>OX451738.1:84552703-87455383 GCA_948472305.1 Vicia faba | reverse complement strand
AGAGGACAACGAAATAAAATAGAGGAGCAAGAGGACAAATTCTCCAAGCGACGAGTGATCACCCTTCTCTTTTCTGATTTCTTCTGGTACTATCGCATTGAGGACAATGCTTACTTTAAGTTTAGGGGAGTCAGAACATTTCTTACTTTATTTTTATTATCTTTGCTCTATTTAGTATCCCCTTTTAGTTTCCTTTTTTTTTTCTTTTTCCTATGTACTGCGAAATTTCCATTTAATAAAATACACGTTTATGAAATTTTAACCTTTATGTAAATTCTCGTGCTTATTCGAATTCCTCCATATTCTTGAGCCATAACGAAAAATTCAAACGTTATATTAATATATTCAACTAGTATTAAGGTTGCTTATTTTTATAAATAAGAACTCGAGCGCGACTAAAGCAAAATTATTATCATCATAACACTCAATACCCCAACGTGTTAGATTGATTTAAGTACTTATTATACCAACACCTTAAGACTTAGTTTTAAAGTAATCCCGAGTAGTTTATAAAAGTAGTCAGCACCGCCTTGAACGACAAACTACGTGGAGAATCGATGAATATAAGTGTTTGATCAAGATTTTTAAAGAGAAATTTTTTATTAGAAGATGCACTTATTAAGTTAGATGATCCTTACCAGATCATTTATTCAGCGGTTGCAGAAACTATAAAATATTTATGCAAACAACCATTACGAATTGGTTCAGTGGTCTCTGGTGCTGAACTTGGTAGGGCGGACGACGATCCGATCCCCCACAATTTGTAATTGGATAAAGGAGTGCCAAATATAACTACCAGAACTCCAAGCTAGATTATAAAGATCAAAGTCACTAACGGTTACTCCACTATGTGTGCGTAAGGTAAAGGGCTTAATGTGATTGCACCTAGAATGAAAACGGGTGAAACGAAACGAAAGTATTAGGTCGAGTTATAATTCATGACTTAATTTGGTCTGCATAAATGAGGGTATCTAGTGTCATTACGGTAATTTTGGTGTCGAAGTCTGAACTTGAGTTATCCAACAAAAGAATTGACCTGCAACCAAATACGAATTGAATTGTGTTTTATATCTACGTTTGACTTATGCTTAAGTAATTTTTCATTTTTATATTTTTTGCTTGAGGACAAGCAAAGGTTTAAGTATAGGGGTGTTGATAACACGAATTTATATAACATATTTGGCTTAATTTTCATAGATAATATTAGTATTTTTATTTATTTATTCTATTTTATTGTTGTATTACGTTGGTATTTCTTTTGTTTCAGGTATTTATATTAAATAAAAGATAAATTGAGAAAAGAAGAAATTGAGGGAAAATCGGATTAAAAAGCCAAAGAAATGAAGAGAAGGGGTGTGCAAAGCAATGATGATGGATCAAAAGGGGTCTATTATCTCCAAACGGGCCCAAACGAATTCAAACCCACGCAGGCAAGAAAACCCTAAAAGTGCATGCAAGAGTGAGACGCACGTCTCA
This sequence comes from Vicia faba, assembly GCA_948472305.1. Lineage (NCBI taxonomy): Eukaryota > Viridiplantae > Streptophyta > Magnoliopsida > Fabales > Fabaceae > Vicia > Vicia faba. Next base: position 87,453,907 of record OX451738.1, on the reverse strand, counting down.
ACTCTCCTCCTACAATTGAGGCGCCCGCCTCGGACTTTCCCCTTAGTGGGAGGCGCCCGTCTCAGCATGGTCAAAGGGAGAACAAGTCAATGGAGGCTCCCGTCTCAACGTGGGCAAGTAAGAAAACGAGAAATTCATGGATATGTGTCCCATGTTCTCCCATGATTTTGGTAGTTATTCCCATGTTCCTCCCATGATTCTGGTAGTTATTCCCATGATCTCCACTAGCCTTCGTACAACATGGAAGCGGGAAGTTACAAATGAAGCCTATAAATACAAGTTCAACCTTCAGAGTAAGGGTCGACAATTTTACCGAACAACCGTTATTAGTCTTTCTTTATTTTTCTATTTTCGTATTTTCTTTTCAGTTTTGTATTTCTACCATAATTTTCTAGTTCGGTTTCTTTCTTTAGCTTTTATTTTAGTTTAAGTTTCTATAATTTTCACTGATCTAACCTTACGTTAGATCTAGTTCCTTTTATTTCTTGTCGTAATTTTTCTTTTCAATTCAAGAAGTCTCCGAGCAGATCCAACCGACTTGTGGGGGAATGCTCGTTTATTTCGAAGAACAAGATTATTCAAGCATTATTATATCCAGGTTCTTAATATAATTATTTTAATTTATTTATTAATTATTTGCATGAGAGATATTATTTAGCCATGAATTTATTTACGAATGTTAATTCCTTTAATGTATTCATGTCTGCTTTTATGAGTATGTCTGGCTAAATTATTTAAATATCGGTATGTAACGAGTTAATTTGAATGGATCCGAATAAACAGGCTTGATTATATCTTATAAAATAAACACTTTTTCTGATTTAGTTATCTAGTTTATTTTGTTAAAAAGGTTTAGAAACCAACAGAGCGACAGTTTGAGGTTAATAAACCGACTAAGATTAGAAACCAATAGAGCGACAGTTTGAGGTTTAGAATCAGATAGTAGATACTAGGTATTGTTTTTAAAGACTGCGACAGCGTTTTAAAACCAATTAAACTTTATTTATTTTCAAAAAGTAATTTTAAAATCAATGGGATAGCGAAAGCATACATCAGAGTTTAAAATTATAATTTACTTCAATAGAGCGAAAGTTTGAGAATAGATTTTTGAATAAATACTTTTTGCTGAAAAGGATATTATTATCATTTTTAGAAAATAAGCCTGTGGAAAGCCGAATTCTCTAGTGTTAACGAAGTACATACCGATATCCGTTTTATTTATTTATATTCCTTAACCAATATTCTAAAAGAACTATTCGCCTTAGCTGTGTACCGTAACTTAGGATAACAATAGATCGATTTATAGTCTCTGTGGGTTCGATATCTTTTAAAACTACGCGATAGGACTGTGCACTTGCAGTCTCCCAATTAACAGACGATAAAGTCGCGATCATCCAGAAACCACCAAAGATCTTTTCCACTAACCCTCCTTCTTCCTCGATTGATAGGTATATCGCTGAACCCATAATGAAAGAATGGCGAGAAGCATATGATTCTCAACTCCTCATCCCCATTAGATACGGTGGAAACATGTATGCTATGTCTGGTCCGTTATCTTCATGCGTCGAAAATCCCTTGAAAAACCGCGCCTTCTTTCCTACTCACCCAAGGCTTAGACCCATAGGTTGTGCGAAGAAACCTAGGGAGGACCCTGAAGACGCTACTCCGGCTAACCAGCAGCATCCTCAGACTACAGAGGATATCAACCTCCAGTTCATGAACAAAGGGAACCGAATCTTTCGATCAAGCCCTAACCTCTCTTATGAATATTCAGACTGGTTGAATAAGATGGAGATGGCGCAAGCTTCTGTCTGGAAGGAGATGGGCATTTATGACCTAGTGATGCTGTCGAAGACAGGATTACCTTACTGCCCCCTTATGCTGGTATCTTTATTGTACTTTTGGGATAGCGCACATTTCACTTTTCATCTTCCTTGTGGGATGATGACCCCCACTTTATTCGACATAGCTAGGGTTTCATCTGATTAAAGTCAAAGTGTGGTCAACATTGATTATCAAGGGCTTGTGCTTTAGGGACTGGCCTGTAATCTTAGGTCATATCATTTTCAAACATTATTCAATCATCAATTGACTGGGAATTGTTCAAGCTTGGTTTCTTATTCCTCAAGGAAAGTACAAGGTCCGTGTGTTTATTCACATGCCTTCTTCACCAAGTAACCTAAAGTTTTAACAAGAGTGAGTATAGATCAATTAATACTTCATCATTATAATTTCATATGAGCCTCATCATGCTTTCCAATTTAGGGTTTTCTACTATTTTAATCGTTTATCTTTCACATGCAAGCCTATTGTCCATACATCTAAACAGTTAAATAGCTGCGGAAATTGAAAGCAAGAAATTAAAACCCTAACTATTACAAGGCTTTGGGGAGGGGATTACATATTCAAAAACCCGTGAAAAATGATAAGTGAAATATTAAACCTAATTTAACTATTACAACTTGGGAATAATTATAATATTTAATAAGAATAAAGAAAATAAGGACGCGCGCGACGAAAAAAATACGAGGATGAAGTCGAGGTTCTAGAAAATCTAATCAATTAAAAGGAAAATATGTTTTTGGATTTTTTATGAAAAAAAAGAATTTGAATTTACCCTAACTTTTCTAATTAATTTTAATTAATTAAAAGTAAATTAAAGTTGATGAAATTAATTTATTTACAAAAAATTAATTTATTAAAAAAAAGAAACTAAGTTATATTTTTGTGGTTTTGATTTTATGATTTTATATAAAAAATTGATTAAAAAAAGATAATTAAATTGAATAATGCATAAACAAAATTAATTAAAAAAAACATGAAAAGGTTAGAAAAATGGGCCTGGGGGTGTGAAACCCAAATTGGAGGGGTGTTTGTTGAATTTTTCAAGGCCCAGATCCAGTTGGCCTATTGCGAGTGCTGGATCTGGCGTTGCTGGATTGGGGACGTCCACCATGGGACTGCATCCAAGAGCATTGGATTTGAGTGATGCATGATCTGATGATGATGGTGTGAAGTTGTATGGTGCACTTCCATAGCCTGCAAGCATTGGATCCACAAGAATTCGTTTGGAAAATAGAAAAGCATTGAACCTGGGATTCGAACCCAGGTCCTCTCCTTTACCAACGCGCATCAACACCAACTGAGCTGCCAAGTCATTCATATATATATATATATATATATATATATATATATATATATATATATATATATATATATATATATATATATATATATATATATATATATATATATATATATATATATATATATATATATATATATATATATATATATATATATATATATATATATATATATATATATATATATATATATTATATGTAAAAGCAAGCCGGTGTAAATGAAAACGCGCGCAACTTCAATTGAGCCAACCAGATTGAGCCACGCCTTCGTCTTCCTCCGTTGGCTGTCGTTTTAGCCTAGGGACTTTTATCTACGGTCTCATGCCTGTAACTACAACCCTGCGTTATTCAAAAATTACATACAAACAATATAAATTCCCATGGAGACCATGAATCAACAGGGCGTGAAGCCCTGAACACCATGGTACCCACGTCTAGCCTTGATTTTGCCTGCATTAGGAAACCCTAAAATGAAGCTTGAAACCCTAGGAATGACATTTCGTGATTCCTGCACCTATTCTGAAATTAAACAATCCAGATACGTTGCATACATGATGATAAACATGAATATGTATTTAGGACATGTTTATGATGCCAAAATCAATGAAAATGATTTTCAAAAAAATAGCAAACTGTGAGACTTGATGAGCGTGATTCTGGATGTTTCAGGCCTTGAGGATGTTTGTTATTGCTTCAATGATCGCCCAGTAACACAATTTGACCTTCAGCATGCCTTGAACTGGTCTGTAATTGAAAATCTGATTCTCACTTTTTTTGCAAAAATTGAAAACTTGGTTCTTGCTCTTGAAGGCAGCTGCGCGTCCCTATTCTCCTCTTTTGGGTTCACAATGATCTTTTATATGTATGGAATCAAATTAGGTTATTTGTTTTGGCAAGAATCTAAGATATGAATGTGTTTTCAATTTGCTTCCATTCATTCCAATTGTGGAGATTCTATCCTTTCATGGCATGGCACGATCTTGCTTGGCTATTGACAGCACATGAGATCTCCATTCAATGCAAAAACATCCCTAAAACAAATTATGTGATTTGTTTTTGATTTTATTTCAATTTTAAATGAATTAAATCATAATAAATTAAATAAATAAGTGAATGAGGCATGGAGTGGTTCATGGGTCGTGGACCATGTTAGGAACAAGCTCCAAACTTGAAAAGATAGGCCCATGTGGAAAAAAAATACAATTTTGGGCATTGTTGACTTTGTGCAAATTTCTAAAAATGGCCAACTTTGACAATGCATATCTCTCTCAATTTTGACCCTAGGAGGGTGTTCTTATACTTTTTAGAAATCTTAGAATGTCCCCTAAACAACCCTTTTGGTTTCATCTCAATTAGATCTGCCATGTTCATGTGAGAAGCTTTGACCTAAGGGTGTTTTTGTTGACTTTTGAAAGGACCTATAATGTCTGAATTTATATCTTTTCATGAGTTCATATTTTGAACTTGAGAGATGAATATGAGTTGTAGGAGATTGCATCCTCTTCAAAATGAGCCTTGGATGAAATTTTTTTGATAAAGTATGAAGAAGTTATGCTTGGTCAAAGTTTGGTTGACTTTTCCTGAGAAACCCTAATTTAGCAACTTTTGAGTTTTGATAAATTTTGAGCATTTCTTGAGGAATCATGATAAACCCTTGATCAAATGATGAATATAACTTCAAAATGTTGATGTTGACCAAAAATCTTGAAGTTTGACTGTATGTGGGCCACAATTGACTTTTGATCTAGTATAGTTGATTTTCATGCATCTGAGCAGTTGACTGAGCAAACTTCTTGTGCAAGGCTTGAAATTTGACATGGAGGATCTTGAGAACATAGTAGAACCATGGGGAGCATATGAGGTCTTTGAAGTTCAACCATCTTGATGAAAATGGAAACCCTAATTGGGGGTTCATTGCTTTAGGAGGGGGTTTATCTGGTCCACTCTTGGGCATCCTTGAGCAAGTTGAGTATCTCAATGAACATATATTGAGTAAAGTGGGAGGGAAAATTTTGGGGTACAACATCCATCACAAATGTGATTGTGTAGCCAAGTAGGCGTCAACCAATTTCGACTAATTTGATTCATCATGCAGTGTACTTGTGCAAGTCTCTTGATGATTAGGCACTCGCGACTCCCCGAGGGTGTGATTGTATGGCCTAGGTAAGAGGCATAAAACTTACTTCTGGATTCCTCATACACGGGCACGGGTATGCATACTTGTTTGTGGTTGACTATGTGCTTGATATTATCTCATTGGTGTGTCAAGGGACTATCAATGGAGATATTACCCTTCTTGTGTATTTTCACCTAGCCGTGAGGAAACTCCGGATCCATGGTGGATCTGCTTTGATTGTACGCACCTTGTAGAACCGAGTGAACCCCTAAGATATATTGAGCTATTTTGTCTAATGGCGTTCGATCATAAAAATCCATTGACAGCAAACTCACTGAGATTTAGTAATCTCACCCCAATCCTCTTATTATTTTTCAGGCACATATTTTAGGTAGAATAATTGTTAGATGGTCAGTATTGAAGACTATGGACAAACAGATGACAGGAAGACCTCATCAGATCTTATCTTTCCGCTGTGCATTGCTGTAGACAAGCTAATTGTATACAATTTAGTTGAAGATTTGACTTGTATATGATTTTAATTTCTTGTCTTTTTCAGTTTATGTATGTTTCTATATACCATTTATAGCATCACTGCATATTATTCTAGACGTATATGTACGGGGTGTTACAGATGGAGAGTATGACAACGAACGTGCTAGAAAGAGTCAGGTAAGAAGATATTAATATTTAAATATTTTATTTAATTCTTTTATTTAAATAAATCATTTCAACTTTATTACTTAATTAAGTTTTTACGTATGTGTAGGAGGAATACCGAAGATAGAAGGAAGTGATTTTATCTCAACATTCTGAGTTAGGTGGTTCATGGAACAAACATCTTATGGATCCAACTGTTGATTTTGATCTTTGGATGAAATTATGTGATGGAAAAAATAAAAATGAGAAAATTTATGTTATTGGATTGTTAGCCTCTAACTATAGAAAAAGAGATATTAAGTCTTTATTTAGAAGAATTGCAGATAGAGAAGGGTCGTCACGTCCTCCGACATTAACTTTTTAAATGGCTGAAACAATTAGACAAATAGCTAAAAGTGAAGTAGCACGTGACGCCGCGGCACGCGAAGCTGCACAAAATGGTGAAACGGAAGAAATGAGAAAAAGACAAATTGAGTTGGAAGAAGCATTGAGAATTTCACAAGAGAAAATAAGAGCTACACAACAACAAATTCAAGAATTTATACTTCGACAACAAGCTTTTGGTGGTGGAGGAGTTGGAACAGTTGGTGGCCAGAGAACGGTAAACAAGAATGAGAATGAAGAAAATAAGAGTGACAAAGACCTCATGGATCTAGGAATATGAATGATAAATTTACATTTTTTTAGTTTATTATGAATTTAATTAATTATGAATTTATTTAATTAGTTATCAATATAAATGTTTATAATTATTTACGAATTTAAATATTTTTAATTAATTTTTGAATTTATATTATTTATTATATTTATATTATTATAAAATATTAAAATTTATATTTATAATAATATAAATATAACATATTTTTTTTATAATATTAATTACATTTTGCGTTGCGTAAATTTTTAAGCAAATATAAATTTTATGAGGTGTTTTTCACTCTGAAAAAACAACATCTGCGAGGTGATAATCACCTAGAAAATAAATGTCACGTTACATCATCATCCCCTTCTGACACCAATTGTTCTGCGTTGCGCTGATCTTTGGGAAATGTGTTGCTAATTGAATAATGTCTAACAACATTGCGGCGTGCTTTTCACTTTCCAAAGCTGCAACGTGATTTTTATCTCGCAACAAATTGCGACTAATATTTTTGTGGGGTGTTTGATCTATCTCGTAATAGTTGAGTTTCATGATGGTTTTTACATTTGCGAGATAATGTTCACCTTGCAACTTGAGCATTTTTTGTAGTGATCCCAAGCAACGTTATTTTTTAGTTAAAGGTTTTATCCCTTGCAAATGCCCCAAACTATACACTAGCTTTCTTGTAGTGAATAAAATATTATAAATATTTATATATATTTTATATTAATTTAGACTATTTCTAAATTAATATATGTCTAATATTCTAATATTAAATAATAGATCCACAAATCGAATCGGTTAATCTGAAATTTACAAACCGTCTAAATCAGACGTTTTTGTTCCTTTTCAACTCCCAGACGTTTGACAATCTCAAAATATATATTTTTTCTTTTGATCAACAAAAGTTTTAAGACATACATCAACAAAATAATTAAAGATAGACAAGACTTGAACATTATAATTTTTTTCCTGCAAAATTAACCAATTATATAATGGATTTAATTGAAATATATTGACGGTGTAAAACACAACTTTACACCGTCAGTGAATCATAACTGTTGAATTATTTAAAATATTTGACTTTGATTTAAATTTTTTTTTAAATAATAAAATTGAGTGGTGATGATGCATTGACAATGTAAAAATATTTACACCGAAAATCATATCAATTAAACTCTTATATAATTAGATCTTGTTTATTTTACAAATATTTTAAAACCGCATTTTAACATATTTTTTTCAACATATATTTTAAAACCGTATTTTAACATATCTTTTTCAACATATTTTCAACAAACCGTATTTTACTCATTTTTATATGTTTTTAATTAATCTCCTTCAAATTTTATTTTGAAATTCAAACTAGTAAAACAAAACTCTTGCCTTCGTTATTAAGTATTCTATATATTCATAACAATATTATAATTCTACATCCATGTACATCTGTGAAATACAAATTATTTTATACTATATTTATTTTGAATTCAAAATTAAAATAATTGAATAATTAGAAGTCAAGAATTTAAAAAGTATATAACTTTAATAGAAAAAAATTTACTTTATTAGCATACTATTTTTCATCGGAAATGATAAATTTGTATTATAAAAACTATTTAATAAGTTATAGTAATTATTTTTTTAATTAATTTGAATAATTGATCGTAAAATATATATATATATATTGGTTGATAATAATATTTTTTAATTTACTATATAAACTATAATAATAATAATAATAATAATAATAGTAATAATAATAATAATAATAGTAATAATAATAATATCTTTATTAAAAGGGAATGTATTTCAAATAAATATTAAATATGGCTTTTTTACTCATTTAAATATTAATAAGTTGTATTAAGATAGATTAATATAATAATAATAATAATAATAATAATAATAATAATAATAATAATAATAATAATAATTCAAAAAAGTAATCTTAATATTTATAGCAAAATTGTTTGTGAAAGTCAAAAGTATTAGTAATTAAATTTTTTAATGCAAATAAATAAAAAAGCAAAATTGTTTGTGAAAGTAAAAAATATTAATAATTAAATTTTTAATGCGAATAAATAAAAAATAAAATTATTATTTTAAAAATATTTTAGTTGATTGATCGTGCGACAATAAATATTATTTGATTTAAATATAAAAATGAAATTAATAGACACATTGACGGTATAAAATAACTTTTATACTATCATTCAATAATAAATCAACGACTATGCCATTTAAATGATTTTGAAATATAAAAATAATTTGATAAAATATAAAATAGTTATTAATTAACAAAATAAAATTATTTTATAATGTTGGTGTATCTTTTATTTTTTCAAAATTTTATGTTTTGAAAACATATCTCATTAAATTAAAGAGTATACGTATTATATATAAAAGTCATTTTCATTTAACCAAGAAGACGTTATGGTGGAGAACATGATAAATATGAAGACAAAACTTTACGTATATATTCTAGAATTTTGTTTTTTGTACAGAACGTATACCTTCTAGATAAAATAAAACATTCGTGCAAAAATTAAATTTTATTCCCCCTTCTATTCTCTGTTAAATATTTTGACTATATATTTAATTTACCATATTCATAAGAACTAATTAGAAAATAAAGAGTATTTCTGAAAGAGTTATCATAAGTAGAATAATACCTTTTGCGACAAAATCATCCTTGTCTTGTATGAGAGCAGGAACATGATTTCCACGTTGAAATCACGTGGCAAATAACACCTATCCAACGTAAATTCATTGCACTGCTTAGCAAGATTTGGATATTAATTATTATAATAATTTTTAATCATTACAATAAATAAAAATTAAATTTATGAATAAGTGTAACTGTAAACTAATCCCAATATTATTTTTTTGTGAACGTTCACTTTCAGTCATATCAAACCAAACACCGTGATTGCGCCAGAGACACTCATCTGACATAACAATATACAAACAAACATTCAACCAAGGTTCTTTTTTCTCTATTTTCTTGTTCTGTTATTTTTTTCTTTCATTTTCAATCACACTATCCGTTGGAACAAAGACAAAGACAGAACACATCCAACTTTATTACTGATCATTCATTCATCTCAACACTCTTTTCTGTCGCATTGACCAAAATTCTACTACTTTTTCATCCTTTTCAATTGTAATGTTCTTCTGTTTTATTTATTTTTATTTGAAAATTTGGATTTCATAAATGTAAATCTGAATTCTGAACATTTTTTTTTTATTGTGATTTATGATTCTGGAATGTTAGGTGAGTGAATTACTTGAATGATTAAAATATATTATGGATTTTTGCAGGGCGTGATTGGTTGAAAGTTGAAAGAGGATGAAGAACTCTGCTTCAGATCAAGTATTTTTCATTGAGAGCGATGAAGAAGGTGAAGAAAGGGAGTTCGGAAGAAATGAAATGGATGGAAATGAATCCGATTATTCCGATGACTCAAATGACAATCAAGTACAGAGAAAACCAAGTTCTTACAGCATGGCGTGGCCTCAAAGTTACAGGTCTGTTACTTCATCTTCATCTCATCTGAGAAAAAATGTATCTATGTCTCTGTTACTACTGAGACACCGACACCATACTGATACTTGTGATTACATTTAATTTATTCATTTTTTTAAATTACTATTTATGTGAGTGTCTGTGTCCGTGTTTCATAGGTTATTTCTGTTCAAATTAAATGTGAAATCATTGTTCTCATGATGTGATTTGAATCTCAGGCAATCCATTGATCTGTATGGGAGTGTGCCATCACCGAATATAGGATTTCTCGGGACTTCATCGCTCACAGGATTAGGCAGTTCTTTTCTTGGTTCATCCTTGACTAGGAGGCACACGGCTGAATTTTTACCTCCACTGAAAAAGCCTCTGATACAACCAATAGATGAACAACAGCAAAAGAGCTCTAAGACATTGCTTCCTCCTCACCCGTCTAGGAAGTCTTCCATGCGGAAGGATGCTTCAAAGATTTCTCATGAAGTTCATATTCCTAGCCAATGCTCTTTTGGACAAGCTGTGCTTAATGGTAAGTACTAGTAACATATATTAAAAATAAAATGAAAATGATTGAATATCTAACATGGAACACGTCCTTAATCTGAAGTAGGCCAAAATAGTGTATTAATGTTTCGGGTTTCGCAGGCATAAATGCCCTCTGTGGTGTTGGACTCCTTTCAGTCCCTTATGCTCTTAAACAAGGTGGATGGACTGCACTTTCAATTTTGCTCATATTTTCAATATTCTCCTTCTATACCGGCTTGCTGTTGCGCTATTGCTTGGATAGTGAACCTGGACTAGAGACATACCCTGACATTGGCCAAGCAGCTTTTGGTACCACTGGACGTGTTATCATTTCGGTATGTCTCTTTTGCATGATACTATTATTTTCCATCAACTTCATTTAAAATCATTCTATCTTATCTCTTAACTTCCTTTATATTTTTTCGTTTTTCCGTGTGTTACGCAGATAATATTATACATGGAATTATATGTAAGTACAGATTTCTTTTCTGTATTTCTGTATCTAATTGTTAATTAAGAGAGTATCTATTCGGATTTAACACTTTTGTATTGTATGTTGTACTTTTACATGCAGGCTTGTTGCATTGAATATATAATTCTAGAAAGCGACAACTTATCTTCCTTATTTCCAAATGCACACTTGAGTTTGGGTGGATTTGAATTGAATGCACACATTCTATTTGCAATATTCACCACATTAGCTATTCTTCCTACTGTTTGGCTCCGGGACCTTCGCATTCTAAGTTACCTATCAGGTAACGATTATATATTTTTTTATTTTTATAGTTCTGTTTGGCAAGTTCGTCTTCTATGATTCTAACACTGAGTTGTTGTTTATATTGTACTAGCTTGTGGAGTTATTGCAACGATTGTTGTGGTTCTATGCTTGTTATGGGTTGGCGTGGTAGACGATCTTCCTATGCATACAAAAGGAACAACACCACTTAATATTTCAACATTTCCTGTTGCTATTGGACTCTATGGTTACTGCTTCGCTGGACATGCTGTCTTCCCCAACATATACACAGCTATGGCAAATCGAAATCAATTCCCCGCAGTGCTCTTGATATGGTAACCGAAATCAATCGCTTAGTATGACGATATAAATCGTCTAAGTAATCTATCTAATATGATTTATTTTTCCATGTAGTTTTGCTATTTGTACAACAATGTATTTCACAGTAGCTATTATGGGATACTCAATGTTTGGAGAAACTACACTCTCTCAGTACACTCTTAACATGCCCCGGGAATTGGCTGCCTCCAAAATCGCTCTCTGGACTACGGTATGTTACTACGCTCGTTCTACATTGTGCTATACCGCAGGCGCGAGAGAAAACTGTCTCTAGAGAAATCGCTAACTTTATTTTTCATGTGTTTTACTATGCAGGTGGTTAATCCATTTACCAAATATCCTTTATGAGCGCTATTTAAAATCATGTTTCCATTCATTTTCTCTTGCATTTCAATCATATCTCTAGATCTATTGACTTTATCGTAGAGATTTATGGATTCGTTTTGTATATCTTTCCGCGTACATAGATGTTGTTTCTTAATTAGCAGCACATATGCTTTGAGTCTAACTCCAGTAGCAATGTCTGTGGAGGAATTGATACCACCAAATAATCCCCACTTTCAGTTCTACTCCATCCTCATCAGAACGGCGCTAGTCGTTTCTACACTGCTTGTTGGTCTTTCGGTTCCCTTTTTCGGTTAGTTTTTCTACTGTTCTGAAACTATGTACGTAAATTTAACAGATAAGGTACTCAAGTAAATTCGTTGAAGCAAATTTCAACATTGTTGCAGGTTTGGTAATGTCATTAATTGGGTCTATGCTCACAATGTTTGTTGTAAGTTTCCTTCATTTCATATTTTTCTCGCATTAGTTACTAGCATTATGTAACATTTAGTTCATTAAATTACATTCAACTTCGGATGCAGTCTCTTATTCTACCGTCTGCTTGTTTCCTAAGCATCAAGCGTGGCAGAGTCACGCGTTCTCAGGTAATTTACTTTCTACATTAAATAACTTCTTGAATAAGTTTCTGTATTGCACCATTGGAGTTTCTGAGATGATAATTTCATGTATCTTTTTGTTTTTTCTTTTCATATTTCTCCAGGTAGCACTTTGTGTTGCAGTGATTGTAGCAGGCCTTGTATCATCTGCGCTTGGATCATACTCAGCAATGTCGGAGATTATTAAAGAATTGTTAGCGTGAAGTTTTTGCGGCTTGAGCACGAGATCAAATCCAGTTCAAATAACTGTTTTAGTTAATTTCATTTCCTACCATAAATTTTGAGTTAACTTCAGAGATTAAATTTTTTTATTTGGAGAAGCATTATGGTTTCTAGTAGTGACCATTTCATGTGGCCACTAACATTACAGGATTTTGGATCAGCAATTGATTAATGCATTGTGCATTTGAATGCCATTCTTGTTTATTCATTCTCTTGAAATGATATATAACTACTTGCTAAAATTATCTTAACATTATCCACTTATAACGCCTAGCAAACGGGCTCAACATCTAATAACAGGTGGTTAACTGGTTGAGGATTGAAAACTCAAGCAAATGACAAAATATTAATATAGTTGGTAGGGGGTCTTAATTTCCTTTATCAGGTAATATTCAAGTTGATATTTGTTTACTTCTGGATTTGATAAATAACATTGGTCTCTTTAAAATAAGTTTATTGGCGGATCGACTAGGAAATCTCAGTACAGTGCTTCAGTTCGTGTGCGTAGTTAAAGTGTTTTCAAAGAGGTTCGTTCGACTGAGAGTCAAACGGTTTGATAAAAGACAAAGTAAATAAGACAAAAGGCATTTTAAATTGTAAAAGGTAATGACATAATATTAAAGAAAGGTTGAAAATAGGTTGGTTCAAACATACATTGTTTTTGCCTGACTCATTTCGCTCGTTCGCTTGGTTACTCTGAATGACTAGCGTACAAGAATGTGAAAGTTTGACCCTTTACAAAGTGCACTAAGTGCTTTATTTATAACACACAGAAATAACTACTTTTTACGTGGGCTTTGTTTTCTTGCATGCCACGTGTTCTTCATAACTTCCCTCCATGATCCCACGTTCATCACTCCTGATATCAAACCCACATTTTCCCTCCATAACGCTTCGCCTTTGCAGTTTAGGCGCTTATGGGCCTTTTAACTCTTTTGGACTTCTTACCTCTCTTGGGCCCAATCCATTCACCATGAACCCTTCTTTGATTGACTGCACTTACGAAACCTTGGTCGACTACCTGTGAGATCATCCATAGTCGACATGCTTATGTAGTCGACTCCTCATAATTTAATGCTCTTAAAAGAACCTTTGTAACTTTTAGTTTGGATTTCTCTCTTTATGAAAATCCTAACCAACAAATTGCCCCCCAAAATTTCGTTTTCGACTGAAAGAACAGAAACAAACATTTTAATCCTTTTCTCTTAGTGTGAAGTGACATCATTGTAATCGTGACCTTGTTCTTCAAACGTTACATCAGTGATCACACAACCACTTCTCTACTTTCTAGCTTCAATTTCCTAGGATAATAATGGCCTCTAACTTACTAACTTCCTCACCTCAGTTGCCATCTGTTTGACATGTGTCGGTCATGTAGCCACAAATTTTCCCACTTTCTTTCCAAACGTTTGGTTTCTTTGGTGGTATAAATACCCCTTTCATTTTTTTATATTTTCTCTTTACGCTTTCTTTGCATCCTTAATCTCCTAGCTTCCAAACTCAACAAACAAAAACCCCACCTCCGTTTTCATTCAAAGCTTCCATTCATCTTTCATGGCGTCTCTAAGCCAATTTGTTGAACACATTAACACTCCTCACATAGTTAAGCTAGTTTCCACCATGCCTGATTTCCTTGCTGTTAATGGGAAAACTTTTGTGTTGGAGTCAAACTCAACATACAACATTGTTACTTTCCGTTCTAACCTATTACTTCCATTTATCTGCAACAAAACCATGTATGCTCTCATGGAACCTACCCCTGATGAGATTAGAGCACCAAAAGATCTGAAAAATGCTTCCCTATTCATAGAAGCACAAGGCCCCCATCGCCCGAAAGTGTCCTTTAGATTTCTCCCATATCTATAGGACCTCAAAAGTTTTTCGCTCCGCTCCTGCTATCAATTAGGATTACAATGCACAGTTAAGTAAGGTAGAGAAAGTTAAAGGTGATGTTTGGATATCCCAAGGCATTTTTGAACCTAGTTATTGCAACTATATGATGATTTATTCCCTCTAATTCTGGGAGAGTTGCACGAACACTTTCCATTTTGCGACTTGTATGCTGACTCCCACTATGTTCGACGTTGCGGCTATCATTGGCCTTCTCCCTATAGGTGAAACTTTCATCCCTACTAAAGTTGATGAAGACGTTATTCCTTTTGATAAGGAAGTTGCTGGTTTCACCCAGTATATGGAGCATTTTCACACTAAGGATGTCAACACGGTGTCTGATGAAGAGCACATCGCCTTTCCGGCCTTGTGGCCCTCTAAGTATATTTTCTAAAACAGGTCTCTGAAGATGGCCAAACATTTTATTGCTTTGGCACATCACCTTCATATGGATCGAAACACTTGCTTGAGCGGACTCATCCTGGGGTCGCTTTATGAATCGCTCAGTGTGGGGGTCGACCAGATGACTTCTCTTGCATCGAATGCCAACTGTAATACAGTGGGAGAACTGACTTTTGGTTTTGCATTTTATCGCAAAAAAAATGTTGCGGATATCAAGAGTCACCACCGACTTTTCTTTTATCCAATAAAGGAAAGAGTGAAAAGAATAGGAAATATCTTTGAGAATTTTTCTTTAGTTCGAGGGGTAGGTTATGAAAAGGGAAGGCATTAGAACTCTTTTCATCTCTAGTTATCTACGGGCTCTTAATTGCTATCTCACTTTTTGAAATGCTTTGTGTTTGTGTATGTTTGAAAATATTTTGAAGACGCCTAAGTGCGGTAATTTTGTAATGATTCTCGTATCATTGAGAATGCATACAAAATGTTTGTTTTGAAAATATTTATTAGAAGAGAATGTTTATTTTGTGAAAATATTTTGAAAATGCCAATGTAAGGCAATTTGCTTTATAATAACTCTTGTATCAGTCCTCAAGAGTGTTTATGAAGTATTTTGAAAGTAGTTGTTTTGAAGGTGTGAGGTGTAAAAATTGTTTTGGTTTGTGAGAAAGCGATTGCGAGCGATCTACCTACTCGAAAAGTCTTTGTTCTTTTCCTCCTCCTTTAGATAGTGCTATCCTACCATTAGTTAGTAGGAAGCCATATCATTGGATGTGAGAGACAAGCGTGGGTTATCGTACAATCATAGAAGGCAACTTGTAAGACGCTTTAGCAATTGTCGTAAGGGACTAAGATCGTTTACTGGAGTCAACATTGAAGGGTCATCGAGGGACTACGATCTTTTAACTGAAGGTCTTTGCTAAAGCATCTCACGTTCGAGGGACATGACTGTTTTTATCCGGGGAAACACGTGAGGTTACCCTAGAGGTGCGTGTGTGTGAAGTGTTTTGATTTCAAGTATTTATCTTGGAGATTATGTTATCTATTCTTTGTTCTTTATCTTGCCATACAAACCCTAATTACCAATAGTAATAAGGAAAGCAGTAAATTTTGAAAATTAAATGTCCTACGCTATTACAATGTTTTAGGGATGGGGGTACAAATTTATGAATGGGGTTGAAAAGGTAAAGAAAAACCTAATTTATCTATTACATTCTTTGAGCAATTACAATATTGTCAAATACTAATGCGTTAATAAAGTACACGAAGGTGGTGAAAAGAGGAAAGATGTTTTTTTAAGAAACCCTAAACATCTTTCTAAGTTTTAAAGAAAATAATTTATTGTTTTTATTTAGAAGAATATTTGAAATAAAAATTAGACCTAATTCTCATTAATTTACAATTTATTTATTCAAAATAAAATAAAGTGTGATTAGATTAATTAGTCTTATTTATGAAATAAAATCTAAAGAACTCTAAGTAATTAGAAAATATTTTTGGGGTTTTATTTAGAAAAGATATTTGAAGTATAACACTTAATTTTAATAAAATAAAATTAAAGTAATTAAATTAATTTTTATTTGTAAAAAAATAAATAAATTAATTAAAAACCTAAATCTAATTTTTTTAATCATTTTTATAATTTTTGTGATTAAATAAATAAATAAAAGATTAAGAGAAATAATTAATTAAAACAAAATAAAGAAAATAAAATGGGCTTGAGTGAAATAAAGCAATTGGGGGTGAGAAAAGAAAAAAATGTTAGGCCCAAATAGAGGAGCCCAGACGCTGTATGATTCAATGGGGATGGCTCTTTGGGATGTACCATAGGCTTGCGGTTGGATGCATTGGATCTGATTGCTGATGATCTGATGGTGTTGATATGAGGTTGCATGATTAGCGCGTATGCCTGCTAGCACTGAATCTATAATGAAAATGTTAGAAAAATAAAATGCCCTACTCCTGGCTCGAATCCAGGACCATACATAGGTATGACTTAAACACACGCACGCTGCCACTGGGATGGTTGTTACATCCGGCTGTAAAACAACAATCATTAAATATAAAATGAACAAGTTTTCAAAAATGGACTCCATCTTCTTCCTCGCGCGCGTTTACAGTAACAACAACAACAATTTTAAATTTTGCAAAATCTTAATTTCTTAACCAAATTAAAAAATGTAAACATCAAACTTGCTTGAAATTTAACCATGAATCCAACCATATAAATTTCAAAATCTATAGATCAATGGTTAGGATAAATTTTTCTTGGTACCAAACTGAACCCTAATATCTCAGAAACTTCAAATCCAAAATTCTCATCACACAGTCAACATAAATGAAAACTAAGGACATGGTTAGTTCCAGGGCATTGATATCTATATTTTGGCTTTAGAAAATAAATGCAAATGATGCTTGTACAAAGATTTCAAAGTTTATAAAACTTACCTTAGAAGTGAGAATCGAGTTTGAAGTTAGAGCACTTCTGGAGATGTTAGGATGATATGGATAGCTTCACTGAACAACCAGGAAGCTTTTGCAATGTCTGCCTTGGATTGAGAGTATCTCAATTATTCTTGACAAGTCAAGTTGCAGAGGTGTAAAGTGAGGTTTGGGCAATGATGGTAAAGGTGTTACAGTGATGAAACAGGGGTATGGATGGCTTCTATATGATGTATAGATGATGTTTGAATGATAAAAAGGGAAACACACAAGTGGATTTGAAGTTGGGTGTTGGAAGATTCAAATTTGCAACAATGGTTTTTTCTTGGTGATTCTGAGTTTGAGAGTGTTTTAGGGCATGTGAACTCGTGTGTTAGCTTGCAAATAACCTTTCTATTTATAGAGAAAAGGTTTGAATGCTTGAAGTAACTAGAATCTCAAGATAGCATGTTATGGTTTTGAAGCTTGGTTTTGAAGTAACTTGAAGAAACATTGTTCCAATGCATTGTAGGGTGGTTAATAGGCTGTAGATGGTTGCTTCTTAGTGCTGAGATATTTTGAAGTCAGAAGCAACAATGTATGGACTCAAGGAGAGTTGACATTGTGTATAAAGTCACTTTATCAAAATGGAAATGTGACATTTCTCCCTTAAATGGCAAGTAAGCTTGGACAAAGCTTTAATCACTTGGATCATAGCTCAAAAGCTTGTGCAATCTTATGATTATTGATAGATTTGGAGCTTAGAGGCCTGCAAAGTGGGATTATGCAGCATGGCTTGAAGATTTGGTTATGAACTTGTCACAAAAATGACCTATAATGCAACCTTAAATACCAAACTTCATCTCTTCGAAACTTCTAGCTCAAGCATGATAAAACTGTGTTCTTGTACATTTTGGAAAGCTTGAAACATTATCTACAACTTTCATGTTGTGAGTTTTGGCTAAATCAATTGGGATCTTGGTGAAAAATGGCCATGAAGTCGGGACAAAAAAACTGATCAAAACTTGTAAAAAAATTTCTAAGTGTTGGATAAAAAACATCTTAACTTCATGGGCTTATATCTCCTAAATTAAGAACTTTTTGAGGATCATCCCACATTAACAAAGTTGTAGAATTCATCAATATCTACAACTTTTATGTCGAAAGTTTTCCTTGAATCAGCTTGTATCTTGAGGAAACTTGCTTGTGAAGTTAGGGTTTTTTAGGTATAAAACACTTGAATTTTTTCTAAGTGTTTGAAAATCTCGACTTTTGACTTTTGTTGACTTTCTTGATTCTTGATGATAAAGTTTGATAATTTTGAATGTCTTGATGATTCTTGATTTTTGAATTCAATGTTGACCAAAAAAGTCAAAGTTTGACTTTTGTGTGAGTGTATTTTCAACTATCAATCACTTGTATCTTTGGAAATGTCTTGAGCCATATAATTAGGTCAAGATGTTGTATTTGAACCCTTAAGACCATGCTTCAAGTTTTTAGGTTATGCACTAGGTCAATAGTCAATGATCGGTCATCCTCAGTCAAAACCCTAATTTTGGCAATTTTTTGACCTTTGATAATTTGAGGGCTTTCCTTGAGAAATTATGGTCATAACCTTAATTAAATAATGAATATCACCTCAAAATGTTGATGTTGACAAAAGATATTAAAGTTTTAATATATGTTGACCACAATTGACTTTTTACCCAATATAGTTGATTTTCAATCATCTGAGCCATTGACTGAGCAAACATGTGATGCAAGACTTGAAACTTGACATAAGAATTATTGAGTACCTATTATGAACCATGAAAGTCATTTTAGACCCTTGCAACCCCTTATTATTTGTACAAGATGAAACCCTAGTTATGGACCTGATGCTTAAGATGTGAGCTTATCTGATCAAATCTTGAGAATCCTTGAGTATTTGAGAATCTTAGAAGAATGTTTTGAAGAAAATGGGAGAGAAAATTTTAGGGTACAACAACTGCCCCTGTTCAATATTCTTAAACCTGAAGAGTTAGATTGGCATGTCCGTCATTCGTGACTTGAAGGTGGGAGATGATTAAACACATAAGTACCCAGAAATTTGCACTCGCTTGTGCACGAAGTAACACTATTGGTTGATTATAATGGGAATGGGATTAAAGATTCCATTTGGAGAGGTGGTGGAGAGTTTTCGGAGATGGGCTTATAGATGCTGTTGTACCCCAAAATTTGCCCTCTCACTTATCAAGAATTTGCTCACAAGATCTCCTTAGACTTAATACTGCACTAGGGTTTGATCAGCTCAAGACACCTCCTTGAGCACTGATGACCAAAATTAGGGTTTGAGTTTGCACAAGGATTTTTGAAATTCCAATGCCCCATATGAATTTCATGGATCATTATGGATCCACAAGATTACTCATGTCAAGTTTTAAGCCTTGGATCACATTTTTTATCAGTCAATTGAGCAGTTAACCTAAGAATCAGTTGTATTGGGGAAAAATTCAATCATGGCCAATTTAGAGTCAAACTTCATAATTTTTTATCCACATCAACATTTTAGACTCATATGTATTATTTGATCAAGTTTGGACCACAACTCCTCAAGAAATTTGATCAAATCTCCAAAAGGGCAAAATGGTTAAAATTAGGGTTTTGACTGGAAAAGAGAAATTTCTGATTTTTGACCTAGCAACTGGTCAATTGATTTAAGGTATAATATCAAGAGTCCAATTGCATAATTTTTACCTAATGACATGGTTCAAAACATTGCAAGTCCATTGGATTGACATATGAATTTTCCAGTCAACTGATCAAAAGTCAACTGTATACTAAAAAGTCAAACTTTGACATTTTTGGTCAAATTCAAGTGCCAAAGATCATAATTCATCAAAACATGTCAAAATATGAAACTTATTCATCAAGAAATCAAAAAGCCAATATTTCATTTTGAAAAGTCAAAATTTCTAAACTTAGAAATTTTTCTAAGTGTTGAAAATTTCTTATTTTTTCATAACTTTGAGCAAAATTTTCACCATGATGCAAGATGATTCAAGAGAAAATTCCAACTTGAAAGTTGTAGATATCTACTAAATATACAACTTTTATTCACACAACCTCTTACAAAAGTGCTTGGATCTCAAGTTATAATTTTATGAACATAGGGTCATGAAACAAAACACTTAGTGGATTTTTGCCCTAATTTGGTCAGGATTTTGACCCAACTTCATGGAACTTTTTCATATAGTTCCAAGTGGAATCTCCAAAAGCAATTCAAAGATGGGTTGTAAAGAACATTTCAATCTTTCCAAAATATCAAATAACTCCTTGAGATCATTCTTTAGTAGGGAGAATCGAAGAGATGAAGTTAGGGTTTTGTGACTTGAATTACAAGTCATTTTTTGATGAACACATGAACCAAATCCATGCTAGGCTGCATAATCTTTGCTTTGCAGGTCTCAAACTTATTTGTCACTCCATAATTAAATGTTTCCACAACTGTTAGGGCTTTGATCCAAGCAATTAAGTTATTATCCAAGGTACATTTCCATTAATGGCACAAAGTTAACATTGTCATTCTTGTAAAGCAAGCTTTTTGCATAAATTTATTCTTGAGCCTCTAACTTGTTCCCTCTGATCAAACTCCATCCATAAAGTCATAAGCAAGCTTGTTTAAAGCATAACCACTCTATCTTAGCAAGTACACAAGGCTTTGAAACTTGAATTTCTCAAAAATCACATGTTATGCATAAACTTGTGATTTTGAATTATGATCAACAAGAGGTCTCCAAACTTGTTGCTTATAAATAGAGACACTATTTGTGATCTAGAGGACGAGCTTAAGCACAATGAAATACACCAAAACTCTCTCATATCAGAAATTGCCTAAAAACTCCATTGTTGCTCAGTTTCTGACCTTGAACATCAAACTCACATTTCCCTCGTGCGTTTCTTGGCCTTTTAGTTTCTAAAGCTTCTTTACATCAAGTGTAACCTATCCCTGTCCCTGTTTCATTACTGTAACATCGTCTACCATATCCTCCATAACCAAAAATAAAGCATTGCATATTTACTTCTCCAAGTCATTTCAGCCACTCCCAACTCAAGCAAACCATTGCATTAGCTTCCTAGGACCTCAAGGAAGCTAACCTGATCATCACCATCACTTGAAACAAGATCAAACTCAAAACACGATTTCCAGTTTCGAGGTAAGTTTTCTCAACTTGAAACTCCTCATACATGTATCATCAATAGTTTATTTGTGAACAAAACATGTAGATATCATTGCCCTGAAGCGAACCATGTCCATAGTTTCCATTAATTTTGCTTGAGCTTAGAGAATTTTGAAACTGAAATTTCTGAAATTTTTAGGGTTCAGATTAGTGCCATTAAAATTAATTTTTATCTTTGACCTATAGTTTTAATACTTTACATTTCTGGAATCGTGAGAAAATTTGTTGCAAGTTTCATGTTTACAGTTTTCATTTTTGATGAGAAATGAGCAAGTTACAGTTGGTCTGGCTGGAGGTTAAAGATGAAGTCATCAGGGTGCATTATACCTTGTATATTTATTGTTTTTCTTATGTTAACAGATGTATAGTCACCCCAGTGGTAGAAGCGCGTGCCTGTAACCTATGGGACCTGGGTTTGAGCCCCAGTGGTACCCTTTTGCATTTTTTTATATGTTTTACAATTCTGACTTTTTTTGTTTGCAGGGCGCTGGGCCTCTTTGGGCCTGGCTTATTTTTTATTTTTGCTAGCTAACCCCCTGTTTCCTTTATACGCCCTGGCCCAATTTATTTTATTTTCTTTTTTTATTGTTTCATTTATTTTCTTAAATATTTTTCTAAATACTAAAAAATCATAAAATACAAAAAATATGATAGATTTATATTTTGACTTATTTTATTTTATTTTTCTCACAAAATATTTTTATTAACTATACTTTATTTATTTTTTCTTTTACTTATTATCTTGTAAATATAATTAAAACTAGGTTATTAAGTTATTTTCCTTTCATACTAATTTAAATATATTATTTTTGATATAAAAAAGACTAAAAATATTTTGTAATGCTATAATTATTTTTAAGATAAAAATACCAAAAGTATCTTTCTTAAACTTATTTCCTTTTCATTAATTAATAGAATTAGGGTTTTATTTAAAATCTTTTTCTTAATAAAATTCAAATTTAATTAATTATTTTCTTTATTTAATTAGGTTAAGACAAAATCCCTTTTTTATGAAAACCAAACAAAATATTCATTTTTTTCACCTTTACATTAATGCATATTTATTCTTTTTGCACATTATATTTATTTAATCTCTTGTACATTAATATCAATTCAATATGGTTGTAATAGACTATTTAGACTTTTAATTCTTGCAATCCCCATTCAATTTATACACCCCCCCCCCCAAATGATGTAATAGCATAGTAATTTTAAATTCCGCAATTTATCGCTTTATATATAAAATGCTAGTAATTAGGGTTTGTATGGAAAGACTAAAATCAATACTTAGAAAACCCTAATTCAAGACAAAAACAAGCATGAAAACAATACACTTGCACACGAGCACCCCTAGGGTTATTCCACTTGGTTGCCTTATATAAAATGGCCATATTACACATGTAAGGTATCTTAGCAAAAACAAGAAAAATACAAGATCATAGTCCCTCGATGACGCTATTTAAGTTGCCTTTTAAATGATCTTAGTCCCTAAAAGAAAATGCTAAGATACCTTGCAATATTGCTAATCATGGTTATACGATGACCCACGCCCGTTCTGTTTACATCCAAAGATAAAGTTACTTACCAAATCAATGGTAAGATAACAATGTCAAAGGAAAAGAAAATGAATAAGAAAGACTTTTGAGTAGGTAGAATGCTCCTAATTAATTGCTCCATTTCAAAACAAAACATCCTTGATATTTTCAAAAACAAACACATACACTTTCAAACATCTTACAAAATTGAAAACATTTTCAAAAGATCAACATCTTTGTATACATTCTTACGAACGAGAATCATTACAAAGATTGCCTAAACAACGGCCTCTTTACAAAATACTTTCAAAAACCACACAAAGCACAATTTCAAACAAAAGCAAGTGATCTAACAAGTAACTAAGAGCCCATGGAAAACCATGGATGAAAAGGGTGCTAATACCTTTCCTTTTCATAATCTACCCCCCGAACTCAAGAAATAATCTCAAAGGTCTTTCCTGTGCTTTTTCACCTTTCCTTTTGGATAAAAGAAAAGTCGGTGGCGACTCTTGCTAACCTCAACATTTGCGATCAAACGCAAAATCTTCAAGTCAGTTCTCTAACCGCATCACAGAACTGGAGACTCTGCTGGGGAAAATTCTAAAAGTGGGGTTACCTTAGGGCTAGATCACATTTATTTGCTTTTATTGTTTGACTTGTATGCTTTACATTATGGTTATTTGTTTGGGTTTGAATCCTCTACCCCGATTTAGGATACATTATAGGTAATTAGCAATACATTGTGGAAACTGTGCGGGGTATACCGACATGGTCTAAAGCAATAACTATGTTAGTGCCACATATTTGTGGGTACCGGTAGCCCTTGAGTTAATCAAGGAGAATATGGGGCCGCTGAGTGATGTCATGAAGCACTAATGAACTTTTAGAATCTTTACTTGACCAACTTGGCCTTTAGGATGTAGTGAGATGACCGGCTTTGGTGCAGTCTGAAGTTGATAGATACTCGATACTACACTCATTAAGGTTTGGTTTATTGGGATACTTCGGTCGCCATTAAAGAGGCTTCTGCTAAAACAATGAACAAGGAAACAAACCAGTGATATTGAGCTCCTTAGGACCTGATTACTATTAATATGACAGGTTGAGCCAACTAAACTTCAAGAGGGTACTTACCTATGAGACTCCATGTAATCCTAAACCTAAGGACTTGTTTTCTTTGTTTGTATATACATACTTGTACATAACATCATGAACATCATAAACATCATACACATTCACTAACCATTTCAAGTATTTTGGGATTCATCTTTGTTCTTGTTTTGTAGGACATGGATTATATTCGCAGGAAAACTATTCAAGACAACCTTGTAAGGATCCCTCCACAACTTAAGGAGCTAGCCTCAAGGATTCCTGAAAACTCTCCATTCACCGAGAGACATGGTCGCCTACTCAACTTGGTCACCTCCAACATAAATGAAGACATGATGAAGGTGCTCTTTCAGTTCTTTGATCCTTTACACCATTTCTTCACATTTCTCGACTATCAACTTGTGCCTACTTTGGAAGAATTCTCTTGACTCTTGAGGATTCCCATTCTCAACCAACTACCTTTCAATGATACAGAAAGAGACCCAAAGCCAGAAGAGATTGCTCAAGCTCTACACTTGCACTCATCTGATGTCACAACTCATTGGGAAACAAGGAGTGGTGTCTAAGGTTTCCTAGCAAAGTTCTTGTTTGAGAAAGCCCAAAACTGTTAGAATTCTTTGGACCTGCAAGATTTTGAGGAAATTGTGGCTCTGCTCATCTATGGGATGGTTTTGTTTCCAAATCCTGATCAACTCATAGATGTGAACACCGTCAAAATCTTCATATCCCGCAACCCAGTGCCTACATTGCTAGGGGATATCCTGCACTCTTTTCACACTCGCGCAATGAGGAAAATAGGTGTTCTTATGTGTTGTACTCCTCTCTTGGCAAGATGGTTTATTTCTCATCTTCCCCAATCTGTATTGAAGAATGAGCAAGGCTCAAGGTGGTCATAAAGGTTGATGACGCTCAAACATTCAAACATTCATTGGTGCTCCCGATCCATAGAGAATGTTACTATTGTCGACCGTTGTGGAGAATTTCCTAATGTCCCTTTACTTGGCATTAGGGGAGGTATCACCTACAACCCTTGCTTAGCTTTAAGACAGTTTGGTTACGCCCGAAGGGATGGCCCGCACGAGATGCTGATTCAAGGTTTGGTATTTGACTACGACAACAACGATCAAGGTCTTCGTCAGATATTTATCCGAGCTTGGAGGATGTTGAACAAGGTAGATAGTAAGACTTTGGGGCATAAAAATTCCATCCCTCTTGAGCCTTACCTCAAATGGGCACGAACTCGTGCTCAGAGTCTTATGATGCCTTATCCCTCCATTCTCCCGGTAACCATTGAGCCTTTCATGGAAGGGGATGTTCCTACATCCTGACATGCCCACCTATCTTGAAGACCTACAAATGGATTGGATACAACTCAAGGGGGAGCGAGATACTTTTGAAGCCCAATTCTACGCAAGCGAGAAGAAGGTTTTGGAACTCACTAGGCTACTTCATGAGGAGCAGACTCTGAATGCCTACATTGCACCAAAGAGGATGCATATTACCTTTCTATCTTAAAGTTCTAGTATTATTTTGCCCAAGAAGGCATTGATGTACTCAAGCTTTAATTTATTAAATATAACGTGTGTTTCTTTTTTTGTCTAAAATAAATTTGAATCTTAAAATCCTTGAAATCATTGAATATGAATTTATCATTCATCATAACATAAGCAGGTTTCTTGCAACAAGTCTCCTCATCTCTCTACTGTTTATTTCAGTAAGATGGATCTCGAGCAAACGGTGAAAGACCTCCAAGCTCAGAATGCACAATTTCAATAGTTGTTCTTAACTCTAGCCAAAGGACAAGAAGAGTTGAAGACCTTGCTGGTTGAGGAGAAGAAAAAGAAGACAAAGAAGATAACCAGAATTCTGAACATGGGAAGGAGATTCCAAGGGCAGACAAGAAGGGCCTTAGACTTTACAACGACATCCGGTGAGAAAGACAATCAAGATGGGAAGGGAAAGGAAACAATTGTTCAGTCTTATTCAGAAGAGGAAGAGGAAGAAGAAGACTATTCTGAAGAATAATAACCTCCAACCGACGATAAGTATAAGCATCTAGAAGAATGGTTGAGTGCAATGGAAATCCAAAAAGTGTCTGGCTTGGACTTTGAGGAGTCGGGCTTAGTGTCGGGGATTATCATTCCTCCAAAATTCAAAGCACATGTGTTCGCCAAATATGACAGAGTCTCATGCCCCAAAATGCATCTCCGGTCCTATGTAAGGAAAATCCAGTCCCATACCGCTGACAAAGATTTATGGGTACACTTCTTCCAAGATAGTCTGCATGGAACTCAACTTGATTGGTTTTATCAGCTAGAAAGAGCCAATGTTCATAACTGGGAAGATCTTGCTGTAGCCTTTTACAAACAATACCAATACAATGCTGATCTTGCACCCACTCGTACTCAACTCCAGAGTATGGCCATGGTTTCAAATGAAGGCTTCAAGGACTATGCGCAAAAATGGAGAGACTTGGCCGGAAGAGTTCAACCTCCTCTATCTGAAAGAGAGTTGGTAGACTTGTTTTTGGGCACCTTGTCTGGTCCCTTGTTCAATCACTTAATTGGGAGTTCATCGGCGGGTTTTACTGAATTGATATTAACTGGAGAAAGAGTAGAAGCTGGGATAAAAATGGAAAGATTAAAAAAGATGCATCCTCCGCTTCTATAAGGAAGCCATTCATAGGAAAGAAAGAAGTGGTTGTTGTGTATCCTCAGAGAAATCAAGATAGGGCTGAACACCGTCCAATGGTGGGGGTTGTTATGATTCCTAAACCTGCGCCTGATCAGCAAAGAAACAACCAACCAAGAATGGAAAGACCAGTCAGAAAGTTCACCAGAATTAACATGACCCTATCTCAAGTATTGCCACATCTGTTAAGATCCAACCTAGTGACCTTGAAAGAAGCTCCAAAGAACCCTAACACAACATCTCCTCACTATCATCCTAATGCCCGTTGTGCAAACCACTCTGAGAGTCCCGACCATGACACTAATAACTGTTGGGCTCTAAAAAACAAAGTACAAGACCTCCTTGAAGCCAAAGAGATTGAATTCGATGCGCCAGAAAAACCCAATGTCATTTCTGCCCCTATGCCCAAACACGACCATAATACCAACGCCATTGAAGAAGATATGTTTGCTACTTCAATTGATGAACTTATGACCCCACTCCTGATTATCAAAACGAACTTATTGAATTCCAGTGTTTTCCCAGGCTGTGATGAAAGCTGTCATTTCTGTTTGTCCTCACCAACCAATTGTCCTTTGTTAAAAGCAAGTGTTCAGTGCCTAATAGCCAACAAGGAAATTTTGTTCAAAAAGACTTTTGTTTCACCTGTTTCTTAGAACGATGTTTCCATCGTGACCATTTCCGACAATTCTTCCAGGGTCTCCACCAAAAGACCCGTTAGAATTACATCAGTTCCAAAAGTAGCTCCTTTGATAATTACAATGCCTGGACCAGTCTCGTATTTATCAGACAAAACCGTACCATGGAATTATGGAGGGGATGTCTACTATCACAATATCAAGCAAGATTGGCCAGCTGCCGAAGATTCAAGTTCTGAGAAGATTGACTCCGATATCAGTAATATTGCAGGGACTAGCAAGATTACCCAAAGCGGAAGGATATTCTCTCTAGAAATTGCTCCTCCAAAAGTAGTTTATGGACCCATAATTATTCATGTTGTTGGTGCTCCTCCAAAGGTCGTTCCTAGTCCTACAATAATCCCCGCTAATACTCCAACCGACAAAGCTGTTACAACCTCTGTTATCACTCCTACTGACATTCCTACTGCCGAGTTAACCGAGACTCGAGGTAAAAGTATTCTGATTGAGTGTCCGGACGAAGGCACAATCATTGGCTATCCCTGAGACCTCCCGGAAAGAGATGGAGGAAATTCTAATGATCATAAAAAGAAGCGACTACAATGTAGTTGAGCAACTGGGGAAAACTCCGTCTAAAATTTCCATGCTGGCTTTACTACTATGTTCCGAGGCGCATGCAAAGGCCTTGGTAAAATTCCTGAAAACTGCCCATGTACCCCAAGAAACATCAACTGATCAGTTCCAAGACTGCGTAGCCAGCTTGACTGCAGATAATGGTTTAGGTTTTTCAGATGCTGATTTAACGCCAAAAGGAAGGAAACATAATGAGGCATTGCATGTCTCAGTGGAATGCAGGGGCACGACTCTAGCACATGTCTTGGTGGACACTGGCTCGTCTCTGAATGTATTTCCTAAAAAAGCCCTTGATAGGCTTGACTACGAAGGATTGACATTGAAGCCAAGCAACATAATAGTAAGGGATTTTGACGGCTCAAAAAGGATGGTGCATGGGGAAGTGGATATCCCCATAAAGGTTGGAACCCAAACATTTGATTCAACTTTTTATGTAATGGATATCCGCCCTTCACATTCCTGCTTACTAGGCTGACCATGGATTCACAATGCTGGCGTTATTACTTATAAGTTGCACCAAATGCTGAAATATCCGATTCAAGGGAAGATTATCACTGTTGATGGAGAAGAAGAGTATATGATCAACCATCTTAATTCCTTCCGATATGTGGATCTAAATGGTGAATTTATTGAAACTCCATTCCAGCACTTTGAAGAAGTCTCACAAGATGTGGTAGTGACCAAGGTTGTGTCTCAAGTTGCGAAGATCACAAGGCCTTTGTGATACGGTGGGAGAACTGACTTGGGATTTTGCGTTTGTGTTCGCACTTGTTCGGTTTAGCAAGAGTCGCCACCGACTTTTTATTTTATCCTAAGGAAAGGTCAAAAAGCACATGAAAGACCTTTGAGATGTTTTCTTGGGTTCGGGGGGTAGATTATGAAAAGGGAAGATGCTAGCACCATTTTCATCCAGGTTATCCATGGGCTCTTAGTTACTTGTTTTAGATCACTTGCCTTTGCTTTTCAATTGTTTGAAATGGTGCTTTGTGTGTGTGGTTTTGAAAATGTTTTGAAAAAGATGCCTTGTCTAGGCAACCTTTGTAATGATTCTTGTTTGAATATATACAAAGGTGTGTGTCTTTTTGAAAAGATAATTCAATGTTTTGAAAGTTGTTTTTGAAACTGTTTTGAAGTTGTGTTGTGAAGTGTGTTTGAAAAATGGCAAGGATGTTTTGCAAGATTTTTGATCAAGTAACTAAGAGTTGTCTACCCTATTTTACTCAAATATTTTTCTTATGTTTTTAACCCTTTTAACAGTGTTATTTCACCATTATATTTGGTGAACAACCTTGTGTTAGGATGTTAAATGGGACAGGCGCAGGTCATCGTATACAATCATTGAAAGAAACTTGTGAGACGCTCTAGCAATTTTGTAAGGGACGAGATCATTTTATCGAAGGCAACATCGAGGGTCATCGAGGGACTACGATCTTTGTTTATTGAAGGGACATTTTCTAGAGTATCTCATACTCGAGGGATATGATTGCATTTTCCGAGGCAACAAGCGAGGTTACCCTAGAGGTGCAAGTGTGAATTGTGTATTGATTTCCATGCATTTATCTTGTATTAGGTCATCTAGTGATTGATTTTGAATCTTCGCATACAAACCCTAATTACTATACAGTATATTGAAAGCGATAAATTGCGGTAATTTAAAGTCTAAGTTATTACAAATAAGTATCCGGGGATGGGGGTACAAATGTTTACAAATGGGGATGAGTCTTATCAGAATAATAATGTCCAAATATATATTGCAACCAAATTGAACTGTCACATTTCAAATATTAACAAATTGTAACAAAACGTAAAAATAAAGAGAATCAAAAGTATTGTGAGATGTATGTATTTATTTACAAATGATCAAATAAAATATTAACCTAGGAAAGATTAAGTATTTACTTATTTTTTTGTGTTTTTTATTGATTAGGAAAAATTATTTAAGTTAAAGTTTTATTATTTATGTATGTTTATTAAATGAAAACAAAATTAATCAAATTAAACTAAACTATTTTTTTTGGTATTTTAATGATGTTAATCAAGATTAGTAAAGAAATAATTAACTCAAAAAAGAAAATGAACGGAATTTAATTAGTGTTAAAAAAAAGACCAATTAAGATTAAGTAGCAAAGTTTGTTAAGTTAATGAAAAGATTTTTAGGAAATTAAGCTTAAAATGGGTTTAGGCCCAAAAATAAAAAAAACAAGATTCAGGGGAGGGGGTGTGCGTCAGGAAATGATGTTGGGCTTTATGTTTTGTTTGGGCGAAGGCCCAGGTGGGTTGAACAACATTTGTTAGGGTTTCGTTTTGTGCATTCAGAATCTAGGGTTTGGAAATTTGTACAGCGGCGCCTCCTTCCATCTTCTTCGCTCTCTCTTCCTTGTTCTCAGCCATGGACAACTGAAATTCTCTCTCACGCCCAACTGCCGGTGTGTCGCCCCCGCTCTCTCTCGTCTTCACAGTGGTCCACGTTGATCGTGCTCGAACGGTACAAATTTTATCTTGTTAGGTTTTTTACAGCTTCAACGTTTGACTCTTGCATGTTTATCATTTGCAATATTTAATCTTTGGTGTTTTGGTGTGTGAGCTACAACGAAAGTTTGAGAGAAAAAAGTCCATACCTTTGGCGTTTTTCTGGGTTGAAAACGGAAGAAGAGAGAGAGGCGTGAGACCGGTGACACTCTGTGGTGGCTAGGCAGAGAGAAGATGAAGATGACTGCCTTTCTGGTATTTTGTATCGCTTGACTTCTGAATGCTTGAATACTAATTGTTTGATGATGATGTTGTTCTGAAAACACTTGAATATTTTGCTTCTAGATTTTTCCTCTTTTTTCTGGGTTATTTGGTATCAATGATGATGACTTTATGAGATTTGGTCTTTGTTTGTTTTTGTCTCTACATCCTTCCTCCCTGATTATCTGATGATGATGTTATTCTGAACACACTTGAATATTTGTTTCTGATTCTCTCTCTTCTTCTTTGAGTACCCTGTTTATTTGATGATGAACATATGTATTCTGAAATATTGCTTGTTGTTAGTTTGGATTTGAATTTGCTGATGTTTTGTGATGGTGAACCTGAAAGTCAGTATTGTTGTTTTGCTTGTTCTGCAAGTTCTTCCTTTCTCTTGTTGGAGATGAGGCTGTTAGTTGACTTGTTTGGATTTACAGGTTTGTTGTGTAGTTGGACAGGTTTGTGTGATTTGTGAGGCAGGCCTGGATGTTTGTTGAGCTTTGCTTGATGCAGTTTAACAGGTTTTAGTGTTTCAGTAAGCTTGCAAGTTTTTGGTAAGTTTTAGGCAGGCTTGTTGTTGTGTTTTTGAAAGCAAGCTATGCAGTTTAAAAGGCTTTTCCTTGTTACTGCAGTTTGTTGCATTTTGTAATGCAGGGTGTTTTGCAGATTGAGTAGGTTTTCTTGTTATTGTAGTTTTGGCTTTTGGTAAGCTTTAGGCAGGCTTGCTGTTGGTTTCAAAGTTTTAGCTTGGTTTTGCTTGAGAAGCAGTTTTGCAGGTTGAACAGGTTTTGGAAAACAGGCTTGTAATGCTTCTAGTGTTTTTTAGTACAGGCAGGTTTTTTTGGTAAGCTTTAGGCAGTTTTGCTCACAGGTTTGTTGGCCTGAATGTTTGAGTTTTAGAAACCTGTAATACAGGTTTTGGTGAACTTGGCTTGCAGTTTAGGTCAATTTGTTTTGAGTTTTTGCAGGTTAAGTTGGAGGTAGTTTTGCAGGTTTTCAATTTGTTCATGTTTTTCTGATTTGGAAACAGGTTTGTGGTAAGTTTAGGCCGGCTTGCTGTTAGTTTGCTTGCTTCTGGTATTGTTGGAAGCAGGCTTCAGTTGGAGGCAGGCTTGCTTGAGTTTGGAGTTTTGGAGGTTTATGCAATTTTTGCTCTCTCTCTTTTTCTCTTGTGTTGGACTGTTAGACTGTTATATTGTTATATATTTTCTTTTGTTCCTCTTATCTGCCTTTTACAGCCTGCCAAAACTGCAAACTGCAAAACCTATTCACTAGGTTCTCTCTTTCCTCTCTCTCCATAAGCATTTTTAATTGCTTATTACCTTTTTATTTCTGAAAAATTGGGCTGTCTAGAAAATGATGAAAAGCATCTTTGACAAGTTTTGACTTGTCAAACAAATTACTTCCTGCTGTCTTGCCTTTTGTCTGTTGTATTGCTGTTTTCATGCTGCATTACCATTTTTATTAAATCTGTCTTGTAACTTGGTTTTGGGCAATTTTGTACTGTAGCTGAATATGGGACTTTACTTGCTGCTGAGTTTATTCCTTTGCTTGACTTACCCTGGCAGTTTTGGCGCCTGTTTGTCTCTTTGAATTTGTACTACAGTTTGCTTGGTTAATGTAGCTTGGCACTTAGTTTGTAATTCAGTTTGCTTGGTTAATGCAGCTTGGAACTTTTTGTACTTGACCCATGTTTTTGCATCTAGTTTGACATGCTTGAATTTATATTTTATTTTTCTTTCTGTGAACTGAGAAGAGTGATCTTCTTGTGATTTGCAGGGAGAAAAATAAAGCGTGACGAAAAATAGGCAATCTGATTCTAGACGGCCAATTTTAATGATGATTTTTCTTCTTCTTTTCATTTAAAATAATCTTGTGCTGATTTTCTTTTCTTCTCTTTTCAGGTAGGTACCAGTTGAATAATGGAAGAAACAGTAGAAGTAGAAGTCAAAGATCTCAAGAGATTTAGGCTTATATTTATTATATCTTTTTTCATTTATTGTAAACAAATATTATTGTAAACACTATAAATTGTAAATTTACAACATTCGAATAAGATTTGTAACAACATTTGAAATAAATAAATAAAAAAGTCTTTGTCAAATAAGAATTTTCTACTGTCAAATATTCCATTCTTTCCTTGTATTGCCTATTTAATTATTTAAAACTCTTAAATTAAAATATCTGGAAATGTATCCCAATGACTTTAATCCAGATGAAATAAATAATCAACACACTTTGCAGTCTCGCAATCTCGCATTAATCACAATATACTTGGCATTCCAATTAATCACATGCTTTGTACAATTAAACAAACAAGAATTCCATACACCTCTCACTCCACTGATCAAACCAATGCCTCAAAGTTTCAATCAAAAGCCTCGGCTCCTATCCCAGATATTTAGGTTTTGAGAAACAACCAGTAATCTCGAACAAGCGTAAAAATAATGTAATAGTCAATTGAAATACTATGGATTCAATTTCTTCTGAGAAATGCAAGCGCAAACCCTAATCCTGGATTACTGTCAAAGAAAAGTATGCTTGATCAATTCCTGAGCCAATCTCAACAAAATCAGTGGAAACCCTAATTCTAGATTTACTGATAAAGAAAAGCCTATTTGACCGATTCTTGAGTCAATCTTGAAAAGTCAGAGAAAACCCCGAGGTTGTGATTTCTTGTGAAAACGAGAGGGAAAATTTTGGGATACAACAACCTCCACTCAGGATGTCATCTTTGAAGGATGCCAAGGCAGTGATAGACGAATATGGGTTCACTATCTGGGGACAACTCCCAGATATCCCATACAAATCTGACAAGTTTCGCCTGGGTTTCACTTCAGGTGCTCAGAAGGTTGTACACCGCGCTCGTGCTGGAGGACCACCCTTGAAGATCAGCAACCGTGAGGTCAACGCGGTAGAGGATGATGAAGACAACCTGTAGGATTGAATTTTCCCAACTGTCTGTGGAGGGCTCAGCAACTGGGAGGCTAGAGATTTTGTCCCGATCACTTTTATCACACAGTAATTTGTCTTTACATTTTGTTGGATCTGTAATATTAAAACTATTCAGACTCTTAAAACCTCGTGTCTTACCCGAGGCATAATGGTCCATTTGTAAGGGTTATTATCTCATTTCCATATGATATCAATGAATCATGGACGTTTTTGCATACAAACTTTGTGCTCATTGTTTTTATTTTTACATTTTCATTTCTTTCAAAGATAACTATACTCTTACACACACTCACACTCACAATGCAGGTCTAAATCCATTCGGGATCCCATGGGTAACGATTCTGATATAGCTTTCTGTGACTCTGAAAATCTAATCTACCAAGCCGAAGACGAAGGTGAGGAAGATTGTGAAGTACTAGGGGAACTTGCCAGGTTACTACTATAAGAAGAGAGAACCATTCAGCCCCACGAGGAACCGGTGCACACCATCAATCTAGGTACCGAAGAAGACAAAAGAGAGGTCAAAGTGGGTGCCAATATGGAACCCAGTGTCAAGGAGCGTCTAATTCAGTTGCTACACGAATATGTCGAGGTCTTTTCCTGGTCGTATGAAGACATGCTAGGACTTGACGCAGATATTGTGGTACATCGTCTACCTACCAGAGAAGACTGTCCACCAGTAAAACAAAAGGTCCGTCGAATGCGACCAGATATTTCAGAGAAGATTAAAGCTGAAGTCATGAAACAATTCAACGTTGGATTCTTGGTTGTCACCTCTTATCCATAATGGGTTGCCAATGTTGTTCCCATGCCCAAAAAGGATGGCAAGGTACGAATGTGCGTGGACTACAAAGATTTGAATAGGGCAAGCCCTAAAGATGATTCCCACTTCCCCACATTGACATCCTAGTTGACAATACAGTACATCACAAAGTGTTTTCCTTCATAGAAGGTTTCTCAGGCTACAACCAAATCAAAATGGCGCTTGGGGACATGAAGTAGACAACCTTTGTCACACAATGGGGCACATTCTGCTACAAGGTGATGTCGCTCGGACTGAAGAATGCTGGGGAAACCTATCAACGTGCCATGGACGCTCTATTTCACGATATAATACATCACGAAATAGAGGTCTATATGGACGACGTGATAGCTAGATCTCAAACAGAAGAAAAGCATCTTGATCATTTACAGAAACTGTTTGAGAGACTGAAGAAGTACAAGCTGAGGTTGAACCCGAATAAATGCACATTTGGAGTAAGATCTGGTAAGCTCCTAGGTTTTGTCGTCATCAATAAGGGTATTGAAGTAGATCCTGCCAAGGTGAAAGCGATACAAGAGATGCCCGCTCCTCTTATCGAGAAGGAAGACAGAGGATTCTTGGGACATTTGAACTACATTGCCAGATTCATTTCTCACCTGACAGCTACTTGTGAACCAATATTTAAGTTACTGAAGAAAGATCAAGTAGTTAAATGGAATGATGAGTGCCAAACTGCTTTTGACAAGATCAAAGAATACCTGCAAGAGCCTCCTATTTTGATTCCACCAGTCGAGTGAAGACCATTGATCATGTATCTGACTATTTTAGAAAATTCTATGGGGTGTGTGTTGGGGCAGCATGACGAGTCTGGCCGAAAAGAGCACGCTATTTATTACCTGGGAAAAAAGTTTACCGACTGTGAAACAAGATATTCACAGCTTGAGAAAACTTGCTGCGCTCTGGCATGGGATGCTCGCCGGCTAAGACAGTATACGCTGACTCATACTACCTTGTTGATATCTAAAATGGATCCAATGAAATACATCTTCGAGAAGCCTGCACTCTCTGGGAGAATAGAGAGATGGTAGATGATCTTGACAGGACATGACATACAATATACTACCCAAAAAGCAATAAAGGGAAGTGTACTAGCTGACCACCTTGATCACCAAGCTGTGGAAGACTACCAGTCCATGAAGTTCGAATTCCCAGATGATGACATCATGATGGTAAACAACTGCGAAGAACTTAGGCCATATGACGGACCTGAACAAGGATCCTGATGGACCCTGGTTTTTGATGGGGCATCTAACAGACTCGAAAATGGTATTGGTGTTGTACTCATATCTCCGGAAGGGTGTCATACTCCTTTCACGGCAAGACTCTGCTTCAATTGTACAAATAACATGGCAGAATACGAAGTGTGCATCTTTGGTCTCAAAGCTGCCATAAACTTGGGGATCAAATCGTTGAATGTATTCGAAGATTCAGCTTTGGTTATCAGTCAGATCAAAGGGGAATGGGACACCAAACACCCCAACCTTATCCCTTACAAAGAACGTGTTTTGACATTGCTCACACATTTTGAGAAGATTACCTTTGAGCACTTCCCGCGAGAATAAAATCAGCCAGCAGACGCACTAGCCACAATGTCATCTATGTTTAAACTTAAATGGGATAATGAGGCTCCCCAGATTACCATTGAACGAAGGGATGAACCAGCACACTGTCATGAGATTAATACTGAAGAAGTTGTGGACCAGCCTTGGTTTCACGAAGTCAAGAGGTATCTCGAGGATCAAGAATATCCAGAAGGATCTTCAGTCAATGATAAGAAGTTCTTAAGGAGATTCTCTGCTAAGTTCTTCCTTAGTAATGGAATTCTTTACAAACACAACCATGACTCTGTGTTACTTCGGTGTGTAGACAATGTTGAAGCTGAAAGGATCATGGCTGAATTACATGAAGGAAATTTTGGCACCCATTTCAGTGGGCATACGATGGCAAAGAAAATCCTACGGGCAGGCTATTACTGGTATACCATGGAAGCAGATTGTTATCAACACTCTCGAACTTGCCACATGTCAGATTTATACTGATAAAGTGCATGTACCTCCGGTTCCTCTGAATGTCTTGAAGGATACTTGGCCCTTTGCTATGTGGAGGATTGATTTGATTGGGGAAATCAAGCCAACAACATCTAATGGACACCGCTTCATTTTGGTGGCCATTGATTTTTTTACCAAATGGGTAGAAGAAGCTTCTTTCGCTTCCGTTACCAAGAATGTTATCGCCCGGTTCATCAAGCAGAACCTCATCTGTCGTTACGGTATCCCGGAGAGGATCATTACAGACAATGGTACAAACTTGAACAATATTATGATCACCGCCTTGTGCGAGCAATTCAAGATCCAGCATCACAATTCTTCCCCTTACCGGCTGAAGATGAATGGTGTTGTCGAAGCCGCGAATAAGAACATTAAAAAGATCATACAAAAAATGACAGTCACATACAAATACTGGCATGAGATGCTACCATTCGCTCTCCACAGATATCGTACCACAACTCGCACACCAACTGGGGAAACACCCTATTCTCTGGTTTACGGCATGGAAGTTGTCTTGCCTATTGAGGTCCAGATCTCCTCTCTAAGAATTATGAAGGACACGGGGTTGAATGAAGAAGATTGGATCTAGACTCGACTTGATCAACTAAACTTGATTGATGAGAAAAGACTTACTGCTGTCTGTCATAGTCAAATGTATCAAAAACGAATGATCAAGGCTTTCAACAAAAAGGTCAGACGACAAGTATATCAAGTTGGGGATCTGGTGATCAAGCGCATCATACTGCCGCAAGGTGATCCCAGGGGAAAATAGACTCCTACATATGAAGGACCTTTTGTAATCAAGAACATATTCTCTGGAGGAGCAATGATCCTAACCACCATGGATGGCAACGACCTGTGTAACACCCCTTCTAATAAACACCGAATTAAACGATATAAATAAAATCAGAGAAAATAAAATTTGCACGGAAGGAGTGTCACAACATCAATTCACATATTCAAGAAAAACGGACATGACATATTCGTCACTTTAATCATTTAATCACATAATACAATCATGACATATACTTTCTTTTTCGTGCAAACGCAATGGAATCATAATAATGTTATCTTCTCCAAAGGAGGAATCAAAATATAATATGCAAGGCATTAAGCCATATGGTTCATACACCATTCATGTTATCAAGTCATAATATACATACATCATTATATAATCAAAACAATGGATTATATACAAGTATAATCCATATACAAAAATATGAGTTCGAATGCGGACACTAAACCCCCCAGTGTTACAATCAGAGCATCGACTCAAAATCAAAAAGTAACGGACTACAAGCCTAAGTCGTCCGCTAACCCGTGCGCCCCACACTATCGTCTTTGGTACCTGGGCGATACCATATCAAGCATCATTTCAATAGAAGGGTAAGAATTCCAACAAACATAAAGTATGAATTTAAAGAAAAAGAAAAGCATTAAATAAAGGAATCTTACTCTTTTTCCAACTCTTGCATAAACAATTCCATTTACCAATTAGCACATAATGCACAATATTCAACAACACATAAACTCGACAAAACGTGTACGTGCGACTCGACACAACAACACGACTCATGCATGTGGTACCAATCATCCATTATCCTTCGGACTTGCCAATGTCTATCCCTCAGACGGATAATCACAAAAGCCCATTCCCTAAGCTTTCAAACCCCCACTATGAGTTTGGGACGAGCCACTAGCCTCCACGAGACTAACAGACATCGCCTTTTGACACGACGTATGATGCGGCGTGCAATTCAACAACAACAATTATGTAAATCAAGACTATCTCAATCTCAATTACAAGCATACATCACCATAATTCAACCCCATGAATCATTCCCACAACATTGCACAATAAGCATCAATTATTTCATTTCAACAATTATCACACAACACCAAAATATTTATAAACCAAATACATTATTTCCGGAATCGGCATTTCACAAAATATTTTGAATATTTAACACATCTACAACTTAACTCGTCTTCGGTCGTATCCAAAATATCGAGTTTTACCAATTAACTGTAATCGGTTATATTAATTAATCACTCTATTAATTAAAATTTTACTAATTAATCAACCTGTTATAATTTATTTCAATATTACAATTTAATTCGTCTCCGGTCGTATCCAAAATATCGAGTTTTACCGATTAACCGTAAATTTTCCCTTCCCTTATCAGAACAACAACAAAAACGAGACACTGAACAACAACAACAAAACATATACTATTTCTCATAAACATTTTCTTCCCTATTTCAACCTAAATCCTAAACTAATACCAAATCAAATGCAATACAAACATACTAGATGTTTAGAGGAAGTCTAACCCTTACCGATTAGTCTCCGGAACGAGCTTTTCGGTTTGATTCCAGAAATTTCCCCCTCTTCTCTTAAACCCTAAGTTTCCACTTCTCTTCTCCTCTTGCTACTTCTCTTTCTTTCTGTTTCTAACTTACTGCTACTTTTCTAACGTAACATAACATATATATAATATATTTTATTTAATAAAACTAATTTATCTTATTTATATTACTTACTGTAAGTTAACGTAACATACATATAATAAAAACTAATATTTTATTAAACTAATTTAATATAATTAAATAACATTAACTTATTAATTTATAATAAATCAATTAATACTAATATAAATCCATTCTCACAAATAAATCATATAATACATATAATAAAATATTTACACACTAAATATAATATTATCGTACAAAAATAGTTATTTTCCGATAAAACAAATAAACCCAACTAATCACATACCGGACCGAATTACCGACCATATAATTAATAACTTACCAAAATAAATATCAACCGGTTATTTTTAGAAAATAATAATATAAATAATATTAATTAAAACGGGGTGTTACAACTCTCCCCCACTTATAAGATTTTCGGCCTCGAAAATTACCTCTAAACAAATAATTCGGGATAGGAATCCCGCATCCGGCCTTCAAGTTCCAAAGTTATGTTTCCATTAGCCGAACCACCCCACACCACCTTTACCAAAACGATTTCTTTTCCTCTAAGTTGTTTCACCTTCCGATCTTCGATCCTTGTCGGCAAAGTCTCAACGGTTAAGTCTTCTCTAACCTCCACATCATCCGCTTGCACTACATGAGACGGATCCGCAATATACTTTCGCAATTGCGACACATGAAACACATCATGTAGATTTGAAAGTGATGGTGGTAATGAAATCCTATAAGCCATATTACCAATCCTTTCCGAAATTTGATACGGACCAATAAATCGAGGTGTCAACTTCCGCGATTTAAGTGCCCGACCAACACCCGTCGTAGGATTCACTCTCAAAAACACATGATCATCCTTCTTGAACTCAAGAGGCTTCCTCCTCTTATCATGGTATCTCTTTTGGAGACTTTGAGAAATCTTCATCTTCTCTCTAATCAACTTAATCTTATCCATAGTTTGTTGCACAATTTCCGGTCCAACCACTGCACTTTCTCCTGACTCGTACCAACATAAAGGTGTTCGACAACGCCTTCCATACAACGCCTCAAAAGGAGCCATACCTATACTAGAATGAAAAATGTTGTTATAGGTAAACTCAATCAATGGCAAGTAACTTTCCCATGAACCTCCTTGTTCCAACACACAAGCACGCAAAAGATCTTTGAGCGATTGAATCGTCCTTTCCGTTTGACCATCCGTCTATGGATGATAAGGGGAACTCAAACGCAATTTAGTACCCAAATCTCTTTACAAACCTTCCCAAAATCTAGAAGTGAACTGTGTATCTCTATCCAAAATGATACACGTCGGAATACCATGCAAACCCACAATCCTCTCAATATACAACTTTGCAAGCTTCTCCATAGGATAATCCATTCTAATTGGAATAAAGTGAGCAGATTTCGTCAATCTATCCACAATAACCCAAATGGCCTCATTGTTACTCGGAGTCCTTGGTAATCCCGAAACAAAATCCATAGAGATACTGTCCCACTTCCATTCC
Source organism: Vicia faba (assembly GCA_948472305.1). Classification (NCBI taxonomy): domain Eukaryota; kingdom Viridiplantae; phylum Streptophyta; class Magnoliopsida; order Fabales; family Fabaceae; genus Vicia; species Vicia faba. The sequence goes on along the minus strand of OX451738.1, from coordinate 87,412,974 downwards.
GGTATAGACAAAGGTTGTAAAAAACCGGAAGGCTTCTAATGCTCTATCTTGGAATTTTGACATACCAAACACGAATACACAAATTTCGCAATTTTGTTTTTCATACTCGGCCACCAAAATAACTTTCTGAAATCTTGATACATCTTTGTGGCACCGGGATGAATGCTCAACCCACTTCGGTGTCCTTCCTCAAGGATCCTCTTTTTCACATCTTCCACATCGGGAACACAAACTCGATCACGACATCTCAACACGCCGTTCTCATTAATTCTAAACTCTCCTCCTTGACCTTGGTTAACTAAATTCAATTTGTCAACCAAAACCAAGTCCTCTTTTTGTCCTTCTCTTATCTCATCCAAGATTCCACTTGTAATCTTCAACATACCAAGTTTCACACCAAAGTAAGTTTCTTCACAAACCAAACTCAAGTTGCGAAACTGTTCAAGTAACTCCCGTTCTTTCACCATTAACATAGACATATGTAATGATTTCCTACTCAATGCATCGGCAACCACGTTCGCCTTACCAGGATGGTAATTCAAACTGAAATTATAATCTTTCAAGAACTTTAACCATCTCCTCTACCTCATATTCAACTCTTTCTGATCAAACAAATATTTCAAGCTCTTATGATCACTGAAAACGTCGAATCTCGATCTAAACAAGTAATGTCTCCAAATTTTCAACACAAAAATAACAGCTTCCAACTCTAAGTCATGAGTCGGATAATTCCTCTCATGTACCTTAAGTTGCCTCGAAGCATAGGCCACCACTTGTCCACTTTGCATTAACACGCCACCTAACCCCATCAATGAAGCATCACAATACACTGTAAACAGTTTGGGTGGATTAGGTAAAACCAACACAGGAGCAGTAGTCAACCTTCGCTTAAGCTCTTGAAAGCTATCCTCACACTGAGTAGTCCACACAAACGCTTGCCCCTTTCTCATCAATTGTGTCAATGGTAAATCTAACTTTGAAAAACCCTCAATGAACTTACGATAGTATCCGGCTAAACCAAGGAAACTCCGTATCTCAAACACAGACTTATGAGGTTCCCATTCTGACACAACTTCAATCTTAGATGGATCCACGACAATACCTCCACGAGATATTACATGACCAAGAAAACTCACTTGCTCCAACCAGAAATCACACTTAGAAAGTTTAGCAAATAACTGATTCTCTTTCAGAATCGAAAACACAATTCTTAAGTGCTCGACATGCTCTGCTTCATTCTTCGAATATATAAGAATGTCATCAATAAATACTACCATAAACTTATCAAGATATTCATGAAAAATTCTGTTCATATACTCCATGAACACACCAGGTGCATTCGTAACACCGAAAGGCATCACCGAATACTCATAGTGTCCATACCTCGTTCTAAACGCCGTCTTCTGAATATCACCAGCTTTCACACAAATGTGGTGATAACCAGATCTCAAGTCAATCTTACTGAACACACAAGCTCCTACCAACTGGTCCATCAAATCATCAATTCTAGGTAACGGATACTTGTTCTTGATAGTAACCTTGTTCAACTGCCTATAATCCACACAAAGCCTCATCGTACCTTCTTTCTTCTTTACTAACAACACCGGTGCACCCCACGGAGAAACACTCGGATGAATAAACTTCTTATCAAGTAACTCTTCAAGTTGGCTCTTTAGTTCAACCAATTCTGATGGTGACATCTGATACGGAGCCATCGAAACAGGACTAGTACCAGGAACCAAATCAATAGAAAACTCCACTTCATGTTCTGGAGGTAAATCCATAATATCCTCCGGAAACACCTCTGGAAAATCACAAACAACAGGAACATCCTTTCTCACTCCCCTTTCACCAAGATTCATGCTCACCATCAACATAAACAATTTAGCTCCATCTCTAACACACCTCTTCATTTGTTGAGTAGACAAGAATGAACCACCTTCTTTCTCGGACTCGAGAAAAAGAACTGCTTTAGAAAAAAAGTTGATATAGACATGGTTGGCTCTCAACCAGTCCATACCCATAATAACATCAAGCTGACTCAAAGGAAGATATACAAGATCCACTTTGAAATCTCTACCACACATGCGCAAAGGATACCTCAAACAAATAACTGAAGTAGAAACCGAACCCATCGCAGGCGTATCTATCTCCATACTTCTACCTAAAGTAGATAACACAAGACCCAATCTCGTAGCACAATCCAAGGAAATAAATGAATGTGTAGCACCCGTATCAACAATAGAAATCAAAGGTACATTATGGATAAAGAAAGTACCTCTGATCAACCTCTCATCAGCCGAAGTCTCGGCACCAGACAATGCAAACACTTTTCCTCGCTCCTTCTTTGGCTTCGTGCACTTTGTACTAATGTGCCCTTGCTCACCACAGTTGTATCAAGTCACATTCGTACCAAACTTGCACTCATTAGATCGGTGACCAATCTTTCCACACTTGAAACATGTAGGCTCAACTTGGCGACACTCCATAGCACGGTGTCCCTCTTTACCACATCTAAAACACTTCACCGGAGTAGTAACTCCCCCACTTGGACTCTTGCCCACATCCATCGATTGCTTCCCTTTCCCATCATAAGGCTTAGGACGCATTTCCCCTTGCCTATCTTGTCACTTAAGCTCTTGTAGTAAGCATGACTATCCTCATCATAGATACGACTTTTGTTCACCAATTCAGAAAAGCGGGTAATTTGTTGGTACCCGATAGCTTTCTTCACATCCGGCCTTAAGCCGTTCACAAACTTCAAGCATTTGGATCTCTCGGCATTTGAAGTGCTGTAGTGAGGACAATACTTAATCAATTCTTGAAACTTGGCTGCATATTCAACAATATAACTGTTTCCTTGTTTCAATTCAAGAAACTCCACCTCTTTCTTCCCACGGACATCCTCAGGAAATTAGTTCTCCAAGAATGCATCTCGAAAAATGGCCCAAGTCACCACGGTGTTATCCTCATCATACCCCTGACTAGCGTTAATCCACCAGTCCTTAGCTTCCTTCACCAGCATGTGAGTTTCGAATTGCACCTTCTGAGCATCGGTACAATTCATCACTTGGAAAATCTTTTCTATGGCGTTCAACCATTCTTGAGCTTCTTCAGGCGCATGCTCTCCTTTGAAAGTAGGCGGATTGTTTTTCTGAAACTTTCCAAGAGCACGGAATCCATCATCACCTCCACCTTGCTGAACAGGATTAGCTTGCGGCATCTGATTCATGGATCTCGCGAGTTATCGCAAAGCCTCAGCAAGTGCATTATCATTCCTTCCAGCAACCATCTTCTTCTGAACAACACAAAAGTATCGATCGCGTCAGACACACAATTAAATACAATGGGATTAGTATAGTTAAGACTTGACAACTGACCGACAATGCTCTGATACCTCTTTTGTAACACCCCTTCTAATAAACCCCGAATTAAACGATATAAATAAAATCAGAGAAAATAAAATTTGCACGAAAGGAGTGTCACAACATCGATTCACATATTCAAGAAAAATGGACATGACATATTCGTCACTTTAATCATTTATCACATAATACAATCATGACATATACTTTCTTTTTCGTGCAAACACAACAGAATCATAATAATATTATCTTCTCCAAAGGAGGAATCAAAATATAATATGCAAGGCATTAAGCCATATGGTCATACACCATTCATGTTATCAAGTCATAATATACATACATCATCATATAATCAAAACAATGGATTATATACAAGTATAATCCATATACAAAAATATGAGTTCGAATGCAGACACTAAACCCCCGGTGTTACAATCAGAGCATCCACTCAAAATAAAAAAGTAACAGACTACAAGCCTAAGTCATCCACTAACCCGTGCGCCTGGCACTATCGTCTTTGGTACCTGGGAGATACCATATCAAGCATCATTTCAACAGAAGGGTAAGAATTCCAACAAACATAAAGTATAAATTTAAAGCAAAAGAAAAGCATTAAATAAACGAAACTTACTCTTTTTCCAACTCTTGCATAAACAACATAAGATAGTAATTTAATCAATTTCACATTGTTGTACCCCAAAATTTTCCCTCCCATATTTCTCAAAACATTGCAAGAAAGATCTCCAAGTTGCTCAAGGTAGTCCAAGGGTTGGCCAGACAAGCTCTCTCCTAAGGCAGTCTACCCCAAATTAGGGTTTAATGTTGCATCAAGATACTTGAGTCCAAGTGATCCCAAGTTCTCACCATTGTCCTAATATGTTCTCAAGATCATCCATGTCAAATTTCAAGCCTCGCAGAGAAAGTTTGCTCAGTCAATTGCTCAAAGGTCCAAAAATCGACTATGCTAGGGCAAAAGTCAACTGTGGCCTACATACAGTCAAACTTCAAGATTTTTGGTCAACATTCTCATTTTGAAGTATATTTCATCATTTGATCAAGGGTTGATCATGATTCATCAAGGATTGCTCACAATTCATCAAGATTCAAAAGTTGCTAAATTAGGGTTTTGTAGGAAAAGTCAACTCAACTTTGACCAAGCATAACTTTCTCATACTTTATGAGAAATGACCCATCCAAAGCTCATTTTTAAGAGGATGGAATTACCTACAACCCATATTCATCTCCTAAGTTCAAAATATGCACTCACAAGAAGTTATGAATTTGGACATTATAGGTCATTTTGAAAAGTCAACAAAAACACCTTTTTTGTCAAAGCTTCATACATGAGCATGGAATATCAAAATGCGATGAGACCAAAAGGGTTGATTATATGACATCTCAAGATTTCTAAAAAGTCCAAGAACACCTCTAAAGATTCAAAATTGAGGAAGTTATGCATTGTTGAAGTTGGACTTTTTTGCAAAATTGCCAAAAGTCAACTATGCCCAAAACTTCAAATTTTGCCAAATGAGCCCATTCTTTTTCACTTGTTTTGAGTTGGAATCATAGCCCAAGTACTCTAGCCTTTGCCACTTGGCCATATTTTATTTTTATTATTTATTTTGTTTTTTATTTGAATTATTTCAAATTAAATCAAAACAAATCAAATAAAATCAAAAATATTGAAAACCAAGGATTTTGTGATGATTTCAGGTCTTAAATCACAGCTAGCCATCATCAAACTCGTATCAAGGCATAAGTGTACAAAGAGATTGGATTTGGACCAATTTTGGAAAGATCTTCAAAGCAAATCAAATCAATATCAAAATCATTGATGGAGAGGGATTTCGACTGAATAAACAACCCTAATGCATTATGCAATACATAAGGAGGCGAGGCCTATCAAAAATAGGGTTAGAGATCAAGCATAGAGCAAGAACAAAAATCTGAAAATACAAAGAGAAGTGTGAGATCGAAACAGAGGTTAGAGGCGTCCTCAAGGCTTGGTATTTGTCTCAATCTCTTCCTGGCAATCTCAGGAACCTAAAGCAAGCAAAACCACACGTTTTCAAGCCCTCCCACGCGCTATAAGTCCTTCACGTTACACCCCTATTCTTGAATTCATATTTTGAAATTTAGGCATTGTTGACATGAATTGGTGGCATATTCTTAATCTACAAATTATTTGCAAGCTTTTGACATTACCCAATTGCATTTTAATGGTCTGTAACGAAATCCACCATTGTTAGGGTTTCGTATTTTGTTTTAGGGCATTTGTTTTAGGAATAATTAGCCTTCATAATGGGCATGGTTGCAATCAGGAGAATGAGACGACCTCAACCATGGTCTTAGATTTCGTTTACATGGCCTGTACGAGATTTTGAGAAGGGACAGGGTTATAGTGACGGACATTTGTCCCTGGGTATAAGTGTTGCTGCTTTTAGCCACGGTTCAAGAACAGGGATGAAGGCGTGTCGTCCCACCATTCGCCCATTCAAACGAGCGCACGTTTTTATTTAATTTTTCCAATTTTCTTTTGTTTTATATATTATTATTGATTTGTATTATATTAACAAATAAGAACAAGTGGCGTAGTGGCAAGCATATCATGGAATTCCCCTTTCAGGACCTGGGTTCAAATCCCAGGTCCCCCTATTTTCTCTATAATATTTGTTTTCAGGTAATTAAATGCATATGCAAGCCTAATGTCCACCATGTGCCTTCAGCATCAAGCGTGCCAGATGGCCAGATCTGGTGGTCATCATTGAAGGTGCACCAAAGGACCAAGTCAATGCCAGCGCACAGGATTACAAAAGTCCAACGGATCTCATGTCAATCGGGCCAGAAAGTTGCTATGCACACCCTTGAAAATCAGGCCCATTCTCTATTTTTTTTATGTTTTATTTATTTTCATTTAATTAGTTTTATTTATTTACTAACCAATAAATTGATTTTCTTTTTATCAAAATCACCAAAAATATTTTTTTACCCAATTAAATTTCAGAAATTTTATTTTTCATTAATAAATATTAATTAAATTAATTAGGTCATTAATTTTAGATAACTTTAATTTATTTTGCAAATATTTAAAATTAATTAGAAATCAATAGGTTTTCAACATTAATTTAATTATTTTATTTTCTTTCCTAAAATAAAAAAAACTCCAAAAATATGTCATTTAATATTTTTCATTAATTAATTAATTTAATAATTAATTTAGCATTTAATTTTAGGATTTAATTTCTTTTCTTAATAATAAAAACAACAAAAACATTTCTTTTAATTAGGAGGGTCAAAACCCTAGTTTCGCATTCGATCCAATTTTCTCGCGCGATTTATTTTTCCTTATTCAATTATAGTATTTGCTCCCGGTTTGTAATATTTAATTAGGATATTTACTTTTGCCGCTTTTATTTTATTTTCAAAGGGTTGTTTTTGGCGATGAAAATACCCGACGCCTTGTAATAGTTTAGTTTAATTTCCGCGCCTTTAATTTCTGCAAATTATTCAACTGTTAGATGTTTGATAATAGGGTTTGCATGACAAGAATGAATGTTTAATCTTAAAACAGTTAGATCACCCTAAACATGTGCAAAGATAAAATAACTGAAAACAATACACTCGTACATGCACACTCCTAGGGTACACCCCACTTGGTTGCCTTTGTACACGGTCATTAAGTATAGGTTGTTTTAGAGGTCGCCCTCTTGTCTAAAAGATCATAGTTTCCTCAAAATGGTTGCCTCAGATATTGTTGCCTCGAATAAATGATCTAAGACATTAGAGTTACCACTAAGGCGTCCTAACATTGCTTTAGTGACCGTATGTCCCTCTTTCGAATTGACCCTCAAACTCCAACGACGGTTCTACCTACTCACTAATAGTGGGATAGAATTGTCTAAAGGAAACAAGCATAAAACGATTCCTTTTTTGAGTAGGTAGATTAGTTCTTAGATACTTGCTCATTCAAAACAAAACTCTTTCACACTTACACTTTTACAAATAAGTTTTCAAAAACACTTCATTATACTCTTGAGGACAGAAGCAAGAGTTAAATTGAAGTCAAAACAAAAACTTTTTCAAAACCCACAAACACAAAGAAAACAATTTTGAAAACAATGAGCAAGTACCTAATAGCCCGTAGATAACTACGGATAGAAAGGGTGCTAATACCTTCCCTTTCTATAATCTACCCCCCGTACTCAGAAATATCTCGAAAAAGGAATTTTTCTGTGCTTTTTTCCTTTCCTTGTTGGATAAAATAAAAGTCGGTGGCGACTCTTGCTTACCGCGAAAACACAAATGCAAAATGCAAACCAGCATTCCAAAAAACAGTCAGTTCTCCCACTGTATCACACACATAATCAACAAATCAAGGAAATCAAACACAAACAATTCCATTTACCAACTAGCACATAATGCACAATATTCAACAACACATAAACTCGACAAAACGTGTACGTGCGTCTCGACACAACGACATGACTCATGCATGTGGTACCAATCATCCATTATCCTTCGGACTTGCCGATGTCTATCCCTCAGACGGATAATCACAAAAGCCCATTCCCTAAGCTTTCAAACCCCTACTCTGAGTTTGGGACGAGCCACTAGCCTCCACGAGACTAACAGACATCGCCTCTTGACACGATGTATGATGCGGTGTGCAATTCAACAACAATAATTATGCAAATCAAGACTAACCCAATCTCAATTACAAGTATACATCACCATAATTCAACCCCATGAATCATTCCCACAACATTGCACAACAAGCATCAATTATTTCATTTCAACAATTATCACACAACACCAAAATATTTATAAACCAAACACATTATTTCCAGAATCGACATTTCACAAAATATTTCGAATATTCAACACATCTACAACTTAATTCGTCTCCGGTCGTATCCAAAATATCGAGTTTTACCGATTAACCGTAACCGGTTATATTAATTAATCACTCTATTAATTAAAATTTTACTAATTAATTAACCTGTTATAATTTATTTCAATATTACAATTTAATTCGTCTCCGGTCATATCCAAAATATCGAGTTTTACCGATTAACCATAATTTTTCCTTTCCCTTATCAGAACAACAACAACGAGACACAGAACAACAACAAAACATATACTATTTCTCATAAACATTTTCTTCCCTATTTCAACCTAAATCCTAAACTAATACCAAATCAAATGCAATAAAAATATACTAGATGTTTAGAGGAAGTCTAACCCTTACCGATTAGTCTCCGGAACGAGCTTTTCAGTTTGATTCCAGAAATTTTCCCTTCTTCTCTTCAACCCTAAGTTTCCACTTCTATTCTCTTCTTGCTACTTCTCTTTCTTTCTGTTTCTAACTTACTGCTACTTTTCTAACTTAACATAACATATATACTAACTTATATATATAATATAAAATTAATTTATATATATATATATATATATATATATATATATATATATATATATATATATATATATATATATATATATATATATATATATATATATATATATATATATATATATATATATATATATATATATATATATATATATATATAATATTTTATTTAATAAAACTAATTTATCTTATTTATATTACTTAATTTATCTTATTTATATTACTTATTGTAAGTTAATGTAACATATATATATATAATAAAAACTACTATTTTATTAAACTAATTTAATATAATTAAATAACATTAACTTATTAATTTATAATAAATCAATTAATACTAATATAAATCCATTCTCATAAATAAATCAAATAATACATATAATAAAGTATTTACACACTAAATATAATATTATCATACAAAAATAGTTATTTTCCAGTAAAACAAATAAACCCAACTAATCACATACCGGACCGAATTACCGACCAAATAATTAATAACTTACCAAAATAAATATCAACCGGTCATTTTTAGAAAATAATAATATAAATAATATTAATTAAAACGGGGTGTTACAACTTGCCACACCCTGCGAATGCAGACATAGTCAAAAGATACTACGCATAAGAGACCCGCTAGGTTGACACACCTAGGAAAAACAAGGATATCCCGAAGAACCAAAAAGGTTCGGGCAAAAATTAGGGATAAAACAAAAAAAATCTGTACACCCGGCAAGATGAAAACCGGAAAGGGCGGCTTGGGCAAAAAAGGGTTTCTCGACGGGCTGAAAACCCAAAAGGGCGGTCCAGGAAAAAGTTAGGGAATTAAAGCGTATAACTATGTCCCGTTGGATCACCTTACGGATAACCTTTGGATTCAACTGACAAACTCAGAGGTTCTGATCAATTCAATCATCTTTGGACGAGGCCACAAATAGACAAGATGCTCGGAGATACGAAGGCTATAGCAGAATGGGACCCCCATGGGATTATTACACATAGCTATCTTTTCTTTGTATCAAAATTTTCATTTTTTACGACAATATTCTCTTACTAGAATATTTGTCTCATTGTACAAAAATACTTACTCAAAGTCAATACAAACATATCCCTTTGAGAGTGCAAAACTATATGTTTTTTCTTTACTCTTGTGTTTTGCTTACAAAAATGTCCAATGATTCATTTTTGAACATATGCATTTGAACATAATTACTGTTTATAAATAAACAAAATAGAAAGACAATCGCTGAAGGCTTTAAGAGATAGGGAAATCTCTCTAAGTTATTTCCATAAAATCCCCCGCAGTGTGCAGTTTAATCCCCAGCAGAACAGAACTTCCAGTTATCAATCCCCAGTAGAAGTCGTCAGATTTCTCAGGATTCCCCAAGCAGGATTTTTCAAGTAGTACATGGCATTTCCCTTACAACAGAGTTTATTTCTCTAAGGAGAAATTCATCAACACTAGACTTCACAACATGAAGACTTATATTCCATATTGTGATACGGTGGGAGAACTGACTTGAGGTTTTTCGTTTCGTTGCAAATGTCGCGGTTAGCAAGAGTCGCCACCGACTTTTATTTTATCCAAGAGGAAAGGTAAAAAAGAATAGAAAAGACCTTTGAGATGTTTTCTTGAGTTCGGGGGGTAGATTATGAAAAGGGAAGGTGCTGGCATCCTTTTCATCCATGGTTTTCCATGGGCTCTTAGTTACTTGCTTAGATCACTTGCTTTACTTTTGAAATTGTTTGAAATGGTGCTTTGTTTGGTGTGATTTTGAAAAGAGGCCTTTTGTTTAGGCAATCTTTGTAATGATTCTCATTCGTAAGAATGTATACAAAGATGTTTGTCTTTTGAAAATGTTTTCAATGTTTTGAAAGTTGTTTGGAAATGTTTTGAAATGTGTGTGTTTGTGAAAATAGCAAGGATTGTTTTTGAAGGGAGAAAGTAACTTAGAAGCTATCTACCTACTCAAATGTCTTTCTTAAGCATTTTCATTCCTTTGATGTTGTTGATTTACCATTGATTTGGTAAACAACCCTATCTTTGGATGTTAAACGAGACGGGCGTGGGTCATCGTATGACCATGATAGCAATGTTGCCAAGTATCTTAGCATGTTTGAGGGACCAAGATCATTTGTTTAGGTAACCTTTTGATAGCGTCATCGAGGGACTATGATCTTATTTTTGTTTTGTTTTTCCAAGATACTTCGCATGCATACCATGGCCATTTTATTTTAGGCAACCGAGTGGAGATACCTTAAGGGTGTTTTATGTGCGAGTGTGTTTGATTGCATGCATGATTTTATCTTGAATTAGGATTTTCTATTTCATTGATTTTATCTTGCCATACATATCCTAATTACTAGTATTTACATTTGAAAGCAATAAAAATGCGGAAATGTAAAATCCTACGCTATTACAATATTTAGGGGGCGGGGGATACACACTTATAAATGGGGAATCCAGCGAGAAAAATAAAGAAAAATAACAAGGGGAATAAAAAGAGAAAGAGAGAGGGGGCTAGCGCGCTGCTGAGAGGAAGTCAGAAGTTCTGACCCAGGCCTGCTGCAGGATATCAACCTGTTAGTGAAACTGTGTGGGTCAGAACTTCTGACTCTGGTGCGCTGCAAAATTGAAACCTATTAGTGGGGAGGTCAGAACTTCTAACTCCCATGCGCTGCAAAACAAAAATCTGTTAGTGGGGAAGTCAGAAGTTCTGACCCTACTGGAAGCACAATAATTTTCAGAAGTTCTGATATTATTGATAGCAAAACAGGCCTCATAAGTGCTGGCGTCAAAGTCAGAGCTTGGTTTCCCCATGTGCTAGTCAGAACATCAGCAGTTTGATTATTTTTCCACAAAACAGAAGGCATGCTTAGGACAGTCTCAGCAAGTGTCATAGCATTTCAGAAGACAGAACCAAAAAGGTCACAGGCAAGTTTTATGCTGATTCACTTCCTACTTAAGCATACAGAGGCGTGAGAAATCTTAAAACATGTACAGCAGCAGCATGATATCTACATTGTGTTTATTGAGTATGCAAATCTGATGATGCTTAAGCAGCATGGTGAGAGTCAGCAGGTGCTTACCTTGTTGTTGGAAGAAAATCTGTGAATTGGAGCTAGTCTTAACTCTGATGGTGTTCTGGATAGGTTCTTTTATTTTGAATGGGTGGATGGAGAAGATATATATGGTCAGAAACCGTATGGGCATTTTATAGTCAAGAAAAAAATTGGGTACAAATGAAGTTTGGAGGTAGGAGGTTCAAAGTTATGTTCAAGGCTCTTGAAACACTAAGAGTTTTGGCAGAGTTTCACAATGTTTTCTTGCTAGAATTTTTAGTTTCTCTTCTAGCAATTTTTATGAGTTTTTTGACTCGGGTTTTCAGTGGACAATGATGCTCTATTTATAGGCAAAGCTTTATGGATTTTTTAAACGTTAAAAGGCGCCAATACCAAGCAGTAGATGCTAACTTGTTCTTGAAGGAAGTTTATGAAAAGTTGTGATGATGGACAGCTTTTCAGCCTAGGCTGGAACAGTAGGCGAAGATTAAGGGAAAGTGACACCCATAGGTGAAAAGTGGCGCATAGATCCATGCCTAAACCTGCACGAGAGTGTTACTATGCCACACGTGGAGATACCTATTGGATGAGTGCTCAAAAGTGGTTGTGAGCATTAATGAGCATTAAATGGTGATGAGATTTGTCAAAATCAGAAACCTTGTAATAGGGGATTTTGCATTATTACCTAAACCTGAGCCATCAGTTTTGCTTCACCAAAAACAATGCAAACCAAGCTATGATCTTGGCCTCCTGCTGCCTCAGCAAATTCTGAGGGTTTTCCAGACTTTCCAGCATGTTCTTTTGATCTGCTTCTGAAAACTCTAGACTTAGAGATTCTATTTCAATGTAACACCCACTCTTCTGACCTCTTCATCTTCTGATTCTAGTAGGTTCTGTAGGGGATTACATGTTGAACCACGTTTACAACCTCTAACTGAGTTGGTGTAGATGTTGAAGATCCACCTTCTGACTAAATGTTATATGCTGAGCCAAGTTTGCAACTTCTGACCGTTTCTGCCTGGAGGTTGGTTCAGAAGTTCTGAAGTGTCATTTTTTTCTTAAATACTTAGAAAATTTCAAGTACTTAGAAATTTGGTTTTTAAATCTTAGATGGAATACACTTCCCATTTCAACATGTTTTGCTGAAATAAGATTTTTGGGATTTGATTTTAATCAAGAGGCCAAGGTTTGGCTTTTCAGCGCAGATGACTGTTTTGCCTTTGTGAGTGATCTTCATGAAAAATTTGTAATCCAAAGCTTGGGATTGGATGTGAGTAAACCTGAGAAAAATGAGATGGAAAATTTTGGGGTACAACAGCTGCCCCTGTTCAATTTTCTTGGACCCGAAGAGTTAGATTGGCGAGTTCTGCCGTTCGTGACTCGAAGGTAAAAGATGATTTGGCACTAGAGTGCCCATAAATTTGCACTCGGCGAAGTGTGGTTGAGGGGATGGGCTTAAAGATGCCATTTTGAGAGGTGATAGAATCTTGTTAGAGATGGGCTTGTAGATTCCATCCAAGAATGTTTGTTGAATTGTAAGTCGTAAGTCAAAAGAATGAGCATCCGAATGGTGTCCGTATCTGGAACGTATCTAATCTTTATCTGAAGGAATCTGGAATAAGTATCAGGATGTCATCCATATCTGGAGCGTATCTGAACTATCTCTAGAAGGAAATATGGAATAAGTATCAGAATGTCAGCCATAATTGGAGCGTATCTGAACTATCTCTAGAAGGAAATCTGAATGAGTATCAGGATGGCATCCATATCTGGTGCGTGTCTGAACTGTATCTGAAATTGTCTGGAATAAGTATCAGGACGTCATCCATAATTGGAGCGTATCTGAACTATCTCTAGAAGGAAATCTAAATGAGTATCAGGATGGCATCCGTATTTGGTGCGTATCTGAACTGTATCTGAAGGAATCTGGAATAAGTATCAGGATGTCATCCATATCTGGAGCGTATCTGAACTATCTCTAGAAGGAAATCTGGAATAAGTATCAGAATGTCATCCATATCTGGAGTGTATCTGAACTATCTCTAGAAGGAAATCTGAATGAGTATCAGAATGTCAGCCATAATTGGAGCGTATCTGAACTATCTCTAGAAGGAAATCTGGAATGAGTATCAGAATATCAACCATAATTGGAGCGTATCTGAACTATCTCTAGAAGCAAATCTGAATGAGTATCAGGATGTCATCTGTATCTGGTGCGTATCTGAACTGTATCTGAAATTGTCTGGAATAAGTATCAGGATGTCATCCATAATTGGAGCGTATCTGAACTATCTCTAGAAGGAAATCTGAATGAGTATCAGGATGGCATCCGTATATGGTGCGTATCTGAACTGTATCTGAAGGAATCTGGAATAAGTATCAGGATGTCATCCATATCTGGAGCGTATCTGAACTATATCTAGAAGGAAATCTGGAATAAGTATCAGAATGTCATCCATATTTGGAGCGTATCTGAACTATCTCTAGAAGGAAATCTGGAATGAGTATTAGAATGTCAGCCATAATTGGAGTGTATCTGAACTATCTCTAGAAGGAAATATGAATGAGTATCAGGATGACATCCGTATCTGGTGTGTATCTGAACTGTATCTGAAATTGTCTGGAATAAGTATCAGGATGTCATCCATAATTGGAGCATATCTGAACTATCTCTAGAAGGAAATCTGAATGAGTATCAGGATGGCATCCGTATCTGGTGTGTATCTGAACTATATCTAAAGGAATCTGGAATAAGTATCAGGATATCATCCATATCTGGAGCGTATCTGAACTATCTCTAGAAGGAAATCTGGAATAAGTATTAGAATGGCATCCGTATCTGGTGCGTATCTAAACTGTATCTGAAATTTTTGAACATTGTTAATGGTAGTTGTTAATCTTATCCTGAAAAGGGTAAAATGTTAGCTAAAACACGAAGTTATGTTGCATAAAGTGTATGGTGCAATATATGTGTTTTATCAATGTTTATGATATATGGATGTAATGTATGCGCATGTAAGCTAATTAGCTGTTTTGCTGAGGAAAATAAATCCTTGACTACTGCCGGGGAAAATAAATCCTTGACTGCTGAGGATAAGAAATCCTTGACTGCTTCTCTGGGGACATAAGGATCCTTCATGTCTTGAAGTTGGAGTATTTGACAAAAAATTTTTTATGCTGTGAGAGTAATGCCATGTACTTCTTGAGTAATCTGCTTGGGGAATCCAGAGAACTTTAATGACTTCTGCTGGGAAATTAAGAATGAGAATCTTCATTCTGTTGGGGAGCAATAAAAACTCTGTGGGGAAGAAATCTATCCTGCTGGGGAGTAGTGAAGACTCTGAAAAAAAGCTTATTCCTGTTTGGAAAAAGTTCAGGAGTTTGGGTTGTCTGCCACTCTACTGGGGAGTTATCAGAGGTTGTTGTCCAGTTTGTTTTCAGGCTTCAAGATAACTTGCTGGGGAATTTGGAGAAACTGGATGGTCTCCACGGGAGTCTTTTGTTCTGTCTGGGAGTAATAAAAACTCTGTGAAAAAGTCTTATTCTGGGGATTATAGAGTAGTCTACAGGAGAAGCGAAGTTATGGTCCTTTGATTTGTAGTAGTCAAAGAGACAAACTCAAGCTGGGGAGAGGTTTTCAGAGGTTAAACTCTTGCTGGGAAATCATCCTATGAGAAGGACTTTAGGGAGATTTGTCACTGCCCCTAG
Organism: Vicia faba; assembly: GCA_948472305.1. Classification (NCBI taxonomy): domain Eukaryota; kingdom Viridiplantae; phylum Streptophyta; class Magnoliopsida; order Fabales; family Fabaceae; genus Vicia; species Vicia faba. The sequence goes on along the minus strand of OX451738.1, from coordinate 87,397,428 downwards.
TAGCGAGTGTTTCTGGAACTGCCTGGAAATGTTTGACTATATGTAACCCTTTGCTGAGATTTGACGTTTAATGCCCCAAGTGACGCAGATGGAGATTTGCCCCTGGTTACTCTGCACTTTGAGAGATTTCTTGAAATCTTGACTAGACTTCCCCAAGTGTGCTGGATAGTGACATGTCATGTCCCCTTGTTGATAGGAGATTTTTCGTTGGAAGTGTCATCCCGCTTGAAGTGACTTTGTTCACTGAGAGAGCTTTCATTCACTGGATATTCGTTGTGTGAATTTCTTCGCTGTTCAAACAAATAGCCATATGCAAATAGTGATATTTAAATAATGCAAAGTTTATGCTTGTCTTGAAATTTTAACAAATGCGTTTCTGAAAGTAAAGGAATTCTGTAAGAAAATTCAATTTCAAGATTTAGAGCAAAGCCTTACAGGAGTCGGGATACCTTTTGTAACAGTATGCTTTCGAACTAACTCATGCTTCAATTAGGACTTTTAAAGGGTTGTAATGTGGCTTGGTTCACGGTTTAAGAAGCAAAGGATAAAGGCTCAAAGTGTATTTGTACCCGCCCGTTCTTCGTGATGTTCTTCAGTCCTAAACTCAGTTAATTGTGCGTTTTGAACTCCAATTGAGTCTGGAATGACATTTTGGTGATTATTCAAATAAGTTAAGTTTGTTGGAAGGCAGTCATTTTTTGCAACATTTTTTTTATGTTGTTGAGGATTTGTAATGACCTCCTTTTATTTGATTTGTTATCCCTAATTTTTGCCTGACTGTTCCTATTTTGAGATTAAAGTCAGCGGGATGCCCCAGTTTTCTTTAAGTCTCCTTCGTAGGTTTTGACTTAGTGGGCTTCTCTTTTTGAGAGATAATGACTGCTTATGTGATAGAGAACCATCACCGTCTTTCGATTCCAGAGGAATGTTTTTGATGTCATTTGTTGTATTACAAAATGAGAGTTTGTGGCTTAATGCGCGTTTGAATTAACTGAGAGCCTACCCTGCCCCAGGTTTTGACTAAAGGTTTCAATTTGTGTTAGAACAGAAAACTTCTACTTCTTTGGCTCGAAGGGATTGACTAGGGATTATCTTCCTTATAACTCCGATGTTTAGGATTTGAAAAAAAACGCCTGTACATCGTCAGCAAGGTCTATTCAAAAGCATACTGTATGAGATTATGGCATTGTTTTCGTCATCCTCCCTCTAAAGGCTTATAACTTTTAGCAAGAGTTGAATGTCATAAAGTGAGTAAAAATCATAGTTTAAATGTAATGAAAGTGAAATAATTCAAGACAAACATACACAATGCATTAATGAAACAAAGCTTGACATTAACAGATAATTGTTTGAACAACAAAAAAGAAATTACAACTTAAAAATTCAAATGAAAAGAAGCCTCTTTGTCTGAACTTGTCACTTCAGGGGGTGAACCTCCGAAGGATGACAGAAAAATTCAGTCTGGCCATCTTGTGTGAACTCTATCATTCCTTCGTCGACCAGGTTTTGAATCTTATACTTCAACGCCCAATAATCGTTTGTATCGTGTCCAGGACTATCAGAATGATAGGCACACCTGGCATCCGGATTGTAGCTGGGAGAAGAAGTTTTGGGTTTTGGAGTAGGTCTTATTGGTGTAATCGAATTCATCCTCAACATGTGTTGCAAAGCTTGGGACAGTAGTATGTTGATGTTGGTAAACTGTCTTTTGGGCTCGCTTTGCCTTTGCTGATTTTCCGGTTGATGTTGACGAAGTCGTTGTTGGACTCGTGACTTGGAAGCAAATTGGGAAGGTCTTCTCTCCCTTAAACCGACTTCTTGTCTCATGGGAGGATGAATGATGACCTGATCCCCAATTCTAGATGTTTGCCCCATTTGGTTACATCCGTCTTGACGAAGCTTGTTGATGATGACTCTTAGTTCTTCTTGTCCTTGAGCCAGGTTTTGAATAAGAGCCATCTGGACCACTAGTTGTCCCATCATTTGGAATTTCATGGTTGCCATTTCAATTTGTAGCCTTTCCAACTGATCATTCCTGGTGCCCTCCGGATTCCCCATGACCATGCCCCTTGTGAGGAGATCCTTCACCTCTTCTTGCCCCTTGGATAGATTCGAGAACATCTTTTGAAGTTGAGCGTTTTGAGCCTGGATGCCTTTGATAGTCTGTTCTAGAGCCATCTCTACTGAAATAAACAGTAGGAAGATAAGGAGACTTGTTGCAAATACCTGTTTATGTTTTATGATGAATGATATGTATTTATGCAATGCTTTCAAGGATTTGAAAATCAAATTTATTTCAAAAAAAAAAGAAAAAGAAACACACGTTATATTAATAAAATAGAATTTGAGTATATCAATGCCCCTAGGGAAAAAAATACAAAATCCTAAGATAAAAAGACGTTGCGCATCCTCTTTGGTGCAATGTAAGTGTTGAGGGTCTGCTCTTCATGAAGTAACCAAGTGTGTTCCAAAACCTTCTTCTCGCTTACGTAGAATTGGGCTTCGAAAGTATCGCGTTCTCCCTTGAGCTCTATCCAACTACTTTGTAGATCTTCGAGTGATGTCGGCATGTCAGGATGTAGGATGGTGTATGGAACCTCTTTTTCCTTAACATGCTCTAAAATCACTGGGAGAACAGAGGGGTAAGGCATCATAAGACTTTGGGCGCGGGTTTGTACCCACTTGACGTAAGGCTCAAGAGGGATGGAATTCTTGTGTCCCATAGTCTTACCATCTACCTTGTTTGGCATCCTCCAAGCTCGGATGAACCTTTGGCGAAGTCCTTGATTGTCGTTGTCGAAGTTGAAAACTAAGCCTTGAATCAGCATATCATGTGGGCCATCCCTTCGGGCATAACCAAACTATCTTAGAGCCAAGCAGGGGTTGTAGGTGATGCCTCCCCTAATGCCAAGTAGAGGGACATTAGGGAATTCCCCACAATGGTCGATGATGATAACATTCTCTTTGGATCGAGAATACCAATGAATATCTGAATGTGTAAGAGTCATCAACCTTTATGACCACCTCAAACCTTGCTCATTCTTCAAGACTGATTGGGGGAGATGATTAATAAACCATCTTGCCAATAGAGGAGTGCAACACATGAGAACACCTCTTTTCCTCATTGTACAAGTGTGAAAAGAGTGTAAGATATCTCCAAGCAAAGTAGGCACCGGATTGCGTGACATGAAGATTTTGACAGCACTCACATCTATGAGTTGGTCAGGGTTAGGGAACAAGACAATCCCATAGATGAGAAGAGCTACAATCTCCTCAAAAGCTTATAAGTCCAAGGAGTTCCAACAACTTTGGGCCTTCTCAAACAAGAACTTTGCCAAGAAACCTTTGACACCACTTCTAGTTTCCCAATGGGTTGTGACATCAGATGAGTGCAAGTGAAGGGCTTGAGCAATCTATTCTGGCTTTGGATCTATTTCTATACCATTTAAAGGTAGTTGATTGAGAATAGGAATCCTCAAGAGTTGAGAAAATTCTTCCAAAGTGGGCACAAGCTGGTAGTCAGGAAATGTGAAGCAGTGATGCAAATGGTCAAAGAACTGGAAGAGAATTTTCATCATGTCTTCCTCTGTGTTGGAAGTGACTAAGTTGAGTAGACGACCATGCCTCTCGGTGAATGGAGAATTCTCAGGAATCTTTGAAGATAACTCCTTGAGTTGTGGAGGAATTCTTACAAGGTTGACTTAGAGAGTTTTCCTGCAAAGTGAATCCATAACCTACAAAACAGGAACAAAGATGAATTTCCAAAATCCTTGAAATGGTTAGTGGATGCATATGATGCTTCATGATGCCCATGATGTTATGCACAAGTATATATGTACAAACAAATCACACAAGTTCCTAGTTTAGGCTTGCATGAGGTTTCATAGGTAAGTACCCTCTTGAAGTTTAGTTGGCTCAACCTGTCCTAGTAAATAGTAACCGGGTTCTAAGGAGCTCAATATCACTGGATTGTTTCCTTGTTCATTGTTTCAATTCAGCCTCTTGACTGGCGACCGAAATATTCACAGGAACCAACCCTCAATGAGTGTAGTATCGAGTATCTACCAACTTCGGACTGCACCAAAGCCGGTCATCTCACTACATCCTAAAAGGCCAAGTTGGTTAAGTAAAGGTTCTAGAAGTTCGTTAGTGCTTCATGACATCACTCAGCGGCTCCGTATTCTCTTTGATTGACTCAAAGGCTACCGATACCCATAAATATGTCGCACTAACATAGCTATTGCTTAGACCGTGTCGGTATACCCTGCACAGTTTCCACAATGTATTGCTATTTACCTATAATGTTTCCCAAATCCGGGTGGAGGATTCAAACCCAAACAATATGACCAAAATGTAAAGCAAACAAGTCAAACAATTGTAAGAAAATAAAGGTGATCTAAACCCTAAGGTAACCCCACTTTTATAACATTTTTCCCCAGCAGAGTCGCCAGTTCTGTGATACGGTGGGAGAAATGACTTAAGGTTTTGCGTTTCGTCATAAATGTCGCGGTTAGCAAGAGTCGCCACCGACTTTTATTTTATCCAAGAGGAAAGGTAAAAAAGCACAGGAAGTACCTTTGAGATGTTTTCTTGAGTTCGGGGGGTAGATTATGAAAAGGGAAGGTGCTAGCACCCTTTTCATCCATGGTTTTCCATGGGCTCTTAGTTACTTTCTTAGATCACTTGCTTTGCTTTTGAAATTGTTTGAAATGGTGCTTTGTTTGGTGTGATTTTGAAAAGAGGCCTTTCGTTTAGGCAATCTTTGTAATGATTCTCATTCGTAAGAATGTATACAAAGATGTTTGTCTTTTGAAAATGTTTTCAATGTTTTGAAAGTTGTTTGGAAATGTTTTGAAATGTGTGTGTTTGTGAAAATAGCAAGGATTGTTTTTGAAGGGAGCAAGTAACTTAGAAGCTATCTACCTACTCAAATGTCTTTCTTAAGCATTTTCATTCCTTTGATGTTATTGATTTACCATTGATTTGGTAAACATCCCTATCTTGGGATGTTAAACGGGACGAGCGTGGGTCATCGTATGACCATGATAGCAATGTTGCCAAGTATCTTAGCATGTTTGAGGGACCAAGATCATTTGTTTAGGCAACCTTTTGATAGCGTCATCGAGGGACTATGATCTTATTTTTGTTTTGTTTTGCCAAGATACTTCGCATGCATACCATGGCCATTTTATTTTAGGCAACCAAGTGGAGATACCTTAAGGGTGTTTTGTGTGCGAGTGTGTTTGATTGCATGCATGATTTTATCTTGAATTAGGATTTTCTATTTCATTGATTTTATCTTTCCATACATATCCTAATTACTATCATTTACATTTGAAAGCAATAAAAATGCGGAAATGTAAAATCCTACGCTATTACAATATTTAGGGGGCGGGGGATACACACTTATAAATGGGGAATCCAGCGAGAAAAATAAAGAAAAATAACAAGGGGAAGAAAAAGAGAAAGAGAGAGGGGGCTAGCGCGCTGCTGAGAGGAAGTCAGAAGTTCTGACCCAAGCCTGCTGCAGGATATCAACCTGTTAGTGAAACTGTGTGGGTCAGAACTTCTGACTCTAGTGCGCTGCAAAACAGAAACCTGTTAGTGGGGAGGTCAAAACTTTTGACTCCCATGCGCTGTAAAAAAAATTTGTTAGTGGGGAAGTCAGAAGTTCTGACCCTGTTGGAAGCACAATAATTTTCAGAAGTTCTGATATTATTGATAGCAAAACAGGCCTCAGAAATGTTGGCGTCAAAGTCAGAGCTTGGTTTTCCCCATGTGCTAGTCAGAACATCTTCAGTTTGATTATTTTTCCACAAAACAGAAGGCATGCCTAGGACAGTCTTAGCAAGTGTCATAGCGTTTCAGAAGACAGAACCAAAAAGGTCACAAACAAGTTTTATGCTGATTCACTTCCTACTTAAGCATACAGAGGCGTGAGAAATCTCAAAACATGTACAACAACAGCATGATATCTACATTGTGTTTATTGAGCATGCAAATCTGATGATGCTTAAGCAGCATGGTGAGAGTCAGCAGGTGCTTACCTTGTTGTTGGAAGAAAATATGTGAATTGGAGCTAGTCTTAGCTCTGATGGTGTTCTGGACAGGTTCTTTTTTTTTGAATGGGTGGATGGAGAAGATATATATGGTCAGAAACTGTATGGGCATTTTCTAGTCAAGGAACAAATTGGGTACAAATTAAGTTTGGAGGTAGGAGGTTCAAAGTTATGTTCAAGGCTCTTGAAACATTAAGAATTTTGGCAGAGTTTCACAATGTTTTCTTGCTAGAATTTTCTGTTTCTCTTCTAGCAAATTTTCTGGGTTTTTTGACTCGGGTTTTCAGTGGACAATGGTGCCCTATTTATAGGCAAAGCTTTGTGGATTTTTTAAACGTTAAAAGGCGCCAATACCAAGAAGTAGGTGCTAACTTGTTCTTGAAGGAAGTTTATGAAAAGTTATGATGATGGACAACTTTTTAGCCTAGGCTGGAACAATAGGCGAAGATTAAGGGAATGTGACACCCATAGGCGAAAAGTGGCGCATAGATCCATGCCTAAACCTGCACGAGACTGTTACTATTCCACACGTGGAGAGACGTCTTGGATAAATGCTCAAAAGTGGTTGTGAGCCTTAATGAGCATTAAATGGTGATGAGATTTGTCAAAATCAGAAATCTTGTAATAGGGGATTTTGCATCATTACCTAAACCTGAGCCAGCAGTTCTGCTTCACCAAAAACAATGCAAACTAAGCTCTGATCTTGGCCTCCTGCTGCCTCAGCAAATTCTGAGGGTTTTCCAGACTTTCCAGCATGTTCTTTTGATCTGCTTCTGAAAACTCTGGACTTAAAGATTTTGTTTCAGTGTAACACCCACTCTTCTGACCTCTTCATCTTCTGATTCTAGTAGGTTCTGAAGGGGATTACGTGCTGAACCACATTTACAACCTCTATCTGAGTTGGTGTAGCTGTTGAAGAGCCACCTTCTGACTGAATGTTATGTGCTGAGCCAAGTTTGCAACTTCTGACCATTTCTTCCTGGAGGTTGGTTCCGAAGTTCTGAAGTGTCATTTTTTCTTAAATACTTAGAAAATCTCAAGTACTTAGAAATTTGGTTTTTAAATCTTAGATGGAATACACTTCCCATTTCAACATGTTTTGCTGAAATAAGATTTTTGGTATTTGATTTTAATCAAGAGGTCAAGGTTTGGCTTTTCAGCGCAGATGACTGTTTTGCCCTTGGGAGTGATCTTCATGAAAAATTTGTAATCCAAAGCTTGGGATTGGATGGGAGTAAACCTGAGAAAAATGAGAGGGCAAATTTTGGGGTACAACACATATCCTCAACAGCACTCAGGGATCTATTTTCCCCAATCCAATAGCAGTACAGCAGATTAGCTCACATACGCATACCTCACACCCATATATCATAATCATTGATAACATGAATGCATTATACTATGCATTTCATACAACATAACATTGCACGTTAGCTAACATTTTACCTTTTTCTGGATAAGATTAATCAACAACTACCATTAACAATATTCAAAGTTTTCAGATACAGTTCAGATATGCTCAAGACACGGATGCCATTCTGATACTCATTCAGATTCAACTCTCAGATATAGTTCAGATACTCTCCAGACACGAATGCCATTCTGATACTCATTCAGATTCAACTCTCAGATACAGTTCAAATACGCTCCAGACACGGATGCCATTCTGATACTCATTCAGATCCAACTCTCAGATACAGTTCAGATACGCTCTAGACACGGATGCCATTCTGATACTCATTAAATTCTCAACTTCCAGATACAGTACAGATACGCTCCATACACGGAGGCCATTCTGATACTCATTCAGATTCAGCTTTCAGATACAGTACAGATATGCTCCAGACACGGATGCCATTCTTATGCTCATTCAAAATCTCAACTTTCAGATACAATTCAGATACGCTCCAGACATGGACGCCATTCTGATACTCATTCAGATTCTCTTTCAGATTCAGCAATCACTTTTGGATGGAATCTACAATCCCATCACCAACATCTTTCTATCACTTCTCCAAATGGCATATTTAAGCCCATTCCCTTTACCATCACATCACCAAGTGCAAATTTCTGGGCACTTTAGTGTCCAATCATCTTCCACCTTCGAGTCACGAATGGAAAAACTCACCAATCTAACTCTTCAGGTTTAAGAAGATTGAATAGGGGCAGCTGTTGTACCCCAAAATTTGCCATCTCACTTATCAAGAATTTTCTCACAAGATCTCCTTAGACTCAATACTACACTAGGGTTTGATCAGCTAAAGACACCTCCTTGAGCATTGATGACCAAAATTAGGGTTTGAGTTTACACAAGGATTTTTGAACTTCCGATGCCCCATATGAATTTCATGGATCATTATGAATCCCCAATATTACTCATGTCAAGTTTTAATCCTCGGATCACATTTTTGATAAATCAATTGAGCAGTTAACCTAAAAATCAGTTGTATTAGGGAAAAAGTCGATCATGGTCAATTTACAGTCAAAATTCATAATTTTTTATCCACATCAACATTTTAGACTCATATGTATCATTTGATCAAGTTTGGACCACAACTCCTCAAGAAATTTGATCAAATCTCCAGAAGGGAAAAATGGTCAAAATTAGGGTTTTGACTGGGAAAGGGCAATTTCTGATTTTTGACCTAGCAAATGGACAATTTGTTTAAGGCATAATATCAAGAGTCCAATTGCATCATTTTGACCTAATGACATGGTTCAAAACATTACAATTCCATTGGATTGACAGATGAATTTTCCAGTCAACTGATCAAAAGTCAACTGTATACTAAAAAGTCAAACTTTAAATTTTTGGTCAAATTCAAGTGCCAAAGATCATAATTCATCAAAACATGTCAAAATATGAAACTTATTCATCAAAAAATCAAAAAGTCAAGATTTCATTTTGAAAAGTCAAAATTTCTAAACTTAGAAATTTTTCTAAGTGTTGGAAATTTCTTATTTTTTCATAACTTTGAGAAATATTTTCACCATGATGCAAGATGATTCAAGAGAAACTTCCAACATGAAATTTGTAGATCTCCATGAAATATACAACTTTTCTTCACACAACTTCTTCCAAAAGTGCTTGGATCTCAAGTTATAATTTTATGAACATAGGGTCATGAAACAAAACACTTAGTGAAATTTTGCCCTAATTTGGTCAGGATTTTGACTCAACTTCATGGCACTTTTTCATATAGTTCCAAGGGGAATATTAAAAATCAATTCAAATATGGGTTGTAGAGCACATTGCAATCTTTTCAAAATGTCCAAGAACTCCTTGAGATCATTATTGAGTATGGAGAATCGAAGAGATGAAGTTAGGGTTTTGTCACTTGAATTACAAGTCATTTTTTGATGAACACATGAACCAAATCCATGCTAGACTGCATAATCTTTGATTTACATGCCTCAAACTTATTTGTCACTCCATAATTAAATGTTTACACATCTGTTAGGGCTTTGATCCAAGCAATTAAGCTATTATCCAAGTTGCATTTCCATTAATGGCACAAAGTTAACATTGTCATTCTTGTAAAGCAAGATTTTTGCATTAAGTTCATTCTTGAGCCTCTAACTTGTTCCCTCTGATCAAACTCCATCCACAAAGTCATAAGAAAGCTTGTTTAAAGCATAACCGCTCTATCTTAGCAAGTACACAAGGCTTTGAAACTTGAATTTCTCAAAAATCACATGTTATGCATAAACTTGTGATTTTGAATTCTGATCAACAAGAGGTCTCCAAACTTGTTGCTTATAAATAGAGTCACTATTTGTGAGCTAGAGGACGAGCTTAAGCACCCTGAAATACACCAAAACTCTCTCAAATCAGAAATTTCCCAAAAAATCCATTGTTGCACAGTTTCTGACTTTGAACATCAAACTCACATTTCCCTCGTGCGTTTCTTGGCCTTTTAGTTTCTAAAGCTTCCTTACATAAAGTGTAACCTATCCATGTCCCTGTTTCATTACTGTAACATCATTTACCATATCCTCCATAAACAAAAATAGAGCATTTCACATCGACTTCTCCAAGTCATTTCAGCCACTCTCAACTCAAGCAAACCATTGCATTAGCTTCCTAGGACCTCAAGGAAGCTAACCTGATCATCACCATCACTTGAAACAAGCTCAAACTCAAAACACGATTTCCAGTTTTGAGGTAAGTTTTATTAACTTGAAACTCCTCATACAGGCATCATCAATAGTTTATTTATGAACAAAACATGTAGATATCATTACCCTGAAGCTAACCATGTCCATAGTTTCCATTAATTTTGCTTGAGCTTAGAGAATTTTGAAACTGGAATTTCTGAAATTTTTAGGGTTCAGATTAGGGCCATTAAAATTCATGCTTATCTTTTATCTATAGTTTTAATGCTTTACATTTCTGGAATCGTGAGAAAATTTGCTACAAGTTTCATGTTTACAGTTTTCATTTTTAATGAGAAATGAGCAAGTTACAGTTGGTCTGGCTAGAGGTTGAAGATGAAGTCATCAGGGCGCATTTTTCCTTGTATATTTATTGTTTTGCTTATGTTAACAGATGTATAGCTACCCCAGTGGTAGAAGCGCACGCCTGTAACCTATGGGACCTAGGTTCGAGCCCCAATGGTACCCTTTTGCATTTTGTACATGTTTTACAATTCTGACTTTTTTGTTTGCAGGGCGCTGGGCCTCTTTGGGCCTGGCTTATTTTTTATTTTTGCTAGCTAACCCCCTGTTTCCTTTATATGCCCATGGCCCAATTTATTTTATTTTCTTTTTTATTATTTCATTTATTTTCTTAAATATTTTTCTAAATACTGAAAAATCATAAAATATAAAAAAATGATAGATTTATATTTTGATTTATTTTATTTTATTTTTCTCACAAAATATTTTTATTAACTATACTTTATTTATTTTTTCTTTTACTTATTATCTTGTAAATATAATTAAAACTAGGTTATTAAGTTATTTTCCTTTCATACTAACTTAAATATATTATTTTTGATATAAAAAAGACTAAAAATATTTTGTAATGCTATAATTATTTTGAAGATAAAAATACCAAAAGTATCTTTCTTAAACTTATTTCCTTTTCATTAATTAATAGAATTAGGGTTTTATTTAAAATCTTTTTCTTAATAAAATTCAAATTTAATTAATTATTTTCTTTATTTAATTAGGTTAAGACAAAATCCCTTTTTTATGAAAACCAAACAAAATATTCATTTTTTTCACCTTTACATTAATGCATATTTATTCTTTTTACACATTATATTTATTTAATCTCTTGTACATTAATATCAATTCAATATGGTTGTAATAGACTATTTAGGCTTTTAATTCTTTCAATCCCCATTCAATTTGTACACCCCCTCCCTACAAATGATGTAATAGCATAGTAATTTTAAATTTCGCAATTTATCGCTTTATATACAAAATGCTAGTAATTAGGGTTTGTATGGAAAGACTGAAACCAATACTTAGAAAACCCTAATTCAAGGCAAAAACAAGCATGAAAACAATACACTTGCACACGAGCATCCCTAGGCTTATTCCACTTGGTTGCCTTATTAAAAATGACCATATTACGCATGTAAGGTATCTTAGCAAAAACAAGCAAAATACAAGATCATAGTCCCTCGATAACACTATCTAAGTTGCCTTTCAAATGATCTTAGTCCCTAATATAAAATGCTAATATACCTTGCAACATTGCTAATCATTGGTTATACGATGACCCACGCCCGTTCCGTTTACATCCAAAGATAGGGTTACTTACCAAATCAATGGTAAGATAATAATGTCAAAGGAAAAGAAAATGAACAAGAAAGACTTTTGAGTAGGTAGAATGCTCCTAATTACTTGCTCCATTTCAAAACAAAACATCCTTGCTATTTTCAAAAACAAACACATACACTTTCAAACATCTTACAAAATTGAAAACATTTTCAAAAGATCAACATCTTTGTATACATTTTTACGAACGAGAATCATTACAAAGATTGCCTAAACAATGGCCTCTTTACAAAATACTTTCAAAAACCACACAAAGCACAATTTTAAACAAAAGCAAGTGATCTAGCAAGTAACTAAGAGCCCATGGAAAACCATGGATGAAAAGGGTGCTAATACCTTCCCTTTTCATAATCTACCCCCCGAACTAAGAAATAATCTCAAAAGTCTTTCCTGTGCTTTTTCACCTTTCCTTTTGGATAAAAGAAAATCCGGTGGCGACTCTTGCTAACCGCAACATTTGCGATCAAATGCAAAATCTTCAAGTCAGTTCTCCCACCGCATCACAGATGCAATCCAAAGTAAATATTGATAGAGCTTAGACTACGTCTACGCTCTACTTCGACTGGGAGAAGTATCTGAATAAATCTACACTTGATTTAAACTGAGCCAGAAAATGTCTACTGGAAGAAGTATAAGAATAAATCTATGGTTGATTTAATCTGAGCCAAGAGATGTATATGCCTGTCTTTAACTAGAAGAAGTATTAGAATAAATCTTATGGTCGATTTAATCTGATCCAGAAAAGTCTACTGTAAGAAGTATAAGAATAAATATATGGTCGATTTAATCTGAGCCAAACAAGCAAAGATACTAGACCTCTTGAGAGAACCAAACTTCAAGTGTATTAAGTCTTCACAAAAATTGGGTAGAGTAACGGCTGTATACGGGTGAATTCCTGATTACAAACGAAGTAGGTAATTACAATAACCTGCACACAAAACAAACAAACAACCTAATGTATTGAGTTAATCCTCAAGAACTCCAGACAAAATATCAATTAAAGTCACAAGTTCTCCAACATAGGCCAAGGTTTCTAATCCTAAGTCCAAAAAGTCCAATACTCCATAATGCCAAGGATAGTAACCAAATAGTCCAAGTATCATTAAAGCTTTTTATGGTTTATGTTGATTATTAGGTGTCTTAAAAAAGAAAAGAAAAGCTCAAGTGAGCAAAATAAAAATGACAAGAAAGTAAATGCTCAAGTGAGCAAATATGAAAAATAGCATGAAATATAAATGCTAAAGTAAATGGTGCATAAAATAAAAACACAACATAAAGTCAATTATTAGAAATTAGTGGTTAGCTGGATGATCATCTTGAAACTTGCATTTGGAACTCATTAGATGATTGGTAGAACCAAAGCCTCCACACAACAAGTTTCATTTTATTTTTGTCAAGTATATCATCCATTTTGGAATCCTCAAAATTACCATTTAATGATCAACAATGTTTAAGTGATCCGCGTTGACCAAAAGTGATGTAGATCCATTAGAGGATTGGTAGAACCAAAGCCTCCACACAATTAATCTCAAGGTTATTTGATCAAAGAGATCAAATTAACATACTTGGGCTTCCAAACATAGGTTTGGGCCAAGAATGATCATTTATTCGAATCGGGACAAAATTTTGCACTATGTTAAGCAATCATAAGTGGACTTATATAGAAGTCGCACCTATTTTGAGGCCGATCAATAGCAATCTATGCACCATTTTTTTTGAGACATGATATAGAGATCGTGCTCCAATAACACTTAGTGCAATAAGAAAGGGATGAGATGAAAAGGGGTGGGAAAGAATATACAAACCACTTTTGAATTAAAATTTAATTAAACTATTATTAAAATCATTCATCCATTTTTATGGAGTTAGACTCAACACCATGGATCCAATGATGTTAACAAAGTTCATAATAAAAAATTCAACCCAAGATCAGCCAAAAAATAATCACAAAATAATATTACATTTAATATATACATTAAAAAAGGTTTTAAAATGTTTTAAAATAGAAATAAGAGAGAAAAATATTAACTATGTGCAAATTAATCAAGAAATATTAAGTAAAACCATAGGAAAATCAGAAATGAACTCAAATATTTCTATAAAAATTTTGGTAATTTTTTAAAGTCAGAAATTATTTTTAAAATTAAAAGAAATGAGTAAAATAAACCAAAAAATGATAAAAAATAACAAATTCCGAAATAAAAAATAAACGAGGTAACCAATATTTGTCACAATATCATTGGATCATTTCAAAAAAATTTCAGAATTTAAAAATGCATAAAAGTATTTTTAAACATTTAAAACAATTCAAATAAAGTGAAAATTTATAAAAAATATCAAAACACAAAATAAATTTGTGAAAAAATAAAAATCAGAAAGAGAAAAATCAAAAATATTTTTCATAATTTTTTTCAGATTTTTTGGACTTAAAATGAATTTTCTATGATTTTTTGAATTTTAAATCAATTAAAATAAAAAGCAGAAAATAATATATCAAACCTAAAAAATGTGGGCCATCTGATCATTGTCAAAACACGTTAGTAAACAGATCAAGTGGACCTGGCGCGCTGTGCATGTTATGGACTTTAGTGAATAAAGCATAAGATCACTAATTAAATCAGAAATTCAAAAAGAACAAATGGCACGCCATCATTGGTTGGAAGATGACACGTTGGTCATCTTCAACCTCATCCAACGTGAAATTGTAGTTCTCTTAAACTGTAAAATCAGAAGCTCAGACCTATGCCATTCGCTTCGTCTCATCAAGACAAAGACAACCAAACCTTCGCGAAAAATTTATATAAATTGTAGCTCAAGCAATTTGGAATGAAAGTTTTGAAAAGGTATTTGAAAATTCATGGCCAAAACGTGTTTCCAGTTAAAAGCAAGTGTCGCGACTAGAACCAGGGCAATGAGAGCTTCACAATGATATCAAAGTTTGGAAGAATTGATGGAGAAATCTACCTATTAAAGTTAAGTTGCAGAGCTCTGAAACTGGACTTCTATGGATCAATATAGGTCACGATTCTTGAAAGTAATTGTATGGTTAGCTTCAGGGAAGATCATGAAAGGTAAAATGATAGAAAAATGGATTGAAAAAGGCCTGAACACTGATTTCGAAGTTGCAGAAAAGTGAGTTATGGAATGAGTTTGGCAGGGTGATTTTGGCTGTTCAAGCTTGAGGAAATGAATGAGGGATGACCCTTTATTTATAGGGAATCAAATTGAATGTTCAAGCATGTGAAATGATGAAGTTTGGAGGGAAATTGTGTGAAGTTGCAAACAAGAAAAGTGTGACTTCTATTTTGATCAAAACTCATCCAAAGAGTGCGTTTTGCTATGCTAATCACTTCTAGAAGTTCACTAAACATGTTTAGAAGCAAAAACCCGCAGAAAAAAATGTGTTTAGAAGATAAATCAAGGATTTCAAATTCCGACTTTTGAAGAAACTTTAGTTTTAAGTTATCAAGTTCAAATCGATGGCATTCTCAGCTCAAGGGGTCTTAGGGCATGATTATTGAAGCTTTAGAAAGATGAGATTACAAGCTTTGCAATGGGAAAATAATGGAATCAAATGGATGTTTGAGCTGAAAGTTGCAATGAGTCAAAGTTGGGAAAAAGAAGTTGACTTTCCATACTTAGAAATATTTCAAATTTTTCTTCAAAAGTGACCTATAATGTTTTGCATCCAAACATGGCCTTCCTCTTGGAATTTTCTCTTGACCAAAAAATATGGAATTAAATAGACCTCTTGAATGACATTTTGAGACTTGAACCAATCAAAATCTCCAAAAATTGAGAGAGTTATGAATTGTTGAAGTTTGCAAAAAATCATGAAATGGCCTATAATTATTTGTATCCTTAAGACATCTTCCATCCATTTTCTCACTTTGCATATAAAATAAGTGTTGTACCCTAAAATTTTCCCTCCCATATTTCTCAATACATTTCAAGTGAGGTCCTCAAATTGCTCAAGGAAGTCCAAGGGTTGACCAAACAAACTCTCTCCTAAGGCTGTCTACCTCAAATTAGGGTTTCATGTTGCATCAAGATACTGGAGTCCAAAGGGTCTCAAAGGCTCACCATTGTCCTAAAATGTTCTCAAGATCATCCATGTCAAATTTCAAGCCTTGTAGGGAAAGTTTGCTCAGTCAATTGCTCAAAGGCCTGAAAATCGACTGTGCTAGGGCAAAAGTCAACTGTGGCCCACATATAGTCAAACTTCAATATTTTTGGTCAACATTCTCATTTTGAAGTATTATTCATCATTTTATCAAGGATTGATCATGATTCCTCAAGGATTTCTCACAATTCATCAAAACCCAAAAATTGCTAAATTAGGGTTTTGTAGGAAAAGTCAGCTCAACTTTGACCAAGCATAACTTTCTCATTTTGAAGAGAATAAAATTCCATACAATTAATGTTCAGCTCCCAAGTTCAAAATATGCAATCACAAGAAGATATGAATTTGGACATTATAGGTCATTTTGAAAAGTCAACAAAAACACCTTTTTTGTCAAAGCTTCAAACATGGACATGGAAGACTCAATTGAGATGAGACTAAAAAAGTTGCTTATAGGATATCTTAAGCTTTCTAAAAAGTCCAAGAACACATATCTAAGGTCAAAATTGAAGGAGTTATACATTGGTGAAGTTGACCCTTTTTGCAAAATTGCCAAAAGTCAAATGTGGCCAAAATTGCAATTTTTGTCAAATGGGCCCAACTTTTTGTGTTTGCATTGAGTTTGTAACATGATCCACGACCCATGATCTCTCCCACTTGTCTTTATTTTATTTTTGTCATTTATTTGAATTTTTTCCAATTAAATCAAATAAAATCAAAATAAAATCATGAAAAATATCAAAACTAATTAAAACTTGAGATTTTGTGCATGTTTAAGTCTCTTATACAGCTGGAAGGAGAATCAAATCATGCAAGATTCATTTGGACACAAAAAGATTGGATTTGGCTTGATTTGGAAATATTTACATAAGAATCAAATCATGATTCAATCATCTTAATTGAGAAAGATTTGAAGCAAGTTTGTAACCTAATTCATTCTTGGGTACATATAGAACATTGGCAGACCAAAAGCAGGGGGAGGGGAGGCGTGAGAAACTGAAAGCAAACTTGCAAAAACTCAATAAAAGTGGTGAATCAAATTCTAATTTCCAGGCCATTTTAAGCCTTCCCAGCTATCTCAATCGCTTGCTGGATATCTATGAGTCATATTGCAATCATTAACAAGCTTCATAACATCCTAAAACGCGCTGTAAGCATCTCACGACATTGATACTTTCTTGAAATAAATATCACGATTCTGGCATTTGTAGCATGATTTCTTTACATATTCTTGATCATTGAATCATTTGCAAGCTATTGGTAACGTTCAATTGTATTTTTATTAACTGTAGAGCAAGATGCCATAGTTAGGGTTCTTGGTTCATTTTTGGGGTTTTTTCGTTACAGGTACAATTAGCCATGGAGAGTGGTACCATGATGCTCGTGAGGTTGCAACAAGTTGATTGGTACCACTGGTATTAATTTATCATGCGTGCATAGGATTTTAGAGGATCACAGGGCTGTACCTACGCCTAGAAAACCGTAGGTAAAAGTTCTGGACTTTTGCCAACGGAGGGAGGAAGAAGAAGGGTGGCGTGGCACTCCCTAATTTGCCTATTCAAACTGCGCGTATTTTTATAATCCATTATTTTGTTTTTCCAATATAATCATTATTTGTTGTTCCATATAAACAAAGGCGCGCTAGCTCAGATGGTCAGTGTACAAGGGAAATTTCCAAAGGGCCTGGGTTCGATTCCCAGGTCCCTCATATTTGTTCAATGCTATTTTCTTTTACATGATCAGGTGTACAAGCCTCCAGGACATCCACCGTGCATCATCAATATCTCATCATCCAGGCCACCAACAAGCTAGATCCAAGGGCCATCCTTTGGAGGTCCACAATGCACCCTAGTCAAGCAAGCATACAAGATCTGGAAAGTCAACATGGGCCAAGGAGTGTTGGGCCTAGAAGTCAGATTAACACCCCCTCCATTGCTACTAAACCAGGCCCATCTCTTTTTTCTTTTATATTTTTCTTTTATTTATTTATTTTGTTTAAATTTATTTCCTAACACAAATTAAATTCTTTTTTTAACAAGACTTATAAAATCAATTTTCAACAATTTAGATTTAGGTTTTATTCTTATCAAATTTAATTTAATAATTAATTTAATTTAATTTTAGGGTAATTCTAATCTTTTTGTTAATAATTTAAAATCAATTAGAAAATTAGGTTTGTTCTTGATTTAATTTTTTAGTTCTTTTCTCAATAAAATAAAATACAAAATAGGTCAAACTAATTATTTTTCTTAAATTAAATTAACTAGTAATTAGGTTTGTATTTATTCAATTAAAACCTTATTTTCTCAAAATAATAAAAAAAACAACAAAATATGATTTTTCTTTCAACTAGGTTTAGACGGGGTCAAAACCCTAATTTTTCTCGTTCTCGATTCATCGCGTGCATTTATTATTTTTACGATATTAATGTAACTGCTCATGGTATGTAATAGTTTAATTAGGATTTTTCTTTTATTTATCGTTTTACGGGTTTTTGGCTATGTAATTAATTCCCCCTCCCTGAAGCCTTGTAATAGCGTAGTTTTATTTCTCGCATTTTAGTTTTCGCAAATATTAACTGTTATATGTATGATAATAGGATTGCATGACAAGACTGTATGTTAATTTTAAAATGGTTAGCAAACCCTAAATGTGCAAAGATAATAACTTGAAATCAAATCACTCACACATGCGCACTCCTAGGGTATACTCTCACTTCGGTTGCCTTCGGTAAATGATCATTAAGTATAGGGTGTTTTAGTGGTTGCCCTTTTGTCTAAACAAAGATCAAATATCCCGCTCGGAAATGTCCTCGGAAATGTCGCCTCGGAAAGGTTGCCTCAAATATGATCTTAATACATTAGGGTTATTACTAAGACATCCTAACATTGCTTTAGTGATCGTACGTCCCTTTTGAATTAACCCTTACAACTCCAACGACGATGCTTCCTATTTCTCAATAGTAGGATAGCATTGTCCAAAGGAAACGAGAACATAAACAATCTTTTTTCGAGTAGGTAGATGCTAGTAGGTACTTGCTCAAAACAAATAAACTTTTCACACCAAACACTTTTCAAACAAAGTTTTCAAAAACACTTCGTAACACTCTTGAAGACAGAAGCAAGGGTTAAAACGAAGTAAAACAAACTTTTCAAAACAAACACACACAAGCAATTTAAAAGATGAGCAAGTACCTAAGAGCCCATG
This sequence comes from Vicia faba, assembly GCA_948472305.1. Lineage (NCBI taxonomy): Eukaryota > Viridiplantae > Streptophyta > Magnoliopsida > Fabales > Fabaceae > Vicia > Vicia faba. Next base: position 87,378,249 of record OX451738.1, on the reverse strand, counting down.
GAAAACCATGGATGGAAAGGGTGCTAATACCTTCCCTTTCTATAATCTACCCCCCGTACTCAAAATCTCGAAAAAGGAATTTTCTGTGCTTTTGTCCTTTCCGGTTGGATAAAATAAAAGTCGGTGGCGACTCTTGCTTACCGCGACATTTTGTGAACACAAACGCAAAACGCAAACCAACATTTTTTCTCAAAACAGTCTGGTTCTGCCACCGTATCACAGAATTGGCGACTCTGCTGGGGAGTAGATAAGTGGGGTATACCTTAGGATTAGTTCATCATAAATTTCTTCTCTTGTTTGATTTGATTGCTTTACTTTTGAGGGTTTTGTATTGGGAGTTACTATAGATCCTAACCCGGATCTGGGGGACACCTTTTAGGTAAGTAGCAATAAACTGTGAGGGAACTGTACAGCATAGATCGACACGGTTGAAGCAGTAGCTACGTTGATGTGGCACATTGGTTGGTACCGGTATCCCTTATGGAGAAACGAGGAGAATATGGGGCTGCTATGCGTGTCGTTAAGCATCAACTGACCTTAGAACCCATAATTGACCAACTTGGCCATTAGAAAGTAGTGAGATAGCCGGCCTCGGTGTAAAGCTGAGAACTGGTTGATACTCGATACTACACTCATTGAGACCATATTCTCGAGATAGTTCCGGCTGCAAGAAAAGATTGCGTGAGCTGAAACCATGACCGATGTGGGATGGTCAGTGATATTGAGAACCTCTAGAACCCGGTTACTTTTGCTAGGACAGGTTGAAACCAACTGAACTTCAAGAGGGTAATACCTAGACCCCATGCAAGCCTTAAACTTAAGGGCTTTTGTGTGACTTGTTTGCCTTTACCATGTCTGTTATCTGCTATACCTGTTGTTTGTTTTTATCATGACATCATGCATCATAACATAGCATGCATACTTCATTATACTAACCATTTCAAAGACCGAGGGGATTTATCTTTGTTCTGTTTTGCAGATCATGGCTTCCGTGCGCAGAAACACCATTCGAGTTAACTTTGTGCAAATACTTGCTCAACTCAAAGATTTAGCCTCGAGAGTTTCTGATACTTCTTCATTCATTAGGAGACATGGTCAGATTCTTAGCTTGGTTACCTCAAAGTTTGATGAGCAGATGATGAGTGTGCTTTTCCAGTTCTTCGATCCGGTGCATCATTGCTTCACTTTCCCGGATTATCAGCTAGTTCCCACTATGGAAGAGTTTTCTCACCTATTGGGTATATCCATCCTTGAGCAGATGCCATTCATCGGTTTGGAAGAGACTCCTAGACCAGAAGACATTTCTTCAGCTCTACATTTGAAACGGGCTGATGTGGTATCTAATTGGGAAACACGAAGCGGGGTTGAAGGTTTCTTAGCCAAGTTTCTGATAGATCAAGCTCAACTATTCTGGGATAACTTGGATTTTCATGCTTTTGAAGACATCTTGGCACTCCTTATCTATGGTTTGGTTCTCTTCCCGAATCCAGATTCCTTCATAAATGTGAATGCGGTTAAGATCTTCCTGTCTCGCAATCCTATACCTACTCTTCTGGGTGATATCTTGCATTCCATCTATACTCGTACTGTGCGAAGAAGAGGGACTCTCATGTGTTTCATGTCGCTGCTGGCGAGGTGGTTTATTTCGCACCTCCCCAAATCTGTGTTGAAGAATGAGGAAGGTTTAGGGTGGTCTTACAGGATAATGTCCCTTGCCCATACAAACATTCTTTGGAGTTCCAAGGCTATGGAAAGCACTACTGTCATTGATCGATATGGGGGATCCCCTAATGTCCCGTCGCTTGGAATCAGAGGGGGAATAACCTACAGTCCTTGTTTAGCTTTGCGATAATTCGGTCAGGCTCGGAGAGACGGTCCTCATGAGCTACTTCTTACAGATATTGCATTTGACTATAAGGAAGACGTTGACGAGCATCGCCAGAGGTTTATACGAGCTTGGGGCATGGTGAACATATCTGACCCTCAAGAGCTAGGACCAAGGACTTCTCTCCCTATGCAGCCTTACCTCCAGTGGGTCCGAGCTCGTGCTCAGAAGCTTGGGATGCCTTATGAAGCTGTGTTGCTAGTAATTGTGGAGCCCACCAATGAAGAGGGCATTCCTTATACAGTCCTTTATCCCTACATGCCCACTGATCTTGGGGCATTGAAGAGATCTTGGATTCAGCTGAAAGAGGAAAGGGATACCTACCGGGAGAAGTACCATGAGCAAGAAAGGAAGATCTTGAAGCTCACTAGGCAACTTGAGAATGAAAGAACAATCAATGACTATGTCAGCACCAAGGGGAAGCGTCCAAGGGATTTCTGATTTTTGATTTTTCTAGTTTAGATTTGTTTTTCATTTATTTCTTTGTAAATGCCTTAAAGGCATTGTTGAACCTTTTTACAAGTTTAATCTAATAAAGTTTGTTTATTTCTTGGTTTGCAAATTTAAATCTCCCAAAGTCTTTGAAATCATTACATACGCATCCCATTATCATGCACACCATTACAGGTTTCTCATATTCTTCGCTGTTTATTTCAGCAGAAATGTCTTCCGATCAAGCTATCAAAGATCTTCAGACACAAAATGCCCAATTTCAAGAGATGTTCTTGAGTTTGGCTAAAGGGCAAGAGGATTTGAAAGCTCTCATTCTGAAAGAGGAAGAGAAGAAGAAAAAGAAGAAGAAGGTTGTTCTCCTGAGTATGGGAAAAAGGTTTGGAGATAGGTTGAAACAGCAAGCTGATCTGTCCTTTTCGTCCAAGGGAGGGGAGGACCAAGAGGAAGAAAAGGGCCCCAGTCCTGCAATTTCTGTTAATGATAAGATAATAATGAGGAACAATATCCTCTTGCTGAGGATAGGTACAAACAAATTGAAGACCGTCTGAGCACTATGGAGATTCAGAAGATCCCTGGTTTGGATTTCGAAGATTTGGGACTAGCATCTGGGGTGGTGATCCCTCATAAGTTCAAAGCTCCAATTTTCGCCAAGTACGATGGAGTATCCTGTCTAAAACTCCATCTCTGCTCGTACGTCAGAAAAATCCAACCTTACACTGCTGATAGAAATTTGTGGGTGCATTTCTTTCAAGATAGTTTGTCAGGGACTCAACTTGAATGGTTTTATCAATTGGAAGGAGATAATGTCCGAAACTGGGAGGACCTTGCTGCTGCTTTCTACAGGCAGTATTAGTATAACGCTGACCTTGCTCCCACTCGTGCTCAGCTTCAGGTTATGTCTATGGGTGCAAGTGAAGGTTTTAAGGACTATGCTCAGAAGTGGAGAGATTTGGCTGGAAGAGTCCAAACCCCTTTGTCTGACAGGGAGTTGGTTGACATGTTTCTAGGGACATTGTCTGGTCCATTTTTCGATCATCTAATCAGCAGTTCGTCATCTGGGTTTACTAAATTGATTTTAACTGGGGAAAGAGTAGAAGTTGGTATCAGAAGTGGTAAGATACAGAAGAATACGTCGTCAAGTGCCGTAAAAAAACCTTTCACTGGTAAGAAAGAAGCTAGTGCAATCTATGGCTCGAGGAGCCAAAGCAGACCTGAACACCGTCAAGCAGTGAATGCGGTGGTAATATCAAGACCTACAATTGCACCATAATGCAACAATCAACAAAGGGGGGAAAGAACACAAAGGCAGTTCACTCGGCTCAATATGACCTTGTCTCAAATTCTACCACAGTTATTGAAGACCAACCTGGTAACTCTGAGGGAAGCCCCGAAGAATCCCATCACCACATCTTCGCTATATAACCCAAATGCCCGCTGCACCTATCACTCCGATGGCCCAGGTCATGATACAAACAACTGTTGGGCCTTGAAGAATAAAGTGCAAGATTTGATCGAAGCTAAAGAGATTGAGTTTGACGCTCTGGAGAAACCCAACGTCATAACTGCTCCTATGCCCAAACATGATTAGGGAGTTAATGCGGTTGAGGACAGCGAAGAAGATTCAGATATCGACAGCTGGATTTACCCGACTACCAACGGTGGATTGAACAACTGGACGACGAAGGAATTCGTACCCGTTTCTTTTATTACACAATAATAGACTTTTGTTTTGAGATTTGTAATAGACAGTTTGAAACTTTACGGCCCAGTGCCTTGCCTGAGGCACTTTGGCTTTGTTTGAGAGGGCTTCTTATTTGTCATTTTCATATATCATCAATAAAGCATTGGACGTTTTCTTGCATTACAAATTTTGCGCTCCTTATTTTTCCTTTCTATCTCGCACTTTATCAAAAACAGCTATTGTCTTACATACACTCACATATCATAATGCAGATCCATATCCACTCTGGATCCCATTGATAACAACTTTGCTACTACCATTTATGACTTTGAAAGTCTGATCAACCAAGCCGAGGACGAAGGTGAGGATGATTGTGAGGTGCCTGGGGAACTTGCTAGACTGTTACTACAGTAAGAGAGGGCTATACAGCCTCATGAGGAGCCAGTTGAATCAGTAAATTTGGGTACAGAGGAAGACAAGAAAGAGGTCAAGATAGGTGCAAATCTGGAGCCTAGTGTCAAGCAACGGTTGATACAGATGCTACGTGACTATGTTAAGATCTTCTCTTGGTATTATGAAGATATGCATGGTTTAGACACCGATATTGTGATTCATCGCCTGCCAACTAAAGAAGACTGCCCTCCGGTAAAGCATAAGGATCACCGTATGTGCCCTGAGATGTCTGAGAAAATTAAAGTTGAGGTCATGAAATAGTTTGGCGCCGGATTTCTGGCTATTACTTCTTGTCTGCAGTGGGTTGCCAACGTGGTTCCGGTGCCTAAGAAGGATGGTAAGGTACGGATGTGTGTAGACTATAGAGATCTGAATAGGGCAAGTCCCAAGGATGATTTCCCGCTTCCTCACATCGATGTTCTGGTCGACAACACCGCGCAACATAAAATCTTCTCCTTTATGGATGGTTTTTATGGTTATAATAAAATCAAGATGGCTCCCGAAGAAATGGAGAAGACAACCTTTGTTACGCAGTGGGGCACCTTCTGTTACAAGGTAATGCCTTTCGGGTTGAAGAATGCTGGGGCAACTTATCAGCACGCCATGGTCGCTTTGTTCCACGACATGATTCACCATGAGATTGAAGTTTACGTTGATGACATGTGTGATACGGTGGGAGAACTGACTTGAGGTTTTGTGTTTTATCGCAAATGTCGCGGTTAGCAAGATTCGCCACCGACTTTTATTTTATCCAAAAGGAAAGGTAAAAAAGCACAGGAAAGACCTTTGAGATGTTTTCTTGAGTTCGAAGGGTAGATTATGAAAAGGGAAGGTGCTAGCACCCTTTTCATCCATGGTTTTCCATGGGCTCTTAGTTACTTGCTTAGATCACTTGCTTTTCTTTGCTTTGTTTGAAATGGTGTTTGGTGTAGTTTTGAAAGTATTTTGAAAAAAGGCCATCGTTTAGGCAATCTTTGTAATGATTCTCGTTCGTAAGAATGTATACAAAGATGTTTGTCTTTTGAAAAATGTTTCAATGTTTTATAAGATGTTTTTTGAAATGTGTGTTTGTTTGTTTTTAAAAATATCAAGGATTGTTTGAAAGGGAGAAAGTAACTTAGAAGCTATCTACCTACTCAAATGTCTTTCTTGTCCATTTTCACTCCTTTGACATTGTTGACTTACCATTGATTTGGTAAGCAACCCTATCTTTGGATGCTAACGGGATGGGCGTGGGTCATCGTATGACCATGATAGCAATGTTGCCAAGTATCTTAGTATTTTTGAGGGACCAAGATCATTTTGTTTAGGCAACCTTTAAATAGTGTCATCGAGGGATTATGATCTTATTTTTGTTTTGTTTTGCCAAGATACTTCGCATGCGTAACATGGCCATTTTTATTTTAGGCAACCATGTGGGAGAAACCATAAGGGTGCTTGTGTGCAAAGTGTGTCATTTTTCATGCTTTTGTCTTGCATTAGGTTTTTTCTATTTGTTTGTTTTTTATTCTTGTCATGCAAACCCTAGTTTACTAAACATGGTATATGAAAGCAATAAATTAAGTAAAATAAACTAAGCTATTACAACAATTATTATGGGAGGAGGGATACAAGTTTTGAATGGGGATATTGCACAAATGTAAATCTAAAAACATTATTACAACCCAATCGAAATATTGCGCGAATTAAATAAATATACAAGTATTTAAAATGCAATGTAATGTATTTATGTAAAAAATGTTTTGGTATTTGTTTTTTGTATGAGAAAATAATTTAAATCAATCCCTAAAAAATAAGGAAAAATAAATATTATTTTTGGAGGGGTGAAACCCTAATTTTCAATTAAAAGAAAATACATGTTCTATATTATTATTTTGCACATTTTTTGTATAAGAAAATAATAAATAATATTATATGTAAATATTAAAAATTAAGTATGTATAAAAATAAATATTTATGAGTATAAATAGTATAATAAAAATGTTAAGTATTTACTATATTTATTTACAAACTATTTGAGAAAATAAGTTCTATTCATCATAATAAACTATTTTTTATGCAAAAAAAATAATAAAAAAATAAAATAAAATTGCAAAAAATAAAGAAAATATTTTTGGGACTTTTTATTGTTCAGAAAAAAATAATCAAAGGCAATAAATATAAAAATATGAAAAAATATGAAAAATATACAAATTAGCCAGGGGGTGCAAAAGTAAGTCAGGGGGTGCAAATAGCAAAACCAAAAAGGCCAGGCGCCAAAAAAGCCCAGAACACTGCTTCGTCCCTGTCCTTGGTCATCTCCTTCGCGCGCCATAGTTCAAACCTGTAACTTTCATATGCTTGCACAAAAATAAAAACTTATAACATGAAACATGTGGCATTTGAGCTCACGATTCCAACCATATAAATTATGTGACCTAACTCTAAAAGATCAAGGAGAATTTTGATGGCCCTAATTCGTGACCTAAAAATTTCAGCATATTCAACCTTCAAATTCTCTCAGCATAATTAATATAAATGAAAAGTATGCATATGTACAACTTCACCATGATAAGGGCTACATTTTTTCTTCACAAATCGTGGCTTGAAGTTGCCTAAATACAGAGATAGAGTTTAAGAAATATACCTCCTTCAGCTGGATTTGGATAGAGCAATGTAGGGACTTTAATGGAGGCTTGAGGATTGTGTGAGCTTCCTTGAACTTCCCTGAAGCTAATCCAATGCTTACTTTGCCTTGAGGATGGCTGGATCTCTCTACACAAGTCAAGCTGCAAGCTTCAAGATTGAAAATGGCAAAGGCTGAAACAGGGGTTACAGAAATAGGGTGATGGCTGGGATTGCTTTGGTATGATGTATATGAAGTGTTTCAAGTGTTAAAATACAAAACGCATGAGCCAAAAATTAGTTGGCTTTGGTTTTGCAGATTCTGGATGTTTGGATAGAAAAATGGTGTTTTTGAGAGTTTCAGCTTCAATGCAATCGTGTTATTCCTTGCCAAATGTTTGTGTATTTGTATAGAAATGATACAAATTCCACTCCTTACTAGCTGCACAAGTTTTTGACCTTTTTACCAACTTTCTTGCTTTTGAAGTAAAGTGAAGTGACCAATGCTAACATGCTTGTCCTTGCTTGCTTGTGGCCTGAAATGAACTTGTACAATATGCTTGAGAGATGTGGAAGTTGCTTGCATCAAAGGGACAGGTCCAAGGCTCAAGATTGACAAAGTTGCAAAAGTTGCCCTTTATGAAAATGGCATTGTGCACTTTTGGCCAAAAATGGAAATGTATCTTGTACAAAGCTTCAAAAGCAAAGATAAAGCCTTTAACTCCTGAGTTTGCATTTAATTATGGAGCGTAGAGTGAGTTTAGGACCTGTAAAGCAAGATACAATCAACATAGATCTGATTTGCAACTTGATGCTATGTGAAAAATGGCATGAACAAAAGTGAGAAAATGCCAACTTCCCTTCTTCGATTCTCCCTAACCAAAAATGATCTTGGAGAGTTCTTGAACATTTAAGAAAGCTTGCAATGTTCTCTATAATCCATATTTGAAATGAATTTTTAGATACCTCTTGGAACTAGGTGAAAAATGTCCATGAAGTTGGGTCAAAAACCTGCCTAAATTAGGGCAAAATTTCACTAAGTTATTTAGTTCATGGACCTATATTCACAAATTCATAACTTGAGATCAAAGAATCTTTTAGGAAAAGTTTGTGAAGCAAAGTTGTAGATTTCATGGAGGAATTAAACTTTCATGTTGGGAACTTTTCTTGAATCAAAATGCATCATGGTGAAAAGTTGGGAAAAAATAAGAAAATTTCCATACTTAGAAAAATTCTAATTTATGAAAATTTTCAAATTCAAAACCCTAATTTACAAATTTGATTGTCTTGGTCAAAAATTTTCATATTTTGACATATCTTGATGAATTATGACCCTTGGTACTTGATTTTGACCAAAAAGTCAAAGTTTGACTTTTCAGTGTACAATTGACTTTTGATCAGTTGACTGCAAAATTCACCTGTCAATCCAATGAACTTGAGATCTTTTGAACCATGTAATTAGGTCAAGATGATGCCATTGAATCCTTGAAATCATGTTTGAACTCATTTGGTCATTGGCTAGGTTAAAAATCATAAATTGCCCTTTCTCAATCAAAACCCTAATTTTGACCATTTTGCCCTTTTGATGATTTGATCAAATTTTTTGAGGAGTTGTGATCCAAACTTGATCAAATGGTACATATGAATCTAAAATGTTGATGTGGATAAAAGATTATGAAGTTTGACTGTAAATTGGCCATGGTTGACTTTTTCCCCAATACAACTGATTTTTCGGTCAATTGTCCAATTGACTGAGCAAAAATGTGGTTCAAGGCTTGAAACTTAACATGAGCAATCTTAGGGATCCAAAATGATGTATGAAAGTCACATGAAGCATTGGTGGTTCAAAAATCCTTGTGCAAACTCAAACCCTAATTTTAGGTTATCAGTGCAAGATGAGATGTCCTGAGCTGACCAAACCCTAATCTTGTCTTGAGTCCAAGAAGTCTTGTAAGAAAAGTCTTGATAAATGAGAGGGAAAATTTTGGGGTACAACAACTGCCCCTGTTCAATCTTATTGAACCTGAAGAGTTAGATTGGCGAGTTTTGCCATTCGTGACTCGAAGGTAAAAGATGATTGGACACTAGAGTGCCCATAAATTTGCACTCGACGAAGTGTAGCTGAAGGAATAGGCTTAAAGATGCCATTTGGAGAGGTGATAAAATCTTGTTGGAGATGGGCTTGTAGATGCCATCCAAGAATGTTTGTTGAATTGTAAGTTGTAAGTCAAAAGAATGAGTATCAGAATGGTGTCCGTATCCAGAACGTATATGAACTGTATCTGGAGACTGAATTTGTATGAGCAATGGAATAGCGTCCGTGTCTGGGGCGTATCTGAGCTGTGTTTGTACTTGAATATGAATGAGTAACAGAATGACTTCCGTGTCTGGAGTGTATCTGAACTGTATCTGGAAGTTGAATCTGAATAAGTAACAGAATGGCTTCCGTATCTAGAGCGCATCCGTACTGTATCTTGAAATTGAGGTCTGAATGAGTATCAGAATGGCTTCTTTGTTTAGAGCGTGTCTGTACTGTATCATGAACTTTGGAATTTGAATTAATATCAGAATGGCATCCCTGTCTGGGGCGTATCTGAACTTGAAATTTGAATAAGTGACAGAATGGAAACCATATATGGAGCGTATCTGGACTGTAAGAATCTGAATAAGTGACAGAATGACAACTGTGTCTGGAGCGTATCTAGACTGTATCTTGAAAGATAAATCTTGAATGAGTAACAGAATGGCTTCCGTGTCTGGAGTGTATCTGTGCTGTATCTTGATGTTGAGATCTGAATGAGTATCAGGATGGCATCCTTGTCTAGAGCGTATCTGAAATCTTTGAACATTGTTAATGGTAGCTGTTAATCTTATCCTAAAAAGGGTAAAATGTTAGCTAAAACACAAAGTTATGATGCATGAAATGTATGATGCAATAAATGTGCTTTATTAATGTTTATGATATATGGATGTAATGTATGCGCATGTAAGCTGATTTGCTGTATTGCTGAGGAAAATAAATCCTTGATTTCTGAGGATAAGAAATCCTTGGTATTGTACCCCAAAATTTGCCCTCTCATTTTATCAAGATTCTCCTCACAAGACTCTTTGGACTCCAGACAAGATTAGGGTTTGCTTTGCTCAAGACCTCTCCTTGCACTATTGACCTGAAATTAGGGTTTGAGTTTGCACAAGGAATTTTGGACTTCCAATGCCCCATGTGACTTTAATACTTCATGTTGGACTCCTAAGATTTCTCATACCAAGTTTCAAGCCTTGAATCAAATTTTTGCCCAATCAATTGGACAGTTGACCTAGAAATCAGTTGTATTGGGGAAAAGGCCAATTGTGGCTAATTTATAGTCAAACCTTATAATTTTTGATCCACATCAACATTATAGACCCATATGAACCATTTGATCAAGTTTGGACCACAACTCCTCAGGAAATTTGATCAGATCTTCAAAAGGGCAAAATGGTCATTTTTAGGGTTTTGTCTACAAAAGGGAAATTTATAATTTTTCACCTAGCCAATGTAAAATTGGATTCAAGCATGGATTCAAGGACTAAATGGCATCATCTTGACCTAATCACAAGGTTCAAAAGATCTCAAATGCATTGGATTGACAAATGAATTTTCCAGTCAACTGATCAAAAATCAACTGTACACTGAAAAGTCAAACTTTGACTTTTTGGTCAAAATCAAGTGCCAAGGGTCATTTTTTATCAAGATGTGTCAAAAAATGAAACTTGTTCACCAAGAAACCTAATTTTGGAAATTAGGGTTTAAATGGAAAATTTTTATAACTTAGAAATTTTCTGTTATGAAAATTTCTTATTTTTCCCAACTTTTCCCAACTTTTTCTCCATGATGCAATTGGATTCAAATAAAACTTCCAACATTAAAGTTGTAGTCCTCCACAAAATATACAACTTTAATTCACAAAGTTTTCCCAAAAGATGCTTGGATCTCAAGTTATGATTTTTGGAATAAGGGTCCATGAAACTTTTAACTTAGTGAAATTTTGCCCTAGTTTAGGCAGGATTTTGACCTATCTTCATGGCAATTTTTCACCTAGTTCCAAGTGGAATCTCAAAATTCATTTCAAATATGGATTGTAGATAATGTTACAAGCTTTCCAAAATGTCCAAGAACTCTCCAAGATCATTTATGGTTAGGGAGAATCGAAGGATTGAAAATGGCAAATCATCACTTTTGTCCAAGGCATTTTACACCATGCTACAAGTTGCAAAATCTGTCCAAACCTTGCTTGTACTTGGTTTACAGGTCTTAAACCTTCCTACACTCATAAATTAAATGCAAACACATTGGATTAAGGCATTGTTCTGATCTATGAAGCATTATACAAAGGTTTAATCCATTTTTGGCAAAAAGTTAACAATGCCATTTACATAAAGCATGCTTTTGACAATTTTGTTTGTCTTGAGCCATGGACTTGATTTCTTTATGCAAACAAAGTTCACTAATATCAGGAAAGATGTACCAACTATGTGAAGGGTTGGAGCTAGCCTGTACAAGCCTTGCCTTTGTCACTTCCCACTTTTGCTTCAAAAACAAGAAAGCTTGCAAAAGTGAGATAACTTTCTAATCTGATATAACCAAGTCTTGTGCATATTTCAAACAAGTTTTACACATTGCCTAAGGTCAGAAACATGAGCTAGCAAGTTCTCAAACACCCAAATACACCAAAACTTCATTTCTGCCCAAAACAGTGCAAGTTCTTCAAATCACAAGTCAAAACCAAATCCACTCGTGCGTTTTGTCCCAAACCACTTCAAACACCTTCTAAACAATCCACCTAAGCTGTCCAGACCATTCACAAGCAACTGTAACCTTGTTTTCACACTTCACCATTTTTACTTTGAAGCTTTGCAGGTTGAGTTCTACAAGCATATTCAGGCCATTTCAAAGCAGGCTAAGCATTGGGAAAGATCAAAGGAACATCAAGCAAGCTCAAAAGAACCTCAGGCCTCACTGAAAGTTGCTGCATTGCCATACTCGAGCTTGACTGAAACAGGTAAATTTCAAACTTCTATATCCTTATTTAGGAATCATTAGGCTTAGGTTTGTGAAGAAAAAATGTAGTCCTCATTGTCCTTGAGCTGTACATATGCATATAATTCATTTATGTTAACTGAGCTAGGAGTATTTGATAGTTGAACTTTATGAAAAAACTAGGTCAAGATTTAGGGCCAATGAAATTCTCTCTGGTCTTTGAGAGTTAGGTCAAGTTTTTTACATGGTTAGAATCGTGTGATCAAGAGCTATAACTTTCATGTTGCAAGTTTTTATTTTTGAGCACGTATGCAGGAGTTCCAGATTTAAACATGGCGCGCGTTTTTCTTCTATCTCAAGGACATGGATGAAGGAACCTTGGGTTGGGCTTGGATTATTCTGACTATTTGCACCCCTTAGCTTGCTTTTTGCACCCCCTTGGCCCATTTCTTTATTTTTGTTTATTTTTTTATTTCTTTTACATTTCTGACTTTTATTTATTTTTTCTAAATATTAAAAATCACCAAAAATATTTTCTTAAATTTTCACATTTTTATTTTATTATTTTTATTATTTTTTATGACAAAAAATAGTTTATTAGGTTAAATACTTTTATTTTCTTAAATAAATTTGTAAATAAAATTAAAATACTTACATATTTTTTTTAATTATATTATACACTTAAAATATTATTTTCTCACAAATATTTTTTTTTTTTACATTTTTATATATATTTTTATTTATTTTCTTGTACATAAATGAATAAATAAATAATATAGAATATATATTTTCTTAAAACAAAAATTAGGGTTTCCACCCTTTCCAAAAAAATAATCATTTTTATTTTCCCTTATTTTTTAGGACATTAAATAATTTATTTTACATACATAAAATAAATACAAAATAAACATTTTTGCATATTTATATTTAATTGCATATTTAAATAATTGTCTATTTATTTATTTGTGCAATATTTCAATTTGGTTGTAATAATAGTTTTAGGGTTTATTCTTGCAAATATCCCCCTATTCAAACTTGTATCCCCCTCCCCATAATAATGTTGTAATAGTCTTAGATTTATTTTTACACATTTTATCGCTTTCAAATGCATGTTTAGTAAATTAGGGTTTGTATGATAATAAAAATCAAAATAAATAGCATGACTAATACAAGACAAAAATGCATGAAAAATGACAACACAATGCACACAAGCACCCCTAGGGTTTCATCCACTTGTTGCCTTAAAAATGGCCATGGTATGCATGCTAGGTATCTTGGCAAAGTCAATCAAAACAAAAGATCATAGTCCCTCGATGACGCTATCTTGGTTGCCTATACAAAAATGATCTAGTCCCTCAAAAAACTTGCTAAGATACTTGGCAAGATTGTTATCATGGCCATACGATGACCCACGCCCGTCCTGTTTAACATTCGAATACAAGGTTGTTTACCAAATACAATGGTAAAACAACAATGTAAAAAGGTTAAAAATGTGTAGGAAAGATATTTGAGTAGGGTAGACAACTCCTAGTTACTTGATCAACTTGCAAACATCCTTGCTAATTTCAAAACACACACAATTTCAAAACATTTCCCAAAAACAAACTTTCAAACATTGAAACACTTTTCAAAAGACAAACACCTTTGTATATATTCAAACAAGAATTATTACAAAGGTTTCCTAAACAAAGGCCTCTTTTCAAAATATTTTCAGAACCACACACAAAAGCACAATTTCAAACAATTGAAAAGCAAAAGCAAGTGATCTAAACAAGTAACTAAGAGCCCATGGAAAACCATGGATGAAAAGGGTGCTAGCACCTTCCCTTTTCATAATCTATCCCCCGAACCCAAGAAAATATCTCAATGGTCTTTCCTGTGCTTTTTGACCTTTCCTTTGGATAAAATAAAAAGTCGGTGGCGACTCTTGCTAAACCGAAACATTTGCGAACACAAACGCAAAACCTCAAGTCAGTTCTCCCACCGTATCATAGAACTGGTGACTCTGCTGGGGAACATTCTAAAAGTGGGGCTACCTTAGGGTTTAGATCACCTTTACATGCTTATCTTGTTTGCTATGATTGCTTTACATTTTTTTCTATTGTTTGGGTTTGAATCCTCTACCTGGATTTGGGAAACATTCATAGGTAAATAGCAATACATTGTGGAAACTGTGCGGGGTATACCGACATGGTTGAAGCAATAGCTATATTAGTGCGACATATTTGTGGGTAACGATAGCCTTTGAGTCAATCAAAGAGAATACGGGGCCACTGAGTGATGTCATGAGGCACTAATGGACTTTTAGAACCTTTACTTGACCATCTTGGCCTTTTTAGGGGTAGTGAGATGACCGACTTTGGTGCAGTCCGAAGTTGGTAGATACTCGATACTACATTCATTGAGGGTTATTTTCTTGGAATATTTTGGTCGCTAGTAAAGTGGATAAACTGAAACAATGAACACAGAAAATAATCCAGTGATATTGAGCTCCTTAGAACCCGGTTACTATTTATAGGACAGGTTGAGCCAACTAACTTCAAGAGGGTACTTACCTATGAAACCCCATGCAAGCCTAAACTAGGAACTTGTGTGATTTGCTTGTACATATACTTGTGCATAACATCATGAACATCATGAAGCATCATATGCATCCACTAACCGTTTCAAGGATTTTGGATCTTCATTTTTGTTCCTGTTTTGCAGGTTATGGAATCACTTCGCAGGAAAGCAATCCAGGTCAACCTTGTGAGAATTCCTCCTCAACTCAAGGAGTTTACTTCCAAGATTCCAGAGTATTCTCCATTCATCGAAAGACATGGTCGACTTCTCAACTTGGTCAACTCCAGTACAGAGGAAGACATGGTGAAAGTTCTCTTCCAGTTTTTTGACCCCCTACACCACTGCTTCACATTTCCTGATTACCAGTTAGTGCCTACTTTGGAGGAATTTTCTCAACTCCTGAGGATTCCTATTCTCCATCAACTACCCTACAACGGTAAGGAAAGAGATCCAAATCCCGAAGATGTTGCTCAAGCCTTACACTTGCAACCATCTGATATCATAGGCCATTGGGAAACCAGAAGTGGTGTCAAGGGTTTCTTGGCAAAGTTTCTGTTTGAGAAGGCACAAGACTGCTGGAATTCTCTAGATCTGCAAGCTTTTGAGGAGATTGTAGCACTTCTCATCTATGGGTTGGTCTTGCTCCCAAACCCTGATCAGCTTATAGATGTGAATGCTGTCAAGATTTTCATATCTCGGAATCCTGTGCCTGCATTGCTTGGGGACATCCTACACTCATTTCACACACGAACAATGAGGAAAATAAGTGTTCTCATGTGCTGCACTCCTCTTCTAGCAAGGTGGTTTATTTCTCACCTTCCCCAATCAGTCTTGAAGAATGAGCAAGGCTTGAGGTGGTCACAACGATTGATGACTCTTACACACTCAGATGTTCATTGGTGTTCTCGATCCAGAGAAAATGTTATCATCATTGATCATTGTGGGGAATTCCCTAATGTCTCACTACTTGGCATTAGGGGAGGCATTACCTACAACCCTTGCTTGGCTCTGAGACAGTTTAGGTATTCCCGAAGGGATGGCCCATATGACATGCTGATTCCAGACTTGGTTTTTGACTTCGACAACGACGCTCAAGGACTTCGACAAAGGTTTATCCGAGCTTGGAGGATGCCCAACAAGGTGGACAGTAAGACCTTGGGACATAAGAATTCCATCCCCCTTGAGCCTTACCTCAAGTGGGTACGAACCCGCGCCCAGAATCTTATGCTGCCTTACCCATACATTATCCCTGTGATCAAAGAGCCTGTTATGGAAGGAAAGGTTCCATACACCCTCCTACATCCTGACATGCCAACATCATTGGAAGATTTATAAAGGAGTTGGATACAACTCAAGGGAGAACACAACACTTTTGAAGCCCAATTCTACGCCAGTGAGAAGAAGGTTTTGGAACTTACTCGTCGACTCCACGAAGAGCAGACTCTCAACACCTACATTGCACCAAAGAGGATGCGCAATGTATTTTTACATTAGAATTTTGTATTATTTTGCCCATGGGGCATTTATGTACTAACAAATTCTATCTTATTAATATGACGTTTGTTCCTTTTTGTTTAAAACAAATTTGAATTTCTGAATCCTTAAATGCATTACATGAATACATTTCATTCATCATATGCATAAACAGGTCTTCACACCAGGTTTCCTTATCTCTCTGCTGTTTATTTCAGCAAGATGGATATTGAGCAAACGGTCAAAGATTTGCAAGCACAGAATTCACAGTTCCAACAACTACTCATGACCTTGGCGAAGGGTCAGGAGGATCTTAAAGCTCTTTTAGAGAAGGAAAAGAGAAAAAGAAGAAGAAAAGAGTTGGTGTGGCTACTATGGGTAGAAGATTTGAAGGTCAAGCTAGAAGGGTCCTGGATTTCCCCTCAACATCTGATGAAGGGGTAGGAAAAGGAAAGGGAGCTGCAGTACCATCTGAGTCTGAGGAAGAAGAAGAGGATGAGGATGAAGACTATTCTGAATAGCAGTATCCTCCTGCAGATGAAAAATACAAAAATCTGGAAGAGCGTCTGGCAGCCATGGAGATTTAGAGAGTGCCTGGGCTGGATTTCGAAGAGTTAGGGTTGGTTTCTGGGATTGTCATCCCCCCCAAGTTTAAAGTGCCTCTTTTTGCTAAGTACGATGGGGTGTCTTGCCCAAAGATGCACCTACGGTCTTATGTCAGGAAAATCCAACCACATTCTTCTGACAAAGACCTGTGGCTACATTTCTTCCAGGACAGTTTGTCGGGGACGCAGTTAGATTGGTTCTACCAGCTAGAGAGGTCTGACATGCATAATTGGGAGGATTTGGCTGCTTCCTTCTACAAGCAGTATCAATATAATGCGGACTTAGCACCTACCCGTACTCAATTAAAGAGTATGGGCATGGTCTCAAATGAAGGCTTTAAGGAGTATGCCCAGAAATGGAGAGACTTGGCGGGATGAGTGAAACCACCTCTCTCTGAGAGGGAGCTAGTTGATATGTTCTTGGGGACTCTGTCAGGTCCATTCTTTAATCAATTGATAGGAAGTTCGTCTGCGGGGTTCACCGAGTTGATTCTAACTGGTGAAAGAGTTGAAGCCAAAATCAAGAGCGGTAAAATTCAAAAAGATGCATCTTCTTCCGCTGCCATCAAGAAGCCTTTTCCAGCAAAGAAAGAAGTCTCAGTTGTCTACTCCCAAAGAGGTCAGGGAAGAGTTGAGCGCCGGCCAGCGATGGGGGCCGTAATGATTCAGAAGTCTGCAGCTGATCAGCCCAGAAACAATCAACCTAGAACCAACCAGCAAAGGGTGGAAAGGCCTACACGGCAATACACCCAGATAAATATGACTCCTGCTCAGGTTCTACCCCACCTCTTGAAGTTAAATCTTGCAACCTTGAAAGAGGCACCGAAGAATCCAAATACAACTTCTCCTTTCTACCATGCGAATGCCAAGTGTGCTTATCATTCAGACATCCTGGGGCATGACACCAACAGTTGTTGGGCCCTCAAGAATAAGATTCAGGATTTAATAGACGCTGAGGAAGTGGAATTCGACGCCCCTGAAAAACCGAATGTGATCTCTGCTCCAATGCCAAAGCATGGCCACAATGCCCATGATAT
Organism: Vicia faba; assembly: GCA_948472305.1. NCBI lineage: Eukaryota > Viridiplantae > Streptophyta > Magnoliopsida > Fabales > Fabaceae > Vicia > Vicia faba. The sequence goes on along the minus strand of OX451738.1, from coordinate 87,360,479 downwards.
TGAAGAGGATATTTTTGTTGCTACTGTTGATGATTTGATGACTCCGTTACCGTTAATCAAGCTGAATTTGTTGAAGGCTGGGATTTTCCCAGGTTGTGAAAAAGATTGTTGCCTTTGTTCATCCTTACCATCCGACTGTCCGTTGTTGAAATTAGGCATCCAACACCTAATGGATAATCAAGAAATCCTTTTTGAAAAGACTCCTGTTACACCGACTCCTGTCAATGATGTTGTTATAATTAGCATATCCGCCAATCTTTCAAGGTCTCCAAAAGACCTGTTAAGATTACATCCGATCCAAAGATTACACCTTTGAAGATAACTATGTCGGGGCCTATCCCGGTACAAGTCCAACAAATCAATACCGTGGAACTATGGGGGAGAGATCTTCTACCACGATATTAAACAGATTGAATCAACTGAAGAAAGTTATGAGGAAGAGACTTCTGACATTGGAAACATTGTTGGAACGAGTAAAATCACCCGCAGCGGAAGAATTTTCTCTCCGGAGATTGCTCCTCCAAGGGCAATCTCCGGACCCTGAAATACTCCTAAGGTTACTTCTGTACCGGTCAACATACCGGCGAGAACTCCAGTTATTGAATAAGTTGTTACTCCTATGGTTATACCCTCTGTTGTTGCTAATGATAGAGGGAAAGGGGTCCAAGAAGTGCCCGTCAAGACGAGGGCTCAACCTTTGGTCATCCCTGAGACCACGCAAAGAGAAATGGAAGAGATTTTGAAAATAATCAAGAAAAGCGATTATGATGTTGTGGAGCAATTGGGGCAAACCCCCTCAAAGATCTCTATGTTGGCCCTGTTTCTTTGTTCCGAAGCCCATGCTAAAGCTTTGATCAGATTCTTGAAGATAGCCCACGTGCCACAGGAAACCTCCACGGACCAGTTCCAGGAATGTGTAGCTAGCCTAACAGTAGACAATGGTCTTGGATTCTCCGACGCCTATTTAACGTCTAAAGGGAGAAAGCATAATGACGCTCTGCATGTCTCGGTGGAATGCAGAGGGACTACTCTAGCTCACGTTCTGGTTGATACTGGGTCGTCTTTAAATGTCTTGCCGAAGAAAGCCTTGGACAGATTGGACTGTGAAGGCATAAACCTGAAGCCCAGCAATATCATTGTTAGAGCCTTTGATGGTTCTAAAAGGATGGTTCACGGGGAGGTGGACATCCCGATTAAGGTGGGAACTGAAACCTTCAACTCCACATTCTATGTGATGGACATCCGTCCTTCCTATTCTTGCTTGTTGGGAAGACCCTAGATCCACAATGCTGGGGCCGTCACTTCTTCTTTGCACCAAATGCTCAAGTACCCAGTCCAGGGGAAAATTCTAACAGTTCATGGCGAAGAGGAGTACATGATAAGCCATCTAAATTCTTTCCGCTATGTGGAATTGGATGGTGAATTCATCGAGACCCCTTTCCAACACTTTGAGGAGGTAGCTCAGGAAATTGTGGCAACCAAGATAGTGTCTTCTGTACCCTTGATTACCAAACCTGTGCCTCAGATGTCATCCCTCAAAGATGTGAAGGCTGTGATTGAAGAAGGAGGAAGCACAATATGGGGTCAGCTACTAGACTTTCCTTTCAAATCTGATAAATCCGGCTTGGGTTTCACTGCTTCTGATCAAAAGGCTGTACGCCGCTCCCGGGCTGGAGGGCCACCAGTGAAGATCACCCATCATGGAGTCAATGCTTTAGAAGATGGTGAAGAGGAGAGCAACTTTGAAGACTGGATTTTCCCTACTGTTGGCGAAGGACTGAACAACTGGGAGGCAAAGGACTTTGTTCCCATTACTTTCATAAATCAGTAATTTATATTTCAAACATTTTTGTTGGTCTGTAATAATTCTTAAACAATTCATACACTTTTTGCCTAGTGCCTTACCCGAGGCATATAGGTCCATTTGTAAGGGTTTGATTTTTAATCTTCATATGCCATTTTAATGAATCATGGACGTTTTCACATATAAACTTTTGTGTTCATTTTCTTTATTTTTACATTTTATTTGTTTAAAGGTGGCTATCCCTTACACATACCCACACTCACAAAATGCAGGTACCCATCCATTTCGGATTCCATGGGTAACAATTCTGCTATGGCCTTCAGTGACTCTGAAGATCTGGTCAATCATGCCGAATACGAAGGTGATGAAGACTGTGAAGTGTCGGGAAAGTTGGCTAGACTGCTACAACAAGAAGAAAGGGCTATTCTGCCCCATGAGGAGCTGTTAGAGACAATCAACTTGGGTTCTGATGAAGACAGAAAAGAAGTCAGGGTGGGTGCCAACCTAGAGCCAAGTGTCAAGGAGCGCTTAGTTCAGCTGTTGAATGAATATGTTGAGATCTTCGCCTGGTCTTACGAGGACATGCCGGGACTCGATACAGATATTGTGGTTCACCGTCTCCCTACAAGAGAAGACTGTCCACCAATCAAACAGAAAGTCCGCCGCATGAGGCCCGACATGTCTGAAAAGATCAAGGCAGAAGTTATGATGCAGTTCAATGCTGGATTTCTTGCTGTTACTTCTTATCCACAATGGGTTGCTAACATTGTGCCCGTTCCTAAGAAGGACGGCAAAGTGAGAATGGGCGTGGACTACAGAGACTTAAACAGGGCTAGCCGTAAAGATGACTTTCCACTACCACACATTGACGTCTTGGTTGACAACACAGCTCAGCACAAGGTATTTTCTTTCATGGATGGATTTTCAGGGTACAATCAGATCAAAATGGCCCCTGAAGACATGGAGAAGACTACTTTTGTTACACAGTGGGGTAACTTCTTCTATAAAGTGATGCCATTCGGACTGAAGAATGCCGGGGCAACCTATCAGCGCGCCATGGTAGCTTTGTTTCATGATATGATACATCATGAGATTGAAGTCTACGTAGATGACACGATAGCCCATTCACAGACATAAGAAGAGCACCTCGACCATTTGCAAAAGCTGTTTGTCAGGTTGAAGGAGTACAAGCTCAGACTGAACCCTAACAAGTGCACCTTTGGAGTCAGGTCCGATAAACTATTGGGATTCATTGTCAGCAACAAAGGCATCGAGGTTGACCCTGCCAAAGTCAAAGCTATATAAGAAATGCCTTCCCCTCGCACTGAGAAAGAGGTCATAGGTTTCTTGGGACGCCTAAACTACACTGCAAGGTTCATTTCTCACCTAACGTATACCTGTAAGCCAATCTTCAAGCTGTTGAAGAAAGATCAGGTGGTTAAATGGAATGATGACTGTCAAGTTGCTTTCGATAAAATCAAGGAGTATTTGCTAGAGCCTTCTATTCTGATGCCTCCCATCGAAGGAAGACCGCTAATCATGTATCTGACTGTTTTGGATAATTCAATGGGGTGCGTACTGGGCCAACATGACGAGTCTGGCCGAAAAGAGCATGCCATTTATTACATTAGCAAAAAGTTTACCGACTGTGAGACCTGATACTCACTACTCGAGAAAACTTGCTGCGCTTTGGTATGGGCTGCTCGCCGGCTAAGACAGTATATGTTGACTCATACCACTCTACTGATATCTAAGATGGATCCGATCAAGTACATTTTCGAGAAGCCTGCTTTATCTGGAAGGATAGCTAGATGTCAAATGATCCTGACTGAGTATGATATACAGTACACGACCCAAAAAGCTATAAAGGGGAGTGTACTAGCCGATCATCTGGCTCATCAAGCTGTCGAAGATTACCAATCCATGAAGTTCGACTTCCCTGACAAAGACATTATGACTTTGGACAACATTAAAGATTTCAGACCGTATGATGGACCTGAACAAGGATCCCAATGGACTCTGTACTTTGATGGTGCCTCCAACGCACTTGGTAATGGTATCGGTGATGTGCTCATCTCTCCACAAGGTTGCCATACACCTTTCACAGCCAGACTCTGCTTCAACTGCACCAATAACATGGCCGAGTATGAAGCTTGTATCTTTGGTCTCAAGGCTGCAATAGATCTGGGAATCAAATCTTTGGTTGTATTTGGAGACTCAACTTTGGTCATCAGTCAGATAAAAGGAGAGTGGGACACTAAACATCCCAATCTCATCCCTTACAAAGAACATGTCTTGACATTACTCCCTCATTTGGAGCAGATTACCTTCGAGCACTTCCCGCGAGAAGAGAATCAGCTAGCAGATGCTCTAGCTACAATGTCATCCATGTTTATACTTAAATGGGATAATGAGGCTCCCCAAATCATCATTGAGCGGATGGACGAACCTGCACATTGTCACGAGATTAATATTAAAGAGGTAGTGGACCAACCTAGGCTTCACGAAGTCAAAAGGTATCTCGAGGCACAAGAATACCCTGAAGGAGCTTCGGTCAACGACAAAAAGTTCTTAAGGAGGTTCTAGGCTAAGTTCTTCTTGAGCAATGGTATCCTATACAAGCGTAATCATGATTGCATTCTGCTCTGATGTGTAGACAAGGTTGAAGCTGATCAGATCATGGCTGAATTGCACAATGGTACCTTTGGAACCCACTCAAGCGGGCATACAATGGCTAAGAAGATTCTACGGGCAAGCTATTACTGGTCTACCATGGAAGCTGATTGTCATCAACATTCCTGTACTTGTCACAAATGCCAAATCTATGCGGACAAGGTACATATTCCTCCAGTTCTTCTCAATGTCCTAACAGCTCCTTGGCCATTCACTATGTGGCGAATCAACATGATTGGAGAGATCAAGCCTACAACATCCAATGGACACCGTTTCATCCTGGTGGCCATTGATTACTTTACCAAATGGGTCGAAGCAGCTTCCTTCGCCTCCGTTACAAAGAATGTTGTTACCCGCTTCATCAAGCAGAACCTCATTTGCCGGTATGGTATCCCCGACAGGATCATCACCGACAATGATACAAACTTGAACAACACTATGATCACCGCTTTGTGTGAGCAGTTCAAGATTCAACATCATAATTCATCTCCCTATCGGCCAAAGATAAACGGTGCTGTCAAAGCTACGAACAAAAATATCAAGAAGATCATTCAAAAGATGACAGTCACATACAAGGACTTGCATGAGATGTTACCATTTACTCTCCACGGGTACTGTACCACGGCGCGTACATCAACTGGTGCAACACCCTATTCTTTGGTATACAGCATGGAAGCTGTTTTACCTATCGAGGTTCAGATTCCTTCCTTGAGAATCATGAAGGATGCTGGTTTGAGTGAAGACGATTGGATTCAGACCTGGCTTGATCAACTTAACTTGATTGATGAAAAGCGACTTACTGTTGTTTGCCATGGTCAGACATATAAAAAACGGATGATCAAGGCTTTCAACAAGAAAGTCAGGCGCCAGGTATATCAAGTCGGGGATCTTGTAATCAAGCAGATCATCTTGCCGCAAAGTGATCCCAGGGGCAAATGGATTCCTACCTACGAAGGACCATTTGTGATCAAAAACATCTTTTCCGGTGGGGAAATGATCTTAACCACCATGGACGATGACGACTTGCCGCACCCTGCGAATGCAGACATAGTCAAAAGATACTACGCATAAATGACCCGACAAGTTGAAAACTCGAAAGGGCGACTTGGGCAAAAAAGGGCATCCTGGTGAATAAAAAACCCGAAAGGGCGGTTCAGGCAAAAATTAGGGATAAATAAAATAAAAAAATCTGTACACCCGGCAAGTTGAAAACCCGAAAGGGCGACTTGGGCAAAAAAGGGTTTCCTGGTGGATCGTAAACCCGAATGGGCGGTCCAGGCAAAAGTTAGGGAATTAAAGCGTATGACTATGTCTCGTCAGATCACTTTAAGGATAATCTCTTCACTGACAAGCTCCAGGCTTCTGATCAACTCAATCATCTTTGGACGAAGCAGCGAATGGACATGATATTCAGGGTTACAAAGGCTATAGTAGAATGGGAACCCCATGGAATTTTCACACATAGCCATCTTTTCTTTTTATAAATTTTTCTCACTTTTTATGACAATATTCTCTTACTAGGATGTCTGTCTCCTTTGTACAAAATATTTACACAAAGTTAATACAAAGATACTTCAAAGTGCAGAAAAACTATTTGCCTTTTCTTCTTTTTACACTTGTGTTTTATTTGAAAACGTCCAATGATTTATTTAATGAGCATATGTATTTGAATATAATGACACGTTTACAAATAAACGAAATGAGAAAGAATAATTACTGACAAGTTGAAAGTATAAGAGAACGTATTTAGGCTATTCCAAGAGAAATCCCCTGCAGTACATCATCTAGATCCCTAGTGGAGCTAAAACCCTGAAATACATGTCCCCAGCGGAGTCAAATTTCCAACTATCAATCTACAGCGGAAACCATTCAGTTTTCCCCAAACTCCCCAGCAAGTTGTCTTAAAACCTGAGAATCAACCAGATAACAGTTAAATTTTGTTTTATCCCCAACCTAGGATAATTCCCCAGTAGATTGGCATACAACCCAAACTCCTGATTTCCCCAGTGGGATAGCTACTCCCCAGCAAGTTGTCTTAAAACCTGAGAATCAACCAGATAATAGTTAACTTTTGTTTTATCCCCAACCTAGGATAATTCCCCAGTAGATTGGCATACAACCCAAACTCCTGATTTCCCCAGCGGGATAACTACTCCCCAGCAGTAAGCTTTTCCCCAGAGTCCTGAATTTACTCTCCCAGTAGAATAGCTACTTCCCAGCAGTATAGCTACTCCCCAGAGTTTTTACTCCCCAACAGAATGAAGATTCTCATTCCCCAGTGAAGTTGCCAAAGCCTTCTTTACTCCCCATAATGAATTTATTAGAATTTTAATCCTCTGCAGATCGAAGATTCTCATTCTTGACTCCTCATCTTGAAATCTCCAAGGATTTAAATTCCCTAAGAGATTGAAGATTCTCATTCTCAGTTCCCCGCAGAAGCCATCAGAGCCTTCTTTAATCTCTAGCAGATCAAGATTTTCCTTTGTTTGATCCCCGGTAGAGATCACTAGAGTTTCCTTATTCCCCAGCCGAGTAAGGATTCCCATTGTGTAATCCCTAGCCATAGTCGTCAAGGTTCTCTGGATTCTCCAAACATAATGTTTATCATCCTCCTAGGACTTGAAGTATCCCTATATCCCCAGGAAAGTCGTGAAGGGTTCTCACATCCCCACAGAAGTTGTCAAAGTTTTTGATAATCCCCGTGAGTTTCCAAGGATTCTCTATCCCCAAGCAGTTAGTAAGGATTTCTCATCCTCAACAATCAAAGATTTTGAATCTCCAGCAGCAGTCAAGGATTTCATTATCACCAGCTATCAAGGATTTATCTTCCTTAGCATAACAGCAAATCAACTTACATCTGCATACATTACATTCATATATCATAAACATTGATAAAACACATTTTATTGCATCATACATTTCATGCAACATAACTTTGTGTTTCAGCTAACATTTTACCCTTTTTCAGGATAAGATTAAAAGCTATCTCTAACAAATATTCAAAGATTTCAGATATAGTTTCAGATACACTCCAGACATGGAAGTCATTCTATTACTCATTCAGATTTTATTTCAGATACGCTCCAAACACGGATACCATTCTTACCCCTACACCAGAAGTTCGATTCTCCCCAGTGCAGTCGCCGCGGAAGTCATTCTGTCACTTATTCAGATCCCAGTTACAGTCTCAGACATACTCCAGACACGGAAGTCATTCTGCTACTCATACAGATCTCAACTTCAGATACAGTCCAGATACGCTCCAGACACGGTAGCCATGCTGATCACTCATGCTGATGTTCCCGAGTTCAGATACACTCCAGACACGGAAGTCATTTCTGATACTCATTCAAGTTTTTAATATTCAGATACAGTCCAGATACGCTCCAGACACGGTAGCCATGCTGATCACTCATGCTGATGTTCCCTAGTTCAGATACGTTCCAGACACGGATACCATTCTGATATTCATTCTTTCGACTTACAACATACAATTCAACAAACATTCTTGGATGGCATATTTAAGCCCATCTCCGACAAGATTATATCACATCTCTAAATGGCATCTTTAATCCCATTCCCTCAACTATACTTTGACGAGTGCAAATTTACGGGCACTCTAGTGTCCAATCATCTTTTACCTTCGAGTTACGAACGACAAAACTCGCCAATCTAACTCTTCAGGTTCAAGAAGATTGAACAGGGGAAGCTGTTGTACCCCAAAATTTTCCCTCTCATTTTATCAAGATTCTCCCCACAAGACTCTTTGGACTCCAGACAAGATTAGGGTTTGCTTTGCTCAAGACCTCTCCTTGCACTGTTGACCTAAAATTAGGGTTTGAGTTTGCACAAGGAATTTTGGACTTCCAATGCCCCATGTAACTTTCATACTTCATGTTGGACTCCTAAGATTTCTCATACCAAGTTTCAAGCCTTGAATCAAAATTTTTCCCAATCAATTGGACAGTTGACCTAGAAATCAATTGTATTGGGGAAAAAGTCAACTATGGCCAATTTACAGTCAAACCTCATAATTTTTGATCCACATTAACATTATAGACCCATATGAACCATTTGCTCAAGTTTGGACCACAACTCTTCAAGAAATTTGACCAGATTTTCAAAAGGGCAAAATGGTCATTTTTAGGGTTTTGTCTACAAAAGGGCAATTTCTGATTTTTCACCTAGCCAATGGAAAATTGGATTCAAGTATGGATTCAAGGACTCAATGGCATCATCTTGACCTAATCACAAGGTTCAAAAGATCTCAAATGCATTGGATTGATGGATGAATTTTCCAGTCAACTGATCAAAAATCAACAGTACACTGAAAAGTCAAACTTTGACTTTTTGCTCAAAATCAAGTGCCAAGGGTCATTTTTATCAAGATGTGTCAAAACATGAAACTTGTTCACCAAGAAACCTAATTTTGGAAATTAGGGTTTAAAATGGAAAATTTGTATAACTTAGAAATTTTCTAAGTTATGAAAATTTCTTATTTTTTCCCAACTTTTCCCAACTTTTTCTCCATGATGCAATTGGATTCAAAGAAAACTTCCAACATGAAAGTTGTAGTCCTAAACAAAATCTACAACTTTGATTCACAAAGTTTTCCCAAAAGATGCTTGGATCTCAAGTTATGGTTTTTGGAATAAGGGTCAATGAAACTTTTAACTTAGTGAAATTTTGCCATAGTTTAGGCAGGATTTTGACCTATCTTCATTGCAATTTTTCACCTAGTTCCAAGTGGAATCTCAAAATTCATTTCAAAGATGGATTGTAGAGCATGTTACAAGCTTTCCAAAATGTCTAACAAATTTCCAAGATCATTTGTGGTTAGGGAGAATCGAAGGATTGAAAATGGAAAGTCATCACTTTTGTCCAAGGCATTTTACACCATGCTACAAGTTGCAAAATCTGTCCAAACCTTGCTTGTACTTGGTTTACAGGTCTTAAACCTTACTACACTCATAAATTAAATGCAAACACATTGAATTAAGGCATTGTTCTGATCTATGAAGCATTATACAAAGGTTTAATCCATTTTTGGCAAAAAGTTAACAATGCCATTTACATAAAGCATGCTTTTGGAAATTTTGTTTGTCTTGAGCCATGGACCTGATTTATTTAAGCAAACAAAGTTCACTAATATCAGGAAAGATGTACCAACTATGTGCAGGGTTGGAGCTAGCCTGTACAGGCCTTGCCTTTGTCACTTCCCACTTTTGCTTCAAAAACAAGAAAGCTTGCAAAAGTGAGATAACTTTGTAATCTGATATAACCAAGTCTTGTGCACATTTCAAACAAGTTTTACACATTGCCTAAGGTCAGAAACATGATGTTGTACCCCAAAATTTGCCCTCCCATATTCTTCAAAGTATTGACAAGCATCATCTCAATTTGCTCAAAGTCTACTCAAGGATTGCACAGTCAAACATCCTCCTAAGCCAGTCAAAATTAGGGTTTTGGTTCCTTCAAAGAATTTGAAGTTTTCAATGGTTAAATCAAGTCTCAAAGGCCTACATACATTGTCAAGCATCTACATGCCAAGTTTCAAGACTCATAATGCCAGTTTACACAGTCAAAAGCCCTATTTGGTTCACAATCAACTGCAGGGGCAAAATGCTCATTTTACAGTCAAAAGTCAAAATTTTTGGTCAACATCTTATTTTGAATCCACAATCATCATTTGATCTAGTCTTGATCATGATTCCACAAGCATGACTCAAAAATCATCAAAGATGCAAAAGTTGCTATTTTTGGACAGTTGAAAAGTCAACTGTAACTTGACCAAGGCATAACTTTTTCATGGTTCATCAAAAAAATACCATCCAATTCTCATTTTGAAGGGGATGACATTTCCTACAACTCATCTTCACATTCCAAGTCCAAGAAATGCTCTCACAAAAAGTTATCAATTTCTACATTATAGGTCAATTTCAAAAGTCAACAAAAATGCACTTTAAGTCAAAGACCATAACTTGAGATTGGTGAATCCAAATGACATGGGACAAAAGGCATTGGTTAGAGGACTTCAAGACCTTTCCAACATGTCCAAGAACATGTTCATAGGATCAAAATTGAGCAAGATAGGCAATGGAGAAGTTGGGAAATTTTTGGGAATTTGCAAAAGTCAACTTTGCCTAAAACACATCATTTTTGCTAATGGGCCTCAAATTTCTTCTTGAATCTTTACCCAAAGCATATGCACGACCCATTGAGATTAAATTGAGTTATTTTATTATTTTTATTAATTAATTGAATTTTTAATTGATTATCAATTCATTTAATTCATTTAAATATAGGAAAATACCAAGATATGTTTTTTCAAATCTTTTGTGAAGCAAATAAACTCAGGGCAAGCTGGAAAATTCGTGTATCAATCAAAGAGACAAAAATCTCCATGTTTGGCAAGTTTTATCAATCAAAAAGATTGAAAATTATTTGATTTCCAATCAAATATTGAAACTTCAATGCAAGGGATTTCTTGAGCAAACTTTGACCTAAAACCATTCTCCTATATGTACTGAACCTAAACCTAATCATGCACACGTGAGAACTGCTACAAAACACCATAACCAAATTCCAAAAAATCAAGAAAAAAGCAAAAACTGTTTTTCATATTGCAGACCAATTCAAAGCCTTAGAGCGATTCAAACACATTGCTAGGCTTCCCAGGAACGATTTGCAAACAAAACCAAGCTTCATAGCTCAAGAAATCGTGGCAAACAGTTTTACGGTTTGAAGCTTTTTTCCATAATCGCATATCATTATTCATGCATATTTAACCTCTTTTGTGGATTGTTTTGTGTTAATAGGACTGATACGAAGCTATTGGTGTAATTCAATTGGATTAAGATGCCCTGAAACGTAAACCACCATTGATGAAACTTAGGGTTTCGAAGCTTCCAAATTGGGGCTTTGTGATATAGGAAAAATCAGAGACTCTAAAGCCCATGGTTGAATTCGTCAAGGCCAAACGAACTCAACCCAACCATCGCGCCATATTTATATGCATCAGGGACCTAATCGCTATTTTTCCTTTTTGCATTTTGTGGGGGTTAAAAACCCCCGCTATCCAATATTTTTTTTACAGGCCAGGTGAAGAAGACGAGACGTGGTGCTATGCCATTGGATCATTCAAACGCGCGCGATATTTTGTTTTCTCTCTCCAGCATATGATTGTTTTTTATATTATTTTCAATTGTTAATATTATATCAAATGCAGCGTGATGGCCTAGTGGTCAGTGAGGTGGACGTTAATCATTGGGACCTGGGTTCGATTCCCAGGTCCCCCAAACCTTTGTTTCATATTTTTTCTAATATATTCATATGCAGCGCTTGCCAAGGATTCCATCATACACCTTCCTCATCCAGACGCCAAGTGTCCTCAAGCGTCCATCCAGTGGCCTAAAGATGACGCACACCATGCTCCTGGTCAACCCACGTTCTAGGCAATTCCAAAAGTCAGAAGGGATTGAACTTAATGGGCCTGGAAACGCTTCTTCACCCCCAAAGCTGGCCCAACACCCCTGGTTCTTTATTCTTTTTTTTCTTTTCTATTTCAAATTCTATTTAATTATTTTCTTAATTATAATTATTATTATTATTTAATTAACTCACAAACTATTATTTTCATAAAATCAGAAAACTAATATTATTATTATTTATTAATTTCATATTATTTTTTGTAAATAAACACTAACATTAATTAATTTAGTCTTTTTGTTAATTAGGTTTAATTTTAATCTTTTTTCATAATAAATAAAAATCATGTAGAATTAGGGTTTGACAATTTTCAATCATATTTTCTTGTTATTTTATTTTTATTAAAAAAAACATAAAACATAAAAAACACAAAAAGACTTTTTTCTTTTAATTAAATAATTAATTAGTAATTAGGCTTAATTTCATTAATTGCAAAAAGGGACAAATTCAATTCTTTTCTCAAAAAGGGTCAAAACCCTAAGACGTCCTGATTTAATTTCTTTCGCGCTTTAATTCCTTTTGGTTATATTGATGTAACTGTTTCCAAGGATGTAATAGTTAATTAGGATTTTACCGATTTATTTACTTTTCTTGCATTTATTTTCCAAACGGGTTTTATTTTTGGCAATGTATATACCCGCGCCTTGTAATAGCATAGATTTACCTTTCCGCAATTTATTTTCCGCACTCTTAACTGTTAAAAATGCATGAAAGACTTGTATGAATAATAAAACCAATCCGTAGCTCACAAATGCATGATCAAAGATAAACATAAACTGAATTAAACACACATGCACATGCCACTCCTAGGGTACGCCTCACTGGTTGCCTCGACGTGGTCGTCAAGTATAGGGTGTTTTAGAGGTCGCCCTCCTGTCTAAAGATCCAGTTGCCTCGAAACGGTTGCCTCGGATAAAAAGGATCTAGGACATTAGGGTTACCACTAAGGCGTCCTACCATTGCTTTGGTGACCACATTGTCCCTATAATCGAATTGACTCGAATACCTCCAACGACGGTGCTACCTACCTCTCAATGGTGGGATAACGCTATCTAAAGGACTCTTACACAGCCTAATTCCTTAGAGTAGGTAGATTTCTCCTGGGTACTTGCTCTTTTAACAAACAAAAAACAACTTTTCGCACCTACACTTTCAAAAAGTTTTCAAACAAATATTTCATACACTCTTGAGGAAAGATACAAGAGTTACTTAGAAATTTTTCAAACGAAACTTTTTCAAAACCCACACACACTTGAAAAGCAAACAATTTTGAAAACATAAGAGCAAGTACCTAAGAGCCCGTGGATAACCACGGATAGAAAGGGTGCTAACACCTTCCCTTTCTATAAATCTACCTCCCGAATCGAGAGACATCTCGAAAAAGGAATTTTGCTGTGCTTTTGTCCTTTCCATGTTGGAGAACATAAAAGACGGTGGCGACTCTTGCTTACCGCGACATTTCGCGAACCAGCTTAAAAAACAGCCAGTTCTATTTCCACCGATCACAGAACTGGCGACTCTGCTGGGGAATTAATAAGTGATGTATACCTTAGGATAAGAACACTCTTGTTTTCAATTGCTTGCTTTGATTGCTTTAATATTGTGGGCCTGTTTTGGGAGTTTCATAGATCCTAACCCGGATCTGGGGGATACCTTTTAGAAAGTAGCAACAAACTGTGAGGGAACTGTGCGGGGTATACCGACACGGTTGAAGCAGTTGCTACGTTGATGTGGCACTTTGGTGAGTACCGGTAACCCTTGAGTCAAGTCAAGGAAAGTACGGGGCCTCCGCGTGGTGTCGTGAAGCATCAACTGACCTTAGGAACCTTACTTGACCATCCTGGCCTCTTTAGGGGTAGTGAAATGACCGACTTTGGTGCAGTCCAAAGTTGGTAGATACTCGATACTACACTCATTGAGGGTTGTTTTCTTGGAATATTTTGATCGCCAGTTCAGTGGCTAAATCGAAACAATGAACATAGAAAACAACCCAATGATATTGAGCTCCTTAGAACCCGATTACTTTCGATAGGACAGGTTTGAGCCCACCAACTTCAAGAGGGTAGTACCCCAAACTTCATGCTGGCCTGAACTCTAAGGGTTGTCTTGTGTGACTTGCGTGCCTTCATACTTAAATTACTTGCACACTTGTTATCTAACAACACGAGTTCCTTGCAGGTTTTGTTTACAGTCCTTAATTGAGACTCATTACAGGGCCTACTTACATCCATGCATAGCATAACATCATACCATTGCATACATCCTACATAAGGACTAATCCATTTCAAGGATCTCAAGGGCTTGTGATGCAGGTCATGGTGAACCAAAATGTCTAGCAAGAGGCAAAGGGGATTTATTTTCCTCTAGCCAGGTTGATGACTTGAGTCAGGGGCTATGACCCACTCGATATGGTGAGCTTTGACTCTTGAAGAAGGACTCTCAACAACATGAAGTTCCTTCAATCAAGCTACCAGTTTCTAACAATTTTCTTGTTTACCCCGCGAGATTCTTGAAAACATCGCATGCATAACATACATGTCATTGCATTACAGGTACCCTTTTGACAGGTCACTTATCTTCTTCGCTGTTTATTTCAGCAATCATCATGAATCCTGAATCATCCAATGAACAAGCTATCGAGGCCCTCCAGGCCCAGAACGCCCAGTTCCAAGAGTTAGTGATGAGCCTAGCCCAGGGTCAACAGGAGTTGAAGACTCTGATACAGAAGAAGAAGAAGAAGAGGACTGTTTTGTTCAATCCTAGACGCAGATCTGGGAATGGATCACAAAATGAGGCTAATCTGGCTACTTCCTCTGTAGGGAAAGACAGTCCACAAAAGGAAAGGGTCCCTAGTTCCGTGGTCTCCGACAACGAGACGGATTTCAATGATGAACAGCACCCTCCTGCCGAAGACAGGTACAAACAGCTCGAAAACCGGTTAAGTGCTATGGATATACAGAAAGTGCCAGACCTGGACTTCGAAGATCTAGGTCTATCCTCTGGGGTGGTGATCCCACACAAGTTCAAGGCACCTGCTTTTGCAAAGTACGACGGGGCTTCCTGTCCTAAGCTTCATCTCAGATCCTATGTAAGGAAGATCCAACCTTACACTGTTGACAAGAATCTATGGATCCATTTCTTCCAGGAAAGTCTTTCAGGGACTCAACTCGAATGGTTCTATCAGCTGGATGGAGCCAGTATTCGTAACTGGGAGGACTTGGCTACTATGTTCTACAAGCAGTATCAGTATAATTCCGACCTCGCTCCTACGCGTACCCAACTCCAGGGTATGTCACTAGGGACGGGTGAAGGATTCAAGGAATATGCGCAAAAGTGGAGAGACCTGGCTGGAAGGGTACAACCACCTTTGACTGACCGTGAGCTCGTTGACATGTTCTTGGGGACCCTGTCTGGTCCGTTCTTCAACCATCTGATTGGGAATTCTTCTGCTGGGTTTACAGATCTGATCTTGACTGGTGAGAGGATAGAAGCTGGTATCAAGTCTGGGAAGATACAAAAGGGTGACTCCTCGAGCACTGAGAAGAAACCATCCAAGAAAGAATCTAGTGCTGTCTATGGTTCAAAAGGGCCAAACAAATATGAACACCGCCAAGCTGTCAACGCGGTGGTTATTTCAAAACCTGCTGGTGCTCCTCAGCATCGCAACCAACAAAGGGAAGAGAGACCTAAGAGGCAGTTCACTCGACTCAATATGACCCTGTCCCAGATATTGCCACAGTTGTTGGAGACCAATTTGGTAACTCTGAGGGACCCTCCTAAGAATCCCAATAGGACACCTTCAAGGTATAACCCCAACGCCCGCTGCGCTTATCATTCTGACAGCCCGGGGCATGCTACAGATGATTGTTGGACTCTGAGGAACAAGGTTCGGGATCTAATCGATGCAAAGGAGTTCCAGTTCGAAGCGCCCGAGGCTCCCAATGTGATCACTGCTCCCTTGCCAAAACATGGCTAGGATTGAAAAAAAAAACTTTTGTTCATTCGAATGTTCAAGTTGTATTTTTCTTTGATTGTTCAAACAATTATTGTCATAGCAAACTTTATTACTTTATCAATGCATCGCATATGTCTGTTTTGAATCAATATATTCGCATTCGCTATATTCAAACTGCTTTCATTTTTTATGATGTTCAAACTCTCAATTAATAATTCTAAGCCTCTTGAGGGAGGATGACGAAAACGATACCACAATCTACAGTATGCTTTTGAACCGACCCCGCTGATGAGGTACAGGCATTGTTTCAATTCCTAAACACTGGAGTTATAAGGAAGATAATCCCTCGTCAACCCCTTTGAGCCAAAGAAGTAGGAGTTTTTTTTTTTCTTTTCAAAAATTAAAAACCCTTAATCATGACCTGGGGCAGGGTAGTTCTCTTAGTTGATCCAAGCGCATAACGAATGACATCAAAAGAAGTCCTTTTGAAACAAAAGACAGTGATGGTTCCGAATAATCATAAAGACAAGCAGTCATCATTTCGCAGAAATAAAAGCCCAATAAGTCAAAACCTATGAAGGAGACTTACAAAAACTGGGGCATCCCGCTGACTGTAATCACAAAAGAAACAATTCAGGCAAAAAGACAGGGATAATAAAATAAAAAAGAAAGAGATCCTACAGGCTCTCAACAAAAAAAGAAATGACTTCCTATTCAAAATAAACTATCAGTATCTGAACCATCACTGGAACATCAGAGCAAAGACTCAAACAAGGTCTAACGCACGATTAGCTGAGTTTAGGATCGAAGAACATCACGAAGAACGGGTGGGTACAAATAAAATTTGAGCCTTTATCCTTTGCTTCTTAAACCGTGAACCAGGCCACATTATAACCCTTAAAAATTCCTAGCTGAAGCATGGGTTAATTCGAAAGCATACTGTTACAAAAGGTATCCTGACTCCTTAAGGATTGCGGTAAAATAACAAGTTGACATCACAGTTTACAAAATTCACTTGTTTTTCTGAAAAAAATGCATTTTCAAAAACTTCAAGACAGACATAAGCTTTGCATTTTTAATATAACATTGCTTGCATATGACAATTTGTTTGAACAACATAGAAGTTCGCACGACGAATGTCTAATGAACAAAAGCACCTCCAATCAAGGGGCACGACATGATCATTGTCCATCATTTGGGACAGTTAAGTCAAGATTCGGAGAATCTCTCAAAAGGCCAACCAACTTGGGCAAATCTCCATCTGGATCACTTGGGGCATTGGACGATCAAACGAAGATCTTCTGGTGGTATGACAACGCAACACTACTGACAAGGGCACCTCCCTACATCCTGAGAGTATGGACATAGTCGAAAAAATACTACGCACGATTAAAGACCCGCTAGGTTGACACACCTAGGCAAAAATAAGGGCTTCCCGGCGAACCAAAAGGGTTCGGGCAAAAATAAGGGATAAAAAATGAAAAAAATCGTACACCCGGCAAGTCGAAAACCTGAAAAGGCAGCTTGGGCAAAAATGGGTATCCCGATGGACTGAAAACCCGAAAGGGAGGTCCAGGAAAAAGTTAGGGATCAAAGCGTACGACTATGTCCCGGCATCTCGTCACTTGCCTACCAGAAGAAGATTTGTCAATCGGCAGTTATCAACCTCCTCCACAGGTATCTTCTCCCGCAGAAACTGGGGCAATAAGAATTGTCTAAAATGTACAAGTTTCTCTGTCCGCCGAGGTACCAAGGTAAGTTCTGCTGAAGAACTTAACCAAGACACCTCCACTCCCCGCAGAGTAAGACAAGACTCAGCGATACTCTCCCCCGAGCAGAGTTGGTCTCCCATCAACCCCGAAAAGGCACAGTATCCCTAGCAAGTTAGCAACGCTCTCCCCAAGCAGAGTTAGTCTACCGTCAGCCTTAAGGAGGTTGGGTATCCCCAGAAAATCTCAATATTCCCCAGCGGAGTATACAGATGTTCCTAAGCAAGCATCCCCGGCAGTCTTGATATAAGACTGTTCCCCGGCGGAATACAGACACCCCAGTGGAGCCACTTCCCCAGTACAGTCTTCAAAAGTTTCCCCAGGAGAGGTGAATCAATATCCCCAGTAAATCCCGGAAGATTATCCCCCGCAGAGTGCAAAAGCATCTCCCCGGCTTTGTTCAAACGTTATTCCCCAATAGAGCTTATAACTGGGTTATCCTCAGCTAATTACCACGGAAAGATCGTCCTCGGCGAAGTTCTTTCTATCCCCCAGCGGAGTTCATCAAATCTTCCAACAAAGCTCATCAATGGTATCCCCAACGGAGTTATCCTCAAAACCTCAGCGAAGTATCTCTTCCCACAGAGTAATTCCCCGCAGAGTAATCTTTTCACCAAGTTTATTCCCCAATGGAGTCATCTTCTCCTACCGGTTTATTCTTACAATCATCATCCCCCAGCGGAAACGAAGAACTCTACTCTTCAAACATCAGCCCAGGATTTAACTTCCCGACATTCGTCAAGGATTTATTTTCCTAGACGAGAATACATTCATAAACATCACATTTTCATACATCATGCATCATGTCATACAATCTCATTTATGTCGAGAACATCATTGCTTGATCTATATCATGCATTGCATATGACTGACCTTTACCTTTCAGGAAGGATACAGTTAAATGATCAACTATGTCAAAGTAGACAGATATAGTCAAAAGAGACCAAGCCAGTCAAAGAAGACAAATCCAGTCAAAAAAGACAAGTATAGTTAAATCCCAAAGGTTTTTCTGATGCTCAAAGAAGACAAGTCCAGTTGAAATTAATTCCTAAAGTCATTAAAGAAAACTCATCGTTATAGACACTCGTCGTTATAGACACCCGTCGTTATAGACACCTGTCGTTATAGACACCCGTCGTTATAGACACCCGTCGTTATAGACACCCGTCGTTATAGACACTCGTCGTTATAGACACCCATCGTTATAGACACTCGTCGTTATAGACACCCGTCGTTATAGACACCCGTCGTTATAGACACCCGTCGTTATAGACACCCGTCGTTATAGACACCCGTCGTTATAGACACCCGTCGTTATAGACACCCGTCGTTATAGACACCCGTCGTTATAGACACCCGTCGTTATAGACACCCGTCGTTATAGACACCCGTCGTTATAGACACCCTTCGTTATAGACACCCTTCGTTATAGACACTCGTCGTTATAGACACCCGTCGTTATAGACACCCGTCGTTATAGACACCCGTCGTTATAGACACCCGTCATCATAGACAACCAGTCGTTATAGACACCCGTCGTTATAGACACCCGTCGTTATAGACACCTGTCATTAAAGACAACCCGTCGTTAGAGACAACCCGTCATTAAAGACAATCCGTCCATAAAGACAACCCATCCAAAGAGACAACTCGTCAAGAAAGACAAAACCTGGTTCAGTTAAATCGATCCCTAAAGATTTTTCCGAGATAACTTGTCAGTAGAAATAACCTACCAACCTTTTGGAGTTCCAGATTCGATACCCGCATCTAGCCAGGGCATATCTGCATGAAGAGTTTGAAGATCGACCCCTGTAACAGGCCAGGAAACTATCCTTCTTTCTCAGGTATGCAAGTTCTCGCTAAGGAATCTCTTACGCGATCGACACCCCCGGATGGCATCTTTAAGGCCATCTCCACAACTATCCATTACACTTCCAAATGACATCTATAAGCCCATTCCCGACAAGTTTCTGTCACATCTCCAGATGGCATCTATAAGCCCATCCTCCTATCCATCATCTTTCCAAATGGCATCTGTAAGCCCATTCCCGACATCACATTGCTGATACTCCACTATGCGAGTGCAAATTTCTGGGCACTCTAGTGTTCAATCATCTTCCACCTTCGAATCACGAAAGGCATGCAAGCCAATATACATCCTCAGGTTTAAGAAGATTGAACAGGGGCAACTGTTGTACCCCAAAATTTGCCCTCCCATATTCTTCAAAGTATTGACAAGCATCATCTCAATTTGCTCAAAGTCTACTCAAGGATTGCACAGTCAAACATCCTCCTAAGCCAGTCAAAATTAGGGTTTTGGTTCCTTCAAAGAATTTGAGGTTTTCAATGGTTAAATCAAGTCTCAAAGGCCTACATACATTGTCAAGCATCTACATGCCAAGTTTCAAGACTCATAATGCCAGTTTACACAGTCAAAAGCCCTATTTGGTTCACAGTCAACTGCAGGGGCAAAATGGTCATTTTACAGTCAAAAGTCAAAAATTTTGGTCAACATCTTATTTTGAATCCACAATCATCATTTGATCAAGTCTTGATCATGATTCCACAAGCATGACTCAAAAATCATCAAAGATGCAAAAGTTGCTATTTTTGGACAGTTGAAAAGTCAACTGTAACTTGACCAAGGCATAACTTTTTCATGGTTCATCATAAAAATCCCATCCAATTCTCATTTTGAAGGGGATGACATTTCCTACAACTCATCTTCACATTCCAAGTCCAAGAAATGCTCTCACAAAAAGTTATCAATTTCTACATTATAGGTCAATTTCAAAAGTCAACAAAATTGCACTTTAAGTCAAAGACCATAACTTGAGATTGGTGAATCCAAATGACATGGGACCAAAGGCATTGGTTATAGGACTTCAAGCCCTTTCAAAAATGTCCAAGAACATGTTCATAGGATCAAAATTGAGCAAGATATGCATTAGAGAAGTTGGGAAATTTTTGGGAATTTGCAAAAGTCAACTTTGCCTAAAACACATCATTTTTGCTAATGGGCCTCAAATTCCTTCTTGAATATTTACCCAAAGCATATGCACGACCCATTGAGATTAAATTGAGTTATTTAATTATTTTTATTAATTAATTGAATTTTTAATTGATTATTAATTCATTTAATTCATTTAAATGTAGGAAAATACCAAGATATGTTTTTTCAAATCTTTTGTGAAGCAAATAAACTCAGGGCAAGCTGCAAAATTCGTGCATCAATCAAAGAGACAAAAATCTCCATGTTTGGCAAGTTTTATCAATCAAAAAGATTGAAAATTATTTGATTTCCAATCAAATATTAAAACTTCAATGCAAGGGATTTCTTGAGCAAAATTTAACCTAAAACCATTCTCCTATATGTACTGAACCTAAACCTAATCATGCACACGTGAGAACTGCTGCAAAACACCATAACCAAATTCAAAAAAATCAAGAAAAAAGAAAAAACTGTTTTTCATATTGCAGACCAATTCAAAGCCTTAGAGCGATTCAAACACATTGCTAGGCTTCCCAGGAACGATTTGCAAACAAAACCAAGCTTCATAGCTCAAGAAATCGTGGCAAACAGTTTTACGGTTTGAAGCTTTTTTTCCATAATCGCATATCATTATTCATGCATATTTAACCTCTTTTGTGGATTGTTTTGTGTTAATAGGACTGATACGAAGCTATTGGTGTAATTCAATTGGATTAAGATGCCCTGAAACGTAAACCACCATTGATGAAACTTAGGGTTTCGAAGCTTCCAAATTGGGGCTTTGTGATATAGGAAAAATCAGAGACTCTAAAGCCCATGGTTGAATTCGTCAAGGCCAGACGAACTCAACCCAACCACCGCGCCATATTTATACGCATCAGGGACCTAATCGCTATTTTTCCTTTTTGCATTTTGTGGGGGTTAAAAACCCCCGCTATCCAATATTTTTTTTTACAGGCCAGGTGAAGAAGACGAGACGTGGTGCTATGCCATTGGATCATTCAAACGCGCACGCTATTTTGTTTTCTCTCTCCAGCATATGATTGTTTTTTATATTATTTTCAATTGTTAATATTATATCAAATGCAGCGTGATGGACTAGTGGTCAGTGAGGTGGACGTTAATCATTGGGACCTGGGTTCGATTCCCAGGTCCCCCAAACCTTTGTTTCATATTTTTTCTAATATATTCATATGCAGCGCTTGCCAAGGATTCCATCATACACCTTCCTCATCCAGACGCCAAGTGTCCTCAAGCGTCCATCCAGTGGCCTAAAGATGACGCACACCATGCTCCTGGTCAACCCACGTTCTAGGCAATTCCAAAAGTCAGAAGGGATTGAACTTAATGGGCCTGGAAACACTTCTTCACCCCCAAAGCTGGCCCAGCACCCCTGGTTCTTTATTCTTTTTTTTCTTTTCTATTTCAAATTCTATTTAATTATTTTCTTAATTATAGTTATTATTATTATTTAATTAACTCACAAACTATTATTTTCATAAAATCAGAAAACTAATATTATTATTATTTATTAATTTCATATTATTTTTTGTAAATAAACACTAACATTAATTAATTTAGTCTTTTTGTTAATTAGGTTTAATTTTAATCTTTTTTCATAATAAATAAAAATCATGTAGAATTAGGGTTTGACAATTTTCAATCATATTTTCTTGTTATTTTATTTTTATTAAAAAAAACATAAAACATAAAAAACACAAAAAGACTTTTTTCTTTTAATTAAATAATTAATTAGTAATTAGGCTTAATTTCATTAATTGCAAAAAGGGACAAATTCAATTCTTTTCTCAAAAAGGGTCAAAACCCTAAGACGTCCTGATTTAATTTCTTTCGCGCTTTAATTCCTTTTGGTTATATTGATGTAACTGTTTCCAAGGATGTAATAGTTAATTAGGATTTTACCGCTTTATTTACTTTTCTTGCATTTATTTTCCAAACGGGTTTTGTTTTTGGCGATGTATATACCCGCGCCTTGTAATAGCATAGATTTACCTTTCCGCAATTTATTTTCCGCACTCTTAAATGTTAAAAATGCATGAAAGACTTGTATGAATAATAAAACCAATCCGTAGCTCACAAATGCATGATCAAAGATAAACATAAACTGAATTAAACACACATGCACATGCCACTCCTAGGGTACGCCTCACTGGTTGCCTCGACGTGGTCGTCAAGTATAGGGTGTTTTAGAGGTCGCCCTCCTGTCTAAAGATCCAGTTGCCTCGAAACGGTTGCCTCGGATAAAAAGGATCTAGGACATTAGGGTTACCACTAAGGCGTCCTACCATTGCTTTGGTGACCACATTGTCCCTATAATCGAATTGACCCGAATACCTCCAACGAAGGTGCTACCTACCTCTCAATGGTGGGATAGCGCTATCTAAAGGACTCTTACACAGCCTAATTCCTTAGAGTAGGTAGATTTCTCCTGGGTACTTGCTCTTTTAACAAACAAAAAACAACTTTTCGCACCTACACTTTCAAAAAGTTTTCAAATAAATATTTCATACACTCTTGAGGACAGATACAAGAGTTACTTAGAAATTTTTCAAATGAAACTTTTTCAAAACCCACACACACTTGAAAAGAAAACAATTTTGAAAACATAAGAGCAAGTACCTAAGAGCCCGTGGATAACCACAGATAGAAAGGGTGCTAACACCTTCCCTTTCTATAAATCTACCTCCCGAACCGAGAGACATCTCGAAAAAGGAATTTTGCTGTGCTTTTGTCCTTTCCATGTTGGAGAACATAAAAGACGGTGGCGACTCTTGCTTACCGCGACATTTCGCGAACCAGCTTAAAAAACAGCCAGTTCTATTTCCACCGATCACAGAACTGGCGACTCTGCTGGGGAATTAATAAGTGATGTATACCTTAGGATAAGAACACTCTTGTTTTCAATTGCTTGCTTTGATTGCTTTAATATTGTGGGCCTGTTTTGGGAGTTTCATAGATCCTAACCCGGATCTGGGGGATACCTTTTAGAAAGTAGCAACAAACTGTGAGGGAACTGTGCGGGGTATACCGACACGGTTGAAGCAGTTGCTACGTTGATGTGGCACTTTGGTGAGTACCGGTAACCCTTGAGTCAAGTCAAGGAAAGTACGGGGCCGCCGCGTGGTATCGTGAAGCATCAACTGACCTTAGGAACCTTACTTGACCATCCTGGCCTCTTTAGGGGTAGTGAAATGACCGACTTTGGTGCAGTCCGAAGTTGGTAGATACTCGATACTACACTCATTGAGGGTTGTTTTCTTGGAATATTTTGATCGCCAGTTCAGTGGCTAAATCAAAACAATGAACATAGAAAACAACCCAATGATATTGAGCTCCTTAGAACCCGGTTACTTTCGATAGGATAGGTTTGAGCCCACCAACTTCAAGAGGGTAGTACCCCAAACTTCATGCTGGCCTGAACTCTAAGGGTTGTCTTGTGTGACTTGCGTGCCTTCATACTTGAATTACTTGCACACTTGTTATCTAACAACACGAGTTCCTTGCAGGTTTTGTTTGCAGTCCTTAATTGGGACTCATTACAGGGCCTACTTACATCCATGCATAGCATAACATCATACCATTGCATACATCCTACATAAGGACTAATCCATTTCAAGGATCTCAAGGGCTTGTGATGCAGGTCATGGTGAACCAAAATGTCTAGCAAGGGGCAAAGGGGATTTATTTTCCTCTAGCCAGGTTGATGACTTGAGTCAGGGGCTATGACCCACTCGATATGGTGAGCTTTGACTCTTGAAGAAGGACTCTCAACAACATGAAGTTCCTTCAATCAAGCTACCAGTTTCTAACAATTTTCTTGTTTACCCCGCGAGATTCTTGAAAACATCGCATGCATAACATACATGTCATTGCATTACAGGTACCCTTTTGACAGGTCACTTATCTTCTTCGCTGTTTATTTCAGCAATCATCATGAATCCTGAATCATCCAATGAACAAGCTATCAAGGCCCTCCAGGCCCAGAACGCCCAGTTCCAAGAGTTGGTGATGAGCCTAGCCCAGGGTCAACAGGAGTTGAAGACTCTGATACAGAAGAAGAAGAAGAAGAAGAGGACTGTTTTGTTCAATCCTAGACGCAGATCTGGGAATGGATCACAAAATGAGGCTAATCTGGCTACTTCCTCTGTAGGGAAAGACAGTCCACAAAAGGAAAGGGTCCCTAGTCCCGTGGTCTCCGACAACGAGACGGATTTCAATGATGAACAGTACCCTCCTGCCGAAGACAGGTACAAACAGCTCGAAAACCGGTTAAGTGCTATGGATATACAGAAAGTGCCCGGCCTGGACTTTGAAGATCTAGGTCTATCCTATGGGGTGGTGATCCCACACAAGTTCAAGGCACCTGCTTTTGCAAAGTACGACGGGGCTTCCTGTCCTAAGCTTCATCTCAGATCCTATGTAAGGAAGATCCAACCTTACACTGTTGACAAGAATCTATGGATCCATTTCTTCCAGGAAAGTCTTTCAGGGACTAAACTCGAATGGTTCTATCAGCTGGATGGAGCCAGTATTCGTAATTGGGAGGACTTGGCTACTGTGTTCTACAAGCAGTATCAGTATAATTCCGACCTCGCTCCTACGCGTACCCAACTCCAGGGTATGTCACTAGGGACGGGTGAAGGATTCAAGGAATATGCGTAAAAGTGGAGAGACCTGGCTGGAAGGGTACAACCACCTTTGACTGACTGTGAGCTCGTTGACATGTTCTTGGGGACCCTGTCTGGTCCGTTCTTCAACCATCTGATTGGGAATTCTTCTGCTGGGTTTACAGATCTGATCTTGACTGGTGAGAGGATAGAAGCTGGTATCAAGTCTGGGAAGATACAAAAGGGTGACTCCTCGAGCACTGAGAAGAAACCATCCAAGAAAGAATCTAGTGCTGTCTATGGTTCAAAAGGGCCAAACAAATCTGAACACCGCCAAGCTGTCAACGCGGTGGTTATTTCCAAGCCTGCTGGTGCTCCTCGGCATCGCAACCAACAAAGGGAAGAGAGACCTAAGAGGCAGTTCACTCGACTCAATATGACCCTGTCCCAGATATTGCCACAGTTGTTGGAGACCAATTTGGTAACTCTGAGGGACCCTCCTAAGAATCCCAATAGGACACCTTCAAGGTATAACCCCAACGCCCGCTGCGCTTATCATTCTGACAGCCCGGGGCATGCTACAGATGATTGTTGGACTCTGAGGAACAAGGTTCGGGATCTAATCGACGCAAAGGAGTTCCAGTTCGAAGCGCCCGAGGCTCCCAATGTGATCACTGCTCCCTTGCCAAAACATGGCTAGGATTGAAAAAAAAAACTTTTGTTCATTCGAATGTTCAAGTTGTATTTTTCTTTGATTGTTCAAACAATTATTATCATAGCAAACTTTATTACTTTATCAATGCATCGCATATGTCTGTTTTGAATCAATATATTCGCATTCGCTATATTCAAACTGCTTTCATTTTTTATGATGTTCAAACTCTCAATTAATAATTCTAAGCCTCTTGAGGGAGGATGACGAAAACGATACCACAATCTACAGTATGCTTTTGAACCGACCCCGCTGATGAGGTATAGGCATTGTTTCAATTCCTAAACACTGGAGTTATAAGGAAGATAATCCCTCGTCAACCCCTTTGAGCCAAAGAAGTAGGAGTTTTTTTTTTCTTTTCAAAAATTAAAAACCCTTAATCATGACCTGGGGCAGGGTAGTTCTCTTAGTTGATCCAAGCGCATAACGAATGACATCAAAAGAAGTCCTTTTGAAACAAAAGACAGTGATGGTTCCGAATAATCATAAAGACAGGCAGTCATCATTTCGCAGAAATAAAAGCCCAATAAGTCAAAACCTATGAAGGAGACTTACAAAAACTTGGGCATCCCGCTGACTGTAATCACAAAAGAAACAGTTCAGGCAAAAAGACAGGGATAATAAAATCAAAAAGAAAGAGATCCTACAGACTCTCAACAAAAAAAGAAATGACTTCCTATTCAAAATAAACTATCAGTATCCGAACCATGACTGGAACATCAGAGCAAAGACTCAAACACGATAGTGCGCTTCATTAAGAATAATCTTATATGTCGGTATGGTGTGCCGAGCAGAATTATCACTGACAATGGCTCGAATCTGAACAACAAGATGATGACAGAGCTTTGTGAAGAATTCAAGATTGACCATCACAATTCATCTCCGTATGGGCCGAAGATGAATGGAGCTGTTGAAGCTGCTAATAAGAATATCAAGAAGATCATCCAGAAAGATGGTTGTTACTTATAAATATTGGCATGAAATGCTCCCTTTTGCTTTACATGGATATAGGACATCTTTCCTCACTTCAACAGGAGCAACCCCGTTCTCCCTTATGTATGGAATGGAAGCGGTGCTCCCAATCAAGGTTGAGATTCCCTCTTTGCGTGTGATAATGGAAACCAAGTTGTCAGAGGATGAATGGGTCCAGAACAGGTTTGACCAATTGAATTTGATCGAAGAGAAGAGAATGACGGCTTTGTATCATGGGCAGTTATATCATAAGAGAATGGAGAAAGCTTTTGATAAGAAGGTCAAGCCTCGTGAATTCACAGAATGCGACCTCGTGCTCAAGAAGATCATGTCTTTTAACGCTAATTCTAGAGGCAAGTGGACTCCCAATTTTGAAGGCCCATATGTTGTTAAGAAAGCCTTCTCTTGCGGTACATTAATTCTTGAAACTATGTATGGCGAGGAGTTCCCACGTCCCATGAATGTTGATGCAGTCAAGAAATACTTCGCCTAAAGAAATAAAAGAACAACTCGCTAAGTTGAAAACACGAAAGGGCGGCTTAGGCAAAAATTAGAGACATAAATAGAATAAAATTTCCCGCTAAGCTGAAAACCCGTAAGGGGAGCTTAGGCAAAAGTTAGGGACTTTCTTGGCAAGTAACTGCATCAGACAAGACTTGATCATTGAAGCAAAAATCTTCTTGGGTCCTCACCATACTTCAACAGGAGCTGCTGCTCAGGGTTTCAAAGTTGTTACAGGGAATAGTGGTCATTGTATCTCAATGTATATTTTCCATTATATATTACCATTTTCCAAATTTTGTAATTATCTGTGGAGTCTCGCCATTCGCAAACTACCATTTTATCAATAAAATTTGAGCTTTTACCCAATTCTTTGTAGTTCTTATTTTTATTCAGCTTACAAAGACTCCATTTATTATTTATAATAATTTTCAAAGCAAAAAGATTAAATAACAAAATTGTTTTTTCAAAAAGGATTTACAACTTACTTTTACTTTAGAATTTGTGATTCAAGAGGAAAACAAATGTGGTGATCCAAGGAATGGAAGAACTCCAGTAATTTTGAGAAGTTTTGTTTTCCCCGGGAAGGTTTTCTCAGGTTGTTTTCGCTGGTATGCGCGTGTTTATTGTATATTGAAGACGATACCAATTGGCGTAAGGTGCAGTATCAGGTTTATGATCCCAGTGTCCCCAGTCAAGTGTTGGTTCATTTTTTGATTTTTGGGTTTGTTTGGTCTGAGGTCTCTATTCCAGACTCCCCAACGAAGTCTTCTCTCATATGACGAAATGTCTTGTTCCCTTGGTATACTGAGATGGAACTATTTGAAAAATGTTGCTCTTTTTGGCAGTAATTGGCATTATTATTGGTATTTATTTCCCAGGAAGGCTATCCTAGAGCATTTTTGTTGGAATAAGTTTGAATGATACGAAGACTCAATTCAAGATTCTCCAATGAAGGCCACACTTATCTGATAGAAGTGATTTCTCCCCGTGCATGCTGAGATTTGACTCATTTATGAAGCATCTCCCTTTCGGTGGTTCTTGCATTTTGTTTGATTGCTCGATAGTCAGGCAAGGGCAATGTTTCATTTAAGAAGTGTTGAGGCATTTGTCAGTTTTTTGGGTTTTCACCCGCCAAGTGCTGGGTTTGATTTAAAAATCCCCATAAGATTGATTTCTTGTTGTTATGCTTGACTTCTTAACTCTCTAAGTTGTTATCCCTGTGAGGTTTCATACTTTTTCCCCAGAGAGGTTGGTGCAGTAATTACTCTCAATATTGAAGAACGTTCTTTGTTTTCCCCAGTGGAGAACATATCTTGGTTTCCTCCCTTGAATGTGGTGTTGGCCTCCCTAATGAAGTCATCACGAGGTCCCCAGTTGATGTCTCGATGATGATGCGTTATCTCCCCTAGTGAAGTTTGTATGATTTTTCTACATTAAAGTCGGCTTGAAATCCTCAGTCGATGTTTTGCTGATATGGTTTCCCTCTGCCTTGTTTGAAATCAGTATTGCAATCCCCAATAGAAGTACAGACCGTGAAAATATTTGTTTCCCCATTGAAGTCTGAGTGCTATTCCCCGGTAAAGCCTGGAGGAGGATGTTATATCTCTGTATCTGTACTATTTTGCCGCTATCATTTGTTTACTTCCGGATTATGTTCCTCCCCAGTGAAGTTAAGCCGCGAAATAGGATTTTGTTCCCTCAATTGGTGCTTATTTTTCTTATGGGATGTTCATCCTGGATGAGATTTAGCCGAGTGTTGTTGGTGCTCGAGTTGGCTTGGCTTGTTTATCCCTAGTGTTATATGTTTATTCACATGCGTTAATATTTTGTTGACATATTACCCTATTTTGAAGAGTTTGGTTGTCCTCTCTCCAATAGAGTGTCGGCCTTAAGCAGAAAGTGTATATTCTTTCAATTTCCCCACTGAGTTATCCCTCATGGAAGATTTTTGCTTTAGCCTTCTTGTACAGCTCTTTGTCTGGATAGATTGGGTTTCCCTCTTGAGTTTATTTCTCAAAGGATGTATTTTGGTAGACTATTTTACTCCAGTTTATTTCTTGTTTGAATCTTTGTTTCCCAACAATATTATTACTTTGTATTTCTGCAAGCTTCTAGCTATGGTTTGAAAATGTGCATTTATTTTGCACGAGAAGACTTTATCTCCTCAGCAGGAATATATTGGCATCTCCCCAGGAAGTCATGATTCATTCCCCAGGAAGTCATATCTTTTTCCCCAAGAAGTCATATTGCTTTCCCCGAAAATCATTCTTATAACAGCAAGTAACAGGTCTCTTTATTTGAGCAACTTGTACTTCCCTGTAAAAGTCGATGTTACTTTTTTGCTATCTTCTCTATGAGTGGATAGTTTGCAGTTTGTTATCAAATTACTCCATTGGATGGCAAGTCTTTCAATATCGCAGAGACAATTCATTGGGAAATATTTGCAAGTGGTAGTCTCTTTATTTGAGACAACTTATATATTACCCTTGCCAGGCGGAATGCATTGGTTAAAGAAGAAGTTGAGACCCGTTCTAGGTGAAACGCCAGAATCTTAGGAAAACTTGTTATCTTTTTGCTACCTTCAGTGAATGTTGGTAGTTCACTGTCAGTGAACAGAAGTGCCATGATATTTCTTTTCCTTCTACCTTCAGTGAAAGTTGGTAGATCACAATTAGTGAAAGTCGGTGATTGTTATCATTTTGCTACCCTTAGTGGATGTTGGTAGTTCATCGTCAGTGAACGACGGTGCTATGATATTTTCCTTCTACCTTTAGTGAAAGTTGGTAGATCACCATCAGTAAAAGTTGGTGATTGTTATCTTTTTTCTACCCTCAGTGAACGTTGGTAGTTCATCATCAGTGAACGGAGGTGCTATGATATTTTCCTTCTACCTTCAGTGAAAGTTTGTAGATCACCATCAGTGAAAGTTGGTAATTGTTATCTTTTTGATACCCTTAGTGAACATTGGTAGTTCATCGTCAGTGAACGGCGGTGCTATGATATATTTCATTTCTACCTTCAGTGAAAGTTGCTAGATCACCATCAGTGAAAAATTAGAGATTGTTATATTTTTGCTACCCTCAGTGAACTTTGGTAGTTTATCGTTAGTGAATGGAGGTGCTATGATATATTTCCTTTCTACCTTCAGTGAAAGTTGGTGATTTTCATCTTTTTGCTACCTTCAGTGAATGTTGGTAGTTCACTGTCAGTGAATGGAAGTGCTATGATATTTCTTACCTTTCTACGATCAGTGAAAGTTGGTAGTTCATCGTCGATGAACATCGATGATTTTTTCTCTATACCTTCAATAAACGTTGGTAGCTCACCATCAGTGAACGTCAGTGTTGTTATTTCTTTTCTCTTTCTACCTTCAGTGAACATTGGTAGTTTGGCCTTCGGTAAAAGTTGGTGTATCCTTTGATGTTTTTACCATCCTCTATGAGTCCTTTTTTTTATTCACCCGTGATTTTTTTTCCTGGTTGGGTTTCTATTTTGATCCTTATTTCCTTTGCTACATCCCCAGTGGTGTTTTACGTCCCTTTGAAGTTGTTCATATGCATTCATACCCATAAACATTGCATGGCATCTTAGGGCAAAAAATAGGGTTTATTTTATATTTAAGTATCTTCGATCGCGTCGACACGAAGATTTTTAACCATTGTATCTCGGGATAGAAGAAACTTAAATAAGGGCAACTATTGTACCCCAATTTTCACCCCTAAGATCCCTTCATCATACCATATTTATTCAATCACAACAAGATCACATTAGGGATTTTGGTTCTCCTCCCTATCTCTATCTTTTCTCTTTGAGGAATCACCAAGCACCTTGACTTGTTTTTATTTTGTGATCATGCATGTTCTGTTTTGACCTTCCTTTTAATTAATAAAATGCAATGTTGGTTTATCTTACTTGTTAATAATGTAGGTAAAGGCAATGTGGTTTAGAAAGTTGATCCATGGGCTCATGAGTTTATTTCCATGCCCTAGTCAATAAAGTTTGAGATGTTAAAACCTCACAATTAAAGTTATGTTGGAAGAAATGGCATGTAAAGGTTTATCTTGGTTCACCATATTTCAAAGTTATCAAGATTGATTCAAAAGTACAAGGGGTTGATTGAAGAAGTTGTCATGGTTGGACAAGGCCTTGTTCCCATTGGTCACCAGTGAATATTTATCTCATTTCTCAAGATATGGAAGTCGTTTTGGTTTCTATGAGTTCTCATTATCATCCTCAATAACTTCTATTTACAAAGCAAAAGTGTTGGTACAAGAATGTTGTTCAAAATTGTCAAAGTTCCTCAAAGCATTTTC
Organism: Vicia faba; assembly: GCA_948472305.1. NCBI lineage: Eukaryota > Viridiplantae > Streptophyta > Magnoliopsida > Fabales > Fabaceae > Vicia > Vicia faba. The sequence continues at coordinate 87,328,669 of OX451738.1, read as the reverse complement.
TTGATCTAGGAGCTAGGGTTTTGAACTTAAAATAAGTATATCTTGCTCATATTTTGGTATTTTTGAGTGATTCCAAAAAATCCTTCTCTTCAAAGGGTTATTAACAAATCACTTCAAAATTTTCAAGGAGTTTTCATATGGAAGAAACTTAATGTTGAAGAAAGATTACAAGTCCTCCAGATGAACCCCTAATTTTTCGTGTGTGACTTCAAATGATCATAACTTGGTCAATTTTTATCAACTTGAGCCCAATAATTTTCCACAATGATCTTGAGGATGTGAACTTTATTCCTTCTTTTATGTGAAAAGTGAGAAAATGGATGGAAGGTGCCCTAAGGATACAAAATACTATAGGTCATTTCATGATTTTTGCCAACTTCAACAATTCATAACTCTCTCAATTTTTGGAGATTTTGAATGGTTCAAGTCTCAAAATGTCATTCAAGATGTCTATTTCATGCCATCATTTTTGGTCAAGAGAGGAAGACCATGTTTGGATGCAAAACATTATAGGTCACTTTTGAAGAAAAACTTGAAATATTTCTAAGTATGGAAAGTCAACCCTTTTCTTCCAACTTTGACTCGACACAACTTCTCACTCAAACATCCAATTGATATCACTCCTTGCACATTGTAAAGCTTGTGACTTAATCTTTAAAACGCTTCAAAAATCACATCATATGGTGCCCTACATTGTTCGCACCATGGTTATAAAGTAGCATCATAAAATGAAAATTCCAAGTTCAGTCAGATTTGAAAATTGGTTTAAATTCAATTACAAGCCTATTTAAAGATCAATTTCGTGTCTAATCATGTTTGGGAACTTGCCATAACAAGAAACGACCCTTAAACCATTCATTTTGTTGCATTTTGAGTCATGTGAAGTCACACTTTTCACACTTAGCAGGTCCACATGATTTCACTGATTTTGCCTCCAATTCACACGCTTGAGCCTTGCATCATGATCAGATATAAATAAGGATCATCCCTCACTCATTTTGGCAAGATTTTGATAGCCAATTGACCCCTGTTCAGATCCCACACGAAATATGAATTTGAAATTCTGATTTCTTACATTCTCACCTTCAAACACCAAAAGCTCCATTCAATTAGCTTCATTGAACTTCTCTGAAGCTAACCATACAGTTACTTTCAAGAATTGTGACCTATATTGATCTGTAGAAGTCCAGTTTCATAGCAACTTCTCACTACTTTGTTCAGGTAGATTTCTTGGCCAAATTGATTCAAATAAAAGACTAATCCACTCCTTGTATTCTTCTGATCCTCGTGCTCTTTATAGTTTGCAATTTCATTGAGAGTTGAGTGAGATATCCCAAATTTTCGTGCTTGCTATTTTTTCTGGTTTTCTTCAAACACAGTCTTGCATAACTTATATAAATTTGGTGCGATGGTACCATTAGAATCGTCTTGAAGAGACGAATCTAATGGTACCGGTATGGTTTGCTAATTTTACAGTTTGAAGGATTCAATTTGGGGATGGCTAGAGGTTGAAGACGATGATATGTCCATCTTCAACCAATGACATGAGGCCACATTATTTTATTGAAATGGATACAATATGTTTGCCTTACCATGCGCGTGCCTCAGGAGCCCTTGGATCTGATTACTTTTTGTGAGCCAGACTCCATCCAACGCGATACATTTTAAGTTATTTTATTTTAAAAATGTTGGATCCGGTGTGATATTTAGTAATGACCATGATATGCACAGTGCACCAGATCCCTTGGATTTGATTACTAACGCGTTTTTACTCTCATCCATTGGTCCACATCTTTTTGGTTTTTATTTTCTTTTCTGATTTTTATATTTAATTGTTTTAAATTTCAAAAAATCATAGAAAATTCATTTTAAGTCCAAAAAATCTGAAAAAATTATGAAAAATATTTTTGATTTTTCTCTTTCTGATTTTTATATTTTCACAATTTTATTTTGTGTTTTGATATTTTTTTTATAAATTTTCATTTTATTTGAATTGTTTTAAATGTTTAAAAATACTTTTATGCATTTTTAAATTCTGAAAAAATTATGGAATGATCCAATGATATTGTGACAAATATTGGTGACCTCATTTATTTTTTATTTCTGACTTTGGTATTTTTTTAATCATTTTTGGCTTATTTTACTCATTTCTTTTAATTTTAAAAATAGTTTCTGACTTTAAAAAATTACCAAAATTTTTATATAAATAATTGAGTTCATTTCTGATTTTTCTATGGCCATACTTAACATTTATTGGTTAGTTTGAACATAGTTGATATTTTTCTTTCTTATTTCTATTTTAAAACATTTTTAAAACCTTTTTAATGTATATATTAAATGCAATATTATTTTGTGATTATTTTCTAGCTGATCTTGGATTGAATTTTTGATCATGAACTTTGTTAACATCATTGGATCCATGGTGTTGAGTCTAACTCCATAAAAATGGATGAATGATTTTAATAATAGTTTGATTAAATTTTATTTCAAATGTGGTTTGTATATTCTTTTCCACCCTTCTTCATCTCATCTCTTTATTATTGCACTAAGTATTATTGGAGCATGATCTCTATATCATGTCTCAAAATAAATGGTGCATAGATTGCTATTGACTGGCCTCAAAATAGGTGCGACTTCTATATAAGTCCACTTACGATTGCTTAACATAGCGCTAAATTTTGTCCTGATTCGAATAAATGATCAATCGTGGCCCAAACTTATGTTTGCAAGCCCAAGTATGTTAATTTGATCTCTTTGATCCAATAACCTTGAGATTTATTGTGTGGAGGCTTTGGTTCTACCAATCCTCTAATGGATCTACAACACTTTTGGCCAACGCGGATCACTTAAACATCGTTGATCATTAAATGGTACTTTTAACAATTTCAAATGGATGATATACTTGACAAAAAGCAAATGCAACTTGTAGTGTAGAGGCTTTGGTTATATCAATCCTCTAATGAGTTCCAAATGCAAGTTTCAAAATAGTCATCCAACTAACCACTAATTATTAATTGTTTTATTGTATGCTTTTATTTTTATGCTTTATGTACCATTTACTTTAAGCATTACATTTCATGCCATTTTTATTTTGCTCACTTGAGAATTTACTTTCTTGTCCTTTTTATTTTGCTCATTTGAGCTTTTTTTCTCTTCTTTTCAAGACACCTAATAATCAACATGAACCATAAAATGCTTTAATGATACTTTAGTGCTTTAATGATACTTCTTTTCTCACCTCCACCATCTATTTTTATACAACATTTTATAGCCAAAATATACAGATTTTACAAAGAGGTTCCTACGGAGTACCGTAGATGTTTAGGGTGCAAATACGTTCCCTTTTCATAACCAACCCCTTTACCTTGAATCTTTCTCCCTCTTTTTGGGTTACTCGCTCTTTTCCCATTCCTTTGGAAACAATAAAGCACAGTGGCGATTTTTATTTTAATCTATACAAGTTAAGTCAATCTAATGGCTTAGTCTTAACATTTCTATCGCTAAACCCACCCCCTTCATGATGTTCTTCGGTCCTATATTCAGTTAATTTGATACGAGCACTTATCTCCCGAGAGGATTTAGCTGATGGTTGAGGAATCACTGATATTCCTTGGACACGACAGTCACTCAATCTTGACTTTTGTCACACGACTCTATTCTTTGTTGAGGATTTTATGTTGTAATCCTTTCTCACCTTTCAAGATTTGATTTCCCTAACTTTTGCCTGAACTAATTCTTTTGAATTGATAGTCCAGCGGGATGCCCTAACTTTTGCCTAAGCGACTTGTTTTTTCAAGTTTTGACTTAGCGGGGCTTTTTGTCTCTTTCTTTTTTTTAATAATTTTTTATTCATTTTGTTTTTTCTTTCCTTTTGAACACGTCGTGTGACTTTGAGTCGTATGTGACTTGTTGGAAGAATTGTGACTGCCTGATTTCTTGGTAGATGAGGGATAGCCATTATTGTATCCTTATCTTTTGACCACTTGATGTGTGTGAGATACCTATTGGGATGTCGTCTTATTTTGATGCACACTACTGATAGGTGAAGATTAACCATTGTGATTTTGTCTTTCCTCAACCTTTTGAAGGATAACCATTGTTGTATCCTTAGACGCACACTCTTAATAAGATTTGAATACTCAATCAGATTAACTGAACACTACCCTGCCCCGGGTTAAAAATGAGGTTTTTTTCTAAACAAAAAGAAACTCCTACTTCAAGACTCAAAGGGGTTAACAAAGGTTTCACTCCCTTATATCTCCGGTGTTTGGGAATATGAAACAATACATGTACATCGTCAACATGGTTTTATCCAAAAGAATACAACCAGAAATCTCGCGTTTTAAATTCATCACCCCCTTCCAATCTTTGCCTAGGCAAGATAATGGATAACAAGTTGGTATCATAATGCAAAAAGTAATTTTCAAATTGAAACAAATACGAGTGAAATGAATGGATTTCTTCGAGACAAACATACTAATTGTATTAAGATAATCACTCAAATGCAAACAAGTTCTACATGCAAACAGTGCAACGATAAACAAGAAAGATTACAAATGAAAAAGCAGTACAATGCTAATTAAACTGAGAAGACTCTCCTCTTTAAACTCTAAGGTATCCTTCAATCACGTTTATTCTTTGGCAATGACTTGACTTGAACTTCAAGACCAATATATTTAAATGACAAGATACCACTTCTGACCAACTTCTGGACTTCAGCTTTCAATGGATTACAATGTTCAATGCTATGCCCAGGGGCTCCCTGATGAAAGACGCAAGTTAAATCAGCTTTGTAGTACCACAACATCTTCTTAGGAACCTTTGGTGAAAGTCGAGTCTGAACCAAATTCCTCTACATCAGGATAGAGAACAACTCTGTATAGGTAATTGGAATTGGATCAAATTAAATTTTCCTCTGATTAGGAACTTATTGATTATGTTGATGACCTGGAGATGTAGAAAGTAAATTGAACACAGGGATGAACATGATGATTCTGGCGATGATTATTTCTTCCTCTGGCTCTCTTCTTGGAAAGGTTATTATCATACTTCTTCACAGCACTAGCTGAGCCACCATCTTCAAATAAACATACCTTTCAGACATCTTCTTCTAGACGCACTCCCACATTCCCCTTGTCAAGAAAGTCACTAGGTGGATTAATTATCATCTTCTCATGAAAGAACTATTTCAGAGTTTCAGTGAAGACCTTTGCCATCGCTTCTTCCTTCTTAGAAGGATTGACTTGGGCGGCAACCAAAATTTCAACCAAACCAGCTAAATGCTTTATACCAGCTTTCAAAGTAACCATCTCCTTACGGAGTTCAGAAGTCTCTTGCTTAATATTCTCCATTGTTCTCTTAGCGTGAGTGTTGTACTGGTGAGACCAAAGGAAAAATAAGGCTTGGAAATTACTTTTGAAGGAGGAACAAAAAATGTAGAATGATACATGATATGTAAATGCGAAAGACAGTTTTTATTTGATTTTCAAGGAACTCAAGATATTAAGTTATAAACATCAAAGTATGAAGATAGAAGATGAATTTTAAATTGGATCAAAACACTTATCAAATTATCATCAAGATCAATCATCCATTTTGGTGGATTAGGGTTTTCACCCCATCAACACCCAAGATCCATTGAGCTTGACGAAACTTGTGATGTTTACAAAGAAAGACTTCTAAATTTCTTGAAAATCAAGTAGAAAAGGGTTTCATGGATGCATTAAGGCATGGTTATGCAACAACCACAAGCAAGGTCACAAGCAAGGTCACAAACAAGTCGAAAGGTTCAACGTCACGAGTATGGAGTTAAAGGTAAAGACCACCCCCAAGGTATGTACTAAAGGTTTAATCAACATGAACCATAAAATTCTTTAATGATACTTTAATGCTTTAATGATACTTCTTTTCTCACCTCCACTATCTATTTTCATACAACATTTTATAGCCAAAATATACATATTTTACAAAGAGGTTCATGCGGAGTACCATAGATGTTTAGGGTTCTAATACCTCCCCTTTGCATAACAAACCCCTTTACCTTGAATCTTTCCCCCTCTTTTTGGGTTACTCGCTCTTTTCCCATTCCTTTGGAAATAATAAAGCGCAATGGCGATTTTTATTTTGATATGTACAAGTCAAGACAATCTAATGGCTTAGTCTTAACATTTCTACTGCTAAACCCACCCCCTTCATGATGTTCTTAGGTCCTATATTTAGTTAATTTGATATGAGCATTCATCTTTCGAGAGGATTTAGCTGATGGTTGAGGAATCACTGATATTCTTTGGACACGACAGTCACTCACTCTTGACTTTTGTCACACGACTCTGTTCTTTGTTGAGGATTTTATGTTGTAATCCTTTCTCACCTTTCAATCTTTGCTTTCCCTAACTTTTGCCTGAACTAATTCTTTTGAATTGATAGTCCAGTGGGATGCCTTAAATTTTTCCTAAGCGACTTCTTTTTTCAAGTTTTGACTTAGCGGGGCTTTTTGTCTCTTTCTTTTTTTAATCATTTTTTATTCATTTTGTTTTTTCTTTCCTTTTGAACACGTCGTGTGACTTTGAGTCGTATGTGACTTGTTGGAAGAATTGTGAATGCCTGATTTCTTGGTAGATGAGGGATAGCCATTACTGTATCCTTATTTCTTGACCACTTGATGTGCGTGAGATACCCATTGGGATATCGTCTTGTTTTGATGCACACTACTGATAGGTGAAGATTGACCATTGCGATTTTGACTTTCCTCAACCTTTTGAAGGATAACCATTGTTGTATACTTAGAAGCTCACTCTTGATGAGATTTGAATACTCAATCAGATTAACTGAATACTACCCTACCCCGGGTTAAAAATGAGGTTTTTTCTGAACAAAAAGAAACTCCTACTTCAAGACTCAAAGGGGTTAACAATGGTTTCAATCTCTTATATCTCCGGTGTTTGGGAATTTGAAACAATACATGTACATCGTCAACAGGGTTTTATCCAAAAGAGTACAACCAGAAATCTTGCATTTTAAATTCATCATCCCCCTTCCAATCTTTGCCTAGGAAAGATAATGGATAACAAGTTGGTATCATAATGCAAAAAGTAATTTTCAAATTGAAACAAATACGAGTGAAATGAATGGATTTCTTCGAGACAAACATACTAATTGTATTAAGATAATCATTCAAATTCAAACAAGTTCTACATGCAAACATTGCAACGATAAACAAGAAAGATTAAAAATGAAAAAGAAGTACAATTCTAATTAAACTGAGAAGACTCTCCTCTTTAAACTCCAAGGTATCCTTCAATCACGTTTATTCTTTGGCAATGACTTGACTTGAACTTCAAGACCAATATATTTAAATGACAAGATACCACTTCTGACCAACTTCTGGACTTCAGCTTTCAATGAATAACAATGTTCAATGCTATGCCCAGGGGCTCCTTGATGAAAGGCGCAAGTTAAATCAGCTTTGTAGTACCACAGCATCTTCTCAGGAACATTTGGTGAAAGTCTAGTTTGAACCAAATTGCTCTGCATCAGAATAGGGAACAAATCTGTATAGATAATTGGAATTGGATCAAATTGAATTTTCCTCTGATTAGGAACTTATTGATTCTATTGATGAGTTAGAGCTGTAGAAAGTAAATTGAACACAGGGATGAACATGATGATTCTGGCAATGATTATTTCTTCCTCCGACTCTCTTCTTGGAAAGGTTATTATCATACTTCTTCACAGCACTACCTGAGCCACCATCTTCATATAAACATACCTTTCGGACATCTTCTTCTAGACGCACTCCCACATTCCCCTTGTCAAGAAAGTCACTAGGTGCATTAATTCTCATCTTCTCATGAAAGAACTATTTCAGAGTTTCAGTGAAGACCTTTGCCATCGCTTCTTCCTTTCTAGAAGGATTGACTTGGGCGGAAACCAAAATTTCAACCAAACTAACTAGATGCTTTATACCAGCTTTCAAAGTAACCATCTCCTTACGGAGTTCATAAGTCTCTTGCTTAATATTATCCATTGTTCTCTTAGTGAAAGTGTTGTATTGGTGATACCAAAGGAAAAATAAGGCTTGGAAATGACTTTTGAAGGTGGAACAAAAAATGTAGAATGATACATGATATGTAAATGCGAAGGAGAGTTTTTATATGATTTTCAAGGAACTCAAGATATTAAGTTGTAAATATTAAAGTATGAAGATGGAATATGAATTTTAAATTGGATCAAAACACTTATCAAATTATCATCTAGATCAATCATCCATTTTGGTGGATTAGGGTTTTCACCCCATCAACACCCAAGATCCATTGAGCTTGACAAAACTTGTGATGTTTACAAAGAAAGACTTCTAAATTCCTTGAAAATCAAGTAGTAAAGGGTTTCATGGATGCATTAAGGCATGGTTATGTAACAACCATAAGCAAGGTCACAAACAAAGTCGAAAGGTTCAACGTCACGAGTATGGAGTTAAAGGTAAAGACCACCCCCAAGGGATGTACTAAATGTTTAATCGCACATGTAAAACAAGGTTCTAAAGGTTCCCAGAGTCTACATTCCTCCTTCAAATATTATAAACGTCTCGATTACTCGGTAATTAGTAATATTCTCAAGAGAAACTCGTCCGAGTGTAGCATCGCGTGACAACTACTTCTGGATTACTCCGTTATAGTCTCCGCACTACACCTAAAAGGTCAAGATGGGTTAAGGGTTCTACAATTCTCAGCTTCTCTAGATCCCAGGTCGAAAGCAATAATGTCTTCCTGATTTCTCGGTAAACAAATACTACATTTAAAGGGGCTTCAACCGAGTGGGGGATTTCATGTCTCCTTCTTCGGGATTACTCCCTCAAAGTTAACATGACTATACCGCTTGTCCTATTCTTAAGTGTAACTTAGGCCGGGTATAGGACACGTCCTTTATAAATATCATTAACATCCAAATAACCACAATATATACATATAATCAAACAATCAAATAATAATAAAACAGATAAGACAAACTAGGCTTAACCCACTTAGGGATGGACCACCAAGAGGTCAATCTTTCCCCAACAGAGTCGCCAATTCTGTAGCGATAAAAAATGTAGCAGGGTAAATCAAAGATTGAGCTATTAATTAACTCGTCTCACAAAAGCAAGAGTCTCCACCGCGCTTTATTATTTCCAAGGGAAAAGGGAAAAGAGCGGAATAAAACCCTAAAATATGCAATGTAAAATAATACTTAAAAGTAATGAAAATATAATGCGTTTTTGAAAGAGATCGAGAGTTTGGGGGTTGGTTATGCAGTGAGAATGTATTAGCACCCAATGCATCTGCGGTACTCCGCAAGAACCTTTTGTAATATCTGTTTTTTGGTTAAACTTGTTTGCTTGATTAAAATGGTTTGTTTGGCTAAAAATGGTTTATTTGGACGATATTTTGAAGATACGACGACCTAGTGTCGATGTTTTGGCTTAAAAGGCATGAGTTTGAAAGTTGAGTTTTTAGGAAAATTATCTTAAGTTTATCAAAATAGTAAACAAACAAAAAATGAATGAGGGTATTTGCACGATCGTATTACTTATGAAGTTAACAAAACATTTCCCTTGGATTTTAAACAGACGAAAGATACAAAGATTAAACGATCGAGAATAAAGTTAATTAAAATGACAATTGAACAATTAAATAACCAAAGATTAAATAGAAGACTAATTTATACTAGCATGCATTTTTGAATAATTGTATAAACAACAAAAATTAAATAAAAGCATGTGTTTGAATAATTAAATAAACAACAAAAATTAAATAAAAGCATGTATTTGAATAAATAGACAGTAAAAATGAAATAAAATCATGTATTTGAATAATTAAATAAACAACTAAAATTAAATAAAAGCATGTATTTGAATAAATAGACAGTAAAAATGAAATAAAAGCATGTATTTGAATAATTAAATAAACAACTAAAATTAAATAAAAGCTTGTATTTCTGTATTTTATAATAATTATAATAAACTAAACTAATATATAATCAAATCTAATGGAGTTGAAAGAAAAAAAGCTTAAAAGAGCAAAAGAACAAAAAAAAAAGTCCCAGCAGAGGTCAAACTCAAGTCTTTTTAGGTTATAACTAATATGCTTTGCCAACTGTACTAGATTTTTATTCGTTATATCTATGATTAAATTAGAAGAAAAGGGAAAACGGTAATAGGAAATAGGCCAGCAACCCAATGGGTTGACCCCGTTGACATGAAGGGAACAAAGAAAAAGAAACTTATAACCCTAATATAATTAGGCGCCGCGGCAGTTTTATTATTGAGAAGAGAATTACAGATTAATAATATTTCCAATATAATTCAATTTAAAGGAGCATTGAAACGGTAAAAAGCAACGATCCTCTCTGTCCCTCGCGTACCGTCACCATCATCTTCTTCATCACAAATTTCTCTCAATTCGGTTTGCTTCTGATCCGTCAACCACATCGTGATTTAGTCGATTCCACCACACCGTGCCATCATCATCTTCTTCGAGACTTCAATCGAATCACATCTCCGACGAACTACAGATCTCCGCCTCACTCGGAGTCAGTTTTGATTTGATCTCAATTATCTCTTTCAATTATTTTGCGATTTCAATTTCTTGTAGTTCTGCTTTTATTGTTGAATTTGATTATCGCAGTGCGTTGTATGATGCAAAATTGTTGAATGCTTAGTTGCAGGGGAATCGTGATGTGATGTGGTGTGCGGATGATAGCAAGAGATGGTATACTATTTCGATTTGAGGAAGCTGCAAGAACGAGATGGGTTCTTGTTGAAGGAGATGGGTGTGAATTAAGAAAGGGGAAGCGTGGAGATTCTTCAGCTTTCTTATATTTCTATTTTTTCCATTTTGTCTTATTCAAAAGAGCTGGCAACTAGTGATTTATGATATGCTTGTAGTTTCAGTTTCATAGTTTCAAAGCTACATCAACAACAAGATAAGTAATAACTATAGAAAAAATCAACAATAACAAATTTGAGCGATAGACAACAACAACAGGGCAAGGAAATAAATAGAGTGGTACATAAAGAAGAAAGACTCACACAGTCGAAGCTAGTCCGACGAGTTCTCGTTTCTGGAAAACTTCATCAGGTAAACTTGAATTTCCCCTTTTTCCTTCTGAGATCCGCAAAAAAAACTTGTTGTTGTCGGTGCGTTGTTATGGTTTTGTAGATGAGTATGCATATTGGATTCAAAGTCTGTGTTGTTGTATTATTTCCCTTGCTTCCTTCCCTCATGGATTAAACAATTTTTTCTTTACTGTCTTCTCAGAGTTTTTTTTTGTGTATTTCTTGTTGATTATTGCGTGAGATTTTCATATCTAATCCCCTCTTTTTTTGTTAACGGTAATAAAACTCTCATATATAGGCCAGTTGTTGTACCCCAAAATTTTCCCTCTCAGTTATCAAATATTTTCTCACAAGATCCCCTTTGGTTCAAGACTGCACAAGGGTTGATCAGCTCAAGACACCTCCTTAAGCACTGATGACTGAAATTAGGGTTTGAGATTGCACAAGGATAATTTAACTTTTAATGCCTCATATGACTTTCATGGATCATTATGGACCCTCAAGATTTCTCATGTCAAGTTTCAAGTCTTGGATCACATTTTTGCTCAGCCAATTGACCAGTTGACCTAAAAATCAACTATATTGGGGAAAAAGTCAACTGTGGTCAATTTATAGTCAAACTTCATAATTTTGGATCCACGTCAACATTGTGAACTCCTATGTACCATTTGATAAAGTTTGGACCATAATTCCTCAAGAAATTTGATCAGATCATCAAAAGGTCAAAATGGTCAAAATTAGGGTTTTGACTAAGAAAGGGCAATTTCTGATTTTTGACCTAGCAAATGGTTAATTTGTTTGAGGCATGATCTCAAGAGTCTAATTGCATCATTTTTACCTAATGGCATGACTCAAAACATCCCTCAAGATCAATTGATTGATAGTTGATTTTTAGTCAATTGATCAAAAATCAACTGTATAATGAAAAGTCAAACTTTGACTTTTTTGTCAAAATCAAGTTTCAAAGATCACAATTCATCAAAACATGTAAAAATACGAAACTTTTTCATCAAGAAATAAAAAATTCAAGATTTCATTTTGAAAATTCAAAGTTTCCAAATTAGAAATTTTTCTAAGTGTTGAAAACTTCATATTTTTTCACAAATTTGAGCCAGTGTTTCACCATGATGCAAGATGATTCAAAAGAAACTTTCAACGTGAAAGTTGTAGATCTCCATGATATCTAAAACATTTCTTTACACAACTTCTCCTAGAAATGCTTGGATCTCAAGTTATTAATCCATGAAGTCATGGTCATGAAACAAAACACTTAGTGAAAATTTTGCCCTAGTTTAGGCAGGATTTTGACCTAACTTCATGGAAATTTTTAATATAGTTCCAAGGGGAATTTTCAAAAGTGATTCAAAGATGGATTATAGAGCATATTACAAGATTTCCAAAATGTCTAAGAACTCCTTGGGATCATTCTTGAGCAAGGAGAATCGAAGAGAGGAAGTTAGGGTTTCAAACTGAAATTATAAGTCATTTTGTGATAAACAACAATTCAAATCTCAAGCCTATGCTACATAATCTTGCTTTACAGGCCTCTAAATCTCAATATCTCTCCCTAATCAGAAGATTACACTTGTTTTTGAGCTATTATCCATTTGATTCAAGCTTTATCCAAGATAATTTTCCATTAATGGCACAAAGGCACCATTGCCATTTACATAAAGCAAGCTTTATGAAAAGTCAACTTGCATTGAGCTTTATACTTGTTCCTTATGCACAAACTTCCTCTACAAAGTCAGATAAGCATGTTTAAAGTTGGTAACCACTCTAGATAGTTTTGTATTATGCATTGAAACCATGTTTGTCAACCTTACTTCAAAAACAAACCAAGAAGCCAAAACATGTGATCTTGTACTTATGACCACCTCAAGTATCCAAACCTTTTCCATACATATACACAAGTTGTTTGCAAGAAAACACACGCATACACAAGCCCTAAAACACACAATAACTTGGAACTGAATAAAAAAATCACCATTGTTGCACATTCTGACCAAAAACATAAAACTCACATCTCCCTCGTGCATTTTCAAGCCTTTTGGTTCCTAAAGCTTCTAAACATCAAATACAACTCATCCCTGACCCTGTTACACGACTGTAACACCATTTACACCATCTTCCATTTTCAAAAATAGAGCATTGCACTTGGACTTCTCCAGCACAATTCAGCCATCTTAAGTACAATCTAAACATTGCATTAACATCCTAGAGGGTCACTGAATCTATTCTGATCATCACAACACCTTGAGGAGTGTTCAAACTTAGAATACAATTTCCAGTTTTGAGGTAAGTTTCCTTAACTATGAACTCTCTCTACAAGCATCATTATTGATTCATTTGTGAAGATAAAATGTAGACCTCATTTCCCTGAAGCTGTACATATCCTTAGTTTTCATTTACATGGCTTGAGCTTAGAGAATTTTAAGTTTGAAGTTTCTGAAAAAATTAGGGTTCAAATTAGGGCCATAGAAATTCTCATTCATCTTTGATCTATAGCTTTAGTTGTTTACATGGTTAGATTTGTGAGGAAAATAGCACAACTTTCATGTTTTCATTTTCCATTTTTGTTGAGAAATGAATGAGATACAGGTGGTCTGACTGGCTGAAGGTTAAAGACGAAGTACAGGTCATGGAGACATTTTACATTATGTATTTATTCTTTCATTTAAGTTAACAGATGTATATCCACTCCAGTGGTAGAAGCGCGCGGCTTTCACCTTTAGGACCTGGGTTCGAGCCCCAGCGTCCGTTTTGTCATTTTTTCTTTCATTTTTTGTTTCTTTTTGTTTGGCAGCCAGCGCGTTTGGGCCCTCTCCCTTGGGCCTGATTCATTTTACTCACTAATACCCCCCCGCTTGCTGATATCACACATCCCATCTCTTTTTATTTTTTATTTTTCTCTTTACAAAAACCAATAATGGGCTAACTTCAAGACTTTTTTTTCTAACAAACCTCCCAAATTCAACTTTAACCTCCCTGACTTTTCTTTATATTTTATTTTTATTTTATTTTCTTTATTATTTTTATTATTTATTATTATTATTATTTTTAATATTCTTATTTTTATTATTATTATTTTTATTTTTATTATTATTATTATTTTTATCAATAAAAATCCAAAAATATTTATATTTTATTATTTATATTTATTTAGCTTATTTTTATTCTTAAAACTAAAAGAACAAAAAAAATTTCCTTTAATAAATTAATTTCCTTTTTTTAATACTTAGATAATTAGTCTTAATTATTATTATATTATTTTCTTGTAAACTAAAATCAATTTAGAACTTAGGACTTTTATTTTATTTACTAGTTTAATTAAATTCCAAAAAACCCTAATAATTTGTTTTCTTTAATAAATTAATTTCTTTTATTAACTTAATCTTAATTTCTTTATTTTTAGTTAATTATTTTATTTTAGTTAATTAGGTCAAAAAATCCTTTTCATGAAAACCAAACAAAAATTACATTTTTTTTTCACATTCATATTCTTGCATCTTTATCTTCATTTTTGTACAATATTCAATATGGTTGTAATAATTATTTAGATTTTATTTCTTGCAATTCCCCATTTGTAAATTTGTACACCCCTCCCCTAAATGATGTAATAGCTTAGTATTTTTATTTTCCGCAATTTAAATGCTTTATATACAAATGCTAGTAATTAGGGTTTGTATCGAAAGATTAAAACCAACAAGTAGCAAATCCTAATCAAGACAAATCAATCATGTAAACCAATACACTTGCACACATACACCCCTAGGGTAAATCCACTTTGTTGCCTTACAAAAATGACCATTTTATGCATGTTAGGTATCTTAGCAAAAACAAGCAAAAATACAAGATCATAGTCCCTCGATGACGCTATCAAAGTTGCCTTTCAAAAAATGATCTTAGTCCCTAAAGAAAATGCTAAGATATATTACAACATTGCTAATCATGGCTATACGATGACCCTTGCTCGTCCCTTTTACATCCAAAGATAGGGTTACTTACCAAATCAATGGTAAGATGACAATGTCAAAGGAAAGAGGAAATAAACATGAAAGACTTTTGAGTAGGTAGAATGTTCTTAGTTGCTTGCTCAAATTCAAAACCAAAACATCCTTGCTATTTTTCAAAATAAACACCAATACTTTCAAAAACATCTTTCAAACTTGAAAAAAAAAATTCAAAAAAAGATCAACGCTTTGTATACATTCTTACGAACGAGAATCATTACAAAGTTTGCCTAAACGATGACATTTTTACAAAATACTTTTAAAAACCACACAAAGCACATTTTCAAACAAAAGCAAGTGATCTAGCAAGTAACTAAGAGCCCATGGAAAACCATGGATGAAAAGGATGCTAATACCTTCCCTTTTCATAATCTACCCCCGAACTCAAGAAAACATATCAAAGGTATTTCCTGTTCTTTTCAACCTTTCCTTTTATATAAAAGAAAAGTCGGCGGCGGCTCTTGCTAACTGCAACATTTGCGATCAAACGCAAAACGAACAAGTCATTTCTCCCACCGCGTTACAGAACAGGCGACTCTGCTGGGGAAAATTTTAAAAGTGGGGGTACCTTAGGGTTAGATCACATTTATCTGCTTTCATTTTTTGACTTGTATGCTTTACATTTTGGTTCTTTGTTTAAGCTTGAATCCTCTACCCGGATTTGGGATACCTTATAGGTAAGTAGAAATACATTGTGGAAACTGTGCGGGGTATACCGACATGGTCTAAGAAATAGCTATGTTAGTGTGACATATTTGTGGGTACCGAAAGCCCTTGAGTAGTCAAGGAGAATATGGGGCTGCTGAGTAATTTCATGAAGCACTAACTAACTTCTAGAACCTTTACTTGACCAACTTGGCCATTAGGACATAGTGAGATGACCGACTTTGGTGCAGTCCGAAGTTTGTAGATACTCGATACTACACTCATTGAGGTTTGGTTTTTTTTGATATTTCGGTCACCATTAAAGAGGCTTGCGCTGAAACACTATCCGAGAAAACAAACCAGTGATATTGAGCTCCCTTAGAACCCGGTTACTATTGTTAGGACAAGTTTGAGCCAACTAAACTTCAAGAGGGTACTTACCTATGAGACTCCATACAAGCCTAAACCTAAGGACTTATTTGTTTTGTTTGTATATATCTACTTGTACATAACATCATAAACATCATAACATCATACTCATACTCACTAACCATTTCAAGGATTTTTAGGATTTATCTTTGTTCTATTTTATAGGACATGGATTCTATTCGCAGGAAAACCATTCAAGTCAATCTTGTAAGGATCCTTCCTCAACTTAAAGAGTTAGAATCAAGGGTTCCCGAAAATTCTCCATTTACCGAAAGACATGGTCGCCTCCTAAACCTGGTTACCTCCAATACTGATGAAGACATGACAAAGGTGCTCTTCCAGTTCTTTGATCCTCTACACCATTGCTTCATATTTCCCGATTATCAACTTGTGCCAACTTTGGAAGAATTCTCCCAACTCTTAAGGATTCCCATTCTCAATCAACTACCTTTCAGCGGTACGGAAAGAGATCCAAAGCCATAAGAGATTGCTCAAGCCCTACACTTGAAACCATCTGATGTCACAACTAATTGGGAAACAAGGAGTGGTGTGAAAGGTTTCTTAGCCAAGTTCTTGTTTGAGAAAACTCAAAAATGTTGGAACTCCTTGGATTTACAAGCCTTTGAGGAAATTGTGGCTCTCCTCATCTATGGGGTGGTTTTGTTTCCAAATCCTGACCAACTCATAGATGTAAACACCGTCAAAATCTTCATGTCTCGTAACCCGGTGCCTACTTTGTTAGGAGACATCTTACATTCTTTTCACACTCGCATTATGAGGAAAAGAGGTATTCTTATGTGTTGTACTCCTATCTTGGAAAGATGGTTTATTTTGCATCTTCCCCAATCTGTATTGAAGAACGAGCAAGGTTCAAAGTGGTCACATAAGTTGATGACGCTGAAGCATTCAGACATCCATTGGTGTTCCCGATCTGTAGAGAATGTTACTATCGTCAACCGTTATAGAGAATTCCCTAATGTCCCCTTACTTGGCATTAGAGGAGGTATCACCTACAACCCCTGCTTAGCCTTAAGATAGTTTGGCTACGCCCGAAAGGATGGTCCACATGAGATGCTTATTCAAGGGTTGGTATTTGACTACGAGAATGACGATCAAGGTCACCGCCAGAGGTTTATCCGAGCTTGGAGGATGTTGAACAAGGTAGATAGCAAGACACTGGGGCACAAGAATTCCATCCCTCTTGAGCCTTATCTCAAATGGGTACGAGCCCGTGCTCAAAGTCTTATAATGTCTTACCCCTCCATTCTCCCGGTTATCATAGCGCCTGTTATGGAAGGAGATGCCCCATACACTATCCTGTATCCTGACATGCCCACCTCTCTCGAAGACATGCAAAGGGATTGGATACAACTTAAGGGGGAGCGAGACACTTTCGAGGCCTAATTCTACGCCAGCAAGAAGAAGGTGCTGGAACTCACCAAGCAGCTTCATGAAGAGCGGAGTCTGAAAGCCTACATCGCACCAAAGAGGATGCGTTCAACTTTTTTATCTTAGAGTTTTTGTGTTTCTTTGTAAGCCAAAAGAGGCATGATGTACTCAAACTTTAATTTATTAATATAATGTGTGTTCCTTTTTTGTCTAAAGAAAATTTAAATCTCTAATTTCCTTGAAATCATTGCCTATGCATCTCCATTCATCATAACATAAGCAGGTTTCTTACAACAGGTCTCCTCATCTTTCTACTGTTTATTTCAGTAAGATAGACAAGTAACAGACAATAAAAGATCTCCAGGTGCAGAATGCTCAGTTTCAACAAATGTTTTTGACTCTAGCCAAAGGAAAATAGGATTTGAAGACTTTGCTGATCGAAGAAAAGAAGAAGAAAACAAAGAAATCAACCAGTGTTTTGAATCTAGGAAGAAGGTTCCTAGGGCCAGCCAGACGGACCCTTGACTTCGCAACATCATCTGGTGAAAAGGATAATCAAGAAGGGAAAGGCAAGGAAGTGGTTGCCCATCCAGAATCTTAAGAGGAAGAAGAAGAGGGTTACTCTGAATAACAGTATCCTCCGGCTGACGACAAATACAAACATCAGGAAGAGCGTATAAGTGCAATGGAGATTCAGATAGTGCTCAGGCTGGACTTTGAAGAGCTAGGTTTGGTGTATGGGATTGTTATTCCACCAAATTTCAAGGCACCAGTGTTTTCTAAGTACGACAGGGTTTCGTGTCCCAAGATGCACCTCCGATCTTATATAAGAAAGATACAGCCTCACACTGCTGACAGAGATTTGTGGGTCCACTTCTTTCAGGATAGTCTATCCGGGACTCGGCTAGATTGGTTCTATCAACTGGAAAGGGCCAATATCCATAATTGGGAAGACCTTGCCGCTGTTTTTTATAAGTAGTATCAATACAACGCAGACCTTTCTCCTACCCGTACTCAACTCCAAAGTATGGCTATGGTTTCAAGCAAAGGTTTCAAAGACTACGCTCAGAAATGGAGAGACTTAGCAGGAAGAGTCCAGCCTCCCTTATCTGACAGAGAGCTAATAGACATGTTTTAGCTACCCTGTTTGGTCCTTTCTTTAATCATCTAATTAGAAGCTCCTCAGCAGGCTTCACTGAATTAATCTTGACCGAGGAAAGAGTGGAAGCTGGGATTAGGAGTGGGAAGATCCAAAAGGACGCATCATCCAATGTCGTAAGAAAACCATTTATTGGGAAGAAAGAAGTTGGTGTTGTGTACCCTCAAAGGAATCAGGACAGAATTGAATGCCGTCCAATGGTAGGGGCCGTCATGATCCCTAGCCTGCACCTACTCAACAAAGGAGCAACCAGCCTAGAACGGAAAGACCAGTAAGATAATTTACCCAGATAAATATGACATTGCCTCAAGTCCTGCCACATTTATTGAGATCTAATCTGGTAACTTTGAAGGAAGCCCCAAAGAACACCAACATCTCCTCTCCTCATTACCACCCTAATGCTCGTTGTGCTTACCATTCAGAAAGTCCAGGCCATGATACCAACAACTGTTGGGCTTTGAAAAACAAGGTGCAAGACCTTCTCGAAGCAAAAGAAATTGAATTTGATGCTCCTGAGATCCCAAATGTTGTCATCGCTCCTATGCCCAAGCATGGTCGTGATGTTAACGCTATTGAAGATGATATGTTTATTACTATTGTTGATGAACTTTTTACTCCTCTCCTGACTGTCAAGAAGAACCTGTTGAAGGCCGATTTATTTCCAGGCTGTGGCGAAGGCTGCCACCTCTGTTTATCCCTACCAACTGGTTGTCATTTACTGAAAGCAGGTGTTCAGCGCCTGATGGATGACAAAGAGATTTTGTTTTAAAAGACTCCCATTCCAACCATTTCTTACAAATTTGTTTCAGTAGTAACCATTTTCTCCAATCCTTCCAGGGTCTCCACCAAAAGACCCGTTAGGATTACATATGTTCCTCAAGTGACTCCACTGATAATTACTATGCCAAGACCGATCCCGTACTCCTCAGATAAAACTATCTCATGTAACTATGGGGGTGACATTTACTATCACGGTGTCAAGCAGGATTGGCTGGTTGATGAAGACTCGATTTTTGAGAAGGCTGACCCCGACATCGACAACATTGCGGGAACCAACAAAATAACCCAAAATGGAAGAGTATTCTCTCCTGCGATTGCTCCTTCGAAAACTGTTACCGGTCCTATGATCATCCCTGCTTTTGTTCCTACTGACACTACTACTACAGTCTCTATGGTTACCCCTACCACCGATTCGATTGAGACTCGGGGCAAAGGAATTTTGGTTGAGCCTGTCCGGATGAAGGCGCAATCAGTATCTATCCCAGAGGCCTCCAAGAAGGAGATGAAGGAAATTCTAAAAATTATAAAGAGAAGCGACTACAACGTAGTCGAACAGCTAGGGCAGACTCCGTCAAAAATAACTATGCTAGCTTTACTGTTGTGCTTCGAGGCTCATGCGAAGGCCTTGGTGAAATTTCTTAAAACTGCCCACGTGTCACAGGAAACCTCTGCTGATCAATTCCAAGACTGTGTGGCCAGCTTGACCGCTGATAATGGTTTAGGCTTTTCTGATGCTGACCTGACACCTAGAGGGAGGAAACACAACGAGGCGTTGCATGTCTCTGTCAAATGTAGGGGAACAACCTTGGCCCATGTCCTGGTTGATACTGGTTCATCTTTGAATGTACTGCCTAAGAAAGCTTTGGATAGACTCGACTGTGAAGGTTTGACCTTAAAACCCAGCAACATAGTGGTAAGGGCCTTCGACAGTTCAAAAAGAATGGTGCATGGGGAGGTGGACATCCCCATTAAAGTTGGAACTCAAACCTTTGATTCAACTTTCTACGTGATGGACATCCGCCCTTCTTATTCCTGTTTGTTGGGTCGACCTTGGATTCACAATGCTGGTGTTGTCACCTCTACATTACATCAGATGCTGAAATACCCAACCAAAGGGAAAATCATCACTGTCCATGGAGAATGGGAATATATGGTCAGTCACTTGAATTCCTTTAGATACGTGGAATTTGATGGTGAATTCATTGAAACTCCATTTCAGCATTTCGAGGAAGTCCCACAAATAGTGGCAGCTACCAAGACAGTTTGCCAAGTCCCAAAGATTACA
The DNA here is from genome assembly GCA_948472305.1 of Vicia faba. Classification (NCBI taxonomy): domain Eukaryota; kingdom Viridiplantae; phylum Streptophyta; class Magnoliopsida; order Fabales; family Fabaceae; genus Vicia; species Vicia faba. Next base: position 87,307,877 of record OX451738.1, on the reverse strand, counting down.
AGACCTCCGCTAAAGATGTCTCCACTGAAAGATGTCAAGGCAGTAACCGAAGAAGGAGCCCAAAAAGCTATTCGTCGTGCTCGTGCCGGGGGACCACCTTTGAAGATCAGCAACCATGGAGTCAACACAGTGGAGGATAGTGATGATAGCTGCGACCTGGAGGAATGGATTTTCCCAACTATCAACGGAGGACTCACCAATTGGGAAACTAAAGATTTTGTCCCAATTACTTTTATCCAACAGTAATTGTCTTTAAATTTTTGTCGGACTTGTAATAATTAAACAATTTAGACTTTTAAAACCTTGTGTCTTACCCGAGGCACAATGGTCCATTTGTAAGGGTTGTTACTTCATTTTCATATGTCATCAATAAATCATGGACATTTTTGCATACAAATTTTATGCTCTTTGTTTTTCTTTTTCTACATTTGTGTTTTTCAATAATAGCTATGCTCTTACACACACTCACATATCAAAATACAGATCTACATCCACTCAGGATCCCATGGGTAATGATTCTGCTATGGCCTATTGTGACTTTGAAAATCTAATCTACCAAGTCGAAGACGAAGGTGATGAAGATCGTGAAGTGCCAAGGGAACTAGCCAGGTTACTACAACAATAAGAAAGGACCATACAGCCCCATGAAGAACCAGTGGACACAGTTAACCTAGGTACCGAAGAGGACAAGAAAGAAGTCAAGGTGGGTTCTAATCTGGAACCCAGTGTTAAGAAGCGTTTAACTCAATTACTACATGACTATGTTGAGGTATTTTCTTGTTCATATGAAGACATGCCAGGACTTGATGCTGATATCGTGGTCCATCGTCTACCGACAAAAGAAGACTGCCCTCTGGTAAAACAAAAAGTATGTCGCATGCGGCCAGACATGTCAGAGAAGATCAAGACCGAAGTCATGAAACAATTCAATGCCGGATTCTTAGCCATCACCTCCTATCCACAATGGGTCGCCAATGTTATTCCAGTGCCTAAAAAGGACGGCAAAGTACGCATGTGTGTGGATTACTAATATTTGAATAGGGCAAGCCCTAAGGATGATTTTCCACTTCCCCATATCGACATTTTGGTTGATAATACCTCACAACACAAAGTGTTCTCATTTATAGATGGTTTCTCAGGCTACAATCAAATCAAAATGGAACCTGAGGACATGGAGAAAACTACCTTCGTCACACAGTGGGGCACTTTCTGTTACAAGGTTATGCCATTTGGGTTGAAGAACGCTGGGGCAACATATCAACGCGCCATGGTAGCTCTATTTCACGACATGATCCATCACGAAATAGAGGTCTATGTGGATGACATGATAGCCAGATCTCAAACTGAAGAGGAACATCTTGACCATTTGCAGAAACTGTTTGAAAGGCTAAAGAAATACAAGCTAAGGTTGAATTCGAATAAGTGCACATTTGGGGTGAGGTCTGGTAAACTCCTAGGCTTCATCGTCAGCGGTAAAGGTATCGAAGTGGACCCTACCAAGGTGAAAGCAATACAAGAAATTCCTTCTTCTTGCACCGAGAAGGAAGTCAGAGGATTCTTAGGACGGTTAAACTACATTGCCAGATTCATTTCTCACCTAAATGCTACTTGTGAACCAATCTTCAAATTACTGAAGAAAGATCAAGTAGTCAAATGGAATGATGAATGCCAAGCTTCCTTTGACAAGATCAAGGAGTACCTTCAAGAGCATCTTGTTTTGATGCCTCCAGTCAAGGGAAGACCTTTGATCATGTATCTAACTGTTTTGGAAAATTCAAAGCGGTGTGTGTTGGGGCAGCATGACGAGTCTGGGCAAAAAGAGCATGCTATTTACTACCTGAGCAAAAAGTTTATCGACTGTGAAACAAGATATTCACTGCTCGAGAAAACTTGATGTGCTCTGGCATGGGCTGCTCGCCAGCTAAGACAGTATATGCTGACCCATACTACCTTATTGATATCCAAGATGGATCCTATTAAATACATATTCGAGAAACCTACCCTCTCAGGAAGAATATCAAGATGGCAGGTGATCCTGACTGAATACGACATTCAATACACTACCCAAAAATAAATAAAGGGCAGTGTGCTAGCCAATCACCTTGCTCATCAAGCTATGGATGACTATCAGTCCATGAAATTCGAGTTCCCAGATGAAGACATCATGATGGTAAATTTTTTTGAAGAACTCAGACCATATGAAGGACCTAAACAAGGATCTCAATGGACCTTGGTATTTGATGGAGCCTCTAATGCACTCGGTAATGGCATAGGTGTTGTAATCATATCCCCTGAAAAATGTCATACTCCCTTCACTGCAAGACTTTATTTCAATTGTACCAATAACATGGCAGAATATGAAGCGTGTATTTTTGGTCTCAAAGCTGCCATAGAATTGGGAATCAAATCTTTAAGTGTCTTTGGAGATTCAGCCTTAGTCATCAGTCAGATCAAAGGAGAATGGGACACAAAGCCCTCTAACCTCATCCCCTACAAAGAACATATGTTGACATTAATCCCATATGTCGTCCATGTTTAAACTCAAGTGGGGTAACGAGGCTCCCCAGATCACCATTGAATGGATGGATGAACCAGCTTACTGTCATGAGATCGATACTGAAAAAGTAGTGGACCATCCTTGGTTCCATGAAGCTAAGAGGTATCTCGAGGCTCAAGAGTATCCGGAAGGAGCTTCAGTCAATGATAAGAAGTTCTTGAGAAGATTCTCTGCTAAGTTCTTCCTCAGTAATGGCATTCTCTACAAGCACAACCACGACTCTATTTTGCTTCGTTGCATAGACAAGGTTGAGGTAGAAAAGATCATGGCTGATCTACATGAAGGCACTTTTAGCACCCATTCCAGTGGGCATACGATGGCTAAAAAGATCCTACGGGCAGGGTACTACTTGTCTACCATGGAAGCAGATTGCTACCAGCATTCACGAACCTGTCACAAGTGTCAGATCTATGCTAACAAAGTGCATGTGCCTCTAGTTCCTCTAAACATCCTGACTGCTCCCTGGCCATTTGCGATGTGGGGCATCGATATGATTGGAGAAATCAAACCTACAGCTTCTAATGGACACCACTTCATCTTGGTGGCCATTGACTATTTCACGAAGTGGGTTGAGGCAGCTTCTTTCGCTTCTGTTACCAAGAATTTTGTAGCCTAATTCATCAAACAAAATCTTCTCTGTCGGTACGGCATCCCGGAGAGAATCATCACAGACAATGGTACGAATCTCAACAATACTATGATCACCGCCCTATGCATGCAATTCAAGATCAAGCACCATAATTCTTCCCCTTACCGGCCAAAGATGAATGGCGCTGTCGAAGCTGCAAATAAGAACATCAAGAAGATCATACCAAAAATGACAGTAACCTACAAGGACTGGCATGAGATGCTACCATTCGCTCTCCATGGTTACCGTACCACGGCGCGCACATCAACAGGGGCAACTCCCTTCTCCTTGGTATACGGCATGGAAGTTGTTCTACCAATAAAAGTACAAATACCTTCTCTAAGAATCATAAAGGATGCAAGGCTGAATGAAGACGATTGGATCCAAACTTGACTTGACCAATTGAACCTAATTGATGAGAAGAGGCTTACGGCTGTCTGTCACGGCCAGGTGTACCAAAAACGTATGATCAAAGCTTTTAACAAAAAGGTTAGACGTCAGGTATATCATGTTGGTGACTTGGTAATCAAGTGTATCATATTACCACAAGGTGATCCCAGGGGCAAATGGACTCCTACATACGAAGGACCATTTATGATCAAAAACATATTCTCTGGTGGAGCAATGATCCTAACCACTATGGATGGCGACGACCTTCCACACCCTGTGAATACAGACATAGTCAAAAGATACTACGTATAAGAGACCCGCTAGGTTGACACGCCTAGGAAAAACAAGGGCATTCCAGCGAACCAAAAAGGTTCGGGCAAAAATTAGGGATAAAATACCAAAAAAAAATCTGTACACCCGAAAAGCTGAAAACCCGAAAGGACGGTCTAGGCAAAAGTTAGGGATTTAAAGCGTATGACTATGTCCCATTGGATCACCTTACAGACAACCTTTAGCATCGGCAGGAAATCTCAAATGGGTCTAATCAATCTAATCAACTTCGGACAAGGCAGCAAGTGGACAAGACGCTCAGAGACACGAAGGCTATAGCAGAATGGGAACCCTATGGGATTATTTCACATAGCTATCTTTTCTTTGTATCAAATTTTCATTTTCTACAATGACATTCTCTTACTAGGATGTTCGTATCATTATACAAAAATACTTATTCAAGTTAATACAAAGATATTCCTTTGAAAGTGCAAAACTATCTGTTTTTCTTTATTTATGTGTTTTGTTTACAAAAAAGTCCAATGATTTATTTTTGAACATATGCATTTGAACGTAACTACTGTTTACAAATGAGAAAAAGGAACAGAAAATAGAAAGACAATCACTAATGGCTTTAAGAAATAGGATAATATCTTAAGACTATTCCATAAAGTTCCCCATAGATACTTTTCCAGCAAGAGCGGAAAACGGGACATCCCACTACAGGATCACTAATGTATCTCCGGTATGCAGCTTAATGATACCAAGCTCTTTAACATCCCAGACAGAACAAAACTTCCAGTTACCGCTCCTAAGATTCCTCAGTGAAAGTCACTGAGTTTCCCGAGATTCCCCAGCAGGATTTCACGAGGTCTACAAGCAATACACGACATTTCCCTTACACAATAGAGCTTATTTCTCTAACAAATGGAAATTCATCAACACTTCAAAACATGAAGACTTAAACTCCTCATTCTCAGCAATGCTCAAGGATTTATTTTCCCTGACTCCAGCAATACTACGACATAACAATTAATGTGTCCATACATTACATTCATATATCATAGCATTGACTACACAGATACATACAACACAATCTCATTTATGTTGAGAACATCATTGCACCATGCATTTCATACATCATGACATTGCATGCAACTAAACTTTCATCTTTTTCAAGAAAGATCAATCAATAGAAAATTATCGTCAAATTTTCAACAACTGAATTACAGATCAATTCCCAATAAAGGACTGGTCAACCATCTACATAACAAATATTTCTTTCAGACCCCTGTTGGTTCAGTTTAAATCTCTCAATGGTTTATTCTGATGCTTTCTCGCAGACGCCTTCTCTAGTTCAGATAAATCTCCCAACAATTTATTCTAACTCTTCTCCAGATCCCTGCCGGTTCAGATAAATCTCTCAACGATTTATTCTGATTCTTTCCTACAGACGCTTTCTCTGGTTCAGATAAATCACTCAAAGATTTACTCTGATTCTTTCCAGTTAAAGAATATTCAAGATATCTTTTGGTTCAGTTTAAACCCCTCAACGGTTTATCCTGATACTTTCCAAAGGAGCACTTCGGGTTCAGATAAACCTCTCAACGATTTATTCTGATTCTTTCCCGCAGACGCTTTCTCTGGTTCAGATAAATTACTCAAAGATTTACTCTGATTCTTTCCACTTAAAGAAAATTCAAGATCTATTTTGGTTCAGCTTAAACCCCTTAACGGCTTATCCTGATACTTTCCAAAGGAACACTTCGGGTTCAGATAAATCTCTCAATGATTTATTCTGATTCTTTCCCGCAGACGCTTTCTCTGGTTCAGATAAATCACTCAAAGATTTACTCCGATTCTTTCCAGTTAAAGAATATTCAAGACCTCTTTTGGTTCAGTTTTAACCACTCGAAGGTTTATCCTGATACTTTCCAAAGGCACACTTCTGGTTCAGATAAATCTCTCCAAGATTTATTCTAATTCTTCCCAGTCAAACAATATACAAGACTTCTTCTGGTTCAGATAAGTCGCTCCAAAGATTTATTCTGATTCTTTTCCAGTTGAAATCAAGTTCAGACTTAGTCCATTTTCTGTCAACAATCACCTTTGGATGGCATCTACAAGCCCATCTCCGACAAATCTCCATCGTTCCTCCAAATGGCATCTATAAGCCCATTCACAACTCATCTTCGAGTGCAAATTTCTGGGCACTCTAGTGTTCAATCATCTTCCACCTTAAAGTCACGAATGGCGGATCCACCAATCTAAATATTCAGGTTTAAGAAGATAGAACAGGGGCAGCTGTTGTACCCTAAAATTTTCCCTCTCATTTATCAAATATTTTCTCACAAGATCCCCTTTGGTTCAAGACTGCATAAGGGTTGATCAGCTCAAGACACCTCCTTAAGCACTGATGACTGAAATTAGGGTTTGAGATTTCACAAGGATAATTGAACTTTTAATGCCTCATATTACTTTCATGGATCATTATGGGCCCTCAATATTTCTCATGTCAAGTTTCAAGTCTTGGATCACATTTTTGCTCAACCAATTGACCAGTTGACCTAAAAATCAGTTGTATTGGAGAAAAAGTCAATTATGGTCAATTTACAGTCAAACTTCATAATTTTTGATCCACATCAACATTTTGAACTCCTATGTGTCACTTGATCAAGTTTGGACCATAATTCCTCAAGAAATTTGATCAGATCATCAAAAGGGCAAAATGGTCAAAATTAGGGTTTTGATTGAGAAAGGGCAATTTCTGATTTTTGACCTAGCAAATGGTTAAATGGTTTGAGTCATGATCTCAAGAGTTCAATTGCATCATTTTGACCTAATGGCATGACTCAAAACATCCCTCAAGATCAATTGATTGATATTTGATTTTCAGTCAACTGATCAAAAGTCAACTGTATACTGAAAAGTCAAACTTTGACTTTTTGGTCAAAATCAAGTGTCAAATATCACAATTCATCAAAACATATAAAAATATGAAACTTTTTCATAAATAAATAAAAAAGTCAATATTTCATTTTGAAAAGTCAAAGTTTCGAAACTTAGAAATTTTTCTGTGTTGAAAACTTCATATTTTTTCACAACTTTGAGCCAATTTTTCACCATGATGCAAGATGATTCAAAAGAAACTTTCAACATGAAAGTTGTAGATCTCCATGAGATCTAAAACATTGCTTTACAAAACTTCTCCTATAAATGCTTGTATCTCAAGTTATTAATCCATGAAGTCATGGTCATGAAACTAAACACTTAGTGAAAATTTTGCCCTAGTTTAGGCAGGATTTTGACCTAACTTCATGGCAATTTTTCATATAGTTCCAAGGGGAATTTTCAAAAGTGATTCAAATATGGATTATAGAGCACATTACAACCTTTCCAAAATGTCAGAGAACTCCTTGGGATAATTCTTGAGCAAGGAGAATCGAAGAGAGGAAGTTAGGGTTTCAAACTAAAATTATAAGTCATTTTTGTGATGAACAAGAATTCAAATCTCAAGCCTATGCTGCACAATCTTGCTTTGCAGGCCTTTAAATCTCAAGATTTCTCCCTAATCATAAGATTACACTTGTTTTGAACTATTATCCATTTGATTCAAGCTTTATCCAATATAATTTTCCATTAATGGCACAAAGGCACCATTGCCATTTACATAAAGCAAGCTTTATGCAAAGTCAACTTGCATTGAGCTTTGCACTTGTTCCTTCTGCATAAAATTCCTCTATAAAGTCAGATAAGCATGTTTAAAGTTGGTAACCGCTCTAGATAGTTTTGTACTATGCATTGAAACCATGTTTGTCAACCTTACTTAAAAAACAAGCCAAGAAGCCAAAACATGTGATCTTGTACTTCTGACCACCTCAAGTATCCAAACCTTTTCCATACATATACACAAGTTGTTTACAAGAAAACACACGCATACAAAAGCCTTAAAATAGACAAGAAATCAGAACTGAATTAAAAATCACCATTGTTGCACACTCTGACCAAAAACTTGAAACTCACATCTCCCTCATGCGTTTTCAAGCCTTTTGGTTCCTAAACTTCTAAAAATCAAATACAACTCATCCCTGGCCCTGTTACACGACTGTAACACCATTTGTACCATCTTCCATTTAAAAAAACAGAGCTTTGCACTTGGACTTCTCCAGCACGATTCGGCCATCTCAAGTACAAACTAAACATTGCATTAGCATCCTAGAGGGTCACTGAAGCTATTCTGATCATCATAACACTTTGAGGAGTGCTCAAACTCAGAATACAGTTTCCAATTTTGAGGTAAGTTTCCTTAACTTTGAACTCTCTCTACAAGAATCATTATTGATTCATTTGTGAAGATAAAATGTATACCTCATTGCCCTGAAGTTGTACATATCCTTAGTTTTCATTTATATGGCTTGAGCTTAGAGAATTTTAAGTTTGAAGTTTCTGAAAAAATTAAGGTTCAAATTAGGGCCAGAGAAATTCTCATTCATCTTTGGTCTATAGCTTTAGTTGTTTACAAGGTTAGATTCGTGAGGAAAAATATCACAACTTTCATGTTTGCATTTTTCGTTTTTGTTGAGAAATGAATGAGATACAAGTGGTCTGGTTGGTTAAAGGTTGAAGACGAAGTACATGTCATGGAGACGTTTTACATTATGTATTTATTTTTTCATTTAAGTTAACAGATGTATAGCCACCCCAGTGGTAGAAGCGCGCGCCTTTCACCTTTAGGACCTGGGTTCGAGCCCCAACGTCTGTTTTGTCATTTTTTCTTTCATTTTTTCTTTCTTTTTGTTTGGCAGACAACGCATTTGGGCCCTCTCCCTTGGGCCTGATTCATTTTACTCACTAATACCCCCCTGCTTTCTCATATCACACAGCCCATCTCTTTTTATTTTTTTTTATTTTTCAGTTTACAAAAAACAATAATGGGCCAACTTCAAGACCTTTTTTTCTAACAAACCTTCCAAATTCAACTTTAACCTCCCTGACTTTTCTTTATATTTTATTTTATTTTCTTTATTATTTATTATTATTATTTTTATTATTATTATTTTTATTATTATTATTATTATTATTTTTATCAATAAAAATCCAAAAATATTTATATTTTATTATTTATATTTATTTAGCTTATTTTTATTCTTAAAACTAAAATAACAAAAAAAAATTTCCTTTAATAAATTAATTTTCTTTTTTTAATACTTAGATAATTAGTCTTAATTGTTATTATATTATTTTCTTGTAAACTAAAATCAATTTAGAACTTAGGACTTTTATTTTATTTACTAGTTTAATTAAATTCACAAAAACCCTAATAATTTGTTTTCTTTAATAAATTGATTTCTTTTATTAACTTAATCTTAATTTCTTTATTTTTAGTTAATTATTTTATTTTAGTTAATTAGGTCAAAAAAACCCTTTTCATGAAAACCAAACAAAAATTACATTTTTTTTCACATTCATATTCTTGCATCTTTATCTTCATTTTTGTACAATATTCAATATGGTTGTAATATCTATTTAGATTTAATTTCTTGCAATTCCCCATTTGTAAATTTGTACACCCCCTCCCCTAAATGATGTAATAGCTTAGTATTTTTATTTTCCGCAATTTAAATGCTTTATATACAAATGCTAGTAATTAGGGTTTGCATGGAAAGATTAAAACCAACAAGTAGCAAACCCTAATCAAGACAAATCAATCATGTAAACCGATACACTTGCACACATACACCCCTAGGGTAAACCCACTTTGTTGCTTTACAAAAATGGCCATATTATGCATGTGAGGTATCTTAGCAAAAACAAGCAAAAATACAAGATCACAGTCCCTTGATGACGCTATCAAAGTTGTCTTTCAAAAAATGATCTTAGTCCATAAATAAAATGATAAGATATCTTACAACATTGCTAATCATGGCTTAACGATGACCCTTGCCCGTCCCTTTTACATCCAAAGATATGGTTACTTATCAAATCAATGGTAAGATGACAATGTCAAAGGAAAGAGGAAATAAACATGAAATACTTTTGAGTAGGTAGAATGTTCTTAGTTTCTTGCTCAAATTCAAAACCAAAACATTCTTGCTATTTTTCAAAACAAACACTAATACTTTCAAAAACATATTTCAAACTTGAAAACATTTTTTCAAAAAAAGATCAACGCTTTGTATACATTCTTACGAACGAGAATCATTACAAAGTTTGCCTAAACGGTGGCATCTTTACAAAATACTTTAAAAAACCACACAAAGCACATTTTCAAAATAAAGCAAGTGATCTAACAAGTAACTAAGAGCCCATGGAAAACCATGGATGAAAAGGGTGCTAATACCTTCCCTTTTCATAATCTACCCCCCGAACTCAAGAAAACATCTCAAAGGTCTTTCCTGTTCTTTTCAACCTTTACTTTTGGATAAAAGAAAAGTCAGTGGCGACTCTTGCTAACCGCAACATTTGCGATCAAACACAAAACGACCAAGTCAGTTATCCCACCGCGTTACACCAGTGAATGAGAATTAGGAGGGAAAAGTTATTGAGTTTGAACAGATTTGTGTGTCCTGTTTCAATACTTTCTTCTGTAAATTTCTATCCTTCCCTTTTGATACAATGTTTAGCATGTTAGGCTTGCAGGGCTGCTGTTTGGACTAATCTGTAGGCTGGTTTCTACTTTCTGATGCAGGATTTATGTTGCTTATTTGGTGTAAATTATTTGGAATGATATGCAGGTTTGGACAGAAAGGGATAGGAATTATTTCTCATATTGCAACATGTTTTTTGTTGTTGTCTTATGGACTGAATTTTGACTATTTTATTTGGAATGTTTGGACTTTTTGTGACAACAAATGTGCAGTCTTTTGGCAGCATTGCAGCAGGGGCAGCAACATGACCATTGTGCAGTAAAACTTGGATAAGGACGTAACAGTTTTTGTGCAAGTTTGTGCAAGGATTTGGATCAAGGAAAATTTGGACAGAAAGTTTGAGGTATGAAGTTTATATGGCATTAGAAGTAGCTCAAGTCTTGATTTGCTTGTAACTTCCTTTGTAATTTTCCTTGTAATAAAAGATGTTTGAATTTTTGGTGTAAATATTTGATGAATCTCAAAATTTCTCTTTAAAATAACCTTGGATGGAATTTGAAATGTCACTTAAAATTATGTCTTGTATGAAGAATGAACCAAATGGGCTTGAATAGGTCATGAATGATGATGGTTGAATCTTTGAATGAATTTGAAGTCTCTTGAATGATTCTTGAATACAACTCACTTTTGATCAAAAATGTTGTTAACTTTGAATCATGAGTGAAAATAATTATCTTTTGTGGGCTTGTATGAATCTTGAATGATATTGGAATGGAGTCTTGATCCATTCTTGAATAACCTTGAAATTATGCACCAAATTGAACCTTGCATTTGGATGAATGGGTTATGGCATATGCCTTGCAATCTCAAATCGATTATGATACATGCCTCAATTTTATCCCCGTGAATAAAGTTCCGAAGTTCAAGTGGACAATTGAATTGTGGATAAAAGGATGAGTGTCTTTGAAACTTTAAATTAAATTGAATTTAATGGCATCTCGCGAGTGAATATCCAATAATTTCCAATGAGACCCTAATTCAAATCTTCGATTCATGGTAATTTTCAATACATGTAAATAGTATAAATCACGCTTTTAATAAATTCAATCAACAATCCACCTTAATCCATCGATCGCTACTGTTCAATTGCAAATGACTTGAAGTAGGCAACAAGCAATCAAAGAATCATTGAACTAAAACTCTAGTTTCATGAATTATCCCAACATAAGAATCAAATGTCCCATTGAGAAAACGTCTGTGGCATGAATTGAACCTCAATCTTTGAAGTAATCTCATAGGCAACACTATTTGTGAAACTTCGCAAAAGAATCGCCTCAAGACGTTGAAAATTGAAGAAGTTATGACCGTTTGAACTTAAACTTACAAGAGTTAACTTTTGGTCGAAATGCTTTGAATAGACTTGCAAACTTGATCTTTCTTCGCATTCCAAAGCATCTTGATGCACATGTAAACCAGTGATGATAAAATCTTGACTGTGCTTTGAGGAATTTTGGAGAAGCTTGAGACCACTTGTCGAACAACGCGTGGAAAGAAACACACGATCCTTTGAAGTTCCTCGAGACATAAGCTATCACACTTGAGACAACTGTGATCAAAATGAGCCTGAACAAAGCTTGAGAAGACGTGTCTTGATGAATCAGTCTTCGAGAATCAATAATCAATTGTACTTCATGCTTGAGGGACTCAAAACCCTAATTGAGGTGCAACGCCTGATGTCCTTGATTTAGACCTGTCTCTGTACATGAAATCATAGAAACAAAAAACATACACTTTGTGCTTGATTAGAAGTTAGTCCTGCATAAAAATAAAAATTTCACCACACTCGATAATCTCTACCCCGACAATGCTAGAATGTGAAAAATTTGAAACCGACCATATTTCGTGACTTTGATTTTTATATGAAAAATGCAAATGAAAATGGGATCTTAGGTCAAAAATTGGGGTGTGACAGCTGCTCCTATTTAAGTTTCTTCCATACGGATATATGAAGATTTAAATCTTCGTCTCGACGAGATTGAAGGGACTTAAATATAGAATACACGATTTTTGGCCTTAAGATACAGTAATTGTGTTTATGATATGATATGAATGTAATATTTTTAATTTTATGGGGAATGATGCCGCATGAGACAAATTACTGCTGGAGAGACCAAAAAATATATAGAATAATCAACAGGGGAAGAGATTATAACTCCATTGGAGAAATAGAGTCATAGACTTCAAATGAGAGACTCTGATTGGAGAATAACTTTGAGGGAAGAAATGAATGATTTACATCAGTATTGAGACTGGAAAAGAAATGATTTACATCAGTATTGAGATTGAAAAAAGCTTAACTCTATTAGGGCAAAGTCTAATGAGGATAAAGAAAAGGATACTGACTAACAAACGAGTGAACTACCAGCTCATAGAACAATAATAAGTTTCCCAAAATTCTGGCATTCCACCTAGAACGGGTCTCAACTTCTTCTTTGATCAAGATATCACTCAGAAAAGATGATAAACTTATGTGACTTCTGGGTTTCACCTAGAATGGAGAATAGTTTCTTCTTTATCCAAGATATCACTTGGAAAGGGTAATATACAAACTTCTCCACGAGACTTTTTTCGGAGAGATGCCATTTGCTGTCGATGGGCAAACTTCTCAAAAGAGATGCCATTTGTTGCACCCCAAAATTTGCCCTCCCATATTTCTCAAAATATTCCAAGAAAAATTCACAAGTCCAACCCGGCGCGTCATATTCAGGTATTCTTTCGCCAAGATATCTCTGATAACATATTCTCAAATTCAGGTTCGGCTCAAGAGATAATTCTTTAAAGAAGGTATCCGAATGTGCGAGTTTTCTTGAAGAAATATGGTGAAAAAGTGTGCTGAAAGTGCAGTTTTTACGCGCTAAAAAAATTCATAACTTGAAGATCGTGACTCATTTTGAACCCGTTCCGGTGGCCAAAATTCCGTCTTGATATTATCTACGTTTTCATCTCTCACGGCTGGAAGCCAATTTCGATCAGAAGGTCTTCAAAAATGTGGATTTATCAAGTATTTTCGTGCAGAAAATTTGTGACAGAAGTTTATTTGCGTCATGTTCAAAAAATCATAACTTGGTCGATTTTCATCGTATCGAGCTGGTTCCGGCGCCAAAATTTCACAAATTGAGTTGGCTACATTTTCACAGAAGGTATTGAGTTCAAACGGTATTCAAAAGGCCTTCGTTTTTTGCTCAGAGTGCGTGACACGCTGAAAATCCTGAATGCTGAATATTATTTCATCTGAGCCGAAACTTCGAAAATTCATAACTCGGTCAATTTTTATCGGATTGGGCTCATATTTTTACACAAGGTCCCTGACTCGTAGATCTACAACTTTGCTTCAAAAGTCGAGACCGGATTATGCACCGATTAATACCAGTTTTTTATTGAAGAACGTGTCAGAGTCGACACTGGAGCCCAAAATAGGTTTGTCTGAGCTGAAACTTCAAAAATTCATAACTAATTCACCGTTTATCCGATTGAGTCGATCTTCGGACAGGATTTAGTTCTCGATGTCGGCTACATTTTGTTTTCACATTTCAACTTCAAAAAATGCACTTAAGTCCCTGCGATTTAGCCTGGAAAGTGACGAATTCAAGTGAATATTGGAGGCCCAATTGCACATTCAAAGCCCATTTTCTTTACCCTAATTTCCACTGTATAATCACCTTCTTGTCACACAAACCAGAGAAAAAAGAAAAAAAGGAGAAAAGAGAGGAGAAAAAAAGAAAACCCTTGCCACAACGCTGTCAGAATATCAAATTCTTTCAAGAAACCTAAAACCTTGAAATCCTTACTACAAATCCCTCTCTCACTACAAACAAAGCCATCTCAGCTACAAACCAACATCTTATTACTTCTTCAGTAAGGGTAAGGCTGGCTTGATCTCCATGATCCAAAGAGCATAAAAGCATTCATGTCACTACTTTTCCAGTAAGGGTAAGGTTGATTTGATCTCCATGATCAAAAGGGTATAATCATTCATACATGCCATATTGTGCCTAAACATTAAATTTCTTCATATATTGGTTTTATTTGCATTTTATGATTTTATTTGATGTGTTTGTGAGATTCAACACTGCAGATTTAGACAGGATCCCAGGCAGGTTCATTAAGGAACGTTGAGGCCAAAAGCCAAATGGCCAAAAGCCAAAAGCCAAATGGCCAGACTAGAAAAACCTATGCATGACACCAATACATGGCGAGGCAGACATTAAGCCAGAGATTAAGGGAACGTTGAAGCCAGAACACAAATGGCCAAAAGCCAAAAGCCAAAAGCCAATTGGCCAAAGTAGAACAACTTATGCATGAAACTCAATCCAATGGCCAAAGAATGCAGACCGCGGTACTCAGGAGTCAATACTTCAAAAAAACCTCCCCTTGGGCCAGACACCCCCTATGGTTTGCTCAATTTTTAATTTTTATTTGTTTTTCCTTTTTATTCTTTTAATTGTTTTTAATTGTTTTCTTTTAATTTCATAAAATAATTTTCATAATAAATATAAAATACAGAAAATCAAAAAAATGTTTATTTTATTAATATTAATTTTACTATTATTATTTTTGTAAATAAACTTTAAACAATTAATTAGATTAATTTAGGTTTCAAAACTTTAATATTTTTCTTAATAAATTAAATATGTAGAAATTAGGTTTTTTTAACTTTTTCATCATTTTTTTTAATAAATAATTTTCTCATTATTATTATTATTAACTACTAATTTATTTTGTGAATAAACATGTACATAAATTCTTTAGTAAATTAAGTTAAACTTTAACATTTTTCTCAAATAATTAAAAATAACTTAGAATTAGGGTTTCTTTTAATTTTAATTTTAATTTTCTTATTTCATAAATACAAAAAAACCTAAAAAACACTTCTTTTATTTCAATAAATAATTAATTAATTTTTAATTTCAATTTAACTTCAAAAGGGTCCAACGCCCTCGTTTCCAATCTTATTTCAATTCGCGCGTTTTATTTATTTTCTTTCAAATATTATGTAATTGCTCAAGCCATGTAACTCGGACATTTTATATTTCCCGCATTTTATTTCTTTATTTTCTGTCAAATCGGGTTCTGGAAATTTTGGCGATGTGGACCCGCGCCTTTGTAATAGTTTAGAACTTTTATTTTTCCGCACTCTTTTAACTATTAATAAAATGCATGCAAGAATGAATGATTAAATAAAAACAAACGCATAGATCACTTTGACATGAACAAGACAAATACAAATGAAAACGACACACAAATCACACACCACCCCTAGGGTACGCCTCACTGTTGCCTTGCCTCTCGAAAGGTGATCGTCGAGTAGAGGATGTCTTAGTAAGTCCTCATGATCCGGGAACCTGGCATGAGGGTAGCTTCTAAGGTGTCTTCCTATTGCTCTGGTGATCACCATGTCCCGAACCTCGAATTGACCCGAACACCTCCAACGGTGGTGCTACCTACCTCTCAATGGTGGGATGACACTACTTTAAAGGACATTTACACAGACGAATTCCTTAGGGTAGGTAGGTTCTCAAGGATACTTGCTCTAACTTCAAACAAATCAAAACATCTTTTCACCAACACATTTTCAAAAGCTTTCAAAGCAAATTTTTCAAACACTCTGACGTACGAGTCGATCTGAAATTTTTCAAAGAAACTTTTTAAAACCCACACTTGAAAAGCAAACAAACAATTTTGAAAACACATTGAGCAAGTATCTAAGAGCCCATGGATAACCATGGATAGAAAGGGTGCTAACACCTTCCCTTTCTATAACCTACCTCCCGAACCGAGAGCAATCTCTATAAGGAATTTTTCTGTGCTTTTGTCCTTTCCATTTGGAGAAAATAAAAGACGGTGGCGACTCTTGCTTCCGCGACATTTCGCGAACCAGCGTTAAACAGTCAGTTCTAGATCCACCGATCACAGAACTGGCGACTCTGCTGGGGAATTGAGCTTTAAGTGAGGTGTACCTTAGGACTAAGATCACTGTGTTTTCAATTGTATTGACTTGCTTGCTTTATTATTGTGGGACTGTCTTGGGAGTTCTATAGATCCTAACTCGGATCTGGGGGATACCTTCTTAGAAAGTAGCAACAAGGCTGTGAGGGAACTGTGCGGGGTATACCGACATGGTTGAAACAGTCTGCTACGTTGATGTGGCACTTTGGTGTGTACCGGTAACCCTTGAGTTCAGTCAAGGAGAGTACGGGGCCTCCGCGTGGTGTCATGAAGCATCAACAGACCTTAGGAACCTTAATTGAACTATCTTGGCCTCTTTAGGGTAGTGAGATAACTGACTTTGGTGCAGTCCGAGGTTGGTTGATACTCGATACTACACTCAATTGAGGGTTGCTTTCCTGGAATATTTCGGTCGCCAGTTCAGTGGCTAAATCGAAACGATGAACAATGAAAGCAATCCAGTGATATTGGGACCCTTAGAACCCGGTTACTTCTAATAGGACAGGTTGAGCCCACCAACTTCAAGAGGGTAATACCCAGACCCCATGCTGGCCTAAACTCTAAGGGTTTCTCTTGTGTGACTTGTGTGCCTTCGTACTTGACTATTTGCATGCTTGTTGTCTGACACTTGAGTTTCTTGCAGGTTTTGTTTATAGTCCTTAATTAGGACTCATAACATGGTTTACTAAGTTCTTTGCAGGTTTTGGTTTGTAGTCCTTAATTAGGACTCATAACAAGGTCTACCGAGTTTCTTGCAGGTTTTGTTTATAGTCCTTAATAGGGACACATAACAGAGTGTACTGAGTTTCTTGCAGGTTTTGGTTTGTAGTCCTTAGTTGGGACTCATAACAGGGTTACTCACATTACCCCATGCATAGCATAACATCATACCATTGCATGCATCCTGCATACATCCTAACCCATTTCAAGGATCTCGAGGGCTTGTGATGCAGGTCTTGATAAATCAAACATCTAGCAAGGGGCAAAGAGGATTTATTTTCCTCTAGCCAAGGTTGTCAGGGGCTATGACCCACTTGATATGGTGAGCCTTTGACCCTTGGAAGAAAGACTCTCAACAAATATGAAGTTCTTTCAATCAAGCTACCGGATCCAAATGCTAACAAATTTTCTTGGTTACCCCGCGAGGTCCTTGAAAACATTACATGCATATCATACACATCGTTGCTTAACAGGTACCCTTGTTGCAGGTTACTTACCTTTCCCGCTGTTTATTTCAGCAATGGCTTTCCAACCAGACAACCAGGACCTTCTTGCTCAAGAGACTCGGTTCGGGGAAGTCCTCCTGAATCTATCCAAGGGGCAGGAGGAACTAAGGACACTCCTCATGGGGACCTTTGTCAGGGACAGTGCTGAGGATGAAAGGCTGAAACACCTACAATCTGAGATGGATGCTATGAAAGCTCAAATGCTGGGGCAGAGGAATGCCATTCAAGGTCTAGCGCAAAGACAAGATGAGCTCCGGTTTCTTGTCAACCAACTGCTTCAGGGTAACCAACTGGGGCAAAAGTCTAAGGGTAAAAAGCCATTCATCATCCAATCATCCTCGAGACAAGAGGATAAGGGGAAAGCTCCTCAAATGGCTCCAGTGCCACAAATTCAGCATCAACCTCACCAGCTTCAGCCAGACAAGCCCAGAAGGCAATTCACCCCGCTCAACATATCGTTGTATCAAGCTTTGCAACGCCTATTGAGGTTGAATCTGATCACATTAAGGGCTCATCCCCGGAATCCCAACACAACATCTCCTGCCTATGATCCCAATAAGAGGTGTGCCTACCACTCTGCTAGCCCAGGACATGATACCAATGAATGTTGGGATCTGAGGAACAAAATCCAGGACCTGATCGATGAAGGGGCATTGGAGTTCACACAAGATGGACAGGCTGAATTTTTCTACCGTTCCTCCAAGGCTCACCAGTTGAAGTGACAAGCTCCGAGACTAGGAAACTTTTGTTCATTCGAATGTTCAAGTTGTGTTTTTCTTTTGACCGTTCAAGCATTTATTCATGTTAAAACATTGTTATTCCATTAATGCATCGCTTATGTCTATTTTGAATCAATATATTCGCATTCACTATATGCAAATTGTTTTCATATTTTTTCTGATATCAACTCTCGTTAATTCTAAGCCTCTTGAGGGAGGATGACGAAAACGATACCGCAATCATTACAGTATGCTTTTGAACAGACCCCGCTGATGAGGTACAGGCATTGTTTCAATTCCCAAACACTGGAGTTATAAGGATGATAATCCCTCGTCAACCCCTCTGAGCCAAAGAAGTAGGAGTTTTTCTTTTCGAAATTTAAAACCCTTAATCATAACCTGGGGCAGGGTAGTCTCTCAGTTGATCCAAGTGTATAACGAATGGCACCAAAAAGTCTTTACAAAACGAAGAAAGACAATGATGGTTCCGAACAATCATAAGGACAGGCAGTCATCATCAAAATCATAAATGAAAAGCCCTACAAGTTAAAACCTACGAAGGAGACTTACGAAACTGGGGCATCCCGCTGACTGTAATTCCAAAAAAGGAAACAGTTCAGGCAAAAAAGAAAGGGATAACAAAAATCAAGAAAGAGGTCTCACAAACCCTCAACCAAAGCAAAAAATGACTACCTATTCAAAAGAAATCATCAACATCTGAACCATTATTGGAACATCAAAGCAAAGACTCAAGCAAGGTCTAACGCACGATCAACTGAGTTTAGGTTTGGAGAACATCACGAAGAGCGGGTGGGTACAAATAATTTGAGCCTTTATCCTTTGTTTCTTAAACCGTGAACCAGGCCACGTTACAACCCTTAAAAGTCCTAGCTGAAGCATGGGATAGTTCGAAAGCATACTGTTACGAAAGGTATCCTGACTCCTTAAGGCCTACGGTAAATACGGGGTTGACATCATGTTTTTACAAACATTCACTTGTTTTATGAAAAAGAATGCATTTTCAAAATCTTCAAGACAGACATGAGCTTTGCATTTTTAACATAACTTTGTTTGCATATGACTTTTTGTTTGAACAGCACAGAGATTCGCACGACGAATGCCTAATGAACAGAAGTACTTCCAATCAAGGGGCAGACATGATCATGGTCCATCATCTGGGGCAGTCCAATCAAGATTCGGAGAATCTCTCAAAGGCCAAACAACCTGGGGCAAATCTCCGCCTGAGTCACTCGGGGCATCCCAACAACGAATCTTGCCTAATCAAACATCTTCTGATGGCATGGCAAAACATTTCTAACAGGGGCAGCTCCCTACATCCTGAGAGCATGGACATAGTCGAAAAAAGTACTACGCATAATCAAAGACCCGCTAGGTTGACACACCTAGGCAAAAATAAGGGCTTCCCGACGAACCAAAAGGGTTCGGGCAAAATGAAGGGATGAAATGAAAAAATCTGTACACCCGGCAAGTCGAAAACCTGAAAAGGCGGCTTGGGCAAAAATGGGTATCCCGGTGGACTGAAAACCCGAAAGGGCGGTCCAGGCAAAAGTTAGGGATTAAAGCGTACGACTATGTCCCGCCATTTGTCTACCAGAAGAAGGTTTGTCCATCAACCACTATCAGCACCTCACAGGTCTTCCTCTCATACCTCAGAAACAGGGGCAATAAAGAGTTGTCTAAGCAATCTAATTGTTCTATCCTCCAGGGTATCAAGGTAGGTTCAACTAAAGAACATAACCAGATATCCTAATTCCCCAGAGAATAAGTCAGCAGCCAATACACTCTTCTCCAAGCAGAATCATCAAATCTCAAGAAAATTGAGTATCCTCCAGTAGATCTCAATACTCCTCCAACAGCAGCATCCATATATTCTTAACAAGCATCCCCTGCAGTCTTGACCTAAAGATTGTTCCCCGGCGGTATACCAACAGTCAAAGGAATCACTTCCCCGCAGTTCAAAGTCTCCCCAGGAGAGTCCAATCCAGTTTCCCCAGGAAAGTTGGAATTCATCTCCCCAAGCAGTAAGCTTATCCCCAGTAGATTCTGGAAGCTTATCCTTCGCAGAGCACGAACGCGTCACCCGACTTTATTTAAAGAGTTATTTCCTCAACAGGATATAACTGGGTTATCCTCAGCCAAAAGCCACGGAAAGAGCGTCCTCGACGTAGTTCTTTCCTATCCCCAGCGAAGTCTATTCACACTTCCAACAACAAGGGTATCCCCAGCAAATTATTATCAATACTCAGCAAGGCATCCCTCTTCCCACAGAGTATTGCTTCCCAGCATGGTCGCTAGAGTATCTTTTCTCCCCGCAGAATCTTCCATTTGCCAAGTTTATTCCGCAACGGAGTCATCTTCTCCTACCGGTATTCTTGCAGTTATCATCCCCAGCGGAAGCAAAATCTATTCTTCAACATCAGCCCAGGATACGACTTCCTGGCACCCGTCAAGGATTTACTTTCCTAGACGAAAAACACATTCATAAAACGTCACATACATCATTATAGCATGCATAGACGCATCATATCACCCCAATCTCATTTATTTTTGAGAACATCTTAAAATCAGGCAATTCATGCATTATGACATTGCATACAACTAATTCGTTACTTTTTCAGGAAAGAACGATCAACAGATAAAAGTCATTTCGCTGAGGTAGTAATCGTCCCAGATTCCTTCATCATCCTGCTGAGGTAGTAATCGTCCCAGATTCCTTCATCATTCTGCTGAGGTAGTAATCGTCCCAGATTCCTTCATCATTCTGCTGAGGTAGTAATCGTCCCAGATTCCTTCATCATTCTGCTGAGGTAGTAATCATCCCAGATTCCTTCATCATCCTGCTGAGGTAGTAATCGTCCCAGATTCCTTCATCATTCCGTTGAGGTAGTAATCGTCCCAGATTCCTTCATCATCCTGCTGAGGTAGTAATCGTCCCAGATTCCTTCATCATCCTGCTGAGGTAGTAATCGTCCCAGATTCCTTCATCATTCTGCTGAGGTAGTAATCGTCCCAGATTCCTTCATCATTCTGCTGAGGTAGTAATCGTCCCAGATTCCTTCATCATCCTGCTGAGGTAGTAATCGTCCCAGATTCCTTCATCATTCCGTTGAGGTAGTAATCGTCCCAGATTCCTTCATCATCCTGCTGAGGTAGTAATCGTCCCAGATTCCTTCATCATCCTGCTGAGGTAGTAATCGTCCCAGATTCCTTCATCATCCTGCTGAGGTAGTAATCGTCCCAGATTCCTTCATCATCCTGTTGAGGTAGTAATCGTCCCAGATTCCTTCATCATCCTGCTGAGGTAGTAATCGTCCCAGATTCCTTCATCATCCTGCTGAGGTAGTAATCGTCCCAGATTCCTTCATCATCCTGCTGAGGTAGTAATCGTCCCAGATTCCTTCATCATTCTGCTGAGGTAGTAATCGTCCCAGATTCCTTCATCATAGATTTGGAGTAGCAATCGTCTCAGATTCCTTCATCACATCCTTATCAAAAAAAACCTCCTCTGGTTCAGTCAGATCGACCCTAAGATCTCCCTGATTCTTATCCCAGTAGAAGACACCCAAGATTTTTCTCAACGAGCGTGGTTGAAGTTAAAGTCGCCCAAGGTTCTCTTACCATTCATGCTAAGGCAGTAACCATCCCTGGTTCATTCATCGCCGTTTGAAGCTCCAGACTCAGCTCCTGTAACCAGTCAGGACACATCTATACCAAGCATCTGAAAACCAACTCCTGCAACGTGTCAGGTACTCATTTTTTCTTTTACAGGTATGCAGGTTCTCGCTAAGGAATCTCTTACGCGTTCAACATCCAGATGGCATCTATAAGCCCATCATCCTACCCAGCAATCTTCAAATGGCATCTATAAGCCCATTCCATCATCACTGCTGCTATGTGAGCGCAAATTTCTGGGCACTCTAGTGTCCAATCATCTTCTACCCTCGGATTACGAAAGGCACGTCAGCCAATCTGCATCCTCAGGTCTAAGAAGATTGAACAGGGGCAACTGTTGCACCCCAAAATTTGCCCTCCCATATTTCTCAAAATATTCCAAGAAAAATTCACAAGTCCAACCCGGCGCGTCATATTCAGGTATTCTTTCGCCAAGATATCTCTGATAACATATTCTCAAATTCAGGTTCGGCTCAAGAGATAATTCTTTAAAGAAGGTATCCGAATGTGCGAGTTTTCTTGAAGAAATATGGTGAAAAAGTGTGCTGAAAGTGCAGTTTTTACGCGCTAAAAAAATTCATAACTTGAAGATCGTGACTCATTTTGAACCCGTTCCGGTGGCCAAAATTCCGTCTTGATATTATCTACGTTTTCATCTCTCACGGCTGGAAGCCAATTTCGATCAGAAGGTCTTCAAAAATGTGGATTTATCAAGTATTTTCGTGCAGAAAATTTGTGACAGAAGTTTATTTGCGTCATGTTCAAAAAATCATAACTTGGTCGATTTTCATCGTATCGAGCTGGTTCCGGCGCCAAAATTTCACAAATTGAGTTGGCTACATTTTCACAGAAGGTATTGAGTTCAAACGGTATTCAAAAGGCCTTCGTTTTTTGCTCAGAGTGCGTGACACGCTGAAAATCCTGAATGCTGAATATTATTTCATCTGAGCCGAAACTTCGAAAATTCATAACTCGGTCAATTTTTATCGGATTGGGCTCATATTTTTACACAAGGTCCCTGACTCGTAGATCTACAACTTTGCTTCAAAAGTCGAGACCGGATTATGCACCGATTAATACCAGTTTTTTATTGAAGAACGTGTCAGAGTCGACACTGGAGCCCAAAATAGGTTTGTCTGAGCTGAAACTTCAAAAATTCATAACTAATTCACCGTTTATCCGATTGAGTCGATCTTCGGACAGGATTTAGTTCTCGATGTCGGCTACATTTTGTTTTCACATTTCAACTTCAAAAAATGCACTTAAGTCCCTGCGATTTAGCCTGGAAAGTGACGAATTCAAGTGAATATTGGAGGCCCAATTGCACATTCAAAGCCCATTTTCTTTACCCTAATTTCCACTGTATAATCACCTTCTTGTCACACAAACCAGAGAAAAAAGAAAAAAAGGAGAAAAGAGAGGAGAAAAAAAGAAAACCCTTGCCACAACGCTGTCAGAATATCAAATTCTTTCAAGAAACCTAAAACCTTGAAATCCTTACTACAAATCCCTCTCTCACTACAAACAAAGCCATCTCAGCTACAAACCAACATCTTATTACTTCTTCAGTAAGGGTAAGGCTGGCTTGATCTCCATGATCCAAAGAGCATAAAAGCATTCATGTCACTACTTTTCCAGTAAGGGTAAGGTTGATTTGATCTCCATGATCAAAAGGGTATAATCATTCATACATGCCATATTGTGCCTAAACATTAAATTTCTTCATATATTGGTTTTATTTGCATTTTATGATTTTATTTGATGTGTTTGTGAGATTCAACACTGCAGATTTAGACAGGATCCCAGGCAGGTTCATTAAGGAACGTTGAGGCCAAAAGCCAAATGGCCAAAAGCCAAAAGCCAAATGGCCAGACTAGAAAAACCTATGCATGACACCAATACATGGCGAGGCAGACATTAAGCCAGAGATTAAGGGAACGTTGAAGCCAGAACACAAATGGCCAAAAGCCAAAAGCCAAAAGCCAATTGGCCAAAGTAGAACAACTTATGCATGAAACTCAATCCAATGGCCAAAGAATGCAGACCGCGGTACTCAGGAGTCAATACTTCAAAAAAACCTCCCCTTGGGCCAGACACCCCCTATGGTTTGCTCAATTTTTAATTTTTATTTGTTTTTCCTTTTTATTCTTTTAATTGTTTTTAATTGTTTTCTTTTAATTTCATAAAATAATTTTCATAATAAATATAAAATACAGAAAATCAAAAAAATGTTTATTTTATTAATATTAATTTTACTATTATTATTTTTGTAAATAAACTTTAAACAATTAATTAGATTAATTTAGGTTTCAAAACTTTAATATTTTTCTTAATAAATTAAATATGTAGAAATTAGGTTTTTTTAACTTTTTCATCATTTTTTTTAATAAATAATTTTCTCATTATTATTATTATTAACTACTAATTTATTTTGTGAATAAACATGTACATAAATTCTTTAGTAAATTAAGTTAAACTTTAACATTTTTCTCAAATAATTAAAAATAACTTAGAATTAGGGTTTCTTTTAATTTTAATTTTAATTTTCTTATTTCATAAATACAAAAAAACCTAAAAAACACTTCTTTTATTTCAATAAATAATTAATTAATTTTTAATTTCAATTTAACTTCAAAAGGGTCCAACGCCCTCGTTTCCAATCTTATTTCAATTCGCGCGTTTTATTTATTTTCTTTCAAATATTATGTAATTGCTCAAGCCATGTAACTCGGACATTTTATATTTCCCGCATTTTATTTCTTTATTTTCTGTCAAATCGGGTTCTGGAAATTTTGGCGATGTGGACCCGCGCCTTTGTAATAGTTTAGAACTTTTATTTTTCCGCACTCTTTTAACTATTAATAAAATGCATGCAAGAATGAATGATTAAATAAAAACAAACGCATAGATCACTTTGACATGAACAAGACAAATACAAATGAAAACGACACACAAATCACACACCACCCCTAGGGTACGCCTCACTGTTGCCTTGCCTCTCGAAAGGTGATCGTCGAGTAGAGGATGTCTTAGTAAGTCCTCATGATCCGGGAACCTGGCATGAGGGTAGCTTCTAAGGTGTCTTCCTATTGCTCTGGTGATCACCATGTCCCGAACCTCGAATTGACCCGAACACCTCCAACGGTGGTGCTACCTACCTCTCAATGGTGGGATGGCACTACTTTAAAGGACATTTACACAGACGAATTCCTTAGGGTAGGTAGGTTCTCAAGGATACTTGCTCTAACTTCAAACAAATCAAAACATCTTTTCACCAACACATTTTCAAAAGCTTTCAAAGCAAATTTTTCAAACACTCTGACGTACGAGTCGATCTGAAATTTTTCAAAGAAACTTTTTAAAACCCACACTTGAAAAGCAAACAAACAATTTTGAAAACACATTGAGCAAGTATCTAAGAGCCCATGGATAACCATGGATAGAAAGGGTGCTAACACCTTCCCTTTCTATAACCTACCTCCCGAACCGAGAGCAATCTCTATAAGGAATTTTTCTGTGCTTTTGTCCTTTCCATTTGGAGAAAATAAAAGACGGTGGCGACTCTTGCTTCCGCGACATTTCGCGAACCAGCGTTAAACAGTCAGTTCCAGATCCACCGATCACACCATTTGTTGTTGAAATAACATATCGTTGGGGGATACACAAGCTGCTCAAAAAAGAGGCCGCCACTTGCTGTCTTCCAAAGATATCAATAATACACAAGCTTCCCATGAAGAGACCGCCACTTGTTATCTCCAAAGATATCAATAATGCATAAGCTGCTCATGAAGAGTCCTCCACTTGTTACTTCCAAAGATATTAATAATGCACAAGATGCTCATGAAGAGTCCACCACTTTTTACTTTCCAAAGATATCAATAATGCACAAGCTTCTCATGAAGAGTCCTCCACTTTCTACTTTCCAAAGATATCAATAATGCACAAGCTGCTCATGAAGAGTCCCCCACGTGCTGCTTCCAAAAATATCAATAATGCACAAGCTGCTCATGAAGAGTCCCCCACTTGCTACTTTCCAAAGATATCAATAATGCACAAGCTGCTCATGAAGAGTCCGCCACTTGCTACTTCCAAAGATATCAATAATGTATAAGATGCTCATGAAGAGTCCGCCACTTGCTACTTCCAAAGATATCAATAATGCACAAGCTGCTTGTGATACAGTGGGAATAGAACTGACTGTTTTTGGAATGCTGGTTTGTGTTTTGCGTTTGTTTTCGCAAAATGTCGCGGTAAGCAAGAGTCGCCACCGTCTTTTATTTTGTCCAACAAGGAAAGGAAAAAAGCACAGAAAAATTCCTTTTTCGAGATGTTTCTCGGGTTCGGGAGGTAGATTATAGAAAGGGAAGGTGTTAGCACCCTTTCTATCTGTGGTTATCC
This sequence comes from Vicia faba, assembly GCA_948472305.1. Taxonomy (NCBI): domain Eukaryota; kingdom Viridiplantae; phylum Streptophyta; class Magnoliopsida; order Fabales; family Fabaceae; genus Vicia; species Vicia faba. Next base: position 87,281,403 of record OX451738.1, on the reverse strand, counting down.
ACGGGCTCTTAGGTACTTGCTCAAAGTGTTTTCAAAAATTGCTTTTCTTTGTGTTTGTGGGTTTGAAAGAAGTTTTTGTTTGAAAGGAGTGTAACTGCGAAAAGTTTTGTTTTGTTTTGAAGAGAGCAAGTACTTAAGAACCATCTACCTACTCGAAAAAGGAATTAATCTGTACAAATTTCCTTTAGACAACAATATCCCACTATTGAGGAGTAGGTAGCATCGTCGTTGGAGTTTTAAGGGTCAATTCGATTAAGGGACGTGTGGTCACTAAAGCAATGTTAGGACGCCTTAGCGGTAACCCTAATGTCTTAGATCATTTTTCCGAGGCAACTGTTTCGAGGAAACTATGATCTTTGGACAAGAGGACGACCTCTAAAACTTCCAATACTCAATGACCACGTTCGAAGGCAACCAAGTGAGGTGTACCCTAAGAGTGCGCATGTGCGAGTGTGTTATTTCGGTTAATTTTATCTTTGTACATGTCATGGGTGAGCTATGTTGATTTTAAGTTCATACATTTGATCTTGTCAGGCATTCCCTATTATAAAACATCTAACAGTTAATAATTTGCGGAATTTAAATTGCGGAAATTAAATCTAAACTATTACAAGGCGTCGGGTATTTACATCGCCAAAAACAAACCCTTTAATTTAAATTGTGGAAAATAAACTAAAGAGATAAATAATTAAAGTCCTAATTAAAAGCTATTACACTCCAGAAGCAATTACAATATTGGATAAAATGATACGCATGCGAGAAATTAAATCGGGCGAGTTTTTAGGGTTTTGACCCTCTTTTGAAAGAAAGTATGTTTTTGTTATTTTTTGAATTAGAAAGAAATTGAATTAAGTCAAAATTAATTAATTAATTAAATAAAAATATTTTTGGGATTTTTTTTATGTTTAAGGAAATAAAATAAATTGATTAAAAGTTAGTGAAAACCTAATATTCTACATTAATTTTAAATATTGCAAAAATATTAAAAGTTAACCCTATTTAAGACTAAATCAATTAAATTATTGTTTATTTACAAAAATAAGAGTGATGAATTTATTTAATAAAATAAAACATATTTTTGTGATTTTGATTTTATGAGAAAATTTTTAATTGGTATGCTACGCTATTGTCTTTGCACTGGATCATCTGTAAATAAAATGCAAGAAATATATGGGGGACCTGGGATTCTAACCCAGGTCCCATTGGACTATGCACGCCTTCCACTACCACTCAGCCAATGTATTCATATTGTTAGTGGAATAAACAAAGGATATTATATGTGAAAAGCAATCAATATGCTGGAATTTGAAAAAACAAGCGCCAATATTCAAAACCAGCCAATGGGGAAGAAACACGTCTTCATCTTCTCCAACAAAACCTGTTCTTTTTCCCGCGGGTTTGAATCCGCAACAAAATCCATGGCTCGATCCCAAAATCGTCTATAGGCTATGGAAACGAACTTTGAGACCATCATCTTACTCGTCTCCTTCCACTGATTCCATTTATGTCCATGGTTTGTTTCAATTTTTCCTGAAATCAAAACGCCCAAATACAAGTCTCCAAAACCCTAGGTTCGGGTATGGTGCTATAGGCTATGAAAACATAATTGAATGATGCAGAAATGTTCTAAATGGAACGATAAACACAAATATGCAAAGGTTTTGGCGAAAGAGTGCAAGAATAAGAGAACATGATTTCTTGTACAGGGGTGTTTTTCAAAGGACTTACAACGCGTTTGGGGATGTTCCAGGACTCGTGAATGGTTGCTTTAGCTCCAGTGGATGTCAGGCAAGAAGGCTACGTTGAGCTTTTGCCTTGAATTGGACTCCAAGCAAGATTTCGATCCCACACTTTTAAAGCTTTTTTCCAGTTTTGGTTTTGTGATTTTGGCAGCTTTCAGGTCGTGTCCCTTGTGCCTTTGCATTGTGTGAGTATAATAGAAGCAATTAGGTTTAATTTTGGGCCTTGAATCCATGTGAATTGATGATTGAAGATATGATTTGATCTTCCATGAACAAGCTTCCAAAAATGTCTCAAATCAAATATTTTGTTCATAACATGGCATGATTCGAGTTTGATCTTGTCCATGATGGTAATTGAAAGCTGTATCAATAAAAAAGATCTTGTTTTATCAATATTTGGATTTTATTTGGATTTAAAATAAATTAATTCAATAAAAATCAAATAAAATAGAAAAATCAATGAATGGACATAAAACTGAAGATAGGACACGTGTGTGGTGTGACAAGATCAAATCAAGTGGAAAAAAGTGGGCCCTTTTGACAAAATTTGAAGTTTTGGGGATAGTTGACTTTTGGCAATTTTGGAAAAATGCCCAACTTCAACAATGCATAACTTCTTCAATTTTGAACCTTTGGAGGTGTTCTTGGACTTTTTAGAAACCTTGAGATGTACTATAACCAAACCTTATGGTCTCATCTCATTTTGATATTCCATGCTCAAGTTATAAGGTTTGGAAAAAAATGTGTTTTTGTTGACTTTCAAAAATGACCTATAATGTCCAAATTTGTAACTTTTTGTGAGTGCATTTCTTGATCTTGGGGTGTGCATATGGATTTAGGGAATTGCATCCTCTTAAAAATGAGCTTTGGATGGTTCATTTCTCATAAAGTATGAGAAAGTTATGCTTGGTCAAAGTTGAGTTGAGTTTTCCTACAAAACCCTAATTTAGCAACTTTTGAATCTTGATGAATCTTGAGCAATCCTTGATGAGTCATGATCAACCCTTGATCAAATTATGAATTTTCCTTAAAAATGAGAATGTTGACAAAAAATCTTGAGGTTTGACTGTTTGTAGGTCACATTTGACTTTTGCCCTAACACAGTCGATTTTTGGACCTCTTGAGCAATTGACTGACCAAACTTCCTCTGCAAGGCTTGAAATTTGACATGGATGAACTTGATAACATATTAGGACATTGGGGAGCACTTTAGGTCATTTGGAGGTAAGGACCTTGATGCAACACAAAACCCTAATTTGAGGTTGACTGCCTTAGGAGGTGATTTGACTGTCTAATTCTTGAGCAATCTTGAGTCACTTGGAGATCATTCTTGCCATGTCTTGAGAAATATGGGAGGGAAAATTTTGGGGTACAACACTGCTCATGAAGAGTCCTCCACTTGTTACTTTCCAAAGATATCAATCATGCACAAGCTGCTCATGAAGAGTCCACCACTTTCTACTTCCAAAGATATAAATAATGTACAAGCTGCTCATGCAGAGTCCACCACTTATTACTTTCCAAAGATATCAATAATGTACAAGCTGCTCATGAAGAGTTCACCACTTTCTACTTCCAAAGATATCAATAATTAACAAGTTGCTCATGAAGAGTCTACCACTTGCTACTTTCCAAAGATATCAATAATGCACAAACTGCTCATGCAGAGTCCGCCACTTGCTACTCCCAAAGATATCAATAATGCACAGGCTGCTCATGATGAATCCGCTACTTGCTACTTCCAAAAATATCAATAATGTACAAGTGGCTCTTGAAGAGTCTGCCACTTGTTGTTTTCAAAGGATATTAAAGCACATAAGTTTCTCATAAAGAGACTGCCACTTGTTGTCTTTCAAAGATATCGATAATGTACAAGCTGCTCGTGAAGAGACCATCACTTGTTGTTTTTCCAATAACATACAAGCTTCTTATGAAGAGACCACCACTTGTTGTTTTCACATAACATACAAGCTGCTCGTGAAGAGATCGATACTTCTGGTTTTCCAGTAACATACAAGTTGCTCATGAAGAGACCGCCACTTGTTGTTTTCCCATAACATGCAAGCTGCTAATAAAGAGACCTCCACTTGTTGTTTTCTGATAACATACATACAAGTTTCTCGTGAAGAGACCGACGCTTGTTGTCTTCCAATAACATACAAGCTGCTCATGAAGAGACCGCCACTTGTTATTTTCCAATAACAATAACATACAAGCTGCTCGTGAAGAGATCGTCGCTTGCTGTCTTCCAAAGATATCAAATACACAATATGCTCGTGAAGAGTCTGCCACTTGCTTTCTAAAAAAGATATTAACAAACACACAAGCTGCTCATGAAGAGACCGCCACTTGCTGTCTTGAAAAGATTCCAAAAGAGTGTTGCAACAACACTACTGGGAAATAAAGTTCATCTTCGATGGGAAACCATGAATAGATTCTTCCTGAGGAGAAAAAGTATTTAAATGTGAAAAATAAATGCACTCTCCATCTAGGTTTCACAGACTAGAGAGATCCATGGGGTAGCGTCCACAGGAGACGAAGCTCAATCCAAGAATAAAAATGGAGAGAAAAAGTCAAACAAGACTCTACCAGATAAGGGATAAACTCAACTGGGACTTATCCTATCCTGATATGAAAGGAAGGCTAAAACAAAAACCCTTCCACGGGGAATGAACTCGGTGGGAAAATAATAAGGATGTACACTTTCTACTTAAGTTGTCACTCCATTTAGAAAGAGGAAATAAGTTACTTGGGGATAAACACAACCAACTGAAATCGACCCAAAAACCTAGAGAAATGCGGATGTGCATGAATGATGTAATTGTGAATGAATAAATGAAGTGTCATGTACATGCTGATAAAACAGACAAAATAGATAAATTGGAGATGAAAAGACATCATAGTACAAACAAATACTCGGCTAATATCGACGTGATGGGAACATTACTGGAGATAGAACAAAAGCCATCGACATAGCATATTTCTTCTATAAGGGTCTAAGCTCTCTGGAGAGGAAGATACTTTTTGGGAGAAAACCCAAAGTCCAATCTTCTAACATTAATAACCCATTGAAAGGATAACAACATGAACTCTGTTGCAGCTGGAGAAAAATCTTGCTTAGCTGGAAATATTGGGGAACACCATCATCTGAAAATGTGTGCAAAATATATCACATATCTTGACAAATCTGGATTGCCCCTGGAACTAACTTTGTATTCCCCAAGTTTACTGCTGATAAACTGCATGATGCACGACAATTCTGGTGAATAACTTCACTTCTTAAATGCCCCAAGTTACATGGTTTACGAGAATAAATCTTCCCAAGAGGATTTTAAAAAATACTTGACACCCAAAATTCCCCAATGTCTTCAAACGCTTGGAGAGATTCGTTGAGTCTCGAAGTGTATGCCTCAAATTTACTGTATTTGGCACAACAGAGTTTTCAAATTTTCCCTATGAGGGTAAACAAACTATGAAGGCACCAACTTGTTCATGCTAAAGGTCTTCAGGCGACATGCCCCTGGATATGATCATTTTTAGAAATGATTCTCCAATTACTTAACAGAGTTATAGACCTCAAAAGATTAAAATCTTCACTGGTGCTTATATGTAAGCTTCCTTGACATTAAACAAATGTTTTACAAGTAGGAAACGTTTATTCTGAGAATGAAAATTCTAATCCAACAATTATGTAAGCCTTGAATATTTTTTTTGAAAAAATGCCGTGAAGCTTGCGAATTAGGGCATCATTTATTTTTGTATGAAAGGTAACGAAAGCATATGATACCAACACAAATATTTTAGTAAAACTTATGGGAGTCAGGAAACACCATCTCGTTGGAGTATGCTTTTGAAATAAACTCTGTTTCAATTAGGACTTTTAAGGGTTGTAACGTGGCCTGGTTCACGGTTTTAGAAAAAATATTTTAAGGCTCAAAATATTTGGTGCCCACCCCCTTCATGATGTTCTTCGGTCTTATATTCACTTAATTTGATACGAGCACTCATCTCCCGAGAGGATTTAGCTGATGGTTGAGGAATCAATGATATTCTTTGGACACGATAGTCACGCACTCTTTACTTTTGTCACACGACTCTGTTCTTTGTTGAGGATTTTATGTTGTAATCCTTTCTCACCTTTCAAGCTTTGCTTTCCCTAACTTTTGCCTGAACTAATTCTTTTGAATTGATAGTCCAGTGGGATGCCCTAACTTTTTCCTAAGCAACTTGTTTTTTCAAGTTTTGACTTAGCGGGGCTTTTAGTCCCTTTCTTTTTTATCATTTTTTATTCATTTTGTTTTTTCTTTCATTTTGAACACGTCGTGTGACTTTGAGTCGTATGTGACTTGTTGGAAGAATTGTGACTTCCTGATTTCTTGGTAGATGAGGGATAGCCATTATTATATCCTTATTTCTTGACCACTTGATGTGTGTGAGATACCCATTGGGATATCGTCTTGTTTTGATGCACACGACTGATAGGCGAAAATTGACCATTGCGATTTTGACTTTCCTCAACCTTTTGAAGGATAACCATTGTTGTATCCTTAGACGCACACTCTTGATGAGATTTGAATACTCAATCAAATTAACTAAACACTACCTTGCCCCGAGTTAAAAATGAGGTTTTTTTCTAAACAAAAAGAAACTCCTACTTCAAGACTCAAAGGGGTTAACAAAGGTTTCACTCCCTTATATCTCCAGTGTTTGGGAATTTGAAACAATACCTGTACATCATCAACAGGGTTTTATCCAAAAGTATACAACCAGAAATCTTGTGTTTTAAATTCATCATCCCCCTTCCAATCTTTGCATAGGCAAGATAATGGATAACAAGTTGGTATCATAATGCAAAAAGTAATTTTCAAATTGAAACAAATACGAGTGAAACGAATGGATTCCTTCGAGACAAACATACTAATTGTATTAAGATAATCATTCAAGTGCAAACAAGTTCTACATGCAAACAGTGCAACGATAAACAAGAAAGATTACAAATGAAAAAGTAGTAAAATGCTAATTAAACTGAGAAGACTCTCTTCTTTAAACTCCAAGGTATCCTTCAATCGCGTTTATTCTTTGGCAATGACATGACTTGAACTTCAAGACCAATATATTTAAATGACAAGATACCACTCCTGACCAACTTCTGGACTCCATCTTTCAATGAATAACAATGTTCAATGCTATGCCCAGGGGCTCCATGATGAAAGGCACAAGTTAAATCATCTTTGTAGTACCACAACATCTTCTCAGGAACCTTTGGTGAAAGTCGAGTTTGAACCAAATTCCTTTGCATCAGGTTAGGGAACAACTCTGTATAGGTAATTAGAATGCATCAAATTGAATTTTCCTCTAATTAGAAAATTATTGATTATGTTGATGAACTGGAGCTGTAGAAAGTAAATTGAACACAAGGATGAACATGATGATTCTGGCGATGATTATTTCATCCTCTGGCTCTCTTCTTGGAAATGTTATTATCAGCCTTCTTCACAGCACTAGCTGAGCCACCATCTTCATATAAACATACCTTTCGGACATCTTCTTCTAGACGCACTCCTATATTCCCCTTGTCAAGAAAGTCACTAGGTGCATTAATTATCATCTTCTCGTGAAAGAACTATTTCAGAGTTTCAGTGAAGACCTTTGACATCGCTTCTTCCTTCCTAGAAGGATTAACTTGGGGGGCAACTAAAATTTCAACCAAACCAGCTAGATGCTTTATACCAGCTTTTAAAGTAACCATCTCCTTACGGAGTTCAGAAGTCTCTTGCTTAATATTATCCATTATTCTCTTAGCGCGAGTGTTGTACTGGTGAGACCAAAGGAAAAATAAGGCTTGGAAATGACTTTTAAAGGTGGAAAAAAATGTAGAATGATACATGATATGTAAATGCGAAAGAGAGTTTTTATTTGATTTTCAAGGAACTCAAGATATTAAGTTGTAAACATCAAAGTATGAAGATAGAAGATGAATTTTAAATTGGATCAAAACACTTATCAAATTATCATCAAGATCAATCATCCATTTTGGTGGATTAGGGTTTTCACCCCATCAACACCCAAGATCCATTGAGCTTGACAAAACTTGTGATGTTTACAAAGAAAGATTTCTAAATTCCTTGAAAATCAAGTAGAAAACGGTTTCATGGATGCATTAATGCATGGTTATGCAACAACCACAAGCAAGGTCACAAACAAAGTCGAAAGGTTCAACGTCACGAGTATGGAGTAAAAGGTAAAGACCACCCCAAGGTATGTACTAAAGGTTTAATCGCACCTGTAAAACAATGTTCTAAAGTTTCCCAGAGTCTACATTCCTCCTTCGAATATTACAAACATATCGATTACTCAGTAATTAGTAATATTCTCAAGAGAAACTCGTCCGAGTGTAGCATCGCATGACAACGACTTCCGGATTACTCTGTTATAGTCTCTGTACTACACCTAAAAGGTCAAGATGGGTTAAGGGTTCTACATTTCTCAGCTTTTCTAGCTACCAGGTCGAAAGTAATAATGTTTTCTTGATTTCTCGGTAAACAAATACTACATTTAAATGGGCTTCAACCGAGTGGGAGATTTCATGTCTCTTTCTTCGGGATTACTCCCTCAAAGTTAACATGACTATACCGCCATCCTATTCTTAAGTGTAACTTAGTCCGGGTATAGGACTCGTCCTTTGTAACTATCATTAACACCCAAATAACCATAATATATACATATAATCAAACAATCAAATAATAATAAAACAGATAAGACAAACTAGGCTTAACGCGCTTAGGGATGGACCACCAAGAGGTCAATCTTTCCCCAGCAGAGTCGCCAATTCTATAGCAATAAAAAATGTAGCGGGGTAAATCGGAGTTCGAGCTATTAATTAACTCGTCTCACAAAAGCAAGAGTCGCCACCGCGCTTTATTATTTCCAAGGGAAAAGGGAAAAGAGCGTAATAAAACCCTAAAATATGCAATGTAAAATAATACTTAAAAGTAATGAAAATATAATGCGTTTTTGAAAGAGATCGAGAGTTTGGGATTGGTTATGTAGTAGGAATGTATTAGCACCCAATAAATCAGCGGTACTCCGCATGAACCTTTTCTAATATCTAATTTTTAGTTAAAATTGTTTGTTTGATTAAAATGGTTCGTTTGGCTAAAAATATTTTGTTTGGACGATATTTTGAAGATACGAGACCTAGTGTCGAAGTTTTGGCTTAAAAGGCGTGAGTTTGAAAATTGAGTTTTTAGGAAAATTATCTTAAGTTTATCAAAATAGTAAACAAACAAAAAATGAATGAGGGTATTCGCACGATCGTATTACTTATGAAGTTAACAAAACATTCCCTTGGATTTTAAACGGACGAAAGATACAAAGATTAAACGATCGAGAATAAAGTTAATTAAAATGATAATTGAACAATTAAATAACCAAATATTAAATAGAAGACTAATTTATACTAGCATGCATTTTTTAAAAATTAAATAAACAGCAAAAATTAAATAAAAGCATGTGTTTGAATAATTAAATAAACAACAAAAATTAAATAAAAGCATGTGTTTGAATAATTAAATAAACAACAAAAATTAAATAAAAGCATGTATTTGAAAAATTAAATAAATAGCAAAAAATAAATAAAAGCATGTATTTGAATAAATAGATAGTAAAAATTAAATAAAAGCATGTATTTGAAAAATTAAATAAATAGCAAAAAATAAATAAAAGCATGTATTTGAATAAATAGATAGTAAAAATGAAATAAAAGCATGTATTTGAATAATTAAATAAATAACAAAAATTAAATAAAAGCATGTATTTCTGTATTTTATAATAATTATAATAAACTAAACTAATATATAATCAAATCTAATAGAGTTGAAAGAAAAAAAGCTTAAAAGAGAAAAAGAACAAAAAAAATGTCCCAGCAGGGGACGAACTCAGGTCTTTTTAGGTTATAACTAATATGCTTTGCCAATAATACTAGATTGCTATTTGTTATATCTATGATTAAATTAGAAGAAAAGGGAAAACGATAACAGGAAATTGGGCCAGCAGCCCAATGGCTGACCCGGTTGACATGAAGGGAACAAAGAAAAAGAAACTTATAACCCTAATATAATTAGGCGTCGTGAAAGTTTTGTTATTGAGAAGAGAATTACAGGTTAATAATATTTCCAATAGAATTCAATTGAAAGGAGCATTGAAACGGTAAAAAGCAATGATCCTCTATGTCCCTTGTGTACCGTCACCATCATCTTCTTCATCACAAATTTCTCTCAATCTGGTTTGCTTCTGATCCGTCACCCACGTCACGATTTAGTCGATTCCACCACATGGTGCCATCATCTTCTTCTTCGAGACTTCAATCGAATCATATCTCCGACGAACTACAGCTCTCCGCCTCACTCGAAGTCAGTTTTAATTTTATCTCAACTTTCTCTTTCAATTATTTTGCGATTTCAATTTCTTGTGGTTCTGCTTTTATTGTTGAATTCGATTGTCGTAGTACGTTGTGTGATGCAGAATTGTTGAATGTTCAGTTGCAGGGGAATCGTGATGTGATATGGTGTGCGGATGATAGCACGAGATGATAAACTATTTCAGTTTGAGGAAGCTGGAGGAACGAGATGGGTTCTTGTTGAAGGAGATGGGTGTGAATTGAGAAAGGGGAAGCATGGAGAGTCTGCAACTTCTGTATATTTCTAATTTTCTCTGTTTTGTCTTATTCAAAAGAGATGGCAACTAGTGATTTATGATATGCTTGTATTTTCAGTTTCGTAGTTTCACAATTACATCAACAACAAGATAAGTAATAACTATAACAATAATCAACAATAACAAATTTGAGCGGTAGACAATAACAACAGGGCAAGGAAATAAATAGAGTGGTACATAAAGAAGAAAGACTCACACAGTCGGAGCTAGTCCAACGAGTTCTCGTTTCTGGAAAACTAAGACAGGTAAACTTGAATTTCCCCTATTTCCTTCTGAGATCTGCAAAAAAAAACTTGTTGTTGTCAATGCGTTGTTATGGTTTTGTAGATGAATATACATACTGGCTGCAAAGTCTGTGTTGTTGTATTATTTCCCTTACTTCCTTCCCTCTTGGATTAAACAATTTTTTCTTTACTGTCTTCTCGGAGTTTTTTTGGTGTATTTCTTGCTGATTATTGCATGAGATTTTCATATCTAATCCCCTCTTTTTTTATTAACTGTAATAAAACTCTCTTATATAGGCTAGTGAATGGGAATTGGGAGGGAAAAGTTATTGAGTTTGAACAGATTTGTGTGTCCTATTTCAATACTTTCTTCTGTAAATTTCTATCCTTCCCTTTTGATGCAATGTTTAGCATGTTAGGCTTGCAGGGCTGTTGTTTGGACTAATCTGTAGGCTGGTTTCTACTTTGTGATGTAGGATTTATGTTGCTTATTCGATGCAAATTATTTGGAATGATATGCAGGTTTGGACAACAAGGGATAAACATTGTTTCTCATATTCCAGCAGGTTTTTTTTGTTGTCTTATGGACTGTATTTTGACTGTTTTATTTGGATAGTTTGGACTGTTTATGACAGCAAATGTGCAGTCTTTTGGCAGCATTGCAGCAGGGGCAACAACATGACCATTGTGCAGCAAAACTTGGATAAGGACATAAGGGTTTTTGTGCAAGTTTGTGCAAGGATTTGGATCAAGGAAAATTTGGACAACAAGTTTGAGGTGTGAAGTTTATAGGGCATTAGAAGTAGCTCAAGTCTTGATTTGCTTGTAACTTCCTTTGTAATTTTCCTTGTGATAAATGATGTTTGAATTTTTGGTGTAAATCTTTGATGAATCTCAAAATTTCTCTTGAAAAAACCTTGGATGGAATTTTAAATGTCACTTAAAATTATGTCTTTTATGAAGAATGAACCAAATGGGCTTGAATAGGTCATGAATGATGATGGTTGAATCTTTGAATGAATTTGAAGTCTCTTGAATGATTCTTGAATACAACTCACTTTTGATAAAAAAATGTTGTTAACTTTGAATCATGAGTGAAAATATTTATCTTTTGTGGGCTTGTATTAATCTTGACTGATATTGGAATGGAGTCTTGATCCATTCTTGAATAATCTTGAAATTACGCACCAAATTGAACCTTGCATTTGGATGAATGGGTTATGGCACATGCCTTGCAATCTCAAATCAATTATGATACATGCCTCAATTTTATCCCCATGAATAAAGTTCTGAATTTAAAGTGGATAATTGAATCGTGGCTAAAAGGATGAGTGTATTTGAAACTTTGAATTAAATTGAATTTAATGGCATCTCGCGAGTGAATATCCAAATCATTTCCAATGAGAACCTAATTCAAATCTTTGATTCATGGTAATTTGCAATACATGTAAACAGTATAAATTGCGCCTTTAAGAAATTCAATCAACAATCCACCTTAATCCAACGATCGATACTATTCAATTGCAAATGACTTGAAGTAGGCAACAAGCAATCAAAGAATCATTGAACTAAAACTCCAGTTTCATGAATTATCCCAACATAAGAATCAAACGCCCCCTTGAGAAAACGTCCGTGGCATGAATTGAACCTCGATCTTTGAAGTAATCTCGTAGAAAATGCTATTTGTGATACTTCACAAAAGAATCACCTCAAGACGTTGAAAATTGAAGAAGTTATGATCGTTTGAACTTGAACTTACAAGAGTTAACTTTTGGTCGAAATGCTTTGAATCGACTTGCAAACTTGATCTTTCTTCGCATTCCAAAGCATCTTGATGCACACGTAAACCAGTGATGATGAAATCTTGACTGTGCTTTGAGGAATCTTTGGAGAAGCTTGAGACCACTTGTCGAACAAGGCGTGGAAAGAAAAACACGATCCTCTGAAGTTCCTCGAGACATAAGCTATCACACTTAAGAAAATTGTAATCAAAATGAGCCTGATCAAAGCTTTAGAAGTCGTGTATTGGTGAATCAGTCTTTGAGAATCAATAATCAATTGTACTTCTGGCTTGAGGGACTCAAAACCCTAATTGAAGCGCAACGCCTGATGTCCTTGATTTAGACCAGTCTCTGCACATGAAATCAAAGAAACAAAAAACATACACTTTATGCTTAATTAGAAGTTAGTCCTTCATAAAAATAAAAAGTTCACCACACTCGATAATCTTTGCACCGACAATGCTAGAAGGTGAAAAGTTCGAAATCGACCATATTTCATGACCTTGATTTTTATATGAAAAATGCAAATTAAAATGGGATCTTAGGTCAAAAACTAGGGTATGAAAGCTGCTCCTATTTAAGTTTCTTCTATTCGGAGATATGAATATTGAAATCTTCATCTCGACGAGATTGAAGGGACTTAAATATAGAATACACAATTTTTGGCCTTAAGATACCACAATTATGTTCATGATATGATATGAATGTAATATTTTTAATTTTATGGGGAATGATGTCGCATGAGACAAATTACTGCTAGAGAGACCAAACAATATATAGAATAATCCACAAGGGAAGAGATTATAACTCCATTGGAGAAATAGAGTCATAGACTTCAAATGAGAGACTCTGATTGGAGAATAACTTTGAGGGAAGAAATGAATGATTTACATCAGTATTGAGACTGGAAAAGAAATGATTTACATCAGTACTGAGATTGGTAAAAGCTTAACTCTATTAGGGCAAAGTCTAATGAGGAGAAAGAAAAGGATACTGACTAACAAACGAGTGAACTACCAGCTCATAGAACAATAATAAGTTCCCAAAATTATGGCATTCCACCTAGAACGGGTCTCAACTTCTTCTTTGATCAAGATATCACTCGGAAAAGATAATAAACTTCTCTGACTTCTGGGTTTCGCCTAGAATAGAGAATAGTTTCTTCTTTATCCAAGATATCACTCGGAAAAGGTAATATACAAACTTCTCTGCGGGAATTTTTTTGGAGAGATGCCATTTGCTGTCGATGGGCAAACTTCTCAAAAGAAATTCCATTTGTTGTTGAAATAACATATCGTTGGGGATATACAAGCTGCTCAAATAAAGAGGATGCCACTTGCTGTCTTCCAAAGTAATCAATAATACACAAGTTGCCCATGAAGAGACCGCCACTTGTTATCTCCAAAGATATCAATAATGCACAAGCTGCTCATGAAGAGACCGCCACTTGTTACTTCCAAAGATATTAATAATGCACAAGATGCTCATGAAGAGTCCGCCACTTATTACTTTCCAAAGATATCAATAATGCACAAGCTGCTCATGAATAGTCCGCCACTTGCTACTTTCCAAAGATATCAATAATGCACAAGCTACTCATGAAGAGTCTTCCACTTGCTACTTCCAAAAATATCGATAATTCACAAGCTTCTCATGAAGAGTATGCCACTTGCTACTTTTCAAAGATATCAATAATGCACAAGCTGCTCATGAACAGTTTGCCACTTGCTACTTCCAAAGATATCAATAATGTACAAGCTTCTCATGAAGAGTCTGCCACTTGCTACTTCCAAAGATATCAATAATGCACAAGCTTCTCATGAAGAGTCCGCCACTTGTTACTTTCCAAAGATATTAATAATGCACAAGCTGCTCATGAAGAGTTTTCCACTTACTACTTCCAAAGATATCATTAATGTACAAGCTTCTCATGAAGAGTCTGTCACTTGTTACTTTCCAAAGATATCAATAATGTACAAGCTGTTCATGAAGAGTCCTTCACTTGCTACTTCCAAAGATATCAATAATGCACAAGCTACTCATGAAGAGTCCTCCACTTGTTACTTTCCAAAGATATCAATAATGCACAAGCTTCTCATGAAGAGTCTGCCACTTGCTACTTCCAAAGATATCAATAATGCATCGGCTGCTCATGAAGAGTCCGCCACTTGCTACTTCCAAAAATATCAATAATGTACAAGATGCTCATGAAGAGTCTGCCACTTGCTGTCTTCAAAGGATATTAAAGCACACAAGTTGCTCATAAAGAGACTCACACTCGTTGTCTTTCAAAGATATCGATAATGTACAAGTTGCTCGTGAAGAGACCATCACTTGTTGTTTTTCCAATAACATACAAGCTTCTTATAAAGAGACCGCCACTTGTTGTTTTCCCATAACATACAAGCTGCTCATGAAGAGACCGCCACTTGTTGTTTTCCAATAACATACAAGCTGCTCATGAAGAGACCGCCACTTGTTGTTTTACCATAACATGCAAGTTGCTCATAAAGAGACCACCACTTGTTGTTTTCTAATTACATACATACAAGATTATCGTGAAGATACCGCCACTTGTTGTCTTACAATAACATACAAGCTGCTCATGAAGAGACCGCCACTTGCTATTTTCCAATAACAATAACATACAAGCTGCTCGTGAAGAGACCGTCGCTTGCTGTCTTCCAAAGATATCAAATACACAAGATGCCTGTGAAGAGTCTACCACTTGTTGTCTTCAAAATATATTAACAAACACACAAGTTGCTCAAGAAGAGACCATCACTTGCTGTCTTGAAAAGATTCCAAAAGAGTGTTGCAACAACACTACTGGGAAACAAAGTTCATCTTTGATGGGAAACCATGAATAGATTCTTCCTGAGGAGATCAAGTATTTAAATGTGACAAATAAATGCACTCTCCATCTATGTTTCACAGACTAGAGAGATCCACAGGGTAGCATCTGCAGGAGATGAAGCTCAATCCAAGAACAAAAATGGAGAGAAAAAGTCAAACAAGACTGTACCAAATGAGGGATAAACTCAACTGGGACCTATCCTATCCTGAGATGAAAGGAAGGCTAAAACAAAAACCCTTCCATGAGGAATGAGCTCAGTGGGGAAATAATAAGGATGTAGACTTTCTGCTTAAGTTGTCACTCCATTTGGAAAGAGGAAATAAGTTACTTTAGGATAAACACAACAAAAGGAGATGGACACAAAAACCTAGAGAAATGCGGATGTGCATGAATGATGTAATTGTGAATGAATAAATGAAGTGTCATGTACATGCTGACAAAACAAACAAAATAGATAAATTGGAGATGAAAATACATCACAGTACATACAAATACTCGGCTAATCTCGACGTGATGGGAACATTACTGGAGATAGAACAAAAGCCATCGACAAAGCATATTTCTGCTATAAGGGTCTAATTTCTCTGGAGAGGAAGATACTTTTCGGGAGAAAACCCAAAGTCCAATCTTCTAACATTAATAACCCCTTGAAAGGATAACAACATGAACTCTACTGCAGCTGGAGAAAAATCTTGCTTAGATGGAAATATTGGGGACCACCATCATATGAAAATGTGTGCAAAATATATCACATATCTTGACAAATCTGGATTTCCCCTGGAGCTAACTTTGTATGCCCCAAGTTTACTGCTGATAAACTGCATGATGCACGACAATTCTTGCGAATAACTTCACTTCTCAAATGCCCCAAGTTACATGGTTTACGAGAAAAAAAATCATCTCAAGAGGATTTTACAAAAGACTTGACACCTAAAATTCCCCAATGTCCTAAAACTCTTGGAGAGATTCGTTGAATCTCGACGTGACTGCCTCAGATTGACTGTATTTGGCACAACAGAGTTTTCAAATTTTCCCTATGATGGTAAACAAACTATAAAGGCAACAACCTGTTCATGCTGAAGGTCTTCAGGCGACATGCCCCTGGCTATGATCATTTTTAGAAATTTTCTCCAATTACTTAACAAAGTTGTAGACCTCAAAAGATTAAAATCTTCAGCGATGCTTATATGTAAGCTTCCTTGACATTAAACAAATGTTTTACAAGCAGGAAAAGTTTATTATGAGAATGAAAATTCTAATCCAACAATTATGTAATCCTTGAAGTTTTTTTTGAAAAAATGCCACGAAGCTTGCGAATTAGGGCATCATTTATTTTTGTATGAAAGGTAACGAAAGCATATGATACAAACACAAATATTTTTGCAAAACTTATTGGATTCAAGAAACACCATCTCGTTGGAGTATGCTTTTGAAATAAACTCTGTTTCAATTAGGAATTTTGAGGATTGTAACGTGGCTTGGTTCACGGTTTTAGAAAAAATATTTTAAGGCTCAAAATATTTGGTGCCCACCCTCTTCATGATGTTCTTCAGTCCTATATTCTGTTAATTTGATACGAGCACTCATCTCCTGAGAGGATTTAGCTTATGATTGAGGAATCACTGATATTCTTTGGACACGACAGTCACTCACTCTTGACTTTTGTCACACAACTCTGTTCTTTGTTTAGGATTTTATGTTGTAATCCTTTCTCACCTTTCAAGCTTTGCTTTCCTTAACTTTTTCCTGAACTAATACTTTTGAATTGATAGTCCAGTGGGATTCCCTTACTTTTGCCTAAGCGACTTGTTTTTTCAAGTTTTGACTTAGCGGGGCTTTTTGTCTCTTTCTTTTTTTATCATTTTTTATTCATTTTGTTTTTTTTTCCTTTTGAACACGTCATGTGACTTTGAGTCGTATGTGACTTGTTGGAAGAATTGTGACTGCCTGATTTCTTAGTAGATGAAGGATAGCCATTATTGTATCCTTATTTCTTGACCACTTGATGTGCGTGAGATACCCATTGCGATATCGTCTTGTGTTGATGCACACTACTGATAAGCGAAGATTGACCAATGCAATTTTTACATTCATCAACCTTTTGAAGGATAACCATTGTTGTATCCTTAGACGCGCACTCTTGATGAGATTTGAATACTCAATCAGATTAACTGAACACTACCCTGCCCCGGGTTAAAAATGAGGTTTTTTTCAGAACAAAAAGAAACTCCTACTTCAAGACTCAAAGGGGTTAACAAAGGTTTCACTCCCTTATATCTCCGGTGTTTGGGAATTTGAAACAATACCTGTAATCTTGCGTTTTAAATTCACCATCCCCCTTCCAATCTTTTCCTAGGAAAGATAATGGATAACAAGTTGGTATCATAATGCAAAAAGTAATTTTCAAATTGAAACAAATACGAGTGAAATTAATGGATTTCTTAGAGACAAACATACTAATTGTATTAAGATAATTATTCAAATGCAAATAAGTTCTACATGGAAACAGTGCAACGATAGACAAGAAAGATTACAAATGAAAAAGAAGTAAAATGCTAATTAAACTGAGAAGACTCTCTTCTTTAAACTCTAAGGTATCCTTCAATCAATTTTATTCTTTGGCAATGACTTGACTTGAACTTCAAGACCAATATCTTTAAATGAAAAGATACCACTTCTGACCAACTTATGGACTTCAGCTTTCAATGAATAACAATGTTCAATGCTATGCCCAACGGCTCCCTGATGAAAGGCGCAAGTTAAATCATATTTGTAGTACCACAACATCTTCTCAGGAACCTTTGGTGAAAGTCGAGTCTGAACCAAATTCCTCTGCATCAGGATAGGGAACAACTCTGTATAGGTAATTAGAATTGGATCAAATTGAATTTTCCTCTGAATAGGAACTTGTTGATTCTGTTGATGAACTAGAGCTGTAGAAAGTAAATTAAACACAGGGATGAGCATGATGATTCTGGCGATGATTATTTCTTCCTCTGGCTCTCTTATTGGAAAGGTTATTATCAGCCTTCTTCACACCACTAGTTGAGCCACCATCTTCATATAAACATCCCTTTCAGACATCTTCTTCTAGACACACTCCCACATTCCCCTTGTCAAGAAAGTCACTAGGTGCATTAATTATCATCTTCTCATTAAAGAACTATTTCATAGTTTCAGTGAAGACCTTTGACATCGCTTCTTCCTTCCTAGAAGGATTGACTTGGGCGGCAACCAAAATTTCAACCAAACCAGCTAGATGCTTTATACCAACTTTCAAAGTAACCATCTCCTTACGGAGTTCAGAAGTCTCTTGCTTTATATTCTCCATTATTCTCTTAGCGCGGAAGTTGTACTGGTGAAACCAAAGGAAAAATAAGGCTTGGAAATGACTTTTGAAGGTGGAACAAAAAATGTAGAATGATGCATGATATGTAAATGCGAAAGAGAGTTTTTATTTGATTTTCAAGGAACTCAAGATATTAAGTTGTAAACATCAAAGTATGAATATAGAAGATGAATTTTAAATTGGATCAAAACATTTATCAAATTATCATCAGATCAATCATCCATTTTGGTGGATTAGGGTTTTCACCCCATCAACACCCAAGATCCATCGAGCTTGACGAAACTTGTGATGTTTACAAAGAAAGACTTCTAATTTCCTTGAAAATCAAGTAGAAAAGGGTTTCATGGATGCATTAAGGCATGGTTATGCAACAACCACAAACAAGGTCACTAACAAAGTTGAAAGGTTCAACGTCACGAGTATGGAGTTAAAGGTAAAGACCACCTCCAAGGTATGTACTAATGGTTTAATCACACCTGTAAAACAAGGTTCTAAAGGTTCCCAGAGTCTACATTCCTCCTTCGAATATTACCAACATCTCGATTACTCGGTAATTAGGAATGTTCTCAAGAGAAACTCGTCCGAGTGTAGCATCGCGTGATAACTACTTCCGGATTACTCTGTTATAGTCTCCGCGCTACACCTAAAAGGTTAAGATGGGTTAAGGGTTCTACAGTTCTCAGCTTCTCTAGCTCCCAGGTCAAAAGCAATAATGTCTTCTCGATTACTCGGTAAACAAATACTACATTCAAAGGGGCTTCCACCGAGTGGGGGATTTCATGTCTCCTTCTTCGGGATTACTCCCTCAAAGTTAACATGACTATACCGCCCGTCGTATTCTTAAGTGTAACTTAGTTCGGGTATTGGACTCGTCCTTTGTAAATATCATTAACACCCAAATAACCATAATATATACATATAATCAAACAATCAAATACTAATAAAACAAATAAGACACACTAGGCTTAACCCACTTAGGGATGGATCACCAAGAGGTGAATCTTTCCCCAGCTGAGTCGCCATTTCTGTAGCGATAAAAAATGCAGCGGGGTAAATCGGTAATCGAGCTATTCATTAACTTGTCTTACAAAAGCAAGAGTCGCCACCGTGCTTTATCATTTCCAAGGGAAAAGGGAAAAGGGAAAAGAGCAAAATAAAACCCTAAAATATGCAATGTAAAATAATACTTAAAAGTAATGAAAATATAATGCGTTTTTGAAAGAGATCGAGAGTTCGGGGGTTGGTTATGCAGTGGGAATGTATTAGCACCCAATGCATCTGCGGTACTCCACAGGAACCTTTTGTAATATCTGTTTTTGGTTAAATTTGTTTGTTTGATTAAAATCATTCGTTTGGCTAAAACTGGTTTGTTTGGATGATATTTTGAAGATACGACAACCTAGTGTCGAAGTTTTGGCTTAAAAGGCGTGAGTTTGAAAATTGAGTTTTTTAGGAAAATTATCTTAAGTTTATCAAAATAGTAAACAAACAAAAAATGAATGAGGGTATTCGCACGATCGTATTGCTTATGAAGTTAACAAAACATTTCCCTTGGATTTTAAACAGACGAAAGATACAAAGATTAAACGATCGAGAATAAAGTTAATTAAAATGACAATTGAACAATTAAATAACCAAAGATTAAATAGAAGACTAATTTATACTAGCATGCATTTTTGAATAATTAAATAAACAACAAAAATTAAATAAAAGAATGTGTCTGAATAATTAAATAAACAACAAAAATTAAATAAAAGCATGTGTTTGAATAATTAAATAAACAGCAAAAATTAAATAAAAGCATGTATTTGAAGAATTAAATAAACAGCAAAAATTAAATAAAAGCATGTATTTGAATAAATAGACAGTAAAAATGAAATTAAAGCATGCATTTGAATAATTAAATAAACAGCAAAAAGTAAATAAAAGCATGTATTTCTGTATTTTATAATAATTATAATAAACTAAACTAATATATAATCAAATCTAATGGAGTTGAAAGAAAAAAAGCTTTAAAGAACAAAAAAAAAGTCCTAGCAAGGGTCGAAGTCAGGTCTTTTTAGTTTATAACTAATATGCGTTGCCAACTGTACTAGATTGCTATTCGTTATATCTATGATTAAATTGTAAGAAAAGGGAAAACGGTAATAGGAAATTGGGCCAGCAGCCCAATGGGCTGACCCGGTTGACATGAAGGGAACAAAGAAAAAGAAACTTATAACCCTAATATAATTAGGCGCCGCGGCAGTTTTGTTATTGAGAAGATAATTACAGATTAATAATATTTCCAATAGAGTTCACTTGAAAGGAGCATTGAAACGGTAAAAAGCAACGGTCCTCTTTGTCCCTCGCGTACCGTCACCATTATCTTCTTCGTCACAAATTTCTCTCAATCCGGTTTGCTTCTGATCCGTTAACCACGTCGCGATTTAGTCGATTCCACCACACCGTGCCATCATCTTCTTCTTAGAGACTTCAATCGAATCACGTCTCCAACGAACTGCAGCTCTCCGCCTCACTCGAAGTCAACTTTGATTTGATCTCAACTGTCTCTTTCAATTATTTTGCGATTTCAATTTCTTGCGGTTCTGCTTTTATTGTTGAATTCGATTGTCGCAGTGCGTTGTGTGATGCAGAATTAATGAATGTTCAGTTGCAGGGGAATCGTGATGTGAAGTGGTGTGCGTATGATAGCAGGAGATGGTATACTATTTCGGTTTGAGGAAGTTGTGGGAACGAGATGGGTTCTTGTTGAAGGAGATGGGTTTGAACTGAGAAAGGCGAAGCATGGAGAGTCTGCAGATTCCATATATTTCTAATTTTTTCCATTTTGTTTTATTCAAAAGAGCTGGAAACTAGTGATTTATAATATGCTTGTATTTTCACTTTCATAGTTTCACAGTTACATCAACAACAAGATAAGTAATAACTATAGCAACAATCAACAATAACAAATTTGAGCGGTAGACAACAACAACAGGGCAAGGAAATAAATAGAGTGGTACATAAAGAATAAAGACTCACACGGTCGAAGCTAGTCCAACTAGTTCGAAAAACTTCGACAGGTAAACTTAAATTTCCCTTTTTTCCTTCTAAGATCCATAAAAAAAAATTGTTGTTGTCGGTGCGTTGTTATGGTTTTGTAGATGAATATGCATACTGGATGCAAAGTCTGTGTTGTTGTATTATTTCCCTTACTTCCTTCCCTCATGGATTAAACAATTTTTTCTTTACTGTCTTCTCGGAGTTTTTTTGGTGTATTTCTTGCTGATTATTGCGTGAGATTTTCATATCTAATCCCCTCTTTTTTTTGTTAACTGTAATAAAACTCTCTTATATAGGCCAGTGAATGAGAATTGGGAGGGAAAAGTTATTGAGTTTGAACAGATTTGTGTGTCTTGTTTCAATACTTTCTTTTGTAAATTTCTATCCTTCCCTTTTGATGCAATGTTTAGCATGTTAGGCTTACAGGGCTGTTGTTTGGACTAATCTATAGGCTGGTTATACTTTCTTATGCAGGATTTATGTTGCTTATTTGGTGCAAATTATTTGGAATGATATGCAAGTTTGGACAACAAGGGATAAACATTGTTTCTCATATTGCAGCAGGTTTTTTTTGTTGTCTTATGGACTGTATTTTGACTATTTTATTTGGACAGTTTGGACTATTTGTGACAGCAAATGTGCAGTCTTTTGGCAGCATCGCAGCAGGGGAAGCAATATGACCATTGTGCAGCAAAACTTGGATAAGGACATAAGGGTTTTGGTGCAAGTTTGTGCAAGGATTTGGATCAAGGCAAATTTGAACAGCAAGTTTGAGGTATGACGTTTATAGGACATTAGAAGTAGCTCAAGTCTTGATTTTCTTGTAACTTCCTTTGTAATTTTCCTTGTAATAAATGATGTTTGAATTTTTGGTGTAAATATTTGATGAATCTCTAAATTTCTCTTGAAAATAACCTTGGATGGAATTTGAAATGTCACTTAAAATTATGTCTTTTATGAATAATGAACCAAATGGGCTTGAATAGGTTATAAATGATGATGGTTGAATCTTTGAATGAATTTGAAGTCTCTTGAATGATTCTTGAATACAACTCACTTTTGATCAAAAATATTGTTAACTTTGAATCATGAGTGGAAATATTTATCTTTTGTGGGCTTGTATGAATCTTGAATGATATTGGAATGGAGTCTTGATCCATTCTTGAATAATCTTGAAATTACGCACCAAATTGAACCTTGCATTTGGATGAATGGGTTATGGAACATGCCTTGCAATCTTAAATCAATTATGATACATGCCTCAATTTTATGCCCATGAATAAAGTTTCTAATTTAAAGTGGACAATTGAATCGTGGCTAAAAGGATGAGTGTCTTTGAAACTTTGAATTAAATTGAATTTAATGGCATCTCGCGAGTGAATATCCAAATCATTTCCAATGAGACCCTAATTCAAATCTTCAATTCATGGTGTTGTACCCCAATATTTGCCCTCTCATTTCACAAAGGATCATCCTGGACCCTCGGGTTTGCTTCTGTCAAGTTTCAAGTCTTGAATCACAATTTTCCAAGAAAGTAATTTAAAAGGGCAAAATGGTCAAATGCATTCTGAAAAATCAAACTTTGACTTTTGTAAAAAGAATCAAGTTTCAACAATTATATTTCATCAAGACAAGAAATTGGTTCATCAAGAAGTCAAAAATCAGAAACTACTTTGAGAAAAGAAAGAAATCAATTTTTTTTAAATACTTGGAAATTTTCTAAGTGGTAAGAGATTTCAGAACTTCTGGGCCAAATTCCACGCAAGTGCAATCAGAATTTGTAAGGAGGTTCAAAACATGGCTCTCTAGTCAGAACATATGGGGGCTGTGTTCTTTGGTCAGAATATAACTCCTCAGCATATGGAGGCTTTGTTCTTTGATCAGAACATGACTCCTCAGAGTTTCATTCTTCAGCACATAAAGGATATGTTCTGCTTTCCATTCAGAACATCATCAAGCCCCAAAACCTCATCCCATCCAATCCACTGTGCTACTATGATACAACCCTGCCACCAGCTGCCACAACACTTTAAATTGCTGCTGATCCAGTCCACGCCTGCATTTTTCTTGCACCAAAATTAGCATACGAAAACTGTGATTAAAAAGAAAAGGGACAATATGCCAAAAGTGTTTAAAACTCATTTGTCCCCCCCCCCCCCCCCCCCCCCCAAAACCATAACAAATCCATCTATAAATAGTTTTTTCCATCACACGTTCAAAGGGCTGGTTTTTGGAGAGAGGTTGGCAAAAAGGAGAGAAAACAAAACCGTAAACACAACATACAAAACCCGATAACTTTTGATTCCTTGCATTCAAACTCCATTTGTTCTCAAGTGTTTCTTGATTAAAACCATCCACAGAGTGTCTGATTCACATATTAGAAACTTCCCTAACTTCTGTATTCATACTACCATACACTCTCCATCTATCTACTCAAAGAAGTCAGAACATCACCCCTTTGCTGTTCCAGAAGTTGAAAACTTCCAGCCTACTGAGTACATGAAGAAGCTGCTCATAACATCATCAGAGTTGAGGTTAACTCCGGTTCCAAGAATCTCTTCCAGCTGCAAGGTAAGCTTCTGTTGACTCTCACCACATTACTTAAGCATTACCAGATTTGCATGTTCAAAAATACAATGTAGATATCATGTTTTTGATGTTGTACATATTCTGAAACTTCATGCATCTGCCTGCCTAAGTAGAAGGAATCCCAGTTCAGAGTTTCATAAAGAAATTAGGACTCATAATTAGGATTAGAAAATTTATGTTGCTTCTGATTTTAGTTTCTGATGTTTCATGAAAACTTGACATAACTGTTGTATGCGCAACTTCTGTTCTGTTAAGAAATGACTAAGCTGCAGATGCATCAGAACTTCTAAAAACTTGTGTCCTCAGCGGATCCAGAACTTCTGAAAACTTGTTTTTCACCTTTCATGTTTGCTTCTGATTTGTGTTGCTGATATCTCTTGCTTCTGAAACATCATAAAATTTGTCATAACTGTTATGTGTGCAACTTCTGTTTTGTTAAGAAATGACTAAGTTGCAGATGTTTCGACCAGCATGGAGAAGGGAGACGAAGTTCTGTCAGTTGCATCAGAACTTTTGAAAACTTTTGAGTTCTCAGAAGATCCAAAACTTCTGAGCTTCCATATTTCTACTAACGTTGTTTCTGTTTGTACAGCACGTCAGAGTCAGAACTTCTGACCTCTTCTTTTTCAGCAGTTGCGCTGATTCTGTTTTCTTCCCTTTTATTATTTTTTTTACCATCACTTTTATTTTTCATTAATCAAAAAGACCAAAAATATTTTCTTAAATAAAATTATATCTTTTCCTAAACGAAACAAACATTTTACATTTCCTGTACATTCTTATCCATTCAATATGGTTGTAATGAGTAACTTAGGATTTAATTTGCAATCCCCATTTGAAATTATGTACCCCCATCCCCCAAATATTGTAATAGTGTAGGACTTTACATTTCTTCACTTTTATTGCTTTCATATATTGTTAGTAATTAGGGTGTGTATGAAAAGATAAAATCAACAAGTAGATAACCCTAATAAAAGATTAAATGCATGTAAATGAAACACACTATTCACACATGCACCCTTGAGGTTAGCTCCACTTGTTGCCTAAAAATGGTCATGTTATGCATGTGTGGTGTCTTAGCAAAAAAAAATCGAAATACAAGATCATAGTCCCTCGATGACGCTATAAATGCTGCCTTTCAAAATGATCTTAGTCCCTCAAAAAGAAAATTCTAAGTCATCTCACAACATTGCTATCATGGTTATACGGTGACCCGCGCCCGTCCCTTCACATCCAACGATGGGGCTTCTTACCAAATCAATGGTAAGATAGCAACATCTAAAGGAGGAGGAAAAACACACCTAAGACCTTTTAAGTAGGTAGATTGCTCCTAATTACTTGCTCAATTTCAAAACAAAATCATCCTTGCTATTTTTCAAAACAAACACCAACACTTTCAAAACATCTACCAAACTTGGAATATTTTCAAAAGCTCAACACTTTGTATATGTTCTTACGAACGAGAACTATTACAAAGTTTGTCTAAATGATGGCGCCTTTTTAAAATACTTTAAAAAAACCACACAAAGCACAATTTCAAACAAAAGCAATTGATCTAGCAAGTAACTAAGAGCCCATGGAAAACCATAGATGAAAAGGGTGCTAATACCTTCCCTTTTCATAATCTACCCCCTGAACTCAAGAGAATATCTCGAAAGGTCTTTCCTATGCTTTTTCACCTTTCCTTTTGGATAAAAGAAAAGTCGGTGGCAACTCTTGATAAACCGCAACATTTGCGAACACAAATACAAAACAACCAAGTCAGTTCTCCCATCGTATCACACATGGTAGTTTTCAATACATGTAAATAGTATAAATCGTGCCTTTAAGAAATTCAATCAACAATCCACCTTAATCTAACGATCGCTACTGTTCAATTGCAAATGACTTGAAGTAGGCAACAAGCAATCAAAGAATCATTTAACTAAAACTCTAGTTTCAAGAATTATCCCAACATAAGAATCAAACGTCCCCTTGATAAAATGTTTGTGGCATGAATTGAACCTCAGTCTTTGAAGTAATCTCGTAGACAATGCTATTTGTGTTACTTCACAAAAGAATCGCCTCAGGACATTGAAAATTGAAGAAGTTATGACCGTTTGAACTTGAACTTACAAGAGTTAACTTTTGGTCGAAATGCCTTGAATCGACTTACAAACTTGATCTCTCTTCACATTCCAAAGCATCTTGATGCACATGTAAACTAGTGATGATGAAATCTTGATTGTGCTTTGAGGAATTTTTGGAGAAGCTTGAGACCACTTGTCGAACAAGGCATCGATATAAACACACGATCCTCTGAAGTTCCTCGAGACATAAGCTATCACACTTGAGACAACTGTGATCAAAATGAGCCTGGACAAAGCTTTAGAAGTCGTGTCTTGATGAATCAGACTTCGAGAATCAATAATTAATTGTACTTCTGGCTTGAGGGATTCAAAACCCTAATTGAGGTGCAACGCTTGATGTCCTTGATTTAGACCTGTCTCTACACATGAAATCAAAGAAACAAAAAACATACACTTTGTGCTTGATTAGAAGTTAGTCCTGCATAAAAATAAAAAGTTCACCACACTCGATAATCTCCGCACCGACAATGCTAGAAGGTGAAAAGTTTGAAACTGACCATATTTCGTGACCTTGATTTTTATAAGAAAAATGCAAATGAAAATGGGATCTTAGGTCAAAAATTGGGGTGTGACATTATCCTATCATACCTTTAATAGTATGATATTCACTCTTGTATCCTTTTGTTTGTTTATCATCAGACCTTTGATAATATGATATTCACTCTTGTATCCTTTAGCTGTTTACCATCGTTATCTTATCAGACCTTTGATAGATGGTATTTAATTCACCTTTTGGTTTTTCATCATCGTTAGCCTATCAGGTCTTTGATAGATGGTTTTCCTTCCACTTCTTGTTGTTAACAATGTTAGAATATCAGATCTTTGATAATTGGTATTCATTCTTGTCCTTGTGTTGTCTACCATCATTAGCCTATCAGATCTTTGATAGATGGTACTCACCTCCTGTGGCGTGTACCACCCATTTAGGCTTTTGTCATAAATAGGGTGTGTATTACCTTCTCCTCATTGGGCTTTACCCCAGTAGAGTTAAGTCATATTTTCCCCAGCGGAGTTGATTTTCCTCCAATGGAGTTGAGTTCCTTTCCCCAATCGAGTTGGTAATCCTTTCTTAAAGATTTCTTTCTTGTTGGCTTGTTTGTTGCATCATTAAGGAATTCCCCATTAAAATTCTTGCTTATCATTTTGTTTCTTTAACTGTGATGTTGGCTCTGCATATTCATAGTTATCCCCATGGTCATGTTGTTTCCCAGTGATTGATTTTTATGGTGGATCCCTCTTTCTTAGTTCGTCTGGTGTCACAGCTTTGTCTATGTTATTTTTTCCCCAGTAGTGTCTTGTTCCCCCTGTGGATTTTGTCTTTTACATTCATAATCATAAGCATTGCATGGCATCTTAGGGTTAAAAATAGGGCTTGTTTTATATTTAAGTATCTTCAATCGCGTCGAAATGAAAATTTTAACCTTCATGTCTTCAGATAGAAGACACTTAAATAAGGGCATCTGTTATACCCTAATTTCCCCCCCTAATATCCCTCATTACTTCATATCATCACAATGCATCAAGATCACACATTAGGGTTGGTTCTCATCTCTACTCTCTCCTATCTTTAAGTTTGTCCTTGACGGACCACCAAGCACTTTGAATTGTGTATCTTGTATATGTATTTTTGTGTTTTTTAACCTCTAACCAAAATCCAAAAAGTATACTTTCTCTTTATGCTTTGTACGTTGTAGGTATTGAGCCAAGTACATCTCTCTCACCTTTTAAGCTAGGGTTTTGAAGGATAATCCTCAGTCTTTTGGATATTTAGTGTATTTTTTAGGCTTGAACTTCAAGGATGTGGTTATGGCATCAAAGTTCTATTGTTTTAGGACTCTCTCAATGTAATTTTGTTAAGATTGTCTCAAAGTTGGTGGTTGAATTCATCAAGAAACTTCATAGGTTCATGTGTGTATTTCCATGCCTTCTTCAACAAGTTTCATCAAGCATTGAGCCTCTCCATTAATTTTACTTCAATATAACATCATTTCAAGGTCTAATGTGATCCGTCATGCCTTAATTTGCAAGAAAAGTTCAAAATATTCAAAGTTGATCCAAGGGGTTTGACCTAATTTGGACAAATCCTTGATTCTATGATCACAAGTGCATAACACTCTCAATTTTCAATATTTTGAAGTGGTTCTTTATTCTATGTACTCTTATCATCATTTAAAACAACTTCTCTTCACATGACAAGATACAATTGTGCAAGGAGAATCATCAAGAGTTTGAAAAGATTACAAGTCCTTTGAGGAAACCATGGAAATCTTTGACTTGACTTCAAAAGATCATAAATTGGTCAACTTTCATCTCCTTGAGATTTTTCTTTATTCATAAGAAACTTGAGGATGTCTACTACAACTTTGATTCAAATATAAAGATCTAAAAATGTGTGTAAAGTTATGGAATTCAATGAAACATTATAGGTCATTTATGGATTTCTCAAGAAATTTTCATCATCTTCTAAGGACCATAACTCCCTCATTTTTTATTATTTTGAGTGATCTCAATTCCATAATTCCATTTTGGGAGTCTACTTCATTTCATCTTCAATAATCAAGAGCTAATTTTGGGTGGAAGACCATGTAAGTTGGCAAAACATTATAGGTCATCTTGAAGCTCCATACTTAGAAATTTTCTAAGTATCAAAATGCAGCTGTTTTTTCCTAATTTCAAAATGTCACAACTTTTAGCTCAAGTATCAAAATGAATAATTTCTTGGCACATTGTAAATATTGTGATGAGGTATTTCAAATGCAAGAAGAACGAGACCATAAAGCCTCCTGAATAAGTTGCACCATGGATTTAAAGATGGCACCTTAAAACTGAAGCTTCTCACCAAGTCGGATTTCAAATTAATTAATGTGGCTTCTAATGATCAAATTGATGTGCGTTTTCCACTTAAACATGATTAACAAACTTTCCTGGACCATTTTAAGCATTGAAACGCAACATTAGAGTGAGTTTTGATGCACATGGAGTCATACTTTTTGCAATCATCGGGTTAGCTTGGTTTGTACGATTTTCTCATAAATTTTTCCAACTCTAATAACCATTTACTCTCCTACAAATATAGCAACATATTCCTTTCATTTCCTCAAGCTTGGATAGCTTGAATCATCCTGCCAAAGTAAAACTTGAAGCTTGAAATTTGAAAATCCATTTCAACATTTCAAGCCTTCTTTCTCAAAACTGTCTTCTGATTCTTCATTCTCAATCAACATACAAACTTTTCACAACAAAAACCAAGCAATTCAAGCATAAAATCAAGCTATAGAAGTTCTTTTTAAGATCTTACAAGTTGAACTTCGTTCAAGTAGATTTCTCAACCAAATCATCACAAATAAATGCTTATGGTGTAGTCCCTTCTTCTCTGAAGTGTTTGCTTCTTCTGGATTGATTTTCCATGGTGATTTGATACTTGAATTTTCAAATTTCATTTTTCATTTTCTCTCTAGTAATTTCTAAAACGAATGAGTTGTGATTTAAATAAATTTTTTGTGAGCATATGGTTGAGATCGTCTTGAATAGACGCGTCTAATGGTACCACTATGAAAGCGTAAATTTATGGATTGAAGAATCCTTGTTTTGCCCTAGGTTCAGGCCAACGAAGGCACATCAATTGTTTTAATTTTGTTGGTTGGACTTTTTGAATCAAATGTGGCTAGTTGACTGAAGCTTGTGGTGGAAGCGTATGTTATGGCCTTCATATCTGCCAGCTCAATTAATGAGCTCAAATATGACGCCTCAGGTATTCTTGATTTGTTTTATTTTACAAATTTGATTTTTAAACTCTTTTTAATTTCAAAAATCAATATCTCTTTCATTGTTACTCAAAAAATACCAAAATAATTTCTAAAATGTTGTTTGAATTTTCTCTTTCTGATCCATATTTTTCATAACTTTATTTTTTGATTTGATTTTTTTAAATAATTTTCTCTTTGTTTCATTTGTTTTTTATTGTTTAAAAATATTTTTAACTCTTTAAAAATTCCTAAAATAAAATAAAATATGATCCAATGATGGTTTTACACTTAGGGTGATTTTATTGGGATTTTACATTTTAGTTTTCTACTTTTTATTGATTTTAGATCTTTTAGCTTAATTTTTGCATTTTTAAAATTAGTTCCTGACTTTCAAAAATTATAAAAAAAATTTCAACACTTGTTGACTCATGTTTGACCTCTGGTATTTTTTTGAGATTTTTATTTGGCATTTTGATACACTTTATGTATTTCATCAATACATTTCAATTAATTAACCATTTTTAAAATGTTTTATATATTATTTTACTTGATTTTTATTTTTCTTTTGTCTAGTTCTGAATTGGTAATGTGTGGACATATTTTGGGTCAAAAATTTAATCAACGCAATAGATCAAAAGACCAAATCCACCAAGATGGTTGATTGATTTTGATGAAGTTAGACCTAATTTTGGTATATTTGTGATATCCCCCTTTCCCTTTCATCTTATCCCCTTCTTATTTCCTTTTTAAGTGATCATTAGTGGCCCAAGCTTTATACTTGAAATTGTCCAAGTATGATTGATTATTGAATCATGACTCAAAACATTTGAAGCTTGTTGTTAGGAAGCTTTGATATTATCAATCCTCTAAAAATTCTTCACCTTCTTTCTTTTTTTTGTAGCGCCCGTTTTTATTTAGTAATTATTTTAATAATTATTTATTTTCTTAATTATTATTTTATATAGTAATTAATTAAATTGTGTGATTTTGTGAATATTTGGATTAATTGTGTAATTGTGTTTTGGGTTAATAAGTGTTAGAATAACAATATTGAGTATTGGGCCTTGAGTGTCACATTAGAATGGGTGAGTGAGATAAGCTCATTAGTGAAATAATGATTAGTAATATAAGAACAAGATTTAGTTCTGCAATATTATCTCTGAATTTTAATGATAACAAATGAGTATGTTGTATTACCAATTTTAATACTCTAATGTTTGTTATTGTTGAGTATTTAACAAACAGGTCCCGCTTCTGATGGATGGTGTAGCCAAGACATTAGAAGAGAAATTATTCCGTTTATATGTTACACAAGTTATGTTGAACATTAGCAAGACACTCCAGAAGGCTCTGAAGTGTAAGCTATGATGTTGTTCTAAAGAAACCAGTCAGAAGATCTGAAGACTCAAGTTTCTACTAAAGTCCAGATGTTAAAGACTCAAGCTTCTAAAGATAATGTGTTACAAAGAAACAAAGTTAGATGATCTGAAGAGAAAGTTTCTACTCAAGTCCATATGCTGAAGGCTTGTATTTTTAATAACAAGGTTCTAAAGATAAGGGTTCTGAAGACCAAGTGCTAAAGACTCTAAAAGACAGAAGGTCTTCTAAAGACTTAAAGTTCTAAAGAACTGAGGTTCCAAGAAAAGTTTCTCACAAACAAGTGATGAAGAATCTAAAGATGCAGTTCTGAAGACTCTAAAGACTTGAAGTTCTAATGACCTGATGTTATGTTCTCGCTTCTAAACTCCTGCGCAGAAGCCTCTGAAGTGCAGAAGGAAATAAGATAACATTAACATGGTATAAATAGTACATGGTACAATCAACATTTCATTCCACTACCATGAAAAGACGGACGCGTCGCACAATATTGTCCCCCATGTTACTGTTCAAGCTTCCAATGTTTCTGGAAATCTCAAGAGTATACCTCGACGGATATATTAATTTATTGGCTATATAAAAGCTTTAAGACTAAGAGAGAAAGCTTCCAATTCACTGAATAATCACACGCAAACATTGTTTATAGCGTTCACATTCTTAAGTCACTGCTCATAAAATGGTTTACACATTCAACTTTTTAGAAGCAACATTCTTGTAAATAACACTTGTATTCAAAATGTTGTTTGATATTCCTTAAGGGACTGGGTAGGTCTGTATTCTTAAGAAGTCTAGAGCTTACGAGTTTTAGAAGTTGTTAGTCACTTGCGGGTAGCTTGTGCATTGCAATAATCAGGTTGATTATTATTTGATATTCCTTAAGTGACCGGATAGGTCTGAATCCTTAAGAAGTTTAGGGCTTGCGAGTCTTAGAGTTTGTTAGTCACTTGCGAGAAGCTTGTGCAAATTGTAATTAGTTTGGTTATAGTGAATTAAGTCATCGCTTGAGTGAGGTGAAATCACCTTGGCAGGTGGACTAGACTAGCTTGATAATTTTCAAGTGAATTAGTATAAACATACATTGTTCTTTACTTCTTGTTCTTACTTCTTGTTATTATTAAGAGTGAAGGAAAACACATTTTAACTTAAAGGGAAATATTTTTAAAAAGAATAGTTTTGTTTTAAAAGCCTAATTCACCCCCCCCCCCCCTTTCTTGTGTTTTTCACACCTTCAAGTAAGGTGTTGTAAAATAAAAGAGATAGAATTATAAAAAAACAAGAGAAGAGAAGAAAAGTAGAAAAGAAGGGTTAAGAGGAGAAGAGAAGAGAAAAATCTTAGAAAGAATCTACATCTGAGGTAAGGTTGGGATTTCTTATTATTATGGGATTATATATGAGTATGTAATGGGTAGTAACATGAGATTAGGGATTTGTTCTTCAATTTCTAGATTTTGACATGTTAGGGTTTGAATGTGAAATCATAAAATTGATGTTAAAAATCATGTTTTCATGGTTGTTTTTTATGCTATGTGATAGATATAGGTTATAATGCATTTAATTGGTGAAAATGGGTGTTGGAATGGATTTTGGGTGAAAGATTCGTAACATGACAGAACTATCTAAAAGCATATTTTTCTGCATAATCGCAAGGGCGCTTAGCATGGTGGGGGACGCTTAGCGCGGTCGCTTGGGAACAGAAATATTTTATTTTTTTAAATTGGATGGGGTATTATATGTTATGATTTATCATTGATTTACATGAATTTTAATAATTTATTTGATGTGTTTTGGATTGGTTTTTGATGGATTTTGATGAGAAATTTGACACAAATTTTGTGTATGTAATAGTTGGGAATTGATGTTGATTAAAGATAACATTGTTTTTACTTGTTTTCTATAAGTTATAATGATGTGTTGAGATGATTAATGCTATTAGGATGCATTGTATGTGATTGATGACATGATATATGTATGATGTGCAAATTGGTGACGATAATTAAAATGTGTTGAATTATGTGAAATATGCTTGTATGATTAAGATTGAGGGATGATCTTAATTGCATATGATTGTTGAGATAACACATGTACATGCATCATTTGTGTCAAGAGGTAATGTTTGGTAATTTTGTGAGAATCATTGACTTGTCCCAAACCTAACGTCGAATGGGGTTTGAAAGCTTACGGCTGAATCGAGCTATCATTGGTGGTTATCTGTGTGGGGGATGGACCTGGCTGGACCAGTAATGATAATGTTTGATACCACATGTATATTGCATCATTTTGAGTTGCATTGGAGTCACATGTGTCGATGTGAAATTTTGAATTTGTGTGCATTATATAATATTGGTGTGAATGTTACATATGTGGTGTTTATGATTGATTATTTTTTAATCTTGAATCGTTGAGCAATGTTGTATATGTAATTATGTGAATTGTGTTAAAGCATGTTGAATACATGATTATGTGAAGTGTTATGAATTCATTTGATGTATGTTTATTATGTATTATTTATTATTATATATTTCTATAATGATATGAATTCTCATGCTTCTGTTTGAATGATGTTTTATAAGACATCGCTCATGTACCGAAGATAGCGGTGGTTCTTATAGCAAGGATTAGTCGAAGGAGATTAGATCCTTGTTTATCTGTTTATTAGGTAGTGAGTCATGCTCTAGTCTATGTAACATGGGGAACCTTTGGATTCATGTTATGTTTATGATATTCATGTTTATTTGAGAGATGTTGTTATACTCTCTGGATATTTATGTTTGATTGAGATTTATGTGATGATGGTATTTAGTGCCTACTATTTTATGATATGATTGTTATTATGGGATTTCAATCATTAATATTATTATTTTGAGTTAAGAAGTATTCTGCTGAAAGACGATTATGTGTTATGGTATGGAACATTATTCTGAATACGTGTTATGAATATGACCAGTGTATTAGATTTGTTATCGTGAATTAAATGTGACTCCCTTTTGTGATGTGCATGATAATTTACTCTAATTATGTTATGTATTTATGCGGGGTAGAAAGGGGGTGTTACATTAGTGGTACCAGAGCATGGTCAGTCAATTATCCAAGTTATTAATATGTTTATTTCCTTTTTATATTCGATGTGTGTTATATACACAATCAATATTGTTTGTCTAATGAGTGTTGTTGGTTTTTTAGTTGTTTGTAATTTTAGGACGATGGTTTCTAAGAAGAATGACAATTCCATTGTTGAAGCATTGGCTATGTTGGTTGGTGTGATTGGGTAACAACTGCACGTTATTGCTGGTAAAAGGAATGAAGATGATGAATTTCGTGCTTTGGGGAAGTTACAGAGGAACAATCCTCCAATATTTGTAGGAGCTCATGAATATGACAAGGCATAAGTTAGGCTAAAAGTGATTGACAAGATCTTTCGGATCATGAATTGTTTTGATGCACAGAAGGTGCAGTTTGGCACCCATATGCTAGAGAAGGAAGCTAAGGATTGGTGGAACAACACTCTTCCGAGGTTTGATGAAGACAGGATTGAGGTTACTTGGGCACTTTTTAGGGATGCATTTATGGAAAATTATTTCCCTGAAGATGTGTGTGGCAAGAAGGAGATTGAGTTTCTTGAGCTGAAGCAGGGTAATGGTATTATGGTGGAGTATGCTCCAAAGTTTGAGGAGCTGATTAAGTTTTGTCCTCATTACAAAATTGTTAATGCTGAGAAATCTAAGTGTCTTAAGTTTATGAATGGTTTGAGACCTAAAATCAAGAAGGTTATGTGTTATCAATATATTACTAGATTTTCTGAGTTGGTTAACAAGAGTAGGATCTATGATGAGGATAGTCGAGATAGTCCTTCTTATTATAAGGCTTTGCATGACAAGAAGGGAAAAGGGAAATTCAGAGGAAAGCGGTATGTGACTCATGCTGGTAAAGGGAAACAGAAAGTTGGTGATGACAAGAAGTTGAGTGATGGAGGAGCTTATACTCCGGTTAGGTGCCACAGGTATGGTGTCGAAGGACACCGTGCACCTGAGTGCACAAGTTCTTATGTGAAGTGTTTCAAGTGTGGCAAGCTAGGTCACAAGTATCCTGATTGTAGAGGTGTTTCGAGTGTGACTTGCTACAACTGTGGTGAGAAAGGTCACATTAGTTCCAAGTGTGACAAGTCGAAGACGAACCAAACTAGAGGGAAAGTGTTTGCTTTATCTAATTTTGAAGTTGTTGTTGAGGATAGACTAATCAAAGGTACATGCTTTATTAATGGTACACCTTTGATTGCTACTATTGATACTGGTGCGACACATTATTTTATTTCTTTGGATTGTGTTAAGAGGTTGAATATTAAGTTATCTGATAAATGGAAGTATTATTATCGACACTTCTGCTATGGGTTCAGTGACTACTTCTTATGTGTGTTTGAATTTCCCGTTGAGTATTTTTGGTAAGGACTTTGGAATTTATTTAGTGTGTCTTCCGTTAGATTAACTTGATGTTATTCTTGGAATGAACTGGTTGGAATTCAATCATGTTTATATCAATTGTTTTGATAAGACGATTATCTTTCTTGATTCTAGTTTTGAGAGACATTTGTTTATGTCTACCAAGCAAGTAAATAAATCTGTGCAGGATGATGATGTATTGTCGATGGCTCTGTATCAGATAACCGCATCTGAGTTTAAAGAGTTGAAGAGTCAACTTGAGAATATGTTTATTCTTCCTAGCGTTTCACCGTGGGGTGCACCTATTTTGTTGGTTAAGAAGAAAGAATGTACTATGAGGTTATATGTTGATTATAGACAACTAAACAAGGTGACTATTAAGAATAAGTATCCACTTCTGAGGATTGATGATTTGATGGATCAGTTGGTTGTTTCTAATGTTTTTAGTAAGATATATTTGAGGTCTGGGTATCATCAGATTCATGTGAAGGATGAAGATATTCAGAAGACTGCTTTTAGAACAAGGTATGGTCATTTTAGTATTATGTGATGTCGCTCGGTGTGACCAATGCACCTAGAGTGTTTATGGAATACATGAACAAGATTTTTCATCAGTATTTGGACAAGTTTGTTGTTATGTTCATTGATGATATTTTGATCTATTCAAAGAGTGAAGAGAAACATACTGAGCATCTGAAGATTGTGTTATTTTTGTTGAAAGAGAAGAAGTTGTATGCTACGTTTTCTAAGTGTGAATGTTGTTTGAGGGAGGTGAGTTTCCTTGGTCATGTGATATCAATTGGTTGTATTTTTGTTAATCCGTCGAAGATTGAGGTTGCGTCTCAATGGGAAGCTCTGAAACCTGTTTTTGAGATCATAATTTTTCTTTGTTTGGCAGGTTATTATCATAAGTTTATTGAAGGCTTTTCCAAGTTAGCTTTGACATTGACACAGTTGACTAGGAAGGGTTAAGCTTTTATTTGCATTGCTCAATGTGAAGTTGGTTTTCATGAGCTTAAGATAAGGTTGACAACCGCTCCTATTTTTATTTTTCCTGATTCAACGGAACTTTTTATTGTGTATTGTGACGCTTCATTGATCGGTATATGAGGTGCGTTGATGCAAAATCAACAAGTTGTAGCTTATGCTTCAAGACAACTTAAAGTGCATGAAAGGAATTATCCGACTCATGATTTAGATTTAGCCGTTGTTGTGTTTGTGTCTAAACTTTGGAGTCATTATTTGTTTGGATTAGGATTTGATGTGTTTAGTGATCACAAGAGTTTGAAGTATTTGTTTGATCAGAAAGAGTTGAATATGAGGCAAAGAAGATGGTTGAAATTTTTGAAGGACTATGATTTTAGTTTGAATTACCATCCTGGTAAATTGAATGTTGTAGCTGACGCATTAAGTAGGAAGGTGTTGCATATGTCGATGTTGATGGTGCGGGAGTTGGAATTACTTGAGAGTTTTCGAGATATGAGTTTGGTTTGTGAAGAGACTTATTATTTTGTTAAGCTTGGTATGTTAAAGCTTAGTAGTAGCATTCTTGATGAAATTTGAGAAGGTCAGAAATCTGATTTGAGTTTGGTGGATCGATTGACGTTGATCAATCAAGGTCAAGGTGGTGATTTCTTGATTGATGAGAATGGGATTATAAGATGTCGTGATAGAGTTTGTGTTCCGAATATGATTTGAGAAAAAGGATTCTTGAGGAAGGACACCGTAGTGGATTGAGTATTCATCCTGGAGCTACTAAGATGTATCAAGATTTGAGGAAATTCTTTTGGTGGCCAGGTATGATGAAAGAGATTGCAAAATTTGTGTATTCTTGTTTGACTTGTCAAAAGTCGAAGATTGAGCATCAGAAGCCACCTGGCTTACCTAGAACTCCGAGTAATTTTGAGGCTATTCGGGTTATTGTGGACAAGTTACCGAAATCTGCAAAATTTATTCTGATGAGAATGGATTATCCGATGGAGAGACTTGCAAAGTTGTACATTGAGAGGATTTTAAGTTTGCATGGTATTTCATCGAGTATTGTGTCAGATAGGGATACGAGGTTTACTTCGAGATTTTGGGAAGGTTTGCATAATGCTTTGGGTATAAAGTTGCATTTGAGTTCTGCTTTTCATCCATAAATAGATGGTCAGACTGAGAGGACGATTTAGTCACTTGAGGATCTTTTGAGAACTTGTGTATTGGAACAAGGAGGTGCTTGGGATAGTTACTTGTCATTGATTAAGTTTACTTATAAAAATAGTTTCCATTTGAGTATTGGAATGGCACCATTTGAGGCTTTGTATGGTAGAAGATGTATGATGCCTTTTTGTTGGTATGAATCTAGAGAGAGTGTTGTGGTTGGACCTGAGATAGTTCACAGACTACAGATAAGATTATGATGATTCAAGAGAAGATGAAGGCTTCTCAGAGTCGTTAAAAGATTTATCGTGATAAGAGGAGGAAGGATCTTAAGTTTGATAAGGGAGATCATGTTTTTCTTAGAGTTACTCTGGTAACGGGTGTTGGTCGAGCTTTAACGTCGCGTAAGTTGACGCCACATTTTATTGGTCCTTATCAAATTCTAGATAAGGTAGGTGAAGTGGATTATCATATTTCTTTGCCACCGTCGCTTTCTAATCCCCATGATGTGTTCCATGTGTCTCAGTTGAGGATATACATTGCAAATTCGTCTCACGTTGTCCAATTAGATGATATACAAGTGAGAGATAACTTTATTGTGGATACATCACCTATGCGGATAGAGGATCGAGATTTGAAGCAACTTCATGGTAAAGAGATTTCCTTTGTGAAGGTAGCTTGGGGAGGACCGACGGGTGGAAATGTGACTTAGGAATCAGAGATTCAGATGATAGAGTCTTATCCTGTGTTGTTTGTTTGAGGTAATTTTCGAGGACGAAAATATTTTAAGTGGGGGAGATTCGCAACACCTCGTTTTTCTTTAGTAATTGTTTTAATAATTATTTATTTTATTAATTATTATTTAGTAATTAATAAAATTGTGTGATTTTTTGAATATCTGAATTAATTGTGTAATTGTGTTTTGGGTTAATAAGTGTTAGAATAGCAATATTAAGTATTGGGCCTTAAGTGTCCCATTAGAATGGGTGAGTGAGATAAGCCCATTAGTGAAATAAGGGTTAGTAGTAAAGTGTTGTAAAACAAACAAGATAGAATTGTAAAACAAGAGAAGAGAAGAAAAGGAGAAAAGAAGGGAGAAGAGGAAAAGCTTATAAAGAATCTACATCTAAGGTAAGGGTGAGATTTCTTATTATTATGGGATTATATATGAGTATGTAATGGGTAGTAACATGAGATAAGGGATTTGTTCTTTAATTTCTAGATTTTTACATGTTAGGGTTTGAATGTGAAATCATGAAATTGATGTTAGAAATCATATTTTGATATTTGTATTTGATTATATGTGATAGATATAGGTCATAATACATTTAATCGATGAAAATGGGTGTTGGAATGGATTTTGGGTGAAATTTTCTAACAAGACAAAACTGTCTGCAAGCAGATTTTTATGCGTTATCACAAGAGCGCTTAGCGCGGTGGGGGATGCTTAGCGCGTTTTGTTTCCAACACACCTTGAATTGCACAGAAAGTCAAGCGTTTCCATTGATTTGATACACTACAGACAGAAATTCAGTATTTTGTAGTTCTAGTTCAGAAATTCTTAACTTGAGATCATAAAATGTTTTAGGAATGGTTCTTCAATCTTTAGAACTGTCTTGAGATATTCTTCAATTCATCTGTTTAGATCAAAGGCTAATTTGATGAGGAAGATCTTCGAAAGCGCAAAATACCTGAAATCATGTTATACAGTGGATTTGCTGGTCCACTGGTTTTCGGATTCTTAAAAATTGGTAACTAATGAACGGAAGATCATCTTTGATTTCATCTTGGAGAATTTTAACCATCTTGTTATTTTCTTATCTAATCTTGTTCGGCTCAGAAGCTGATTTGGTGTGGAAGATCCCCGAATTTGCGAATACTCTGAGACTGATACCATGAAACAGTGGGTTGAATCGTTGTTTATCGGATGTTCACAATTCATAACTTTCTCCCGTTTCTATGTTTTTAGATGGTTCTTTGGGTGTAAAATTCATCTTGATATTGTCCTCGATTCATATGTTCGAGTCAGAAGATAATTCTTTGAAGAAGATCTCTAAAAGTGCGAATTACTTGAGAAAATTGCACTCTAAAATGGTTTTCTACCGGACTATTTCCCGATATTGCAAAATTCGTAACTCTCTCAATTTTTATCGTATTGGGGAAATTCATTCGGTGTGACTTCACATGTTTCACCATCTATGATTTTTCTTCAAGGTTCGCGTCAGGATTTTCCACCGGAAAACATGAGCTTGTGGTTTGTTTGTGAGCAGTACACCAAATCAGTTAAAAAATCTGCACAGCGAGTTTTCTGTCTATCGTTTCCCACCACTCGAAGCTTTGTAACTCACTCAATTTTTATCTTATCGAAGCGGTTCTTTCGGCACCGTGAGGGCAAGGTTCCTTCAATAAGGGTTTCAATGATGTCAAAACTTTCCACTATCTGTTGGAAATGTTGCTAGATGATATGGTGGACAAGGAAGCATGAAAAGTCTTCAAGAATTGGTATTTTTGGAAATTTCTATGCTTTGAGTCGACTCAAAGAAAGCTCCGGTCAACGCATGATTGAAAGTTACTCCTTGGGGTTGTGTTTGCTCACATCGACTATGTGGTCGACTCAACTTGGGAGTAATTTTTAGGAACTATGCATCGATGCATAGCCCTGGTGCGCTCGATGCATAAATCGCACACTTTGTCTTCTTGCACTCTTGGAAATGCTCAGGTCGAGTCCCCCTTTTGGAATAGGTCGACCGTTCACTCGTCAAATCTGTTTTTCAGCTTGTTAGTTTGGGTTTTGACTTTAGATAACATATATAATCTTGTTAGGTTCTATCATTTAGTTTTTTTAACAAGAAAAGTGAAATAGATACACAGGGTACTCATCATCTTCAACCTCTCACTCATCCATTGATAACTACACATAATAAGTTTTGTCGATCAAGGTGCGGAGCGTGTGTTGATAATGTCTGAAGTAGAAGATTAAGATCTTGTTCGGGTTGAGTAATTATGGGTTTTTCTTGAATAACATATGAGGGTTTTGTCCTCCAAGATCATTGGGATTTGGGGGTTTTTGACAATTCTTTGCTTCATCCAAATTCATCTGTGCTTAAGGGATTGAGGAACCGTGGGTTCGCTCGACAAGGTAGCTATAATCGGAGGATTGTGAAGGAAGAATTGGGGTCACCATCTTGTGATCAAATCAACTGAGCAGAGGGTTTGATAAACAGTTTGGGTTCTCAACAAGGTAGCTACAACCAGAAGTTTATCGAAGATTGTTGACATACTTGGTTCAAATCGAATCAAGGAATGAGAGGAGCTTAGTTTTCAATTCAACATATTGGGTTTGAATTGTGGTAACTATTTTCTATCTCTTGTACAAAATTTGCAATCATAATAGCAATTATCCTAATTCTAAATTCTAGAATTAGGGGCACAGTACCCCACGCGAGGATGACAGTGGGAACTGCCTAAGCAAATCACGTGTCATTTTTGTTTCTCGTCTTTTACCGTTTATTTTCTATAATTTGTGAATTTGCACTTGTGGTTGCAAGTGTCTGAATTTATAGTGTGATAGAACTATTGCTAAGGACTATAGTAATCACTTTGATTGTTATAATTGGTTTTAACACTACAAATTAAGATAGATTGGACTTGGTGTGATTATGCACACCAAGTGTACGATAAAAGTCCAAAAGTGAAAATTTGTGGGTTTTATACTCAACAATTCATTGGAAGTAATTGACAAAAGTTAAAAAGTATATGTGATTAATTATAATTAAATTAAGTGTTAATAATTCTCATTGATTCATTCCATTCAGTTTTACGCATATCTAGTCTTTTCAATAGAGGATCGTTTTTAGACGTGTGTATCCGGATAGCTTTTACTGCGTTTTAAGTTTTCTTTAAAAACTCCTTTTAAAAATCACGGTATCTATTCAACCCCCCCCCCCCCCCCCCCCCCTTCTAGATATGTGTATCGCCTAACAAGTGGTATCAAAGCATCAGTTTATCTAGTGCTTCACATATAACTCCTTAGACAATGGAGAACGATCCAAAAGGGGCATACAATAGAGCACTTATTTTATCCGGTGAAAACTATAGCAATTGGAAAGATTGTATGTGCGTGCATATCAATTATGTTGATAGAAAAATTTGTAAAGTCATAGAAGAAGGTCCTATAGCCATAACTATGTTAACCAATGTGGGTTCCGTTGTGCCTAAACCAGAAGCACAATGGGATGAAAAAGATGAGAAAAACTATGCTAAAGACTGGAAAGCTAAAAACATACTCATATAAGCTCTTGGAGTTGATGAATACTTTTGTGTCTCATATTGTGCTACCGCTAAGGCATTATGGGAAGCTTTAGAAGTTACCCATTACGGTACAAACGATGTCAAATTAGAAAGGATTAACACATTAACTCAAGAGTTTGATCTCTTTCACATGAAGCATGGTGAAACCATTGCGGACATGCAAAAGATATTTTCTCACATAATAAATCGCTTACACACACTTGGTCATATTACTTCCAATGTTGTTGCTATTAACAAGGTTTTTAGATGTCTTAATAGGGAATGGAAACCTAAGGTCACGACAATCAAGGAAGCAATGATCTAACTACATTGGAACTTACAACATTGTTTGGTAAGCTTCAAGAACATGAGCAAGAGCTCACAAATCTAAATAAGCATGAAAATAAAGAGAAGAAAGAAAATTTTAGGGACATGGAGAAGAAGTCCATCGCGTTAAGGGCTTCAAGTTCCAAGTCTTCCACCATATATTCGGGTGGAAGTAACTCAAGTTATGGAGATGAGAGTCCGGATGAAGTTTTGGGTTTATTCATAAGGAAGTACAATAGATATCTTCGGAAGAACGAAATCCAACACTCAGATAAGAATCTCGTTGACTATAGAAGGAAAGCTGATCCATATAGACCTTTTGAAAGAAAGAGAGATAAGTCAAAAGGATCTTGTTACAACTATTGGAAACCCGGTCATTACAAACCAAATTGTCCCTTGTTCAAGAAAGACAAAGTAAGAGACAAGTTTCAAAAGAAGCCAAACAAAGCTAGAAGAGATTACATTGCTTGGGATAGTGATAGTGATTCATCAAGCAAAGATTGAATAATGGAAAAACACAAGAAGGGGGGGTTTTTAAAACTTAAAACAAATGACACGTTGGTTATCCTAGTTTGTTTGAACTCAAACTACTCCAGTCCACCCGCCAAGGTGATTTTACCTCTCTCAATAAGGTCTTAATCCACTAATCAAACTCGATTACACAGGTATAATGAAAACTGTCAAAGTCTTCTTGAGTTAAAACCACAACCCGGTTTTCTCATGGTATAACATAGTACTATATTTGAAAGCGTGTACAAGATATGTTTTCTAACAAAACAGTATCACAAAAGTGATGTATTACAAAAATTATAATCAATGGAATGAAGATAGTGATATTTCTTGTTTGTACTACACAACAAAATTGTCAATGATTTCTTCTTCACGTCTTGTTTATATAGGCAGTGCATGAGAGGAGCATTTGGAATGTTGATAAATAATAGTTAATGAACTTTCCAAACATAGAGATTCTTGTCCTCTTTCAGCCGTTACTTTTTGAATAGCCATGAATGAAAAGTAACGCTTCATAACATGCTTGTAAATCACATCAGAATATGAGAGTTACCATTGGGACTCCTTTACTTCTTTCCAGCACTTCACGTATTAGAATATCATGGTTCTTGTTTGTAGCGTTAGTGCACTCAGAAGCTGTAACACCAGAACTTCATTATTTAAGCGTGTTGCGCAGATAGCTTATGCATATCAATGATCTTATCTCATCTTCTGTGCTTCTTACATCAGAATTTCCCTACAAAACACAATACTTATTTAAGGAGCATAATT
This sequence comes from Vicia faba, assembly GCA_948472305.1. Lineage (NCBI taxonomy): Eukaryota > Viridiplantae > Streptophyta > Magnoliopsida > Fabales > Fabaceae > Vicia > Vicia faba. The sequence continues at coordinate 87,237,376 of OX451738.1, read as the reverse complement.
GTTCTTTGAGTGTTTGTTATCATCAAAACTCTTATAGGGATGTAGAACCAAACTATGTTCTAACAATCTCCCCCTTTTTGATAATGACAAAAACTTGGATATTTTGATAAAAAACTTAAAGAACTAAAGAATTTAAAGTCTCCCTCTAAGTTGGATAATCAGATAAAGAAAAAAATACTTCCCTGAAGATTGTTCTGATAAGAGTTTTTGAGAAGAAGATTTTTGATGCGTCCACAACTGTCCTTAACAGAGGTTTTTCCTGTTTTGCTTTTAGATGAAAAAAACATAGAAGTTATGATATTCAAAATGTTTGAGACTGAGTCTCGATGTTGTTATATTCAAAATATCTTACGTTCTTCCCCTTTTTTGTCAAGAATCAAAAAGCATTAAAAACACTTAGACAATAAAAAGCAATTTGTATTCAAGAAGATTCAAGGAAATAAAAAACAAAATGAAGAAAACAAGTTTTAGAACTAAGTTTGCGGAGGAGGAAGTTGTATGAACAGGGCTTCCAATAAACTCTTAATCTGATTGTTTGATTCCTCTTGTTTCCTAAGCATCCCCTTAATTTCCTTGCAAGTGTCATCCTGCTAGTCTAGCCTTTCCTTAAACGCATCATTTTCTTTCTTCAACTCCTCCAGAGTTTTCAGCACAAGAGAAGAAGAGGGTATTTCAGCAGAAGGGATCAATTTTTCAGAGCAACCTACAACTGATTCAGACACAAGAGCTTCTTCAAATTCCTTGCCTTTGTCTTGAAACATGACCATAGGAAGAGGACCAGAGGATGGTTCATTACATTTTGATGGCTGATGATCTTCCCAAGGGGTATTGTCCAGCAAAAGGAGTGGCTTCTTTTCCCAGTGTCATAGAACTTGATCCTTGAAGATATCCAGGCGATCGCAAAAGTACTGTTGATCAATTTCGTAACTAAGTTCATTTAATTTCAAATATTCAGAGCTGAACCATTTTTTGAACTGGTTCCAATGAGAATCAAAGGCAGTTGGATTAAGATTCTCTATGCAAGCTAGCTTTAGAGAGTTAACCCATTCCTGTATTTCTGTTTCAAAAATCAGCAGAGATTTACCAACATCTGCTTTGGAGAGTTTTGGTTTTGGTTTTGGAACAACAATTTTGAGAGCTTGTGATGAGATTGTCCAAAGCTTCTAAGTCTAAAACAATTCTAAGGGGATTTTCTGGGTAGTTATTTGGAGACGGAGAGTCAGAAAGGATAATGGGTGAAGTTGGTGAGCTTGGTGGAGTGGACTGATAAGGAGATGGAAGATCTGGAATGGAGAGGTTTTATGAAGAATTTGATGGAATTATTTATGGTTGAGAGACCATGAGAGGGAAAGTGATTCCAGGGATGGTTGTTGTGGTATCAGAATCAAGATTTGGATTTTTAGTGTGGGGAGCTTCAAAAAGCGGACCAAGTTGATCAATATCCGAGAGAACTTGTGCAAGTTTAGGCTGATTTTGGTCAAGATGGATAAAAGGTGGATTGTTGAGAAGGTTATCTAGAGGAAATAAGGTGTCAAGGTCTATGTCAAAATCATCAAAGGTTTGAGGAGATGGATCTTATGTGGTTTTTGGAGATGAAGGGTTTTCATATGTTTATAACAGTACTGATTTAATAATAGAAACAAAAGAGGAGTTACCTTTTATTTTTGGCAGCTTTGGGAGTCTTCTGAGAAGTTCCTTCTGCAGTTGCTTTTCTTTTCCTTGATTTTATGGGAGAAACTTCTAGAGGTTGATGCCTTAAATTACGGATGTTTAAATCTGGATTAGTGCCGTCCCTCTTGCATGCATCCAGATGCAAAAGAACAATATCTGGAGAAGAATCTGCTTGAGTGAATAGAGAAAATCCTTCATAGGAACTCTTCTGGTGGTAATGACTTCTTTGGGGTTATTGTTGGATCCTTCTTAATAGTCTCAATAATCTTCATCTTCTTCAGATTTTTGGCGTTGAGAGGTTTACCAGCACAATCTTCTAGAGCGCTAGCTTGTTGAGCCTCAGTCAGATGTTCTATCAATCTATTTTATGTTAGAATATCTTAGATGAGTCTTCCCAGAGGGATCTAATCTCTCTTTGTTCTTTCTTTTTCTCTTGTTTCTTTGACACTGGTATTCAGATGATTGAATAGAAGATATGGAAGATTAACCATTGCTTTAGGGGTGATGAATTACAGAAGGTACTGCTGATCAATATTGAGGTGATCTAGAGACCTTGTAGGCTTCCTGTGATTGATGCAACCCAAAATAATTTTAGACCAAATTATGAGGCAATCCTTTAGGTCTTTGATTTTGTTGGACGGTTGACCAGAAGTAAAGATTTCCTTTGAGATCTTGGTTAGGTCAGAACCTTTGTCAGCCATATCACTGCATTGAATACCACCTCCGTCGTGACCTATTAGTTTCCCAATGAGATCTTCAGAGATGATGATTTTCTTTCCCATAATGAAAGATGTAACTTGATGATTTGAAGTTGTAGCGTGAATCCAGAATTCTTTAACTAGTCTTGGAAAAACTGGACCTAGGAGGTAATCAAAGTACTTAGTCCATCCTTAGAACTCAACATCATGGTTTAAATCGTATTTGTTTTCCTTCATGCTGAAGAAATCTACAATGAGCTCACACAGAACTTCTAGGGAATCAATGGGTGTGAGGAGTGTTCTTGAGGGTTCTTCGTACCTTTCTGTTGTTGAGGAAGAAGAGCCAGGAATTCTTTGAGAACCTTGAGAGAGTTGTTGATAGGAAGCCATTTGTTCACACATACTCTTTTAGGATTTTGAAAGATTGAACAATTTTAAGAGAGAAAAAGAATTGAGAGTGAAAGTGTGATAGTGAAGGTGAGCGAAGTATATATAAGAAAAAGAAGACTTAATTAGCAAGAAAAGGATTTACAGAAAATGATTATGTGCATTAACGATTCCTGAAAAGAGGGATAGCGTAAAGATATGGAACAATTACCGATTTGCCACGAGCCTCAATACATCAACTCAATGTTTCAGTCTCTTTAGAATTTGAACATGTGTTCAGCCTTAGAGGAAGACCTTGTGTATAGAGTTGATAGATGTTGATATTGTGAACTGCATGCTTCTATCTTTTAAATGATTTGTTTGGAGAATTCTCAGATCTTCTTAGATAGATCCTGATACAACTTTCCTTCTTACTTCTGAAGAACTATTGATCATATGTTCACAAAAGAAAATTAAAGCATAAAATTCTGAGGGTTAAAGTATACAGAAACAAAATTATCATTATGGGCATAATTTCATGCTGAGATGTTTTAGAATGAAGTTAAACCTATCTTCAGAAAGGGTTTTAATGAAAACATCATCCCATTGATGGTCTGTGTCTATAAATTTTAATGAAAGAATTCCTTTCTGAATATCGTCCCTAATAAAATGATGTTTAATTTCTTTATTCTTAGTCCTAGAATGTGAAATGGGATTCTTTGAAAGACAAATAGCAGAAGTATTGTCACAAAGAATAGGAATGTTACTCTCATATATGTTGAAGTCTTCAAGTTGACTTTTCATCTAGAGCATATGTGTGTTGCATCTAGCTGCTGCTATATATTCAGCTTCAGCAGTTGACAATGCAATGGTGCATTGCCTTTTGCTGAACCACGAGATTAGTTTGTCTCCCAGAAATTGGTAGCTTCCAGAGGTACTTTTTATTTCTATTCTGTCTCCAGAAAAGTCAGCATCATAGTACCCTACTAATTTGTATTCTTTTGATTTTCTATAGCAAAGACCAAGATTAGTAGTACCTTTCAGATACTTGAAAATTCGCTTAACAACTGTTAAGTGAGATTCTCTAGGATCTGATTGGAATCTAGCACACAGCCAGAAACTATACAGAATATTAGGTCTTGAAGTTTTTAAATATAAGAGAGAACCAATTATACCTTTGTAGAGCTTCTGTTCTACCTTCTTACTTACCTCTTCCTTTTCCAAAATGCATGTGGGATGCATAGGAGTTTTTGCTGGCTTACATTCTGACAAGTCAAATTTCTTCAGAAGTTCTTTGACATACTTCTTTGATGTATGTAGGTTCCTTCTGGAGTTTGATTGATTTGGATATCCAAAAAGAACTTGAGTTCTCCCATCAAGCTTATTTCAAACTCTGCCTGCATAGACTTAGCAAATTATCTTCCCAAAGAGGCTGTAGTAGATCCAAAAATAATATCATCTACGTAAATTTGACAAACCAGAATATCATTTTTAAATAGTTTACAGAATAAGGTTGTGTCCACCTTCCCTCTGGTAAAATCATTTTCTAACAGAAAATTACTTAGTCTTTCATACCGAGCTCTGGTAGCTTATTTCAGACCATATAGTGATTTCTTAAGTTTATAAACATATTCTAGATGTTTTGAATTTTCAAAACCAGGGGGTTAGTGCACATAAACTTCTTCATCAATGTAACCATTTAAAAATGCACTTTTAACATCCATCTGATAAAGAGTGATGCCATTGTTTACTGCAAAAGAAATTAAAATTCTGATAGATTCTAACCTGGCGACTGGAGCAAAGGTTTCTGTATAGTCTATCCCTTCTTGTTGACTATAACCTTGTGCCACAAGTCGTGCTTTGTTTCTGACTACTTATCCTTGTTCATTTAGCTTGTTTCTGAAGACCCATTTGGTTCCAATGATGTTAAAGCCTTTTGGTTTAGGAACTAAATCCCACACATCGTTTCTGGTGAACTGATTTAATTCTTCCTGCATTGCAAGTATCCAGTCATTGTCCAGAAGGGCTTCGTCAATGGAAGTTGGCTCAATCATAGACACTAATCCCATGAGAGATTCTTCAGAATTTCTGAATGTAGATCTTTTTCTGATTGGGTCTTCTTTCTTTCCCGGAATCTTGTTTTTTGGATGAGCTAAACTGCTTCTGGATTGTCTTTTCTGGATGGGCTATTCAGATGTTGTTGTAATGTTTGTGACATCTTCTTCTGGATTTGACTGTGATTCTTTGTAAGGAACTTCTGATGAAGTGTCTCCAGTACCTGTAAATTGAACTTCTATATCTGCAAAAAATTAACCCTGCTTTGACTTTTGGGAGCCAAGCTTATTATCAAATCTGACACTGATAGACTCTTCCATAATCTGAGTTTCTATGTTATATACTCTATAACCTTTTGAGAGTTCATAGTATCCTAACATGAGACACTTTTGTTCTTTAGAGTCAAATTTGTTCAGATGTTCTTTAGTGTTTAGAATAAAACAAGTACATCTGAATGGATAGAAATAAGAAATGTTGGGCTTTATGTTCTTCCAAAGTTCATATGGAGTCTTATCCATAATAGGTCTTATGGAGATTCTATTCTGAATATAACACGCTGTGTTAATTACTTCTGCCCAGAAGTTCTTAGCAATGTTAGTCTCCTTGATCATGGTTCTGGCCAATTCTTGTAAAGTTCTATTCTTTCGTTCTACAGCTCCGTTTTGTTGAGGAGTTCTAGGACAATAGAAATCATGAGAGATTACATTCTCATTAAAAAATAATTCAAATTTTTTGTTTTCAAATTCCCCACCATGATCACTTCTGACATTAACAATTCTAAGATCTTTTTCGTTTTGGACTTGGTTACAGAAAGAAAAGAACACAGAGTGTGACTCGTCCTTGTGTCTTAAGAACTTTACCCATGTCCATCTGCTATAGTCATCTACGATCACTAATCCATACTTCTTTCCACTAATGGATGTAGTTTTCACTGGTCCAAATAGATCTATATGCAAAAGTTCTAATAGTCTAGAGGTAGAAACAAATTTTTTTGCTTTGAAAGAAAGTTTTGCAAACTTGCCTTATTGACATGCTTCACACATAGCATCTAAGCTAAACTTCAGGTTAGGAAGTCCTCTGACCATATTGAGTTTGTTAATCTGATATATTCTTATCATACTAACATGCCCCAATATTCTGTGTTAGACCCATTGCTCATCGTTAACAGACAATAGGCATTTTACATTATGACTTTTTAGTTCAGAAAGTTTTATTTTGTAAATGTTGTTCTTTCTCTTTCCATTAAAGAGGATAGATCCATCTTTCTGACTAACTGCTATACAGGACTTTTGATTGAAGATTATATCATAACCGTTATCACTTAATTGACTTATGGATAACATGTTATGCATTAATCCATCTACTAACAGAACATTAGTTATAGAAGGAAGTGTATTGTTACCAATAGTTCCAGAGTTAATAATCTTTCCTTTCTGATTGCCTCTGAAACCTACGTAGCCTCCAGATTTAAGCTCTAGGATTTGGAACATATGTTTTCTTCCCGTCATGTGTCGAGATCATCCAGAGTCTAGGTACCAAGATTGGTGTTTCAATTTCGTTGTTAAAGACATCTGCAACATAGACAATTTTTTCCTTAGGTACCCATATCTTTTTGGGTCCTTGTTTGTTAGAGTTACCAGAGTTCTTTTTGAATTTTGGTTTAGCAGAAGAAGCATTACTAGTATACATTATGTCATGTGTATGCCCATAGTGAAGTGAGAATAAAGGTGTGTGTGTTTTATGACCATATCCTTAACTTTCTTAGGTTGAGATACTTTACCCTTATATCTTATCCCTTTTCTTCCATTTATGCTAACTCCATAGATCATTGAAGCCATCTTGCTCCTAAATATGTTTTAGCAAGAAATTATTTAAAGCTATGATCATATTCTTTTATGATCTTATCAGAGTTACTAGAAACTTTCGAGACAGTTTCTTTCTGAGCCTTTTGTAATTTATTTTCGAGCTTAGAAATTGTTTCTTTAAGCTCAGATTTTTTTGTTCTCAATTTCTTAGTTTCTTCAGAGTCAGAAACTAGATCCTTTTTTAGGTTCTTGTTTTTGACTCGAAGTTGCTGATATCTCTCAAGATTTTTTGACAGACTTTCTTCTAATTGAGATCTAGAAAAGTTAGGGAATACATCTTCTGCCTGAGTCTGATTCTGATTTAGATGATCCAGAGTCATCTGATACGTTGGCCATTAGGGCTATGTTTTCTTTTTCATCTTTTGATTTTGTTTCAGCTTCAGAATATTATGAGTCATCCCATGTTGCCATGAGGATTTTCTTATTTTCTTTAAATAACTTCTTTTTAGGTTTCTCTTTTTGAAGATTTGGACAGTCTCTTTTGTAATGACCTTGTTCATTGCATTTGTAGCAAATAATGTCTTGTTACTAGATTTTCTGTATCCATAGGATGGTTGAAAATGATTCCCTATTCTTCTGGAAGTTTGAACTTCCTCTGCCTCTGCTTCCACAGCTGATTGATTCTTCTGGAGAGAAGAGATAGTTTGTCTTCTTCTGACAAGGAACCACCGGAGCTTTCAACTTTTGCCTGCAAAACTTTAGGTTTATGTTTTTTGTTAGATTTAAGAGCTAAAGACTTACCTTCCTTTTGGGGCTCATCTTCTTCTAATTCTATCTCATGACTTCTCAAGGAGCTGACAAGTTCTTCAAGTGAGATTTTTTCCAGATCTTTGGCCAACTTTAGAGCTGTGACCATGGGTCTCCATTTCTTGGGTAAACTTCTGATGATTTTCTTTACATGATCTGCAGTTGAGTACCCTTTATCCATAACTTTTAGCCCAGTAACCAGAATTTGAAATCTTGAGAACATTGTTTGAATGGTTTCATCTTCTTCCATTTTGAAAGCTTCATACTTCTGAATGAGAGCAAGAGCTTTGGTTTCTTTAACTTGTGTGTTGCCTTCATGCGTCATTCTCAAGGATTCAAACATGTTTTTTGCTGATTCTCTGTTTGTGATCTTCTCATACTCTGTGTACGAGATAGCACTCAAGAGAATTTTTCTGGCCTTACGATGATTTCTGAATTCTCTCTTTTGATGATCTGTCATTCTTTTTCTGTCAATCTTATGACTAATTTCGTCAATTGGATGTATGTACCCATCAGTCACCATATCCCGGAGATCAGTGTCATGAGCTAGAAAGAAACTTTCGATTTTTTCCTTCCAGTAATCGAAGTTTTTACCATCAAAGATTGGAGGTTTGCCATTGATTTTGTCTTTCTCATCATGATAACCATTGCGTATGTTCTGACTTGATCCCACCATAGAGTTTTTCTTGCTTGGATCTTTTTCTGACACGGTTAAGTGTTTGCACTCAGAACCAGGCGTTCTGATACCAATTGAAGAATGGAAAAACACAAGAAGGGGGTTTGAATTAGGGTTTTTAAAACTTAAAACAAAATACACGTTGGTTATCCTGGTTCGTTTGAACTCAAACTACTCCAGTCCACCCGCCAAGGTGATTTCTCCTCTCTCAATAAGGTCTTAATACACTAATCAAACTCGATTACACAGGTACAATGACAATTGTCAAAGTCTTCTGGAGTTTAAACCACAACCCAGTTTTCTCAAGGTATAACACAGTATTATATTTGAAAGCGTGTACAAGATATATTTTCTAACAAAAACAGTATCAGAAAAGTGATGCATTACATAAATTAAAAACAATGGATTTAAGGTAGTGATATTTCTTGTTTGTAGTGCGCAGTAAAATCGTCAACGACTTCTTCTTCACGTCTTGGTTATATAGGCAGTGCATGAGAGGAGCATTTGGAATGTTGATAAATAATAGTTAATGAACTTTCCAAACATAGAGATTCTTGTCCTCTTTCAACTATTACTTTTTGTATAGCCATGAATGAAAAGTAACGCTTCAGAACATACTTGCAGATCACATCAGAATATGAGAGTTACCGTTGGGACTCCTTTACTTCTTTCCAGCATTTTACGTATTAGAATATCAGAGTTCTTATCCGCAGAGTTAGTGCACTCAGAAGTTGTAACACCAGAACTCCTTTATTTAAGCGTGTTGCACAAATAGCTTCTGCGTATCAATGATCTTATCTCATATTTATTGCTTCTTACATCAGAACTTCCCTGCTAAACACAATACTTATTTAGGGAGCATAATTGTTCTTTGAGTGTTTGTTATCATCAAAACTCTTACATGGATGTAGAACCAAACTATGTTATAACAAAGATGACTCTAGTGATGAAGACGAAATGGAAAACTTGTGTCTTATGGCGCATCACAAAAAAAATGTAAGTCATTCTAAATATGATTATGTTGATGATATGTCTTATATTGAATTACTAAATGCCTTTAATACTCTACATTATGAGGCTAAGGAAGCTTTAAAACGCTTAGCCTCAAATAAAAGGATTTTCAAATACCTTGAGCATAAATTTTCCGAATCCGAAAAGGAGTTGGAAACTCTCAAGGCATTTATGATGGAGAGTATCAAAGATAAAGATGAAATTGGCAAGACCTCTTGGAAAAATTGGCATGGATGTGAAACTTGTCACATTTGGCAAAGAGAGACTAGAATTCTTAAATCCAAATTAGACAAGGCTTTACAACCCAAAGTTACATTTTCTATTGATCGATTAAAATTTAGAAAAATTATGATTAATCCTTATCAAGAGTATACTTATTAGATAAGATATCAATCAAGCAAAAGTAACTCCTATCAAGACTTAGCTTGTCTATATTGTTGCAAGGAGGGATACACCATTAAAAAATGTCGATTTAAAAGATTCTTGGTACCTAAAGGCATTTTTAAATGGTCTCCCAAAGGCAACCCATGTTTCACTCATACACAAGGACCCAATAAAAATTGGGTACCTATTTCTCTTGTTTGATTTTGTAAGTGGAATGTCTTGAGACTACAGAGAGAAGATGGTTTCTCGACAGTGGGTGCTCAAGACATATGACGGGTGACATTTCCCTATTCTTTGACTTTATGGCTAAGAAGAAAGGCGTTGTAACCTATGTTGATAACAACAAGGGAGCTATACTCGTAAAATTTAGTGTAGGTAATCCCTCTTCTACTACTATCTCATATGTCCTTTTAGTTGAGGGTCTTAAACACAATCTCATTAGTATTAGTCAATTATGCGACCAAGGATATAAAGTTTATATTTCAAAATATTGTTGCTTAATTGAAAATAGTGATAAGGATAATGTGTTTAAAGGCTTGTGGGTTAATAATGTATATATGCTTGACTTGAATGAAGTATCTTTGGTCGATGCCAAATGTCTTGTTTCCATGGTGAAGGCTCATGGCTTTGGCATAGGCGATTAGCGTATGTCAATTTTGACTTGCTAAACAAAATTGTATCAAAATATCTAGTTGTGGTTTACACAAAATAAAGTTTTCTAAAGATCACTTATGTGATGCATGTCAAATGGGCAAACAAACAAAAATTTCTTTTAAATCTAAAAATATTATCTCTACAACAAAACCACTTGAACTTCTCCACATGGATATTTTTGGACCATCTAGAATAAAAAGTTTAGGTGGTAATTTATTATGGTTTTGTTATAGTAAATGACTTCTCTAGATTTTGTTGGACAATTTTCTTGGCTAGCAAAAGTGACACTCTTTTCGCGTTTAAAAAATTTGCTAAGATGTTCCAAAATAAATTAAACACTAACATTGTTACAATCCGAAGCGATCACGGGGGTGAATTTGAAAACCATCTCCTTGAGGAATTTTGTGAAAAACATGGCATTGATCATAATTTTTCCGCACCACGTACTCTACAACAAAATTGAGTAGTGGAACACAAGAACCGTGTTTTAGAAGAACTCGGAGGAACTATGATCAATGAACATGCCCTTCCTAAGTATTTTTGGGCCGATGTCATAAGTACGGCTTGTTATGTTTTGAATAGGAGCCTAATCTGTCTAATTTGTCCAATTCTAACAAAACTCCGTATGAACTACTAAAAGGAAGAAAGATGAATATTTCACATCATCACGCTTTCGGATGTAAATGTTTCATGTTGAACAATGGAAAGGAAAATCTTGGTAACATTGATTCAAAAGCATATGAAGGTATCTTTCTCGGCACTATCAATCTAGTAAATATTATAGGGTATTTAATAAAAGGTTTCAAATTGTTGAGGAGTTTGTGCACGTGTCTTTTGATGAATCTTGTCCGAGATCGATCGGAAAAGGTTTTGTGTTTGATGGTGTAGGTGTATCTTCGGAGAGTATACTTAAAGGTCTGGATGTTAAAAGCGATGAAAATGATCTCCCATTTGAATGGAAATATATCAAGGATCATCCATCGACAATATCCTTGGAGATATCACAAAAGGAGTCACTACATGGTCCAAGATAAGTAACTTTTGTTATCATTTTTCTTTCGTCTCACAAATTGAGCCTAAAAACTCCAAAGACACTTTACTCGATGAACATTGGTTTTTAGCTATGCAAGATGAGCTAAACCAATTTAAGAGAAATGAGGTTTGGGACATTGTACCTCCTCCGCGATACCATCATGTAATCGACACTAAATGGGTGTTTAGGAACAAATGAGATGAAAACAGAATAATAACTCGTAATAAGGCCCGCCTTGTTGCTCAAGGGTATAACTAAGAGGAGGGCATCGACTATGAGGAAACTTATGCACCGGTTGCCCGAATCGAGGCTATATGCCTTTTGCTTGCCTTTGCATGTTCACACAATTTCAAGTTATATCAAATGGATGTTAAGAGTGCTTTTCTAAATGGCTATATTAATGAAGAGGTTTATGTATCTCAACCTCCCGGATTTGAAAACTTTGAGTATCCTAATCATGTTTACAAACTAAAATGTGCCTTATATGGTCTCAAACAAGCCCCTGGGCCTTGGTATGAACGCCTTAGCAAGTTTTTGTTAGAACAAGGATTCTCAAGAGGAAAGCTCGATACAACTCTTTTCATTAAGCGCCAAGGAAAAATTTAATTTTAGTACAAGTTTATGAAGATGATATGATATTTGGATATACTAATATATCCTTGGTCAAGGAGTTCTCTAAGTTAATGTAGGGAGAATTTGAAATGAGTATGATGGGTGAATTAAAGTACTTCCTTGGGCTTCAAATTAAGCAACTCGAGGAAGGGACTTTTGTGAGTCAAACCAAGTATTGTCAAGAACTACTAAAGTGATTCGACATGGAAAAATTAAAGGTCATTGACACTCCAATGCCTACCGCTGTTAATCTTGATCGTGACAAACACGGTAAGCCGGTTGGTGTAAAAATGTATAGAGGTATGATCGGTTCCCTTCTTTACCTTACCGCTTCTTGTCCCTACATTATGTTTAGTGTATGTATGTGTGCTAGGTATCAATCATACCCCAAGGAGTCACATTTAAAAGCCGTTAAGCGCATACTTAGGTATCTTTGTGGTACGACTAAGTATGGGTTATGGTTCTCTAAGGGTAGTAATCGCTCTTTAGTTGGTTATTTTGATTCCGACTTTGCTGGTTGAAATTTGGATAGGAAAAGTACTAGTGGTACGTGTCACTTATTTTTAAATTTGTTAGTAAGTTGGCATAGCAAGAAACAAGTCTTTGTTGCTTTGTCAACTGCCAAGGTGGAATATGTCACAACCGGTAATTACTGTGCCCAAATTTTGTGGCTCAAACAATAACTAGTTGATTTTAATGTCAAACTTGATCATATTTCGATCTTTTGCGACAACACAAGTGCCATAAACCTAACCAAAAACCCGGTTTTACATTCACACACAAAACATATTAAGAATAGGCATCACTTCCTTAGGGATCATGTAGAAAAAGGTGACGTCGTATTTGAGCATGTTGATAGCACTAATCTACTTGCAGATATTTTCACAAAAACCACTTGCGACTGAGCCTTTCTTCCACATCTGTAGGGAACTTGGTGTTCTTGACATTTTGGATAGGTTGCAACTACATTAGTTGCGTTGCTCTTATTTATACTTGTACTCTTATAAATTGTCTACACTCTTGTATCAAGTTATTTATGAGGGAAAAATGTCATCCCGTATCATATAGGTAATATCATTCTAACTCTAAATTTACTCTTGATAACTCAAAGTGGTAAACTTGTAAAAAAAATTATTCCTTGTGATATGCGCTTTTCAATATTTATGATGTGTGATCTATTCTTAGGTGATTATTTTTGTTTTATTGTGTCTTAAAATTCATGAATATTTGAAAAATTGAAAAATAGGCCTGCTTGGGTCGACCTATGGCTAGGGACCATCGACGCATACTAGAACCTGTGTTTCTCAAAATTTTGGCCCTATGCGTCGATGCATGACTTGTATAGGTCGATGCATCACGTGATATTTTAACCAATGACTTTCGCAATTCTGTGTGACAAGTGTGTTTTTATCTTATCATCTATACTCATTCACTCTCATTAATTTATTTGCCCCAAAACCTTCTTAAAAACCCTAAGAGCCACAAGTCTCAAACTCTTCAAACTTCCTTCCATGGCTTCATCAAGACCTACAAAGAGAAGATTAGTAAAACAAAGTTCCTCTTCTTAACAAAACCCCGATCCGGTAACTGGTTTGTCTCTACTTTCTGATGATTTGGTTGAGTCTTATTCAAAGAACTTTAGTAAGAGAAAAATTGTTAAGCAATTTGTAGTGTACAAGCAAACCCTAGGTCAGTTGAATCTACCACATGTTGTTGAGTTATTGAGATTTCAGAAACTTGGTGTCTTTTTGGAATGTGATATTGCGTATAATAAAGAGTTGATCAAACTGTTTTATAATGGTCTTCAATTTATTTTGATGGGAGCACTTTTAGATATAAGATGAATAACAAGGTTTATACTGTTAATTCTGAGATTTGGGCAGAGTTTGAAATGTTTCTTCCAAGTCTGGTTGCTATCAAAATTACCGATAATGATAACTTTGAGGGATATGAATTTAAGGTTGCTCTAAATTCTATGTTGAAACATCCATTCTCTGAAAGTGTTGTGAATAGAACCTTATTTCCAACGTCGGTCACAACGGGTGCATTAAAATCACTTGACCATATTCTGCAATGGATTGTCTCTCGCATCATTCTCCCTAAGAGGGGTGAATACTCAAGGGTTGATCAGCCTGAGGTGTACTTGGTTTATGCTATCAAGAATAAAATGAGGATCAATTGGCCTTACTACTTTGCGAGTAGAATATGTAATCTGAAAGATTCTGGTAGAGGAACAGCGTTGGCCTATGCTTCCTTTATTCAACATGTCCTTAACAAGGTCGTTATTGGTGTTTCAGGTCTTCCCTTAATTGGATTATCAACTAATCAAGAGTTAACTCAGAAGACATTGACTATCATGGGTCACTAGTGGGATGCGAGTCAACAATGGTATCGATGTGTGGTAAGAAGTAATTATGTGTGTGATACTGTGGGAGAACTGACTTGGGTGTTTTGTGTTTTATCGCAAATGTTGCAGTTAGCAAGAGTCGCCACCGACTTTTCTTTTATCTAAAAGGAAAGGTGAAAAAGAAAAGGAAATACCTTTGAGATTGTTTCTTGGGTTCGGGGGGTAGATTGTGAAAAGGGAAGGTATTAGCACCCTTTTCATCCATGGTTTTCAATGGGCTCTTAGTTACTCTCTAGATCACTTTCTTTTGTTTGAAAATATTCTTTGTATGGTTTTTGAAAGTATTTTGTAAAGAGGCCATTGTTTAGGCAAACTTTGTAATGATTCTCGTTCGTAAGAATGTATACAAACGTGTTGATCTTTTGAAATTTTTTTCAAGTTTTGAAAGATATTTTAGAAGTGTAGGTGTTTGTTTTGAAAATAGAAAGGATGTTTTGTTTTGAAATGGATCAAGTAACTAGGAACATTCTACCTACTCAAAAGTATTTCATGTTCATTTCCTTTTTCCTTTGACATTGTTATCTTACCATTGATTTGATAAGTAACCCTATCTTTGGATGTAAAAGGGATGGGCGTGGGTCATTGTATAACCACGATTAGCAATGTTGCAAGACATCTTAGCATTTTTCTTTAGGGACTAAGATCATTTTGAAAGGCAACTTTTGATAGCGTCATCGAGGGACTACGATCTTGTATTTTGCTTGTCTTTGCTAAGATACCTCACATGCGTAATATGGCCATTTTTGTAAGGTAACCAAGTGGATTTACCCTAGGGGGTGTTTGTGTGCAAGTGTAGATTTTCATGCTTGATTTGTCTTTGATTAGGGTTTGCTATTTGTTGGTTTTAGTCTTTCCATACAAAACCCTAATTACTAGCGTTTGTATATAAAACGATAAATTGCAGAATTTAAAACTACTACGTTATTACATCATTTAGGGGAGGGGGTATACAAATTACAAATGGGGAATATTGCAAGAATTTAAACCTAATTAACTATTACAACCATATTGAATAAATGTACAAGAATTGAATAAATAATAATGTACAAATGTAAATGTAAAAAGAAATGATTTTTGTTGTTTTTATGAAAGGGTTTAGTCTTGACCTAATTAAAGAAAATTATTAATGAAAATTAAACAAAATTAAGTTTAAACCAATTAAGAAAGAAATTAAGTTAAAAAAATGATTTTTAGGGTTTTTAAGAAAAAGGTTTTAAATTAATAAAAATAAAATGAGAAGATTAATTAATTAAGAGAAACCTAAATTTTAAGTTAATTTTAATTTACAAGTAAATAATATAATAATTAAACTTAAGTTTAAATATTGATTATTAAAAAAGAAATTAATTTGTTAAAAGAAAATGTTTTTAGTCTTTTTGTTTTTATAAGAAAATAAACTAAATAAGTGTAAATAATAAATAAAATATTTTTGGATTTTTTTATTAATAAAAATAATAATACTAATAATAATAATAAAAATAATAAAGAAAATATGAAATGAAAATAAAATAAAAAATGAAAATAAAATAAAAATGAAATAAGAAATAAAGTGGGGTCAGGTGCAAAAGCAAAGCAGGGGGGTTAGAGAAAGCAAAAAGGGGAAGGCCCAGGCGCCTGACTGCAAAAAAAAAAAGAAATAGAAAAAATATGAAAAAAATGACAAAATGGACGCTGGGGCTCGAACCCAGGTCCAAGGGGTGACAGGCGCGCGCTTTAACCACTGGAGTGGTGATACATTTGTTAACTTGTATGAAATGATAAATATATAACATAAATCTTGCCCTAAATATACTTCATCTTCAACCTCCAGCCAGAAGCCCTGCAACTTGTTCATTTCTCAACCATTTGCAAAAATGTAAACATGAAAATTGCTCCATTTTTTCATACGAATCCAACCATATAAATATCATGAACTATAAATCAAAGATGAATGAGAAGTTTTAAAAGTACCAAATTCTGACCTAACTATTTTCAGTGATTCAATCCTAAAATTCCCCTAGCTCAATCAATATAAATGAAATCTATGGACATGTACAACTTCAGGGCAATGATGTCTATATTTTATCTTCACAAATGCAAGCCTAACAATGCCTAAGTAATGAGATATAAGTTCAAGAAAAACACCTCAAAACTGGAAATCGTGAAATGCAAATAAGCTTGATTCAGGGTGCTACAATGATCAGGTTAGCTTCCTCAAGTTCCCAGGAAGCTAATGCAATGGTTTGCTTGAGCAATGGATGGCTAGAATGGCTTGGAGAAGTCAATGTGCAATGCTCTGTTTTTGGTTATGGAGGATATGGTAAATGATGTTACAGTGATGAAACATGGACAGGGATAGGTTACACTTGATATAAGGAAGCTTTAGGAACCAAAAGGCCAAGAAACGCACGAGGGAAATATGAGTTTGATGTTCAAGGTCAGAAACTGTGCAACAATGGTGTTTTTGGGCAATTTCTGATTTGAGAGAGTTTTGGTGTATTTCAGGGTGCTTAAGCTCTATCTCATAAATAGTGGCTCTATTTATAAGCAACAAGTTTGGAGACTTGTCCTTGATCAGAATTCAAAAATCACATGTTATGGCTCTTTTTCTTGTTTTTGAAGTAAGCTTGACACACATTGTCCCAATGCATAGTACAAGGCTGTCTAGAGTGGTTGCAAAATTTAAACATGTTTATCTGACTTTGTATGTTGAGTATGTGCTGAACAAACAAGTTAGAGGCTCGAGAAGAGTGGACTTTGTGCATAAAGCCACTTTTCCAAAATTGCAATGTTGCCTTTCTTCCTAAAATGGTATTAAGGATGGGCAATGCATTGAATGCTCGGATTAAAGCTTCTAGCAGCTGTGCAAAACATTAATTATGGAGTGACAAACAAGTTTGAGGCCTGCAAAGCAAATATTATGCAGCCTAGCATGAATTTGGTTCATGTGTTAAAAAAAGACTTGTAATTCAAGTTTGAAAACCCTAACTTCCTCTCTTCGATTCTCCCTGCTCAAGAATGATCTCAAGGAGTTCTTGGACATTTTGGAAAGCTTGTAATGTGATATACAACCCCTCTTTGAATCACTTTTGAAAATTACCCTTGGAACTATATGAAAAAGTGCCATGAAGTTAGGTCAAAATCCTACCTAAACTAGGGGAAAATTTCACTAAGTGTTTAGTTTCTAGACTATGACTTCATGAATTAATAACTTGAGATCCAAGCACTTTTAGAAGAAGTTGTTTAAAGCAGTGTTTTAGATATCATGGATATCTACAACTTTCATGTTGAAAGTTTCTTTTGAATCATCTTGCATCATGGTGAAAATTTTGCTCAAAGTTGTGAAAAAACATGAAGTTTTAAACACTTAGAAAAATTTCTAAGTTAGAAAACTTTGACTTTTCAAAATGAAATCTTATCTTTTTGATTTCTTGATGAATAAGTTTCATATTTTGACATGGTTTGATGAATTGTGATCTTTGATACTTGATGTTGACCAAAAAAGTCAAAGTTTGACTTTTCAATGTACAATTGACTTTTGATTAGTTGACTGAAAATTCACTATCAATCCAATTGATCTTGAGCAATGTTTTGGGTCATGCCATTAGGTAAAAATTATTCAATTGAAATCTTGAGGTCATGCCTCAAACCAATTAACCATTTTATAGGTCAAAAATCTGAAATTGCCCTTTCTCACTCAAAACCCTAATTTAGACCATTTTACCCTTTTGATGATTTGATCAAACTTCATGAGGAATTATGGTCCAAACTTGATCAAATTATACATATGAGTTTATAATGTTGATGTGGATAAAAAATTATGAAGTTTGACTGTAAATTGGCCACAATTGACTTTTTCCCCAATACAACTGATTTTTAGGTGAACTGCTCAATTGACTGAGCAAAATGTGATTCAAGGCTTGAAACTTGACATGAGTGACCTTGGGGGTCCATAATGATCCATGAATGTCATATGAGGCATTGAAAGTTCAATTATCCTTGTGCAGTCTCAAACCCTAATTTGAGTCAATAGTGCTTAAGGAGGTGTCTTGAGTTGATCAACCCTAGTGTAGTCTTGAACCAAAGGAGATCTTGTGGGAAAATACTTGATAAGTGAGAGGGAAAATTTTGGGGTACAACACTGCCCCTGTTCAATCTTCTTAAACCTGAAGAGTTAGATTGGCGGATTTGCCATTCGCGACTTGAAGGTGAAAGATGATTGGACACTAGAGTGCCCAGAAATTTGCACTCGAGGATGTGATGGTTGATGGTATAGGAAATGGGCTTAAAGATGCCATTTGGATAGGAGATGAAAAGTTGTTGGATATGGGCTTGTAGATGCCAACCAAAATGGTTGCTGGTAGGAATAGAAGAAGTGTCAGAATAAATCTTTGGTTGATTTATCCTGAAATAGTGGATGTGTTGGGTTAAGTACTAGAATAATATCCATAAATGGATTGTATTTGACCCGTATATGAAAGTTGAATTTGAATGAGTAGCATAATGGCATATGTATCTGAAGCGTATCTGAACTGTATCTGAAAGCTGAATCTGAATGAGTATCAGAATAACATCCGTGTTTGGAGCGTATCTGAATTATATCTGAAAGCTGAATTTGAATGAGTATCAGAATGGTATCCATGTATGGAGCGTATCTGAACTGTATTTGAAAGTTGAGTCTGAATGAGTATCATAATGGCGTCCGTGTCTTGAGCGTATCTGAACTGTATCTGAAAGCTGAATCTGAATGAGTATCAGAATGACATTCGTGTCTGGAGCGTATTTGAACTGTATCTGAAAGCTGAATCTGAATAAGTATCAGAATGGAGTCCGTGTCTGGATCGTATCTGAATTGTATCTGAAAGAGTGTATGAGAAGAAGCCCGTGTAGGATTGCTTCAGCTGGTCTTGTAGATAATTGTCCTGGCTTGTTTCAGGTATCAATCTCTGACCTTTTACAAATTATTGATGATAACCGACTGCTGACTGATCTTTCCTGAAAGATTAGTTGTATGCAATGTCATGATGTATGAAATGCATTGTACAATGATGTTCTCAAAAAATGAATGATATTATGTTGTATGTATTCGCGTTGTCAATGTCATGACGTATGGATGCTGTGTATGGGCATGTAAGCTATGCTGCTGTAACACTGTTGGATAAGGGAAAATAAATCCCTGACTGTTGTTGGGGACGTGGAGTGTAAGTCTTCATGTTTTGAAGTGCTGACGAGTTGATGAGTTTTTATTTGTTAGAGAAATAAACTCTATTATAAGGGAAACGCCGTGTATTGCTTGTGAAATCCTGTTGGGGAATCTTGAGAAATTGGGCGACTTTTACTGGGGAGTGATAACTGAAAATTTTGTTCTGCCGGGGATGTAAGAGAGCTTGACATCATTATGCTGCACACTGTGGGGTATTTTATAGTCTAAAGATATTATCCTATTTCCTAAAGCCATTAGTGATTGTCTTTCTATTTTTGTTCATTTGTAAACAGTATTTACGTTCAAATGCATATATTCAAAAATAAATCATTGGACATTTTTGTAAACAAAACACATAAATAAAGAAAAACAGATAGTTTTGCACTTTGAAAGGGGTATCTTTATATTAACTTGAATAAGTATTTTTTGTACAATGGGACGAACATTCTAGTAAGGGAATTTCGTCATAAAAATGAAAATTTGATACAAAGAAAAGATAGCTGTGTGCAATAATCTCATGGGGTTCCCCTTCTGCTATAGCCTTCGTGTCTCTGAGCATCTTGTCCACTTGTTGCCTTGTCTGAAGTTGATTGGATTGATCAGAATCGCTGAGTTTATCAGTCGAAGCCAAAGGTTGTCTGTAAGGTGATCCAATGGGACATAGTCATATGCTTTAATTCCCTAACTTTTGCCTGGACCTCCCTTTCGGGTTTTCAGTCCACCGGGATACCCCTTTTTGCCCAAGTCGCCCTTTCGGGTTTTCAACTTGCCGGGTGTACAGATTTTTTTGTTTTATCCCTAATTTTTGCCCGAACCTTTTTGGTTCACCGGGATGCCCTTGTTTTGCCTAGGTGTATCAACCTAGCGGGTCTCTTATGTGTAGTATCTTTTGACTATGTCTATGTTCACAGGGTGCGGCAGGTCGTCGCCATCCATAGTGGTCAAGATCATTGCTCCACCAGAGAATATGCTTTTGATCACAAATGGTCCTTCATATGCAAGAGTCCATTTGTCCCTGGGATCACCTTGCGGTAGTATGATGCTCTTGATCACCAAATCCCCGACTTGATACACTTGGAATCTTACCTTTTTGTTGAAAGTCTTAATCATCTGTTTTTGATACATTTGACCATGACAGACAACAGTAAGCCTTTTCTCATCAATCAAGTTCAGTTAATCAAGACGAGTTTGGATCCAATCTTCTTCATTCATCCCTGCATCCTTCATAATTCTCAGAGAGGGGATCTGGACCTCAATAGGCAAGACAACCTCCATGTCGTATACCAAAGAGTAAGGTGTTGCCCCGGTTGATGTGCGTGTCGTGGTACGGTAACCATGGAGAGCGAATGGTAGCATCTCATGCCAATCTTTGTATGTGGCTGTCATTTTCTGTAAGATCTTCTTAATATTCTTATTTGCGGCTTCAATATCGCCATTTATCCTTAGCCGGTAAGGAGAAGAATTATGGTGATGGATCTTGAATTGAGCGCATAGTGCAGTGATCATAGTATTGTTGAGATTCATACCATTGTCTGTGATGATCCTCTCCGGGATACCGTACCAACAAATGAGATTCTATTTGATGAACCGGGAGACAACATTCTTGGTAACGGAAGCGAAAGAAGCCGCCTCAACCCACTTTGTGAAATAGTCAATGGCCACCAAGATGAAGCGGTGTCCATTAGAGGTTGTTGGCTTGATTTCCCCAATCATATTGATGCCCCACATAGAAAAGGGCCAAGGAGCCGTCAATACATTCAAAGGAATTGGAGGCACGTGCACCTTGTCGGCATAGATCTGACACTTATGACAAGTTCGAGAGTGCTGATAGAAATCTGCTTCCATGGTAGACCAGTAATAACCTGCCCGTAGGATCTTCTTTGCCATCGTATGCCCATTGGAATGGGTGCCAAAAGTTCCTTCATGTAGATCAGCCATGTTCTTTTCTGCCTCAACCTTGTCTACACAACAAAGAAATGCATAGTCGTGGTTGCGTTTGTAGAGGATATCATTACTGATGAAGAACTTAGCAGAGAATCTCCTTAAGAACTTCTTGTCGTTGACTGAAGCTCCTTCCGGATACTATTGAGCCTCGAGATACCTCTTGACTTCGTGGAACCAAGGCCGGTCCACTACTTCTTCAGTATTGATCTCGTGACAGTGAGCTGGTTTATCCATTCGTTCAATGGTGATCTAGTGAGCCTCGTTATCCCATTGGAGTTTAAACATGGATGACATTGTGGCTAGCGCATCTGCTAGTTGATTTTCTTCTCGCGGGAAATGCTCGAAGGTAATCTTCTCGAAATATGGGATTAATTTCAACACATGTTCTTTGTATGGGATAAGGTTAGGGTGTTTAGTGTCCCATTCTCCTTTGATCTGGCTGATGATCGAGGCTGAATCTCCGAATAAACTTAAGTATTTGATCCCCAAATCTATGGCAGCTTTGAGGCCAAAAATACACGCTTTGTATTCTGCCATGTTATTTGTACAGTTGAAGCAGAGTCTTGCAGTAAAGGGAGTGTAACATCCTTAAGGGGATATGAGTACAACACCAATGCCATTTCCGAGTGCGTTGGACGCCCCATCAAAAACCAGGGTCCATCGGGATCCTTGTTCAGGTCCGCCATATGGTCTGAATTCTTCACAATTGTTTACCATCAAGATGTCTTCATCTGGGAATTCGAACTTCATGGATTGATAGTCATCCACAGCTTGATGAGCAAGGTGATCGGCTAGTACACTGCCCTTTATTTCTTTTTGGGTAGTATATTGAATGTCACATTCGGTTAGGATCATCTGCCATCTCGCTATTCTCCCATAGAGGGAAGGCTTCTCAAATATGTATTTTATTGGATCCATCTTGGATATCAATAGGGTAGTATGGGTCAGCATATACTGTCTTAGCCGGCGAGCAGCTCATGCCAGAGCGTAACAAGTTTTCTCGAGCAGTGAATATCTTGTTTCACAGTCGGTAAACTTTTTGCTTAGGTAATAAATAACATGCTCTTTTCGGCCAGACTCGTCATACTGCCCCAGCACACACCCTATTGAATTTTCCAAAACAGTTAGATACATGATCCAGGGTCTTCCTTCGACTGGTGGCATTAAAATAGGAGGCTCTTGCAGGTACTCTTTGATCTTGTCGAAGGCAGTTTGGCATTCATCAATCCATTTGACTACTTGATCTTTCTTCAATAACTTGAAGATTGGTTCACAAGTAGCTGTCAAGTGAGAAATGAATCTGGAAATGTAGTTTAACCTCCCAAGAATCCTCTGACTTCCTTCTCGGTGCGAGGATCGGGCATTTCTTATATCGCTTTCACCTTGGCAGGGTCCACTTCGATACCTTTACCATTGACGACAAAGCTTAGGAGTTTACCGGACCTCACCCCAAATGTGCATTTATTTGGGTTCAACCTCAACTTGTATTTATTTAGTCTCTCAAAGAGTTTTTGTAAATGGTCAAGATGTTCCTCTTCAGTTTTAGATCTGGCTATCATGTCGTTCACATAGACCTCTATTCCGTGATGTATCATATCGTGAAATAGAGCTACCATGGTACGCTGATAGGTTGCCCCAGGGTTCTTCAGCCCGAATGGCATAACCTTGTAACAGAACATGCCCCATTGTGTGACAAAGGTTGTTTTCTCCATGTCCTCAGGCGCCATTTTGATTTAGTTGTAGCCTGAGAAACCGTCCATAAATGAGAACATTTTATGTTGTGCGGTGTTGTCAACCAAAATGTCGATATGGGGAAGTGGGAAATCGTCCTTAGGGCTTGCCCTATTCAAATCTCGGTAGTCCACGCACATTCTCACTTTTCCGTCCTTTTTAGGCACAGGAACAACATTGGCAACCCATTGTGGATAGGAGGTGACGGCCAAGAATCCAGCGTTGAATTATTTCATGACTTCAGCCTTAATCTTCTCTGACATGTCTGGTCGCATGCGACAGACTTTTTGCTTTACCGGAGGACAGTCTTCTTTTGTTGGTAGACGATGTACCACAATATCATAATCAAGTCCTGGCATGTCTTCATACGACCAGGAAAAGACCTCAACATAATCATGTAGCAACTGAATCAGACACTTCTTGACACTGGGTTCCAGACTGGCACCTACCTTGACTTCTTTCTTGTCCTCTTCGGTACCTAGGTTAACTGTGTCCACTGGTTCTTCATGGGGTTGTATGGTCCTTTCTTCTTGTTGTAGTAACCTGGCAAGTTCCCCTGGCACTTCACAATCTTCCTCACCTTCGTCTTCGGCTTGGTAGATTATATTTTCAGAGTCAGAGAAATCCATAGCAGAATCATTACCCATGGGATCCGAATAGATGTAGATATGCATTTTTAATGTGAGTGTGTGTAAGAGTATAACTATCTTCAAAAGAAATAAAAATGTAAAATTAAAGACAGAGAGCATAGAGTTTGTATGCAAAAACGTCCATGATCCATTGATGACATATGAAAATGAGGTAACAACCCTTACAAATAGACCGTTGTACCTCGGGTAAGACACAAGGTTTTAAAAGTCTGAATTGTTTAATTGTTATAGGTCTAAAAAAATTTAAAGACAATTACTGTTGGATAAAAGTAATTGGGACAAAATATTTAGCTTCCTAGTTGCTGAGTCCTCCATTGATAGTTGGGAAAATCCATTCCTCCAGGTCGTAGCTGTCCTCATCATCCTCCACTGCATTGACTCTATGGTTGCTGATCTTCAAGGGTGGTCCCCTGGCACGAGCATGACGTACAACTTTCTGGGCTCTTGAAGTGAAACCCAAACCAAATTTTTCAGATTTGTATGGGATATCTGGGAGTTGGCCCCAAATAATGCACCCACATTCTTCGATCACTGCCTTGGCATCTTTCAGAGAAGACATCTTTAGCGGAAGTCTTGTAATCTTTGGGATTTAGGAAATATCCTTGGTTACTGCCACAGTTTGTGGGACTTCCTCAAAATGCTGAAAAGGAGTTTCAATGAATTCTCCATCCAATTCCACGTATCTAAAGGAGTTTAAGTGACTGACCATATATTCCTCTTCTTCATGGACAGTAATGATTTTCCCCTCGATTGGATATTTTAGCATTTGATGTAATGTAGAGGTAACGGCACCAGCGTTGTGAATCCATGGTCGTCCCAATAAGCAGGAGTAGGAAGGGTGAATGTCCATAACGTAAAAAGTTGAACCAAAGGTTTGGGTTCCAACTTTTATGGGGATGTCCACCTCCCCATGCACCATTCTCTTTGAATGGTCAAAGGCCCTTACCACTATATTGTTGGGTTTTAAGGTCAAACCTTCACAGTCGAGTCTATCAAGAGCCTTCTTAGGCAGCATATTCAAAGACGAACTGGTATCAACCAAGACATGGGCCAAAGTTGTGCCCGTGCATTCGACAGAGACATGTAATACCTCGCTGTGCTTCCTCCCTCTAGGTGTCAAGTCAGAATCAGAAAAACCTAAACCATTATCTGCGGTCAAGCTGGCCACACAATCTTGAAACTGATCAATAGATGTTTCTTGTGGTGCATGGGCAGTTTTAAGAAATTTCACCAAGGCTTTCACATGAGCCTCGGAGCACAACAATAAAGTCAGCATGGAAATCTTTGACGGAGTCTGCCCTAGCTGTTCGACTACGTTGTAGTCTCTTCTCTTTATAATCTTCAGAATTTCTTCCATCTCCTTTTGGGAGGCCTCAGGGATAGAAACTGATTGTGCCTTCATCCATACAGGCTCAACCAGAATGCCTTTGCCCCGAGTCTCGGTCGACTCAGTGGTAGGGGTATCAGCAGGTATAACTATAGGGATTGTAGTAGTAGTAGTGTCAACAGGAACAGAAACAAGGATGATCGCAGGACCGGTAACAATTTTCGGAGGAGAAATCTCGAGAGAGAATACTCTGCCACTTCGGGTTATCTTGTGGGTTCCCGCAATGTTGTTGATGTCGGGGTCAACCTTCTCAAAAATTGAGTCTTCAACAGCCGGCCAATCCTGCTTGACGCCGTGATAGTAGACATCGCCCCCATAATTCCATGGGACAGTTTTATCTGATGAGTATGGGACTGGTCTAGGCATAGTAATTATTAGTGGAGCTACTTTTAGAACTGATGTAATCCTAACGGGTCTTTTGGTGGAGACCCTAGAAGGATTGGCGGAAATGTTTACTATTGAAACATCAATGTAAGAAATGGTTGGAATGGGAGTCTTTTCAAACAAAATCTCTTTCTCATCTATTAGGCGTTGAACACCTTCTTTTAATAAATGACAGTCATTTGGTAGGGATAAGCAGAGGTGGCAGCTTTCATCACAGCCCGGAAATAAACCGACCCTCAATAGATTCTCCATGACAGTCAAGAGAGGAGCAACAAGTTCATCAACAACAATAACAAACATATCATCATCAATAGTATTAATATCACGGCCATGCTTAGGTGTTGTACCCCAAAATTTGCCCTCTCATTTTATCAACATTTCTCACCACAAGGCTCTTGGAACTCAAGATCAAGCTAGGGTTTGCTCTGCTTAAGACATCTCCTTGCACTGATGACCTAAATTAGGGTTTGAGTTTGCACAAGGATTTTTGGACCTTCAATGCCCAAAGTGACTTTCATACTTCATGTTGGACTCATAAGTTTGTCCATACCAAGTTTCAAGCCTTGAATCAAATTTTTGACCAGTCAATTGGACAGTTGACCTAGAAATCAGCTGTATTGGGGAAAAAGTCAATTGTGGCCAAATTTACAGTCAAACCTCATGAATTTTGACCCACATCAACATTATGAACTCATATGAACCATGTGATCAAGTTTGGATCACAATTCCATAAGAAATTTGATCAGATCACCAAAAGGGCAAAATGGTCATTTTTAGGGTTTTGACTGTACAAAGGCAATTTTTGACTGTTTGACCTAGCCAATGGAAAATTAAGCTCAACCATGGACTCAAGGACTCAATGAAATCATCTTGACCTATTAAACAAGTTCAAAAGATCTCAAATGCATGGGATTGACAGATGAATTTTTCAGTCAACTGATCAAAATTTGACTGTACACTAAAAAGTCAAACTTTGACTTTTTGGTCAAAATCAAGTGCCAAGGGTCATTTTTCATCAAGATGTGTCAAATTATGAAACTTATTCATCAAGAAACCCAAAATTGCAAATTAGGGTTTGAAATTGAAAAAATTTCATAACTTAGAATTTTTCTAAGTTATGAAATTTTCTTAATTTTTCCTAACTTTGTCCCACATTTTCACCATGATGCAAATGGATTCAAACAAAACTTACAACATGAAAGTTTTAGTAATCCACAAAGTCTACAACTTTGATTCACAAATTTTTCTCAAAAGAAGCTTGGATCTCAAGTTATGATTTTTGGAACAAGGGTCCCTAAGACTTTTAACTTAGAGAAATTTTGCCCTAGTTTAGGCAGGATTTTGACCCATCTTCTTGGCCATTTTTCACATAGTTCCACTTGGGTTATCAAGTTGCATTTCAAAGATGGATTATAGTGCTTGTTTCAAGCTTTCCAAATTGTCTAAGAACTCCTCAAACACATTTGTGGTTATGGAGAATCGAATGCTTGAAGTTGGAAAAAACTCACTTTGTATCCATGGCCAATACATGTTCACTCAAGTGGCATTTTCAAACCAGCATGCTTTGTACTAGTTTTCAGGCCTCTATACCATTTTACACTCCTTAATTGAATGCAAATCCACTGAGCTAATGCATTATCTTGGCCATTTGGACATTGCACACAAAACTAAGCCTTAATTAGAAAAAGGTACATTTCCATTTTGGAAAAGGTATGCTTTATGTCAAAACATGATCTTTGAAGCATAGGGCCAAGATCTCAGAAGCCAAATCAAATCCACAAATTTCAAGTATCAAGAGGATTGGATGCATCATGTTATATGGCTGGTACATGCCTGTGATACCAACTTACACATTCTTGCTTCACAAAGAAGAAAACTTGCAAAATCCTCCCAACTTGAGAACCAGCCAGTGTTAGCTTAAACAAACATCATAAACAACTTTCACACAACCCTTTGAGCCATAAACACGAATGCTTGAGCCCCAAAACCTCCCATAGCCAGAAATCACACTCTTTTGGCAAAACAGAGCAGGTGCTGCAACTTGAGTGCCATAGCTCATTTGGCTCATGCATTTTGCCCCTTTTTGCTTCAAACACCTTCCATTCAACTCACTCAAGCTATCCCAAACCTCCATTGCCAACTGTAACTCCATTTACAGTGTTCACCATTTTCATTTCAAGCTTATGCAGGTTGACTTCTAGAGGCTGATTCAGGGATATTCAAGGCAAGCTAGCTATTGGAAAAGACCAAGTGAAGTTCAGGCAAGCTACCAGAAATCTCAAAACTTGTTGAGAAGCACTGCATTGCCCTACACGAATCCAACTAAAACAAGTTTTTTGTCACTTTCTATCTCTCTATTTAGGAACATTTAGCTTTAGGTTTGTGAATGAAAAATGTAGTATTTAATGCCATGAAGCTGTACATATGCTCAGTTTTCATTTATATTAAGTGTGCTAGGAGAATTTCATCCATGAACATGTTGAAAAAGCTAGGTCATATTTTGGGGCCATAGAAATTCTCTCTGGTCTTTGAGAGTTAGGATTAATGCTTTATATGGTTAGAATCGTATTAAAATTTTCTACAAGTTTGATGTTGTGAGTTTTGGCAAAAGATCATGTTTCCAGGATATCCAAGTTTGAACCAGGCGCGTGCGTTTGACAATTGCTGGAGGTTGAAGATGAAGACTTGGGCTGGGCCTGGTCAGCTTGCTTCTAACACCTCCATTTTTCAGTTTCACACCCCCTGGCCCAATTTCTTATATTTTTGCATTTTTTAATTTTTGTTTTCATTTTTGATTTTGTTATTTTATCTCCAAATATAAAAAATGCTCAAAAAACATTTTCATAATTTTTTACATTTATTTGGTATTTTATTTTGATTTTTCCAACATTAAAACATTTTGAATACTTTTATAATTTATTTGAAAATTTGAAAATAATATGTAAATATATACTTTTATTTGTATTTCTTATTTTTGTTCATACTGAAAATATTATTAGAAATATAATTTATTTTTGTACATATTTTATTTTATTTTATACATATTTAATATATTTAATATATATATATATATATATATATATATATATATATATATATATATATATATATATATATATATATATATATATATATATATATATATATATATATATATATATATATATATATATATATATATATATATATATATATATATATATATATATATATATATATATATATATATATATATATATATATATATATATATAGAATACTTAGAATAAATTATAAAAATATTACATTTTTATTTTTATTATCATTTATACTAAAAATACCCTTTTTAAGTATATTTCACTTTTACACATATTAATTTTTTTTTTTTGTATATAAATAATATATAGTATTTATTTTCTTAAGGAAATTAGGGTTTTACCCTAAAACAAATAAAATTAATTTTTCTTTATTTATTTCTTCATACTTTTTACATTGAAAATACTTTACATACATAGACAAATAAAAACTTCTTTTTGCATAATACATTTTATTTAATATTTATTTATTTTGTTTATTTAAATATTGTACATTTAAATATTGATGCATTTGAGATTCAATTTGGATGTAATAGTAATCTAGGGTTTATATTTCTTGTCAAATACCCCCATTCAAAATTGTACCCCCATCCCCATAATCATGTTGTAATAGCTTAGAACTTTAAATTCTCGCATTTTACGCTTTCAAATGCCATGATTAGAGAATTAGGGTTTGTATGCAAAAATCCAAATTAACAAATAGTTTGACCTAATCAAAGACAAAAATGCATGAAAAACAAACATAATACACACTTGCACCCCTAGGGTTACAATCCACTTGTTGCCTTCAAAAATGGGCCATGGTATGCATGTTGAGTACTTTGGCAAAACAAAAACAAAACAAAAGATCATAGTCCCTCGATGACGCTATCTTGGTTGCCTAAACAAAAATGATCAAGTCCCTTAAGAAAATTGCCAAAGATATCTAACACAATTGCTATCATGGTCTATACGATGACCCGCGCCTGTCCCGTTTAACATCCTAACACAAGGTTGTTCACCAAATGCAATGGTGAAACAACACTGTTAAAAGGGTTAAAAACATAAAAGAGATCTTTGAGTAAAATAGGGTAGATAGCTCTTAGTTACTTGATCAAAAGCTTGCAAAAACATCCTTGCTCTTCTCAAACACACTTCACAACACAATTTCAAAATATTATCCAAATCACACTTTCAAACATTGAAATCTTTTCAAAAGACAAAAACACCTTTGTATACATTCAAACAAGAATCATTACAAAGGTTGCCACAACGATGGCCTCTTTTCAAAACATCTTTCAAAACCACACACAAAGCACCATTTCAAACAATTGAAAAGCAAAGCAAGTGATCTAAACAAGTAACTAAGAGCCCATGGATAACCATGGATGAAAAGGGTGCTTTCACCTTCCCTTTTCATAATCTACTCCCCGAACCCAAGAAAACCTCAAAGGTTCCTTATGATAAAATAAAAAGTCGGTGGCGACTCTTGCTAAACCAAAACATTTGCGAACACAAACGCAAAACCTCAAGTCAGTTCTCCCACCGTATCACATTAGGCATAGGAGCGGTGATAACATTTGGGATCTCACGAGCATCGAATTCAATTTATTTTGCTTCAAGAAGGTCTTGCACCTTGCTTTTCAAAGCCCAATAGTTATTAGTATCATGGCCTGGACTTTCTGAATGGTATGCACAGCAAGAATTAGGATGGTAATGAGGAGAGGTTTTTGTTAGGATTCTTCGGAGCTTCTTTCAAAGTTACCAGATTAGATCTCAACAAATGTGGCAGGACTTGAGATAGTGTCATATTAATCCGCATAAATTGTCTTACTGGTCTTTCTGTTCTAGGTTCATTGCTTCTTTGTTGAGTAGGTGCAGGTTTTGGGATCATGACATCCCCCACCACTGGACGGCGTTCAGTTCTTTCTTGATTCCTTTGAGGATACACATCAACAACTTCTTTCTTCCCAATAAATGGTTTTCTTACAGCAGTAAAGGATTCGTCTTTTTGAATCTTCCCACTCTTAATCCCATCTTCCACTCTTTCTCCGGTCAAGATTAATTCAGTGAAGCCCGCTGAAGAGCTCCCAATTAAGTGATTAAAGAAAGGACCGGACAGGGTGCCCAGAAACGTGTCCACTAACTCTCTTTAAGAAAGGGGATGGTGGACTCTTCCTTCTAAGTCCCTTCATTTCTAAGCGTAGTCTTTGAAACCTTCACTTGAAACCATAGCCATACTCTGGAGTTGAGTACGGGTGGGAGCAAGATCTGCGTTGTACTGTTACTGTTTATAAAAATCAGCGGCAAGGTCTTCCCAATTATGGATATTGGCTATTTCCAGTTGATAGAACCAATCTAGCTGAGTCCCGGATAGACTGTCTTGAAAGAAGTGGACCCACAAATCTCTGTCAGCAGTGTGAGGCTGTATCTTCCTCACATAAGATCGAAGATGCATCTTGAGACACAAAACCACATCATACTTAGAAAATACTGGTGCCTTGAATTTTGGTGGAATAACAATCCCAGACACTAAACCCAGCTCTTCAAAGTCCATCCCAAGCACTTTCTGAACTTCCATTGCACTTAGACGTTCTTCCAGATGTTTGTATTTGTCGTCGGCCCGGGGATACTGCTCTTCAGAGTAACCTTCTTCTTCTTCAGATTCTAGCTGGACAACTGCTTCCTTGCCCTTCACTTCTTGATTATCCTTTTCACTAGACGACGTCGCAAAGTCTAGGGTCCGTATGGCTTATCCTTGGAATCTTCTTCCCATATTCAGAACTCCGGTTATTTTCTTTGCTTTCTTCTTCTTTTCTTCAATCAACAAAGTTTTCAAATCCTCTTGTCCTTTGGCTAGAGTCAAGAACATCTGTTGAAACTGGGCATTCTGCGCCTGGAGGTCTTTCAATGTCTGCTCGAGATCCATCTTACTGAAATAAATAGTAGAAAGATGAGGAGACTTGTTGTAAGAAACCTGCTTATGTTATGATGAATGGTAAATGCATATGCAATGATTTCAAGGAAATTAGAGATTTAAATTTACTTTAGACCAAAAAGGAACACACGTTATATTAATAAATCAAAGCTTGAGTACATCATGCCTCTTTTGGGCTTACAAAGAAATACAAAGACTCTAAGATAAAAAGTTATACGCATCCTCTTTGGTGCGATGTAGGCGTTCAGGCTCCGCTCTTCATGAAGTTGCTTAGTGAGTTCCAAAACCTTCTTCTTCCTGGCGTAGAATTGGGCCTCGAAAGTGTCTCGTTCCTCCTTAAGCTGTATCCAATCCCTTTGTAAGTCTTCAAGAGAGGTGGGCATGTCAGGATGCAGGGTAGTGTATGGAACATCTCCTTCCACAACAGGCTCTATGATTACTGGGAAAATGGAGGGGTAAGGAATTATAAGACTTTGAGCACGAGCTCGTACCCATTTGAGGTAAAGCTCAAGAGGGATGGAATTCTTATGCCCCAATGTCTTGCTATCTACCTTGTTCAACATCCTCCAAGCTCGGACAATTCTCTGGCGGTGACCATGATCTTTGTTCTCGTAGTCAAATACCAAACCTTGAATGAGCATCTCATGTGGGCCATCCCTTCGGGCGTAACCAAACTATCTCAAGGCTAAGCAGGGGTTGTAGGTGATACCTCCTCTAATGCCAAGTAAGGGGACATTAGGGAATTCTCCACAATAGTCGATAATAGTAACATTCTCTATAGATCGGGAACACCAATGAATGTCTGAATGTTTGAGTGTCATCAACCTATGTGACCACCTTGAACCTTGATCGTTCTTCAATACAGATTGGGAAAGATTCAAAATAAACCATCTTGCCAAGAGAGGAGTACAACAAATAAGGATACCTCTTTTCCTCATAGTGCGGGTGTGAAAAGAATGTAGGATGTCTCTTAGCAAAGTAGGCACCGGGTTACGAGACATGAAGATTTTGACGCCATTCACATCTATGAGTTGGTCAGGATTTGGAAACAAAACCATCCTATAGATGAGGAGAGCCACAATTTCCTTAGAAGCTTGAAAATCCAAAGAGTTCCAATAGTTTTAGGCTTTCTCAAACAAGAACT
This sequence comes from Vicia faba, assembly GCA_948472305.1. Lineage (NCBI taxonomy): Eukaryota > Viridiplantae > Streptophyta > Magnoliopsida > Fabales > Fabaceae > Vicia > Vicia faba. Next base: position 87,204,784 of record OX451738.1, on the reverse strand, counting down.
TTGCTAGGAAACCCTTGACACCACTACTTGTTTCCCAATTAGTTGTGATATCAGATGGTTGCAAGTGTAGATCTTGAGCAATCTCTTCTGGCTTTGGATCTCTTTCCGTACCGTTGAAAGGTAGTTGATTGAGAATGGGAATCCTCAAGAGTTGGGAGAATTCTTCCAAAGTTGGAACAAGTTGATAATCGGGAAATATGAAGCAATGGTGTAAAGGATCAAAGAACTGGAAGAGCACCTTCATCATGTCCTCATCAGTGTTGGGGGTAACCAAGTTTAGTAGGCGACCATGTCTTTTGGTGAATGGAGAATTTTCAGGAATCATTGATGCTAGCTCTTTAAGTTGAGGAGGGATCCTTACAAGATTGACTTTAATGGTTTTCTTGTGAATAGAATCCATGTCCTACAAAATAGAACAAAGATAAATCCCAAGATCCTTGAAATGGTTAGTGGGTATGAGTATGATGTTATGATGTTTATGATGTTATGTACAAGTATATATATACAAACAAAGCAAACAAGTCCTTAGGTTTAGGCTTGCATGGAGTCTCATAGGTAAGTATCCTCTTGAAGTTTAGTTGGCTCAAACCTGTCCTAGTAATAGTAATCGGGTTCTAAGGAGCTCAATATCACTGATTTATTTCTTTGGGCATTGTTTCAGCGCAAGCCTCTTTAATGGTGACCAAAATATCCCAAAAAAATAAACCTCAATGAGTGTAGTATCGAGTATCTACCAACTTCAGACTGCACCAAAGTCGGTCATCTCACTACGTCCTAATGGCCAAGTTGGTCAAGTAAAGGTTATAAAAGTTCATTAGTGCTTCATGACATCACTCAGCGGCCTCGTATTCTCCTTGACTACTCAAGGGCTACCGGTAACCACAAATATGTCGCACTAACATAGATATTCCTTAGACCATGTTGTTATACCCCGCACGTTTCCACAACGTATTGCTAATTACCTATAAGGTATCCCAAATCCGGGTAGAGCATTCAAACCCAAACAAAAAACCATAATGTAAAGCATACAAGTCAAACAATGAAAGTAAGCAAATGTGATCTAACCCTAAGGTAACCCCACTTTTAGAATTCTCCCCAGCAGAGTCGCCCGTTCTGTGATACGGAGGGAGAACTAACTTGGGTGTTTTGCGTTTGATCGCAAATGTTGCGGTTAGCAAGAGTTGCCACCGACTTTTCTTTTATCGAAAAGGAAAGGTGAAAAAGCACAGGAAAGACCTTTGAGATTGTTTCTTTGGTTTGGGGGGTAGATTATGAAAAGGGAAGGTATTAGCACCCTTTTCATCCATGGTTTTCCATGGGCTCTTAGTTACTTGCTAGATCACTTGCTTTTGTTTGAAAATATGCTTTGTGTGGTTTTTTGAAAGTATTTTATAAAGATACCATTGTTTAGGCAAACTTTGTAATGATTCTCGTTCGTAAGAATGTATACAAAGGTGTTGATCTTTTGAAAATGTTTTCAAGTTTTGAAAGTTATTTTGGAAGTGTTGGTGTTTGTTTTGAAAATAGCAAGGATGTTTTGTTTTGAAATGGAGCAAGTAACTAGGAACATTCTACCTACTCAAAAGTCTTTCATGTTCATTTCCTTTTTCCTTTGACATTGTTATCTTACCATTGATTTGGTAAGTATCCATATCTTTGGATGTAAAAGGGATGGGCGTGGGTCATCGTATAACCATGATTAGCAATGTTGCAAGACATCTTAGCATTTTTCTTTAGGGACTAAGATCATTTTGAAAGTCAACTTTTGATAGCGTCATCGAGGGATTATGATCTTGTATTTTGCTTGTCTTTGCTAAGATACCTCACATGCGTAATATTGTCACTTTTGTAAGGCAACCAAGTGGATTTACCCTAGGGGGTGTTTGTGTGAAAGTGTATTGATTTTCATGCTTGATTTGTCTTTGATTAGGGTTTGCTATTTGTTGGTTTTAGTCTTTCCGTACAAAACCCTAATTACTAGCATTTGTATATAAAGCGATAAATTGCACAATTTAAAATTACTACGCTATTACATCATTTTGGGGAGGGGGTATACAAATTACAAATGGGGAATATTGCAAGAATTTAAACTTAATTAACTATTACAACCATATTGAATAAATGTACAAGAATTGAATAAATAATAATGTACAAACGTACATGGAAAAGAAATGATTTTTGTTGTTTTTATGAAAGGGTTTAGTCTTGACCTAATTAAAGAAAATGATTAATGAAAATTAAACAAAATTAAGTTTAAACTAATTAAGAAAGAAATTAAGTTAAAAAAATGATTTTTAGGGTTTTTAAGAAAAAGGTTTTAAATTAATAAAAATAAAATGAGAAGATTAATTAATTAAGAGAAACCTAAATTTTAAGTTAATTTTAATTTACAAGTAAATAATATAATAATTAAATTTAAGTTTAAATATTGATTATTAAAAAAGAAATTAATTTGTTAAAAGAAAATGTTTTTAGTCTTTTTGTTTTTATAAGAAAATAAAATAAATAAGTGTAATTAATAAATAAAATATTTTTGGATTTTTTTATTAATAAAAATAATAATACTAATAATAATAATAAAAATAATAAAGAAAATATGAAATGAAAATAAAATAAAAAATGAAAATGAAATAAAAATGAAATAAGAAATAAAGTTGGGCCAGGTGCAAAAGCAAAGCAGGGGGGGTTAGAGAAAGCGAAAAGGGGTAGACCCAAAGGGGGAGGCCCAGGCACTTGGCTGCAAAAAAAAAAAAAACAGAAAAAATATAAAAAAATCACAAAACGGATGCTAGGGCTCGAACCCGGGGTGGTGATACATCCGTTAACTTGTATGAAATGATAAATATATAACATAAGTCTTGCCCTAAATATACTTCATCTTCAACCTCCATCCAGAAGCCCTGCAACTTGTTCATTTCTCAACCATTTGCAAAAATATAAACATGAAAATTGCTCCATTTTTTCATACAAATCCAACCATATAAATATCATGAACTATAAATCAAAGATGAATGGGAATTTTTAAAAGTACCAAATTCTGACCTAACTATTTTCGGAGATTCAATCCTAAAATTCTCCTAACTCAATCAATATAAATGAAATATATGGACATGTACAACTTCAGGGCAATGATGTCTATATTTTATCTTCACAAATGCAAGCCTAACAATGCCTAAGTAATGAGATAGAAGTTCAAGAAAAATACCAGAAAACTGAAAATCGTGAAATGCAAATGAGCTTGATTCAGGGTGCTGCAATGATTAGGTTAGCTTCCTTAAGTTCCCAGGAAGCTAATGCAATGGTTTGCTTGAGCAATGGATGGATGGAATGGCTTGGAGAAGTCAATGTGAAATGCTCTGTTTTTGGTTATAGAGGATATGGTAAATGATGTTACAGTGATTAAACAGGGACAAGGATAGGTTACACTTGATTTAAGGAAGCTTTAGGAACCAAAAGGCCAAGAAACGCACGAGGGAAATATGAGTTTGATGTTCAAGGTCAGAAACTGTGCAACAATGGTGTTTTTGGGAAATTTCTGATTTGAGAGAGTTTTGGTGTATTTCAGGGTGCTTAAGCTCTTGTTCTAGCTCACAAATAGTGACTCTATTTATAAGCAACAAGTTTGGAGACTTGTCCTTGATCAGAATTCAAAACTCACATGTTATGGCTCTTTTTCTTGTTTTTGAAGCAAGCTTGACACACATTGTCCCAATGCATAGTACAAAGTTGTCTAGAGTGGTTGCAAACTTTAAACATGTTTATCTGACTTTGTATGTTGAGTGTGTGCTGAACAAATAAGTTAGAGGCTCAAGAAGAGTGGACTTTGTGCATAATGCCACTTTTCCAAAATGGCAATGCTGCCTTTCTTCCTAAAATGGTATTAAGCATGGGCAATGCATTAAATGCTAGGATTAAAGCTTCTAGAAGCTGTGCAAAACATTAACTATGGAGTGACAAACAAGTTTGAGGTCTGCAAAGTAAAGATTATGCAGCCTAGCATGGATTTGGTTCATGTGTTAACAAAAAAGACTTGTAATTCAAGTTTGAAAACCCTAACTTCCTCTCTTTGATTCTCCCTGCTCAAGAATGATCTCAAGGAGTTATTGGACATTTTGGAAAGCTTGTAGTGTGATCTACAACACCTTTTTAAATCACTTTTGAAAATTCCCATTGGAACTATATGAAAAAGTGCCATAAAGTTAGGTCAAAATCCTGCCTAAACTAGGGCAAAATTTCACTAAGTGTTTAGTTTCAAGACTATGACTTCATGAATTAATAACTTGGTATCCAAGCACTTTTAGAAGAAGTTGTGTAAATAAATGTTGTAGATATCATGGATATCTACAACTTTCATGTTGAAAGTTTCTTTTGAATCATCTTGCATCATGGTGAAAAATTTGCTCAAAGTTGTGAAAAAACATGAAGTTTTAAACACTTACAAAAATTTCTAAGTTAGAAAACTTTGACTTTTCAAAATGAAATCTTGAATTTTTGATTTCTTGATGAATAAGTTTCATATTTTGACATATTTTGATGAATTGTGATCTTTGACTCTTGATTTTGACCAAAAAAGTCAAAGTTTGACTTTTCAGTGTATAGTTGACTTTTGATTAGTTGACTGAAAATTCACTATCAATCCAATTGATCTTGAGCAATGTTTTGGGTCATGCCATTAGGTAAAAATGATGCAATTTAACTCTTGAGATCATGCCTCAAACCAATTAACCATTTTCTAGGTCAAAAATCAGAAATTGCCCTTTCTCAATCAAAACCCTAATTTTGACCATTAAACCCTTTTGATGATTTGATCAAATTTATTGAGGAATTGTGGTCGAAACTTGATAAAATGATACATATGAGTTTATAATGTTGATGTGGTTAAAAAATTATGAAGTTTGACTGTAAATTGGCCACAGTTGACTTTTTCCTCAATACAACTGATTTTTAGGTCAACTACTCAATTGACTGGGCAAAAATGTGATTCAAGGGTTGAAACTTGACATGAGTGATCTTGGGGATCCATAATGATCCATGAAAGTCATATCAGGCATTGAAAGTTCAATCATCCTTGTGAAATCTCAAACCCTAATTTGAGTCAACAATGCTTAAGGAGGTGTCTTGAGTTGATCAACCCTAGTGTAGTCTTGAACCAAAGGAGATCTTGTGGGAAATACTTGATAAGTGAGAGGGAAAATTTTGGGGTACAACAGTGTGCTTGCGGGAAGGAGATGATAGTGATGAGGAAAATGATGAAGAAAATGAGGAATGTGAGAATGTTGCTTCCATGGATGAAGATGAAGTGTCGGGTGGAAACAATGCTACCATTTTGAACTTGCTTGAGTCTATGCATCTTCAACAGGAGGAGAACTCTTCGCTTGTAAATGAGAGACTTATTACTCTATCAAACCATGTCAGGGTACACCGTGAAAAATTTGCCACATACTCTACCATTCAAGATCAATGATACAATACTTTGTATGGGATGATGGAGTCTCAAGCGAACAACTTCACCAACAATTTCATGTAACACTTCCCTTTTAACCAACCATCAAATCCACCACCACAAGGAGGAAGTGATAGTGATGAAAATTAATGTTTTATTTGGTCTCTTACTTTTCTATTTTCATGAACTTTGGCTAGTATTTGTTGATTAATTATTTTTGGATTATGACTTACTTTGTGTTTGTCTCCCTTTGAACACTGGTTTGTAACTAAACTATGTGATTGGTGTCTGTGATTGGTGGATCTTGAACTGATTATTTAACGCTGGTTCGCGAAATGTCGCGGAAGCAAGAGTCGCCACCGTCTTTTATTTTCTCCAAATGGAAAGGACAAAAGCACAGAAAAATTCCTTATAGAGATTGCTCTCGGTTCGGGAGGTAGATTATAGAAAGGGAAGGTGTTAGCACCCTTTCTATCCATGGTTATCCATGGGCTCTTAGATACTTGCTCATTGTGTTTTCAAAATGGTTTGTTTGCTTTTCAACTGTGGGTTTTAAAAAGTTTCTTTGAAAATTTCAGTTCGACTCTTGTATCGGTCCTCAAGAGTGTTTGAAAAATTGCTTTCGAAAGCTTTTTGAAAATGTGTTGGTGTGAAAAGTATTTTTGAATTTTGTTTGAGATTTAGAGCAAGTATCCACGAGAACCTACCTACCCTAAGGAATTCGTCTGTGTAAATGTCCTTTAAAGTAGTGCCATCCCACCATTGAGAGGTAGGTAGCACCACCGTTGGAGGTGTTCGGGTCAATTCGAGGTTCGGGACATGGTGATCACCAGAGCAATGGGAAGACACCTTAGAAGCTACCCTCATGCCAGGTTCCCGGATCATGAGGACTTACTAAGACGTCCTCTACTCGACGATCACCTTTCGAAAGGCAACAGTGAGGCGTACCCTAGGGGTGGTGTATGCGATTCGTGTGTCGTTTTCATTGATAATTTGTCTTGTCATGTTCATTGTGATCTACGCTTGATTTTAATTAGGCCCATTCATTCTTGCATGCTTGTTTAACAGTTTAAAAGTTGCGGGAAAATAAATCTACAACTATTACAAATGGCGCGGGTCCACATCGCCAAAATTAAACCGGACTCGATTTGACGGAAAATAAATAAAGCAATAAAATAAAAGTGCGAGAAATAAAATCGTTACAACGCTTTGGGAGAATTACATAATTATAATAAACGACATAAAATAAATGCGCGAAATTAAATAAATTACGAACATGGGCGTTGGACCCTTTTGCAAAAAATTTAAAGTTAATGAAGGGTTGAAATTAAAATTGAAAAGAAAATGTTTTTTAGTATTTTATGTTTTTTAAGATTTAAAAGAAGAAGAATTTATTAGAATGAAATTTGAAATGTAAACCCTAATTCTAGTGTTTTTTAGATTTATTATGAAAATATTAAAATTTTAACTAATTTAAACCTAAGTTAATTTACATGCATTTTTTAATTTATGAAAATAAATAAAATAAATATTATTATTGTAAAAAAGGAAATTAAAAGGACTAAAATTAACAATTAAACCTAAATTCTATATTTTTGTATTTTTTGTTATTTAAAAGAAATTAAAATTGTAACCTAATTAAACTAAATAATTACATATTAATTTATTTATGAGAATATTAAAATAAAATAATTTATTATATTTTTATCTTTTTTCTGATTTTTCTGTATTTTTTATGGTGTTTTTATATTTTGTAGAAAAATAATTAATTAATTAAAACAATAAAAAGAAATAACACAATAATTAAAAAAAATAAAATATGAAAAGAAAAGCAAACCAGGGGGTTTTCTGTCCCAGATGGAGGTGTAGGCCTTAGAATGCTGGCCCAAAACCCTGAGTCCATTTGACTTTTGTGAGTAGCGTGTGGCAATGTGGACTCACGTTCATGGTGTTCTCCAATCCTGGCCTTTGATTTAGATGCTCTTGGATGCGTGTCACGCTTGATGGTGAGAGATTATGGTGGTTATTCACATAAGCGCTGCACAGGAATTTATATTGAAAAATAACATTGGAAATTACACAGACCTGGGACTCGAACCCAGGTCTTGGACATTGCAAGGCGACACCGGTGCCACTAAGCCATCACTGCGCGTTTGTTAAGTAAATATACAATGAATAATATAATATGAAATAATGCATCAGTGGTTTAAAGCGCGAAAAATTCAAATTGTCCAACCAATACACGCCACTTCATCATCTTCCCCATGGCTTCGTTTTGCCTGAAAAAACAAAAGTATTAGGCAACGGTTTTTACACCGTTGTAGAAAGTAGCATATGAGAAAATAACGACTAGGCCATGAGGCCACATAAATTAATCGCGATGACTGATTCTTGTTCGTTGGAGCGTGCTGGTTTGAATGGTCATGATTTCGTGGCCTAATTTTGCTTGGTTTCAGAAGCCCTAATTTCAAGCTTCTTGAACCCTAAAAAAACGTTAATGGTGAATTCACATAGGGCGCATAAAAATACAATCAAATAGTTTGGTTAGCTTCACAATCATTCAAGGAATAAGAATTGATAAATGAAATGCCATAAAAATGCTTAAATCTGGAAACACGAATTTGAAAAATATGAGAGAAAGGTGGACTTCTGTATACCAATTCAACACGTTAGGATTGATGTTCTTGATGGAAATACGTTCTATATTGCTCAAGGAAGCTAATGGGATGGGTGTTAGGCCTTGAATCGCCTTGTAACCTTGTTTTCAGATTTGAGTTTTTTTGGAAAATTTTCAAGTTTGGTAGGGGAATTGCTGCGCAGTTTTCAGTCCTCTTCAATTAGGTTTGTGTTCTAGGTTATGTACTGAGGCAATTAGGTCAAAAACATGGATCAAATCTCTTGGAATTTATTGTTTTGAATATTTGATTTCCTTAAGGATCTTCCATATCTTTTCCATGTGTATTTTGCTCTCAATCATGCCAATCAGCTCCAAATCTTTCCCCATTTAGTTGTACACGAAATCTTGAGTATCAAACATGCATAAAAAGATTTGTTAAGGCAAGTTTGATATTTTTCATGTATTTAATTGATTTAATTGAATTAATATGAATAAAAATCCAAATAAATAAATAAAAAATGAGAAAGTACTTCCCTTTGGGCCAAGTGGTCGTGCATATGCTTAGAATGATGAATCATGGAAGAAAAATGGGCCCATTAGCAAATTCAGGTCATTTGAACCAAAGTTGACTTTTCAAAATTCCCAAACATTTCCCAACTTCCACAAGGCATAACTTGCTCAATTTTTAAGCTTTTCTCATGTTCGTGGACATTTTGGAAAGGTCTTTGAGTCCTTTAACCAATGACTTTGGTCCCATGTCATTTTGATTTACCAAGCTCAAATTATGGCCTTTGACTTAAAGTCCCTTTTTGTTGACTTTTGAAAATGACCTATAATGTTGAAATTGATAACTTTTTGTGAGAGCATTTCTTGGACTTGGAATATGAAGATGAGTTGTAGGAAATGTCTTTCTATTCAAAATGAGCTTTGGATGGAATTTTTCTGATAATCCATGTGAAAGTTATGCCCTGGTCAATTTCAGTTGACTTTTTCAGCTGTCCAAATATAGTAACTTTTGCATCTTTGATGATTTCTGAGCCAAATTTTGAGAATCATGATCAAGCATTGATCAAATGATGTTTGTGGCTTCAAAATGATATGTTGACCAAAAATTTGAACTTTTGACTGCCAAATGACCATTTTGCCCCTACAGTTGACTGTAGTGCAATTTAGGGTTTTGACTGTGCAGTTTTGAGCTGAATGCGTTGAAACTTGATATGAGGATTCTTGACCATCTTTGTAAGCATGTGAGACTAGATTGGGCCTTTGAAAACTTCCTTTTCTTGATCAGAACACAAACCCTAGTTTTGACTGTATAGGAGACAGTTGGACTGCACAACCCTTGGGGAATTTTGTGACTTGGCTTGGCAATTTCTTGGAGAATATGGGAGGGAAAATTTTGGGGTGCAACAGTTGCCCCTGTTCAATCTTCTTAGACCTGAGGATGCAGATTGGCTGACGTGCCTTTCGTAATCCGAGGGTAGAAGATGATTGGACACTAGAGTGCCCAGAAATTTGCGCTCACATAGTAGCAGTGATGGGGGAATGGGCTTATAGATGCCATTTAGAGATTGCTGGATGGGATGATGGGCTTATAGATGCCATCTGGATGTTGATTGCGTGGGAGATTCCTTAGCTAGAACCTGCATACCTGCAAAAGAAAAAATGAGTACCTGACACGTTGCAGGAGCTGATTTTAAATGCTTGGTATAGACGTGTCCTGACTGGTTACAGGAGCTGGACCTGGAGCTTCAAACAGCGATGAATGAACCAGGGACGGTTACTGCTTTAGCATGAATGATAAGAGAACCTTGGGTGATTTTAATTTCAACAACGCTTGTTGAGAAAAATCTTGGCGGGAATTACCATCTTTGCAATATCGGAACGGGAACCATGAACCATTATAATCTGAAAGGGAATCACCTCACTCGCCGTCGGAGAGGGAATCATAGGAAAAGGAGTTGTCACCTCACACACTGTCGGAGAGGTGACCATAGGAGACTATCACCTCACACTCATCGTCGGAGAGGGAAACATCTGAAGAAGGAATTACCACCTCACGCACTTGTCGGAGAGGGGACCATAAGAGACTATCACCTCACACTCATCGTCGGAGAGGGAAACATCTGAAGAAGGAATTACCACCTCACGCAGTTGCCGGAGAGGGGACCATAAGAGACTATCACCTCACACTCATCGTCGGAGAGGGAAACATCTGAAAAAGGAATTACCACCTCACGCACTTGCCGGAGAGGGGACCATAAGACTATCACCTCACACTCATTGTCGGAGAGGGAAACATCTGAAAAAGGAATTACCACCTCACGCACTTGTCGGAGAGGGGACCAATAGAAGACTATCACCTCACACTCATCGTCGGAGAGGGAAACATCTTGAAAAAGGAATTACCACCTCACGCACTTGCTGGAGAGGGGACCATAAGGAGAAGGAATTACCACCTCACTCGCCGTTGGAGAGGGGACCATAACTTCTACTGAGTCTTCATCAGAAAAATATGTTGGGAGTCGATTTAGCTGGACTAGAGAAGGCCTTGAATTATGTTTGAGCATTTTAACTGCGTCTTTCCTGAAAGGTAAAGGTCAGTCATATGCAATGCATGATATGGGTCAAGCAATGATGTCCTCAATATAAATGAGATTTGTATGATATGATGCGTCTATGCATGCTATAATGATGTATGTGATGTTTTATGAATGTTTTTCGTCTAGGAAAGTAAATCCTTGACGGGTGCCGGGAAGTCATATCCTGGGCTGATGCTGAAGAATAGGTTTTTGCTTCCGCTGGGGATGATAGCTGCAAGAATACCGGTAGGAGAAGATGGCTCCGTTGCGGAATAAGCTTGGCAAATGGAAGATTCTGCAGGGAGAAAAGATACTCTAATGACCATGCTGGGAAGCAATACTCTGTGGGGATAGAGATGCTTTGCTGAATGTTGATAGCTTGCTGGGGATACCTTGGTTGTGTTGGAAGTGTGAACAGACTTTGCTGAGGATAGGAAAGAACTACGTTGACGACGACCTTTCCGTGGCTTTTGGCTGAGGATAACCCAGTTATATCCTGTTAAGGAAATAACTCTTTAAATCAAGCCGGACGACACGTTCGTGTTCTGCGAGGTGATAAGCTTCCAGAATCTACTGGGGATAAGCTTATTGCTTGGGGATACGGACTCCATCTTTCTTGGATTAGACTCTTCTGGGGAGTTTTGATATGCTGGGGAAAGTGATTCCTTTGAACGTTGGTATACCGCCGGGGGAACAATCTTTAGACCAAGACTGCCGGGGATGCTTGTTAAGAATATATGTATCGCTGCTGGGGAGGTTGAGATCTACGGGAGGATACTCAATTTCCTTGATAATCTGATAATAGCTTGGAGAAGAATGTATTGTTTTACTGAACCACTCTCTGGGGAATTAAGGTATCTGGTTATGCTCTTTAGCTGGACCTACCTTGGTACCTTCGGAGGATAGAACAATTAGACTGCTCAGACAGCTCTTTTATTGCCCCTGTTTCTAGTGTCACCTGCAATTAATTCCTTTGTTTCTTGTGCAAATATTTATGAGTTAGCAAATTATTGTCAATGCATATATCACAAATTGAACCTTGGACGTTCTTCGCAAAACAAAACAGAAAAAAGAAAAATACTCGGCACGTTTAACTGAAAATGTATTTGTATTGATTTTGAATGGCCTGAAAATAGGCGTTTTGTATACAAGAGGCTGACGTCCTAGTAAGAGGAACGTCGCCGAACAAGAGAGTTTATACAAGTTTTGTACAAAAGAAAGTAAAACAGCTGTGTGAAATATGAATGATCCACTGGGTTTCAACTCTGCTATCGCCTTTATAACTCTGAGCGTCTCATCACTTGATGACCTTGGTTGAAGGTGAAGCTGACTGATCGATGCCGTCTGAACTTGATGTAGATGCCGGATTCTGGATGCAACGTGATCAATGAGACATAGTATTACGCTTTTATCCCTAATTTTTGCCTGGACCGCCCTTTCGGGTTTTCAGTCCACCGGGATACCCATTTTTGCCCAAGCCGCCTTTTCAGGTTTTCGACTTGCCGGGTGTACAGAATTTTCATTTTCATCCCTTCATTTTGCCCGAACCCTTTTGGTTCGACGGGAAGCCCTAATTTTTGCCTAGGCATGTCAGCCTAGCGGGTCTTTTTTCATGCGTAGTATTTTTTAACTATGTCTGCATTGGCGGGGTGAGGAAGGTCGTCACCATCCATATTGGTTAATATCATTGCTCCTCCTGAGAACACATGCTTAACCACAAATGGCCCTTCGTATGTAGGGGTCCATTTGCCCCTTGGATCACTCTAAGGAAGGATGATTCTCTTGATTACCAGATCCCCAACTTGATATTCCTGCGGCCTGACCTTTTTGTTAAATGCCCTGATCATTCGTTTCTGATACGTCTGACCATGACAGATAGCAGCAAGTCTCTTTTCGTCAATGAGGTTGAGCTGATCAAGTCGTGTCTGGATCCAATCATCTTCGTTCAGATTTGCATCCTTCATTATCCGGAGAGAGGGTATTTGTACTTCGATTGGCAAGACTGCCTCCATGCCATAAACCAGAGAAAACGGAGTTGCCCCGGTTGACGTCCTAGCTGAGGTACGGTACCCATGTAGAGCGAACGGTAGCATCTCGTGCCAATCTTTATAAGTCACTGTCATTTTCTGCACGATCTTCTTGATGTTCTTATTTGCTGCTTCTACAGCCCCATTCATCTTCGGTCTGTAAGGAGAAGAATTGTGGTGCTGTATCTTGAACTGTTCGCAAAGCTCAGCGATCATCTTGTTGTTCAGATTGGTACCGTTGTCTGTAATAATCCGCTCAGGGACGCCGTACCGACAGATCAGGTTATGTCGAATAAACCGTGCCACAACAGTCTTGGTTACCGTAGCATAGGATGCTGCCTCAACCCACTTTGTAAAATAATCGATCGCCACTAGGATGAAGCGATGTCCATTAGACGCCGTAGGTTTGATCTCGCCAATCATGTCTATGCCCCACATTGCAAACGGCCAAGGCGCGGTCAGAACATTCAGGGGAACCGGAGGAACATGCACCTTGTCTGCATAGATCTGGCATTTGTGGCATGTCCTGGAGTGTTGGTAGCAGTCAGCTTCCATTGTGGACCAGTAATATCCTGCCCGTAGGATTTTCTTAGCCATAGTGTGCCCACTGGAGTGCGTACCAAAGGTTCCTTCATGTAGCTCTTCCATGATTCTTTCTGCTTCAGTCTTATCCACACAACGCAGTAGGGTTGAATCATGGTTTCGCTTGTACAAGATGCCGTTGCTTAGGAAGAACTTGGCTGCAAACCTCCTCAGGAATTTCTTATCATTGACAGAGGCACCATCAGGGTATTCCTGAGCTTCCAGATATCTCTTCACTTCGTGGTACCAAGGCTTCTCAGTCACCAATTCAGTTTCGAGATCACAACAGTATGCCGGTTCGTCCAGTTTCCAGATGATGATTCGGGGAGCCTCATTGTCCCATTTGACCTTGAACATTGAAGACATTGTAGCTAACGCGTCTGCTAACTGATTCTCTTCTCTTGGAAAGTGCTCAAAGGTTATCTCTGTGAAGTGGGGAATCAGGGTCAACACACATTCTCTGTAAGGAATCAAGTTTGGATGTTTCGTATCCCACTCTCCTTTGATCTGATTGATCACAAGAGTGGAATCTCTGAAAACAATTAGAAATTTGATCCTTAGGTCGATCGCAGCTTGAAGACCCATGATACACGCCTCATACTCCGCCATGTTGTTGGTACAGTTGAAACACAGCCGGGCAGTGAGTGGAGTATGAGTACCTTGTGGAGATATGATTATGGCGCCGATACCGTTTCCCAAAGCATTGGAGGCTCCGTCAAAGTGCATAGACCATCGGGATCCTGGCTCAGGTCCTTCATCCGGTCCAGGTACTTCACAGTCAGTTACAATCATGATGCTTTCATCCGGAAACTCGAAGTTCATTGATTGATAATCATCTACAGCTTGATGAGCTAAGTGGTCTGCCAGTACACTTCCCTTGATGGCTTTCTGGGTCGTATACTGAATGTCGTATTCCGTCAAGATCATTTGCCATCTTGCAATTCTCCCAGACAGAGCAGGCTTTTCGAATATGTATTTTATCGGATCCATCTTTGAGATCAACAAGGTAGTGTGAGTCAGCATATACTGTCTCAGCCGGTGAGCAGCCCATACCAAAGCGCAGCAAGTTTTCTCAAGCAGTGAGTATCGGGTCTCACAGTCGGTAAACTTTTTGCTAAGGTAATAAATGGCATGCTCTTTTCGGCCAGACTCGTCATGCTGCCCCAGCACACACCCCATTGAGTTGTCAAGCACTGTCAGATATAATATCAGAGGTCTCCCTTCAACTGGTGGCATAAGGATGGGTGGTTCTTGGAGATACTCTTTGATTTTGTCGAAAGCAGCCTGACATTCATCGTTCCAACGTACTACCTGATCTTTCTTCAGCAACTTGAAGATTGGTTCACAGGTAGCAGTCAGATGAGATATGAATCGAGCGATGTAATTCAGACGTCCTAAAAAGCCTCTGACTTCCTTCTCTGTCTTAGGGACTGGCTTCTCTTGAATAGCTTTGACCTTGGCAGGGTCCACTTGAATACCTTTATCGCTGACCACGAAGCCTAGCAGTTTTCCAGATCTTACCCCGAAGGTGCACTTGTTCGGGTTCAATCTCAGCTTGTACAGTTTCAACCGGTCAAACAACTTTTGTAGATGATCTAGATGCTCTTCCTCAGTCTGGGACCTAGCGATCATGTCGTCCACATACACTTCTATCTCATGATGGATCATGTCATGAAATAAGGCAACCATGGCACGTTGGTAGGTTGCCCCAGCGTTCTTTAATCCGAACGGCATGACCTTGTAACAGAAGGTGCCCCACTGAGTAACAAATGTAGTCTTTTCCATGTCTTCAGGTGCCATCTTGATCTGATTGTAACCTGAAAAGCCATCCATGAAAGAGAATACTTTGTGCTGAGCTGTATTATCCACAAGGACATCAATGTGAGGTAAGGGGAAGTCATCCTTGGGGCTGGCCCTGTTCAGATCCCTGTAGTCGACACACATTCTGACCTTACCGTCCTTTTTAGGTACCGGCACCACGTTAGCAACCCACTGAGGGTAAGAAGTTACTGCAAGGAACCCGGCATCAAACTGTTTCATGACCTCGGCCTTAATCTTCTCGGACATCTCTGGACGCATCCGACGGACCTTTTGCTTAACTGGAGGGCAGTCTTCCTTGGTCGGCAAGTGATGGACCACAATATCGGTATCCAACCCTGGCATGTCTTCGTAGGACCAGGCAAAGATCTCCATATAATCATGCAGCATCTTGGTTAACCGTTGCTTCACGCTGAGCTCTAGGTTGGCACCAATCTTTACCTCTCTCCTGTCTGCTTCAGTACCCAGGTTTATTGTTTCTACTGGCTCTTCATGGGGTTGAATTGCCCTCTCTTCCTGAAGCAACAGTCTTGCAAGCTCGCCAGGCACTTCGCAATCATCTTCACCTTCGTCTTCGGCTAAGTTGATCGGATTTTCGAAGTCATAATTGGCAGTAGCAGAGTTGTTATCAGTAAGATCCAGAGTGGATTGGAACCTATATGAGTGAGTGTGTGTGTAAATACAGCTGTTTTGAAAATTATGTAAAGGAAAGGAAGACAGAAAAGGAACACAATATTTGCAATGCAAAAAACATCCAAGATTTTCATTCATGATGTATAAAATGACAGTTTGTATGCCCTCACAAATAGAACCACAATGCCTCGGGTAAGACACCGGGCCATAGAGTTTATCATTGTTTATTACAAAATAACAAAACATAGGAATTCATTACTTAGTAACAAAAGAAACAGGGAGATTGTCCTTTGCGCTCCAATTGTTAAGTCCACCGTCAGTTGCCGGGTAGATCCAGCTATCAAACTCAGCTTCATCAACTTCCTCTTCTTCCCCGATAGCATTAACTCCATGAGCAGGCAGGGGAGCTGTCACTATGTTAGGCTTGTCAGATGCCTCAAACTGTACCTCCTTAGCGTCAATGAGGTCCTGTAGCTTGTTCTTTAGTGCCCAACAGTCATCGGTAGAGTGCCCCGGGCTTTCTGAATGGTAAGCACAACGAGCATTCGGGTTGTACTTGGGAGATGTTGTATTGGGGAACTTCGGGGCTTCCCTGACAGTCACTAAGTTGGTTGCGAGCAACTGTGGCAGGATCTGCGATAGGGTCATGTTTAACCGGGTAAACTCTCGCCGGGGTCTTTCAGCCCTTTGGGAATTGTTTGGCCGAGGAGCGGCAGCAGGCTTAGCAATCATCACCGCGCTGACAGATTGGCGGTGCTCAGGTCTCTCTGATTTCCTAGAACCATACACGGCACTAGACTCCTTCTTGAAAGGTTTCTTTTCCGAACTAGATGATGCACCCTTTGCAATCTTCCCAGATTTCAGCCCAGCTTCAATTCTCTCTCCAGTCAAGATCAAATCAGTGAAACCAGCAGAAGAATTCCCAATGAGATGGTTGAAAAATGGCCCAGATAGGGTCCCCAAGAACATGTCAACCAGCTCCCGATCAGTCAATGGTGGCTGCACCCTGCCAGCCAGGTCTCTCCACTTCTGAGCGTACTCCTTAAAACCTTCGCTTGCACCTAACGCCATACCCTGGAGTTGGGTACGTGTGGGGGCAAGGTCGGCATTATATTGATACTGCTTATAGAAAGCAGTAGCCAACTCCTCCCAGTTACGAACTTTGGTCCCATCCAGCTGATAGAACCATTCGAGATGAGTCCCTGAAAGACTCTCCTGGAAGAAGTGGATCCATAAATTCTTATCCGCAGAGTACGGCTGAATTTTCCGAACATAGGACCTTAAATGCAGCTTGGGACAAGACGCCCCGTCATATTTGGAGAAGGATGGTGCTTTGAACTTATGCGGGATAATCACACCAGTCGACAAACCCAGATCTTCGAAATCCAGCCCAGGTGCCTGTTGAACCTCCATAGCCTTCAACCTGTCCTCCAATTGCTTGTACCTATCATCTGCCGGAGGGTACTGCTCTTCATCAAAATCTGTCTCGTTATTGGAGACTACCGGACTAGGAACCTTGACTTCTGCCTGAGAAGGACTCTTGCCCACAGAAGAACCAGCCTCTTCATGTTGCAGAGTGTTGCCAAACCTTCGGCCCGAGTTGAACAGAACAGTTCTTCTCTTCTTCTTCTTCTCCTTCTTTAGGAGCATAGCCTTCAGTTCTTCTTGGCCTTTAGCCAGACCCTTGATTAGTTCTTGAAACTGCGCATTCTGCGCCTGGAGAGCCTTGATTGATGTCTCAGTTGATGTAGATTCGGGATTCATGATGCTGAAATAAACAGCGAAGAACTGTAAGCAACCTGAAAAGAGAAAAACCTGCCATGCACATGATGTATGAAATGCGTATGCAATGCATTCAAGGGTTCGAAAGTTCAAATTTGTTGCAGACAAAAGGAACACACGTTATCATTAAAGAAATCATTGTTTAATACATCAAAGCCTCATGGGCAAAAACATAAAAATCAAATCAATCCCAAAATACACTGCGCATCCTCTTCGGAGCTATGTAGGTGTTGAGGTTCCTTTCCTCATGCAACAGACGGGTGAGCTCCAAGACCTTTTTTTCACTGGCGTGCAGACTAGTCTCAAGAGAATTCCGTTCTTCCTTAAGCTGGATCCAGCTCTTCTGCATCTCTTCCCAGGATGTGGGCATATCAGGGTGCTGAATGACATGAGACACTTCCCCTTCCAAGACTGGTTCTTTGATCACTGGGAGCATATGAGGATAAGGCATCACTAACTTCTGAGAGCGGGCTCGTACCCACTTGAGATAAGGCTCCAAAGGGATGGAGTTCCTGTGCCCCAGTGTCTTGCTGTCTATCCTACTAGGCATCCTCCAGGCTCTGATAAATCTCTGACGAAGTCCTTGAGTATCGTTGTCGAAGTCAAAAACTATGTCGGGAATTAACATGTCATGAGGACCATCCCTCCGAGCATAACCAAACTGTCTCCAAGCCAGGCATGGGCTATAAGTAATACCTCCTCTGATTCCAAGTAAAGGAACATTAGGGTATTCCCCGCAACGATCAATGATAGTGACATCTTCTTTGGACCTAGGGCACCAATGTATATCTGCATGTGTAAGAGTCATCAACCGTTGTGACCATCTCAAACCCCGCTCATTCTTCAGGACTGATTGGGGAAGGTGCGAAATAAACCAACTTCCCAAGAGAGGAGTGCAACACATAAGGACACCTCTTTTTCTCATGGTTCGAGTGTAACATGAGTGAAGGATGTCCCCCAGCAACGTAGGTATAGGATTCCTGGACATAAAGATCTGAACGGCACTGATATCAATAAGCTGATCTGGGTTAGGAAACAGCACCAAACCATAAACAAGGAGGGCCACAACCTCTTCAAAAGCTTGCAAGTCAAGGGAGTTCCAACATTCAAGGGCCTTCTCAAACAGAAACCTGGCTAAGAACCCTTTGATACCACTTCTAACTTCCCAATGTCCCTTGAGGTCAGATGACTGTAGGTGCAAGGCTTTAGCAATCTCTTCAAGCTTAGGTTCCTTTTCTGTACCGTTGAAGGGTAGCTGATCAAGGATAGGGATCTTCAGGAGCCGGGAGAACTCCTCCAATGTAGGTACCAACTGATAATCCAAGAAGGTAAAACAGTGATGCAGAGGGTCAAAGAACTGGAACAGGACCTTTATCATATCTTCCTCAATGTTGGTGTTGACCAAGCTGATGAGGCTTCCATGCCTTTCACTGAATGAAGAGTTCTCGGGAATCCTGGATATAAGCTCCTTAAGCTGAGGAGGGATCCTTACAAGACTGACTTGAATGGTCTTTCTACGAACAGTTTCCATGTCCTACAAAACAAGAACAAAGATGAAAATTCGAACCCCTGAAATGGTTAGTCAATGCATATGATGCTGGATGATGTCATGATGCTATGATTAAACACACCACAGATATTTACAAAGACAAACATGTAAGGCACACAAGGCACACAAGGCAAGCCCTTAAGGTTTAAGGCCAGCATGGGGTCTAGGTAGTACCCTCTTGGAGTTGGTGGGTTCAACCTGTCCTAATCAAAGTAACCGGGTTCTAAGGTTCCCAATATCACGGGATTGCTTTCATTGTTCATCGTTTCGATTTAGCCACTGAACTGGCGACCGAAATATTCCAGGAAAGCAACCCTCAATTGAGTGTAGTATCGAGTATCAACCAACCTCGGACTGCACCAAAGTCAGTTATCTCACTACCCTAAAGAGGCCAAGATAGTTCAATTAAGGTTCCTAAGGTCTGTTGATGCTTCACGACACCACGCGGAGGCCCCGTACTCTCCTTGACTGAACTCAAGGGTTACCGGTACACACCAAAGTGCCACATCAACGTAGCAGACTGTTTCAACCATGTCGGTATACCCCGCACAGTTCCCTCACAGCCTTGTTGCTACTTTCTAAGAAGGTATCCCCCAGATCCGGGTTAGGATCTATAGAACTCCCAAGCAACCCACAATTTAAAGCACACAAGGAAAACAATTGAAAACACAGTTATGTACTAGCCCTAAGGTACACCTCACTTTAAGTTTATTCCCCAGCAGAGTCGCCAGTTCTGTGATTGGTGGATCTTGAACTGACTATTTAACGCTGGTTCGCGAAATGTCGCGGAAGCAAGAGTCGCCACCGTCTTTTATTTTCTCCAAATGGAAAGGACAAAAGCACAGAAAAATTCCTTATAGAGATTGCTCTCGGTTCGGGAGGTAGATTATAGAAAGGGAATGTGTTAGCACCCTTTCTATCCATGGTTATCCATGGGCTCTTAGATACTTGCTCATTGTGTTTTCAAAATGGTTTGTTTGCTTTTCAACTGTGGGTTTTAAAAAGTTTCTTTGAAAATTTCAGTTCGACTCTTGTATCGGTCCTCAAGAGTGTTTGAAAAATTGCTTTCGAAAGCTTTTTGAAAATGTGTTGGTGTGAAAAGTATTTTTGAATTTTGTTTGAGATTTAGAGCAAGTATCCACGAGAACCTACCTACCCTAAGGAATTCGTCTGTGTAAATGTCCTTTAAAGTAGTGCCATCCCACCATTGAGAGGTAGGTAGCACCACCGTTGGAGGTGTTCGGGTCAATTCGAGGTTCGGGACATGGTGATCACCAGAGCAATGGGAAGACACCTTAGAAGCTACCCTCATGCCAGGTTCCCGGATCATGAGGACTTACTAAGACGTCCTCTACTCGACGATCACCTTTCGAAAGGCAACAGTGAGGCGTACCCTAGGGGTGGTGTATGCGATTCGTGTGTCGTTTTCATTGATAATTTGTCTTGTCATGTTCATTGTGATCTACGCTTGATTTTAATTAGGCCCATTCATTCTTGCATGCTTGTTTAACAGTTTAAAAGTTGCGGGAAAATAAATCTACAACTATTACAAATGGCGCGGGTCCACATCGCCAAAATTAAACCGGACCCGATTTGACAGAAAATAAATAAAGCAATAAAATAAAAGTGCGAGAAATAAAATCGTTACAACGCTTTGGGAGAATTACATAATTATAATAAACGACATAAAATAAATGCGCGAAATTAAATAAATTACGAACATGGGCGTTGGACCCTTTTGCAAAAAATTTAAAGTTAATGAAGGGTTGAAATTAAAATTGAAAAGAAAATGTTTTTTAGTATTTTATGTTTTTTAAGATTTAAAAGAAGAAGAATTTATTAGAATGAAATTTGAAATGTAAACCCTAATTCTAGTGTTTTTTAGATTTATTATGAAAATATTAAAATTTTAACTAATTTAAACCTAAGTTAATTTACATGCATTTTTTAATTTATGAAAATAAATAAAATAAATATTATTATTGTAAAAAAGGAAATTAAAAGGACTAAAATTAACAATTAAACCTAAATTCTATATTTTTGTATTTTTTGTTATTTAAAAGAAATTAAAATTGTAACCTAATTAAACTAAATAATTACATATTAATTTATTTATGAGAATATTAAAATAAAATAATTTATTATATTTTTATCTTTTTTCTGATTTTTCTGTATTTTTTATGGTGTTTTTATATTTTGTAGAAAAATAATTAATTAATTAAAACAATAAAAAGAAATAACACAATAATTAAAAAAAATAAAATATGAAAAGAAAAGCAAACCAGGGGGTTTTCTGTCCCAGATGGAGGTGTAGGCCTTAGAATGCTGGCCCAAAACCCTGAGTCCATTTGACTTTTGTGAGTAGCGTGTGGCAATGTGGACTCACGTTCATGGTGTTCTCCAATCCTGGCCTTTGATTTAGATGCTCTTGGATGCGTGTCACGCTTGATGGTGAGGGATTATGGTGGTTATTCACATAAGCGCTGCACAGGAATTTATATTGAAAAATAACATTGGAAATTACACAGACCTGGGACTCGAACCCAGGTCTTGGACATTGCAAGGCGACACCGGTGCCACTAAGCCATCACTGCGCGTTTGTTAAGTAAATATACAATGAATAATATAATATGAAATAATGCATCAGTGGTTTAAAGCGCGAAAAATTCAAATTGTCCAACCAATACACGCCACTTCATCATCTTCCCCATGGCTTCGTTTTGCCTGAAAAAACAAAAGTATTAGGCAACGGTTTTTACACCGTTGTAGAAAGTAGCATATGAGAAAATAACGACTAGGCCATGAGGCCACATAAATTAATCGCGATGACTGATTCTTGTTCGTTGGAGCGTGCTGGTTTGAATGGTCATGATTTCGTGGCCTAATTTTGCTTGGTTTCAGAAGCCCTAATTTCAAGCTTCTTGAACCCTAAAAAAACGTTAATGGTGAATTCACATAGGGCGCATAAAAATACAATCAAATAGTTTGGTTAGCTTCACAATCATTCAAGGAATAAGAATTGATAAATGAAATGCCATAAAAATGCTTAAATCTGGAAACACGAATTTGAAAAATATGAGAGAAAGGTGGACTTCTGTATACCAATTCAACACGTTAGGATTGATGTTCTTGATGGAAATACGTTCTATATTGCTCAAGGAAGCTAATGGGATGGGTGTTAGGCCTTGAATCGCCTTGTAACCTTGTTTTCAGATTTGAGTTTTTTTGGAAAATTTTCAAGTTTGGTAGGGGAATTGCTGCGCAGTTTTCAGTCCTCTTCAATTAGGTTTGTGTTCTAGGTTATGTACTGAGGCAATTAGGTCAAAAACATGGATCAAATCTCTTGGAATTTATTGTTTTGAATATTTTATTTCCTTAAGGATCTTCCATATCTTTTCCATGTGTATTTTGCTCTCAATCATGCCAATCAGCTCCAAATCTTTCCCCATTTAGTTGTACACGAAATCTTGAGTATCAAACATGCATAAAAAGATTTGTTAAGGCAAGTTTGATATTTTTCATGTATTTAATTGATTTAATTGAATTAATATGAATAAAAATCCAAATAAATAAATAAAAAATGAGAAAGTACTTCCCTTTGGGCCAAGTGGTCGTGCATATGCTTAGAATGATGAATCATGGAAGAAAAATGGGCCCATTAGCAAATTTAGGTCATTTGAACCAAAGTTGACTTTTCAAAATTCCCAAAAATTTCCCAACTTCCACAAGGCATACCTTGCTTAATTTTTAAGCTTTTCTCATGTTCTTGGACATTTTGGAAAGGTCTTTGAGTCCTTTAACCAATGCCTTTGGTCCCATGTCATTTTGATTTACCAATCTCAAATTATGGCCTTTGACTTAAAGTCCCTTTTTGTTGACTTTTGAAAATGACCTATAATGTTGAAATTGATAACTTTTTGTGAGAGCATTTCTTGGACTTGGAATATGAATATGAGTTGTAGGAAATGTCTTTCTCTTAAAAATGAGATTTGGATGGAATTTTTCTGATAATCCATGTGAAAGTTATGCCCTGGTCAATTTCAGTTGACTTTTTCAGCTGTCCAAATATAGTAACTTTTGCATCTTTGATGATTTCTGAGCCAAATTTTGAGAATCATGATCAAGCATTGATCAAATGATGTTTGTGGCTTCAAAATGATATGTTGACCAAAAATTTGAACTTTTGACTGCCAAATGACCATTTTGCCCCTACAGTTGACTGTAGTGCAATTTAGGGTTTTGACTGTGCAGTTTTGAGCTGAATGCCTTGAAACTTGATATGAGGATTCTTGACCATCTTTGTAAGCATGTGAGACTAGATTGGGCCTTTGAAAACTTCCTTTTCTTGATCAGAACACAAACCCTAGTTTTGACTGTATAGGAGACAGTTGGACTGCACAACCCTTGGGGAATTTTGTGACTTGGCTTGGCAATTTCTTGGAGAATATGGGAGGGAAAATTTTCGGGTGCAACAGTGTCTATTTATGATTTTTTTTCCTTTGTTATCCATTTCTCTAACATCTCTTTATGTGATTGTTTGTTAGAGTTATTGATTTCCAAAGTAGATAATGGTCTAACCTTACTTGTATTGATTATTGTTATTTTTAACCTATTGCTTTGTCTCTTTTTGATGTTTTCAAAGGGGGGGGGGGGAGCAAGTGGAAGCCAAGAACAAATGATATGAAAGCCAAAACAAAACGAAACGAAATGGTGCATAAAGATAGGGGAGAAATCTCTGAGATTAAGATTCTGATACTTGGTACGAAGGACAACTTTTTCCATCATCATAAAGGGGGAGTATGTGAGGGCAAGGTTCCTTCAATAAGGGTTTCAATGATGTCAAAACTTTCCACTATATGTTGGAAATGTTGCTAGTTGATATGGTGGATAAGGAAACATGAAAAGTCTTCAAGAATTGGTATTTTTGGAAATTTCTATGCTTTGAGTCGACTCAAAGAAAGCTCCGGTCGACGCATGATTGAAAGTTGCTCCTTGGGGAAGTCTCGAGTTTGCTCACGTTGACTGTGTGGTCGACTCAAACTAGGAGTAATTTTTAGGAACTATGCATCGACGCATAGCCCTAGTGCGGTCGACACATGGATCGCGGACTTTGTCTTCTGTCACTCTCGAGAATGCTCAGGTCGAGTCCTCCTTTTGGCATAGGTCGACCGTTCGCTCGTTAAATCTGTTTTTCAGCTTGTCAGTTTGATTTTTGACTTGAGATAACATGTATAATCTTTTTAGGTTCTATCATTAGGTTTTTTCAACAAGAAAAGTGAAATAGATACACAAGGTACTCATCATCTTCAACCTCTCACTCATCCATTGACAACTACACATAATATTTTTTGTTGATCAAGGTGCGGAGCGTATGTTAATAACATCTGAAGTAAAAGATTACAATCTTGTTCGGGTTGAGTAATTATGGATTTTTCTTGAATAAAATCTGAGGTTTTTGTCCTCCAAGATCATTGGGATTTTGGGTTTTTTGACAATTATTTGCTTCATCCAAATTCTGTCGTGCTTAAGGGATTGAGGAATCGTGGGTTTGCTCAACAAGGTAGCTATAATCAGAGGATTGTGAAGGAAGAATTGGGGTCACCATCTTGCGATCAAATTAACCGAGCAGAGGGTTTTAGAAACAGTTTAGGTTCTCAACAAGGTTGCTACAACCAGAGGTTTATCGAAGATTGGTGACATACTTGGTTCAAATCGAATCAAGGGAAGATAGGGGATTAGTTTTCAATTCAACATATTGGGTTTGAATTATGGTGACTATTTTCTATCTCTTGTACAAACTTTGCAATAATAATATCAATTATCCTAATTATAAATTCTAGAATTAGGGGCAGAGTACCCAATGCGAGGACGACAGGGGGAACTGCCTAAACAAATTGCGTGTCATTTTTCTTTCTCGTCTTTTACCGTTTATTCGCTATAACTTGTGAATTTGCACTTGTGGTTCCAAGTGTCTGCATTTGTAGTGTGATATAACTATTTCTAAGGACTATAGTAATCACTTTGATTTCTATAATTGGTTTTAACACTACAAATTAAGATAGATCGGACTTGGTGTGATTACGCACACCAAGTGTTCGATAAAAGTCCAAAAGTGAAAATTTGTGGGTTTTATACTCAACAACTCATTGGGAGTAATAGACAACAGTTAAAAAGTATAAGTGATCAATTATAATTGAATTAAGTGTTAATAATTCTCATTGATTCATTCCATTCAATTTTATGCATATCCGGTCTTTTCAATAGAGAGTCGTTTTTAGACGAGTGTATCCGGGTAGCTTTCACTGTGTTTTAAGTTTTCTTTTAAAACTCCTTTTAAAAATCAAGGTATCTATTCACCCCCCCCCCCTTCTAGATACTTCCTATCTTCTAACAGGAACTACGTCACAAATTTCGTCATTGACGATTTTGTTTCAGGTTTTGCATCTGGACTATGCACCGAATGTCATGAGTATAGGGGTTCGATCTTGGGTTGTACATGAAATGAGTCAAAAAATTCAGCATTTATCAAGAATACAATTGCCAAACAAGACTTGGAGCCACTTCTATATATTTTAAAATTTCAAAATAGAATCATTTTTCACCCCATTCTTGAAAGCTCACTCAAATCCTCTCAATTTCCTCTCAACTCACTCAAGAACAAAGTTGCACAAAACTTCATCTTCCTTCTCCCTCTCTTCTCCGGCCACCGTGCATGCCACCTTGCTCCATCGTCCAGCCACCCTCTATGTGTCCTTGATCCCCCATCACCCTCCCTTTGTCGCTCCCTCTATCTTCGTGCAAACGCCCTATGCTTCTCCCTCTGCGCCCATCAACTTTCGGGGATCTCTTTTCTTCCATTACAACCAAGTCTTCCATGCCGAATTTTCATTCCTCCAATCATCTTATCCAATTTTTGGTCATCACTCTGGTAAATCTCTCAACTCCTTACTTGATTTAATTGTTTTGTGCAAATTATTTGGAGAATTCTTGAGATACATTGATTTTTCTTGAATTTGTGTTAATTGAAGTGATTTTGTGAACATAAGTGATTATGTGAATCAAGCTAAAAGTGATTTTTCTTGTATAGTTTTGTGTGTTGTGGGGGATGCGCATGATATTCAATACATATCTGATTACTTTCACATGAAGCTTTTATGCTCATTATCATTGTGTCTGATTTTTGACTATGTGCTTTATTGGTGAAGCTTGCACAAAGTTTTTCGGGTTTCTTTACTTTGCTTGCTTGCTATGAACTCTTGTTCATTTGGTATTGCTCTTATTCTGGTTGTAATTCTGCATTGTACTTTCTTTTCCTTTCCATGAGAAGTAGGAATAGAGATGCATGACTTGAGGTCCCTACTTTAGCTGGGCAAATTTGCTTTAAAGACCTTTAGAAGGCATTTTTGTGTTCGCATTTGCTTCTGTGCAAAAGACCTCGACAAAGGCAAATCCCATTTCCCTCCCATTTCCCATTTACTTTGTGCTTGATATCTAGTCAATAAGTGGAACAAAGGGCCCTCAATCTTCCCCCACACTTTCTAGTCTGTGTCGTTCTTACCTCGCGTTATAGCCGATCCTTTGAATTGTGCTTATTCTTTTCCATTGAGTCAAATAAGTGGAAGAAAGGGTTTGTAACCAGCCCCCACACTTTGTCATTTGTTTCGACGATGTTAACTCATGTTTCTTTAAACGTGGATGCTTCAAGTTATTAATCACTATTGTTGCTTGAGCAAATCAAGTGGAAAGAGTTCCTTACTCTCACTTTGAAATTTGTTAGATTCGTTGTTTGTTGCTAGCTCACACTCTATTTTTGTTTTTGTTTTGATTAAACTTTGTTTGATTGCTGTTGTGTTGTTCCTTTCTTTAAACCTTTGTATGCTCCCTTAGGATCGCTCAACTCATCTTTAAGTCGAGGTAGACATTAGGATTTCAAACCATGCATGCTAACTTAGGTAGTGTTTCCCTTTCAAACTCAACTATAGGATCAATCATTGTATGATAACATTAGGGATAGAGATATATAGTTTCCCTTAGATGTTTTTCTTTCCCTTTTGCACGATTAAGACTAAAAATCTTTTCTTTTCAAATTCATAAAACACTCTAACATTTCTTAAATCCTTTTCAAGGTAAAAAACATCAACCAATTCAAACTCTTTCGCCTTCGGGCATTTCTTTGAAGCTCTCAAAAGAATGTGTTAATTCTACTCTGTTTAATACGATGCATAAATCCCCAAAGGTAGGGTGGCACTATGTCTACTTGCTAAAGCATGAATGTAGCAATATTCACCTTCAAGCACTTTTCTTTTTGAAAATACCTCTTTAGGTAAGAGCATGTTAATTACTTCTTATGCCAACACGTGAGTCTCCAATGGTCGAGCTGCAGTAGAAAGGGAAATTAATATTGTTCATAAAAAACACAAAATAAGAGGAAACTTTTAAGTTAAACTATGATACTCTGATTCCTTAAAGGGATACTGTAATGCGGTGGGAGAACTGACTTTTTTGTTTTATGGAAAATGTTGCGGTTAGCAAGAGTCGTCACTGACTTTTCTTTTATCCAACAATTAAGAAAGATAAAAAGAACATGAAATACCTTTGATAGATTTTTGAAACAACAGGCTAAAAACATCATCGAGATGAAATCAATGAAGTCGCCATCGAACATTTTTTATCCCACATGAAGGGAAAGGTAAACATCAAGTAAACTTGAGAAGGGTGAAATCAAGGTCAAATGACTGAGAGATCAGGTAAGGAAGTCTATTACGCGAGGGGAAGGTATTAGCAACCCACACACCCGTAGTACTCTATGGTATCCACTCTTGTTATTCTAATCAAAGGGTGTGTAAGAGTCTATATCTAAGTTGTACATGGAATGCATGCAAAAGAAAAAAGAGAAAATAATTTAGGGAAAATAAAAAGCTGTGCTCGTTCGGGCCCTACCCCAATGCCTACTGTGATCGGTGGAAATAGAACTGACTGTTTAACTCTGGTTCGCGAAATGTCGCGGAAGCAAGAGTCTCCACCGTCTTTTATGTTCTCCAACATGAAAAGGACAAAAGCACAACAAAATTCCTTATGAGATAGTTTCTCGGTTCGGGAGGTAGATTTATAGAAAGGGAAGGTGTTAGCACCCTTTCTATCCATGGTTATCCATGGGCTCTTAGATACTTTCTCTTATGTTTTCAAAATGTTTGTTTGCTTTTCAATTGTGAGTGGGTTTGAAAAAGTTTCATTGAAAGATTTCTGAATAACTCTTGTATATGTCCTCAAGAGTGTTTGAAAGATTGTTTTGAAAGCTTTTTTGAAAGTGTTAGTGTGAAAAGATTTTTGATTTGTTTTTGAATAGAGCAAGTATCCATGAGTCATCTACCTACCCTAAGGAATTAGGCTGTGTAAATGTCCTTAAGGTAGTGCCATCCCACCATTGAGAGGTAGGTAGCACCACCATTGGAGGTGTTCGGGTCAATTCGAGTGTAGGGACAGTGTGGTCACCGAAGCAACAATAAGACACCTTAGAAGCTACCCTTATGTCCTTGATCCTTTTTTAATTCGAGGCAACCGTTTCGAGGCAACTATTTCGAGGCAACTGTTTCGGGGCAACTGTTCCGAGGCAACTGGATCATGGACATAAGGACTTACTAAAACGTCCTATACTTGACGACCATGTTTCGAAGGCAACAGGTGAGGCGTACCCTAGAAGTGGTGTGTGGATTGGTGTGTTATTTTCAGTTTAATATTTATCTTTGGTCAGGGCATTGTGAGCTACGCTTGTTTTTAATTAACCATACATTCTTTCATGCAATTTAGAATTTAAGAGTGCGGAAATTTAAATGCGGAAAGATAAAAGCTACGCTATTACAAGGCGCGGGTCTATACATCGCCAAAGTACAAAGACCCATTTGGTAAAAAATACGGAAAGTAAATAAATACCTAATTACTATTACATCCTTGAGCAGTTACATAATATTCAAAGAGAAATAATGCGCGAAATAGAAATTAAAATTGAATGTCCGAGGGTTTTGACCCTTTTGAGAAATTAAACGAAATTAAAGTCTATTTAATTATTTAATTAAAGAAAAGTGTTTTTTATGTTTTTTTTGTATTTATGAAAATAAGGAAAATTAAAATCAAGAGAAACCCTAATTCTAAGTTATTTTGATTATTTAAGAAAATATTAAAGTTAACCTAATTTACTAATTGATTAATGTACATGTTTATTTACAGAAATAAATAGTAATTATAATAATAAATAATGAGAAAAATAATTAATTAAGAAAAAGATGAAAATGTCAAAAAAACCTAATTCTAGATATTTTTTATTTGTTAAGAAAAAGATTAAAGTAAAACCTAAATTAACTAAATTAATTATTAACATTTATTTACAAAAATAAATTAATGAGGAAATTAATAAATAAAATATATTTTTTTTGGGTTTTTGATTTTCTGATTTTTATTATGAAAAGAAAATTATTTTAGGTGAATAAAAATAATTAAGGCAATTAAAAGAATTAACAAGAAAAAGAAAATGAAATTAAATATACAAACAAGGGGGGGTGTCTGGCCCATTATAGAGGTAAAACTGCAGCAATTCAGGCCCATTGACAAGGCCTTTGTTTGACTTTCCAGGATTGTGTGCACGCTTGTTTGACTGGACCACCATGGATCTCATTCAGTGGCCCTTAGATTGATCATCAGGAGCGCGTGGCAAGCCTGAGCGTGAGTGTGTATGGTGAGCCCTTGAGTGAGCGCTGCATAGGAAAGCATTATAACAAAAATCATGAATTAAGTGGGGGGGCCTGGGAATCGAACCCAGGTCCCAGTGTTTACAAGGCGTATATCCAACCACTGAACCATTCAAGTGCTTTTGTAAACATAATAACAAATAAAAATAATGTATGAAAAGTAACCACTACGCTGGAAAACGCGCGCAGATTCAAACCTCCCAACCACACAGAGCCACGTACGTTTCTTCTTCGTTTACCTGCAATTATATAAAATAAGTAGCGGGGGTTTTAAACCCCCACTAAATGGAAGTCC
Organism: Vicia faba; assembly: GCA_948472305.1. Classification (NCBI taxonomy): domain Eukaryota; kingdom Viridiplantae; phylum Streptophyta; class Magnoliopsida; order Fabales; family Fabaceae; genus Vicia; species Vicia faba. Next base: position 87,174,714 of record OX451738.1, on the reverse strand, counting down.
TGAAAATAGCGATTAGGAGAGGAGGAAATATAAAAAGGGCGCGAGGGCATTATTTGGTTCGTCTTGCTGCAACGATTCTATCCATATAGGTTTGGAAGTCTAATTTTTCCATACAAGGAAAGCCCTAATTTGGATGTTCTGAAACCCTAGGTTTCATCCATGGTGAATTTCGATTCAGGGGGCTATAGAACAATTAAACGTTACCAAAAGCTTCAGAATGTCCCTGTGAATACAAAACAACCAACCAAATGTATTAATAATGCATGAATCATGATATGGAATTCCAAAAAATGTGGCAAACCGTATGGCCTGTGTTCTTCAATTCTTTGTGCGTTTGGATTAGTTCTTGATGCCAAAAGACTCCTGGAAGGTCCAGCAATGTGTTAGAATACTTTTTAGGCTTTGAAACGTCCTCTAACTATGAAATCAGTTTCAAGCTTTTCTTGGAATTTTTGCAAATTGGTTCTCTATTCTCAGCAGCTTTTTCGTGTCTTTCTGAATTAGGTTAGGTTGTGCATAAGTATGTGAAGCAAATTAGGTCAAGAAAGAGCCCAAAAGTCCATGAATTGATGACTTGAATCTTTGATTGCCAATCATATATTTTCCAATCTTTTTTTCATGAAAATATTGCCAAATGTGGATGATCTTGTCCCCTTGGATGATGCACGAAATCTTTAGCATATAATGAGTGTATTTGCTGCATAAAAAGATTTGAAAAAGCATTATTTGATATTTTCTCATAATTAAATCTAATTAAATGAATTAATAAGAATAAAAATTCAATTAATTAATTAAAAATAAGAAAATAAATCCGTTTAAGCTCAATGGGTCGTGCATAGGCTTTGGGTAATGATTCAAGGAAGAATTTGAGGCCCATTAGCAATTTTGAAGTGTTTTAGGCAAAGTTGACTTTTGAAAATTCCCAAAAATTTCCCAACTTCTCCAATGCATATTTTGCTCAATTTTGAGGCTATGAACATGTTCTTGGACATTTTGGAAAAGTCTTGAAGTCCTCTAACCAATGCCTTTGGTCCCATGTCATTTTGATTTACCAATCTCATGTTATGGTCTTTGACTTAAAGTGCCTTTTTGTTGATTTTTGAAAATGACCTATAATGTTGAAATTGATAACTTTTTGTGAGAGCATTTCTTGGACTTGGAGTGTGAAGGTGAGTTGTAGGAAATGTCATTATCTTAAAAATGAGCATTGGATGGAATTTTTATGATATACCATGAAGAAGTTATGCCTTGGTCAATTTGCAGTTGACTTTTCAGCTGTCCAAAAATAGAAACTTTTACATCTTTAGACTTTTTGAGCCATGCTTTGAGAATCATGATCAAGACTTGATCAAATGATGATTGTGGCTTCAAAATAAGATGTTGACCAAAAATTTTGACTTTTGACTGTCAAATGACCATTTTGCCCCTGCAGTTGACTATGGAGCAATTAGGTTTTTTGACTGTGCAATTTGATGTTGTGAGTCTTGAAACTTGACATATGAATGCTTGACAATGTATATAGGCATATGGGACTTGATTGGACCCTTGAAAACCTCAATTTCTTTGCAAGAACCAAAACCCTAATTTTGACTGTGTTAGGAGGCAATTGGACTGTGCAACCCTTGAGAGTTTTTGAAGCTTGATTTTGCCAACTCTTAAAGAATATGGGAGGGCAAATTTTGGGGTACAACAGTTGCCCCTGTTAAATCTTCTTAGACCTGAGGATGTAGATTGGCTGGCGTGCCTTTCGTAATCCGAAGGTGGAAGATAATTGAACACTAGAGTGCCCAGAAATTTGCACTCACATAGTAGAGTATCAGCAGTGTGATGGCGGGAATGGGCTTACAGATGCCATTTGGAGAGATGATGGATAGGAGGATGGGCTTATAGATGCCATGTGACAGAACTTTGTCGGGAATGGGCTTATAGACGCCATTTGGAGACTGTCGGTATGTGGATGGGCTTACAGATGCCATCGGGAGGTTGTCGATCGCGTAAGAGATTCCTTAGCGAGAACTTGCGTACCTGAGAAAGCAAATAATTACCTGGTCTGTTGCCGGTGTTGATCTTCAAACTCTTCACATAGATGTGCCCTGGCTGGATACAGGAATCGAATCTTTAAACTCTTCAGACGTGCCCTGGCAAGATACAGGAATCGAGTCTGGAGAATAGTCGTCAACAGATACACCCTGGCAAGATACAGGAATCGGATCTTCAAACTCTTCAGACGTGCCCTGGAAGGATACAGGAGTCGAGTCTGGAATTAGTCGTCAACAGATACACCCTGGCAAGATACAGGAATCAGATCTTCAAACTCTTCAGACGTGCCCTGGCGGGATACAGGAATCGAGTCTGGAATTAGTCGTCAACAGATACACCCTGGCAAGATACAGGAATCAGATCTTCAAACTCTTCAGACGTGCCCTGGCAGGATACAAGAATCGAGTCTGGAATTAGTCGTCAACAGATACACCCTGGCAAGATACATGAATCGGATCTTCAAACTCTTCAGATGTGCCCTGACAAGATACAGGAATCGAGTCTGGAATTTAGTCGTCAACAGATACACCCTGGCAAGATACAGGAATAGGATCCTCAAACTCTTCAGACGTGCCCTGGCAGGATACAGGAATCGAGTCTGGAATATAGTCGTCAACAGATACACCCTGGCAAGATACAGGAATCGGATCCTCAAACTCTTTAGACGTGCCCTGGCAGGATACAAGAATCGAGTCTGGAATATAGTCGTCAACAGATACACCCTGGAGAGATACATAAATCGGATCTTCAAAGTCTTCAGACGTGCCCTGGCAAGATACAGGAATCGAGTCTGGAATTAGTCGTCAACAGATACACCCTGGCAAGATACAGGAATCGGATCCTCAAACTCTTCAGACGTGCCCTGGCAAGATACAGGAACCGAGTCTGGAATTAGTCGTCAACAGATACACTCTGGCAAGATACAGGAATCGGATCCTCAAACTCTTCAGACGTGCCCTGGAAGGATACAAGAATCGAGTCTGGAATATAGTCGTCAACAGATACACCCTGGCAAGATACAGGAATCGGATCCTCAAACTCTTCATACGTGCCCTGGCAGGATACAGGAATCGAGTCTGGAATATAGTCGTCAACAGATACACCCTGGCGAGATACAGGAATCAGATCTTCAAACTCTTCAGACGTGCCCTGGCAAGATACAGGAATCGAGTCTGGAATTAGTCGTCAACAGATACACCCTGACAAGATACAGGAATCGGATCTGGAATCACGACAGTTGGTAGTAATTATCTTTGTATTGACTTTCATCCTGAAAAGACAAGACGTCAATTGTATGTAATGTCATGATGTATGACATGTGCGATGTTCTCAGAATAAATGAGATTGTATGTTCATGATGCGTATGTGCATGCTATAATGTATGCAGATGCGATGTTTATGAATGTATGTTTTTGTCTTAGGGAAATAAACCCTTGACGAATGCCGGGAAGTTGAATCCTGGGCTGATGTGGAAGAGTATAATGTTCTCTGTTTCCGTTGGGGATGATGGTTGCAAGAATACCGGTAGGAGAAGATGACTCCGTTGGGGAATAAACCTGGCGAATAGATTACTCTGCGGGGAGTGAGCTCTGTGGGGAAAGAGGAGGTATTTTGCTGAAATGTTGATGATAACTCCGCTGGGGATAAGTTTTGTTGAGGGAATTGATGAACTCCGCTGGGTATAGGAAGACTTCGCCGAGGACGATCTTTCCGTTGCACTTGGCTGAGGATAACCCAGTTATATCCTGGTGGGGAAATAACCTTCTGAATAAAGCCGGGGAGCGCTCGTGCTCTGCAGGGGATAAGCTTTCCAGAATCTACTGGGGATAAGCTTTAAGACCTGCTGGGGATATGGATTCCACTTTCCTGGGGAAACTTTTCAGATTGGACTGGGGAATGGCTCCACTGGATGTCCGGTATTCCTCCGGGGAACAATCTTAGATCAAGATTGCCGGGGATGCTTGTTAGGAATGTCTGTGTACTCCACTGGGGAATGTTGAGATCTTCTGGGGATATCCTCCTTCCTTAAGGCTGACAGTGGACTAACTCTGCTTGGGGAGAGTGTTGCTGACTTGCTAGAGATACTGTGCCTTTTCGGGGCTACTGGGAGACCAACTCTGCTCGGGGGAGAGTGTTGTTGAATCTTGTCTTACTCTACGGGGAGTGGAGATATCTTGGTTACATTCTTCAGCTGAACATACCTTGGCACCTCGGTGGACAGAGCAACCAGATCGCTTAGACAATTCTTATTGCCCCAGTTTCTGCGGGAGAAGGTACCTGCGGAGGTGCTTGATGACTGTCGATTGACAAATCTTCTTCTGGTAGGCAAGTGACGAGATGACGGGACATAGTCGTATGCTTTTGATCCCTAATTTTTTCCTGGACCGCCCTTTCGGGTTTTCAGTCCACAGGGATACCCATTTTTTCCCAAGCCGCCTTTTCAGGTTTTCGACTTGCCGGGTGTACAGATTCTTCCATTTTCATCCCTTATTTTTGCCCGAACCCTTTTGGTTCGCCGGGAAGCTCTTATTTTTGCCTAGGTAAGTTGACCTAGCGGGTCTTTGATTATGCGTAGTATTTTTTCGACTATGTCTGTGCTCTCAGAATGTAGGGAGATGCCCGTGTCAGTAATGTTGCGTTGCCTTACTACCAGAAGATCTTCGTTTGATCGTCCGATGCCCCAAGTGACTCAGATGGAGATCTGCCCCTGCTGGTTGGCCTTTTGAGAGATTCTCCGAATCTTGACTTAACTGCCCCAGATGATGGACAATGATCATGCCATGCCCCTTGATTGGAGGTTCTTTTGTTCATTAGACATTCATCGTGCGAACTTCTATGTTGTTCAAACAAATAGTCATATGTAAGCAATGTTATATTAAAAATGCAAAGCTTATGCCTGTTTTGAAGTTTTTGAAAATGCATTTTTCGTAAAAACAAGTGAATTTTTTTTGTAAACTGCGATGTCAACTCGTTATTTTTACCGCAAGCCTTAAGGAGTCAGGATACCTTTCGTAACAGTATGCTTTCGAACTAACCCATGCTTCAGCTAGGACTTTTGAGGGTTATAACGTGGCCTGGTTCACTGTTTAAGAAACAAAGGATAAAGGCTCAAATTTTATTTGTACCCACCCGCTCTTCGTGATGTTCTTCAAACCTAAACTCAGTTGATCGTGCGTTAGACCTTGTTTGAGTCTTTGCTCTAATATTCCAGTGATGGTTTGGACATTGACAGTTTATTTTGAACAGGCAGTCATTTTTCTTTTGTTGAGGGTTTGTAGGACCTCTTTCTTTTTTATTCTTATTATCCCTATTTTTTTTGCCTGAACTGTTTCTTTTGTGATTACAGTCAGCGGGATGCCCCAGTTTTGTAAGTCTCCTTCATAGGTTTTGACTTAATGGGATTTTATTTTGAGAAGTAATGACTACCTGTCTGTGTGATTGTTCGGACCCATCACTGTCTTTCTTTGTTTTGTAAGGACCTCTTTGGTGCCATTTATTATGCACTTGGATTAACTGAGAGAACCACCCTGCCCCAAGTTATGACTAAGGGTTTTAAATTTCGAAAAGAAAAACTCCTACTTCTTTGGCTCAGAGGGGTTGACGAGGGATTATCTTCCTTATAACTCCAGTGTTTAGGGATTGAAACAATGCCTATACCTCATCAGCGGGGTCTGTTCAAAAGCATACTGTAGATTGTGGTATCGTTTTCGTCATCCTCCCTCAAGAGGCTTAGAATTATTAATTGAGAGTTGACATCAAAAAATGAAAACAGTTTGAATATAACGAATGCGAATATATTGATTCAAAACAGACATATGCGATGCATTAATGAAATAACAGTGTTTGACATGATAATTGTTTGAACAATCAAAAGAAAATTACAACTTGAAAATTCTAATGGACAAAAAGTCTTCTCATTTCAAGACTTGTTACTTCGAATGGTGAATCCTGTAGGGATGGTAGAAGCACTCGGCTTGACCCACTTGGGTGAAATCCACTGCTCCTTCATTAATCAGGTCCTAGACCTTGTTCTTCAGAGCCCAGCAGTCGGCAGTGTCATGTCCAGGACTATCGGAGTGGTATGCACATCTTCTGTTGGGATGATAGTTAGGAGCAGAGATGTTGGGATTCTGGGGAGGAGCCCTTAGTGTAATCAGATTCAATCTCAACAGGTGTTGTAAAGCTTGAAACAGCGGCACATTGAGCTGGGTAAAAGGCCTCAGGGGCTTGCTCTGATCAACCTGTTGCTCTGGGCGAGTTTGTGGTCGGACCTGTGAAGTGGTAGCAATTTGGCGAGGTCTATTCTTCACCATACTAGACTCTTGTCCTCTTGGAAGCTGATCAATGACCTGGTCCCTAGCTTGGGCTGGTTGCTTCATGTCTTGATGAAGCTGACTGATCATGGTCCTCAACTCTTCTTGCTCCCGGGCTAAACCTTGGATGAGAGCCATTTGCCCCAGCATCTGGGTTCTCATTGTATCTACCTCAGCTTGCAGACGTTTCAGCCGTTCGTCCTGGTCATCCTCTGGGCTTTTCTTGGCCAAATTCCCTATGAGGAGTGTCCTTAACTCTTCCTGCCCCTTGGATAGGCTTAGGAAGATCTCCCTGAACTGAGTCTCTTGAGCGTGCAGACCCTGGTTATCTTGTTGGGAAGCCATTGTTGAAATAAACAGCGAAGATGGTAAGTGACCTGTAGTAAGGGTACCTGTAATGCAATGATATGTATGATATATGTATGCAATATTTTCAAGGATCTCGTGGGGTAAACAAGAAAATTGTCAGAATTTGAATTTTGTAGCTTGATGGAGGGAACTTCATGTTGTTGAGAGTCCTTCTTCAAGGGTCAAGGCTCACCATATCGAGTGGGTCATAGCCCCTAACTCATGTTATCAACCTTGGCTAGAGGAAAATAAATCCCCTTTACCCCTTGCTGGACAGTTGATTCATCATGACCTGCATCACAAGCCCTTGAGATCCTTGAAATGGATTAGTCCTTATGCAGGATGTATGCAATGGTATGATGGTATGATGTCATGCTATGCATGGGGTGATATAGGTAACCCTGTTATGAGTCCAGGTTAAGGACTGTAAACAAAACCTGAAAGAAACTCAAGTGTCAGATAACAAGCATGCAAGTAGTCAAGTTTGAAGGCACACAAATCACATAAGACAACCCTTAGAGTTCAGGCCAGCATGAAGTTTGGGGTACTACCCTCTTGAAGTTGGTGGGCTCAAAACCTGTCCTATCAGAAGTAACCGGGTTCTAAGGGTCCCAATATCATTGGATTGTTTTCTGTGTTCATCGTTTCGATTTAGCCACTGAACTGGCGATCGAAACATTCCAAGAAAACAACCCTCAACTAAGTGTAGTATCGAGTATCAACCAACCTCGGACTGCACCAAAGTCAGTTATCTCACTACCCTAAAGAGGCCAATATGGTTCAATTAAGGTTCCTAAGGTCAGTTGATGCTTCACGACACCACGCGGTGGCCCCGTACTCTCCTTGACTTGACTCAAGGGTTACCGGTACTCACCAAAGTGCCACATCAACGTAGCAGACTGCTTCAACCGTGTCGGTATACCCCACACAGTTCCCTCATAGTCTTGTTGCTACTTTCTAAGAAGGTATCCCCCAGATCCGGGTTAGGATCTATAGAACTCCCAAATCAGGAAATTGAAAACATAAGTCTGAGCTATCCTAAGGTACACCTCACTTTAAAGTGTCCCCAGCAGAGTCACCAGTTTTGTGATCGGTGGAAATAGAACTGACTGTTTAACGCTGGTTCGCGAAATGTCGCGGAACCAAGAGTCGCCACCGTCTTTTATGTTCTCCAACATGGAAAGGACAAAAGCACAGCAAAATTCCTTATGAGATAGTTTCTCGGTTCGGGAGGTAGATTTATAGAAAAGGAAGGTGTTAGCACCCTTTCTATCCATGGTTATCCATGGGCTCTTAGATACTTGCTCTTATGTTTTCAAAATGTTTGTTTGCTTTTCAATTGTGAGTGGGTTTGAAAAAGTTTCATTGAAAGATTTCTGAATAACTCTTGTATCTGTCCTCAAGAGTGTTTGAAAGATTGTTTTGAAAGCTTTTTTGAAAGTGTCAGTGTGAAAAGATTTTTGATTTGTTTTTGAATAGAGCAAGTATCCATGAGTCATCTACCTACCCTAAGGAATTAGGCTGTGTAAATGTCCTTAAGGTAGTGTCATCCCACCATTGAGAGGTAGGTAGCACCACCGTTGGAGGTGTTCGGGTCAATTCGAGTGTAGGGACAGTGTGGTCACCGAAGCAACAGTAAGACACCTTAGAAGCTACCCTTATGTCCTTGATCCTTTTTTAATTCGAGGCAACCATTTCGAGGCAACTGTTTCGAGGCAACTGGATCATGGACATAAGGACTTACTAAAACGTCCTATACTTGACGACCACGTTTCGAAGGCAACAGGTGAGGCGTACCCTAGAAGTGGTGTGTGGATTGGTGTGTTATTTTCAGTTTAATATTTATCTTTGGTCAGGGCATTGTGAGCTACGCTTGTTTTTAATTAACCGTACATTCTTTCATGCAATTTAGAATTTAAGAGTGCGGAAATTTAAATGCGGAAAGATAAAAGCTACGCTATTACAAGGCGCGGGTCTATACATCGCCAAAGTACAAAGACCCGTTTGGTAAAAAATACGGAAAGTAAATAAATACCTAATTACTATTACATCCTTGAGCAGTTACATAATATTTAAAGAGAAATAATGCGCGAAATAGAAATTAAAATTGAATGTCCGAGGGTTTTGACCCTTTTGAGAAATTAAACGAAATTAAAGTCTATTTAATTATTTAATTAAAGAAAAGTGTTTTTTATGTTTTTTTTTTGTATTTATGAAAATAAGGAAAATTAAAATCAAGAGAAACCCTAATTCTAAGTTATTTTGATTATTTAAGAAAATATTAAAGTTAACCTAATTTACTAATTGATTAATGTACATGTTTATTTACAGAAATAAATAGTAATTATAATAATAAATAATGAGAAAAATAATTAATTAAGAAAAAGATGAAAATGTCAAAAAAACCTAATTCTAGATATTTTTTATTTGTTAAGAAAAATATTAAAGTAAAACCTAAATTAACTAAATTAATTATTAACATTTATTTACAAAAATAAATTAATGAGGAAATTAATAAATAAAATATATTTTTTTGGGTTTTTGATTTTCTGATTTTTATTATGAAAAGAAAATTATTTTAGGTGAATAAAAATAATTAAGGCAATTAAAAGAATTAACAAGAAAAAGAAAATGAAATTAAATATACAAACAAGGGGGGGTGTCTGGCCCATTATGGAGGTAAAACTGCAGCAATTCAGGCCCATTGACAAAGCCTTTGTTTGACTTTCCAGGATTGTGTGCACGCTTGTTTGACTGGACCACCATGGATCTCATTCAGTGGCCCTTATATTGATCATCAGGAGCGCGTGGCAAGCCTGAGAGTGAGTGTGTATGGTGAGCCCTTGAGTGAGCGCTGCATAGGAAAGCATTGTAACAAAAATCATGAATTAAGTGGGGGGACCTGGGAATCGAACCCAGGTCCCAGTGTTTACAAGGCGTATATCCAACCACTGAACCATTCAAGCGCTTTTGTAAACATAATAACAAATAAAAATAATGTATGAAAAGTAACCACTATGCTGGAAAACGCGCGCAGATTCAAACCTCCCAACCACACAGAGCCACGTATGTTTCTTCTTCGTTTACCTGCAATTATATAAAATAAGTAGCGGGGGTTTTAAACCCCCACTAAATGGAAGTCCTGAAAATAGCGATTAGGAGAGGAGGAAATATAAAAAGGGCGCGAGGGCATTATTTGGTTCGTCTTGCTACAACGATTCTATCCATATAGGTTTGGAAGTCTAATTTTTCCATACAAGGAAAGCCCTAATTTGGATGTTCTGAAACCCTAGGTTTCATCCATGGTGAATTTCGATTCAGGGGGCTATAGAACAATTAAACGTTACCAAAAGCTTCAGAATGTCCCTGTGAATACAAAACAACCAACCAAATGTATTAATAATGCATGAATCATGATATGGAATTCCAAAAAATGTGGCAAACCGTATGGCATGTGTTCTTCAATTCTTTGCGCGTTTGGATTAGTTCTTGATGCCAAAAGACTCCTGGAAGGTCCAACAATGTGTTAGAATACTTTTTAGGCTTTGAAACATCCTCTAACTATGAAATCAGTTTCAAGCTTTTCTTGGAATTTTTGCAAATTGGTTCTCTATTCTCAACAGCTTTTTCGTGTCTTTCTGAATTAGGTTAGGTTGTGCATAAGTGTGTGAAGCAAATTAGGTCAAGAAAGAGCCCAAAAGTCCATGAATTGATGACTTGAATCTTTGATTGCATATCATATATTTTCCAATCTTTTTTTCATGAAAATCTTGCCAAATGTGGATGATCTTGTCCCCTTGGATGATGCACAAAATCTTTAGCATATAATGAGTGTATTTGCTGCATAAAAAGATTTGAAAAAGCATTATTTGATATTTTCTCATAATTAAATCTAATTAAATGAATTAATAAGAATAAAAATTCAATTAATTAATTAAAAATAAGAAAATAAATCCTTTTAAGCTCAATGGGTCGTGCATAGGCTTTGGGTAATTATTCAAGGAAGAATTTGAGGCCCATTAGCAATTTTGAAGTGTTTTAGGCAAAGTTGACTTTTGAAAATTCCCAAAAATTTCCCAACTTCTCCATTGCATATCTTGCTCAATTTTGAGGCTATGAACATGTTCTTGGACATTTTGGAAAAGTCTTGAAGTCCTCTAACCAATGCCTTTGGTCCCATGTCATTTTGATTTACCAATCTCAAGTTATGGTCTTTGACTTAAAGTGCCTTTTTGTTGACTTTTGAAAATGACCTATAATGTTGAAATTGATAACTTTTTGTGAGAGCATTTCTTGGACTTGGAGTGTGAAGATGAGTTGTAGGAAATGTCATTCTCTTCAAAATGAGCATTGGATGGAATTTTTCTGATAAACCATGAAGAAGATATGCCTTGGTCAATTTGCAGTTGACTTTTCAACTGTCCAAAAATAGAAACTTTTGCATCTTGAGACTTTTTGAGCCATGCTTTGAGAATCATGATCAAGACTTGATCAAATGATGATTGTGGCTTCAAAATAAGATGTTGACCAAAAATTTTGACTTTTGACTGTCAAATGACCATTTTGCCCCTACAGTTGACTGTGGAGCAATTAGGTTTTTTGACTGTGCAATTTGATGCTGTGAGTCTTGAAACTTGACATATGAATGCTTGAAAATGTATATAGGCATATGGGACTTGATTGGACCCTTGAAAACCTCAATTTCTTTGCAAGAACCAAAACCCTAATTTTGACTGTGTTAGGAGGCAATTGGACTGTGCAACCCTTGAGAGTTTTTGAAGCTTGATTTTGCCAACTCTTGAAGAATATGGGAGGGAAAATTTTGGATTACAACACCTACGTATCCCTTTTAAGGAATCAGAGCAGCGGTAGTTAAGCTCAAAAGTTTTGTTGGTTTGTATTTTTTAATGAACCGTATAAATTTCGCCTTCTGCCGCAGCTCGACTATTGGAGACTTACGCATCAACACAGAAGTGAATTAACATGTTCTCTCAAAAAAGTTTGAAAGAAAATCCCGAAGGCGTAAAAGAGTTTGCATTGGTTGATAGATTTTACCTTAAAGAAGGATTTGGAAGTTATTAGATGTTTTATGCTTTTTTCGAGAAAAAGAGTTTTAGTCTTAATGCAAGGATGCAAAAGAGGAAGAAAAAATATATAAGGGAAACTATCTAGAATCTAATCCCTAATGTTATCATACAATGATATCCCTGTGGTTGAGTTTTAAAAGGGAAATATCTACCCTATGTTAGCATGCATGGATACCTATCCTAATGTCTAGCTCGAAATATACTCTAATCGAGCGATCCTAAGGGAAGCATACAAATTCCTATCCTAAGGGAACATGGTGTAGCAAACAAATAAACAAACAAGTGCTTTGGCAAAAGCACACAAACATAAGTAGCACATACTGACTCAAAGGGATTGGGGAAACAAGAGAAATGCTTTAGCTAAGGGGAGTGTATCACCCAAAGCAAACAAGCGGGAGACAGATGAAATAATAAAAAAAATGTGACTTCTAAAGCGACTGAACACCTAACCAAGATATAGAAGATCGAGGTAGGTGACAGAAGACAATATGAACGATCACAGAGTGTCAGCATCGGCCAATGCGAACTCCTGACAAAGCACGGTGATTTGATTGCTAAACCATTCTCCACTTGACGAACTCGATACACAAGATCTACATGACTCCGAAGCAATGATGTACAACGTGAGCTAAGGATGACACAGACTAGAATATGCATGGGTCGATTACGGACCCTCCCCGCTTGCCTCCTTTTGAGGACTTATCACCTGAAATATATGTGGGCACAAATGTAAACTCACGTACAGAATACCTACTTCAAAGGTAGGATTTTAGACAAATACAAATAACATACCGAAAATGGTGCCTGCTACAGGACTTTAAACAACGACTTCGAGCGCACACTCTTTATTTCCTACTTCGTACTTTACATGATCTCTAGAAAGCGATTAATTCCCCTAGTATACATGATCTCTAGAAAGCAGTAGATGCTAAAATAAGGTAAACGAGAGAAAATATCAAACAAACAAAAGTTCGTGCGCCGCGAGCAAATACAGAGAAATCTGGAAATTTTCGAGTAATCTTCAACAAGCAAAGAAAAGAGTCAGAAATCAAATGCTAGAATTAAGTGTCGAGGCATCAATGATGCGAAAATAAATCACAATCGAAATCTCAAGCATATCCGCATATCGCACAATAAACATGCATAAGGCTCAAAACTCAAGAAGCAAAGGTGAATTACAAATCTCAAGTATAATCGGATAATCGGGATTTAATTCCTAAAATCACATAAAAAAATCTAACATTTTTATTGATTTTATTATTCTTTTATCATGTGAAAAGAAAACTCAAACAAAACAATTATCAAAACTATCCAAAAAATGCAAATAATAAAAAACAGGGGGGTGCAATTTGTAAGCAGGGGGTGTTGGAAGAATCTGGGCGCTAGGCCCAGTAAGGTTTTTTTGGTTCACGTAGCAAGCCAGCTTCCAAAAAAAATCACGTTGGGCTTCAGAAGGCCATTCAGCCCAAACCAGTAGAACCAATCCAGCCCTTTTTGTGCATTATACTTTAGCTCACCAAAAACGCCATTGGGCTTAAGCAAAGGGTTTGGGTTCGGTCCATATCACCCAGTCCATTCCATTTCAACATTAGATCCATTGTTATTTTCAGCACATACTCGCTTAATAAAGAAACAGAAAAATTGAGAAATAATAGCACAACAAACGGTGTCGTACCAATTTGAAGATAGGGTTGAGCTACTGTGTCAATTGAAATTCTTCGTGAAATAGAAGTTTTCTTCTCCTCTTCAATTGTGTTGTTCACGAACCTCTTTCTTCTTTGTCAACAGGAAACAGCGTCGGCCATCACTCGTCTTAGTTTGCTAACACACTTTGACATTCATCTTCTTCCGACCTTCGTCTCAATACTGATTCTGTTGGAAATCCACCTAATTCTATGATGAATTTCTACCACAATGACAATTAGTTATGAGAAAAACAAAGAAAATAAGACAAGACAAATATTTCTGCAGAGTTTCTCTCTGCCTACAAACTGTGGAAAACTTTCTTAATCACTTGCAACTGCAAATTTTGTGATTACAATGAATTGACTTACTTGACTTACTTGACTTGCTATATGAAAAATAGGGGTTACTCCCTCTATTTATAACTGAGCTTACACCCTAAGCCCAAAGCCCAAAATATCTTTTTGTTACTAAATCAAATCAAATCAAATCTATTCTGGACTTAAATCAAATCTATTTAAATCTAAAATAAATCAAATCTTCTTTGACACTATGAATTATAATTTAACACACCACCTAATTCATTGTGTCTAAACTGTCTATGTTCATCATGACTCTTAGCTTTCTGAATACTTCGACTTGCACTCCCTTCGTCATGTTGTCTACAATCTGATTCTCAGTTCTGCAGTGTTCCAAATTCATCTTCCCATCTGCTACCTGCTCTCGAAGATAATGGAATCTCATTTCGATGTGCTTACTTCGACCATGTGCTATTGGGTTCTTTGCCAGATTAATAGCTGACATGTTGTCTATCTTCATGGTAATTGCTCCATGATTTTTCCCTATTATCTCTTCGACCAAGTTCACCATCCAAGTTGCTTGACATGCACAAAGAGAAGCAGCTATGTATTCTGCTTCGCATGATGATAATGCCACTACTGGTTCTTTTCTTGAATTCCAAGCAATTGGTGCACCACCTAGCATAAACACATATCCTGCTGTTAACTTTCGATCTTCAGCATCACTACACCAACTCGAATCAGTGTATCCCACTAACTTGCATTCTTTTCCTTTATCAACTGCAGGAAACAAAATGCCATAATCGAAAGTTCCTTTGAGATACCTTAGTATCCTCTTCACTGCTGCTAGATGTGATATCTTTGGCTTCTGCATAAATCTACTTACCATACCTACACTGTATGCTAAGTCAGGCCTTGTATGACAAAGATATCTTAATGATCTAATAAGTCTTCTGTATTGGGTTGGATCAACATCATCTTCATCTGCATCTTTCGACAGTTGCAGTCTTGGTTCTGCAGGTGTCGAAGTTGAGTTGCATTCTTCCATCTCAAACCTCTTGAGAATTTCTCCTACATATCTTCTTTGATGCATCATCAAACCTTTACTGCTCTTATAGAATTCGATGCCAAGGAAATATGAAATCTCACCCAAATCAGACATTTCGAATTCCTTGCTGAGATCACCTTTGAAGTCTTCGATCTCACTTTTACAGCTACCTGTTATCAATAAATCATCTACATAGAGACATAGTATAAGCAATTTACTCTTGCTTCTTCTTACATATACTCCATGTTCAGTTGTTCACTTCACAAATTCCTTCTCCCTTAGAAAACTATCAATTTTCTTATTCCAAGCCCTTGGAGCTTGTTTCAATCCATACAGGGCTTTATGTAGCATGTACACCTTTCTTTCTTCGTCATGTTTCACAAACCCAACTGGTTGTTTAACATAGACTTCTTAATCTAAGGGTCCATTTAGGAATGCACACTTCACGTCCATCTGACATATGTGCCAACTGTTTATTTCTGCTAGACCAACAACCAACCTGATTGTTTCGATCCTAGCAACAGGTGCAAAAACTTCGTCGAAGTCTATTCCTTATTTCTGTAGAAATCCTTTCGCCACAAGTCTTGCTTTGTGTCGAGTTACCTCACCTTTTGAATTCGTTTTCACTTTGTATACCCACTTGACATCAATTTCCTTCTTGCCTTGAGGCAATTCGACAAGTGACCAAGTGTTGTTGTCTTCGATAGACTTTACTTCTTCGTTCATTGCTTTCACCCACTTCGAATCTTTTAATGCTTCAGCTGCATTAACAGGTTCGACATCTGCATAGAAAGCATAATGTACCAGCTCACCTTCATTATCTATTACATCATCTGATGTAATCACAAAATCTTGCAATCTTGCAGGCATGCGTCTTGTTCTTTGAGGTCTGCTTGTACTTGGTATATCTGCTGGTTCCTCTTGTCGAACTTCTCTTTCGACTTGAGTTTCTGGCTCTTCGAATATGATTCCCACTGAATCTTTCTTGACATTTGCAGTCCAATCCCATTCTTTAAACTCATCTATGATCACGTCCCTGCTGATCATAATCTTCTTGTTCTCTGGATCGAACAACTTGTAGCCTCTTGTCGAATGATATCCAAATAGGATCATTTGACTTGACTTGTCATCAAGTTTTCTTCTCAACTGATCTGGCACATGTCTATGTGCAATAGATCCAAATACCTTCAGATGACTCAAGCTAGGCTTCACACCAGACCAACATTCTTCTGGAGTAATTCCTTCTAGCTTCTTTGTAGGACATCTGTTCAAAATGTATGTTGCAGTCGAAACAGCTTCACCCCAAAACTCTTTAGGTAAACTCTTTCCTTTCAACATACTTCTCACCATATTCATGATGGTTCGATTTTTCCTTTCTGCAATTCCATTTTGTTGTGGAGTATAGGGTGGCACCACCTCATGCATAATCCCTTCCTTTTCACATAATCTGTCGAAGTCTTTCGACACATATTCTCCACCACCATCAGTTCTCAAAACTTTGAGCTTTCGACCACTTTGTCTTTCGACCATAGACTTAAACCTGGTAAATACTTTGATCACTTCACTTTTCTTCTTGATCAGGTAAGTCCATAGCTTTCGACTGAAATCATCTATGAATGTAACAAAGTATTTGTTACCTCCCATCGAATCCACCTGGATTGGTCCACATACATCAGAGTATATGACTTCAAGACTAGCCTTCGATCTGCTTCTTGCATCCTTGCTGAAGCTATTCTTGTGTTGCTTCGCCTGCACACATTCCTCACATACCTCGTTTGGAATGTCAATTTCTGGCAATCCTGAAACCATATTTCTTCTCTTCAAATCTCTGATGTCTCTGAAGTTGAGATGACCTAGTCTATAATGCCATATCCATTCATCTCTGCTAGCTGCAGTCGAAAGGCACTTGTGCTCCATCACATTTAGTTCAATCTTGAAGGTTCGATTCTGAGACATAGGAGCCTTCAAGATTACTCTCCTATTTGCATCAACGACTCTCATCAACTTATCTTCGATTGACACTTTATAATTCTTTTCGACCAACTGCCCTATACTGAGAAAATTGCTCTTCATGCCTGGTATGTACAACACATTGGAGATTATTGACCTTTTGCCATCTTTCCTCATAATAATAACATCACCAATACCTTCAGCTGCCAGGGTATTGTCATTTGCAAATTTTACCATATTTTTCTTTGAGGGCTTTATATTGACAAACCAGTCTTTCCTTCCAGACATATGTGATGAACATCCTGAATCCAAGTACCATTGGTCCTTGAATCTATCTTCATCTCTTGTTGTGACCATCAGCATCATCTCTTCTTCTTCTTCATGTTTTTCAAGCTTTGCATCACTTTCTTGATTCTTTCGTTTTTCTGGACAATCACTCGAATAGTGTCCATATTTCTGACAATTGTAACATTGAATGTGACTCTTATCAGGTTTTCGACCACCACCTCTTCCTCTATTTGCAACACCACCTCTTTGGGTGCCTTGGTATGGTCTTCTTTGATTCGACACGTCTCCTTTGATTTGGTTTCCTCTACCATTCGATTTGTTGTAGCCACCTCTGCCTCTGTCAAAACACTTTCCTTTGCCTTTGGTCTCTTTTGTTGAATGTGCCTGCAAGGCCACATCACTCTTCGATTTTCCTGCAGCTCTTTCGTTCATTCTTTGTTCATGAGATTCAAGCGTCCCTTGAAGCTCTTCCTTTGTCAATTTCGACAAGTCTTTCCCCTCTTCTATCGCCACCACTATGTGGTCGAACTTAGGAGCTAAAGATCTCAAGATCTTCGACACAACAACTCTTGTTGTTAACGCTTCTCCACATATCTTGATTTGATTTACTAGTTTTGTAACTCTAGTGAAGAAATCAGATATGTTTTCACTGTCTTCCACCTGAAGCAGTACATAGGTCCTTTTGTTAGTTTGTAACCTCACTTCTTTCACCTTCTCAGCGCCTCCAAAAGACTTCTCAAGGATCTCCCAAGTTTCTTTTGCAGATTCTGAATCACTAACCTTTTCGAAATTGTCTGGGCTGACACATTGATGAATTATAAATAATGCTTTATAACTCAGCTTCTCAGATTCTGTGTATTTCTTTTTTTCTTCTTCTGAAGCGTTTTCGCCAAGCGCTTCGACTCCATCTTTTACAAGGTCCCAAAGACCTTGACACCTGAATAAGACTTTCATCTGTTTGCACCAATTCTCATAGTTGTCAACTTTCAGAATTGGTAGCGTTGCTGGATAGTTTGCATTCCCATAACTTGTCATTGTGAATTCTTCAATCGTTCTTGATTGACACTTCCCTTGAATCGAAACAAAAGCTCTTATACCAGATGTTGGAAATCCACCTAATTCTATGATGAATTTCTACCACAATGACAATTAGTTATGAGAAAAACAAAGAAAAGAAGACAAGACAAATATTTCTGCAGAGTTTCTCTCTGCCCACAAACTGTGGAAAACTTTCTTAATCACTTGCAACTGCAAATTCTGTGATTACAATGAATTGACTTACTTGACTTAATTGACTTGCTATATGAAAAATAGGGGTTACTCCCTCTATTTATAACTGAGCTTACACCCTAAGCCCAAAGCCCAAAATATCTTTTTGTTACTAAATCAAATCAAATCAAATCTATTCTGGACTTAAATCAAATCTATTTAAATCTAAAATAAATCAAATCTTCTTTGACACTATGAATTACAATTTAACATATTCGTCATACTTCAACGCGACTACATCGCAGCTTAATCGTCGCGAGAGACCGTTCAACAAACTTTAGATCTTGGATTTCATTCACACAAACAAACTTCACATACAGCCAGCAAGATCAAGGGAGAGAATATCGGAAACAGTGGAAGAGTGATTTACCTATCAGAGACCTTCCGACAATGACACTAATAACAGGACCGAAAACAAACTCAAGTACGTATAACTCTGCTTATCTGTCTACTCTTTACTCTTGTTTCTTTTGAATCGTTCTCGCGCTAATGATATTGCGATGTTGAGGTAGATGATGAAACGTGATGAATCAAATCAGGTAAGAATGTATTTCTGTTTTCTGCTCTTCATCTCTTCTTATCTGATTTTATCCTCGATTATGTGATGTGTTTGTGTGGTTAATTGAGGTAATTGTTACTGTGGATTTGATGTTGATATGGTTGTAGATGTGGCGGTTGTTGCGATGAGGATGAAGGTTGATGAAGGAGGTGGGTGAAGGTTGATGAAGGAGGTGGATGAAGGTTGATGAAGGTGAAGAAGAAAGGGAGAGTGAGAAGAGAGAGTGTTTTTGGTGATTCTTCAGGGTGTTGAAGAATGAATAATGAAAGAGGTGAGTTCTATTTTATTCTGTTGGTTCGAAAATAGTTAGTTAGAGTTGTTAGTTATAGGGTTCTATTATGGCAGTTAGGAAACGGTTAGAGATCTGTTATTGGTTATGAAGCTAGGATTCTGTTAGACTTAGTTAGGAGTGAATATTAGTTATTTGTTCTGATTTTCTGTTTATGATGTTGAGTTGGAAGATGATGAGTTTTGTTCTTCTTTTGCTGATTTTTGTTTTTTTCAATTTTTTCGATTTTCTGCTTTCTGATATTTTGTTTTATATTTTCGAATTTGAAATAAACCTGTCTAATTTCGGTTCAGTATGTACTTTCTTGAATCTGGATACACTACTACACCTTTTGAGTTGATTTGGTCCTGACTTGTTCTTCTTTATCATTTTTTTTAATTTGAATTGATGATGAGGTATGCACTGGCTTGCCTTGATTCTTGCATAATCATCATCTTGATTTGGTTTATGATCCACAGATAAAAGTATTGGTTCTTTACCACGGCACGAAACCACTCTGGAATTACCACAGTTTGAAACTATAACATGGGATGAACAAACAGTAGCTACAACAGCAGTGGAACCAACAGTTTCTGGTGCAACAGGTTCACCATTAACTTTCCACCAACTTCATTATCAAGCTTCAAAAAACAATTAGTTGAAATCTTTTTTCATAAATCTTGACAATTGTCCTTGGTACTTCCAATTATTAGACCTTCTTTGAACAATTCTACTTCCTCAGCTAAAGCCAAATGCACACAATCACAACAACAACTTTCCACCTGAGAGCACTGTGGCCATCATATATTCCAAAGAAATGGATTGTCTCCTGATTAAAATCATGTTAATTCTCTCATATTTTTTATGTAGGTTAAAGAATGACTTAAGGGTGGGACCATGGAGGATAAGGCTTGAAGAAAGAACGTGCAAGATGGAGTCAAATGAGACTTAGCAAAGAAAATGAAGGATGAAGATTATATTGTAGGTTTAATGTGAATTTCGTAGAATTGGTCAAAAGTGTAATCTCTTTCTATTTTTTCAATATTTTAATGACAATTGAAGATGGATTTGAAGTATAAATTTTACTCATATAGGAGAATATGGCTTTTAAAAAATGATAAAGTTTGAATTTCCTTTTCCTTCCACCATGCTTCAATTTGAATGAGTCCTTAAGCATCTAATATTTTCTCCAATTTGAAATTTTGAACCTTGATTTCATTGCATTGCATTTCATTTGGATTCTTCAATATTTCTCGGATGAGTTTTGTGATGCTTTACATGTTAGAGATGAAATAAGACTTGAATCTTTCTTTCTCTCCAAAAGCTTCTTTTAACATTTCAAATTTTGCTTAATTGCTTCTTTTTAATGTAATACATCATAAGATAAGACACTTTTAGTCAATCAAGGGAACTCCAATAAGATATTGTCAAAACCTTGGATGCAACAATGACCGAATACACCGTGTTCACCTCAAAGCCTTGTGTGAGAACCAAAAAGATAACTTGTATGGCCTAAGAAATGTAGCATCTTGATCCTCAAGTATCATAGTTAATTGGGAGAATTTATTTGAATCAATGATAAACAAAGCTCAAACGTTAGAATGGACACAAGTGTATCCACATTTGCCTTATGCATGAAATTCCCGATCACATAGCTTGTGACTTAAGTAATAAGTGCCCCTTTTATTCACAAAGAAAGGTCAAAAGAAAACCCTAGCTAGTCATTGATAAAGAACCTTTGACTATTATCCTTGCCAAATCCATCTGATAAACCCAAGCATAGGGAAATAAACCCTACTCCATGACCAAGGAGGCCTTGATAAAGATAACCCTTGCATGAAGTTGAATAAGAAGTTCACAGTGACCATATGATCAAATCCCAATTCAAGACAAATAAGTCATTGATATAACCAAGCTTCTATGAAGAAAGAAATTCTCAGTGACCCAGATCACAACCCTAATTCTATTTTTCACTACTTGAACAAGAAATCGGCCTTTATTGGATATGAACGCCTTAACCACTGCGAAACCCTAACATTGCACAACCACTGAACTTTGAACCACAGAGATATGTTGAATGAAATATATGTCATGTTAGTGACCTAATGGAACATATGCAGATGAGTGCAAAATTCTAATCCAAATAAAAGAAATTAGGAGGGAAAATTTTTGGGTGCAACAATTTCCCCTATTTAATCGCCTTCAACCTGAAGGTGAGATTGGCACCAACCTTCCAAACTTTCAAGGTGGAAGAAGATTAAATACTTAAAAGAACCTGAAAATTTGTGCTCCGAAGCTAGTAAGGTATTATTATTATATTTTGGTTTCCTGTATTTTCTGTTTCTTTGTTTTTAGGGTAAAATAGGTTATCAGGGGTAAATGTATGTTAGACCAGGGTTAGACACACAAGAGAGAACTTGGTTATCAAGGAATATTTGTTCGGAGTTGGTAGCAAACACATGACAAGAAAGATATCAAAAATATATGTTTGAGGTTGGTAGCGAACACAAACGAGAGAGATATCAAAGATATATGTTCGGGGTTGGTAGCGAACACACGAAAGAGACAGGCCGAAGAAAGCTCTAACAAAGATATCAAGAATACATGTCTGGGAGTCGGTAGCGGACATACGAAAAAGATATCAAAGATACATATTTGGAGTCGGTAGCGGATACATACGAAAAAGATATAAAAAATGGAAGAGATCCAATGAAGTGATCTCGACCAGATATATCAAGAGAGGAAGAAATCTAACACATTGATTTCAACCAAAGATATCAAAGAAGGAAGAGACCTAACACAACGGACTCGACCAAAGATATCGAAGATGGAAGAGATCTAACAAAGTGATCTCGACCAAAGATATATCAAGGAAGGAAGAAATCTAACACAATGACTTCAACCAAAGATATGAAAGAAGGAAGAGACATAACACAACGGACTCGACCGAAGATATCGAAGATGGAAGAGATCTGACAAAGAGATCATGACCGAATATATCCAGGAAGGAAGAAATCTAACACAGTGATTTCAACTAAAGATATCAAGAAGGAAGAGACCTAACACAGCGGACTCGACCGAAGATATCGAAGATGGAAGAGATCTAACAAAGTGATCTCAACTGGATATATCAAGGAAGGAAGAATTCTAACAGAGATTTCAACCAAAGATATAAAAGAGGGAAGAGACCAAACAAAGCGGACTCGACCGAAGATATCGGAGGAAGGAAGACTAGCTACGAATAGGCTCCTGGAGAAATAAAACCGGTTAAAGGTGAAATGAGGATACAATAACGTGTTTGGTCAAAGCTAGACACATATAAGAAAGAGACTGGTCAAAACAGACTCTAACTGGAAAGGGGATGATCAAAACATAACCTGACCAGAAATGTTAGCTAAGCTAACATTAAGTAAATTTGATCCAAACAGATAGATCAAAGAAAAGGAACTGATCAACACAGAACATAAACAAAGGAAGGAAGTGAACAAAATATAACCTAACTCAAAATGTTAGCTAAGCTAACGAAAGGTAAACCCGGTCAAAACGGATAAACCAGAGATAAGGAACTGATCAAAACAGAACCTAAATAAGGGAAGGAAATGATCAAAACACAACCTAACCGAAAATGTTAGCTAATCTAACAAAAGGTAAACCCGGTCAAAACGGATAAACTAGAGAGAAGGAGCTGATCAAAACAGAACCTAAACAAGGGAAGAAAATGATCAAAACATAACCTAACCGAAAATGTTATCTAAGCTAACAGAGAGAAAACCCGATCAAAACGGATAAACCAGAGAGAAGAAACTGATCAAAATAGAACCTAAACAAGGGAAGGAAATGATCAAAATATAACCTAACCAAAAATGTTAGCTAAGCTAACAAAAGGTAAACCCGATCAAAACGGATAAACCAGAGAGAAGGAACTGATCAAAACATAACCTAAACAAGGGAAGGGAATGATCAAAACATAACCTAACGGAAAATGTTAGCTAAGCTAAAGAAAGGTAAACCCGATCAAAATGGATAAACCAGAGAGAAGGAACTTATCAAAACAGAACCTAAATAAGGGAAGAAAATGGTCAAAACATAACCTAACCAAAAATGTTAGCTAAGCTAACAGAAGGTAAACCCGATCAAGACGGATAAACTATAGAGTAGGAACTGATTAAAACAGAACCTAAACCAAAATGTTGAATATATGGAAAAAAGACCGACCAAAGCAGACTCCAATCAAGATAGAACAATCAAAGGCAGACCCACCGATAAAAAGAAAACTAGACAAAGATAGACTTTTGGAGAGAGAACACTGACCAAAGGCGGACTTTTTGGGGATACCAATAGACATCGACTCTGAATAGAATTTCGATCGAAGGCGAACTTACGAAGAAAAGAGATCAGCCGAAGAGAACTCTTAGGGAAAGAACTTACTGGCGATTCACGTTTGTATTGAACATAAAAAGAACATCGATCGAAGGAGAACTTGAGATTAGACAAAAGAGACCAATTGTAGAGACTCTAAACAAGGATTGCCAACACATGTTGGTCTTTAAGAGATTACAAATATGCAAGAAATACAAAATCCCTCAGGCCAAAGGCGGGGTGTAATTATTCAAGAGTGGCAATTATCTGAATTCCCACACAATAAGTATGGATACTCAAATACTTGATAAGCAAGAAATGATATACTATGACTCTTACTCGCACTCTAATCACAAAGGAAAACACGGGTAAAATAACCAAGGGCTTGCAAAGGCAAGAAAAAACCATGACTCACTGGGGGAATGGGAAATACCAAACACCCGATGGTGGTAAACCAAACAGACCCCGTTGGGGAAATAGAATAGGATTACCCTGGGCTTGTTGTGAAGATAATTCAAATATGAGTGCATAACAATCTGGTTACTACAAGTGAGCATAATTGGATTATACTTATGCATGTTTAATTTTTTTTATAGTGTAATACTTCATACAATGGGAATGCTACGCGTTTTGGTAGATGCAATGTAATGATGCATGTTTAGTAATGCACTGGGGAAAGCACGTCAATAATCGCCTGTTGAGAAGACAATGAACTTCCGCACGATTATCCTTGAACATCTGTCAATCTGAACTCCAATAGGGAATCAAGATTCACAACCATCAACTTCTAAAGATTGATATCAACGAGGAAGTAACTTCACGGGGAGAATACTGCAAAAATAAATTATAGTTCAGAGGAAATCTTGAATTCTAATCAAATGCCCGACTTCCATGGGAGCAAATCCTTTATCTTCTGTTAGAAAGAGGAGAGCTTCGCTGGGGATGGAAACTTTCTCGCATAGAATTTCTGGACGAAGATAACTTCTACTGGGGAGTATACAAATTCTTAAATAAAACAAATTCTACTCAGACCACACTGAGGATAACACCGTCGGGGGGGATGGGGGGTAAAAAATCTTCACTTGGGGAAGAAACAAATATCCTGGGACAGAAACTCCATTGGGCATATCTCAACAAAATATTCTATCACCGGGGATGAAAGAGTTATGACTTATACTCCCATGTACATCACACTGGGGAAACAGAACACTTGCTCCACTAGGGAAAGAAAGCTAGCTCCACTGGGGAATAATAGGTACCTTACTTCGGCAGGTTTTTGAAATTCGACTTTGACTGGGGATAAATACTTCCTCTTACATTGGGGAGCCGAAAGCTTTAGGTAGTAACATCAACAATACCCATTGCACTGGGTGTATCCCTCTCTCTAGGATTCAAGTCGACAAGGATTTTTGTGCTGGAGAGCGGAAATCACTTCATTGGGGATAATGGTCGTCCTCATGAGGATACCAAACCAGAATCTCCCAAGGGTAAACATGAATCTCTTCAAGAAATTCTTATATAGGCAGGTCGTATTAGAGAGAGGGTGCACCCTTCAATAAGGATGAAAATGTATACTTCATGGGGAGAACGAGTGTGAACCTCACTAGGGAAGCCGTAGAATGTCGACTTCAAGGGAAGTATATCAAGAATCTCCGGTTGATGAATAAAATGATTCTTCCAAGAAAACATGGAAAGAAACAGACAACATTGAGAAGGATGAATACTCGGGCGAGAGTACACCTTTATTGGAGAAAATACTACAAAAATAAGTTGTAGTTCAGAGAAAAATTTGAACTCTGATCCAACATTTATTTCCAAAGATAAAGGGAATCTTGTTGGGAACTAGGACCTTCTAATGTAAGTCCTCAATAAAAGTGAATTCAGTTGGGGAATCATAGAAATTCTTAAATAAAAGAGTTCTATCCAAGGCCACACTTGAGATACTACCATTGAGGGTAACAATCTTTAATTGGGAAGAGGAGGGCGTATTAGAACCATAAGCTTGAGGTTAAGAATTCCACTGATGAAATATTTCATCAATACTCTATTATTGGGGATAAAAGAGCCCTAAACGACATTCATCTTATGCACACCGCTCCAGAAAAATGGGAGACTTGATCCACTGGGGCATAACAAGCATGTTGATCAAACATCTCTTCAAGAAAACCTGACTTGGGCAAAACTTCCCAGGGGAGAAAAGATATAAAATTTATTGGGAAGACGTATGACAACCGCACTAGGGAGATAAATACCAACCACGAAGATGCAGGATATCGACTTCAAGATATTGTCATGAGATAAGATAATTTTAGTCAATCAAGGGAACTCCAATAAGATATTGTCAAAACCTTGGATGCAGCAATAACCCAATACACCATGTTCACCTCAAAGCCTTGTGTGAGAACCAAAAAGATAACTTGTATGGCCTAAGCAATGTAACATCTCGATCCTCAAGTATCATAGTTAATTGGAATAATTTATTTGAATCAATGATAAATAAATCTCAAACGGTAGAATGGACACAAGTGCGTCCAAATTTGCCTTATGTATGAAATTCCTGATCAGATAGCTTGTGACTTAAGTAATAAGTGCCCCTTTGATTCACAAATAAAGGTCAAAAGAAAACCCTAGATAGTCATTTATGAAGAACCTTTCGTTATTAGTCTTTCCAAATTCATCTCATAAACCCAAGCATAGGGACATAAACCCTACTCTATGACCAAGGAGGCCTTGATGAAGATAACCCTTGCATGAAGTTGAATAAGAAGTTCACAGTGACCATATGATCAAATCCCAATTCAAGACCAAGATGTCTTTGATAGAACCAAGCTTGTATGAAGAAAGAAATTCTCAGTGACCCAGATCACAACACTAATTCCACTGTTCACTGCTTGAATAAGAAATCAGCCTTTATTGGATATAGATGCCTTAACCACTGCGAAACCCTAACATTGCACAACCACTGAACTTTGAACCACATAGCTATATTGAATGAAATGCATGCCATGTTAGTGACCTAATGGAATATATGCAGATGAGTGCAAAAGTCTAAGCCAAATAAAAGAAATTAGGAGGGCAAATTTTAGGGTGCAACAATTTTGAGTTCGACGGGTAAGTTATGAAAAGGGAAGGTGTTAGCACCCTTTTCATCCGTAGTTATCTACAGGATCTTAATTGCTTAGACCACTTTTAAAAACTTGCTTTGTGTGTGGGTGTGATTTGTTTGAAATTATTTTTAAATGATAATGTAAGGCTAACTTTGTAAAAATCCTTGTGTCGGTCCTCAAGAATGTATACAAAGTGTTTTTTTGAAAATATTTGTTTTGAAATTGATGTGAAGAAATGTATTTGCTTATGAAATTGTGAGCAAACATTCAAGAGTTCTTACCCACTAATAAGTCTTTCTTGTTATTTTCCTTCTCCTTTGGAGATAGTATTATCCATACCATTAGTTGTTAGGTAATCCTATCTATTGGATATGAATGGACAAGTGTAGGGTCATCGTATGGTCATCGAAGGCAACATGTAAGGATACTTTAGTATTTGTATCGAAGGGACTATCATCATTTTGCTTCTAGGGTCATCGAAGGGACTAGAACATTTTGTAGGAAACTCGGAGTGTCATCGAGGGACTATGATCTTTATTCGAAAGTGACCATGATGATTTGTTAAATCGAGGGTCTTTTGCTAAAGTATCCCCACTTTCGAGTGACATGACCAATGTTTCATAAGGCAACAAGAGAGGTTACCCTAGAGGTGGAGTGTGCAAAGTGTATTGGTTTCAATTATTTAATCTTGGAAATTAGGGTTTTCTAGATCGCTTTTAATCTTTCCATACAAACCCTAATTGCTAAAAGTTAAAAATATAATATGGAAAATGTAAAGTCCAGAAAATTAACCCTAAGCTATTACATCCCGTGAGCAGTTACATAATTAGAAAAAATGCAAGAAAAGATAAATCTATGCTATTACAATTGAAAGTGCGACCCATACACTTGTTCTAGGAATTTAAATAGCAAGAGATAAGAAAAAGTGTTAGAAGATGTGTTTGAAAGCCCTAAAATTCTATGTGTTAGAAAAGATCATTTTGGTGTTTTTTTGTAGAAAATAATTTAAGTTAATAAATAGTAATTAAAACCTAATTATTTTTAATTAATTTTAATATTGAGAAAAATTAATTAATTAATAAATAAAAATATGTCAACATTTAATTTCTAACTAAAAAAACCTAATCCTAATTTGTTATAGTTTTGAAAAAAAATTAGGTTTGTTAATGGTTAATTAAAAAAGAATTAGTAAAATAGAGTGAAAATTAGGGTTAGAAAATAAAGAACCAAAATGCATGGGATGGGAGTTGAACCCACACTCTCAGCCTCAATGACCATTCCCTTTACCATTGTGCCATGGTGTTGTTTGTGTTATGGAATAGGAATGAATCCATTTGGTCTTAACCTGCACGTTATCCTGAAAATAAAAAGAAATTGACAAAAGTTTGGATCGAACCCACGCACTTTGCAATACCGATCACCACTCTTACCACTCATTCACTTGTTGTTGTGTGTTCATCATCCAATCAACAAATCATATAAGATAAGCAAATAATTAAAATGATCAATAAAATAAAACGTGCATTCATGTGGGCCCTTATGATTTTGAATGGACCAATGAATGAAGGGGGATTGGTCACGCAGCTTCTGAACACCGCCTGGAGAAGTCAAACCACCATCCACGGCGGTCAGCCTCATCTTCTCCGGTGAGAAGATTTTTGAAAACCTGTAAAAATGGATGAAAACAAAAGATCTAATAACTCAGATCCACTAATTGGCATGCTTCAAGTTTAATTGTGGTGTTAGTTTGGCCTGAAAATGCCTGTAGCATAGAATATGAATCTCAAACGAAGCTTTGACCTAAAAATGGAAAATCTTAATCCCTGCATCAAACCTCAAAGTTAATGGTTCAAAAACATTCTAAACATGATTATGAACATATGTGAATGCTTAAAAACAAATTATATTATGCGAATTAAGAGTTTGAAATCGAAAAAAGTTACCAAACCGGAGTAACTTGGTTGTCACGTTCTGGGATGCTTCAAGCTTGAGTGATGGTTGGGATGAACTCATGGGAACCTCAGGACTATGATAGAATTCTTGGAATGGATTGATAGAGGCTGGAGATAAGGGTTTCGAGTTGCCCTAGTTTCTTGAAATTTTTGGAATTTTAGGGTTTGTTCTTGAGGCAGCATCCATGTTCTCTCCTTGGTCTAAATGTTGTGTATTTATATATAAGAATTTTAGGTCAACAAAATTGAATTAAATAATTGTAAATCATGGTGTAATATTTCATTTGAATTTTGCATGAAAAAGTTTCTATTTTAGGCCAATCTTGTGCCGATCATCCTCACATGGTTTTGACAAGTTGTCATGAGCTTTTTGGGCCTCCAATTTGATCAAAACAAGAGTCCACATGTCTAAGTCCAATGCTTTCATATTTTATTTGATTTAATTTGCATTTAAATGAATAAAATCCAAATAAAAGAAATGAAAATCATAAAAAATATGTGAATGGATTTAGGGGGTCCTTTATGAGGTCATGAACACGTTTGAACCTAAAAACTTAGGCCCATTAGCCCAAAAATTGAACTTTGCTCAAAGTGGACTTCATGCATTTTCTCAAAATTGCTCAACTTACACAATTCATAACTCTCTCAATTTTTGTCATATGAAGATGATCTTGGACTTTTTGGAAACCTCAAGATGCCTCCTACGTCTTTTATGCTGGTCATTTATTCTTTTGAAATCTCCAACTTCATGTTAATTGCTTTGATAAAAGATGTCTTTTTGTTGACTTTTAAAATAACCTGTAATGTTTTGGCCCATATATCTCAAATGAAGCATTTTTGGCCTTGATCTTAGAGAGACAAAGTTGTAGAGAATTGAATTTACTTCAAGATAGGATTATGTTGAGGAATTTCTAATGAAGTATGTGAAAGTTGTGATTGGTCAAAGTTCAGTTTACTTCTTCTTAAGAAAACCCTAATTTAGTAACTTTTGACTTTTGATGAATCTTGAGTTTTCTTGATGAATCATGATCAAACCTTGATTAAATGATGAATGTGACTTAAAAATGTTTATGTTGACCAAAAATATTGAAGTTTGACTGTAGATTGGTCAAAGTTGACTTTTTGTCCAATACAATTAATTTTCAATCATTTGGCTAATTGAATGAGCAAACTTGTACTGCAAGGCTTAAAACTTGGTATGAGGTTCCTTTGAAGCATATGAGAAACCATGAAATCCACTTGAGGAATTGACAGATCAATTTATTTTGAGAAAAGCAAAACCCTGGTTGTAGGTTGGTTGCTTAGGAGGAATGCTTGTATGCTCAAACCTTGAGTATTCTTGAGCAATTGAGAACCCTAGAAGCATGAGGAGACCTATTAAAGTAATTTGTCTTGAATAATGGAGGTAAAATTTTGGGGTACAATAGCTTCCCATGTTCAATCTTATTAAACCTGAAGAGTTAGATTGACATTCCTGCCTTTCGTGATCTAAAGGTGGAAGAGGATTGAATACTTATAAGTGCCCAGAAATTTGCTCTCACATGTGCACGAAGTAATAGATGTTGGTTGATTATACTGCTTGAACGGGCTTAAAGATTACATTCAAAGAGGTCACAGAGTGTCTTCGGAGATGGACTTATAGATGCTATCCAAAGTAAATCTTGATAGTAGTGTCAGAATGAGTCTATGCTTGACTATATCTGAAAAAGTATACTAGAATGAGTCTATGTCCGACTCTATCTAGCAGACGTGCTGGGGAGTATCAGAATGAATCTTATGTCTCGATTGTATCTAAATGATGTTCTAGAATGTGTCTATGTCTTGACTGTATATATAAGAGGATAAGAATGATTCTTCGCCTGACTGTATTTGAACAATGTATTGAAATGAGTATATGCCTGACTGTATCTGAAAGAGTATCAGAATGAATCTATGCCCGATTGTATCTGAAAAATGTATTAGAATGAGTCTACGCCCGACTGTATCTAAAAGTGGATCAGAATGAGTCTTCTCCTGATTGTATCTGAATAATGTATAGAATTATTCTACACCTGGATGTATCTAGAAATGGATCAGAATGAATCTTCGCCCAATTGTATCTAAATGATGTACTGGAATGAATATTAGAACGAATCTATATCTCGATCGTATCTGAACTGTATCTAGAAGATGATCTAGAGTGAATCTTAGACTGATTGTATTTGAAAGATGTGTTTATCAGAATGAATCACTGTCTGATTGTATCTGAAAGATGATAAACTGTTGACAATATCTATATGTTCGGGAACTAACCTGAAAAGAAAAGGTTAGTTTTATGCAATGTCATGATGCGCGAAATGTACTTTGTAGTGATGCTCTAAAAATAAATGAGAATAGTATATGTGTTTTGTATGTATATGTTATGATATTTTGTAAATGATGTATGGATGCAATATGTCGCTGAAGCGTATCAGTAGCTTCTTGTAACCACATCTAGTGGGGGAAAATAATTCCCTGACTGTTGTTGGGTATGAAGAAAGTAATTCTTCAATTTTGTTTAGAACGACTTTACTAGAGATTCCTACTCTCTGTTTGAGGACACTTTGCTGGGGATCTTCGATTTTTGCTTGGGGATAGAAGAATTCCAGGAAATTCATTCGTTTGTCGTTCTTTTTATTGAAGGATCTAATTCTTATGTACCCTGACTGGGGATAAAAGAGATGGATATTTCCCTGATGCACTATCAGTTTTTCTAGGGAGGATAACATTGAATGATATATGGATGGAGAAGAGAATTTTGTCGGGGAATTTGCAATATTGGAGAAATAAACTATATTGGGGAATTAAATCCTGTAGACTGAGTTGAGGAAATAATCTCTGATGGGGATTGGAGTTTCATAGGCTGTGCTGAGGAAGTTTCCACTGAATGTTGGAGAAATAATCAAACTTCCTTATCTTCTAGGGTACCTATTGGGGAAGATGATTGTAATACGGTGGGAGAGCTGACTTTAGGGTTTTCATTTTATCACAAATGTTGCGGATAACAAGAGTCGCCACTGACTTTTCTTTTATCCAATAAAGGAAAGGGTGAAAAGAACAGGAAAGACCTTTTGAGAATTTTTGTGAGTAAGGGGGGTAGGTTATGAAAAGGGAAGGTGTTAGCACCCTTTTCATCCGTAGTATTCTACGGGCTCTTAATCTCTAGCTCACTTTGAAAATGCTTTGTATATGTGTATGTTTGCAATTATTTTGAAAATGCCTAAGTACGACAATTTTGTAATGATTCTCATGTCGTTGAGAATGTATACAAAATGTTTTTTTTTGAAAATATTTAATGCAAGAGAGTGTTGTTTTGTTGAAAGATGTTTATTTTGAAAAGTTTGTGAGCAAGCGACTATGAGCGTTCTACCTACTCAAAAAGTCTTTGTTTTTTTCCTCCTCCTTTAGATAGTTCTACTCTACCATTAGTTAGTAGGGAGCCCTATCATTGGATGTGAGGGACAGGCGAGGGTCATCTTACAATCATAGAAGGCAACTTGTAGGATGCTTTAGCAATTGTCATATGGGACTAAGATCGTTTTCCGAAGGAAATATCGAAGGGTCATCATGGGACTACGATCTTTTAATCGAGCGTCTTTTCTAAAGCATCCCACATTCGATGGGCATGACTGTTTTATTTGAAGGCAACAAGTAAGGGTTATCCTTGAGGTGCGCGCATGAGAAGTGTTTTGATTTCAAGTATTTGTTTTGAGATTAGGTTTTCTAATGTTGTTTTTTATGTCTTTGCCATACAATCCTATTAAACTAACAGTAATAGGGAAAGTCGTAAGTTTCGAAAATTAAATGTTCTACGTTATTATAAGGCTCTACGGATGGGGAGTACAAATTTATGAATGGGGAGAATAAGAAATAAACAAACAATACAACCTAATTGAAATAATTTAGATAACTAATTAAATTAAATAATTTTATTTAATAAAATTAATTAATAATATTAATTATAATTTCTCAATTTAATTAATTATCCAATCAATTACATTTTTTGTATTTTTAATTGATAAAGATAATAACTAAACAAAATAGTACAAACAATATAAAGAGAATAGAGAAAAAGGGGCCTAAAAATCAGAAATCTGGGGGGGGGGGGGGGGTGCTGGAAGAAGGAGGAAGCCCAGGCCCAATAACCTTCTATATCCAATCCAGCGTGAGTAGTCCTTGAGGGAGCATGATGGAACATGCGTTTTGGCCTGCTGGATGATAATCGGATGATGTTGAGTGATAATGCATGGTAAGAATGGTGGAGCAACTGCATGGAATTAACAAACCTGTGACCACAAGGGCGGTGACAAGTGTCACCGCCAGATTAGTTTTTAATCCATATTGATTAACATAACTAAAATTAAAACTAGAATTTTAATCAAAAGAGAAAAATATGTCTTTCTCTCCCCTTTGTGTTTTTTCGTTCTCTCTGTCTTCTAGAGTTCGCCAGAGACGAAGCTCCCACCATGCCAGAAATCTCCTTGCAACGGCTGCTGCTGCAGCGACCTGCAATCTTGCTCTGATCTCTGATTTTTTTTCATCAACATATTTGTATTGTTCTCCTCTTTGCTAATATCTAGCTTGTTTTGCAGATGTTGAACAAAATCGAGTAGATTTTGAAGGGGATTTCGGAAACCCTAGCGCTCGGATTCGA
Source organism: Vicia faba (assembly GCA_948472305.1). NCBI lineage: Eukaryota > Viridiplantae > Streptophyta > Magnoliopsida > Fabales > Fabaceae > Vicia > Vicia faba. The sequence goes on along the minus strand of OX451738.1, from coordinate 87,141,472 downwards.
CCTCCTTCGCTATTTTCGGGTGAGATTGCTCCAATTTCTATTTTATAATCTCTTTCTCTTCGTCTTTCTCAAGTTTCTGAAGGGTTAGTGTAGGGAAGATGATGATATTTAAATTTAGGGTTTGTGGTTAGAGCTGTTGTGCAGCTTCTGTATTGTGGTTTTGAATAGTTCTTTTTCTTTCTCTGTGAACGATTAACATCAAGGAGGTGATGAAAATATTTAAGGGTTTTTGTTGTTGCCGTTGCGCATCTACTGTATTGTGAACTGTCTCCTCTCCCCTATATCTGTGCAATCAATATTTTTTATACTGTGATGAAATTAGGGTTTTATGTTTGGGTCCTCTGATTTGTTAATAGGCCTTTGATAAATTCTATGTTGGGCTTTTCAATTTTTTATATGTTACTGTTATGGTCTTGATGAATGAAACTCTTACTGCAATGAGTTCTTGGCTAGGCTGTGATATTTTACTGTCCTGTTACTGTGATGTTTTTTCTGAGAACTGAATTTTGAACTTTGTATATTTGGGCCTTGAACCTGTAATTCTGACTTGCTGTAACCAGGCTGGTCTTGTGACTTTTAGTACTTTGCTATTGGACTGGAACTGTGATGGAATTCTATTTTGAACCTCTTTGAATTTGTCTTTTGTGAATCAATTTGTTTGTGATTTGCAATAGACCTAGGCCTATGATTAAATCTGATTTTTTCCGAGGCTTTAATGTACGCTTGAACATTATTGAGAAACAACCTAAAATCTGATTCCTTAAACAAAACCCTAATGATGAAATTGAAGAGAAAACTTGCTTGAAAACTTTCTTTGTTTATGCTCAAATTTAATTGTTTTGATTGCTTTCTAACCATGTCTCTTTCTTGTTTTTTTTTCATGTGACGGTGGTGTTGATATGAGCTTGGAAAGATGATTAAGTTATGAAGATCTTCCTTGGAGAAACCATGGTTGTGGCATGACAAATTGGAGGAGATGACAACTTAAAGTTTTGAGGGTGATTCAAAAGCAATGGAAAGTTCTCTTAGAAATCATAGGATTGGGATTGTTAGATTAGGAATTCCATTTGAACTTTGATGTATTCTTAGGCATTTGAAATTTTTTGTAGTCTTGAGAATTTAAGAAATTTGAATGTCTTGCAATGAGCAATGGTATAAGAAACTTTGATGAACAAATTGGATGAAACTTGTATCAAATTAAACTTGTAGAAGTTGGTACCAAATTGAATGAGTAGAACTTGGATTCCAATGATAACCAATCCTAAATAGCCTTCTCCATCTCACTTTGTTTCCCTTTGAAATGTATGATGATGATATGTGAGCATCGATTAATGTTTAACTTACGTGTAGTGATAATGAAAATGTGACATAAATCTCAAAGAAATGACCATGAATGGACTTCACCAAACATTTAAAATGGATTCTCTTCCAAAATAGTGTTGAACTTAATCAAATGATTCTTCAGTTCTGAAATTCCACATCAACTTGTATCAGCAAGCCACAAACAAATGAGAATAAACAAGCTTTGATCATAATGAATCCTTTGCCTCATGTCTTGCATCATGCTTTGCGTCCAATCACCATAACGATAATGCCTTGAATTTGAAGGTGGAAATAATATTTGGAGCATAGAAGAAACATCTCTAATGAACCTCAGTTGAAGATCAAAGGTGTACTGAGATAAAATTTAGGATAATAATGTTTTCGAGATTTTGTCAAGAAAGACGTAACAGATTCAATAATTAACAACCCTATCACAAGAGCCAATAGATGGGAGACACATGCTTCAAGATTAAAATTCTTGCAGTTCTAGTTCTCTGATGAAACAAAGAATTAGTGCGATGTCCTGAGGCTTAGAAAGCCTGGGTAGCCTAAAGCGATAAAAAACCCTAGGAGCATGAGGGGTATTTTTGAATGAAATGAGAGGGCAAATTTTGGGGTACAACTGCTGCCCCCGTTCAATCTTCTTAAACCTGAAGAGTTAGATTGGTGTGTCTGCCATTCACAACTTGAAGGTAGAAGATGATTGAACACTTAAGTGCCCAGAAATTTGCACTCGCCTGTGCAAGAAGTAATGATGTTGGTTGATTGTACCGGGAATGGGCTTAAATATGCCATTTGGAGAGATGACAAAGAATCTTCGAAGATAGGCTTATATATGCAATCCAGGATAGTGACCGAATATTTTCGGAGATGGGCTTATAGATGCTATCCATAGGTGATGGAGAGTCATCGGAGATGGGCTTATAGATGCCATCCAGGATAGTGACAGAATATTGTTGGAGATGGGCTTATAAATGCCATCCAGAGGTGGTGGAGATTCGTCGGAGATGGGCTTATAGATGTCATCCAAAGTAAATGTTGATAGGAATTAGACTAAGTCTACGCTGTACTTCAACTGGAAGAAGTATCAGAATAAATCTACGCTTGATTTAATCTAAACCAAAAAATTTCTAATTGGAAGAAGTATCACAATAAATCTATGGTTGATTTAATCTGAGCCAGAAGAAGTCAACGCCTGTTTTTAACTGGAAGAAGCATCAGAGTAAATCTATGGTTGATTTAATCTGAGCCAGAAGATATCTACGTCTGTCTTTAACTAGAAGAAGTATCAGAATAAATCTTTGGTCGATTTAATCTGAGCCATACAATGTCTACTGGAAGAAGTATCAGAATAAATCTTTGGTCGACTTAATGTGAGCCAGAAAATGTATACTGGAAGAAGTATTAGAATAAATCTTTGGTCAATTTAATTTGAGCCAGAAGATATTTGTGCCCATCTTTAACTGGGATAAGTATCAGAATAAATATTTAGTCGATTTAATCTGAGCCAGAAAATTTCTACTGTAAGAAGTATTAGAATAAATATTTGGTCGATTTAATTTGTGCCAGAAGATGTCCGCGTCCGTCTTTAACTGGAAGAAGTATCAGAATAAATCTTTAGTCAATTTAATCTGAGCCAGAAAATGTCTACTGAAAGAAGTATCAGAATAAATCTTTGGTCGATTTAATCTGAGCCACAAGATGTCTGCGTCTGTCTTTAACTGGGAGAAATATCAGAATAAATCTTTGGTTGATTTAATCTGAGCCAGAAAAGTTCTACTGGGAGAAATATCAGAATAAATCTTTGGTTGGTTTAATCTGAGCCAGACAATGTCTACTGGAAGAAGTATCAGAATAAATCTTTGGTCGACTTAATCTGAGCCAGAAGATGTCTACTGGAAGAAGTATCAGAATAAATCTGTGCTTGATTTAAACTGAGTCGGAAGATAATTGCGCTCGTCTTCATCTGGAAGAATTATCAGATTGAATCTATGCTTGATTTAAATTGAGCCAGAAGATATTTGTGCTTGACTTTAACTGGAATAAGTATCAAAATAAATCTATGCTTGATTTAATTTGAGCCAGGAAATATTTACGACCGTCTTCAACTGGAAGAAGTATTAGAATAAACATATGATCGATTTAATCTGAGCCATAAGAGGTCTATACTCGGTTGTATCTGAAAAATATATTAGAATGAGTCTATGCCCGACTGTGTCTGAATAGTTTATGGGAATGAGTCTACGCCTGACTGTATCCAGAAGTGGATCAGAATGAGTCTTCGCTCGACTGTATCTGAAAAATGTATTAGAATGAGTCTATGCCCGACTGTATCTAAAAGTGGATCAGAATGAGTGTTTGCCCGACTGTATTTGAACCATGCTTTCCAGAATGAAACTCTAGGAAAGGTGTTTTAGGAAATGCTCTTCATGTAGATAGTCGCCCCATCCTGTTTCGTGATTTGATCTACAATCAGTTTGTTGGTAAACTCGTCCTATTTCAGGAGTTCATACCATTGGTGATAAAGATAGTCACCCCGTCCTGTTTTAGGAATTGTTGTTTATCTGACCATAAAGAAAGAAAGATAGATTCCCCGTCCTATTTCCAGAGTTAGTCTTCAACCTGTTCATGTAAATAGTCGCCCTGTCCTGTTTCGGGAATTGATCTACAATCTGTTTTTCACAGATAGTTTCCCTATCTTATTTTAGGAATTAATTTATGGCTGGTCATTCAGATAGTTGCCTCATCTTGTTTTGGGAATTAATTTTGAACCCACTTTGCTTTTTGTTGGCCATAGAGATAGTTTACCCATCTTGTTTTAGGAATTAATCTTTGACCTGATCACATAGATAGTTTCCCTGTCTTGTTCCGGGAAGTAATCTTGGACCCATTTGAGAATTATCGATGATATTCGTCTGTTTGTGAACATTACATGAAAAGATAAAGAGTTAGTTGTATGCAACGTCATGATGTATGAAAATTCATTGTGTCATGATGTTCTCAAAATAAATGAGAATGTATTATATGCGTTTCGTATGCATATGCTATGATATTAGTAAGTGATGGATGAATGAGAAATGTTGTTGAAGTGTATTTGTAAACCCGTGCAGTATTCTTGTCTAGAAAAATAAATCCCTAATTGTTGCTGGGGATGAAGATATGTTTATCTTCAATCTTGTCTAGAATGTTTCTGCTAGGGATTCCTATTTTCTGTTTAAGGAAAATCCACCGGGGAATGTTAATTTCTGCTTGGGGATAAGAGCTCAGGAACATTGGTCGTCCGTCTCTCTACTGAGGAATTTAATTCTTATATACCCTGAATAGGGATAAAAGATATGGATAAACTTCTGACTCGTATATGGAGGATAATTCTTATATATCCTGACTGGGGATAAAAGAGATGGAAAACCTTCTGACTCGTCTGGGGAGGATAAATCTTATATACCCTGACTAGGGATAAAAGAGATGGATAACCTTCTGACTCGTCTGAAGATTTTAATTCTTATATACCCTAACTGGGGATAAAATAGATGGATAGCCTTCTAACTCGTTTAGAGTGGATAAAGTTAACTGATATCTGGTCCGATTCTAGGTTTCGTAGCAACTCTCTGGGGATAGTGGCGACTTCACTAGGGAGAGGATTTTTGCCGGTGATTCGAAGGCATCCAAGGAATAGACTTAAGCTGGGAAGACTATAATCTATTGGGGAAATAAACCTTGTTGGGGGATCAACCCTATTGATGGAGAAATACTTTGCTGAGGAAATACCCTTGCCGAGGAAATGAGCTCTGCCGGGGAGAAGAAATCTACAGGGAGTTTTACAGTTTTGAAGGAATAAACTCATCCGGGGAAGAGAACTTCCATGAACTGTAGTGATTGGAACTCCATAGGTGAGTGATATTGTCGGGGAGAAGATCAAACTCCTTTATCCGCTAGGGGTATCTACTGGTGAGTATGACTATGTTATCAGCTAGAAGATGCCCCACTTTCTGTTTGAAGGCACTTTAGACCTATCGGGGAATGTATCTTTGCTGAAGATGAGCTGGTCAAGATGACTATGTGGGTTTAATCTTGTGGAGATTTCTCTGTGGGGATTTATGGATGACTTGAACATTGTCCTATTTCTTAGAGTACTTGGTAAATGCTTATAAGAGTTTTTAATGATAGACAAGTGATGAGATAACGAGACATAGCTGTACACTTTAATCCCTAACTTTTGCATGGACCATCTTTTTAAGATTTTCAGTCCACTGGGATACCCTTTTTTCCCAAGCCGCCTTTTCAGGTTTTCGACTTGCCGGGTGTACAATCTTTATGCATATATATCCATAATTTTTGCTCGAACCCTTTTGGTTCACCGGGTTGCCCTTACTTTTTCCTAGGCATGTCAACCTAGCTGGCCTATTTTATGTGTAGTATCTTCCGACTATGTCCGCATTCACAAGGTGCGGAGAGTTGTCACTATCTATGGTAGTAAGTGTTGTGGCACTTCCAGAAAACGTTTGCTTGGTCGTATGTGACCCTTCGTATGTGGGAGTACGTTTTCCCCTGAGGTTATTCTGGTGCACCCAATGTTTGAAGTTATTAATCAACCATAGATTTCCAAGTTTCTGATAGTCTTGACCTTCCTCCGAATTTTTCTAAGAACTGTCACAGGAGAATGACACCATCTGATACTGCTGACATAGACAAGCAATTTGGTGATACCGAAGATTCAATTTTCATAGTGGATTTTGCGTAAACTCATGATCAATGTAACATCCCCCAAGTGATTCATATGGAGATCTGTCCCTGGTTATTCAGGACTTTATGAGAGATTCTTTAAGTCTCAACTTGATTGCCACATATGAGTTGGACAATAACATGTCGTGCCCCTAGATTATGGAAGGTTTGCCATTGGAAGTGTCTTTCCATTTGAAGTGATTCTGTTCATTGAGAGGATTTTCGTTCATTAAATATTTGTCGTACGAATTTCTCTACTGTCTAACAACTAGTTATATGCAAACAGTGTTATTTTAAAAATGCAAAGCTTATGTCTGTCTTGAAGTTTTAAAAATTAATTTTTAGTAAACAACATAATTTTGTAAAAATATGAATTCAACTCAGGATTTATAGTAAGCCTTACAGGAGTTGGGATACCTTTTTGTAACAGTATGCTTTCGAACCAACTTATGCTTCAGTTAGGACTTTTAAGGATTGTAACGTGGCCTAGTTCACAGTTTAAGAAACAAAGGATAAAGGCTCAAACTTTATTTGTATCCAACCCATTCTCCATGATGTCCTTCAGTCCTATACTCAGTCAATTGTGTGTTTAGATTCCAATTGAGTCTGGAATGATATTTTGGTGATGGTTCGGATACTGGAAGTTTATTTGAGAAGGCATTCATTTTTTGTAACATTTTTCTATTATCGAGGGTTTGTAGTGACTTCTTTTTAAATTTATTATCCCTACCTTTTGCCTGAATTGTTTCTTTTGTGATTTCAGTCAGCGGGATGCCCCAATTTTTTTCTTATGTCTCCTTCATAGGTTTTAACTTAGTGGGCTCTTCTTTCGAAAGATGATGACTGCCTGTTTTACGGGGAACCATCACCGTCTTTTAATTTAGAAAGACGTCTCTGATACTATTCAATGTGTACGAAGTGAAAGCTTGCGACTGTATATGCATTTCAGTTAACTGAGAAACTACCCTTCCCCAGGTTATGATTAAAGGTTTCAATTTCCATGAAAAAGAAAACTCCTACTTCTTAGGCTCAAAGGGGTTGAATATGGATTATCTTCCTTATAACTCCACTGTTTAGGATTTGAAACAATGCATGTACATCATCAACAAGGTCTGTTCAAAAGCATATTGTAGAGATTATGGTATTTTTTTCGTCATCCTCCCTCTAAAGGCTTATAGCTTTTAATCGAGAGTCGAATATCACAAAAAGGAAGTAAAAGCATAGTTTCAGTATATTGAAAACGAATGGATTAATTCAAGACAAACATATGCAATTCATTAATGGGGATAACCAAAGTCTGAGGTAAAGATAAGTGTTTGAATCAACTAAAGGAATTACAAATGACAAATTTGAATGAACAAAAAGCTTCTCCGCCTGAATTTGTAACTTTAGATGGTGTGCCTTTGAGGGATGACATAAAAACTCAAGTTGACCATCTTGTGTAAATTCTAAAACTCCTTCGTCGATCAAGTCTTGAATCTTATGTTTCAAATCCCAACAGCTGTTAGTGTCGTGTCCAGGACTGTTGGAATGGTATGTGTGATACGGTGGGAGAACTGAATTGGGTCATTTTCATTTGATCGCAATTGTGTGGTTAGCAAGAGTCGCCACTGACTTTTCTTTTATCCAAAAGGAAAGGTAAAAAAGCACAGGAAAGACCTTTCGAGATTATTTCTCGGGTTCGGGGGGTAGATTATGAAAATGGAAGGTGTTAGCACCCTTTTCATCCATGGTTTTCCATGGGCTCTTAGTTACTCGCTAGATCACTTGCTTTTGTTTGAATGTGCTTGTGGTGTGGTTTTTGAAAGTTATTTTAAAAATGTCTTCGCAATGGTTCTCGTCTCTATAAGAACGCATACAAAGTGTTCTTTCAAAAAATAGTCCAAAGAGGTGTTTGTGTATTGTATTTTTTGAGGGTGATTTTGAAAAGATATTTTTGTAATGATTCTCGTCTCTATAAGAATGTATACAAAAATTTTTTGTCTTTTGAAAAAGGTTTTAATGTGAAAGTATTGGTGTAAAATGTTTAGTTGTGAGCAAGCGAGCGATTAAGAGTGAATCTACCTACTCAAAAGGTCTTAAATGTTCTTTTCCTCCTTTAGATGTTGCTATCTTACCATTGATTTGGTAAGAAGCCCCATCGTTGGATGTGAAGGGACAGGCGCAGGACGTTTGTACAGTCATAGAAGGCAACTTGTGAGACACTTTAGCAATTTTCATAAGGGACTTGATCGTTTTATCGAAGGCAACATCGAGGGACATCGAGGGACTATGATCTTTTTTATCGAAGGGTCTTTGCTAAAGTGTCCCATATTCGAGGGATATGAATGTATTTCCAAGGCAACGAGCGAGGTTACCCTAGAGGTGCGCGTGTGAAAAAGTGTGTTTGATTCAAGTTATTTTGTTCTTTGATTAGGTTATCTAGCGATTGATTTTTGAATCTTGCCATGCACGCCTAATTACTATACAGTATAAGGAAAACAGTAAATTGCAGAAGTTGAAATTCTACGCTATTATAGAGTTTTCGGGAATAGGGGTACAAATTCACCAATGGGGATGATTCGAATGCGATTGAAAGTCCAAATAGGCAATCAATACAACCAAATCGAATCGAACAATTAGTTAAAATTGTAACAGTCTATGAAATTAAATTAATTGACAAAGTATAGAAATTCTTGGTATTTTTGTTTGAAAAAGAGTTTTAAAAGAAAAATAGAAAAAATATATTATGTTAATTAGCTAAAGAATTAAATCAAATGCATGTATTTTTTTGTCTTTTAGGGTTTTTGTTATTTAGAAATGAAATGAACAAATTAAAGCTTAAGCACAAAATAATTAATAAAATTATTTACAAAGTCCTAAACCAAATTAGAACAAAGCTAAATTGTGAAAATTAATTAACAAAAATTATGATTTTTTAAATTAATAAAATCAAAACTAAGTATAAAATCAAAACTAAGTATAAAATCAAAACAAGAAAAAGAAAAAAAAAATGAAATGAGGTGTTGAAGTGAAAAATGGGGGTGATGCTGATTGGGCTTTAAAAACAAGGGCATAAGGCCCCATGATCTTTTTTGTTTAAAACAGAAAGTAAAAAAAGGATAAGCTTCTTGGGCTGTTACTGGATCGGGTTAGAGGCCCAAGGGAGGAATGTGCAAGGGGTTTGAAACAAATGGACCCTAATTATTTGGGAATGGCTACGGCTGGCTTCATCTCCTTCTTCATCATCGTCTCTCTCTGTAATCTCAATCGACATCACAACAACCCTTTTCTCTCTTGTTTTCTCTGATCTGAAACCGATCGATGGTATGGATGGTTTGCGGTGGTGAAGCGATTGTGGTGTAGAGGGGGTTAACGATTTAGAGATTTAGGGTGTAAGGGTCATCATGGATTGAAGGATGTAGATATGGTAGTAGATGATGATATTATGATGTATGCATTCTAAGATGAAGGATGAAGTTGTATAGTAGTTGGGTTTTGATAGCAAGATAAGACAGAGCGATTACAGTGGAGAGAGTAAGTTCTGAGCATTTTTAGTGAAGTGTTTTTGGTTAACATTTCTACAGATGAAGGTTGAAGAAACTACAGATTGCAGTTATGCAGCTAAATTTTGGAACTTTTTCTTGGTAAGTTTCAATCCTTTTTTTTAGTACACTATGTAATTTTTGTGTTTGTTATTTTTTTTAACAGAGTGTGTATGCCAATAACAGTAAAATAACAAAATAAAAATCATATTTATGAGGCAAGAGAGGGAGACTTACAGAGGTTGTTGATTGTTGTTACGGAGTATGGTGAGCTTTTCCTTATTTCTCTTTCTCTCTCTCTCTGAATACTTTGTGATTTCTTCTGTGATTTATGGTGTTTATGAATGAGAGAAAAAAAGTTCAGTGGGTATTCTAGGTTGTTTTGATATAGAGGATGGAAGACTGAATCTGTCTTGAAGGGTTGGAGGTCTTAGGTTTTTTTTTTTTTGGTTTCTTGTGTATGCTGGCTTAGTTTTTGTTCTTGGTTCCTATATTTTCTGGTTTTTGCTGTTTGGTCTTCTATTTGCTGGTTCTGTTTGGTTTGTGTTATATTATTCTTTATTGGTGTTTTGCTCTCTAATAGTCAGCCTGCTGTTTTTTCTGGTGTGGCTTTTTGTGCTATCAAAATGCTGCCCCTTCTCCTCTTTTGAAATCGTGGCTTTGTAGTGTGATAAGGCATGGAATTGGAGGGAAACTATTGAGACTTTGAACATAAAGGATATGGTATTTTACTGTCTTTATCATGCATCTTTGACTTGGTCTGTTTGTGTGCAATTTTCATATTGCTATTTGTGTTTGAATGTTGGGCTGGTATAGCAGATGATGCAAGTTTGACAGTTTTGGTGCAGGTGATATCCTTCTGACTTTTCTCTTTCCTCTTTCCTCTTTCAATGAGAAAAGCAATTTTTGCTTATTTTTCTATGAAAAATTCTGAAGGGTTTTGTGATACGGTGGCGGAACTGACTGTTTTGAAAAAATGCTGGTTTGCGTTTTGTGTTTGTGTTTGCAAAATGTCGCGGTAAGTAAGAGTCGCCACCAACTTTTATTTTATCCAACTGGAAAGGAAAAAAAGCACAGAAAAATTCCTTTTTAGAGATATTCTGAGTACGGGGGGTAGATTATAGAAAGGAAAGGTATTAGCACCCTTTCTATCCGTAGTTTTCTACAGGCTCTTAGGTACTTGCTCATCATTTAGAAATTTCTTCCGTGTTTGTGTGTTTTGAAAAGTTTTTGTTTTACTTCGTTTTAACCCTTGCTTCTGTCTTCAAGAGTGTTACGAAGTCGTTTTAAAAAAACTTTGTTTGAAAAGTGTTTGGTGTGAAAAAGTTTGATTTGAGCAAGTACCTACTAGCATCTACCTACTCGAAAAAAGAATGTTTATGTCCTTGTTTCCTTTAGATAGCGCTATCCCACTATTAGTGAGTAGGTAGCACCGTCGTTGGAATTGTAAGGGTCAATTCGAAAGGGACGTACGATCACTAAAGCAATGTTAGGACGTCTTAGTAATAACCCTAATGTCTTAAGATCATATTTGAGGAAACATTTCTGAGGCAACCTTTCCGAGGCAACTTTTCCGAACGGGACATTTGATCTTTGTTTAGACAAAAGATAGACCACTAAAATACCCTATACTCAATGATCGTTTACCAAAGGCAACCGAAGTGGGAGTATACCCTAGGAGTGCGCATGTGCGAGTGATTCAATTTCTAGTTATTATCTTTGCACATTTAGGGTTTGCTAACCGTTTTAAAATTAACATACATTCTTGTCATGCAACCCTATTATCATACATCTAACAGTCAATATTTGCAAAAATTAAAATGCGGAAAATAAAGCTACGATATAACAAGGCTTCGGGGAGGGGGATTAATTACATAGCCAAAAACCCGTAAAAACGATAAATAAACGAAAAATCCTCATTAAGCTATTACATCTCATGAGCAGTTACATCAATATTGTAAAAATAAATAAACGCGGCGCGATGAATTAAGAACGAGAAAAATTAGGGTTTTGACCCCGTCTAAACCTAATTAAAAGAAAAATCATTTTTTTGGTTGTTTTTGATTATTTTTAAGAAAAAGAATTAAATACAAACCTAATTACTAATTAATTTAAATTAATAAAAATAATTATTTGGCCTATTTGGTTATTTTGAGAAAAAGAAAGTAAACGTTAAATCAGAATTTTTTTTATTAATAACCATGTATTAAAAAAATATTTTGTAAATAACCGGGTTTCGGAAAAAATTACGCAAATAACCATGTTTGAGATGGCTCCACAAAGGAGGAGCCATCTCAATTGGCGCATGCACCTCCTTTTTTAAGGGAGGCGCCATCTCACTTGGCGCCTAAGTGCTTAGGGCATGCCCTAAGCCAAGTGAGATGGCGCCTATGTACAAAATTAGGGCAAAATTTTTTTTTTTTATTTTCTTTCCTGTGCGTTGCCTATTAGACAGAGATCCACAAAATGGATTTTTTATTTAAAAAAAATAATTACATTCAACTGTTTTACATTAAAAGAACAGTAAAAAAAATGGATACAAAAAATACTGGGAAAAAAAAAGATACATCAGTGATCCCCCGGAATCCGGTAATGACCCCCGGTTCCGCATCCCCGTCCTCGCCTTTCTCTTGCTGGGTGCCGTCGCGTTTCCTGCTGCGGCAAGGTCGATGGCCCAGCGAAGTCAATGCGATCCGAATCCATAAAATCAGTAAGATCTCCATATCTCGAAGATCCGCTCTGGTACAGTCGGTTACCCATACCCTCAAAGTTTGGTCGTGTTGGCGGTGGGTGGGGTTCCATGGTTGGTCGGTAGCATTGGTCGTCTGAGTATGGGGGGTAGAAAGGAAATGGATCTTGGGGTGTTTGGTATTGTGGATGTTGGGTTGTTTGGTGATATGGTGGTTGATGGTAGGTTTGGTCGGCTTGGTCATAATCTTCTGACATTCCCATATCAGGGCTAAGGCTGGATGTTGAGGGCGCCATATTGGGATATGTGGAAGACTGAAATTGTGTCTGGGGTATGTGGGTGTGCTGGTATTGGGGTTGGTATTGTGGTTGGGTTTGAGGCATATCCGGGTATTGGTAGTTTGGTGGTGATTGTGGTTGGTAGTACGGCATTTGATTGTAGTTGTGTTGTGGTGGGGAATGTGGTTGTGTGTTTGTTGGTCTGTTTCTTCTTGGGGGTTGGTTTGAGGTTGATGGATTTTGGGTTTGTTGATGGGGAATCGAGGGTTGTGCCCATTGTGTGCGTGGGTCAACCAAGTACCTCGGATGAGACACGTGCATTTCTGGGTTACTAACCGACCTGTACCACGACATATATTGATCAGTGTGTCGCATGTTACCTTGAGTAAGGAAAACCGGGGATTGCAAGATGTAGCGGTGACGCCTTTGCCACATTTTACACCATTCCGGAGCGAAGTCTTTCCAGTTGGTAAGACCCCACTGGGCGTCGACCCTTTTTAGATGCCAGGGGGACAAATCTGTTGGATCACTTGGTATCTCTTGATGCATTCCGAACTGCATCTTCACACGGTCGTTGTGGTGCATCTCCATAATGTTGAACCGAATGAGTGCAGTCTTTGCAGTCCAAGTTGCTGCATCCTCTGGGTTTGGAGAATGGCCCAAACTCAAATATGGTCTCCAGACGAACTGTGATAAAATTTAAATCAGGTTAGCGCAAAAGTAATGTATATATAATTAAAATGAACAAAAGTGAAAAGCTACGACGTACGTCATCTGGGCCTAAGTGATCCAACAGATTCTGGTAGAGTGCGACATTGAATCTTGGATTCTTGCCGTAATCCATACCCCTCACGCAGTACCTAAAGGAAATGAGAAACATGTTATTTTTAGCATATATTTTGGAAAGAGAAGAATATTTATAAATGCTATAACTTAATGACTTACTTTGTTGCGTACGGGAAACCAAAAGTGTTGTTGTTGATGGGGTTTAAGGACTCCATCCTCCACCAACCCCAGGCTTGTAGTAAAAATGCGCACCCATAAAATGTACATTTTTCCTTGACTGCGTTTTTGCACAAGGAACTGTACAGGTGGGCTAATACTGCAGAACCCCAACTATATTTTCTAGTTTTTTCAAAATTTGTTAGTAAATGTAAGTACATGAAATTTACACTATTTCCCGTACTTTCGGGAAATAAAAATGTACCAAAAAGTATCATAAGATACGTTCTGGCTTTTACTACTCGGTCATTCTCTGAGGAATTTTCATTTAATTCCATACTTGCATAATGCCGTTTCAGGTCAGTGAGTAGTATTCCCTGCCCTCTTGCTCCACCACCTTCTACCATATCCCTACCCAACAGTTCTTCACACTGTGAATTGGGTTGTTGAACCGACCCGTTCACCGCTTTACCGTCGATAGGGAGGCCCAGTAGCATGTACACATCCTCGAGAGTGATGGTACATTCACCTATTGGTAGGTGAAATGTATGGGTCTCCGGTCTCCACCTCTCCAACATTGCAAGAATGAATTTTGAGCCAATGGTGCAGTTGGAGATCTTTATTACATGTCCAAAACCTGCATATTCCAGATAAGGGACGATAAATGGGTCCGGAGCCAGGTAGTTGTGCGAACGGATTCTGAATCTTTTTGTATCCTGAGATCATAATTAAACAAGTGTAAGATTAATTAAGATGAACAACACGTTATTTGAAGTATGAAAAATGTATAACCAAAGAAGAGACTTACAAATGCAGCAATGTTTTCCCTTGTGCCTCTGTGAGTATCGCCCATTGTTAGAAGAGCCATTGTTCAGAATGCTTGTGAGTATGAAAGACTTAGGAAGAAATAGAGAGTATGATAGACTTAAGAAATATTTCGTAGCAAAGAGTGAGAGTTGTGTGGGTGTGAGAGATGTTTCATAAGGTATGTATTTATAGGAAAATAAGTTTGATGTAGTGGTTGCTTGTGCTTGCATGCCTGCGATGTGTCACATTTGCATGCTTAGGGTGTTACACATATGCATGCATGCATTTACAAAAAATGTAAGGTGTCACTCTTGCAGGCTAGGTGGCAGCCCATGCATGTATCACGATTGGACAGTAAGGGAGGCGCCATCTGACTTGGCGAAAGAGTACAAAAATGAATGGTGTCGCCACCCCATTTGGCGAATAAGAGGTGTCACTTCTTACAACATTGGCTCAGGCTACGTGACAGCCTTTGGGATTCCTTTCTTTGTTGCATGCAAGGCCATTGGAGTTGATGGGTGGAGTCTTACACAAAACATTTATGTGTGCAGAATAGGGCCAGGATAGGTGGCAGGTGTGATCGGTGGATCTGGAACTGACTGTTTAACGCTGGTTCGCGAAATGTCGCGGAAGCAAGAGTCGCCACCGTCTTTTATTTTCTCCAAATGGAAAGGACAAAAGCACAGAAAAATTCCTTTAAGAGATTGCTCTCGGTTCGGGAGGTAGGTTATAGAAAGGGAAGGTGTTAGCACCCTTTCTATCCATGGTTATCCATGGGCTCTTAGATACTTGCTCATTGTGTTTTCAAAAATGGTTTGTTTGCTTTTCAATGTGGGTTTTAAAAAGTTTCTTTGAAAATTCCAGTTCGACTCTTGTATCGGTCCTCAAGAGTGTTTGAAAAATTGCTTTCGAAAGCTTTTTGAAAAGTGTCGGTGTGAAAAGAGTTTTTTAGTTTGTTTTGAAATTAGAGCAAGTATTAAGAGTCGTCTACCTACCCTAAGGAATTCGTCTGTGTAGATGTCCTTTAAAGTAGTGCCATCCCACCATTGAGAGGTAGGTAGCACCACCATTGGAGGTGTTCGGGTCAATTCGAGGTTCGGGACATGGTGATCACCAGAGCAATGGGAAGACACCTTAGAAGCTACCCTCATGCCAGGTTCCCGGATCATGAGGACTTACTAAGACGTCCTCTACTCGACGATCACCTTTCGAAAGGCAACAGTGAGACGTACCCTAGAGGTGATGTGTGCGCATTGTGTGTCATGTTTCAGTTATTTGTCTTGTCATATTCGTCGTGTTCTACGCTTGATTTTAATTTGACATTCATTCTTTCATGCTTGATTAACAGTTAAATATTTTGCGAGGAAATAAAGCTAGACTATTACAAATGGCGCGGGTCCACATCGCCAAAATTAAACCGGACCCGATTTAGCGAAAAATAAATAAAGCGAATAAATAAAAGTGCGAGAAATTTAAATTACATGGCTTTGGGATATTTACAAAATTATAATAAGCGATAATAAAATAAATGCGCGAAATAAAGAAATTAAAATAAAACTAGGGCGTTGGACCCTTTTGCAAACAATTAAAATTAATAAGGATTTAAAAATTAAAATTAAATGAGATGATATTTTTGTGTTTTTTAGATTTAATGGAAAAAAGAAATTAATTGAGATTAAATTAAACGGCAAACCCTAATTCTAATATTTTTATTTATTATGAAAGAATTAAAATATGACCTAAATTAAACCTAATTCATTTATGTACAATTTAATTATAAAAATAAATAATAGTAAATAATAATTGTCATTGTGGAAAAAAGGGGAATACAAAGAATTAACAATTAAAACCTAAATTCTACATTTTTTGATTTTTTTTATTAAAAAGGAATTAAAATTAAAACCTAATTACACTACATAATTTACATTCTAATTTATTTATTAATACATAACATAATATTATTTTTTTTTGGTATTTTCTGATTTTTATAATGTTTTTATATTTTATAGAAAAAATTAATTAATTGAATTAAGACAATAAAATAAATAAGACAATAAAAATAAAAGTGAGAAAAAAAATATAAAATGCAAACCAGGGTGGGGTGTTGTCCCAAATAAGGAGGTATAGGCCTGGTAATTTAAGGCCCATTAAGCTTGATTTCGCTGACTTTCCATAATTCCATATGATGCGTTTGACTCATGCCTAGGGTGTACCCTGAAGCCTGGACATTGGTTTGATCATTGTGGACGCGTGGCTAATGGGATGCTGATGGAATATGGTGATCCTCCTCAAGCGCGCTGCATAAGAATTTTTTATGAAAAATAATGTGAAACTTTTGCCAGGCCTGGGACTTGAACCCAGGTCTTGAGGATTATTCATGTCACACGTTACCAACTGCGCTATTGCTTTTCATTTAATATACTATGACTAATAAATAACAAAAATCAAAACTAATGCATGATGGCTAAGACGCGCGAATTTTTAAACAGACGTATCACTGATTGACACGCCATCTTCTTCCTCACCACCCCTGTAACATAAAACAAAAGAGCAACGATTTTTGAAACGTTGCCTTAGGGGGTATTCAAGAAAATAGCGAATAGAACCATGGGCATCATAAATTGTTCGCGAGTATGCATTCTTCTTCGTCTTGGTACGCTGAACTCAACCATGGTATCCATTGGTCCTGATTTTTCCTCTATAGAAAATCCCTAATTCGAGCTCCTGAAAACCCTAACTTTTGGCAATGGCATAATCGTATATAGTCAATAAAAATACAATTAAACACCACAGTTAGCTTTAGAATTTCACAAAGAATAAGAATCAACAAACAAAATTCATGAAAGATGCTTAGAATATGATATGCGATTTCAAGATTTTCTTGATACAGTTGGACTCGTGGGTACCAATTCAGGGCCTTTTTGTTATTGTTATTGATTGAAAAAGGTTCAAGAATGCCTCAGGATGCTATTGAAATAAAAATTGGAGCTTGAATCACACTAAAACCTTGATTTCAGTATTGGTGTTTTTATGAAAAAATTCAAGAATGCAATGGAGTTTGGGGCGCAGCTTTCAGTCTTCTTTGCTTTAGGTCTTCATTCTGATCATATAGGGAGTGATCTAGGTCAACAAAAACCAACAAAATCTCATGAATTCATTATTTGGAGATTTGATTTGCTTAAGGATCTTTTTGAATATTTTTTCATGGTTTTTGTGCCAAATCTGATCAATTAGCATCAAATCCTTCCCTATTAACATGTGCACGAGTTATAGAGTCCAAAGCATGCATAAAAAGATTTTTTAGGTTAAGGTTTATATTTTTCATGAATTAAAATGATTTAAATGAATATAAATTAATATTAATTCAAATAAATAATTAAAAAATATGAAAATACTTCCCTTTGGGCCTAGTGGTCGTGCATAGGCTTGGCATGAAGAAATTTGGAAGGAAAATAGGCCCATTTGCATTTTTAAGCCTTTTGCATCAATGTTGACTTTTCAAAATTCCTAAAAATTTCCCAAATTCCACAAGGCATAACTTGGTCAATTTTTAAGCTTTTCACATGTTCTTGGACATTTTGGAAAGGTCTTTGAGTCCTTTAACCAATGCCTTTGGTCCCATGTCATTTTGATTTACCAATCTCAAGTTATGGCCTTTGACCTAAAGTCACTTTTTGTTGACTTTTGAAAATGACCTATAATGTTGAAATTGATAACTTTTTGTGAGAGCATTTCTTGGACTTGGAACATGAAGATGAATTGTAGGAAATGTCTTTCTCTTCAAAATGAGCTTTGGATGGGATTTTTCTGATAATCCATGTGAAAGTTATGCCCTGGTCAATTTTAGTTGACTTTTCCAACTGTCCAAATATAGCAACTTTTGCATCTTTGATGATTTCTGAGCCAAATTTTGAGAATCATGATCAAGCATTGATCAAATGATGTTTGTGGCTTCAAAATGATGTGTTGACCAAAAATTTGAACTTTTGACTGTCAAATGACCATTTTGCCCCTACAGTTGACTGTAGTGCAATCTAGGGTTTTGACTGTGCAATTTTGAGCTGAATGCCTTGAAACTTGATATGAGGATGCTTGACCATCTTTTTAAGCATATGAGACTTGATTGGGCCTTTGAAAAGTTCATTTACTTGACCAGGACTCACACCCTAGTTTTGACTGTATAGGAGACAGTTGAGATGCACAACCCTGGGGGAATTTTGTAACCTTGATTAGGCAATTTCTTGATGAATATGAGAGGGCAAATTTTGGGGTACAACAGTTGCCCCTGTTCAATCTTCTTAGACCTGAGGATGCAGATTGGCTGACGTGCCTTTCGTAATCCGAGGGTAGAAGATGATTGAACACTAAAGTGCCCAGAAATTTGCGCTCACATAGTAGCAATGATGATGAGGGAATGGGCTTATAGATGCCATTTGGATGTTGCTTGGGTAGGATGATGGGCTTATAGATGCCATCTGGACGTTGATCGTGTAAGAGATTCCTTAGCGAGAACCTGCATACCTGCAAAAGAGAAAATGAGTGCCTGACACGTCGCAGGAGCTGATTTTAGATGCTTGGTATAGATATATCCTGACTGGTTACAGGAGCTGAATCTGGAGCTTCAAACGCTGATGAATGAACCAGGGATGATTACTGCCTCACGCTCATGCCGGAGAGGGAAACATCTGAAGAAGGAATTACCACCTCACACGCCGCTGGAGAGGGGGCCATAAGAGAATATTACCTCACGCTCATGCCGGAGAGGGAAACATCTGAAGAAGGAATTACCACCTCACACGCCGCTGGAGAGGGGACCATAAGAGAATATCACCTCACGCTCATGCCGGAGAGGGGAACATCTGAAGAAGGAATTACCACCTCACACGCCGTTGGAGAGGGGACCATAAGAGAATATCACCTCACGCTCATGTCGGAGAGGGAAACATCTGAAAAAGGATTTACCGCCTCACACGCCGTTGGAGAGGGGACCATAAGAGAATATCACCTCACGCTCATGCCGGAGAGGGGAACATCTGAAGAAGGAATTACCACCTCACACGCCGTTGGAGAGGGGACCATAAGAGAATATCACCTCACGCTCATGCCGGAGAGGGGAACATCTGAAGAAGGAATTACCACCTCACACGCCGTTGGAGAGGGGACCATAAGAGAATATCACCTCACGCTCATGTCGGAGAGGGAAACATCTGAAAAAGGATTTACCGCCTCACACGCCGTTGGAGAGGGGACCATAAGAGAATATCACCTCACGCTCATGTCGGAGAGGGAAACATCTGAAAAAGGATTTACCGCCTCACACGCCGTTGGAGAGGGGACCATAAGAGAATATCACCTCACGCTCATGCCGGAGAGGGGAACATCTGAAGAAGGAATTACCACCTCACACGCCGTTGGAGAGGGGACCATAAGAGAATATCACCTCACGCTCATGCCGGAGAGGGGAACATCTAAGGAAGGAATTACCACCTCACACGCCGCTGGAGAGGGGACCATAAGAGAATATCACCTCACGCTCATGCCGGAGAGGGAAACATCTTGAAGAAGGAATTACCACCTCACACGCCGTTGGAGAGGGGACCATAAGAGAATCTCTACTGAGTCTTTCTCAGAAAAATCTGTTTGGAGTCGATTTAACTGGATTAGAGAAGTCCTTGAAATATGTTTGAGAATTTCAACTGTACCCTTCCTGAAAGGTAGAGGTCAGTTATGCATGATGTGGATCAAGCAATGATGTTCTCAACATAAATGAGATTCGTATGATATGATGCAGTGCGTTATGCATGCTATGATGATGTATGCAAAGTTTTATGTATGTTTTCGTCTAGGAAGATAAATCCTTGACGGGTGCCGGGAAGTCATATCCTGGGCTGATGTTGAGGAAGAGATTTTGCTTCCGCTGGGGATGATAACTGCAAGAATACCGGTAGGAGAAGATGACTCCGTTGCGGAATAAACTTGGCAAATGGAAGATTCTGCGGGGAGAAAAATACTCTAGTGACCATGCTGGGAAGTGATACTCTGTGGGAAGAGGGATGCCTTGCTGAGTGTTGATAATAATTTGCTGGGGATACCGTTGTTGTATTGGAAGTGTTGATAGACTTCGCTGGGGGTAGGAAGATACTTTGCCGAGGACGCTCTTTTCGTGGCTTTTGGCTGAGGATAACCCAGTTATATCCTGTTACGGAAATAACTCTTTAAATCAAGCCGGGACGACGCGTTCGTGCTCTGCGAGGGGATAAGCTTCCAGAATCTACTGGGGATAAGCTTACTGCTTGGGGAGATATGAATTCCAACTTTCCTGGGGAAACTGGATTGGATTCTTCTGGGAAGTTTTGAACTGCGGGGGGAAGTGATTCCTTTGAATGTTGATATACCGCCGGGGAACAATCTTTAGATCAAGACTGCCGGGGACGCTTGTTATGTATATATATGCTGCTGCTGGGGAGGTATTGAGATCTACGGGAGGATACTCAATTTCCTTTGATGTTGGATGATTTTGCTTGGAGAGAGACGTACTGTTTTGCTGAACTACTCTCTGGGGATTTGATACGTACTGGTTGTATTCTTTAGCTGAACCTACCTTAGTACCTTGGGGGATAGAACAATTAGACTGCTCAGACAACTCTTTATTGCCCCTGTTTCTGTGGGGGAGGCACTTGTGGAGTACTGATAGTTATTGAGGGTCAAACCTTCTTCTGGTAGACAGATGACAAGAAGACGGGACATAGTCGTACGCTTTGATCCCTAACTTTTGCCTGGACCGCCCTTTCGGGTTTTCAGTCCACCGGGATACCCATTTTTGCCCAAGTCGCCTTTTCAGGTTTTCGACTTGCCGGGTGTACATCTTTCATCCCTTACTTTTGCCCGAACCCTTTTGGTTCGCCGGGAAACCCTTGTTTTTGCCTAGGTGTGTCAACCTAGCGGGTCTTTGATTATGCGTAGTATTTTTTTTCGACTATGTCCGTTCTCAAAAAGTAGGGAGTTGCCCCTGTTAGAAGTGTTTTGTCATGCCACCAGAAGGTGTTTGATCAGGTCAGATTCGTTGTTGGAGTGCCCCAGGTGACTCGTGCGGAGATTTGCCCCAGGCTATTCGGCCTT
The DNA here is from genome assembly GCA_948472305.1 of Vicia faba. Taxonomy (NCBI): domain Eukaryota; kingdom Viridiplantae; phylum Streptophyta; class Magnoliopsida; order Fabales; family Fabaceae; genus Vicia; species Vicia faba. Next base: position 87,120,068 of record OX451738.1, on the reverse strand, counting down.
TGAGAGATTCTCCGAATCTTGATTGGACTGCCCCAGATAATGGACCATGGTCATGTCTGCCCCTTGATTGGAGATACTCTTGTTCATTAGACTTTCGTCGTGCGAACTTCTATGCTGTTCAAACAAAAAGTCATATGCAAACAAAGTTATGTTAAAAATGCCAAGCTTATGTCTGTCTTGAAGATTTTGAAAATGCATTCTTTTTCATAAAACAAGTTAATGTTTGTAAAACGTGATGTCAACTCCGTATTTACCGTAGGCCTTCAGGAGTCAGGATACCCTTCGTAACAGCATGCTTTCGAACTAACCCGTGCTTCAGCTAGGACTTTTAAGGGTTATAACGTGGCCTGGTTCATGGTTTAAGAAACAAAGGATAAAGGCTCAAATTATTTGTACCCACCCGCTCTTCGTGATGTTCTCCAAACCTAAACTCAGTTGATCATACGTTAGACCTTGTTTGAGTCTTTGCTCTGATTTTCCAGTGATGGTTCGGATGTTGATAACTTATTTTGAATAGGCAGTCATTCCTTTTTTGTTGAGGGTTTGTAAGACCTCTTTCTTGATTTTTATTATCCCTTTCTTTTTTGCCTGAACTGTTTCCTTTTTTGGAATTACAGTCAGCGGGATGCCCCAGTTTCATAAGTCCCCTTTGTAGGTTTAGACTTTTTTGGGCTTTTCATTTACGAAATTTTTTTGATAATGACTGCCTGTCCTTTTGATTGTTCTGAACCATCACTGTCTTTGTTCGTTTTGTAAAGATCTTGTCGGTGCCATTCGTCATGCACTTGGACCTACTGAGAGACTACCCTGCCCCAGGTTATGATTAAGGGTTTAATTTTCGAAAATAAAACTCCTACTTCTTTGGCTCTGATGGGTTGACGAGGGATTATCATCCTTATAACTCCAGTGTTTAGGGGTTGAAACAATGCCTGTACTTCATCAGCGGGGTCTGTTCAAAAGCATACTGTAATGATCGCGGTATCGTTTTCGTCATCCTCCCTCAAGAGGCTTAGGATTAAAGATCAAGAGTCGACATCAGAAAAAATATGAAAACAGTTTGCATATAGTGAATGCGAATATATTGATTCAAAACAGACATAAGCGATGCATTAATGAAATAACAACGTTTGACATGAATAAATGTTTAGACAATCAAAGAAAGATGCAACTTGAACATTCGAATGAACAAAAGTTTTCTAGTTTGAATTAGTCACTTCGGATGGGAGATTCTCAGCAGAAGCATTTCATTTGGTCACCCGGCATGAACTCCAGCACCCTTCCGTCGATCAAGTCCTGGATCTTGTTCTTCAAGCTCCAACAGTCATTAGTGTCATGTCCAGGACTGTCAGAATGGTAAGCACATCTTTTATCAGGGTTATAAGTAGGAGCAGAGATGTCAGGATTCTGGGGAGGACCCTTTAAAGTAATCAGATGGACCTCCAACAAGTGTTCCAGCATTAGAGATGGTGGTATGCCAGTCTCAGTGAAATGTCTTCCAGGCGTGTATCGCTTGCGTCGATTACCCCGTTGATACTGGGCTTGTGAAGTAGTAGCAATTTGGAGAGGTTCATTCTTCACCATACCAGACTTTGGTCCTCTTGGTGGCTGATCAAAGACTTGGTCCCTGACTTGGGCTGGTTGCTTCATATCTTGATGAAGCTGACTGATCATGGCCCTCAGCTCTCCTTGCTCCTGAGCTAAACCTTAAATGAGGGCCCTTTGCCCCAGCATCTGGGTTTTCAATGTGTCTACCTCAGCTTGTAGACGTTTCAGTTGTTCGTCCTTGTCATCTTCAGGACTCTTTCTGATCAGATTCCCCATGAGGAGTGCCCTCAACTCTTCCTGCCCCTTGGATAGACCTAGGAAGATTTCCCTGAACTGAGTCTCTTGAGCATGAAGACCCTGGTTACCTTGTTGGGAAGCCATTGCTGAAATAAACAGCGAGAAGGGTAAGTGACCTGCAACAAGGATACCTGCTATGCAATGATGTGTATGATATGCATGCAATGTTTTCAAGGACCTCGCGGGGTAAACAAGAAAGTTTGTTAGCATTTGGATCCGGTAGCTTGATTGAAGGAACTGCATGTTGTTGAGAGTCCTTCTTCAAGGTCAAAGGCTCACCATATCCAGTGGGTCATAGCCCCTGACAACCTTGGCTAGGGGAACCTTCTTCAAGTGTCAAAGCTCACCATATCAAGTGGGTCATAGCCTCTGACAACTTTGGCTGGAGGAAAATAAATCCTCTTTGCCCCTTGCTAGATGTTTGATTCATCATGACCTGCATCACAAGCCCTTGAGATCCTTGAAATGGGTTAGGATGTATGCAACGGTATGCAATGGTATGATGTTATGCTATGCATGGGGTAATGTGAGTAACTCTGTTATGAGTCCCAATTAAGGACTATAAACAGACCCTGCAAGGAATTTAGTATCCTGTTATGAGTCCCAATTAAGGACTATAAACAACACCTGCAAGAAATTTGATAAACCCTGTCATGAGTCCTAGTTAAGGACTATAAACAAGACCTGCACGAAATGTGGTAAACCCTGTCATGAGTCCTAGTTAAGGACTATAAACAGAACCTGCAAGTGGTTAGTACACCCTGTTATAAGTCCCAATTAAGGACTATGAACAACACCTGCAAGACATCAAGGGTCAGATAACAAGTATGCAAGTAGTCAAGTACGAAGGCACACAAGTCACACAAGAGAAGCCCTTAGGGTTTAGGCCAGCATGGGGTCTAGGTATTACCCTCTTGAAGTTGGTGGGCTCAACCTGTCCTATCAGAAGTAACCGGGTTCTAAGGTTCCCAATATCACGGGATTGCTTTCATTGTTCATCGTTTCGATTTAGCCACTGCACTGGCGACCGAAATATTCCAGGAAAGCAACCCTCAATTGAGTGTAGTATCGAGTATCAACCAACCTCGGACTGCACCAAAGTCAGTTATCTCACTACCCTAAAGAGGCCAAGATAGTTCAATTAAGGTTCCTAAGGTCTGTTGATGCTTCACGACACCACGCGGAGGCCCCGTACTCTCCTTGACTGAACTCAAGGGTTACCGGTACACACCAAAGTGCCACATCAACGTAGCAGACTGTTTCAACCATGTCGGTATACCCCGCACAGTTCCCTCACAGCCTTGTTGCTACTTTCTAAGAAGGTATCCCCAGATCCGGGTTAGGATCTATAGAACTCCCAAGCAACCCACAATAATAAAGCAAGCAAGGAAAGCAATTGAAAACACAATGATCTTAGTCCTAAGGTACACCTCACTTTATAAAAAGTCCCCAGCAGAGTCGCCAGTTCTGTGATCGGTGGATCTGGAACTGACTGTTTAACGCTGGTTCGCGAAATGTCGCGGAAGCAAGAGTCGCCACCGTCTTTTATTTTCTCCAAATGGAAAGGACAAAAGCACAGAAAAATTCCTTTAAGAGATTGCTCTCGGTTCGGGAGGTAGGTTATAGAAAGGGAAGGTGTTAGCACCCTTTCTATCCATGGTTATCCATGGGCTCTTAGATACTTGCTCATTGTGTTTTCAAAAATGGTTTGTTTGCTTTTCAATGTGGGTTTTAAAAAGTTTCTTTGAAAATTCCAGTTCGACTCTTGTATCGGTCCTCAAGAGTGTTTGAAAAATTGCTTTCGAAAGCTTTTTGAAAAGTGTCGGTGTGAAAAGAGTTTTTTAGTTTGTTTTGAAATTAGAGCAAGTATTAAGAGTCGTCTACCTACCCTAAGGAATTCGTCTGTGTAGATGTCCTTTAAAGTAGTGCCATCCCACCATTGAGAGGTAGGTAGCACCACCATTGGAGGTGTTCGGGTCAATTCGAGGTTCGGGACATGGTGATCACCAGAGCAATGGGAAGACACCTTAGAAGCTACCCTCATGCCAGGTTCCCGGATCATGAGGACTTACTAAGACGTCCTCTACTCGACGATCACCTTTCGAAAGGCAACAGTGAGACGTACCCTAGAGGTGATGTGTGCGCATTGTGTGTCATGTTTCAGTTATTTGTCTTGTCATATTCGTCGTGTTCTACGCTTGATTTTAATTTGACATTCATTCTTTCATGCTTGATTAACAGTTAAATATTTTGCGAGGAAATAAAGCTAGACTATTACAAATGGCGCGGGTCCACATCGCCAAAATTAAACCGGACCCGATTTAGCGAAAAATAAATAAAGCGAATAAATAAAAGTGCGAGAAATTTAAATTACATGGCTTTGGGATATTTACAAAATTATAATAAGCGATAATAAAATAAATGCGCGAAATAAAGAAATTAAAATAAAACTAGGGCGTTGGACCCTTTTGCAAACAATTAAAATTAATAAGGATTTAAAAATTAAAATTAAATGAGATGATATTTTTGTGTTTTTTAGATTTAATGGAAAAAAGAAATTAATTGAGATTAAATTAAACGGCAAACCCTAATTCTAATATTTTTATTTATTATGAAAGAATTAAAATATGACCTAAATTAAACCTAATTCATTTATGTACAATTTAATTATAAAAATAAATAATAGTAAATAATAATTGTCATTGTGGAAAAAAGGGGAATACAAAGAATTAACAATTAAAACCTAAATTCTACATTTTTTGATTTTTTTTATTAAAAAGGAATTAAAATTAAAACCTAATTACACTACATAATTTACATTCTAATTTATTTATTAATACATAACATAATATTATTTTTTTTTTGGTATTTTCTGATTTTTATAATGTTTTTATATTTTATAGAAAAAATTAATTAATTGAATTAAGACAATAAAATAAATAAGACAATAAAAATAAAAGTGAGAAAAAAAATATAAAATGCAAACCAGGGTGGGGTGTTGTCCCAAATAAGGAGGTATAGGCCTGGTAATTTAAGGCCCATTAAGCTTGATTTCGCTGACTTTCCATAATTCCATATGATGCGTTTGACTCATGCCTAGGGTGTACCCTGAAGCCTGGACATTGGTTTGATCATTGTGGACGCGTGGCTAATGGGATGCTGATGGAATATGGTGATCCTCCTCAAGCGCGCTGCATAAGAATTTTTTATGAAAAATAATGTGAAACTTTTGCCAGACCTGGGACTTGAACCCAGGTCTTGAGGATTATTCATGTCACACGTTACCAACTGCGCTATTGCTTTTCATTTAATATACTATGACTAATAAATAACAAAAATCAAAACTAATGCATGATGGCTAAGACGCGCGAATTTTTAAACAGACGTATCACTGATTGACACGCCATCTTCTTCCTCACCACCCCTGTAACATAAAACAAAAGAGCAACGATTTTTGAAACGTTGCCTTAGGGGGTATTCAAGAAAATAGCGAATAGAACCATGGGCATCATAAATTGTTCGCGAGTATGCATTCTTCTTCGTCTTGGTACGCTGAACTCAACCATGGTATCCATTGGTCCTGATTTTTCCTCTATAGAAAATCCCTAATTCGAGCTCCTGAAAACCCTAACTTTTGGCAATGGCATAATCGTATATAGTCAATAAAAATACAATTAAACACCACAGTTAGCTTTAGAATTTCACAAAGAATAAGAATCAACAAACAAAATTCATGAAAGATGCTTAGAATATGATATGCGATTTCAAGATTTTCTTGATACAGTTGGACTCGTGGGTACCAATTCAGGGCCTTTTTGTTATTGTTATTGATTGAAAAAGGTTCAAGAATGCCTCAGGATGCTATTGAAATAAAAATTGGAGCTTGAATCACACTAAAACCTTGATTTCAGTATTGGTGTTTTTATGAAAAAATTCAAGAATGCAATGGAGTTTGGGGCGCAGCTTTCAGTCTTCTTTGCTTTAGGTCTTCATTCTGATCATATAGGGAGTGATCTAGGTCAACAAAAACCAACAAAATCTCATGAATTCATTATTTGGAGATTTGATTTGCTTAAGGATCTTTTTGAATATTTTTTCATGGTTTTTGTGCCAAATCTGATCAATTAGCATCAAATCCTTCCCTATTAACATGTGCACGAGTTATAGAGTCCAAAGCATGCATAAAAAGATTTTTTAGGTTAAGGTTTATATTTTTCATGAATTAAAATGATTTAAATGAATATAAATTAATATTAATTCAAATAAATAATTAAAAAATATGAAAATACTTCCCTTTGGGCCTAGTGGTCGTGCATAGGCTTGGCATGAAGAAATTTGGAAGGAAAATAGGCCCATTTGCATTTTTAAGCCTTTTGCATCAATGTTGACTTTTCAAAATTCCTAAAAATTTCCCAAATTCCACAAGGCATAACTTGGTCAATTTTTAAGCTTTTCACATGTTCTTGGACATTTTGGAAAGGTCTTTGAGTCCTTTAACCAATGCCTTTGGTCCCATGTCATTTTGATTTACCAATCTCAAGTTATGGCCTTTGACCTAAAGTCACTTTTTGTTGACTTTTGAAAATGACCTATAATGTTGAAATTGATAACTTTTTGTGAGAGCATTTCTTGGACTTGGAACATGAAGATGAATTGTAGGAAATGTCTTTCTCTTCAAAATGAGCTTTGGATGGGATTTTTCTGATAATCCATGTGAAAGTTATGCCCTGGTCAATTTTAGTTGACTTTTCCAACTGTCCAAATATAGCAACTTTTGCATCTTTGATGATTTCTGAGCCAAATTTTGAGAATCATGATCAAGCATTGATCAAATGATGTTTGTGGCTTCAAAATGATGTGTTGACCAAAAATTTGAACTTTTGACTGTCAAATGACCATTTTGCCCCTACAGTTGACTGTAGTGCAATCTAGGGTTTTGACTGTGCAATTTTGAGCTGAATGCCTTGAAACTTGATATGAGGATGCTTGACCATCTTTTTAAGCATATGAGACTTGATTGGGCCTTTGAAAAGTTCATTTACTTGACCAGGACTCACACCCTAGTTTTGACTGTATAGGAGACAGTTGAGATGCACAACCCTGGGGGAATTTTGTAACCTTGATTAGGCAATTTCTTGATGAATATGAGAGGGCAAATTTTGGGGTACAACAGCAGGCTAGGTGGCTTCATAAGCCCATGCATGTATCACGATTGGACAGTAAGGGAGGCGCCATCTCACTTGGCGAAAGAGTACAAAAATGAATGGTGTCGCCACCCCATTTGGCGAATAAGAGGTGTCACTTCTTACAACATTGGCTCAGGCTACGTGACAGCCTTTGGGATTCCTTTCTTTGTTGCATGCAAGGCCATTGGAGTTGATGGGTGGAGTCTTACACAAAACATTTATGTGTGCAGAATAGGGCCAGGATAGGTGGCAGGCTAGGTGGCTTCATAAGCCCATGCATGTATCACGATTGGACAGTAAGGGAGGCGCCATCTCACTTGGCGAAAGAGTACAAAAATGAATGGTGTCGCCACCCCATTTGGAGAATAAGAGGTGTCACTTCTTACAGCATTGGCTCAGGCTACATGACAGCCTTTGGGATTCCTTTCTTTGTTGCATGCAGAATAGGGCCAGGATAGGTGGCAGGCTATGGGGTTTCATTATTGCATGTAATATTATTGGCAGCCTTGGGGGGTTGCATCCCTTACTTAATTGAAATTTTTTGCCTTACGTTGAACATAACATTCATTCACATAATCTGTAAAATTTTCCAACCTTCGAATCAGTCATCTAACCTTCAAAAATTCCAGCATTCATACCTTCATACAATCAATAAACCTAAAACATTCCAACCTTCAAACCTTAAAACAATTCTACACAATGGCCTCTTCACCACAATTTGTTGTCAAAGCACATTTCAACGGTGAGACATACATGTGTCCCACAGTTGGGTTTTTGTTTAGAAACACCGACAACGTTCGATTTCTCTTAAACGGGAAAGCAAATTTCTCGTACTTTAAGAAAAGATTGGAGGCCAAACTTGAACGAGGCCCGGTATCCCAGATATTTTATCAGAGTCCAGTCTTTTTTGGAAACAACCAAGTTATTTTTTATAAGGTTGAAGTTCAAGATGACGAGGATTTCCAGAACATGATTTCCAGCCATGTCTATTCTGGAAACGACTCTATTGAGTTGTACGCTTTGCTTCAAGAGCCTCCGGTGACACAGGAGGTAGAGCCTCCGGTGACACAGGAGGTAGAGCCTCCGGTGACACAAGAGGTTGATCCTTTGGAGAATGAGCAAGATGAGGTGGATGCAGTTGATGATGAAGAAGAAGATGACGAGTTAGAGTTTGATGAAATGGTGAACGACGATTCTGACGATGATGGCATCCCAAGTATTCCTACTGACAAAATCTACACACCACCTACGCACATGACAAACTTCAACATGGGCGGAGATGAACCTTCTACGGACTTGTTTTTCCAACCGTATATGCAGTCGGATGAAAATTTAAAAGAGAAGGACAAGTTTCGTAACAGAGAGGAATGCATAAGGGCCATCAAAAAATTTCACATGCTCAACTCGGTTGATTATAAGGTGGATCGTGTAAACCCGGAAAGGTACAAGATCAAGTGTGTCCACCCTGACTGTATGTTCAAGCTGACTGCATCATACAGACTAAGGGGTGACTACTGGGTCATAGGTTCCATGACTACCCATACTTGTGTAAGTTCCACTCAATCACAAGACCACCGAAAACTCAACCATGATCTAATCTGTCAAGAAATCCTACCCCTGGTCAGCAACGACCCTTCTTTGAAGGTGAAAACAATCATCTCCCACATCACCACGGTTTTTAACTACACTCCGTCTTACCGTAAGGCGTGGTTAGCAAAGACTAAGGCGATTGAAAGGGTGTACGGAAACTGGGAGGAGTCATACCGAGAACTTCCCCGCTACCTAAATGCACTCAAGACATATTCTCCAGGTAGTGTTTATGTTCTGGAAACATTGCCAGCGTACGCCCAAGATGGTAGTCTACTGCATGGCAACGGAATATTCAGTCGCGTGTTTTGGGCATTTCAACCATGCATCACAGGGTTTGCATCATGCAAACCAATTCTACAAATTGACAGGACTTGGTTGTATGGGAAGTACAAAGGCACGCTTTTGATGGTAGTTGCACAAGATGGCAACAATAACATTTTCCCCGTTGCGTTTGCCCTTGTCGAGGGGGAGACCAGTGGTGCTTGGAGCTTTTTCCTGAAAAATCTTCGTACACACGTGGCTCCTCAACCAGATCTCTGTTTGATCTCGGACAGACATGCCTCCATTGAAAGTGCCTATAATAATCTAGCAAATGGTTGGCATGACCCTCCTTCTACGCATGTCTATTGCGTCAGGCATATCGTCCAGAATTTCTCGAGGGAGGTCAAGGACAAAACATTGAGGAAAGCGGTGATGAATGCGGGATACGCACTGACACAGCCCACATTCAAATATTACCGCAACGAGATCCGTTTGTCTAACCCAGAAGCCGATACATGGATCGACAATATATCGGTCGAAAAGTGGACTAGGTCATACGATAATGGCCAAAGATGGGGGCATATGACAACAAATCTTATTGAATCAATGAATGGGGTATTCAAGGGCATACGAAACCTCCCAATCACTGCCTTGGTGAAATCCACGTATTTTAGGATGGCTGCGTTATTTGCCAAAAGAGGTGAAATGTGGTATGCGGTCTTGCAATCAGGACAACTATGGAGTGAAAGCTGTATGAAATACATTAAGGCTGAAAGTGCTAAAGCCAACACTCACATGGTTACACGGTTTGACCGCCATAGCCACAACTTCATTGTGAAAGAGACAATCGACCACAATGAAGGCCTGGCAAGACAAGAATACAGGGTCATTTTACCTTCTCAATGGTGCGATTGTGGCAGGTTTCAAGCTTTTCGTATGCCTTGCTCTCATGTCATTGCCGCTTGTGCTCATACCCATCAAGACGCGCTTCAACTGCTCTCAAATGTTTATAAATCTGAAACGTTGCTCACTGTTTACAACAACAACTTTCCTTTGGTGGCAAAACCGGACTATTGGCCTGAATACAACGGCGATATAGTTTGGCACAATGACCAAATGCGAAGGAACAAGAAGGGTCGTCCCAAAAGCAGGCGCATCACAACAGAAATGGACGATCTTGACAGGTTGGAAAGAAAGTGTGGTTTATGCCGTCAGGTCGGACACAATCGCAAAAACTGTCCGAATCGGGCGTCTGGCTCGACCACATAAATTTTGTAATACAATAAATCTTTTCAATATTTGTGTTGTAAACATTATGGGTTTTCCGTTAATAAAACTGTTAACACAATTTAAGAAATTCAATATAGGAAATTACATTAGGGTTTTCACGTACAACAATGATTAACGATATTCAATCTAGGAAATTACAACTGTTAACACAATTTCATCTGACCCATGCATCATCAGCATTACATCACTGTCTGTTTTGACTTCCTCCAACCACACATTAGGTCTTCCTGTCGCATGCGAGGTTGTTGTTCGTTTTCGCTGGATCCTTCGAATTTTTTCCCCCTCCGCGATGTCTCCATCTAGCCACCACATCAACTCCCGCTTCAGACGCTCCATGGAGTGAATGTGCCAGAATTTCATTTTCATCGCAGGTTTCGCGGCGGAGAATATAACGTAACCATCTCTGCTAAAAATCATAGGCGACGTCATTACGTAAATAAGGGAGTACAAAATAAAAATACAGTGCGAGAAAGTGTGAGAAATTTCAAAGAAACAGACGAATTATTTATAAAACAGCAAAAAACCCTAGTTTTGCCCTAGGCGCCAAGTGAGATGGCGCCTCCTCTCATTTTTAAGGAGCATGCGCCATCTCACTTGGCTAAAAGACAAGGGAGGCGCCAAGTGAGATGGCGCCTAGGGCAAAACCCTAGGTGCATGCGCCAATTGAGATGGCTCCTCCTTTGTGGAGCCATCTGAAACATGGTTATTTGCGTAATTTTTTCCGAAACCCGGTTATTTGCGAAATATTTTTTTAATACATGGTTATTAATAAAAAAAATTCGTTAAATCAAGTAAAACCTAATTTTCTAATTTGTTTTAATTTATTTACAAAAAGAATTAAAGTTACCTAAAAAATAAATTAACTAATTAAATTAATTTTTGATAAAAAAATAAAACCTAAATCTAACTTGATGAAAATTGATTTTATGATTTTTTTGATAAAAAGAATTAATTTTGTGTGTTAGTAAAATAATTTAAATAAATAAAAGAAAATATAAAAGAATAAAGAAAAAGAGCATTGGGCCTGGTAATCAGCAATTGAGGGGGGTGCCATTAGCAGCTTTTGGGCCCCAAATCCATTGGCCCACGTTGACTTCCTTGATCCAATGTTTTCATGTTGACTAGGATGCATGGTTGACCCTCACGTAATGGCCTTCAGATCTGGCCTTCTAGAGATATAATGATTGAACCTTGAGGGTACATGGTGGTCCTTATGCCTGTGCACACGCCTGATCATGCTAGTAAAAATAATATGAAACAACATGGGGGACCTGGGATTCGAACCCAGGTCCTATGACCTTTTCACTCGCCTCAACACCAACTGAGATGGCACGCTTCTTTGTTCATTAAACAACAATCAATCAATATATTAAAAAAACACAAAATAAGAATTATCAGCGCGCGAAATTCAAATAGAGGAATCAGGGGTTGCCACACCATCATCCCTAACCTCTCTCGGTTACTAAAAGTTTGATGACTTTTACCTACAGACAAGAAGCGTAGGTACAGACCCTGCAATTTTCCAAAATCACATATATGCATGATAAATGAAACCTAAAGCCATAGACCAATTCGCCTTGGCCTGGTGAGCATCATGGTGCCCTTCTTTTGAGCCAATTTTACCTGTACAAGAAGATCCCAAAACAAGACAAAAAACCCTAACAATGGCATATCTCTATAGGGTTAGAAAAAACGCAATTAACTGTTATGAATAGCTTGCAAATGCTTCCAGGATTCAGAATATATACATGATTCATGCTACAACTGCCTAAACAATGATATTCGATTTCAAGAATATCTCAAGTCTGTGAATCACTTACAGCGAATTTTAGTGCACGAAAAGGCTTGCTTTTGATTGTTATGGACTCCTTGAATGCCTAGGAAACGAAAGGAGTGCTTGGCAAGGCTTGAAAGTACCTAGAAATAGGAAAACAGATCACCACTTTTTCTTGATTTTTTGAAGTTTGTTCTTCCTCTTACACGCCTCTAAACCTCTTTCTTTTGGTCGTCACTTGTCCAATATATATCAATGACTGAATTAGGTTTGCAAATGTGCATCCAATCTTTTCCAATTATGGTTTTTGATCATGATTTGATTCCCATGAAGATTTCCAAAATAAGCCAAAAACCAATATTTTTATGTACAAACATGCCTTGCACGATTTGATTTTGTTGCTAGCTATATAAGGGACCTGAAATATGCACCAAATCTCAAGGCTTAAATGATTTTGATATTTCCATGATTTATTTTGATTTAATTTGATTTAATTGAAATAAAAAATCAAAATAAATGGAAAAAATAAAATCAAGGCAAGTGGGAAGGATCATGGGTCATGGACCATGTTACAAACTCAAAACAAGTACAAAAAGTTGGGCCCATTTGACAAAAATTGCAGTTTGAGGCACTTTTGACTTTTGGTACTTTTGCAAAAAAGGTCAACTTCATCAATGCATAACCTCTTCAATTTTGATTCTTTGAATGTGTTCTTGGACTTTTTAGAAATATCAAGATGTCCTCTAAGCAAAATTTTTGGTCTCATCTCAATTGAGTCTTCCATGTTCATGTATGAAGCTTTGACAAAAAAGGTGTTTTTGTTGACTTTTCAAAATGACCTATAATGTCCAAATTCATAACTTATTGTGAGTGCATATTTTGAACTTGGGGGATGAAGATGAATTGTAGGTAATTTCATCCTCTTAAAAATGAGCTTTGGATGGGTCATTCTTGATAAAGTATGAGAAAGTTATGCTTGGTCAAAGTTGAGTTGACTTTTCCTACAAAACCCTAATTTAGCAACTTTTGGGTTTTGATGAATTGTGAGCAATCCTTGAGAAATCATGATCATCCCTTGATAAAATGATGAATAATACTTCAAAATGAGGATGTTGACCAAAAATCTTGAAGTTTGACTGTATGTGGGCCACAGTTGACTTTTGCCCTAGCACAGTCGATTTTCAGGCCTTTGAGCAATTGACTGAGTAAATTTCCTCTGTAAGTCTTGAAACTTAACATGGATGATCTTGAGAACCTATTAGGACAATAGTTAGCATTTGGGATCCCTTGGACTCAAGTATCTTGATGCAACATGAAACCCTAATTTGAGGTAGACTGTCTTAGGAGAGAGTTTGTCTGGTCAACCCTTGGACTTCCTTGAGCAATTTGAAGACCTCACTTGAAATGTATTGAGAAATATGGGAGGGAAAATTTTGGGGTACAACAGCTGCCCCTGTTCAATCTTCTTAAACCTGAGGATGTAGATTGGCTTGTCTGCCTTTCGTGATCTGAAGGTTGAAGATGATTGAACACAAGAGTGCCCAAGAAATTTGCACTCGCATGAAGTGGTACTTGTCTTGTGATGTCGGGAATGGGCTTATAAATTCCATTTGGAGATTGATGACGGAAGATGGGCTTAAAGATTCCATCCGAAGGAGTGTCGATCGCATAAGAGATTCCTTAGTGAGAGCTTGTATACCTGTTGTTGAGGAAGATTCCGCTGGGGAATGCCGATCTCTGTCTTGAGGTAAAGTTGAATTTTAGGAGCTTCGGTCGTCCGTTATTCTACTGGGGAATCATCTCTTAGTCGAAGAGGTGAAAATGAACTACTATCTGGTCGTGATCCAGGCTTCATAGTGATAAGCTCAACTGCTATCTGGTCGGGCTCTAGGCTTTACAGTGACTTACTGGGGAGCTGAGATTAAACTTGCTATCCAGTCGTAATCCAGGCCTTGCAATTTCTCAATTCTTATCTGGTCGTAATCCAGGCTTTAGAAGGAATTAAGTTGTTATTCAGTCGCATCCGGGATTCAACTTGAATCTAGGGCATACCAATATCCGGTCGACTCCGGGCTTCTTAGTAATTGTCCATGTAAACTGCTATTTGGTCAAACTCCAAGCTTCATAGTGTCTTGTACCGCTATCTGGTTGTAATCCAGGCTTCACGATGTTTCATACCATTATCTGGTCGAATCCAGGCTTCATGGTGTCGTGTACTGCTATTTGGTCGATTCCAGGCTTCACAATACCTTACTTCCTATTTGGTCGTCTTCCAGGCTTCAGAAGAAATCAAGGGGTTATCCAGTCGCATCCGGGCTTTCATTTGATTTTTAGGCCTACTAATATCTGGTCGACTCCGGGCTTCATAGTAATTGGTCGGGTAGACTGCTATTTGGTCAAAATCCAAGCTTCACAGTGTCCCTTACTGTTATCTGGTCGTAATCCCAGGCTTCAGTGTTTTTTACTGCTATCTGGTCGTAATCCAGGCTTCACGATGTCTTATACCGCTATCTGGTCATAATCCAGGCTTCACGATGTCTTATACCATTATCTGGTCGAATCTTGGCTTCATGGCGTTCGGAGAAATCAAGATATTATCCGGTCGAATCCGGGCTTCATAACTTGCATTAAAGATATACCATTATCTGGTCGAACCCAGGCTTTATAGTATTCTCGGCTGCTATCTGGTTGTAACCCAGGCTTCACAACATCTTCTACCATTATCTGGTCGAGTCCAGGCTTCATGGTGTCTTGTATTGCTATCTGGTCGTAACCCAGGCTTCACAATAACTTGTTAAGCTGCTATCCGGTCGATTTCGGGCTTCACGGCTTGTGTTTATGATATACCACTATCTGGTCGAGTCCAGGCTTCATGGTGTCTTGTATTGCTATCTGGTCATTATCTAGGCTTCACAATACTTGCTGGGGATTAAACTATTATTCGGTCAAATCTGGGCTTCATAGCTTGAATCTGAGATAAACCACTATCTGGTCGATTCCAAGCTTCACAGTATTTGATACTGTTATCCATTTGTTCTCCGGGCTTCACAATATGATGTAGGAATCAAGATATTATCCGGTTGGATCCGGGCTTCATAGCTTGAACTTTGTGAGAATTTAATTGTATCTTTCCCTGAAAGGTAAAGAGTTAGTCGTATGTAATGCCATGATGCATAAAATGTATCGAGCAATGATGTTCCCAAAATAAATGAGATTGTGCGGTATGATGCATATGTGCATGCCATTATGTATGGATGTGAAATGTTTTTTATGATGTTCTCTAGCTGGGGAAAATAAATCCCAGACTGCTGCAGGAGAATATAAAGAGTTTTGCTCACTGGGGATAACGACCGAAGATGATTTGAGAATAACTTGGCAGGAGAATAATTCTGCTAGAGAATAAACTGGTGAAAGAATGACTCTGTGAGGAAGAGATACTCTATCAGAAGATCTGCTGATTTGGAGAAATAACCTCGGCTGGGGATGAGTTACCGTTGCTGGCGGTGATGAACTCTGTCGGGGATAAAATTTCTATTTGTGGAAGAAATAAACTCCATTGGGGATGGTCTTCTAGCATTGGTGATAGATAAACTATGCTTGGGGAGAATTAACACCACTTCTTTTAGATACCTTTTACTCTGCGGGGAGTGTATGTACTTTTAGTCACATTCTCCCAAGCTGGGTCTATCCATGTGCCTGGTGGGTAGAGCAACTTTAAGGCTTGGACACTTCTTGTTTGCCCCTGTTCCTGGAATTATGAGTAATTGTCTTTTGTTTCGTATGTAAACATTTATGATTATGTTCAAATGCATATATCAAAAATGAATCATTGGACGTTTTTGCAAAACAAAACAGGAAAAGAAAAACAATTTTGAAATTTGGTGTAAAATGAATTATATTGATTTTGAAGTTGGCATGTAATAGGCGTTTTGTACAAGAGGCTGACGTCCTAGTAAGAGAACACCGCCGAAAGATAGAAATTATACAATTTGTGAAAAATAAAGAAAACCAGCTATGTGAACAATCGCACTGGGTTCCAACTCTGCTATTCCCTTTATATCTTCGAGCGTCTCATCACTTTGCTACTTGGTTGAAGGTAGATCAGATTGATTGGCGTCGTCTGAGCTTGATAGTTGATACCGAAGTCTGGCTGCAAGATGATCCAATGAGACATAGTGTTATGCCTTGATCCCTAATTTTTGCCTGGACCGCCCTTTCGGGTTTTGAGTCCACCAGGATACCCTTTTTTCCCAGGCCGCCTTTTCAGGTTTTCGACTTCCCGGGTGTACAGTTTTTTTTTCATTTTCATCCCTTACTTTTGCCCGAACCCTTTTGGTTTGCCGGGAAGCCCTTATTTTTGCCTAGGCCAATCGACCTAGCGGGTCTTTGATTATGCATAGTATTTTTTCACTATGTCTGCATTGATGGGGTGAGGAAGGTCGTCACCATCCATGGTGGTTAGAATCATAGCTCCTCCTGAGAAAGTGTTCTTAACCACAAATGGCCCTTCATACGTGGGGGTCCATTTGCCCCTGGGATCACCTTGCGGTAGTATGATGCGTTTGATTACCAGATCCCCGACTTGATATTCATGTCATCTAACTTTTTTGTTAAATTCCTTGATCATTCGCTTTTGATACATCTGACCATGACAAATAGCAGTAAGTATCTTCTCATCGATTAAGCTCAGCTGATCAAGCCGGGGTCATGATCCAATCGTCCTCACTCAAACTTGCATCCTTCATAATCCGGAAAGAGGGTATCTGAACCTCAATGGGTAAGACCACTTCCATACCATACACCAAAGAGTAGGGTGTTGCCCTTGTCGAAGTCTGCACTGAGGTACGGTACCCATGAAGAGAAAATGGTAACATCTCATGCCAGTCTTTGTACGTCACTGTCATCTTCTGCACAATCTTCTTGATGTTCTTATTAGCCACTTCGACAGCCCCATTCATCTTCGGCCGGTAAGGAGAAAAGTTGTGATGCTGTATCTTAAACTGTTTGCAGAGCTCGGGGATCATTGTATTGTTGAGATTTGTACCATTGTCCGTAATGATCCTCTCTGGTACACCATATCGACAAATCAAGTTGTGTCGGATGAAACGCGCCACGACGTTCTTGGTTACTTTAGCAAAGGAAGCTGCCTCAACCCATTTCGTGAAATAGTCAATTGCTACCAGAATGAAACGATGCCCGTTAGACGCAGTAGGTCTGATCTCGCCGATCATATTGATGCCCCACATTGCGAAAGGCCAAGGAGCTGTCAAAACATTCAAAGGAACTGGAGGTACATGCACTTTATCAGCATAGACTTGGCACTTATGACAGGTTCGAGAATGCTGATAACAATCGGCTTCCATAGTGGACCAATAATATCCTGCCCGTAGGATTTTCTTTTCCATGGTATGTCCATTGGAATGAGTTCCGAAAGTACCTTCATGTAACTCTGCCATAATCCTTTCTGCCTCATTCTTGTCCACACACCACAATAAGGTTGAATCATGGTTACACTTATAGGGAATTCCATTGCTGATGAAGAACTTTGCGATGAACCTTCTCAGGAACTTCTTATCATTAACATATGCACCCTCGGGGTATTCCTGAGCCTCAAGATACCTCTTTACCTCGTGAAACCAGGGTTTATCTGCTACCTCTTCAGTCTCGATGTCACAGCAATGTGCGGGTTTGTTCAACCTCTCGATGGTAATCTGGGGAGCTTCATTGTCCCACCTGACTTTGAACATAGAAGACATGGTAGCTAGCGCGTCCGCTAAATGGTCCTCTTCTCTTGGGAAGTGTTCAAAGGTTATCTCCTCAAAGTGTGGAAGCAGCGTCAGTACATACTCTTTGTAAGGAATAAGATTTGGGTGTTTCATATCCCACTCGCCTTTAATCTAACTGATCACGAGAGCAAAATCTCCGAATACACTTAAGAACTTAATCCTTAAGTCAATAGCTGCTCGAAGACCCATGATGCATGCTTCATACTCCGCCATATTGCTGGTGCAGTTAAAACATAATTGGGTGGTGAACAGAGTATGACAGCCTTCAGGAGATATGATCACAGCGCCAATGCCATTACCCAATGCGTTTGAGGCTCCGTAGAAATACATAGACCATCGGGATCCCTCCTCGGGTCCTTCATCCGGTCCAGGTTCTTCACAGTCGGTCACCAACATGATGTTCTCATCCAGGAACTCGAAATTCATGGATTGGTAATCATCCACGGCCTGATGCGCCAAATGATCCGCCAACACACTCCCCTTGATTGCTTTTTGGGTCGTGTATTGGATGTCGTACTCAGTTAAGATCATCTACCATCTTGCTATTCTTCTGGACAAGGCAGGTTTTTTGAAGATATACTTGATTGGGTCCATCTTTGATATCAGTAAGGTAGTGTGAGTCAGCATATACTGTCTCAGCCGGAGAGCAGCCCATGCCAAAGCGCAACAAGTTTTCTCGAGCAACGAGTATCGGGTCTCGCAGTCGGTAAACTTTTTGCTAAGGTAGTAAATAGCATGCTCTTTTCAGCCAGACTCGTCATGCTGCCCCAGCAGACACCCCATTGAATTATCCAGTACTGTCAAGTATAAAATCAAAGGTCTTCCTTCAACTGGAGGCATCAAGATAGGTGGCTCTTGGAGATATTCTTTGATCCTTTCGAAAGCTGTCTGACATTCATCATTCCATTTTATCAATTGATCTTTCTTCAGTAGCTTGAAGATCGGCTCACAAGTAGCAGTCAAATCTGAAATGAATCAGGCAATGTAATTCAGACGTCCCAAAAAGCCTCTGACTTCTTTTTCCGTTCGGGGATCTGGAATCTCCTGTAAAGCCTTTACCTTTGCAGGATCTACTTGAATACCTTTATCACTAACGACAAAATCCAACAGCTTTCCAGACCTTACCCCGAAGGTTCACTTGTTCGGGTTTAACCTCATCTTGTACATCTTCAACCTGTCGAATAGTTTCTGGAGATGGTCAAGGTGTTCTTCTTCAGTCTGGGACCTTGCAATCATGTCATCAACGTAAACCTCAATCTCATGGTGAATCATGTCGTGGAACAAAGCGACCATGGCGCGCTGATAAGTTGCCCCATCATTCTTCAACCCGAAAGGCATTACCTTGTAAGAAAAAGTGCACCACTGTGTAATGAAGGTTGTCTTCTCCATATCCTCGGGAGCCATCTTAATCTGATTGTAACCAGAAAAACCATACATAAAGGAGAAGACCTTATGCTGCACGGTGTTGTCGACCATAACATTGATGTAAGGAAGTGGGAAGTCATCCTTGGGGCTCGCCCTATTCAGATCTCTATAGTCCAGACACATTCGTACCTTACCATCTTTCTTTGGCACCGGAACAATGTTGGCAACCCACTGCGGATAAGAAGTAACAACTAAAAATCTGGCGTCAAACTGTTTCATGACCTCAGCTTTGATTTTCTCAGACATCTCAGGGCGCATACGGCGAACCTTCTGCTTTACCGGAGGGCAGTCTTCTTTAATTGGCAGGCGGTGTACCACAATGTCAGTGTCCAAACCATGCATATCTTCGTAAGACCAGGCGAAGATCTCAACATAGTCACGTAGCATCTGTATCAACCGCTGCTTGACACTAGGCTCCAGATTTGCACCTATCTTAACCTCTTTCTTGTCTTCCTCTGTACCCAAATTTACTGATTCCACTGGCTCTTCATGAGGCTGTATGGCTCTATCTTCCTGTAGTAACAGTCTAGCAAGTTCCCCAGGCACTTCACAATCATCCTCACCTTCGTCCTCGGCTTGGTTGATCGGATTTTCGATGTCATAACTGGAAATAGAAGGGTCGTTATCAATGGGATCCAGAGTGGATGTGGATCTGCATTATGATATGTATGTGTGTGTAAGATAATAGTTGTTTCATAAAGGGCGAGATAGAAAGGAAAAACAAGGAGCGCAACATTTGTAATGCAAGAAAATGTCCAATGCTTTATTGATGATATATGAAAATGGCAAATAATAAGCCCTCACAAAGAAAGCCAAGGTGCCTCGGGCAAGGCACCGGGCCGTAAAGTTTCAAATTGTCTGTTACAAATCTCAAAACAAAAGTCTATTACTGTGTAATAAAAGAAACGGGCACGAAGTCCTTCACCGTCCAATTGTTCAAGCCACCGTTGGTAGTCGGGTAGATCCAGCTGTCGATATCTGAATCTTCTTCATCATCCTCAATTGCATTCAATCCCTGATTACTGATGTGCAGAGGATGCCTTCCAATCCGTGCGCGCCGAACAGCCCTTTGAGCCTCTGCAATAAAGCCCAAACTTGTCAGTCTTGTGTGCAAAGTCAGGGAGATGACCCCAATTTCCACACCCACCTTTTTCAACTACAGCCCTGGCATCCTTGAGGGAAGCCATCTTCATCGGAGATTTGTCAGCAGTAACTTCAGTCGACGCTAGAGTCTGGGGGACCTCTTTAAAGTTCTGACACGGGGTTTCGATGAACTCCCCATCCATCTCCACATAGAGAAATGAATTAAGGTGACTCACCATGTACTCCTCTTCACCTTGTACCGTAACAATTTTCCTCTTTACTGGATATTTCAACATCTGATGGAGCGTAGAAGTCACTGCCCCAGCCTTATGAATCCAAGGGCGACCCAACAAGCAAGAATAAGATGGTTGGATATCCATCACATAGAACGTAGATGCAAAAGTCTGAGAGCCAACTTTAACAGGGACGTCCACCTCCCCGTGCACCATCCTTTTCGACCCATCGAAAGCTCTAACCACAATATTGCTCGGCTTCAGAATCATACCTTCACAGTCCAGACGGTCTAGTGCTTTCTTTGGTAAAACATTCAATGAGGACCCAGTATCCACCAGTACGTGGGCTAGAGTAGTTCCCCAGCACTTGATCAAGATGTGTAGAGCATCATTGTGATTTCTTCCTTTAGTAGTCAGATTTGCGTCTGAGAAACCCAACCCGCTGTCGGCGGTCAGACTAGCTACGCAGTCTTTAAATTGATCAGCAGAAGTTTACTGCGGCACATGTGCAGTTTTGAGGAAAGCAATTAAAGCCTTCGCATGGGCTTCCGAACACAATAACAAGGACAATCATGGAGATTTTTGACGGGGTCTGCCCCAACTTCTCGACTACATTGTAGTCACTCTTCTTGATAATCTTCAGAATTTCCTCTATCTCTTGCTTAGAGGTTTCTTCAATGATCTTCTTAGGCGCCTCTGTTCGGGCAGGCTCACCTGTGATTTATTTGCCCCGAGTGCCAGATGACTCGGCGACAGGGGTGATAACTGGAGTAAGAATTGGAACAGTAGCTGATGTACTGGAAGATGGAATGGCAATAGGCTTTTGAACAGTCGGAGGGGAAATCTCCGGAGAAAAGAGTCTTCCACTTTGGGTGACCTTGCTAGCCCCGACAATATTGCTGATATCAACATCAGCTTCTTCAATCTTTAAGTCTTGCTTAACTCCATTGTAATACACATCAGCCCCATAGTGTCAAGGGACAGCTTTATCCGAAGTGTATGGGATAGGACCAGGGGTAGTAATGATTAATGGAGCGATTCTCGGAACGGGTGTAATCCTAACAGGCTTTCTCGAGGAAGCCTTGGAAGGATTGGCGGAAATGGTTATAATGGAAACATCTTCAACTGGAATTAACGGAATCAAATTCCTCTCGAACAGGATCTCTTTGTTATCCATCAGGCGTTGAACACCTGATATCAATAAATGGCAACCTGCAGGCATGATTGAATATAGGTGGCAACCTTCGCCACAGCCCGGAAATAAACCGGCCAACAATAGATTCTTCTTAACTGTCATCAAAGGAGTAGAAATTTCTTCCATGGAGGTCACAAATAAATCATCGCCCACAGCATTTACTCCATGACCATGCTTGGGCATAGGAGCAGTTATGACGTTAGGTTTCTCTGGGCGTCAAACTCAATCTCTTTAGCTTCAATCAAATCTTTTACTTTATTCTTCAAGGCCTAACAATTGTTTGTATCATGACCTGGACTATCGGAGTGATAGGCACATCGGGCATTCGGATTATATAGCAGAGAGATGGTGCTGGGATTCTTCGGGGCTTCCCTCAGAGTTACCAGGTTGGTCTTCAATAATTGTGGTAGAATTTGAGACAGGGTCATATTAAGCCGAGTGTACTGTCTCCACGGCCTCTCCATTCTTTGCTGATTGATGCGTTGTGGGGCAACGGTGGGTATTGATATTACTACCGCATTTACTACTTGACGGCGTTCAGGTCGGTTTTGGCTCCTCGAGCTGTAAACTGCACTAGCTTCTTTCTTACCGGTGAAAGATTTCTTTACTGCACTTGACGACGTATCCTTCGGTATCTTACCACTTCGGATACCAGCTTCTACTCTCTCCCCAGTCAGAATCAATTCAGTAAACCCAGATGATGAACTGCCGATCAGATGATTGAAAAACGGACCAGACAATGTCCCTAGAAACATATCAACCAACTCCCTATCAGACAGAGGGGGTTGGACTCTTCCAGCCAGATCTCTCCACTTCTGAGCATAGTCCTTAAAGCCTTCGCCTGCACCCATAGACATACCCTGAAGCTGAGTACGAGTGGGAGCAAGGTCGGCGTTATACTGGTACTGCTTGTAGAAAGCAGCAGCAAGGTCCTCCCAGTTTCGGACATTAGCTCCTTCCAATTGATAGAACCATTCAAGCTGAGTCCCTAATAGTCTATCTTGAAATAAATGTACCCACAGGTTCCTATCAGTAGTGTAAGGTTGAATTTTTCTGACATACGAGCGGAGATGGAGTTTTGGACAGGATACTCCATCGTACTTAGCGAAAACCGGAGCTTTAAACTTGTGAGGGATCACCACCCCAGATGCTAGTCCCAGATCTACGAAATCCAAACCCGGGATCTTCTGAATCTCCATAGCACTCAGACGGTCTTCGATTTGTTTGTACCTATCCTCAGCAGGAGGATACTACTCGTCATCAAAATCAGTATCATTATCAGAGACCACAAGACTGGGACCCTTTTCTTCCTCTTGATTCTCTCCTCCTTTGGATGAATGAGACAAATCAGCTTCCTGTCGCAACCTATTCCCAAATCTGTGACCCATATTCAGAAGAACCACCTTCTTCTTCTTCTTCTTCTCTTTCAGGATGAGAGTCTTCAAATCCTCTTGCCCTTTAGCCAAGTTCAAGAACATCTCTTGGAATTGTGCATTCTGTGCCTGAAGAGCTTTGATAGCCTGATCGGTAGGTATTTCAGAAGACATTTTATGCTGAAATAAACAGCGAAGAAGATGAGAAACCTGTAATGGTACCTGTAATGATGTGCATGATAATGGAATGCATATGAAATGATTTCAAAGACTTTGGGAGATTCAAATTTGTAAACCAAGTAACAAACAAACTTTATTAGATTAAATTTGTAAAATGTTTAACAATGCCTTTTAAGGAGTTTACAAAGAAATAATTGAAAAGCAATCTAAACTAGAAACAATAAGAGATATCATAAATCCCATGGTCGCTTCCCCTTTGTGCTGACGTAGTCATTGATTGTCTTTTCATTCTCAAGTTGTCTCGTGAGCTTCAAGATCTTCCTTTCTTGTTCATGATACTTCTCTCAGTAGGTATCCCTCTCCTCCTTCAACTGAATCCAGGATCTCTTCAACGCCCCAAGATCAGTAGGCATGTAGGGATAAAGGACTGTATAAGGAACGCCCTCTTCATTGGTAGGCTCCACAATCACTGGAAACACAACTTCATAAGGCATCCCAAGCTTCTGAGCACGAGCTCGGACCCACTAGAGATAAGGTTGCATAGGGAGAGAAGTCTTCAGTCCTAGATCGTGAGGGTCAGACCTGTTCACCATGCCCCAGGCTCGTATAAACCTTCGGCGATGCTCATCAACGCCCCCTTGTAGTCAAAGACGATATCTGTAAGAAGTAGCTCATGAGGACCGTCTCTCCGAGCGCGACCAAACTGTCGCAAGGCCAAGCAAGGACTATAGGTTATTCCCCCTCTGATTCCAAGCAACGGGACATTAGGGTATCCCCCACATCGATCAATGATATCAATGCTCTCCATAGCCTTAGAACTCCAAAGAATGTTCGTATGGGCAAGGGACATTATCCTGTAAACCCAACCTAAACCTTCCTCATTCTTCAATACAGACTTAGGGAGGTGCGAAATAAACCACCTCGCCGGCAGCGGCATGCAACACATGAGAGTCCCTCTTCTACGCACAGTACGAGTGTAGAGAGCGTGCAAGATATCACCCAGAAGAGTAGGCACTGGATTGCGAGACAGGAAGATCTTAACCGCATTCACATCTATGAAGGAATCTGGATTCGGAAAGAGAACCAAATCGTAGATGAGGAGAGCCAAGATGTCTTCAAAAGCCTGAAAATCCAAGTTATCCCAGAACTGTTGAGCTTGATCTATCAGGAACTTGGCCAAGAAACCTTCAACCCTGCTTCGTGTCTCCCAGTTGGATACTACATCAGCCCTTTTTAGATGTAAAGCTGAAGCAATGTCCTCTGGCCTAGGAGCCTCCTCCAAACCTGTGAAGGGTGTCTGCTCGAGGATGGATATGCCCAGTAAGTAAGAAAACTCCTCCAAAGTGGGAACTAGCTGATAATCCGGGAAGGTAAAACAATGATGCACCAGATTGAAGAACTGGAAAAGCACACTCATCATATGCTCATCCAACTTTGAAGTGACCAAGTTGAGAAGTTGACCATGTCTCTTAATGAATGAAGAAGTATCAGAAACTCTCGAGGCTAAATCTTTGAGTTGAGCAGGTATTTGCACAAAGTTAACTCGAATGGTGTTTCTGCGCATGGAAGCTGTGATCGGTGGATCTGGAACTGACTGTTTAACGCTGGTTCGCGAAATGTCGCGGAAGCAAGAGTCGCCACCATATTTTATTTTCTCCAAATGGAAAGGACAAAAGCACAGAAAAATTCCTTATTGAGATTAGTTCTCGGTTCGGGAGGTAGATTTATAGAAAGGGAAGGTGTTATCACCCTTTCTATCCATGGTTATCCATGGGCTCTTAGATACTTGCTCATTTGTGTTTTCAAAATTGTTTGTTTACTTTTCAGAGTAGGTTTGAAAAAGTTTCGTTTAAAATTTCAGTTTGACTCTTGTATCAGTCCTCAAGAGTGTTTGAAAAGTTATTTTTGAAAGCTTTTTGAAAAGTGTCGGTGCGAAAAGAAGTTTTTGATTTGTTTTGAATTAGAGCAAGTATCTACGAGTCGTCCACCTACCCTAAGGAATGAATCTGTGTAAATGTCCTTAAAGTAGTGCCATCCCACCATTGAGAGGTAGGTAGCACCACCGTTGGAGGTGTTCGGGTCAATTCGAGGGTTAGGGACAGTGTGGTCACCGGGCAATAGTAAGATACCTTAGAAGCTACCCTTATGCCATTGATTTTTTTATTCCGAGGAAACCGTTTCGAGGCAACTTGTTTCGAGGCAACTAGATCAATGGAACATAAGGACTCACTAAGACGTCCTATACTCGACGACCACGTTTCGAGGGGCATGGCAACAATGTGATCACCAGAGCAATAGTAGGACACCTTAGAAGCTACCCCCATGCCATGTTCATGGACATGAGGACTTACTAAAACGTCCTGTACTCGACGACCACGTTTCGAGGGGCAAGGCAACAGTGAGGCGTACCCTAGGAGTGGTGTGTGAATTGTGTGTCATTTTCAGTTATATTTGTCTTGTCATGCATTGAGTATTCTACGCTTTGATTTTATTTTTTTGGCATACATTCTTTCATGTGATAGTTAGCAATTTAAAGGTGCGGAATTTAAAGTGCGGAAAAATAAAAGTCCTACGCTATTACAGAGGCGCGGGTCTACAACGCCAAATTAAACCAAGACCCGATTTGAAAATAAAGTGCGGAAAGTAAATGTCCTATTATCTATTACAAGGCTTTGGGATAAATACATTATATTCACAAAAGAAATAAAAATAAATGTGCGAAAGGAAATAAGAATCGAGAGCGAGGGCGTTGGACCCTTTAAAGAAATCGAATTGAAGTTACAAAATTAATTAAATTAAATAACGGAAATAACTTATTTTTTATGTTTTTTTGGATTTATGAAATTAAAGAGAATAAAGAAAATTAATATTGAAAGAAACCTAATTCTAAATTATTTTTAATTATTAATAAAATAAATTCAAGTTTGACCTAATTTACTAATTATTTAATTATAAGTTATTTACAAAAATAATTAATAACTAATAGTGATAAGAAAAAAAAGATTATTTATTAAGAAAAAGAATAAAAAATGCTAAAAGACTTGTTTTTATATTTTTAATTATCTAAGAAAAAGCATTAAAGTTAAAAACCTAAAATTAAAACTAAATTGATTATGAAATTTATTTACAAAATAATATTAAATAAAACATATTTTTATTTTTTATGATTTTCTGATTTTTTGTATTTTATGAAAATTAATTTTTATGGATTTAAATAAAACAATTAACATAATTAAACTAATAAAATGAAAAGAATAAAAAGAGAAAGAAAGCAAACATGGGGGGTGCTTGACCCAATTGGAGGTATGACTGAAGTAATTTGGCCCAATAAGGGTGAGGCACTTTTGACTTTTCAGGCTTGTGTGTGGAGGCGTTGACTGGTGTCCATGGTGGACTATCCATCCTGGCCTTTGGATTGAAGTTGTTAGGCGCGTGGCAGGCAGAGATCTGGAGTTGCATGGTGATCCCTTGATGAAGCATTGCATGGAAGTATATTGGACAAAATAATATTAGAGAAGTGAGGGACCTGGGAATCGAACCCAGGTCCCATTACATGCGTGACAACACAACAACCATCCAGCCAAGCGAGTTTCTTTGTTCCTTTAGTGAGCAATAATCAATAAGAGAGAGAAAACAAGGGTTAGTGGAAAAAATAAAAAAAAGCGCCAGTTATTTGAATCATCCAACCATAGTCCTCCACGCATCATCTTCTCCAATTGCTTATTTGTTTTGCCTGAAAAAAATAAACTAGATAGCGGGGGTTTTAAACCCCCACAATCTGAAACCACAAATAATAGCGAATAGAAATTGGGCAATGATAAATTGAGCGCGATGAGTGTTTTAGATTCGTTGGAATGTTACGAATTCAATGGTCCTAGTCTCATGGTCTAATTTTACCAGATACTCAAAGCCCCAAATGGAAGCTTCTGAAACCCTAGAACACTTCAATGGTATATTTCGCTACAGGCAAGATTAGTTCAATTAAAATACACCAAAAGCTTCAGTGAGTCCACATTAGTACAAATCAAACATTAAACTGCATTGATATGGCATGAAAATATGAATACGAATATGCAAAAAAAGCATGAACAGGGTGACTTCGTGCTACCAGTTCTTGAGGTTAGGGATTGTAATTTCGATTGAGAAAGCTTCCTGGATGTGTAAGCAAGCTATTGGAATGGTTATTTTGCCTTGAAACAAACTCTAGCTGTGTTTTTAGTTTTGAAATTTTTTAGAGAAAAGTGCAAAGTGTATGGTGTTCTTGGGCGCAGCCTCTTCGTTCTTCTGATTAGGTTTAGGTTTGTGCTTATATGTGGAATGAATTAGGGTAGAAATCCAAGTCCATAATCCTTTGCATTGATGATTTTGGATCTTGATTTTCAATGTAATCTTTTTCAATCTTTTTGTTGTAAAACCATTGCCAATCATGAGAAATCTTGCCTTTTAGTGATGCACGAAATCTTGAGTGAATAAGGGACCTATTAGTTGCATAAAAAGATTCCAAAACATTTGTTTAGTATTTTTTCATATTTAATTTTAATTAAATGAATTAATAGATTTAAAAATTCAATTAATAAATTAAAAATAAGAAAATAACTCCCCTTTGGGTCAATGGGTCGTGCATAGCTTTTGGGTGATGATTCTTGGAAGAAATTGTGGCCCATTAGCAATTTTGAGGCATTTGAAGCAAAGTTGACTTTTCAAAATTCCCAAAAATTTCCCAACTTCCATAAGGCATATCTTGCTCAATTTTTAAGCTTTGATCATGTTCTTGGACATTTTGGAAAGTTCTTGAAGTCCTCTAACCAATGCCTTTGGTCCCATGTCATTTTGATTTACCAATCTCATGTTATGGTCTTTGACTTAAAGTCCCTTTTTGTTGACTTTTGAAAATGACCTATAATGTTGAAATTGATAACTTTTTGTGAGAGCATTTCTTGGACTTGAAGTGTGAAGATGAGTTGTAGGAAATGTCATTCTCTTCAAAATGAGCTTTGGATGGAATTTTTCTGATAAACCATGTGGAAGTTATGCCTTGGTCGATTTGCAGTTGACTTTTTCAACTGTCCAAAAATAGAAACTTTTGCATCTTGAGACTTTTTGAGCCATGCTTTGAGAATCATGATCAAGAATTGATCAAATGATGTTTGTGGCTTCAAAATAAGATGTTGACCAAAAATTTTGACTTTTGACTGTCAAATGACCATTTTGCCCCTGCAGTTGACTGTTGAGCAATTAGGGTTTTTGACTGTGCAATCTTGAGCTGTAAGTCTTGAAACTTGACATAAGGATGCTTGACAATGTTTATAGGCATGTGAGACTTGATTGTACCCTTGGAAACTTCAATTTCTTTACCAGAACCAAAACCCTAGTTTTGACTGTTAGGAGGCCACTGGACTGTGCAACCCTTGAGTGGCCTTTGAACCTTGATCTTTGGCAAATCTTTGAAGAATATGGGAGGGCAAATTTTGGGGTGCAACAGTTGCCCCTGTTCAATCTTCTTAGACCTGAGGATGTAGATTGGCTGACGTGCCTTTCGTAATCCGAAGGTGGAAGGTGATTGAACACTAGAGTGCCTAGAAATTTGCGCTCACATAGTAGTGTGATGGTGGGAATGGGCTTATAGATGCCATTTGGAGATTGATGGATAGGAAGATGGGCTTATAGATGCCATGTTGAGAGGTGATGGATAGGTGGATGGGCTTATAGATGCCATCTGGGTGTCGATCGCGTAAGAGATTCCTTAGTGAGAACCTGCGTACCTGAAAAAGAAAATGATTACCTGGCCTGTTACAGGAGCTGGTCTTCAAACTCTTTACATAGATGCGCCCTGGTTGGTTACAAGAATCGAGTCTCAACGGGACGGTGAAAACCTTGGATGATTACTACCTCAAAAGTAACGATGAGAGAACCTGGGGTGATTACTACCTCAACAATAACGATGAGAGAACCTGGGGCGATTACTACCTCAACAGTAACGATGAGAGAATCTGGGGTGATTACTACCTCAACAGTAACGATGAGAGAATCTTGGACGTCTTCAACCTCAACAGTAACGATGATAGAATCATAGGCGACTTCAACCTCAACAGTAACGATGAGAGAATCATAGGCGACTTCAACCTCAACAGTAACGATGAGAGAATCTTGGGCGACTTCAACCTCAACAGTAACGATGAGAGAATCATAGGCGACTTCAACCTCAATAGTAACGATGAGAGAATCATAGGCGACTTCAACCTCAACAGTAACGATGAGAGAATCATAGGCGACTTCAACCTCAACAGTAACGATGAGAGAATCTTGGGCGACTTCAACCTCCACAGTAACGATGAGAGAATCATAGGTGACTTCAACCTCAACAGTAACGATGAGAGAATCATAGGCGACTTCAACCTCAACAGTAACGATGAGAGAATCATAGGCGACTTCAACCTCAACAGTAACGATGAGAGAATCATAGGCGACTTCAACCTCAACAGTAACGATGAGAGAATTTGGGATGTCTTCTACTGAGTCTTCTTTAGGAAAATCTTTAGGAAACGATTTAACTGGACTAGAGAAGGCCTTTGACTGGATAAGAATCAGGAAAATCTTAGGGTCGATTTGACTGAACCATGCAAGGTCTTGGAATATCTTCAACTGGATAAGAATCAGGGAGATCTTAGGGTCGATCTGACTGAACCAGAGAAGGCCTTTGACTGGGTAAGAATCAGGAAAATCTTAGGGTCGATTTAACTGAACCGGACAAGGTCTTGGAATATCCTCAACTGGATAAGAATCAGGGAGATCTTTGGGTCGATCTGACTGAACCAGAGAAGGCCTTTGACGGGATAAGAATCAGGAAAATCTTAGGGTCGATTTAACTGAACCGGACAAGGTCTTGGAATCTTCAACTGGATAAGAATCAGGGAGATCTTAGGGTCGATCTGGCTGAACCAGAGAAGGCCTTTGACTGGATAAGAATCAGAAAAATCTTAGGGTCGATTTAACTGAACCAGACTAAAGTCTTGGACATAGCTGAGAACTTAACTAGATCTTTCCTGAAAGGTAAAGGTCAGTCATATGCAATGCATGATATGGATCAAGCAATGATGTTCTCAACATAAACGAGATTGTAAGGTATGATGCATTTATGCATGTATCATGATGTATGTGATGTTTTTGAATGTATGTTTTCGTCTTAGGAAAATAAATCCTTGACGGGTGCCGGGAAGTTAAATCATGGGCTGATGTAGAGCTTCTGTTTCCACTGGGGAGTGATGGTTGCAAGAATACCGGTAGGAGAAGATAACTCCGTTGGGGAATAAGCTTGGCGAATAGAACACTCTGTGGGGAGAAAATTACTCTAGCGACCTTGCTGGAAAAATGCTCTGTGGGGAGAGAGATATTTTGCTGGGATGATGATAACTCCGCTGGGGATACCATTGTTATGTTGGAAGTGTTAATAGACTCCGCTGAGGATAGGAATACTTCGTCGGGGATGATCTTTCCGTGGCTTTTGGCTGAGGATAACCCAGTTATATCCTGATAGGGAAATAACCTTTGAATAAAGCCGGGGGACGCGTTCATGCTCTACGGGGGTAAGCTTCCAGAATCTACTGGGGATAAGCTTCTTGCTAGGGAGATGGATTCCAACTTTCCTGGGGAAACTGGATTGGACTCTCCTGGGAAATTTTGGACTATATTGTGGAAATGACTCCATTGAATGCCTGATATACCGCCGGGGAACAATCTTAGATCAAGACTGCCGGGGATACTTGTTAAGAAAATCTGTATGATTATGCTGGGGAATGTTGAGATCTGCTGGAGGATACCCAACTTTTTTAAAGCTGACAGCGGTCTAACTCTGCTTGGGGAGAGTGTATTGACTTGCTGACTCGCTCTCTGGGGATTTAAGATATACCGGTTATGTTCTTCAGCTGAACCTACCTTGATACCTTGGTGGGCAAAAGAATTAGATCGCTTAGACAACTCTTTATTGCCCCTGTTTCTAATGTTACCTGTAATTAATCCTTTGTTTCGTATGCAGACATTCATGAGTTAGCAATTATTGTCAAATGCATATATCACAAATTGAACCTTGGACGTTCTTCGCAAAACAAAACAGAAAAAGGAAAAAACAAAAGGCAGTTTGTAGCTGAAAAGTGAATTTGTATTGATTTTGAGTTTGCCTGTAAATAGGCGTTTATGTACAAGAGGCTGACGTCCTAGTAAGAGAACGCCGCCGAATAAGAGTTTATACAAATTCGTACAAAGGAAAATAAAACAGCTGTGTGAAAAGAATCATCCCATTGGGTTCCAACTCTGCTATCGCCTTTATATCTTCGAGTGTCTCATCACTTGATGACCTAGCTGAAGATGAAGCTGATTGATCGATGCCGTCTGAACTTGATGTTGATATCGGATTCTGGATGCAAAGTGATCCAATGAGACATAGTATTACGCTTTATCCCTAACTTTTGCCTGGACCGCCCTTTCGGGTTTTCAGTCCACCGGGATACCCATTTTTGCCCAAGCCGCCTTTTCAGGTTTTCGACTTGCCGGGTGTACAGATTTTTTCATTTCATCCCTTCATTTTGCCCGAACCCTTTTGGTTCGCCGGGAAGCCCTAATTTTTGCCTAGGTATGTCAACCTAGCGGGTCTTTATTATGCGTAGTATCTTTTTACTATGTCTGCATTGGCGGGGTGAGGAAGGTCGTCACCATCCATGGTGGTTAGAATCATGGCTCCTCTTGAGAACACATGTTTAACCACAAATGTCCCTTCGTACGTAGGGGTCCATTTGCCCCTTGGGTCACTCTGAGGAAGGATGATGCGCTTGATTACCAGATCCCCAACTTGATATTCTTGTGGTCTGACCTTTTTGTTAAATGCCCTGATCATCCGTTTTTGGTACGTCTGACCATGACAAATAGCAGCAAGTCTCTTTTCGTCGATTAAGTTTAACTGATCAAGTCGTGTCTGGATCCAATCATCTTCGCTCAGATCTGCATCCTTCATTATCCGGAGAGAGGGTATTTGCACTTCGATTGGTAAGACTGCCTCCATACCATAGACCAAGGAGAAAGGAGTTTCCCCGGTTGACGTCCTTGCTGAGGTACGGTACCCATGTAGAGCAAACGGTAACATCTCGGGCCAATCTTTATATGTCACTGTCATCTTCTGCACGATCTTCTTGATATTCTTGTTCACTGCCTCTACAGCCCCATTCATCTTCGACCGGTAAGGAGAAGAGTTGTGGTGCTGTATCTTGAACTGCTCGCAGAGCTCAGTGATCATCTTGTTATTAAGATTGGTACCGTTGTCTGTAATGATCCTTTCAGGGATGCCGTAACGACAGATCAGATTGTGCCGAATGAACCGTGCCACAACGTTCTTGGTTACCGTAGCGTAGGAAGCTGCTTCGACCCACTTCGTGAAGTAATCAATCGCTACCAGGATGAAGCGATGCCCATTGGACGCTGTAGGCTTAATGTCACCGATCATATCTATGCCCCACATTGCAAAAAGCCAAGGTGCAGTCAAGACATTCAGAGGAACTGGAGGAACATGCACCTTGTCTGCATATATCTGGCATTTATGGCATGTCCGAGAATGTTGGTAGCAATCAGCTTCCATTGTGGACCAGAAATACCCTGCCCGAAGGATCTTCTTTGCCATAGTATGTCCATTGGAATGTGTTCCGAAGGTACCTTCATGTAACTCCGCCATAATCCTTTCTGCCTCAGTCTTATCCACACAACGCAGTAAGGTCGAATCATGGTTTCGTTTGTACAGAATTCCGTTGCTAAGGAAGAACTTCGCTGCGAACCTTCTCAGAAACTTCTTATCATTGACAGATGCACCTTCAGGGTATTCCTGAGCTTCCAAATATCTCTTCACCTCATGGTACCAAGGCTTCTCAGTCACCAATTCAGTCTCAAGATCACAACAGTATGCCGGTTCGTCCAGTTTCCAGATGATGATCCGGGGAGCCTCATTGTCCCACTTGACTTTGAACATGGAAGACATCGTAGCTAACGCGTCCGCCAACTGATTCTCCTCTCTCGGGAAATGTTCAAAGGTTATTTCTGTGAAATGGGGGATCAATGTCAACACACATTCTCTGTAAGGAATAAGATTTGGATGTTTCGTATCCCACTCCCCTTTGATCTGATTGATCACGAGAGCGGAATCTCCGAAGACACTCAGAAACTTAATCCTTAAGTCAATCGCAGCTTGGAGACCCATGATGCATGCCTCATACTCCGCCATGTTGTTGGTGCAGTTGAAACATAGACGGGCAGTAAGTGGAGTATGAGTGCCTTAAGGGGATATGATTACAGCGCCGATACTGTTACCCAAAGCGTTGGAGGCTCCGTCAAAGTGCATAGACCATCGGGATCCTTCCTCAGGTCCTTCATCCGGTCCAGGTACTTCACAATCAGTCACTATCATGATACTCTCGTCTGGAAACTCGAAGTTCATTGACTGATAATCGTCTACTGCCTGATGTGCCAAGTGGTCTGCCAATACACTTCCTTTGATGGCTTTCTGAGTCGTGTACTTGATGTCGTATTCTGTCAAGATCATTTGCCATCTTGCTATTCTCCCAGACAGAGCAGGCTTTTCAAATATGTACTTTATAGGATCCATCTTTGAAATCAACAAGGTAGTGTGAGTCAGCATATACTGTCTCAGCCGGCGAGCAGCCCATACCAAAGCGCAGCAAGTTTTCTCAAGCAGTGAGTATCGGGTCTCACAGTCGGTAAACTTTTTGCTAAGGTAATAAATGGCGTGCTCTTTTCGGCCAGACTCGTCATGCTGCCCCAGCACACACCCCATTGAGTTGTCAAGTACTGTCAGGTATAATATTAGAGGTCTCCCTTCAACCGGTGGCATAAGAATGGGTGGTTCTTGGAAATACTCCTTGATTCTGTCAAAAGCGGCCTGACATTCATCGTTCCAACGTACTACCTGATCTTTCTTCAGCAGCTTGAAGATTGGCTCACAAGTAGCAGTTAGGTGCGAGATGAACCGAGCAATGTAATTCAGACGTCCTAAAAAGCCTATGACCTCTTTCTCTGTCTTAGGAACTGGCATCTCTTGAATGGCTTTAACCTTGGCAGGGTCCACTTGAATACCCTTATCACTTACAACGAAGCCTAGCAACTTTCCAGATCTAACCCCGAAGGTGCACTTGTTCGGGTTCAACCTCAGCTTGTACAGTTTCAGACGGTCAAACAGTTTCTGCAGATGATCAAGGTGTTCCTCCTCAGTTTGGGACCTTGCAATCATGTCGTCAACATATACTTCTATCTCATGATGGATCATGTCATGAAATAAGGCAACCATGGCACGTTGGTAGGTTGCCCCAGCATTTTTCAACCCGAATGGCATGACCTTGTAGCAGAAGGTGCCCCACTGAGTGACAAAGGTAGTCTTTTCCATGTCTTCAGGAGCCATCTTGATCTGATTATACCCTGAAAAACCATCCATGAAAGAGAACACCTTGTACTGAGCAGTATTGTCAACCAGAACGTCAATGTGAGGCAAGGGAAAGTCATCCTTGGGGCTGGCCCTGTTTAGATCCCTGTAATCAACACACATTCTGACCTTGCCATCTTTCTTTGGTACCGGAACCACGTTAGCAACCCACTGGGGGTAAGAAGTCACTGCAAGAAACCCGGCATCGAATTGTTTCATAACCTCAGCTTTGATCTTCTCAGACATCTCTGGACGCATACGGCGGACCTTTTTCTTAACCGGAGGGCAGTCTTCCTTGGTAGGCAAATGATGGACCACGATGTCGGTATCCAACCCAGGCATGTCTTCGTAGGACCAGGCGAAGATCTCCACATAATCATGTAACATCTGAGTCAACCGTTGCTTTACGCTGAGCTCTAGGTTGGCACCAATCTTGACCTCCTTTCTATCCGCCTCAGTACCCAGATTTATTATTTCCACCGGCTCTTCATGTGGTTGAATTGCCCTATCTTCCTGGAGTAACAGTCTTGCAAGTTCGCCAGGCACTTCGCAATCATCTTCACCTTCGTCTTCGGCTAAGTTGATCGGATTTTCGAAGTCATAACTGGCAGTAGCAGAGTCGTTACCAGTGAGATCCAGAGTAGATTGAAACCTGTATGAGTGAGTGTGTGTAAATACAGCTGTTTTGCAATATATATAAAGAAAGGAAAGAAAGAAAAGGAGCATAAGATTTGAAATGCGAGAAAACTTCCAAGGTCTTTATTCATGATATATGAAATGTCAATTAATATGCCCTCACAAATGAAGCCACGGTGCCCCGGGTAAGACACTGGGCCATAGAGTTTCAATTCATTGTTTATTACAAATGACAAAAACAAAGGAGTTTATTACTGCGTAACAAAAGTAACAGGAGTATGATCTTTAGCAGTCCAATTGGTCAATCCACCATCAGTCATCGGGTAGATCCATCTATCAAACTCTGACTCTTCTACTTCGTCTTCATCCCCAATGGCATTCACTCCTGGATTGGTGATGAGCACATGAGGTCTTCTGGTTCTAGCTTTGCGCACAGCCCTCTGAGCCTCTGCAGTAAAACCCAGTCCAAACTTGTCAGTTTTAGGTGTAAAATCAGGGAGCCTGCCCCAGTTAGCACATTCACCTTTCTTGATTACAGCCCGGGCGTCCTTCAAGGAAGCCATCTTCAAAGGAACATCCTCTTCAACCACTGTTTCTACTGCTGCCAACGTTGGAGGTACCTCTTCGAAATGCTGAAAGGGGGTTTCAATAAACTCCCCGTCCATCTCAATATACCGGAAGGAATTCAAATGACTAACCATATACTCCTCCTCTCCCTGCACAGTGACAATTTTCCCTCTGACGGGGTACTTGAGCTTTTGGTGTAGGGTAGAGGTCACTGCCTCAGCTTTGTGAATCCAAGGTCGACCCAATAAACAGGAATAAGATGGACGGATATCCATCACATAGAAAGTCGAGTCGAATACTTGAGAACCCACACGAATAGGAATGTCTACCTCTCCATGAACCATTCTCTTAGAACCGTCAAAGGCTCTGACAATGATGTTGCTCGATTTCAGCTCCAGGCCCTCACAATCCAACCGGTCTAAGGCCTTTTTGGGTAGCACATTCAGGGAAGAACCGGTGTCCACCAACACGTGCGCAAGAGTAGTGCCCCTGCATTCAATAGAGACATGCAGGGCGTCATTGTGGTTCTTTCCCTTAGCAGTAAGGTCAGCATCCGAGAAACCCAAACCATTGTCGGCTGTCAAATTGGCTACGCAATCAGTAAACTGGACTGCAAAGGTCTCTTGTGGCACATGGGCCGTCTTGAGAAATGAAATCAGGGCCTTAGCATGGGCCTCTGAGCATAACAATAAAGAGAGCATAGAGATCTTGGAGGGTGTATGCCCCAACTGTTCAACGACATTGAAGTCGCTCTTCTTGATTATCTTAAGAATTTCCTCCATCTCTTGCTGGGAGGCTTCAACATTCACAGACTTTGGCGCCTCCATCCGGGCGGGCTCATCATCAATCCCTTTGCCCCGAGCATTAGATGACCCGGCAGCAGGGGAAGCAACTTGATCAGAAGTAGAAACGGGCGCACTTGCAGGTGTTATAATGAGAGGTTTTCGAATAGTTGGTGGCGCAACGTCAGGCGAGAAGAGCCTGCCATTGCGGGTAACTTTGGCTGGACCAGTGATATTGCTGATGCTGGTACCAGTGTTGAACTCTTGCTTTATTCCATGTACATACACATCTGCCCCATAGTGCCATGGGACAGCCTTATCAGATTCATAGGGGAGAGGCCCCGGAACAGTAATAACAACGGGTGCGACGGTCATGATTTTAACTGGCTTCCTCGGGGGATCCTTGATTGGATTATTGAAAATGGTAACAATAGATACTTCTTCCACAGGAACAAACGGAATGGCGGTCTTCTTGAACAGAATCTCTTTGCTGTCCATCAGGCTTTGGATGCCTAACTTCAGCAAAGGACAACCAGTAGGGGTAACAGCACACAACAGGCAACCCTTGCTGCAACCCGGAAATAAACCGGCCAGCAGTTCCTCTTAATAGTCATCAGTGGGGTAGCTACATCATTCACAAAAACGACATACACATTTTCATCAACGACATTCACTCCATGCTGGGGCATAGGAGCAGTCACCACATTTGGCCTCTCAGGCGCCTCAAATTGTATCTCCTTCGCGTCATTAAGGTCTTGCACCTTATTCCTCAGGGCCCAGCAATCATCAGTGGAATGCCCCGGGCTATCGGAGTGATAAACACAACGGGCATTGGGATTGTACTTGGGAGAGGCAGTATTCACAACCTTTGGGGCCTCTTTGACAGTCACCAAGTTGGTGGATAGCAACTGCGGCAAGATTTGTGATAAGGTCATACTCAGCTGGGTAAACTCTCTTCTGGGTCTCTCAGCCCTTTGTGGATTGGTTTGCCGAGGAGCGGCAGCAGGTTTAGCAATAACCACCGCGTTGATAGACTGGCGGCGCTCTGGCTTATCTTGTCTTCTAGGCCCATATACAGCACTGGCCTCCTTCTTAAAGGGTTTCTTCTCAGAACTTGAAGATGCACCCTTCTGAATTTTACCGGACTTCATTCCAGCCTCTATCCTCTCCCCAGTCAGAATAAGATCAGTGAATCCTGCAGACGAATTACCGATAAGATGATTGAAGAATGGCCCGGAGATGGTTCCCAATAACATATCTACCAATTCACGGTCAGTTAACGGAGGCTGCACCCTGCCAGCCAGATCCCTCCACTTCTGTGCATATTCTTTAAAACCTTCGCCTGACCCTAGCGACATACCCTGGAGTTGGGTACGTGTAGGGGCAAGGTCGGAATTATATTGATACTGCTTGTAAAAAGCAGTAGCCAACTCCTCCCAGTTACGAACTTTGGTTCCATCCAGCTGATAGAACCATTCGAGATGAGTCCCTGAAAGACTCTCCTGGAAGAAGTGGATCCACAAGTTCTTGTCCACTGTGTACGGTTGAATCTTCCGCACATAAGATCTGAGGTGTAGCTTGGGGCAAGACGCCCCGTCATACTTGGTGAAAGATGGTGCCTTAAACTTGTGAGGAATGATCACACCAGTAGATAAGCCCAAGTCTCCGAAATCCAGCCCAGGCACTTGTTGGATCTCCATGGCATTCAGTCTGTCTTCCAACTGCTTGTACCGGTCTTCAGCAGGAGGATACTGTTCCTCATTAAAATCAGTCTCGTTGTCAGAGACCACTGGACTTGGAGCTCCTCCCCCCTGGGGATTGTCTTTGCCTACAGAAGAACCAGCTTCCTCATTCTGCAGAGTATTACCAAACCTCCGACCCGAGTTGAAAAGAACAGTTCTCTTCTTCTTCTTCTCCTTCTTCAGGAGCAAAGCCTTCAGCTCTTCTTGGCCTTGAGCCAAACCCATGATCAGCTCCTGAAATTGTGCGTTCTGCGCCTGAAGGGCCTTGATAGACATCTCGGTTGATGAGTCAGGGTTCATGATGCTGAAATAAACAGCGAAGAACGGTAAGCAACCTGAAAAGAAGAATACCTGCTATGCACATGATGAATGGAATGCGTATGATTTATGTTTTCAAAGACAATCGTGAATCAACTTTGTAAACAAAAAGGAACACGCTTCATTAGATTCAACTTTTGAAATTTAAATTGTTCAACAGGTTGCCCTTAGGCGTTACAAAAAATGGAAATACTGAAAAGGGAAATAAAACTGTAAAAGAACATCCAGAGCCCCTCATTGATCCCAGGGTCTCCTCTTCTCAGTACGGATGTAGTCATTCAGAGCTCGCTCATTCTCCAACTGCTTTGTCAGCTTCTGGATCTTCAACTCCTGCTCATTGAACTTTTCCCGGTAAGAATCCCGTTCTTCTCGCAGTTGCGACCAAGATCTCTTTAATGTCTCATAATTAGTAGGTATCTGAGGAGGGAGGACAGTTGGAGGAGCCCCATCTTTGTCAGGATACTCAAGAATGACGGGTCTGACAGCTTCGTATGGCATACCTAACTTCTGAGCACGGATGCGAACCCATTTGTAGTAGGCTTCCATAGGTAGAGAAGTCTTTGGCCCCAACTCTTGTGGGTCAGCTTTATGAACTTTGTCCCAAGCCTTGATGAACCTACGACGCAGCTCGTCACTATCTACCTGAAACTCAAAACTGATGTGAGGCACCAACATCTCATGAGGCCCTGCTCTTCTGGCTCTTCCAAACTGACGGAGAGCTAGACATGGATCATAAGAGATTCCTCTTTGAGTACCAATCAAAGGAACATTAGGGTATTCTCCGCAACGATCAATGACAGCTATCTCATCCAAACCTCTGAAAGTCCAAATGATGTCTTTATCAGTGAGAGACATTAACCTATGAGCCCAACCTCTTCCTTCTTGGTTCTTCAGCACGAACTTAGGGAGGTGCGAAATAAACCACCTCACCAACAAAGGGATGCAACACCACAGAGTTCCTCGTCTTCGGGAAATACGAGCATAAAGTTGTTGCAGGATGTTACCCGAGAGAGTGGGCACAGGATTCTGAGACATGAAGATCCTTATGGCAGTGACATTGATGAAGTTGTCAGGATTAGGAAACAAGACTAGCCCATAGATTAGGAGAGCCAAGATGTCTTCATATGCCCTAAAGTCCAAGTCATTCCAGAAACTGTTAGCTTTACCAATCAGAAACTTGGCCAAGAAACCCTTAACTCTGCTTCTAGTCACCCAGTTGTCCATTACTTCTTGATGGGTCAAGGGAAGAGCTGCAGCAACCTCCTCAAGCCTGAGGGTCTTTTCCCAACCAGTAAAGGGAGTCTGATCCAAGATAGGGATACCAAGAAAATCAGAGAACTCTTCCAGGGTAGGGACCAGCTGGAAGTCTTGAAAGGTGAAGCATTGGTACAGAGGGTCATAGAACTGGGTCAGGACACTCATCAACTGTTGATCCCGCTTTGCAGTGACTAAACTGAGAAGAGAACCATGCCTCTGGATGAAAGATGTGGTGTTTGGAATTCTGCTAACCAACTCTTCAAGCAACTCAGGTGGGTGAACAAAGTTGAATCGGATAGTATTCCTTCGCATAGGCATCATGATGTCCTACAAAACAGAGCAAAGGTGAAACCTTCTTGTCTTTGAAATGGTCAGTCCTTATGCAGGATGCATGCAATGCTCATGATGTTATGATGCTATGATTAAGCACACCACAAATATTTACAAAGGCAAACATGATAAGGCACACAAGTCACACAAGACAAGCCCTTAAAGTTTAGGCCAGCATGGGGTCTAGGTATTACCCTCTTTCAGTTTGTTGGTTCATACCTGTCTTATCAAAAGTAACCGGGTTCTTAGAGGATCCCAATATCATTGACTACCATCAATCGGTCATAACTCCAGCATCGCAATCTTTTCTTGCGGCCAGAACCATCACGAGAGTTTAGCCTCAATGGGCGTAGCATATTGCTACTGTTCTATTGGCCAAGTTGTGTCATTTAAGGTTCTAAGGTCTGTTGGTGCTTAATGACTCCTCATAAGACCCATATTCTCCTCGTTGCGACACAAGGGATATCAGTACAGACCAAGGTGTCACACCAATGTAGCCACTGCTTCACCCATGTCGGTCTACGCCGGACAGGTCCCTCACAGCTTATGCTACCTAAACAGGGTATCCCCAGATCCGGGTTAGGATCTATGAAACTCCAAGACAATGCCCACAAATATAAATAAAACAAACATAACAATTGAAAACACAAGTGGTCTTAGTCCTAAGGTACACCTCACTTTAAGTATCCCCAGCAGAGTCGCCAGTTCTGTGATCGGTGGATCTGGAACTGACTGTTTAATGCTGGTTCGCGAAATTTCGCGGAAGCAAGAGTCGCCAGTTCTGTGATCGGTGGATCTGGAACTGACTGTTTAATGCTGGTTCGCGAAATTTCGCGGAAGCAAGAGTCGCCACCGTCTTTTATTTTCTCCAAATGGAAAGGACAAAAGCACAGAAAAATTCCTTATTGAGATTAGTTCTCGGTTCGGGAGGTAGATTTATAGAAAGGGAAGGTGTTAGCACCCTTTCTATCCATGGTTATCCATGGGCTCTTAGATACTTGCTCATTTGTGTTTTCAAAATTGTTTGTTTGCTTTTCAGAGTAGGTTTGAAAAAGTTTCGTTTAAAATTTCAGTTCGACTCTTGTATCAGTCCTCAAGAGTGTTTGAAAAGTTGTTTTTAAAAGCTTTTTGAAAAGTGTCGGTGCGAAAAGAAGTTTTTGATTTGTTTTGAATTAGAGCAAGTATCTACGAGTCGTCCACCTACCCTAAGGAATGAATCTGTGTAAATGTCCTTAAAGTAGTGCCATCCCACCATTGAGAGGTAGGTAGCACCACCGTTGGAGGTGTTCGGGTCAATTCGAGGGTTAGGGACAGTGTGGTCACCGGGCAATAGTAAGATACCTTAGAAGCTACCCTTATTCCATTGATCTTTTTATTCCGAGGCAACCGTTTCGAGGCAACTTGTTTCGAGGCAACCGTTTCGAGGCAACTAGATCAATGGAACATAAGGACTCACTAAGACGTCCTATACTCGACGACCACGTTTCGAGGGGCAAGGCAACAGTGTGATCACCAGAGCAACAGTAGGACACCTTAGAAGCTACCCCCATGCCATGTTCATGGACATGAGGACTTACTAAAACGTCCTGTACTCGACGACCACGTTTCGAGGGGCAAGGCAACAGTGAGGCGTACCCTAGGAGTGGTGTGTGAATTGTGTCATTTTCAATTATATTTGTCTTGTCATGCATTGAGTGTTCTATGCTTTGATTTTATTTTTTTGGCATACATTATTTCATGTGATAGTTAGCAATTTAAAGGTGCGGAATTTAAAGTGCGGAAAATTAAAAGTTATGCGCTATTACAGAGGCGCGGGTCTACAACGCCAAATTAAACCAAGACCCGATTTGAAAATAAAGTGCGGAAAGTAAATGTCCTATTATCTATTACAAGGCTTTGGGATAAATACATTATATTCACAAAATAAATAAAAATAAATGTGCGAAAGGAAATAAGAATCGAGAGCGAGGGCGTTGGACCCTTTAAAGAAATCGAATTGAAGTTACAAAATTAATTAAATTAAATAACGGAAAGAACTTATTTTTTATATTTTTTTGGATTTATGAAATTAAAGAGAATAAAGAAAATTAATATTGAAAGAAACCTAATTCTAAATTATTTTTAATTATTAAAAAAATAAATTCAAGTTTGACCTAATTTACTAATTATTTAATTATAAGTTATTTACAAAAATAATTAATAACTAATAGTGATAAGAAAAAAAAGATTATTTATTAAGAAAAAGAATAAAAAATGCTAAAAGACTTGTTTTTATATTTTTAATTATCTAAGAAAAAGCATTAAAGTTAAAAACCTAAAATTAAAACTAAATTGATTATGAAATTTATTTACAAAATAATATTAAATAAAACATATTTTTATTTTTTATGATTTTCTGATTTTTTTGTATTTTATGAAAATTAATTTTTATGGATTTAAATAAAACAATTAACATAATTAAACTAATAAAATGAAAAGAATAAAAAGAGAAAGAAAGCAAACATGGGGGGTGGTTGACCCAATTGGAGGTATGACTGAAGTAATTTGGCCCAATAAGGGTGAGGCCCTTTTGACTTTTCAGGCTTGTGTGTGGAGGCGTTGACTGGTGTCCATGGTGGACTATCCATCCTGGCCTTTGGATTGGAGTTGTTAGGCGCGTGGCAGGCAGAGATCTGGAGTTGCATGGTGATCCCTTGATGAAGCACTGCATGGAAGTATATTGGACAAAATAATATTGGAGAAGCGAGGGACCTGGGAATCGAACCCAGGTCCCATTGCATGCGTGACAGCACAACAACCATCCAGCCAAGCGAGTTTCTTTGTTCCTTTAGTGAGCAATAATCAATAAGAGAGAGAAAACAAGGGTTAGTGGAACAAATAAAAAAAAAGCGCCAGTTATTTGAATCAGCCAACCATAGTCCTCCACGCATCATCTTCTCCAATTGCTTATTTGTTTTGCCTGAAAAAAATAAACTAGATAGCGGGGGTTTTAAACCCCCATAATCTGAAACCAAAAATAATAGCGAATAGAAATTGGGCAATGATAAATTGAGCGCGATGAGTGTTTTAGATTCGTTGGAATGTTACGAATTCAATGGTCCTAGTCTCATGGTCTAATTTTACCAGATACTCAAAGCCCCAAATGGAAGCTTCTGAAACCCTAGAACACTTCAATGGTATATTTCGCTACAGGCAAGATTAGT
The DNA here is from genome assembly GCA_948472305.1 of Vicia faba. NCBI lineage: Eukaryota > Viridiplantae > Streptophyta > Magnoliopsida > Fabales > Fabaceae > Vicia > Vicia faba. The sequence goes on along the minus strand of OX451738.1, from coordinate 87,076,545 downwards.
TCAATTAAAATACACCAAAAGCTTCAGTGAGTCCACATTAGTACAAATCAAACATTAAACTGCATTGATATGGCATGAAAATATGAATACGAATATGCAAAAAAAGCATGAACATGGTGACTTCGTGCTACCAGTTCTTGAGGTTAGGGATTGTGATTTCGATTGAGAAAGCTTCCTGGATGTGTAAGCAAGCTATTGGAATGGTTATTTTGCCTTGAAACAAACTCTAGTTGTGTTTTCAGTTTTGAAAATTTTTAGAGAAAAGTGCAAAGTGTATGGTGTTCTTGGGCGCAGCCTCTTCGTTCTTCTGATTAGGTTTAGGTTTGTGCTTATATGTGGAATGAATTAGGGTAGAAATCCAAGTCCATAATCCTTTGCATTGATGATTTTGGATCTTGATTTTCAATGTAATCTTTTTCAATCTTTTTGTTGTAAAACCATTGCCAATCATGAGAAATCTTGCCTTTTTAGTGATGCACGAAATCTTGAGTGAATAAGGGACCTATTAGCTGCATAAAAAGATTCCAAAACATTTGTTTAGTGTTTTTTCATATTTAATTTTAATTAAATGAATTAATGGATTTAAAAATTCAATTAATAAATTAAAAATAAGAAAATAACTCCCCTTTGGGTCAATGGGTCGTGCATAGCTTTTGGGTGATGATTCTTGGAAGAAATTGTGGCCCATTAGCAATTTTGAGGCATTTGAAGCAAAGTTGACTTTTCAAAATTCCCAAAAATTTCCCAACTTCCACAAGGAATATCTTGCTCAATTTTTAAGCTTTGATCATGTTCTTGGACATTTTGGAAAGGTCTTGAAGTCCTCTAACCAATGCCTTTGGTCCCATGTCATTTTGATTTACCAATATCAAGTTATGGTCTTTGACTTAAAGTCCCTTTTTGTTGACTTTTGAAAATGACCTATAATGTTGAAATTGATAACTTTTTGTGAGAGCATTTCTTGGACTTGAAGTGTGAAGATGAGTTGTAGGAAATGTCATTCTCTTAAAAATGAGCTTTGGATGGAATTTTTCTGATAAACCATGTGGAAGTTATGCCTTGGTCAATTTGCAGTTGACTTTTTCAACTGTCCAAAAATAGAAACTTTTGCATCTTGAGACTTTTTGAGCCATGCTTTGAGAATCATGATCAAGAATTGATCAAATGATGTTTGTGGCTTCAAAATAAGATGTTGACCAAAATTTTTGACTTTTGACTGTCAAATGACCATTTTGCCCCTGTAGTTGACTGTTGAGCAATTAGGGTTTTTGACTGTGCAATCTTGAGCTGTAAGTCTTGAAACTTGACATAAGGATGCTTGACAATGTTTATAGGCATGTGGGACTTGATTGGACCCTTGGAAACTTCAATTTCTTTACCAGAACCAAAACCCTAGTTTTGACTGTTAGGAGGCCACTGGACTGTGCAACCCTTGAGTGGCCTTTGAACCTTGATCTTTGGCAAATCTTTGAAGAATATGGGAGGGCAAATTTTGGGGTGCAACAGAAGCCATAATCTGCAAAACAGAACAAAGATAAATCCCCTAGGTCTTTTAAATGGTTAGTATATGAAGTGTGCATGCTATGCTATGATGCATGATGTCATGATAAAACACACAACAAGTATAGCAGATAACAGACACGGTAAAGGCAAAAAAGTCACACAAGAGCCCTTAAGTTCAGGCTTGCATGGGGTCTAGGTACTACCCTCTTGAAGTTCAGTTGGTTTAAACTTTTCCTAATAATAGTAACCAGTTTCTAGAGGTTCTCAATATCACTGACCATCATCCATCGTTCATGGTTTCAGCTTACGCAATCTTTTCTTGCGGCCAGAACTATCTCGAGAGTATGGTCTCAATGAGTGTAGTATCGAGTACCAACCAGTTCTCAGCTTTACACCGAGGTCGGCTATCTCACTACTTCATATGGCCAAGTTGGTCAATTATAGGTTCTAAGGTCAGTTGATGCTTAATGACACACATAGCAGCCCCGTATTCTCCTCGTTCCTCCACAAGGGATACCGGTACCAACCAATGTGCCATATTAACGTAGCTACTGCTTCAACCGTATTGATCTACGTTGTACAGTTCCCTCACAATTTATTGCTACTTAACTAAAAGGTGTTCCCCAGATCCGGGTTAGGATCTATAGTAACTCCCAATACAAAACCCTCAAAAGTAAAGCAACCAAAACAAACAAGAGAAGCAATTTATGATGAACTAATCCTAAGGTATACCCCACTTATAACTCCCCAGCAGAGTCGCCAGTTCTATGATACAGTGGCAGAACCGACTAATTTGAAAAAATGCTGGTTTGCATTTTGCATTTGTGTTTGCAAAATGTTGTGGTAAGCAAGAGTCGCCACCGACTTTTATTTTATCCAACTGGAAAGGAAAAAAAGCACATAAAAATTCCTTTTTAGAGATATTCTGAGTACGGGGGGTAGATTATAAAAAGGGAAGGTATTAGCACCCTTTCTATCCGTAGTTTTCTATGGGCTCTTAGGTACTTGCTCATCATTTAAAAATTGCTTCCGTGTTTGTGTGTTTTGAAAAGTTTTTGTTTTACTTCGTTTTAACCCTTTCTTCTGTCTTCAAGAGTGTTACGAAGTTGTTTTAAAAAAAACTTTGTTTGAAAAGTGTTTGGTGTGAAAAAGTTTGATTTGAGAAAGTACCTGTTGCACCCCAAAATTTACCCTCTTGATTTAGGCTTATGTTTCATCATAAACATCATATTGCATTGCATTCATACATTGTTATAGGATCAAAGTACTTTGGTTATCAAGTTTTCCTCAAGCTTTGAAGGTTGATTGCATTGACAAGTTGCTCAAGTAGAATATTATCATCTAAACCTCTGGATCTTTCAAGCTCAAAAGTTATTGCATATCTCAAGATGTTTTATCCATCTCCCTGGATCATCAAAGGGTTGAAGTTTGTGTTTGATTATAGGAAGGAATCACTCCTTTGATTCACTAGTCAAATTAGGGTTTTGTTTGAGAAAGGCTATTGATCAGTGTGCAAGTCTTAATTTGGAAGTTAAAATATCTCATTGAAATTTTAAAAGTCTTTGTACAAGATATTGGTCATGATGCCCAGAGGATTTGAAGTTTTGAGGATGATTCATCAAGTCTCGTGAAGAGTTGACCAAAATTATAGTTTGGGTTTTTATCAGGTTTTCTTGAGAATTTTGAAGTGAAACTTTTTACATGGACTCTACTCATTTGGAAGATCATGTGTTTGAAGTTTTGATCATCAATTTTGAAGGGAAGTGGATCAATTGATTCAGAGGGGCAAAATGGTCATTTTGGTCAAAATCAGTCAAAGTCAAGATTGACCAAGTGAACTTTTGGTCAACCATCAATTCAAGGGTGTACTTTTCATATTTCAAGTCTATTCTGATCATTAGATCAAAAAGTTTGAGGTTTGGGTTGAAACTTGTTCATGAAGAAACCCTAAAAGTTTCTAATTTTGGAAAATAAGGACTTAATTTCAAAAATTCATAGTTTATTCATATTTGATCAATAAAATGCAAATGAAACATGCTTGAAAAGCTAAGAGGATGATATTTCATATCCTTTTGGTCTCATGTCCAAATTGAAAAGGAATCAAGAATTATGGTCTTTTGAAGTCACAAAATTATAGGTCATTTTCCAAAATTAGTGAATTTCAAGATAAATTTTAAGGACCTTAATGGATTCAATTGCAAAAACTCAAAACTAAGGGATTGTAGATATTTTCAATACCTTTCCAAATTGTACTCTTTTGTGTCAAAATTCAAAAATATGAGCAAGTTATGAACTTTGGAATTTTGAAGCATTTTATTGAATTTTGGCAAATATGCAAAATTGCCATTTCTTGCAAACTCAAGTTTTAGTCATCCCTTTTGCTTCTAATCAAACCCATTGGTAATTTTTGATATACTGAGGCCCATTACACTCATCATTTCGTGCCCATATGCTCCACAAACTTGCTTGGATGAAAAAAATCACAAACTTGCCCAAAATTGCAAAAACTCCAACACTTTCTGATCAAGTGGAATTAAGGGCCAAGATTCTAAGCATGATCTTCTGAAGTAATTTGGCCCACAAAAAGCATAAGAGGTTGAAGAATGCATGAGCAAATCACCTGATCCTGTGCACACTTCACTTTTGGCCAAAATTCCCAATCCTACCCTCCAACGGCTTTAAGGTCACATTTCCACTTCTATGCTCTTCCATTAACTCTATATAAGAAGAGGCAAGCAGGGTTAGAGAGAGAGAGAGAGAGAATGCTCCCATTGCAAGAATTCCATATCTGAGATTTACACTCTTCTTCTGTAACTTGTTTCGATTCACTCAATTCCTTGGTGTTTTCTTCAAAATTCTTGTGGATTCAGCTTCAGTAAAGGGAGTAGATCAAGCTAGCACCATTTGTTTGCATCTGGAGTGAAGGAGACAGTAGAACACTTTTTGCCTTGAGGTGATAATTCTAAACTTCAATCTTCGAGATGAACTTGTTTATTGAGGTGTTTGAGCTTGGATTAATATTCATTGATGTTGATGGAATGTTTCTGAAGCTTTATAGTGTTTGATTTGGTAAAGAATGCATGTTTGAGTACCTTGAAACTCGCGACTCAGAATGATTTTGCTCATATTCCTGACTTAATTGTGAACAATGTGGTTGATGTTTCGATTTGATTCAAATTGCAAAATGAAGTATGAAATGCTGGCTTTAATTTGCGCGTGATTTCATAAAAAATGGTGTGAAAATGAGTATGTTATGTTGATCTGAACATGAGCCCTAAGACTGAGTGGTGCACGCGTTTTTTAAGTTTTTCCAAAGGTTGAAGACGATGTGGTGGCACATCATGATTGGTCCGTTTGAATTTTTGTCTCATTTGAATTATTTGTTTTATTTGGTATTTTGTTTGATTTTATTTTCTGATCAAAACATTTTCAAAAATCATGAAAAAATTACCATAGGCCAATATTATTTTCTAGTATTTGTCATTTTTTTTGGATTTTTTTAAAAATAATTTGATTGGTTTAAAAAATTCATAGGTTTAATTAATTAATTGTTCAAAGTTTATTTTTATTTTAATAATTCCTTTGAACTAAAAAATACAAAAAAAAAACATTTTGAACTCATAAAATAATGTAGAGATTGATTCTGAAATTGGTTTAGCATATTTTCTATTTTTGATTAGATTTTTTAATTTGAGAAGTTTATTTTTAAATTTTGCTTTATAATTTTTTATTTTAATGCTTCCATTAATTCAAAAATTCTCAAAAAAATCATGTAAGCTTGTTTTTAATCATGGAGTCAGAATGTAATTTCATTTTTGACCTTTTGTAGATTTTTGGCTAGGGTTTGCATTTTGCCATTTAAATAATAGTTTAATTGTTAATTGTTTTTTTATTTTCTATTTTAATATTTCCTTTAAATCAAAAATTCCACAAAAAATCGGGGATGTGTGTTTTTAATTCTAATATTTGAATATAATTTTGGTTGGACATTTTTCTGACTTTTTGATTAAAGTTCTATTTTGAGAAATGATTATTTGTTTAATTGTCTAATTGTTTGAATTTAACTTCATTTTTAACTTTTCTTCAATTCAAAAAATGTGAAAGAATATATTTTCTGACATTTAGGGTTTCTTGGTGATTTCTATGACCTTGGTTTAATTTGTTTGAATTTTGATCTTACTTAATCAATATTTAAGATTAAAAGTCAAAATTTAGGGTTTTGTTGCTTATGGTGCAAGTTTCATTTTCAAAACCACTATGCCCTGGATTATCAATAGAATTCAAGTCTTCATTAGGGTTCATGAATGTATTGAGGATATGAAAATCTTTTTTCTTGAATTATTTAACTTGGTTTGACATTTTTTCCACAAATTATTTTGAAAACTTGTCTACTTTGGTAGTTTTTCCAACTAGTCTTCAACTTTGGGCCTCATTTGATCCCCTCTTCAACCATTCATGAACCCAAGACTTTCTTTCTGACTTCTAAACACTTCAAAGATGCTAAGATATTTTTTTTTTGAATTATGGGTCCTTGTTTCTATTTTTGATGTATTTTTGAAGTGAAGGTACCCAATTAATGTTGCATATCTTGTTGCAATTTGTTTGATGGCCAATGAATTTGAGTGAGGCCTATAATTGGGCACCTAATTATCATCTTGATTCTGATTATCCATGACAAATAAAGTCTTTTCACTTAGTCCCCCTTTGTCTAAAGGTTTGAACCTTCTTGATGCATCATGTAGGTTTCATCTTCTATTGTGTTCATGAAGTTGTGATTTGAATTAATTGTATATGTTTGAAATGTGTTTTCCCCTGACCTCCATGATCTTTAATTGTATTCTTTCCAAGCTCTCATGATCCTTGATTGATATTCAATTGTCAATTCAATATGGTGATAGAAAGGAGCAACATCCCTCTGATTCTTTTGGCCAAATTGTGCATATGCATGTTTCCTTTTTGTCTATCATGTCTAATGTTTGATATTTGTCATTATGTTGTTCTCACGTCATCATGTTGCATCCATCCCTTATGTGAGTCATCATTCACCTTATGGAATACTAACTTGGTTGTTGAATGTGCGAGGTACTTTGAGAAAGTTTCCACTTGTGACCGGAGGCTTTTGTGTTTCACTTTATTTGTGAAACACAACTTTTTACATTGGCCCTATTCTTGAGCTTGGCATGTTTCATGGTTTATGCAGGATATACATACATGTGATTGTGAATGTTATACATTGCCCATGGTATTTGTTCATATCTGATAAATTACTTACATCATGATGGTGTAATTTCTGACTCGATTTGTCTATTGATGCCAGCTTGCTTGAAGTTCTCTGGGTTTCTTTTTATTCTTGCTCAGTTGCTACGGATAGTTATCTGTTTGGTATTACACTATTTCCTTTCTTCCATTTTCATTTTGCATAGTTCTCTGATTGCATGATGGGACCTTTGTTGCTGATATATGTCAGGAGTCCCTCTAGTTTTTGTCTAATACATGTGTTGTGTTTGCTATTGATTGATGAGTCACTCAATTTAGAAATTGAGATCACGACTTCGCTCTCATTGCATGTTCCCTATAGGATGCTTATTGATGTTCTTCTTTGCTGTTGATCGATGAGTCACTCAATTTAGAAATTGAGATCACGACTTCGCTCTCATTGCATGTTCCCTATAGGATGTTTATGGCTTTTCTTCTTTACTTGTTAATCGATGAGTCACTCAATTTAGAAATTGAGATCACGACTTCGCTCTCATTGCATGTTCCCTATAGAATAGTTTTGTTATGCTTCCTTTAACATGATTGACTAAGATAGGAATCCATGTATACTAACATAGGATAGGATTTTCCTTTAACCTCAACCTTAGGGTCAACCATTGTATGATAACACTAGGGATAATGCTACGCTAGTTTCCCTTAGTTGTTTTTTTTCCTTTCTTTGCATTTTGCATCTTAAAACAAAAATTGTTTTCTTGGAAAATCATAAAAACGTTTCTAATAAACTTAAACCCTTCTTCAGAGTAAAAGATAAAAACCAATCTTGCTTTGTCTATGCGCCTCTTGGCTTTGCTTTTAAACCTAGCTTACCGATGTTTCGCCATTGCACATTTGCTTGAAGCCGATGTTTCACCATCGCACATGTTTTTTATCCTACTTTGATTCTCAATATCATTGTTAGGTGTGATGTTTCGTCATCCAATTCATTGATGTTTTGTCATCTCTATTATGATATTGTGCTTTCTTTTAGCCGATGTTTCGCCATCGCACATTTGTTTGAAGCCGATGTTTCGCCATTGCACATGTTTGTTAATCTACTTTGATTCTTAATATCATTGTTAGGTGTGATGTTTTTGTCATCTATCTTATCGATGTTTCGTCATCTTTTCCATGATTCCTTGTTATCTCTTAGCCGATGTTTCGCCATCTCACATTTGTTTGAAGCTGATGTTTTGCCATCACATCTGTTTGTTATCCTAATTTGATTCTCAATATCATTGCTAGGTGTGATGCTTTGTCATCCGTTTTATCGATGTTTTGTTTTATCATTTGATGTTTCTCCATCTTTGACATGTTACCTTGTTATTATTTAGTCGATGTTTGACCATTTCATTTGTTTTATTTGATGTTTTGCCATCTTGCCTGTTTTTGTTGTCTTAACTAAAAAACACAAACCAACCAAAATATATGAGCCGAACTACGGCTGCTCTGATTCCTTAAAAGGGATACGTAGGAATTGGGGTAGGGCCCAATCGAGCATAACTTTTATTTTCCCTACATTGTTTTCCTTTTTTCTTTCGCATGCATTCCCTTTTCAGCTTTAAGTTATAGACATAGGATTTGACCACACCCATTAGATTAGACAACAAGAGTGGATACCGTAGAGTACTACGGGCGTGTGGGGTGCTAACACCTTCCCCTTGCGTAATAGACTCCCTTACCCGATCTCTCGGTTGAAACACCGTGATTTCTCCCTTTTCAGGTTTTCTCGATGTTTACCTTTCCCTTCCTGCGGGATAAAAGACGTTCGGTGGCGACTTCATTGATGTTTCATTAACATCTAGATGACAGGTTCCGCCAGGTCGTTTCAGCTGGCGACTTCATTGGGGAATATTGACCTTTTGCTGGTCCATCCCGGAGTCGATCCTAACTCTTGTTTGTTTTCTTTCTTTTGGGTGTTTATTTTACCTCTTTGCATATTTATCTGTTTGCATTGCATCCTATGTGCGCTTTACTTTCTGTATACTGGATTTGGCTGGGCTATTTGGATTCTGGATTTCTTGGTGGGTGGGTTGTTCCATGAGGTAAAAGGCCTTGTACCCAGGCTATGAGTGAATTCCATAGGAACTAGGAATATAGTGGCCATGGAAGCTATGAGGCGGATGCTTTGTAGACCTGACCATGAGACCCATGACTTCAGAGGTAGTTCGGATAGGTGTTATCGTATGATGATACCGACATTCGAGCTCTTGTACTCTGATTTAGCTTTTAACCTTACCTTGACCTAGACTACACCCGTGAGAGGGGCGGGAAAACTTTTCTTATAGGTACAGGTACTGTTGGTGACTTTGTGTTGCGAAGGTGACTCAGGTTCCCATGATAGTTTTTAAGCTTTGGGATTTTCTTTTGATCTTGAGTGGTGTTGTTCTGTAATGGTCCAGCCTTGATCCAATGTGAAACTTTGATCCTGTCGTGTTGCATCATAGCATATTTATTTCTAAAAAAATGATGTATAAAAAAAAATAACTAGCATACGCATGTCATTTTCCAGGGACATTCAAGAGTATTCTTTCTATCAGAAATGGCTGGCCTCTCGTCAGATGAGTTTGATTCAGTTCGTGTTAAAGAGCCCACCAGACATACTTTCTCTTATCATATTCCCACCATTGATGTGTCTGAGTTGAAGAGGTTGAGTTCTTATCTGAAGGGTGATGTTCTGAATAATTTCAACAAAAATTATGGCAATTTGTTACTAGTCCTTAACACTCCAGTTAATCCAATGGCTTTGATCACTCTCTTCCAGTTCTATGACAAGGAATTACGGTGTTTTACTTTTCAAGATTATCAACTGGTTCCCACCCTAGAAGAGTACGCGCACTTGCTTAACATCAAATTATCCGATGAAGTTCCTTTTGTCCAAGTGCCAGAGAAGCTGAAGTTTGAAGTTATTGCTGAAATTCTTCATTTGAGTTGGAAAGAGGTGAAAGACAATTGGAAATCAGGTGAGGATACTATAGGGTTTTATTTGGATTTCTTGGTGAAGAAAGCTGAAGACTGGGCAAAGAAAGGGAATTGGAATGACTTCCGCACTCTGATTGCTCTCATGATATACAGGATTATCCTCTTCCCTCACAAGAGAAATTGTGTGGATTTGGCAGCTATTTGTGTTTTTAGAAATAAGAACCTGGTACCGACACTCTTGGCAGATACTCTTTACACCATTCATTCCAAGCATGGAAAAGGTGGTAATGTAAGTTTATGTCATTCAATGTTGTATCAATGGTTCAAGTTGCACCTACCGGTAAGTGGACCTTTCATGGATACCAGACATTCTCTTTGATGGTTATCAAGACTTGTTAACCTTACTTCATTTGATATCCGGTGGAATTATGACATGGGGGAGGTACAGAGTATTATCACTAGCTGCGGAGATTTCCCTAATGTTCCCCTCATAGGAACTAAGGGATGTATCAACTATAATCCTGTGCTTGCTTATTGTCAATTGGGATATGCAATGGATGGACCGCCAAACGCTAAAGAGGTGTCTGGATCAGTGTATTTTGTTAGAGGAAGTAATCCTGTGATGTTGAAAAGAGTGACAAATGCTTGGAAGAGAATTCACAAGAAAGATAGAACTACTTTGGGCAAGAAGGTTCCTATTGCTAGGGTTCCTTACTTGGATTGGATCCGAGCCAGGGTTAAGATTTTACGATTACCATTTGCAAGGTCGGCCCCTATATGTGAGCAACCTCCTACTGTTTTGAGTAACACGGTGCCTATCGAGATGTTCACCCAGGTTCATGTTGAGAACATTCAGCTTCGTCCAAAAGACCGTGAGGCAGGGATGAAACTTTATTGGGCAGATCAAGAAAGGGCCGACTTAGCTCGCAAACTCAAAGAAGCTCAAGGGGAAACTGCTGATGAGACCAGTTTTAGGAAGAGATCTCATGCTGAAATGGAAGAAGAATTTAGTAAGACCCAACGAGAGTGCCAGAAGTTTCAGGTATCTGAAAACAGCTACAGGAAGAAGATTCAGAACTTGGAGAAACAGCTCAAAGACAAAGATGCTCAACTTAAGAAGGAAGTAGCCCAGAGGCGTGTCGCACAGGATCGATTTCAAGAAAGTAAAATAGTTGCATCTCAACTTTTGAAGGAGAAAGCCAGACTTGAAGAGTACTGTCAACATCTTGAAGCATGTCTTGTTCTGGAGATTTAGTTATGTTATTTACTTTTGGTGTATTTGGTCACCCCCAGAATTGTTGGAAGGGACCATTTTGATTGTTGGTATTATTCAGTTTTTTTGCTTTTTGTAAAGACATGTATTTAGTCGTTTATCATTATGCTCTCAAATGTCCGAAGTCACTTGAATGGCGTTTCTTTGTTTGTAAATAATTGAAGTGTTTGTCTTATTTGTCCTTTTTCCTTTGATTGTATACTTGATTATCTTCGGTCGCACGCCGTGATTGATGAATAAAAGGACTCTTGAATACCTGGAAATGACAAACATATCATGCACATCATTCATTTCATAACATTACAGGTTATCTCAAGACGGTTTTCTTATTATGCTGCTTTTCTTATTCAGAATTCAAGACGACTACTCATCAGTATTCAACCAGAAACAATTTGCCAAAATAGATGGAACAGGTTCAAGCTGAACTCACTGAAATGAGGGCCCAGATGGCTACTCAGATGACTCAGTTCATGGAGGTCATTACCAATGTGAATCGCCGACTGGAAGAACTGGCTGCTATTGTCAACAACCAGCATCGTTATCCAGGGGATGGTGGAAATCAAGGGCTCTATCAGGAAATTTCTGTAGGATTGGGGGATGTGCAAGATCAGCCTGCTGGAAATTTTCACGGGATGCCGGGAAACCCTTTTGTGCGCAATGTAGGGAAGTTTCCTCTGTCTCCTGGACCTCGTCTTGTGGGGAACAGAAGAGTTAATCAGGGCGGTGTAAGGAATTATCAGGAGCAAGATTATGACTTTGACCAGGATGAAGATCAGTTTTCTGTTCGGTGTTCAGAGCCAGAGGTTCAGGTTGAGGATATGAAGTATCGGTTATTGGAAGAGCGTTTGAAGGCCGTGGAAGGGCAAAGAGTCCTTGGTATGGATGATAATGATCTTGCGTTAGTGTCTGGGATGAAAGTTCCTCCAAAGTTCAAGCCTCCTATATTTGAAAAGTATAATGGAACGTCATGTCCTGTTACTCATGCAACTGCTTATTTCTGGAAGATGTCGGTGCATACTGAAGACTAGGGGCTTTTGATTCACTTTTTCCAGGATAGCCTATCTGGGGCATCCCTAGAGTGGTATATGAAGTTGGAGAAAACCCACATTTGTTGCTGGAATGATCTTGCTCGGGCTTTTGTCAAACATTATCAGTACAATGTGGATATGGCGCCTAATCACACTCAGTTACAGAATATGTCACAGGGACCAAAAGAATCTTTCAAGGAGTACGCTCAGAAGTGGCGTGAGTTGGCTGCGAGGCTTCAACCTCCACTCATGGAGAGAGAACTCATTGATATGTTTATGAGTACCCTGCAAGGACCATTCTATGAGCACATGATAGGAAGTACTTCGGCAGGATTTGCAGACTTGTTTATGGCTGGTGAAAGGATTGAGGTAGGTTTGAAATTGGGGAAAATTCAGATTGGAGGTTCTAGTGGCTCATCAGGAGGCAATAAGAAACCATTCAACACTTATCCCAAGAAAAGGGAAGGCGAAACAAGCGTGGTTTACTCTTATAGAGGAAGAAGAGAGGATCGTCATCACCAACAAATCAATGTTGTTTCTATTCCTGTTAATGCTCCTCCACAGCAGAGACCGAATATAGTGCCTCAACAACAAAGACAGCAAGATGCTCCCCGTCAATATAATAATCAACAGCAGAGACAGCCGAGAAAATTTGATCCCTTGACAGTAACTCTTAGTGAAGCACTCCACCATTTGCTCGATTTGATGTTGATCAGTTTGAGAAATATGCCACCACCACCCGCAAGACTCCCTGTTAACTATGATGCTAACGCTAGATGTGAATTCCATTCAGGCGGAGTTGGACATTCTACTGACAATTGCTTTGCATTGAAGTGCAAGGTACAAGACTTGTTGGATGCTAAGGCAATTGAGTTTACTCCAGTGACTGGTCTAAATGTTACTCAGAACCCAATGCCTAGGCATGAAGGGGGTGTTGTTAATATGATTGGTAAAAATGGTGAAATGCTGAATTTAATCATGGATGTGGAGCAAGTAACTACTCCGTTGTGCTATGTTAAAAGGTATTTGCTTGACAATTCTATTTTTCCGGGTTGTACTTCAGAGTGTGCCAAGTGTAGAGAGCAATCGAAGGGCTGAGATGATTTAAAAGCTACTATCCAGTTGTTGATAAAGGAAGGTTCCTTGCAGTTTGATAGGAAACCGAGTTATCGTAAGGTTACCGAAGAAGATATTGCTGTGGTATCTATTCCTTACACCCCTGTGCGCATTCCTGCCCCATCTAGGGCACCCCCCTTGATGATTACAGTACCTCGTCCCATGCCATATACAAGTGAAAAGGCCATTCCATGGCATTACGGTGCCGATGTTTATTACCATGGGGTGAAGCAGGAGGTTAGTACCCGTGTGTCTGAGGAGGAACACGCTGAAGATAATGAAGAGGAAATCCATAAATTTTCTGGTGTGGGTCGAATGACTAGAAGCGGGAGAGTATTTGGTCCTTCCAATGTGCAAGATGCGGCAGATGCTTCTGCAAGAGACAAAGGAAAATAGCGGGCAATGATTGGTAATCCCAGGGTTACGCCAGCCAATGTGACGCAATTAATTCCTACACCAGAAGCTTCTTCAGTTCCCGATGAGGTTGAAGAGTTAATGCAAATTATCAGAAAGAGTGATTATAGCATAATTGATCATATGAGCCACACTCCTTCTAAGATGTCTATCTTGTCTCTGTTGATTTATTCAGAACCTCACCGAAATGATTTGATGAAGTTGTTAAAGAATGTGTGCGTGACACATGAGATAACAATCAATCAGTTTGAGAATGTTTGTGCTAACATGTCTGCTGGGAACGGTCTGGGCTTCACAGATTTTAATCTTCCTCCGGAGGGGCCAGACCATAACAAAGCATTTCATATTTCAATGGAGTGCAGGGGCACTACTTTATCCTGGGTTTTGGTAGATACAGGATCGTCTTTGAATGTGTTTCCCAAGTCAGCATTGATGAAAATTGATTATTCTGGACTGGAGCTGCACTCTAGTGATTTGATGGTGAAGGCGTTTGATGGGTCTCGAAGATCAGTGTTTGGGGAGGTGGAGCTACCAATCAAGGTTGGCCCTTGCACCTTCATGTCTACATTTTTTGTGATGGATATACAGCCAGCGTATTGTTTTTTGTTGGGGAGGCCGTGGATTCATAGAGCAAGATAAGTCACCTCTACTCTGCATCAAAAACTCAAGTATCCTGCAGAAGGAAAGGTAATAACTGTGTGCGGCGAGGAAGAGCACATTGTGAGTCATTTGACATCATTCCGCTATGTTGAAGTTGAAGGCGAGATACATGAGACTCTGTTTCAGGCATTTGAGACAGTTCATGCCGTCAATCTTCCTCCTCCAGAGCAGAAAAAGAAAACGGAAATTGTTATGTCTTCTCTCAAGGATGCGAAAGCTGTAGTGGAAGGTGGTAACCCTAAAGGATGGGGTCAGGTGTTGGACGTTACTCCAAAGTTTGATAAATTTGGTCTTGGTTTTAACCTGGGTCAGCAGAGTGCAACCCCCAGAGCATCTATTTTATCTACTCCTGTGAAGTTTTCCCGTCCTTGTGCTACTCACAAAGGACACGCCAATGCAGTTGGCGATGATAGGGTTGATGGCTACAATATCGAAGATTGGATTCATCTGAGTATTCCAGGACATACACTTAACAATTTGACTTCTGTGGATGTTATCCAAGTTTCAAATGCCCATGAGTAATTTTCTTGTTTCTTTTATTAGTCATATCATAATTCCTACGCTCTGCCCAAGGTGTAGTGGATCATTTGTGTAGGGCCACCATGTTTATTTTTCGAGCTTATCATGAAATAAAGGAAGTTTTTGCATTCAAAATTTTTCTCCATTTCTTTTCTTTTATTTGAATGGCAATGTTTCTCTTTTCACACACTGTCACTAAAAAATGCCAAAATGTCATTCATGCAGATGCACTTCCACCACCGATCACATTGATAACGACTCTGCTATGGCTCATTATGACTTTGATACTCCTATTTATCAAGATGAAGAAGAAGCATATGAGGATTGTGATATTCCTGAGTGTTTTACCCCAAAATTTGCTCTCTCATATTCCTCAATACATTGCAAGAAAAATCTCCAAGTTGCTCAAGTTTGCTCAAGAGTTGGACAGACAGGCTATCTCCTAAGGCAGTCAACCCCAAATTAGGGTTTTGTGTTGCATCAAGGTCCTTGAGTCCAAATGACCTAAATTTATCCCCAATGTCCTAATATGTTCTCAAGATCATCCATGTCAAATTTCAAGCCTTGCAGAGGAAGTTTGCTCAGTCAATTGCTCAAAAGTCCAAAAATCGATTGTGCTTAGGGCAAAAGTCAATTGTGACCTACATACAGTCAAACTTCAAGATTTTTTGTCAACATTATCATTTTGAAGGATATTTCATCATTTGATAAAGGGTTGATCATGATTCATCAAGGATTTCTCAAAATTCATCAAGACTCAAAAGTTGCTAAATTAGGGTTTTGCAGGAAAAGTAAACTCAACTTTGACCAAGCATAACTTTCTCATACTTTATGAGAAATGACCCATACAAAGCTCATTTTAATAGTATTCAATTCCCTACAATCCGTATTCATATCCCAAGATCAAAAGATCCACTCACAAGAAGTTATGAATTTGGACATTATAGGTCATTTTTGAAAGTCAACAAAAACACCTTTTTTTGTCAAAGCTTATAACTAGAGCATGGAATATCAAAATGCGATGAGACCAAAAGGGTTGGTTAGAGAACATATCAAGCTTTCTAGAGTGTCCAAGAACACTTCCAAAGTTCAAAATTGAAGAAGTTATGCATTATTGAAGTTGGACTTTTTTTAAAAATTGCCAAAAGTCAACTATCCTCAAAACTTCAAATTTTGTCAAATGGGCCCATTCTTTTCCACTTGATTTGAGTTTGCATCATTGTCCACGTGCCCTAGCTTCAGCCATGTGTCCATATATCATTTTTATTATTTAATTTGATTTTTATTTGAATTTATTCATTTTAAATCAAATTAAATCACATAAAATCAAAAAAATTGATAACCAAAGATTTTTTAATTGATTATAGGCTTCAATGGACAGCTAGCACATCTCCAAACTCGTATTAAAGCAAATCATGGGCAAAAAGATTGAATTGAATCAAATTTGGAAGGTTTTTCATGGAGAATCAAATCAAATTTGCAATCATTATTGGAGCAAGATTTGAACCAAATTTGTCACCCTAATCCAGTACACAATACATAAGCAAGCATAAGGGACGAAAATAAGGGTTGGAAGTTGTGGAGAGAGGCAGAACAAAAGTGCAAAAATTCACAAAAAAGTGGGAGATCAAAGTCCAAGCTAGAGGCTGTTTCAGGACACGAGAGTGGTCTCAATCGCTTGATGACCATTCATACAAGCTACCTGGATCCAAAGCAAGCATTTTCAGACGTCCAAACGCACTGTAAGTCGCACGATATCCACCCTTGTTCTTGATTTCGCAATTCTGAAATTAAGCATCTTTTTCATGAACTAATACCATATTTTGAATCTACAAAACATTTGCAAGCGATTGACATCATTCAATTGCATTTATCTGGCCTGAATGGAGAACCACCATAGCTAGGGTTCTTCGTTTGGTTTTGGGGTTTTTTATTTCAGGCACAATTGGGACACAAGAAGAACATGGCTTTGATCAGGAGGCCATGACGAATCAAACCATGTTCTTGGAATGGATTTATATGGTCTGGAGAGTATTTTAGCATAGGCTTGCGCTTTTAGCTGCGGATTCAAATCTGCAGGTATTTTTGTTACAGGTTTAAGGACAAGGACGATGATGTGTCCCCCTTCCATTGGTTCTTTCAAATTTGGCGTGTTTTATATTTTGTTCTGACCAATGACTTTTGTTTTATTATATTATTATTTTTTTGTATTAATATGACAAATGAAGCAATGTAGCATGGTGGCAAGCGTGTTAGTGCAATCTCCTTCAGGCCCTGGGTTCGAATCTCAGGTCCCCCACTTTCTCAATAATTTTTCTCTTCAGGTATTCCCATGCGCGCACAAGCCTGCAGTACACCATAGTCCTTCATCCACTCAAGCGCCAGATGGCCAAAGGCCAGATCTGGTGGTCAAAAGCTGGAGGTCCACCATAGTCCAAGTCAATGCATGCATACTGGATCCCAGAAAATCAAAAAGGCCAGTGTTTTTGGGCTTAAGAAATTGCTACTCACACCACAAAAACAGACCCAAACTCCCCTCTTTATTTTATTTTGTTTGTTTATTTAATTGCTTTATTATTTTTATTTAATTTTTTCTAACCAATCAAAATTCTGTTTTATTAAATAAAATCACCAAAAAATATTTTTTATTTCAATCAATTTTTTAACTTTTATTTTTCTTAATAAATTTATTAATTAACTAGGATTTTAATTAGAAAACTTTAACTTATTTTTGTAAATAAATAAAATTAATTAGACTTAACTAGTTTTTAACCATTAATTTAATTATTATAATTTCTTTCCTAAATAATCAAAAACTCCAAAAATAATTTATTTTTATTAATTAATTCATTAATTTAGGATTTATTTCTGTCTTAAAATAAAAACAACAAAAAACCTAAAAAAGATTTCTTCTTTAACCAAAAGGGTCAAAACCCTAATCTTGCGTCCGATTTAATTTTGCACCGCGATTTACTTTCTTTTATCCAATAATGTACCTGCTTCCGGATTGTAATAGTTAATAGAACTTTTAATTATTTTTTATTGCTTTATTTTATTTTTCAAAAGGGTTTGTCTTTGGCGATGTAAATACCCGACGCCTTGTAATTTAAATTCCGCGTTTTATTTTCTGCAAATTATAACTGCTAGATGTTTGATAATAAGGTTTGCATGACAAGACTGAATGTTAATCCTAAAATCAACTTAGATCACCCCTAACATGTACAAAGATAAAAATAAACTGAAAACGACAAACTCGCACATGCGCACTCTTAGGGTACACCCCACTTGGTTGCCTTCGTACGCGGTCATTGAGTATAGGTTGTTTTAGAGGTCGCCCTCTTGTCTAAAAGATCATAGTCGCCTCGAAATAGTTGCCTCGGATATTGTTGCCTCAAACAAATGATCTAAGACATTAGGGTTATCGCTAAGGCGTCCTAACATTTCTTTAGTGACCGTAAGTCCCGCATTCGAATTGACCCTCAAATTCCAACGACGGTGCTACCTACTCATCAATAGTAGGATAGCATTGTCTAAAGGAAATTAGCATAGAACGATTCCTTTTTCGAGTAGGTAGATGGTTCTTAGATACTTGCTCTTTCAAAAACAAAATTTTTTCACACTTACACTCCTTTTCGAAAAAAGTTTTCAAAAATACTTCATACGCTCTTGAGGACAGAAGCAAGAGTTAAATCGAAGTTTCAAATAAAAAACTTTTTCAAACCCACAAGCACAAAGAAAACAATTTTGAAAACATTTGAGCAAGTACCTAAGATCCCGTGGATAACCACGGATAGAAAGGGTGCTAATACCTTCCCTTTCTATAATCTACCCTCGAACCCGAGAAATATCTCAAAAAAGGAATTTTTCTGTTCTTTTTTCCTTTCCTTGTTGGATAAAATAAAATTCGATGGCGACTCTTGCTTACCGCGACATTTTGCAAAAACAAACGCAAAATGCAAACTAGCATTCCAAAAAACAGTCAGTTCTTCCCACCGTATCACAGAACTGGAGACTCTGCTGGGGACGCTTATAAGTGGGGTGTACCTTAGGAATAGTTCATAATGTTTTCAATTGCTTGACTTGTATGCTTTATCTTTGTGGGTTTGTATAGGAGTTACTATAGATCCTAACCCGAATATGGGGAATACCCTTTAGGTAAGTAGCAATAAACTGTGAGGGAACTGTACGGTATAGACCGATACGATTGAAGCAGTAGCTACGTTGGTGTGGCACTTTAGTTTGTACCGATATCCCTTATGTCACAAAGAGGAGAATATGGGTCTTCTAAGGGGTCATTAAGCACCAACTTACCTTAGAACCTATAATTGACCAACTTGGCCATAGAACAGTAGCAGTATGCTACACTTATTGAGACCAAACTCTCGCGATGATTCCGGCTGCAAGAAAAGGTTGCTAAACTAGAATTATGACCGATTGAGGGTGGTCAGTGATATTGAGATCCTCTAGAACCCGGTTACTATTTCTAGGACAGGTTTGAACCAACTGAACTGAAAGAGGGTAGTACCTAAGCTCCTTGCCAGCCTGAAATCTAAGGGCTATCTGTGTGACTTGCTTGCCCTTACCATGTTTTCTATTTGTGGATACTTGTGCTGTGTTTTCTATCATGACATCATGACATCATAACATTGGATGCATCTTGCATTGGACTAACCTATTTCAAAGACAGGAGAGATTCATCTTTGTTCTGTTTTGTAGGTCATGGCACCCATGCGTAGAAACATTATTCGGGTCAACTTTGTCCAGGTTCGCACTCAGCTAAAGGATTTGGTTGCAAAGATTTCAGATACCTCCTCCTTTATCAGAAGACATGGTCACCTCCTTGGTTTGGTCACTTCCAAAATGGATGAGCAGATGATGAGTGTCCTAGTCCAGTTCTTTGATCCATTATACCATTGCTTTACTTTTCCAGACTACCAGTTGGTCCCTACCTTGGAAGAGTTCTCTGATCTACTTGGTGTCTCTGTTCTGGAGCAGACCCCGTTCACAGGTTGGGAGAAAGTACTTAGGACGGAAGAGATTGCTTCAGCCCTCCATCTGACAAAGGCTGAGGTAATGTCTAATTGGGAGACTAGAAGTGGGACAAAGGGCTTTTTGACTAATTTCTTGGTTGGTAAAGCTAATCATTTCTGGGACAGTCTAGACTTCCATGCATTTGAAGATATTCTGGCTCTTCTTATATATGGTTTGGTGTTGTTTCCTAACTCAGATTCCTTTGTCGACGTGAACGCAGTGAAGATTTTCATGTTCGGTAATCCTGTGCCCACTCTCTTGGGTGACATTTTGCACTCTCTTTATGCCCGTACTGCTCAGAAACGGGGAACCCTTATGTGTTGTGCGCCATTGCTGGCGAGGTGGTTTATTTCTCACTTCCCCAAATCAGTTTTGAAGAACAAGGAAGGCATGGGCTGGGCCTATAGGATTATGTCCTCTCTCACATGGACATCATTTGGACTATTAAGGGCATGGAAGATGTGGCTATTATTGACCGCTGTAGGGAATACCCCAATGTTCCACTAATAGGAACCAATGGAGGAATCACTTATAATCCGTGTTTGGCCTTACGTCAATTTGGGCGAGCTAGGAGGGAAGGACCTCATGAGTTACTGATGTCGAGTATTGTCTTTGACTTCTAAGGGGATAGTGATGAGCAACGCCGCTGGTTCATACGAGCCTGGGATAGGGTACACAGGTCTGATCCACACGAGCTGGGTGCGAAGACTTTTATACCAATGGAGCCATATCTCTGATGGGTTCGAATCCGTGCCCAAAAGCTGGGAATGCCTTATGAAGTCGTCTTGCCTATAATTGTTGAAGTTGCTGATGAAGAAGGGGTTCCTCCTACCATCCTCCATCCATACATTCCTACTGACATTGGGGCATTAAAGAGATCGTGGATGCAGCTGAGAGAAGAGCGGGATACTTACAAAGAAAAGTATCACGAGCAAGAGCATAAGATTCAGAAGTTGACAAGGCAGCTGGAGAACGAGCGGATCCTCAACGACTATGTCCGCACCGGCAGGAAACGACCATGGGAGCACTGATTGTCTTTTGTTATTACTAGTTTTGCTTTACTTTTCATATTTTTTCTTGTAACGCCTTAAAGGCATCTGTTGAACAATTGAATTTCAAGTTTATCTAATAAAAGTGTGTTTCGTTTTGGTTTACGAATTTGAATCCCTAAAGTCTTTGAAATCATATCATGCGCATATCATTCCCATGCACTTCATAACAGGTACCCTTACAGGTTTCTCATCTTCTTTGCTGTTTATTTCAGCATCATGTCTTCTGAAACATCGACTGAACAAGCAATCAAGGCTCTGCAAGCCCAAAACGCCTAGTTCCAGGAATTATTCATGAACCGGGCTAAGGGTCAGCAAGATCTGAAGACCCTTATCTTGAAAGAGAAGAAGAAGAAGAAGAAGACAGTCCTATTTAATATGGTTCACAGATTTGGAAACAATTTGCGAGAAGAGGTTGATTTGACCCACTCATCTGGAGGGGGAGAAAATCAGGAAGAAAGGAGGGCTCCTAGCCCTGTGGTTTCTGACACCGAGACTGACTTTGACGAAGACCAGTATCCTCCGGCTGAGGATAGATACAAACAACTTGAAGACCGGTTAAGTGCGATGGAGATCCAGAAGGTACCTGGATTGGACTTCGGTGATTTGGGTTTGTCATCTAGGGTGGTAATTCCCCACAAGTTTAAAGCACTAGCCTTTGCTAAATACGACGGGGTCTCTTGCCCAAAGCTACACCTCTGGTCGTATGTTAGAAAGATCCAGCCATACACCGCTGACAAGAATCTCTGGATCCACTTCTTTCAAGACAGTCTCTCAGGGACTCAACTTGAGTGGTTTTACCAACTGGAAGGAGCTAGTATCCGTAATTGGGAAGATTTGGCCGCTGCTTTCTACAAGCAGTACCAATACAATGCCGACCTCGCGCCCACGCGTACCCAACTTCAGGGTATGTCTATGGGTGCGGGCGAAGGTTTCAAAGATTATGCTCAGAAGTGGAGGGACCTTGCTGGCAGAGTGCAACCACCCTTGGCTGATAGGGAACTAGTGGATATGTTTCTGGGGACCTTGTCTGGTCTGTATTTCAACCATCTGATTGGAAGTTCATCGTCCGGGTTTATAGAGCTGATTATGACCGGGGAAAGGATTGAGGCCGGTATCAAATCTGGTAAAATACAGAAGGGTGCTTCGTCAAGCATCGAGAAGAAGCCTTTTAAGAAAGAGTTTAGTGTTGTTTACAGTTCAAAAATCCAGAATAGACCTGAACGCCGCCAAGCTGTCAATGCGGTGGTTATATCAAGACCTGCTGTTGCTCCTCAACGTAACAATCAGCCGAGGGCCGAGAGGCTGCAAAGACAATTCATTCAGCTCAACATGACTTTATCTCAGATTCTGCCGCAATTGTTGAAGACCAACTTGGTGGTTCTAAAGGAGGCCCCGAAGACTCCCAACACTATATCACCCATGTACGATCCGAATGCCCGCTGTGCTTTTCACTCTGATAGCCCGGGGCATGATACGGATAACTGCTGGGTCTTGAAGAACAAGGTACAGGACCTGATTGATGCTAAGGAAATTGAGTTCGAAGCACCTGAGAGACCCAATGTTGTGACGGCTCCTATGCCCAAGCATGGAGTGAATGCTGTAGATGAGGACTCGTTTGTGGTTTTTTTGTGAAAGACATTGTTACTCCATTGATGACCATGAAGAAGAACCTTCTATTAGCCGGTTTATTTTAGGGTTGTGACGAAGGTTGCCGTATGTGCTCTGTCCTACCTACCGGTTGCCATCTTTTGAAGTCAGGTGTCCAACGCCTGATGGATAATAAAGAAATTATGTTTGAGAAGACTTTTGTTCCTTTGGTTCCTACTGAAGAAGTTGCTATAATCACCATTTTCAACAATTCTTCCAAGGCTTCTTCGAGAAAGCCTGTTAGAATTACATCTGTTCCAAGAATTGTACCATTGATCATCACCATTCTTGGGCCTATCCCCTATACATCAAATAAAGTTGTCCCATGGCACTACGGGGCTGACGTGTATTATCACGGAGTTAAACAAGATTTGGATGCTGATACTGACATCAGCAATATTGTTGGACCTGCCAAAGTCACCCGCAACGGAAGACTTTTTTCCTCTGAGATCTCTCCACCAACTGTCCGGAAGCCTGTTGTTATTACACCTGCCAGTGTACATGCTACTATTCCTATTCAATTTCCCATTCTTACCCCTGTTGTCGAGTCATCTGACACTCGGGGCAAAGGGACCATCGGTGAGCCTGCCCAGACGGAGGCACCAAAGACGATTACTGTTGAAGCCTCTCGGCAAGAGATGGAGGAAATTTTGAAGATCATCAAAAAGAGTGACTACAATGTAGTCGAGCAGCTGGGGTAAACCCCGTCCAAAATTTCTATGTTGTCATTGTATCTATGCTCAGAAGCCCATGCCAAGGCTCTGATTGCTTTCCTGAAGACTGCACACGTACCGCAAGAAACATCAGCTGATCAGTTTAAATACTGTGTCACAAGTTTAACTGGTGATAATAGGTTGGGTTTCTCCGACGCCGACTTGACTGTTAAGGGGAAGAATCACAATGGCGTCCTGTATGTCTCCATTGAATGCAGGGGCACTACTCTTGCTCACGTATTGGTAGATACTGGGTCATCGCTGAATGTGTTACCTAAGAAAGCTCTAGACCGGTTAGACTATGAAGGGTTGGAGCTGAAGCCGAGCAACATTGTAGTCAGGGCTTTTGATGGATCTAAGAGAATGGTACACGGAGAAGTGGATATTCCGATTAAGGTTGGTTCTCAGGTTTTCGCATCTACATTCTATGTGATGGACATCCAGCCATCTTATTCTTGTTTGCTGGGTCGCCCGTGGATCCACAAAGTTGGGGCAGTAACCTCAACGCTTCACCAGAAGCTAAAATACCCAGTGAAAGGGAAAATTGTGACAGTACAAGGAGAAGAGGAGTATATGGTGAGCCACCTCAACTCTTTCCGATATGTAGAGATGGATGGGGAGTTCATTGAGACCCCGTTTCAACATTTTGAAGAGGTTCCCCGGACGCTGGCATCAACTGAAACTGTTGTTGAAGATCCTCCAATGAAGATGGCTTCCCTAAAGGATGCCCGGGCTGTTGTTGAGAAAGGTGGGTGTGCAAATTGGGGCCAACTCCCTGATTTTGCACATAAGACTAACAAGTTTGGTTTGGGTTTCACTGCAGAAGCTCAAAGGGCTATTCGGAGTACACGGATCGGAATATCTCCCCTGTTCATCAACAATTCGGGAGTGAATGCCATTGAAGACAATGTTGAAGAGTTTAAGTTTGACAGCTGGATTTACCCAACGGCCGACGGTGGATTAAGCAATTGGACGGCAAAGGACTTCGTCCCAATTTCTTTTATTACCCAGTAATGAGACTTTTGTTTTGAATTTGTAACAGACAATGTTTTAAACTTTACGGCCCAGTGTCTTACCCGGGGCACCGTGGCTTCATTTGTGAGGGCTTTATGTGTGTCATCTACATATATCATTAATAAAAGCATTGGACGTTTCTTGCATTTCAAATTTCGTGCTCCTTGTTTTTCTTTTATTATATATCGCAAAACAACTATTTTACACACACTCACATATACAGGTCTACATCCACTCTGGATCCTACTAGTAACGACTCTACTACTGCCGGTTATGACTTCGAAAGTCCGATCAACTTAGCCGAAGACGAAGGTGAAGATGACTGCGAAGTGCCTGGTGAACTTGCTAGAATGTTACTTCAAGAAGAGAGGGCCATACAACCGCATGAGGAGCCCGTGGAAACAGTAAATATGAGTACAGAGATAGACAAGAAAGAGGTCAACATCGATGCAAATTTGGAGCCTAGTGTTAAGCAACGGTTGATTTAGATGTTGCGTGACTATGTTGAGATCTTTTCCTGGTCTTATGAAGATATGCCTGGTTTGGATACCGACATTGTGGTTCACCGCCTGCCTACCAAGGAAAACTGTCCTCCAGTAAAACAGAAAGTTTACCGAATGCACCCGGAGATGTCTGAGAAGATCAAGGCTGAAGTGATGAAACAGTTTGATGCCAGTTTTCTAGCAGTTACTTCTTACCCACAGTGGGTGGCCAATGTGGTTCCTGTGCCGAAGAAGGATGGCAAGGTTCGAATGTGTGTTGACTATAGGGATCTGAATAGGGCAAGCCCCAAGGATGATTTCCATTTGCCTCATATCGACGTTCTGGTTGACAAGACCGCACAGCATAAGGTCTTCTCATTTATGGATGGTTTCTCCGGTTATAATCAGATTAAAATGGCTCCCGCGGATATGGAGAAGATAACCTTTGTTACTTAATGGGGTACATTTTGCTACAATGTCATGCCTTTTGGATTGAAAAATGCTGGGGCAACATATCAGCGCGCCATGGTCGCCTTGTTCGACATGATCCATCATGAGATTGAGGTATACGTTGACGACATGATTGCAAGATCCCGGACTGTAGAAGAGCACCTTGACCACCTTCAGAAGTTATTTGACAGGTTGAAGTTGTACAAGTTGAGGTTAAACCCGAACAAGTGCACCTTCGGGGTGAGATCTGGTAAGCTGCTGGGTTTCTTCGTAAGCGATAAAGGTATTCAGGTGGATCCTGCAAAGGTGAAGGCCATACAGGAAATGCCAGCTCCCCAAACAGAAAAAGAAGTCAGAGGATTTCTGGGACGTCTGAACTACATTGCCTGATTCATCTCACACTTGACTGCTACTTGTGAGCCAATCTTCAAGCTACTGAAGAAAGATCAAGTGGTAAGATGGAATGATGAATGTCAGGCCGCTTTCAAAAGGATCAAAGAATATCTCCAAGAGCCACCCATTTTGATGCCTCCAGTTGAAGGGAGACCTTTGATCTTATACTTGACAGTACTCGACAACTCAATGGGGGGGGGTGTTGGGGCAGCATGACGAGTCTGGCCGAAAAGAGCATGCTATTTATTACCTTAGCAAAAAGTTTACCGACTGCGAGACCCGATACTCGTTGCTCGAGAAAACTTGCTGCACTTTGGCATGGGCTGCTCGCCGGCTGAGACAGTATATGCTGACTCACACTACATTATTGATATCAAAGATGGATCCAATCAAGTATATCTTCGAGAAGCCTGCATTGTCCGTAAGAATAGTAAGATGGCAGATGATCTTGACTAAGTATGACATCCAATACATGACCCAAAAGGCAATCAAAGGAAGTGTGTTGGCAGACCATTTGGCGCACCAGGCAGTGGATGATTACCAGTCTATGAACTTTGAATTTCCGGACGAGAATATCATGTTGGTAACCAACTGTGAGACACCTGGACCGGATGAAGGACCTGAGGAGGGATCCCGATGGTCTATGTACTTTGATGGAGCTTCGAACGCTTTGGGTAATGGCATTGGCGTCGTGATCATATCTCCTAAAGGCTCTCATACTTCGTTCACCGCCCGATTATGTTTCAACTGCACCAACAACATGGCGGAGTATGAAGCGTGCATTATGGGTCTTCGAGCAACAATTGACCTAAGGATTAAGTTTCTAAGTGTCTTCGGAGATTCCACTCTCGTGATCAGTCAGATCAAGGGCGAGTGGGATACGAAACACCCAAATCTTATTCCTTACAAGGAGTATGTGTTAACATTACTTCAACACTTTGAGGAGATAACCTTTGAACACTTCCCTAGAGAGGAGAATCAGTTGGCAGACGCGCTAGCTACGATGTCTTCTATGTTCAAAGTCAATTGGGACAACAAAGCTCCTCGGATTACCATTGAAAGGTTAGAAGAACCTGCACATTGTTGTGACATTAAGACTGAAGAGGTAGCAGATAAACCCTGGTTTCATGAGGTAAAGAGATACCTTGAAGCTCAAGAATACTCCGAAGGTGCGTCTGTTAATGACAAGAAGTTTTTGAGGAGGTTCGCGGCGAAATTCTTCATCAGCAATGGTATTCTTTACAAGCATAACCATGATTCAACCTTACTGCGATGTGTGGATAAGAACGAGGCAGAAAGGATCATGGCAGACTTACATGAAGGTACTTTCGGAACTCACTCCAGTGGACACACCATGGCAAAGAAAATCCTTCGGGCAGGATACTATTGGTCCACAATGGAAGCTGATTGTTATCAACATTCTTGGACCTGTCACAAATGCCAAATCTATGATGATAAAGTGCACATACCTCCAGTACCTCTGAATTTCTTGACGGAACCTTGGCCTTTTGCAATGTGGGGCATTGACATGATCGGCAAGATCAGACCTACAGCGTCCAATGGGCATCGTTTCATCCTGGTAGCAATTGATTACTTTACGAAGTGGGTTGAAGCAGCTTCCTTTGCTACTGTAACCAAGAACGTCGTGGCACGTTTCATTCGGTACAATTTGATCTATCGATACGGTGTACCAGAGAGGATCATAACGGATAATGGTACAAATCTCAATAATAAGATGATCACCGAACTATGCAAATAGTTCAAGATACAACATCACAACTCTTCTCCTTACCGGCCGAAGATGAATGGGGCTGTCGAAGCGGCTAATAAGAACATTAAGAAGATTGTGCAGAAAATGACAGTGATGTAAAAAGACTGGCACGAGATGTTACCGTTTGCTCTTCATGGGTACCGTACCTCAGCACAAACGTCAACAGGGGCAACACCCTATTCCTTGGTATATGGGATGAAGGCAGTCTTGCCCATTGAAGTTCAGATACCCTCTCTTTGGATTATGAAGGATGCAGGTTTGAGCGAAGATGAATGGATTCAGACCCGACTTGATCAACTGAATTTAATCGACGAAAAGAGACTTACTGCTATTTATCATGGTCAGACGTACCAAAAACGGATGATCAAGGCATTTAACAAGAAGTTAGACGACAAGAGTATCAAGTCAGGGATCTGGTAATCAAGCGCATTATCTTACCTCAAGGTGATCCCAGGGGCAAATGGACTCCAACTTACGAAGGGCCATTTGTGGTTAAGAACATTTTCTCAGAAGGAGCTATGATTCTAACCACCATGGATGGTAACGACCTTCCTCACCCCGTCAATGCAGACATAGTGAAAAAATACTGCGCATAATCAAAGACCCGCTAGGTTAACTGGCCTAGGCAAAAATAAGGGCTTCCCGGCGAACCAAAAGGGTTCGGGCAAAAATAAGGGATGAAAATGAAAAAATTTGTACACCCGGCAAGTCGAAAACCTGAAAAGGCGGATTAGGCAAAAAAGGGTATCTCGGTGGACTGAAAACCCGAAAGGGCGGTCCAGGCAAAAATTAGGGACCAAAGCGTAACACTATGTCTCATCGGATCACTTTGCGACCAGACTTCGGTATCGACTATCAAGCTCGGACGACACTAATCAATCTGATCTACCTTCAACGAAGTAGCAAAGTGATGAGATGCTCGAGGACATAAGGGCAATAGTAGAGTTGGAACCCAGTGGGATTATTCACATAGTTGTTTTTCTTTGTTTATTACAAATTTTATAAATTCTATTTGTTCGGCGGTGTTCTCTCACTAGGATGTCAGCCTCTTGTACAAAAACGCCAATTTACAGGCCAAACTTCAAATCAATACAATTCATCTTCAAAGAAATTTCAAACTGTTTTTCCTTTATCTGTTTTGTTTTGCAAAGAACGTCCAATGTTCATTTTTGATATATGCATCTGACATTAATTGTTGCTCATGAATATTTACATGCGAAACAAAATACGATTACTCGTAATATCAGAAACAGGGGCAAATGAGAAATGTCCAAACTGTGCAGTTTCTCTATCCACCGGGTACAAGGGTAGATTTAGCTGAAGAATATGGCTAAGGTGCTTTCACTCCCCGCAGAGTGAGACAATAATATTAGCTCTCCCCAACTGAGACTTGCAACTGTAGATAAATCGATAATATTCTCCCTAAGCAGAGTTTATCTACCATTAGCACTGAAAGGTCTTAATATTCCCCAGCGGAGTATAAGAATATTCCCCGATAGAGTACAAGATATCTCCAGTGAAGTCTGAAATTTTTCCCATCGCAGTCTGAAAAAGCTTCCCCAGTAGAATTTGGAGAATCATCCCCAGTAAACATTGGAAGATTGTCCACAGCAAGCTCAAAGGATTGTCCCCATTAAAGTCTAAAAGGTTATCTCCAGTGAAATCGCAACTGAAAGATCGTCCCCAACAGAGTTCTTTCCCTTCACAAACAATAAGTCAATCCCCAACAGGATGCAGTATCATCAGCAACGGTAATTCATCCCCAGCGGAATTTATCGGTGGAGTCCTCTACAGAGTATATCTTCCCCGCAGAGAAATCTCCTCATCAGTTTATTCCCCAACGGAGTTATCCTCTCCTGCAGGTTTATTCTCGCAATCATCTTTGTTCACCATCCCCAGCGGAAATGAAGAATTCAACTCTTTTCTCCAGCAGCTATCCGGGATTTATTTTCCCCAGCTACAAACATCACATTCTCATACATCATGACACATGCATAAACACGTTATACAACACAATCTCATTTATTTTGATAACGTCATTGCTTGATATATACCATGCATTGCATACGACTGACCTTTACCTTTCTGGAAGGATGCAGTTAAGTTCTCAGCTATGAAGCTTTTGCCCAAGTCGGAGTACTGACCAGTTCTTAAATCTCAACAGAATTATCCTTGGTTGAATTACAGATAATGTTCTAAATCTCGGCAAAGTTCCTCTGTCGAAGTATGGACGAGTTCTTAAATCTCAACAGAATTGTCCTCGGTTGATTTACAGACAGTTCCTAAATCTGGATGAAGGTGTTTCCCTCAGTCGAAGTACTGACCGGTTCTTAAATATCAACTGAATTATCCTCGGTTGAATTACAGATAAGGTTCTAAATCTCGGTAAAGTTCCTCCGTCGAAGTATGGACGAGTTCCTAAATCTCAACAGAATTATCCTCGGTTGAATTACAGACAGTTCCTAAATCTCGATGAAGAAGATTCCCTCAGTCGAAGTACTGACCGGTTCTTAAATCTCAACTGAATTATCCTCGGTTGAATTATAGATAAGGTTCTAAATCTCGGCAAAGTTCCTCCTTCGAAGTATGGACGAGTTCTTAAATCTCAACAGAATTATCCTCGGTTGATTTACAGACAGTTCCTAAATCTCGATGAAGATGTTTCCCTCAGTCGAAGTACTGACCGGTTCTTAAATCTCAACTAAATTATCCTCGGTTGAATTACAGATAAGGTTCTAAATCTCGGTAAAGTTCCTCCGTCGAAGTATGGACGAGTTCCTAAATCTCAACAGAATTATCCTCGGTTGAATTACAGACAGTTCCTAAATCTCGATGAAGAAGATTCCCTCAGTCGAAGTACTGACCGGTTCTTAAATCTCAACTGAACTATCCTCGGTTGAATTACAGATAAGGTTCTAAATCTCGGCAAAGTTCCTCCTTCGAAGTATGGACGAGTTCTTAAATCTCAACAGAATTATCCTCGGTTGATTTACAGACAGTTCCTAAATCTCGATGAAGATGTTTCCCTCAGTCGAAGTACTGACCGGTTCTTAAATCTCAACTGAATTATCCTCGGTTGAATTATAGATAAGGTTCTAAATCTCGGCAAAGTTCCTCCTTCGAAGTATGGACGAGTTCTTAAATCTCAACAGAATTATCCTCGGTTGATTTACAGACAGTTCCTAAATCTCGATGAAGATGTTTCCCTCAGTCGAAGTACTGACCGGTTCTTAAATCTCAACTAAATTATCCTCGGTTGAATTACAGATAAGGTTCTAAATCTCGGCAAAGTTCCTCCGTCGAAGTATGGACGAGTTCTTAAATCTCAACAGAATTATCCTCGGTTGAATTACAGACAGTTCCTAAATCTCGATGAAGATGTTTCCCTCAATCGAAGTACTGACTGGTTCTTAAATCTCAACTGAATTATCCTCGGTTGAATTACAGATAAGGTTCTAAATCTCGGCAAATTTCCTCCATCGAAGTATGGACGAGTTCTTAAATCTCAACAGAATTATCCTCGGTTGAATTCCAGACAGTTCCTAAATCTCAATGAAGATGTTTCCCTCAGTCGAAGTACTGACCGGTTCTTAAATCTCAACTGAATTATCCTCGGTTGAATTATAGATAAGGTTCTAAATCTCGGCAAAGTTCCTCCTTCGAAGTATGGACGAGTTCTTAAATCTCAACAGAATTATCCTCGGTTGATTTACAGACAGTTCCTAAATCTCGATGAAGATGTTTCCCTCAGTCGAAGTACTGACCGGTTCTTAAATCTCAACTAAATTATCCTCGGTTGAATTACAGATAAGGTTCTAAATCTCGGCAAAGTTCCTCCGTCGAAGTATGGACGAGTTCTTAAATCTTAACAGAATTATCCTCGGTTGAATTACAGACAGTTCCTAAATCTCGATGAAGATGTTTCCCTCAGTCGAAGTACTGACTGGTTCTTAAATCTCAACTGAATTATCCTCGGTTGAATTACAGATAAGGTTCTAAATCTCGGCAAATTTCCTCCATCGAAGTATGGACGAGTTCTTAAATCTCAACAGAATTATCCTCGGTTGAATTCCAGACAGTTCCTAAATCTCGATGAAGATGTTTCCCTCAGTCGAAGTACTGACCGGTTCTTAAATCTCAACTGAATTATCCTCGGTTGAATTACAGATAAGGTTCTAAATCTCGGAAAAGTTCCTCCGTCAAAGTATGGACGAGTTCTTAAATCTCAACGGAATTATCCTCGGTTGAATTACAGACAAGTCCTAAATCTTGATGAAGATGTTTCCCTCAGTCGAAGTACTGACCGGTTCTTAAATCTCAACAGAATTATCCTCAGTTGAATTACAGATAAGGTTCTAAATCTCGGCAAAGTTCCTCCGTCGAACTACTGATCGGTTCTTAAATCTCAACCGAATTATCCTCAGTTGAATTACAGATAAGGTTCTAAATCTCGACAATTCTCCTCCGTCGAAGTACAGACAGTTCCTAAATCTCAGCAGAGTTTTCTCAGTTGAATTATGGGCGAGTTCTTAAATCTCGATGAAGATGTTTCCCCCAGTTGAATTACGGACAAGTTCTTAAAAATCAGCAGAGATGTTCTCTCAGTTGAAGTACATACAAGTTCCTAAATCTCAGCAAAGATCAGGCTCCCCCAGCGGAATCTTCTACAACAACAGGTATACAAGCTCTCGCTAAGGAATCTCTTATGCGATCGACACTCCTTCAGATGGCATCTTTAAGCCCATTCCCGACATCACAAGATTGATACCACTTCATGCGAGTGCAAATTTATGGGCACTCTAATGTTCAATCATCTTCCACCTTCAGATCACGAAAGGCATGAAAGCCAATCTACATCCTCAGGTTTAAGAAGATTGAACAGGGGAAGCTGTTGTACCCAAAAATTTTCCCTCTCATATTCCTCAATACATTGCAAGAAAAATCTCCAAGTTGCTCAAGTTTGCTCAAGAGTTGGACAGACAGGCTATCTCCTAAGGCAGTCAACCCCAAATTAGGGTTTTGTGTTGCATCAAGGTCCTTAAGTCCAAATAACCTCAAGTGATCCCCAATTTCCTAATATGTTCTCAAGATCATCCATGTTAAATTTAAAGCCTTGCAGAGGAAGTTTGCTTAGTCAATTGCTCAAAAGTCCAAAAATCGACTATGCTAGGGCAAAAGTCAACTGTGCTAGGGCAAAAGTCAACTGTGACCTACATACAGTAAAACTTCAATATTTTTTGTCAACATTCTAATTTTGAAGGATATTTCATCATTTGATCAAGGGTTGATCATGATTCATCAAGGATTGCTCGAAATTCATCAAGACTCAAAAGTTGCTAAATTAGGGTTTTGTAGGAAAAGTCAACTCAACTTTGACTAAGCATAACTTTCTCATACTTTATGCGAAATGACCCATACAAAGCTCATTTTTAAGAGGGTGCAATTCCCTAAAATCCATATTCATATCCAAAGATAAAACAATGCACTCACAAGAAGTTATGAATTTTGACATTATAGGTCATTTTTGAAAGTCAACAAAAACACCTTTTTCGTTAAAGCTTATAACTTGAGCATGGAATATCAAAAGGAGATGAGACAAAAAGGGTTGGTTAGAGGACATCTCAAGCTTTCTATAGAGTCCAAGAACACTTCCAAAAGTTCAAAATTGAAGAAGTTATGCATTATTGAAGTTGGACTTTTTTGCAAAATTGCCAAAAGTCAACTATTCTCAAAAGATCAAATTTTGTCAAATGGGCCCATTCTTTTCCACTTGATTTGAGTTTTCATCATTGTCCACGTGCCCTAGCTTCATCCATGTGTCCATATATCATTTTTATTATTTAATTTGATTTTTATTTGAATTTATTCATTTTAAATCAAATTAAATCACATAAAATCAAAAAAATTGATAACCAAAGATTTTTTATTGATTATAGGCTTCAATGGACAGCTAGCACATCTCCAAACTTGTATCAAAGCAAATCATGGGCAAAAATATTGAATTGAATCAAATTTGGATGGTTTTTCATGGAGAATCAAATCAAATTTGCAATCATTATTGGAGCAAGATTTGAACAAAATTTGTTACCCTAATCCAGTACACAATACATAAGCAAGCATAAGGGATGAAAATAAGGGTTGGAAGCTGTGGAGAGAGGCAGAACAAAAGTGCAAAAATTCACAAAAAAGTGGGATATCAAAGTCCAAGCTAGAGGCTGTTTCAGGACACGAGAGTGGTCTCAATCGCTTCCTGACCATTCATACAAGCTACCTGGATCCAAATCAAGCATTTTCAGACGTCCAAACGCATTGTAAGTCGCGCGATAGCCACCCCTGTTCTTGATTTCGCAATTCTGAAATTAAGCATCTTTTGAACTAATACCATATTTTGAATCTACAAAACATTTGCAAGCGATTGGCATCATTCAATTGCATTTATCTGGCCTGAATGGAGAACCACCATAGCTAGGTTTCTTCGTTTTGTTTTTGGGGTTTTTTATTTCAGGCACAATTGGGACACAAGAAGAACATGGCTTTGATCAGGAGGCCATGACGAATCAAACCATGTTCTTGGAATGGATTTATATGGTCTGGAGAGTATTTTAGCATAGGTATGCGCTTTTAGCTGCAGATTCAAATCCGCAGGTATTTTTGTTATAGGTTTAAGGACAGGGACGATGATGTGTCCCCCGTCCATTGGTTCTTTCAAATTTGGTGCGTTTTATATTTTGTTATGACCAATGACTTTTGTTTTATTATATTATTATAGTTTTGTATTAATGTGACAAATGAAGCAATGTAGCGTGGTGGCAAGCGTGTTAGTGCAATCTCCTTCAGGACCTGGGTTCGAATCCCAGGTCCCCCACTTTCTCAATAATTTTTCTCTTCAGGTATTCCCATGCGTACACAAGCCTGCAGTACACCATAGTCCTTCATCCACTCAAGCGCCAGATGGCCAAAGGCCAGATCTGGTGGTCAAAAGCTGGAGGTCCACCATAGTCCAAGTCAATGCATGCATACTGGATCCCAGAAAGTAAAAAAGGCCAGCGTTTTTGGGCTTAAGAAATTGCTATTCACACCACAAAAACAGGCCCAAACTCCCCTCTTTATTTTATTTTGTTTGTTTATTTAATTGCTTTATTATTTTTATTTAATTTTTTCTAACCAATCAAAATTCTGTTTTATTAAATAAAATCACCAAAAAATATTTTTTATTTCAATCAATTTTTTAAATTTTATTTTTCTTAATAAATTTATTAATTAACTAGGATTTTAATTAGAAAACTTTAACTTATTTTTGTAAATAAATAAAATTAATTAGACTTAACTAGTTTTTAACCATTAATTTAATTATTATAATTTCTTTCCTAAATAATCAAAAACTCCAAAAATAATTTATTTTTATTAATTAATTCATTAATTTAGGATTTATTTCTTTCTTAAAATAAAAACAACAAAAAACCTAAAAAATATTTCTTCTTTAACCAAAAGGGTCAAAAAACCCTAATCTTGCGTCCGATTTAATTTTGCACCGCGATTTACTTTCTTTTATCCAATAATGTACCTGCTTCCGGATTGTAATAGTTAATAGAAATTTTAATTATTTTTTATTGCTTTATTTTATTTTTCAAAAGGGTTTGTCTTTGGCGATGTAAATACCTGACGCCTTGTAATTTAAATTTCGCGTTTTATTTTCCGCAAATTATAACTGCTAGATGTTTGATAATAGGGTTTGCATGACAAGACTGAATGTTAATCCTAAAATCAACTTAGATCACCCCTAACATGTACAAAGATAAAAATAAACTGAAAACGACACACTCGCACATGCGCACTCTTAGGGTACACCCCACTTGGTTGCCTTCGTACGCGGTCATTGAGTATAGGTCGTTTTAGAGGTCTCCCTCTTGTCTAAAAGATCATAGTAGCCTCGAAACAGTTGCCTCGGATATTGTTGCCTTAAACAAATTATCTAAGACATTAGGGTTATCGCTAAGGCGTCCTAACATTGCTTTAGTGACCGTAAGTCCCGCATTCGAATTGACCCTCAAATTCCAACGACGGTGCTACCTACTCATCAATAGTAGGATAGCATTGTCTAAAGGAAATTAGCATAGAACGATTCCTTTTTCGAGTAGGTAGATGGTTCTTAGATACTTGCTCTTTCAAAAACAAAAACTTTTCACACTTACACTCCTTTTCGAACAAAGTTTTCAAAAATACTTCATACGCTCTTAAGGACAGAAGCAAGAGTTAAATCAAAGTTTCAAATAAAAAACTTTTTCAAACCCACAAGCACAAAGAAAAAATTTTTGAAAACATTTGAGCAAGTACCTAAGAGCCCGTGGATAACCACGGATATAAAGGGTGCTAATACCTTCCCTTTCTATAATCTACCCTCCGAAACCGAGAAATATCTCGAAAAAGGAATTTTTCTATGTTTTTTTTCCTTTCCTTGTTGGATAAAATAAAAGTCGTTGGCGACTCTTGCTTACCGCGACATTTTGCGAAAACAAACGCAAAACGCAAACCAGCATTCCAAAAAACAGTCAGTTCTTCCCACCGTATCACACTGAGGAATTAGCAAGATTGTTAAAACAAGAGGAAAAGGTCATCCAGCCGAATCAGGATTCGATTAAGGTGGTGAATATTGGCACAGAAGAGGTAAGAAGAGAAGTCAAGATAAGGGCAAATCTCGAAGAAAGTATAAAGGTCAGATTGATTGAGCTACTCCATGAGTATTCTGATATCTTCGCTTGGTCTTATAAGGATATGCCTGGGTTGGATACAGACATAGTGGTGCATCAACTACCGCTCAAAGAAGGTTGTTCCCCTATCAAGCAAAAGCTCCGAAGAACTCATCCTGAGATGTCCAAGAAGATCAAAGAGGAGGTCCATAAGCAGTTGGATGCGAATTTCTTAAAGGTTGTCAATTATTCGCCATGGATTGCAAATATTGTGCCTGTGCCCAAGAAGGATGGTAAAGTCAGGATGTGCATGGATTATAGGGATTTGAACAGGGCCATCCCTAAAGATGATTTCCCTCTTCCGCATATTGATGTGTTGGTCGATAATACTGCTCATTCCAAAGTATTTTCGTTCATGGATGGTTTTTTGGGTTACAATCAAATTAAGATGGCTCTGGAGGATATAGAGAAGACAACATTCATCACGCCTTGGAGAACCTTCTGCTATAAAGTTATGCCGTTTGGTTTGAAAAATGTTGGGGCAACATATCAGCGTGCCATGGCCACTCTCTTTCATGATTTGATTCACAAAGAGATTGAGGTATATGTGGATGATATGATTGCTAAGTCTGACATGGAAGAGGAACATCTTGTTCATCTGGAAAAATTGTTCGGAAGGCTGAGGCAGTTCTTGCTGAGGGTGAATCTGAATAAGTGCACCTTCGGGGTGAGATCTGGCAAGCTATTGGGTTTTATTGTAAGTGAAAAAGGTATCGAGGTGGACCCGACCAAGGTAAAAGCGATACAGGAAATGCCTGAGCCAAGGACAGAGAAGGAAGTACGTGGTTTCTTGGGAAGGTTAAACTACATTTCTAGATTTATTTCTCATCTCACAGCCACCTGTGAACCTTTGTTCAAGTTGTTGAAGAAGTGTCAGACAATGAAGTGGAATGAGGATTGTCAAAAGGCCTTTGACAAAATAAAGGAGTATTTGCAGGAACCTCCGACACTTATGCCGCCAGTGGAAGGAAGGCCACTAATCATGTATTTAACTGTGTTGGAAAGCTCAATGGGTTATTTCCTCGGTCAACACAACGAGACAGGGAAGAAAGAGCAGGTTATTTACTACTTGAGTAAGAAGTTTACAGAGTGTGAGTCAAGGTACTCATTGCTGGAAAAGACTTGTTGTGCGCTTTCCTGGGCCGCCAAACGTTTGAGGCAGTACATGTTAACTCACACCACCTACTTGATATCCAAAATGGATCCAATCAAGTACATTTTTGAGAAGCCAGCTGTTGTACCCCAAAATTTTCCCTCTCATTTCTTCAACGTTTTCTCATCACAAGATTCTTGGAGCTCAAGATCAAGTTAGGGTTTGCTCTGCTCAAGACTCCTCCTTGCACTGTTGACCCAAATTAGGGTTTGAGTTTGCACAAAGATGTTTTGACCCAAAATTCCCAAAGTGACTTTCATGTTTCATGTTGGACTCACAAGTTTATCCATACCAAGTTTCAAGCCTTGATTCCAATCTTTGCCCAGTCAATTGGACAGTTGACCTAGAAATCAGCTGTATTGGGGGAAAAGTCAACTGTGGCCAATTGACAGTCAAACTTCATAATTTTTTACCCACATCAACATAATGAACTCATATGAACCATTTGGTCAAGTTTGGATCACAGTTCCACAAGAAATTTGATCAGATCACCAAAAGGGCAAAATGGTCATTTTTAGGGTTTTGACTGCACAAAGGCAATTTTTGACTGTTTGACTTAACCAATGGCAAACCAAGATCACATATGGACTCAAGAACTCAATGGAATTGTCTTGACACATTCAACAAGTTCAAAAGATCTCAAATGCACAGGATTGACAGATGAATTTTCCAGTCAACTGATCAAAATTTGACTGTATACTGAAAAGTCAAACTTTGACTTTTTGGTCAAAATCAAGTGCCAAGATTCATTTTTCATCAAGACATGTCAAATTATGAAACTTGTTCATCAAGAAACCCAAAATTGCAAATTAGGGTTTAAGATGAGAAAATTTCATAACTTAGAATTTTTCTAAGTTATGAAATTTCCTTATTTTTTTCTAACTTTGCCCCATTTTTTCACCAAGATGCAAATGGATTCAAAAAAAACTCAAAACATGGAAGTTGTAGTCCATTGCAAAATCTACAAATTTGATTCACAAAGTTTTCTCAAAGGAAGCTTGTAGCTCAAGTTATGATTTTTGGAACAAGGGTGCAAAACATTTTTAACTTAGAAAAATTTTGACCTATTCTAGGCAGGATTTTTGCCCAACTTCATGGCCATTTTTCACATGCTTCCACTTTGATTTTCAATTTTCATTACAAAGATGGATTGTAGTACACATTCCAAGATTTCCAAATTGTCCAAGAACTTCTCAAACAACCTTGTGGTTAGGGAGAATCGAATTTACAAAGTTGGGAAAAATTCACTTTTGTTCTTGGCCAAGGCTTGTTCATAACATTGGCATTTTTCAAATCAGCTTGTACAAGCTAGCTTGCAGACCTCAAAACCAGTCTCACACACCATAATTAAATGCCTAACCATTGTGCTAAGATGTTATTTTATTCATTTGGTCATTACATGCAAGATTAATCTTTAAATGGAAAAAGCATATTTGCCATTTTGGAAAAGAGGCACTTTATGTCAAATAACAAATCCAAGAGGCATGGGCCAGATCTTTGAAGCTAGAATTTGTACACAAATCCCTCTGATCAAGAACAAGATGGGCAGCATACTTTAGGGAATTACACAGGCCTGTATTGAAACTTACATTTTCTTACTTCAAAAACAAGAAACATTGCAAAACGACACCAATATCTCATTCCTGTAAACACCAACCTAAGCAAACTTTGCAAACATCGTTCACACTCCCTAACTGACGTAAAACACGATTCCTTCATCCTCAATCCATCCTCATATCCAAAATCATAGTTTTTCTGCAAAACAGAGTGCCTGCTGCAGATTGACTTCCATAATCCATTCCACTCGTGCATTTTGACTAAAACCAGTTCAAACACATTCTATATCATCCACACAAACTATCCCAAGCATTAAATCCAATCTGTAACATCCTTAACATCATTTTCCATTTTTGCTTTCAAGCTGTGTAGGTGGACTTCCATAGCACGATACAGGCAGTTTCAGAGCAAGCCAAGCATAGGAGAAGCATCCTCGGACTTCAGGCAAGCTGTACCAAAGCTCAAACTCCATTGAAGATACCTCCATTGCTGTACACGACTCAAGCTGAAACAGGTAAAAATATGAACTTCTATCTCTCTATCCAGGCATGATTAAGCTTAGGTTTGTGAAGAAAGCATGTTCTACTCATAGCCCTGAAGCCATCCATGTATTTACTTTTCATTTATATTGAGTGAGCTGTGAGAATTTTGGCCATGAACATTGGAGAAAAATTAGGTCAGAAATTGGGGATGAAGAAATTCTCCCTCATTTCTGAGAGTTAGGTCAAGATTTTTATATGTATGAATTCGTCTCTTGATGCTCTACATTGTTTATGTTATGAGTTTTTGTTAAAAGTCAAAGAATCAGGAATTTAAATGAAGCATAGAGGGCGCGCGTTTTTGAGACAGAAGCTGGAGGTTGAAGAAGGGTGACTTGGGCTGGGCCTGAGTTGTTTTTGCTCTTTGCACACTTTTTCCATTTTTGCACCCCCCTGGCCCATTGTGTGATATCTTTATCATTTTTTATTGTTTCTTTTTTATTCTGATTTTATATTTTTATTCAAACATTAAAAATATTTTTCCTCATTTTTTTTGCATTTATTTGGCATTTATTTGTTTTTGTTTAATATATGTATATAGATAAATATAATACTTTTTATTTAAAACACTAAAAAATAAGACAAAAATATATTTTTTAGTTATTATTTTTTTGTTTACATTTTGAAAACATTTTCTAAAAATATACATTTTTTAATAATTAATATTTTATCTTGGCATATATATATTTAGTATATTTAATATATAATATAAATACTTGTATATTTTCTTAGATATTTAGGACAAAAATATAGAAATAATACATTTTTATTTTTATTAATATATGACACTAAAAAATATTCTTTTTCTTTACAATATACTTCTTTTTATTTTATTTTTGTATAAATAAATATATATAAATATTGTATATAATTAATAAATAATTGTTATTTATCCAAAAATTAGGGTTTTGCCCTAAACCATAAAAAACTCCAAATTTAACTTTTTTATTTTTGTTTATATTTTACATTGAAAAATACTTTTACATACATAAAAAAACATTTTTGTGCATAATACATTTTGCATATTTATTGTATTTATTTAATTATTGTACAATTAAATAATTTGTATATTCGATATGGATGTAATAGTTTTAGATTTAATTTCTTGCTAAATATCCCCCCATTCAAACATTTGTACCCCCATCCCCATAATCATGTTGTAATAATTTAGGACTTTAAATTTCCGCATTTAAAAGCTTTCAAATTATGCCATGATAGACCTAGGGTTTGTATGCAAATCAACCAACAAATAGCTTGACTAATACAAAGACAAAAAAACATGAAAATGGACAACACCAATCACACTTGCACCCTTAGGGTTACTCCACTTGTTGCCTTCAAAAATGGGCCATGTTGCATGTTGAGTGTCTTTGGCAAAACAAAACAAATCAAATGATCATAGTCCCTCGATGACGCTTTCTCAAGTTGCCTAAAAAATGATCAAGTCCCTTAAAGGAAAAATTGCCGAAGACACTTGGCACTATTGCATTCATGGTCTAAACGATGACCCGCGCCCGTCCCGTTAATATCCTAACACAAGATTTTCCACCAAATACAATGGTGGAACAATACTGTTAAAAGGGTTAAAACATAGAAAAAATCTTTGAGTAAATTTAGGGGTAGACAACTCTTAGTTACTTGATCAATCTTGCAAAACAAATCCTTGCCTACTTTCAAAACACACTCCACAACACAAATTCAAAACAACTTTCAAAACCATGAAACATATTTTCAAAAAGACAAACACCTTTTGTAAAACATTCGAGTAAAGAATTGTTACAAGGGTTGCCTAGACAAGGCATCTTTTTCAAAACATTTTCAAAAACCACACACACAAAGCACCATTTCAAACAATTGAAAGCACCATTTCAAACAATTGAAAATGCAAGGCAAGTGATCTAAGAAAGTAACTAAGAGCCCATGGATAACCATGGATAAAAAGGGTGCTAATACCTTCCCTTTCTATAATCTACTCCCCGAACCCAAGAAAACATCTCAAAGGTTTTTCCTGTGCTTTTTAACCTTTCCTTAGGATAAAATAAAAAGTCGGTGGCGACTCTTGCTAAACCGAAACATTTGCGAAAACAAACGCAAAACCTCAAGTCAGTTCTCCCACCGTATCACACCAGCTCTTACAGGCAGGGTAGCCCATTGGCAGATGATACTCACCGAATATGATATCCAATAAACTACTCAAAAAGCAATTAAGGGTAGTGTACTGGCCGACCATCTTGCTCATCAACCCATGAACGATTATGAACCGATGAAGTTTGATTTCCAAATGAGGAAATTGTGTATATTCGGGATTGTAATATGCCAGACCCAGACGAAGGACCCGAGTCGGGATCACATTGGACTCTTGTTTTTTATGGTGCCTCCAATGCCATGGGCAACGGTGTCGGAGCTGTTATCACTTCTCCTAAGGGATACCACATTCCTTTCATGGCTCGTATTTGTTTCTATTGCACTAACAACATGGCCGAGTATGAGGCTTGCATTTATGGCATTTAAGCGGCGATCGACCTGCACATCAAATTTTTGAAAGTTTACGGGGATTCCAATCTTGTTATTAGCCAGATTAATGGAGATTGGGAGACTCGCCATCAGAACCTAATTCCGTATCGTGAGAATGTTATGAAGCAGATTTCGTACTTTGAAGAGATCACGTTTGAGCACATTCCCAGAGAAGAAAACAATCTAGCTGATGCACTGGCAACTTTGTCCTCCATGTTCAAGGTTAAGTGGGCTAATGAGGCACCTTCCATTACCATCAGAAGTTTGAGTGAGCCAGCTTTCTGTTTTGAGGCCAGTTTGGAACCAGATGGTAATCCTTGGTTTTATGATGTTAAACGATATCTTGAAACACAAGAGTACCCTAAAGAGGAATCCGTCATATATAAGAAGTTCTTGAGAAGATTTTCAGCCAAGTTCTTTCTCAGTGGTAGTGTGTTGTATAGAAGGCATCATGACGGTTTACTGCTCAGATGTGTTGACCAGAAAGAAGCACCTAGAGTCATTGAAGAGATACATGAAGGTGATTTCAGGACCATTCCAACGGGCATACCATGGCTAAAAAGATCTTGCGAGCAGGTTATTATTGGTCCACCATGGAGACTGACTGCTACAATCATGCACGGGTTTCCACAAATTTCAAGTCTATGCTGATAAGATGCATGTGCCGCTGGTACCTTTGAATGTCTTGACTTCCCCTTGGCCGTTTGCGATGTGGGGGATTGATATGATCGACAAAATTGAACCGACTGCGTCTAACAGGCACCGTTTCATCCTGGTTGCCATTGATTATTTTACAAAATGGGTCGAAGCTGCATCCTATGCCAATGTCACCAAGCAGGTGGTAACGCGATTCATTTAGCACAATATTATCTGTCTCTACGAAGTGCCTGAAAAGATCATTACCGATAATGGGTCTAATCTGAACAACAAAATGATGAAGGAGCTTTGTGAGTCCTTCAAAATCAAGCATCATAACTCTTCCCCATACCGATCAAAGATGAACGGCACTGCCGAAGAAGCCAATAAGAATATCAAGAAAATCGTGCAGAAGATGGTAGTAACCTATAAAGATTGGCATGAGATGATGCCTCTCGCGTTGCATGGTTATCGCACCACTGTGTGCACTTCGACTGGGGCAACCCCATTTTCATTGGTGTACGGCCTGGAAGCAGTATTGCCGGTAGAAATTGAGATTCCTTCTCTTAAGATCATGAGAGATGTTGAGCTGGAAGAAAGTGAATGGGTACAGAATCGTCTAGATCAGTTGGAACTTATTGACAAGAAGAGGTTGACGGCTGTATTTCATGGTCAGGTATATCAGTAAAGGATGAGGAAAGCTTTTGATAAGAGGGTGCGGCCTCAGTGTTACAAGCCATGTGACCTTGTGCTAAAGAGGATAATTCTTCCCCAGGGAGATCCTAGGGGAAAATGGGTTCCGACTTATGAAGGTCCTTTTATGGTCAGAAAAGTTTTCTATGGAGGAGTGATGATGCTCACGACTATGGATGGAGAGTACTTCCCTCTCCCTGTGAATGCTGATGTAGTTAAAAAATATTTTGCATAAAAAAATAAAAATACCCGCTAAACTGAAAACCCGAAAGGGCAGTTTAGGCAAAAAGAGGGTGTCCTGGTGAATCAAAAACCCGAAAGGGCAATCCAGGCAAAAGTTAGGGACTTAAAGAAAATGACTGCGCTCAGCATGAGATCCTTTGTTTCTTTCCTTCGTTCTGTCACCTGGCATAAGCTCGAAGTTAATCCAAGAATGATCTGTCTGAAAGTAGGAAGATGAAAGTGTGAGAGTCATAGCAGAGTCGGGACTTGATGG
This sequence comes from Vicia faba, assembly GCA_948472305.1. Classification (NCBI taxonomy): domain Eukaryota; kingdom Viridiplantae; phylum Streptophyta; class Magnoliopsida; order Fabales; family Fabaceae; genus Vicia; species Vicia faba. The sequence continues at coordinate 87,032,969 of OX451738.1, read as the reverse complement.
ATATTCACATTCACATTGCCATTTGTAAACACTTGTTTACTTTGATTTTGTAATTACTTGCTTCCATTTGTAAATGCCTTTTTCACAGTCCAATTTCTCAAAATCAATAGAATATCTTCTTTCAAGTATACGTATACGTTTCTTTTCTCCCTTTTTACTATTTTGTTTGCAAAAACGTCCAATATTTTGATAAGCATGTGCATATAAACTTCGTGGGCCTTACACGGAAATGGTAATCTAAGTCATGGTTGGTTGATCGCTTGAAATGCGGATAACAAACGCAACCACTACTGTGCAAGGGGCATGTTTGGTTCTCCGTTTGATGGATTTCTCTTTACTGGTGGATGCCTTGCCATTTTGTTTCACCGCTCTGTGCTGTTGACAAAAGTCATGGGTCAGGGTAATGTCAAGATTACGGAAGGTCAGCAAGATCGGCGAGCCTAGTTGGAGATATCTCTTCCCCATAATGGCTTTTATTACGTCTCTTTGCCGTACTTTCATGTGTTATCTTGATTGATTTTTTTAGCATTGTCTGCATATAGGATTTTGTTTATGGCCGAATGTCAGTCTTGATGCGTTGAATATTTTTGCCTTGAAGAAATTGTTTCATTTTACTTAATCCATCCAGTATCACTCTTTAATCGTTTTTTTTGGGAATTTTGATACCAACTGCGCCAATTCTTTTGATTAGCCAAGAGTTTGGAGGAAGGAGTTTAGCTAAAAACGATGACTGTTGTGGTATGCTTTTGAGTAGAACCCCGTTGACGATGTACAGGCATTGTTTCAATCCCCAAAAACCGAAGATATAAGAGAGTAAGACCCTCGTTAACCCCTCTGAGCCTTCGAAGTAGGAGTTTCTTTTCCGTTCAAAAAAAAAATAAAAAAACCTTTTTTTTAACCAGGGGCAGGATAGATGTTCAGTTGATTTGCCCAAGCATTCAAATTTCAGAAGGAATGTTTCATCTGAGGATCACCACATTTTATCTTTCGCATCATGAGATCGGGAAAAATGTCTAAACCACGATGTTCATTTCCTTACAAAGTCCTGAGGTCGAGATCGAATCGATACAATAATGGCTATCCCTCACCGACCAAGGAATGAGACATTCGTTTTTCAAAAAAAAAGGGTTCAAAAGTCATGTTGACTTGTTCAAAGCGGAAAGCATAAATAAGAAAGAAACAAAAAGCCCCTCTAAGTCGAATTTTGAAAACAAGTCGCTTAGGAAAAAGTTAGGGCATCCCGCTGGACTCCCAAAATTGAAATTCAAAAGATTTTGTCCAGGCAAAAGTTAGGGAAAAGAGAGCCTAAAAGGCAAAAAAAAAGGGGGATTATTTAATGAAATGTTCATCAAAAGAAGAGGAACAATAATATCAAAGACAAAAGAAGCAAAAGTTTAGTGACAATCATGTTGGAGAGTTTGTCGTGATCACTCAACCATTTTGAATCCTTTTGAAAGATGAATGCTTGTGATAAGTCAACTAAACTTAGGACAGGAGAACATCACGAAGGGGGTGGGCACCAAATAACTTGAGCCTTGAAAAACTTTATTCTAAAGAAACCTCGAATCAGGCCACGTTACAACCTTTAAAAGTCCTAACTGAAACAAGGGTTTAACTCGAAAGCATACTACAACGGGATAACGTTTCCTAAACTCCCCAAATATGCGTTGCATATCTATGTTGGTATCTTATCACCCGTATCTTGACTCATTTTTCAAAAAGGGGAGAAATTTTTTGAAATTTTTGCACTCTAGCCAGTGATTCATTCACAACAGAGATGCGACACTTTGTTAATATTTTCAAACTTCAAGACTTAAGTAATCACCGCATCAGGTCTGTCATTCCCAAAATAAACATCATTCTGCATGCAAAACATTTGTTTGACATCAAAAAGAGTTTACACGTTGAACACCTGTAAAGAGCTTAATGATTGTCAGAAAGGGAATATTTGGCTTTCTTCTGTTAGACGGAGCCCATGTATGAATAGGACTTTACTTATCCCCATCAAAGTTTCGTTTCCCCAGTGAAGTTCGTATCCACAACGAAGTTTTATCGCCCCGAGAATCTTCTTTCAAAAGCTTCATTCTAAGAATTCAAGTTTGGATATGTCACACATCCCCAGTGGAGTCGTTTAAATAGGAACTCACTTTCTAAAGAACCTTTAACTCCCCAACAGAATTGCCAATGGAGATCCCTCTCCATGACCTCTCACTTCCCAGCTGATCTGCTGACTAGGGCATCTTTATGTTAAGATCTTGCCTTATTCCCAGTAAGGACGGTACTGTGTGATTATCTGCACGATCCATCCAATGGTTGCATTCCGAGGAAAATATATCCAACCAGAATATTCAACAAAGTTCTGTATCCCCGGCGAAGTCCTGCTTCCTCAGCAGAGCTTTGTTCCCCTAGCAAAGGTTTTCACCCCTCACGTCGGTTTTTTTTGTCTTGGTATCATCCTTAACACAGTCGCGCGCTGTCTTTTCCAGAGATTACAATCTTGCCCTGATCTTCTCCCTCAATGTCTAATCTTCTCCAGAAGCTACAGTGTCGATATGATCTTCTCGAGGGGTTTGCAATTTATTTTTACAGCTCCTCTCAATGTTTGTGGCCCGTTTCTACTGGTTGTTCGGTTGTTATTCCCTGCGAAGCGTCATCTCTTCGAGGTTCCCCATATTTTCTCCTCTCCTTCAGATTTTGCAATTTATTTTTGCAAGTCATGTCTGATTCCGATTTCTTGGCTTTTGGTTTCTCAATTGGCCATTCCCCGGTGAAACTTTTAAACAAGCATCATTACATTGCATCTACCAAAACACGTATCATTTCCATTATATAGAGCATTGCGTTATATAAAAAGAATTCAAACATACATCGGAATATAAGCCATTATTATTTCCGTCATCCCCAGTAATTTTTGCTAATACTTCGGATTTAATCCCCAGTGAGGTTTTCGTCCTCATTATCTCAGTTTCCTCCCCTTACCAATATCCTTCTGACGTCAATCTTTTTTTTTGTTTGAATGTCTACTTTTGATTATAGTTCAGTTTCGCCCTGACACGGTCTTCTCGGATTTAGTCTTCACTACCCTCTCTGGTTCATTCCAATGTCTATTAATGCACATTTCGAATACCAGTTTCGTTCTGATATTCGCTTTCAGCAGGTTTTTAGGTGTACGCCCTAATCTCCTTGCTTTGGGTTGAGCTCAGAGTTTCGTCTCCTCACCTTGTGCATGAAATCCAGTTTCGTCCTGGTACCCATCTAGTTTAGCTTCGCCTAACTAGTTATTGAGTCGAGTTTCATCTCATTTTTTCTTTCATACCTTGGAGCCTTTGACGGTGTTCGTTTACTGAGTGCAGTGTTCGTTCTGCGTCCCTAGTTTGAGATCAGACTCTTTTGTTCCTTGGATTCTTCTATCAGTTTTCGTCATTGTTTATCCTTTGACCTGAGACCAGCAGGTGCTCTGAGAAACATGCACTCTCATTATTTTTCTATGGGTCGAGTTTCGCCTCGTTACCCGTACGTGAAATCCAGCTTCGTCCTGGTACTCATCTAGTTTAGTTTCGTCTAACTAGTTTTAGAGTCGAGTATCATCTCGTTTTTGTTCCTCATTTCTTAGATTCTTTCAGTTCCTTCATACTGTCTATCTTAGTTGAGATTAGTAAGTTCTCCTAAGAACACGCACTCTAGCCACTTTGCTTTGGGTCGAGCTCAGAGTTTCGCCTCCTCACCCGCGTACTTTTTCTTTTCCAGAGTTTAGTTTCGCCTACTCTATAGTTGGAGTTTTGTCTCACCTTTTCTGGAGCCCAGTTTTGCCCTAACACACTTGTCCGGAAGTTTAGTCGCGTCTACTCTTCTTTGTTTTTGTTCTGTTTCAACCTGTGTTACAACTTCATTCTGACGTATGTCTTGGGAGTTTTCTGCTTCTTTTTCTTTCTTCTTCAAGAGTGTAAATTTTCGGGTTCTTTCGCATTCAATCATCTTCAACTCTGAACGCTCGAAAGTTGTCACTTTTCTCACTTATCATGTTGAAGATATTTGAATAGGGGCAGCTGTTGCACCCCAAAATTTACCCTCTTGATTTAGGCTTATGTTTCATCATAAACATCATATTGCATTGCATTCATACATTGTGATATGATCAAAGTACTTTAGTTATCAAGTTTTCCTCAAGCTTTGAAGGTTGATTGCATTGACAAGTTGCTCAAGTAGAATCTTATCATCTAAACCTCTGGATCTTTCAAGCTCAAAAGTTATTACATATCTCAAGATGTTTTATCCATCTCCCTGGATCATCAAAGGGTTGAAGTTTGTGTTTGATTATAAGAAGGAATCACTCCTTTGATTCACTAGTCAAATTAGGGTTTTGTTTGAGCAAGGCTATTGATCAGTGTGCAAGTCTTAATTTGGAATTTACAACATCTCATTTACATTTGAAAAGTCTTTGTACAAGATATTGGTCATGATGCCCAGAGGATTTGAAGTTTTGAGGATGATTCATCAAGTCTCCTGAAGAGTTGACCAAAATTAGGGTTTGGGTTTTCATCAGGTTTTCTTGAGAATTTTGAAGTGAAACTTTGTACATGGCCTCTACACATTTGGAAGATCATGTGTTTGAAGTTTTGATCATCAATTTTAAAGGGAAGTGGATCAATTGATTCAGAGTGGCAAAATGGTCATTTTGGTCAAAATCAGTCAAAGTCAAGATTGACCAAGTGAACTTTTGGTCAAACATCAATTCAAGGGTGTACTTTTCATATTTCAAGTCTATTTTGATCATTGGATCAAAAATTTTGAGGTTTGGGTTGAAACTTGTTCATGAAGAAACCCTAAAAGTTTCTTATTTTGGAAAATAAGGACTTAATTTCAAAAATTCATAGTTTATTCATCTTTGATCAAGAAAATGCAAATGAAACATTCTTGGAAAGCTAAGAGGATGATATTTCATCTCCTTTTTGTCTCATGTCCAAATTGAAAAGGAATCAAGAATTATGGTCTTTTGAAGTCACAAAATTATAGGTCATTTTCCAAAATTAGTGAATTTCAAGATAAATTTTGAGGACCTTAATGGATTCAATTGCAAAAACTCAAAACTAAGGGATTTTAGATCTTTTCAATACCTTTCCAAATTTTACTCATTTGTGTCAAAATTCAAAAATATGAGCAAGTTATGGACTTTGGAATTTTGAAGCATTTTATTGAATTTTGGCAAATATCCAAAATGGCCATTTCTTGCAAACTCAAGTTTTAGTCATCCCTTTTGCTTCTAATCAAACCCATTGGTAATTTGTGACATGCTGAGGCCCATTACACTCATCATTTCGTGGCCATATGCTCCATGAACTTGCTTGGATGAAAAAAAAATTACAAACTTGCCCAAAATTGCAAAAACTCCAACACTTTCTGATCAAGTGGAATTAAGGGCCAAGATTCTAAGCATGATCTTCTGAAGTAATTTGGCCCACAAAACGCATTAGAGGTTGACGGATGCACGAGCAAATCACCTGATCCTGTGCACATTTCACTTTTAGCCAAAATTTCCAATCCTACCCTCCAACGGCTTTGAGGTCACATTTCCACTTCTATGCTCTTCCATAAACTCTATATAAGAATAGGAAAGTAGGGTTAGAGAGAGAGAACGCTCCCATTGCAAGAATTCCAGATCTGAGATTTACACTCTTCTTCTGCAACTTGTTTCGATTCTCTCAATTCCTTGGTGTTTTCTTCAAAATTCTTGTGGATTCAGCTTCAGTAAAGGGAGTAGATCAAGCTAGCACCATTTGTTTGCATCTGGAGTGGAGGAGACAGTAGAACAGTTTTCTCCTTAAGGTAATAATTCTAAACTTCAATCTTCGAGATGTACTTGTTTATTGAGGTGTTTGAGCTTGGATTAGTATTCATTGATGTTGATGGAATGTTTCTGAAGCTTTATAGTGTTTGATTTGGTAAAGAATGCATGTTTAAGTACCCTGAAACTCGCGATTCATAATGATTTTGCTCATATTCCTGACTTAATTGTGAACAATGTGGTTGATGTTTCGATTTGATTCAAATTGCAAAATGAAGTATGAAATGCTGGCTTTAATTTGCGCGTGATTTCATAAAAAAATAGTGTGAAAATGAGTATGTTATGCTGATCTGAACATGAGCCCTAAGACTGAGTGGTGCGCCCGTTTTTTAAGTTTGTCCAAAGGTTGAAGATGATGTGGTGGAACATCATGATTGGTCCGTTTGAATTTTTGTCTCATTTGAATTATTTGTTTTATTTGGTATTTTGTTTGATTTTATTTTCTGATCAAAACATTTTCAAAAATCATAAAAAAATTACCATAGGCCAATATTATTTTCTAGTATTTGTCATTTTTTTTGGATTTTTTTAAAAATAATTCGATTGGTTTAAAAAATTCATAGGTTTAATTAATTAATTGTTCAAAGTTTATTTTTATTTTAATAGTTCCTTTGATCTAAAAAATCCACAAAAAAACATTTTGAACTCATAAAATAATGTAGAGATTGATTCTGAAATTGGTTTAGCATATTTTCTATTTCTAATTAGATTTTTTTTAATTTGAGAAGTTTATTTTTAAATTTTGCTTTATAATTTTTTATTTTAATGCTTCCATTAATTCAAAAATTCTCAAAAAAACCATGTAAGCTTGTTTTTAATCATGGAGTCAGAATGTAATTTCATTTTTGACCTTTTGTTAATTTTTGGCTAGGGTTTGCATTTTTCCATTTAAATAATAGTTTAATTGTTAATTGTTTGTTTTTTTCTATTTTAATATTTCCTTTAATTCAAAAATTCCACAAAAAATCAGGGATGTGTGTTTTTAATTCTAATATTTGAATATAATTTTGGTTGGACATTTTTCTAACTTTTTGATTAAAGTTCTATTTTGAGAAATGATTATTTGTTTAATTGTCTAATTGTTTGAATTTAACTTCATTTTTAACTTTTCTTCAATTCAAAAAATGTGAAAAAATATATTTTCTGACATTTAGGGTTTCTTGGTGATTTCTATGACCTTGGTTTAATTTGTTTGAATTTTGATCTTACTTAATCAATATTTAAGATTAAAAGTCAAAATTTAGGATTTTGTTGCTTATGGTGCAAGTTTCATTTTCAAAACCACTATACCCTGGATTATCAATAGAATTCAAGTCTTGATTAGGGTTCATGAATGTATTGAGGATCTGAAAATCTTTTTTCTTGAATTATTTAACTTGGTTTGACATTGTTTCCACAAATTATTTTGAAAACTTGTCTAGTTTGGTAGTTTTGCCAACTAGTCTTCAATTTTGGGCCTCATTTGATCCCTTCTTCAACCATTCATGAACCCAAGACTTGCTTTCTGACTTCTAAACACTTCAAGTATGATAAGATATTTTTGTTTTGAATTATGGGTCCTTGTTTCTATTTTTGATGTATTTTTGAAGTGAAGGTACCCAATTAATGTTGCATATCTTGTTGCAATTTGTTTGATGGCCAATGAATTTGAGTGAGGCCTATAATTGGGCACCTAATGATCATCTTGATTCTGATTATCCATTATAACTCCAGTCTTTTCACTTAGTCCCACTTTGTCTAAAGGTTTGAACCTTCTTGATGCATCATGTAGGTTTCATCTTCTATTGTGTTCATGAAGTTGTGATTTGAATTAATTGTATATGTTTGAAATGTGTTTTCCCCTGACCTACATGATCCTTAATTGTATTCTTTCCAAGCTCCCATGATCCTTGATTAATATTCAATTGTCAATTCAATATGGTGATAGAAAGGAGCAACATCCCTCTGATTCTTTTGGCCAAATTGTGCATATGCCTGTTTCCTTTTTGTCTATCATGTCTAATGTTTGATAATTGTCATTATGTTGTTATCACTTCATCGTGTTGCATCCATTCCATATATGAGTCATCATTCACCTTATGGAATACTAACTTGGTTGTTGAATGTGCGAGGTACTTTGAGAAAGTTTCCACTTGTGACCTGAGGCTTTTGTGTTTTACTTTATTTGTGAAACACAACTTTTTATATTGGCCCTATTCTTGTGCTTGGCATGTTTGATGGTTTATGCAGGATATACATACATGTGATTGTGAATGCTATACATTGCCCATGGGATTTGTTCATATCTGATAAATTACTTACATCTTGATGGTGTAATTTCTGACTCGATTTGTCTACTGATGCCAGCTTGCTTGAAGTTCTCTGGGTTTCTTTTTATTCTTACTCAGTTGCTACGTATGGTTATCCGTTTGGTATTACACTATTTCCTTTCTTCCATTTTCATTTTGCATAGTTCTCTGATTGCATGATGGGACCTTTGTTGCTGATATATGTCAGGAGGCCCTCTAGTTTTTGTCTAATACATGTGTTGTGTTTGCTATTGATCGATGAGTCACTCAATTTAGAAATTGAGATCACGACTTCGCTCTCATTGCATGTTCCCTATAGGATGTTTATTGCTTTTCTTCTTTGTTGTTGATCGATGAGTCACTCAATTTAGAAATTGAGATCACGACTTCGCTCTCATTGCATGTTCCCTATAGGATGTTTATGGATTTTCTTTTTTACTTGTTGATCGATGAGTCACTAAATTTAGAAACTGAGATCACGACTTCGCTCTCATTGCATGTTCCCTATAGGATAGTTTTGTTATGCTTCCTTTAACATGATTGACTAAGATAGGAATCCATGTATGCTAACATAGGATAGGATTTTCCTTTAACCTTGACCTTAGGGTCAACCATTGTATGATAACACTAGGGATAATGCTAGGCTAGTTTCTCTTAGTTGTTTTTTTTTCCTTTCTTTGCATTTTGCATCTTAAAACAAAAATTGTTTTCTTGGCAAATCATAAAAACATTTCTAATAAACTTAAACCCTTCTTCAGAGTAAAAGATACAAACCAATCTTGCTTTGTTTGTGTGCCTCTTGGCTTTGCTTTTAAACCTAGCTTACCGATGTTTTGCCATCACATATTTGCTTGAAGCTGATGTTTCGCCATCGCACATGTTTGTTATCCTACTTTGGATCTCAATATCATTGTTAGGTGTGATGTTTCGTCATCCAATTCGTTGATTGTGATACGGTGGGAAAGAGAACTGACTATTTTTGGAATGCTGGTTCGCGTTTTGCGTTTGTTTTTGCAAAATGTCGCGGTAAGCAAGAGTCGCCATCGTATTTTATTTTATCCAACAGGAAAGGAAAAAAGAACAGAAAAATTCCTTTTTCGAGATGTTTCTCGGGTTCGGGAGGTAGATTATAGAAAGGGAATGTGTTAGCACCCTTTCTATCCGTGGTTATCCACGGACTCTTAGGTACTTGCTCAAAGTGTTTTCAAAATTGCTTTTCTTTGTGTTTGTGGGTTTGAAAGAAGTTTTTGTTTGAAAAGTGTAAGTGCAAAAAGTTTTGTTTTGTTTTAAGAGAGCAAGTACTTAAGAACCATCTACCCACTCGAAAAAGGAATCAATATGTGCAAATGTCCTTTAGACAATGCTATCCCACTATGAATGAGTAGGTAGTATCGTCGTTGGAGTTTTAAGGGTCAATTCGATTAAGGGACGTGTGGTCACTAAAGCAATGTTAGGACGCCTTAGAGGTAACCCTAATGTCTTAGATCATTTTTTCGAGGCAACCGTTTCGAGGCAACTTATGATCTTTGGACAAGAGGGCGACCTCTAAAACTTCCTATACTCAATGACCATATTCGAAGGCAACCAAGTGAGGTGTACCCTAAGAGTGCTCATGTGCGAGTGTGTTATTTCGGTTAATTTATCTTTGTACATGTCATGGGTGAGCTATGTTGATTTTAAGTTCATACATTGGATCTTGTCATGCATTCCCTATTATGAAACATCTAACAGTTAATAATTTACGGAATTTAAATTGCGGAAATTAAATCTAAACTATTACAAGGCGTCGGGTATTTACATCGCCAAAAACAACCCTTGAAATTTAAATTGCGGAAAATAAAAGAAAGCGATAAAATAATTCAAAGTCCTCTTCAACGCTATTACATTCCGGAAGCAATTACAATATTGGAATAAATATGGATCGCGTGCGAGAAAATTAAAACGGCGCATTTTTTATGGTTTTGACCCTTTTTTGAAAGAAAGAGATTTTTTGTTATTTTTTTGAATTAAAAGAAACTAGATCTAAATTAACAATTAAATTAATTAATTAATGAAAATATTTTTGGATTTTTGAATATTTAAAGAAATAAAATAAATTGATTAAAAGTTAGTAAAAACCTAATTCTACATTAATTTTAATTATTTGCAAAAGATATTAAAAGTTAAACCTAATTAACACTAAATTAATTAAATTAATTTATTTACAAAAATAAAAGTGATGAATTTAATTTTAATAAATAAAATTTTTTTGTTTGTGTTTTTGATTTTATGAGAAAAAATTAATTGGTTAATTTAATAATAATGATAATAATAAAATAAAATAAATAAATAAAAAGAAATATAAAAAGAAAAGAAATAACCCAATGGGGGGTTTGGGCCTGATTCTGGATGTGAGAATAGCAATTGTTTGGCCCATTTGCTGCAAGCCTCGTTTGACTTTTCCAATTCCATGTTGACATGTTGACTGGGCACTATGGTGTACGCTCCATCTGGGACATCAGATTTGGCCTGGAGGCCATCTGACAAATGATCAGGTGATGATGCATGGTGTGTTACGCCTTGGATGCTACATGGAATAAGCTGAAGAAAAATAATACAAAGGAATTGGGGGACCTGGGATTCGAACCCGGGTCCCATTGGATTTTTGTATAACACGCTTGCCAACTCAACCACTGCACGTATTTGTTATTATAATGGATAAACAATATTATAAGAGAAAAACAAATAATATGCTGGAAATTATAAAAACGCGCGAGATTTGTTTGAATGGGCCAATCGGACATGAACACGTCTTTATCTTCTCCAATGGCCCTGGTTATTTTTCCCGCGGATTTGAATCCGCAGCAAAATCCCTAAGTCAATCCTAAAATGAGCTATAGGCCATGGAAATTAATTCCAGGACCACAACCACGTTCGTCTTCCTCTCCTGAGTCCATCCCTGTCCATCGTTTGCCCTAATTTTACCTGTAGCAAAAAATACCCAAAAACGAATTCCACAAACCCTAGAATCGGCTAGGGGGTTACAAGCTATAAAAGTGCAATCAAATTATGCCAAAAGCTTCCAAATGCAACGAAAAGCACGAATATGCAAAGATTTGGCCAAGAAAACGCAAGAATATGGAGTTTCGATTTCATGTACAGGGCCACTTTCAGGGATACTTACAGCGCGTTTTAGGTGGTTTCAGGGCTTGCTTTTGATTGCAATTGCTTCGGTGGATATCAAACAAGAAGTCTACGTTGAGTTTTTGTCTTGAATTGGCCTCTAACCAAGATTTCAATTCCACACTTTTTCAAGCTTTTTCAAGTTTTGGTCTCTCTGATTATGCAGCCTCTAGGTTATGATTTTCGTGCCTTTAGCTTGTATAAGTATCCAACAATGCATTAGGTTAAAAATTCGGCTTTGAATCTTTGTGTATTGATGATTCAAGATTTGATATGATCCTCCATTACAAAGCTTCCAAAAATGTCAAAAAACTAATATTTTGTTCACAACATGGCTTGATTCGGATTTGATTGTGTACATGATGATATTTAAGACCTGTAATGATCAAAAAGATACCAAGTGATTAAGATTTGGATTTTATTTGGATTTAAATTGATTTAAAATGAATTAAATCAATAAAAATCAAATAAAATAGAAAAATTAATAATTGGACACAAGGCTGAAGATAGGACACGTGTGTAGTGTGATAAGATCAAATCAAGTGGAAAAAAATGGGCCCATTTGACAAAATTTGACGTTTTGGGGATAGTTGACTTTTGGCAATTTTGGAAAAATGCCCAACTTCAACCATGCATAACTTCTTCAATTTTGAAATTTTAGGAGTGTTCTTGGACTTTTTAGAAACCTTGAGATGTCCTCTAACCAACCCTTTTGGTCTCATCTGATTTTGATATTCCATTCTTAAGTTATAAGCTTTGGCAAAAAAGGTGTTTTTGTTGACTTTCAAAAATGACCTATAATGTCCAAATTCATAACTTCTCGTGAGTGCATTTCTTGATCTTGGTATGTGAATATGGATTGTAGGAAATTGCATCCTTTTCAAAGTTAGCTTTGGATGGGTCATTTATCATAAAGTATGAGAAAGTTATGCTTGGTCAAAGTTGAGTTGACTTTTCCTACAAAACCCTAATTTAGCAACTTTTGAATCTTGATGAATCTTGAAAAATCCTTGATGAATCATGATCAACCCTTGATCAAATGAATAATTATCCTTCAAAATGATAATGTTGACAAAAAATCTTGAGGTTTTACTGTATTTGGATCATAGTTGACTTTTACCCTAGCACAATCGATTTTTGGGCCTCTTGAGCAATTGACTGACCAAACTTTCTCTGCAAGGCTTGAAATTTGACATGGATGAACTAGAGAACATATTAAGGCATTGGGGATCACTTGAGGTAATTTGGATGCAAGGACCTTGATGCAACACAAAACCCTAATTTGAGATTGACTGCCTTAAGAGATGATTTGATTGTCCAACTCTTGAGTCATCTTGAGCAACTTGGAATTTATTCTTGAAATGTCTTGAGAAATATGGGAGGGAAAATTTTTGGGTACAACAGTTGCCCCTTTTCAGTTTTCTTAAACCTGAGGATATAGATTGGCTTTCGAGCCTTTCGTGATCCGAAGGTAGAAGATGATTGAACACTAGAGTGCCCAGAAATTTGCACTCGCATGAAGTGGTATCAGCAATTAGATGTTGGGAATGGGCTTACAGATGCAATTTGGAGGTTGTTGGTAGGTGGTCTTGTCTTCTTTGACTGGATTGGTATCAGAAAATCTTTAGGAATCGATTTAACTGGACCAGAGGGGGTTTTGTCTCTTTTGACTGGATTTGTCTCCTTTGACTGTATTTGGTATTTGTCTCCTTTGACTGAATTTGTCTCCTTTGACTGTATTAGCATCAGAAAAATCTTTAGGAATCGATTTAACTGGATTTGTCTCTTTTGACTGGGTTTGTCTCCTTTAACTAGATTGGCCTCAAAAAAATCTTTAGGAATCGATTTAACTGGTTTTGTCTTTATTGACTGGTGGCCTCAGAAAAATATTTAGGAATCGATTTAACTGGTTTTGTCTCCTTTGAATGGCTTTGCCTCAGAAAAATCTTTAGGAATCGATTTAACTGGTTTTGTCTCCTTTGACTGGCTTTGCCTTAGAAAAATCTTTAGGAATCAATTTAACTGGTTTTGTCTCCTTTGACTGGCTTGGCCTCAGAAAAATCTTTAGGAATCGATTTAACTGGTTTTGTCTCCTTTGACTGGCTTCGCCTCAGAAAAATCTTTAGGAATCGATTTAACTGGTTTTGTCTCCTTTGACGGGTTGACTTCAACTGGATCGGCATCAGGAAAATCTTTAGGAATCGATTTAACTGGACCAGAGAAAGTTTTGTCTCCTTTGACATAACTGGGAATTTAACTGCATCTTTCCTGAAAGGTAAAGGTCAGTCATATGCAATGCATCATATGGATCAAACAATGATGTTCTCAACATAAATGAGATTGTATGGTATGATGCGTATATGCATGTATCATGATGTATGGAAATGTGATGTTTTAGCTAGGGAAAATAAATCCCAGATAGCTGCTGGAGAGTAGAGTTGGATTCTTCGTTTCCGCTGGGGATGATGAATGAAGATGATAAACCTATAGGAGAGGATAACTCTGTTGGGGAATAAACTGATGAGGAGATTACTCCAAAGGGAATTACTCTGTGGGGGAGAGATTCTCTGCTGAGGATTTTAACGATAAACTCCGCTGGGGATTCCGCTGATAAGCTCCGTTGGGGATTTCAATGATAAACTCCGATGGGGATGGATTACCGTTGCTGGTGATATCAAATCTGTTGAGGGTTGAATTCCTGCTTGTGAAAGGAAAGAACTTCGCCGGGGATGATCTTTCAGTTGCAACTTGCTGGGGATAACCCTGTTAGACTCTTGCGGGGATAATCCTTTGAATTTTGCTGGGAATGATCCTTTGAGCTTGGCTGGGGAGATTTATTTTGTACTCCGCTGGGGTAAACTTCCAGAGTCTATTGGGGATGATGCTTCAACTCCATTGGGGAAGCCTTTTTCAGACCGTGCTGGGGAAATATGACTCTACTGGGGGTATCTTATATTCTACCGGGGAACATTCTTATACTCCGTTGAGGAATATTAAGACTGTCGGGGATACTCTTATACTTGCTGGGGAATATTCTTATACTCCGTTGGGGAATATGAAGACCCTTTTAGTGCTGATGGCAGACCAACTCTGCTTGGGGAGAGTATTGCTGATGGTAGATAAACTCTGCTTGGGGAGAGTATTACTGATTTGTTCACAGTTGCAAGTCTCAGCCGAGAGAGCTACCATTACTGTCTTATTCTGCGGGGAGGGAAAGTATCTTAGCCATATTCTTCAACTGAATCTACCTTGGTACCTGGTGGACAAAGCAACTATACAGTTCGGACAATTCTTATTGCCCCTGCTTCTGATATTACCAGTAATTCATCTTTTGTTTCACATGTAAATATTTATGAGCAGCAATTAATGTCAAATGCATATATCAAAAATGAACATTGGACGCTCTTTGCAAAACAAAACAGATAAAGAGAAAACAGTTTGAGATTTCTTTGAAAATGAATTGTATTGATTTTAAAGTTTAGCCTGTAAATAGGCGTTTTTTGTACAAGAAGCTGACGTCCTAGTAAGAGAACACCGCCGAACAAATAGCATTTATACAATTTGTCAAAAGAAAACAAAGTAGTTATGTGAATGATCTCACTGGGTTCCAACTCTGCTATTTCCTTTATATCCTCGAGCATCTCATCACTTTGCTACTGGTTGAAGATGAATTTGATTGATCAATGCCTTCTGAGCTTTGATAGTTGATACCGAAGTCTGGATGCAAGGTGATCCAATGAGACATAGTGATATGCTTTGATCCCTAACTTTTTCCTGGATCGCCCTTTTGGGTTTTCAGTCCACCGGGATACCCATTTTTGCCCAAGCCGCCCTTTCAGGTTTTCGACTTGCCGGGTGTACAGTTTTTTTCATTTTCATCCCTTATTTTTGCCCGAACCCTTTTGGTTCGTCGGGAAGCCCTTATTTTTGCCTAGGCCAGTCAACCTAGCGGGTCTTTGATTATGCATAGTATCTTTCCACTATGTCTGCATTGACGGGGTGAGGAAGGTCGTCACCATCCATGGTGGTTAGAATTATAGCTCCTCCTGAGAAAATGTTCTTAACCACAAATGGCCCTTCGTAAGTAGGGGTCCATTTGCCCCTGGGATCACCTTGAGGTAGAATAATGCGCTTGATTACCAGATCCCCAACTTGATACTCTTGTCGTCTGTCTTTCTTGTTAAATGCCTTGATCATCCGTTTTTGGTACGTTTGACCGTGACAAATAGCAGTAAGTATCTTCTCGTCAATTAAATTTAATTGATCAAGCCGGGTTTAAATCCAGTCATCTTCACTCAAACCTGCATCCTTCATGATCCGAAGAGAGGGTATCTGAACTTCAATGGGCAAGACTGCCTCCATGCCATTTACCAAGGAATACGGTGTTTCCCCTATTGACGTCCGTGTTGAGGTACGGTACCCATGAAGAGCAAATGGTAACATCTTGTGCCAGTCTTTGTATGTCACTGTCATCTTCTGCACAATCTTCTTAATGTTCTTATTAGCCGCTTCTACAACCCCATTCATCTTCGGCCGGTAGGGAGAAGAGTTATGATGATGTATCTTGAATTACTCGCAGAGCTCAGTGATCATCTTGTTGTTGAGATTGGTACCATTGTCTGTAATGATCCTCTCTGGTACACCGTATCGACAGATCAGATTATGCCGAATGAACCGTACCATGAAGTTCTTGGTTACAGTAGCAAAGGAAGCTGCTTCAACCCACTTTGTAAAGTAATCGATAGCTACCAGGATGAAACGATGCCCGTTGGATGCTGTAGGTCTGATCTCGTCGATCATATCAATGCCCCACATTGCAAAAGGCCAAGGTGCCATTAATACATTCAGAGGAACTGGAGGTATGTGCACCTTATCAGCATAGACCTAGCACTTGTGACATGTTCGAGAATGCTGATAACATTCGGCTTCCATCGTGGACCAATAATATCCTGCCCGTAGGATTTTCTTTGCCATGGTATATCCACTAGAATGAGTTCCGAAAGTACCTTCATGTAATTCTGTCATGATTCTTTCTGCTTCATTCTTATCCACACAACGCAGTAAGGTCGAATCATGGTTTCGCTTGTAAAGGATGCCATTGCTGATGAAGAACTTCGCCGCGAACCTCCTCAGAAACTTCTTGTCATTAACAGATGCACCCTCGGGGTATTCCTGAGCTTCAAGATACCTCTTCACCTCATGATACC
This sequence comes from Vicia faba, assembly GCA_948472305.1. Taxonomy (NCBI): domain Eukaryota; kingdom Viridiplantae; phylum Streptophyta; class Magnoliopsida; order Fabales; family Fabaceae; genus Vicia; species Vicia faba. The sequence continues at coordinate 87,016,470 of OX451738.1, read as the reverse complement.
GGGGCTTTTCTGTCACCTCTTCAGTCTCAATGTCACAGCAATGTGCAGGTTCGTCCAATCTTTCAATGATGATCCGGGGAGCCTCGTTGTCCTAATTGACCTTGAACATAGAAGACATCGTAGCTAACGCGTCCGCCATCTGATTCTCCTCTCTAGGGAAATGTTCAAAGGTTATCTCCTCAAAATGTGGAAGCAACATCAACACATACTCCTTGTAAGGAATGAGATTCGGGTGTTTCGTATCCCAATCGCTTTTGATCTGAATGATCACGAGAGCGGAATCCACGAAGACACTTAGAAACTTAATCCTTAGGTCAATTGCCGCTCGAAGACCCATGATGCACGCTTCATACTCCGCCATATTGTTGATGTAGTTGAAACATAGTCGGGCGGTGAACGGAGTATGAGAGCCTTTAGGAGATATGATCACGGCGCCAATTCCATTGCCCAAAGCGTTTGAAGCTCCATAAAAGTACATAGACCATCGGGATCCTTCCTCAGGTCCTTCATCCGGTCCAGGTGTCTCACAATCATTTACCAACATGATATTCTCGTCCGGGAATTCAAAGTTCATAGACTGGTAATCATCCACTGCCTGATGTGCCAAATGGTCTGCCAACACACTTCCCTTAATTGCCTTTTGGGTCGTATACTAGATGTCATATTCAGTCAAAATCATCTGCCATCTTGCTATTCTTCCGGACAAAGCAGGCTTTTCGAAGATATACTTGATTGGATCCATCTTTAATATCAACAGAGTAGTGTGAGTCAGCATATACTGTCTCAACCGACGAGCAACCCATGCCAAAGCGCAGAAAGTTTTCTCAAGCAGTGAGTATCGAGTCTCAGAGTCGGTAAACTTTTTGCTAAGGTAATAAATAACATGCTCTTTTCGGCCAGACTCGTCATGCTGACCCAGCACACACCCCATTGAGTTGTCGAGTACTGTCAAGTATAAGATCAAAGGTCTCCCTTCAACTGGTGGCATTAGAATATGCGGCTCTTGGAGATACTCTTTGATCCTTTCGAAAGCGGCCTGGCATTCATCGTTCCAACATACTACCTGGTCTTTCTTCAACAGCTTGAAGATTGGCTCACAAGTAGCAGTTAGGTGTGAGATGAACCGGGAAATATAGTTCAGACATCCCAGGAAGCCTCTGACTTCTTTCTCTATTCTGGGAGCTGGCATTTCCTGTATAGCTTTCACTTTTGCAGGATCCACTTGAATGCCTTTGTCGCTTACGACGAAACCCAGCAACTTACCAGATCTCACCCCGAAGGTGCACTTGTTCGGGTTTAACCTCAGCTTGTACAACTTCAATCTGTCAAACAGCTTCTGCAGATGGTCAAGGTGTTCTTCCTCAGTCCGGGACCTTGCAATCATATCGTCGACATATACTTCAATCTCATGATGGATCATGTCATGAAACAAAGCGACCATAGCACGCTGATATGTTGCCCCAGCGTTCTTCAATCCAAAAGGCATGACCTTGTAGCAAAAGGTACCCCACTGAGTAACAAAGGTTGTCTTCTCCATGTCTTCGGGAGCCATCTTGATCTGATTATAACCGTAGAAACCATCCATAAAGTAGAATACCTTGTGCTGAGCAGTGTTGTCAACCAGAACGTCGATATAAGGTAGAGGGAAATCATCCTTGGGGCTTGCCCTGTTCAGATCCCTGTAGTCAACACACATTCGAACCTTACCATCCTTCTTCGGTACAGGAACCACATTGGCCACCCATTGTGGGTAAAAAGTAACTGCTAGAAAACCGGCGTCAAATTGTTTCATAACTTCAGCCTTGATTTTCTCAGACATATCTGGACGCATTCGGCGGACCTTCTATTTTACTGGAGGACAGTCTTCCTTGGTAGGTCGGCGGTGAACCACAATGTCAGTATCCAACCCAGGCATATCTTCATAAGACCAGGCAAAGATCTCAACCTAGTCATGCAGCATCTGGATCAACCATTGCTTCACACTAAGCTCCAGGTTTGCACCGATCTTAACTTCCTTCTTGTCTGTCTCAGTACCCAGATTCACTGATTCCACCGGTTCTTCGTGCGGCTGTATATCCCTCTCTTCCTGAAGTAACAGTCTCGCAAGTTCACCAGGAACTTCGCAATCATCTTCACCTTTGTCTTCGGCTAAGTTGATCGGACTTTAGAAGTCATAATTGGCAGTAGCAGAGTCGTTACCAGTGAGATCCATAGTGGATGTAGACCTGTATATGTGAGTGTGTGTAAAATAGTTGTTTTGCAATATATAATAAAGGAAAACAAGGAGCGCAAAATTTGAAATGCAAGAACGTCCAATGCTTTTATTAATGATATATGAAAATGACACACATAAAGCCCTCACAAATGAAGTCACCGTGCCCCGGGTAAGACACCGGGCCATAAAGTTTAAAACATTGTCTGTTACAAATTCAAAAAGTTGCATTACTGAGTAACAAAAGTAATAGGGATGAAGTCCTTTGCTGTCCAGTTGCATTGTCCACCGTCGGTCATAGGATAGATCCAGCTGTCGAACTCAGACTCTTCCACATCATCTTCAATGGCATTAACTCCCGAGTTGCTGATGAACACGGGAGGTCTTCCGATTCATGCATTCCGAACAACCCTTTGAGCTTCTGCAGTGAAACCCAAACCAAACTTGTTAGTCTTCTGCGTAAAATCAGGGAGCTGGCCCCACTGTGCATACCCACCTTTCTCAACAATAGCCCGGTCATCCTTGAAGGAAGCCATCTTCATAGGAGAATCTTCATCAACAGTCCCAGTTGACGCCAGTGTCTGAGGAACCTCTTCAAAATGTTAAATGGGGTTTCAATGAACTCCCCCTCTATTTCTACATATCGGAACGAGTTAAGGTGGCTAACCATGTACTCTTCCTCTCCTTGTACTGTTATAATCTTCCCTTTGACCGGGTACTTCAGCTTCTGGTGGAGCGTTGAGGTTACGACCCCGGCTTTGGGGATCCATGGACGACCCAACAAACAAGAATAAGATGGTCGAATGTCCATCACATAGAATGTATAATTGAAAACCTAAGAACCAACCTTGATCGGGATATCAACTTCTCCATGTACCATTCTCTTAGACCCATCAAAGGCCCTGACGACGATGTTGCTTGGCTTCAACTCCAACCCTTCACAATTCAACCAGTCTAGAGCTTTTTTAGGAAAGACGTTCAATGAGGAACCAGTATCTACCAATACATGTGTAAGAGTAGTGCCCCTACATTCAATGGAGACATGCAGGGCATCGTTGTGATTCTTCCCCTTAGTAGTCAAATCGGCGTCAGAGAAACCCAACCCATTATCAGCAGTTAAATTGGCCACGCAATTTGTAAACTGATCAACTGATGTCTCTTGTGGCACATGGGCAGTCTTCAAGAAGGTAATCAGAGCCTTGGCATGGGCCTCTGAGCATAGCAATAGTGACAACATAGAAATCTTGGATGGGTTTATCCCAGCTGTTCAACTACATTGTAGTCACTCTTTTTGATGATTTTCAGAATCTCTTCCATCTCTTGTTTGGAAGCTTCAACAGTAATCATCTTCGGTGCCTCCGTCTGGGCAGGCACATCAGTGGCAATCCCTTTGCCCCGAGTGTCAGATGACTCGGTGACAGGGGTAAGAATAGGAACTTGAATAGGAATAGCAGCAGGTACACTGGCAGGTGTAATAACAACCGGTCTTCGGGCCGTTGGTGGAGCAATATCAGGTGAGAAAAGTCTTCCACTGCGGGTGACTTTAGCAGGTCCAGTAATGTTGCTGACATCAGTATCAGCATCCAACTCTTGCTTAACTCCATGAAAATAAACATCAGCCCCATAGTGCCAAGGGACAGCTTTATCAGAGGTATAGGGGATGGCCCCCGAAACGGTGATGATTACAGGTGCGATCTTCGGAACAGATGTAATTCTAACAGGCTTCCTCGAGGGAGCCTTGGAAGAATTATCGAAAATGGTAATGATGGAAACTTCTTCAGAAGGAACTAAGGGAACAACAGTCTTCTCAAACAGGATCTCTTTACTATCCATCAGGCGCTGGACACCTGATTTCAAAAGTGGGCAACCGGTAGGCAGGACAGAACACATACGACAACCTTCATCACAACCCGGAAATAAACCGGCTAGCAAGAGGTTCTTCTTTACAGTCATTAAAGGGGTAACAACGTCATTCATAGAAACCACAAACAAATCTTCATCTATAGCATTTACTCCATGCTTGGGCATAGGAGCAGTCACAACATTAGGCCTTTCGGACGCCTCGAACTCAATCTCCTTCGCATCAATTAAGTCCTGTATCTTATTCTTCAAAGTCCAACAATAATCTGTATTATGCCCCGGGCTATCAGAATGATAAGCACAGCGGGCATTAGGGTTATACCTTGGTGATGTTGTATTTGAATTCTTTGGGGCTTCCTTTGGAATCACCAGATTGGTTTTCAGCAACTGTGGCAGAATCTGAGATAAGGTCATGCTGAGACGGGTGAATTGCCTTCGAGGTCTCTCGTCCTTCTGTTGATTGTTGTGCTGAGGAGCACCAGCAGGTTTTGAAATAACAATGGCATTAACAACTTGGCGGTGTTCAGGTCTATTATGTCTTTTCGAACTGTAGACAACACTGGACTCTTTCTTAAATGGCTTCTTCTTGGTGCTTGATGAAGCACCCTTTTGTATCTTACCAGCCTTAATACCAGCCTCAATCCTCTCACCGGTCAAAATAAGCTCTGTAAACCCCGATGAAGAGCTTCCAATCAGGTGGTTGAAAAATGGACCAGACAGGGTCCCCAAAAACATGTCCACAAGCTCCCTATCAGCCAAGGGTGGTTGTACTCTTCCGGCGAGGTCCCTCCACTTCTGAGCATAATCTTTGAATCCTTCACCCGTTCCCATTGACATACCCTGGAGTTGGGTACGCGTAGGAGCAAGGTCGGAGTTGTACTGATACTGTCTGTAGAAAGCAGTAACCAAATCTCCCAACTGCAAATATTGGCTCCGTCCAACTGGTAGAACCACTCAAGCTGAGTCCCTGAGAGACTGTCTTGAAAGAAGTGGATCCATAGGTTCTTATCAGCAGTGTACGGCTGAATCTTCCTTACATATGACCGGAGGTGCAGCTTCGGACAAGAAATTCCGTCATACTTAGCAAAGGTTGGTTCCTTGAATTTGTGGGGAATCACTACCCCGGATGATAGACCTAGATCACCAAAATCCAAACCAGGCACTTTCTGCACTTCCATAGCACTCAACTGGTCTTCCAGTTGCTTGTATCTGTCCTCAGAAGGAGGATACTATTCTTCGTCGAAGTCCGTCTCGTTGTCGGAGACCATAGGGCTAGGAGTCCTCCTTTCCTCTTGACTATCTTTACCTCCAGATGAGGTGGTCAGATCAACTTCATTTGTAGCCTGTTTCCAAACCTATGCCCTGTGTTAAACAGGATTGTCCTCTTCTTCTTCTTCTTCTTCTCTTTCAGAATCAGGGTCTTCAGGTCTTGCTGAACCTTAGCAAGATTCATGAATAGCTCTTTAAATTGGGCATTCTGGGCCTGGAGAGCCTTGATGGCTTGCTCAGTTGAAGGTTCAGCAGACATGATGATTGCTGAAATAAACAGCGAAGAAGATAAGAGACCTATAATGGGTACCTGTTTATGAAGTGCATGGGATGAAATGCGTATGATTATGATTTCAAAGACAATCGGGAGATTCAAATTTGTAAACCAGAAAGGAAACACACTTTATTAGAAAAACTTTGGAATTCAAATTGTTCAACTGATGCCCTTAAGGCGTTACATGAAAGGAAATACTGAAAAGTAAATAAAAACTGGAAAGGAAATCATCAAAGATCAATCAACGCTCCCATGGTATCTTCTTATCAGTGCGGACATAGTCATTGAGAATCCGCTCATTCTCCAACTGCCTAGTCAACTTCTAGATCTTCTGCTCTTGCTCGTTGAACCTCTCTCGGTAAGAATCCCGTTCTTCCCTCAGCTGCATCCAAGACCTTTTTAGTGCCCCAATGTCAGTGGGCATATAAGGATGGAGGATGGTTGGAAGAACTCCTTCTTCATTAGCAACTTCAAGAGTGACAGGCCGGACAACTTCATATGGCATACCTAGCTTTTGGGCACAGATGCGAACCCATCTGAGATATGGCTCCATTGGCAGAGAAGTCTTTGGGCCCAGCTCATGTGGATCAGATTAGTGAACTCTATCCCAAGCCTTTATGAATCTGCGACGTTGCTCATCGCTATCCCCTTGAAAATCAAAAATGATACTAGGCATTAGCATCTCATGAGGTCCTTCTCTTCTGGCTCTCCCGAACTGACGCAAAGCTAAGCACGGGTTGTAAGAAATTCCTCCATGGGTTCCTAACAGTGGAACATTGGGGTATTCCCCACAACAATCAATAACAGTCACCTCGTCCATACCCTTGAGAGTCCAGATGATGTCATTATGAGAGAGAGACATCACCCTATAAGCCCAGCCCATTCCTTCTTTGTTCTTCAGCACTAACTTGGGAAGGTGAGAAATAAACCACCTCGCCAACAACGGAGCACAGCACATCAAGGTTCCCCCCTTTCGGGCAGTACGAGCATAGAGATGATGAAGGATGTCACCTAAGAGAGTGGGTACAGGATTGCGAGAGATGAAGATCTTTACCACATTAACATCAACAAAGGAGTCAGAGTTCGGAAACAAAACCAAACCATATATCAGAAGGGCCAGAATATCCTCGAATGCCTTGAAGTCTAGGCTATCCCATAAATAGTTATCCTTACCAACCAAGAACTTAGTCAGAAAGCCCTTTGCTCCACTTCTAGTCTCCCAATTAGCCATTACCTCCTCTTTGGTCAGATGAAGGGCTGCAACAATCTCTTCGGGCCTAAGAATCTTTTCCCAACCAGTAAACGGGGTCTGCTCCAGAACAGAGATACCGAGCAGCTCAGAGAACTCTTCTAGGGTGGGGACCAACTGGTAGTCCTGGAAAGTAAAGCAATGATGAAGCGGATCATAGAATTGAACCAGGACACTCATCATCTGCTCGTCCAATTTGGAGGTGACCAAACTGAGAAGATAACCATGTCTTATGAGGAAGCAAGTAGTATCAGGCATCTTTGCAACCAACTCTTTGAGCAAGGTGGGAACCTGGACAAAGTTAATCCGGATGGTATTCCTACGCATGGGCATCATGATGACCTACAAAACAAAACAAAGATGAATCCCTCCTGTCTTTGAAATAGGTTAGTCCAATGCAAGATGTATGCAATGTTATGATGTCATGATAGAAAGCACACCACAAGTATCCACAAATGGCAAACATGGTAAAGGCACACAAGTCACACAGAGAGCCCTTAGATTTCAGGCTGGCAAGGAGCTTAGGTACTACCCTATTTCAGTTCAGTTGGTTTAAACATGTCCTAAAAATAGTAACCGGGTTCTATAGGATCTCAATATCATTGACTACCCTCGATCGGTCATAATTCCAGTTTAGCAACCTTTTCTTGCAGCCAGAATCATCGCGAGAGTTTAGTCTCAATGAGTGTAGCATACTGGTACTGTTCTATGGCCAAGTTGGTCAATTTAAAGGTTCTAAGTTCAGTTGGTGCTTAATGACCCCTTAGAAGACCCATATTCTCCTCGTTCCAACACAAGGGATATCAGTACAGACTAAAGTGCCACACCAACGTAGCTACTGCTTCAACCGTGTCGGTCTACGCCGGACAGTTCCCTCACAGTTTATTGCTACTTACCTAAAGGGTATCCCCAGATCCGGGTTAGGATCTATAGTAACTCCGATACAAGCCCATAAATATAAAGCATACAAAGCAAGCAATTGAAAATATTATGGTCTAATCCTAAGGTACACCCCACTTATAAATTCCCCAGCAGAGTCGCCAGTTCTGTGATACGGTGGGAAAGAGAACTGACTATTTTTAGAATGCTGGTTCGCGTTTTGCATTTGTTTTTGCAAAATGTCGCGGTAAGCAAGAGTCGCCACCGTCTTTTATTTTATCCAACAGGAAAGGAAAAAAGCACAGAAAAATTCCTTTTTCGAGATGTTTCTCGGGTTCGGGAGGTAGATTATAGAAAGGGAAGGTGTTAGCACCCTTTCTATCTGTGGTTATCTACGGGCTCTTAGGTACTTGCTCAAAGTGTTTTCAAAATTTCTTCTCTTTGTGTTTGTGGGTTTGAAAGAAGTTTTTGTTTGAAAAGTGTAAGTGCGAAAAGTTTTGTTTTGTTTTGAGAGAGCAAGTACTTAAGAACCATCTACCTACTCGAAAAAGGAATCAATATGTGCAAATGTCCTTTAGACAATGATATCCCACTATGAATGAGTAGGTAGTATCGTCGTTGGAGTTTTAAGGGTCAATTCGATTAAGGGACGTGTGGTCACTAAAGCAATGTTAGGACGCCTTAGCGGTAACCCTAATATCTTAGATCATTTTTCCGAGGCAACCGTTTCGAGGCAACTTATGATCTTTGGACAAGAGGGCGACCTCTAAAACTTCCTATACTCAAAGACCACGTTCGAAGGCAACCAAGTGAGGTGTACCCTAAGAGTGCTCATGTGCGAGTGTGTTATTTCGGTTAATTTATCTTTGTACATGTCATGGGTGAGCTATGTTGATTTTAAGTTCATCATTGGATCTTGTCATGCATTCCCTATTATCAAACATCTAACAGTTAATAATTTGCGGAATTTAAATTGCGGAAATTAAATCTAAACTATTACAAGGCGTCGGGTATTTACATCGCCAAAAACAACCCTTGAAATTTAAATTGCGGAAAATAAAAGAAAGCGATAAAATAATTCAAAGTCCTATTCAACGCTATTACATTCCGGAAGCAATTACAATATTGGAATAAATATGGATCGCGTGCGAGAAAATTAAAACGGCGCATTTTTTAGGGTTTTGACCCTTTTTTGAAAGAAAGAGATTTTTTGTTATTTTTTTGAATTAGAAGAAACTAGATCTAAATTAACAATTAAATTAATTAATTAATGAAAATATTTTTGGATTTTTGAATATTTAAAGAAATAAAATAAATTGATTAAAAGTTAGTAAAAACCTAATTCTACATTAATTTTAATTATTTGCAAAAGATATTAAAATTTAAACCTAATTAACACTAAATTAATTAAATTAATTTATTTACAAAAATAAAAGTGATGAATTTAATTTTAATAAATAAAAAAAAATTTGTTTGTGTTTTTGATTTTATGAGAAAAAGTTAATCGGTTAACTAAATAATAATGATAATAATTAAATAAAACAAATAAATAAAAAGAAATATAAAAAGAAAAGAAATAACCCAATGGGGGGTTTGGGCCTGATTCTGGATGTGAGAATAGCAATTGTTTGGCCCATTTGCTGCAAGCCTCGTTTGACTTTTCCAATTCCATGTTGACATGTTGACTGGGCACTATGGTGTACGCTCCATCTGGGCCATCAGATTTGGCCTGGAGGCCATCTGGCAGATGATCAGGTGATGATGCATGGTGTGCTACGCCTTGGATGCTACATGGAATAAGCTGAAGAAAAATAATACAAAGGCATTGGGGGACCTGGGATTCGAACCCAGGTCCCATTGGATTTTTGTATAACACGCTTGCCAACTCAACCACTGCACGTATTTGTTATTATAATGGATAAACAATATTATAAAAGAAAAAACAAATAATATGCTGGAAAGTATAAAAACGCGCGAGATTTGTTTGAATGGGCCAATCAGACATGAACACGTCTTCATCTTCTCCAATGGCCCTGGTTATTTTTCCCGCGGATTTGAATCCGCAGCAAAATCCCTAGGTCAATCCTAAAATGAGCTCTAGGCCATGGAAATTAATTCCAAGACCACAACCACGTTTGTCTTCCTCTCCTGAGTCCATCCATGTCCATCGTTTGCCCTAATTTTACATGTAGCAAAAATACCCAAAAACGAATTCCACAAACCCTAGAATCGTCTAGGGGGTTACAAGCTATAAAAGTGCAATCAAATTATGCCAAAAGCTTCCAAATGCAACGAAAAGCATGAATATGCAAATATTTGGCCAAGAAAACGCAAGAATATGGAGTTTTGATTTCATGTACAGAGCCACTTTCAAGGATACTTACAGCGCGTTTTAGGTCGTTTCAGGGCTTGCTTTTGATTGCAATTGCTTCGGTGGATATCAAACAAGAAGTCTACGTTGAGTTTTTGTCTTGAATTGGCCTCTAACCAAGATTTCGATTCTACACTTTTTCAAGCTTTTTGAAGTTTTGGTCTCTCTGATTATGAAGCCTCTAGGTTATGATTTTCGTGCCTTTAGCTTGTATAAGTATCCAGCAATGCATTAGATTAAAAATTGGGCTTTGAATCTTTGTGTATTGATGATTCAAGATTTGATATGATCCTCCATTAAGCTTCCAAAAATGTCAAAAAACCAATATTTTGTTCACAACATGGCTTGATTCGGATTTGATTGTGTACATGATGATATTTAAGACCTGTAATGATCAAAAAGATACCAAGTGATTAAGATTTGGATTTTATTTGGATTTAAATTGATTTAAAATGAATTAAATCAATAAAAATCAAATAAAATAGAAAAATTAATAATTGGACATAAGGCTGAAGATAGGACACGTGTGTAGTGTGATAAGATCAAATCAAGTGGAAAAAAGTGGGCCCATTTGACAAAATTTGACGTTTTGGGGATAGTTGACTTTTGGCAATTTTGGAAAAATTCCCAACTTCAACCATGCAGAACTTCTTCAATTTTGAAATTTTGGGAGTGTTCTTGGACTTTTTAGAAACCTTGAGATGTCCTCTAACCAACCTTTTTGGTCTCATCTGATTTTGATATTCCATGCTCAAGTTATAAGCTTTGGCAAAAAAGGTGTTTTTGTTGACTTTCAAAAATGACCTATAATGTCCAAATTCATAACTTCTCGTGAGTGCATTTCTTGATCTTGGGATGTGAATATGGATTGTAGGAAATTGCATCCTTTTCAAAGTTAGCTTTGGATGGGTCATTTATCATAAAGTATGAGAAAGGTATGCTTGGTCAAAGTTGAGTTGACTTTTCCTACAAAACCCTAATTTAGCAACTTTTGAATCTTGATGAATCTTGAAAAATCCTTGATAAATCATGATCAACCCTTGATAAAATTATGAATTATCCTTAAAAATGAGAATGTTGACAAAAAACTTGAGATTTGACTGTATTTGGATCATAGTTGACTTTTACCCTAGCACAATCGATTTTTGGGCCTCTTGAGCAATTGACTGACCAAACTTTCTCTGCAAGGCTTGAAATTTGACATGGATGAACTAGAGAACATATTAAGGCATTGGGGATCACTTGAGGTAATTTGGATGCAAGGACCTTGATGCAACACAAAACCCTAATTTGAGATTGACTGCCTTAAGAGATGATTTGATTGTCCAACTCTTGAGTCATCTTGAGCAACTTGGAATTTATTCTTGAAATGTCTTGAGAAATATGGGAGGGAAAATTTTGGGGTACAACATTTATGTTTTGTCATCTCTGTTATGATATTGTGCTTTCTTTTAGCCGATGTTTCGCCATCGCACATGTTTGTTAATCTACTTTGATTCTCAATATCATTGTTAGGTGTGATGTTTTTGTCATCTATCTTATCGATGTTTTTTCATATTTTCCATGATGCCTTGTTATCTCTTAGCCGATGTTTCTCCATCGCACATTTGTTTGAAGCCGATGTTTCGCCATCGCATCTGTTTGTTATCCTGCTTTGATTCTCAATATCATTGCTAGGTGTGATGCTTTGTCATCCATTTTATCGATGTTTTGTTTTATCATTTGATGTTTCGCCATCTTTAACATGTTACCTTGTTATTATTTAGTCGATTTTTGACCATTTCATTTGTTTTATTTGATGTTTTGCCATCTTGCTTGTTTTTGTTGTCTTAACTAAAAAACACAAACCAACCAAAATATATGATCCGAACTACAGTTGCTCTGATTCCTTAAAAGGGATACGTAGGCAATGGGGTAGGGCCCGATCGAGCATAACTTTTATTTTCCCTACATTGTTTTCCTTTTTTCTTTCGCATGCATTCCCTTTTCAGCTTTAAGCCATAGACATAGGATTTGACCACACCCATTAGATTAGACAACAAGAGTGGATACCGTAGAGTACTACGGGCGTGTGGGGTGCTAACACCTTCCCCTTGCGTAACAGACTCCCTTACCCGATCTCGGTCGAAAGACCATGATTTCTCCCTTTTCAGGTTTTCTCGATGTTTACCTTTCCCTTTCGGCGGGATAAAAGACGTTCGGTGGCGACTTCATTGATGTTTCATTAACATCCAGATGAGAGGTTCCGCCAGGTCGTTTCAGTACCTACTAGAATCTACCTACTCTAAAAAAGAATGTTTTTGTCCTTGTTTCCTTTATATAGTGTTATCCCACTATTAGTGAGTAGGTAGCACCGTCGTTGGAATTGTAAGGGTCAATTCGAAAGGGACGTACGATCACTAAAGCAATGTTAGGACGTCTTAGTAATAACCCAAATGTCTTAAGATCATATTTAAGGCAACATTTTCGATGCAACCTGTTGTACCCCAAAATTTTCCCTCTCATATTTCTCAAAACATTGCAAAAAAAATCTCCAAGTGGCTCAAGTTTGCTCAAGAGTGGGTCAGACAAATCATCTCCTAAGGCAGTCAACCCCAAATTAGGGTTTTGTGTTGCATCAAGATCTTTGAGTCCAAATGACCTCAAGTTCTCCCCAATGTCCTAATATGTTCTCAAGATCATCCATGTCAAGTTTCAAGCCTTGTAGAGGAAGTTTGCTCAGTCAATTGCTCAAAGGGTCCAAAAATCGACTATGTTAGGGCAAAAGTCAACTGTGACCTATAAACAGTCAAACTTCAAGATTTTTTGTCAAAATTCTCATTTTGAAAGATATTTCATCATTTAATCAAGGTTTGATCATGATTCATCAAGGATTGCTCAAAATTCATCAAGACTCAAAAGTTGCTAAATTAGGGTTTTGTAGGAAAAGTCAACTCAACTTTGACCAAGCATAACTTTCTCATACTTTATGAGAAATGACCCATACAAATCTCATTTTGAAGAGGATGAAATTTCATACAATCCATCTTCATACCCCAAGATCAGAAAATGCACTCACAAGAAGTTACAAATTTGGACATTATAGGTCATTTTTGAAAGTCAACAAAAACACCTTTTTTGCCAAAGCTTATAACTTGAGCATGGAATATCAAAATGAGATGAGACCAAAAGGGTTGGTTAGAGTACATCTCAAGGTTTCTAAAAAGTACAATAACACTCCAAAAATTTCAAAATTGAAGAAGTTATGCATGGTTGAAGTTGGGCATTTTTTCAAAATTGCCAAACGTCAACTATCCCTAAAACTTCAAATTTTGTCAAATGGGCCCATTCTTTTCCACTTGATTTGAACTTTCCACATTGAACACGTGTCCTAGCTTCAGCCTTGTGTCCATTTATCAATTTTATCATTTTATTTGATTTTTTATTGAATTATTTCATTTTTAATCAAATTAAATCAAATAAAATCCAAATATTGATTGCTTGATATCTTTTTGGCTATTTCAGGACTGAATCATCATCATCATGGGTATCAAACTCGTATCAAGCATTCCATGTGCAAAAAGATTGAGTTTTGACAATTTTGGAAGGTTTAGTAATGGTGAATCAAATCAAATCCCATGGCATTGATGTGCAAAGATTCAAGGCATATTTGTTAACCTAATACATTTTATCATACATAAGGAAGCTAGAGCGCATGAAAACGAGGCCAGGGGCTGCAAGAACCAACAAAACAAAACTTGAAAAAAGTGGTAAAAAGTGTGAAACCAAAATCATACTTTGAGGCGTTTTCAGAAGCAAAGCTTGACACCAATCAATTGCTGGAGGTTCACTGAGTCAGAACCAATCCCTAGCAAGCCTTCACACACGCTCAAACGCATTGTAAGTGTCACACGGACCCCCTCTGAATTTGATTTCGTATTTCAAAATCCATGCATCATTACAAGAAATCAATGGTATATTTGTAACCACCAGATAATTTCCAAGCTTTCCATATTATTTGATTTCGTTTATCTGCTTTGTGGTGCAAAACGCCATTGCTAGGGTTTTTCCTCTTGGATTAGGGTTTTTCATTACAGGTAAAATTAGCCCCATTAATGGCCATGGACGTGACCGGGAGAGGAAGTCGAATGCAACCATGGTCTTGGGAGGAGTTTATATGGCCTGAGGTGAATTTTGGGAACAACCTAGGCATTTAGTTGCGGATTCAAATCCGCATGTAATTTATTTGCAGGCCTGAGGACAGGGACGGCAACGTGTCTCCCTCTGATTGGACCTTTCAAATTTTTGCGCACTTTTTTTTTTATTTTCTGGCATATTAGCGCAATATCTCTTATTATTATTGCTTAATGTATTAACAACTAAAGCACATTGGCCTAGTGAAAGCAAGCGTTGGCAGTCATGTACAGGACCTGGGTTCGAATCCCAGGTCCTCCAAATTTGCATTTGTTATTTTTCCATAGGTTATCACATGCAGATCCAAGCGCGTAGCCCACCATACTCCCTCACTCAATCAAGCGCCAGATGGCCCAAGGCCAGATCTGGTGATCCAGAGATGATGGTCTACCATGGACCAAGTCAAAAGGGCGCACATGGAATCCAAAAAGTCCACCAGGCCAGCGTGTTAATGGGCCTTGGAATTGCTATTCAGACCTCCAAAAACCAGGCCCATATACCTCTATCTCTCTCTATTTTCATTTAGTTTATTTAATTGTTTTATTATATTTTTATTATTTTCTAACCAATCAATCTTTTTCCTTTAATAAAATTAAAACCAAAAAATATTTTCTTTATTAAATTAAATTTCACTATTTTATTTTTTGTTAACAAATATTAATTTAATTAATTTAGGCCATTAATTAGGAATAACTTTAATATATTTTTCAATAATTAAAATTAACTTAGACATAATTAGGTTTTTATTAACATTGATCAATTTTATTTTTCTTTCTTAAAATATCAAAAACCCAAAAATATTTATTTTTATTAATTAATTTATTTATTAATTTAATAATTAACTTAGATTAATTTCTTTCTTAATTCAAAAATAAAACAACAAAAATCTTTTCTTTAAATAACAAAGGGTCAAAACCCTAGAACTCGCACTTGACTTAATTTCCCGCACGCGATCCATTTTATATCATATTTGTATTTGTTCCCGGAATGTAATAGATAATTAGGACCATTTAATTATTTTTATTGCTTTATTTATTTTCCGCATTTAAATTTCAAAGGGTTGTTTTTGGCGATGTAAATACCCGACGCCTTGTAATTTAATTTCCGCAATTTAAAATTGTTAGATGTTTGATAATAGGTATGCATGATAAGAATGGATGTTTAACCTAAAATCAACTTAGATAACCATTGACATGTACAAAGACAAAATTAACTGAAAATGACACACTCGCACATGCGCACTCTTAGGGTACACCCCACTTGGTTGCCTTCGTACGCGGTCATTGAGTATAGGAAGTTTTAGAGGTCGCCCTCTTGTCCAAAGATCATAGTCACCTCGAAATGGCTGCCTCGGATATAATTTCCTCAAATAAAATGATCTAAGACATTAGGGTTACCGCTAAGGCGTCCTAACATTGCTTTGGTGACCGCAAGTCCCTAAATTCGAATTGACCCTTAAAACTCCAACGACGATGCTACCTACTCATTAATAGTGGGATAGCATTGTCTAAAGGAAGATAGCATAGAATGATTCCTTTCTCGAGTAGGTAGATGGTTCTTAAAGTACTTGCTCTTTCAAAACAAAACAAATTTTCACACTTACACCTTTCAAATAAAAACTTCTTCACACCCACAAACAAAAGGAAAGCAAATTTTGAAAACAATATGAGCAAGTACCTAAGAGTCCGTGGATAACCACGGATAGAAAGGGTGCTAACACCTTCCCTTTCTATAATCTACCCCCCGAACCCGAGAAATATCTCAAAAAGGAATTTTTTTGTGCTTTTTTCCTTTCCTTGTTGGATAAAATAAAAGTCAGTGGTGACTCTTGCTTACCGCGACATTTTGCAAAAACAAACACAAAACGCAAACCAGCACACCAAAAAAACAGTCAGTTCTCTCCCACCGTATCACACAACCTTTCCGAGGCAACTTTTCCGAACGGGACATTTGATCTTTGTTTAGACAAAAGAGCAACCACTAAAATACCCTATACTCAATGATCGCTTACCGAAGGCAACCGAAGTGGGAGTATACCTTAGGAGTGCGCATGTGCGAGTGATGCAATTTCAAGTTATTATCTTTGCATATTTAGGGTTTTCTAATCTTTTTAAAATTAACATACATTCTTGTCATGCAACCCTATTATCATACATCTAACAGTCAATATTTACGAAAATTAAAATGCGGAAAATAAAGCTACGCTATTACAAGGCTTCGGGGAGGGGGATTAATTACATAGCCAAAAACCCGTAAAAACGATAAATAACTGAAAAAAATCCTAATTAAGCTATTACATCTCATGAGCAGTTACATCAATATTGTAAAAATAAATAAACGCGCACGATGAATTAAGAACGAGAAAAATTAGGGTTTTGACCCCGTCTAAACCTAATTAAAAGAAAAATCATTTTTTTGGTTGTTTTTTATTATTTTAAAGAAAAAGAATTAAATACAAACCTAATTACTAATTAATTTAAATTAATAAAAATAATTATTTGGCCTATTTGGTTATTTTGAGAAAAAGAAAATAAATGTTAAATCAAGTAAAACCTAATTTTCTATTTTGTTTTAATTTATTTACAAAAAGAATTAAAGTTACCTAAAAAAATTAAATTAACTAATTAAATTAATTTTTGATAAAAAATAAAACCTAAATCTAACTTGATGAAAATTGATTTTATGATTTTTTTGATAAAAAGAATTAATTTTGTGTGTTAGTAAAATAATTCAAATAAATTAAATAAATAAAAGAAAATATAAAAGAATAAAGAAAAAGAGCATTGGGTCTAGTAATCGGCAATTGAGGGGGGTGCCATTAGCAGCTTTTGGGCCCAAAATCTATTGGCCCACGTTGACTTCCTTGATCCAATGTTTGTATGTTGACTGGGATGCATGGTTGACCCTCACGTAATGGCCTTCAGATCTGGCCTTCTGGAGATCTAATGATTGAACCTTGAGGGTACATGGTGGTCCTTATGCCTGTGCACATGCCTGATCATGCAAGTAAAAATAATATGAAACAACACGGGGGACCTAGGATTCAAACCCAGGTCCTATGGCCTTCTCACTCGCCTCAACACCAACTGAGCTGGCACACTTCTTTGTTCATTAAACAACAATCAATCAATATATTAAAAAAACACAAAATAAGAATTATCAGCGCGCGAAATTCAAATAGAGGAATCAGGGCTTGCCACGCCATCATCCCTAACCTCTCTCTGTTGCTAAAAGTCTGATGATTTTTACCTACGGACAAGAAACGTAGGTACAGACCCTGCAATTTTCCAAAATCACATATATGCATGATAAATGAAACCTAAAGCCATAGACCAATTCGCCTTGGCCTGGTGAGCATCATGGTGCCCTTCTTTTGGGCCAATTTTACCTGTACAAGAAGATCCCAAAACGAGACAAAAAACCCTAACAATGGCATATCTCTATAGGGTTAGAAAAAAATGCAATTAACTGTTATGAATAACTTACAAATGCTTCCAGGATTCAGAATATATACATGATTCATGCTACAAATGCCTAAACAATGATATTCGATTTCAAGGATATCTCGAGTCCGTGAATCACTTACAGCGAATTTTAGTGCACGAAAAGGCTTGCTTTTGATTGTTATGGACTCCTTGAATGCCTAGGAAACGAAAGGAATGCTTGGCAAGGCTTGAAAGTACCTGGAAATAGGAAAAAAGATCACCACTTTTTCTTGATTTTTTGAAGTTTGTTCTTCCTCTTACACGCCTATAAACCTCTTTCTTTTGGTCGACACTTGTCCAATATATATCAATGACTGAATTAGGTTTGCAAATGTGCATCCAATCTTTTTCAATTATGGTTTTTGATCACGATTTGATTCCCATGAAGATCTTTCCAAAATAAGCCAAAAACCAATCTTTTTATGTACAAACATGCCTTGCACGATTTGATTTTGTTTCTAGCTGTATAAGGGACCTGAAATATGCACCAAATCTCAAGGCTTAAATGATTTTGATATTTCCATGATCTATTTTGATTTTATTTGATTTTATTGAAATAAAAAATAAAAATAAATGGAAAAAATAAAATCAAGGCAAGTGGGAAGGATCACGGGTCGTGGACCATGTTACAAACTCAAAACAAGTACAAAAAGTTGGGCCCATTTGACAAAAATTGCAATTTGAGGCACTTTTGACTTTTGGCAATTTTGCAAAAAAGGTCAACTTCATCAATGCATAACTTCTTCAATTTTGACTCTTTAAAGGTGTTCTAGGACTTTTTAGAAATCTCAATATGTCCTCTAAGCAAAAAATTTGGTATCATCTCAATTGAGTCTTACATGTTCATGTATGAAGCTTTTACAAAAAAGGTGTTTTTGTTGACTTTTCAAAATGACCTATAATGTCGAAATTCATAACTTCTTGTGAGTGCATATTTTGAACTTTGGAGATGAAGATGAGTTGTAGGGAATAGCATCCTATTCAAAATGAGCTTTGGATGGGTCATTCTTGATAAAGTATGAGAAAGTTATGCTTGGTCAAATTTGAGTTGACTTTTCCTACAAAACCCTAATTTAGCAACTTTTGGGTTTTGATGAATTGTGAGCAATCCTTGAGAAATCATGATCAAACCTTGATAAAATGATGAATAATACTTCAAAATGAGGATGTTTACCAAAAATCTTGAAGTTTGACTGTATGTGGGCCACAGTTGAGTTTTTCCCTAGCATAGTCGATTTTCAGGCCTTTGAGTAATTGACTGAGCAAATTTTCTCTGTAAGTCTTGAAACTTGACATGGATGATCTTGAGAAACTATTAGGACAATAGTGAGCATTTCGGATCCCTTGGACTCAAGTATCTTGATGCAGCATGAAACCCTAATTTGAGGTAGACTGCCTTAGGAGAGAGTTTGTTTGGTCAACCCTTGGACTTCCTTGAGCAATTTGAAGACCTCACTTGAAATGTATTGAGAAATATGGAAGGGAAAATTTTTTGGTACAACAGGTTTGTATGATTATAGGAAAATGATGACATGTTTGGGTTTGATGAGCAAGTTTACTTGCATTGTTTTTGAATTGCTGCCATTTCCTTTTGTTCTCTTGTTGTTGTTGTGCTATGTATTTTGCTGTAGGTTGGGAAGCTTGCTTGCCCTGCTGCATTGCAGCTTGCCTTGTTGACTTGCTTGTTCATTTTTTGGTTTTGCAGCCTGTTCTTGCTGATATGCTTCCTTTGTTTTGTTTGCTTGCATTGCTGCCTTGGGTTTTAAGCTATTTTGCAGTAGAAAGAGTTTACAACTTTTCTTTTCCCTTTTTGTGAACCAAGGCCCAAACCTTGTGATTTGTAAAATAGGAGAAGATGAACTATGATTAAAACAAGCAACCTTTAAATCTGATTCCACATACAAACCCTAATGAGGAATATTCAAACTTGTTTTAGCAGTTAATTCTTGAATTTTCACATGCTTGTTAACTTCCTTTCTTGTTTCTTGGGCACGAGGCATGGATGCAAAGGAAGCTTGGATTCATTACTTGAATATGAAGTAACAGAGACTTGAAGACACAAAATAAATATTCCTCCTTTGTAGAAAATTTGTGATTCTTTGTAACAAAGAAAAAAACTTGTAAACTATTCCATTTGTAATGTAATAAATACAAAGTCCTTGAAATAAATTTGGTGTAATGAATTTTAATATTCAAAACTTGAATTTATTTAAACTTTGCAATTCTAAATTGAATGGTTTGGATTAAAACATCTTGGTTTGGTAACTTGGGTTTCAAGCAATCACAAAAATGGTCAAATAACCAATGCGTCTTGTACTTCAATCAAATTTCTAAACAAAATAAATGTTTAAAAAAATGGAACTTCATTGCCAAACAAATCATGCTTTGAGAACCATCATCAACCTCAACCAATTTCAAGAACAATGATGATTAAGAACACTTGAAATCAAACAAATGACTTGCGACGATTCGATGACTTTCGAAGTTTTTCCAACGCAATTTTCTTTCGATCTTTGAAGATAAACTTGTGTGAGAAATCACCTATGACCATATACAGAAATAATCGTCTCAAGATCTCATAATTTGGGGAAATCACAAACCTTAGAAATCAGGCGACTGCTGTTTAAGATTAGGTCAAAATCCAGGAAGTGACATTTAACACATTCGAATTTTGGTGATCTTCTACGCGTAATCATCTCTTGATTTGTGAAGAGAAATTGGAGATAACATCGAGGAGAGTCATACGCAAGAAGAACCACTCAAAAATATCTAATAATGAAGAAGTTACAATTGCTTGAACTTGGTCTCAAAAAAATTCAATTTTTTTGGGTTAATGGAGTCATTTCCAATCGTCTGAACCATTGACTTAGCAAACTTGTAACACGAGGTTCGAAACTCGGCATGAACATCCTTGAGGAGACATGAAGATCTATGAAGACCATTTGAAACCTTGAAGAATCAGTTTTCTTTGAGAAACGCCAAACCCTAATTGTTGACTTACTGCCTAGGAAGAGAATCTGTCTGACCAACTTCCGAGCCAAATTGAATATTCGAGAAGACCTAGGATAATATCCTGAATAAAAATGAGAGGGAAAATTTTGGAGTACAACAGCTGCCCCTGTTCAATCTTCTTAAACTTGAAAAGTGAGATCGGCATGTTTGTCGTTCGTAGTTTGAAAGTGGAAGATGATTGAACACTAGAGTGCCTAGAAATTTGCACTCAGTGATGTGTTGTGTAGGGAATGGGCTTAAAGATTCCATTTAGAGAAATGATGGAGAGTTGTCGGATATGGGCTTATAGATTCCATTTGAAGGTGATTGTTGACAGAATTTAGACTAAGTCTAAGTTTGACTTCAACTGGGGGAAATGTGAAATCGATTGTATCTGGTCAGGTCTAGGTCTTGCAGTGTTGTAAACTGTTGTTTGGAGATAAGGGAGAAGGAACCTGGGTAGTAGGGCTACTTCGAAGGGAAAGCCTGGATCCGAATGAGTATTAGGATGGCATTAGTATCTGGAGCGTATCTGAACTATATCTGAAAGCTGAATCTGAATGAGTATTAGAATGACATCCGTGTTTGGAGCATATCTAAACTGTATCTGAAAGCTGAATCTGAATGAGTATCAGGGTGGCATCCGTGTCTGGATCGTATCTGAACTGTATCCAAAAGTTGAATCTGAATGAGTATCAGGATGGTATCCGTGTCTGGAGCGTATCTGAACTGTATCTGAAAGTTGAATCTGAATGAGTATCAAAATGGCATCCGTGTCTGGAGCGTATCTGAACTGAATCTGAAAGCTGAATCTGAATGAATATCAGGATCGCATCCGTGTCTACAGCGTATCTGAACTGTATCTGAAAGCTGAATCTGAATGAGTATCAGAATGGCATCCGTGTCTGGAGCGTATCTGAACTGTATCTGAAAGCTGAATCTGAATGAGTATCAGAATGGCATCCGTGTCTGGAGCGTATCTGAACTGTATCTGAAAAAGCCTTTCAATATTGGTAGTTGTTGATTAACTTTATCAGAAAAGGGTAAAATATTAGCCAATATGCAATGTCATGTTGCATGAAATGTATGCATAATGGGATTATGTTGTATGCATTTGTGTTATCAATGTTTATGATATATGAATACGGTGTATGCATATGTGAGTTGATTTGCTGCACTGCTGTTGGATTGGGGAAAATAAATCTCTGACTTTTGCTGAGGATATGGAGTGTAAGTCTTCATGTTGTGAAGTTGAAGTGTTGATGAATTTCCTTTTAGAGAAACGAACTCTATTTGTAAGGGAAACGTCATGGTTCTTGTGAAATCCACTGGGGATTAAACTACACATTGTGGGGGATTTTACGGAGAACTTAAAGAGATTTACTTATCCCTTAAAGCCATCCGTGATTATATTTTTATTTTGTTCATTTGTAAACAGTAATTATGTTCAAATGCAAATGTTCAAAAATAAATCATTGGACGTTTTTGCAAACAAAACACAAGAGTAAAGAAAACAGATAGTTTTTGCACTTTCAAAGGGATATCTTTGTATTGACTTTGAGTAAGTATTTTTGTACAATGAGACAAACACTCTAGTAAGAGAATTCCGTCGTAAAAAATGAAAATTTGATACAAAGAAAAGATAGCTATGTGAAATAATCCCATGGGGTTCCCATTCTGCTATAGCCTTCATTTCTCCGAGCATCTTGTCTATTTGTTGCCTCATCCGAAGATGATTGAATTGATCAGAACCTCTGAGCTTGTCAGTGGAAGCGAAAGGTTACCCGTAAAGTGATCCAACGGGACATAGTCATACGCTTTAATTCCCTAACTTTTGCCTGGACCGCCCTTTCGGGTTTTTAGTCCATCGGGAAATCCTTTTTTTGCCAAAGTCACCCTTTCGGGTTTTCAACTTGCCGGGTGTATAGATTTTTTTTGTTTTATCCCTAATTTTTACCCGAACCTTTTTGGTTCACTGGGATGCCCTTATTTTGCCTAGGTGTGTCAACCTAACGGGTCTCTTATGTGTAGTATCTTTTGACTATGTCTGCGTTCACAGGGTGTGGCAGGTCGTCGCCATCCATGGCGGTTAAGATCATTGCTCCACCGGAGAATATGTTTTTAATTACAAATTTTCCTTCGTATGTAGGAGTCCATTTTCCCCTGGGATCACCTTACGGCAGTATGATGCGCTTGATCACCAGATCCCCAACTTGATATACTTGGCATCTGACCTTTTTGTTGAAAGCCTTGATCATCCGTTTTTGATACATTTGACCATGACAGACAACAGTAAGCCTTTTCTCATCAATCAAGTTCAGTTGATCAAGCCGAGTCTGGATCCAATCTTCTTCGTTCAGCCCTGCATCCTTCATAATTCTCAGAGACGGGATCTGGACCTCAATAGGTAAGACAACCTCCATGCCATATACCAGAGAATAGGGTGTTGCCCCGGTTGATGTGCGTGTCGTGGTACGATACCCGTGGAGAGTGAATGGTAGCATTTCATGCCAGTCTTTGTATGTGACTGTCATTTTCTGTATGATATTTTTAATGTTCTTATTTGCAGCTTCGACAGCACCATTCATCTTCGGCCGGTAAGGGGAAGAATTGTGATGTTGGATCTTGAATTGCTCGCACAAGGCGGTGATCATAGTATTGTTTAGATTCGTACCATTGTCAGTGATGATTCTCTCTGGGATACCGTACCGACAGATGAGATTCTGCTTGATGAACCGGGCGACAACATTCTTGGTGACGGAAGCGAAGGAAGCTGCCTCAACCCATTTTGTAAAATAATCAATGGCCACTAAGATGAAGCGGTTTCCATTAGAGGTTGTTGGCTTGATTTATCCAATCATATCAATCCCCCACATAGCAAAGGGCCAAGGAGCCGTAAAGACATTCAGAGGAACCAGAGGTACGTGCACCTTATCAGCATAAATATAACACTTATGGCAAGTTCGAGAGTGTTGATAGCAATCTGCTTCCATGGTAGACCAATAATAGCCTGCCCGTAGGATCTTCTTTGTCATCGTATGCCCACTGGAATGGGTGCCAAAAGTGCCTTCATGTAATTCGGCCATGATCCTTTCAGCTTCAATCTTATCTATGCACCAAAGTAACACAGAGTCATGATTGCGTTTGTACAGAATGCCATTACTAAGGAAGAACTTAGCAGAGAATCTCCTTAAGAACTTCTTATCATTGACTGAAGCTCCTTCTGGATATTCTTGAGCCTCTAGATACCTCTTGACTTCGTGAAACCAGGGCTGGTCCACTACTTCTTCAGTATTAATCTCGTGACAGTGTGCTGGTTCATCCATTTGTTCAATGGTGATTTGGGCAGCCTCGTTATCCCATTTAAGTTTAAACATGGATGACATTGTGGCCAGTGCGACTGCTAACTGATTTTCTTCTCACGGGAAATGCTCGAAGGTAATCTCCTCAAAATGTGGGATCAATGTCAACACATGTTCTTTGTATGGGATAAGGTTGGGGTGTTTGGTGTCCCATTCCCCTTTGATCTCGCTGATCACCAAAGTTGAATCTCTGAATACACTTAAGGATTTGATCCCCAAGTCCATGGCATCTTTGAGACCAAAAATGCACGCTCCGTATTCTGCCATGTTATTTGTACAATTGAAACAGAGCCTTGCAGTAAAGGGAGTATGACACCCTTCAGGATATATGAGTACAACACTAATACCATTGTTGAGTGCGTTGGATGCCCCATCAAAGAACAGGGTCCATCGGGATCCTTGTTCAGGTCCATCATATGGCATGAATTCTTCACAGTTGTCTACCGTCATGATGTCTTTATTTGGGAATTCGAACTTCACTGATTGGTAGTCTTCCACAGCTTGATGAGCAAGGTGATCAGCTAGTACACTGCCCTTTATTTCTTATTGGGTAGTATACTGTATGTCATATTCCGTCAGGATCATCTTCCATCTTGCTATTCTCCCAGAGAGAGCGGGTTTCTCAAAGATGTATTTTATCGGATCCATTTTAGATATCAACAAGGTAGTATGGGTCAGCATATACTATCTTAGCCGGAAAGCAGCCCATGCCAGAGTGCAGCAAGTTTTCTCGAGCAGTGAATATATGGTTTCACAGTCGGTAAACTTTTTGCTCAGGTAGTAAATAACATGCTTTTTTCGGCCAGACTCGTCATGCTGCCCCAACACACACCCTATTGAGTTTTCTAAAACAGTCAGATACATGATCAATGGTCTTCCCTTGACTGGTGGCATCAACACATGAGGCTCTTGTAAGTACTCTTTTATTTTTTCAAAAGCAACTTGGCACTTATCATTCCATTTGACTACTTGATCTTTCTTCAACAATTTGAAGATTGGTTCAGAAGTAGCTGTCAGGTGAGAAATGAATCTGGCAATGTAGTTCAAACGTCCCAAGAATCCTCTGACTTCCTTCTCAGTATGAGGAGCAGGAATCTCTTGTATCGCTTTAACCTTGGTAGGATCAACTTCGATACCTTTGTTGCTGACGACAAAGCCTAGGCGTTTACCAGCGCGTACCCCAAACGTGCATTTGTTTGGATTCAACCTCAGCTTATATTTCTTCAGCCTCTCAAACAGTTTCTGTAAGTGATCAAGATGTTCTTCTTCTGTTTGAGATCTGGCTATCATATCATTCACGTAGACCTCTATTTCATGATGTATCATGTCATGAAATAAAGCTACCATGGCACGCTGATAGGTTGCCCCAGCATTCTTCAGTCCGAATGGCATCACCTTATAGAAGAAAGTGCCCTTATGTGTGACAAAAGTTGTTTTCTCCATGTCCTCAGGCGCCATTTTGATTTGGTTGTAACCTGACAAACCGTCCATGAAGGAAAACACTTTGTGTTGTGCCGTATTGTCAACTAGAATATCGATGTGGGGGAGTGGAAAATCATCCTTAGGGCTCGTCCTATTCAAATCTCTGTACTTTCTGTCTTTTTTGGGGACGGGAACAACATTGGAAACCCATTGCGGATAAGAGGTGATGGCCAAGAATCCAGTGTTGAATTGTTTCATGACTTCTGCTTTAATCTTCTCCGACATATCTGGTCACATACGACAGACCTTTTGTTTTACTGGTGGACAATCTTCTCTTGTAGGTAGACGATGTACCATAATGTCTGCATCAAGTCCCGGCATGTCTTCATATGACCAGGCAAAGACTTCAACATATTCGTGTAACAACTGAATCAGACGTTACTTGACACTGGGTTCCGGATTGGCACCCACCTTGACTTCTCTTTTATCTTCTTCGGTACCTAGGTTGATTGTATCCACGGGTTCCTTGTGAGGCTGAATGGTCCTTTCTTCTTGTTATAGTAATCTAGAAAGTTCCCCTGGTACTTCGTAATCTTCCTCACCTTCATCTTAGGCTTGGTAGATTAGATTCTCAGAGTCACAAAAGGCCATAGAAGTAATGTTACCCATGGGATCCCGAATGGATGTAGACCTGCATTGTGAGTGTGAGTGTGTGTAAGAGTATAGCTATCTTTGAAAGAAATGAAAATGTAAAAAAGAAGAAAAATGGTGCGAAAGTTTGTATGCAAAACGTCCATGATTCATTGATGTCATATGGAAATGAGATGATAACCCTTAAAAATGGACCATTGTGCCTCGGGTAAGACACAAGGTTTTAAGAGTCTGAATTATTTTAATATTACAGATCCAACAAAATGTAAAGACAAATTACTGTGGGATAAAAGTGATCGGAACAAAATCCCTAGCCTCCCAGTTGGTGAGCCCTCCATTGACAGTTGGGAAAATCCATTCCTCCAAGTCATAGCTATCTTCATCATCCTCCACGGTGTTGACTTCACGGTTCTTGATCTTCAAGGGTGGTCCTCTGGCACGAGCGCGACACACATCCTTCTGGGAACCTGAAGTGAAACCCAGGCCAAACTTGTCAGATTTATATGGGATATCTGGGATTTATCCCAAAATAGTGCACCCACCTTCTTCTATCACTGCCTTGGCATCCTTCAAAGATGACATCCTGAGTGGAGGTATGGTAATCTTGGGAACTCAAGACACAACCTTGGTTACTGCACATCTTGCGGGACTTCTTCGAAGTGTTGGAATGGAGTTTCAATAAATTCACCATCTAATTCCACATATCTGAAGGAATTGAGATGGTTGATCATGTACTCTTCTTCTCCATGAACGGTGATAATCTTCCCTTGAATCGGATATTTCAGCATTTGGTGCAACGTAGAAGTAAAGACACCGACATTGTGAATCCACAGACGACCTAGAAGGCAGGAATATGAGGGGCGAATATCCATTACATAAAAAGTTGAATCAAATGTTTGGGTTCCAACTTTTATGGGGATGTCTACTTCCCCATGCACCATCCTTTTTGAGCCGTCGAAGGCCCTCACCACTATGTTGCTTGGTTTCAATGTCAATCCCTCACAGTCAAGCCTATCAAGAGCTTTTTTAGGCAATACATTCAGAGATGAGCCAGTGTCCACCAAGACATGAGCCAGAGTTATGCCCCTGCATTCCACTGAGACATGCAATGCCTCATTATGTTTCCTCCCTCTTGGCGTTAAATTAGCATCCGAAAAACCTAAACCATTATCTACAGTCAAGCTAGCTACGCAGTCTTGGAACTGATCGACAGATGTTTCTTGGGGTACATGGGTAGTTTTAAGGAACTTTACCAAGGCTTTTGCATGAGCCTCGGAACATAGTAGTAGAGCCAACATGGAAATTTTTGATGGAGTTTGCCCCAGCTGCTCGACTACATTGTAGTCGCTTCTTTTTATGATCTTTAGAATTTCCTCCATCTCTTTCCGGGAGGTCTCAGGGATAGCCAATGATTGTGCCTTCATCTAGACAGGCTCAATCAGAATACTTTTACCTCGAGTCTCGATTGACTCGGCAGCAGGAACGTCAGTAGGGGTGATAATAGGGATTGTAATAGCTTTGTCGACAGGAGTGTTTGTAGAGATGATTGTAGGACTGAGAACAGCCTTTGGAGGAGCAACAACAACAGGAATGATTACGGGTCCAGAAACAGCCTTTGGGGGAGAAATTTCTGGAGAGAAAATCCTACCACTTCGGGTAATCTTACTAGTCCCTGCAATATTACTAACATCATAATCAACTTTCTCAGAACTTGAATCTTTGGCAACTGGCCAATCTTGCTTAATACTGTGGTAGTAGACATCCCCTCTATAATTCTATGGTACGGTTTTGTCTGACGTATACATGATTGGTCTAGGCATTGTGATTATCAAAGGAGTTACTTTTGGAACTGATGTAATTCTAACGGGTCTTTTGGTGGAGACCCTGGAAGAATTGGCGGATATGGTAACGATGGAAACATCATTATAAGGAACAGCTGGAATAGAAGTCTTCTCGAATAAAATTTCTTTGTTATCTATTAGGCACTGAACGCCTGTTTTCAACAAAAGACAATTGGTTGGTGAGGTCAAACAGAAATGACAGCTTTCATTACAGCCTGGGAAAACACCGGCTTTTAACAAGTTCTTTTTGATAGTCAGGAGTGGGGTCACAAGTTCATCAACTGAAGCAACAAACATATCTTCCTCAATGGCGTTGGCATTATGGCCGTGTTTGGGCATAGGGGCAAAAATGACATTGGGCTTTTCTGGGGCATCGAATTCAACCTCTTTGGCTTCAATGAGGTCTTATACTTTGTTCTTTAGAGCCCAACAATTATTAGTGTCATCGTCGGGACTTTCAGAGTGATATGCGCAACGGGAATTGGGATAATAGTGAGGAGATGTTGTATTAGGATTCTTCGGAGCTTCTTTCAAGGTCACCAAATTGGATTTTAACAGATGTGGTAATACCTGAGATAGGGTCATGTTAATTCTGGTGAACTGTCTGACCGGTCTTTCCATCCTTGGCTGATTGCTTCTTTGTTGGTCAGGCGCAGGTTTAGGAATCATAACAGCCCCCACCATTGGTCGGCGTTTGGCCCTATCTTGGTTTCTTTGAGGATATATAGCAACCACTTCTTTCTTTCCGATGAATGGCTTTCTTACAGCTGCGAAAGAGGATGCATCTTTTTGGATCTTTCCATTCTTTATCCCGGCTTCTACTCTTTCTCCGGTCAATATCAATTCAGTAAAACCTGTCGATGAACTCTCAATTAGATGATTAAAGAGGGGACCAGACAAGATTCCCAAGAACATGTCTACCAATTCTCTTTCCGATAGAGGAGGTTGAAACTCTTCCGGCTAAATCTCTCCATTTTTGCGCATAGTCCTTAAAGCCTTCACTTGAAGCCATGGCCATACTCTGGAGTTGAGTACGGGTAGGCACAAGATCAACGTTATATTGGTATTGTTTGTAAAAGGCTGCAACAAGATCTTCCCAATTGTGAACATTGGCTCTTTCTAACTGGTAAAACCAATCAAGTTGAGTACCAGACAGACTTTCTTGGAAGAAGTGTACCCATAAATCCTTGTCAGTGGTATGAGGCTAGATTTTCCTTACATAGGACCAGAGATGCATTTTAGGACATGAGACCCCATCATATTTGGCGAATATCGGTGCTTTGAATTTTGGAGGGATGACAATCCCAGATACTAACCCCAATTCCTCAAAGTCCAATCCAGGCACTTTTTGGATTTCCATCGCACTCAACCGTTCTTCGAGATGTTTATACTTGTCATCAGCTAGAGGGTATTGTTCTTTAGAATAGTCTTCTTCTTCCTCTTCCTCTTCTGATTCTGACGGGACAATTGTTTCCTTTCCTTTCCCGTCTTGATTGTCTCTCTCACCAGATGTCGTTGCAAAGTCTAGGGTCCTTCTTGTCTGCCCATGAAATCTTCTTCCCATGTTT
This sequence comes from Vicia faba, assembly GCA_948472305.1. NCBI lineage: Eukaryota > Viridiplantae > Streptophyta > Magnoliopsida > Fabales > Fabaceae > Vicia > Vicia faba. The sequence continues at coordinate 86,986,863 of OX451738.1, read as the reverse complement.
AGAACTCTGGTTATCTTCTTTGTTTTCTTCTTTTTCTTTTCAACCAGCAAAATCTTCAACTCTTCCTGTCCTTTGGCTAGAGTTAAAAGCATATGTTGAAACTGAGCGTTTTGTGCTTGGAGGTCCTTCACAGTTTGCTCGAGATCCATCTTACTAAAATAAACAGTAGAAATATGAGGAGAGTTGTCGCAAGAAACCTTTTTATGTTATGATGAATGGTAAATGCGTATGCAATGATTTCAAGGAACTTAGAGATTCAAATTCGTTTTAGACAAAAAAGGAAACACACGTTATATTAAAATATTAAAGCTTGAGTACATCAATGCCTCTTTGGGCTTACACATAAATACAACAAAAAACTCTAAGATAAAAAGGTTGTGCGCATCCTCTTTGATGCGATGTAGGCATTCAGGGTCCGCTTCTCATGAAGTTGCTTAGTGAGTTCCAAAACCTTCTTCTCACTAGCGTAGAATTGGGCCTCAAAAGTGTCTTGCTCTCCCTTGAGCTGTATCCAATCTCTTTGTAAGTCTTCAAGATAAGTGGGCATGTCAGGATGCAGGATAATGTATGGAACATCTCCTTCCATGACAGGCTCAATGATTACTGGGAGAATGGAGGGATAAGGCATCATAAGACTTTGAGCGCGAGTTCGTACCCATTTGAGGTAATGCTCAAGAGGGATGGAATTCTCGTGCCCCAAAGTCTTGCTATCTACCTTATTCAGCATCCTCCAAGCTCGGATAAATCTCTGGTGAAGACCTTGATCGTCATTCTCGTAGTCAAATACCAAACCTTGAATGAGCATCTCATGTGGACCATCCCTTCGGGCATAACCAAACTGTCTTAAAGCTAAACAGGGGTTATAGGTGATACCTCCCCTAATGCCAAGTAAAGGGACATTAGGGAACTCCCCACAACGGTCGACGATGATAACATTCTCTATGGATCGGGAACACCAATTGATGGCTGAATGTTTGAGCGTCATCAACCTTTGTGACCACCTTGAACCTTACTCGTTCCTTAATACAGATTGAGAAAGATGAGAAATAAATCATCTTGCCAAAAGAGGAGTGCAACACATGAGGATACCTTTTTTCCTTATAGTGCGAGTGTGAAAAGAATGTAGGATGTCCCCTAGCAAAGTAGGCACCGAGTTCCGAGATATGAAGACTTTGACGGTGTTCACATCTATGAGTTGGTAAAGATTTGGAAACAAAACCATCCCATAGATGAGGAGAGCCACAATTTCCTCGAAGGCTTGCAAATCCAAAGAGTTCCAACAGTTTTGGGCTTTCTCGAACAAGAACTTTTCTAGGAAACCTTTGACACCACTCCTTGTTTCCCAATGAGTTGTGACATCAGATGGTTGCAAGTGTAGAGCTTGAGCAATCTCTTCTGGCTTTGGGTCTATTTCCGTACCGTTGAAAGGTAGTTGATTGAGAATGGGAATCCTCAAGAGTTGGGAGAATTCTTCCAGAGTTGGCACAAGTTGATAATCGGGGAAAGTGAAGCAATGGTGTAAAGGATCAAAGAACTGGAATAACACCTTTAACATATCTTCATCAGTTTTGGAGGCGACCAAGTTCAGTATGCAACCATGTATCTCGGTGAATGGAGAGTTTTCAGGAATCCTTGAAGCTAGATATTTAAGTTGAGGGGGAATCCTTACAAGGTTGACTTGAATAGTTTTCCTACGAAGAGAATCCATGTCCTACAAAATAGAAACAAAGATAAATCCCAAAACTCCTTGAAATGGTTAGTGAATAAGTATGATGTTATGATGTTCATGATGTTATGTACAAGTAAAATATATACAAACAAACAAATAAGTCCTTAGGTTTAGGCTTGCGTGGAGTCTCATAGGTAAGTAACCTCTTGAAGTTTTAGTTGGCTCAAACCTGTCCTAATAATAGTAACCAGGTTATAAGGAACTCAATATCACTGGTTTGTTTCCTTGGTCATTGTTTCAGCGTGAGCCTCTTTAATGGCGACCGAAATATCCTAAGAAACCAAACCTCAATGAGTGTAGTATCGAGTATCTACCAACTTCAGACTGCACCAAAGTCGGTCATCTCACTACGTCCTAATGGCCAACTTGGTCAAGTAAAGGTTCTAAAAGTTCATTAGTGCTCCATGACATCACTCATCGTACCCTTATTCTCCTTGACTACTCAAGGGCTACCGGCACCTACAAATATGTCGCACTAACGTAGCTATTGCTTAGACCGTGTCGGTATACCCCACACAGTTTCCACAACGTATTTCTACTTACCTATAAGGCATCCCAAATCCGGGTAGAGGATTCAAACCCAAACAAAGAACCATAATGTAAATCATACAAGTCAAACAATGAAAGCAAGTAAATATGATCTAAATCCTAAGGTAACCCCACTTTTAAAAAATTTCCCCAGCAGAGTCGCCAGTTCTGTGATACGGTGGGAGAACTGACTTGGGTCGTTTGCGTTTGATTGCAATTGTGCGGTTAGCAAGAGTCACCACCGACTTTTCTTTTATCCAAAAGGAAAGGTTAAAAAGCACAGGAAAGACCTTTCGAGATTATTTCTTGGGTTCGGGGGGTAGATTATGAAAAGGGAAGGTGTTAGCACCCTTTTCATCCATGGTTTTCCATGGGCTCTTAGTTACTCGCTAGATCACTTGCTTTGGTTTGAATGTGCTTGTGGTGTGGTTTTTGAGAGTTATTTTGAAAATGTCTTCGCAATGGTTCTCGTCTCTATAAGAACGTATACAAAGTGTTGTTTCGAAAAATTGTCCAAAGAGATGTTTGTGTATTGTGTTTTTTGAGGGTGATTTTGAAAAGATATTTTTGTAATGGTTCTCGTCTCTATAAGAACGTATACAAAAAGTTTTTTTTGAAAAAGGTTTTAATGTGAAAGTATTGGTGTAAAATGTTTGGTTGTGAGCAAGCGAGCGATTAAGAGCGAATCTACCTACTCGAAAGGTCTTAAATGTTCTTTTCCTCCTTTAGATGTTGCTATCTTACCATTGATTTGGTAAGAAGCCCCATCATTGGATGTGAAGGGACAGGCGCGGGACGTTTATACAGTCATAGAAGGAAACTTGTGAGACACTTTAGCAATTTTCGTAAGGGACTAGATCGTTTTATCGAAGGCAACATCGAGGGACTACGATCTTTTTTATCGAAGGGTCTTTGCTAAAGTGTCCCATATTCGAGGGACATGACTGTATTTCCGAGGCAACGAGCGAGGTTACCCTAGAGTTTCGCGTGTGAAAAAGTGTGTTTGATTCAAGTTATTTTGTTATTTGATTAGGTTATCTAGCGATTGATTTTTGAATCTTGCCATGCACGCCTAATTACTATACAGTATAAGGAAAACAATAAATTGTGGAAATTGAAATTCTACGCTATTACAGAGTTTTCAGGAATGGGGGTACAAATTCATAAATGGGGATGAGTCAAATGCGATTAAAAGTCCAAATAGGAAATCAATACAACCAAATTGAATCAAACAATTAGTTAAAGTTGTAACTGTCAATGAAATAAAATTAATTGACAAAGTATAGAAATTCTTGGTATTTTTGTTTGAAAAAGAGTTTTAAAAGAAAAATAGAAAAAATAAATTATGTTAATTAGCTAAAGAATTAAATCAAATGCATGTATTTGTTTGTCTTTTAGGGTTTTTGTTATTTAGAAATTAAATGAACAAATTAAAGATTAAGCACAAAATAATTAATAAAATTATTTACAAAGTCCTAAACCAAATTAGAACTAATCTAAATTGTGAAAATTAATTAACAAAAATTATGATTTGTTAAATTAATAAAATCAAAACTAAGTATAAAATCAAAACAAGAAAAAGAAAAAAAAATGGAATGAGGTGTTGAAGTGAAAAATGGGGGTGATGCTGATTGGGCTTTAAAAACAAGGGCATAAGGCACCATGATCTTTTTTGTTTAAAACAGAAAGTAAAAAAAAGGATAAGCTTCTTGGGCTATTACGGTATCGGGTTAGAGGCCCAAGGGAGGAATGTGCAAGGGGTTTGAAACAAATGGACCCTAATTATTTGGGAATGGCTACGACTGGCTTCATCTCCTTCTTCATCGTCATCTCTCTCTGTAATCTCAATCGACATCACAACAACCCTCTTTCTCTCTTGTTTTCTCCGATCTGAAACCGATCGATGGTATGGATGGTTTGTGGCGGTGAAGCGATTGCGGTGTAGAGGGGGTTAACGGTTTAGAGATTTAGGGTGTAAGGGTCATCATGGATTGAAGGATGTAGAGATGGTAGTAGATGATGGTATTGTGATGTATGTGTTCTAAGATGAAGGATGAAGTTGTATAGTAGTTGGGTTTTGATAGAAAGAGAAGACGAAGCGATTACAGTGGAGAAAGTAAGTTCTGAGCATTTTTAGTGAAGTGTTTTTTGTTAACATTTTTGCAGGTGAAGGTTGAAGAAACTACAGATTGCAGTTATGCAAATAAACTTTGGAACTTTTTCTTGGTAAGTTTCAATCCTATTTTTTTTAGTACACTATGTAATTTTTCTGTGTTTGCTATTTTTTTAACAGAGTGTTTATGCAAATGACAGTAAAATAACAAAATAAAAATCATGTTTATGAGGCAAGAGAGGGAGACTTACAGAGGTTGTTGATTGTTGTTACGGAGTATGGTGAGCTTTTCCTTATTTCTCTCTCTCTGAATACTTTGTGATTTCTTCTGTGATTTATGGTGTTTATGAATGAGAGAAAAAAAAGTTAAGTGGGTATTCTAGGTTGTTTTAATGTAGAGGATGGAAGACTGAATTTGTCTTAAAGGGTTGGAGGTCTTAGGTTTTTTTTTGTTTCTTGTGTATGCTGGCTTGGTTTTTGTTCTTGGTTCCTATATTTTCTGGTTTTTGCTGTTTGGTCTTCTATTTGATGATTCTGTTTGGTTTGTGTTATATTATTCTTTGCTGGATTTTTGCTCTCTAATAGTCAGCCTGCTGTATTTTTTGGTGGGGCTTTTTGTGATGTAAAAATGCTCCCCCTTCTCCTCTTTTGAAACCTTGGCTTTGTAGTGTGATAAGGGATGGAATTGGAGGGAAACTATTGAGACTTTGAACATAAAGGATATGCTATTTTACTGTCTTTATCATGCAGCTTTGACTTGGTATATTTGTGTGCAATTTTCATATTGCTATTTGTGTGCAAATGTTGGGCTGGTATAGCAGATGATGCAGGTTTGACAGTTTTGGAGCAGGTGATATCCTTCTGAATTTTCTCTTTCCTCTTTTCTCTTTCAATGAGAAAAGAAATTTTTGCTTACTTTTCTATGAAAAATTCTGAAGGGTTTGTATGATTATAGGAAAATGATGACATGTTTGGGTTTGATGAGCAAGTTTACTTGCATTGTTTTTGAATTTCTGACATTTCCTTTTGTTCTCTTGTTGCTGTTGTGCTATGTATTTTGCTGTAGGTTGGGCAGCTTGCTTGCCCTGCTGCATTGCAGCTTGCCTTGTTGACTTGCTTGTTCATTTGCTGGTTTTGCAGCCCGTTCTTGCTCTATGCTTCCTTTGTTTTGTTTGCTTGCATTTCTGCCTTTTATTTTAAGCTATTTTGAAGTAGAAAGAGTTTACAACTTTTCTTTTCCCTTTTTGTGAACCAAGGCCCAGACCTTGTGATTTGCCAAATAGGAGAAGATGGACTGTGATTAAAACAAGCAACCTTTAAATCTGATTCCACATACAAACCCTAATGAGGAATATTCAAACTTGTTTTAGCAGTTAATTCTTGAATTTTCACAGGCTTGATAACTTCCTTTCTTGTTTCATGGGAACGAGGCATGGATGCAAACGAAGCTTGGATTGATTACTTGAAGATGAAGCAACAGAGACTTGAAGGCACAAAATAAATATTCCTCCTTTGTAGAAAATTTGTTATTCTTTGTAACAAAGCAAAAAACTTGTAAACTATTCCATTTGTAATGTAATAAATACAAAGTCCTTGAATAAATTTGGTGGAATGAATTTTAATATTCAAAACTTGAATTTATTTAAACTTTGCAATTCTCAATTGAATGTTTTGGATTAAAACATCTTGGTTTGGTAACTTGGGTTTCAAGAAAACACAAAAATGGTCAAATAACCAATGCGTCTTGTACTCCAATCAAATTTCTAAACAAAATAAATGTTTAAAAAAAATGGAACTTCATTGCCAAACAAATCACGCTTTGAGAACCATCATCAACCTCAACCAATTTCAAGAACAATGATGATTAAGAACACTTGAAATCAAACAAATGACTTGCGACGATTCGATGACTTTCGAAGTTTTTCCACCGCAATTTTCTTTCGATCTTTGAAGATAAACTCGTGTGTGAAATCACCTATGACCATATACAGAAATAATCATCTCAAGATCTCGTAATTTGGGCAAATCACAAACCTTAGAAATCAGGCGACAATTGTTTAAGATTAGGTCAAAATCCAGGAAGTGACGTTTAACGCATTCAAATTTTGGTGATCTTCTACGCGTAATCAGCTCTTGATTTGTGAAGTGAAATTGGAGATAACATCGAGGAAATTCATACGCAAGAAGAACCGCTCAAAAATATCAAATAATGAAGAAGTTATAATTGCTTGAACTTGGTCTAAAAAAAAGTCAGTTTTTTTGGGTTAATGAAGTCATTTCCAGTCGTCTGAACCATTGACTGAGCAAACTTGTAACGCGAGGTTCGAAACCTGGAATGAACATCCTTGAGGAGACATGAAGATCTATGAAGACCATTTAAAACCTTTAAGAATCTATTTTCTTTGAGAAACGCCAAATCCTAATTGTTGACTTACTGCCTACGAAGAGAATCTGTCTGACCAACTTCCGAGCCAAATTGAATATTCGAGAAGACCTAGGATAGTATCCTGAATAAAAATGAGAGGGAAAATTTTGGGGTACAACAATATGCATACCTTTCATTAGGATTGTGACAGGGAGAGAAAGCTTTGGGGTTATGAGGAGGGTCCTTCAATGTAATCAACTCCGCCTTAAACATATGTTGTAATGCTTGAGCCAAAGACATGTTAATTTTGGTAAAATGTATGTTGGGTGTGTCCTGCTTACGCTGATTACCCTGTTGTTGTTGGTGAGGTCGTTGTTGGACTTGCGAGTAGTAGCAATCTGAAAAGGCCTAGTTTTAACAAAGCCAACTTCCTGTCTCATTGGATGTTGATTAATGACTTGTTTCCTAATTCTAGTCATTCTTCCCATACGGTTGTATTTGTCTTGATCGATGAAGTTTGCTGATGAGAGTTCTCAACTCTTCTTGCCCCCGATCTAGGTTTTGGATAAGAGCCATATGACCCATCATCTGGATTCTCATTGTTGCCATCTTAGCCTGCAATTGTTCCAAATAGTCATCCTTGTTGTTTTCAGGATTCTTCTTGGTCATGCTCTCAGTGAGGAGTGCTTTTAATTCCTCTTGCCCCTTGGATATGTTCAAGAACATTTCTTGGAACTGAGCATTTTGGATCTGAAGATCTTCGACAGTCTGTTCTAGAGCCATCTTTAATAAAATAAACAGTAAGCAAATGAGAAAACTTGTATGGGAAAACCTGTTATGACATGATGCATGATATGTAGATGCAATGTTTTCAAGGATCTCACGGGGTAAACAGAAGAAAATGTTAGAAGTCGAATCTGACTGCAGCTTTGATTGAAGAACTTCGTATCGTTGAATGTCCTTCTATGAGAATCAAGCTCACCATGTCGAGTGGGTCTTAGCCTTTGATTCAAGATAATGTGCTTCGATCTTCGGCATCATTGGTTAGAGGAAAATAAATCCCCTTGCCCCTTGCTAGACGTATGGTTCATGATGCTTTGACGGCATTCGATTAGAGGAAAATAAAATCCTCTTGCCCCTTTCTAGAAGTATGGTTCATAGTAAACCTGTATCACAGGCCCTTGAGATCCTAGAAGTGGTTAATGAAAATGCTATGGCATGATGTCATGATCTGTATGCGATGCACCAAGCAAAAGTATAAGGCGATGAAAACAAGTAAGTCTTTGCAATAAGTCTAAGTTATTATATAATGAATGCAAACAAGTCATACAAGTAGCCTTAGGTTCAGGCTTGCATGGAGTTTGTAGGTAAGTACCCTCTTGAAGTTTTAGTTGGCTCAACCTGTCATAAGAAAAGTAACCGGGTTCTAGAAGCCTCAATACCACTGACCTTTCTCTCAGACATTGTTTTAGCACAAGCATCTAAACTACGACCGAAATATCCCAAGAGTCTGATCTCAATGAGTGTAGCATAGAGTATCAACCAACTTCAGTCTACACTAAAGCCAGCTATCTCACTACTTTCTAATGGCTAAGTTGTGTCAATTGAGGTTCTACGGTCAGTTAGTGCTTTATGACACCATGCAGCAGTCCCGTATTCTCCTTGACTTGACTCAAGGGACACCGGTACCAACAAATTTGACGCACTAACGTAGCCATCACTTTAACCATATCGGTCTATGCCGTACGGTCTTCACGATCTATTGCTACTTACCTAAAATGCCCCAAATCCGGGTATAGGATCTATACAAGAAATAAACCTAAGCATATCCCCAAAATGTAAAGCATACAAATCAAGCAAGTAAAGCATTTTCAAATGTGATCTAGGTCTAAGGTAACCCCACTTTTAGTTTGATTTCCTCAGTAGAGTCGCAAGTTCTGCAATACGGTGGGAGAATTGACTTTAGGGTTTGCGTTTTATCATAAATGTTATGGATAACAAGAGTCAACACCGACTTTTCTTTTATCCAATAAAGGAAAGGGTGGAAAGAACATGAAAGACCTTTTGAGAATTTTTTTGAGTAAGGGGGGTAGGTTATGAAAAGGGAAGGTGTTAGCACCCTTTTGATCCGTAGTTTTCTACGGGCTCTTAATCGCTAGCTCAATTTGAAAATGCTTTGTGTTTGTGTATGTTTGCAAATATCTTGAAAATGCCTAAGTACAACAATTTTGTAATGATTCTCATATCGTTGAGAATGTATACAAAATGTTTGTTTTGAAAATATTTAATGAAAGAGAGTGTTGTTTTGTGGAAAGATGTTTTGTTTTGAAAAGTTTGTGAGCAAGCGACTACGAGCGTTCTACCTACTCAAAAAGTCTTTGTTCTTTTCCTCCTCCTTTAGATAGTGCTACTCTACCATTAGTTAGTAGGGAGCCCTATCATTGGATATGACGAACAGGCGTGGGTCATCTTACAATCATAGAAGGCAACTTGTAGGATGCTTTAGCAATTGTCGTAAGGGACTAAGATCGTTTACCAAAGGCAACATCAAAGGGTCATCGTGGGACTATGATCTTTTAATCGAGGGTCTTTTCTAAAGCATCCCACGTTCGAGGGGCATGACTGTTTTATTTGAAGGCAACAAGTAAGGGTTACCCTAGAGGTGCACGCGTGTGAAGTGTTTTGATTTCAAGTATTTGTCTTGAGATTAGGTTTTCTAATGTTTGTTTTTTATGTCTTTACCATACAATCCTATTAAACTAACAGTAATAAGGAAAGCAGTAAGTTGCGGAAATTTAATGTTCTACGCTATTACAAGGCTTTGGGGATGGGGAGTACAAATTTATGAATAGGGAGAAATAAGAAATAAACAAACAATACAACCTAATTGAAATAATTTAGATAACCAATTGAATTAAATAATTTTATTTAATAAAATTAATTAATAATATTAAATATAATTTCTCAATTTAATTAATTATCCAATCAATTACATTTCTTTGTATTTTTAATTGATAAAGATAATAACTAAATAAAGCAGTACAAACAATATAAAGAAAATAGAGAAAATAGGCGTGAAAATCAGAAATCTGGGGGATGTTGGAAGCAGGAGGAAGCCCAGGCCTAATAACCTTCTATATCCAATCCAGCGTGAGAAGTCCTTGAGGGAGCACGATGGAACACGCGTTTTGTCCTGTTGGATGATAATCGGATGATGCTGAGTTATGATGCATGGTAGGAATGGTGGAGCAACTGCACGGAATTGATAAACCCGTGACCACAAGGGCGGTGACAAGTGTCACCGCCAGATTAGTTTTTAATCCATATTGATTAACAAAAATAAAATTAAAACTAGAATTTTAATCAAAAGAGAAAATATATCTTTCTCTTCCCTTTGTGTTTTTTCGTTCTCTCTGTCTTCTAGAGTTCGCTGGAGACGAAGCTCTCGCCGCACCGAAAATCGCCTTACGACGGCGGCTGCAGCGGTGACTTGCAATCTTGCTCCGATCTCTGGTTTTTTTGCATCAACAGCTTTGTATTGTTCTCATATTTTCTAATCTCTAGCTTGTTTTGTAGATGTTGAACGGAATCGAGTAGATTTTGAAGGGGGTTTCAGAAACCCTAGCGCTCGGATTCGACCTCCTTCACTGTTTTCGGGTGATATTGCTTCAATTTCTATTTTATACTCTCTTCCTCTTCGTCTTTCTCAAGTTTCTGAAGGGTTGGTGTAGGGAAGATGATGATATTTAAATTTAGGGTTTGTGGTTTGAGCTGCTGCGCAGCTTCTGTATTGTGGGTTTGAACAATTCTTTTTCTTTCTCTATGAACAATTGAGATCATGGAGGTGGTGAAATTTTTTTAGGGTTTTTATTGTTGTCGCTGCCACCTGTTGTATTGTGAACTGTCTCCTCTCCCCTGTATTTGTGCAATCAATATTTTTTATACTGTGATGAAATTAGGGTTTCATGTTTGGGACCTCTGAGTTATTAACAGGCCTCTGTTAAATTCTATGTTGGGCTTTACAATTTCTGATATGTTACTATTGTGGTCTTGGTGAATGAAACTCTTACTGTAGTGAATTCTTGGCTGGGTTGTGATATTTTACTGTCCTGTTACTATGATGTTTTTTCTGAGAACTGAATTGTAAACTTTGTCTATTTGTGCCTTGAACCTGTAATTCTGACTTGCTGTAACCGGGTTGGTCTTGTGATTTTCTGTACTTTTCTATTATGCTGGAACTGTGATGGAATTCTGTTTTGAAACTCTTTGAATTTGTCTTTTATGAACCAATTTGTTTTTTATTTGTAATAGACCTAGGCCTATGATTAAATCTGATTTTGTATGATGCTTTAATGTACGCTTGAACATGATTGAGAAACAACCTAAAATTTAATTCCTTAAACAAAACCCTAATGATGAAATTGAATAGAAAACTTGCTTGAAAACTTTATTTGTTTGTGCTCAAATTTAATTGCTTTGAATGCTTTCTAACCATGTCTCTTTCTTCTTTTTTTCATGTGATGGTGGTGTTGATATGAGCTTGGAAAGATGATGAAGTAATGAAGATCTTCCTTGGAGAAACCATGGTCGTGGCATGACAAATTGGAGGAGATGACAACTTCAAGTTTGGAGGGAGATTCAAAAGCAATGGAAAGTTCTCTTAGAAATCATAGGATTAGGCTTGTCAGATTAGGAATTCCATTTGAATTTTGATGTATTCTTAGGCATTTGAAATTTTTTGTAGTCTTGAGAATTTAAGAAATTTGAATGTCTTGCAATGAGCAATGGTATAAGAAACTTTGATGAACAAATTGGATGAAACTTGTATCAAATTAAACTTGTAGAAGTTGGTACAAAATTAAATGAGTAGAACTTGGATTCCAATGATAGTCAATCCAAAATATCCTTCTCCATCTCACTTTGTTTCCCTTTGAAATGTATGATGATGCTATGTGAACATCGATTAATGTTTAACTCACGTGTAGTGATAATGAAAATGTGACATAAATCTCAAAGAAATGACCATGAATGGACTTCACCAAACATTTAAAATGGATTCTCTTCCAAAATAGTCTTGAACTTAATAAAATGATTCTTCAGTTCTCAAATTCCACACCAACTTGTATTAGCAAGCCACAAACAAATGAGAATAAACAAGCTTTGATCATAATGAATCCTTTGCCTCATGTCTTGTGTCATGATTTGCATACAATCATCATAAAGATAATTCCTTGACTTTGAAGGTGGAAATAATATTTGGAGCATAGAAGAAACATCTTTAATGAACCTCAGTTGATGATCTAAGGTGTATTGCGATAAAATTTAGGATAATAATGTTTTCGAGATTTTGTGAAGAAAGACATCACTGATTCAATAATCAACAACCCTGGCACAAGAGCCAATAGATGGGAGAAACATGATTCAATATCAAAATTCTTGCAGTTCTAGTTCCCTGATGAAACAGAGAATTAGTGTGATATCTTGAGGCTTAGAAAGCATGGGTAGCCCAAAGCGACTGAAAACCCTATGAGCATGAGGGGATATTTTTGAATGAAATGAGAGGGCAAATTTTTGGGTACAATAATGATCATGTCAAGCTATTCAACCGGGATATAGAGGTGAACTGCTGGAATATGCCCTAATTTCTGTCTAAGGGCATATTAAACTTGCTAGGGAATTATTATGGATGAGCTTGTGGGTTGGGTTTCACGGATTTCGATTTACCTTCCGAGGAGAGAAAGCATAATAAGGTGCTGCATATATCAATTGAGATTGCAAGGACTACCTTATCCCGTGTGTTGGTTGACACGGGATCATCCCTCAATGATCTGCCAAAGTCTGCTCTCATGAAGTTAGACTATAAAGGGGTAGTGTTAAGGCCCGGCGATTTGGTGGTTAAGGCGTTTGATGTATCAAAAATATTTGCATTCGGTGAAGTTTATTTTCCTATAAAGATAGGCCCTCGGATCTTAAATGCAACATTGTTTATTATGGATATCAATCCTTCCTACTGCTGCTTACTAGGGCGCCTATGGATCCATGGGGCCGATGTTGTGACTTATACGCTGCATCAGAAGTTGAAATTCCTGGCTAATGGGAAAGTGGTCACCATTTATGGTGAAGAAGACTATATTGTCAACCATTTGAGTACCTTTCGGTATGTTGAAATTGAGGCTGAGGTACATGAGACTCCGTGCCCAGCATTTGAAACTGTGCAAGTTGTCAAAACCTCCTCGTCAAGAAGTCAAAAGCCCAGAGGTTTCCATGGCATCTTACTGACAAGCTCAAGCAATTGTAGAATCTGGACATCCTGAAGGCTGGGGAGGAATTTTGGACCTCCCTACGCAGAAAGATAATAAGGGTTTGGGTTTCGTGGCTGGTCGAAGTGCGACGATTACCATTATGAGGATTCAAGGTATTCCCCATGCAATCAAATTCGTCAGTGGTGGTATAACGCCCCATTTAAATACTTAGTCATTGTTGAATTTGAATTTCTTTGGCATTTTTATGGTGAAACATAGTTTTGAGGAAAATATTGATGATAATGGAATTGAGGGATAATACTATTATTATTAATATTATATTTATTATTAAGATTATTAATATTGTTAATAATATTATTATTAATATTATTATTATTAGTTAAGTGTTAGTAATAATAAAATACAATAGAATAGAGTTATACTAATTGGGAGAAAAACTATTGTCACGTAGAAATAGAGAAGATAAGAGAAGAGAAGAGAGAACTAGGGCAAAGGAAAATTCTCCATTGTAGAAGCATCAAAGCTGCAAATTAAGGTAACGTAGTGAATGGGTTCTCTAAATTGGTGATATTAACATGAGAGGGTAGTGAGGGTTCCTTTCCCTCTTTAGGTTTTTCATGAATGAATTGATAAATGTCTTCTTGGTTTGAATTATCTGATTCAATATGGTATTTTTGTGAAATTCTTGATCCAATATATACAATGAACATGTTGTTGCTGCTGTTTTTTTACTGTTGTTGTGTTGTTCATAAAATCCCAAATCTAAAAAATTGTAGATCTAGGGATGTGACGAAAATTGGAGGAATTGATATAGAAATTGGTGTAGAGTTGTAGAATAATGAAGTAGAATGAAATATTTAAGTTAATATGTGAAAGAATGTTATTTTGGACCCAATTTTGGAGGTTGAAAGTGCTCAAAATGTGTCGAAATCATTTTGATGTAAAAACAGAGTTCTTTTGGTCACAAATTGTAGTTACACGTAAGGCAGACAACATTACACGTAAGATAAAAGCATTACACGTAAGGTAGGAGAATTACGCGTAAGGCAGGGCAGGTCAGAAGGCATTACTCGTAATGCAGGCAGCATTACATGTAAGGCAGAGCATGCAGAAAGGCAATACATGTAACGCAGGCAGCATTACGCGTATGGGCCGGCAAAGGTGCAAAAATTCTCGTTTTCGCGATTTCTTCTTGTTTTCGCGTGTGGAGTGTATTGTCTCGATCCATAATGACTAGTAAGGCTTAGGTGGACATAAGAAGCATAGTAATAATAATAAATTAAGTTTAAAACATGGGATTTTATATGGAATTTATGTTGTAAAATGATGATGATGATGATGGTATATATTGACTAATGTTGAAGGCTTATGCCTTATGGTTGCATAATTATGTGGTTGCATATGATGTCGCATATTGCATAATGATGAGGGATTATTTTCTTTTGTTGGCCTGTAAATTATGTTGTGATGAGGGCTTATACCCTGTTATTTCCCAAATTGGTAATTATGACGAGGGCTTATTGTTGTACCCCAATTTTTGCCCCTAAGATCCCTCTATCACATCACATCAATTCAATCACAACAAGATCACGCTAGGGTTTAACTCTTCTTTTTATCTTTAAGTTTCGCTCATGGAGAATCACCAAGCACCTTGACTTGTATTTTGTGATCATCTATGTTTTGTAGTGATTAACTTTTAACTAACAAATACAAGGAATTTTTTCCCTAATTGATGATGTTATAGGTGAAAGCACAATACATTCCATCAAGTTGATCTATAGGTTCATGAGTTCATTTTTGTGTCTTCTTAAACAAAGCTTCATTGAGGTTCAAGCTTCACTATTGAAGATATTTTGAAATAACATCATGACAAAGTCTATTATGATTGATCATGCCTCAAGTTGTCAAAAATAGTTCAAAGGTACAAGGGTTGATTGAAGAAGTTTGACATAGTTGGATAAGTCTTTGTTTCCATTGATCACAAGTGCATATCTCCTTCAATTATCAAGATTTGGAAGTGATGTTGGTTGCTATGGTTTCTCCTTATCATCCTCAACAACTTCTACTTACATGATAAAAGTATTTGTGCAAGAAAGTTGATCAAAATTGCAAAGGTTTCCCAAAGCATTTTGTTGCTCTAGGAGCTAGGGTTTTGAACTTCAAAGGGGTATATATTGCTCATATTTTTGTATTTTTGGGTTATTCCAAAAACATGCTTCTCTTCAAAGGGTTATTAACAAATCACTTCAAAAGTTTCAAGGAAAGTTTGTGTGGAAGATACCTAATGATGAAGAAAGAATACAAGTCCTCTAGATGAACTATCCAATTCCCACATGTGACTTAAAAAGATAAAACTTGATCACTTTTTTATCACCTTGAGCCCATTCTTTTTCCATATTGATCTTAGAGCACTACTACAAAAAAGGGAAAAGACAGCGCTTTTTTAGGCTTTTAACAGCGCTGCTAAAAGAAAAGACAACATTTTTTTCAATGTAAAAGCATTGTCGTATGCCTACTTTAGACAACGCTTTTAGAATAGACAGCGCTTTTTTATATACCCCTTTAGCAGCGCTTCTACTTTAGACAGCGCTTTGTAATTTTTTTAAGATAGGCTTTAGACAGCGCTTTCCTTTGAAAGCGCTCTCTATTCCCCCACTTTAGACAGTGCTTTCAGACTTTACGCAGCGCTTTTTTTTCAAGTTTTTACAACACTTTTCTCCTAAAGTGTTGTCTATTATTCACAATTTTTTTAATAAATTATCTATTTTAATCAGAATTTTTACCATATTTGGTAGCTTCATTCCAATATTTGGTAGCTTCATTCCAATATTTTGATCCAGGTTTTCAGAATTATCTTTTATGCACCATATTTGGTAGCTTCATTCCAATAAAATATACATATATAAAAATTGCACATATATATAAATTGATGATATAGACAACAACAATTACAAAATTTATGATACAAGTTAAAATTCTACAAGTTAAAATGCCTAAAATATTCAAAATTGAATTTATATCTATACATCTATCTATCTTCGAGAATTCTCATGAAACAACAACAACATGAATATCTTAGCTCTATCTTCTACACATGTACCTATAAACCTGGAAAAAAAACCAAATGATCGAAATTCATAACATGATAATATTAACGTTGCACTTTATTCTAATTTAATTTATACTCAAAACTCGAAAGTTCTCATCAAAGGAAATAACACAATATACCTTAGCTTATAAAATTCTCAACCCGATAATGAATTGACACCATTCCTCCATAAGTTCATCCAATTGATCTTTTGAGTAATGTGCACAATTGAATTCCTCAAAGTACTATATATATAATAATATAACATAGTATGTGATTTAGTTAAAACAATATGTCATTTTATGAGAAACACAAAATATGAAAATAGTATGTAATTCCTAAGTTAGAAATCCATAATGTGGATGGAATCTTTAATCGATCTAAAAGAATAGTTTCTTTCATAAACCTCAACATAAAATAGCCACAATTTATACCATTACGCTGGCGAGGACACTACACGTGGAAAGAAAATACGAATATATATCAGGATATACCCCTTAAATTGTTTTATCAAGTATCATCACTAATGTAATCAAAATTGAATATCTCTTTGTGAAAATATACCTCCACTCTGATCCATGTAACGTTGTTGGCTCTACTTTTTGGTACTTGAATATCTCGTTGGTAGAGAAAAGCAAGTAGAACGCTATAATAAAATATAAACGACTATTTAGAACAATCTCACATAGAATCATAAACATAAACACAAATCCAGATATGTTGACCATAAACATAAACATAAACTTGAATATCTCTTTGGGAGCGAAACACTTACGTGTCAATCATCTGTTTCAAATATGGGTATGTTGACCAATCATTGTATAACGAGTCCGGATAATACACAGTTTCTCTCATAGGATTAATCGCAACCAATAACCAGTGTCCACTGTAAGATTAAACAATGACCAAAAACGGAAAATTATAATAGATTAAGTTAGGATTAAAATCTAACCTGTTGCCAGTATTATATGGCAAAAAGAACAACTCCTTGGTATCTTTACTGGCCACGAATAAACCTAGTACATATGATATGACATCATCTGGTCTCGTTTCAATCAACCCTAAATTGATAGTGTTGGGAGCTAAGAAGCCAAATCTTGCTTCTAATCCACGCGGGTGCGCAATGTTGTCATACATAAACCTTAAATTAAAACATGATTGAAATTAGGGATTAAATTGTTCATTTACTTAAACAAAGTTGATCGGAGTATACCTGATGTATATACCGATAACACCGAGGCCTAATTCCAAATGCCTAAAAACTTGATCCATATCCTCTCTACCAATTTCTTCAAGATATTCAAAACCAAAGATGTCTTCACTCATAGGTATAAGGAGAGTACCACCATCTGGAATATCTATAATTCCTAAATATGTCCGAAGGCACGACCTGAACTGAGCAGTAGTTTTTTTGCTAGCCACAATCTTCTTAGCAACATTCTTTTTTTGTGTGGAAATATTGCTAATTTCAGGCGCCTTACCCCTACTGAGTTGTGCAGTCTCTTTAGCATGAATCTAGTTATCATATAATTAGTTAGGGGAGGTATAAAATCACAAATTAGCATTTCTCATAGCATAAATGTCATATAATTATGTTACCTCAAATGATGCAATTGACTCGGTCTCCCGCCTAATCCCCTTATCTTTTGGAATGGATTTTGTGGGTGTGATACGGTGCGAGAACTGACTTGAGGTTTTGCGTTTGTGTTTGCAAATGTTTTGGTTTAGCAAGAGTCGCCACCGACTTTTTATTTTATCCAAAGGAAAGGTCAAAAAGCACAGGAAAGACCTTTGAGATGTTTTCTTGGGTTTGGGGGGTAGATTATGAAAAGGGAAGGTGCAAGCACCCTTTTCATCCATGGTTATCCATGGGCTCTTAGTTACTCGTTTAGATCACTTGCTTTTGCTTTTCAATTGTTTGAAATGGTGCTTTGTGTGTGGTTTTGAAAATGTTTTCAAAAGAGGCCATCGTTGTGGCAACCTTTGTAATGATTCTTGTTTGAATGTATACAAAGGTGTATTGTCTTTTGAAAAGATATTTCAATGTTTGATTGTTTGAAAGTTTGTTTTTGGGAAATGTTTTGAAATTGTGTTGTGAGGTGTGTTTGAAAATAGCAAGGATGTTTTGGCAAGTTTTGATCAAGTAACTAAGAGTTGTCTACCCTATCTACTCAAAAATATTTCTTACACATTTTTAAACCTTTTACATTGTTGTTTTACCAATGCATTTGGTAAACAACTTTGTATTTGGATGTTAAACGGGACAGGCGCGGGTCATCGTACTGACCATGATAGCAATATTGCCAAGTATCTTAGCAAATTTTTTGAGGGACTAGATCATTTTGTATAGGTAACCAAGATAGCATCATCGACGGACTATGATCTTTTTATTTTGTTTTTGTTTTGCCAAGATACTCAACATGCATACCATGTCCATTTTAAAGGCAACGGGTGGATGAAACCCTAGGGGTGCATGTGTGCATTGTGTTATCATTTTCATGCATTTATATCTTGCATTAGGTCTAACTATTTGTTCTGATTTTGGATATTGCATACAAACCCTAATCTCTATCATGACATATTTGAAAGCATAAGTGCGTAAAAGTAATCTAGGCTATTACAACATTGATATGGGGAGAGGGATACAATTTTGAATAGGAGATTATTTTGCAAGAAATTAAAACCCTAAGTTATTACAACCAAATTGAATCTCTTTGCTCAAATGATAAATAAACAATATTTAAATAAGCAATTACATATATATGCAATATATTATAAATATGCAAAAAATGTTTTTTGTTTATTTTTATATATGTAAAAATAAAATACTTAATGTATTAAAAAAATAAAATAAAAAGTTATTTTTGTTAAGGGTAAAAACCCTAATTTTTGGTTTAAGAATGTGTATGAAAATTATAATATTTATTTATTTATGTACAATAAAATAAATAAAAAAATATATTCAAGTGTCAAAAAATAAAATATATTAGAAAAAATATTATTTTTAATAAGGGTGGAAACCCTAGTTTTTTTGTTTTAAGATAATATATATTATATTATTTATTTATATACAAGAAAATAAATATAAATAAAAATATATACAATTGTTTAGAAAATAATAATATATGAGAAAATATTATTTAATTATATAAATATTATAAAAAAAACAAAAATAAGAGTATAATATTTTTATGTGTTATTTACAAGTTTTTATTTGTGAAAATAAAAGTATATACTATTTAA
This sequence comes from Vicia faba, assembly GCA_948472305.1. NCBI lineage: Eukaryota > Viridiplantae > Streptophyta > Magnoliopsida > Fabales > Fabaceae > Vicia > Vicia faba. The sequence goes on along the minus strand of OX451738.1, from coordinate 86,967,534 downwards.
TAATTATTTTTATGTCTAAAAAATAATAAAAAATAATAAAATAAAATGTGAAAAATTATGAAAATGCTTTTGATATTTTTTATGTTTTGAAAATATAAAATAAAATCAGAAATGAAAAATAAATAGGAAAATATAAAAATATAATGAAATGGGCCAGGGGGTACAATCAGCAAGTCAGGGGTGCAAAAAGTAGGGAAAAGGCAGGCCCAGCCCAAAACTTCATCTTCAACCTTCATTCAAACACAAAAACGCGCGTTCTGAGTTCATCTTCGTATCTCCTGTTTCAGTGCTTAAAAACAAAAACTTGTAACATGAAAGTTGTAGAGCATAATCACACGATTCCAACTATATAAAAAACTTAATCTAACACTCAAAGACCAGAGAGAATTTCTTTGGCCCTAATTTCTAACCTAACTTTTTCAGGAAGTTCATCAATCAAATTCTCTCAGCACACTTAACTTAAATGAAAACTAAGCATATGTTCAGCTTAAGGGCTATGAGTACTACATTTTTTATTCATAAACCTAAGCCTAATGATTCCTAAATAGAGAGATAGCAAGTTGGAAAATACTTGTTTCAATTGAACACGAGTATGGAAATGTGGAGGTTTTCAATGAGGCCTGAGATGTTTGTGAGCTTGCCGGAACTTCCTCTGACCTTCCCCAATGCTTTGTTTGCCTTGAGTTTGCTTGAATAAGCCTATAGAAGTCAACCTGCACAAGCTGAAATCAGAAATGGTGAAGCTTGCAAATGGAGTTATAATCAAGGGCCAATGGTTGGGATAGTTCATATGGGTTATATGGAATGTGTTGGAAGTGGTTTGGGGCAAAACGCACGAGTGGTTTTTGTTTTGGAACTCAAAGTGCAGAAGCTGCCCTATTTTGCAAGAGGAATGTGTTTTGATGTTCAAGAGTGTTTGAGGGATGGATGGCTCGTGTTTCTGACTAAAGGAAATGTGCAAAACTTGTTTGGAATGGTCACCAAGCTTGGTTATATCAGATACTCAAGATTTGTCCTTTTGGCAAGTTGACTTGTTTTGAAAGAAAAGTGTGAAATGATACAAGATAGGCCTGTACAGGCTATCTCCAAGCATGCACAAGATTTTTTTACTTTTGCCTAAGTTTATGGAACTTGTTTTCTACAAAGAGAGAGGTCCGAGGCTCAAGGGAAGCAATGTTGACATAAAGTTGCCTTTATGAAAATGGAAATGCTACCTTTTTGCCATTTTAAGATTAATTCAATGTGTAAACCTCTATTGATCATAATAACACCTTTAACCAATGAGTTTGCATTCAATTTTTGAGTGTGTAAGGGTTTAGAGACCTGTAATCAGGTACAAAGCAAGTTTGGACAGATTTGGCAACTTGTGTCAACATGAAAATGCCATGGATCAAAGTAAGTTTTTTCCAAATTCAAATCTTCGATTCTCCCTAACCATAAATGATTTTGGAGAGTTCTTGGACATTTTAGAAACTTGTAACATGCTCTACAATCCATATTTGAAATGAATTTTTATATTCCAAGTGGAACTATGTGAAAAATGTTCATGAAGATAGGTCAAAATCCTGCCTAAACTAGGGCAAAATTTCACTAAGCTAAAAGTTTCGTGGACCCTTGTTCCAAAAATCATAACTTGATATCCAAGCTTCTTTTGGGAAAACTTTGTGAATCAAAGTTGTAGACTTTGTGGAGTACTACAACTTTCATTTTGGAAGTTTTGTTTTAATCCAATTGCATCATGGTGAAAATGTTGGGCAAAGTTGGGAAAAATAAGAAAATTTCGTAACTTAGAAAAATTCTAAGTTATGAAAATTTTCAATTTTAAACCCTAATTTGCAAAATTAGGTTTCTTAATGAACAAGTTTCATATTTTTACACATCTTGATGAAAAATGACCCTTGGCACTTGATTTTGACCAAAAAGTCAAAGTTTGACTTTTCAGTGTACAATCAAATTTTGATCAGTTGACTGAAAAATTCATCTGTCAATCCAATGTATTTGAGATCTTTTAAACCTTGTGAATAGGTCAAGATGATGCCATTGAGTCCTTGAATCCATGCTTGAACCCAATTTGCCATTGGCTAAGTGAAAAATCAGAAATTGCCCTTATATAGTCAAAACCCTAAAAATGACCATTTTGCCCTTTTGAAGTTCTGATCAAAATTCTTGAAGAGTTGTGGTCCAAACTTGATCAAATGGTTCATATGAGTCTATAATGTTAATGTGGATAAAAAATTATGAGGTTTGACTCTAAATTGGCCACAATTGACTTTTTCCTCAATACAGCTGATTTCTAGGTCAATTATCCAATTGATTGGGCAAAAAATTGATTCAAAGCTTGAAACTTGGTAGAGGCAATCTTATAAGTCCAACATGAAATATGATATTCACTTTGAGAATTGAAAGTCCAAAAATCCATGTGCAAACTCAAACCCTAATTTAGGTCATCAATGCAAGGAGATGCCTTGAGCAGAGCAAACCCTAATCCTGTATGGAGTTCAAAGAGCCTTGTGAGGGGAAATCTTGAAAGAATGAGAGGGAAAATTTTAGGGTACAACAGCTGCCCCTGTTCAATCTTCTTGAACCTGAAGAGTTAGATTGGCGAGTTTGCCTTTCGTGTCTCGAAGGTAAAAGATGATTGGACACTAGAGTGCCCGTAAATTTGCACTCGTCAAAATGTAAATGAGGGAATGGGCTTAAAGATGCCATTTGGAGATGGTAGAATCTTCCTGGAGATGGGCTTAGAGATGCCATCCAAGACTGTTTGTTTAAAATCAGGAGAATGAACACCAAAATGGTATCCGTATCTGGAACGTATCTAAGTTGTATCTGGAGATTGGATTCGTATGAGCAAAGGAATGGCGTCCGTGTTTGGAGCGTATCCGAGCTGTAACCGTATTTGATTCTTGAATGAATATCAGAATGACTGCCGTGTCTGAAGTGTATCTATATTGTATCTGAATTATGAATGGACGACAGAGAAACATCTGTATATGGAGCATCTCTGGGCTGGGAATAAATTCCGAATGAGTGCCAGAATGCCAACCATGTATGGAGTGTATCTGGACTGTATCTGAAGTTGAGATCTGTATGAGTAGCAAAATGACTTCCGTGTCTGGAGTGTATTTGTACTGTAACTGGGATCTGGACAAGTGACAGAATGACTTCCGTGCCTGGAGTGTATCTGAACCTGAGGTTGATAGTTGAATCTGAATGAGAAATAGAATGGCTTTCGTGTCTAGAGCGTATCTAGTATGTATCTGATTGATGAAGTCTGAATGAGTAGTAGAATGACCTCGGTGTCTGGAGTGTATTCGTACTGTAACTGAATAAGAGATCTGAATGAGTAGCAGAATGACTTCCATGTCTTGGAGTGTATTCGTACTGTATCTGAAATCTTTGAATAGTTGTTAACTATAGCTTTTAATCTCATCCTGAAAAGGGTAAAATGTTAGCTGAAACACAGAGTCATCCTGCATGACATGTATGATGCAATAAAATGTGTTCTATCAATGTTTATGATATATGAATGTAATGGATGTGCATGTAAGCTGATTAGCTGTCTTGTTGAGGAAAATAAATCCTTGATAGCTGGAGATAATGAAATCTTTGACTGCTGCTGGGGAAAATAAATCCTTGACCGCTGTTGGAGATTTAAAATCTTGGGTTGCTGAGGATGAGAAATCCTTGGACCACTGTTGGGGATAGAAAATCCTTGGCGACTTGTGGGGATTAATAAGAACTTTGACAACTTCTGTGGGATTATGAGAATCCTTCATTTATTGGGGATATAGGGATCCTTCAAGTCTGCTTGGGAAACCTGCTTGAGGAACCCAGAGAATTTTGATGACTATGGTTGGGGAGTAAGGAAAACTCTGACGATCTCTACTGGGGGAAATGAAACCCCGAAGGCTTCAACTGGAGAAATGAGAATGAGAATCTTCAATCTGCTGGGAAATAACTTTGTGGGGAGAATGTTTATTCTGTCGAAGAGTTCTCAAGGGCTTAGGTTGTATGCCAATCTACTGAGGAATTATTCGAAGCTGTCGTCTGGTTAGTTGTCAGGCTCTAAGATAACTTGCAGGGGAATCTTCTGATTTTAAGACAATTCTCTGGGGAATTGGAGGAAACTAGATGGTCTTCCACCGGGGTTTGAGGGTTGAAGTTTTGGACTCTGTTGGGGAAGAAAGTTTCATCTTCACTGAGGGTTTGCAGTTCAAAGTTTTGCTCTGCTGAGGATTGGGGGTTTTGAAAACTCAAATCTGATGGGGATTTTGAAACTTAACTCTGCTGGGGATATGTATTTCAAGACTTTAGCTCTGCTGAGGATTTTTCCTGGAATAGCCTAAAGACGTTTTCCCATACTTTCAATCTGTCAGTAATTATTCTTTCTCATTTCGTTTTATTTGTAAGCAGTGATTATATTCAAATGCATATGCTTATTTAATAAATCATTGGACGTTTTCAAATAAAACATAAGCGTAAAAAGAAAGAAAAGACAAACAAATTTATGCACTTTGAAGTATCTTTGCATTAACTTTGTGTAAGTATTTTGTACAAAGGGGACAGGCATCCTAGTAAGAGAATGTTGTCATAAAATTGAGAAAAATTTATACAAAGAAAGATGGCTATGTGTAACAATTCCATGGGGTTCCCATTCTGCTATAGCCTTCATAACTCTGAGTATCTTGTCCATTCGTTGCTTCGTCCGTAGATGATTGGATTGATCAGAAGCTTGGAGCTTGTCCGTGAAGAGATTGTCCTTAAAGTGATCTGACGAGACATAGTTATACGCTTTAATTCCGTAACTTTTGCATGGATCGCCCTTTCGGGTTTTCGATCCACCGAGTAACCCTTTTTTTCCCAAGTCGCCCTTTTGGGTTTTCAACTTGCCGGGTGTATAGATTTTTTGATTTATCCCTAACTTTTGCCTGAACTTCCCTTTCGGGTTTTCGATTCACTAGGATGCCCATTTTTTCCCAAGTCGCCCTTTCGGATTTTCAACTTGTCAGGTTGTTTATGCGTAGTATCTTTTGACTATGTCTGCGTTCGCAGGGTGTGGCAGGTCATCGTCATCCATGGTGGTCAGGATCATTGCCCCACCAGAAAAGATGCTTTTGATCACAAATGGTCCTTCGTAAGTAGGAGTCCATTTGCCCCTGGGATCACTTTACGACAAGATGATTCGCTTGATTACAAGGTCCCCAACTTGATATACTTGTCTATTGACTTTCTTGTTGAAGGCCTTGATCATACATTTTTGATACGCCTGGCCATGGCAAACAACAGTAAGTCGTTTTTCGTCAATCAAGTTAAGTTGATCAAGTCGGGTCTGAATCCAATCGTCTTCGCTCAAACCAGCATCCTTCATGATTCTCAAGGAGGGAATCTGGACCTCGATAGGTAAAACAACTTCCATGTCGTATACCAAAGAAAAGGGTGTTGCCCCAGTTGAAGTCTGTGTCGTGGTACGGTACCCGTGCAGAGCAAACGCTAACATCTCATGCCAGCCCTTGTAGGTGACTGTCATCTTTTGAATGATCTTCTTGATATTTTTGTTCGCGGCTTCGACATCACTGTTCATCTTAGGCCGATAGGGAGATGAATTGTGATGTTGAATATTGAACTGCTCGCATAGAGCGGTGATCATAGTATTGTTCAAATTTGTACCGTTGTCAGTGATGATCCTGTCGGGGATACCATACCAGCATATGAGGTTCTGCTTGATGAAGCGGGTAACCACATTCTTTGTATCGGAGGCGAAGGAAGCTGCTTCGACCCACTTGGTAAAGCAATCAAGGACCACCAGGATGAAACGGTGTCCATTGGATGTTGTAAGCTTGATCTCTCCAATCATGTCGACTCCCCACATCGCGAATGGCCAAGGAGCTGTTAAGACATTAAGAGGAACTGGAGGAATATGTACCTTGTCAACATAGATTTGGAATTTGTGACAAGTACGGGAATGTTGATGACAATCAGCTTCCATGGTAGACCAGTAATAGCTTGCTCGTAGAATCTTCTTAGCCATCGTATGACCGCTCGAGTGGGTGCCAAAGGTGCCATTATGTAGCTCAGCCATGATCTGCTCAGCTTCATCCTTGTCCACACAATGGAGTAGGACGCAATCAAGATTACGCTTGTATAAGATACCATTGCTCATAAAGAACTTGGCAGCGAACCTCCTTAAGAACTTTTTGTCATTGACTGAAGCTCCTTCAGGGTATTCTTGTGCTTCGAGATACCTTTTGACGTCATGAAACCAAGGTCGGTCCACTAATTCTTCGGTATTAATCTCGTGACAATGTGCAGGTTCGTCCATTCGTTCGATGGTGATTTGAGGTGCCTCATTATCCCAATTAAATTTAAACATGGATGACATTGTAGCTAGCGCATCTGCCAACCGATTCTCTTCTCGCGGGAAGTGCTCGAAGGTAATCTGCTCGAAATGTGGTAACAATGTCAAGACATGTTCTTTGTAAGGGATGCGGTTTGGATGTTTAGTATCCCACTCTCCTTTGATTTGACTAATAACCAAAGCTGAGTCCCCAAATATAATCAAAGATTTGATTCCCAAGTCAATAGCAGCCTTGAGACCAAAGATATAAGCTTCATACTCGGCCATGTTATTGGTGCAGCTGAAGCAGAGTCTAGCGGTGAAAGGTGTATGGAAACCTTCTGGAGAGATAAGTACCGCGCCGATACCGTTTCCAAGTGCGTTGGAGGCACCATCAAAGTACATAGTCCATCGGGATCCTTGTTCAGGTCCGTCATACGGTCTATTTTCTTCAATGTTGCTCAAAGTCATGATATCCTCATCGGGAAAGTCGAACCTCATGGATTGGTAATCTTCGACATCTTGATGGGCCAGATGATCGGCTAGCACACTCCCTTTTTTGGATTTTTGGGTTGTGTACTGTATATCATATTCGGTGAGGATCATCTTCCATCTAGCGATTCTTCCAGATAAAGCAGGCTTCTCGAAGATGTACTTGATTGGATCCATCTTAGAGATCAATAAAGTGGTATGTGTCAACATATACCGCCTTAGCCGGTGAGCAGCCCATACCAAAGCGCAGCAAGTTTTCTCGAGCAGTGAGTAGTGAGTCTCACATTCGGCAAACTTTTTGCTAAGGTAATAAATGGCATGCTCTTTTCGGCCAGACTCGTCATGTTGGCCCAGTACGCACCCCATTGAATTCTCCAGGACAGTTAGGTACATGATTAATGGCCTTCCTTTGACGGGTGGCATCAAGATAGGAGGTTCCATCAAATACTCCTTGATTTTATTGAAAGCAACTTGGCAGTCATCATTCCATTTAACCACCTGATCTTTCTTCAACAGCTTGAAGATTGGTTCACAGGTAGATGTTAGGTGAGAGATGAACCTTGCAATGTAGTTTAGGCGTCCCAAGAAACCTCTGACCTCCTTTTCAGTGTGAGGGGCAGGCATTTCTTATATAGCTTTGACTTTGGCAGGATCAACCTCGATGCCTTTGTTACTGACGATGAATCCCAAAAGTTTACCGGACCTGACTCCGAAAGTGCACTTGTTAGGGTTCAGTCTGAGCTTGTACTATTTCAATCTGACAAGCAGCTTTTACAGATGGTCGAGGTGTTCTTCTTTTGTCTGTGAACGGGCTATCATATCGTCTACGTAGACTTCAATCTCATGATGTATCATGTCATGAAACAAAGCTACCATGGCGCGCTGATAGGTTACCCCGGCATTCTTCAGTCCTAATGGCATCACTTTATAGCAGAAGGTACCCCACTGCGTAACAAAAGTAGTCTTCTCCATGTCTTCAGGGGCCATTTTGACCTGATTGTACCTTGAAAATCCATCCATAAAAGAGAATACCTTATGTTGGGTTGTATTGTCAACCAAGATGTCAATGTGCGGTAGTGGAAAGTCATCTTTAGGGCTAGCCCTGTTTAAGTCTCTGTAATCCACGCACATTCTGACTTTTTCGTCCTTTTTAGGCACGGGCACAATGTTAGCAACCCATTATGGATAGGAAGTAACAGCAAGAAAGCTAGCGTTGAACTGCTTCATCACTTCAGCTTTGATCTTTTCAGACATATTGGGCCTCATTCGGCGGACTTTCTGTTTAATTGGTTGGCAGTCTTCTCTTGTAGGGAGACGATGAACCACAATATTTGTATCCAGTCCTGGCATGTCTTCGTAGGACCAGACGAAGATCTCAACATATTTATTTAACAGCTGAACTAAACGCTCCTTGACATTTGGTTCTAAGTTGGCACCCACTTTAACTTCTTTTCTGTCTTCCTCTGTTCTCAAGTTGATAGTCTCTAACAACTCCTCGTGAGGTAGAATAGCCCTTTCTTCCTGTTGCAAAATTTTGGCCAACTCTCTAGGCACTTCACAGTCTTCATCACCTTCGTATTCGGCGTGATTGACCAGATATTCAGAGTCACTGAAGGCCATAGCAGAATTGTTACCCATGGAATCCGGGGTGGATGGGTACCTGCATTTTGTGAGTGTGGGTGTGTGTGTAAGGGATAGCCACCTTTAAACAAATAAAATGTAAAAAGAAAGAAAATGAACACAAAAGTTTATATATGAAAACATCTATGATTCATTAAAAATGGCATACGAAGATGAAAAATCAAACCCTTACAAATGGACCTATATGCCCCGGGTAAGGCATAAGGCGAAAAGTGTACGGATTGTTTAAAAATTATTACAGACCAACAGAAAATGTTCAAACGATAAATTACTGATTGATGAAAGTAATGGGAACGAAGTCTTTCGCCTCCCATTTGTTCAGTCCTCCTTCAATAGTTGGAAAGATCCAGTCTTCAAAGTTACTCTCATCTTCAACATCTTCCAAAGCATGAACTCCATGATGAGTGATCTTTAATGGTGGCCCTCCAGCCCGGGAGCGGCGCACAACCTTCTGACTAGCAGCGGTGAAACCCAATCCGAACTTATCTATCTTGAAAGGAAAATCTGGTAGCTGACCCTATACTGTGCTTCCTCCTTACTCGATCACAGCCTTCGCATCTTTAAGGGATGACATCTGGGACACAGGCTTGATAATGATGGGTACAGAAGTCATTGTCTTGGCTGCCGCAACTTCAGGAAAAACCTCTTCAAAGTGTTGGAAAGGGGTTTCTATGAATTCACCATCTAACTCCACATAGCGAAAAGAATTAAGATGGCTTATCATATACTCCTCCTCGCCATGAACCATTATGATTTTCACCTGGACTGGGTACTTAAGCTTCTGATGCAGAGTAGATGTAACGGCCCCAGCATGATGAATCCAGGGTCTTCCTAACAAGCAAGAGTAGGAGGGACGGATATCAATGACATAAAATATGGAGTGGAAAGTTTCAGTACCCACTTTAATTGGGATGTCCACCTCCCCGTGGACCATCTTCTTAGAACCATCAAAGGCTCTTACAATGATATTGCTGGGCTTTAAGGTCAAACCTTCACAGTCTAATTTGTCCAACGCTTTCTTAGGCAAGAAATTTAAAGATGACCCGGTATCAACCAGAACGGGAGCAAGAGTAGCCCCTCTGCATTCCATCGAGACATGCAGCGCGTCATTATGCTTTCTCCCCTTAGATGTTAGATCGGTATCGGAGAAGCCAAGACCATTGTCGGTGGTTAAGATGGCTACACACTCCTGGAACTGGTCCGCGGAGGTTTCTTGAGGCACATGGGCCGTCTTCAGGAATTTGATCAAGGCTTTGGCATGGGCTTCGGAACAGAGCAATAGGGCCAGCATAGAGATTTTTGAAGGGGTTTTCCCCAGTTGTTCTACGACATCATAGTCGATTTTCTTAATTATTTTTAAAATCTCCTCCATTTCCTTTTGAGTGGTCTCGGGGATGACCAAAGGCTGAGCCCTCGTCCTGACGGGTGCTTCTTGGATCCCCTTACCTTTATCGGCAGTAACATCAGAGGGTACAACTTCGGGAGTTATGATTTCTTCAATCACTGGAGTTTGTACAGATATGTTGACTGGCACAAGAGTAACCTTGGGAGAATTTAGGGGTCCGATGATTTCCCTTGGAGGAGCAATCTCCGGAGAGAAGATTCTTCCGATGCGGGTGATCTTACTTGTCCCCGCAATATTTCCTACATCAGGAGTCTCTTCATCGGAACTTTCTTCAACTGATTTGATCTGCTTAACACCATGGTAGAAGATCTCTCCCCCATAATTCCACGGTATTGTCTTGCTGGACTTGTATGGGATATGCCCCGACATTGTTATCTTCAGAGGTACAAACTTTGGATCGGGTGTAATCTTAACAGGTATTTTGGAGACCTTGGAAAGATTGTCGGAAATGGTGATTATAGCAACATCGTTGATTGGAGTGACATGAGTAATAGGAGTTTTCTTGAAGAGGATTTCTTGATTATCCATTAGGCGTGGGATTCCTAACTTCAATAGAGGACAGTCGGATTGCAAGGTCGAACAAAGGTAACAATCTTTTTTGCAGCCCGGGAAAATCTTGGCTTTCAACAGATTCATCTTGATCATTGGTAATGGAGTCATTAAGTCATCAACAGCAGTAACATAAAGATCTTCTACAATAGCATGGACATTGTGACCTGTTTTGGCATTGGAGCGTATATCACATTAGGTTTTTCAGGTGCATCAAACTCCACCTCCTTGGCATCTATTAAATCTTGGATCTTATTTTTGAGGGCCCAACAATTGTTGGTGTCGTGCCCTACACTGTCTGAATGATAGGCACACTTTGCATTTGAATGGTAGTAAGGAGAAGAGGTATTTGGGTTCTTCGGCGCCTCTTTCAAGCTTGTAAGGTTTAACTTCAACAGATGAGGGAGAACCTGAGCAGGTGTCATATTGATCCGGGTGAATTACCGTGCAGGCCTTTCCACCCTTGTTTGGTTGGTTTTGGGTTGACTGCTTCGAGGTTGACCGACTGAGGAATTCTGAATCATCACAGCCCCCACCGCTGGTCAGTGCTCCATTCTTCCTTGATTTCTCTGGGAGTAAACAGCTGAGACTTCTTTCTTGGCTGGGAAAGTTTTCTTGATAGCAGCGGAAGCAGATGTATCCTTTTGAATTTTACCGCTCTTAATGCCAGCTTCGACTCTTTCACCAGTCAGAATTAGCTCGGTGAACCCTGCAGATGAGCTCCCGATCAAGTGATTAAAGAATGGAGCTGACAGGGTCCCCAAAAACATATCCACAAGTTCTCTCTCAGACAATGGTGGCTGCACCCTTCCAGCCAAGTCCCTCCACTTCTGGGCATACAACTTAAAGCCTTCATTAGAGACCATACCTATACTCTGTAATTGAGTACGAGTAGGTGCTAAATCTGCATTATATTGATATTGTCTATAGAAGGCAGCAGCCAAATCCTCCCAGTTGTGCACGTCAGATCTCTCAAGCTGGTAGAACCAATCCAATTGCGTACCCGATAAACTATCTTGAAAAAAGTGGACCCACAGATCCTTATCAGAAGAATGAGGTTGGATCTTTCTGACGTAAGAGCATAGGTGCATCTTCGGACAAGACAAACCATCGTATTTAGCAAATGTAGGCACCTTGAATTTAGGGGGAATCACAATCCCAGCAACCAACCCCAGCTCCTCGAAATCCAGCCCAGGCACTCTTTGTACCTCCATAGCTGCCAGCCGCTCTTCCAGATTCTTGTACTTGTCGTCTGCAGGAGGGTACTGTTGTTCAGAGTAATCTTCATCCTCTTCTTCTTCTTCTTCTTCTTCTTCCTCAGACTCGGAGGGCACTGCAGCTCCCTTTCCTTTGCCAACCCCTTCATCAGATGTTAAGGGGAAATCCAGGACCCTTATAGCTTGATTCTCAAATCTTCTTCCCAAAGTAGCTACACCAACTCTTTTCTTTTTATTTTTCTCCTTTTCCAGCAGTGTTTTAAGATCCTCTTGACCCTTTGCCAAGGTCATGAGGAGTTGTTGGAACTGTGAATTCTGCGCTTGTAGATCTTTGACCATCTGCTCTATATCTATCTTGCTGAAATAAACAGCAGAGAGATAAGGAAACCTGGTGTGAAGACCTGCTTATGCATATGATGAATGATATGTTATTCATGTAATGCATTCAAGGATTCAGAAATTCAAATTTGTTGTAAACAAAAAGAACGCACGTCATATTAATAAGATAGAATTTGTTAGTACATAAGTGCCCCATGGGAAAAATAATACAAAATTCTAAGGTAAAAAGACATTGCGCATCCTCTTTGGTGCGATGTAGGTGTTGAGAGTCTGCTCTTCGTGGATTCGACGAGTAAGTTCCAAAACCTTCTTCTCACTGGCGTAGAAGTTGGCTTCAAAAGTGTTCCATTCTTCCTTGAGTTGTATCCAACTCTTTCGCAAATCTTCCAATGATGTTGGCATGTCAGGATGTAGGAGGGTGTATGGAACCTCTCCTTCCATAACAGGCTCTTTGATCATAGGCAGAATGTAGGGGTAAGGCATCATAAGACTCTGGGCGCGAGTTCGTACCCACTTGAGGTAAGGCTCAAGGCGGATGGAATTCTTGTGCCCCAGTGTCTTACTGTCCACTTTGTTGGGCATCCTCCAAGCTCAGATAAATCTTTGTCGAAGTCCTTGAGCGTCGTTGTCGAAGTCAAAAACCAAGTCTGGAATCAGCATGTCATGAGGGCCATCCCTTCGGGCATACCCAAATTGTCTCAGAGCCAAGCAGGGGTTGTAGGTAATGCCTCCTCTAATACCAAGTAGTGGGACATTAGGGAATTCCCCACAATGATCAATGATGATGACATTTTCTCTGGACCGAGAACACCAATGAACATCAGAATGTGTAAGAGTCATCAATCATTGTGACCACCTCAAGCCTTGCTCATTCTTCAAGATAGACTGGGGAAGGTGAGAAATAAACCACCTTGCTAGAAGAGGAGTACAACACATGAGAACACCTCTTTTCCTCATTGTTCGTGTGTGAAATGAGTGGAGGATGTCCCTAAGAAATGTAGGCACAAGATTCCGAGATATGAAAATTTTGACAGCATTCACATCTATAAGTTGATCAGGGTTTGGGAACAAGACCAACCCATAGATGAGAAGTGCTACAATCTCCTCAAAAGCTTGCAGATCTAGAGAATTTCAGCAGTCTTGTGCCTTCTCAAACAGAAACTTTGCCAAGAAACCCTTGACACCACTTTTGGTTTCCCAATGACCTTTGATATCAGATGGTTGCAAGTGTAAGGCTTGAGCAACATCTTCAGGCTTTGGTTCTCTTTCCGTACCGTTGTAGGGTAGTTGATAGAGAATAGGAATCCTCAGGAGTTGAGAAAATTTCTCCAAAGTAGGCACTAGTTGGTAATCAGGAAATGTGAAGCAATGGTGTAGGGGGTCAAAGAACTGGAAGAGAACTTTCACCATGTCTTCTTCAATGTTGGAGTTGACCAAGTTGAGAAGTCTACCATGTCTTTCACTGAAGGGAGAATTCTCTGGAATCTTGGAAGCAAGCTCCTTGAGCTGAGGAGGGATTCTCACAAGGTTGACTTGAATCGTTTTCCTGCGAAGAGATTCCATCACCTACAAAACAAGAACAAAGATGAAGATCCAAACCCTTGAAATGATTAGTGGATGCATATGATTCTTTATGATGTTCATGATGTATGCACAAGTATATGTACAAGCAAGTCACACAAGTTCCTAGTTTCAGGCTTGCATGGGGTTTCATAGGTAAGTACCCTCTTGAAGTTAGTTGGCTCAACCTGTCCTATAAATAGTAACCGGGTTCTAAGGAGCTCAATATCACTGGATTATTTTCTGTGTTCATTGTTTCGGTTTATCCACTTAACTAGCGACCAAAATATTCCAAGAAAATAACCCTCAATGAGTGTAGTATCGAGTATCTACCAACTTCGAACTGCACCAAAGCCGATCATCTCACTACCCCTAAAAAGGCCAAGATGGTCAAGTAAAGGTTCTAAAAGTTCATTAGTGTTTCATGACATCACTCAGCGGCCCTGTATTCTCTTTGATTGACTCAAAGGCTACCGGTACCCACAAATATGTCGCACTAATATAGCTATTGCTTCAGCCATGTCGATATACCCCGCACAGTTTCCACAACGTATTGCTATTTACCTATGAATGTTTCCCAAATCCGGGTAGAGGATTTCAAACCCAAACAATAGAACCAAGTGTAAAGCAATCAAAACAAACAAAGTAAGCATGCAAAGGTGATCTAAACCTTAAGGTAACCACACTTTTATAATATTTTCCGCAGCAGAGTCGCCAGTTCTGTGATACGGTGGGAGAACTGACTTGAGGTTTTGCGTTTGTTTTTGCAAATGTTTCGGTTTAGCAACAGTCGCCACCGACTTGTTATTTTATCCAAAGGAAAGGTCAAAAAGCACAGGAAAGACCTTTGAGATGTTTTCTTGGGTTCAGGGGTTAGATTATGAAAAGGGAAGGTGCAAGCACTCTTTTCATCCATGGTTATCCATGGGCTCTTAGTTACTCATTTAGATCACTTGCTTTTGCTTTTCAATTGTTTGAAATGGTGCTTTGTGTGTGGTTTTGAAAATGTTTTGAAAAGAGGCCATCGTTGTTGCAACCTTTGTAATGATTCTTGTTTGAATGTATACAAAGGTGTATTGTCTTTTGAAAAGATATTTCAATGTTTGATTGTTTGAAAGTTTGTTTTTGGGAAATGTTTTGAAATTGTGTTGTGAGGTGTGTTTGAAAATAGCAAGGATGTTTTTGCAAGTTTTGATCAAGTAACTAAGAGTTGTCTACCCTATCTACTCAAAAATCTTTCCTACACATTTTTAACCCTTTTACATTGTTGTTTTACCATTGCATTTGGTAAACAACCTTGTATTTGGATGTTAAACGGGACAGGCGCGGGTCATCGTACTGACCATGATAGCAATATTGCCAAGTATCTTAGCAAATTTTTTGAGGGACTAGATCATTTTGTATAAGCAACCAAGATAGCGTCATCGAGGGACTATGATCTTTTTGTTTTTGTTTTTTTTTTTTTGCCAAGATACTCAACATGCATACCATGGCCATTTTAAAGGCAACAAGTGGATGAAACCCTAGGGGTGCATGTGTGCATTGTGTTATCATTTTCATGCATTTACATATTGTATTAGGTCTAACTATTTGTTTTGATTTTGGATATTGCATACAAACCCTAATCTCTATCATGGAATATTTGAAAGCATAAGTGTGTAAAAGTAATCTAGGCTATTACAACATTGATATGGGGAGAGGATTACAATTTTGAATAGGGGATTATTTTGCAAGAAATTAAAACCCTAAGTTATTACAACCAAATTGAATATCTTTGCTCAAATGATAAATAAACAATATTTAAATAAGCAATTACATATATATGCAATATATTATAAATATGTAAAAATTGTTTTTTGTTTATTTTTATATATGTAAAAATAAAATACTTAATGTATTAAAAAAAGAAAATAAAAAGTTATTTTTGTTAAGGGTAAAAACCCTAATTTTTGGTTTAAGAATATGTATGAACATTATAATATTTATTTATTTATGTACAATAAAATAAATAAAAATATATATTCAAGTGTCAAAAAATAAAATATATTAGAAAAATATTATTTTTAATAAGGGTGGAAACCCTAGTTTTTTTGGTTTAAGACAATATATATTATATTATTTATTTATATACAAGAAAATAAATATAAATAAAAACATATACAATTGTTTAGAAAATAATAATATATGAGAAAATATTATTTAAGTATATAAATATTATAAAAAAAACAAAAATAAGAGTATAATATTTTTATGTGTTATTTACAAGTTTTTATTTGGGAAAATAAAAGTATATACTATTTAATAATTAATTTTATGTCTAAAAAATAATAAAAAATAATAAAATAAAATGTGAAAAATTATGAAAATGTTTTTGATATTTTTTATGTTTAGAAAATATAAAATAAAATCAGAAATGAAAAATAAATAGAAAAATATAAAAATATAATGAAATGGGCCAGGGGGTACAATCAACAAGTCATGGGTGCAAAAAGTAGGGAAAAGGCAGGCCCAACCCAAAACTTCATCTTCAACCTTCGTTCAAACACAAAAACGCGTGTTCTGAGTTCATCTTCGTATCTCCTGTTTCAGTGCTTAAAAACAAAAACTTGTAACATGAAAGTTGTATATCATAATCACACGATTCCAACCATATAAAAAACTTAATCTAACACTCAAAGACCAGAGAGAATTTATCTGGCCCTAATTTCTAACCTAACTTTTTCAGGAAGTTCATCAATCAAATTCTCTCAGCACACTTAACTTAAATGAAAACTAAGCATATGTACAGCTTAAGGGCTATGAATACTACATTTTTTTTATTCACAAACCTAAGCCTAATGATTCCTAAATAGAGAGATAGGAAGTTGGAAAATACCTGTTTCAGTTGAACACGAGTATGGCAATGTGGAGGTTTTCAATGAGGCCTGAGATGTTTGTGAGCTTGCCTGAACTTCCTCTGACCTTCCCCAAGCTTTGTTTGCCTTGAGTTTACTTGAATAAGCCTGTAGAAGTCAACCTACACAAGCTGAAATCAGAAATGGTGAAGCTTGCAAATGGAGTTACAATCAAGGGCCAATGGTTGGGATAGTTCAGATGGGTTATATGGAATGTTTTGGAAGTGGTTTTTGTTTTGGAACTCAAAGTGCAGAAGTTATCTTCTTTTGCAAGAGGAATGAGTTTTGATGTTCAAGAGTGTTTGGGGGATGGATGGCTCGTGTTTCTGACTCAAGGAAATGTGCAAAACTTGTTTGGAATGGTCACCAAGCTTGGTTATATCAGATACTCAAGATCTGTCCTTTTGGCAAGTTGACTTGTTTTGAAAGAAAAGTGTGAAATGATACAAGATAGGCATGTACAGGCTATCTCCAAGCATGCACAAGATTGCTTTACTTTTTCCTAAGTTTATGGAACTTGTTTGCTGCAAAGAGAGAGGTCCAAGGCTCAAGGGAAGCAATGTTGACATAAAGTTGCCTTTATGAAAATGGAAATGTTACCTTTTTGCCATTTTAAGATTAATTCAATGTGTAAACCTCTATTGATCAGAATAAAACCTTAAACCAATGCGTTTGCATTCAATTTTTGAGTGTAGAAGGGTTTAGAGACCTGTAATCAGGTACAAAGCAAGTTTGGACAGATTTTGCAACTTGTGTCAACATGAAAATGCCATGGATCAAAGTGAGTTTTTGCCAAATTCAAATCTTCGATTCTCCCTAACCATAAATGATTTTGGAGAGTTCTTGGACATTTTGGAAAGCTTGTAACATGATATAAAATCCATCTTTGAAATTCATTTTGAGATTCCAAGTGGAACTATGTGAAAAATGGTCATGAAGATAGGTTAAAATCCTGCCTAAACTAGGGCAAAATTTCACTAAGCTAAAAGTTTCGTGGACCCTTGTTCCAAAATTCATAACTTGAGATCCAAGCTTCTTTTGGGAAAACTTTGTGAATAAAAGTTGTAGACTTTGTGGAGGACTACAACTTTCATGTTGGAAGTTTTGTTTGAGTTCAATTGCATCATGGTGAAAATGTTGGGCAAAGTTGGGGAAAAATAAGAAAATTTCGTAACTTAGAAAAATTCTAAGTTATGAAATTTTTCAATCTTAAACCCTAATTTGCAAAATTAGGTTTCTTGATGAACAAGTTTCATTTTTTGACACATCTTGATGAAAAATGACCCTTGGCACTTGATTTTGACCAAAAAGTCAAAGTTTGACTTTTCAGTGTACAGTCAAATTTTGATCAGTTGACTGAAAAATTCATTTGTCAATCCAATGCATTTGAGATCTTTTAAACCTTGTGAATAGGTCAAGATAATGCAATTGAGTCCTTGAATCCATGCTTGAACCCAATTTGCCATTGGCTAGGTGAAAAATCAGAAATTGCCCTTATACAGTCAAAACCCTAAAAATGACCATTTTGCCCTTTTGATGATCTAATCAAAATTCTTGAGGAGTTGTGGTCCAAACTTGATCAAATGGTTCATATGAGTCTATAATGTTAATGTGGATCAAAAATTATGAGGTTTGACTGTAAATTGGCCACAGTTGACTTTTTCCCCAATACAGTTGATTTCTAGGTCAACTATCCAATTGACTGGGCAAAAAATTGATTCAAAGCTTGAAACTTGGTAGAGGCAATCTTATAAGTCCAACATGAAATATGATAGTCACTTTGAGCATTGAAAGTCCAAAAATCCCTATGCAAACTCAAACCCTAATTTAGGTCATCAGTGCAAGGAGATGCCTTGAGCAGAGCAAACCCTAATCCTGTCTGGAGTTCAAAGAGTCTTGTGAGGGGAAATCTTGATAGAATGAGAGGGAAAATTTTGGGGTACAACAGCTGCCCATGTTCAATCTTCTTGAACCTGAAGATTTAGATTGGCGATTTTTCCTTTCGTGTCTCGAAGGTAAAAGATGATTAGACACTAGAGTGCCCGTAAATTTACACTCGTCAAAATGTAAATGAGGGAATGGGCTTAAAGATGCCATTTGGAGATGGTAGAATCTTGCTGGAGATGGGCTTAGAGATGCCATCCAAGACTGTTTGTTGAAAATCAGAAGAATGAACACCAGAATGGTATCCGTATCTGGAACGTATCTGGAACGTATCTGAGTTGTATCTGGAGATTGGATTCGTATGAGAAAAGGAACAGCGTCCGTGTCTGGAGCGTATCCGAGCTGTAACCGTATTTGATTCTTGAATGAATATCAAAATGACTGCCGTGTCTGTAGTGTATCTGTATTGTATCTGAATTCTGAATGGGCGATAGAGACACATCTGTATATGGAGCATCTATGGGCTGGGGATAAATTCCGAATGAGTGACAGAATGGCAACCGTGTCTGGAGCGTATCTAGATTGTATCTGAAGTTGAGATCTGTATGAGTAGCGAATGACCTCCGTGTCTGGAGTGTATCCGTACTGTAACTGGGATCTGGACAAGTGACAGAATGACTTTCGTGCCTAGAGTGTATCTGAACCTGAGGCTGATAGTTGAATCTAAATGAGAAATAGAATGGCTTCCGTGTCTAGAGCGTATCTAGTATGTATCTGATTGATGAAGTCTGAATGAGTAGTAGAATGACCTCCGTGTCTGGAGTGTATTCGTACTGTAACTTAATAAGAGATCCGAATGAGTAGCAGAATGACTTCCATGTCTTGGAGTGTATCCGTACTGTATCTAAAATCTTTGAATAGTTGTTAACGATAGCTTTTAATCTCATCCTGAAAAGGGTAAAATGTTATCTGAAACACAAAGTCATGTTGCATGACATGTATGATGCAATAAAATGTGTTCTATCAATGTTTATGATATATGAATGTAATGGATATGCATGTAAGCTGATTAGCTATCTTGCTGAGGAAAATAAATCCTTGATAGCTGGAGATAATGAAATCTTTGACTGTTGCCGGGGAAAATAAATCCTTGACCGCTGTTGGAGATTTAAAATCTTGGGTTGCTAAGGATGAGAAATCCTTGGACCACTGTTGGGGATAGAAAATCCTTGGCGACTTGTAGGGATTAATAAGAAATTTGACAACTTATGTGGGGATGTGAGAATCCTTCATGACTTTCCTGGGGATATAGGGATCCTTAAAGTCTGCTTGGGAAACCTGCTTGAGGAACCCAGATAATTTTGATGACTATGGTTGGGGAGTAAGGAAAACTCTGACGATCTCTACTGGGGGAAATGAATCCTTGGAGGCTTCAACTGTAGAAATGAGAATGAGAATCTTCGATCTGCTGGGAAATCACTCTGTGGGGAGAATGTTTATTCTGTCGAAGAGTTCTCAAGGGCTTAGGTTGTATGCCAATCTACTGAGGAATTATCCGAAGCTGTCGTCTGGTTAGTTGTCAGGCTCTAAGATAACTTGCAGGGGAATCTTCTGATTTTAACACAATTCTCTGGGGAATTGAAGGAAACTATATGGTCTTCCACCAGGGTTTGAGGGTTGATGTTTTGGACTCTGTTGGGGAAGAAAGTTTCATCTTCACTGAGGGTTTACAGTTCAAAGTTTTGCTCTGCTGAGGATTGGGGGTTTTGAAAACTCAAATCTGATGGGGATTTTGAAACTAAACTCCGCTGGGGATATGTATTTCAAGGCTTTAGCTCTGCTGAGGATTTTTCCTGGAATAGTCTAAAGACGTTTTCCCATACTTTCAATCTGTCAGTAATTATTCTTTCTCATTTCGTTTTATTTGTAAGCAATGATTATATTCAAATGCATATGCTTATTTAATAAATCATTGGACGTTTTCAAATAAAACATAAGCGTAAAAAGAAAGAAAAGACAAACAAATTTCTGCACTTTGAAGTATCTTTGCATTAACTTTGTGTAAGTATTTTGTATAAAGGGGACAGGCATCCTAGTAAGAGAATGTTGTCATAAAATTGATAAAATTTTATACAAAGAAAGATTATTATATGTAACAATTCCATGGGGTTCCCATTCTGCTATAGCCTTCGTAACTCTGAGTATCTTGTCCATTCGTTTCTTCGTCCGCAGATGATTGGATTGATCAGAAGCTTGGAGCTTGTCCATGAAGAGATTGTCCTTAAAGTGATCCGACGAGATATAGTCATACGCTTTAATTCCCTAACTTTTGCGTGGATCGCCCTTTTAGGTTTTCGATCCACCAGGAAACCCTTTTTTGCCCAAGTTGCCCTTTCGGGTTTTCAACTTGCCGGGTGTACAAATTTTTTTATTTATCCCTAACTTTTGCCTGAACCTCCCTTTCGGGTTTTCGATTCACCGGGATGCCCATTTTTGCCCAAGTCGCCCTTTCGGGTTTTCAACTTGTCGGGTTGTTTATGCGTAGTATCTTTTGACTATGTCTGCGTTCGCAGGGTGTGGCAGGTCATCGCCGTCCATGGTGGTCAGGATCATTTCCCCACCAGAAAAGATGTTTTTGATCACAAATGGTCCTTCGTAAGTAGGAGTCCATTTTCCCCTGGGATCACTTTGCGGCAAGATGATTCGCTTGATTACAAGGTCCCCAACTTGATATACTTGTCTCTTGACTTTCTTGTTGAAGGCCTTGATCATACGTTTTTGATACGCCTGGCCATGGCAAACAGCAGTAAGTCGTTTTTCGTCAATTAAGTTAAGTTGATCAAGCCGGGTCTGAATCCAATCGTCTTCGCTCAAACCGGCATCCTTCATGATTCTCAAGGAGGGAATCTGGACCTCGATAGGTAAAACAGCTTCCATGTCGTATACCAAAGAAAAGGGTGTTGCCCAAGTTGAAGTGCGTGCCGTGGTACGGTACCCGTTTAGAGCAAACAGTAACATCTCATGCCAATCCTTGTAGGTGATTGTCATCTTTTGAATGATCTTCTTGATATTTTTGTTCGCGGCTTCGACAGCACCGTTCATCTTAGGCCGATAGGGAGATGAATTGTGATGTTGAATCTTTAACTGCTCGCACAGAGCGGTGATCATAGTATTGTTCAAATTTGTACCGTTGTCAGTGATGATCCCGTCGGGGATACCATACCGGCATATGAGGTTCTTCTTGATGAAGCGGGCAACCACATTCTTTGTAACGGAGGCGAAGGAAGCTGATTCGACCCACTTGGTAAAGCAATCAAGGGCCACCAGGATGAAACGGTGTCCATTGGATGTTGTAGGCTTGATCTCTCCAATCATGTCGACTCCCCACATCGAGAATGGCCAAGGAGCTGTTAAGACATTGAGAGGAACTGGAGGAATATGTACCTTGTCAGCATAGATTTGGCATTTGTGACAAGTACGGGAATGTTGATGAGAATCAGCTTCCATGGTAGACCAGTAGTAGCCTGCTCGTAGAATCTTCTTAGTCATCGTATGACGGCTCGAGTGGGTGCCAAAGGTGCCATTATGTAGTTCAGTCATGATCTGCTCAGCTTCATCCTTGTCCATACAACGGAGTAGTACGCAATCAAGATTGCACTTGTATAAGATACCATTGCTCAGAAAGAACTTGGCAGCGAACCTCCTTAAGAACTTTTTGTCATTGACCGAAGCTCCTTCAGGGTATTCTTGTGCTTTGAGATACCTTTTGACGTCATGAAACCAAGGTCGGTCCACTAATTCTTTGGTATTAATCTTGTGACAATGTGCAGGTTTGTCCATTCGTTTGATGGTGATTTGAGGTGCCTCATTATCCCAGTTAAGTTTAAACATGGATGACATTATAGCTAGCGCATCTGCCAACTGATTCTCTTCTCGCGAGAAGTGCTCGAAGGTAATCTACTCGAAATGTGGTAACAATGTCAAGACATGTTCTTTGTATGGGATGCGGTTTGGATGTTTAGTATCCCACTCTCCTTTGATTTGACTGATAACCAAAGCTGAGTCCCCAAATACAATCAAAGATTTGATTCCCAAGTCAATAGCAGCCTTGAGACCAAAGATACAAGCTTCATACTCGGCCATGTTATTGGTGCAGTTGAAGCAGAGTCTAGCGGTGAAAGGTGTATGGCAACCTTATCGAGAGATAAGTACCGTGCCGATACCGTTTCCAAGTGCATTGGAGGCACCATCAAAGTACAGAGTCCATCGGGATCCTTGTTCAGGTCCGTCATATGGTCTGTTTTCTTCAATGTTGCTCAAAGTCATGATATCCTCGTCGGGAAAGTCGAACCTCATGGATTGGTAATCTTCGACAGCTTGATGGGCCAGATGATCAGCTAGAACACTCCCCTTTATGGCTTTTTGGGTTGTGTATTATATATCATATTCGGTGAGGATCATCTGCCATCTAGTGATTCTTCCAGATAAAGCAGGCTTCTCGAAGATGTACTTGATTGGATCCATCTTAGAGATCAATAAAGTGGTATGTGTCAACATATACTGCCTTAGCCGGCGAGCAGCCCATACCAAAGCGCAACAAGTTTTCTCGAGTAGTGAGTCTCATAATTGGTAAACTTTTTGCTAAGGTAATAAATGGCATGCTCTTTTCGGCCAGACTCGTCATGTTGGCCCAGTACGCACCCCATTGAATTCTCCAGGACAGTTAGATACATGATTAATGGCCTTCCTTCGACGGGTGGCATCAAGATAGGAGGTTCCAGCAAATACTCCTTGATTTTATCGAAAGCAACTTGGCAGTTATCATTCCATTTAACCACCTGATCTTTCTTCAACAGCTTGAAGATTGGTTCACAGGTAGATGTTAGGTGAGAGATGAACCTTGCAATGTAGTTTAGGCGTCCCAAGAAACCTCTAACCTCCTTTTCAGTGCGAGGGGCAGGCATTTCTTGTATAGCTTTGCCTTTGGCAGGATCAACCTCGATGCCTTTGTTACTGACGATGAATCTCAAAAGTTTACCGGACCTGACTCCGAAAGTGCACTTGTTAGGGTTCAGTCTGAGCTTGTACTCTTTCAATCTGACAAGCAGCTTTTGCAGATGGTCGAGGTGTTCTTCTTCTGTCTGTGAACGGGCTATCATATCATCTACGTAGACTTCAATCTCATGATGTATCATGTCATGAAACAAAGCTACCATGGCGCGCTGATAGGTTTCCCCGACATTCTTCAGTCCGAATGGCATCACTTTATAGCAAAAGGTACCCTACTGCGTAACAAAAGTAGTCTTCTCCATGTGTTCAAGGGCCATTTTGATCTGATTGTACCCTGAAAATCCATCCATAAAAGAGAATACCTTATGTTGGGTTGTATTGTCAACCAAGATGTCAATGTGCGGTAGTGGAAAGTCATCTTTAGGGCTAGCCTGTTTAAGTCTCTGTAATCCATGCACATTCTGACTTTGTCATCCTTTTTAGGCACGGGCACAATGTTAGCAACCCATTATGGATAGGAAGTAACAGCAAGAAAGCCAGTGTTGAACTGCTTCATCACTTCAGCTTTGATCTTTTCAGACATATTGGGCCTCATTCGGCGGACTTTCTGTTTAATTGGTGGGCAGTCTTCTCTTGTAGGGAGACGGTGAACCACAATATTTGTATCCAGTCCCGGCATGTCTTCGTAGGACCAGGAAAAGATCTCAACATATTCATTTAACAACTAAACTAAACGCTCCTTGAAATTTGGTTTTAAGTTGGCACCCACTTTAACTTCTTTTCTGTCTTCCTCTGTTCCCAAGTTGATAGTCTCTAACAACTCCTTGTGAGGTAGAATAGCCCTTTTTCCTGTTGCAAAATTTTGTCCAAATCTCTAGGCACCTCACAGTCTTCATCACCTTCGTATTCGGCATGATTGACCAGATCTTCAGAGTCACTGAAGGCCATAGCATAATTGTTACCCATGGAACCCGGGGTGGACGGGTACCTGCATTTTGTGAGTGTGGGTGTGTGTGTAAGGGATAGCCACCTTTAAACAAATAAAATGTAAAAATAAAATGAACACAAAAGTTTATATATGAAAACGTCCATGATTCATTAAAAATGGCATACGAAGATGAAAAATCAAACCCTTACAAATGGACCTATATGCCCCGGGTAAGGCATAAGGCAAAAAGTGTACGGATTATTTAAAAATTATTACAGACCAACAGAAAATGTTCAAACGATAAATTACTGATTGATGAAAGTAATGGGAACGAAGTCTTTCGCCTCCCAGTTGTTCAGTCCTCCTTCAATAGTTGGAAAGATCCAGTCTTCAAAGTTACTCTCATCTTCAACATCTTCCAAAGCATGAACTCCATGATGAGTGATCTTTAATGGTGGCCCTCCAGCCCGTGAGCGACGCACAACCTTCTGACTAGCAGCGGTGAAACCCAAGCCGAACTTATCTATCTTGAAAGGAAAATCTGGTAGCTGACCCCATACTATGCTTCCTCCTTCCTCGATCACAACCTTCACATCTTTAAGGGATGACATCTGGGACACAGGCTTGGTAATGATGGGTACAGAAGTCATTGTCTTGGCTGCCACAACTTCGGGAGAAACCTCTTCAAAGTGTTGGAAAGGGGTTTCTATGAATTCACCATCTAACTCCACATAGCGGAAAGAATTAAGATGGCTTATCATATACTCCTCTTCGCCATGAACCGTTATGATTTCCCCCTGGACTGGGTACTTAAGCTTCTGATGCAGAGTAGATGTAACGGCCCCAACATGATGAATCCAGGGTCTTCCTAACAAGCAAGAGTAGGAGGGACGGATATCCATGACATAAAATGTGGATTGGAAAGTTTCAGTACCCACTTTAATTGGGATGTCCACCTCCCCGTGGACCATCCGCTTAGAACCATCAAAGGCTCTTATAATGATATTGCTGGGCTTTAAGGTCAAACCTTCACAATCCAATTTGTCCAACGCTTTCTTAGGCAAGACATTTAAAGATGACCCGATATCAACCAGAACGTGAGCAAGAGTAGTCCCTCTGCATTCCACCGAGACATGCAGCATGTCGTTATGCTTTCTCCCCTTAGATGTTAGATCGGTATCGAAGAAGCCAAGACCATTGTCGGCGGTTAAGCTGGCTACACACTCCTGGAACTAGTCTGCGGAGGTTTCTTGAGGCACATGGGTCGTCTTCAGGAATTTGATCAAGGCTTTGTCATGGGCTTCGGAACAGAGCAATAGGGCCAACATAGAGATTTTTGAAGGGGTTTGCCCCAGTTGTTCTACGACATCATAGTCTCTTTTCTTAATTATTTTTAAAATCTCCTCCATTTCCTTTTGAGTGGTCTCGAGGATGACCAAAGGCTGAGCCCTCGTCCTGACGGGCGCTTCTTCGATCCCCTTACCTTTATCGGCAGTAACAGCAGAGGGTACAACTTCGGGAGTTATGATTTCTTCAATCATTGGAGTTCGTACAGATGTGTTGACAGGCACAGGAGTAACCTTGGGAGCATTTAGGGGTCCGAAGATTTCCCTTGGAGGAGCAATCTCCGGAGAGAAGATTCTTCCGCTGCGGGTGATCTTACTTGTCCCCGCAATATTTCCTACATCAGGAGTCTCTTCATCGGAACTTTCTTCAACTGATTCGATCTTCTTAACACCGTCGTAGAAGACCTCTCCTCCATAATTCCACGGTATTGTCTTGTTGGACTTGTATGGGATAGGCCACGACATTGTTATCTTCAGAGGTACAAACTTTGGATCGGGTGTAATCTTAACAGGTATTTTGGAGACCTTAGAAAGATTGTCGGAAATGGTGATTATAGCAACATCGTTGATTGGAGTGATAGGAGTAACAGGAGTAACTGGAGTTTTATTGAAGAGTATTTCTTGATTATCCATTAGGCGTTGGATGCCTAACTTCAATAGCGGACAATCGGATTGCAAGGTCGAACAAAGGTAACAATATTTTTCGCAGCCCGGGAAAATCTCGGCTTTCAACAGATTCATCTTGATCATTGGTAATTGAGTCATTAAGTCATCAACATCAGTAACATAAAGATCTTCTACAATAGCATGGACATTGTGACCATGTTTTGGCATTGGAGCGGATATCACATTAGGTTTTTCAGGTGCGTCAAACTCCACCTCCTTGGCATCTATTAAATCCTGGATCTTATTTTTGAGGGCCCAACAATTGTTGGTGTCGTGCCCCACACTGTCCGAATGATAGGCACACTTTGCATTTGAATGGTAGTAAGGAGAAGAGGTATTTAGGTTCTTCGGCGCCTCTTCCAAGCTTGTAAGGTTTAACTTCAACAGATGAGGGAGAACCTGAGCAGGTGTCATATTGATCTGGGTGAATTGTCGTGCAGGCCTTTCCACCCTTGTTTGGTTGGTTCTGGGTTGACTGCTTCGAGGTTGATCGGCTGCGGAATTCTGAATCATCATAGCCCCCACCGCTGGTCGGCGCTCCATTCTTCCTTGATTTCTTTGGGAATAAACAGCTGAGACTTCTTTCTTGGCTGGGATAGTTTTCTTGATAGCAGCGGAAGCAGATGTATCCTTTTGAACTTTACCGCTCTTAATGCCAGCTTCGACTCTTTCACTAGTCAGAATTAGCTCGGTGAACCCCGCAGATGAGCTCCCGATCAAGTGATTAAAGAATGGACCTGACAGGGTCCCCAAAAACATATCCACAAGTTCTCTCTCAGATAATGGTGGCTGCACCCTTCCAGCCAAGTCCCTCCACTTCTGGGCATACTCCTTAAAGCCTTCATTAGAGACCATACCTATACTCTGTAATTGAGTACGAGTAGGTGCTAAATCTGCATTATATTGATATTTTCTGTAGAAGGCAGCAGCCAAATCCTCCCAGTTGTGCACGTCATATCTCTCAAGCTGGTAGAACCAATCCAATTGCGAACCCGACAAACTATCTTGAAAAAGTGGACCCACAGATCCTTATCAGAAGAATGAGGTTGGATCTTTCTGACGTAAGAGCGTAGGTGCATCTTCGGACAAGACAAACCATCGTATTTAGCAAATGTAGGCACCTTGAATTTAGGGGGAATCACAATCCCAGCAACCAACCCCAGCTCCTAGAAATCCAGCCCAGACACTCTTTGTACCTCCATAGCTGCCAGCCGCTCTTCCAGATTCTTGTACTTGTCATCTGCAGGAGGGTACTATTGTTCAGAGTAATCTTCATCCTCTTCTTCTTCTTCTTCCTCCTCAGACTCGGAGGGCACTGCAGCTCCCTTTCCTTTTCCAACCCCTTCATCATATGTTAAGGGGAAATCCAGGACCCTTCTAGCTTGATTCTCAAATCTTCTTCCCAAAGTAGCTACACCAACTCTTTTCTTTTTCTTTTTCTCCTTTTCCAGCAGTGTTTTAAGATCATCTTGACCCTTTGCCAAGGTCATGAGGAGTTGTTGGAACTGTGAATTCTGCACTTGTAGATCTTTGACCGTCTGCTCTATATCCATCTTGCTGAAATAAACAGCAGAGAGATAAGGAAACCTGGTTTGAAGACCTGCTTATGCATATTGTTGTACCCCAAAATTTTCCCTCCCATATTCTTCAAGATTTGTCAAGATCAATCTTCAAATGCTTCAAGATTCCTCAAGGGTTGCACAGTCCAATTGCCTCCTAACACAATCAAAATTAAGGTTTCTATTCTTGCAAGGAATTTGTGGTTTTCAATGGCTCAATCAAGTCATATAGGCCTATATACATTGTCAAGCATCTACATGCCAAGTTTCAAGGCTCACAGGGTCAAGTTGCACAGTCAAAAGCCCTATTTGGTTCACAATCAACTATAAGGGTAAAATGGTCATTTGGCAGTCAAAAGTCAAAAAATTTGGTCAACATCTTATTTTGAAGCCACAATCATCATTTGATCAAGTCTTGATCATGATTCCTTAAGCATGGCTCAAAAATCATCAAAGATGCAAAAGTTGTTATTTTTGGACAATAGAAAAGTCAACTGTAAATTGACCAGGGCATAACTTTTTCATGGTTCATCAGAAAAATCCCATCCAATGCTCATTTTGAAGGGGATGACATTACCTACAACTCATCTTCACATTACAAGTACAAGAAATGCTCTCACAAAAAGTTATCAATTTCTACATTATAGGTCAATTTCAAAAGTCAACAAAAATGCACTTTAACTCAAAGACCATAACTTGATATTGGTAAATCCAAATGACATGGGACCAAAGGCATTGGTTAGAGGACTTCAAGACCTTTCCAAAATGTCCAAGAACATGTTCATATGATCAAAATTGAGCAAGATATGCATTGGAGAAGTTGGGAAATTTTTGGGAATTTGCAAAAGTCAACTTTGCCCAAAACACCTCATTTTTGCTAATGGGCCTCAAATTCCTTCTTGAAACATTGTCCAAAGCATATGCACGACCCATTGAGATTAAATTGAGTTATTTTCTTATTTTTATTAATTAATTGGATTTTTAATTGATTATTAATTCATTTAATTCATTTAAATGTAGGAAATTACCAAGATATGTTTTTTCAAATCTTTTGTGAAGCAAATAAACTCAGGGCAAGCTGGCAAATTCGTGCATCAATCAAAGAGACAAAAATCTCCATGTTTGGCAAGTTTTTTCAATCAAAAAGATTGAAAATTATTTGATTTTCAATCAAATATTGAAACCATAATGCAATGGATTTCTTGGCCAAAAGTTAACCTAATTCCCTTCCAACATAAATACTGAAGCCAACCCTAATGCCTGCAACGTGCAAGCTGCTGCAAAAAGCCATAAACCAATTCCAAAAAATCAAGAAAAAGTCAAATTTGTTTTCTCACTTCAAGGCCCTTTCAAACCAATTTGAGGATTCAAACACATTGCATAAGTCCCCAGGAGCACATTGCAATCAAAAACAAGCCTTAAAGCTCAAAGACACGTTCTACACAGACCCACGGTTTGAACAAATTTTTCAAAATCATATACTTTGATTCATGCATATTTGACACTTTTTGTTAATTGTTTTGTGTTCATAAGGACTGTACGAAGCTTTTGGTACAATTTAATTGCATTGAGATACCCTGAAACGCAAATTGCCATTGAAGGATTCTAGGTTTTTCAAGCTTCAAAATTAGGGCTTTTCACATCCGGTTAAATCAGAACCTCTCATGACCATGGTTGAAACCGTCTGATCAAGACGAATATACTGGACACCTCGCGCCATATTTATATAGCTTGGATTTCTATTCGCTATTATTGGCCGTTCTGTTTTGTGGGGGTTAAAAACCCCCGATATTTGCTTTATTTTGCAGGTGTTCAATGAGGACGATGATGCGTTGTCAGCGTGCTACTGGATAATTCAAATGGTGCGCGCAATTTTTGTTTTGTCCAACATAATAGTTGTTTTCATATATTAATTTTATTGATCATTATACTTACAAACGCAAGCAGATGGTGGAGTGGTTATGCGCGCTGGATGTGCATCATTGGGACCTGGGTTCGATTCCCAGGTCCACTCAATATTTGTTTCCTATTTTTCATCATGTGATCATATGCAGGATTCTCAAAACGTCCCACCATGGACTCTCACGCTTCAGCTTGCCAAGTGGACACAAAGCTCAATCCAATGGCTATGAGATGCTGGACACCATGCTCCAAGTCAACATGCACGTGGACAATTACAAAAGTCAGAAGGGCTTGGCTTAATGGGCCAGAAATTCCAGGCTTAACCTCCATCTGGGCCAGCATACCCCCCTGGTTAATTGCTTGTTTATTTTCTTTTAACTAATTATTTTAATAATTGTTATTACTATTATTTAATTAATTAACAAATTAATATTTTTCATAATAAATTCAGAGAATAAAAAATGTAAATATTTTCGTTAATTATTATTATTCTTATTTATTAATTTATTTTGTAAATAAATTCTAATTAATCAACTTAGTTTAAATTAGGTCTAATTTTAACTTTTTACAATAAATAAAACAAATTTAGAATTAGGGTTTCTTTTGACTTTTAATTTCTTATTTTTATTTTTATTAAAGACTTAAAAAACACAAAAAACATTTTTCTTTTAATTAATTAATTAATTAGTTTAGGTTTAATATTTAATTAAATGCAAAGGACCAAAATTTCTTTATTTCTCAAAAGGGTCAAAACCCTAAGACGTCCCGATTTAATTTCTGTCGCGCTTTAATTCCTTTTGATTATATTGATGTAACTGTTTCCGAGGATGTAATAGTTAATTAGGATTTTATTTCTTTCTTTTACTTTCTCGCATTTATTTTTCAAACGGGTTTTGTTTTTGGCGATGTATAGACCCGCGCCTTGTAATAGCGTAGATTTACCTTTCCGCAATTTATTTTCCGCACTCTTAACTGTTAAAAATGCATGAAAGACTTGTATGAAAAATAAAACCAATCTGTGATCGGTGGATCTGGAACTGACTGTTTATCGCTGGTTCGCGAAATGTCGCGGAAGCAAGAGTCGCCACCGTCTTTTATTTTCTCCAAATGGAAAGGACAAAAGCACAGAAAAATTCCTTAAAGAGATCGCTCTCGGTTCGGGAGGTAGGTTATAGAAAGGGAAGGTGTTAGCACCCTTTCTATCCATGGTTATCCATGGGCTCTTAGATACTTGCTCATTGTGTTTTCAAAATGGTTTGTTTGCTTTTCAATGTGGGTTTTAAAAAAGTTTCTTTGAAAGTTTCGGATCGACTCTTGTGTCAGAGTGTTTGAAAAATTGCTTTGAAAGCTTTTGAAAAGTGTCGGTGTGAAAAGATTTTTGTTTGGTTTTGAAGTTAGAGCAAGTATCTATGAGAACCTACCTACCCTAAGGAATTCGTCTGTGTAAATGTCCTTTAAAGTAGTGCCATCCCACCATTGAGAGGTAGGTAGCACCACCGTTGGAGGTGTTCGGGTCAATTCGAGTTTGTAGGGACATGGTGATCACCAGAGCAATGTGAAGACACCTTAGAAGCTACCCTCATGCCAGGTTCCCGGATCATGAGGACTTACTAAGACATCCTCTACTCGACGATCACCTTTTGAAAGGCAACAGTGAGGCGTACCCTAGGGGTGGTGTGTGCGAAGTGTGTGTCGTTTTCATTTGTATTTGTCTTGTCATGTTATTGTGATCTACGTTTGATTTTATTATGGTCATTCATTCTTGCATGCTTTGTTAACAGTTAAAATATTGCGAGAAAAAGTAAATCTAAGCTATTACAAAAGGCGCGGGTCCACATCGCCAAAATTAAACCGGACCCGATTTGACGGAAAATAAATAAAGAAAAGTAAATAACGAAATTGAAAAGTGCGAAAAGTAAATGTTACAAAGCTTTGGGAGAGATACATGATTATTTAACGACATAAAGTAAATATGCGAAATTAAATAAATTTAAGAACATGGGCGTTGGACCCTTTTGCAAAATTAAATTAAAATTAAAAAATTAAAAGAGAATGTTTTTAGTATTTTTATGTTTTTTAAGATTTAATAGAAAAAGAATTAATTAAAATGAAAATTGAATGCGAACCCTAATTCTAATGGCTTTTAAATTTATTGTGAAAATATTAAATTGAAATCTAAATGAAACCCTAATTAATTATGTACAATTTTAATTATGAAAAATAAATATAATGAATATTATTATGGTAAAAGGGAAAAAGAAATAAAAACAATAACTAAACCTATTTCTACATATTTTTGTATTTTTGTTATTAAAAGAAATTAAAATCACAACCTAATTTAAAACTAAATAATTACATATTAATTTATTTATGAAAATATTAGAATAAAATAATTTATTATGTTTTTATCTTTTTTTCTGATTTTTTAGGCATTTTTTGTATATTTGTGTTTTATAAAAATATAATTAATTAACTTAAACAAATAAAGAAAATAAAATCATAATTGAAAATAAGATAAAAAATATAGAGAAGGCAAACCAGGGGGGGTTCAGGCCCAAATTAGGAGGTATGATCCAAGAAACTGGCCCAATAAGCTTGAAGTCTGTTTGACTTTTCCAGGCCACGTATGGGACTTTTGACTAAGGCTTATGGTGTTCAGCAACCTTGAGCCTTTGATCTGGATATGCTAGACGCGTGGCTGGCTTGATGGTGATGGAATATGGTGTGCCTTAACGCTAGCGCTGCATGGGAATTTACATTGAAAAATAATATTGGAAATTATACAGACCTGGGACTCGAACCCAGGTCTTGGATGTTGAAGCAATAAGCGTATGCCAGCTGAGCCATTGAACGCGTTTGATTAGTAAATAAACAATGAATATTATAAAAGAAAAGCAAGTGGTTAGTGGTGTAACGCGCGAAAGTTTAAATCAGCTAATCATATGTTGCCAACACATCGTCTTCTTTGCACAGTTTTTATTTTTCTGAAACTAGAAATCATAGGCCACGGTTTTGCACGCGTCCTCTTAGGCCGGTTTCCAGGAAATAGCGATTAAGCCATCTCTAAACATAAATTAGGCGCGAGGGTGGATTCACGATCGTCCAACAACGCTTGATTCAATGATACAAGTCTTGGATGCCAATTTTTCTTTAAACGAAAGACCCTAAATTGAAGCTCTGCAAACCCTAAGAAGTATCAATGGCAGATTCTCCAATAGTGCATAAGAATTCAATTAAATCATGTGGTTAGTTCTAGGATGATCTAATAAGTATGAATCCATGGAAAAAATGCAGTAAAAATGCTTGAATATCAAAATACGATTACAAGAAAAATGAGAAGAAACTTGGTTTCTGTATACCAATTCCGAAGGCTATGCGTATGGAAACCTATCCAGTTGTGCTCAGTGATGTCCTAGGAAGCTATTGGAATGAATTTCGTGCCTTGACTCGCCCTCTAACAATGGTTTCAGAATTGAGTTTTTAAGTGAAAATTCCAAGTTTGTATATTGGTCTCTAGCGCAGCTTTTTTGTCCCCCAGCATTAGGTTTAGGTCTATGCTTATGTATTGAACAGATTAGGTCAAAAAATTCAATCAAATCTCTTTCATTCAATGGTTTTGCAAATTGATTTTCCAAGATCTTTTTCATATCTTTTTCATGCTACTTTGTATCAATTAAGATCAATTCCATCCAAATCTTTCTATATTGGGATATGCACGAAATATTGAGCTCAAAACATGTATAAAAAGATTGAAAAAATTAGGTTAGACATTTTTCACATATTTAATTTGATTTAAATGAATTAATATGAATAATAATTCAAATAAATAAATAAAAAATGAGAAAATACTTCCCTTTGGGCCAAGTGGTCGTGCACATGCTTAGAATGATGAATCATGGAAGAAAAATGGGACCATTAGCAATTTTAGGTCATTTGGATCAAAGTTGACTTTTCAAAATATCCAAAAATTTCCCAACTTCTACAAGGCATAACTTGCTCAATTTTTAAGCTTTTCTCATGTTCTTGGACATTTTGGAAAGGTCTTTGAGTCCTCTAACCAATGCCTTTGGTCCCATGTCATTTTGATTTACCAATCTCAAGTTATGGCCTTTGACTTAAAGTCCCTTTTTGTTGACTTTTGAAAATGACCTATAATGTTGAAATTGATAACTTTTTGTGAGAGCATTTCTTGGACTTGAAGTATGAAGATGAGTTGTAGGAAATGTCCTTCTCTTCAAAATGAGCTTTGGATGGAATTTTTCTGATAATCCATGTGAAAGTTATGCCCTGGTCAATTTCAGTTGACTTTTTCAACTGTCCAAATATAGTAACTTTTTGCATCTTGATGATTTCTGAGCCAAACTTTGAGAATCATGATCAAGTATTGATCAAATGATGTTTGTGGCTTCAAAATGATATGTTGACCAAAAATTTGAACTTTTGACTGTCAAATGACCATTTTGCCCCTACAGTTGACTGTAGTGCACTTTAGGGTTTTGACTATGCAATTTTGAGCTAAATGCCTTGAAACTTGACATGAGGATACTTGACCACATTTGTAAGCATATGAGACTTTATTGGGCCTTTGAAAACTTCCTTTCTTTGACCAGAACTCAAACCCTAGTCTTGACTGTATGGGGGACTTTTGCACTGTGCAACCCTTGGGGGAGTTTTGTGACTTGGCTTGGCAATTTCTTGAAGAATATGGGAGGGCAAATTTTGGGGTACAACAGTTGCCCCTGTTCAATCTTCTTAGACCTGAGGATGCAGATTGGCTGACGTGCCTTGCGTAATCCGAGGGTAGAAGATGATTGGACACTAGAGTGCCCAGAAATTTGCGCTCACATGTTAGCAGTGTGATGGGAATGGGCTTATAGATGCCATTTGGAGATTGCTGGATAGGATGATGGGCTTATAGATGCCATCTGGATGTTGATCGCGTGGGAGATTCCTTAACCTGTATACCTGCAAAAGAACAAATGAGTACCTGACACGTTGCAGGAGCTGGTTTTCAGATGCTTGGTATAGATGTGTCCTGACTGGTTACAGGAGCTGAGTCTGGAGCTTCACATGATGATGAATGAAACAGGGATGGTTACTGCCTTAGCATGAATGGTAAGAGAACCTTGGGCGACTTTAACCTCAACAACGCTCGTTGAGAAAAATCTTAGCGGGAATTACCATCCTTGCAGTATCGGAATGAGAACCATAGGCCATTATAATCTGAAAGGGAATCACCTCACTCGCCGTTGGAGAGGGAATCATAGGAAAAGGAATTGTCACCTCACTCACCGTCGGAGAGGGAACCGTAGGAGACTATCACCTCATACTCATCGTCGGAGAGGGAAACATCTGAAGAAGGACTTACCACCTCACTCGCCGTTGGAGAGGGAACCAAAGGAGACTATCACCTCACACTCACCGTCGGAGAGGGAAACATCTGAAGAAGGACTTACCACCTCACTCGCCGTTGGAGAGGGAACCAAAGGAGACTATCACCTCACACTCACCGTCGGAGAGGGAAACATCTGAAGAAGGACTTACCACCTCACTCGCCGTTGGAGAGGGAACCAAAGGAGACTATCACCTCACACTCACCGTCGGAGAGGGAAACGTCTGAAGAAGGACTTACCACCTCACTCGCCGTTGGAGAGGGAACCATAAGAGACTATCACCTCACACTCACCGTCGGAGAGGGAAACATCTGAAGAAGGACTTACCACCTCACTCGCCGTTGGAGAGGGAACCAAAGGAGACTATCACCTCACACTCACCGTCGGAGAGGGAAACATCTGAAGAAGGACTTACCACCTCACTCGCCGTTGGAGAGGGAACCAAAGGAGACTATCACCTCACACTCACCGTCGGAGAGGGAAACGTCTGAAGAAGGACTTACCACCTCACTCGCTGTTGGAGAGGGAACCAAAGGAGACTATCACCTCACACTCACCGTCGGAGAGGGAAACATCTGAAGAAGGACTTACCACCTCACTCGCCGTTGGAGAGGGAACCAAAGGAGACTATCACCTCACACTCACCGTCGGAGAGGGAAACGTCTAAAGAAGGACTTACCACCTCACTCGCCGTTGGAGAGGGAACCATAAGAGACTATCACCTCACACTCACCGTCGGAGAGGGAAACATCTGAAGAAGGACTTACCACCTCACTCGCCGTTGGAGAGGGGACCATAACTTCTGCTGAGTCTTTATCAGAAAAATCTGTTGGGAGTCGATTTAGCTGGACTAGAGAAGGCTTTGAAATATGTTTGAGCATTTTAACTGCGTCTTTCCTGAAAGGTAAAGGTCAGTCATATGCAATGCATGATATGGATCAAGCAATGATGTTCTCAACATAAATGAGATTTGTATGATATGATGCGTCTATGCATGCTATAATGATGTATGTGATGTTTTATGAATGTTTTCGTCTAGGAAAGTAAATCCTTGACGGGTGCCGGGAAGTCATATCCTGGGCTGATGTTGGAGAATAAGCTTTTACTTCCGCTGGGGATGATAGCTGCAAGAATACCGGTAGGAGAAGATGACTCCGTTGCGGAATAAACTTGGCAAATGGAGAATTCTGCGGGGAGAAAAGATACTCTATCGACCATGCTGGGAAGCAATACTCTGTGGGGATGGAGATGCTTTGCTGAATTGTTGATAATAACTTGCTGAGGATGTCTTGTTGTTGGAAGTGTTGATGGACTTCGCTGGGGTAAGAAGACTTCGTCGAGGACACTCTTTCCGTGGCTTTTGGCTGAGGATAACCCAGTTATATCCTGTTAAGGAAATAACTCTTTAAATAAAGCCGGACGACGCGTTCGGACTCTGCGAGGGGATAAGCTTCCAGAATCTACTGGGGATAAGCTTACTGCTTGGGGAGATGGACTCCAACTTTCCTGGGGAAACCGGTTTGGACTTTTCTGGGAAGTTTTGATCTGCTGGGGAAGTGATCCCTTTGAATGTTGTTATGCCGCCGGGGAAACAATCTTTAGACCAAGACTGCCGGGGATGCTTGTTATGAGTGCATATATGCTGCTGGGGAATGTTGAGATCTGCTGGAGGATACTCAATTTCCTTAAGGCTGATAGTAGCTTTGCTTGAGGAGAGTGTACTGACTTGCTGGCCCATTCTCTGGGGAATTGGGATGTACTGGTTATGTTCTTCTGCTAGACCTACCTTGGTACCTTGGAGGATAGAACAATTAGACTGCTCAGACAACTCTTTTATTACCCCTGTTTCTAGTGTTACCTGCAATTAATTCCTTTGTTTCGTATGCAAATATTTATGAGTTAGCAAACTATTGTCAATGCATATATCACAAATTGAACCTTGGACGTTCTTCGCAAAACAAAACAGAAAAAAGAAAAACACTTGGCACGTTTAACTGAAAATATATTTGTATTGATTTTGAATGGCCCGTGAATAGGCGTTTTGTATACAAGAAGCTGACGTCCTAGTAAGAGAACGCCGCCGAGCAAAAGAGTTTATACAAGTTTTGTACAAAAGAAAATAAAACAGCTGTGTGAAATGAATGATCCATTGGGTTTCAACTCTGCTATTGTCTTTATAACTCCGAGCGTCTCATCACTTGATGACCTTGGTTGAAGGTGAAGCTGACTGATCGATGTCGTCTGAACTTGATGTAGATACCGGATTCTGGGTGCAAAGTGATCCAATGAGACATAGTATTACGCTTTTATCCCTAATTTTTGCCTGGACCGCCCTTTCGGGTTTTCGGTCCACCGGGATACCCATTTTTGCCCAAGCCGCCTTTTCAGGTTTTCGACTTGCCGGGTGTACAGATTTTTCATTTTCATCCCTTCATTTTGCCCGAACCCTTTTGGTTCGACGGGAAGCCCTAATTTTTGCCTAGGCATGTCAGCCTAGCGGGTCTTTTTTCATGCGTAGTATTTTTTAACTATGTCTGCATTGGCGGGGTGAGGAAGGTCGTCACCATCCATGTTGGTCAATATCATGGCTCCTCCTGAGAACACATGCTTAACCACAAATGGCCCTTCGTACGTAGGGGTCCATTTGCCCCTTGGATCATTCTGAGGAAGGATGATTCTCTTGATCACCAGATCCCCAACTTGATATTCCTGTGGTATGACCTTTTTGTTAAATGCCCTGATCATCCGTTTCTGATACGTTTGACCATGACAGATAGCAGCAAGTCTCTTTTCGTCAATGAGGTTGAGTTGATCAAGTCGTGTCTGGATCCAATCATCTTCGTTCAGATTTGCATCCTTCATTATCCGGAGAGAGGGTATTTGCACTTCGATTGGCAAGACTGCCTCCATGCCATAAACCAGAGAGAAAGGAGTTGCCCCGGTTGACGTTCTAGCTGAGGTACGGTACCCATGCAGAGCGAACGGTAACATCTCGTGCCAGTCTTTATAAGTCACTGTCATCTTCTGCACGATTTTCTTGATGTTCTTATTTGCTGCTTCTACAGCCCCATTCATCTTCGGTCTGTAAGGAGAAGAATTGTGGTGCTGTATCTTGAACTGTTCGCAGAGCTCAGCGATCATCTTGTTGTTCAGATTGGTACCGTTGTCTGTAATAATTCGCTCAGGGACGCCGTATCGACAGATCAGATTATGTCGAATGAACCGTGCCACAACAGTCTTGGTTACCGTAGCATAGGATGCTGCTTCGACCCACTTCGTAAAATAATCGATCGCCACTAGGATGAAGCGATGTCCATTAGATGCCGTAGGTTTTATCTCGCCGATCATGTCTATGCCCCACATTGTAAACGGCCAAGGCGCAGTCAGAACATTCAGGGGAACCGGAGGAACATGCACCTTATCTGCATAAATCTGGCACTTGTGGCATGTCCTGGAATGTTGGTAACAGTCAGCTTCCATTGTGGACCAATAATATCCTGCCCGTAGGATCTTCTTAGCCATAGTGTGCCCACTGGAATGCGTACCAAAGGTCCCTTCATGTAGTTCTTCCATGATCCTTTCTGCTTCAGTCTTATCCACACAACGCAGTAAGGTTGAATCATGGTTTCGCTTGTACAAGATGTCGTTGCTTAGGAAGAACTTGGCTGCGAACCTC
Organism: Vicia faba; assembly: GCA_948472305.1. Taxonomy (NCBI): domain Eukaryota; kingdom Viridiplantae; phylum Streptophyta; class Magnoliopsida; order Fabales; family Fabaceae; genus Vicia; species Vicia faba. The sequence continues at coordinate 86,928,736 of OX451738.1, read as the reverse complement.
CTCAGGAATTTCTTATCATTGACAGAGGCACCTTCAGGGTATTCCTGAGCTTCCAGATACCTCTTCACTTCGTGGTACTAAGGCTTCTCAGTCACCAATTCAATTTCGAGATCACAACAGTATGCCGGTTCGTCCAGTTTCCAGATGATGATTCGGGGAGCCTCATTATCCCATTTGACCTTGAACATTGAAGACATTGTAGCTAACGCGTCCGCTAACTGATTCTCTTCTCTTGGAAAGTGCTCAAAGGTTATCTCTGTGAAGTGGGGAATCAGGGTCAACACACATTCTCTGTAAGGAATCAAGTTTGGATGTTTCGTATCCCACTCTCCTTGATCTGATTGATCACAAGAGCGGAATCTCCGAAGACACTTAGAAATTTGATCCTTAGGTCGATCGCAGCTTGAAGACCCATGATGCACGCCTCATACTCCGCCATGTTGTTGGTACAGTTGAAACATAGCCGGGCAGTGAGTGGAGTATGAGTACCTTGTGGAGATATGATTATGGCGCCGATACCGTTTCCCAAAGCATTGGAGGCTCCGTCAAAGTGCATAGACCATCGGGATCCTGGTTCAGGTCCTTCATCCGGTCCAGGTACTTCACAGTCAGTTACTATCATAATGCTTTCATCCGGAAACTCGAAGTTCATTGATTGGTAGTCATCTACAACTTGATGAGCTAAGTGGTCTGCCAATACACTTCCCTTGATGGCTTTCTGGGTTGTGTACTGAATGTCGTATTCCGTCAAGATCATTTTCCATCTTGCAATTCTCCCAGACAGAGCAGGCTTTTCGAATATATACTTTATCGGATCCATCTTTGAGATCAACAAGGTAGTGTGAGTCAGCATATACTGTCTCAGCCGGCGAGCAGCCCATACCAAAGCGCAGCAAGTTTTCTCAAGCAGTGAGTATCGGGTCTCACAGTCGGTAAACTTTTTGCTAAGGTAATAAATGGCATGCTCTTTTCGGCCAGACTCGTCATGCTGCCCCAGCACACACCCCATTGAATTGTCAAGCACTGTCAGGTATAGTATCAGAGGTCTCCCTTCAACCGGTGGCATAAGGATGGGTGGTTCTTGGAGATACTCTTTGATTTTGTCAAAAGCAGCCTGACATTCGTCGTTCCAACGTACTACCTGATCTTTCTTCAGCAGCTTGAAGATTGGCTCACAGGTAGCAGTCAGATGTGAGATGAATCGAGCAATGTAATTCAGGCGTCCTAAAAAGCCTCTGACTTCCTTCTCTGTCTTAGGAACTGGCATCTCTTGAATAGCTTTGACCTTAGCAGGGTCCACTTGAATACCTTTATCACTGACCACGAAGCCTAGCAACTTCCCAGATCTTACCCCGAAGGTGCACTTGTTCGGGTTCAATCTCAGCTTGTACAGTTTCAACCGGTCAAACAACTTCTGCAGATGATCTAGGTGCTCTTCCTCAGTCTGGGACCACGTGATCATGTCGTCAACATACACCTCTATCTCGTGATGGATCATATCATGAAATAAGGCGACCATGGCACGTTGGTAGGTTGCCCCAGCGTTCTTTAACCCGAATGGCATGACCTTGTAACAGAAGGTGCCCCACTGAGTAACAAATGTAGTCTTCTCCATGTCTTCAGGTGCCATCTTGATCTGATTGTAACCCGAAAAGCCATCCATGAAAGAGAATACTTTGTGCTGAGCTGTGTTATCAACAAGGACATCAATGTGAGGTAAAGGGAAGTCATCTTTGGGGCTGGCCCTGTTCAGATCCCTGTAATCGACACACATTCTGACCTTACCGTCCTTCTTAGGTACCGGCACCACATTAGCAACCCACTGAGGGTAAGAAGTTACTGCAAGGAACCCGACATCAAACTGTTTCATGACCTCGGCCTTAATCTTCTCAGACATCTTTGGACGCATCCGACGGACCTTTTGCTTAACTGGAGGGCAGTCTTCCTTAGTTGGCAAATGATGGACCACAATATCGGTATCCAACCCGGGCATATCTTCGTAGGACCAGGCAAAGATCTCCATATAGTCATGTAACATCTTGGTTAACCGTTGCTTCACGCTGAGCTCTAGGTTGACACCAATCTTTACCTCTTTCCTGTCTGCCTCAGTACCCAAGTTTATTGTTTCCACTGGCTCTTCGTGGGGTTGAATTGCCCTTTCTTCCTGAAGCAACAGTCTTGCAAGCTCGCCAGGCACTTCGCAATCATCTTCACCTTCGTCTTCGGCTAAGTTGATCGGATTTTCGAAGTCATAATTGGCAGTAGCAGAGTTGTTATCAGTGAGATCCAGAGTGGATTGACACCTGTATGAGTGAGTGTGTGTGTAAATACAGCTGCTTTGAAAATTATGTAAAGGAAAAGAAAGACAGAAAAGGAGCACAATATTTGCAATGCGAAAAACGTCCAAGATTTTCATTCATGATGTATCAAATGACAGTTTGTATGCCCTCACAAATAGAACCACGGTGCCTCGGGTAAGACACCGGGCCATAGAGTTTATCATTGTTTATTACAAAATAACGAAACAAAGAAATTTATTACTGCGTCACAAAGGTAACAGGGGTATGGTCCTTTGCACTCCAATTGTTCAATCCGTCTTCGGCCGTCGGATAGATCCAGCTGTTGAATTCAGCTTCGTCCACTTCATGGTCTTCCCCAACAGCATTCACTCCTGAACTTTTAATAAATACCGGAGGTCTTCCGATCTTTGCTTTCCTCATAACTCTCTGACCTTCTGAGGTAAAACCCAGCCCAAGTTTATCAGTCTTCTGAGTAAAGTCTGGAAGTTTGCCCCAGTCGGCACATTCGCCCTTCTGAACCACAGCCCGGGCATCCTTCAGGGAAGCCATCTTCAAAGGACCACTTTCTTCTGTTGTTTCTGCTGCAATTGGAAACACCTCCTCGAAATGCTGAAAGGGGGTTTCAATAAACTCCCCATCCATCTCAATGTACCTGAAGGAGTTCAGGTGGCTCACCATATATTCTTCCTCTCCTTGCACATTGACAATCTTCCCTCTGACGGGGTACTTCAGCTTCTGGTGCAAGGTAGAGGTCACAGCCCCAGCCTTATGTATCCAAGGCCGACCCAATAGACAGGAATAAGATGGACGGATGTCCATCACATAAAAAGTGGAGCCGAACACCTGAGAGCCCACACGAATCGGAATGTCAACCTCTCCATGGACCATCCTCTTTGAACCATCAAAGGCCCTGACGATGATGTTGCTGGGTTTTAATTCCAGGCCTTCACAATCTAGACGGTCCAAAGCCTTCTTGGGTAGCACATTCAAAGATGAACCAGTATCAATCAACACATGTGCCAAGGTGGTGCCCCTGCATTCAATTGAGACATGCAGAGCATCATTATGGTCTCTTCCCTTCGCGGTCAAGTCAGCATCGGAGAAACCCAAGCCATTGTCTGCCGTTAGACTTGCTACGCAGTCAGTAAACTGGACTGCAGAGGTTTCATGTGGCACATGGGCCGTCTTAAGGAATGAGATTAGGGCCTTAGCATGGGCCTCGGAGCACAGCAATAAAGAGAGCATAGAGATCTTGGAGGGCGTATGCCCCAGTTGTTCCACAACATTAAAATCGCTCTTCTTTATGATCTTCAGAATCTCCTCCATCTCTTGTGGGGAGGCCTCAGCAGCTATGGGTATGGGTGCCTCCATCTAGGCAGGCTCAACTTCAACTCCTTTGCCCCGAGCATTGGAGGACTCGGCAGCAGGAGAAACAATTGGATCAACAGCAGGAACAGGTACGCTTGCAGGGGTTATGAGAAGTGGTCTTCGGGCAGCAGGCGGTGCAATGTCAGGTGAGAAGAGCCTGCCACTGCGGGTAACTTTGGCTGGGCCAGTGATGTCACAGATGCTGGCACCAACGTTGAGCTCTTGTTTAATCCCGTTTACATATACATCTGCCCCGTAGTGCCAAGGGATAGCTTTATCAGATACATAGGGCAGGGGCCCTGGAACAGTGATAATAACGGGCGCAATGGTCATAATTTGAACGGGCTTCTTCTGGAGAGCCGGGATCGGATTATTGAAGATAGTCACCACAGAAACTTCTTCCATTGGAACCAACCGAACAGCAGACTTCTTGAATAGAATCTCCTTGCTATCCATTAAGCTTTGGATGCCTAACTTTAGCAAGGGACAACCAGATGGGGACACAGCACAGAATAGGCAACCCTCACTACAACCCAGAAATAAACCGGTCTGCAGTAGGTTCTTCTTGACGATCTTTAGAGGAGTGGCTAGATCATCCACAGAAACAGCATAAACATCTTCATCAACAGCATTTACCCCATGCTGGGGCATAGGGGCAGTAACTACATTCGGCTTTGTAGGCGCTTCGAATTGTATCTCCTTTGCGTCGATAAGGTCTTGTACCTTATTCTTTAACGCCCAACAGTCATCGGTAGAGTGCCCCGGGCTATCTGAATGGTAAGCACAACGAGCATTCGGGTTGTACTTGGGAGATGTAGTATTGGGGAACTTCGGGGCCTCCCTGACAGTCACTAAGTTAGTGGATAGCAACTGTGGCAGGATCTGTGATAGGGTCATGCTTAACCGGGTAAACTCTCGCCGGGGTCTTTCAGCCCTTTGAGGATTGTTTGGCCGAGGAGCGGCAGCAGGCTTAGCAATCATCACCGCACTGACAGATTGGCGGTGCTCAGGTCTCTCTGATTTCCTAGAACCATACACGGCACTAGACTCCTTCTTGAATGGTTTCTTTTCCGAACTAGATGATGCACCCTTTGCAATCTTCCCAGACTTCAGCCCAGCTTCAATTCTCTCTCCAGTCAGAATCAAATCAGTGAACCCAGCAGAAGAATTCCCAATGAGATGGTTGAAAAATGGCCCAGATAGGGTCCCCAAGAACATGTCTACCAACTCCCGATCAGTCAATGGTGGCTGCACCCTGCCAGCCAGGTCTCTCCATTTCTGAGCGTACTCCTTAAAACCTTCGCTTGCACCTAACGACATACCCTGGAGTTGGGTACGTGTGGGGGCAAGGTCGGCATTATATTGATACTGCTTGTAGAAAGCAGTAGCCAGCTCCTCCCAGTTACGAACCTTGGTCCCATCCAGCTGATAGAACCATTCGAGATGAGTCCCTGAAAGACTCTCCTGGAAGAAGTGGATCCATAAATTCTTATCCGCAGAGTACGGCTGAATTTTCCGAACATAGGACCTTAAGTGCAGCTTGGGACAAGACGCCCCGTCATACTTAGAGAAGGATGGTGCTTTGAACTTATGCGGGATAATCACACCAGTCGACAAACCCAGATCTCCGAAATCCAGCCCAGGTACCTGTTGGATCTCCATAGCATTCAGCCTATCCTCCAACTGTTTGTACTTGTCTTCGGCAGGAGGGTATTGTTCGTCGTTGAAGTCTGTCTCGTTGTCGGAGACCACTGGACTGGGAACCCTTTCCCCCTGATGACTACCTTCCCTCACAGATGGAGTGGTCCTCTCAGTTTCAATCTGCGGTGCATTCCCAGATCTGCGTCTAGGGCTGAACAAAACAGTCCTCCTCTTCTTCTTTTCTTTCTTCAAGAGCAGAGCCTTCAGATCTTGTTGCCCCTGGGTCAAGTTCATGATCAACCCTTGGAACTGGGCGTTCTGAGCCTGGAGGGCCTTGATAGTGTGTTCGGTTGAAGATTCAGGATTCATGACGATCGGCTGAAATAAACAGCGAAGAAGGGTAAGCAACCTGTCAAAGGGATACCTGCAATGCAATGAGATGTATGACATGCATGTAATGTTTTCAAGGACCTCGCGGGGTAGACAAAAAATTTGTTAGCATTTGGATCCGGTAGCTTGATTGAAAGAACTTCATATTGTTGAGAGTCCTTCGTCAAGGGTCAAAGGCTCACCATATCCAGTGGGTCATAGCCCCTGACAACCTTGGCTAGAGGAAAATAGATCCTCTTTGCCCCTGGCTAGATGCTTGATTTATCATGACCTGCATCACAAGCCCTTGAGATCCTTGAAATGGGTTAGGATGTATGCAATGGTATGATGTCATGCTATGCATGGGGTGATGTAGGTAAACCATGTTATGAGTCCCAATTAAGGACTATAAACAAACCCTGCAAGAAATTCAGTATACTTTGTTATGAGTCCCAATTAAGGACTATAAACAAAACCTGCAAGAGATCTAGTAAACCCTGTTATGAGTCCCAGTTAAGGACTATAAACAGAACCTGCAAGAAATTCATGTGTCAGCTAACAAGCATGCAAGTAGGCAAGTACAAAGGCACACAAGTCACACAAGAGAAACCCTTAGGGTTTAGGCCAGCATGAGGTCTGGGTAGTACCCTCTTGAAGTTGGTGGGTTCAACCTGTCCTAATCAAAGTAACCGGGTTCTAAGGTTCCCAATATCACGGGATTGCTTTCATTGTTCATCGTTTCGATTTTGCCACTGAACTGGCGACCGAAATATTCCAGGAAGGCAACCCTCAATTGAGTGTAGCATCGAGTATCAACCAACCTCGGACTGCACCAAAGTCAGTTATCTCACTACCCTAAAGAGGCCAAGATAGTTCAATTAAGGTTCCTAAGGTCTGTTGATGCTTCACGACACCACGCGGAGGCCCCGTACTCTCCTTGACTGAACTCAAGGGTTACCGGTACACACCAAAGTGCCACATCAACGTAGCAGACTGCTTCAACCATGTCGGTATACCCCGCACAGTTCCCTCACAGCCTTGTTGCTACTTTCTAAGAAGGTATCCCCCAGATCCGGGTTAGGATCTATAGAACTCCCAAGCGACCCACAATTTAAAGCACACAAGGAAAACAATTGAAAACATAGTTATGAGCTAGCCCTAAGGTACACCTCACTTTATAAAGGGTCCCCAGCAGAGTCGCCAGTTCTGTGATCGGTGGATCTGGAACTGACTGTTTATCGCTGGTTCGCGAAATGTCGCGGAAGCAAGAGTCGCCACCGTCTTTTATTTTCTCCAAATGGAAAGGACAAAAGCACAGAAAAATTCCTTAAAGAGATCGCTCTCGGTTCGGGAGGTAGGTTATAGAAAGGGAAGGTGTTAGCACCCTTTCTATCCATGGTTATCCATGGGCTCTTAGATACTTGCTCATTGTGTTTTCAAAATGGTTTGTTTGCTTTTCAATATGGGTTTTAAAAAAGTTTCTTTGAAAGTTTCAGATCGACTCTTGTGTCAGAGTGTTTGAAAAATTGCTTTGAAAGCTTTTGAAAAGTGTCGGTGTGAAAAGATTTTTGTTTGGTTTTGAAGTTAGAGCAAGTATCTATGAGAACCTACCTACCCTAAGGAATTCGTCTGTGTAAATGTCCTTTAAAGTAGTGCCATCCCACCATTGAGAGGTAGGTAGCACCACCGTTGGAGGTGTTCGGGTCAATTCGAGTTTGTAGGGACATGGTGATCACCAGAGCAATGTGAAGACACCTTAGAAGCTACCCTCATGCCAGGTTCCCGGATCATGAGGACTTACTAAGACATCCTCTACTCGACGATCACCTTTCGAAAGGCAACAGTGAGGCGTACCCTAGGGGTGGTGTGTGCGAAGTGTGTGTCGTTTTCATTTGTATTTGTCTTGTCATGTTATTGTGATCTACGTTTGATTTTATTATGGTCATTCATTCTTGCATGCTTTGTTAACAGTTAAAATATTGCGAGAAAAAGTAAATCTAAGCTATTACAAAAGGCGCGGGTCCACATCGCCAAAATTAAACCGGACCCGATTTGACGGAAAATAAATAAAGAAAAGTAAATAACGAAATTGAAAAGTGCGAAAAGTAAATGTTACAAAGCTTTGGGAGAGATACATGATTATTTAACGACATAAAGTAAATATGCGAAATTAAATAAATTTAAGAACATGGGCGTTGGACCCTTTTGCAAAATTAAATTAAAATTAAAAAATTAAAAGAGAATGTTTTTAGTATTTTTATGTTTTTTAAGATTTAATAGAAAAAGAATTAATTAAAATGAAAATTGAATGCGAACCCTAATTCTAATGGCTTTTAAATTTATTGTGAAAATATTAAATTGAAATCTAAATGAAACCCTAATTAATTATGTACAATTTTAATTATGAAAAATAAATATAATGAATATTATTATGGTAAAAGGGAAAAAGAAATAAAAACAATAACTAAACCTATTTCTACATATTTTTGTATTTTTGTTATTAAAAGAAATTAAAATCACAACCTAATTTAAAACTAAATAATTACATATTAATTTATTTATGAAAATATTAGAATAAAATAATTTATTATGTTTTTATCTTTTTTTCTGATTTTTTAGGCATTTTTTGTATATTTGTGTTTTATAAAAATATAATTAATTAACTTAAACAAATAAAGAAAATAAAATCATAATTGAAAATAAGATAAAAAATATAGAGAAGGCAAACCAGGGGGGGTTCAGGCCCAAATTAGGAGGTATGATCCAAGAAACTGGCCCAATAAGCTTGAAGTCTGTTTGACTTTTCCAGGCCACGTATGGGACTTTTGACTAAGGCTTATGGTGTTCAGCAACCTTGAGCCTTTGATCTGGATATGCTAGACGCGTGGCTGGCTTGATGGTGATGGAATATGGTGTGCCTTAACGCTAGCGCTGCATGGGAATTTACATTGAAAAATAATATTGGAAATTATACAGACCTGGGACTCGAACCCAGGTCTTGGATGTTGAAGCAATAAGCGTATGCCAGCTGAGCCATTGAACGCGTTTGATTAGTAAATAAACAATGAATATTATAAAAGAAAAGCAAGTGGTTAGTGGTGTAACGCGCGAAAGTTTAAATCAGCTAATCATATGTTGCCAACACATCGTCTTCTTCGCACAGTTTTTATTTTTCTGAAACTAGAAATCATAGGCCACGGTTTTGCACGCGTCCTCTTAGGCCGGTTTCCAGGAAATAGCGATTAAGCCATCTCTAAACATAAATTAGGCGCGAGGGTGGATTCACGATCGTCCAACAACGCTTGATTCAATGATACAAGTCTTGGATGCCAATTTTTCTTTAAACGAAAGACCCTAAATTGAAGCTCTGCAAACCCTAAGAAGTATCAATGGCAGATTCTCCAATAGTGCATAAGAATTCAATTAAATCATGTGGTTAGTTCTAGGATGATCTAATAAGTATGAATCCATGGAAAAAATGCAGTAAAAATGCTTGAATATCAAAATACGATTACAAGAAAAATGAGAAGAAACTTGGTTTCTGTATACCAATTCCGAAGGCTATGCGTATGGAAACCTATCCAGTTGTGCTCAGTGATGTCCTAGGAAGCTATTGGAATGAATTTCGTGCCTTGACTCGCCCTCTAACAATGGTTTCAGAATTGAGTTTTTAAGTGAAAATTCCAAGTTTGTATATTGGTCTCTAGCTCAGCTTTTTTGTCCCCCAGCATTAGGTTTAGGTCTATGCTTATGTATTGAACAGATTAGGTCAAAAAATTCAATCAAATCTCTTTCATTCAATGGTTTTGCAAATTGATTTTCCAAGATCTTTTTCATATCTTTTTCATGCTACTTTGTATCAATTAAGATCAATTCCATCCAAATCTTTCTATATTGGGATATGCACGAAATATTGAGCTCAAAACATGTATAAAAAGATTGAAAAAATTAGGTTAGACATTTTTCACATATTTAATTTGATTTAAATGAATTAATATGAATAATAATTCAAATAAATAAATAAAAAATGAGAAAATACTTCCCTTTGGGCCAAGTGGTCGTGCACATGCTTAGAATGATGAATCATGGAAGAAAAATGGGACCATTAGCAATTTTAGGTCATTTGGATCAAAGTTGACTTTTCAAAATATCCAAAAATTTCCCAACTTCTACAAGGCATAACTTGCTCAATTTTTAAGCTTTTCTCATGTTCTTGGACATTTTGGAAAGGTCTTTGAGTCCTCTAACCAATGCCTTTGGTCCCATGTCATTTTGATTTACCAATCTCAAGTTATGGCCTTTGACTTAAAGTCCCTTTTTGTTGACTTTTGAAAATGACCTATAATGTTGAAATTGATAACTTTTTGTGAGAGCATTTCTTGGACTTGAAGTATGAAGATGAGTTGTAGGAAATGTCCTTCTCTTCAAAATGAGCTTTGGATGGAATTTTTCTGATAATCCATGTGAAAGTTATGCCCTGGTCAATTTCAGTTGACTTTTTCAACTGTCCAAATATAGTAACTTTTTGCATCTTGATGATTTCTGAGCCAAACTTTGAGAATCATGATCAAGTATTGATCAAATGATGTTTGTGGCTTCAAAATGATATGTTGACCAAAAATTTGAACTTTTGACTGTCAAATGACCATTTTGCCCCTACAGTTGACTGTAGTGCACTTTAGGGTTTTGACTGTGCAATTTTGAGCTAAATGCCTTGAAACTTGACATGAGGATACTTGACCACATTTGTAAGCATATGAGACTTTATTGGGCCTTTGAAAACTTCCTTTCTTTGACCAGAACTCAAACCCTAGTCTTGACTGTATGGGGGACTTTTGCACTGTGCAACCCTTGGGGGAGTTTTGTGACTTGGCTTGGCAATTTCTTGAAGAATATGGGAGGGCAAATTTTGGGGTACAACAGTTGCCCCTGTTCAATCTTCTTAGACCTGAGGATGCAGATTGGCTGACGTGCCTTGCGTAATCCGAGGGTAGAAGATGATTGGACACTAGAGTGCCCAGAAATTTGCGCTCACATGTTAGCAGTGTGATGGGAATGGGCTTATAGATGCCATTTGGAGATTGCTGGATAGGATGATGGGCTTATAGATGCCATCTGGATGTTGATCGCGTGGGAGATTCCTTAACCTGTATACCTGCAAAAGAACAAATGAGTACCTGACACGTTGCAGGAGCTGGTTTTCAGATGCTTGGTATAGATGTGTCCTGACTGGTTACAGGAGCTGAGTCTGGAGCTTCACATGATGATGAATGAAACAGGGATGGTTACTGCCTTAGCATGAATGGTAAGAGAACCTTGGGCGACTTTAACCTCAACAACGCTCGTTGAGAAAAATCTTAGCGGGAATTACCATCCTTGCAGTATCGGAATGAGAACCATAGGCCATTATAATCTGAAAGGGAATCACCTCACTCGCCGTTGGAGAGGGAATCATAGGAAAAGGAATTGTCACCTCACTCACCGTCGGAGAGGGAACCGTAGGAGACTATCACCTCATACTCATCGTCGGAGAGGGAAACATCTGAAGAAGGACTTACCACCTCACTCGCCGTTGGAGAGGGAACCAAAGGAGACTATCACCTCACACTCACCGTCGGAGAGGGAAACATCTGAAGAAGGACTTACCACCTCACTCGCCGTTGGAGAGGGAACCAAAGGAGACTATCAACTCACACTCACCGTCGGAGAGGGAAACATCTGAAGAAGGACTTACCACCTCACTCGCCGTTGGAGAGGGAACCAAAGGAGACTATCACCTCACACTCACCGTCGGAGAGGGAAACGTCTGAAGAAGGACTTACCACCTCACTCGCCGTTGGAGAGGGAACCATAAGAGACTATCACCTCACACTCACCGTCGGAGAGGGAAACATCTGAAGAAGGACTTACCACCTCACTCGCCGTTGGAGAGGGAACCAAAGGAGACTATCACCTCACACTCACCGTCGGAGAGGGAAACATCTGAAGAAGGACTTACCACCTCACTCGCCGTTGGAGAGGGAACCAAAGGAGACTATCACCTCACACTCACCGTCGGAGAGGGAAACGTCTGAAGAAGGACTTACCACCTCACTCGCTGTTGGAGAGGGAACCAAAGGAGACTATCACCTCACACTCACCGTCGGAGAGGGAAACATCTGAAGAAGGACTTACCACCTCACTCGCCGTTGGAGAGGGAACCAAAGGAGACTATCACCTCACACTCACCGTCGGAGAGGGAAACGTCTAAAGAAGGACTTACCACCTCACTCGCCGTTGGAGAGGGAACCATAAGAGACTATCACCTCACACTCACCGTCGGAGAGGGAAACATCTGAAGAAGGACTTACCACCTCACTCGCCGTTGGAGAGGGGACCATAACTTCTGCTGAGTCTTTATCAGAAAAATCTGTTGGGAGTCGATTTAGCTGGACTAGAGAAGGCTTTGAAATATGTTTGAGCATTTTAACTGCGTCTTTCCTGAAAGGTAAAGGTCAGTCATATGCAATGCATGATATGGATCAAGCAATGATGTTCTCAACATAAATGAGATTTGTATGATATGATGCGTCTATGCATGCTATAATGATGTATGTGATGTTTTATGAATGTTTTCGTCTAGGAAAGTAAATCCTTGACGGGTGCCGGGAAGTCATATCCTGGGCTGATGTTGGAGAATAAGCTTTTACTTCCGCTGGGGATGATAGCTGCAAGAATACCGGTAGGAGAAGATGACTCCGTTGCGGAATAAACTTGGCAAATGGAGAATTCTGCGGGGAGAAAAGATACTCTATCGACCATGCTGGGAAGCAATACTCTGTGGGGATGGAGATGCTTTGCTGAATTGTTGATAATAACTTGCTGAGGATGTCTTGTTGTTGGAAGTGTTGATGGACTTCGCTGGGGTAAGAAGACTTCGTCGAGGACACTCTTTCCGTGGCTTTTGGCTGAGGATAACCCAGTTATATCCTGTTAAGGAAATAACTCTTTAAATAAAGCCGGACGACGCGTTCGGACTCTGCGAGGGGATAAGCTTCCAGAATCTACTGGGGATAAGCTTACTGCTTGGGGAGATGGACTCCAACTTTCCTGGGGAAACCGGTTTGGACTTTTCTGGGAAGTTTTGATCTGCTGGGGAAGTGATCCCTTTGAATGTTGTTATGCCGCCGGGGAAACAATCTTTAGACCAAGACTGCCGGGGATGCTTGTTATGAGTGCATATATGCTGCTGGGGAATGTTGAGATCTGCTGGAGGATACTCAATTTCCTTAAGGCTGATAGTAGCTTTGCTTGAGGAGAGTGTACTGACTTGCTGGCCCATTCTCTGGGGAATTGGGATGTACTGGTTATGTTCTTCTGCTAGACCTACCTTGGTACCTTGGAGGATAGAACAATTAGACTGCTCAGACAACTCTTTTATTACCCCTGTTTCTAGTGTTACCTGCAATTAATTCCTTTGTTTCGTATGCAAATATTTATGAGTTAGCAAACTATTGTCAATGCATATATCACAAATTGAACCTTGGACGTTCTTCGCAAAACAAAACAGAAAAAAGAAAAACACTTGGCACGTTTAACTGAAAATATATTTGTATTGATTTTGAATGGCCCGTGAATAGGCGTTTTGTATACAAGAAGCTGACGTCCTAGTAAGAGAACGCCGCCGAGCAAAAGAGTTTATACAAGTTTTGTACAAAAGAAAATAAAACAGCTGTGTGAAATGAATGATCCATTGGGTTTCAACTCTGCTATTGTCTTTATAACTCCGAGCGTCTCATCACTTGATGACCTTGGTTGAAGGTGAAGCTGACTGATCGATGTCGTCTGAACTTGATGTAGATACCGGATTCTGGGTGCAAAGTGATCCAATGAGACATAGTATTACGCTTTTATCCCTAATTTTTGCCTGGACCGCCCTTTCGGGTTTTCGGTCCACCGGGATACCCATTTTTGCCCAAGCCGCCTTTTCAGGTTTTCGACTTGCCGGGTGTACAGATTTTTCATTTTCATCCCTTCATTTTGCCCGAACCCTTTTGGTTCGACGGGAAGCCCTAATTTTTGCCTAGGCATGTCAGCCTAGCGGGTCTTTTTTCATGCGTAGTATTTTTTAACTATGTCTGCATTGGCGGGGTGAGGAAGGTCGTCACCATCCATGTTGGTCAATATCATGGCTCCTCCTGAGAACACATGCTTAACCACAAATGGCCCTTCGTACGTAGGGGTCCATTTGCCCCTTGGATCATTCTGAGGAAGGATGATTCTCTTGATCACCAGATCCCCAACTTGATATTCCTGTGGTATGACCTTTTTGTTAAATGCCCTGATCATCCGTTTCTGATACGTTTGACCATGACAGATAGCAGCAAGTCTCTTTTCGTCAATGAGGTTGAGTTGATCAAGTCGTGTCTGGATCCAATCATCTTCGTTCAGATTTGCATCCTTCATTATCCGGAGAGAGGGTATTTGCACTTCGATTGGCAAGACTGCCTCCATGCCATAAACCAGAGAGAAAGGAGTTGCCCCGGTTGACGTTCTAGCTGAGGTACGGTACCCATGCAGAGCGAACGGTAACATCTCGTGCCAGTCTTTATAAGTCACTGTCATCTTCTGCACGATTTTCTTGATGTTCTTATTTGCTGCTTCTACAGCCCCATTCATCTTCGGTCTGTAAGGAGAAGAATTGTGGTGCTGTATCTTGAACTGTTCGCAGAGCTCAGCGATCATCTTGTTGTTCAGATTGGTACCGTTGTCTGTAATAATTCGCTCAGGGACGCCGTATCGACAGATCAGATTATGTCGAATGAACCGTGCCACAACAGTCTTGGTTACCGTAGCATAGGATGCTGCTTCGACCCACTTCGTAAAATAATCGATCGCCACTAGGATGAAGCGATGTCCATTAGATGCCGTAGGTTTTATCTCGCCGATCATGTCTATGCCCCACATTGTAAACGGCCAAGGCGCAGTCAGAACATTCAGGGGAACCGGAGGAACATGCACCTTATCTGCATAAATCTGGCACTTGTGGCATGTCCTGGAATGTTGGTAACAGTCAGCTTCCATTGTGGACCAATAATATCCTGCCCGTAGGATCTTCTTAGCCATAGTGTGCCCACTGGAATGCGTACCAAAGGTCCCTTCATGTAGTTCTTCCATGATCCTTTCTGCTTCAGTCTTATCCACACAACGCAGTAAGGTTGAATCATGGTTTCGCTTGTACAAGATGTCGTTGCTTAGGAAGAACTTGGCTGCGAACCTCCTCAGGAATTTCTTATCATTGACAGAGGCACCTTCAGGGTATTCCTGAGCTTCCAGATACCTCTTCACTTCGTGGTACTAAGGCTTCTCAGTCACCAATTCAATTTCGAGATCACAACAGTATGCCGGTTCGTCCAGTTTCCAGATGATGATTCGGGGAGCCTCATTATCCCATTTGACCTTGAACATTGAAGACATTGTAGCTAACGCGTCCGCTAACTGATTCTCTTCTCTTGGAAAGTGCTCAAAGGTTATCTCTGTGAAGTGGGGAATCAGGGTCAACACACATTCTCTGTAAGGAATCAAGTTTGGATGTTTCGTATCCCACTCTCCTTGATCTGATTGATCACAAGAGCGGAATCTCCGAAGACACTTAGAAATTTGATCCTTAGGTCGATCGCAGCTTGAAGACCCATGATGCACGCCTCATACTCCACCATGTTGTTGGTACAGTTGAAACATAGCCGGGCAGTGAGTGGAGTATGAGTACCTTGTGGAGATATGATTATGGCGCCGATACCGTTTCCCAAAGCATTGGAGGCTCCGTCAAAGTGCATAGACCATCGGGATCCTGGTTCAGGTCCTTCATCCGGTCCAGGTACTTCACAGTCAGTTACTATCATAATGCTTTCATCCGGAAACTCGAAGTTCATTGATTGGTAGTCATCTACAGCTTGATGAGCTAAGTGGTCTGCCAATACACTTCCCTTGATGGCTTTCTGGGTTGTGTACTGAATGTCGTATTCCGTCAAGATCATTTTCCATCTTGCAATTCTCCCAGACAGAGCAGGCTTTTCGAATATATACTTTATCGGATCCATCTTTGAGATCAACAAGGTAGTGTGAGTCAGCATATACTGTCTCAGCCGGCGAGCAGCCCATACCAAAGCGCAGCAAGTTTTCTCAAGCAGTGAGTATCGGGTCTCACAGTCGGTAAACTTTTTGCTAAGGTAATAAATGGCATGCTCTTTTCGGCCAGACTCGTCATGCTGCCCCAGCACACACCCCATTGAATTGTCAAGCACTGTCAGGTATAGTATCAGAGGTCTCCCTTCAACCGGTGGCATAAGGATGGGTGGTTCTTGGAGATACTCTTTGATTTTGTCAAAAGCAGCCTGACATTCGTCGTTCCAACGTACTACCTGATCTTTCTTCAGCAGCTTGAAGATTGGCTCACAGGTAGCAGTCAGATGTGAGATGAATCGAGCAATGTAATTCAGGCGTCCTAAAAAGCCTCTGACTTCCTTCTCTGTCTTAGGAACTGGCATCTCTTGAATAGCTTTGACCTTAGCAGGGTCCACTTGAATACCTTTATCACTGACCACGAAGCCTAGCAACTTCCCAGATCTTACCCCGAAGGTGCACTTGTTCGGGTTCAATCTCAGCTTGTACAGTTTCAACCGGTCAAACAACTTCTGCAGATGATCTAGGTGCTCTTCCTCAGTCTGGGACCACGTGATCATGTCGTCAACATACACCTCTATCTCGTGATGGATCATATCATGAAATAAGGCGACCATGGCACGTTGGTAGGTTGCCCCAGCGTTCTTTAACCCGAATGGCATGACCTTGTAACAGAAGGTGCCCCACTGAGTAACAAATGTAGTCTTCTCCATGTCTTCAGGTGCCATCTTGATCTGATTGTAACCCGAAAAGCCATCCATGAAAGAGAATACTTTGTGCTGAGCTGTGTTATCAACAAGGACATCAATGTGAGGTAAAGGGAAGTCATCTTTGGGGCTGGCCCTGTTCAGATCCCTGTAATCGACACACATTCTGACCTTACCGTCCTTCTTAGGTACCGGCACCACATTAGCAACCCACTGAGGGTAAGAAGTTACTGCAAGGAACCCGACATCAAACTGTTTCATGACCTCGGCCTTAATCTTCTCAGACATCTCTGGACGCATCCGACGGACCTTTTGCTTAACTGGAGGGCAGTCTTCCTTAGTTGGCAAATGATGGACCACAATATCGGTATCCAACCCGGGCATATCTTCGTAGGACCAGGCAAAGATCTCCATATAGTCATGTAACATCTTGGTTAACCGTTGCTTCACGCTGAGCTCTAGGTTGACACCAATCTTTACCTCTTTCCTGTCTGCCTCAGTACCCAAGTTTATTGTTTCCACTGGCTCTTCGTGGGGTTGAATTGCCCTTTCTTCCTGAAGCAACAGTCTTGCAAGCTCGCCAGGCACTTCGCAATCATCTTCACCTTCGTCTTCGGCTAAGTTGATCGGATTTTCGAAGTCATAATTGGCAGTAGCAGAGTTGTTATCAGTGAGATCCAGAGTGGATTGACACCTGTATGAGTGAGTGTGTGTGTAAATACAGCTGCTTTGAAAATTATGTAAAGGAAAAGAAAGACAGAAAAGGAGCACAATATTTGCAATGCGAAAAACGTCCAAGATTTTCATTCATGATGTATCAAATGACAGTTTGTATGCCCTCACAAATAGAACCACGGTGCCTCGGGTAAGACACCGGGCCATAGAGTTTATCATTGTTTATTACAAAATAACGAAACAAAGAAATTTATTACTGCGTCACAAAGGTAACAGGGGTATGGTCCTTTGCACTCCAATTGTTCAATCCGTCTTCGGCCGTCGGATAGATCCAGCTGTTGAATTCAGCTTCGTCCACTTCATGGTCTTCCCCAACAGCATTCACTCCTGAACTTTTAATAAATACCGGAGGTCTTCCGATCTTTGCTTTCCTCATAGCTCTCTGACCTTCTGAGGTAAAACCCAGCCCAAGTTTATCAGTCTTCTGAGTAAAGTCTGGAAGTTTTCCCCAGTCGGCACATTCGCCCTTCTGAACCACAGCCCGGGCATCCTTCAGGGAAGCCATCTTCAAAGGACCACTTTCTTCTGTTGTTTCTGCTGCAATTGGAAACACCTCCTCGAAATGCTGAAAGGGGGTTTCAATAAACTCCCCATCCATCTCAATGTACCTGAAGGAGTTCAGGTGGCTCACCATATATTCTTCCTCTCCTTGCACATTGACAATCTTCCCTCTGACGGGGTACTTCAGCTTCTGGTGCAAGGTAGAGGTCACAGCCCCAGCCTTATGTATCCAAGGCCGACCCAATAGACAGGAATAAGATGGACGGATGTCCATCACATAAAAAGTGGAGCCGAACACCTGAGAGCCCACACGAATCGGAATGTCAACCTCTCCATGGACCATCCTCTTTGAACCATCAAAGGCCCTGACGATGATGTTGCTGGGTTTTAATTCCAGGCCTTCACAATCTAGACGGTCCAAAGCCTTCTTGGGTAGCACATTCAAAGATGAACCAGTATCAATCAACACATGTGCCAAGGTGGTGCCCCTGCATTCAATTGAGACATGCAGAGCATCATTATGGTCTCTTCCCTTCGCGGTCAAGTCAGCATCGGAGAAACCCAAGCCATTGTCTGCCGTTAGACTTGCTACGCAGTCAGTAAACTGGACTGCAGAGGTTTCATGTGGCACATGGGCCGTCTTAAGGAATGAGATTAGGGCCTTAGCATGGGCCTCGGAGCACAGCAATAAAGAGAGCATAGAGATCTTGGAGGGCGTATGCCCCAGTTGTTCCACAACATTAAAATCGCTCTTCTTTATGATCTTCAGAATCTCCTCCATCTCTTGTGGGGAGGCCTCAGCAGCTATGGGTATGGGTGCCTCCATCTAGGCAGGCTCAACTTCAACTCCTTTGCCCCGAGCATTGGAGGACTCGGCAGCAGGAGAAACAATTGGATCAACAGCAGGAACAGGTACGCTTGCAGGGGTTATGAGAAGTGGTCTTCGGGCAGCAGGCGGTGCAATGTCAGGTGAGAAGAGCCTGCCACTGCGGGTAACTTTGGCTGGGCCAGTGATGTCACAGATGCTGGCACCAACGTTGAGCTCTTGTTTAATCCCGTTTACATATACATCTGCCCCGTAGTGCCAAGGGATAGCTTTATCAGATACATAGGGCAGGGGCCCTGGAACAGTGATAATAACGGGCGCAATGGTCATAATTTGAACGGGCTTCTTCTGGAGAGCCGGGATCGGATTATTGAAGATAGTCACCACAGAAACTTCTTCCATTGGAACCAACCGAACAACAGACTTCTTGAATAGAATCTCCTTGCTATCCATTAAGCTTTGGATGCCTAACTTTAGCAAGGGACAACCAGATGGGGACACAGCACAGAATAGGCAACCCTCACTACAACCCAGAAATAAACCGGTCTGCAGTAGGTTCTTCTTGACGATCTTTAGAGGAGTGGCTAGATCATCCACAGAAACAGCATAAACATCTTCATCAACAGCATTTACCCCATGCTGGGGCATAGGGGCAGTAACTACATTCGGCTTTGTAGGCGCTTCGAATTGTATCTCCTTTGCGTCGATAAGGTCTTGTACCTTATTCTTTAACGCCCAACAGTCATCGGTAGAGTGCCCCGGGCTATCTGAATGGTAAGCACAACGAGCATTCGGGTTGTACTTGGGAGATGTAGTATTGGGGAACTTCGGGGCCTCCCTGACAGTCACTAAGTTAGTGGATAGCAACTGTGGCAGGATCTGTGATAGGGTCATGCTTAACCGGGTAAACTCTCGCCGGGGTCTTTCAGCCCTTTGAGGATTGTTTGGCCGAGGAGCGGCAGCAGGCTTAGCAATCATCACCGCACTGACAGATTGGCGGTGCTCAGGTCTCTCTGATTTCCTAGAACCATACACGGCACTAGACTCCTTCTTGAATGGTTTCTTTTCCGAACTAGATGATGCACCCTTTGCAATCTTCCCAGACTTCAGCCCAGCTTCAATTCTCTCTCCAGTCAGAATCAAATCAGTGAACCCAGCTGAAGAATTCCCAATGAGATGGTTGAAAAATGGCCCAGATAGGGTCCCCAAGAACATGTCTACCAACTCCCGATCAGTCAATGGTGGCTGCACCCTGCCAGCCAGGTCTCTCCATTTCTGAGCGTACTCCTTAAAACCTTCGCTTGCACCTAACGACATACCCTGGAGTTGGGTACGTGTGGGGGCAAGGTCGGCATTATATTGATACTGCTTGTAGAAAGCAGTAGCCAGCTCCTCCCAGTTACGAACCTTGGTCCCATCCAGCTGATAGAACCATTCAAGATGAGTCCCTGAAAGACTCTCCTGGAAGAAGTGGATCCATAAATTCTTATCCGCAGAGTACGGCTGAATTTTCCGAACATAGGACCTTAAGTGCAGCTTGGGACAAGACGCCCCGTCATACTTAGAGAAGGATGGTGCTTTGAACTTATGCGGGATAATCACACCAGTCGACAAACCCAGATCTCCGAAATCCAGCCCAGGTACCTGTTGGATCTCCATAGCATTCAGCCTATCCTCCAACTGTTTGTACTTGTCTTCGGCAGGAGGGTATTGTTCGTCGTTGAAGTCTGTCTCGTTGTCGGAGACCACTGGACTGGGAACCCTTTCCCCCTGATGACTACCTTCCCTCACAGATGGAGTTGTCCTCTCAGTTTCAATCTGCGGTGCATTCCCAGATCTGCGTCTAGGGCTGAACAAAACAGTCCTCCTCTTCTTCTTTTCTTTCTTCAAGAGCAGAGCCTTCAGATCTTGTTGCCCCTGGGTCAAGTTCATGATCAACCCTTGGAACTGGGCGTTCTGAGCCTGGAGGGCCTTGATAGTGTGTTCGGTTGAAGATTCAGGATTCATGACGATCGGCTGAAATAAACAGCGAAGAAGGGTAAGCAACCTGTCAAAGGGATACCTGCAATGCAATGAGATGTATGACATGCATGTAATGTTTTCAAGGACCTCGCGGGGTAGACAAAAAATTTGTTAGCATTTGGATCCGGTAGCTTGATTGAAAGAACTTCATATTGTTGAGAGTCCTTCGTCAAGGGTCAAAGGCTCACCATATCCAGTGGGTCATAGCCCCTGACAACCTTGGCTAGAGGAAAATAGATCCTCTTTGCCCCTGGCTAGATGCTTGATTTATCATGACCTGCATCACAAGCCCTTGAGATCCTTGAAATGGGTTAGGATGTATGCAATGGTATGATGTCATGCTATGCATGGGGTGATGTAGGTAAACCATGTTATGAGTCCCAATTAAGGACTATAAACAAACCCTGCAAGAAATTCAGTATACTTTGTTATGAGTCCCAATTAAGGACTATAAACAAAACCTGCAAGAGATCTAGTAAACCCTGTTATGAGTCCCAGTTAAGGACTATAAACAGAACCTGCAAGAAATTCATGTGTCAGCTAACAAGCATGCAAGTAGGCAAGTACAAAGGCACACAAGTCACACAAGAGAAACCCTTAGGGTTTAGGCCAGCATGAGGTCTGGGTAGTACCCTCTTGAAGTTGGTGGGTTCAACCTGTCCTAATCAAAGTAACCGGGTTCTAAGGTTCCCAATATCACGGGATTGCTTTCATTGTTCATCGTTTCGATTTTGCCACTGAACTGGCGACCGAAATATTCCAGGAAGGCAACCCTCAATTGAGTGTAGCATCGAGTATCAACCAACCTCGGACTGCACCAAAGTCAGTTATCTCACTACCCTAAAGAGGCCAAGATAGTTCAATTAAGGTTCCTAAGGTCTGTTGATGCTTCACGACACCACGCGGAGGCCCCGTACTCTCCTTGACTGAACTCAAGGGTTACCGGTACACACCAAAGTGCCACATCAACGTAGCAGACTGCTTCAACCATGTCGGTATACCCCGCACAGTTCCCTCACAGCCTTGTTGCTACTTTCTAAGAAGGTATCCCCCAGATCCGGGTTAGGATCTATAGAACTCCCAAGCGACCCACAATTTAAAGCACACAAGGAAAACAATTGAAAACATAGTTATGAGCTAGCCCTAAGGTACACCTCACTTTATAAAGGGTCCCCAGCAGAGTCGCCAGTTCTGTGATCGGTGGATCTGGAACTGACTGTTTATCGCTGGTTCGCGAAATGTCGCGGAAGCAAGAGTCGCCACCGTCTTTTATTTTCTCCAAATGGAAAGGACAAAAGCACAGAAAAATTCCTTAAAGAGATCGCTCTCGGTTCGGGAGGTAGGTTATAGAAAGGGAAGGTGTTAGCACCCTTTCTATCCATGGTTATCCATGGGCTCTTAGATACTTGCTCATTGTGTTTTCAAAATGGTTTGTTTGCTTTTCAATATGGGTTTTAAAAAAGTTTCTTTGAAAGTTTCAGATCGACTCTTGTGTCAGAGTGTTTGAAAAATTGCTTTGAAAGCTTTTGAAAAGTGTCGGTGTGAAAAGATTTTTGTTTGGTTTTGAAGTTAGAGCAAGTATCTATGAGAACCTACCTACCCTAAGGAATTCGTCTGTGTAAATGTCCTTTAAAGTAGTGCCATCCCACCATTGAGAGGTAGGTAGCACCACCGTTGGAGGTGTTCGGGTCAATTCGAGTTTGTAGGGACATGGTGATCACCAGAGCAATGTGAAGACACCTTAGAAGCTACCCTCATGCCAGGTTCCCGGATCATGAGGACTTACTAAGACATCCTCTACTCGACGATCACCTTTCGAAAGGCAACAGTGAGGCGTACCCTAGGGGTGGTGTGTGCGAAGTGTGTGTCGTTTTCATTTGTATTTGTCTTGTCATGTTATTGTGATCTACGTTTGATTTTATTATGGTCATTCATTCTTGCATGCTTTGTTAACAGTTAAAATATTGCGAGAAAAAGTAAATCTAAGCTATTACAAAAGGCGCGGGTCCACATCGCCAAAATTAAACCGGACCCGATTTGACGGAAAATAAATAAAGAAAAGTAAATAACGAAATTGAAAAGTGCGAAAAGTAAATGTTACAAAGCTTTGGGAGAGATACATGATTATTTAACGACATAAAGTAAATATGCGAAATTAAATAAATTTAAGAACATGGGCGTTGGACCCTTTTGCAAAATTAAATTAAAATTAAAAAATTAAAAGAGAATGTTTTTAGTATTTTTATGTTTTTTAAGATTTAATAGAAAAAGAATTAATTAAAATGAAAATTGAATGCGAACCCTAATTCTAATGGCTTTTAAATTTATCGTGAAAATATTAAATTGAAATCTAAATGAAACCCTAATTAATTATGTACAATTTTAATTATGAAAAATAAATATAATGAATATTATTATGGTAAAAGGGAAAAAGAAATAAAAACAATAACTAAACCTATTTCTACATATTTTTGTATTTTTGTTATTAAAAGAAATTAAAATCACAACCTAATTTAAAACTAAATAATTACATATTAATTTATTTATGAAAATATTAGAATAAAATAATTTATTATGTTTTTATCTTTTTTTCTGATTTTTTAGGCATTTTTTGTATATTTGTGTTTTATAAAAATATAATTAATTAACTTAAACAAATAAAGAAAATAAAATCATAATTGAAAATAAGATAAAAACTATAGAGAAGGCAAACCAGGGGGGGTTCAGGCCCAAATTAGGAGGTATGATCCAAGAAACTGGCCCAATAAGCTTGAAGTCTGTTTGACTTTTCCAGGCCACGTATGGGACTTTTGACTAAGGCTTATGGTGTTCAGCAACCTTGAGCCTTTGATCTGGATATGCTAGACACGTGGCTGGCTTGATGGTGATGGAATATGGTGTGCCTTAACGCTAGCGCTGCATGGGAATTTACATTGAAAAATAATATTGGAAATTATACAGACCTGGGACTCGAACCCAGGTCTTGGATGTTGAAGCAATAAGCGTATGCCAGCTGAGCCATTGAACGCGTTTGATTAGTAAATAAACAATGAATATTATAAAAGAAAAGCAAGTGGTTAGTGGTGTAACGCGCGAAAGTTTAAATCAGCTAATCATATGTTGCCAACACATCGTCTTCTTCGCACAGTTTTTATTTTTCTGAAACTAGAACTCATAGGCCACGGTTTTGCACGCGTCCTCTTAGGCCGGTTTCCAGGAAATAGCGATTAAGCCGTCTCTAAACATAAATTAGGCGCGAGGGTGGATTCACGATCGTCCAACAACGCTTGATTCAATGATACAAGTCTTGGATGCCAATTTTTCTTTAAACGAAAGACCCTAAATTGAAGCTCTGCAAACCCTAAGAAGTATCAATGGGAGATTCTCCAATAGTGCATAAGAATTCAATTAAATCATGTGGTTAGTTCTAGGATGATCTAATAAGTATGAATCCATGGAAAAAATGCAGTAAAAATGCTTGAATATCAAAATACGATTACAAGAAAAATGAGAAGAAACTTGGTTTCTGTATACCAATTCCGAAGGCTACGCGTATGGAAACCTATCCAGTTGTGCTCAGTGATGTCCTAGGAAGCTATTGGAATGAATTTCGTGCCTTGACTCGCCCTCTAACAATGGTTTCAGAATTGAGTTTTTAAGTGAAAATTCCAAGTTTGTATATTGGTCTCTAGCGCAGCTTTTTTGTCCCCCAGCATTAGGTTTAGGTCTATGCTTATGTATTTAACAGATTAGGTCAAAAAATTCAATCAAATCTCTTTCATTCAATGGTTTTGCAAATTGATTTTCCAAGATCTTTTTCATATCTTTTTCATGCTACTTTGTATCAATTAAGATCAATTCCATCCAAATCTTTCTATATTGGGATATGCACGAAATATTGAGCTCAAAACATGTATAAAAAGATTGAAAAAATTAGGTTAGACATTTTTCACATATTTAATTTGATTTAAATGAATTAATATGAATAATAATTCAAATAAATAAATAAAAAATGAGAAAATACTTCCCTTTGGGCCAAGTGGTCGTGCACATGCTTAGAATGATGAATCATGGAAGAAAAATGGGCCCATTAGCAATTTTAGGTCATTTGGATCAAAGTTGACTTTTCAAAATATCCAAAAATTTCCCAACTTCTACAAGGCATAACTTGCTCAATTTTTAAGCTTTTCTCATGTTCTTGGACATTTTGGAAATGTCTTTGAGTCCTCTAACCAATGCCTTTGGTCCCATGTCATTTTGATTTACCAATCTCAAGTTATGGCCTTTGACTTAAAGTCCCTTTTTGTTGACTTTTGAAAATGACCTATAATGTTGAAATTGATAACTTTTTGTGAGAGCATTTCTTGGACTTGAAGTATGAAGATGAGTTGTAGGAAATGTCCTTCTCTTCAAAATGAGCTTTGGATGGAATTTTTCTGATAATCCATGTGAAAGTTATGCCCTGGTCAATTTCAGTTGACTTTTTCAGCTGTCCAAATATAGTAACTTTTTGCATCTTGATGATTTCTGAGCCAAACTTTGAGAATCATGATCAAGTATTGATCAAATGATGTTTGTGGCTTCAAAATGATATGTTGACCAAAAATTTGAACTTTTGACTGTCAAATGACCATTTTGCCCCTACAGTTGACTGTAGTGCACTTTAGGGTTTTGACTGTGCAATTTTGAGCTAAATGCCTTGAAACTTGACATGAGGATACTTGACCACATTTGTAAGCATATGAGACTTGATTGGGCCTTTGAAAACTTCCTTTCTTTGACCAGAACTCAAACCCTAGTCTTGACTGTATGGGGGACTTTTGCACTGTGCAACCCTTGGGGGAGTTTTGTGACTTGGCTTGGCAATTTCTTGAAGAATATGGGAGGGCAAATTTTGGGGTACAACACAATCCGTAGCTCACAAATGCATGTTCAAAGATAAATATAAATTGAAACAACACACATGCACATGCCACTCCTAGGTTACGCCTCACTGGTTGCCTCGAACGTGGTCGTCAAGTATAGGGTGTTTTAGAGGTCGCCATCCTGTCTAAAGATCCAGTTGCCTCGAAACGGTTGCCTCGGATAAAAAGGATCTAGGACGTTAGGGTTACCACTAAGGCGTCCTACTATTGCTTTGGTGACCACACATGTCCCTAATAATCGAATTGACCCGAATAACTCCAACGACGGTGCTACCTACTTCTCAATAGTGGGATAGTACTGTCTAAAGGACTCTTACACAACCTAATTCCTTAGAGTAGGTAGATTTCTCCTGGGTACTTGCTCTTTCAAACAAACAAAACAACTTTTAGCACCTACACTTTCAAAAGGCTTTCAAACAAATATTTCATACACTCTTGAGGACAGATACAAGAGTTACTTAGAAATTTTTCAAACGAAACTTTTTTCAAAACCCACATACACTTGAAAAGCAAACATTTTTTGAAAACATAAGAGCAAGTACCTAAGAGCCCGTGGATAACCACGGATAGAAAGGGTGCTAACACCTTCCCTTTCTATAAATCTACCTCCCGAACCGAGAGACATCTCGAAAAAGGAATTTTGCTGTGCTTTTGTCCTTTCCTTGTTGGAGAACATAAAAGACGGTGGCGACTCTTGCTTACCGTGACATTTCGCGAACCAGCTTTAAAAACAGTCAGTTCTATTTCCACCGATCACACATATGATGAATGATATGTTATTCATGTAATGCATTCAAGGATTCAGAAATTCAAATTTGTTGTAAACAAAAAGAACGCACGTCATATTGATAAGATAGAATTTGTTAGTACATAAGTGCCCCATGGGAAAAATAATACAAAATTCTAAGGTAAAAATACATTGTGCATCCTCTTTTGTGCGATGTAGGTGTTGAGAGTCTTCTCTTCGTGGAGTCGACGAGTAAGTTCCAAAACCTTCTTCTCACTGGCGTAGAAGCTGGCTTCAAAAGTGTTTCGTTCTTCCTTGAGCTGTATCCAACTCTTTCGCAAATCTTCCAATGATGTTGGCATGTCAGGATGTAGGAGGGTGTATGGAACCTCTCCTTCCATAACAGGCTCTTTGATCATAGGCAGAATGTAGGGGTAAGGCATCATAAGACTCTGGGCGCGGTTTCATACCCACTTGAGGTAAGGCTCAAGGGGGATGGAATTCTTGTGCCCTAGTGTCTTACTGTCCACTTTGTTGGGCATCCTCTAAGCTCGGATAAATCTTTGTCGAAGTCCTTGAGCATCGCTGTCGAAGTCAAAAACCAAGTCTGGAATCAGCATGTCATGAGGGCCATCCCTTCGGGCATACCTAAATTGTCTCAGAGCCAAGCAGGGGTTGTAGGTAATGCCTCCTCTAATTCCAAGTAGTGGGACATTAGGGAATTCCCCACAACGATCAATGATGATGACATTTTCTCTGGACCGAGAACACCAATGAACATCAGAATGTGTAAGAGTCATCAATCGTTGTGACCACCTCAAGCCTTGCTCATTCTTCAAGACAGACTGAGGAAGGTGAGAAATAAACCACCTTGCTAGAAGAGGAGTACAGCACATGAGAACACCTCTTTTCCTCATTGTTCGTGTGTGAAATGAGTGGAGGATGTCCCTAAGAAATGTAGGCACAAGATTCCGAGATATGAAAATTTTGACAGCATTCACATCTATAAGCTGATCAGGGTTTGGGAACAAGACCAACCCATAGATGAGAAGTGCTACAATCTCCTCAAAATCTTGCAGATCTATAGAATTCCAGCAGTCTTGTGCCTTCTCAAACAGAAACTTTTCCAAGAAACCATTGACACCACTTTTGGTTTCCCAATGACCTTTGATATCAGATGGTTGCTAGTGTAAGGCTTGAGCAACATCTTCAGGCTTTGGTTCTCTTTCCGTACCATTGTAGGGTAGTTGATGGAGAATAGGAATCCTCAGGAGTTGAGAAAATTCCTCCAAAGTAGGCACTAGTTGGTAATTAGGAAATGTGAAGCAATGGTGTAGGGGGTCAAAGAACTGGAAGAGAACTTTAACCATGTCTTCTTCAATGTTGGATTTGACCAAGTTGAGAAGTCTACCATGTCTTTCACTGAAGGGAGAATTCTCTGGAATCTTGGAAGCAAGCTCCTTGAGCTGAGGAGGGATTCTCACAAGGTGACTTGAATCGTTTTCCTGCGAAGAGATTCCATCACCTACAAAACAAGAACAAAGATGAAGATCCAAACCCTTGAAATGATTAGTGGATGCATATGATGCTTTATGATGTTCATGATCCTTTAGGATTTTATTGCTTTCTTTTACTTTCTCGCATTTATTTTTCAAACGGGTTTTGTTTTTGGCGATGTATAGACCCGCGCCTTGTAATAGCGTAGATTTACCTTTCCGCACTCTTAACTGTTAAAAATGCATGAAAGACTTGTATGAAAAATAAAACCAATCCGTAGCTCACAAATGCATGTTCAAAGATAAATATAAATTGAAACAACACACATGCACATGCCACTCCTAGGGTACGCCTCACTGATTGCCTCGAACGTGGTCGTCAAGTATAGGGTGTTTTAGAGGTCGCCCTCCTGTCTAAAGATCCAGTTGCCTCGAAACGATTGCCTCGGATAAAAAGGATCTAGGACGTTAGGGTTACCACTAAGGCGTCTTACTATTGCTTTGGTGACCACACATGTCCCTAATAATCGAATTGACCCGAATAACTCCAACGACGGTGCTACCTACTTCTCAATAGTGGGATAGTATTGTCTAAAGGACTCTTACACAGCCTAATTCCTTAGAGTAGGTAGATTTCTCCTGGGTACTTGCTCTTTCAAACAAACAAAACAACTTTTTGCACCTACACTTTCAAAAGGTTTTCAAACAAATATTTCATACACTCTTGAGGACAGATACAAGAGTTACTTAGAAATTTTTCAAACGAAACTTTTTTCAAAACCCACATACACTTGAAAAGCAAACATTTTTTGAAAACATAAGAGCAAGTACCTAAGAGCCCGTGGATAACCACGGATAGAAAGGGTGCTAACACCTTCCCTTTCTATAAATCTACCTCCCGAACCGAGAGACATCTCGAAAAAGGAATTTTATTGTGCTTTTGTCCTTTCCTTGTTGGAGAACATAAAAGACGATGGTGACTCTTGCTTACCGCGACATTTCGCGAACCAGCTTTAAAAACAGTCAGTTCTATTTCCACCGATCACAGAACTGGCGACTCTGCTGGGGATTCTTATAAAGTAAGGTGTACCTTAGGATTAGACCACTCTTATGTTTTCAATTGCTTGTTTTGATTGCTTTAAAATTGTGGGCCTGTTTTGGAGTTACATAGATCCTAACCCGGATCTGGGGAATACCCTTTAGGTAGCATAAGCTGTGAGGGACCTGTCCGGCGTAGACCGACACGGGTGAAGCAGTGGCTACGTTGGTGTGACACCTTGGTCTGTACTGATATCCCTTGTGTTTCAACGAGGAGAATATGGGTCTTCCGAGGAGTCATTAAGCACCAACCGACCTTAGAACCCTAAATTGACCCAACTTGGCCATAGAACAGTAGCAGTATGCTACACTCATTGAGGCTAAACTCTCGCGATGGTTCTGGCCGCAAGAAAAGATTGCGATGCTGGAGTTATGACGATTGAGGGTAGTCAGTGATATTGAGATCCTCTAGAACCCGGTTACTATTTTCTAGGACAGGTCTTAACCAACGAAACTGAAAGAGGGTAGTACCTGAACTTCATGCTGGCCTAAACTCTAAGGGATGTCTTGTGTGACTTGTGTGCCTTATCATGTTTGCCTTTGTGAATACTTGTGGTGTGCTTTATCATAACATCATGCCATCATAACATTACATGCATCCTGCATAAGGACTGACCCATTTCAAAGACTAGAGGGTTTCATCTTTGCTCTGTTTTGTAGGACATCATGATGCCTGTGCGAAGGAATACTATCCGGCTCAACTTTGTTCACCCACCTGATTTGCTTAAAGAGTTGGTTGACAGAATTCCAAATACTACTTCCTTCATCCAGAGGCATGGTTCTCTTCTCGGTTTAGTCACTTCAAAGTGGAACCAACAACTGATGAGTGTCCTGACCCAGTTTTATGATCCCCTATATCAATGCTTCACCTTTCAAGACTTCCAGCTAGTCCCTACCCTGGAAGAATTCTCTGATTTGCTTGGTATCCCTATCTTGGATCAGACTCCCTTCACTGGTTGGGAAAATACTCTTAGGCTTGAGGAGATTGTTGTAGCCCTTCCTTTGACCAACAAGGAGGTAATGGATAACTGGGTGACTAGAAGCGGAGTTAAGGGCTTTTTGGCTAAGTTTCTGATTGGTAAAGCTAACAGTTTCTGGAATGACTTAGACTTCAGGGTGTACGAAGACATCCTGGCTCTCCTAATCTATGGTCTAGTATTGTTTCCAAATCCTGATAACTTTGTCAATATCAATGCCATAAGGATCTTCATGTCTCGGAACCCTGTACCCACTCTCTTGGGTGATATCCTACAACAACTCTATGCTCGTACTGCCCGAAGACGGGGAACTTTATGGTGTTGTTCTCCTTTTTTAGTGAGGTGATTTATTTCGCACCTCCCTAAGTTCGTGCTGAAGAACAAAGAAGGAAGAGACTGGGCTCATAGGTTAATGTCTCTCACTGATAATGACATCATTTGGACTCTCAGAGGTTTGGATGAGGTAGCTGTTATTGATCGTTGCGGAGAATATCCTAATGTTCCATTTATCGGTACTCAGGGAGGAATCTCTTACAATCCATGTTTAGCTCTCCTCCAGTTTGGAAGAGCCAGAAGAGCAGGACCTCATGAGATGTTGGTACCTCACATCAGTTTTGAGTTTCACGTAGACAGTGACGAGCTACGCCGTAGATTCATCAAGGCTTAGGACAGAATTCACAAAGCTGACCCACATGAGTTGGGACCAAAGACTTCTCTACCTATGGAATCCTACTACAGATGGGTCCGCATCCATGCTCAGAAGTTAGGTATGCCATACGAAGCTGTCAGGCCTATCATTCTTGAATTTCCTGATAGAGACGGGGTTCCTCCAACTGTACTCCCTCCTCAGATACCCACTGATGTTGATACACTAAAAAGGTCTTGGGCGCAACTACAGGAAGAACGAGATTCTTATCGGGAAAGATTCAATGAACATGAACAAAAGATCCAGAAGCTGACTAAGCAATTGGAGAACGAGCGGATCTTGAATGACTATATCCGCACCGAGAAGAGGAGGCCATGGGAGCACTGATGGACTTTGGATGTTTCTTTACAGCTTTTATTTCCTTTTCAGTATTTTCATTTATGTAACGCCTAAGGGCAATTTCTTGAACAATTTAAAGTTTGAATCTAATAAAGTGTGTTTCCTTTTTGTCTACAAAGTTGAACCCCGATTGTCTTTGAAAACATAAATCATACGCATTCCATTCATCATATGCATCACAGGTACCCCTTTTTCTACAGGTTGCTTAATCTTCTTCGCTGTTTGTTTCACGCAGTCATCATGAATCCTGAATCATCCAATGAACAAGCTATCAAGGCCCTCCAGGCCCAGAATGCCCAGTTCCAGGAGTTGGTTATGAGCTTAGCCCAGGGTCAACAGGAATTGAAGACTCTGCTTTTGAAGAAGAAGAAGAAGAGGACTGTGTTGTTCAACACTGGACGGAGGTTTGGGAATACACTGCAAAATGAGGCTGATCAGGCTGCTTCCTCTGTAGGGAAAGATAGTCCCCAAGAGAGAAGGGTTCCTAGTCCCGTGGTCTCTGACAACGAGATAGATTATAATGATGAGCAGTACCCCCCTGCTGAGCACAGGTACAAGCAACTAGAGGACCGTCTGAGTGTTATGGAGATTCAACACGTGCCTGGGTTGGATTTTGGAGATTTGGGTTTATCTTCTAGGGTGGTGATCCCACACAAGTTCAAGGCACCTTCTTTTGCGAAGTACGACGGGGCATCTTGTCCTAAGCTGCATCTCAGATCATATGTAAGGAAGATCCAACCTTACACTGCAAACAAGAATCTATGGATCCATTTCTTCCAGGATAGCCTTTCAGGGGCTCAACTCGAATGGTTCTATCAGTTGGATGGAACCAGTATTCGTAACTGGGAGGATTTGGCTACTGCATTTTATAAGCAGTATCAGTATAATTCCGACCTCGCTCCCACGCGTACCCAACTCCAGGGTATGTCACTTGGGATGGGTGAAGGTTTTAAGGAGTACGCGCAAAAGTGGAGAGACCTGGCTGGCAGGGTGCGGCCACCTTTGACTGACCGAGAGCTCGTTGATATGTTCCTAGGGACCCTGTCTGGTCCGTTCTTCAACCATCTGATTGGTAATTCTTCTGCAGGGTTTACAGACCTCATTTTGACTGGTGAAAGGATAGAAGCTGGTATCAAGTCTGGGAAGATACCAAAGGGTGCCTCCTCGAGCTCTGAAAAGAAGCCCTTCAAGAAAGAATCTAGTGTTGTGTATGGTTCCAGGAAACAGAATAAACTGGAACACCGCCAAGCTGTCAACACGGTGGTAATTTCAAAGCCTGCTGCTGCTCCTCAGCAATATAACCAACCAAGGGGTGAGAGATCCAAAAGGCAGTACACTCGGCTCAGCATGACCCTGTCTCAGATATTGCCGCAACTACTGTCAACCAATCTGGTAACTGTCAAAGAAGCTCCAAAGGTAGTGAATACAACATCTCCGAAGTACAACCCTAACGCCCGTTGCGCTTATCACTCTGATAGCCCGAGGCATTCTACGGATGATTGTTGGGCTCTAAGGAATAAGGTTCAGGACCTTATTGATGCTAAAGAAATACAGTTCAAGGCGCCCGAAAGGCCTAATGTTGTGACTGCTCCCATGCCCCGGCATGGAGTGAATGCTGCGGAAGAAGACCTGTATGTGGCCTCTGTGGATGATATTGTTACTCCGTTGTTGACTGTCAAAAGGAACATGTTGCTAGCCGGTTTATTTCCGGGATGTAGTAAAGGTTTCCATCTATGTTTTGTTTCACCTGCTGGTTGTCCTTTGTTGAAGTCAGGTATCCAAAGCCTGATGGATAATAAAGAGATCTTGTTCGAGAAGATTGTTGTTCCTGCTATCCCTGCTAAAGAAGTGTCCATTGTTACTATTTTCAACAACCCTCCTAAGGCTCCTTCAAAGAAGCCTGTCAAAATCATGTCCACTCAGAAGATTGCCCCTATCATCATCACTGTTCCGGGGCCTCTCCCCTATACGTCTGACAAAGCTGTCCCTTGGCACTATGGGGCAGACGTTTATGTGCTTGGAGTTAAACAGGAGTTTAATACTAGTACCGGCATCAGTAACATCACCGGGCCTGCCAAAGTCACTCGTAGTGGTAGGCTCTTCTCACCTGATATTGCGCCACCAACTATTCAGAGACCTCTTGTCATCACACCTGCCAGTGTGCCTGTTTCCCCTCCTGATCAAGTTTCTACCCCTGCTGCCGAGTCATCTGACGCTCAGGGCAAAGGGATTGCTACTGATGTGCCTGCCCGAATGGAGGCACCGAAGACAACCAATGTTGAAGCCTCCCAGCAAGAGATGGAAGAGATTCTTAAGATTATCAAGAAGAGTGATTTCAATGTGGTTGAGCAGCTGGGGCACACCCCATCGAAAATTTCTATGCTATCATTGTTGTTGTGTTCAGAGGCCCATGCCAAGGCCCTGATTTCCTTCCTGAAGACGGCCCACGTGCCACAAGAAACGTCTGCTGATCAATTTACCGATTGTGTGGCCAACTTGACTGCTGATAATGGGTTGGGTTTCTCTGACGCCGATCTGACTGCCAAAGGAAAAAACCATAACGACGCCCTGCATGTCTCCATTGAATGCAGGGGCACTACTCTTGCCCATGTGTTGGTAGACACCGGTTCTTCGTTAAACGTATTACCCAAAAAGGCCCTAGACAGCTTGGATTGTGAGGGTTTAGAGCTCAAGCCTAGTAACATTGTTGTCCAGGCCTTTGACGGGTCGAAAAGGATGGTACATGGGGAAGTTGACATTCCAATCAGGGTCGGTTCTCAAGTTTTTGATGCTACGTTCTATGTGATGGACATCCGACCGTCCTATTCCTGTTTGTTGGGTCGTCCATGGATCCATAAGGCGGGAGATGTGACCTCCACATTACATCAGAAGCTTAAGTACCCGGTCAGAGGGAAGATTGTTACAATGCAGGGGGAGGAAGAATATATGGTCAGCCATCTTAACTCGTTCCGGTACATAGAGATGGATGGGGAATTCATTGAGACCCCCTTTCAACACTTCGAAGAGGTGCCTCAGACATTGACATCAGCAGAGACTATGACTGAAGAAGACTCTCCTTTGAAGATGGCTTCCTTAAAGGACGCCTGGGCTGTTATTGAGAAGGGTGAGTGTGCAAACTGGGGCCGACTTCCTGATTTCACTCCAAAGACTGACAAATTTGGTTTAGGTTTCACTGCAGAAGCTCAGAGGGTTGTCCGTAAAGCAAGGATTGGAAGACCTCCTGTATTCATCACCAACCCGGGAGTAAAGGCTATTGAAGACGATGTGGAGGAATCTGAATTCGGCAGCTGGATCTACCCAACAACCAACGGTGGACCAAGCAACTGGACTGCCAAAGACTTCATACCTATTACTTTTGTCACTCAGTAATGAACTCTTTTGTTTTGAATTTGTAACGAACAATAATTTGAAACTTTATGGACCGGTGTCTTACCCGGGGCACCGTGGCTTCATTTGTGAGGGCTTATTATTTTTCATTTTCATATATCATGAATAAAGCATTGGACGTTTTTCGCATTTCAAATCTTGTGCTCCCTTTCTTTCTTTATATATTGCAAAACAGCTATATTTACACACACTCACCCATACAGGTTCCAATCCACTCTGGATCTCACTGGTAATGACTCTGCTACTGCCAGTTATGACTTTGAAAATCCGATCAACTTAGCCGAAGACGAAGGTGAAGATGATTGTGAAGTTCCTGGTGAGCTTGCAAGACTGTTACTCCAGGACGAGAGGGCCATTCAGCCACATGAAGAGCCAGTGGAAACGGTAAATCTGGGTACTGAGACAGACAGAAAGGAAGTCAAGATTGGTGCCAATCTGGAGTCTAGCGTGAAACAACGGTTGATTCAGATGCTGCATGAGTATGTGGAAATCTTTGCTTGGTCCTACGAAGACATGCCTGGGTTGGATACCGACATTGTGGTTCATCACTTGCCCACTGTGATCGGTGGATCTGGAACTGACTGTTTAACGCTGGTTCGCGAAATGTCACGGAAGCAAGAGTCGCCACCGTCTTTTATTTTCTCCAACATGGATAGGACAAAAGCACAGCAAAATTCCTTTTCGAGATGTTTCTCGGTTCGGGAGGTAGATTTATAGAAAGGGAAGGTGTTAGCACCCTTTCTATCCATGGTTATCCATGGGCTCTTAGATACTTGCTCATTGTGTTTTCAAAATGTTTGCTTTTCAATTGTGAGTGGGTTTGAAAAAGTTTCGTTTAAAGATTTCAGATCGACTCTTGTATCAGTCCTCAAGAGTGTTTGAAAAATTGTTTTGAAAGCTTTTTGAAAAGTGTCGGTGTGAAAAGAGTTTTGATTGTTTTTGAATAGAGCAAGCATCTATGAGTCATCTACCTACCCTAAGGAATTAGGCTGTATAAATGTCCTTAAGGTAGTGCCATCCCACCATTGAGAGGTAGGTAGCACCACCGTTGGAGGTGTTCGGGTCAATTCGTTTGTAGGGACAGTGTGGTCACCAGAGCAACAGTAGGACACCTTAGAAGCTACCCTTATGCCATTGATCCTTTTTTAATCCGAGGCAACCATTTCGAGGCAACTGGATCATTTCATGGACATAAGGACTTACTAAAACGTCCTATACTCGACGACCACGTTTCGGAGGTAAGGCAACAGTGAGGCGTACCCTAAGAGTGATGTGTGAATTTGTGTGTTGTTTTCATGTTATGTTTTATCTTGTACATGTATCATGGTGATCTACGCTTGTTTTTAATTTGGCCATACATTCTTTCATGCAATTATAATTTAAAAGTGCAGAAATTTAAATGCGGAAAGTAAAATCCTACACTATTACAAGGCGCGGGTCTATACATCGCCAAATTACAAAGACCCGTTTGATAAAAATGCGGAAAGTAAAAAGTCCTAATTACTATTACAAGCCTTAAGCAGTTACATAATATTCACAAGAAAATAAGATAACGTGCGAAAAGAATAAAAATAGAACGTTCGAGGGCGTTGGACCCTTTTGAAATTAAATTGAAATTAAAAAGCTAATTAATTATTTAATTAAGAAAAGAAATGTTTTTTAGGTTTTTGGTATTTATGAAATAAAGAAAAGAATTAAAATTAGAAGGAAACCCTAGTTCTAAATATTTTTAATTATTAAAGAAAATATTAAAGTTTAACCTAATTTATGCTAATTAATTATTTACATATTTATTTACAAAGATATTTAATAATAATAATAATAATAATGAGAAAATTATTTATTGAAAAAAATATAAAA
Source organism: Vicia faba (assembly GCA_948472305.1). NCBI lineage: Eukaryota > Viridiplantae > Streptophyta > Magnoliopsida > Fabales > Fabaceae > Vicia > Vicia faba. The sequence goes on along the minus strand of OX451738.1, from coordinate 86,892,570 downwards.
AGGTTAGAAACCCTAATTTCTACATATTTTAATTATTTAAGAAAAAGTATTAAAATTGAAAACCTAAATTAACTAAATTTATTATTTAAAGTTTATTTACAAAATAAGTTAATAGAAATTAAATATAATTAAATATATTACACTTTTTGTTTTTTTGTATTTTTATATTATGAAAAGTTATTTTATGAATTTAAAAGAAATAATTAAAAACATTAAAAAGAATTAAAAGAAAATCAAATAAAAATCAAAAATAATGCAAACCATGGGGGGTATCAGGCCCATTTAGGAGGTTTTTTGTGAGAAATCTGGCCCAAGAATGCAAAGCCTGCGTTGACTTTCCAGCTTGAATGTTCATCCATTGACTGAGGTGTATGGTAAACCTCTTTTGTGGCCTTCAGATTGACCACCAAATCCACTTGGCAGGCTAGCGTAGGAGTGTGCATGGTGGGCCTTCTGATGGACGCTGCATGGAAACATATTAAGGGAAAAATTATGAAATATGTGAGGGGACCTGGGAATTGAACCCAGGTCCCAATACCTGCATGACAGCTCACCAACCAACCAGGCTAATGCGTTTCTTTGTTAATATGATGGAACATAAATAATATATATGAAAAACAACATTATGCTGAAACCATCAAAAAAACGCGCCAACGTTTAAATTGTCCAACCACGCTCAGACAACTCAGCGTCTTCTTCATCTTTGTACCTGTAATGTAAACAAATAGCGGGGGTTTTAAACCCCCACTAAACACCACCTGCAAAAATAGCGAATAGCACATGGTCAAATATAAAAAGGGCGCGAGGTATTGGTTGGAATCGTCTTGTTGTCACGAACTCAATGGCATAGGTTTGGTGGCCTGATTTTTCCATATGAGGAAACCCCTAATTTTGAGCTTCTGAAAACCTAATATCCATCAATGGTAGATTTTGATATAGGCATTGTTAGTTCAATTAAATGGTACCATTAGCTTCAGAACATCAATATTAGTGTGAATCAATTAACAAAACACATGAACAATGCTTGAAAATTAAAACACGATAATGAACACATTTATGAAAAGTGAGACTCTGTTCTACCAATTCTTGAGGTCTGGAGACTGGTTCTTGATTGCAACACGTTCCTAGCAATGTCAGGAATGTATTGGAAGGCTTGTTGTGCTTTGAAACGCCTTGTAACTATGTTTTCAGTTTTCAACTTTTTGTGTAAATTTTGCACTTTGGTTCTGAGTTCTTAGCAGCCTTTTCGTGTGTAACTTGATTCCATTAGGTCTTGCATATGTAAGTGAACGAAATTAGGTTAAAAAACCAAGCCCAAAGTCCATGTATTGATGATTCCAATATTTTATTTTCTCCATATCTTTTCCAATCTTTTTGCCATGAAAATCATGCCAATTATGGAAGATTTGGCCTTGTTGATTGATGCACGAAATATTTAGCTCATAATGGACATATTTGCTGCACAAAAAAGATTTAAAACCATTGTTTAATATTTTTCTCATAATTAAATTTAATTAAATGAATTAATAAGATTAAAAATTCAAATAATTAATCAAAAATAAGAAAATACATCCCTTTGAGGTCAATGGGTCGTGCATAGCCTTTGGGTAATGATTCATGGAAGAATTTGTGGCCCATTAGCATTTTTGAAGCCTTTTGTGCAAAGTTGACTTTTCAAAATTCCCAAAAATTTCCCAACTTCTACAAGGCATATCTTGCTCAATTTTGAAGCTATGAAAATGTTCTTGGACATTATGGAAAGGTCTTGAAGTCCTCTAACCAATGCCTTTGGTCCCAAGTCATTTTGATTTACCAATCTCAAGTTATGACCTATAATATTAAAAGTGCCTTTTTGTTGACTTTTGAAAATGACCTATAATGTTGAAATTAATAACTTTTTGTGAGAGCATTTCTTGGACTTGAAGTGTGAAGATGATTTGTAGTAAATGTCATTCTCTTCAAAATGAGCTTTGGATGGGATTTTTCTGATAAACCATGAAGAAGTTATGCCCTGGTCAATTTGTAGTTGACTTTTTCAACTGTCCCAAAATAGAAACTTTTGCATCTTGAGACTTTTTGAGCCATGCTTTGATAATCATGATCAAGAATTGATCAAATGATGTTTGTGGCTTCAAAATAAGATTTTGACCAAAAATTTTGACTTTTGAATGTCAAATGACCATTTTGCCCCTGCAGTTGACTGTGAAGCATTTAGGGTTTTTTTACTGTGCAATTTGATGTTGTGAGTCTTGAAACTTGGCATATGAATGCTTGACAATGTATATGAGCATGTGGGACTTGATTGGAACCTTGAAAACCTCATTTTCTTTGCAATAACCAAAACCCTAATTTTGAGTGTGTTAGGAGGCATTTGGACTGTGCAATCCTTGAGAGATTTTGAACCTTGATTTTGCCAACTCTTGAAGAATATGGGAGGGCAAATTTTGGGGTACAACAGTTGCCCCTGTTCAATCTTCTTAGACCGGAGGATGTAGATTGGCTGGCGTGCCTTTCGTAATCCGAAGGTGGAAGATGATTGAACACTAGAGTGCCCAGAAATTTGCACTCACATAGTAGAGTATCAGCAGTGTGATGGTGGGAATGGGCTTACAGATGCCATTTGGAGGGATGATGGATAGGAGGATGGGCTTATAGATGCCATCTGGAAGTATGACAGAACCTTGTCGAAAATGGGCTTATAGATGCCATTTGGAGACTGTCGGTATGTGGATGGGCTTATAGATGCCATCGGGAGGTTGTCGATCGCGTAAGAGATTCCTTAGCAAGAAATTACGTACCTGAGAAAGAAAATAGTTACCTGGCCTGTTACAGGAGTTGATCTTCAAACTCTTTATGTAGATGTGCCCTGGCTGGATACATGAATCGAATCTTCAAACTCTTCAGACGTGCCCTGGCAAGATACAGGAATCGAGTCCGGAGAATACAATCGTCAACAGATACACCCTGGAAAGATACAGGAATCGGATCTTCGAACTCTTCAGACGTGCCCTGGCAAGATACAGGAATCGAGTCTGGTAATGTTAGTCGTCAACAGATACACCCTGGCAAGATACAGGAATCGGATCTTCGAACTCTTCAGACGTGCCCTGGCAAGATACAGGAATCGAGTCTGGTAATGTTAGTCGTCAACAGATACACCCTGGCAAGATACAGGAATCGGATCTTCGAACTCTTCAAACGTGCCCTGGCAAGATACAAGAATCGAGTCTGGTAATGTTAGTCGTCAACAGATACACCCTGGCAAGATACAGGAATCGGATCTTCGAACTCTTCAGACGTGCCCTGGCCGGATACAGGAATCGAGTCTGGTAATGTTAGTCGTCAACAGATACACCCTGGTGAGATACAGGAATCGGATCCTCAAACTCTTCAGACGTGTCCTGGCAAGATACAAGAATCGAGTCTGGTAATGTAGTCGTCAACAGATACACCCTGGCAAGATACAGGAATCGGATCTTCAAACTCTTCAGACGTGACCTGGCAGGATACAGGAATCGAGTCTGGAATATAGTCATCAACAGAACACCCTGGAAAGATACAGGAATCGGATCTTCGAACTCTTCAGACGTGCCCTGGCAAGATACAGGAATCGAGTCTAGAATTAGTCGTCAACAGATACACCCTGGCAAGATACAGGAATCGGATCTTTCGTTGCGACAGTTGATAGTAATCATCTTTGTACTGACCTTTGTCCTGAAAAGACAAAACGTTAGTTGTATGCAATATCATGATGTATGACACGCGTGATGTTCTCAGAATAAATGAGATTGTATGTTCATGATGCGTATGTGCATGCTATAATGTATGAAGATGTGATGTTTATGAATGCATTTTTGTCTAGGAAAGTAAATCCTTGACGGGTGCCGAGAAGTTAACTCTTGGGCTGATGTTGAAAAGTAGAGCTTCGTTTCCGCTGGGGATGATGGTTGCAAGAATACCGGTAGGAGAAGATGACTCCGTTGGGGAATAAACTTAGTGAATAGATTACTCTATGGGGAATACTCTGTGGGAAGAGATACTTCGCTGAGGTTTGATGATAACTCCGTTGGGGATACCGTTGATAAGTTCTGTTGGAGGATTTGATGAACTCCGCTGGGGATAGGAAGAAACTTCGTCGAGGACGATCTTTCCGTTGCAATTAGATGAGGATAACCCGGTTATAGGCTCTGGTGGGGAATAACTTCTGAACATGGTCGGGGAGAGATACGTTGGTACTCTGCAGGGGACAAGCTTCCAGAATCTACTGGGGATAAGCTTCCAGAATCTACTGGGGAGATTGATTCAACTCTCCTGGGGAGACTTTTGGAACTGTACTGGGGAATGGACTCCACGGGGTGCCTGGTATTCCGCCGGGGAACAATCTTATATTTTTGTCGAGGAATATTAAGACTGCCGGGGATGCTTGCTCAGGAATATCTGTACTCCACTGGGGAATGTCGAGATCTTCTGGGGATACCCAACTTCCTTAAGGCTGACAGTAGACTGACTCTGCTTGGGGAGAGTATCACTGACTTGCTGGAGATACTGTGCCTTGTTAGGGTTGATGGGAGACCAACTCTGCTCGGGGGAGAGTTGTTGAATCTTGGCTCACTCTCTTGGGAATTAAGATATCTTGGTCATGTTCATCAGCTGAACTTACCTTGGTACCTTGATGGCAGAGCAACTAGATCGCTTAGACAACTCATTATTGCCCCAGTTTCAGTAGGAGAAGGCACCTGTGGGGGTAATTGACAAATCTTCTGGTAGACAGGTGACGAGATGCCAGGACATAGTCGTACGCTTTGATCCCTAATTTTTACCTGGACCGCCCTTTCGAGTTTTCAGTCCACCAGGATACCCTTTTTTGCCCAAGCCGCCTTTTCAGGTTTTCGACTTGCCGGGTGTACAGATTTTTTCATTTCATCCCTTATTTTTGCCCGAACTCTTTTGGTTCGCCGGGAAGCCCTTATTTTTGCCTAGGTGTGTCAACCTAGCGGGTCTTTGATTTTGCATAGTATTTTTTCGACTATATCCATGCTCTCAGAGAGCAGGGAGGTGCCCCTGTCAGTAGTGTAGTGTTGCCATACTACCAGAAGATCTTTGTTTGATCGTCCAACGCTCCAAGTAATCCAGATGGAGATTTGCCCCAGGCTGGTTGGCCTTTTGAGAGATTCTCTGAATCTTGACTTAACTGGCCCAGATGATGGACAATGATCATGCCATGCCCCTTGATTGGAAGTGCTTTTGTTCACTAGATATTCTTCGTGCGAATTTCTCTGTTGTTCGAACAAATAGTCATACGCAAACAGTATTATATCAAGAATGCAAAGCTTATGTCTGTCTTGAAGTTTTTTGAAAATGCATTTTTTCATAAAAACAAGTGAATTTTTTGTAAACTGTGATGTCAACTCAGTATTTTACAGTAATCCTTAAGGAGTCAGGATACCTTTGTAACAGTATGCTTTCGAACTAACCCATGCTTCAGCTAGGACTTTTAAGGGTTATAACGTGGCCAGGTTCACGGTTTAAGAAACAAAGGGTAAAGGCTCAAATTTTATTTGTACCCACCCGCTCTTCGTAATGTTCTTCAAACCTAAACTCAGCTGATCGTGCGTTTGACCTTGTTTGGGTCTTTGTCCTGATATTCCAATGATGGTTCGGATGTTGACAATTCATTTGAATATGCAGTCCTTTCCTTTTTGTTGAGGATTTGTTGGACCTCTTTCTTTTTTATTTCATTATCCCTGTTTTTTGCCTGAACTGTTTCTTTTGGAATTATAGTCAGCGGGATGCCCCAGTTTTGTAAGTCTCCTTCATAGGTTTTGACTTATTGGGCTTTAGTTTTTTTTTTGGTAATGACTGCCTGTCTTTATGATTATTCAGAACCATCATTGTCTTTTGTTTTGTAAGGACCTCTTTGGTGCCATTCATTATGCACTTGGATCAACTGAGAGAACTACCCTGCCCCAGGTTATGATTAAGGGTTTTAATTTTCGAAAAGAAAAACTCCAACTTCTTTGGCTCAAAGGGGTTGACGAGGGATTATCTTCCTTATAACTCCAGTGTTTAGGAATTGAAACAATGTCTGTACCTCATCAGCGGGGTCTGTTCAAAAGCATATTGTAAAGATCGTGGTATCGTTTTCGTCATCCTCCCTCAAGAGGCTCAGAATTATTAATTGAGAGTTGACATCAAAAAAAAATGGAAGCAGTTTGAATATAGCGAATGCGAATATATTGATTCAAAACAGACATATGTGATGCATTAATGCAATAACAGCGTTTGACATGATAATCGTTTGAACAATCAAAAGAAAATTACAACTTGAAAATTCTAATGGACAAAAAGTCTTCTCATCTCAGGACTTATTACTTCAAATGGTGAATCCTGTAGGGATGGTAGAAGCACTCAGCCTGACCCACTTGGGTGAAATCTACTGCTCCTTCATTAATCAGGTCCTGGACCTTGTTCTTCAGAGCCCAGCAGTCGGCAGTGTCATGTCCAGAACTATCAGAGTGGTATGCACATTTTTTGTTGGGATGATAGTTAGGAGCAGAGATGTTGGGATTCCGGGGAGGAGCCCTTAGTGTAATCAGATTCAAACTCAATAGGTGTTGTAAAGCTTGAAACAGCGACACGTTGAGCTGGGTGAATTTCCTCCTGGACCTACTAGGCTTACTCTGATCAACCTGTTGCTCTGGGCGGGGTTGTGGTTGGACCTGTGAAGTAGTAGCAGCTTGGAGAGGTCTATTCATTGAACCAAACCTTTGACTTCTTGGAGGCTGATTAATGACTTGGTCCCTGACTTGGACTGGTTGCTTCATGTCTTGATGAAGCTGACTGATCATGGTCCTCAACTCTTCTTGCTCCCGAGCTAAGCCTTGGATGAGAGCCATTTGCCCCAGCATTTGGGTTCTCATTGCATCCACCTCAGCTTATAGATGTTTCAGCCGTTCGTCCTTGTCATCTTCGGGACTTTTCTTGGCCAAATTCCCCGTGAGGAGTGTTCTTAACTCTTCCTGCCCCTTGGATAGGCTTAGGAAGATCTCCCTGAACTGAGTCTCTTGAGCATGAAGACCCTGGTTATCTTGTTGGGAAGCCATTGCTGAAATAAACAGCGAAGGAGGTAAGTGACCTGTCAAAAAGAGTACCTGTAATGCAAAGACATGTATGATATGCATGCAATGTTTTCAAGGATCTCGCGGGGTAGACAAGAAAAATTGTTAGAATTTGAATCCGGTAGCTTGATTGAAGGAACTTCGTGTTGTTGAGAGTCCTTCTTCCAGGGTCAAGGCTCACCATATCTAGTGGGTCATAGCCCCTGACTCAAATCGTCAACCTTGCTTTGATTTCTAAACAACCTTGGCTAGGGGAACCTTCTTCAAGAGTCAGAGCTCACCATATCAAGTGGGTCATAGCCCCTGATTCAAGTCATCAACCTGGCTAGAGGAAAATAAATCCCCTTTGCCCCTTGCTAGACATTTTAATTTATCATGACCTGCACCACAGACCCTTGAGATCCTTGAAATGGATTAGTCCTTATGCAGGATGTATGCAGTGGTATGATGGTACGATGCTTATGCTATGCATGGGGTAATGTGGGTAAACCCTGTAATGAGTCCAGATTAAGGACTATAAACAAAACCTGCAAGAAACTCGTGTGTCAGATAATAGGTATGCAAGTAATTCAAGTACAAAGGCACACAAGTCACACAAAAGAGCCCTTAGAGTTTAGGCCAACATGGGGTCTAGGTATTACCCTCTTTCAGTTTGTTGGTTAAGACATGTCCTATCAAAAGTAACCGGGTTCTAGAGGATCCCAATATCACTGGCTACCCTCAATCGGTCATAACTCCAGCATCGCAATCTTTTCTTGCGGCCAGAACCATCGCGAGAGTTTAGCCTCAATGGGTGTAGCATACTGCTACTGTTCTATTGGCCAAGTTGGGTCATTTAAGGTTCTAAGGTCGGTTGGTGCTTAATGACTCCTCAGAAGACCCATATTCTCCTCGTTGCAACACAAGAGATATCGATACAGACCAAGGTGCCACACCAACGTAGCCACTGCTTCACCCATGTCGGTCTACGCCGGACAGGTCCCTCACAGCTTATGCTACCTAACAGGGTATCCCCAGATCCAGGTTAGGATCTATGTAACTCCGATGCAGTGCCCACAAATATAAAGCAAACAAACACAGCAATTGAAAACACAAGTCTGAGCTATCCTAAGGTACACCTCACTTTATAAAGTTTCCCCAGCAGAGTCGCCAGTTCTGTGATTGGTGGATCTGGAACTGACTGTTTAATGTTGGTTCATGAAATGTCGCGGAAGCAAGAGTCGCCACCGTCTTTTATTTTCTCCAACATGGATAGGACAAAAGCACAGCAAAATTCCTTTTCGAGATGTTTCTCGGTTCGGGAGGTAGATTTATAGAAAGGGAAGGTGTTAGCACCCTTTCTATCCATGGTTATCCATGGGCTCTTAGATACTTGCTCATTGTGTTTTCAAAATGTTTGCTTTTCAATTGTGAGTGGGTTTGAAAAAGTTTCGTTTAAAGATTTCAGATTGACTCTTGTATCAGTCCTCAAGAGTGTTTGAAAAATTGTTTTGAAAGCTTTTTGAAAAGTGTCGGTGTGAAAAGAGTTTTGATTGTTTTTGAATAGAGCAAGCATCTATGAGTCATCTACCTACCCTAAGGAATTAGGCTGTGTAAATGTCCTTAAGGTAGTGTCATCCCACCATTGAGAGGTAGGTAGCACCACCGTTGGAGGTGTTCGGGTCAATTCGTTTGTAGGGACAGTGTGGTCACCAGAGCAACAGTAGGACACCTTAGAAGCTACCCTTATGCCATTGATCCTTTTTTAATCCGAGGCAACCGTTCCGAGGCAACTGGATCATGTCATGGACATAAGGACTTACTAAAACGTCCTATACTCGACGACCACGTTTCGGAGGTAAGGCAACAGTGAGGCGTACCCTAAGAGTGGTGTGTGAATTTGTGTGTTGTTTTCATGTTATGTTTTATCTTGTACATGTATCATGGTGATCTACGCTTGTTTTTAATTTGGCCATACATTCTTTCATGCAATTATAATTTAAAAGTGCGGAAATTTAAATGCGGAAAGTAAAATCCTACGCTATTACAAGGCGCGGGTCTATACATCGCCAAATTACAAAGACCCGTTTGATAAAAAAGCGGAAAGTAAAAAGTCCTAAAATTACTATTACAAGCCTTAAGCAGTTACATAATATTCACAAGAAAATAAGATAACGTGCGAAAAGAATAAAAATAGAACGTTCGAGGGCGTTGGACCCTTTTGAAATTAAATTGAAATTAAAAAGCTAATTAATTATTTAATTAAGAAAAGAAATGTTTTTTAGGTTTTTGGTATTTATGAAATAAAGAAAAGAATTAAAATTAGAAGGAAACCCTAGTTCTAAATATTTTTAATTATTAAAGAAAATATTAAAGTTTAACCTAATTTATGCTAATTAATTATTTACATATTTATTTACAAAGATATTTAATAATAATAATAATAATAATGAGAAAATTATTTATTGAAAAAAAGATAAAAAGGTTAGAAACCCTAATTTCTACATATTTTAATTATTTAAGAAAAAGTATTAAAATTGAAAACCTAAATTAACTAAATTTATTATTTAAAGTTTATTTACAAAATAAGTTAATAGAAATTAAATATAATTAAATATATTACACTTTTTGTTTTTTTGTATTTTTATATTATGAAAAGTTATTTTATGAATTTAAAAGAAATAATTAAAAACATTAAAAAGAATTAAAAGAAAATCAAATAAAAATAAAAAATAATGCAAACCATGGGGGGTATCAGGCCCATTTAGGAGGTTTTTTGTGAGAAATTTGGCCCAAGAATGCAAAGCTTGCGTTGACTTTCCAGCTTGAATGTTCATCCATTGACTGAGGTGTATGGTAAACCTCTTTTGTGGCCTTCAGATTGACCACCAAATCCACTTGGCAGGCTAGCGTAGGAGTGTGCATGGTGGGCCTTCTGATGGACGCTGCATGGAAACATATTAAGGGAAAAATTATGAAATATGTGAGGGGACCTGGGAATCGAACCCAGGTCCCAATACCTGCAGGACAGCTCACCAACCAACCAGGCTAATGCGTTTCTTTGTTAATATGATGGAACATAAATAATATATATGAAAAACAACATTATGCTGAAACCATCAAAAAAATGCGCCAACGTTTAAATTGTCCAACCACGCTCAGACAACTCAGCGTCTTCTTCATCTTTGTACCTGTAATGTAAACAAATAGCGGGGGTTTTAAACCCCCACTAAACACCACCTGCAAAAATAGCGAATAGCACATGGTCAAATATAAAAAGGGCGCGAGGTATTGGTTGGACTCGTCTTGTTGTCACGAACTCAATGGCATAGGTTTGGTGGCCTGATTTTTCCATATGAGGAAACCCCTAATTTTGAGCTTCTGAAAACCTAATATCCATCAATGGTAGATTTTGATATAGGCATTGTTAGTTCAATTAAATGGTACCATTAGCTTCAGAACATCAATATTAGTGTGAATCAATTAACAAAACACATGAACAATGCTTGAAAATTAAAACACGATAATGAACACATTTATGAAAAGTGAGACTCTGTTCTACCAATTCTTGAGGTCTGGAGACTGGTTCTTGATTGCAACACGTTCCTAGCAATGTCAGGAATGTATTGGAAGGCTTGTTGTGCTTTGAAACGCCTTGTAACTATGTTTTCAGTTTTCAACTTTTTGTGTAAATTTTGCACTTTGGTTCTGAGTTCTTAGCAGCCTTTTCGTGTGTAACTTGATTCCATTAGGTCTTGCATATGTAAGTGAACGAAATTAGGTTAAAAAACCAAGCCCAAAGTCCATGTATTGATGATTCCAATATTTTATTTTCTCCATATCTTTTCCAATCTTTTTGCCATGAAAATCATGCCAATTATGGAAGATTTGGCCTTGTTGATTGATGCACGAAATATTTAGCTCATAATGGACATATTTGCTGCACAAAAAAGATTTAAAACCATTGTTTAATATTTTTCTCATAATTAAATTTAATTAAATGAATTAATAAGATTAAAAATTCAAATAATTAATCAAAAATAAGAAAATACATCCCTTTGAGGTCAATGGGTCGTGCATAGCCTTTGGGTAATGATTCATGGAAGAATTTGTGGCCCATTAGCATTTTTGAAGCCTTTTGTGCAAAGTTGACTTTTCAAAATTCCCAAAAATTTCCCAACTTCTACAAGGCATATCTTGCTCAATTTTGAAGCTATGAAAATGTTCTTGGACATTTTGGAAAGGTCTTGAAGTCCTCTAACCAATGCCTTTGGTCCCATGTCATTTTGATTTACCAATCTCAAGTTATGGTCTTTGACTTAAAGTGCCTTTTTGTTGACTTTTGAAAATGACCTATAATGTTGAAATTGATAACTTTTTGTGAGAGCATTTCTTGGACTTGAAGTGTGAAGATGAGTTGTAGTAAATGTCATTATCTTCAAAATGAGCTTTGGATGGGATTTTTCTGATAAACCATGAAGAAGTTATGCCCTGGTCAATTTGTAGTTGACTTTTTCAACTGTCCCAAAATAGAAACTTTTGCATCTTGAGACTTTTTGAGCCATGCTTTGATAATCATGATCAAGAATTGATCAAATGATGTTTGTGGCTTCAAAATAAGATTTTGACCAAAAATTTTGACTTTTGACTGTCAAATGACCATTTTGCCCCTGCAGTTGACTGTGAAGCATTTAGGGTTTTTGACTGTCCAATTTGATGTTGTGAGTCTTGAAACTTGGCATATGAATGCTTGACAATATATATGAGCATGTGGGACTTGATTGGAACCTTGAAAACCTCATTTTCTTTGCAAGAACCAAAACCCTAATTTTGACTGTGTTAGGAGGCATTTGGACTGTGCAATCCTTGAGAGATTTTGAACCTTGATTTTGCCAACTCTTGAATAATATGGGAGGGCAAATTTTGGGGTACAACACCCACCAAGGAAGACTTCCCTCCGGTTAAACAGAAGGTTCGCCGTATGCGTCCAGAGATGTCCGAGAAAATCAAAGCTGAGGTCATGAAGCAATTTGATGCCGGGTTTCTAGCAGTGACTTCTTACCCTCAGTGGGTTGCTAATGTGGTTCCAGTGCCGAAGAAAGATGGTAAGGTCAGAATGTGTGTTGATTGCAGGGATTTGAACAGGGCCAGCCCCAAGGATGATTTCCCACTACCTCACATCGACGTTCTGGTTGACAATACTGCTCAGCACATGGTGTTCTCCTTCATGGACGGTTTCTCCGGATATAATCAAATCAAGATGGCTCCCGAAGACATGGAGAAGACCACTTTTGTTACTCAGTGGGGCACCTTTTGCTACAAGGTCATGCCGTTTGGGTTGAAAAATGCAGGGGCAACCTACCAACGTGCCATGGTTGCTTTATTTCATGATATGATCCACCATGAGATCGAAGTATATGTCGACGATATGATTGCAAGGTCCCAAGCTGAGGAGGAACACCTTGACCATCTACAAAAGCTGTTTGACCGTTTGAAGTTGTACAAGCTGAGGTTGAACCCAAACAAGTGCACCTTTGGGGTAAGATCTGGAAAACTGCTAGGCTTCGTCGTGAGCGACAAAGGTATTCAAGTGGACCCTGCCAAGGTGAAAGCCATATAAGAGATGCCAACTCCCAAGACATAGAAAGAAGTCAGAGGCTTTCTAGGACGGCTGAACTACATTGCCCGATTCATCTCACACCTAACTGCTACTTGTGAACCAATCTTCAAGCTACTGAAGAAAGATCAAGTAGTACGTTGGAACGATGAATGTCAGGCCGCTTTCGAAAGAATCAAAGAGTATCTCCAAGAACCACCCATTCTTATGCCACCGGTTGAAGGGAGACCTCTAATACTATACTTGATAGTACTTGACAGCTCAATGGGGTGTGTGTTGGGGCAGCATGACGAGTCTGGCCGAAAAGAGCATGCTATTTATTACCTTAGAAAAAAGTTTACCGACTGTGAGACCCGATACTCACTGCTCGAGAAAACTTGTTGCGCTTTGGTATGGGCTGCTCGCCGGCTGAGACAGTATATGTTGACTCACACTACTCTGTTAATTTCAAAAATGGATCCAATAAAGTACATCTTCGAAAAGCCCGCCTTGTCCGGAAGAATAGCAAGATGGCAGATGATCTTGACAGAATACGACATCCAGTACACGACTCAAAAAGCAATCAAGGGAAGTGTATTGGCAGACCATTTGGCACACCAGGCAGTGGATGATTACCAGTCGATGAACTTTGAATTTCCAGACGAGAATATCATGGTAGTGACTGATTGTGAAGTACCCGGACCGGATGAAGGACCTGAGGAAGGATCCCGATGGTCTATGCACTTTGACGGAGCCTCAAACGCTTTGGGTAACGGTATTGGCGTCGTGATCATATCCCCTAAAGGCACTCATACTCCACTCACTGCCCGGATATGTTTCAACTGCACCAACAACATGGCAGAGTATGAAGCATGTATCATGGGTCTTCAAGCTGCAATTGACTTAAGGATCAAGTTTCTGAGTGTCTTCGGAGATTCCGCTCTCATGATCAATCAGATCAAAGGCGAGTGGGATACGAAACACCCAAATCTCATTCCTTACAAAGAGTGTATGTTGACGTTGATTCCCCACTTCGAGGAGATAACTTTTGAACACTTCCCAAGAGAGGAGAATCAGTTGGCGGACGCGCTGGCTACGATGTCTTCTATGTTCAAAGTCAAATGGGACAACGAGGCTCCCCGGATCATTATCTGGAAATTGGACAAACCTGCACATTGCTGTGATCTTGAGGCTAAAGAGGTAACTGAAAAACCTTGGTATCATGAAGTGAAGAGGTACTTAGAAGCTCAAGAATACCTCGAGGGTGCATCTGTCAATGACAAGAAGTTTCTGAGAAGGTTCGCGGCGAAGTTCTTCCTCAGCAACGGCATTCTCTACAAACGAAACCATGATTCAACTCTATTGTGTTGTGTGGATAAGACTGAGGCAGAAAAGATCATGGCAGAGCTACATGAAGGTACCTTCGGAACACATTCCAGTGGACATACCATGGAAAAGAAGATCCTTCGGGCAGGATATTTCTGGTCCACAATGGAAGCCGACTGTTACCAACATTCTCGGACATGTCACAAATGCCAGATCTATGCTGATAAGGTGCACATTCCTCCAGTTCCTCTGAACATCTTGAAAGCACCTTGGCCTTTCGCAATGTGGGGCATTGATATGATCGGCGAGATCAGACCTACGGCATCCAACGGGCATCGCTTCATCCTAGTAGCAATCGATTACTTCATAAAGTGGGTTGAATCAGCTTCCTATGCTACCGTAACCAAGAACGTCGTGGCACGGTTCGTTCGGCACAACCTGATCTGTCGATATGGTGTACCTGAGAGGATCATTACGGATAATGGTACCAATCTTAACAACAAGATAATCACTGAGCTCTGCGAGCAATTCAAGATACAGCACCACAACTCTTCTCCTTACCGGCCGAAGATGAATGGAGATGTCGAAGCGGCAAATAAGAATATCAAGAAGATTGTGCAGAAGATGATAGTGACCTATAAAGATTGGCACGAGATGTTACCGTTCGCTCTTCATGGGTATCGTACCTCAGCAAGGACGTCAACAGGGGCAACACCCTTCTCCTTGGTCTATGGCATGGAGGCAGTCTTGCCTATTGAAGTCCAGATACCCTCTCTCCGGATAATGAAGGATGCAGGTTTGAGCGAAGATGACTGGATCCATACTCGGCTTGATCAATTAAACCTGATTGACGAAAAGAGACTCACTGCTATCTGCCATGGTCAGACGTACCAAAAACGAATGATCAAGGCATTTAACAAGAAAGTCAGACGACAAGAGTATCAAGTCGGAGACCTGGTAATCAAACGCAACATTCTTCCTCAAAGTGATCCCAGGGGCAAATGGACCCCTACGTACGAAGGGCCATTTGTGGTTAAACATATCTTCTCAGGAGGAGCCATGATTCTAACCACCATGGATGGTGACGACCTCCATCACCCCGCCAATGCAGACATAGTAAAAAGATACTACGCATGAATAAAAGACCCGCTAGGTTGACACACCTAGGCAAAAATAAGGGCTTCCCGGCGAACCAAAAGGGTTCGGGCAAAAATAAGGGATGAAATGAAAAAAATATGTACACCCGGCAAGTCGAAAACCTGAAAAGGCGGCTTGGGCAAAAATGGGTATCCCAGTGGACTGAAAACCAGAAAGGGCGGTCCAGGCAAAAGTTAGGGATAAGCGTAATACTATGTCTCATTGGATCACCTTGCATCCAGAATTCGGTATCAACTATCAGGTTCAGACGGCATCAATCAATCAGCTTCATCTTCAACTAAGCAGCCAAGTGATGAGACGCTTGAAGACATAAAGGCGATAACAGAGTTGGAACCCAGTGGGATTATTTTTCACATAGCTGTTTTGTTTTCTTTTCATAAAATTGTATAAACTCTATGTTATTCGGCGGCGTGCTCTTACTAGGATGTCAGCCTCTTGTACATAAACGCCTATTTACAGGCAAATTTCAAAAATCAATACAAATCCACTTTTCCAGACAAATTGCCAATTGTTTTTCTTTTTCTGTTTTGTTTTGCAAAGAACGTCCAATGTTCATTTTTGATATATGCATTTGACATTAATTGCTAATCATAAATAATTGCATACGAAACAAAGGACTAATTACAGGTGACGTCAGAAACAGGGACAATAATGAGTTGTCTAAGCGATCTAGTTGCTCTGTCCACCAAGGTACCAAGGTAAGTTCGACTGAAGAACGTGACCAGGATACCTTCACTCCCCGCAGAGTAAGTCAAGAGTCAGCAACACTCTCCCCCAAGCAGATTTGGTCTCCCATCAGCCCCGAAAAGGCATAGTATCTCCAGCAAGTCAGCGATACTCTCCCCAAGCAGAGTTAGTCTACTGTCAGCCTTAAGGAAGTTGGGTTTCCCCAGAAGATCTTAATATTCCCCAGCGGAGTATACAGATGTTCCTAAGCAAGCATCCCCGACAGTCTTAATATAAGATTGTTCCCCGGCGGAATATCAGACACCCCAGTGGAGCCATTTCCCCAGTACAGTCCAAAAGTTTCCCCCAGGAGAGTTGAATCAATCTCCCCAGTAGATTTTGGAAGCTTATCCCTAGTAGATTCTGGAAGCTTATCCCCTGCAGAGTACGAACGCATCTCCCCGACCATATTCAAAGGTTATTCCCCACCAGGGCTTATAACTGGGTTATCCTCAGCTAATTACCACGGAAAGATCGTCCTCGGCGAAGTCCTTCCTATCCCCCAGCGGATTTCATCAAATTACCCAACATAACTTACCAACGGAATCCCCAGCGGAGTTATCTTCAAAACCTCAGCGAAGTATCTCTCCCCACAGAGTAATTCTCTGCAGAGTAATCTCTCCAACAAGTTTATTCCCCAACGGAGTCATCTTCTCCTACCGGTTTATTCTTGCAATCATCATCCCCAGCGGAAACGAAGAACTCTACTCTTCAACATCAGCCCAGGATTCAACAAGCTCCCGGCATTCGTCAAGGATTTATTTTCCTAGACGAAAAATACATTCATAGACATTTCACATTTCATACATCCTGCTTAAATACATGATAAAGTGCATATGACATTATCTCATTTTGAACATCATGACATTGCATGCAACTGATGTTTTGCCTTTTCAGAAAAAAAGGTCAATCCAAATATAATTACTATCAACTGTCACTAATTCCAGATTCGATACCTGTATCTAGCCAGGGCATATCTGTGAGTGACTGATTGTGGATTCGATACCTGTATCCAGCCAGGGCATATCTGCATGAAGAGTTTAGAGATTCGATACCTGCATCCAGCCAGGGCATATCTGTAGACGACAAATTCCAGATTCGATTCATGTATCTAGCCAGGGCATATCTGTGAGTGATTGATTGTAGATTCGACACCTGTATCCAGCCAGGGCACATCTGCATGAAGAGTTTAGAGATTCGATACCTGTATCCAGCCAGGGCATATCTGTAGACGACAAATTCCAGATTCGATACATGTATCTAGCCAGGGCATATATGTGAGTGATTGATTGTAGATTCGACACCTGTATCCAGCCAGGGCACATCTGCATGAAGAGTTTAGAGATTCGATACCTGTATCTAGCCAGGGCATATCTGTAGACGACAAATTCCAGATTCAATACCTGTATCTAGCCAGGGCATATTTGTGAGTGATTGATTGTAGATTAGACACCTGTATCCAGCCAGGGCACATCTGCATGAAGAGTTTAGAGATTCGATACCTGTATCTAGCCAGGGCATATCTGTAGACGACCGGTTCCGGATTCGATTCCTGTATCTAGCCAGGGCATATCTGTGAGTGATTGATTGTAGATTCGACACCTATATCCAGCCAGGGCACATCTGCATGAAGAGTTTAGAGATTCGATACCTGTATCCAGCCAGGGCATATCTGTAGACGACAAATTCCAGATTTGATACCTGTATCTAGCCAGGGCATATCTGTGAGTGATTGATTGTAGATTCTACACCTGTATCCGTCCAGGGCACATCTGCATGAAGAGTTTAGAGATTCGATACCTGTATCCAGCCAGGGCATATCTGTAGACGACAAATTCCAGATTCGATTCCTGTATCTAGCCAGGGCATATCTGTGAGTGATCTGATTGTAGATTCGATACCTGTATCCAGCCAGGGCATATCTGCATGAAGAGTTTAGAGATTTGATACTTGTATCTAGCCAGGGCATATCGGTAGACGACCAGTTCCGGATTCGATTCCTGTATCTAGCCAGGGCATATCTGTGAGTGACTGATTGTAGATTCGATACCTGTATCCAGCCAGGGCATGTCTGCATGAAGATTTTAGAGATTCGATTCCTGTATCCAGCCAGGGCATATCTGTAGACGACCAATTCCAGATCCGATTCCTGTATCCAGCCAGGGCATATCTGTGAGTGATTGATTATAGATTCGATACCTGTATCTAGCCAGGGCATGTCTGCATGAAGAGTTTAGAGATTCGATACCTGTATCCAACCAGGGCATATCTGTAGACGACTAATTTCGGATTCGATACCTGTATCCAGCCAGGGCATATCTGTGGGTGATTGATTGTAGATTCGATACCTGTATCTAGCCAGGGCATGTCTGCATGAAGAGTTTAGAGATTCGATACCTGTATCCAGCCAGGGCATATCTGTAGACGACTAATTCCGGATTCGATACCTGTATCCAGCCAGGGCATATCTGTGAGTGATTGATTGTAGATTCGACACCTGTATCCAGCCAGGGCATGTCTGCATGAAGAGTTTAGAGATTCGATACCTGTATCCAGCCAGGGCATATCTGTAGACGACTAATCCCAGATTCGATACCTGTATCTAGCCAGGGCAAGTTTGTGAGTAATTGATTGTAGATTCGATACCTGTATCCAGCCACGGCATGTCTGTATGAAGAGTTTAGAGATTCGATACCTGTATCCAGCCAGGGCATATCTGTAGACGACTAATTCCAGATTCGATTCCTGTATCCAGCCAGGGCACATCTGTGAGCGATTGTTTGTAGATTCGATTCATGTATCTAGCCAGGGCACGTCTGTAAGCAACCTTTTGAAGTTCCAGATTTGATTCGTGTATCTAGCCAGGGCACATCTGTGAGCGATTATTTGTAGATTCGATACCTGTATCCAGCCAGGGCATGTCTGTAAGCAACCTTTTGAAGTTCCGGATTCGATTCCTGTATCTAGCCAGGGCACATCTGTGAGTAATTAATTGTAGATTCGATACCTGTATCTAGCCAGGGCATATCTGCATGGAGAGTTTGAAGATCAACCCCTGTAACAGGCCAGGAAACCATCTTCCTTTCTCAAAGTACGCAAGTTCTCGCTAAGGAATCTCTTACGCGATCGACACCTTCCGATGGCATCTATAAGCCCATCTCCACAATTATCCATTACATTTCCAAATGGCATCTATAAGCCCATTCCCGACAAAGTTCTGTCACATTTCCAGATGGCATCTATAAGCCCATCCTCCTATCCACCATCTTTCCAAATGGCATCTGTAAGCCCACTCCCGACATCACCTTGCTGATATTCTACTATGTGAGTGCAAATTTCTGGGCACTCTAGTGTTCAATCATCTTCCACCTTCGGATCACGAAAGGCACGCAAGCCAATCTACATCCTCAGGTCTAAGAAGATTGAACAGGGGCAATTGTTGTACCCCAAAATTTTCCCTCCCATATTATTCAAGATTTGTCAAGATCAATCTTCAAATGCTTCAAGATTCCTCAAGGGTTGCACAGTCCAATTGCCTCCTAACACAGTCAAAATTAAGGTTTCTATTCTTGCAAGGAATTTTTGGTTTTCAATGGCTCAATCAATTCATATAGGCCTATATACATTGTCAAGCATCTACATGCCAAGTTTCAAGGCTCACAGGGTCAAGTTGCACAGTCAAAAGCCCTATTTGGTTCACAATCAACTGTAAGGGTAAAATGGTCATTTGGCAGTCAAAAGTCAAACTTTTTGGTCAACATCTTATTTTGAAGCCACAATCATCATTTGATCAAGTCTTGATCATGATTCCTCAAGCATGGCTCAAAAATCATCAAAGATGCAAAAGTTGCTATTTTTGGACAGTAGAAAAGTCAACTGTAAATTGACCAAGGCATAACTTTTTCATGTTTCATCAGAAAAATCCCATCCAATGCTCATTTTGAAGGGGATGACATTTCCTACAACTCATCTTCACATTCTAAGTCCAAGAAATTCTCTCACAAAAAGTTATCAATTTCTACATTATAGGTCAATTTCAAAAGTCAACAAAAATGCACTTTAAGTCAAAGACCATAACTTGAGATTGGTAAATCCAAATGACATGGGACCAAAGTAATTGGTTAGAGGACTTCAAGACCTTTCCAAAATGTCCAAGAACATGTTCATATGATCAAAATTGAGCAAGATATGCATTGGAGAAGTTGGGAAATTTTTGGGAATTTGCAAAAGTCAACTTTGCCCAAAACACCTCATTTTTGCTAATGGGCCTCAAATTCCTTCTTGAAACATTGTCCAAAGCATATGCACGACCCATTGAGATTAAATTGAGTTATTTTCTTATTTTTATTAATTAATTGGATTTTTAATTGATTATTAATTCATTTAATTCATTTAAATGTAGGAAAATACCAAGATATGTTTTTTCAAATCTTTTGTGAAGCAAATAAACTTAGGGCAAGCTGGAAAATTCGTGCATCAATCAAAGAGACAAAAATCTCCATGTTTGGCAAGTTTTGTCAATCAAAAAGATTGAAAATTATTTGATTTTCAATCAAATATTGAAACCATAATGCAATGGATTTCTTGGCCAAAAGTTAACCTAATTCCCTTCCAACATAAATACTGAAGCCAACCCTAATGCCTGCAACGTGCAAGCTGCTGCAAAAAGCCATAAACCAATTCCAAAAAATCAAGAAAAAAGTCAAATCTGTTTTCTCACTTCAAGGCCCTTTCAAACCAATTTGATGATTCAAACACATTGCATAAGTCCCCAGGAGCACATTGCAATCAGAAACAAGCCTTAAAGCTCAAAGACACGTTCTACACAGACCCACGGTTTGAAAAAAAATTTCAAAATCATATACTTTGATTCATGCATATTTGACACTTTTTGTTAATTGTTTTATGTTCATAAGGACTGTACGAAGCTTTTGGTACAATTTAATTGCATTGAGATACCCTGAAACGCAAATTGCCATTGAAGGATTCTAGGTTTTTCAAGCTTCAAAATTAGGGCTTTTCACATCCGGTTAAATCAGAACCTCTCATGACCATGGTTGAAACCGTCTGATCAAGACGAATATACTGGACACCTCGCGCCATATTTATATAGCTTGGATTTCTATTCGCTATTATTGGCCGTTCTGTTTTGTGGGGGTTAAAAACCCCCGCTATTTGCTTTATTTTATAGGTGTTCAACGAGGACGATGATGCGTTGTCAGCGTGCTACTGGATAATTCAAATGGCGCGCGCAATTTTTGTTTTGTCCAGCATAATAGTTGTTTTCATATATTAATTTTATTGATCATTATACTTATAAACGCAACCAGATGGTGGAGTGGTTAGGCGCGCTGGCTGTGCATCATTGGGACCTGGGTTCGATTCCCAGGTCCACCCAATATTTGTTTCCTATTTTTCATCATGTGATCATATGCAGGATTCTCAAAACGTCCCACCATGGACTCTCACGCTTCAGCTTGCCAAGTGGACACAAAGCTCAATCCAATGGCTATGAGATGCTGGACACCATGCTCCAAGCCAACATGCACGTGGACAATTACAAAAGTCAGAAGGGCTTGGCTTAATGGGCCAGAAATTCCAGGCTTAACCTCCATCTGGGCCAGCATACCCCCCTGGTTAATTGCTTGTTTATTTTCTTTTAACTAATTATTTTAATAATTGTTATTACTATTATTTAATTAATTAACAAATTAATATTTTTCATAATAAATTCAGAGAATAAAAAATGTAAATATTTTCATTAATTATTATTATTCTTATTTATTAATTTATTTTGTAAATAAATTCTAATTAATCAACTTAGTTTAAATTAGGTCTAATTTTAACTTTTTACAATAAATAAAACAAATTTAGAATTAGGGTTTCTTTTGACTTTTAATTTCTTATTTTTATTTTTATTAAAGACTTAAAAAACACAAAAAAACATTTTTCTTTTAATTAATTAATTAATTAGTTTAGGTTTAATATTTAATTAAATGCAAAGGACCAAAATTTCTTTATTTCTCAAAAGGGTCAAAACCCTAAGACGTCCCGATTTAATTTCTGTCGCGCTTTAATTCCTTTTGATTATATTGATGTAACTGTTTCCGAGGATGTAATAGTTAATTAGGATTTTATTTCTTTCTTTTACTTTCTCGCATTTATTTTTCAAACGGGTTTTGTTTTTGGCGATGTATAGACCCGCGCCTTGTAATAGCGTAGATTTACCTTTCCGCAATTTATTTTCCGCACTCTTAACTGTTAAAAATGCATGAAAGACTTGTATGAAAAATAAAACCAATTCGTAGCTCACAAATGCATATTCAAAGATAAATATAAATTGAAACAACACACTTGCACATGCCACTCCTAGGTTATGCCTCACTGGTTGCCTCGAACGTGGTCGTCAAGTATAGGGTGTTTTAGAGGTCGCCATCCTGTCTAAAGATCCAGTTGCCTCGAAACGGTTGCCTCGGATAAAAAGGATCTAGGACGTTAGGGTTACCACTAAGGCATCCTACTATTGCTTTGGTGACCACACATGTCCCTAATAATCGAATTGACCCGAATAACTCCAACGATGGTGCTACCTACTTCTCAATAGTGGGATAATACTGTCTAAAGGACTCTTACACAACCTAATTCCTTAGAGTAGGTAGATTTCTCCTGGGTACTTTCTCTTTCAAACAAACAAAACAACTTTTCGCACCTACACTTTCAAAAGGCTTTCAAACAAATATTTCATACACTCTTGAGGACAGATACAAGAGTTACTTAGAAATTTTTCAAATGAAACTTTTTTCAAAACCCACATACACTTGAAAAGCAAACATTTTTTGAAAACATAAGAGCAAGTACCTAAGAGCCCGTGGATAACTACGGATAGAAAGGGTGCTAACACCTTCCCTTTCTATAAATCTACCTCCCGAACCGAGAGACATCTCGAAAAAGGAATTTTGCTGTGCTTTTGTCCTTTCCTTGTTGGAGAATATAAAAGACGGTGGCGACTCTTTCTTACCGCGACATTTCGCGAACCAGCTTTAAAAACAGTCAGTTCTATTTCCACCGATCACACATATGATGAATGATATGTTATTCATGTAATGCATTCAAGGATTCAGAAATTCAAATTTGTTGTAAACAAAAAGAACGCAGTCATATTAATAAGATAGAATTTGTTAGTACATAAGTGCCCCATGGGAAAAATAATACAAAATTCTAAGGTAAAAATACATTGTGCATCCTCTTTGGTGCGATGTAGGTGTTGAGAGTCTGCTCTTCGTGGAGTCGACGAGTAAGTTCCAAAACCTTCTTCTCACTGGCGTAGAAGCTGGCTTCAAAAGTGTTCTGTTCTTCCTTGAGCTGTATCCAACTCTTTCGCAAATCTTCCAATGATGTTGGCATGTCAGGATGTAGGAGGGTGTATGGAACCTCTCCTTCCATAACAGGCTCTTTGATCATAGGCAGAATGTAGGGGTAAGGCATCATAAGACTCTGGGCGCGGTTTCATACCCACTTGAGGTAAGGCTCAAGGGGGATGGAATTCTTGTGCCCCAGTGTCTTACTGTCCACTTTGTTGGGCATCCTCTAAGCTCGGATAAATCTTTGTCGAAGTCCTTGAGCATCGCTGTCGAAGTCAAAAACCAAGTCTGGAATCAGCATGTCATGAGGACCATCCCTTCGGGCATACCCAAATTGTCTCAGAGCCAAGCAGGGGTTGTAGGTAATGCCTCCTCTAATTCCAAGTAGTGGGACATTAGGGAATTCCCCACAACGATCAATGATGATGACATTTTCTCTGGACCGAGAACACCAATGAACATCAGAATGTGTAAGAGTCATCAATCGTTGTGACCACCTCAAGCCTTGCTCATTCTTCAAGACAGACTGGGGAAGGTGAGAAATAAACCACCTTGCTAGAAGAGGAGTACAGCACATGAGAACGCCTCTTTTCCTCATTGTTCGTGTGTGAAATGAGTGGAGGATGTCCCTAAGAAATGTAGGCACAAGATTCCGAGATATGAAAATTTTGACAGCATTCACATCTATAAGCTGATCAGGGTTTGGGAACAAGACCAACCCATAGATGAGAAGTGCTACAATCTCCTCAAAAGCTTGCAGATCTATAGAATTCCAGCAGTCTTGTGCCTTCTCAAACAGAAACTTTTCCAAGAAACCCTTGACACCACTTTTGGTTTCCCAATGACCTTTGATATCAGATGGTTGCAAGTGTAAGGCTTGAGCAACATCTTCAGGCTTTGGTTCTCTTTCTGTACCATTGTAGGGTAGTTGATGGAGAATAGGAATCCTCAGGAGTTGAGAAAATTCCTCCAAAGTAGGCACTAGTTGGTAATTAGGAAATGTGAAGCAATGGTGTAGGGGGTCAAAGAACTGGAAGAGAACTTTAACCATGTCTTCTTCAATGTTGGATTTGACCAAGTTGAGAAGTCTACCATGTCTTTCACTGAAGGGAGAATTCTCTGGAATCTTGGAAGCAAGCTCCTTGAGCTGAGGATGGATTCTCACAAGGTGACTTGAATCGTTTTCCTGCGAAGAGATTCCATCACCTACAAAACAAGAACAAAGATGAAGATCCAAACCCTTGAAATGATTAGTGGATGCATATGATGCTTTATGATGTTCATGATGTATGCACAAGTATATGTACAAGCAAGTCACACAAGTTCCTAGTTTCAGGCTTGCATGGGGTTTCATAGGTAAGTACCCTCTTGAAGTTAGTTGGCTCAACCTGTCCTATAAACAGTAACCGGGTTCTAAGGAGCTCAATATCACTGGATTATTTTCTGTGTTCATTGTTTCAGTTTATCCACTTAATTGGCGACCGAAATATTCCAAGAAAATAACCCTCAATGAGTGTAGTATCGAGTATCTACCAACTTCGGACTGCACCAAAGCCGATCATCTCACTACCCCTAAAAAGGCCAAGATGGTCAAGTAAAGGTTCTAAATGTTCATTAGTGCTTCATGACATCACTCAGCGGCCCCGTATTCTCTTTGATTGACTCAAAGGCTACCGGTACCCACAAATATGTCGCACTAATATAGTTATTGCTTCATCCATGTCGGTATACCCTGCACAGTTTCCACAATGTATTTCTATTTACCTATTAATGTTTCCCAAATCCGGGTAGAGGATTTCAAACCCAAACAATAGAACCAAGTGTAAAGCAATCAAAACAAACAAAGTAAGCATGCAAAGGTGATCTAAACCCTAAGGTAACCCCACTTTTATAATATTTTCCCCAGCAGAGTCGCCAGTTCTGTGATACGGTGGGAGAACTGACTTGAGGTTTTGCGTTTATGTTTGCAAATTTTTCGGTTTAGCAAGAGTCACCACCGACTTTTTATTTTATCCAAAGGAAAGGTAAAAAAGCACATGAAAGACCTTTGATATGTTTTCTTGGGTTCGGGGGGTAGATTATGAAAAGGGAAGGTGCAAGCACCTTTTTCATCCATGGTTATCCATGGGCTCTTAGTTACTCGTTTAGATCACTTGCTTTTGCTTTTCAATTGTTTAAAATGGTGCTTTGTGTGTGGTTTTGAAAATGTTTTGAAAAGAGGCCATCGTTGTGGCAACCTTTGTAATGATTCTTGTTTGAATGTATATAAAGGTGTATTGTCTTTTGAAAAGATATTTCAATGTTTGATTGTTTGAAAGTTTGTTTTTGGGAAATGTTTTGAAATTGTGTTGTGAGGTGTGTTTGAAAATAGCAAGGATGTTTTTGCAAGTTTTGATCAAATAACTAAGAGTTGTCTACCCTATCTACTCAAAAATCTTTCCTACACATTTTTAACCCTTTTACATTGTTGTTTTACCATTGCATTTGGTAAACAACCTTGTATTAGGATGTTAAACGGGACAGGCGCGGGTCATCGTACTGACCATGATAGCAATATTGCCAAGTATCTTAGCAAATTTTTTTAGGGACTAGATCATTTTGTATAGGCAACCAAGATAGCATCATCGAGGGACTATGATCTTTTTGTTTTGTTTTTGTTTTGCCAAGATACTCAACATGCATACCATGGCCATTTTAAAGGCAACAAGTCGATGAAACTCTAGGGGTACATGTGTGCATTGTGTTATCATTTTCATGCATTTATATATTGTATTAGGTCTAACTATTTGTTTTGATTTTGGATATTGCATACAAACCCTAATCTCTATCATGGCATATTTGAAAGCATAAGTGCGTAAAAGTAATCTAGGCTATTACAACATTGATATGGGGAGAGAGATACAATTTTGAATAGGGGATTATTTTGCAAGAAATTAAAACCCTAAGTTATTACAACCAAATTGAATCTCTTTGCTCAAATGATAAATAAACAATATTTAAATAAGCAATTACATATATATGCAATATATTATAAATATGCAAAAAATGTTTTTTGTTTATTTTTATATATGTAAAAATAAAATACTTAATGTATTAAAAAAAGAAAATAAAAAGTTATTTTTGTTAAGGGTAAAAACACTAATTTTTTGTTTA
Organism: Vicia faba; assembly: GCA_948472305.1. Lineage (NCBI taxonomy): Eukaryota > Viridiplantae > Streptophyta > Magnoliopsida > Fabales > Fabaceae > Vicia > Vicia faba. The sequence goes on along the minus strand of OX451738.1, from coordinate 86,866,153 downwards.
AGAATATGTATGAAAATTATAATATTTATTTATTTATGTACAATAAAATAAATAAAAATATATATTCAAGTGTCAAAAAATAAATATATTAGAAAAAATATTATTTTTAATAAGGGTGGAAACCCTAGTTTTTTTTTTAAGACAATATATATTATATTATTTATTTATATACAAGAAAACAAATATAAATAAAAATATATACAATTTTTTAGAAAATAATAATATATGAGAAAATATTATTTATGTATATAAATATTATAAAAAAAAACAAAAATAAGAGTATAATATTTTTATGTGTTATTTACAAGTTTTTAATTGTGAAAATAAAAGTATATACGATTTAATAATTATTTTTATGTCTAAAAAATAATAAAAAATAATAAAATAAAATGTGAAAAATTATGAAAATGTTTTTGATATTTTTTATGTTTAGAAAATATAAAATAAAATCAGAAACGAAAAATAAATAGAAAAATATAAAAATATAATGAAATGGGCCAGGGGGTACAATCAGCAAGTCAGGGGTGCAAAAAGTAGGGAAAAGGCAGGCACAGCCCAAGACTTCATCTTCAACCTTCGTTCAAACACAAAAACGCGCGTTCTGAGTTCATCTTCGTATCTCCTATTTCAATGCTTAAAAACAAAAACTTGTAACATGAAAGTTGTATAGCATAATCACACGATTCCAACCATATAAAAAACTTAATCTAACACTCAAAGACCAGAGAGAATTTATCTGGTCCTAATTTCTAACCTAACTTTTTCAGGAAGTTCATCAATCAAATTCTCTCAGCACACTTAACTTAAATGAAAACTAAGCACATGTACAGCTTAAGGGCTATGAATACTACATTTTTTATTCACAAACCTAAGCCTAATGATTCCTAAATAGAGAGATAGGAATTTGGAAAATACCTGTTTCAGTTAAACACGAGTATGGCAATGTGGAGGTTTTCAATGAGGCCTGAGATGTTTGTGAGCTTGCCTGAACTTCCTCTGACCTTCCCCAATGCTTTGTTTGCCTTAAGTTTGCTTGAATAAGCCTGTAGAAGTCAACCTGCACAAGCTGAAATCAGAAATGGTGAAGCTTGAAAATGGAGTTACAGTCAAGGGCCAATGGTTGGGATAGTTCACATGGGTTATATGGAATGTGTTGGAAGTGGTTTGGGGTAAAACGCACGAGTTGTTTTTGTTTTTTTAAACTCAAAGTGCAGAAGCTTCCCTGTTTTACAAGAGGAATGTGTTTTGATGTTCAAGAGTGTTTGAGGGATGGATGTCTCGTGTTTCTGACTCAAGGCAATGTGCAAAACTTGTTTGGAATGGTCACCAAGCTTGGTTATATCAGATACTTAAGATCTGTCCTTTTGGCAAGTTGACTTGTTTTGAAAGAAAAGTGTGAAATGATACAAGATAGGCCTGTACAGGCTATATCCAAGCATACACAAGATTGTTGTACTTTTGCCTAAGTTTATGGAACTTGTTTGCTACAAAGAGAGAGGTCCAAGGCTCAAGGGAAGCAATGTTGACATAAAGTTGCCTTTATGAAAATGGAAATGCTACCTTTTTGCCATTTTAAGATTAATTCAATGTGTAAACCTCTATTGATAAGAATAACACCTTAAACCAATGAGTTTGCATTCAATTTTTGAGTGTGGAAGGTTTTAGAGACCTTTAATCAGGTACAAAGCAAGTTTGGACAGATTTTGCAACTCGTGTCAACATGAAAATGCCATGGATCAAAGTGAGTTTTTGCCAAATTCAAATATTCGATTCTCCCTAACCATAAATGATTTTGGAGAGTTCTTGGACATTTTGGAAAGCTTGTAACATTCTATACAATCCATATTTGAAATTCATTTTGAGATTCCAAGTGGAACTATGTGAAAAATGGTCGTGAAGATAGGTCAAAATCTTTCCTAAACTAGGGCAAAATTTCACTAAGCTAAAAGTTTCGTGGACCCTTGTTCCAAAAATCATAAATTGAGATCCAAGCTTCTTTTGGGAAAACTTTGTGAATCAAAGTTGTATACTTTGTGGAGGACTACAACTTTCATGTTGGATGTTTTGTTTGAATCCAATTGCATCATGGTGAAAATGTTGGGCAAAGTTGGGGAAAAATAAGAAAATTTCATAACTTAGAAAAATTCTAAGTTATGAAATTTTTCAATCTTAAACCCTAATTTACAAAATTAGGTTTCTTGATGAACAAGTTTCATGTTTTGACACATCTTGATGAAAAATGACCCTTGGCACTTGATTTTGACCAAAAATTCAAAGTTTGACTTTTCAGTGTACAGTCAAATTTTGATCAGTTGACTGAAAAATTCATCTGTCAATCCAATGCATTTGAGATCTTTTGAACCTTGTGAATAGGTCAAGATGATGCCATTGAGTCCTTGAATCCATGCTTGAACCCAATTTGCCATTGGCTAGGTGAAAAATCAGAAATTTCCCTTATACAGTCAAAACCCTAAAAATGACCATTTTTCCCTTTTGATGATCTGATCAAAATTCTTGAGGAGTTGTGGTCTAAACTTAATCAAATGGTTCATATGAGTCTATAATGTTAATGTGGATCAAAAATTATGAGGTTTGACTGTAAATTTGCCACAGTTGACTTTTTCCCCAATACAGTTGATTTCTAGGTCAACTGTCCAATTGACTGGGCAAAAAATTAATTCAAAGCTTGAAACTTGGTAGAGGCAATCTTATAAGTCCAACATGAAATATGATAGTCACTTTGAGCATTGAAAGTCTAAAAATCCCTGTGCAAACTCAAACCCTAATTTAGGTCATCAGTGCAAGGAGATGCCTTGAGTAGAGCAAACCCTAATCCTGTCTGGAGTTCAAAGAGTCTTGTGAGGGGAAATCTTGATAGAATGAGAGGGAAAATTTTAGGGTACAACAGTGGGGGTCTAACATTATCATGTAAACACAATGTAAGTATAATTGCCATAAAAAATTTGAATAGTAAACGATTTTAAGCATACCTCATTATCTACGCAAACGAGGCTTGACGGCCATGCAACAAACGATCTTATTGCATTTGCCACCAATGTTGCATCCGCCACATCGTCAGGTAGTGGTAACAATGCACCCCCCTCTAAAACGACATCGACTGATACTTTCAAAAATCCCTCTGGGAGCGGTCTATGGTGAAGCATTTCTCCCGAAATATTATACATTTTTCCCTTGCCAACCATCCGATAAGTCGGTGTCAACAAATAGAGTTGACATCGGGAAATTCCCTATAATTTAATAAATATGGTTATATAATTAATAAACATGTTTATATAATTAATAAACATGGTTTTATAATTTATAAAGATGGTATATAATTACCTCGGGAATATTTTGTCCAAAGTTACCATTGATACTACCTTTGTCACTAGTATCTTTAAAGCCTGTAGCTTGATCGATTTCCTTTTCCTTTCTCAGCTCATAGACTTCTTGTTGTAACTTTTCCAACTTCTCCTGAAGTTCTTTATCGCTTGGAGATTTTGTCTTTGTTTTTTTTTCAAGGATGTTGGAGTGATCCAAAATCTATTTCCCCTCACCCGACCAGAATACTCACGAATATCTAATGCTCGTGAGAGTATTCTCCTGCAATCATTATCTTCGTCTGGAGGTATAGACTGAGAAAGACTCTCCTGAAATTCATATAAATATTGTAATTAAAGAATGATATATTAATAAAAGAATGATGTAATTAAATAAATAAAAGTATGATGTAATTAAATAAACAATGTTATACTTACACATCTCTCGAAAATTTGTTGAACTTTTTCTTCAACAGCTCCATCCTTACACACACGGACTTCCTTCCATAAAATGTGTTTCGGAAGAGATGTTTCAGAACTATTCTCTTTTGTTAGCTACACATTAAGCCAAAAAAACATGATCAAATATAAGCGTGTATATATTATAGATACTTTTCAATTTATAGATACTTACAATAGATTGTTGTAAGCGTGCATATCTTATACGGCCTTTTCTGTATGGATATGCTGGACTTGATGCTCATTGTCGATTTACGACACTTAAGCTCTCAAATTTTTGGGTGTTTCTTTTTGATTTAAAAGTTTCCCATTCTTCAGATGTAATCAAATCAGCATATTTCCTTGGAAGCTCTGCATCAACAAAAAATTTATCCGCATCCCTTAGAAACTTGTTTGACAAGAAAGCTCTAAACCCTCTATGTAGTTTCCCGGCCAATTTAAGAATATAATCTCTCCTTGTATCCTTAATGATGAACGACTTCTACGAAAATCATACACAAAGTGCGTTAGTATAAGTAATTTAGAGACATAATCGTCATTAAAAATAATTAACATCACATATGGTACCTGTATCTCACTCCATATTTTATCTTTAGCGTCGTCCAAAACTCTTGCTCTCCAATCTTCACATGTGATTGGAATTTCTCTTCTTACCACGGAACCGAGATAACTTGTCAACATTGAACCGTTAGGCTCAATGAGTTGGCCTTCTTGGATCCAATGCACATCATACTTTATGCCTTGGTCTCTATCCCGAATTATTCTCTTCATTATTGTTATTCCTCTTCTATATTCCATTTCCGTTTTACTAACGGCCTTATCTCCATCATGCACAGAATCATCACGTGGGTGATCGTCGTTAGTAGCCATCTAACCTGTAATAAACATAAACATAAACCCAATATAAAAGAGAGTCAGAAGCGAGTCAGAAATATATATAAAATGACAATGCCAAAAATTAACATAAACATAAACTTAAACGTAAACACAAACATAAACATAAACATTTTAATATCCTACCTCTTTCACTAACATCTCTTTCTTTTCTTGGTTGGAACATGAATTACTTGTTTCTTAACAATGAGGACGGATGCATTTATCCAAATTCCCTCATTATGATCATTTCTGATATATGATTCATCCGCTATAATATTCTCATCTTGATCATTTATAATATACGACTCATTCTGTCTAATACATGACTCATTCTCATCATCAATACCACCTTGGTCTACACCGTTATCATCAACCACTTTGTTATAAAAAAGCACTATACACCATTTTGTACTCGTCGGGTCAGTGACATAGAACACTTGTTTAGCTTGAGAGGCTAGAATAAAAGGCTCTTATTTGTACCCCTCTCTATTAAGATCCACTTGCAAAAATTCTGACATATCCATTCGTATGCCACCACTACTTACCCACTTGCAACCAAAGATAGGAATCTGAATCTTCTCGTAATAAAACACCCAAATATGCTCAATAACTCCAAAATATGACAGATTTGCATATTTGGGGTTTAGGTCCTTCATACTAGAAATGTGCATTGCTTCAGCAAGCACGGTGACACCACTATTTTGCATAGTACTTTTATCATCTTGTTCTTTGGTATAAAATGTGTGTCCATTAATTGCGTATGCGCTATAGGAAAACACATGCAAACTTGGACTATATGCCAAACATATCAACCTTTCTGTTATTGAAGTGGGATCTGAATGAAGCTTTCAAAAAATATGATCCTTAAACCATGGTATAAAACTTTGATTGTCCTCCCGTACTATCCAATTTTCATTTCTATTCTGATTTAACCCTCGGAGTATATCCTTGTGCATTTCAACATATGGCTCAACCTCATTGTCATTGTGCAGAACATACAGATGCACTTGATCCCGTTCATCTTTTGATATTGTCACAATTTTATTTCCAATTAATCTTTTACCTGCCTTTTTTTCAAAAATATGACTTTTGGGGAGTCCAATGGATTGAACTTTGGACAAATATTCAGTACAAAACTCAACCGCTTCTTCAACAATGTATCTCTCAACAATACAACCCTCTGGGCGACTTCGGTTTTTCACGTACCCTTTTAATACTTTCATATAACGTTCAGCAGGGTACATCCATCTCATATAAGCTGGGTCCCACAACTGTGTCTCTTTCATAAGATGAACAACTAGATATACCATTATGTCAAAAAATGAGGGAGGAAAATACATCTCAAGCTCACACAAAGTAATAACAATTTCTTTTTGAAATGTTGGTAAGATCTCAGGATCAATCACCTTACTACAAATTAACCTAAAGAAAAAACACAACTTAGTTATCGCACTCCTTACTTTATCTGGAAAAATAGAACGTATACCTATTGGTAGAAAATGCTCCATTATAACATGGCAATCATGTGTCTTTAAACTCTTTAACTTGAGGTCTTTCATATACAAAAGTCTTCTAATATCTGAAGAGTATCCTTCTGGAACTTTAACTTCACTTAGAAACTTACACAATATTTTTTTCTCCTTTCTAGATAGAGTAAAAGCAGCAGGTGGTAGATATGTTCGGCTTCCTTTCTTCACGGGTCCTAGTTCAGTTCGTATTCCCATCTTTAACATGTCCTCCCTTGCTTTAAGGTTATCCTTAGACTTTCCTTTAATATTGAGTAACGTACCAATAAAACTTTCAAATACGTTTTTTTCAATATGCATAACATCGAGAAAATGTCTCACATACAGAGACTTCCAATATGGAAATTCAAAAAAAATCGATCTCTTCTTCCACCCTTCTTTGACAACCGTGTGTGCAAAAGGCTTGCCAAACTGAGTACATACATATTTCACCTTTTCAAAAATTTGGTCACCTGACATTGCAGGTGGAGCTTTACGTTGTTCAGTGTCTCCATTGAATGCTTTTCTCCATGCACGGTAGTGATGTTTAGAATGTAAGAATCTATGATGACCGAGAAACACATTCTTCTGACAAAGTTCCAAATGTGTCGTATCGGTTCCATCTTCACAAACAGGACACGCACGTTGACCTTTAATGCTATACCCAGATAGATTCCCGTATGCTGGAAAATCATTAATTGTGCCAAACAACATCGCCCTCAAATTGAAACTTTGTTTCCTATATCCATCATAAACCTCCACCCCGTTCTCCCACAAAATCTTTAAATCTTCGATCAAAGGTGTCAAGTATACGTCTATGTCATTCCCTGGTTGTTTAGGCCCAGATATTAACATAGATAACATCATGTACTTACGCTTCATAAATAGCCATGGAGGTAGGTTATAAATCATAAGAATCACGGGCCATGTGGTATGTGAGATACTTTGAAGACCATGCGGGTTCATTCCATCAGTAGATAAAGCCAACCGAAGGTTTCTTGCTTCTTCTCCAAAATCAGGATAATCATTATCAATTTTCGACCACTGTGGTGAATCTGCCGAATGTAGATGCTTTCCATAAATAATTCTTTCATCTGCATGCCAAGTAAGGTGTCTTGCATCGGTTTCACTATGAAACATTCTCCTAAATCTCATAATTATAGGAAAATACCATAAAACTTTTGCTGGAGACAATTTTTTCTTATATCGAGACAAACTGCATTTAGGGCACTCATTTAACTATGCATATTCGTTTCGAAACAAAATGCAATCGTTTGGACAAGCATGTATCTTATCATAGCTCATGCCAATAGAGCACAACATTTTTTTGGCCTCATAGGTTCGATTAGGAAGAACATTATCCTCCAGAAGCATATCTCTCATAAGGGCTAATAACTCTGTGAAACTTTTATCTGACCATCCATTGTCCACCTTTAAGTTGTACAACTTTAATACCATAGACAGTCTTGTGAATTTAGTGCACCCGTTATACAACGGTTTCTCTGCATCTCTTACCAATCTCTCAAACATTTTGGGACAATCCTGAAGATCTTCTTCAAGTGCATCTGCAATCTCTTCGACTCGATCAAAATCGTATATATCGGTGTCCTTGTCGTCTGAAGCATAGGCCGTACTACTTTTCTCCCCCGGTTCAACATTGTCGTTACTTTTTTCATCGTGAAATATCCAACACGTATAACTTCTATCAATTCCATGCATTAGTAAATGCAATTTCAATCCATCTGCGTTAACCCGGCCCACATAACAACAACCCAAGCAAGGACACTTCATTCGACTGGGGTCTTCGGCGTGTTCAACAGCAAACTTAACGAATTCCAATACCCCATTCTCGTACTCTTGTGATAATCGATCGGCAAACATCCATTTTTTATCCATTTTTTTCTACTTATTCAAGTAAACAAAAACACTATAAATGGATTATTCTCTTTTTGTTTGAATTAAATGAATCGGGCTATTGGTGTCGACGGTGGATGATGCGGCTTTGATGTTCTTCGAATCGGTGATGGTCTTCACCTAACTACACCAATACAAAAGGATCACCAAAAATAAGTTTTATATATATTTAGGTTCAAAATACTAGTTTATGGAAAATATAAACATGATAAACAATTCAGAAACCAATTAAAATAACAAAAAACCCATCATATATATCATCTTTTTTATTCCAAAACATGGAACCAAAAGAAAATGCAATAATTCTAAATGCTAAAAATGTTGCTGTTATATATCAAGCCCTACCAAGAACCCAAAAATTAAAATGCATACATATAACCCAGTTTAGACATCAATAGAAGATAAACACATTTGGACATCAATGGATATAAACACATTTTCAAGGAGGATAACTCAGTTTGGACATTAATGGAGTTAAACACATTTTCAATAAAGAACATACCTTGAGAACCGACCAGTGTGGGTGGAGGAAAACCGAGCGAGACAGTGGAGGACGGTGTACGACAGCGAAGGATTTGAGACGGAGAAGGAAATGGGTTTCGCTCACTGTTGAAGAAGGGAAAGGGTTTCTAGCTTTTGTTTTCGTGAATATGTGAATACACATATTCTATTTTTTAAATTTTCACTTATAAGGGTTTAGACAGCTCTTTCTAAAAGCGCTGGCTAATATGGACCTATAGCAGCGCTTTTGAAAAGTGTTGGCTAATAGTGTCCTTTAGCAGCACTTTTCTATTTTTTTTTAAAATTTTTTATGACTTTAGACAGCGCTTTCTTAAAGCGTTGTCTAAAGTGGACCTTTACCAGCGCTTATGATAAAGCGCTTTCTAAAGCAATCCTTTAGCAGCTCTTTTTAAAAGCGTTGTCTAAGGTCATATGTTTAGCAGCGCTTTTACTAATTATTTTACACGGTTTCCGTGTTTGTTTTAATTCACTTATAGCAACGCTTTTGTACAAAAGCGTTGTCTAATGTGCGCTGTTAAAAATCACTTTTGGCGCAGTGGAGATGTAAACTTCAACCTTTAGTTTAAGTGCAAAGTGTGAAAATGGGTGGAAGATGCCCTAAGGATGCAAAAGATTATGGGCAATCTCATGAATTTTCACCAATTTCACAAGGCCATAACTTTTTAAATACTTGGAGTTTTTGAGTGATACAAGTTTCAAAATACTCATTGAGATGTCTACTTCCTTATCCTCAAAGATCAAGTTCAAATTTTGAGTAGAAGACCATTTTTGAATGCAAGACATTATAGGTCACTTTTTGTCAAAAAACATGAATTTTCTCTAAGTCCACAAAATAGTTTGTTTTTCTGGATTTCAAAGTTGAATAACTTTCAGCTCAAGCATCTAAATGGAACCTTTCTTGGCACATTGTGAAGAGTGTTACATGATATTTCCAAAGTATCAAGAATCATACCATAAAGCTTCCTACATTATGCACACCATGGATTCAAAGTCAGCTACTTGAAACTGAGTTTTGATCTCAAGTCAAAAATGGAAATTCATAATTCAGCTTCTAATGACCAAATTAGCATGTGTTTTTATTTAAACAAGTTTAAGAAGTTTCCCAAAGATGATTAGCACTTCAAAACACAAAGAATAGCTGAGTTTTGATGAAAATCAAGTCACACTTCACTCGTGCTTGACCTCCATCCAATTTCCCTCCAAACTTCATTGTTTCCTCCAATTCTCTATCCCATTCAATCCCTTATAAATAGAGGACCTTATTCCACACTATTACATAAGATTTGAGAGCCAAACACACCCTACCAAAACTTCATTCGAGCTCCAAACTTTTGAAATCGGTTTCTGAATTTCAAGCTTCCTTCTCCAAATTTCTGTTCACATTCATCATTTTCCATCACCACACAAGCTCTCCAGCACTTGAACCAAGTAAATCAAGCCACACTTTAAGCTATAGAAGTTCAGTTTCAGAGCGCCATTGCTAAACTTTGTTTAGGTAGAATTCTTAACCATTTGGATCCAAACGAAGCACTAACTTACTCTACTCGTCCTTCTGATCCTCATACTTCTTACAGTTTTTAAAATCATTGAGAATTGAGTGATAAATCTCAACCTAATTGTGCTCGCTATTTTCTGTGTTTTTGATCCATAAATCTTTGCACACTTTACAGAAATTTGGCGCGATGGGGGGGTTAGGATCGTCCTGAAGAGACCGTTATACCCCAATTTTTGCCCCTAAGATCCCTTCATCATACAATATTGTTTCAATCACAACAAAATCACATTAGGGCTTTTGGTTCTTCTCCCTATCTTTAGCCTTGCTTTTCTGAGGAATTACCAAGCACCTTAACTTGGTTTCTTTTGTGATCATGGATATTTTGCTTTAATTTTCTCTCTAATTAACAAATTGCAATATTGGTTTGTCTTACTTGTTAATAATGTAGGTAAAGGCAATGAGGTTTAGCAAGTTGCTTCATGGGTTCATGAGTTTATTTCCATGCCCTAGTCAATAGCTTGAGAAATTCAAACCTCACCATTAAAGTTATTTTGAAGTTGGTATGGAAGTGGTTTTGGTGGCCACGAGTACTCATCATCATCCTCAACAATTTCTATTCACAAAGGATGAATATTGGCACAAGAAGTTTGTTCAAACTTGGCAAAGTTCCACCAAGCATTCTCTTGATCTAGAGGCTAGGGTTTTGGACTTCAAAGGGGCATATCTTTCTCATATTTTGGTATTTTTGAGTGATTCCAAAAACATTCTTCTCTTTAATGAGTTACCAACAAATCACTTTAAAAGTTCCAAGGATTTTTCATGTGGGAGGAACTTGGTGAAGCGGAAAGATTACAAGTCATCCAGATGAATTCCCAATTCTCCATATGTGACTTCAAATGGTCATAACTTGGTCAATTTTTATCACCTTGAGCCCATTATTTTTCATGATGATCTTAAAGATATGTACTTCATTCCTTCTTTTATGTGCAAAGTAAAAAAATGGATGGAAGTTTCCTTAGGAATGCAAAAGATTATAGGTCATTTCATGATTTTTGGCCAACTTCAACAAGTCATAACTTGCTCAATTTTTGGAGATTTTGAGTGGTTCAAATTGCAAAATGTCATTCAAGAGATCTACTTCATTCCATATTTTTTTGTCAAGACCAAATTCTAAGTGGAAGGTCATGTTTGGATGCAAGATATTATAGGTCATTTTTAAAGAAGAATTTGAAATATTTCTAAGTATGGAAAGTCAACTCATTTTCTTCAACTTTGACTCCATGTAACTTTCAGATCAAGCATCCATTTGATTCCATTCTTTTTCCATTGCAAAGCTTGTTACCTCATCTTTCCAAAGCATCAAGAATTTTGCCCTAAGACCCCTTGAGGTGGAAATGCCATTGGATTGAACTTGGTAACTTGGAACTGAAGTTTCTCCATAAGTCAGAATTTGAAAGTCATGTTTTGGCCTTTAAACATCAAATTAGCACGCGTTTGTGATCTAAACATGTTTAACCAAGTTGCTAAAGTGGATTAGAGCCTTGAAACGCAAGAATTAGACGAGTTTTGTTGAAAATCAGATCACACTTTGCTCGTGCATCAGGTTCACACGATTTCCCTCCAAACTTCATCATTTCACACGCTTGAACATTCCATTTGATTCCCTATAAATAGAGGGTCATCCCCCATTCAATTTCCCAAGCTTAGATAGCCAGAATCACCCTGCCAAACTCGCTTCATAACTCATAATTCATCTACTTAGAATCCTATTCTCAAGCCTTTTTTAATCCATTTTTCCATCAATTCACCTTCCTTGATCTTCCCTAAATCTAACCATATAATTACATTCAAGAATTGTGCCCTATATTGCTCCATATAAGTCCGGTTTCAGAGCTCTGCAACTCAACTTCAATAGGTAGATTCCTTCATTAATTCTTCAAAACTTTGGTATCATTGTGTTGCTCTCATTGCCCTGGTTCTAGTCGCAACACTTACTTTCATCTGGAAGCACATTTTGACCATGAATTTTTAAATCCCTTTTCAAAACTTTCTTTCCAAATTGCTTGAGCTACAGTTTATATAAATTTGGCGCGAGGGCGTGGTTGTCTTTGTCTTGAAGAGACAAAACGAATGGCATAGGTCTGAGCTTCTGATTTTACAGTTTAAGAGACATGCAATTCGTGAGGGCTGGAGGTTGAAGATGACCAACGTGTCATCTTCTAACCAATGAAAGCGTGACATTTGTTATTTTCAAATTCTGATTTTATTAATGATTATGTACATTATTCATTAAAGACCATGATATGCACAGCGCGCCAGATCCCTTGGATTTAATTACTAACGTGTTTTGACTCTCATCCAATGGTCCACATCTTTTCCTTTTATTTTCTTTTTCTGATTTTTATATTTTAATTGTTTTAAATTTCAAAAAATCATAGGAAATTCATTTTTAGTCCAAAAAATCTGAAAAAATTATGAAAAATATTTTTGATTATTCTCTTTCTAATTTTAATTTTTTCACAATTTAATTTTTTGTTTTGGTATTTTTTATGAATTTTACACTTATTTGATTTGTTTAAAATGTTTAAAAATACTTTTACACATTTTTAAATTCTGAAAAAATTATGGAATGATCCAATGATATTGTGACAAATATTGGTGACCTTATTTTATTTTTGTTTCTGACTTTACTATTTTATACTATTTTTGTTTATTTTACCCATTTATTTTAATTTTTAAAAATAGTTTCTGACTTTTAAAAATTCCCAAAAATTTTATAAAATCACTTTGCCTCTTTTCTAATTTTTCTATGGTCTTATTTTCCATTTCTTGATTAATTTGAATATAATTGGCCTTTTCTTCATTATTTTCCATTTTTTAAAACATTTTTAAACCCTTTAATGTATATATTAATTATATTATTATTTTGTGAATATTTTCTGGCTGTCTTGGGTTGATTTTTTGGTCATGGCTTTATTAACATCATTGGATCCATGGTGTTGAGTTTAACTCCACAAAAAATGGATGAATGATTTTAATAATAGTTTGATTAAATATTAATTCAAATGTGGTTTCTCTTTTTACCCTAATTCCTCTTCATCTCATCCCTTTCTCATTGCACTAAATGTTGTTGGAGCATGATCTCTATATCATGTCTCAAAAAAAATGGTGCATAGATTACTATTGACCGGCCTCAAAATAGGTGCGACTTCTATATAAGTCCACTTACGATTGCTTAACATAGCGCTAAATTTTGTCCCGATTCGAATAAATGATCATTCGTGGCCCAAACTTATGATTGCAAGCCCAAGTATGTTAATTTGATCTCTTTGATCCAATAACCTTGAGATTCATTGTATGAAGGCTTTGGTTCTACCAATCCCCTAATGGATCTACAACACCTTTGGTCAACGCGGATCACTTAAACATTATTGATCATTAAATGGTACTTATGAGAATTCTAAATGGATGATATACTTGACAAAAAGCAAATGCAACTTGTTGTGTGGAGGCTTTGGTTATACCAATCCTCTAATGAGTTCCAAATGCAAGTTTAAAGATGGTCATCCAACTAACCACTAATTATTGACTTGTTTATTTTATGCCTTTATTCTTTTATGCTTTATGTACTATTTATTTTTTAGCATTTTTCATTTCATGCCATTTTCATCTTTGCTCATTTGAGCATTTATTTTCTTGTCATTTTTACTTTGCTCACTTGAGCTTTTCTTTTTCTTTTCCTAAGATACTTAATACTCAACTTAAACCCTAAAAGAAACTCTTAATGGTACTTGGACTATTTGGTTACTATCCTTGGCATTATGGAGCATGGGACTATTTCTTGGACTTAGGATTAGAAACCTTGGCCTATCTTGAAGACCTTTTGATCTTATCTGATTATTTTGTCTGGAGCTCTTGAGGTTTACCTCAAGACATTGGGTTGCTTGTTTGTTTTTGTATGCAGGTTTTTGTGATTACACTCTTTGTTTGTAATCTGGAATTCACCCGCATACAGCCGTTACTCTGCCCAATTTTTGTGAAGACTTAATATAATAGAAGTTTGGTTCTCTCAAGAGGTCTAGTATCTTTGCTTGCTTGGTTCCAATCCAAAGAATGGGAATTCTATCTTGGCTCATAATGTCAATTTTTGGCTTCTTGTTGGTTAGATGGTCCTTATTCTTAGCTTTTACCTTATGCTTTAGGATAGCCTCTTCTACTCCTCCCATCTTCTTTAATTTCAAAAATCTTCTCCCTCCTTTTGAAAACCCTTCTTGTTTTGAAACTTAAACACTTTCATAATAAAATTGGACTTAGGTCCATGCATTTTCAAAACATTTTGATCAATAAACTTCAATCAATTTAATAATACTTTGACACTTTTTATGAGAAGACTAAAATTCAATCAATCTCATTTCAAACCATTTTACCACTTTGGCTTTTATCTTCAAACTTTTCTCAAAATGTTAGACTTTTGTCAATCCTTGTAGTGATGCAAACAACTATACTTCTACAATATGTACTGAAGTGAGATATTTTCCACCTGGGTGTTGAGTGAGGCATTGTTGATTTTAAAATCCAAGCCATATCCTCCACTTTGAGATGATGCAAATTCTCCTTTCTCATGATTGTGGGTAGTAAGTATGTTTTCCACACGGACAATGACAATGGTGTCTTATCTCTTAAAATTAACCAACACACTTGTGTTTCAAATATTTTAAAAGGGAACTACGTGTACCCTGATCCCCTATTGCACGAAAGGTGGTACATAGGCACTAAAGATTCGCAACTGTGGCGGGTGCAAAAATCATAAAAATATATTTCTTTTCTCACCTCCACCATCCATTTACATACAACACATTTTTATAGCCAAATATATAGATTTTACAAAGAGGTTCTTACGGAGTACCGTAGATGTTTAGGGTGTTAATACCTTCCCTTTGCATAACCAACCCCCTTACCTTGAATCTTTCCCCCCTTTTTGGGTTATTCGCTCTTTTTCCATTCCTTTGGAAACAATAAAGCGTGGTGGCGATTTTTATTTTGATTTGTGTAAAGTCTAGTCAATCCAATGGCTTAGTCTAGAACATTTCTACCGCTATAGAGACGAATCCAATAATGTCAGTCTGAGTTCCTAACTTTCTGTTTGAAGAAACTCACAAAATCCCAATTGCATGGTGCCTGGAGGTTGAAGACGATGACATGTCTCGCCTCAACCAATGATAGCACGCCAATTGTTTTATTTTTATTGGTTGGCTATTTTCTGATCAAGTGTGGTTTTAAATAAGGTCCATATCAAGCACAGCGCGTCTAGTCCACTTGATCAGCTTACTAACACGTTTTGACTCTAATTTGATGGTCCACATCTTTTTGGTTTATTTTTATTTTTTGATTTTATATTTTAATTGTTTTAAATTTCAAAAATTCATAACTCTTTTATTTTTTATCCAAAAATTATGAAAAAAATATACAAAAATACCTTAATTTATTTCTGACTTTATGAATATTTTTTCATATTTTTATTTTAATGTTTGATATTTTTCATAATTTTTGCTTTGTTTTCTATTTTTATATTGTTTAAAAAAAATACTTTCTGACATTTTTAAATTCTGAAATTTTTTATAAAAATCTTTTTCATTGCTTCTGACCTTCTGAATTTTTTGTGGAATTTTATCTTAATTTTTACTATTTTTTATCCTTTTTTTCCTTTATTTGAGCAATTTAAATTAGCTTAAAAATATTTTGACTTTAAAAAATTACCAAAAAATCATATAAGTATTGAGCTCATTTCTGATTTTTCTATGATCTTGTTTAATTTTTCTTGATTATTTTGAATATAATTTCTATTTTTCCTCTTTATTTCATTTTTAAATCATTTTAAAAATCTTTTTTTTTTGCTTATGTTAAATGCAATTTTATTTTTTATATATATTTTGGCTGATCTTGAACTATAAAATTTGGATCATAAATTTTATTAACATCATTGGATCCATGGTGTTGAGTCTAACTCCATAAAAATGGATGAATGGTTTTAATAATAGTTTAATTAAATTTTTAGTTCAAATGTGGTTTATTCCTCACCCCCCATCCCACTTCATCTTATCCCATTCTTATTATACTAAATGTTATTGGAGCATGATTTCCATATCATGTCTAAAAATATATGGTACATAGATTGTTATTGACCAACCTCAAAATAGGTGTGACTTCTATATAAATCCTCTTACAATTGCTTAACATAACGCTAAATTTTGTCCCGGTTTGAGAAAATGATCATTTGTGGACCAAACTCATGTTTGCAAGCCCAAGTATGTTAATCTGAACATTTTAATCCAATAACATTGAGATTTATTGTTTGGAGGCTTTGGTCCTACCAATCCTCTAATGAATTTTCATCAACTTTGGTTAAAATGGATCACTTAAACATCATTGATCATTTAATGATGCCTTGAGAATTCTTAAATGGATTATATATTTGACAAAAAGAAAATGCAACTTGTTGTTGAGAGGCTTTGGTTCTACCAATCCTCTAATAAGTTCCAAATGCAAGTTTCAAGATGGTCATTCAACTAACCAGTAATTTCTAACAATTGACTTTATTTTATGCTTTTACTTTATGCCTTTACTTTAAGCACATTTATTTTAGCATTTACATTTCATGCTATTTTCATCTTTGCTCACTTGAGTATTTACTTTTATGTCATTTTTATTTTGCTCATTTGAGCTTTTCATTTTTTTTAAGATACTTAATAATCAACTTGAACCATAAAAAACTTTAATGTTACTTGGATTACTTGGTTACTATCCTTTGCATTTTAGAGACATGGACTTCTTGGACTTAGGATTAGGGGCCTTAACCTATCTTAGAGACCTTGTGACCTCAACTGTTATTTTGTCTGGAGTTCTTGGGGTTTACCCCATAACATTGCGTTATTTGTTTGTTTTGTCTGCGGGTTACTATGATGACATGCTTTGTCTGTGATCTAAAATTCATCTGTATACAATCGTTACTCTGCCCAATTTTTGTGAAGACTTAATGAAAATGGAGCTTGGTTTTCTTAAGAGGTCTTTTTTAATTGTTTATTTGGTTTCAAATCCAAAGTATATGATTATACATTGACTCATTATGTCAAGTGTTAGCTTCTTGTTGGTTAGATGGTTCTTTTCCCTAGCTTTTACCTTATGCTTTAGAATAGTCCCTTCATATCCTCCCATCTTCTTTAATTTCAAAATCGTCTCCCTCGTTTTGAAAATTCTTCTTGTTTTAAAACTTGAATCGCTTTCATAATAAACTTGGACTTAGGTCCATGCATTTTCAAAAATATTTTCTTAATCAAACTTTAATCAATTTAATAATACTTGGACATTTTTGTCAGAAGACTAAAAGTCAATCAATCTCATTCAAACTATTTTATCATTTTAGCTTTTATCTTTAAAATTTTCTCAAAAGATTAGACTCTTGTCAATCCTTGTAGTGATGCAAACAACTATACTTCTACAATATGTAGTGAAGTGAGATATTTTCCACTTGGGTGTTAAGCGAGGCTTTGTTGATTCTAAAATCCAAGTTATATCCTCCAATTTGAGATGACGTAAATTCTCCTTTCTCATAATTGTGGGTAGTAAGTATGTTTTTCCACTCAGACAATGACAATGACGTCTTATCTCTTAAAATTAATCAACACACTTGTGTTTTAAAATTTTTAAAGATGAACTACGTGTACCTTGATCCCCTATTACACGGAAGGTGGTACGTAGGCACTAAAGGTTCGCAACCGCTACGGGTGCAAAAAAAATCATAAAAAATACTCCTTTTCTCATCTCTAAAATCTATTTTATATATACAATATTTTATAGCCAAAACATACAGATTTACAAAGAGGTTACTGTGGAGTACCGTAGATGTTTAGGGTGTTAATACCTTCCCTTTGCATAACCAACCCTCTTACCTAGATTCTCCCCCCCCCCCCCCCCCCCCCCCCCCCCCTATTCGCTTTTTTCCCATTCCTTTGGAAACAATTAAGCGTGGTGGCGATTTTTATTTTGATCTGTGCGAGTTAAGTCAATCCAATGGCTTAGTCTCAACATTTCTACCGCTACAGAAAAAATGGAGACTTCACTGAGGAAAGATTGACCACTTGTTGGTCCATCCCTAAGTGGGTTGAGCCTATCTTTTTTTATTTGTGTATGTGCTATTATTTGTTTGTATATTATGTGTTGTACATGTTTGTCTGGATTTTCCTGGTTTTTCAGGGTGCTTGGCGATTTCTCATAAGTCCTATACCCGACTTGGGCAAAATTAAGATAGGACGGGCAGTATATTCATGTTAACTTTGAGGGAGTAATCCCAAAAAAGGAAACAAGAGATCCCCCACTCAGTGGAGGCCCATTTGACTGTAGTGTCGTTTACCGAGTAATCAGGAAGACGTGCTGCTTTCAACCTGGGAGCCTACTGAAACTGAGGACCGTAGAACCCCTAACCCATCTTGGCCTTTTAGGTGTAGTGCGGAAGCTATGACAGAGTAATCTAGAAGTAGTTGTCACCCGATACTACGCTCAGATGAGTTTTTCTTTAGAATATTACTAATTACCGAGTTAATCGGGAAGTTGATAATATCCGAAGGAAGGATGTAGACTCTGGGAACCTCTTAGAACCTTGTTCGGAAGGTGATAAACTTTTAGATCAATACTTTATGGGTAGTACCTTCGATCTCATGCTCTTGACATTGAACCTATGAACCCTATGTTTGTGATCTTGTGTGTGATTGTTGCATCATGCATTCATGCACCCATGAGCATCTTCTAAAGGAATTTTTTCAAGGACTTAAAAGTTGAGGCTTTGTGAATATCTTAGGTACTTTTTTACTATGGATTCTGGAAAAAGAAAGACCGAGAAATACAGTTTCAAAGATCCCAAGATAGATGAGTTGATGAGTCTGATTCCCGAGATCGAGAGTTCTACAGATTTTCGAAGGAAGTATGGGTCCATCATTTCTCTTATGAAGCTCAGGATGAAGGATGGCATTCTCTCGACTTTGGTCCAGTTCTCTGATCCGATGTATCGATGCTTTACTTTTCCTGATTATCAGTTGATGCCTACATTAGAGGGTTATTCTTATCTGTTGGGTTTACCTATTACCGATCATGTTTCTTTTACTGGTTTAGAGGGTGAGCCAAAATCCAATGAGATTGCTGCTTTGATCCATTTGGGAAAGTATGAGGTTGAAGCCCACATGACTAACAAAGGAGGGATTAGAGAATTACCTGCTTAGTTCTTATTAGAGAAAGCTTGCTACTTTGCTAGGATGAAGAGTATGGTTGCTTTCGAGGCCATCTTTGCTCTACTTTCTTATGGGTTGTTCTTATTTCTCAATGTAGATAAATTTGTGGATATCAATGCCATCATAATCTTTATGATTGGGAACCCAGTCCCTACATTATTGGGTGATGCTTATTATTCTATCCATCTTCAAGATTCTTACCATGAAGGATTTGTTGCACGCCTTTGTTGTATCAGTGGTTTATTTCTCACTTGCCTCGGTCTGATGCTTTTTGGGATGTTAGGAAGGAACCTCGTTGGGCTCCAAAGGTTATGGCCCTTACTCATTCAGATATTATTTGGTATCATCAGGCTTACCATGATGTAGAGATTGTTGACAGTTGTGGTAGTTCCCCAATATACCTCTTCTTGGTACAAAGGGAGGAATTAACTACAACCTTGTTCTTGCATGATGACAGCTTGGATATCCGATGAGGGATAAGACAAAAAGTATTAATTTGAGTGGTTTCTTCCTAAAAGAGGGAGAAGACTATAAGGAAGCTAAAGAGCTGATTGCGAAGGCTTGGCGTCATATTCACAAGAAGGTTAGGAAAGACTTGGGACCTAGAGGGGTCATTTCTTTGGAGCCTTATCTGCAGTGGGTACAAGCAAGAGTCATCCAGTTAAAGATGTCGTATTCCCATGAAGCACCCATGTCTGATATGTTTGTGAAGACCACTCCTCCCATATTGGATGATGTGGAAGAGCTCCGGCTTACTTTAGTCAGGATGCAGCAAGAAAAGGGAGCTTGGAAGAATAAGTGCCAGACTTTAGAGGTATCCTATCGAGCAGATTTGACGGAGAAAGATGACTTGATTGAGATTCTTGAGAGTCGTGTTGTACAGGCGATGGAGAGGCAAGAGGATTTATTTTCCTATAAGCCTTAATTAGGCCTTATTTACTCACTTCCCGACTCTGATGATTGGAAGGAGGTCGCCACCAGATATGCGAAAGAAAACCAGAGGTTGAAGGCTCAGATTACCGGGCTCATAGGGAAGCATCAGCGTGTAGAGTGATCTCCATCAGCTTTACTTTTATAGGGTTTTAGACTTTATTTTCATCTTGTACTTGGGATTATTTAAACTTGTACTAAAAGTTGTAACCCATTTTGAAGTTATTATAATGAGATTTTTCAGCATTTTAAATGTGATAGTACTTTGATATTTCCAAATTGTCTATAAATCTTTAAGTTCCTTGAAATATTAATAATAAAATAAATCATGTACATTGCATATCATGCATCATATTGTACATACTTCTTGCATTTTTTGTACATATCCAGGTGTCTTACTGAGCTTCTTTACTTTGTTCAGCAAGTTGTCTCATCAGTATAATACTTTAGCTAATTTTAGAAGGAAATTGGATAATCTAGAACAAGAGAATCGTGAGCTGCGCAAGGAATTTTCTTCTCTAAAGGTCGGTATGGATAATCTCACTTCTCTGATGGAATCTTTGGTGGCTACTCAGAATCAACCACCAATTGCTCAGCCTCAATAGACAATGGTTACTATTGAAGCTCCGACTATTCCTATTTCTGCTACTCCAGCTATTGTTGTTCAGAATTGTATGCCTCCAGGATACCCTTGGGGAATTCCAGAGAACTTTATGCTAGAAGGTTATAATCAGGATGCTCAAGTTGCTCCACTTGTTCATATTGTTGTTGCTCCCGCACCTCCTGTGGTGCATGTCACCCCTGCTGCTAGAAATGAGATTCACTATGTTGCACCTCCCTCGGTGAATGTGGTCCCGTTTCCTAATGATGAAGTGTATCTCCATATTCCTCCACCAAGTGAAAGCTTTGGATTCTATGATCGAATGGACAATTTTCAGGACCAGTTTGATTAGATGCAGAAAGAGTTGAAGGCCTTCAGAGGAAAATAACTGTTTGGGTAGAATGTGAATGATATGTGTTTAGTTCCAAATGTGAAAATACCTGCAAAGTTCAAAGTGTCAGAGTTAGAAAAGTATAAGGGCAAAACTTTCCCCCATGCTCACTTAGTGATGTGTGTGAGGAGAATTTCTACTCATACAGATGATCAGCACATGTTAATTCATTTCTTTCAAGACAGTTTGATCGGTGCAACATTGAAATGGTACATGAGCCTGGACAGTGCCAATATTCATTCTTTCAACAACTTGGGTGAAGCTTTTATTAGATAGTACAAATACAATGTGGACATGGCGCCTGACCATGATCAACTCAGGGCCATGGTCCATAAGGACAAGGAGTCATTTAAAGAATATGCACAGAGATGATGTGAAGTAGTCGCCCGGGTGATTCCTTCAATGGAAGAAAAGGAGATGACAAAGATTTTTCTGAAGACTCTAGGTTTATTCTATTACGAAAGAATGGTGGCGAGTGCACCCCAGTGATTTTACCGAGATGGTGGGAATGGGTGTCCGTTTGGAAGAAGCCGTAAGAGAAGGTCGTCTGACAAAAGGTGAAAATTTTGGTAGTGTGAAGAACCATCATATGGATTTGTTAAAAAGAAATAAGGAGAGACAAATGTTGTTGTTCAAGAGAGAAGGGTTAATCCTCCTAGAATAAATCATCAGCTCCATCAATAAGTTGCCTCGGTAACTCCAGTTGTAAATGAAGCTCCGACTACAATCGCTTATCAAAGACCATCCCCTCTAGGAAGTCAAGGGAAGAATCAGAGGAGAGAGCCTTTTGACTCTATTCCTATGAGTTATGCAGAGTTACTCCCAACATTGATCCAGACAAAGTTGGTCCAGACTAGGCCACCTCCTGCTATACCATCCCTTTTGCCTTGGTACTACAAGGCAGATCAAACGTGCGCTTTCCATCAGGGTGCACCAGGGCATAATGTGGAAAATTGTTATCCTCTAAAGTCCAAGGTACAGAAGATGGTTAGATCTGGCCTTTTGTCCTTCAAAGATGTCAGTCCTAATTTAAAAGATAATCCTCTGCCAAAGCATGGAGGAATGAATGTTGTTAACATGGTTGCTGGTTGTCCAGGGGACTTCCGCATTTATGATATTAACTTGGTCATAGGAGACTTGGTAAAGATGCATGCATAACTTTGTGAGTCTAGTTTCTATACTCATGACCATGCTGGTTCTGGTATTTGTAGCACTGATATACGAGGTTGCGATAAGATAAAGGCTGATTTGCAAGAGATGATGGATGAGGGCCTCATCCATATAATCAGGCCTAGGGCAGAATATGAGGAGGAAGTGAACATGGTCTTTGGATGTCCTGGAGAGTTTCGGATCTTTAATGTAGACCATATGAATGATGATCTCGTGCAATTTCATGCTACTTTCTGCCACATGGCTGGTCAGGTAGAACACCACTATGGATCTTGTCAGGTTTGTTGCAGGGATTCCCGAGGATGTTCCATTGTAAGAAAAGGTATTCAGTTGTTATTGGATAATGGAACTATCAAGGTATCAAGCCAAAGATATGATTACCATGAGGTTAATAAGATTGAAGTTTGTTTGGTTGAGGGTGAATCAGATGATGAATATGCTTCTGCTGATGAATTCTTTTCCTCAGATGAAGATATGTTCTCCGACGATGATTCTTTGATGTCCCATTTTTCTGAAGAAGGAGTGAATGTAGTTGCGCCTTGTTTCAATGATTCTTCCTCTGTTGAAATTGAATACTGTAGCAAGCCAGTCGTTGCCCCAATGGTGATTTTCTTTCTAGGGCCAGTTCCTTACAAGTCAGACAAAGTTGTATCGTACAAGTACAATGTTACTATTTTAGAGGATGGTGTGGAAGTTCCCATCCAGCCTTTGTCTAGTATTGAGAATATTGTTGAGACTAGTAGAGTGACCCATAGTGATCATGTATTTGCATCGGTTATTCGGGGAAATGATAATGATGGTAAGAAAGTTGTGGAAAGTGTTGAGAATAAGAAAATTGTAGGGGAGTCTGTGATACGGTGGGAGAACTGACTAGGGTTTTGAGTTTGTTTTCGCAAATGTTTCGGTTGAGCAAGAGTCGCCACCGACTTTTTATTTTATCCTAAGGAAAGGTTTAAAAAGCACAGTAAAAACCTTTGAGATTTTTCTTGGGTTCGGGGAGTAGATTATAGAAAGGGAAGGTATTATCACCCTTTCTATCCATGGTTATCCATGGGCTCTTAGGTACTTGCTTAGATCAACTTGCCTTGGTTTTCAATTGTTTGAAATGGTGCTTGGTGTGTGATTTTTGAAATGTTTTGAAAAGATGCCTTGTGTAGGCTACCCTTGTAATAATTCTTTACTCGAATGTTTTACGAAAGGTGTTTTGTCTTTAGAAAAGATGTTTCAAGGTTTTTTGCAAGTTGGTTTTGAAAGTGTTTGTGAAGTGTATTTTGAAATTAGGCAAGTGTTTTCTTTGCAAATAGACAAGTACTTAAGAGTTTATCTACCCTAAAGTTTTCTCAAAGATTTTTGTTATGTTTTAAACCTTTTGACAATCTTGTTCCACCATTGCATTTGGTGGACAATCTTGTCTTAGGAGGTGAAAGGAACAGGCGCGGGTCATCGTTTAGACCATAATTGTAATAGTGTTAAATGTCTTTGGGCAATTTTTTTTTTCTTTAAAAAGGGACTTGATCATTCATTTAGGCAACATTTTGAGGGACCATGATCATTTGATTGTTTGTTTTACCCAAAGAAGTTCAACATACAATATGGCCCAATTTATTTGAAGGCAACAAAGTGGAATACCCTAGGGGTGCAAGTGTGAAATGTGTTGTCCATTTTCATGCTTTTTTTTGTCTTGTATTAGGTCAAACTATTTTTTGTTCATTTTATTCGCATGCAAACCCTAATTCTAGCATTGTATATTTAGAAAGCGATAAAGTGCGAAATTTAAATTCCTACGCTATTACAACACAATAATATGGGGAGGGGGGTACAATGTTTCAAATGGGGATATTTAGACAAGAATTTAAACCTAACTATTACATCATTTTCTTTAAATATTTACAAGACAAATAAATGTATAATTAAATGGAAATTGAAATAAATATGCAAAATGTAAAAAGAATTTTTATGTGTATAAAAAAGGAATATTATTTATGTGAAATAAAAAGAGAAAAAATAAAAAAAAGGATTATTTTTGGAGTATTTTCAATTTTAGGGCAAAACCCTAATTTTAATCAAATTAGTTATTTAATATTTGTAATATTGACTATTTATATACAAAAATAAGATAAAAATATAATATACTTAAAAAAGTATTTTTTAGTATTAAATGTTAAAAAATAAAATATGTACATTTTTTGGTATTTATATCCTAAGTATATTAATATATTTCTATCTATTTATATTATTTACAAAATATGTTATATATATATTATTTAATAATATTTAATATCTAAACAAAAAAAGTATTTTTTCTATAAAATATTTTCAGGAAGTAAAAATAAGATAAAAGTGTATAAAAAATATATTTGTGCTATTTTTGTATTTTTAAACAAAAGGTATATATTTATTCATTTATGTTCAAACTAAAAGAAAAAATCAAATAAATACCTAATAAAATCAAAAATGGTGAGAAAAAATATTTTTAAATTTTTAATATGCTGAGAAAAAATAAATGAGTCAATTAAAAAAGGAAAAAATCAAAAATCATCAAAAATAAAGCAAATGGGCTCAGGGGGTGTAAAACCAAAAGGGTGGTGCAAAGAGGAAAGTCAACATAAGCCCAGCCCATGAAGACCTTTCTTCAACCTCTGAACAACAATATTCAAAAAACGCGCGCCCTGTTCTTCATCTTCTAACTCCTGATTCCTGGCTCATTAATGAAAACTCATAACATGAAAAACGTTCAGCATCAAGAGACGAATCTAACCATATGCAGAACTTGATCTAACTCTCTAAGATGAAGGAGAATTTCTTCTCCCCCAAATCCTAACCTAGATTTTCTGCCATTTTCAAACCTCAAATTCTCACAGCTCAAGTAAAAGAAATGAAAAGTAAAAACATGTACATGTTCAGTGGCATGAGTAGAACATTGTTTATTCACAAACTTAGAGTTAATGATGCTTGATAAGAGAGATAGAAGTTCACCAAGATACCTGTTCAGCTGAAGTTCTATCTGGCAATGAGGGAGCTTTCAGTGCAAGGTGATGATTGGAAAAGCTTCCTTGAGGTCCAGGGATGCTATTCCAATGTTTACTTTGTCTTGAAAGCTTCTAAATCGTGCTAGAGCACTTCACCTGCAAAACAAGAAACTGAAAATGGTGGAAGTGGTTAGAGGGATTACAGGTCGTGTTTCAAGTCATGGTTAGCTTGCATAGATGCTAGGGAATGTGTGTGAACTGGTTTGGGCAAGAGAGCTTGAGGGAAATGGAAGATGGCACTTAAACTGCAGGCCTGACCCTGTTTTTGCAGTTTGAGGATGATTCTGAGATTGGGAGTGTTTGAGAGGTGTTAGGGTCGTGCAAAAGCTTGGTTGAGATGTCTTGAGTATGTTTGATAAGTTCACTTAAGGGTTTGTAAGCTGATATGAGAGTTGGTTTGAGTTATGATGTGTTTCTTACACTTTAAGCAAGCAATGGTTACTTTGTGCCTCTAGCCTGTACAGGCCCTCACACTATGCTGCATAATCCCTCCTTGATCAGTGTGATTAACACATAAACTTGTGCCAATTAGATATGGACTGTACTTCTTGGATTTGTAATTGGACATAAAGCTAACCTTTTCAAAAATGGAAATAGTGCTTTTTCTAGTTTAGGATTAACTCTCCATGTAATGTCCAAATGCTTAGAATAACAAATTGGCACAATGGTTTTGCATTTAATTTTTGAGTGTCAAAGGGTTTTAGGACCTGTAACTTAGCACAAACTAAGCTGACTTGAAAATGGCCTAAGTTATGAACATGTTTTGGTCAAGAACAAAAGTGAATTTTTGCCATATTGTGAAATTCGATTCTCTCAAGTCATGAGGTTGTTTGAGAAGTTCTTGGACATTTTGGAAAGCTTGGAATGAGTACTACAATCCATATTTGAAATGCAAATTGAAATTCCAAGTGGAAGTGTATGGAAAATGGCCTTGAAGTTGGGTAGAAAACCTTGTCAAAATAGGTTAAATTTTCACTAAGTTAAGAATGGTTTAGTGCCCTTATTCAAAAATTTGTAACTTGAGATACAAGCCTCAAATGGGAAAACTTTGTGAATAAAAGTTGTAGATTATGCAACAAACTACAACTTTCATGTTTTGACTTTTGTTTGAATCCAAATGGATCTTGGTGAGAAAGTGGGGCAAAGTTGGGGAAAAATTAGGGTTTTTCATAACTTAGAAAAATTCTAAGTTATGAAAAATTCTAATTTCTAACCCTAATTTGCATTTTGTGATTTCTTGGTGAACAAGTTTCATGATTTGGCATGTTTTGATGAAAAATGAATCTTGACTCTTGATTTTGACCAAAAAGTCAAAGTTTGACTTTTCAGTATACAGTCAAAATTGATCAATTGACTGGGAAATTCAACTGTCAATCTTGTGTACTTGGGATCTTTTGAGTTTGTTGAGCATGTCAAGATAATTCCATGGGGTCCTTGAGTCCATATATGAGCTTGGTTTGCCATTGGCTAGGTCAAACAGTAAAAAATTGCCTTTGTGTAGTCAAAACCCTAAAAATGACCATTTTGCCCTTTTGGTGATCTGACCAAATTTCTTATGGAATTGTGATCCAAACTTTATCAAATGGTCCATATGAGTTCATAATGTTGATGTGGGTCAATTTTCATGAGGTTTGACTGTCAATTGGCCACAGTTGACTTTTTCCCCAATACAGCTGATTTCTAGGTCAACTGTCCAATTGACTGAGCAAAACTTGGAATCAAAGCTTGAAACTTGGTATGGATAAACTTGGGAGTCCAATATGAAGCATGAAAGTCATCTTAGGCACTTTAGGTCAAAACATCTTGGTGCAAACACAAACCCTAATTTGGGTCAATAGTGCAAGGAGAAGTCTTAAGCAGATGAAAACCCTAACTGGATCTTGGGCTTCAAAGGTTTTGTGATGAGAAATCAATGAGAAATGGGAGGGCAAATTTTGGGGTACAACAGTTGCCCCTGTTCAATCTTCTTGAACCTGAAGAGTTAGATTGGCAATTTTGCCTTTCGCGACTCGAGGGTAAAAGGAGATTGGACACTAGAGTGCCCGGAAATTTGCACTCGTCAAAGCAATGGATGCGGGAATGGGCTTAGAGATGCCATTTGGAGATGGGCTTAACGATGCCATCTGGAAGAGTGACAGAAACTTGTCGGGGATGGGCTTAAAGATGCCATCTGGAAGGAGTATATTAGGAAGGTGTCCAAGCTTTGGACCATCTCTGAACTGGGGGTTTGAACAAGCAATAGATTGACATCCGTTGTTGGGAGGAATCCGTAAACTGTTTTCAGAAATCTTGAAGTTGAATAAGCAATAGAGCAGCATCCGTTGTTGGGAAGCGTCCGTAAACTGCTTTCAAAGGTTGCATCTGAACAAGTGATAGATTAACATCCGTTGTTGGGAAGAATCCATAAACTGTTTTCAGAAGTCTTGAGCAGAATCTGAACAAGTGATAGGTTAACATCCGTTACTTGGAGAACCCGTGAACTGTTTTCAGAAGTCTTGGAGTTGAATAAGCAATGGAGCAGCATCCGTTGTTGGGAAGCGTCCGTAAACTGTTTTCAAAAGTTGCATCTGAACAAGTGATAGATTAACATCCGTTGTTGGGAAGAATCCATAAACTGTTTTCAGAAGTCTTGAGCAGAATCTGAACAAGTGATAGGTTAACATCCGTTACTTGGAGAACCCGTGAACTATTTTCAGAAGTCTTGGAGTTGAATAAGCAATGGAGCAGCATCCGTTGTTGGGAAGCGTCCGTAAACTGTTTTCAAAAGTTGCATCTGAACAAGTGATAGATTAACATCCGTTGTTGGGAAGAATCCATAAACTGTTTTCAGAAGTCTTGAGAAGAAACTGAACAAGCGATAGGTTAACATCCGTTACTTGGAGAACCCGTAAACTGTTTTCAGGAATCTTGAAGTTGAGGAGGAACCGGTGTAGGGTTGCCTGAGGATGAGTCCGTGTAAAACTGCATCTGAAATTGTTAATGATAGCCTTTCATTCTTATCCTGAAAAGGACAACATATTAACTAAACACAAAATTATGTTGCATGAAATGTATGATGCCATATATGTTATATCAATGTTTATGATATGAATGTAATGAATGCGCATGTAAGCTGATGAGCTGTCTTGCTGGGGATAGATGAATTCCGGATGACTGAAGATAAAAGCATCTTGACTGCTGCCGGGAAGAATAATTCCTTGGCTGTTGCTGGGGAACAAGGAGCTTGGGTTGTATACCAAACCTCTAGGGAAACCCTGATGACTTCTACTGGGGAGTACCAATCCTAATAGATTCATGCTGGGGAGGTAAGACTAAGAATCTTCAACTTGGAGGGAAGTATCTCTGGCGACTTCACTGGGGAGTTCAAGATTTGCTTTCCCAAAACTTCGTGGGGAAAAGGTTCATTAGTCTGGCTCTGCTGGAGATATTGAAACTTAAATTCTGAGGGAAATTGGATTCCCGAGGATCCTCTGGCTGGGGGATTGTAAGGATAAGTTACTGCTGGGGAACTTTGATGAACTCCGCTGGGGATAGGAAGGATTTTGGCGAGTGCGGTCTTCCGTGGTTGTTAGCTGAGGATAACCCAGTTATAAGGCCTTGTGAGGGATAACTTTAAATAAAACTCGGGAGAGACGTCCGTACTCTGCGGGGAATAAGCTTCCAGAATCTAATGGGGATGAGCTCCAAGACTTGCTAGGGATATGGATTCCAAATCTCCCAGGGGGTTTCCTTTGAAAGGGTATCGGGTTATCCAACTGTACTTTCGACTTATCAGTAATCCTCTTTCTTGGTTCATAAGGAAATGATTACGTTTCAAATGCATATGCCTATTTAACAAAACATTGGACGTTTCTCAAAAATAAACAAATAGTGCAAGAGAAAAGAAAAGGAAACGACACAAATTTCTGGGAAAAGTATTTGTATTGATTTTTTATGAGTATATTTGTACAAAGGAGACAATCATCCTAGTAAGAGGATTTTGTCGTAAATATTTGAAAGGTTTATACAAAATAAAGATGGTTATGTGAAATAATTCCATGGGATTTCATTCCGCTATAGCTTTCACAACCCTGAATATCTGTCCATTCAATGCTTCGTTTGATGATGACTGGATTGATCAGAAGCCTGGAACCGGTTGATGAAGAGATTGTCTTTGAAGTGATCCGACGAGACATAGTCATACGCTTTAATTCCCTAACTTTTGCCTGAATCGCCCTTTCGGGTTTTCGATCCACCGGGAAACCCCTTTTTGCCCAAGCCGCCCTTTCGGGTTTTCGATTTGCCGGGTGTACAATTTTTTATTTTATTTTTATCCCTAACTTTTGCCTAAACCGCCCTTTCGGGTTTTCGGTTCACCGGGATGCCCATTTTTGCCCAAGCCGCCCTTTCGGGTTTTCAACTTGTCGGGTTATTTTATGCGTAGTATCTTTTGACTATGTCTGCGTTTGCAGGGTGCAGCAAATCGTCGCCGTCCATGGTGGTCAGAATCATTGCACCACCAGAAAATATGCTCTTGATCACAAATGGTCCTTCATATGTAGGAGTCCATTTACCCCTGGGATCACTTTGCGGTAAGATAATCCGCTTGACTACGAGATCTCCGACTTGATACACTTGACGTCTGACTTTCTTATTGAAGGCCTTGATCATCCGCTTTTGATACGTCTGACCATGGCATATAGCAGCAAGTTGCTTTTCGTCGATCAGATTGAGTTGATCAAGTCGAGTCTGCATCCAATCATCTTCATTCAAACCTGCTTCCTTCATAATCCTTAGAGAAGGGATCTGGACTTCCATAGGCAAAACAACTTCCATGCCATAAACCAAAGAAAATGGGGTTGCCCCAGTTGAAGTGCGTATCGTTGTACGGTATCCATGCAGAGCAAACGGTAACATCTCATGCCAGTCTTTGTAAGTGACTGTCATTTTCTGAATGATCTTCTTAATGTTTTTGTTCGCAGCTTCAACAGCACCGTTTATCTTCGACCGATAGGGAGATGAATTGTGATGATAAATCTTGAACTGTTCGCACAATGCAGTGATCATTGTGTTATTCAGATTTGTACCGTTGTCTGTGATGATTCTGTCTGGAACACCATACCGACATATGAGATTTTGCTTGATAAAGCGGGCAACCACATTTTTAGTAACAGAGGCGAAGGAAGCTGCTTCGACCCATTTGGTGAAATAGTCAATGGCACCCAGGATGAAGCGATGTCCGTTGGAAGCCGTGGGCTTGATCTCTCCAATCATATCAATGCCCCACATTGCAAAGGGCCACGGAGCAGTCAGGACGTTGAGAGGAACCGGAGGGATATGAACTTTGTCAGCATAGACTTGACACTTGTGGCAAGTACGGGAATGTTGATGGCAGTCAGCCTCCATAGTAGACCAGTAATAGCCTGCCCTTAGGATCTTCTTAGCCATTGTATGCCCGCTCAAGTGAGTGCCAAATGTGCCGCTGTGTATATCAGTCATGATCAACTCTGATTCAGCTTTATCTACGCATCGGAGTAACACACAATCATGGCTTCGTTTGTAAAGGATGTCGTTGCTCAGGAAGAACTTAGCAGCGAATTTCCTTAAGAACTTCTTGTCATTCACGGAAGCTCCTTCAGGATAATCTCTGGTCTCGAGATACCTTTTGATTTCATGGAACCAAGGTTGTTCCACTACTTCTTCGGTATTAATCTCGTGGCAATGTGTCGGTTCATCCATTCGCTCGATGGTGATTTGGGGAGCCTCGTTGTCCCAGTTGAGTTTAAACATGGAGGACATTGTGGCCAGAGCATCTGCTAGCTGATTCTCTTCTCTCGGGAAATGCTCGAAGGTAATTTGCTCGAAATGAGGCAACAATGTCAGGACATGTTCTTTGTATGGGATAAGATTAGGATGTTTGGTATCCCACTCTCCTTTGATTTAATTGATAACCAAATCCGAGTCCCCAAATACGATCAAAGATTTGATCCCCAAGTCTATAGCAGCTTGAGACCAAAGATGCAGGCTTCATACTCAGCCATGTTGTTTGTGCAGCTGAAGCAAAGTCGGGCCGTGAAAGGTGTGTGACAACCTTCCGGAGAAATGAGTACCGCGCCAATACCATTTCCGAGTGCATTTGAAGCACCATCAAAGTACAGGGTCCATCGGGATCCCTTTTCGGGTCCGTCATACGGTCCGTCATCTTCAATGTGGTCCAAATTCATGATGTCCTCGTCTGGGAAGTAAAATCTCATGGGTTGATAGTCTTCGATAGCCTGATGAGCCAGATGGTCAGCTAATACACTCCCTTTTATAGCTTTTTGGGTGGTGTACTGGATGTCATACTCGGTTAAGATCATTTTCCATCTAGCTATCCTTCCAGATAAAGCGGGCTTCTCGAAGATATATTTGATAGGATCCATTTTGGAAATCAACAAGGTAGTATGAGTCAACATATACTGTCTTAGTCGGCGAGCAGCCCATACCAAAGCGCAGCAAGTTTTCTCGAGCAGTGAGTAGCGAGTCTCACAGTCGGTAAACTTTTTGCTAAGGTAATAAATAGCATGCTCTTTTCGACCAGACTCGTCATGCTGGCCCAAAACACACCCCATTGAGTTATCCAAGACGGTCAAATACATGATCAATGGTCTTCCTTCGACGGGTGGCATCAGAATAGGAGGTTCTAGCAAATACTCCTTGATTCTATCAAAAGCGGCTTGACAATCGTCGTTCCATTCCACTACCTGATCTTTTTTCAAGAGTTTGAAAATTGGCTCACAGGTAGAAGTCAGATGTGAGATGAATCTGGCAATATAGTTTAAGCGCCCCAAGAATCCTCTAACCTCCTTTTCAGTACGGGGAGCAGGCATCTCTTGTATTGCTTTTACTTTTGCGGGATCGACTTCAATGCCTTTGTTGCTTACAATGAATCCCAGGAGTTTACCGGACCTAACTCCAAAAATGCATTTACTTGGATTCAGCCTGAGCTTGTATTCTTTTAACCTGACAAACAGCTTCTCTAGATGTTCAAGGTGCTCTTCCTCTGTTTGTGACCGAGCTATCATATCGTCTACGTAAACTTCAATCTCATGATGTATCATATCATGAAATAAAGCTACCATGGCGCGTTGATAAGTTGCCCCTGCGTTCTTCAGCCCGAACGGCATCACTTTGTAACAGAAAGTGCCCCATTGTGTGACAAAGGTCGTTTTCTCCATATCCTCGGGAGCCATTTTGATCTGATTGTAGCCCGAGAATCCGTCCATGAAGGAAAACACTTTATGCTGAGCTGTATTGTCGATCAAGATGTCAATATGAGGTAGCGGGAAATCATCTTTAGGGCTGGCCCTATTTAAATCCCGATAGTCCACACACATCCTGACTTTGCCATCTTTCTTAGGTACTGGCACAATGTTAGCGACCCATTGAGGATAGGACGTAACAGCCAGAAAACCAGCATCGAATTGTTTCATTACTTCTGCTTTGATCTTTTCGGACATGTCAGGCCTCATTCGGCGAACTTTTTGCTTGATTGGTGGACAGTCTTCTCTTGTGGGGAGACGGTGAACCACAATGTCTGTGTCTAAACCCGGCATGTCTTCATAAGACCAAGCGAAGATCTCAACATACTCATTCAACAACTGTATCAGGCGTTCCTTAACACTTGATTCCAGATTGGCACCCACTTGCACCTCCTTCCGGTCTTCCTCGGTCCCCAAGTTAACAGTTTCCAATGGCTCTTCATGCGGTAAGATGGCCCTTTCCTCTTGTTGCAGAAGTCTGGCTAGTTCCCTGGGTACTTCACAACCTTCGTCATCTTCATACTCGGCTAGATTGGCTAGATCCTCAGAGTTATTGAAAGATATAGCCGAATAGTCACCCATGGAATCCGGAGTGGATCGGTACCTGCATTGGTGAGTGTGGGTGTGTGTAAGGGATAGCCATCCTTAAACAAAAAATGCAAGAGGAAAGAAAATGAACATAAGCAGTTTATCAAATGAAGAACGTCCAATGAACCATTAAACATGGCATATGAATATGAAAAATAATCAAGACCCTTACAAGTGGACCTACATGCCCCGGGCAAGGCAGGAGGTGAAAAGATAGTGTATGGATTGTTTGAGAGTAAATATTACAGACCAAATAAGAAATGTTTGACAGATAAATTACTGATGAATAAAAGTGATGGGGACAAAGTCCTTAGCCTCCCAATTGCTCAATCCTCCTTTGACAGTTGGATAAATCCACTCTTCAATGTTGCTCTCCTTGTCTTCATCTTCCAGGGCGTTGATTCCGTAGGGAGAGATTTTGACTGGCGCCCTTTCAATCTTCGCACGGCGCATAGCTTTCTGGCCGGCGGCTGTGAACCCTAACCCAAACTTGTCAGTCTTATGCGGAAAGTCGGGTAACTGCCCCCATGCTGAATTCTTCCCTTCTTTTATTGCGGCTCTTGCATCCTCCAGAGATGCCATCCTGGCCATCTGTCTCGGTGTCTCTGCTGCCGACTTTGCTACTGCTATTTCAGGAAGGACTTCTTCGAAATGTTGAAACGGTGTCTCAATGAACTCTCCCTCAACCTCCACATACCGGAAAGAATTTAAGTGGCTAATCATGTACTCTTCTTCGCCATGGACAGTGATGATCTTTCCCTTGATAGGATACTTCAACATCTGATGCAAGGAGGAGGTAACTGCCCCAGCATGGTGTATCCAAGGCCTACCCAGCAAGCAAGAGTATGATGGACGGATGTCCATCACATAGAAAGTGGATTTAAACACCTCGGTGCCTATCTTGATGGGAATTTCAACCTCTCCATGGACCATTCTCTTCGAACCGTCGAAAGCTCTGACAACAATATCACTCAGCTTCAAATCCAACCCCTCACAATCTAGTCGGTCCAAGGCCTTCTTAGGCAAAACATTCAGCGACGAACCAGTATCAACCAAGACGTGTGCGAGAGTGGTTCCTCGACACTCGACTGAAATGTGCAAAGCATCATTGTGATTTCTACCTTTAGGAGTTAGGTCGGCATCAGAAAAACCTAATCCATTGTCCGCAGTCAGGCTAGCCACGCAATTTTGAAATTGATCCGCAGAGGTTTCCTGGGGCACATGAGCTGCCTTCAAGAATTTTATCAGGGCTTTAGCGTGCGCTTCTGAGCAAAGTAGTAGTGCCAGCATGGAGATCTTAGAGGGGGTTTGCCCCAACTGTTCCACCACATTGTAATCACTTCTTTTGATTATCCTCAAAATTTCGTCCATTTCCTTCTTGGAGGTCTCCGGGATCACCAAGGGTTGAGCCCTCGTCCTGACGGGCTCATCTTGGATTCCCTTACCTTTGTCAGCAGCGGTAGGAGAGTCAGTACTAGGAACAACAACATCTTCAATCAGAGGAGTTCTAGCAGAGAGTTTTATTGGTGCAGGGATGACCTTGTCAGCTGATGAGGGTCCAAAGACTGCTCTTGGAGGGGCAATCTCTGGAGAAAATATTCTCCCGCTCCTGGTGATCTTGCTAGTGCCTGTAATGTTACTAATGCTGACTTCATCATCGTCCGAACTTTCTTTGATTATTTCGATTTGCTTGATACCATGGTAGTAGATGTCACCGCCATAGTTCCAAGGTATCGACTTCTCAGAAACATAGGGAACAGGCCCCGACATTGTTATCTTCAAAGGAACAGATTTTGCAGCTGGTGTAATCTTAACAGGCTTTTTGACGGCCTTGGAAAGATTGGCGTGAATGGTTATGATTGAGACATCTTCAGTATGAACTGGAACAGCAGAAACTTTTTCAAACAAAATTTGTCGACTATCCATAAGGCCTTGGATGCCTTTCTTCAGTAGCGGACAATCAAACGGCAGAGAGTAGCAACAATAGCAGTCTTCCTTACATCCCAGGAAGATACCGGCCCTCAACAGATTCAACTTAATGGTTAGCAGTGGAGTAGTCAGATCACTGACATCAGCAACATACAAATCTTCTTCAATGGCGTTGACATTTCGGCCGTGCTTCGGCATGGGTGCAGATATCACATTAGGCTTTTCTGGAGCGTCAAACTCTACCTCCTTAGCCTCTATCAGGTCTTGGATTTTATGCTTGAGTGCCCAACAATCATTGGTGTCGTGCCCGACACTGTCAAAATGGTTGGCGCATTTAGCATTGGCATGATAATGCGGGGAGGATGTATTCACATTCTTTGGTGCCTCCTTGATGGTGGCGAGGTTCAACTTTAGTAGATGGGGAAGCACTTGCGCTGGAGTCATATTAATGCGGGTGAACTGCCGTTGTGGCCGTTCCACCCGTTGTTGACTTGGTCTGGACTGGTTATAGCGGGGCTGCTCACTTGGAGTGTTTTGAATCATTACGGCCCCCACAGTTGGCCGACGCTCCATCTTCCCTGCTCTTCTCTGAGAATATACCATAGCTGTCTCCTTCTTAAAAGGCTTCTTCTCAATAATTGCAGCAGCACCCTTCTGAATCTTTCCTGACTTGATGCCAGCCTCTATTCTTTCGCCTGTTAAGATCAAATCGGTAAACCCCGCGGAGGAGTTACCAATTAGATGATTGAAAAATGGCCCAGATAGGGTCCCAAGAAACATATCAACGAGCTCACGATCGGTTAAAGGAGGCTGCACCCTGCCAGCCAAATCCCTCCATTTTTGTGCATATTCTTTGAATCCCTCACTTGTTCCTAGTGACATACCCTGAAGTTGGGTACGAGTAGGAGCAAGATCAGAATTGTACTGGTACTGTTTGTAAAAAGCGGTGGCCAAATCTTCCCAATTTCTGACACTGGTTCCTTCTAGCTGATAAAACCACTCCAACTGAGCTCCAGAAAGGCTGTCTTGAAAGAAATGAATCCAAAGGTTTTTATCTGCCGTATAGGGTTGAATCTTTCTCACGTAGGACCTGAGATGCATTTTTGGACAGGACAGCCCATCATACCTCACAAAAACTGGCACTTTGAATTTTGGGGGAATCACAATCCCGGCGACCAAACCCAAGTCTTCAAAATCCAAACCCGGTACCCTCTGTAATTCCATGGCGGCCAATCTGTCTTCTAACCCTTTGTATTTATCATCAGCTGGAGGGTATTGCTGGTCAGAATAATCTTCATCCTCTTCAACCTCTTCTTCTTCCGCATCAGACTCGGAAGGCACCACAGCTCCATCTCTCTTACTGGTCCCTTCATTAGAAGTAGGAGGAAATTCAAGCACTCTTCGAGCTTCTCCGTCAAATCTTCTCCCCAAAGTAGCCACCCCGAGTCTCTTTTTCTTCTTCTTCACTGGGTCTTTGTTCCCCAATTGAGTCTTGATATCCTCTTGACCTTTAGCCAAGGTCATCAGGAGTTGCTGGAACTGTGCATTCTGAGCTTGTAGGTCTTTGACTGTTTGCTCGAGATCCATCCTACTGAAATAAACAGCAGACATATAAGTAAACCTGGAGCGAGACCTGCTTATGCACATGATGAATGGTATGCTTATGTATGCAATGCATTCAAGGATTTAGAACATTCAAAATTGTTTCAGACAAAGAAGAACGCACGTCATATTAATAAGAAGAAATTTGTTAGTACATAAATGCCCCATGGGCCAAATATTACAAAATAAACTTCTTAAGGAAAAAAGACATTGCGCATCCTCTTTGGTGCGATGTAGGTATTGAGGGTCTCTTACTCGTGGAGTCGGCGGGTAAGCTCTAGAACCTTCTTTTCACTGGCATAGTAGCTAGCTTCAAAAGTATTCCGTTCCTCCTTGAGCTGAATCCAACTTTTCTGCATTTCCTCCCACGATGTAGGCATGTCTGGATGTAGGATGGTGTAGGGAACCTCTCCTTCATTGACGGGCTCAATGATTACCGGGAGAATGGAGGGGTAAGGCATCATTAGACTTTGGGCTCGGGCTCGTACCCACTTGAGATAAGGCTCAAGAGGGATGGAGTTCTTGTGTCCCAGAGTCTTGCTATCAACCTTGTTGAGTTTTCCCCAAGCTCTGATGAATCTTTGGCGAAGTCCTTGCGCATCGTTGTCGAAGTCAAAAACTAGGTTAGGAATCAACATGTCATGAGGGCCATCCCTCCGTGCATATCCAAATTGCCTCAAAGCTAGGCAAGGGTTGTAGGTGATACCTCCCCTGATTCCAAGTAAAGGAACATTAGGAAATTCTCCACAACGATCGACGATGATGACATTTTCTCTGGACCGAGAACACCAATGTACATCAGAGTGAGTAAGAGTCATCAACCGTTGGGACCACCTTGAGCCTTGGTCATTCTTCAAGACAGATTGCGGAAGGTGCGAAATAAACCACCTCGCAAGGATAGGAGTACAGCACATGAGAACACCCCTCTTTCTCATTGTTCGTGTGTAAAATGAGTGAAGAATGTCCCCAAGCAATGTTGGTATTGGATTTCTGGACAAGAAGATTTTGACGGCGTTGACATCTACCAATTGGTCGGGATTTGGGAACAAGACCAACCCATAGATAAGGAGTGCCACAATTTCTTCAAAGGCTTGAAGGTCCAATGAATTCCAACATTCTTGTGCCTTCTCAAACAAGAATTTTGCTAAGAATCCTTTGATGCCGCTTCTGGTTTCCTAATGCCCCTTGATGTCGGATGGTTGTAGATGTAATGCTCGAGCAACATCTTCCGGCTTTGGTTCCTTCTCTGTACCGTTGAATGGTAGTTGATTAAGGATAGGGAGTTTTAGAAGTTGAGAAAACTCCTCCAAAGTGGGTACCAACTGATAATCAGGGAAAGTGAAGCAGTGGTGAAGAGGGTCAAAGAATTGGAATAGAACTTTCATCATGTCTTCTTCAATGTTGGTGTTGACTAGGCTGAGCAGCCTGCCATGTCTTTCACTGAAAGATGAATTTTCCGGAATTCTTGAAGTGATCTCCTTGAGTTGAGGAGGGATTCTCACAAGATTGACTTGAATGGTATTTCTGTGAGGAACTTCCATGACCTACAAAACAGGAACAAAGATGAAGATCCAAACCCTTGAAATGGTTAGTAAATGCATATGATGTTTCATGATGTTTATGATGTATGCACAAAACATATGTACAAGCAAATCACACCAAACCCTAGTTTCAGGCTTGCATGGGGTTTCATAGGTAAGTACCCTCTTGAGTGTAGTTGGCTTAAAAACCTGTCCTATAAATAGTAACCGGGTTCTAAGGAGATCAATATCACGGGATTGTTTTCATTGTTCATTGTTTTGGTTTAGCCACTTAACTAGCGACCAAAATATTCCAAGAAAACAACCCTCAATGAGTGTAGTATCGAGTATCTACCAACTTCGGACTGCACCAAAGCCGGTCATCTCACTACCCCTAATAAAAGGCCAAGATGGTCAAGTAAGGTTCTAGGTCATTAGTGCTTAGTGACATCACTCAGCGGCCCCGTACTCTCCTTGATTGAACTCAAGGGTTACCGGTACTCACAAATATGTCGCACTAATATAGCTATTGCTTAGACCGTGTCGGTATACCCCGCACAGTTTCCACAACGTATTGCTATCTATGAATGTTTCCCAAAATCCGGGTGTAGGATTGCAAACCCAAACAATAGAGCCAAAAGTATAAAGCAAACAAATCAAACAATTAGTCATGCAAGAGGATGATCTAAGCCCTAAGGTTACTCCACTTTTAACATTTCCCCAGCAGAGTCGCCAGTTCTGTGATACGGTGGGAGAACTGACTAGGGTTTTGCGTTTGTTTTCGCAAATGTTTCGGTTGAGCAAGAGTCGCCACCGACTTTTTATTTTATCCTAAGGAAAGGTTTAAAAAGCACAGCAAAAACCTTTGAGATTTTTCTTGGGTTCGGGGAGTAGATTATAGAAAGGGAAGGTATTAGCACCCTTTCTATCCATGGTTATCCATGGGCTCTTAGGTACTTGCTTAGATCAACTTGCCTTGGTTTTCAATTGTTTGAAATGGTGCTTGGTGTGTGATTTTTGAAATGTTTTGAAAAGATGCCTTGTGTAGGCTACCCTTGTAATAATTCTTTACTCGAATGTTTTACGAAAGGTGTTTTGTCTTTAGAAAAGATGTTTCAAGGTTTTTTGCAAGTTGGTTTTGAAAGTGTTTGTGAAGTGTATTTTGAAATTAGGCAAGTGTTTTCTTTGCAAATAGACAAGTACTTAAGAGTTTATCTACCCTAAAGTTTTCTCAAAGATTTTTGTTATGTTTTAAACCTTTTGACAATCTTGTTCCACCATTGCATTTGGTGGACAATCTTGTCTTAGGAGGTGAAAGGGACAGGCGCGGGTCATCGTTTAGACCATAATTGCAATAGTGTTAAATGTCTTTGGGCAATTTTTTTTTTCTTTAAAAAGGGACTTGATCATTCATTTAGGCAACATTTTGAGGGACCATGATCATTTGATTGTTTGTTTTACCCAAAGAAGTTCAACATACAATATGGCCCAATTTATTTGAAGGCAACAAAGTGGAATACCCTAGGGGTGCAAGTGTGAAATGTGTTGTCCATTTTCATTCTTTTTTTTTGTCTTGTATTAGGTCAAACTATTTTTTGTTCATTTTATTCGCATGCAAACCCTAATTCTAGCATTGTATATTTAGAAAGCGATAAAGTGCGAAATTTAAATTCCTACGCTATTACAACACAATAATATGGGGAGGGGGGTACAATGTTTCAAATGGGGATATTTAGACAAGAATTTAAACCTAACTATTACATCATTTTCTTTAAATATTTACAAGACAAATAAATGTATAATTAAATGGAAATTGAAATAAATATGCAAAATGTAAAAAGAATTTTTATGTGTATAAAAAAGAAATATTATTTATGTGAAATAAAAAGAGAAAAAATAAAAAAAAGGATTATTTTTGGAGTATTTTCAATTTTAGGGCAAAACCCTAATTTTAATCAAATTAGTTATTTAATATTTGTAATATTGACTATTTATATACAAAAATAAGATAAAAATATAATATACTTAAAAAAGTATTTTTTAGTATTAAATGTTAAAAAATAAAATATGTACATTTTTTGGTATTTATATCCTAAGTATATTAATATATTTCTATCTATTTATATTATTTACAAAATATGTTTTATATATATTATTTAATAATATTTAATATCTAAACAAAAAAAGTATTTTTTCTATAAAATATTTTCAGGAAGTAAAAATAAGATAAAAGTGTATAAAAAATATATTTGTGCTATTTTTGTATTTTTAAACAAAAGGTATATATTTATTCATTTATGTTCAAACTAAAAGAAAAAATCAAATAAATACCTAATAAAATCAAAAATGGTGAGAAAAAATATTTTTAAATTTTTAATATGCTGAGAAAAAATAAATGAGTCAATTAAAAAAGGAAAAAATCAAAAATCATCAAAAATAAAGCAAATGGGCTCAGGGGGTGTAAAACCAAAAGGGTGGTGCAAAGAGGAAAGTCAACATAAGCCCAGCCCATGAAGACCTTTCTTCAACCTCTGAACAACAATATTCAAAAAACGCGCGCCCTGTTCTTCATCTTCTAACTCCTGATTCCTGGCTCATTAATGAAAACTCATAACATGAAAAACGTTCAGCATCAAGAGACGAATCTAACCATATGCAGAACTTGATCTAACTCTCTAAGATGAAGGAGAATTTCTTCTCCCCCAAATCCTAACCTAGATTTTATGCCATTTTCAAACCTCAAATTCTCACAGCTCAAGTAAAAGAAATGAAAAATAAAAACATGTACATGTTCAGTGGCATGAGTAGAACATTGTTTATTCACAAACTTAGAGTTAATGATGCTTGATAAGAGAGATAGAAGTTCACCAAGATACATGTTCAGCTGAAGTTCTATCTGGCAATGAGGGAGCTTTCAGTGCAAGGTGATGATTGGAAAAGCTTCCTTGAGGTCCAGGGATGCTATTCCAATGTTTACTTTGTCTTGAAAGCTTCTGAATCGTGCTAGAGCACTTCACCTGCAAAACAAGAAACTGAAAATGGTGGAAGTGGTTAGAGGGATTACAGGTCGTGTTTCAAGTCATGGTTAGCTTGCATAGATTCTAGGTAATGTGTGTGAACTGGTTTGGGCAAGAGAGCTTGAGGGAAATGGAAGATGGCACTTAAACTGCAGGCCTGACCCTGTTTTTGCAGTTTGAGGATGATTCTGAGATTGGGAGTGTTTGAGAGGTGTTAGGGTCGTGCAAAAGCTTGGTTGAGATGTCTTGAGTATGTTTGATAAGTTCACTTAAGGGTTTGTAAGCTGATATGAGAGTTGGTTTGAGTTATGATGTGTTTCTTACACTTTAAGCAAGCAATGGTTACTTTGTGCCTCTAGCCTGTACAGGCCCTCACACTATGCTGCATAATCCCTCCTTGATCAGTGTGATTAACACATAAACTTGTGCCAATTAGATACGGACTGTACTTCTTGGATTTGTAATTGGACATAAAGCTAACCTTTTCAAAAATGGAAATAGTGCTTTTTCTAGTTTAGGATTAACTCTCCATGTAATGTCCAAATGCTTAGAATAACAACTTGGCACAATGGTTTTGCATTTAATTTTTGAGTGTCAAAGGGTTTTAGGACCTGTAACTTAGCACAAACTAAGTTGACTTGAAAATGGCCTAAGTTATGAACATGTTTTGGTCAAGAACAAAAGTGAATTTTTGCCATATTGTGAAATTCGATTCTCTCAAGTCATGAGGTTGTTTGAGAAGTTCTTGGACATTTTGGAAAGCTTGGAATGAGTACTACAATCCATATTTGAAATGCAAATTGAAATTCCAAGTGGAAGTGTATGGAAAATGGCCTTGAAGTTGGGTAGAAAACCTTGTCAAAATAGGTTAAATTTTCACTAAGTTAAGAATGGTTTAGTGCCCTTATTCAAAAATTTGTAACTTGAGATACAAG
This sequence comes from Vicia faba, assembly GCA_948472305.1. NCBI lineage: Eukaryota > Viridiplantae > Streptophyta > Magnoliopsida > Fabales > Fabaceae > Vicia > Vicia faba. Next base: position 86,823,792 of record OX451738.1, on the reverse strand, counting down.
CCTCAAATGGGAAAACTTTGTGAATAAAAGTTGTAGATTATTCAACAAGCTACAACTTTCATGTTTTGACTTTTGTTTGAATCCAAATGGATCTTAGTGAGAAAGTGGGGCAAAGTTGGGGGAAAATTAGGGTTTTTCATAACTTAGAAAAATTCTAAGTTATGAAAAATTCTAATTTCTAACTCTAATTTGCATTTTGTGATTTCTTGGTGAACAAGTTTCATGATTTGGCATGTTTTGATGAAAAATGAATCTTGACTCTTGATTTTGACCAAAAAGTCAAAGTTTGACTTTTCAGTATACAGTCAAAATTGATCAATTGACTGGGAAATTCAACTGTCAATCTTGTGTACTTGGGATCTTTTGAGTTTGTTGAGCATGTCAAGATAATTCCATGGGGTCCTTGAGTCCATATATGAGCTTGTTTTGCCATTGGCTAGGTCAAACAGTCAAAAATTGCCTTTGTGCAGTCAAAACCCTAAAAATGACCATTTTGCCCTTTTGGTGATCTGACCAAATTTCTTATGGAATTGTGATCCAAACTTGATCAAATGGTCCATATGAGTTCATAATGTTGATGTGGGTCAATTTTCATGAGGTTTGACTGTCAATTGGCCACAATTGACTTTTTCCCCAATACAGTTGATTTCTAGGTCAACTGTCCAATTGACTGAGCAAAACTTGGAATCAAAGCTTGAAACTTGGTATGGATAAACTTGGGAGTCCAATATGAAGCATGAAAGTAATCTTAGGCACTTTAGGTCAAAACATCTTGGTGCAAACACAAACCCTAATTTGGGTCAATAGTGCAAGGAGAAGTCTTGAGCAGATGAAAACCCTAACTGCATCTTGGGCTTCAAAGGTTTTGTGATGAGAAATCAATGAGAAATGGGAGGGCAAATTTTGGGGTACAACAGAGTCCAATGGTGCTACCCTGGAGAAAGATGTGGATGATATTTTGAAGATTATCAAAATGAGCGACTATAGAATTGTAGATCAGCTATTGCTGACTCCTTCAAAGATATCTATCCTAGCCTTGTTGATGAATTATGCTGCCCATAGAGAATCATTAATGCGGGTGTTGGACCAAGCCTTCATGGAATATGATATGTCGTTAGATCAATTCAGTAGTGTGGTAGGTAATATTACATCTTGTAATAACCTAAGCTTTTGCGATGATGAATTGTCGGACGAAGGGAGGAATCACAATCTAGCTTTCCATATATATATATGAACTGTAAAAGTGATTCATTGTAAAATATGTTGATTGATAATGGGTCTGCCTTAAATGTTATACCAAAGAGCATGTTGATGAAGTTGAAATATCAAGGGGCTCCCATGCGCCCAAGTGGTATTATTGTAAAAGCTTTCGATGGATCAAGGAAGTCAGTTATCAGGGAAGTGGATCTGCCTATTCACATAGGCCTGCACCTTTTCCAGATCACTTTCCAAGTCATGGATATTGTGCCCGCATATAGTTGTCTTCTGGGAAGGCCATGGATACACAAAGCAGGGGTTGTCACTTCAACTCTACACCAAAAGCTGAAGTTTATGCGTGAAGGCAAAGTGGTTATTATGAATGTAGAGCAAGCATTAGTGATTTCTAATCTATCATCTTTCAGTGTTGTAGAAGCAGATGAAGCTACTATTGGGACACAATTCCAAGCTTTGTTCGTTGATAACGTAAGAGAGGATGACAATTTTATGACTTCATTCAAAGATGCTCAACAGGTTGTGCACAATGGTTCAAGTAAAGTATGGAGACAAATTGTTGATCCTCTGGTGAACAAGAACAGGGCTGGTTTGGGATTCTCTGCATATAATAGTAAAGTTGAGAGCTTGAAATTAAAGTCTACTGTGAGTAGCTATCAGGATATTTTCCACAGTGGAGGCTACCTCCATCCAACTATTTCTGGAGTTAATGCTATTGTGAAAAATGGAGAAGAGCAGGAAGTGCCGAATTATGTGACCCCTGGAGTTAGAGTCCAGAACTGGATAAGTATTGATGTTCCCACTTGCATCCATGTCTCAAAGTAATTTGTTTTTTTTTATCTTTGCAAAAAGCTTTCACTCTTCCCAAGGTGAAAGTTAATATTGTACGGGCTTATATGGTTGCTTTTCTCATTAAAATCATAAATAAAAATTTGTCTTTGATTCCCAAATTGTGTTTTTTATTTTTTGCTTTTTTATTGGAAATTGGTAATCAGAAAAAACCCTTTTTGGAATAAATAATAATTGTAAATAAATTTGCATAATCACTTGATATATGTGTCAGTTTCTAAAAGCAATCATAAATCACATGTGCAGATTAATTAATAAACCCGTTGAATACAATGACCCTGCACCCTCTCCCAACTTTGAATATCTTGTGTATGGGGCTGAAGAAGAAGAATATGATGAGATTCCAGAATAGGTTTCACGGTTTCTCGAGCACGAGGAAAGTGCCATTCAGCCGTATAAAGAGCCATTAAAGACCATCAATTTGGGTTTAGAGGAAGAGCCAAAGGAAGTCAGAGTTGGAGCATTGTTGCAACTTGATGTGAAGAACAGGTTGACTGAACTATTGAAAGAGTATGTGGACATCTTTGCTTGGTCTTACCAAGATATGCCTGGTCTTGATGTTGATATTATGGAGAATCATTTGCCTTTGAAGCAAGATTTACCGCCGGTCAAGCAGAAGTTAAGAAGAACTCACCCTAATATGGCAGTAAAAATCAAAGAAGAAGTGTTAAAGCAGATTAATGTCGGTGTTCTTGTGACATCAGTGTATCCTCAATGGATTGCCAATATTGTGCCAATATCAAAGAAAGACGTAAAAGTTCACATGTTCGTAGATTACAGATATCTAAATAAAGTTAGTCTGAAAGATGATTTCCCATTGCCACATATTAATATGTCGGTTGATAGCGCAACAAAATTTAAAGTATTCTCATTCATGGACGGATTTTCTGAATATAATCAAATAAGAATGGCTCCTAAGGACATTGAAAAAACAACGGTTATCACACCCTAGGGAACATTCTGCTACAAAGTGATGCCCTTCGGGTTGAAGAATGTTGGTGCAACGTACCAGAGGGCTATGACAACCCTATTCCATGATCTGATGCACAAGGAAATTGAGGTTTATGTTGATGACATGATTGCCAAGTCACTAACCGAGGAAGAACATGTGGAAGATTTGTTGAAGTTGTTTTAATGTTTGAGGAAATATTGTCTCCGCTTGAATCCAAACAAATGCACCTTCGGTGTCTGATCAGGGAAGTTATTAGGTTTTATTGTCAACCAGAAAGGAATTGAAGTTGACCCTGATAAAGTCAAAGCGATTCGAGAAATGCCTGGCCAAGGACTGAAAATTAAGTTAGAGGTTTCCTTGGGCGGTTGAATTACATTTCCAGATTCATTTCCCACATGACTGCAACGTGGGAACCGATATTTAAGTTGCTAAAGAAAGATTAGGTTTGTGTATGGACATATGATTGCCAAAGGGCATTTGAAAGTATCAAAGAATATATGCTTGAACCTCCTATCTTGCTCCCTCCCGTTGAAGGAAGACCATTGATCATGTACCTGATAGTGTTAGATAATTCTATGGGCTATATTTTAGGAAAACAAGATGAAATAGGAAAGAAACAAGATTCCATCTACTATCTCAGTAAGAAATTTACTGACTGTAAGTCGCGGTATTCTATGCTGGAAAAGACGTGTTGTGCTTTGGCCTAGGCGGTAAAATGGTTATTACAATATATGATAAATCATATTACTTGGTTGGTTTCCAAAATGGTTCTAATTAAGTATATTTTCAAAAAGTTGCTCTTACTGGGAGAATTACCCGCTGGAAAATGTTAATGTCTGAATACGATATTGAGTACCTCACTCAAAAGAGAATTACTCTTGGTGTTGTGATTATCACTCCTCGTGGATCATACATTCCTTTTACCTCAAGACTGACGTTTGATTGTACCAATAATATGGCGGAGTATGAGGCTTGTATCATGGGTCTCGAAGAAGCCATTAATCTCAGAATCAAAGTTCTAAATGTATATGGTGACTCAGCTTTGGTAGTTAACTAGATAAAAGGAGAATGGGATACTCGTCACCCTGGCATGATCCCTTACAAATATTATGCTAGAAGACTATTACCCTTCTTCAACAAATTTGAATTGCATCATATTCCGAGAGATGAAAATCAGATGGCAGATGCTTTGGTAACTCTGGCTTCTATGTACCAAGTGAATACATGTAATGATGTGCCTCGTATCACAGTGCGACGTTTGGACAGACCATCTCATGTGTTTACAATAGAGGGAGTAGCAGATGAAAAACCTTGGTATTTTGATATCAAGCATTTTCTCCAAACTCAGGAATACTCGGTTGGAGCATTGAATAAATATAGAAAGACGTTGAGAAGGTTGGCAAGTAGCTTTTTCCTCAATGAATACGCGTTATACAAAAGAAATTATGACATAGTCTTGCTCAGATGCGTGGGTAGACACGAAGCAGGCATGTTGATGCATCAAGTCCATAAAGGTTCCTTTGGTACCCATGCAAATGGACATTCAATGGCGAAAAAGATGCTTAGGGAAGGCTATTATTGGTTGACAATGGAATCTGACTGTTACAAATTTGCAAAGAAGTGCCATAAATGTCATATTTATGCTGACAAAACTCATGTGCCTCCAACGCTTCTCAATGTTATTTCTTCCCCATGGCCTTTCTATATGTGGGGTATTGACATGATTGGAATGATTGAACCAAAGGCGTCAAATGGACATCGTTTCATATTAGTGGCAATTAACTACTTCACCAAATGGGTGGAAGAAGCTTCGTATGCTAATGTCACTAAGTAGGTGGTAGTGTGTTTCATCAATAACAACCTCATATATCGGTATGGTGTGCCAAGCATGATTATCATCGACAACGGCTCAAATCTGAATAATAAAATGATGGCAGAACTTTGCGAAGAATTCAAGATTGTCCATCACAATTCATCTCCCTACAAGCCAAAGATGAACGGGGTTGTTGAAGCTGCTAATAAAAACATCAAGAAGATCATTCAGAAAATGATGGTCACTTATAAAGATTGGCATGAGATGCTCCCTTTTGCTTTGCATGGGTATCGAACATTTGTCTTCACTTCAACAGGGGAAACTCCTTTCTCTCTTGTGTATGGCATGGAAGCAGTTCTCCCCATTGAAGTTGAGATTCCCTCTTTACGCGTGATAATGGAAACCAAGTTGATAGAGGCCAAATGGGTCCAAAACAGGTTTGACCAGTTGAATTTGATTGAAGAAAAAAGAATGACGGCTTTGTGTCATGGTCAGTTGTACCAGAAGAGAATGAAGAAAGCTTTTGATAAGAAGGTCAAACCTCATGAATTCAGAGAAGGTGACCTCGTGCTCAGGAAGATCATGTATTTTAACGCTGATTCTAGGGGCAAGTGGACTCCCAATTTTGAAGGCATATATGTTGTCAAGAAGGCCTTTTTTGGCAGTGCTTTGATTCTTGAAACAATGGATGGCGAGGAGTTCCCACGTCCTATGAATGCTGATGCATCCAAGAAAAACTTCGCCAAGAAAAATAAAAGAACAACTTGCTAAGACGAAAACCTGAAAGGGCGGCTTAGCTAAGAAGGAGCATCTCGGTAGGTTGAAACCTCGAAAGGGCGGTCTAGGCAAAAATTAGAGACATAAACAGAATATAATTTTCCTGGTAGGTTGAAAACCCGCAAGGGAAACCTAGGCAAAAGTTAGGGATTTCTTGGCAAGTAATTGCATTATACAAGACTTGATCATTAAAGCAACAATCTTCTTGGATCCTCGCCACTCTTCAGCCGAAGTCTCTACTCAGGAATTCAAAGTTGTTAGGGAGAATAGTGGTCATTGTATCTCAATGTGTCTTTTCCAATGAATATTACCATTTTCCAAAATTTGTAATCGTCTACGGAGTCTTGCCATTCACAGACTACTATCGTATTAATAAAGTTTGAGCTTTTATCTAATTCCTTTCAATTCTTACTTTATTCAGCTTACAAAGACTTTATTTATTATTGATAGTAATGATCAAAGCAAACAGATTAAATAACAAAATTATTTTTAAAAATACTTACAAATTACTTATTGCATTAGATTTTGTGACGCAAAGAGAACAAAAATAGTGACCCCAAGGACGGACGAACCTGGAAGTTTTGAAAGTTTGTTTTCCCCGGGAAGTTTCTCCCAAGGCACTTTTGTTAGATTGAGTATGATCTTCACGTTTTTCTCAGATAATTGAAGACGATGCCAATTAATGTATGGTGCGGTGATGGGTTTTTGATCTCGTTCTCCCTAGTAAGGCAACCAGACAAAGGCAACGTCTTTTCTAAGAAATGTTGAAATGGTTTTCAACTTTTTGGGTTTTCTCTCGCCAAGTGCTGGGTTTGATTTAAAATACCCATAAGTTTGATTTCTTGTTGTAATGTTTGACTTCTTAAAATCCCTGGATAGGACTATCCCCGTGGAAGTTTCATAATTTCTCCCTGGAGAAGTCGGTGCAATCCTCGCTCTCAGTATTAAAGAATGTATCTTGGTTTCCCCTCGACAATGTGTTTCCCTCCCCATTGAAGCCTATGTGGTACTCCCCGGTGAAGCCCGAAGGAGGATGTTATATCACGATATTTGTGTTGATTTGTTGTTTTGATTTTTTTCCTTCCCAATGAAGTTAAGCCGTGAAATAGGAATTTTTTTCCTCTGTTGGTGCTTACTTTCTCATAGAATTTTCATCATGGATGTTATTTAGCCGAGTATTGACTATACCTAATTGGTTTTATCTGGTTATCCCCAGTGATATGTGTCTATTTTGTCAAGATATACACGATGGCATTCATACATTCATACATACATAAAGCATAGCTGAATTTAGATATTCATTGCTCATTTTCATTTTTTATTGTTGGCATATTACCCTATTTTGCAGAGTTGTGTTATCCTCTCTCCAATAGAGTGTCAACCTTAAGCAGAAAATGTATATCCTTTCAATTACCCCCACTGAGCTATCCCTAATGGAAGAATTTTTCTTTAGCCTTCCTTTAAGCTCATTGTTTGGATAGGATGTGTTTCCCTCTTGAGTTTATTTCTCATGAGGTGTTATTTTGGTTGACTGTTTCATTCTGGTTTATTTCTGGTTTGAATTTTGGGGTCCCCAGTAACAATATTATTATTTTTTATTTCTGCAGGCGTCAAGCCCGTATTTGAGAATGTGCATTTATTTTGCACGTGAAGATTTTATCTCCTCAGCAGGAACATATTGGAATTTCCCCAGGAAGTTCTATCTCTTTCCCTAAGAAACCATATTTCTTTCCTCAGGAAATCATTATTGCAATTCCTCCTCATAACAACAAGTAGCAGGTCTCTTTATTTGAGCAACTTGTACTTCCCCAATAAGTCTTCCAGTTCCCCGAGAAGATTCTGATTTGTTACTCCGATGAATGTTAGCTTTTGTACCCCAAAATTTTCCCTCCCACTTATCAAGAAGTTTCTCACAATATCTCCTTGGGCTCAAGACTGCATTAGGGTTTGATCAGCTCAAGATACCTCCTTATGCACTAATGACCAAAATTAGGGTTTGAGATTTCACAAGGATTTTTGAACTTCCAATGCTTCATATGACTTTCATGGATCATTATGTACCCCCAAGATTATTCATGCCAAGTTTCAAGCCTTGGATCACACTTTTGATCAGTCAATTGAGCAGTTGACCTAAAAATCAATTGTATTAGGGATAAAGTCAACTATGGCCAGTTTACAGTAAAACTTCATAATTTTTTATCCATATCAACATTATAAACTCATATGTATCATCTTATCAAGTTTGGACCACAACTCCTCAAGAAATTTGATCAAATCTCCAAAAGGGCAAAATGGTCAAAATTAGGGTTTTGACTGAGAAAAGGCAATCCCTGGTTTTTGACCTAGAAAATGGCCAATTGGTTTAAGGCATGATCTCAAGAGTATAATTGAATCATTTTAACCTAATTACATGGTTCAAAAAATTGCAAGTCCATTGGATTGACAGATGAATTTTGCAGTCAACTAATCAAAAGTCAATTGTATACTGAAAAGTCAAAATTTGACTTTTTGGTCAAATTCAAGTGCCAAAGATCATAATTCATCAAAACATGTAAAAATATGAAACTTATTCATCAAGAAATAAAAAAGTCAAGATTTCATTTTGAAAAGTCAAAATTTCTAAACTTAGAAAATTTTCTAAGTGTTGAAAATTCATGTTTTTTCATAACTTTGAGCCAAATTTTCACCATGATACAAGATGATTCAAAAGAAACTTACAACATTAAAGTTGTATATCTCCATTAAATCTACAACTTTTCTTCACACAACTTCTTCCAAAAGTGTTTGGATCTCAAGTTATAATTTCAAGAACATAGGGTTATGAAACTAAATACTTAGTGAAATTTTGCCCTAATTTGGTCAGGATTTTGACCCAACTTCATGGAACTTTTTCATATAGTTCCAATGGGAATATTTAAAATAAATTCAAATATGTGTTGTGGAGCATATTGCAAGCTTTCAAAAATGTCCAAGAACTCCTTAAGATCATTCTTGAGTAGGGATAATCGAAGAGATGAAGTTAGGGTTTTGTCACTTGAATTACAAAGCATTTTGTGATGAACAAGAATTCAATTTCAAACCTATGCTGCACAATCTTGTTTTGCAGGCCTCTAAACCTTAAGATCTCTCCATAATCAGAAGATTACACTTGATTTTGAGCTATTATCCACTTGATTCAAGCTTTATCCAAGTTGCATTTCCATTAATGGCACAAAGTAACATTGCCATTCTAGTAAAGTGGCTTTAATCATAAAGTCAACTTCTCTTGAGCTTTGCATTTGTTCTTTCTGCAAAAGCATCCTATACACAATTAGATAAGAATGTTTAAAGTTCCTAACCACTTTAGATAGCCTTGTACCTTTCCTTGGAACAATGCTTGTCAAGCTTGCTTCAAAAACAAGCCAAAAAACCATAACATGTGAACTTGTACTTCTGATCACCCAAGCTCTCAAAACTTTTTTCCTATTCATTGAGACACTATTATGTAACTTAGGACACGATTTTTGCAAAGCTGAAACTCTCTAAAATTCCCTCTAGCCATAAATTGCACAAAAACACCATTTTTGTGCAGGATCTGACCTTGAACTTGTATCTTCTATTTCCCTCGTGCGTTCTTTGGCCTTTTAGCTCCTAAAGCTCCTATACATCAAATATAACTTGTCCTTGTCCCTGTTTCATTTCTGTAACATCATTTACCCCATCTTCTATAACCAAAAACAGAGCATTGCACATTGACTTCTCCAAGTCATTTCAGCCACTCTCAACTCAAGCAAACCATTGCATTAGCTTCCTAGGACCTCAAGGAAGCTAACCTGATAATCACCATCACTTGAAACCAGCTCAAACTCCAAACATGATTTTCAGTTTTGAGGTAAGTTTTCTCAACTTGGAACTCTTCATACAAGCATCATCAATAGTTTATTTATGAATAAAACATGTAGATATCATTGCCCTGAAGCTAACCATGTCCTAAGTTTCCATTAATTTTGCCCGAGCTTAGAGAATTTTGAAACTGAAATTTCTAAAATTTTTAGGGTTCAGATTAGGGCCATTAAAATTCTGGCTTATCTTTGATCTATAGTTTTAATACTTTACATTTCTGGAATCGTGAGAAAATTTGCTACAAGTTTCATGTTTACAGTTTTCATTTTTGATGAGAAATAAGCAAGTTACAGTTGGTCTGGCTGGAGGTTGAAGATGAAGTCTTCAGAACACGTTTTGCCTTACATATTTGTTGTTTCATTTTTATTAACGGATGTATAGCCACCCCAGTGGTAGAAGCGCGCGCCTGTAACCTATGGGACCTGGGTTCGAGCCCCAGTGGTACCCTTTTGCATTTTTTCATATTTTTACAATTCTGACTTTTTTTGTTTGGCAGGCGCTAGGCCCTTTGGGCCTGGCTTATTTTTGTTTTTGCTAGTTGACCTCGTTGTTTCCCATTGACCCCTTGGCCCAAGTTTTATTACTTACTTATTTATTTTATTTTTCTTTTCTTAAATATATTTTCTAAATACTAAAAATCAGAAAAATACAAAAAAATGATATATTATATATTTTAACTTATTTTATTTTATTTTTCCATAAATAAAAAATATTTTTATTTATTATACTTTATTTATTTTATTGAGTAAATCTTATAAACTTAATTAATATCATGATTTTATTTTTTCACACTATTTAAAATACATTATTTTTAATATTAAAAAAATAGAGCAAAAATATTTTATAATTCTATGAATATTTTCAAGACAAAAAATACCAAAAATACTTTTCTTAAACTTATTTTCTTTTGATTAATTAATAGAATTAGGGTTTTCATATAAAATCTTTTTCTTAATAAATTCAAACTTAATTAACTATTTTCTCTATTTTCTTAGGTTAAGACAAAATCTTTTTTTCATGAAAACCAAACAAAATTCATTTTCTTTACATTTTGCATCCTTGTACATTTATTCATTGTTATACTTTGTATTTATTTAATTCCTTATATATTCATACCAATTCAATATGGTTGTAATAGACTAATTAGATTTAAATTCTTGCAATCCCCATTTACAAATTGTATACCTCCCCTCCCCACAAATGTTGTAATAGCGTAGTAACTTTAAAATTCCGCAATTTATCGCTTTCATATACAACATGCTAGTAATTAGGGTTTGTATGGAAAGACTAAAACCAATATCTAGAAAACCCTAATTCAAGACAAAAACAAGCATGAAAATGATACATTTGCACACAAGCACCCCTAGGGTTATTCCACTTGGTTGCCTTATACAAAATGGCCATATTACGCATGTAAGGCATCTTAGCAAAAACAAGCAAATACAAGATCATAGTCCCTCGATGACGCTATCTAAGTTGCCTTTCAAATGATCTTAGTCCCTCAAAAAGAACACTAAGATACCTTACAATATTGCTAATCATGGTTATACGACGACCCACACCCGTCCTGTTTACATCCAAAGATATGGTTGATTACCAAATCAATGGTAAGTCAACAATGTCAAAGGAAAAGAAAATGAACAAGAAATACATTTGAGTAGGTAGATTACTCCTAATTACTTGCTCCATTTCAAAACAAACATCCTTGCTCCATTTCAAAACAAACACATACACTTTCAAACATCTTACAAAATTGAAAACATTTTCAAAAGATCAAACATCTTTGTATACATTCTTACGAACGAGAATCATTACAAAGATTGCCTAAACAATGGCCTCTTTACAAAATACTTTCAAAAACCACACAAAGCACAATTTCAAACAAAACGCAAGTGATCTAGCAAGTAACTAAGAGCCTATAGAAAACCATGGAGGAAAAGGGTGCTAACACCTTCCCTTTTCATAATCTACCCCCCGAACTCAAGAAACAATCTCAAAGGTCTTTCCTGTGCTTTTTCACCTTTCCTTTTGGATAAAAGAAAAGTTGGTGGCGACTACCGCAACATTTGCGATAAAACGCAAAACCTTCAAGTCAGTTCTCCCACTGTATCACAAAACTGGCGACTCTGTTGGGGATTTTTTAAAAGTGGGGTTACCTTAGGGCTAGGTCACATTTATTTTCTTTCATTGTTTGACTTGTATTCTTTACATTATGGTTCTTTGTTTGGGTTTGAATCCTCTACGCGGATTTGATATACATTGTAGGTAAGTAGCAATACATTATGGAAATTGTGCGGGGTATACCGACATGGTCTAAGAAATAGCTACGTTAGTGCGACATATTTGTGGGTACCGGTAGCCTTTGAGTTAATCAAAGAGAATACAGGGCCGATGAGTGATGTCATAAAGCACTAATGAATTTCTAGAACCTTTACTTGACCAACTTGGCCATTTAGGATGTAGTGAGATGACCGGCTTTGGTGCAGTCCGAAGTTGGTAGATACTCGATACTACACTCATTGAGGTTTGGTTTCTTGGGATATTTCGGTCTCTATTAAAGAGGCTTGAGCTGAAACAATGACCAAGGAAACAATCCAGTGATATTGAGCTCCTTAGAACCCGGTTATTATTACTAGGACAGGTTTAAGACAACTAAACTTCAAGAGAGTACTTACCTATAAAACTCCATGCAAGCCTAAACCTAAGGATTTATTTGCTTCGTTTGTATATACATACCTGTACATAACATCATGAACATCATACACATTCACTAACCATTTCAAGGATTTTGGGATTCATCTTTGTTCTTGTTTTGTAGGATATGGATTCACTTCGCAGGAAAACTATTCAAGTCAACCTTGTGAGGATCCCTCCATAACTTAAAGAACTAGATTCAAGGATTCCTGAAAATGATCCATTCACCGAGAGACATGATCGCCTACTCAACTTGGTCACCTCCAGCACAGATGAGGACATGATAAAGGTGCTCCTTCAGTTCTTTGATCCTTTACACCATTGCTTCACATTTCCCGACTATCAACTTGTGCCTACTTTGAAGAATTCTCCCGACTCTTAAGGATTCCCATTCTCAATAAACTACATTTCAATGGTACAGAAAGATACCCAAAGCCAGAAGAGATTGCTTAAGCTCTACACTTGCACTCATCTGATATCACAACTTATTGGGAAACAAGGAAGGGTGTCAAAGGCTTCTTGGCAAAGTTCTTGTTCGAGAAAGCCCAAAATTGTTGGTATTCCTTGGATTTGCAAGACTTTAAGGAAATTGTGGCTCTCCTTGTCTATAGGATGGTTTTGTTTCCAAATTCTGACCAACTCATAGACGTAAACACCGTTAAAATCTTCATATTCTGCAACCCGGTGCCTACATTACTAGGGGACATCTTACATTATTTTCACACTCGCACAATGAGGAAAAGAGGTGTCCTTATGTGTTTCACTCCTCTCTTGGCAAGATGGTTTATTTCACATCTTCCCCAATCTGTATTAAAAAACGAGCAAGGTTCACGGTGGTCACAAAGGTTGATGACGCTCAAACATTCGGACATTCATTGGTGTTCCCGATCCAAAGAGAATGTTATCATTGTCGACCGTTGTGGAGAATTCCCTAATGTCCCTTTACTTGGAATTAGGGGAGGTATCACCTATAACCCCTGCTTAGCCTTAAGACAGTTTGGTTACGCTGGAAGGGATGGCCCGCATGATATGCTGATTCAAGGTTTGGTATTTGACTACGACAACGACGATCAAGGTCTTCACCAGAGATTTGTATGAGCTTGGAGGATGTTAAACAAGGTGGATAGCAATACTTTGGGGCGTAAAAATTCCATCCCTCTTGAGCCTTACCTCAAATGGGTATGAACTCGTGCTCAGAGTCTTATGATGCCTTACCCCTCCATTCTCCCGGTAATCATAGAGCTTGTCAGGGAAGGAGATGTTCCATACACTATCCTACATCCTGACATGCCCACCTCTCTTGAAGACCTACAAAGGGATTGGATACAACTCAATGGGGAGTTAGATACTTTCGAAGCCCAATTCTACGCAAGCGATAAGAAGGTTTTGGAACTCACTAGACTACTTCATGAGGAGCAGACTCTGAATGCCTACATTGCACCAAAGAGGATGCGTACTACCTTTTTATCTTAGATTTTTTTGTATTATTTTTCCAAAAAAGCCATTGATGTACTCAAAGCTTTGATTTATTAATATAACGTGTGTTTCCTTTTTGTCTAAAACAAATTTGAATCTTAAAATCCTTGAAATTATTGCATACGCATTTATCATTCATCATAACATAAACAGGTTTCTTACAACAAGTCTCCTCATCTCTCTACTATTTATTTCAGTAAGATGGATCTCGAGAAAACGGTGAAAGATCTTCAAGCTCAGAATGTACAGTTTCAATAGTTGGCTGAGGAGAAGTCAAAGAAGATAACCATAGTTCTAACCATGGGAAGAAGATTCCAAGGGCATACAAGAAGGGCCTTAGACTTTGCGACGACATCCGGTAAGAAAAACAACCAAGATGGGAAGGGTAAAGAAATAGTGGTCCAGTCAGAATCAGAAGAGGAAGAGGAAGAAGAAGATTTTTCTGAAGAATAATACCCTCCAGCTGATGACAAGTATAAACATCTCGAAGAGCGGTTGAGTGCAATGGAAATCCAAAAAGTGCCTGGCTTGAACTTTGAGGAATTGGGTTTAGTGTCGGGGATTGTCATTCCTCCAAAATTCAAAGCACCTGTGTTCGCCAAATATGACGGAGTGTCATTCCCTAAAATGCATCTCTGGTCCTATGTAAGGAAAATCCAGCCCCATACCGCTGACAAAGATTTATGGGTACACTTCTTCCAAGACAGTCTGTTTGGAACTCAACTTGATTGGTTTTATCAGTTAGAAAGAGCTAATGTTCATAACTGGGAAGATCTTGCTGCAGCCTTTTGCAAATAATACCAATGCAACGCTGATCTTGCACATACCCGTACTCAACTCCAGAGTATGGCCATGGCTTCAAGTGAGGGCTTCAAAGACTATGCGCAAAAATGGAGAGTCTTGGTTGGAAGAGTTCAACCTCCCCTATCTAAAAGGGAATTAGTAGACATGTTTTGGGCACCTTGTCTGGTCCCTTCTTCAATCACCTAATTGGGAGTTCATCGACAGGTTTTACTGAACTGATATTGATCGGAGAGAGGGTAGAAGCCGGGATAAAAAGTGGAAATATTCAAAAGGATACATCCTCTGCTGCTATAAGGAAGCCATTTATCGGAAAGAATGAAGTGGTTGTTGTTTATCCTCAGAGAAATCAAGATAGGGCCGAACGCCGTCCAATGGTGGGGGCTGTTATGATTCTTAAACCTGCGCCTGATCAACAAAGAAACAACCAACCAAGGATGAAAAGACCAGTCAGACAATTCACCAGAATTAACATGACCCTATCTCAAGTATTGCCACATCTGTTAAGATCCAACCTAGTGACCTTGAAAGAAGCTCCAAAGAATCCTAACACAACATCTCCTCACTATCATCCTAATGCCCGTTGTGCATACCACTCTGAGAGTCCCGGCCATGACACTAATAAATGTTGGGCTCTGAAGAACAAAGTACAAGACCTCATTGAAGCCAAAGAGATTGAATTCGATGCGCCCGAAAAACCAAATGTCATTTCTGCCCATATGCCCAAACACTGCCATAATCCTAACGCCATTGAGGAAGATATGTTTGTTACTTCAGTTGATGAACTTGTGACCCCACTCTTGATTATCAAAAAGAATTTATTAAATGCCAGTGTGTTCCCAGGCTGTGATGAAAGCTACCATTTCTGTTTATCCTCACCAAACAGCTGTCATTTGTTGAAAGCAGGCGTTCAGTGCCTAATAGATAACAAGGTAATTTTGTTTGAAAAGACTTTTGTTCCACTTGTTCCTCTTAATGATGTTTCTATCATTACCATTTTCGCCAATTCTTCCAGGGTCTCCACCAAAAGACCCGTTAGAATTACATCAGTTCCAAAAGCAGCTCCTTTAATAATTACAATGCCTGGACCAGTCCCGTATTCGTCATACAAAACCATACCGTGGAATTATGGAGGGGATGTCTACTACCATGGTATCAAGCAAGATTGGCCAGCTGTCGAAGATTCAAGTTCTGAAAAAGTTGACTCCGATATCAGTAATATTTCAGGGACTAGCAAGATTACTCGAAGCGGAAGGATTTTCTCTCCAGAAATTTCTCCCCCAAAAGCAGTTTTTGGACTCGTAATCATTCTTGTTGTTGTTGCTCCTCCAAAGGCTATTCCCAGTCCTACAATTATCTCCACTAATACTCCAACTGACAAAACTGTTACAACCCCTGCTATCACTCCTACTGACATTCCTACTGCCGAGTTAACTGAGACTCGAGGTAAAAGTGTTGTGATTGAGCCTGTCCGGACGAAGGCACAATCATTGGCTATCCCTGAGACCTCCCGGAAAGAGATGGAGGAAATTCTAAAGATCATAAAAAGAAAAGACTACGATGTAGTTGAGCAACTGGGGCAAACTCCATCTAAAATTTCCATGTTGGCTTTACTACTAAGTTTTGAGGCACATGCAAAGGCCTTGGTAAAATTCCTGAAAACTGCCCATGTACCCCAAGAAACATTTGTCGATCAGTTCCAAGACTGCGTAGCCAGCTTGACTACAGATAATGGTCTAGGTTTTTTGGATGTTGATTTAACGCCAAGAGGGAGGAAGCATAATGAGGCATTGCATGTCTCAGTGGAATGCAAGGGCACAACTCTGGCTCATGTCTTGGTGGACATTGGCTGGTCTCCAAAAGTATTGCCTAAAAAAGTTCTTAATAAGCTTGACTATGAGGGATTGACATTGAAGCCAAGTAACATAGTAGTAAGGGCCTTTGACGGCTCAAAAAGGATGGTGCATGGGGAAGTGGATATCCCCATAAAGGTTGGAACCCAAACTTTTGATTCAAATTTTTATGTAATGGATATCCGTCCTTCATATTCCTGCTTGCTAGGCCGACCATGGATCCACAATTCTGGCGTTGTTACTTCTACGTTGCAGCAAATGCTAAAGTATCTGATTCAAGGGAAGATTATAATTATCTATGGAGAAGAGGAGTATATGATCAGCCATCTCAATTCCTTCCGATATGTGGAATTAGATGGTAAATTTATTGAAACTCCATTCCAACACTTTGAAGAAGTACCACAAGATGTGGCAGTGACTAAGGTTGTGTCTCAAGTTCCCAAGATCACAAGGCCTCCACTCCGGATGTCATCTTTAAAGGATGCCAAGGCAGTAATAGCAGAAGATGGGTGCACTATTTGGGGACAACTCCCAGATATCCCATACAAGTCTAACAAGTTTGGCTTGGGATTCACTTCAGTTGCCCAGAAGGCTGTACACCGCGCTCGTGCTAGAGGACCACCCCTGAAGATCAGCAACCGTGAAGTTAACGCGGTAGATGATAATCAAGATAGCTGCAACCTAGAGGATTGGATCTTCCCTACTGTCAGTGGAGGGCTCAGTAATTGGGAGGCTAGAGACTTTGTCCTGATCACTTTTATCCCACAGTAATTTGTCTTTACATTTTGTTGGATCTGTAATATTAAAACAATTCAGACTCTTAAAAACCTTGTGTCTTACCCGAGGCACATTGGTCCATTTGTAAGGATTATTATCTCTTTTCCATATGACATCAATGAATCATTGACGTTTTGCATACAAACTTTGTGCTCATTGTTTTTTATTTTTACATTTTCATTTCTTTCAATGATAGTTATACCCTTACACACACTCGCACTCACAATGCAGGTCTACATCTATTCGGGATCCCATGGGTAACGGTTCAGCTATGGCTCTTTGTAACTCTGAAAATCTAATCTACCAAGCCGAAGACGAAGGTGAGGAAGATTGTGAAGTACCAGGGGAACTTGCCAGATTACTTCTACAAGAAGAGAGAACCATTCAGCCCCACGAAGAACCGTGGATACAATCAACCTAGGTACCGAGGAAGACAAAAGAGAAGTCAAGGTGGGGGCCAACTTGGAACCCAGTTTCAAAGAGCGTCTAATTCAATTGTTACACGAGTATGTTAAGGTATTTGGTTGGTCGTATGAAGACATGCCAGGACTTGATGCAGATATTATGGTGCATCCTCTACCTACAAAAGAGGATTGCCCACCAGTAAAATAAAAGGTTCGTCGCATGCGACCAGATATGTCGGAAAAGATTAAAGCAAAAGTCATGAAGCAATTCAACGCTGCATTATTGGCTATCACCTCCTATCCGCAATGGGTTGCCAATGTTGTTCCCGTGCCCAAAAAGGACGGAAAAGTACGAATGTGCATGGACTACAGAGATTTGAATAGGGCGAGCCCTAAGGATGATTTCCCACTTCCCCATATTGACATCCTAGTTGACAATATGGCATAACACAAAGTGTTCTGCTTCATGGACGGTTTCTCAGGTTACAACCAAATCAAAATGGTGCCTGAAGACATGGAGAAGACAACCTCTGTCACACAATGGGACACATTATGCTATAAGGTTATTCCATTCGGACTGAAGAATGTTGGGGCAACCTATCAGCGTGCCATGGTAGCCTTATTTCACGACATGATACATCACGAAATAGAGGTCCATATGGACGATATGATAGCTAGATCTTAAACAGAAGAAGAGCATCTTGATCATTTACAGAAACTGTTTGAGAGGCTAAAGAAATACAAGTTGAGGTTGAACCCCAATAAGTGCACGTTTGGAGTAAGGTCTGGTAAACTCCTAGGCTTTATCGTCAGCAATAAAGGTATTGAAGTAGATCTTGCCAAAGTGAAAGCGATACAAGAGATTCCTGCTCTTCGTACTGAGAAGGAAGTCAGAGGATTCTTGGGACATTTAAACTATATTTCCATATTCATTTCTCACCTGACAGCTACTTGTGAGCCAATCTTCAAACTATTGAAGAAAAATCAAGTAGTCAAATGGAATGATGAGTGCCACACTGCTTTCAACAAGATCAAAGAATACCTGCAAGAGCCTCCTGTATTGATGCCACCAGTTGAGGGAAAACCATTGATCATGTATCTAACTGTTTTAGAAAATTTGATGGGGTGTGTGTTGGGGCAGCATGACGAGTCTGGCCGAGAAGAGCACACTATTTATTACCTGAGCAAAAAGTTTACCGACTGTGAAACAAGATATTCACTACTCGAGAAAACTTGATGCGCTCTGGCATGGGTTGCTCGCCAGCTAAGACAGTATATGCTGACCCATACTACCTTGTTGATATCTAAAATGGATCCAATAAAATACATCTTTGAGAAACCTGCTCTCTCTGGGAGAATAGCGAGATGGCAGATGATCCTAACAGAATATGACATACAGTATACTACCCAGAAAGCAATAAAGAGCAGTGTACTAGCTGATCACCTTGCTCACCAAGCTATGGAAGACTACCAGTCCATGAGGTTCAAATTCCCAGATGAGGACATCATGATGGTAAACAATTGTGAAGAATTCAGCCCATATGACGAACCTGAACAAGGATCCCGATGGACCCTGGTTTTTTATGGGGAATCTAATGCACTCGGCAACGGTATTGGTGTTGTACTCATATCTCCTGAAGGATGTCATACTCCTTTTATGGAAAGACTCTGCTTCAATTGTACAAATAACATGGCAGAATACGAAGCGTGCATCTTTGGTCTCAAAGCTGCCATAGACTTGGGGATCAAATCTTTGAATGTATTTGGAGATTTAACTTTGGTTATTAGCCAGATCAAAGGGGAATGGGACACTAAACACCCTAACCTTATCCCTTATAAAGAACATGTTTTGACGTTGCTCCCACATTTTGAAAAGATTACCTTCGAGCATTTCCCGCGAGAAGAAAATCAGCTAGCTGACGCACTAGCCACAATGTCATCTATGTTTAAACTTAAATGGGATAATTAGGCTCCCCATATCACCATTGAACGAAGGGATGAACCAGAACACTGCCACGAGATTAATACTGAAAAAGTAGTGGACCAACCTTGGTTTCACGAAGTCAAGAGGTATCTCAAGGCTCAGGAATATCCGGAAGGGGCTTCAGTCAACGACAAGAAGTTCTTAAGGAGATTCTCCGCTAAATTCTTCCTTAGTAATGGAATTCTTTACAAACGCAACCATGACTCTGTGTTACTTTAGTGCATAGACAAGGTTGAATATGAAAGGATCATGGCTAAGTTGCATGAAGGCACTTTTGGCACCCATTCCAGTGGGCATACGATGGCAAAGAAAATCCTATGGGCGGGCTTTATTGGTCTACCATGGATGCATACTACTATCAACACTCTCGAACCTGCCATAAGTGTCATATTTATGCTGACAAGATGCACGTACCTCTGGTTCCTCTGAATGTCTTGACGGCTCCTTGGCCCTTTGCTATGTGGGGGATTGATATGATTGGTGAAATCAAGCCAACAGCCTCTAATGGACACCGCTTCATCTTAGTGGCCGTTGACTATTTTACAAAGTGGGTGGAGGCAGCTTTTTTCGCTTCCGTTACCAAGAATGTTGTCGCCCGGTTCATCAAGCAGGACCTTATCTGCCGATGCGGTATCCCAGAGAGGATCATTACAGACAATAGAATGAATCTAAATAATACTATGATCACCGCCCTGTGTGAGCAATTCAAGATCCAGCATCACAATTCTTCCCCTTATCGACCAAAGATGAATGGTGTTGTCGAAGCCGCGAATAAGAACATTAAAAAGATCATACAGAAAATGACAGTCACATACAAAGACTGGCATGAGATGCTACTATTCGCTCTCCACGGATATCGTACCACAGCTCGCATATCAACCAGGGCAACACCCTATTCTCTGGTATACGGCATGGAGGTTATCTTGCCTATTGAGGTCCAGATCCCCTCTCTAAGAATTATAAAGGATGCAGGGTTGAACGAAGACGATTGGATCCAGACTCGACTTGATCAATTAAACTTGATTGATGAGAAAAGGCTTACTACTGTTTGCCATGGTCAAATGTATCAAAAACGGATGATCAAGGCTTTCAACAAAAAGGTCAGACGCCAAGTGTATCAAGTTGGGGATCTGGTGATCAAACGTATCATACTACCGCAAGGTGATCCCAGGGGAAAATGGACTCCTACATACGAAGGACCATTTGTAATCAAAAACATATTCTCTGGTGGCGCAATGATCTTGACCACCATGGATGGTGACGACCTACCACACCATGCGAACGCAGACATAGTCAAAAGATACTACGCATAAGAGACCCGCTAGGTTAACACACCTAGGCAAAACGAGGGCATCTCGGCGAACCAAAAAGGTTCGGGAAAAAATTAGGGATAAAACAAAAAAAAAGAATATGTACACCCGGCAAGTTAAAAACCCGAAAGGGCAGCTTGGGCAAAAAAAAGATATCCCGGTGGACTGAAAACCTGAAAGGGTGGTCCAGGAAAAAGTTAGGGAATTAAAGCGTATGACTATGTCCCGTTGGATCACCTTACGGACAACCTATAAACTCAGAGGTTCTGATTAATTCAATCATCTTCGGAGGAGGCAACAAATAGACAAGATACTCAGAGATACAAAGGCTATAGCAGAATGGGAACCCCATGGGATTATTACACATAGCTATCTTTTCTTTGTATTAAAATCTTCATTTTTTACGACGGCATTCTCTTACTATAATGTTTGTCTCCTTGTACAAAAATACTTACTCAAAGTCAATACAAAGATACCTCTTTGAAAGTGCAAAAACCATTTGTTTTCTTTAGCTTGTGTTTTGTTTACAAAAACGTCCAATGATTCATTGTTGAACATATGCATTTGAACATAATTATTGTTCACAAATAAACAAAATAAAAGACAATCACTATTGGCTTTAAGAGATAGGGAAATCTCTCTAAGTCATTTTCCATAAAAGTCCCCCACAATGTACAGCTTAATCCCCAGCGAAACAAAACTCCCAGTTATCACTCCCCAGTAGAAGTCACCAAATTTCTCAGAATTCCCTAACCAAGATTTTTCAAACAAATACACGGCATTTCCCTTACAACAAAGTTTATTTATCTAAGGGAAATTCATCAGCACTTCAAAGTTTTCAAACATGAAGACTTATAATCCTCAGCAGCGGACAGGGATTTATTTTCCCCAATCCAACAAACAGCGCAATAGACTAGCTCACATACGCATACATTGCATCCATATATCATAAACATTGATAACACAAATGGAAAAACATGCCAATCTAACTCTTCAGGCTTAAGAAGATTGAACAGGGGCAGTTGTTGTACCCCAAAAGTTTTCCTCCCAAGAAGTTTCTCACAAGATCTCCTTGGGCTCAAGACTGCATTAGGCTTTGATCAGCTCAAGACACCTCCTTATGCACTGATGACCAAAATTAGGGTTTGAGATTGCACAAGAATTTTTGAACTTCCAGTGATTCATATGACTTTCATGGATAATTATGGACCCCCAAGATTACTCATGCCAAGTTTCAAGCCTTGGATCACAATTTTGATCATTCAATTGAGCAATTGACCTAAAAATCAGTTGTATTGAGGAAAAAGTCAACTATGGCCAGTTTACAGTCAAACTTTATCATTTTTTATCCATATCAATATTATAAACTCATATGTATCATTTGATCAAGTTTGGACCACAACTCCTCAAGAAATTTGATTAAAACTCCAAAAGGGCAAAATGGTCAAAATTAGGGTTTTGATTGGGAAAAGGCAATCCCTGGTTTTTGACCTAGAAAATGTCCAATTGGTTTAAGGCATGATCTCAAGAGTCCAATTGCACCATTTTAACCTAATGACATGGTTCAAAATATTGCAAGTCCATTGGATTGACAAATAAATTTTGCAGTCAACTAATCAAAAGTCAATTGTATATTGAAAAGTCAAAGTTTGACTTTTTGGTCAAATTCAAGTGCCAAAGATCATAATTCATCAAAACATGCCAAAATATGAAACTTATTCATCAAGAAATCAAAAAGTCAAGATTTCATTTTGAAAAGTCAAAATTTCTAAACTTAGAAATTTTTCTAAGTGTTGAAAATTCATGTTTTTTCATAACTTTGAGCCAAATTTTCACCATGATACAAGATGATTCAAAAGAAACTTCCAACATGAAATTTGTATATCTCCATGAAATCTATAACTTTTCTTCACGCAACTTCTTCCAAAAGTGTTTGGATATCAAGTTATAATTTCAAGAACATAGGGTCATAAAATTAAACACTTAGTGAAATTTTGCCCTAATTTGGTCAGGATTTTGACCCAACTTCATGGCACTTTTTCATATAGTTCCAAGGTAATATTCAAAAGCAATTCAAAGATGGGTTGTAGAGAACATTGAAATCTTTCCAAAATGTCCAATAACTCCTTGAGATCATTCTTGAGTATGGAGAATCGAAGAGATGAAGTTAGGGTTTTGTCACTTGAATTACAAAGCATTTTGTGATGAAAAAGAATTAAATTTCAAACCTATGCTGCACAATCTTGTTTTGCAGGCCTCTAAACCTCAAGATCTCTCCATAATCAGAAGATTACACTTGCTTTTGAGCTATTATCCACTTGATTCAAGCTTTATCCAAGTTGCATTTCCATTAATGGCACAAAGTAACATTGTCATTCTAGTAAAGTGGCTTTAATCATAAAGTCGACTTCTCTTGAGCTTTGAATTTGTTCTTTCTGCACAAGCATCCTATACACAATCAGATAATCATGTTTAAAGTGCCTAACCACTTTAGATATCCTTGTACCTTTCCTTGGAACAATGCCTGTCAAGCTTGCTTCAAAAACAAGCCAAAAAGCCATAACATGTGAACTTGTATTTCTGATCACCCAAGCTCTCAAAACTTTTTCCCTATACATTGAGACACTATTATGCAACTTAGGACACGATTTTTGCAAATCCGAAACTCTCTAAAATTCCCTCTAGCCAGAAATTGCACAAAAACTCCATTTTTGTGCAAGTTCTGACCTTGAACTTGTATCTTCTATTTCCCTCGTGCGTTCTTTGGCCTTTTAGTTCCTAAAGCTCCTATACATCAAATATAACTTGTCCCTGTCCATGTTTCATTTCTGTATCATTTACCCCATCTTCCATAACCAAAAACAGAGCATTGCACATTGACTTCTCCAAGTCATTTCAGCCACTCTCAACTCAAGCAAACCATTACATTAGCTTTCTAGGACCTCAAGGAAGCTAACCTGATCATCACCATCACTTGAAACCATCTCAAACTCCAAACATTATTTCCAGTTTTGAGGTAATTTTTCTCAACTTGGAACTCTTCATACAGGCATCATCAATAGTTTATTTGTGAATAAAACATGTAGATATCATTGCCCTGAAGCTAACCATGTCCTTAGTTTCCATTAATTTTGCTTAAACTTAGAAAATTTTGAAAATGAAATTTCTGAAATATTTAGGGTTCAGATTAGGGCCATTAAAATTCTTGCTTATCTTTGATCTATAGTTTTAATACTTTACATTTATGGAATCGTGAGAAAATTTGCTACAAGTTTCATGTTTACAGTTTTCATTTTTGATGAGAAATAAGCAAGTTACAGTTGGTCTGGCTGGAGGTTGAAGATGGAGTCTTTAAAACATGTTTTGCCTTAGATATTTATTGTTTAATTTGTATTAACGAATGTATAGCCACCCCAGTGGTAGAAGCGCGCGTCTGTAACCTATGGGACCTGGATTCGAGCCCCAGTGGTACCCTTTTTCATTTTTTCATATTTTTACAATTCTGACTTTTTTTGTTTGGCAGGCGCTGGGCCCTTTGGGCCTGGCTTATTTTTGTTTTTGCTAGTTGACCTCTCTGTTTCCCATTGACACCCCCTGGCCCAAGTTTTATTACTTATTTATTTATTTTATTTTTCTTTTCTTAAATATATTTTCTAAATACTAAAAATCATAAAAATACAAAAAATGATATATTTTATATTTTGACTTATTTTATTTTATTTTTTCCATAAATAAAAATATTTTTATTTATTATACTTTATTTATTTTATTAAGTAAATCTTATAAACTTAATTAATATCATGATTTTATTTTTTCACACTATTTAAAATACATTATTTTTAATATTAAACAAAAGACCAAAAATATTTTATAATGCTATAAATATTTTCAAGACAAAAAATACCAAAATACTTTTCTTAAACTTATTTTCTTTTGATTAATTAATAGAATTAGGGTTTCATTTAAAATCTTTTTCTTAATAAATTCAAACTTAATTAACCATTTTCTTTATTTTCTTAGGTTAAGACAAAATCTTTTTTTCATGAAAACCAAACAAAATTCAATTTCTTTACATTTTGCATCCTTGTACATTTATTCATTGTTATACTTTGTACTTATTTAATTCCTTATATATTCATACCAATTCAATATGGTTGTAATAGACTAATTAGGTTTAAATTCTTGCAATCCCCATTTACAAATTGTATACAACATGCTAGTAATTAGGGTTTGTATGGAAAGACTAAAACCAATATCAAGAAAACCCTAATTCAAGACAAAAACAAGCATGAAAATGATACATTTGCACACAAGCACCCCTAGGGTTATTCCACTTGGTTGCCTTATACAAAATGGCCATATTACGCATGTAAGGTATCTTAGCAAAAACAAGCAAATACAAGATCATAGTCCCTCGATGACGCTATCTAAGTTGCCTTTCAAATGATCTTAGTCCCTCAAAAATAATGCTAAGATACCTTACAATATTTCTAATCATGGTTATACGACGACCCACGCCTGTCCCGTTTACATCCAAAGATAGGGTTGCTTACCAAATCAATGGTAATACAACAATGTCAAAGGAAAAGAAAATGAACAAGAAAGACATTTGAGTAGGTAGATTACTCCTAATTACTTGCTCCATTTCAAAACAAACATCCTTGCTCCATTTCAAAACAAACACATACACTTTCAAACATCTTACAAAATTGAAAACATTTTCAAAAGATCAAACATCTTTGTATACATTCTTACGAACAAGAATTATTACAAAGATTGCCTATACAATGGCCTCTTTACAAAATACTTTCAAAAACCACACAAAGCATAATTTCAAACAAAAAGCAAGTGATCTATCAAGTAACTAAGAGCCCATGGAAAACCATGGATGAAAAGGGTGCTAACACCTTCCCTTTTCATAATCTACCCCCCGAACTCAAGAAACAATCTCAAAGGTATTTCCTTTGCTTTTTCACCTTTCCTTTTGGATAAAAGAAAAGTCAGTGGCGACTCTTGCTAACTACAACATTTGCGATAAAATGCAAAACCTTCAAGTTAGTTCTCCCACGGTATCACATTAGCCTTGTCATTATGGAAGGTAGTTCGTTGCTAAGATTCTGGTACTCCAATGAATGGTAGCCTTGTCATTATGGAAGGTAGTTCGTTGTTGAGATTCTAGTACTCCAATGAATGGTAGCCTTGTCATTATGGAAGGTAGTTTGTTGCTGAGATTTGTGTACTCCAATTAATGGTAGCCTTATCATTATGGAAGGTAGTTCGTTGCTGAGATTTTGGTACTCCAATGAATGGTAGCCTTGTCAATATGGAAGGTAGTTTGTTGCTGAGATTCTGGTACTCCAATGAATGGTAGCCTTGTCATTATGGAAGGTAGTTCCTTGCTGAGATTCTGGTACTCTAATGAATGGTAGCCTTGTCATTATGGAAGGTAGTTCATTGCTGAGATTTTGGTACTCCAATGAATGGTAGCCTTGTCTTTATGGAAGGTAGTTTGTTGTTGAGATTTATTACTCCAATGAATGGTAGCCTTGTCATTATGGAAGGTATTTCATTGTTGAGATCTTTTTCTGATGAATGGTAGCCTTGTCATTATGGAAGGAAGTTCGTCATTGAGATTCTATTGCTCCGAAGGAGTTCATCTGTTTTCAGTCATGAGTATTGACTGCTTACCTTAATATGAAATTTATTGGTATTATCTTACCACTTATTTCCCTGGTGGATCGACGTTACCTTTTTGTTATCTCCTCAATGAGTGGATAGTTTCCAGTCATCTGTCGGTCACTGCTATCCTTCATTTTCTATCCTTAATTTTTGAGTTGGAGACGCTTTATCTCCTATTTGGGATTTACCCCAAGGGAGTCTGATCTTTTTCTCACCAGTGGTTTATTTTCCTGGTCGAGTTTTCCTTTTGAGCATGTTCTATTTACCATATCCCCAGTGGGGTCTTGCGTCCTTTTGTATTTATTCATTTGCATCCATAATCATGAGCATTGCATGGCATCTTAGGGCCAAAAATAGGGCTTGTTTTATATTTAAGTATCTTCAATCGTGTCAACACGAAGATTTTTAACCTCCGTATCTCTGGATAGAAGACACTTAAATAAGGTCAGCTGTTGTACCCCAATTTTTGCCCCTAAGATCCCTCTATCATGTCACATTAATTCAATCACAACAAGATCACACTAGGGTTTGGCTCTTCTCTTTATCTTTAAGTTTTGCTCATGGGGAATCACCAAGCACCTTGACTTGTATTTTGTGATCATCTATGTTTTGTAGTGATTAACTTTTACCTAACAAATACAAGGAATGTTTGACCTAATTGATGATGTTGTAGGTGAAAGCACAATACATTCTATCAAGTTGATATATAGGTTCATGAGTTCATTTTTGTGCCTTCTTCAGCAAAGCTTCATTGAGGTTCAAGCTTCACTATTGAAGATATTTTGAAATAACATCATGACAAAGTCTATTATGATTCATCATACCTTAAGTTGTCAAAAATATTTCAAAGGTACAAGGGTTGATTGAAGAAGTTTGACATAGTTGGACAAGTCTTTGTTTCCATTGATCACAAGTGCATATCTCCTTCAATTCTCAAGATTTTGAAGTGGAATTGGTTTCTATGGTTTCTCCTTATCATCCTCAACAACTTATATTTACATTACAAAATTATTTGTGCAAGAAAGTTAATCAAAATTGCAAAGGTTTCTCAAAGCATTTTGTTGCTCTAGGATCTGTGGTTTTGAAATTCAAAGGGGTATATCTTGCTTATCTTTTGGTATTTTTGGGTAATTACAAAAACATGCTTCTCTTAAAAGGGTTATTAACAAATCACTTCAAAATTTTCAAGGAAAGTTTGTGTGGAAGATACCTAATGATGAAGAAAGATTACAAGTCCTCTAGATGAACTATCAAATTCCCACATGTGACTTCAAAAGATCATAACTTGATCAATTTTTATCACCTTGAGCCCATTACTTTTCCACATTGATCTTAGAGATGTGAACTTCAACCTTTCTTTTAAGTGAAAAGTGTGAAAATGGGTGGAAGATTCCCTAAGGATGCAAAAGATTATAGGCAATCTCATGGATTTTCAACAATTTCACAAGGTCATAACTTTTTCAATACTTGGAGTTTTTGAGTGATACAAGTTTCAAAATACTCATTGATATGTCTACTTCCTTTTCTTCAAATATCAAGTTCAAATTTTGAGTAGAAGACCATTTATGAATGCAAGACATTATAGGTCACTTTTTGTGAAAAAACATGAATTTTCTCTAAGTCCACAGAACAGTTTGTTTTTCTGGATTTCAAAGTTGAATAACTTTCAGCTCAAGCATCCAAATGGAACCTTTCATGGCACATTTTGAAGAGTGTTACATGATCTTTCCAAATCATCAAGAATCATACCATAAAGCTTCCTACATTGTGCACACCATGGATTCAAATTCAGCTACTTGAAACTGAGTTTTGCTCTCAAGTCAGAAATGGAAATCCATAATTCAGCTTCTAATGACCAAATTAGCGCGTGTTTTTGATTTAAACAAGTTCAATAAGTTCCCCAAAGATGATTAGCACTTCAAAACGCAAAGAATAGCTGAGTTTTGATGAAAATCAAGTCATACTTCACTGGTGCTCGACCTCCATCCAATTTCCCTCCAAACTTCATTGTTTCCTCCAATTCTCTATCCCATTCAATCCTCTATAAATAGATGACCTTATTCCACACTTTTACAGAAGCTTTGAGATCCAAACACACCCTGCCAAAACTTCATTCGAGCTCTAAATTATTGAAATCGGTTTTTGAATTTCAAGCTTCCTTCTCCAAATTTATGTTCACATTCATCATTCTCCATCATCACACAAGCTCTCCAGCGCTTGAACCAAGTAAATTAAGCCACATTTCAAGCTACAGAAGTTCAGTTTCATAGTGCCATTGTTGGACTTCGTTTAAGTAGAATTCTTAACCATTTGAATCCAAATGAAGCAATAACTTACTCTACTCATCCTTCTGGTCCTCATACTTCTTACCGTTTTTAAATCATTGAGAATTCAGTGAGAAATCTCAACATAATTATGCTCGCTATTTTCTGTGTTTTTGATCCATAACTCTTTTCACACTTTACATAAATTTGGCGCGAGGGGTGGTTAGGGTCGTCTTGAAGAGACGAATCCATTGATGCCAGTCTGAGTTCCTAACTTTTCTGTTTGAAGAAACTCACAAAATCCCAATTGAAGGGTGTCTGGAGGTTGAAGACGATGACATGTCTCGTCTCAACCAATGATAGCACGCCAATTATTTTATTTTTATTGGTTGGCTATTTTCTGATCCAGTGTGGTTTTGAATAAGGTCACTATCAAGCTTAGCGCGTCTGGTCCACTTGATCAGCTTAATAATGTGTATTGACTTTAATCTGATGGTCCACATCTTTTTGGTTTATTTTTATTTTCTGATTTTATATTTTAATTATTTTAAATTTCAAAAATTTATAACTCTTTTATTTTTTATCCAAAAATTATGAAAAAAATAAACAAAAATACCTTGATTTATTTCTTACTTTGTGAATATTTTTTCATATTTTTATTTTAGTGTTTTGATATTTTTCATAATTCTTGCTTTGTTTGCTTTATTTTAAGAATTTTTTTTATTAATAACCATGTATTAAAAAAATATTTCGCAAATAACCGGGTTTCGGAAAAAATTACGCAAATAACCATGTTTGAGATGGCTCCATAAAGGAGGAGCCATCTCATTTGGCGCATCCTCCTATATTTATAAGGGAGGCGCCATCTCATTTGGCGCCTAAGGGCAAATGGCAAGCCCTAAGCCAAATGAGATGGCGCCTAAGTGCAAAATTAGGTCCAAAAAAAATTTTTTTTTTCCTTCCCTGCGCGTTGCGTATTAGACAGAGATAACCAAAATTGATTTTTTATTTGAAAAAAAATAATTACATTCAACTGTTTTACATTTAAATAACAGTAAAAAAATAGATACAAAAAATACTGAAAAAAAAAAGATACATCAATGATCCCCAGGAACCCGGTAATGACCCCCAGTTCCGCATCCCCGTCCTCGCCTTTCTCTTGCTGGGTGCCGTCTCGTTTCCTGTTGCGGCAAGGTCGATGGCCCAGCGAAGTCAATGCGATCCGAATCCATAAAATCAGTAAGATCTCCATATCTCGAAGATCCGCTCTGGTACAGTCGGTTACCCATGCCCTCGAAGTTTGGTCGTGTTGGCGGTGGGTGGGGTTCCATGGTTGGTCGGTAGCATTGGTCGTCTGAGTATGGGGGGTAGAAAGGAAATGGATCTTGGGGTGTTTGGTACTGTGGATGTTGGGTTGTTTGGTGATATGGTGGTTGATGGTAGGTTTGGTCGGGTTGGTCGTAATCTTCTGACATTCCCATATCAGGGCTAAGGCTGGATGTTGAGGGCCCCATATTGGGATATGTGGAAGACTGAAATTGTGTATGGGGTATGTGGGTTTGCTGGTATTGGGGTTGGTATTGTGGTTGGGTTTGAGGCATATCTGGGTATTGGTAGTTTGGCGGTGATTGTGGTTGGTAGTACGGCATTTGGTTGTAGTTGTGTTGTGGTGGGGAATGTGGTTGTGTGTTTGTTGGTCTGTTTCTTCTTGGGGGTGGGTTTGAGGTTGATGGATTTTGGGTTTGTTGGTGGGGAATCGAGGGTTGTGCCCATTGTGTGCGTGGGTCAACCAAGTACCTCGGATGAGACACGTGCATATATGGGTTACTAACCGACCTGTACCACGACATATATTGATCGGTGTGTCGCATGTTACCTTGAGTAAGGAAAACAAGGGATTGCAAGATGTAACGGTGACGCCTTTGCCACATTTTACACCATTCTGGAGCAAAGTCTTTCCAGTTGGTTAGATTCCACTGGGCGTCGACCCTTTTTAGATGTCAGGGGGACAAATCTGTTGGGTCAGTTGGTATCTCTTGGATCATTCCGAACTGCATCTTCACACGGTCGCTGTGGTGCATCTCCACAATGTTGAACCGAATGAGTGCAGTCTTTGCAGTCCAAGTTGCTGCATCCTCTGGATTTGGAGAATGGTCCAAACCCAAATATGGTCTCCAGACGAACTGCGATAAAATTTAAATCAGGTAAGCGCAAAAGTAATGTATAAATAAATAAAATGAACAAAAGTTAAAAGCTACGACTTACGTCATCTGGGCCTAGGTGATCCAACAGATTCCGGTAGAGTGCGACATTGAATCTAGGATTCTTGCCGTAATCCATACCCCTCACGCAGTACCTATAGGAAATGAGAAACATGTTATTTTTAGCATATATTTTGGAAAGAGAAGAATAGTTATAAATGCTATAACTTAATGACTTACTTATTTGCGTAAGGGAAACCAAAAGTGTTGTTGTTGATGGGGTTTAAGGACTCCATCCTCCACCAACCCCAGGCTTGTAGTAAAAATGCGCACCCATAAAACGTACATTTTTCCTTGACTGCGTTTTTGCACAAGGAACTGTACAGGTGGGCTAATACTGCAGAACCCCAACTAAATTTTCTAGTTTTATCAAAATTGGTTAGTAAATGTAAGTACATGAAATTTACACTATTTCCCGTACTTTCGGGAAATAAAAAAGTACCAAAAAGTATCATAATATACGTTCGGGCTTTTACTACTCGGTCATTTTCTGAGGAATTTTCATTTAATTCCATACTTGCATAATGCCGTTTCAGGTCAGTGAGTAGTATTCCCTGCCCTCTTGCTCCACCACCTTCTACCATGTCCCTACCCAACAGTTCTTCACATTGTGAGTTTGGTTGCTGAACCGACCCGTTCACCGCTTTACCGTCAATAGGGAGGCCCAGTAGCATGTAGACATCTTCGAGAGTGATGGTACATTCACCTATTGGTAGGTGAAATGTATGGGTCTCCGGTCTCCACCTCTCCAACATTGCAAGGATGAATTTGGAGTCAATGGTGCAGTTGGAGATCTTTATCACGTGTCCAAAACCTGCATATTCCAGATAAGGGACGATAAAAGGGTCGGGGGCCAGGTATTTGTGCGAACGGATTCTGAATCTTTGTGTATCCTGAGATCATAATTAAACAAGAGTAAGATTAATTAAGATGAACAACACGTTTTTTAAAGTATGAAAAATGTATAACCAAAGAAGAGACTTACAAATGCAGCAATGTTTTCCCTTGTGCCTCTGTGAGTATCTCCCATTGTTAGAAGGGCCATTCTTCAGAACGCTTGAGTGAATGAAAGACTTAGGAAGAAATAAGGAGTATGATAGACTTAAGAAATATTTCGTAGCAGAGAGTGAGAGAGTGAGAGTTGTGTGGGTGTGAGATATGTTTCATAAGGTATGTATTTATAGGCAAATAATTCTGATGTAGTGGTTGCATGCCTGCGAGGTGTCACATTTGCATGCTTAGGGAGTTACACATATGCATGCATGCATTTACAAATAATGTAAGGTGTCACTCTTGCAGGCTAGGTGGCAGCCCATGCATGTATCACGATTGGACAGTAAGGGAGGCGCCATCTAACTTGGCGAAATAGTACAAAAATGGATGTTGTCGCCACCCCATTTGGCGAATAAGAGGTGTCACGTTTTACAGCATTGTCTCAGGCTACGTGACAGCCTTTGGGATTCCTTTCTCTGTTGCATGCAGGGCCATTGGAGCTGATGGGTGGCAGGCTTAGACAAAACTTTTATGTGTGAAGAATAGGGCCAGGCTAGGTGGCAGCATAAGCCCATGCATGTATCACGATTGGACAGTAAGGGAGGCGCCATCTCACTTGGCGAAATAGTACAAAAATGGATGTTGTCGCCACCCCATTTGGCGAATAAGAGGTGTCACGTTTTACAGCATTGTCTCAGGCTACGTGACAGCCTTTGGGATTCCTTTCTCTGTTGCATGCAAGGCCATTGGAGCTGATGGGTGGCAGGCTTAGACAAAACTTTTATGTGTGAAGAATAGGGCCAGGCTAGGTGGCAGCATAAGCCCATGCATGTATCACGATTGGACAGTAAGGGAGGCGCCATCTCACTTGGCGAAATAGTACAAAAATGGATGTTGTCGCCACCCCATTTGGCGAATAAGAGGTGTCACGTTTTACAGCATTGTCTCAGGCTACGTGACAGCCTTTGGGATTCCTTCCTCTGTTGCATGCAAGGCCATTGGAGCTGATGGGTGGCAGGCTTAGACAAAACTTTTATGTGTGAAGAATAGGGCCAGGCTAGGTGGCAGCATAAGCCCATGCATGTATCACGATTGGACAGTAAGGGAGGCGCCATCTCACTTGGCGAAATAGTACAAAAATGAATGTTGTCGCCACCCCATTTGGCGAATAAGAGGTGTCACGTTTTACAGCATTGTCTCAGGCTACGTGACAGCCTTTGGGATTCCTTTCTCTGTTGCATGCAAGGCCATTGGAGCTGATGGGTGGCAGGCTTAGACAAAACTTTTATGTGTGAAGAATAGGGCCAGGCTAGGTGGCAGCATAAGCCCATGCATGTAATATTATTGGCAGCCTTGGGGGGTTGCATCACTTACTTAATTGAAATATTTTGCCTTAGGTTGAACATAACATTCATTCACTTAAACTGTAAAATTTTCCAACCTTCGAATCAGTCATCTAACCTTCAAACATTCCAGCATTCTTACCTTCATATAATCAATAAACCCAAAACATTCCCACCTTCATACCTAAAACAATTCTACACAATGGCCTCTTCACCACAATTTGTTGTCAAAGCACATTTCAACGGTGAGACATACATGTGTCCCACAGTTAGGTTTTTGTTTAGAAACACCGACAATGTCCGATTTCTCTTAAACGAGAAAGCAAATTTCACCTACTTTAAGAAAAGATTGGAGGCCAAACTTGAACGAGGCCCGGTATCCCAAATATTTTATCAGAGTCCAGTCTTTTTTGGAAACAACCAAGTCATATTTTATAAGGTTGCAATTCAAGATGACGAGGATTTCCAGAACATGATTTCCAGCCATGTCTATTCTGGAAACGACTCTATTGAGTTGTACGTTCTGTTTCAAGAGCCTCCGGTGACACAGGAGGTAGAGCCTCCGGTGACACAGGAGGTTGATCCTTTGGAGAATGAGCAAGATGAGGTGGATGCAGTTGATGATGAGGAAGAAGATAACGAGTTAGAGTTCGATGAAATGGTGAACGACGATTCTGACGATGATGGCATCCCAAGTATTCCTACCGACAAAATCTACACACCACCTACGCACATGACAAACTTCAACATGGGCGGAGATGAACCTTCTACGGACTTGTTTTTCCAACCGTATATGCAATCAGATGAAAATTTAAAAGAGAAGGACAAGTTCCGTAATAGAGAGGAATGCATAAGGGCCATCAAAAAATTTCACATGCTCAACTCGGTTGATTATAAGGTGGATCGTGTAAACCCGGAAAGGTACAAGATCAAGTGTGTCCACCCTGACTGCATGTTCAAGCTGACCGCTTCATACAGACTAAGGGGTGACTGCTGGGTCATAGGTTCCATGACTACCCATACTTGTGTAAGTTCCACTCAATCACAAGACCACCGAAAACTCAACCATGATCTAATATGTCAAGAAATCCTACCCTTGGTCAGCAACGACCCTTCTTTGAAGGTGAAAACAATCATCTCCCACATCACCACGGTTTTTAACTACACTCCGTATTACCGTAAGGCGTGGTTAGCAAAGACTAAGGCGATTGAAAGGGTGTACGGAAACTGGGAGGAGTCATACCGAGAACTTCCCCGCTACCTAAATGCACTCAAGACATATTCTCCAGGTAGTGTTTATGTTCTGGAAACATTGCCAGCGTACGCTCAAGATGGTAGTCTACTACATGGCAACGGAATATTCAGTCGCGTCTTTTGGGCTTTTCAACCATGCATCGCAGGGTTTGCATCATGCAAACCAATTCTACAAATAGACGGGACTTGGTTGTATGGGAAGTACAAAGGCACGCTTTTGATGGCAGTTGCACAAGATGGCAACAATAACATTTTCCCCGTTGCGTTTGCCCTTGTCGAGGGGGAGACCGGTGGTGCTTGGAGCTTTTTCCTGAAAAATCTTCGTACACACGTGGCTCCTCAACCAGATCTCTGTTTGATCTCGGACAGACATGCCTCCATTGAAAGTGCCTATAATAATCCGGCAAATGGTTGGCATGACCCTCCTTCTACGCATGTCTATTGCGTCAGGCATATCGTCCAGAATTTCTCGAGGGAGGTCAAGGACAAAACATTGAGGAAAGCGGTGATGAATGCGGGATACGCACTGACACAGCCCACATTCAAATATTACCGTAACGAGATCCGTTTGTCTAACCCAGAAGCCGGTACGTGGATCGACAATATACCGGTCGAAAAGTGGACTAGGTCATACGACAATGGCCAAAGATGGGGGCATATGACAACAAATCTGATTGAATCAATGAATGGGGTATTCAAGGGCATACGAAACCTCCCCATCACTGCCTTGGTGAAATCCACATATTTTAGGATGGCTGGGTTATTTGCCAAAAGAGGTGAAATGTGGTATGCGGTCTTGCAATCAGGACAACTATGGAGTGAAAGCTGTATGAAATACATTAAGGCTGAAAGTGCTAAAGCCAACACTCACATGGTTACACGGTTTGACCGCCATAGCCATAACTTCATTGTGAACGAGACAATTGACCACAATGAAGGCCTAGCAAGACAAGAATACAGGGTCATTTTACCTTCTCAATGGTGCGATTGTGGCAGGTTTCAAGCTTTTCGTATGCCTTGCTCTCATGTCATTGCCGCTTGTGCGCATACCCATCAAGACGCGCTTCAACTGCTCTCAAACGTTTATAAATCTGAAACGTTGCTCACTGTTTACAACAACAACTTTCTTTTGGTGGCAAAACCGGACTATTGGCCTGAATACAACGGTGATATAGTTTGGCACAATGACCAAATGCGAAGGAACAAGAAGGGTCGTCCCAAAAGCAGGCGCATAACAACAGAAATGGACGATCTTGACAGGTTGGAAAGAAAGTGTGGTTTATGCCGTCAGGTCGGACACAATCGCAAAAACTGTCCGAATCGGGCGTCTGGCTCGACCACATAAATTTTGTAATACAATAAATCTTTTCAATATTTGTGTTGTAAACATTATGGGTTTTCCGTTAATAAAACTGTTCACACAATTTAAGAAATTCAATATAGGAAATTACATTAGGGTTTTCGCGTACAACAATGATTAACGATAATCAATATAGGAAATTACATTAGGGTTTTCACATACAACAATGATTAACGATAATCAATCTAGGAAATTACAACTGTTAACACAATTTCATCTGACCCATGCATCATCAGCATTACATCACTGTCTGTTTTGACTTCCTCCAACCACACATTAGGTCTTCCTGTCGCATGCGAGGTTGTTGTTCGTTTTCGCTGGATCCTTCGAATTTTTTCCCCCTCGGCGATGTCTCCATCTAGCCACCGCATCAACTCCCGCTTCAGACGCTCCATGGAGTGAATGTGCCAGAATTTCATTTTCATTGCGGGTTTCGTGGCGGAGAATATAACGTAACCATCTCTGCTAAAAATCATAGGCGACGTCATTACGTAAATAAGGGAGTACAAAATAAAAATACAGTGCGAGAAAGTGTGAGAAATTTCAAAGAAACGGACGAATTATTTATAAAACAGCAAAAAACCCTAGTTTTGCCCTAGGCGCCAAGTGAGATGGCGCCTCCTCTCCTTTTTAAGGAGCATGCGCCATCTCACTTGGCTAAAAGCCAATGGAGGCGCCAAGTGAGATGGCGCCTAGGGCAAAACCCTAGGTGCATGCGCCAAATGACTTGGCTCCTCCTTTGTGGAGCCATCTCAAACATGGTTATTTGCGTAATTTTTTCCGAAACCCGGTTATTTGCGAAATATTTTTTTAATACATGGTTATTAATAAAAAAAATTCTTATTTTAATTGTTTAAAAAATAATTTCTAACATTTTTAAATTCTGGAACTTTTTATAAAAATCATTTTCATTGCTTCTGACCTTCTGAATTTTTTGTGGAATTTTATCTTAATTTTTACTATTTTTGATCTTTTTTCCTTTATTTGAGCAATTTAAATTAGCTTAAAAATATTTTCTGACTTTAAAAAATTACCGAAAAAATAATATAAATATTTGAGCTCATTTCTGATTTTTCTATGGTCTTGTTTAATTTTTCTTGATTATTTTGAATATAATTGCTATTTTTCCTTTTTATTTCATTTTTAAATCATTTTAAAAATCTTTTTTTCTTATTTTAAATGCAATTTTATTTTTTATATATATTCTGGTTGATCTTGGACTATGAAATTTGGATTATGAACTTTATTAACATCATTGGATCCATGGTGTTGAGTCTAACACCATAAAAATGGATGAATGATTATAATAATAGTTTGATTAATTTTTTATTCAAATGTGGTTTATTCATTTCCCCTTCCCTCTTCATCTTATCTCATTCTTATTGTACTAAATATTATTGTAGCATGATTTCCATATCATGTCTCAAAACATATGGTACATAGATTGCTATTGACCGGCCTCAAAATAGGTACGACTTCTATATAAGTGGACTTACGATTGCTTAACATAGCGCTAAATTTTGTCATGATTTAAGAAAATGATCATTCGTGGCCCAAACCCATGTTTGCAAGCCCAAGTATGTTAATTTGAACCCTTTGATCCAATAACATTAAGATTCATTGTTAGGAGGCTTTGGTCCTACCAATCCTCTAATGAATTTTCATCAACTTTGGTCAAAATGGATCATTTAAACATTATTGATCATTTAATGATGCCTTGAGAATTCTTAAATGGATGATATACTTGACAAAAAGCAAATGTAACTTGTTGTTGAGAGGTTTTGGTTCTACCAATCCTCTAATGAGTTCCAAATGCAAGTTTCAAGATGGTCATTCAACTAACCACTAATTTCTAACAATTGACTTTATTTTATGCTTTTACTTTATGCCTTTACTTTAAGCACATTTATTTTAGCATTTACATTTCATGTTATTTTCATCTTTGCTCACTTGAGCATTTACTATTATGTCATTTTAATTTTGCTCATTTGAGATTTTCATTTCTTCTTTGAAGATACTTAATAATCAACTTGAACCATAAAAAACTTTAATATTACTTGGATTACTTGATTACTATCCTTTGCATTTTGGAGACATGGACTTCTTGGACATAGAATTAGGGGCTTTAGCCTATCTTGGAGACCTTGTGACCTCAACTGTTATTTTGTCTGGAGTTCTTGGGGTTTACCCCAAGACATTGGGTTGTTTGCTTGTTTTATGTGCAGGTTATTGTGAGTACATGCTTTGTCTGTGATTTGGAATTCATCTGTATACAGTCGTAACTCTGCCCAATTTTTGTGAAGACTTAATGCAAATGGAGCTTGGTTTTCTTAAGAGGTCTTTTTGTAATTGTTTGTTTGGTTTCAAATCCAAAGGATGGGATTGTACATTGACTCATTGTGTCAAGTGTTGGCTTCTTGTTGATTATATGGTTCTTTTCCCTAGCTTTTACCTTATGCTTTAGGATAGTCCCTTCATCTCCTCCCATCTTCTTTAATTTCAAAATCTTCTCCCTCCTTTTGAAAATTCTTCTTGTTTTAAAACTCGAACCACTTTCATAATAAACTTGGACTTAGGTCCATACATTTTCAAAAATCTTTTCTTAATCAAACTTTAATCTATTTAATAATACTTGGACATTTTTGTGAGAAGACTAAAAGTCAATCAATCTCATTCAAACTATTTTTCCATTTTGGCTTTTATCTTTAAAATTTTCTCGAAAGATTAGACTCTTGTCAATCCTTGTAGAGATGCAAACAACTATACTTCTACAATATATAGTGAACTGAGATATTTTCCACTCAGGTGTTGAGCGAGGCTTTGTTAATTCTAAAATCCAAGCTATATCCTCCACTTTGAGATGATGCAAATTTTCCTTTCTCATGATTGTGGGTAGTAAGTATGTTTTTCCACTTGGACAACGACAATGACGTCTTATCTATTAAAATTAATCAACACACTTGTGTTATAAAAATTTTAAGATGAACTATGTGTACCCTGATCCCCTATTGCACGGAAGATGGTACATAGGCACTAAAGGTTTGCAACCGCGGCAGGTGCAAAAAAATCATAAAAAATACTTATTTTTTCATCTACACAATCTGTTTTATATATACAACATTTTATATCCAAAACACACAGATTTACAAAGAGGTTCATGCGGAGTACCGTAGATGTTTAGGGTGCTAATAACCTCCCTTTGCATAACCAACCCCCTTACCTAGATTCTCTCACCCTCTTTTTGGGTTATTCTCTCTTTTCCCATTCCTTTGGAAAGAATAAAGCACGGTGGTGATTTTTATTTTGATCTGTGTGAGTTAAGTCAATCCAATGGCTTAGTCTTAACATTTCTACTGCTACACTTATACCCTGATGGTACCACATGCATTGAGTTGATGTTGGTCTCATTACATTGCATTGTTTTGAGTTGATGATGTAGTATATGAATGATGGGTTACGTTGAAAAGTATTGTGTGATGTGTGAATTATGTGATTACTACTCCTTAGCATGTGATATTTACCATATCTTTATTGAATGAAATTCTCACCCCTTTTGTGTTGTTGTGTTTGTTCTCCCCTGGGAGTATAGATAATCAGGTACTTGAGTAGTGCTTGGAGTGAGTGTAACATGATCAAGTCCTAGGAGTTGCTCTAATACGTAACACGGGAGTTGAGAATCTTTGTTATGTTTTGCTTTATTTCATTTGTTTCGTATCTTCCATTTTACTTATGTTGGACCACACATTTGTGGAGTTTTATTTGATGTTGAAGTTGTAATGACAAGGAATTGAACTAATTTTATTGTTCCACTGCCGAATTGGTTATGTTTAAATAAAATAAGTAATAAAGTGACTTTAAATTTTACGAATATTTGAAGTATGTGACATTCTGCTTATGTACTTTGATATATGTTAATGTAATTTCTATTGTGGGAAAGTGGGGTGTTACAATTTGGTATCAGAGCAGGTCGATTTGTCCATCCAGGTTGTTGAGTCGTTAGTTTAGTGTGACAGTGAAATATTGTCGATGTTTTTCTATCTAACCGTTTTTGATGTTGTGATGCAAAATAGAGCAATGGTTGGAAGAGGCAATGATGCACTTGCTAATGCTTTGCAGGCTTTGGCTCAGGCAATGCAGAATCAACCTAATGGTGGTGGGAACGATGGTGGTGGGAACGATGGTTTTGTACTCCAATTTGTTTCCCTAAGATCCCTTCATCATATCATATCAATTCAATCACAACAAGGTCACACACTAGGGTTTGGTTCTTCTCCCTATCTTTAGCTTTTTGCTCTAGGAGGAATCACCAAGCACCTTGACTTGTATTGTATGATCACCTATGTTTTTTATTGATTATCTTTTAACTAATAAATACAATGAGTGTTTTCCCCAATTGTTGATGTTGTAGGTGAAAGCACAATACATTCCATCAAGATTGATCTAGGGATTCATGAGTTCATTTCTATGCCTTCCTCAATAAACTTCATTGAGATTCAAGCCTCGTCCTTAAATATGTTTTGAAGTAATATAATGACAAAGTCTTTTATGATTCATCATACCTCAAGTTGTCAAAATTAGTTCAAAAGTACAAGGGTTGATTGAAGAAGTTTGACTCAAATGGATAAGTCTTTGATTTCAATTATCACAAGTGCATATCTCCTTTAATTATCAAGATTTGGAAGTGGTTTTGGTTGATTTAGTTTCTCCTTATCATCCTCAACAACTTATAAGCACATAACAAAGGTATTTGTGCAAAAAATTGGTCAAAATTGCAAAGGTTTCCCAAGGTATTTTCTTGCTCTATGAGCTAGGGTTTTGAACTTCAAAGGGGTATATCTTGCTCATCTTTTGATTTTTTTGAGTCATTCCAAATAAATCCTTCTCTTCAAAGGGTTATTAGCAAATCACTTCAAAATTTTCAAAGAAATTGTGTGTGGAAGAAACTTGACGATGAAGAAAGATTACAAGTCCTCCAAATGAACCCTCAAATTCCCTTATGTGACTTCAAATGACCATAACTTAATCAATTTTTATCACCTTGAACCCATTATTTTTCCATAATGATCTTGAAGATGTGAACTTCAACCTTTTTTTATGTGTAAATTGTGAAAATGGATGTAAGATGCCTTGAGGATGCAAAAGATTATAGGTCATTTCATGAATTTATGCCAACTTCAAAAAGTCATAACTCTCTCAATTTTTGGATATTTCGAATGGTTCAAGTTTCAAAATGTCATTAAAGAGATCTGTTTCATTCTATCTTTCTTGGTCAAAAGCAAATTTCAAGTGGAAGGCCATGTTTGAATGCAATACATTACAAGTCATTTTTGAAGAAAAACTTAGAAATTTTCTAAGTATAGAAAGTCAACCTCTTTTTCTCAACTTTGACTCATCACAATTTTCAGCTCAAGCATCTATTTGATCCCATTCTTTTCACATTGTAAAGCTTATAATATCCTCTTTCTAAAGCTTCAAGAATCATATCATAAGACCCCTTGAGTTGAAAATGTCATGGGTTTGAAATTGGAAATTTGAAACTGAATTTTTGACCAAGTCAGAAATTTGAAACTCTTGCTTTGGCTTCTAATCACAAATTTGTTGCGCGTTTTTTCTTCTAAACATGTTTACTGAACTTCCATAAGTGATTAGTGCATCAAAATGCATGGATTGGATGAGTTTTGATGCAAAATAGATCACACTTTGCTCGTGTATCATGTTCACACGATTTCCCTCCAAACTTCATCATTTCACACGCTTGAACATCCCATTTGATTCCCTATAAATAGAGGGTCATCCCTCATTCATTTTCTCAAGCTTGGAAATCCATAATCACCCTGTCAAACTCTCTTTTGAACTCAATTTTCTGTAACTTCGAATTTGCTTTTATAGCCTTTCTCAATCATTTTTCTTTGTCAATTCACCTTCCTTGAACCTCACTGAAGCTAACAAAAAAAGAACTAAGCTCTAAAACTCCCTGAATCATGCTAGCCAAGTCTATTTTTAGAGCTCTGCAACTTAACTTTAATAGGTAGATTCCTTCACCAATTCTCTCAAACTTTGATATTATTGTGAAGCTCTCATAATCTTGGTTCTAGTTGCAACACTTGTTTTTAACTGGAAGCACATTTTGACCATGAAAGTTCAAATCCCTTTTCAAAACTTCTCTTTCAAATTGTTTGAGCTACAGTTTATATAAATTTTTCGCGAAGGTGTGGTTGTCTTCGTCTTGATGAGACGAAGCGAATGGCATAGGTCTGGGCTTCTGATTTTACAATTTGAGGAACCTATGTTTCACATTGGCTGGAGGTTGAAGATGACCAACGTGTCATCTTCCAACCAATGATGGTGTGCCATTTGGAATTTTTGAAAATCTGATTTATATTTGATTTAGTGCTTTATTCAGTAATGACCATGATATGCACAGTGCGCCAGATCCCTTGGATTTGATTACTAACGCGT
This sequence comes from Vicia faba, assembly GCA_948472305.1. Lineage (NCBI taxonomy): Eukaryota > Viridiplantae > Streptophyta > Magnoliopsida > Fabales > Fabaceae > Vicia > Vicia faba. Next base: position 86,781,395 of record OX451738.1, on the reverse strand, counting down.
TTTGACTCTCATCCATTGGTCCACATTTTTTTTACTTTATTTTATATTTCTGATATTTACATTTAAATTATTTTAAACTTTAAAAATTCATAGAAAATTCATTTTAACTCCAAAAATCTGAAAAAATTATGGAAAATACTTTTGATTTTTCTCTTTCTGATTTTTATTTTTTCACAATTTTATTTTGTGTTTTAGTATTTTTTTTATATTTTTCATTTTATTTGAGCTGTTTTAAATGTTTAAAAAATACTTTTCTTCATTTTTAAATTCTGGAAAAAAAAAATAGGGAAGGATCCAATGACATTTTGACAAATATTGGTGACCTCGTTTATTTTTTATTTCTGACTTTCTTATTTTTTTTATCATTTTTGGTTTATTTCACCTAATTCTTTTAATTTTAAAAATAGTTTACGAGTTTAAAAAATTACCAAAAATTTTATAAAAATATTTGAGTTCATTCCTGATTTTTATATGGTCTTATTTTTTTCTTGATTAATTTGAATATAATTGTCATTTCTCTCTCTTATTTCCATTTTATAATCATTTTAAAACCCTTTTTTTCTTTTTTAAATATAATTTTATTTTTTGTATATATTCTTGCTCATCTTGAATTAAAATTTTGATTATGAACTTTATTAACATCATTGGATCCATGGTGTTGAGTCTAACTCCATAAAAATGGATTAATGATTTTAATAATAGTTTGATTAAATTTTGATTCAAATGTGGTTTATTCATTTCCCCTTCCCTCTTCATCTTATCCCATTCTTATTGAACCAAATTTTATTGGAGCATGATTTACATATCATGTCTCAAAACATGAGGTGCATATATTGTTATTGACCGGCCACAAAATAGGTGCGACTTCTATATAAGTCCACTTACGATTGCTTAACATAGCGCTAAAATTTGTCCCGATTTGAGAAAATGATCATTCGTGGCCCAAAACTATGTTTGCAAGCCCAAGTATGTTGATTTGAACCCTTTGATCCAATAACCTTTAGGTTCATTGTTAGGAGGCTTTGGTTCTACCAATCCTCTAATAGAACTTCATCAATTTTGGTCAAAGTGGATCACTTAAACATCATTGATCATTAAGTGTTATCTTGAGAATTCTTAAATGGATGATATACTTGACAAAAAGCAAATGCAACTTATTGTTGAGAGACTTTGGTTCTATCAATCCTCTAATGAGTTCCAAATGCAAGTTTCAAGATGGTCATCCAACTAACTACTAATTCCTAACAATTGACTTTATTTTTATGCTTTTATTTTATGCTTTTACTTTATGTACCATTTACTTTAGCATTTATATTTCATGTTATTTTTTTATATTTTCTCACTTGAGCCTTTATCTTTTATGTCATTTTTATTTTGCTCACTTGAGCTTCTCATTTCTTTTTGAAGATACTTAATAATCAACTTGAACCATAAAAAAAACTTTAATGTTACTTGGACTATTTGGTTACTATCCTTGGCATTATAGAGTGATAGACTTCTTGGACTTAGGATTAGAAGATGTGGCCTACCTTTAGACCTTATGACCTTGATTGTTATCTTGTCTGGATTTCTTGGGGTTTACCCCAAGACATTGTGTTGTTTGTTTTGTTTGTGTGTAGGTTATTGTGACTTTGTCTTTAATCTGGAATTCATCTGTATACAGTCGTTACTCTGTCCAATTTTTTTGAAGACTTAATGCAATTGGAGCTTGGTTTCCTTAAGAGGTCCTTTTTTGTAGTTGTCTATTTGGTTTCAAATCCAAAGGATGGGAATTCTACATTGACTCACTGTGTCAAATGTTGGCTTCTTGTTGGTTAGATGGTTCTTTTTCCCTAGATTTTACCTTATGCTTTAAGATAGTCTCTTCATCTCCTCCCATGTTATTTAATTTCAAAAATCCTCTCCCTCCTTTTTGAAAACTCTTCTTGTTTTAAAACTTGAACCACTTTCATAATAAACTTGGACTTATGTCCATGCATTTTCAAAAATTATTTCTTAATCAAATTTCAATCAACTTAACAATACTTTGACATTTTTGTGAGAAGACTAAAAGTTAATAAATCGCATTCAGACTATTTTTCCATCTTGGCTTTTATCTTTAAAAAAATTTCTAAAAAGACTGGACTCTGATCAATCCTTGTAGTGATGTAAACAACTATACTTCTAGAATATGTAGTGAAGTGAGATATTTTCCACTTGGGTGTTGAGTGAGGCATTATTTATTTTGAAATCCAAGACATATCCTCCACTTTGAGATGACACAAATCCTCATTTCTCATAATTGTGGGTAGTAAGTATGTTTTCCACACGGACAATGACAATTATGTCTTGTCTCTTAAAATTAACCAACACACTTGTGTTTTTTTTTTAATTTTAAAAGAGGAACTACGTGTACCTTGATCCCCTATTGCACGAAAGGTGGTACGTAGGCACTAAAGATTCACAATTGCGGCGGGTGAAAAAATCATAAGAATATACTTCTTTTCTCACCACCATAATTTATTTTCATACAACATTTTATAGCCAAAACATACAGATTTTACAAAGAGGTTCATGCGGATTATCGTAGATGTTTAAGGTGTTAATACCTTTCCTTTGCATAACCAACCCCCTTACCTAGAATCTTTCCACCCTCTTTTAGGTTATTCACTCTTTTCCCATTCCTTTGGAAACAATAAAGCGCGGTGGTGATTTTTTTATTTTGATCTGTGCGGGTCAAGTCGAATCCAATGGCTTAGTCTCAATATTTCTACTGCTACAAAAAAATGGTGACTTCACTGGGGAAAGATTGACCTCTTACTAGTCCATCCCTAAGTGGGTTGAGCCTATCTTTGTTTATATTTGTATATGTGTTATTGTTTGTTATATATTATATGTTGTATATATGTTTGTTTGGATTTTCCTGGTTTTCAGGGTGCTTGGTGATTTCTCATAACTCCTATACCCGGACTTGGGCAAACTTAAGATAGGACGGGCGATATAGTCATGTTAACGTTGAAGGAGTAATCCCAAAAAAGGAGACATGAGATCCCCCACTCAGTGGAGGCCCCTTTGATTGTAGTGTTATTTACCGAGTAATTTGTAAGACGTGCTGCTTTCGACCTGGGAGCCTGCTGAAATTGAGGACCATAGAATACATAACCCATCTTGGCCTTTTAGGTGGAAGCTATGACAGAGTAATACGAAAGTAGTTGTCACGCGATACTACGCTCAGACGAGTTTTTCTTGAGAATATTACTAATTATCGAGTTAATCAGAAAGTTGGTAACATCCGAAGGAAGGATGTAGACTCTGGGAACCTCTAAAACCTTGTTCAGCAGGTGATAACTTTTAGACCATACCTTATGGTTAGTACCTTCAACCTCATGCTTGTGACGTTGAACCTATGAACCCTATGTTTGTGATCTTGTGTGTGATTGTTGCATCATGCATTCATGCACCCATGAGCATCTCTTAAAGACATTTTATTTCAAGGGACTTAAATGTTGACTCTTTGTGAATATCTCAGGTACTTTTTTACTATGGATTCTGGAAAACAAAATACCAGAAAGTACAGTTTCAAAGATCCTAAGATAGATGAGTTGATGTGTCTAATTCCCGAGATTTAGTGTCCTGCATATTTTCGGAGGAAGTATGGGTCCATCATTTCTCTCATGAAGCTTAGGATGAAGGAGGGTATTCTCTCGACTTTGGTCCAGTTCTATATTCCCATGTATCGATGCTTTACTTTCCCTGATTATCAGTTGATGCATACATTGGAGGAGTATTCTTATCTACTGGGTTTGCCTAATACCGATCGTGTTCCTTTTACTGGTTTGGAGGGGGAGCCAAAATCCCATGAGATTGTTGCTTTGATCCATTTGGGAAAGTCTGAGGTCGAAGCTCACATGACTACCAAAGGAGGGATTAGAGGATTACCAGCTCAGTTCTTATTGGAGAAAGCTTGCTACTTTGCTAGGATGAAGAGTACGGTTGCTTTTGAGGCCATATTTGCTCTACTTGCTTACGGGTTATTCTTATTTCCTAATGTAGACAAATTTGTTGATATCAATGCCATCAAAATCTTTATGATTGGAAACCCAATTCCTACATTGTTGGGTGATTCTTATTACTTTATTCATATACGGGATTCTTATCATGGAGGGATGATCATCTGCTGCATGCCTATGTTGTATCAGTGGTTTACTTCTCATTTGCCTCGGTCTGATGCTTTTTGGGATGTCCAAAAGGAACCTCGTTGAGCTCCAAAGATCATGGAACTTACTCATTCAGATATTGTTTGGTATCACCAGGCTTACCATGATATAGAGATTGTCAACAGTTGTGGAAGTTTCCCCAATGTACCTGTTCTCGGTGCAAAGGAAGGAATTAACTACAACTCTGTTCTTGCACGACGACAGCTTGGATATCCGATGAGGGATAAGCCAAATAGTATTCATTTGAGTAGTTTCTTCCTAAAAGAGGGAGAAGACCATAAGGAATATAGGGAGCATATTATGAAGGCTTGGCGTCACATTCACAGGAAGAGTAGGAAGGACTTGGGACCTAGGGGGTTGTTTCTTTGGAGCCTTATCTTCAGTGGGTACAAGCGAGAACTATTCAGTTGAAGATGTCGTATTCTCGGGAAGCACATATGCCTGATATGTTTGTGAAGACCACTCCTCCCCTATTGGATGATGTGGAAGAGCTCCAGCTTGCTTTAGTCAGGATGCAGCAAGAAAAGGAAGATTGGAAGAATAAGTTCCAGACTCTAGAGGTTTCCTATCGAACAGACTTGAAGGAGAAAGACGACTTGATTGAGATTATTGAGAGTCAAGTTGTAGAGACGATGGAGAGGAAAGGGGATTTATTTTCCTCTAAACCTTAATCAAGCCCTAGTTGCTCACTTCATAATTCAGATGATTGAAAAGAGGTCGCCACTAGGTACGTGGAAGAAAACCAGAGGTTGAAGGCTCAGATTACCAGACTTACGGGGAAGTGTCAGCGTATAGAGTGATCTCCATCAGCTTTGCTTCTTAGGGTTTTAGACTTTACTTTCATCTTGTACTTGGGATTATTGAGACTTGTAATCCATTTTTGAAGTTATTATAATAAAAAATTTCAGTATTTCAAATGTGTTATTACTTTGATATATGCAAAATTGTCTATAAATCTTTAAGCCCCTTGAAATAATAATAATAAAATAAATCATATGCATTGCACATCATGCATCATATTGTACATACTTTTTCATTTTTTGTGTATATCCAGGTGTCTTACTAAGTTTCTTTACTTTGTTCAGCAAGTTGTCTCACCAGTACAATACCCGAGCTAATTTTAGAAGGAAGGTGGATAACCTAGAACAGGGGAATCGCGAGCTGCGCAAGGAAGTTTCTGCTCTGAAGGCCGGTATGGCCAATCTCAATTCTGTAATGGAATCTTTGGTGGCTGCTCAGAATTAGCCACCAATTGTTCAGCCTCCACAAACAATGGTTACTACTGAAGCTCCGACTATTCCTGTTTTTGCCACTCTAGTTGTTGTCCAGAATCGTATGCCTCTGGGATGTCCTTGGAGAATGCCAGAGAACTTTATGCTAGAAGATTCTAATAAGGATCCTTAGATTGCTTCACTTACTCAGACTGATGCTGCTCCCGCACCTCTTATGGTGCATGTTACCCCTGCTGCTAGAAACGAGGTTCACTATGTTGCACCTCCCTCGGTGAATATGGCCTCGTTTACTAATGATGAAGTGTATCGCCCTATTCCTCCATAAAGTGAAAGCTTGGGTTTATATGATCGAATGGACGATTTTCAAGATCAATTTGATAAAATGCAGAAAGACTTGAAGGATCTCAGAGGAAAAGAGATGTTTGGGCAGAATGTGAATGATATGTGTTTGGTGACAAATGTGAAAATACCTGCAAAGTTCAAAGTACCGGAGTTTGAAAAGTACAAGGGCAACACTTGCCATCGTGCTCATTTGGTGATGTATGTAAGGAGAATGTCTACTCATACAGATGATCAACGCATGTTGATTCATTTATTTCAAGACAGTTTAATTGGTTCAGCATTGAAATGGTACATGTGTCTGGACAGTGCCAGTATTCATTCTTTTAGAGACTTGGGTGAAGCGTTTATCAGATAGTACAAATACAACATGGACATGGGGCCTGACCCTGATCGAATCAGGGCCATGGTCCATAAGAACAGGGAATCATTTAAAGAATATGCGTAGAGATGGCGTAAGGTAGCCGCCCAAGTGATTCCTTCAATGGAAGAAAAAGAAATGACAAAGATTTTTCTGAAGACACTAGGTGCATTCTATTATGAGAGAATGGTGGCGAGTGCACTCAGTGATTTTACTAAAATGGTGGGAATGAGCGTCCATTTGGAAGAGGTTGTAAGAGAAGGTCGTCTGACAAAGAGTGAAAGTTCCAACAATATGAAGAAGCCATCATATAGATTTGTTAAGAAGAAAGAGGGGGAGACAAATGTTGTTATTCAAGAGAGAATGGTTAATACTTCTAGAAGAAATCATCAGTGCCATCAACAGGTTGCCTCGGTAACTCCAGTTATTAATATGACTCCAACTACATTGCTTATCAAAGACCAGCCCCTCAGGGAAGTCAAGGGCATAATCAGAGGAGAGAGCCTTTTGACTCTATCCCTATGAGTTACGCAGAGTTACTCCTAGCATTGATCCAAAAAAAGTTGGTCCAGACTAGGCCACCTCCTGCTATACCATCCCTTTTACCTTGGTACTACAAGGCGGATCAGACGTGCGCTTTCCATCAGGGTGCACCAAGGCATAATGTAGAAAATTGTTATCCTCTAAAGTCCGAGGTGCATAAAATGGTTAGATCTAGCCTTTTATCCTTCAAAGATGTCAGTCCTAATGTAAAAGATAATCCTCTCCCAAAGCATGAAGGAGCGAATGCTGTTAACATGGTTGTCGGTTGTCCAAGGGACTTCTAATTTTATGATACTAACTTGGTTAGAGGAGACTTGGTAAAGATGCATGTAGACCTTTGCGAGTTTAGTTATTATACTCATGACCATACTGGTTGTGGTGTCTGAAGTACTAATGTACAAGTTTGTGATAATATAAAGGCTTATTTGCAGGAAATGATGGATGAGGGCCTTATCCATATAATCAGGCCTAGGGCAGAGTATGAGGAGGAAGTGAACATGGTTTTTGGATGTCCTGGAGAATTCAGAATCTTTGATGTGGAACATATGAATGATGATCTCGTACAATTGCATGCTACTTTCTGCCACATGGCTGGTCAGGTAGAGCACCACTATGGATCTTACCGAGTTTGCTGCAGAGATTCTCGAGGATGTTCAATTGTAAGAAAATGTATTCATATGTTATTGGATAATGTAACTACCAAGGTTTCATGCCAAAGAGATGATTACCATGAGGTTAATGAGGTCGAGGTTTTCTTGGATGAGGAAGAATCAGATGATGAATATGCCTCCGTAGATGAATTCTTTTCCTCAAATGAGGGTATGCTCTTCGATGATGATTTTTGGATGTCCAAATTTTTTGAAGAAGGTGTGAATGTGATTGTTCCGTGTTTCAGCAATTCTTCCCCTGTTGAAATTGAATATTGTAGCAAGCCAGTTGTTGCCCCTATGGTGATTTGCTTTCCAGGGCCCATTCCTTACAAATCAGACAAAGTTGTACCATACAAGTATAATCATACAATTTTAGAGGATGGTGTGGAAGTTCATATCTAGCCTTTGTCTAGTGTTAGAAATATTGTTGAGACTAGTAGAGTGACCCGCAGCGGTCGTGTGTTTGCACCAGTTGTTCCAGGAAATGATAATGCAGGTAAAAAGGTTGTGGAAAGTGTTTAAGGTAAGAAGGTTGCAGGGGAATCTAGTGGTACTACCCTGGAGAAGGACGTAGATGATATTTTAAAGATAATCAAAATGAGTGACTACCGAATTGTGGATTAGTTATTGCAGACTCCTTCAAAGATATCTATCTTAGCATTGTTGATGAATTATATTGCCCATAGAGAATCCTTAATGAGGGTGTTGGACCAGGCCTTCATGGAGTATGACATGCTGTTAGATCAATTCAGCAGTATGGTAGGTAATATTACATCATGTAATAACCTAAGCTTTTACGATAATGAATTTCCTGACGAGGGGAGGAATCACAATTTGGCTCTTCACGTATCCATGAACTGTAAAAGTGATTCATTATCAAATGTGCTGATTAATAATGGATTCTCCTTGAATGTGATACCGAGAAGTACACTGATGAAGTCGAAATATCAAGGGGCTCCTATGCACCCAAGTGGTATTATTATCAAAGCTTTCGATGGGTCAAGGAAGTCGGTTATTTTGGAGGTCGATCTGCCTATTCATATAGGTCTGCATCTGTTCCAGATCACTTTCCAAGTCATGGATATTATACCTGCATATAGTTTTCTACTGGGAATACAATGGATACATGAAGCAGGGCCGTCACCTCCACTTTACACCAAAAGCTGGAATTTGTGTGTGAAGGCAAAGTGGTTATTATAAATGGAGAACAAGCACTGCTGATATCTCATCTATCATCTTTCAGTGTTGTAGAAGTAGATGAATCTGTTGTGGGGATGCAGTTCTAGGCTATGTTTGTTGATAATGTAAGATGGAGTGAGAAATCTATTACTTCATTCAAGGATGCTTAGCAGGTTGTGCACAATGGTCCAAGTAAAGTATGGGGACAGGTCGTTGACCCTACAGTGAACAAGAATAGGGATGGTTTAGAATTCTCTGCAAAGAATGGCAAGGGAGAGGGTTTAAAGTCAAAGTCTACTATGAGCAGCTATCATGATGTTTTCCGCAGCGGAGGCTTTCTCCATCTAACTGTTTCTGGAGTTAATGTTATTGAGGAGGATGGAGAAGATCAGGAAGTGACAAATTATGTGACGCTTGGAGTCATAATCCAGAACTGGGTCACTTATGATGTTCCCTCTTGCATCCATGTCTCATAGTAATTTGTTTTTGTTTATCTTTGCAAAAAGCTTTCATTCTGCCCAAGATGAAAGTTAATATTGTATGGGCTTATATGTTTGCTTTAGTCATTAAAATCATAAATAAAAGTTGTCTTTGATTCTTAAAATTGTGTCTTTTATTTTTCCGCTTTTTCATGGAAAATGGTAATCATAAAAAAACATTTTGAGTAAAATAATAGTTGAAAATAAATCTGCATGATCACTTGATATATGTGTCAGCTTCTAAAAGCAATCACATGTGCAGATTAATTAATAAACATGTTGAATGCAATGACCCTGCACTCTCTCCCAACTTTGAATATACTGTGGTTGGGACAAAAGAAGAAGAAGAATATGATGAGATTCCATAAGAGGTTTCACAGTTGCTCGAGCACGAGGAAAATGTAATTCAGCCGTATAAAGAGTCTTTGGAAACAATCGGTTTGGGTTCAGAAGAGGAGCCAAAGGGAGTCAAGATTGGAGCATCGTTGCATCCTGATGTGAAGAACAGGTTGACTGAGCTGTTGAAAGAGTATGTGGACATCTTTGCTTGGTCTTACCAAGATATGTCAGGTCTAGATACTGATATTGTGGAGCATCACTTGCCTTTAAAGCCAGAGTGTCCGCCCATCAAACAGAAGTTGAGAAGAACTCACCCTGATATGGCAATAAAAATCAAAGAAGAAGTCTTAAAGCAGATAAATGCAAGTTTTCTTGTGACATCAGTGTATCCTTAATGATTAGTTAACTTTATGCCCGTACCAAACAAAGATGGAAAAGTCTGCATGTGCGTAAATTATAGAGATCTAAATAAAGCCATCCCAAAAGGTGATTTCCCATTGCCACATATTGATATGCTGGTTGATAGCACAACAAAATTTAAAGTATTCTCGTTCATGGACAGATTTTCCGGATATAATCAAATAAGAATAACTTCTGAGGACATGGAAAAACAACATTTATCACACCATGGGGAACATTCTGTTACAGAGTGATGCCCTTCGGGTTGAAGAACGTTGGTGCAACATACCAGAGGACTATGACAACCTTATTCCATGATCTGATGCATAAGGAAATTGAGGTATATGTTGATGACATGATTGCCAAATCACAGGCCGAAGAAGGGCATATAGAAGTTTTTTGAAGTTGTTTCAGCGTTTGAGGAAGTACTATCTCCTCTTGAATACAAATAAATGCACCTTCAGTGTTTGATCAGGGAAGTTGTTGGGTTTTATCGTCAGCCAGAAAGGGATTGAAGTTGACCCGGATAAAGTCAAAGCAATCCAAGAAATGCACATGCCAAGGACTGAAAAGCAAGTTAGAGGCTTCCTTGGGCGTCTAAATTATATTTCTATATTCATCTCCCACATGAATGCAACATGTTGTTGTACCCCAAAATTTGCCCTCCCATATTCTTCAAGAAATTGCCAAGTCAAACTCCAAAATTCCCCAAGGGTTGCACAGTGTAAGAGCCTCCTGAACAGTCAAAATTAGGGTTTTTGTTCTGATCAAGAAAATGAAGTTTTCAAAGGTCCAATCAAGTCCCACATGCCTATAAACATGGTCAAGCATCCTCATACAAAGTTTCAAGACTTTCAGCACAAGATTGCACAGTCAAAACCCTAATTGCACTACAGTCAACTGTAGGGGCAAAATGGTCATTTGACAGTCAAAAGTCCAAATTTTTGGTCAACATATCATTTTGAAGCCACAAACATCATTTGATCAATGCTTGATCATGATTCTCAAAGCTTGGCTCAAAAATCATCAAGATGCAAAAGTTTCCTTATTTGGACAGTTGAAAAAGTCAACTGTAAATTGACCAGGGCATAACTTTCACATGGATTATCAGAAAAATTCCATCCAAATCTAATTTTGAAGAGAAAGACATTTCCTACAACTCCTCTTCACACTCCAAGTCCAAGAAATGCTCTCACAAAAAGTTATCAATTTCAACATTATAGGTCATTTTCAAAAGTCAACAAAAAGGGACTTTAAGTCAAAGGCCATAACTTGCGATTGGTAAATCAAAATGACATGGGACCAAAGACATTGGTTAGAGGACTCAAAGACCTTTCCAAAATGTCCAGGAACATGAGCAAAGCTTAAAAATTGAGCAAGTTATGCCTTGTGGAAGTTGGGAAATTTTTGGATATTTTGAAAAGTCAACATTGATTCAAATGACCTAAAATTGCTAATGGGCCTCTTTTTCTTCCATAATTCATCATCCAAGACATGCACACGACCATTTGGCCCAAAAGGGAGTTTTTTTATTATTTTTATTTATTTATTTGAATTTTTTATTACAATTAATTCATTTAAACTAAATAAAATATGAAAAAAATACTAAACTAATGAAATCAAATCTTTTTGTGCAGAAAAAACTCTCATTGGACACTCAAGATTCGTGCATAATCATTTTTGGAAGGTTTTGTCATGATTTGATATCAATTTGCATGAAAAGATTAGAAAAGATCATGGCTTAAAAATCAAATATCATATTCATCAATTCATGGATTTTGGACCAATTTTATTTGACCTAATCATTCATACACATATAAGGATGCAAACCCTCATGCTTTTGGACTGGAAGTTGCGTCAGACATAGAAAAGAAAACTTGAGTTTTTGGTGAAAAAACTCAAATCTGAAAACCAGGTTAGAGGACGATTCAAGGCAAAAGACTTGTGCCATCACCTTCCTGATACTTCAAGGAAGGATTTCCAATCGAAATCAATCATTCTAACGCCCTAAATTGGTAACACGATTGCAATCTGTACAGAGAAAATTTCATATTCTTGCATCTCAATTCATGCGCATTTAGCAATTTTCAATATGTGATTTATGTTCATTATGCAATTCTGAAGCTAACTGTGCAGTTTAATTGTGTTTTTGCGCATTATTGGAGAATCTACCATTGTCGTATCTTAGGGTTTGCAGAACTGTGAATTGGGGTTTTTCGTTTAAGGAAAAATTGGCACTCAAAACCTGGACCATTGAATCAATCATGCTTGGACGATCTAGACCCAACCCTCGCGCCTAATTTATGAGTCCCTGGGGGCTAATCGCTATTTTTCAATAGGGTGCCTATGGGAACAGTTGAAAACCGTTGCTAATGGTTTTTATGTTTCAGGAAAAAAAAAAGCACAACGAAGAGGACGATGAAGTGGAAGGCGTTGATTGGATCATTTAAATTCTTCGCGCATTTTTGAGCCACTGACCACTTTTCTTTTATAATAATTGTTAGTTATTACATGATAAACGCGCGTTGGATGGCTCAGTGGTAGACGTGTATGCTGGTAACCCCTGGGACTTGGGTTCGATCCCAGGTCCCCACCCTCTTTCCATGTTATTTTTCAATCAATGTTTCTATGCAGTTTCAATGCTGAAGACGCACCATACGTTCCTCCATCAAGCCGTCCACGCGTTCAACTTCATCAATTCAAGGGCACAGATTTGAGGAGCATGGTACACGTGAGTCAACGCTTGGGTATCTGAGTGGAAAAGTCAGCCAGGCCTGAAGCTCATTGGGCCCAGATTGCTAAAAGAAAAACCTCACAATTGGGGGCAGACCCCCCTAGGTTTGCAATTTTTTACTTTCTTTATTTTTCATTATTTTTACTTTCTTTTAATTATTGTTTTATTAATTAATTTAATATTTTCATAATATATAAAAAAACACATAAAAAATCAGAAAAGATGAAAAAATAATAAATATTTTATTTTAGTATTTTTGTAAATAAATTGCATTAATTAATTTTAGTTATTAAATTAGGTTCAATTGTAATATTTTCATAATAAAAATCTAAAATTGATAGAATTAGGGTTTAATTAATTTTTTATCCCATTTTATTTTCTTTCATGATAATTAAATATTTACTATTACTTATTTTTGTAATTAAATTGCATGTAAAATAATTAGGGTTAATTTTAGGTTAAACTTTAATATGTTTTCTTAATAAACTAAAAACAACTAGAATTAGGGTTAGCATTTTATTTTAATTAATTCTTTTTCATTAAACTCATAAAACACAAAAATACCAAAAACAAATTTCTTTTCCTTTTAATTTTATTAATTTAATAATCGTTTAATTTAATTTAGTTAAAAAGGGTCCAACGCCCTCGTTTTAATTTTAATTCCAATTCGCATATTTATTTTTTATTCTTTATAATATTTATGTATCTCTCCCAAGGCCATGTAACATTTTTATCTGTCGCACTTTTAATTCTTTATTTTTCTGTCAAAATCGGGTTCTGGAAATTTTGGCGATGTGGACCCGCGCCTTTTGTAATAGCTTTAGAACATTACTTTTCTCGCACTTTTAACTATTAATCAAGGCATGCAAGAATGAATGGACAAAAATAAAAACAAACGCATAGATCACTCATAACATGACAAGATAAAATATCTGAATCTGACACACGAATTCACACACCACCCCTAGGGTACGCCTCACTGTTGCCTTGCCTCTCGAAAGGTGATCGTCGAGTAGAGGATGTCTTAGTAAGTCCTCATAATCCGGGAACCTGGCATGAGGGTAGCTTCTAAGGTGTCTTCCCATTGCTCTGGTGATCACCATGTCCCGAACCTCGAATTGACCCTAACACCTCCAACGGTGGTGCTACCTACTTCTCAATGGTGGGATGGCACTACTTTAAAGGACATTTACACAGACGAATTCCTTAGGGTAGGTAGACGACTCTAGATACTTGCTCTAATTTCAAAACAAATTCAAAAATACTTTTCACACCGACACATTTTCAAAAAGCTTTCGAAAGCAATTTTTCAAACACTCTTGAGGACCGATACAAGAGTCGAACTGAAATTTTCAAAGAAACTTTTTAAAACCCACAATTGAAAAGCAAACAAACCATTTTTGAAAACACAATGAGCAAGTATCTAAGAGCCCATGGATAACCATGGATAGAAAGGGTGCTAACACCTTCCCTTTCTATAACCTACCTCCCGAACCGAGAGCAATCTCTTTAAGGAATTTTTCTGTGCTTTTGTCCTTTCCATTTGGAGAAAATAAAAGACGGTGGCGACTCTTGCTTCCGCGACATTTCGCGAACCAGCGTAAAACAGTCAGTTCCAGATCCACCGATCACACATGTGAATCGATATTTAAGTTGCTAAAGAAAGATCAGAGTTGTGTGTAGATAGAGGATTGCCAAAGGGCATTTGAAAGCATCAAAGAATATCTACTTGAACCTCCTATCTTGCTCCCTCCCTTTGAAGGAAGACCATTGATCATGTATCTGACTGTGTTGGATAGTTCTATGGGTTATATTTTGGGACAACAAGATGAAACGGGAAAGAAGGAATATGCCGTATACTATCTAAGTAAGAAATTTACTGATTGTGACTCACGGTATTCTATGTTGGAGAAGACATGTTGCGCTTTGGCCTGGGAGGCAAAGCGGTTGCGACAATATATGTTGAATAATACTACTTGGTTGATTTCCAAAATGGATCCAATTAAGTATATTTTTGAAAAGCATGCCCTTACTGGAAGAATTGCCCGCTGGCAAATGTTATTGTCTAAATACGACATTGAGTACCACACTCAGAAGTCCATAAAAAGCAGTGTGCTGGCGAAATATCTTGCTCACCAATCGGTAGATGACTACCAATCTGTCAAGTTTGATTTTCCTGATGAGTATGTGATGTTCTTGAAAGCAAAAGATTGTGATGAACCTTTACTTGGTGAAGGTCCAGATCCTAAATATCGCTGGGGGCATGGTATTTAATGTAGCAGTAAACGCTTACTGAAAAGGAATTGGTGCGGTGATCATCACTCCACGTGGATCACACATTCCTTTTACTGCAAGACTGACATTTGATTTTACCAATAATATGGCGGAATATGAGGCCTGCATTATGCGTCTCGAGGAGGCCATTGATCTTAGAATCAAGGTTCTAGATGTGTATGGTGATTCGACTTTAGTTGTTAATCAAATTAAAGGAGAATGGGATACTCATCATCCTAGCTTGATCCCTTACAAAGATTGTGCTAGAAGACTATTACCCTTCTT
The DNA here is from genome assembly GCA_948472305.1 of Vicia faba. Taxonomy (NCBI): domain Eukaryota; kingdom Viridiplantae; phylum Streptophyta; class Magnoliopsida; order Fabales; family Fabaceae; genus Vicia; species Vicia faba. The sequence goes on along the minus strand of OX451738.1, from coordinate 86,766,385 downwards.
TAACCAAGTTGAATTCCATCATATTCTGAGAGATGAAAATCGGATGGCAGACGCTTTGGCAACTCTGGCTTCTATGTATAAGGTTAATACTTGGAATGATGTGCCTCGTATTATGGTACAACATTTGGATAGACCGGCTCATGTGTTTATAGCAGAGGATGTGGTAGATGAAAAACCTTGGTAATTTGATATCAAGCATTTTCTTCAGACTCAAGAATACCCGATTGGTGCATCACATAAGTATAGAAAGACATTGAGAAGGTTGGCGGGCAGCTTTTTCCTCAATGAAGATATACTATATAAAAGAAATCATGACATAGTCTTGCTTAGATGCGTGGATAGACACAAAGCAGACATGTTAATGCATGAGGTTCATGAAGGTTCATTTGGTACCCATGCTAATGGACATTCAATGGCGAAAAAGATGCTTAGGGTAGGTTACTATTGCATGACATTGGAATCTCACTGCTACAAATTTGCGAAGAAGTGCCATAAATGCCAGATTTATGCTGATAAAATTCATGTGCCTCCAACACTTCTCAATGTTATTTCTTCCCTATGGCCTTTCTCTATGTGGGGTATTGACTTGATTGGAATGATTGAACCAAAGGCGTCAAATGGGCATAATTTTATCTTGGTGGCAATTGATTATTTTACCAAATGGGTGAAGGCAGATTCATATGCTAATGTCACTAAACAAGTGGTAGTGCGCTTGTGATCGGTGGATCTGGAACTGACTGTTTAACGCTGGTTCGCGAAATGTCGCGGAAGCAAGAGTCGCCACCGTCTTTTATTTTCTCCAAATGGAAAGGACAAAAGCACAGAAAAATTTCTTAAAGAGATTGCTCTCGGTTCGGGAGGTAGATTATAGAAAGGGAAGGTGTTAGCACCCTTTCTATCCATGGTTATCCATGGGCTCTTAGATACTTGCTCATTTGTGTTTTCAAAATTGGTTTGTTTGCTTTTCAACTGTGGGTTTTAAAAAAAAGTTTCTTTGAAAATTCCAGTTCGACTCTTGTATCGGTCCTCAAGAGTGTTTGAAAAGATGCTTTCGAAAGCTTTTTGAAAATGTGTTGGTGTGAAAAGTGCTTTTGAATTGTTTTTGAAATTAGAGCAAGTATCTACGAGAACCTACCTACCCTAAGGAATTCGTCTGTATAAATGTCCTTTAAAGTAGTGCCATCCCACCATTGAGAGGTAGGTAGCACCACCGTTGGAGGTGTTCGGGTCAATTCGAGGTTCGGGACATGGTGATCACCAGAGCAATGGGAAGACACCTTAGAAGCTACCCTCATGCCAGGTTCCCGGATCATGAGGACTTACTAAGACATCCTCTACTCGACGATCACCTTTCGAGGCAAGGCAACAGTGAGGCGTACCCTAGGGGTGGTGTGTGCGATTTGTGTGTCGTTTTCATTTGTATTTATCTTGTCATGTTCATTGGTGTTCTACGCTTGTTTTTATTTATGTCATACATTCTTTCATGCCATTTGTTAACAGTTAAAATATTTGCGGGAAAGTAAAGATCTAAGGCTATTACAAAAGGCGCGGGTCCACATCGCCAAAATTAACCAGGACCCGATTTGACAGAAAAATAAAGAAATTAAAAGAAAATAAGGAATTAAAAGTGCGAGCAATTATTTACACGGCTTTGGGAGAAGTACATAAAAATTATACAAAAATAAAATAAATACGCGCATAAGAATTAAATCGAAACGAGGGCGTTGGACCCTTTTTGCAAAATTAAAATTAAACGGTGAAATTAATTAATTAAAAAAGAAAGGAGATGTTTTTTTAGTGTTTTTTAGTATTTTAGGATTTGATAGAAAAAAAGAGAATTAATTAAAATTAAAATAAGATGCAAACCCTAATCCTAATTATTTTTAATTTATTAAGAAAATATTGAAGTTTTTTTTTTTTAACCTAAAATTAATCTAATTATTATATGCAAATGTAATTATAAGATTATTTAATTATTATGGGAGAAAAAGGAAAAAAAGATGAAATTAATTAAAACCCTAATTCTATGTCTTTTAGATTTTTTTATTAAAAGAATTAAAATTAACCTAATTTAAAACTAAATTTAATTACATGCAAATTTATTTACAAAAATGCTAGAAATAAAAAAAAATTATTATATTTTTTCTCTTTTTCTGACTTTTATGTGTATTTTTTAGATTTATGAAATAATTAATTAACTTAAAAATAATAATTGAAAACAAAGAAACAAGAAATAAAAAAATAATGAAGAGGGTTTTGCAAACCTGGGGGTTCAGACCCCAATCAGGAGGTTTTCTCCTAGCAAATCTGGCCCAATATGCTTTGGCCTTTGCTGACTTTTCAAGCTGGCACGTGGACTCGTTGACTAACGACTATGCTGTTCGTCAGATTATGGCCATTGATGGGATTCTGTTTGGACGCGTGTACGCTTGGTGGAGAAGGTGTATGGTGCGCTTCCACCTGGGCACTACATGTGAAGATCAATGGAAAAATAATATTGAGAATATTGAAGATCTGGGGCTCGAACCCAGGTCATGAGGATTAACACCACTACGCCTTGCCAGTTGTTCTAGACGCGCTTTCTGTAATTAATATAATAAACAAACAATATAAAACAAACGCGTTAGTGTGTTCTTTTTTCCGCGCGAATTTTTGAATTGACCAACCAGCTTATGCCACCACATCTTCTTCTTCGTTGTGTTTATTTTTCCTGAAATACACAAAACATTGGCAACGGTTTTCACGCGTTGCCTAAGACACCATATAAGAAAATAGCGATTAAGCATGGAACGCTCATAAATTGGGCGCGACACATGGATTCTCTTCGTCCAGATGCATTCGTTTTGATGGTCAAGGCCCCAAGTCTCAATTTTTCCTTATTTGAGAAGCCCTAATTCAAAGTCCTGTAAACCCTAGAAATTGACAATGGCATAATCGCGTATACAGCTCAAAAACACAATTAAATACATGGGTTAGCTTCAGAATCAAATGACCAACATGAATCAATAATTAAATTTCACAAAGAATGCATGGAATATGATGTACGATTATGAAATTTATTTGAAACAGGTGGACTCCATTGTACCAATTCCTGGCGTTTTGATGAGCGTTTGTGATTGGAACATGTTCAGTAATGTTTGAGGAAGCTAATGAGATGGGTTTAGAGACTTGAATCAACCTGCAAGTTAGTTTTCAGTATTGGCTTTTTTTGTAAAAAAATTTCAAGTTTGATTTCCAGGTTTCTCAGCAGCTGCGTGTGTGTGATGATTAGGGTTGTGTTCCTGGCTTATGTATGAATCAATTAGGTTAAGAAAAACAAATCAAATCCCTTGCAATGATGGTTTTGAAGATTTGATTTTCAAGCTTTGTTTTTTCAATCTTTTCCATGCACTTTTGTATCAATTATGATCTAATCAATCCAAATCTTTCCTTATTTGGCTAGGCACGAATTATTGAGTATAAAACATGCACAAAAAGATTTAAAACTTTAGGTTAAGTATTTTCTATGCATTTAATTTGATTTAAATGAATTTATATAAATAAATAAATAAAAAATGAAGAAATACTTCCCTTTGGGCCAAGTGGTCGTGCACATGTCATGGATGATGAATTATGGAAGAAAAATGGGCCCATTAGCAATTTTAGGTCATTTGAATCAATGTTGACTTTTCAAAATATCCAAAAATTTCCCAACTTCCACAAGGCATAACTTGCTCAATTTTTAAGCTTTTCTCATGTTCTTGGACATTTTGGAAAGGTCTTTGAGTCCTATAACCAATGCCTTTGGTCCCATGTAATTTTGATTTACCAATCTTAAGTTATGGCCTTTGACTTAAAGTCCCTTTTTGTTGACTTTTGAAAATGACCTATAATGTTGAAATTGATAACTTTTTGTGAGAGCATTTCTTGGACTTGAAGTATGAAGATGAGTTGTAGGAAATGTCTTTCTCTTCAAAATGAGGTTTGGATGGAATTTTTCTGATAATCCATGTGAAAGTTATGCCCTGGTCAATTTCAGTTGACTTTTTCAACTGTCCAAATAAGGAAACTTTTGCATCTTGATGATTTTTGAGCCAAATTTTGAGAATCATGATCAAGCATTGATCAAATGATGTTTGTGGCTTCAAAATGATATGTTGACCAAAAATTTGAACTTTTGACTGTCAAATGACCATTTTGCCCCTATAGTTGACTGTAGTGCAATTAGGGTTTTTGACTGTGCAATTTTATGCTGAATGCCTTGAAACTTGATATGAGGATGCTTGACCATCTTTGTAGGCATGTGAGACTTGATTGGACCTCTGGAAACTTCATTTTCTTGATCAAAACAAAAACCCTAGTTTTGACTGTATAGGAGACCTTTGCACTGTGCAACCCTTGGGAAATCTTGAGACTTGATTTGGCAATTTATTGAAGAATATGGGAGGGCAAATTTTGGGGTACAACAGTTGCCCCTGTTCAATCTTCTTAGACATGAGGATGCATATTGGCTGACGTGCCTTTCGTAATCCGAGGGTGGAAGATGATTGAACACTAGAGTGCCCAGAAATTTGCGCTCACATAGTGGCAGTGATGATGGGAATGGGCTTACAGATGCCATTTGGAGATTGATGAATAGGATGATGGGCTTATAGATGCCATCTGGATGTTGATTGCGTAAGAGATTCCTTAGCGAGAACCTGCATACCTGCAAAAGAAAAAATGAGTACCTGACACGTTGCAGGAGCTGGTTTTCAGATGCTTGGTATAGATGTGTCCTGACTGGTTACGGGAGCTGGATCTGGAGCTTCACAAGATGATGAATGAACCAGGGATGGTTACTACCTTAGCATGAACGGTAAGAGAACCTTGGGTGATTTTAACTTCAACAACGCTCGTTGAGAAAATCTTGGTGGGAATTACCATCTTCGCAGGATCGGGAAGAGAACCATAGGCAATTATAATCTGAAAGGGAATTACATCTCATGCACAGTCGGGGAGAGAACCATAGGAAATTATAATCTGAAAAGGAATTATCACCTCACTCACCGTCGGAGAGGGAACCATAGGAAAAGGAATTATCACCTCACTCACCGTCGGAGAGGGAACCATCTGAAAAGGAATTATCACCTCACTCACCGTCGGAGAGGGAACCATAGGAAAAGGAATTACCACCTCACTCACCGTTGGAGAGGGAACCATAGGAAAAGGAATTATCACCTCACTCACCGTCGGAGATGGAACCATAGGAAAAGGAATTATCACCTCACTCACCGTCGGAGAGGGAACCATAGGAAAAGGAATTACCACCTCACTCACCGTCGGAGAGGGAACCATAGGAAAAGGAATTATCACCTCACTCACCGTCGGAGAGGGAACCATAGGAAAAGGAATTATCACCTCACTCACCGTCAGAGAGGGAACCATAGGAAAAGGAATTACCACCTCACTCACCGTCGGAGAGGGAACCATCTGAAAAGGAATTATCACCTCACTCACCGCCGGAGAGGGAACCATAGGAAATGGAATTATTACCTCACTCACCGTCGGAGAGGGAACCATCTGAAAAGGAATTATCACCTCACTCAGCGTCGGAGAGGGAACCATCTGAAAAGGAATTATCACCTCACTCACCTTCGGAGAGGGAACCATCTGAAAAGGAATTATCACCTCACTCACCGTCAGAGAGGGAACCATAATGGAAATCTCATGCACCGTCGGAGAGAGAACCAATAGGAAATTATAACCTGGGATAACTTCTACTGAGTATTTATCAGAAAAATCTGTTGGGAGTCGATTTAGCTGGACTAGAGAAGGCCTGGGACTGGATAAGAAATCTTTGGAGTCGATTAACTGAACCGGTCTAGGTCTTGCAATATGATTGAGAATTTCAACTGCATCTTTCCTGAAAGGTAAAGGTCAGTCATATGCAATGCATGATATGGATCAAGCAATGATGTTCTCAACATAAATGAGATTTGTATGATATAATGCGTCTATGCATGCTATAATGATGTATGTGATGTTTTATGAATGTATGTTTTCGTCTAGGAAAGTAAATCCTTGACGGGTGCCGGGAAGTCATATCCTGGGCTGATGTTGAAGAATAGATTTTGCTTCCGCTGGGGATGATAACTGCAAGAATACCGGTAGGAGAAAGATGACTCCGTTGAGGAATAAACTTGGCAAATGGAAGATTCTGCGGGGAGAAAAATACTCTAGCGACCATGCTGGGGAGTGATACTCTGTGGGGAGAGAGATACTTTGCTGAGTTGTTGATAATTACTTGCTGGGGATAACCTTGTTGTATCGGAAGTGTTGATAGACTTCGCTGGGGATAAGAGACCTTCGTCGGGGACGCTCTTTCCATGGCTTTTGGCTGAGGATAACCCAGTTATATCCTGTTACGGAAATAACTCTTTAAATAAAGCCGGACGACGCGTTCGTGCTCTGCGAGGGGATAAGCTTCCAGAATCTACTGAGGATAAGCTTACTGCTTGGGGGTATGAATTCCAACCTTCCTGGGGAAACTAGATTGGACTCTCTTGGGGAAGTTTTGAACTGCGGGGGGAAGTGATTCCTTTGAATGTTGATAGAACGCCGGGGAATCAATCTTTAGACCAAGACTGCCGGGGATGCTTGTTATGAGTATGTATGCTGCTGGGGAATGTTGAGATCTGCTGGAGGATACTCAACTTCCTTGAGATTTGATAGACTTTGCTCGGGGAGAGTGTATTGACTTGCTGACTCACTCTCTGGGGAATTAAGACATGTACTGGTCATGTTCTTTAGCTGAACCTACTTTGGTACCCTGGAGGACAAAACAATTAGATTGCTTTTAGACAACTCCTTATTGCCCCTGTTTCTATGGGAGAAGGCATATGTGGGGTGCTGATAGTTGTTGATGGACAAAACCTTTTTCTGGTAGGCAGGTGACAAGATAACAGGACATAGTCGTACGCTTTGATCCCTAACTTTTGCCTGGACCGCCCTTTCGGGTTTTCCGTCCACCGGGATACCCATTTTTGCCCAGGCCGCCTTTTCAGGTTTTCGACTTGCCGGGTGTGCAGATTTTTTTTCATTTCATCCCTTCATTTTGCCTGAACCCTTTTGGTTCGCCGGGAAGCCCTTATTTTTGCCTAGGTGTGTCAACCTAGCGGGTCTTTGATTATGCGTAGTATCTTTTCGACTATGTCCATGTTCTCAGAATGTAGGGAGTTGCCCTTGTTAGAAGTGTTTTGTCATGCCACCAGAAGGTGTTTGATCAGGCCAGATTCGTCGTTGAAATGCCCCAAGTGACTCAGGCGGAGATTTGCCCCAGGCTATTTGGCCTTTGAGAGATTCTCCGAATCTTGATTGGATTGCCCCAGATGATAGACCATGCTCATATCATGCCCCTTGATTGAAAGTACTTCTTGTTCATTGGGCATTCGTCGTGCGACTTTCTATGCTGTTCAAACAAGAAGTCATATGCAAACAAGGTTATGTTAAAAATGCAAAGCTTATGTCTGTCTTGAAGATTTTGAAAATGCATTTTTTCATAAAACATGTGAATGTTTGTAGAACATGATGTCAACTCTGTATTTACCGTAGCCTTAAGGAGTCAGGATACCTTCGTAACAGTATGCTTTCGAACTAACCAATGCTTCAGCTAGGACTTTTGAGGGTTATAACGTGGCCTGGTTCACGGTTTAAGAAACAAAGGATGAAGGCTCAAATTATTTGTACCCACCCGCTCTTCGTGATGTTCTTCAAACCTAAACTCAGTTGATCGTGCGTTAGACCTTGGTTGAGTCTTTGCTTTGATATACCAGCGATGGTTCGGATATTGACAGTATATTTTGATTAGGCAGTCATTTTTTTTGTTGAGGGTTTGTAGGACCTCTTTCTTTTTGATTTCGTTATCCCTATTTTTTGCCTGAACTGTTTCCTTTTTGGAATTACAGTTAGCGGGATGCCCCAGTTTCATAAGTCCCCTTTATAGGTTTTGACTTTTTGGGCTTTTCATTTATGAATTTGATAATGACTGTCTATCCTTGTGATTGTTCGGAATCATCATTGTCTTTCTTTGTTTTGTAAGGACCTCTTTTGGTGCCATTCGTTATGCACTTGGATCAACTGAGAGACTACCCTGCCCCAGGTTATGATTAAGGGTTTTAAATTTCGAAAAGAAAAACTCCTACTTCTTTGGCTCAGAGGGGTTGACGAGGGATTATCATCCTTATAACTCCAGTGTTTAGGGATTGAAACAATGCCTGTACCTCATCAGTGGGGTCCGTTCAAAAGCATACTGTAGATTGTAGTATCGTTTTCGTCATCCTCCCTCAAGAGGCTTAGAATTAATGAGAGTTGATCATCAGAAAAAAAATATGAAAATAATTTGCATTTAGTGAATACGAATATATTGTTTCAGAACAGACATATGCGATGCATTAATGAAATAACAATGTTTGACATGAATAAATGTTTGAACAAAAGAAAATCGCAACTTGAACATTCGAATGAACAAAAATTTCTCAATCCTAGCCATGTTTTGGCAAGGGAGCAGTGATCACGTTGGGAGTCTCGGCGAGCTCGAACTCGATCTCTTTAGCATCGATCATGTTCTGAATCTTGTACTTCAGTGCCCAACAATCCTCAGTATCGTGCCCCGGGCTACCAGAATGGTAAGCGCACCTTGCTTCTGGGTTGTAATTTGGAGAGGAAGTCTTTGGATTTGCAGGAGGGTTGATCACCGCAATCAGGTTCATCCTTAACATGTGCTGCAAAGCTCGTGACCATGGCATGTTGATGTTGGTGAATTGTCTCTTAGGCTCGTCCGACCTGTTCTGATCAACCCGCTGTTCTTGGCGAGGTCGTTGTTGGACCTGTGAAGTAGTAGCAACTCGGAGAGGTCTATTCATTGGGCCCGACCTTTGCCCTCTTGGAAGCTGTTCCATGACCTGGTCCCTGATTTGGGTTGGTTGCTTCATGCCTTGAGGAAGCTGACTGATTATGGCCCTTAGCTCTCCTTGCTCCTGAGCTAAACCTTGAATGAGGGCCCTTTGCCCCAGCATTTGGGTTTTCAACGTATCTACCTCAGCTTGCAGACGTTTCAGTTGTTCGTCCTTGTCATCTTCAGGACTCTTTCTGATTAGATTCCCCATGAGGAGTGTCCTCAACTCTTCCTGCCCCTTGGATAGACCTAGGAAGATTTCCCTGAACTGAGTCTCTTGAGCGTGAAGGTCCTGGTTATCTTGTTGTGAAGCCATTGCTGAAATAAACAGCGAGAAAGGTAAGTGACCTGCAACAAGGATACCTGTTATGCAATGATGAGTATGACATGCATGTAATGTTTTCAAGGACCTCGCGGGGTAAACAAGAAAATTTGTTAGCATTTGGATCCGGTAGCTTGATTGAAAGAACTTCATATTTGTTGAGAGTCTTTCTTCCAAGGGTCAAAGGCTCACCATATCAAGTGGGTCATAGCCCCTGACTCAAGTCATCAACCTTATTTTGCTTTCCAAACAACCTTGGCTAGGGGAACCTTCTTCAGGAGTCAAAGCTCACCATATCAAGTGGGTCATAGCCTCTGACAACTTTGGCTAGAGAAAAATAAATCCTCTTTGCCCCTTGCTAGATGTTGATTCATCATGACCTGCATCACAAGCCCTTGAGATCCTTGAAATGGGTTAGGATGTATGTAATGGTATGATGTTATGCTATGCATGGGGTAATGTAAGCAACCCTGTTATGAGTCCCAATTAAGGACTATAAACAAAACCTGCAAGAACTTAGATAAACCTGTCATGAGTCCCAGTTAAGGACTTAAAACATAACCTGCAAGACACTTAGTACCCTGTTATGAGTCCCAATTAAGGACTATAAACAAAACCTGCAAGTAGCTTAGTACCCTGTTATGAGTCCCAATTAAGGACTATAAACAAAACCTGCAAGAAACAAGTGTCAGGTAACAAGCATGCAGATAGTCAAGTACGAAGGCACACAAGTCACACAAGAGAAGCCCTTAGAGTTTAGGCCAGCATGAGGTCTAGGTATTACCCTTTTTCAGTTTGTTGGTTCATACCTGTCCTATCAAAGTAACCGGGTTCTTAGAGGATCCCAATATCTCTGACTACCCTCAATCGGTCATAACTCCAGCATCGCAATCTTTTCTTGCGGCCAGAACCATCACGAGAGTTTAGCCTCAATGGGCGTAGCGTGCTGCTACTGTTCTAATGGCCAAGTTGGGTCATTTAAGGTTCTAAGGTCTGTTGGTGCTTAATGACTCCTTGGAAGACCCATATTCTCCCCGTTTCAACACGAGGGATATCGGTACAGACCAAGGCGCCACACCAACGTAGCCACTGCTTCACCCATGTCGGTATACGCCGGACAGGTCCCTCACAGATTATGCTACCTAAACAGGGTATCCCCAGATCCGGGTTAGGATCTATGTAACTCCGATGCAACCCACAATAGTAAAGCAAGCAAATCAATACAATTGAAAACACATTTACAAACTAACCCTAAGGTACACCTCACTTTATAAAGTATCCCCAGCAGAGTCGCCAGTCCTGTGATCGGTGGATCTGGAACTGACTGTTTAACGCTGGTTCGCGAAATGTCGCGGAAGCAAGAGTCGCCACCGTCTTTTATTTTCTCCAAATGGAAAGGACAAAAGCACAGAAAAATTCCTTAAAGAGATTGCTCTCGGTTCGGGAGGTAGATTATAGAAAGGGAAGGTGTTAGCACCCTTTCTATCCATGGTTATCCATGGGCTCTTAGATACTTGCTCATTTGTGTTTTCAAAATTGGTTTGTTTGCTTTTCAACTGTGGGTTTTAAAAAAAAGTTTCTTTGAAAATTCCAGTTCGACTCTTGTATCGGTCCTCAAGAGTGTTTGAAAAGATGCTTTCGAAAGCTTTTTGAAAATGTGTTGGTGTGAAAAGTACTTTTGAATTGTTTTTGAAATTAGAGCAAGTATCTACGAGAACCTACCTACCCTAAGGAATTCGTCTGTGTAAATGTCCTTTAAAGTAGTGCCATCCCACCATTGAGAGGTAGGTAGCACCACCGTTGGAGGTGTTCGGGTCAATTCGAGGTTCGGGACATGGTGATCACCAGAGCAATGGGAAGACACCTTAGAAGCTACCCTCATGCCAGGTTCCCGGATCATGAGGACTTACTAAGACATCCTCTACTCGACGATCACCTTTCGAGGCAAGGCAACAGTGAGGCGTACCCTAGGGGTGGTGTGTGCGATTTGTGTGTCGTTTTCATTTGTATTTATCTTGTCATGTTCATTGGTGTTCTACGCTTGTTTTTATTTATGTCATACATTCTTTCATGCCATTTGTTAACAGTTAAAATATTTGCGGGAAAGTAAAGATCTAAGGCTATTACAAAAGGCGCGGGTCCACATCGCCAAAATTAACCAGGACCCGATTTGACAGAAAAATAAAGAAATTAAAAGAAAATAAGGAATTAAAAGTGCGAGCAATTATTTACACGGCTTTGGGAGAAGTACATAAAAATTATACAAAAATAAAATAAATACGCGCATAAGAATTAAATCGAAACGAGGGCGTTGGACCCTTTTTGCAAAATTAAAATTAAACGGTGAAATTAATTAATTAAAAAAGAAAGGAGATGTTTTTTTAGTGTTTTTTAGTATTTTAGGATTTGATAGAAAAAAAGAGAATTAATTAAAATTAAAATAAGATGCAAACCCTAATCCTAATTATTTTTAATTTATTAAGAAAATATTGAAGTTTTTTTTTTTTTTAGCCTAAAATTAATCTAATTATTATATGCAAATGTAATTATAAGATTATTTAATTATTATGGGAGAAAAAGGAAAAAAAGATGAAATTAATTAAAACCCTAATTCTATGTCTTTTAGATTTTTTTATTAAAAGAATTAAAATTAACCTAATTTAAAACTAAATTTAATTACATGCAAATTTATTTACAAAAATGCTAGAAATAAAAAAAAATTTATTATATTTTTTCTCTTTTTCTGACTTTTATGTGTATTTTTTAGATTTATGAAATAATTAATTAACTTAAAAATAATAATTGAAAACAAAGAAACAAGAAATAAAAAAATAATGAAGAGGGTTTTGCAAACCTGGGGGTTCAGACCCCAATCAGGAGGTTTTCTCCTAGCAAATCTGGCCCAATATGCTTTGGCCTTTGCTGACTTTTCAAGCTGGCACGTGGACTCGTTGACTAACGATTATGCTGTTCGTCAGATTATGGCCATTGATGGGATTCTGTTTGGACGCGTGTACGCTTGGTGGAGAAGGTGTATGGTGCGCTTCCACCTGGGCACTACATGTGAAGATCAATGGAAAAATAATATTGAGAATATTGAAGACCTGGGGCTCGAACCCAGGTCATGAGGATTAACACCACTACGCCTTGCCAGTTGTTCTAGACGCGCTTTCTGTAATTAATATAATAAACAAACAATATAAAACAAACGCGTTAGTGTGTTCTTTTTTCCGCGCGAATTTTTGAATTGACCAACCAGCTTATGCCACCACATCTTCTTCTTCGTTGTGTTTATTTTTCCTGAAATACACAAAACATTGGCAACGGTTTTCACGCGTTGCCTAAGACACCATACAAGAAAATAGCGATTAAGCATGGAACGCTCATAAATTGGGCGCGACACATGGATTCTCTTCGTCCAGATGCGTTCGTTTTGATGGTCAAGGCCCCAAGTCTCAATTTTTCCTTATTTGAGAAGCCCTAATTCAAGGTCCTGTAAACCCTAGAAATTGACAATGGCATAATCGCGTATACAGCTCAAAAACACAATTAAATACATGGGTTAGCTTCAGAATCAAATGACCAACATGAATCAATAATTAAATTTCACAAAGAATGCATGGAATAGGATGTACGATTATGAAATTTATTTGAAACAGGTGGACTCCATTGTACCAATTCCTGGCGTTTTGATGAGCGTTTGTGATTGGAACACGTTCAGTAATGTTTGAGGAAGCTAATGAGATGGGTTTGGAGACTTGAATCAACCTGCAAGTTAGTTTTCAGTATTGGCTTTTTTTGTAAAAAAAATTCAAGTTTTATTTCCAGGTTTCTCAGCAGCTGCGTGTATGTGATGATTAGGGTTGTGTTCCTGGCTTATGTATGAATCAATTAGGTTAAGAAAAACAAATCAAATCCCTTGCAATGATGGTTTTGAAGATTTGATTTTCAAGCTTTGTTTTTTCAATCTTTTCCATGCACTTTTGTATCAATTATGATCTAATCAATCCAAATCTTTCCTTATTTGGCTAGGCACGAATTATTGAGTATAAAACATGCACAAAAAGATTTAAAACTTTAGGTTAAGTATTTTCTATGCATTTAATTTGATTTAAATGAATTTATATAAATAAATAAATAAAAAATGAAGAAATACTTCCCTTTGGGCCAAGTGGTCGTGCACATGTCATGGATGATGAATTATGGAAGAAAAATGGGCCCATTAGCAATTTTAGGTCATTTGAATCAATGTTGACTTTTCAAAATATCCAAAAATTTCCCAACTTCCACAAGGCATAACTTGCTCAATGTTTAAGCTTTTCTCATGTTCTTGGACATTTTGGAAAGGTCTTTGAGTCCTCTAACCAATGCCTTTGATCCCATGTCATTTTGATTTACCAATCTCAAGTTATGGCCTTTGAATTAAAGTCCCTTTTTGTTGACTTTTGAAAATGACCTATAATGTTGAAATTGATAACTTTTTGTGAGAGCATTTCTTGGACTTGAAGTATGAAGATGAGTTGTAGGAAATGTCTTTCTCTTCAAAATGAGGTTTGGATGGAATTTTTCTGATAATCCATGTGAAAGTTATGCCCTGGTCAATTTTAGTTGACTTTTTCAACTGTCCAAATAAGGAAACTTTTGCATCTTGATGATTTTTGAGCCAAATTTTGAGAATCATGATCAAGCATTGATCAAATGATGTTTGTGGCTTCAAAATGATATGTTGACCAAAAATTTGAACTTTTGACTGTCAAATGACCATTTTGCCCCTATAGTTGACTGTAGTGCAATTAGGGTTTTTGACTGTGCAATTTTGTGCTGAATGCCTTGAAACTTGATATGAGGATGCTTGACCATCTTTGTAGGCATGTGAGACTTGATTGGACCTCTGGAAACTTCATTTTCTTGATCAAAACAAAAACCCTAGTTTTGACTGTATAGGAGACCTTTGCACTGTGCAACCCTTGGGAAATCTTGAGACTTGATTTGGCAATTTCTTGAAGAATATGGGAGGGCAAATTTTGGGGTACAACAGCGCTTCATCAAGAACAATCTCATATGTCGGTATGGTGTGCCAAGCAGGATTATTACCGATAATATCTCAAATCTGAATAACAAGATGATGACGGAACTTTGTGAGGAGTTCAAGATTGTCCATTATAATTCATCTCCCTACAGGCCAAAGATGAATGGGGCTATTGAAGCGTCCAATAAAAACATCAAGAAGATCATCCAGAAAATGGTGGTTACATATAAAGACTAGAATGAGATGCTCCCTTTTGCTCTGCATGGGTATCAAACATTTGTACACACTTCAACAGGGGCAACCCCGTTCTCTCTTGTATATGGCATGGAAGTAGTTCTCCCCATTGAAGTTGAGATTCCCTCTTTGCGTGTAATAATGGAAGCCAAATTGTCGGAAGCTGAATGGGTCCAGAACATGTTTGACCAGCTAAATTTAATAGAAGAGAAAAGAATGACGACTTTGTGTCACAGTCAAATATACCAAAGGAGAATAAAGAAAGCTTTTGATAAGAAGGTCAAACCTCGTGAATTTAGAGAAGGCGAACTCGTACTCATGAAGATCATGTCTTTTAACGTTGATTCTAGGGGCAAGTGGACTCCCAATTTTGAAGGCCCATATGTTGTCAAGAAAGCCTTCTTTGGTGGTGCACTGATTCTTGAATCAATGGATGGCGAGGAGTTACCACGTCCTGTGAATGCTGATGTAGTCAAGAAATACTTCACCTAGAAAAAGTAAAAGAACAACTCGCTAAGACGAAAACCCGAAAGGGAGGCTTAGGCAAAAAAGAGAGTCTCGGTAGGCCGAAAACCCGAAAGGACGGTCTAGGCAAAAATTAGAGACATAAACAGAATAAATTTTCCCGGTAGGTTAAAAACCTGCAAGGGAAACCTAGGCAAAAGTTAGGGATTTTCTGGAAAGTAACTACATCAGACAAGACTTGATCAATGGAGCAACAATCTGCTTGGATCTTACTACTCTTCAACCGAAGTTGTGGCTCAGGAATTCAAAGTTTTTACGGAGAATAGTGGTCATTGTAATTCAATGTATTTTTTCCAATATAAATTACCATGTTCCAAACTTTGTAATTATCTATGGAGTCTTTCCATTCGTAGACTACCATTCTATTAATAAAGTTTGAGCCTTTTATCCAATTCTTTGCAATTCTTATTTTATTCAGCTTATAAAGACTCCATTTATTATTGATAGTAATGATCAAAGCAAACAGATTAAATAACAAAAATTATTTTTTGAAAAGAATTTACAAATTACATATTGCTTTAGATTTTGTGATACAAGGAGAACAAAATTAGTGGCTTCAGGGATGGATAAACTCAAAGGTTTGCATGATATGAAGACTCTGTCCAAGATTCCCCAGTGAAGGCTTCACTCATATAAATAAAAATCTTTTCTCCCCGTGCATGCTAAGTTAGACTCATTAGCAAAGCATCTCCTTTCGACGGTACTAGCATATTGTTTGTTTGACCGGCAGTCAGGCAAGGGCAATGTCTTATTTAAGAGGTGTAGAGCGGTTAAAAACTTTTTTGGGTTTTCTCCCGCCAAGTGCTGGATTGGATTTAAAATCCCCATAAGTTTTCTTGAGTTCCCCGGGTTAAGTTGAGATGATATACTTCTCTAAAATTGATGTCCCCATGAGTTTTCATACTTTCTCCCCAGAGAATTTGGTGCAACTATCACTCTCAGTATTAAAGAATGTATCATGATGTATCCTTCAATGATATAATATTACCCTCCCCAATGAAGTCATTATGTCATCCTCAATTTATGTCTCAATGATGTGATATTGTTTTCCCTAGTAAAATCAACCATGGCAGAAGTGTGAACTTCGAACATTTTATTTCCCCCGTTGAAGTCTGTGTGGTTTTCCCAGTAGAACTCGGAGAAGATGTTATATCTCCATGTTTGTGTTAATTTGTTGTTATTGATCTTATTCCTTCCCAATTAATTTAAGTTATGAAATAGGAATTTGTTTCCTCAGTTGGTGCTCACTTTCCTATGGAATTTCCATCCTGTTTGTGATTTAGCCGAGTATTAATTATAACCATTTTTAGGTCTTGTATGTACCCCCAGTGTCATATGTCTGTTTTGTCAGCATATACATGGTAACATTCATACTTTCATACCAGCATCATGCATAATCATTTCTCATTTTCATTTTTTTAATATATCTCTTGTTAGTATATTAACCTGTTTTGCAGAGTTGTGTTTCCCTCTCTCCAATAGAGTGTCAATCTTAAGTAGAAAGTGTATACTTTTTCAACTTCCCCACTGAGCTATCCCTCGTGGAAGAGTTTTGTTTCAACATTCTTTTCATCTTGTTGTCTGGATGGAATGGGTTTCCCCCCTCTTCAGTTTATTTCTCAGGAGATGTATTTTGATTGACTGCTTCATTCCGGTTTATTTTTTTTTGGAGTAGGTACCCTCAGTAATACTCTTATTTGGATTTTGGCAAGCTTTGAGCTTTAGTTTGAGAATGTGCATTTATTTTGCACAAGAGGATTTTATCTCCTCAGCATGAATTTATTGGCATTTCTCTAGGAATTCCATATCTTTCCCCAGAAAGCCATATTTTCTTTCTTCAAGAAATCTTTAGTGCAATTCCTTCTCATAGCAGCAAGTGGCAGGTCTCTTTATCTGAGCAACTTGTACTTCCCCTAGTGAATCTGATGACTCCCAAAGAAGATTCAGATTTTGTTACTCCAATGAATGGTAGCCTTGTCATTACGGAAGGTAGTTCGTTGTTGAGATTTTGTTACTCCAACGAATGGTAGCCTTTTCATTACGGAAGGTAGTCCATTGTTAAGATTTTGTTACTCCAATGGATGGTAGACTTGTAATTATGGAAGGTAGTTTGTTGTTGAGATTTTGTTACACCAATGAATGTTAGCCTTGTCATTATAGAAGGTAGTTCATTGTTGAGATTTTGGTACTCCAATGGATGGTAGCCTTGTCATATAGAAGGTGGTTCGTTGTTGAGATTTTGTTACTCCAATGAATGGTAGCCTTGTCATTATGGAAGGTAGTTCATTGTTGAGATTTTGGTACTCCAATGGATGGTAGCCTTGTCATTATGGAAGGTAGTTCGTTGTTGAGATTTTGGTAATCCAATGAATGGTAGCCTTGTCATTATGGAAGGTAGTTCATTGTTGAGATTTTTTTACTCCAATGAATGGTAGCCTTGTCATTATAGAAGGTAGTTCGTTGTTGAGATTTTGGTACTCTAATGAATGGTAACCTTGCCATTACGGAAGGTAGTTCGTTGTTGATATTTTGTTACTCCAATGGATGTTAGCCTTGTCATTATGGAAGGTATTTCGTTGCTGAGATATTTTTCCGATGAATGGTAGCCTTGTCATTATGGAAGGTAGTTCGTCGTTGAGATTTTGTTGCTCAGTAGAAGTTTATTTATTCGCGGTCATGAGTGATGAATACATCTTGAAATTTAATGGTACTATCTTAACATCCCTTTCCCCGGTGGGTCGACGTTACTTTTTTTTCTATACCCTCAGTGAGTTGGTAGTTCACAAGTTATCTGTCGGTCACCGTTATTCTTCACTCTCTCTCCTTAATTTTTGAGTTGACGATGCTTTAGATCCTCTCTTGGGCATTACCCCAACAGAGTCTTGTCTTTTCTTCACCAATGATTTATTTTCCTGGTCAAGATTTCCTTTTGCTCCCTCTTTTACTTTTTACATCCTCAGTGGTGTCTTGCATCCCTCTAGATTTGTTCATCAGCATTCATAATCATGAGCATTGCATGGCATCTTAGGGCCAAAAATAGGGTTTGTTTTACATTTAAGTATCTTCAATCGCGTTGACAAGAAGATTTTAACCTCCGTATCTCCGGATAGAAGACACTTAAATAAGGGCAGCTGTTGCACCCCAATTTTTTCCCCTAAGATCCCTTCATCATATCATATCAATTAAATCACAACAAGGTCACACACTAGGGTTTGGTTATTCTCCCTATATTTAGAATTTTCTTTAGGAGGAATCACCAAGCACCTTGACTTGTATTATATGATCATCTATGTTTTTTATTGATTATCTTTTAACTAATAAATATAATGAGTGTTTGCCTCAATTATTGATGTTGTAGGTGAAAGCACAATACATTCCATCAAGATTGATCCAGGGATTCATGAGTTCATTTTTGTACCTTCCTCAATAAAGCTTCATTGAGATTCAAGCCTCATCATTAAATATGTTTTGAATTAATATCATGACAAAGTCTTTTATGATTCATCATACCTCGAGTTGTCAAAATTAGTTCAAAAGTACAAGGATTGATTGAAGAAGTTTAACTCAAATGGACAAGTATTTGATTTCAATGATCACAAGTGCATATCTCCTTCAACTCTCAAGATTTGGAAGCGGTTTTGGTTGCTTTGGTTTCTCCTTATCATCCTCAACAACTTATAAGCACATAACAAAGGTATTTGTGCAAACTGATTGGTAAAATTTGCAAAGGTATTTCTTGCTCTAGGAGCTATGGTTTTGAACTTCAAAGGGGTATATCTTGCTCATCTTTTGATATTTTTGAGTGATTCCAAAGACATCCTTCTCTTCAAAGGGTTATTAGCAAATCACTTCAAGATTTTCAAAGAAATTATGCATGGAAGAAACTTGATGATAAAGAAAGATTACAAGTCCTCCAGATGAACCCTCAAATTCCCTTATGTGAATTCAACTGACCATAACTTGATCAATTTTTGTCACCTTGAACCCATTATTTTTCCATAATGATCTTGAAGATGTGAACTTCAACATTTCTTTTATATGCAAAGTGTGAAAATGGATGGAAGATGCCTTGAGGATGCAAAAGATTATAGGACATTTCATGAATTTTTGCCAACTTCAACAAGTCATAACACTCTCAATTTTTGGGATTTTAAATGGTTCAAGATTCAAAATTTCATTCAAGAGATCTATTTCATGCCATATTTTTTGGTCAAAAGCAAATTTCAAGTGGAAGGCCATGTTTGAATGCAAGACATTACAAGTCATTTTTGAAGAAAAACTTAGAAATTTTTGAAGTATAGAAAGTCAACCTCTTTTTCTCAACTTTAACTCATCACAATTTTCAGCTCAAGCATCCATTTGATCCCATTCTTTTCACGTTGTAAAGCTTGTAATCTCCTCTTTGTAAAGCTTCAAGAATCATATCCTAAGACCCCTTGAGTTGAAAATTCCATGGGTTTGAAATTGGCAATTTGAAATTGAATTTTTCACCAAGTCAGAAATTTGAAACTCTTGTTTTGGCTTCTAATCACAAATTTGTTGCGCGTTTTTGCTTCTAAACATGTTTGCTAAACTTCCAGAAGTGATTAGTGCATCAAAACAGTTCATACTTTGCTCGTGTATCAGGTTCACATGATTTCCCTCCAAACTTCATCATTTCACACGCTTGAACATCCCATTTGATTCCCTATAAATAGAGGGTCATCCCTCATTCATTTTCTCAAGCTTAGAAAGCCAGAATCACCATGCGAAACTCTCTCTTGAACTCAATTTTCTGTAATTTCGAATTTGCTTTTATAGCCTTTCTCAATCATTTTTCTTTGTCAATTCACCTTCCTTGAACCTCACTAAAGCTAACAGAAGAAGAATTAAGCTCTAAACCCTGAATCGTGCTAGCCAAGTCCAGTTTCATAGCTCTGCAACTTAACTTCAATAGGTACATTCCTTCACCAATTCTCTCAAACTTTGATACTATTGTGAAGCTCTCATCATCCTGGTTCTAGTCACAACACTTGTTTCTAACTAGAAGCACGTTTTGACCATGAAATTTTAAATCCCTTTTCAAAACTTCTCTTCCAAATTGTTTGAGCTACAGTTTATATAAATTTTTCGCGAAGTTGGGGTTTGAAGAAGTGAAAAACACAAGAAGGGGGGGTTGAATTGTAAAACTGAAAGTCAATGCAATGAACAAGATATTTTTATCCTGGTTCGTTTGATCTCAAACTACTCCAGTCCACCCGTCAAGGTGATTTCGCCTCTCTCCAACGAGGTCTTAATCCACTATATTCAACTGAATATTACAGACTGCTTTAACAACTACTAAAGCCTTCTTGATGCAAACCACAACCCGGTTTGTCAAGGAAACACTTTCTTACAAAGAAGATAAATCTAAGTGTGTGAATGTTTTCTACAAAACTGTATCACAACTGTGATGTATACACAACTTAAAGCTTAGAAACTTGATTGCTAAACAATGATTGAATAAGAGAGTGTGTAGTGTTTAGCAAACTGAGAGAAGGAATATTATGATCAGCTTTTAGGCGTGTAAAGATTTGGAGAGCATTAGCCAATTCAATCTTCAAAGTCTTGTTTATATAGCACTGAGATGTTGAACGTTGGAGCAATATTCTTGATTCAATGCTAATAACAAACTTTCCTTATCGAGCAGATCTTGTCTGGAATGAGGCCGTTGGTATTAATTTTCTTTCAATGCACAGTACCGTTGCTTACTTAATGCAAGTTCTGGCTTGGCCCATTCTGATTCTGCTTAGCTGCTGATGAACTGTTGTGTTTCTTTATCAGAGTGTTGAGCGCAGTTCTGTTCATCAAGCTTCAGCATACATGTGAGTTAATCTTCTGATTCTGATATCCTGATATGGCAACTTCTGATGCTGATGTCAGGAACCAAATTTCTGATGCAGATTAGGTGTGATCTTGCTTATACCAATCAGAGTATCTGCAAATCAGAACGTAATAATTTAGGCAGCAGATAGTTCATACATGAATCATATAAATAATATATCTTTTCACTTTGTTATCATCAAAACTTAAACATAGGGTAGTAGATTCAAACTTTGTTCTAACAATCTCCCCCTTTTTGATGATAACAAAAACTGGATATTTTTAATTGAAAATAACGTGAAAAGGTATCAGAGATATGTATCAGAGTAAGAGTTTATCAAAGATAAGGGATAAAGAGATATCAGAGTTGAGAGATACTCCCCCTGAGTTTATTGATTCCCTTTTTGATTACAAGTGTTCTTCAGGATCAGATATTTTTGCCTTTCTTTGAACATCAGAGTATCAGAGTCTTTGACTATCAGAAGCTTTAGATCAGCATATCAGAGCAGAGCTTTGCTTTGGATCAGAGTATCAGAGAGGATCAGATCTTTTGGTCTTCAGAGTGTCCAGGAGCTTCCTTGTACCTGTAGACTTAAGCAAAACAGGAAACATTTTCAAGTATAATAGAGTTAGAATGTTCGAGAATTTTTGTCTTAGTAATTCGTTATTGTTTAAAATATCATTCTTGTTCTCCCCCTTTTTGTCAGCAATCAAAAAGTGTAGGTGATGTGCTAAAACAATTAAGATCAGAAAAACTTGTCATATTAAAAAGGTTCAGAATCAAACAAAACATATTCAAACAGTACATCAGAAAATCAGAGAAAACATGAAAATGACATGAATGAAAAACTAAGGTTGGGGAGGAAAGCGTGTGAACAGGTTCTCCAGCATGGCTTTGATCTGATCAGCAGTCTCATTCTGCTTGTGCACCATGCTGACAACAGTGTCAATCTTGCTATCCTGCACATCCATTCTTTCTTTCATCTTCTGGTCGTTTTCATCCATCCTCTGCTGCAGACGCATGTCATTCAGCTTCAGCTCTTCCAGAGTCTGCCTGTCCAAGGCAGCTTGAGAAACATCAGAAGCAGGAAGCTTCTGAGAGCTTTCTGCAACATCTTCTGCTTGACTTGCTTCAGCTTGAATGGTCTTGTCTTCTTCTGGTTGCACTTTTGAAGCTAGCTGTTTCTCAGACCAAGGTTCATTATCCAGAGGGAGCACAGCTTCCTGAGGCAGCTGACTTTCAACTTCCTTCAGCAGCTTGCTGAAGTTCTGTTGTGCCTGCTCATAGTTGATATCCTGCAACTTGAGGGCTTCAGCACGTACCCAAAGTCTAAATTGTGACCAGAGCTGGTCAGAGGCAGCTGGGTCAATCATTCCAGGACAGACTTGCTTCAGAGAAGCAATCCATTGCTGCAAACCTGTTTCAAAATTCATAATACCAGAGCCAACATCTGGTTGTTTTGGTTTTGGGATGGCTATTTTATGTTTCAGATCAGCAAGACGGTCAAGGCTGGTTAAGTCTATGAAGGTCCTGCTGGGGTTTTCGGTGGTTTGCTTGGCAACTGTTTGTTTTGGAGATGGAGTGGGAGAATCAGAAATTATGATTGGACTGTTTGGTGTTTTGGGAGTATTTGGTGGTGTAGATTCTGGCGAGGATGGCAGTTGGGCCATGGTGACTGTTGTTCCACATGGCAGCTGGATTGCCAGAGGTTGTGGTTTAGATGATTGAGGTGAATGAGGTTCAGAAGGTGGAGGAGTTTGAGTTTCAGAGTGATGAAACTCAGATTGAGGTGATGGTGGATGAATTTCTGGTTGAGGAGAGGGAGACGGAATTTCTGGTTGAGGAGAAGTTGTTGGAATTTCTGGTTGTTCAGGGATAAGGGGTTCTTCCGGAATTGATGAGAGAGGTTGTTGTTGTTTTGGTTCTTCAGCAGATTGCTGTTGTTCTGGTTGTGGAGGAGGGACAATTTGTGGTTCAGAGTTTGGATTGGCGGAGTGATCAGAAGTGTGTTGATCAATGTCATACAGCACTTTGTCAATTGCTGATGTTGTTGAGATTGTTGGTTTGGGATGTTTGGTTCTGGGTCTTCTGAGTTTTAATGCCTCAGAAGGGTCATCTTCTGGTTCAGTTTCATCTATTGTTGGGATAGGGATTGAGATTATATGAGAGGTTGGAGGTGGAATAGATGCTGGAATAGTAGAAGAATTTAAAACAGAAGCAGCAGATAAATTACCTCTTTTCTTGGGTGTCTGCTGGGATGATCCTTCTGAAGGTGCCTTCCTCTTCTTCGTCTTCTTCAGAGTCACTTCTGGTTGAGGTTGATGCAGATCTTTGATATTCAGATTTGGATCTGTACCATCTGCCTTGCACGCGTCTAAGTATCTGAGAACCACCTCTGGTTTAGATTCTATCTCAGAAAATAAAGGAAAGTCACTCAGTGGAACTCTTCTGCTGGTGATATCAGCAATAGGAGTATCTCTGGGTTCCTTTTTGATATTCTCTATCAACTTCATTTTCTTCAAGTTCTTCGCGTTCAGAGGCTTCCCAACCGTTGGTTCAATGGTGCTTAACTCTTGAGCTTCTATCAGATGCTCTATCAGCCTATTCTCTGTCAGAATATCTGATATCAACCTTCCAAAGGGTATCCAATCCCTCTTTGTTCTTTCTTCTTCCCTGGTTTCCTTCACGCTTGTTTTGAGGTGGTTGAACAGAAGATGAGTCAAGTTGATTTTTACCTTCTGATTGATAAAGTAGATCATAAACTGCTGATCCACATTTATGTAATCAGGGGAACTAGTTGGCTTCCTATGGTTGAAGCACCCCAGAATTATCTTCGCCCAAACTCTGTGATGATCCTTCAGATCTTTGATCTTGCTGCTGGGCACCCCATGGGTGAAAATCCTTTCAGCTATCACGCCCACGTCAGCACATCTCTCAGCCATATCAATACAGCGGACGCCACCGCCACTGTAACCGATTAACCTTGCTATGTGATCCTCAGTGATCACAATCTTCTTCCCCATAACGAAGGAGGTGACTAGATGCGTTGAAGCCTTCGCATGAATCCAGAACTCCTTGACTAACATAGGGAATGTTGGTCCAACCAACCTGTCAAAATACCTTTCCCATTTCTATGCCCTAACTTCTTCTGTTAGATCAAAACCGTTCTCCTTCAAGCTTCCAAAATCAATGATCAATTCAGATAACACTTCAAGATTCTTCACAGGAGTGAGGAGTGTTCTGAATGGCACTTGATACTGTTCAGATGATGCTTTCTTCTGAGGACCTACAGAAGCACTGCTGGAGGTTGCCATGTTCACACTAAAAGATTTTGAGAAGAAACTGAGAAAAAGGGTTTTGCAAGAGATGAACACAGAAAAATGCAGAGAATGCTTGAGAATTAGTGAGAAACTGTAAAGAATTAGAATGAGAGGTTAATGTGTTTAAATAGAGTTCAGAATATTTTGAAAAAATAAACGTTTTTAAGAAAGAGAAAAATCATGATTGCGTTTTAAAAGCATGATTACTTTTATTAAATGCTTGCTGATTTTGGGGGATTTTAGAAAGATACTTAAAAACGGTTACCAGACATGTGTCTCAATGCACCCAATCAGCGTTTTGCCTTCTCAGAAGCGTGCACGCGTTCTGCTTCAGAGATTTGATGATGATTGGATGACACTTGTTTGATGTAGTGATCAGCACGTCTGTCTTTGAGCTTAGACTCTCAGATCTTTAGACTTGCATCTGATACAACCTGCATGTTCTATCTTTCTGAAAGAAGATTGATCAGAAGTTCACAGTACAACAATTACATTCTGAAGATAAATATATGGAATTAAAACATTTTCACTCTGGGCAGACTTTCATGCTGAGATGTTTCAGAATGAAATTAAACCTATCTTCTGAAAGGGGTTTAGTAAAGATATCAGCCCATTGATGGTCTGTATCTATAAATTTTAAATTCAAAATTCCTTTCTGAATATAGTCCCTAATGAAGTGATGTTTTATTTCTATATGCTTAGCTCTAGAATGTAGAATGGGATTCTTACTTAAAAAAATAGCAGAGGTATTATCACAAAGTATAGGAATGTTACTCTCAAAAATCTGGAAGTCTTCAAGCTGACTTTTCATCCAGAGCATTTGTGTGCTACATCCTGCTGCTGCTATGTACTCAGCTTCTGCTGTTGATAGCGCAATTGTTGATTGCCTTTTGCTGGACCAAGAGATCATATTTTCTCCCAGAAACTGGCAGCTTCCAGAAGTACTTTTACGCTCCACTCTGTCTCCAGCAAAATCAGCATCGCAGTAGCCTACTAAGCTGTAATCACTAGATTTTCTATAAAACAAACCCAGATTAGTAGTACCTTTCAGATACTTGAAAATTCTCTTAACAGCTGTTAAGTGAGATTCTCTAGGATCTGATTGGAATCTAGCACAGATACAAACACTGAATAATATGTCAGGTCTTGAAGCAGTTAGATAGAGGAGAGAACCAATCATACCTCTGTAGACTTTCTGTTCTACATTTTTGCTTACCTCTTCTCTTTCCAGAATGCACGTGGGATGCATTGGAATCTTTGATGGCTTACATTCTGAGAGGTCAAATTTCTTCAGAAGATCTCTGATGTATTTGCTCTGATGAATGTAAGTTCCCTCTGGAGTTTGATTGATCTGAATTCCTAGAAAGAATTTCAGTTCCCCCATGAGGCTCTTCTCAAATTCTGCCTGCATACACTTAGCAAATTTTCTTCCAAGAGAAGGATTAGTAGAACCAAAAATAATATCATCAACATAAATTTGACAGACTAAGATGTCATTCTTAACTGATTTACAGAATAGAGTAGTGTCCACTTTCCCTCTGGTGAATTCATTTTCTAATAGAAAGTTACTTAGCCTTTCATACCAAGCTCTGAGAGCTTGTTTCAGACCATATAGTGACTTCTTTAGTTTGAAAACATGTTCTGGATGTTTTGTATTTTCAAAACCAGGGGGTTGGTGTACATAAACTTCTTCTTCTATATAACCATTTAAGAATGCACTTTTGACATCCATCTGATACAGAGTGATGCCTCTATTAACAGCAAATGAAATTAAGAGTCTGATAGATTCTAACCTGGAGACTGGGGCAAAGGTTTCTGTATAGTCTATCCCCTCTTGCTGACTATAACCTTGTGCAACCAGTCGTGCCTTGTTTCTGATGACTTCACCTTGTTCATTTAGCTTGTTTCTGAACACCCATTTTGTTCCAATGACGTTGAATCCTTTTGGTCTGGGAACAAGATCCCATACGTCGTTTCTGGTGAATTGATTCAGCTCTTCTTGCATTGCCAGAATCCAGTCATTATCCAGAAGTGCTTCATCAATAGAAGAAGGTTCAATCAGAGACACAAGTCCCATGAGAGTTTCTTCAGAGTTTCTGAAGCTTGCTCTTGTTCTGATTGGATCTTCCTTTCTTCCTAAGATAGTCTCTTCTGGGTGATCCAAGCTGCTTCTGGGTAATCTCTTCTGAGGTTGATCAGCAGCTGTTGTAGGATTGCTAGCAGTGCTCCTTTCAGACGTTGAAGGAGTGTCTGTGTTGAGAGCTTCTGATGACTTGTCTTCAGAACCTGTAAATTCAATTTCCATACCTGCAAAAACTTCATTCTGCTTTGACTTTTCAGAGTCAAGCTTATCATCAAAACGAACACTGATTGATTCTTCCACAATTTGTGTTTATGTATTGTATACTTTGTACCCTCTTGAGCGTTCAGAGTATCCTAACATAATACACTTATGTGCTTTAGAGTCAAACTTGTTCAAATAATTCTTTGTATTTAATATAAATCAAGTACATCCAAATGGATGAAAATATGAAATGTTGGGCTTTCTGTTCTTCCACAATTCATATGGAGTCTTTTCCAGAATAGGTCTTATTGAGATTCTATTCTGAATGTAGCACGCTGTGTTTATTGCCTCTGCCCAGAAGGTCTTAGCAACATTTGTCTCATTGATCATGGTTCTGGCCATTTCTTGCAATGTTCTGTTCTTTCGTTCTACAACTCCATTTTGTTGGGGAGTTCTAGGACAAGAGAAATCATGCAGAATGCCTCTGTCATTAAAGAATGACTCAAAATCTTTGTTTTCAAATTCTCCACCATGATCACTTCTGACTTTAACGATTCTAAGATCCTTTTCATTCTGAACTTGGTTACAGAAGGTAACAAACACAGAGTGTGACTCGTCCTTGTGTCTTAAGAACTTTACCCATGTCCATCTGCTATAGTCATCTACGATTACTAACCCATACTTCTTGCCACTGACTGAAGCAGTTTTAACTGGTCCAAATAAGTCCATGTGCAGAAGTTCTAATGGCTTAGAGGTAGAAACAACATTTTTGGATTTAAAAGAAGGTTTTGCAAACTTGCCTTTCTGACATGCTTCACACAGAGCATCTGAATTGAACTTCAAATTAGGAAGTCCTCTGACCAGATTGAGTTTGTTAATCTGAGATATTCTTCTCATACTAACATGCCCCAATCTTCTGTGCCAGATCCACTGCTCGTTGTTAACAGACAGAAGGCATTTTACATTCTGACTCTTTAGTTCAGAAAGTTTGATTTTGTAAATGTTGTTTTTCCTCTTACCATTAAACAGGATAGTCCCATCTTTCTGACTAACAGCTTTACATGATTTTTGATTAAAGATTATATCATAACCGTTATCACTTAATTGACTTATGGATAACAGATTATGCATCAATCCATCTACTAGCAGAACATTATTAATAGAGGGAAGATTTCCATTACCTACAGTTCCAGAGCCAATTATCTTTCCCCTCTGATTGCCTCCAAAACCAACGTGGCCTCCAGGCTTAAGTTCCAGGCTTTGGAACATATGCCTTCTTCCCGTCATGTGTCGCGAGCAGCCAGAGTCCAGGTACCATGACTGGTGTTTCTGACTTGCTGCTAAAGATATCTGCAACATGTATTATTTTATCCTTAGGTACCCAGATTTTCTTGGGTCCTGATTTGTTAGTTTTACCAAAACTCTGGTTGAATTTTGGTTTCACAGAGTGCTTACTGCTAGTGTATTTAATATCATGTGTGTGACCATACACAAAATGTGAATTCAGAGGAGTGTGTTTAATGGTTAAGTCCATGACATTCTTTGGTGTAGGAACCTTACCTTGGTATCCTATTCCTTTCCTGTCGTTTCTGCTAACTCCATAGATCATTGAAGCCATTTTGCTTCTATCTATGCTTTTAGCGAGGAACTTCTGGAAACTGTGATCATACTCCTTGATGATCTCGTCAGCGTTGCTGGGAGTTTCAGAAATTGGTTCCTTCTGAGAGTTTTGTAAAGTGTTTTCTAATTTTGAAATCTTATTTCTCAGATCAGAATTCTCCAATTTGAGACTCTCAGTCTTATTAGAGTCAGATTCAAGATTCCTTTTCAGGTCTCTGAATTTAACTCTAATTTGCTGATACCGTTCCAGAATCTCATTAAGGCTTTCAGCAAGTTCAGCCTTGGTAAAATTAACAGCAAAGTTAGGAAATACCTCTTCAGTATCTGATTCTGAATCTGATTCAGAAGCTTCACTATCTTCTGAGATGTTACCCATGAGAGCTATGTTTGCCCTCTCATCATCTGATTCTAAGTCAGCTTCAGACGAGTCAGAGTCATCCCATGTAGCCATGAGACTTTTCTTCTTCTCTCTTCCAAACTTCTTTTTGGGCTTTTCCCTCTGAAGCTTTGGGCAGTCACTCTTGTAGTGTCCTTGCTCATTGCACTCATAGCAGATGATGTCCTTGGTGTTTGGCTTTTTGCTACTAGAGGAGCCTTCAGATCTTCTGTATCCAGAGGAAGAATCTGTCCTTCTGTATCTGGAAGAAGACTCGTTCTGATCAGATCTTCTGGGATTCCTGAACTTCCTTTGTCTTTGCTTCCACAGTTGATTTACTCTTCTGGAAATGAGGGAGAGTTCGTCTTCTTCTGATGAGGATCCATCAGATGTTTCTTCAACTGCCTGCAAAACTTTAGACTCAGATTTTTTGTTAGATTTTAATGCTAAAGGCTTACCTTGCTTCTGAGGCTTGTCAGCTTCTAGCTCTATCTCATGACTTCTGAGGGAGCTGATAAGTTCCTCCAGAGTGATTTTGTTGAGATCTTTAGCTAGCTTCAGAGATGTAACCATTGGTCTCCACTGCTTGGGTAAAATTCTGATGATTTTCTTGACATGGTCAGCAGTAGAGTATCCTTTGTCCAGAACCTTGAGACCAGCTACCAGAATCTGGAATCTTGAGAACATTGTTTCAATGGATTCAGATTCTTCCATTTTGAACGCCTCATACTTCTGAATGAGCGCCAGAGCTTTAGTTTCTTTGACCTGAACGTTGCCCTCATGCGTCATTCTGAGTGAGTCAAAAATGTTCTTTGTTGTGTCTCTGTTGGAGATGTTTTCATATTCAGTATAGGAGATGGCGCTGAGGAGGATGGTTTTGGCCTTGTGGTGATTCTTGAAGTCACGCTTTTGTTGGTCAGACATTGTTTTTCTATCAATCTTCTGACCGCTTGCATTCACAGGGTACGTGTATCCATCTGTCACCATATCCCACAGATCAGCATCATGTGCCAGAAAGAAGCTTTCAATTCTGTCTTTCCAGTAATCAAAGTTTTCTCCATCAAAGACTGGAGGTTTGCCGCTGAATCTGTCTCTGTCCTCATTGTTGTCATTGCTGGTGTGAGAGTAGTTTCCTTCCATTGTCTTTTTCTGACGCTGGATCTTGTACTGACACGGTTAAGTGTTTTAGCTCAAAACCTGGCGCTCTGATGCCAATTGAAGAAGTGAAAAACACAAGAAAGGGGGGTTGAATTGTAAAACTGAAAGTCAATGCAATGAACAAGATATTTTTATCCTGGTTCGTTTGATCTCAAACTACTCCAGTTCACCCGTCAAGGTGATTTCGCCTCTCTCCAACGAGGTCTTAATCCACTATATTCAACTGAATATTACAGACTGCTTTAACAACTGCTAAAGCCTTCTTGATGCAAACCACAACCCGGTTTGTCAAGGAAACACTTTCTTACAAAGAAGATAAATCTAAGTGTGTGAATGTTTTCTACAAAACTGTATCACAACTGTGATGTATACACAACTTAAAGCTTAGAAACTTGATTGCTAAACAATGATTGAATAAGAGAGTGTGTAGTGTTTAGCAAACTGAGAGAAGGAAGATTATGATCAGCTTTTAGGCGTGTAAAGATTTGGAGAGCATTAGCCAATTCAATCTTCAAAGTCTTGTTTATATAGCACTGAGATGTTGAACGTTGGAGCAATATTCTTGATTCAATGCTAATAACAAACTTTCCTTATCGAGCAGATCTTGTCTGGAATGAGGCCGTTGGTATTAATTTGCTTTCAATGCACAGTACCGTTGCTTACTTAATGCAAGTTCTGGCTTGGCCCATTTTGATTATGCTTAGCTGCTGATGAACTGTTGTGTTTCTTTATCAGAGTGTTAAGCGCAGTTCTGTTCATCAAGCTTCAGCATACATGTGAGTTAATCTTCTGATTCTGATATCCTGATATGGCAACTTCTGATGCTGATGTCAGGAACCAAATTTCTGATGCAGATTAGGTGTGATCTTTCTTATACCAATCAGAGTATCTGCAAATCAGAACGTAATAATTTAGGCAGCAGATAGTTCATACATGAATCATATAAATAATATATCTTTTCACTTTGTTATCATCAAAACTTAAACATAGGGTAGTAGATTCAAACTTTGTTCTAACAGGGTTGCCTTCGTCTTGATGAGACGAAGCGAATGGCATAGGTCTGGGCTTCTTATTTTTCAGTTTGAGGAACCTGTGTTTCACGTTGGCTGGAGGTTGAAGATGACCAACGTGTCATCTTCCAACCAATGATGGCGTGCCATTTGGAATTTTTGAAAATCTGATTTATATTTGATTCAGTGCTTTATTCAGTAATGACCATGATATACACAGCGTACTAGATCCCTTGGATTTGATTACTAACGCATTTTAACTCTCATCCATTGGTCCACATTTTATTGACTTTATTTTATTTTTCTTATTTTTATATTTAAATTGTTTTAAACTTCAAAAATTTATAGAAAATTCATTTTAACTCCAAAAAAATTTGAAAAAATTATGGAAAATACTTTTGATTTTTCTCTTTCTGATTTTTATTTTTTTCACAATTTTATTTTGTGTTTTGGTATTTTTTTATAATTTTTCATTTTATTTAAGTTGTTTTAAATGTTTAAAAAATACTTTTCTTCATTTTTAAATTCTGAGAAAAAAAATAGGGAAGGATCCAATGACATTTTGACAAATATTGATGACCTCATTTATTTTATTATTTCTAACTTTGTTATTTTTTATCATTTTTGGTTTATTTCACCTATTTCTTTTAATTTTAAAAATAGTTTATCACTTTAAAAAATTATCAAAAATTTTATAAAAATATTTGAGTTCATTCCTGATTTTTCTATGGTCTTACTTATTTTTTCTTGATTAATTCGAATATAGTTGTCATTTCTCTCCCTTATTTCCATTTTATAATCATTTTAAAAACCTTTTTTTCTTTTATAAATATAATTTTATTTTTTGTATATATTCTGGCTGATCTTGGATTAAAATTTTGATCATGAACTTTATTAACATCATTGGATCCATGGTGTTGAGTCTAACTCCATAAAAATGGATGAATGATTTTAATAATAGTTTGATTAAATCTTGGTTCAAATGTGGTTTATTCATTTCCCTTCCCTCTTCATCTTATACCATTCTTATTGAACCAAATATTATTGGAGCATGATTTACATATCATGTCTCAAAACATGAGGCGCATAGATTTCTATTGACCGACCTCAAAATAGGTGTGACTTCTATATAAGTCCACTTACGATTGCTTAACATAGTGCTGAATTTTGTCCCGATTTGAGAAAATGATCATTCATGGCTCAAACCTATGTATGCAAGCCCAAGTATGTTAGTTTGAACCATTTGATCCAATAACCTTGAGGTTCATTGTTAGGAGACTTTGGTTCTACCAATCCTCTAATGGAACTTCATCAATTATGGTCAAACTTGATCACTTAAACATCATTGATCATTAAGTTTTATCTTGAGAATACTTAAATGGATGATATACTTAACAAAAAGCAAATGCAACTTGTTGTTGAGAGGATTTGGTTCTACCAATTCTCTAATGAGTTCCAAATGCAAGTTTCAAGATGGTCATCCAACTAACTACTAATTCCTAACAATTGACTTTATTTTTATGTTTTTATTTTATGCTTTTACTTTATGTACCATTTACTTTAGCATTTACATTTCATGTTATCTTTTATCTTTGCTCACTTGAGCCTTTATCTTTTATGTCATTTTTATTTTGCTTATTTGAGCTTCTCATTTATTTTTGAAGATACTTAATAATCAACTTGAACCATAAAAAACTTTAATGTTACTTGGACTATTTAGTTACTATCCTTGGAATTATGGAGTGATGGACTTATTGGACTTAGTATTAGAATTTGTGGCCTACCTTGAGACCTTATGACCTTGATTGTTTTCTTGTCTGGAGTTCTTGGGGTTTACCCCAAGACATTGGGTTGTTTGTTTGTTTTGTGTGCAGGTTATTATGATTACACACTTTATATGTAATCTGGAATTCATTTGTATACAACCGTTATTCTGCCCAATTTTTGTGAAGACTTAATGCAATTGGAGATTGGTTTCCTTAAGAGGTCCTTTTTTTTGTAGTTGTTTGTTTGGTTTCAAATCCAAAGAATGGGAATTCTACATTGACTCATTGTGTCAAATGTTGGCTTCTTGTTGGTTAGATGGTTCTTTTTCCCTAGCTTTTACCTTATGCTTTAGGATAATCTCTTCATCTCCTCCCATCTTCTTTACTTTCAAAAATCTTCTCCCTACTTTTTGAAAACTCTTCTTGTTTTAAAACTTGAACCACTTTCATAATAAACTTGGACTTATGTCCATGAATTTTCAAAAATTATTTCTTAATCAAATTTCAATCAACTTAACAATACTTTGACATTTTTGTGAGAAGACTAAAAGTCAATAAACCTCATTCAGACTATTTTGCCATCTTGGCTATCTTTAAAAACTTTTCTCAAAAGATTTGACTCTGGTCAATCCATTTAGTGATGTAAACAACTATACTTCTATAATATGTAGTGAAGTGAGATATTTTTCACTTGGGTGTTGAGTGAGGCATTGTTGATTTTGAAATCCAAGCCATATCCTCCACTTTGAGATGACGCAAATCCTCCTTTCTCATAATTGTAGGTAGTAAGTATGTTTTTCACATGGACTATGACAATGATGTCTTGTCTCTTAAATTAACCAACACACTTGTGTTTTTTTTTTTAATTTTAAAAGAGGAACTACGTGTACCCTGATCCCCTATTGCATGGAAGGTGGTACGTAGGCACTAAAGGTTCGCAACCGCAGAGGGTGCAAAAATCATAAGAATATACTTATTTTATCACCACCACAATCTATTTTCATACAACATTTTATAGCCAAAACATACAGATTTTACAAAGAGGTTCTTGTGGAGTACCGTAAATATTTAGGGTGCTAATACCTTCCCTTTGCAAAACCAACCCCATTACCTAGAATATTTCCCCCCTCTTTTGGGTTATTCGCTCTTTTCTCATTCCTTTGGAAACAATAAAACGCGGTGGCGATTTTTTTATTTTGATTTGTGTGAGTCAAGTCAAATCCAATGGCTTAGTCTCAACATTTCTACCGCTACAGGTGGAACTCGTGTTTTGGAAACTTTCTAGAGGAACCATTTTCCTACGTTTAAAGGGACGCATGATCCTGAAGGAGTGCAAGAGTGAATCAAGGATATTGAGAGGATCTTCCGAGTCATGGACTAATCTGATGCCAGAAAGTACGTTTTGGTATGCATATGCTGGCAAGAGAGGCTGATGACTGGTGGGTTGCTACTCGTCAGAGACTGGAAGGCATAGGTGATGTTGTTACTTGGATTGTGTTTCGTAGAGAATTCCTGGTAAAGTATTACCCTGAAGATGTTCATGGAAAGAAGGAGATTGAGCATCTGGAACTAAAGCAAGAAGTCTTATCGGTGACCGATTTGCTGCCAAGTTCGTGGAATTGGAAAACTACTATCCTCATTACACCGAGGAGACTGCTGAATTCTCTATGTGTGTTAAGTTTGAAAATGGCTTACGTTATGAGATCAAGAAGGCCATTAGGTATCAGTGGATCCGTAAGTTTCCATATTTAGTGAATAGCGGTAGAATCTATGAAGAGGATAGTAATGCTCACTACAAGATTGTCACTGAGAAGAGAAGCAAGAAATAACAACATCGTGGCAAGCCTTATAATTCTCTTACTAACAAAGGAAAACAGAAAGTTACTGATGGCAAGAGGCTAGGTTGGAGAGGTGTTCCTACTGGAATTGTATGTTACAAATATGGAAGACCTAGACATCAGAGTAATGAATGTACCATCGAAGTAAAGAGGTGTTTCTATTATGGCAAGATTGGACATGATATGATTGAATGTAGACACAAAGATGTATTCTATTTCAACTGTGGGGAAGAAGGACATATCGGTGCTTAATGTCAGAAATCGAAGCAAGCTCGTTCTGGTGGAAAAGTGTTTGCATTAGCTGAAGCTCACACATCCAGCGGAGACCGCGTGATCAGAGGTACATGTTCCATTAATATTACTCCTTTAATTACTATTATAGATACTGGTGATACACATTGTTTTATTGTTGCTGATTATGCTAAAAAGTTGGGTCTTGTATTATCTTCTATGAATGGGGAAATGGTTGTCGATACTCCAGCTAAGGTATCAATGACTACTTCTCTAGTATGCTTGAAGTATATTTTGTCCATCTATGATAGGGACTTACTTATTGATCTAATTTGTTTACCGTTGAGTGGTTTGGATGTAATTTTGGGTATAAATTGGTTGGAATATAACTATGTTCGTATAAACTGTCATAACAAGTCAGTGCAGTTTTCTACTCCTGAAGAGGAAGAGGAAGCTGGTTTTTTATTTGATAGACAGTTGAAGGAGTTATTGCGGGATGAAGCTCAGTTGTTTTCATTGATGGCGTCTTTATCGATTGAGAATCGGGTTGCAATTGATGAGTTGTAGATTGTATGCGACTTTCCTGAAGTTTTTCCTAATGATATTCTAGACGTGCCTTCAAAAAGAGAAGTAGAATTTTCGATTGATCTTGTACCTGGTACCAAACTTATTTCTATGGCACCATACAAGATGTTAGCATCTGAACTATTAGAATTAAAGAAGCAATTAGAAGAGTTGCTCGGAAAGAAGTTTGTGAGGCCGAGTGTGTCGCCTTGAGGAGCTCCAGTATTACTTGTGAAGAATAAATATGGTAGTATGAGGTTGTGCATTGTATACCGACAATTGAATAAAGTAATAATCAAAAACAGGTATCCATTTCCGAGTATAGACGACTTGATAGATCAATTGGTGGGTACGCGTGTGTTTAGCAAGATTTATCTGAGATCGGGTTATCACCAAATTCGAGTAAAAGATTAGGACATTCAGAAGACAACTTTCAGAACTTTGTATGGACATTATGAGTATTCAGTGACGCCTTTCGGTGTTACCAATGCGCCAGGGGTGTTTATAGAATATATGAACCGTATCTTCAACACTTATTTAGATCACTTTATTATGGTATTCGTCGATGATATCTTGATTTATTCTAAATTCAAAGCTGAGCATGCTGAGAATTTGCGGATTGTATTGCAAGTGTTGAAAGTGAAAAGCTATATGCGAAGTTGTCGAAGTGTGAGTTCTGGTTAACGAAAGTCAATTTTCTTGGTCATATTATTTCAGCTATATGCATAGGTTTTTCATGAATGAATTGATGAATGTCTTCTTGGTTTGAATTATGTGATTCAATGTGGCTTTTGTGTGAAATTAGTGATCTAATATATACAATGAACATGTTGTTTCTGCTGGTTTTTACTGTTGTTGTGTTGTTCATAAAATCTCAAATCTGAAAAATTGTAGATCTAGGGATGTGACGAAAATTGGAGGAATTGATGTAGAAATTGGTGTAGAATTGTAGAATAATGAAGTAGAATGAAATCCCTAAGTTAATATGTGAAAGAATGTTATTTTAGACCCAACTTTGGAGGTTGAAAGTGCTCAAAACGAGTGGAAATCGTTCTGATGCGAAAATAGAGCTCTTTTTGTCTAGACTGTCGTTATGCATAAGGCAGACGGCGTTACGCGTAAGGCAAGAGCATTACAGGTAAGGTAGGATAATTACACGTAAGGCAGGGCAGGACAAAAGGCATTACTTATAATGCATACAGCATTACACGTAATGCAGGGCAGACAACAAGGTAATTCATGTAACGTAGGCAACATTACGCGTATGGGCAAGCGAAGGTGCAAAAATTCCCGTTTTCGTGATTTCTTCTTGTTTTCGCGTGTGGAGTGTATTCTCTTGATCCATAATGAATATTAAGGCTTAGGTGTACATAATAAGGCTAGTAATAATAATAAATTATGTTTAAAACATGGTACTTTATGTGGAATTTATGTTGTATGATGATGATGATGATGATGATGATGAATGTTGAAGGCTTATGCCTTGTGGTTGCATAATTATGTTGTTTCATATGATGTCGCATGTTGCATAGTGATGAGGGCTTATGCCCTATTGTTGGCCTGTAAATGGTGTTGTGATGAGGGTGTATGCCTTGTTATTGCCCAAATTGGCAATTATGACGAGGGCTTATACCCTGATGGTACCACATGCATTTAGTTGACGTCGGTCTCGTTATATTGCATTGTTTTGAGTTGATGATGTATTATGTGAATGATGGGTTATGTTGTGAAGTATTCTGTGATGTGTGAATTGTGTGATTACTACTCCTTAGCAGGTGATATTCACTGTATATTTATTGAATGAAATTCTCACCCCTTTTGTGTTGTGTCTGTGCTCCCATAGGAGTACAGATAATCAGGTACCTGAGTAGTGCTTGGAGTGAGTGTTACATGATCGAGTCCTAGGAGTCACTCTGATACGTAACATAGGAATTGGGAATCTTTGTTATGTTTTTCTTTATTTCATTTGTTACATATCTTCCATTTTACTTATGTTGGACCACACATTTGTGGAGTTTTATTTGTTGTTGAAGCTGTAATGACATGGAATTGAACTAATTTTATTATTATGCTGCCGAATTGATTATGTTTGAATAAAAGAAGTAATAAAGTGACTTTAAACTTTATGAATATTTGAAGTATGTGATATCCTGGTTATGTACTCTGATATATGTTAATGTAATTACTATTTTGGGAAAGTGGGGTGTTACAGGTGGTATTATCCATGAGGAAGCTCATGCTGTGAGCGAGGAAGGCGATAGCAATTATGAAATGGACAAATGGATTCGTCCTACTGTTCTGGGACAAGAGTCTGTCAATTGGTTTACCGAGTACGTCGTTACAGTTACCCGCTATGAAGAGTAATTTTCTTTTGTTTTTATTATGAAGTAATTCCTATATTCTACCCAAGACGTATTGATCATGTATTAGGGCTACAATGTTTTCATTTTCAAAATTATCATCAATAAAGGACGTCTTTTTGTATTCAAATATTTCGCTCCTTGTCTTTCTCTTTATTTTTCAAAAAAAAATTGGCAATGTGTTTTTATTTTTCTTTTTAAATCTTAAACTAAAATAAAAAACAAAATCATCAATCATGCAGATACAATCCCCCATTAATCCCGGATATTATCGAAATTGATTCTGCTTTGGCTCATTATGACTTTGAAAATCCAATCTATCAACCTGAAGAAGATTGTGAACTTCCCGAAGAGCTAGTCAGATTGTTGAGGAAAGAAGAAAAGGTCATCCAGTCGCACCAAGAGACGTTAGAAGTGATCAACTTGGGTACCGAGGAGGTCTGAAAAGAAGTTAAGATTGGGGCAACATTAGAAGACAGTGTCAAGCAAAGACTGATTGGAATGCTCCGAGAGTATGTGGACATCTTTGCTTGGTCTTATGAAGACATGCCTGGGCTGGATACATATATTGTTGGTAGTATATTGTCATCTATGAGTTGGTATTACCTATTTCTCTACCCTCATCTATGAGTCAGTATTGTCATGTTTACTACCTCCAACCATGAGTTGGTAGTGTATTTTATCTTGTTTACTACCTTTAACCATGAGTTGGTAGTGTGTTTTGATTTTGTTTTCCACCTTTAACTATGAGTTGGTAGTATATCCTATTCATGTTTCCTGCCTTCATCTATGCGTTGGAAGTGATTCCTCGTTTCTAACTGACTACATAGGGTTTTATTCCCCAGTAAGTTCAGTGATCTTTTTCCTGCTGCTTTTTCACCAATGAAGTTTTCCATTGAAGGTTGGTGTCTCTTTCACCTAAGGTCGTGCTTTGGGTTACCTCCAGCATAAACCCTCTTGGTATTGTGTCGTTACTTAATAAGTCATGTCTCCCTATTAGACTCCCTTCAAGTTTTCTTCAGTAAAATCAGAGTCATAGTTTATTCCCCTTAAAGTCTGTCTCCAATATCATATATCTAGTAGAGTTTGATCATTTGCATCCATATCATAAGCATCATGCAACATCTTAGGGCTAAAAACTGGGTCTTCTGTATCTAAGTATCTTCAATCTCGTCAATACGAAGAATTCCAATCTTCATATCTCCAAATAGAAGAAACTTAAATATGGGCATCTGTGATACCCTAATTTTTACCCCTAAGATTACATCATTCATTTCATTTACATCTCATCAAGATCACAAACATGGTATCTTCCTAACCTTTGCCTCTTTGAGCTTATCTTTGTAGTAAATCATAAAACACCCTTTGTGTTTCTTTTTACATCTTTACTTGTTTGCATTTTTATGCTTTACTAACCTTATTTAAAATACAAAAATATGTGTTTCTTTCTTTTATTATTGTTCAAGGTAGGGACTTGCAATCAATGGATCAACTTTGGTTTCTAAATTATGGTTTTGATGCCCAAGGAAAAGCTTGACCAAAGAGTGGTTCTCAAAAGCTCTTATTTCAAGGCATGAACTATAATCTTAGGTCATATTCATGACAAGCTTCATTCAACATCATTTGATCAAGAGAAGTTCAAATTTGGTGCATAACTTCAAGGATGATTCAAGATTGGTTCATGTGTTTATTTCCATGCCATCTTCATCCAATTCTCCATTCAATTCTCAACATTTCTCAAAGTACAGTCAAGCTTCCCTCATTATTTGTTCAAGTAATCATCATTGGACCTTTGGATGCATAAAAATGTCAAAAATCACAAGTTGGCACATGGTAGGTTGACCTAAAATCAAGAATGACATGTCAATTGGTCCAAAGATCATAACTTTCTCAATTCTCAACATTTTTGGATTCTACTTTGAGTCAAATGTCACATTTGATGTCCTCTACAACTTTGTTTCAAAAGGCAAACAACGATTATGCTTTTAAGTCCATGAATTTTTGAATTTTCTTAAAGGCCATATATGCAAAAAAGTTGGTTCATGACATGTTTGACCTAATTCTAGACATGCAATTCAGTGCCATGACCTCAACTTATCAACCATGCCATTTTCAGCTCAAGTATCCTTTTGATTTGGTTCTTTTTGCATGTGATTCTTTTCCATGAAGAGAACATTTGGCACAAAGAAAATTGCAAAACGCACAAGTGGATATTATTTGGCCTCAGCTTGAACTTGGTGCCCTAAGCTCTACATTTTTGTGTATGGCCCATAATTAGAAATGACCTAAAATTCACTTGGAACCACCAATACACGTTCAAATACGTTTGTCCTTGCAAAATGCATCATGTGGAGTGCAAAACGACATGCTTTGGTGCCAAAGTCACACATTTCATCACTTAACTTCACACGATTTTCAAATCAGAAATTTCACACTTGGTTCACACGTTTGGGATATGATTTCACACGTACCATGACCTCACTTTCTTTCCTATAAATAGAGCATCATTCTCCCTTCAGAATCAAGCTTTAAAATCCATAAAACTGCTTCCATTTTCACTCTAAAAAACCTTCAAAACTAGAAATCCTAACTTGAATTCTAGCTCGTTTAAACTCAAAATCTCAAACCCAGAAACCTTCATCGGCATCATCTGAAGTTGTTTGAAGCATTACAGGAGTTTGAAAAACCTTGCAAGCACTAGTTTGAGTTCTCCATTTTCAAAACTTGAAGCTTCGACTGGAAACGTAGATTCGAGTTACTTCACTGAACAAAAAAGTTACCAATCTCTTTGGCTTGATCTTCGATGCTAAACCCTCACTTACCTTTGATTTATTCACCATCTTAGCGAATCAATGGCTCTGATGTAGAGAGGCATGAACGATGAATGGAGTAGAAGCTCAAACATTTGGTGTTTGAGCTTAAAAACTCCAAGTTTATGATCTGAAAAATCAAGTGCAAGAGGTTGAAGATGAAGCCCTTTGCGCATTTTAAAGGGAAATTCAAATTTCCTGGCCAATCAGGAAGCAACGCACAACCTAACAGTTGTCACATTTAATTTATTTTTCTATTTTAATTCATTTCAATTTCATTTTCTTTTCAAATTTATTTTAAATAACTCCTTCATTTCTTTTTACTCCACTTTTATTTCATAAATTACTAAAAATATTTTCTATCACATATGTTTTTTCCAGAATTTAAAAATGATTTTTAGCATTTTTTGCTATTTTCTCTATGTTTTCATTTTCTTATAACAATTAATTTTCAATCATTTCCAAACCTTTTTTAGTCCAACTTTTGAGATCATGTTCCTTGGAATATTTTTGACTTTCTCAAATTTTTGTGGCTTTTTATTTGATGTTTTGATGCATCTTTTGGATTTTCTCTTTATTTTCCATTTTATACCATTTAAAAATCATTTTAAATCATTTTTAAATAATATTTTTTATTGTGGTTGATGATTTATGATTATGACTTTTGTTGACTTTGATTATTTGTGGTTGATTAATGCTTCATCTTCTTTAATTGGACTTTGGAATGATGCTTTGATTGAATGGACTTTCATCATTTAAAACTTATCATTAAATTATCATGTGATCATTTTTGTTACTTTTGATTGATGATAAGTTTATCTCACGGTATCATAAAGAAGAATGATTGCAGTAACAATCCAATTTCCTTGCCATAGAGCTTGATAAATTCTCCATCTTCATCTCTTTATTATTTTTTGTTTCTTTTGTTTTGACTTGTGTTGCATTGTTTTAGGATAATGATTCTTGTATCATATCTCTAAAATGTATGACACATAAATTGTTACTGACCAGCCTCAGATATTTGTGACTTCTATATAAGTCCAATTACGATTGCTTAACATAGCGCTATATTGTCATGACTCAGTTGAATCCTCATTAACACTAACTTTGACATGTTGATTGTGCTAACTTTACTTTTATGCACTTTACGTTAATGACATTTACTTTATATCATTTAATTTTCAAGTCATTTATATTTAAGTTATTTGCATTCTTGTCATTTTTTACCCTTTTCCTTTATCTTTTTATTTTCTTTTTCTTTTTTGCTTCAAAAGACCAAAAACATTAATAAATGACTAAAACCCTAAAAATTAGATATGGATCCCGTGGACTTTGTGTTACTATCTCTTGCTTGAGAATTTTTTTGGACCTTGTACTTAGGACTTAGAGTTTCCGTTTGCTTGGAGTGGTATCTGAGACTTTGAGATTCATCTGAACTTTTGATCTTCAAATCAAGACTTGGTCTTATTCTTTGATGTCAGCTTGAAGACTTAGAATTTTTTATAGGGCTTTGTGATTTTTGATTTTCATCTGGATCTCTTTATATTCATTTGTGCTTGTTTATCTTGTGGCTCAATCCAAAGGGAAATGAATATTTCATCTTGACCAATGTCAAAATGCTTTCTCTATCTTGTGGTTAGTTCACTTGCACACACAAAGATTTTTTCTTGGGCTACCTTACAATGAGACCTTTAATTTCATGTCATTTAATTTATGCTTTAGGATAATCTCTTCATCTCC
Source organism: Vicia faba (assembly GCA_948472305.1). Lineage (NCBI taxonomy): Eukaryota > Viridiplantae > Streptophyta > Magnoliopsida > Fabales > Fabaceae > Vicia > Vicia faba. Next base: position 86,724,442 of record OX451738.1, on the reverse strand, counting down.
TTCCCACTTCTTCAATTTTCAAGTCTTATCCCTATTGTCAAAAATTCTTATTTCAAATTTCCAACCTTTTATTAATAAACCTTGACCTAGTCAAGTGATCGCAAAAATATTTTTTGTAATAAATGCTAAAACACCTAAGCATATTCAAACTATTTTCAAAACTTCTAAAAAAGGACAAACCTTGGCAAATTTCTTTTTGTTCCTTTGTGAACTTTTCTTTTAAAACTTTTTCTCAAAGATTAGATATTAGTATATCCTAGTAGTGATGCAAACAACTATACTTCTACAGGATGTTGTAGAGTGATTGATATTTTCCACTTGAATGTTGAGACATGCTTGTTGAGAAAATCCAAGCAAAGTTCTCCATATCAAGATGATGCAAATTCCCCTTCCTCATAGTTGTGGGTAATAAGTTGAGTTTTTCCACTCAAATACAGCGAAATGTATTTTCAATTAAAATCAATCAACAAACTTTTGTGGTTACTTTTACCATGAACTACAAGGCTGTGATTTCCTTATTGTACTATAAGGATACGTATGTGTGGGCTCTCAAATTCGTGGCGAGTAAAAACATAATAAAAATACTTGTTTTCTCATCATCCCAATCTTTTTGCAAACAACCCAGTTTTTATCCTAACACAGATTTTCAAGAGGTTCCTATAGAGTATCATAGATGTGAGGGATGCTAATACATTATCCTTTCATAACCAACCCCCATATCCAGATCTCTACTTTTATTTTATTTTCACGTTGGGTTTTCTCGATATTTTCCTTTTTCCTTTAGAAACAATAAAGTTCGATGGCAACTCTTCTCTTTTGAGATAAGTTAATTAATAGCTTAATCTCAATTTTCCCGATGTAACACATATGATAATCACAACTACAAAACACGCATATAACAATGCCAAAGTCACCACGGTTTGTCCAAACATCTTGGTGACATCTCCAAATCCAGGCGCTAACATTTTTTTAATTAAAAATTGTAGGGGATACCATCAATCTTTCATGGGTTCGAACCTCATTGTCCTAAAATGGTTTATTCCTTTAACGATAAGGTGCGCCTTTTCTTTTTTATTTATATTTAAATAAAAAATAAAAGGGATATTACTCCAGCTGTTTCGTTGAACCGTTGTTATATATATTTTGTTTTTTATTTAAAATCTTTAAATGGTTAAATACTAGTACTTCTTTATGAAATTTATATCATCACGATTTACAGGTTTGGTTGTGGTGATATCTTTATATATATTATACACTTCTAGCTAACTTGTCTCTTCGGTATCCATTTTTCTACTGAAAAAGAAACAAGTCAACACCAACCCTAACACCAACACTATCGTCATCATTGGGAAAGAAGACAACACCAACACCAACACAATATTCTCCTGGTACGTAAAATATTTTTGCCATTGTTGTGGATGTTAGTGTTTTTGTTGTTAATATTTTGTTGTTGTTGTTAAGTTTAGTTTCAATGTCGCATTTGGAGACAAACTCATCCAAAGGTGATTCTTCTTATGTAAAATCTCGATCTGGAAAATTTTGTGGTTATGATGGTCGTATGGTTTTGTACCAATGCAAGAAAGGACAAAATAAAAGAAGGATTTATTGGAGATGTACATTTTGGAGGAGTGATGAGACATGTAATTTGTTCATATGGGATGAAGACATGGGAGAAAAAGGTGGAAATGAAGATGGGAACATTATGAAGTGAGAGTTGGAAGTTATGGAAGCTATGGGCTATTTGAAGGTTATGCATGAAGGTTCAAAAAAGAAGAACAAGAATTTGAAGAACAAACTAAAATAAGAGATATTTTCTGGAAATTTGGAGATGTTATGTTTTGTTATCTCCTTTATGTTTAATGTTTACTTTGTTATGAAATGTTGATGTTATGTTGAAACTGCAGATACAGTGAACTTGACAGGAATGCAACTAAATTGTTTTACAAGTAAGTTCATCTGTTTGTTATTTCAGCTTTTCAATTACAATTATCGTTCAATTAGTTATTTGTTTGTTATTTCATCTTTTTGAACATGTGTGTATATAAGTAAGTTTAAGATAATAGATTAAGATGGTAGTTTAAGTTGATAGTTTAAGTTGATAACCCTAAGAGTTAATCTTAAGAGTGTGAGAAAGCCCTAGAGTTAAGCAGAAAGATTAAGAGGAATAAACTTTCGTTACATAAACCTTATAGAAGGCCTTAATAATCATATCAAAATACTCTTACTGAGACAAATTTATACCAAGTATAGTCTAGTTCATCATCATTAGAACCGAAAAAAATCTCCCACCTTCTCTTCTCACCCTTCTTCTTATTTTTATTGATCTCCTTTGTCTGAGAGCTCTACTGGGTCTCAACAATTCAGTTGCACAAGAGAGACCTCTTTCCTCTTCTTGATTGTGAGGAGGGTTTTGCATAAGAGCAGTCTCTACATCCACAACATCTTCTGTTCTTTCAGCAGCATTGTTGGAAGCTCTTTCAGTATTGTTGGAAGCTTCAGCATAAGTACTCATTTTGATTCTTCTTCTTCTCTGATTTCTTTGGATGAAGTTCTTTTTGTGTTTTGGTTCAAAGAGTAATTCCACTTTTATATTGTTTCTTCTTCATCTTCATCTTCTCTGATTCTTGAAAGTCTAAAAGCCAAAAGATTTTACGCGTGTCAAGTTTGCTCATTATTGGTTTTTTAATTCCTCGAGCTGTTGAATGATCATATATACTTGTGTTTTAAAATTTCTTTTTCCCTTCTTTGATATTCCTTCTTACGTATAGTTTTATGTAATAATGTGTACTTAATAGAATTGTGTCATTGATTTAATACAAGTTTTGATATTAATTCACAAATGGTGTATTGCTGATTCTAGTATGATACAAATGAGATTTATTTATAAACATTATCACAATAGTTATTTGTCACAACCGTTGTTATAAGGCGCGTGCTTTCTAGTTTACTACAACGACCACTGGACCGTGATTTAAAGTAACACATATACAACCACACGCTACATAACAACGTATGGACTCATGTGATTATATATCTTTTCCAACCGTTGTTAAAGGCCTCTTTCATAGTAGTGAGTATAAATGTGATTCTCATATTTGTAATAAATACATTTGTTACTTTCATTCACTTTGTATCCATTCAATATCATTAAGTTATCAAACTTCTTGTGCCATTTCTTCGGAGCTTGTTTTAGCCCATACAAAGACTTATCTAACTTACAAATCTTATTTTCTTTTTCATGAATCACAAATCCTTTTGGGTGGTCCATATAGATTTATTCTTCTAACCACCATTTATAAAATTTTCTTTAACATCCATTTGATATACTATTAAATTATAAATAGAAGCAACTTAAATTAGTACCCTAATGGATGTAAGTCGAGTGACTGGTGAAAAAGCATTGAAGAAATCTATATTTTCTCTTTTCCTAAAATATTTGGCTACAAGGAGAGCCTTGTACTTATCAATAGTTCTATCAGGTTTTAGTTTCTTTTTCAAAACTCATTTACAATCGGTTGGTTTGAAACTAGGAGGCAAGTCTACTAAGTGTCAGGTCTTGTTAGATTCTATAGAATGTATCTCATCATTAATAGCTTCTTGCCACTAATCTGCATCTACAAATGACAAGGCTTCTTAAAGATTTATTGGATATTCTTCTATTTTATAAGCCATATAATGGGGCCTATAGTCTTTAGTAACTCTTACTCTTTTACTTCGTCGAAATTCTGTTTCTACTTCATTTTTGCTTTTAGTGCTTCTTATCACAAGAATGTAATTCACTTCAGTGTCCCAACTATTTCTCAACTTGAAAGGATATTTGTCTTCATAGAACTCAACATCATTCGATTCTATGATCACTTTAGCAATTAGGTCATAAAACATATATGCCCCACTGTTTTCTGCATACCTAATGAATACACATTCATAGGATCTATTAGCAAGTTTAACTCGCTTAGGATCCAATATTCTGACATAAGCCAGACAACCCCAAGTTCTTAAACAAGACAAGTTTGGTTGTCTTTTCTTTAATATCTCATAAATAGAGATCTTACTTTTTGACTTGGGAACAAGGTTTAGGACATAGTAAACAATCAACAAAATTTCCCCCACTAGTGAGGTGTAGCTCCAGAATTCAACATAATTGCAACAACAAGTTCTGTAAGAGTTATATTATTTCTTTCTATTTTACCATTCATTTCAGGAGAGTATGATGCAGTTGTTTCATGTATAATTCCATGCTTACTATAAAATTCATTGAATAACCCATAATCATATTCAGTTCCCCTATCACTATGAATTCTCTTAATCTTCTCACTAAATTGATTTTCAATTTCATTCACATGCATCTTGTAGCAACTGGTTTTTAAATCAAGAGCCGTCACTATTAGTTTTTATCCTAGGGAAGGGAATCTAACAGAAAGTCCTAATTCGCGGACAAAGACTCTAAGTTTCAGACTTCTTTAGACGAAAGGAAGGTGTTATGAACCTTTCATCTACCTTGTTCATAAGGATACTAGGTTTTAGGTTTAGGTTTGGGTAAACAAGATTTAAATATTATTAAGGGAAAAGAGTTTTAATTTTTTATAGGAGAACTCGCTATGATTTTTGATCGTATGCCTATGTATCCTCTTATGAAGAATCAGAGTCCCAATTCGTAGTTCGTATGGGGTTGGTGTTTTTTAGGGGTTGCAAACGTACTTTGAATCACCTCGCATTTTGGCCAGGAGTAGTGATTGCAGATATTTTGACTAAATGTGCGGTAAGTCAAAATCTGTTTGAAACCCTTTTGCAAAAACAATTGATTAGCTTAGTTTATTGCGAAAAATAGTTTGATGTTTGTTAGTGTTTTTTAATCGTATTAATTGCAAAAAATTCTTGATTAATACATGATTAAAATATATTTTAATGCAAATAATAGAAAATATATGCATGAGTTTTGAAATAAAAACAATTTAGATGATAATAAATAACAATACTTACATATAATAAATAATAGTATAATAAATAATAATAATTATTATTATTATAAAAGAAATAAATAATTATAATAATATTAAAAAATAATATATAAAGAATAGGTGAAATATAGAAAGAATATAATTTAATTAAACTCAGGGGGTGTATTATTAGTTGATAAGCAAAAATAGGGGGTGTTAATATAAGGGCCTGGATTCAATTTAAGCCCTATTGGCTAGGGGGTGCAAAATAATGGGTGGTTTAATAAACCAACAACTGGGGGTGCAAAGAGCATGTGGGCTAGGCCCAACACAGATTGGAGAGGGCCAGTGGTATTGGGGTGAGACGAGGTGCATACTAGTTACCGTATAACTTGGCCTGCGGCTGTCTGATTACAATCCAATGGACGATAGAGAAGGAGCATGATAAGTACAGTATGCCAACGCACATGGTATTGAAATGTATTACAACCTTTTGTTAACTCTTCATTTTTGTTCTTGTTACCGTTTACAGTCCTTTTTCTCTCTCACTAAACACATATCGCTTTCTTCTTCTTAACCCTAACTCTTCATCCCTAACCCTATTTCATTACCCTCACCGCAGCGGTGGCTCCCCTAAACAAACCCCTACCCAACAATCCAAAAAGAAAACGAAAAGCTAAGTATTACCCCTTGCACGTTTCAATCTTCTGCGTTCTTCAAGTGTCTGATCCATTGACCCTTCTTCTTCTTCTTCTTCTTCTTCTTTGATTTTGTAGGTTGCTGGTGTTGGTCGAAGATGGGTTAACGGCAGCGCCGGTGATAGGAACGATGATTGTGGTTTCATATAATGAAACCCCAATCGTCCTTCTCTTCTTCAACGACGGTAATGGTTCTTCGAGTTCTTCGGTATATATTTTTTGTGTTCTTCGTTTCAATCTTCTCCTCCGTGATTCCTCTTTCTATTCTTTTTCTTCCGTCCCCCCTTTTCTCTACTGTATTCCCCTGCCTTCTCTGTATTCTCGATCAATTTCTAGCCACCTCTGGTATTGTTGATTCTCTTCTGTATTTATAGTGTTTTTGTGTTTAGGTTTTAGAAATTAGGTTTTTTCCGAATTGGTGCTAGCATAGATTTAAGGGTATTATTTAGGAATTAGGGATTGAAATATATTGTAATTGATTTGATTGTATGTTAATGATTATGTAATAGATTCAATTATGTAATATTTGATTTAGTTTAATTACTAATTTTCTGGATTTTGCATCAATTTGCAGATTTGGTTTATTGGAGATTTGATTTTGTTTAGTTTTTGAGGTTTGATTTTGACCGTGATTGCTTACTGATACACAAGCGTAATTCCTGGTTCAATATGCACAATTATTATTTGTGCCTTTTCTTTGGGTCCGCGCAATTATTCAGAAAACTGGGCCTGCACTAATTCTATGGAATTGGGCCTTAGCTTGTTATTTCCTTTTGTTCAGCCCAACGACATATTTTCCATTACAGCAAAAAAAAACTCTTTAATATCACTAGGCCCAAATGCTTCTAACCCAATGTTGTTTTAAACAAACTTTTTTTAAAAGAATACAAATTATAAACAATATTTAATAATATGTTGTTTAATAATAAAAGTGAACTATTATAAATAAGAAGCTAACAGTAATAACAACACTTCATATATTTTTTTATTAGCGGTTTTAATAATTTCTTAAAACAACAAAGCAGTAAATGGGTTGTCCTAAAAAACCATTTAATGGACTTGATAAATTATTAACTATACCCCATTTTGGTGTTTGTTATTTAAAAGAAATGGGGCAAATTCTAATGGGCTTATAAATGGATAAACACACCCCCTCTTTACCAACAACAAAAATGGAAATGGGCCCTAATTCCAATCTTACCTCATATTTTTACTAACAGTAATAAATCCTAACAGACTTAATAACTTGATTTACTAGCAAATTAAACCCAAGTAGTTTTAATAAATTAATAATTTATTAATTACTCGGGTGATTTTTTTATTTTCGAATTACATGAGCCATTGGCCAACATGCTTCGCAAACAGATTTATGAGTTTTTCTGATTTAGAAAGCCCCACTCTCCTGGATTAAAATACACTCCCGGTTGACTTAAATTTTAAGAATGGGCCATCAGATATTGCTATACCATCATTAATTAAACGTTTCTTTATTATTTTAATCTTGAAAGTACGATCGTCGAGGTAGGACAAATTTGAGGTACGACACATCTTAAACATGTCAAGCGTTTCACTTTTATTCTTCATTAAGTATACAAAAGTATAATCAGATCAATCGTCAATAAAAGTGATAAAATAACGTTTACTATTTCTATTTAGAGTTCCATATAATTCACATATATCAGAGTCTATAAGATATAGGGGATTCAATTCTTTAATTACTAATTTATGTGAAGTCTTAGTTATTTTAGCTTGACTACAATATTCACATTTTTCTAAATCATTAACATTCAATTTTGGGATTAAGCTTATGTTGATTAGATTATAGATAATTCAATTATTTACATGACAAAGTCTAGCATGCCAATCATTAAAATCACACAAAGAGTAACAGAAAGAGAAATTTTATTCAAATCAACATTCAACTTAAACACGCCATAAGTAGTGTACCTTTTCCCAAGAAAAATATCATTCTTAGTGATGATGTACAAATCTGCCTCAATAGACTGACTAAATCCTGCCTTATTTAAAAGAAAACCCAAAACAAGATTTTTCCTAATTTCATGAACATGCACGACGCCATTCAAGATTAAAGTCTTTCTGAAGGTGAAATTCAACTCCACATCTCTAATTCTAACAACATTGGTGGTGTGAGAACCTCCCAACAATACTTTCTTGTCTTCAACATTGGTCAATGTTTTGAACATAACACGATCATAACAGACATGAAGAGAGGCGCCCGTGTCTATCCACCAACCTTCACTTCCCCCAACCATGTTAACTTCAGTGATAATATCAATAAATTTCTCATTAGTCAGGTTAAATTATGCATTAGAGCCAACAACAGGTTTAGGTCTGCTCTTACACCTCTTAGCCAAATGACATGGCTTTCCATAATTAAAATAGATGAACGTCAGAGCGTTATTTCTTTGAGGGGGTTGTTACTTCCTAGCAATCAGAGAAGATGGGGCCCTAAAGGGATTCCCATTATTTATTTGGTTCATAATATTGCAGTTTTGATTATTTAATGGTTTGCTTGTAGGTTTAGAATAACACCAAATTAATTTCCGTTATTTTAAATAACTAAGACTTCATCTTTCTGATCTTGTTTTCGAGTTTCCTCTTCAATTTGGAGGCGAGTAATCAGACTCTCGATTGAAAACTATTTTGTTTTCTGGCAAAGAAAGTTTTTGAAAATTTTCCAACCAGGGGGAAGTTTGTCAATGATAACAACAATTTGAAATTGCTCATCGAGGGACATACAATTTGTACTTTTATCATGTGCAATCTTCTGAATTTGTGGCATCGTGCTTCCACGGATCTTTCATCTACCATCTGATACTTTAAGTAGCGACTTACAACATACTTATTTGTTCTAGCTTCTTCAGTATCATATTTCTTTCATAGAGCTTCCCATACCCGTTTAGTAGTCTCGTAGTTACTGTAATAATCGTATAGATCGTCAGCGAGACTTTTCAGAATGTTGTTTTTGAAAAGATAATCATTATCTTCCCAGATGGATATTTCTTTTTTGAGCTATAAATCATCAGTTTCAGCTTTAGCTTTTGCACCAACGTGTGATTTAGATGAGTTAACAGTTCCGTCTAAATTCACATTTTTGTTACCATTAGTTTGTTCGATTGGTCCATAATGAATAACATGAATGTCCTCAGGCAAGACATGGGTAACCTTCTTTAAGGTTAAGAAAAATGTCATCTTAGCTTGCCAATGTTTAAAGTGAGAATCCTCAAACTTAAATGGTTTGTCAAAGACATCAGCGACATAATTACCAATAACTTCTTCGGTAGCCATGACAGTTTTTCGAGCGTATTAAAATTGTTGATATTGTTGATTTTGGATCTTTGAAAACAACGACAGAAGAAGTTACCATGATGAGTTGCGGAACAGTTCTTATTTTTAAGACGTTTCACGACACTGTCCAAAAATATGCAAAACAACTACCACGACGCCTTCAGGATAAAACAACCAAGTTCTGTATTGTGCGATTACTACTTGTACGGTAGATAATCATTCTAGAAATACACCTTCTGATGACACAAAGATCATTCGAATATGATATAAATATCAGTTGTAGTATTTGGTATAAAGACCAATCGTAATAACTTCTCAAATCAAGAGAAATTCAAATAATTCTCCAAATAGAATTCAATAATGATCATTTAACCACTCAAAATGATTTCTCAAAATAATTCTCTAAGGAGAATCCAAAAATTATACTTGATAATTTCCCAACTCAAACGAGAAGAAATTATCATAATTCTCTAAAGAGAATTCAAGAAATACTCAAAAAATTGAACAAGTAGAAAGAAAGTAAAAAAGTGAAAAAAGAAAGTTCAAAATAAGTTTTTTTTTTTATGTTTTGGAATGAAACAAGTGATTTTCTTATATAATAAAAGTGATTAATCAAGATTCCTTATTTTAAGCAATGTACTAATTTTTTTTCAACTATAACATAATGCGAGACTTAAATTTTTTTTTCAAATTCATCATCCTATATTATAATATTGACATGTTTCAACAATAGTGTTTACGAAGATGCATTTTCAAATACATTTTTAATACATATAAATATGCATCTCCAAATTAAATTTTAACATAAAAGAATGGATCTCTTCAAATTTGTTTGAGAAATTATGAAAATATATGTGTTTAAAAGTGAAGATGTATCTCTGAATATTTAAAATATTATGAATTTTTTATGATGGTGCAGCAAAACCTATAAAGGTGGAAAAAATATTTTTCTTTCTTTATATTCTTTTGGACTTTTTTTGTCATTGGGCTTATTGTTGAGGCCCATTAAAATCAATATAAAAGTACCAAATTATACCCTAATTCAATTATCCCCAAATTCATGTTTTGTTGGTTGAAGGAGCAAAAGCAAACGGTTCATCCTTCGTTATCTGCTTCATAGGTTATGTGTGGCTCCTTCTTGATTTGCGGTGAGTCACTTTTCTTTCTTACTGTTTCAGTTTGCATCTTATGCTTTGTTCATTAGCAATACTTTTATGTTATTTTTTCAATTGTCTGTATTTTCTACTCTATATGTTGCTTGGTTATCTTCTTCTTTCTTATGTATCGATGAATCTAAACCATATGCAAAAAAACAAGCTTAACTGTAATTTATATATTTATATTTGAGGTATGATTTTGATCTCAATGATTTTTTGTTCATATTAAGTTTTTAATTTTTCAATTATTATAATTAACAATAACTACTTTTGAATCTTTTCTTACTCAAAATTCATCCATCAATTATAAAATTTTACTCTAAATAGAAATCCCTAAATGTAAAATAAACCCTAAAAATAGGATTCCATATTTATTTTTATGAAAGACATTTTTGTTTTGTTTTTCTTAAAGACGTTTTCAACCTCTATTCTTTGTTTATTTTAAAATTTGATATAAGACAATTTGACCGATTAATTTAAGAGGATTAATTTTATGGTTTATTTTTGAAGATTTCATAAAAACTGATTCTAACACAAGAATTATTACTATTTCGAATATGAGATCTTAAGAGGAGAATGGGTCATATTAATTCGGAGCTCATGAACCGATCTTAAGTCTTTATTTATTTATTTATTTGGTTTCTAGGAGAATGAGTCATATTAATTTAGAGCTCATGAACCGATGTACGAACACGGATAAAACATTGTTATCTATCAGAAATCAAATTCGGTATTTCTCGAATGTCCTCGAATGTCGTCTTTAACAGAAATTCTTTTATCAGTAGAGTCCAATTGTTTGGTTCTAGGGGTGACAAAGTGGATGGTCCGTCCTGTTTAGCTCCGTCCCGTTTAAGTCCGTAAAAAAGTGGAACGAGGCAGGGCGGATGAACTTAGGCATTCGAGCTCAAAAGTCAAGCCCGTCCCGTTTACTAACGAGTTGGCGGGCCGATCTGCCAATTTTTTTAGTAAAATTTTAATCATTACTAATTACTAAAGAAGCTGACAAAATATATTTTTTTTAACAATGCATAATATAACTTCAACATATCTTAAGTCCAAGAAAAACATACCGAAATAGACTCATATCATCATAATCCTATTTTAAAACTAATTACTAAAAGAACCCAATTAATAATTTGCACAAGAAAACAGTGCATAAAATAGTAGTGTATAAAATATTAACAACTGACTTTCTCATTTTTCATTGTTTACGTCATATAGACTATTATATTGACTGATTCTTTAATGGTTATATCTTAAATTTGTCACACATATACTCTAATTGAATTCTTCTTTTTCTTAAAATTAATATTTGTTTTTAAAGAAAACATGTGAGCTAATGTATTGACGATTTAATAATTTTTCATGTCATAAAATTGTTCTTGTATTTCAAGTTTTTCCAACCAATACATGTATTAGAAAGTTATATAAAAAATCTTATAATTATAATTTAATTTGTGTGTATAATAATTTAAAATGTAATTTAATCGCCATAACTTAAAGAGAATATTGTTGTTTTTTTAGTTAAAGTTGTCTTAATTCTAAGTAAAAAATAAAAAGTTGTAATAAAAAACCCGTGGGCAAAATCCGTCCTGCTTAAGCCGCTTTTTAAAGTGGATTAGACGAGACAGATCAACTTAAGATACCGAGCCGAAAACTTCCACCAAAAATAATGGGTCAAACAAATTAGTCTGGCAGATCTAATCCGTTTTACCACCCCTACTTAATTTATCTCTCTTTAATTAAGTCAAACAAATTGATGAACTAAACTCACATAAAATAATATAAAATAATATTTATTATTTTAAATTCAATAATTAAATTATGCACGCATATAATTTTATCTTTTTTTAAATTTATATTATAGCACAATTTATTTATTTTGGGGTAAAAGACTAATGTTTTATCACAATTATTAAATTATATGCTTATAATCTATCTTTTTCCTTGTTTTTATCATAGTTTAATTTATTTTATTTGGGATAAAAGACTAATGTTTTCTTACTATTAGGTAACCACATCATCTCTTAAAAGAGAGGCGTTTTTTTCCTTGGTATACTTCCTCATCCAACGTACTCTAAGGTTTGTATGAAAACTAAAATCTCATTGAACTTGTTTGTGCAGATACAAAATGAACTCTTCTGTTTTTTAGTTTAAATTCATAAAGATTAAAAATGAAACTATTAGAGAAAATGAGGATACCATCTGTAGTAGAAAAAATTAGGATGTATATAAGTCGGGTAAATCCAATAAATTCAGTAAAACTAACACAAACAGACTCAAAAAATGGGTAGGGTAGGGTTATTGGATGAACATAGTTTTCAACAATGAAAAATCATTTACAATAATTAGGTTATGAGTAAATCGACACCTAACCCAGAAAATCCATGAGTTATTGAATGATTATTTTTGGCTCTTTTTAATAATTTGATGAGTGATGACTTTGATGTCTTTAATCTTAGTTGCTTTGATTAAATTTTTTTTTAATATATTTTATTTTATAAATAATGATTTTAACTTATTTAGAATGTTAAACTTTGATTATTTTGATTCTAATTGTTGTAAGTTCAAGTATTTTACATAATTTTAGGTATTACTGTATTGTAACATTGATTTTGAAAAATATGTTTATAATGAATTTAAAAAAAAATTGATGCTTAAAAAAGTAGCGGTAATAGGTTACACTATTTATTAAAAATGTGACAAATCATTTATCATTTATATTATATAAGGAAGAAAAAAAAGAAAAAAAATTGGATAATCCACTATCTAACCCAATCCATTATCCAAACTGATCCAATGATGTCGTGAGTGGTTATTTTACCTGACTCAAATCAGTGTTATTTTAAATTATACTTTACATCATTTATATTTTTTTTACTTGATCTAAATCGTAAAAAAATTTAGGTATTAAAGAATAAATTTTATTTAAATTAAATACTAAATTTATTAATTTTTTAATGTTTTTTAAAAATAAATGTGTTAATAAAATTTATACTTTATTTAAAGTTTAAAAAATATATTTAGTGGATTATCCACGAACCCAATCCAACCCATTGATGAGTGGGTTGATTTGGTTCATGTTTAATTTTAGAAGTACGAGTTTAACACTAAACTCAAACTAAAGACTTATTGATTGAGTCAGGTATTGAATTTAATGAAGTTAGACCCAATCCAACTTATGAACACCCCTAATAGTTTCCTTATTTAAAAAATGTTTAGTATTGGAAAGATAATTTAGTTAATGTCTACAATTCCCAATGCTTATCTTTATTAGGGCTTTTTGGCATTTTCAATATCTAGTATAAATCTGCTATACTAGGCTATCAATATTGTATCCCTACTTTATCTCCTCTATTTTATACAACAGTAGTCTTCTTGTTATCATTCTTGTTCATTCTTCTTCTTCCACTTCATTACCTTGTACCAACAAATTGGTATCTAGAGCATTTGGTTCCGTTTTTCCTGAGAAACACGAGTGTTTGTAAGCTGTTTTTGTTTGATTTTGGTTCATTATTTTTTCTATGAAAATCTTGAACAAAATCTGAACAGAATCTGATTATGTGGGTTGGGAAACAATGTGTTTGAAGATCTGAAAATCTGTGCAAGGTTTAAAATAAGTGGAGGCAGTAGTTTGAACACCAAACTCCTAATTTTTAAAGACAAAAACTAGAACAGATGGATGATACAAATGCGTGTGCTGTTTGGTGCGCAAGATGTTCTGGATCTGGTTACAGATGGTTATGTACCAACTGCAGCAGATGCAACTGAAGAACAGAAAACTGTTGAGAGGGTTATGAGGAAGAGGGACCAGAAAGCTCTATTCTATGTCCATCAGTGTGTGGATGAAAGTGTGTTCGAGAAGATTGCTGATTCAACAACATCAAAAGGGGCGTGGGATTTACTGGTGAGATGTTATGGTGGTGACGTATCAGTAAAGAAGGTGAAACTTCAATTCTTGCGAAAGCAATGAGAGCTTGAACATGAAGAATAGTGAAAAAAATTCTGAATATATCTCCAGAGTGATCCTGATAACTAACGAGATGAAGGCGTGTGGAGAAACTCTCTGAACAGGTAATCATAGAGAATATTCTGAGGTCGCTTACTCTCCTCAGTTTGATTACATTGTTGTTTCTATTGAACATTCTAAAGATTTGAAAACCATGAGAATAGAAGAATTGCAAAGCAATTTAGAAGCACAAGAGTTACGTCCGTCTGAGAGAACTTCTGAGAGGGAAGTTGAGCAAGCTCTGGAGGTTTCTTTTATCAAGAAAGACCAGAAGCAGAATAAACGTGGTGATAGATTCCAAAAGTCAGAAATCCCAACTTCTGATGATAAGAGATATCATAAAGGAAAGGAGATGTATGACAAAAAGAAGGTTCAATGTTACTCTTGTAAACAATTTGGCCATTTTCCAGAGATTGTAGGTCAAACAAGGAAAAGAAATCAGAAGAAGCGTATATGGCTAAGTGAAACTCTGATGATGAAACTGTGCTACTAATGGCTTCTAATTCTGATGAAAAATACTCAGAAGATTGGTGGTATATGGACACTGGTTGTTCAAATCACTTAACTGGAAATAAATAATGACTGACAGGCTTTGACTCCAGAAGGAGAACAAAGATTAGATGTGCCGACGGTAAGTATCTTAATGCAGAAGGTACGAGAGATGTCAGAGTTAGAGTGAAGAATGGAAAAAACATTCTGATCAAAGACGTTTGGTATGTTATCGGTATTAGAAGCAATTTGATGAGCGTGGGTCAGCTGATTGAGAAAGGTTTCTCAGTTGTTGTGAAAAACAATCTCTTGACGTTGTATGATTTCAATCAGAAGTTGATTATGAAGTCTGAACGAGCAAACAACAAAACATTCAAGGTGAATGTAGAAACAACTGAAGCAACATGTCTTAGTGCAGAAGATGCTGAAAGTGACAGTAAGCTGTGGCATAAGAGGTTGGGGCACTTGAACTATAGAAGCTTAGGGCTTCTATGTTCTAAGAAGCTTGTACATGGTATTTTGAAGATTGTGAAGCCTGAGAAGTCATGTGAGATATGCATGAAAGGCAAGCAACCCAGATTGCCATTTACATCAGAAATAACCCCCATAGCGAAGCATGCTCTGGGAGTAGTACATTCTGATGTGTGTGGACCATTTCCAGTACCTTCACTTGGAGGAAACAAATATTTTGTGTCTTTTGTGGACGAGTTCACAAGAATGACATGGGTAACACTCATCAAGTTCAAGCATGAAGTATTTACTGAGTTCCAGAAGTTGAAAATTCTGAGAACGGATGGTGGAGGTGAGTATAACTCTACATAGTTTCAGAATTTCTGTGAGGAGAATGGAATAGAACATGAGGTTACTGCTCCATATACTCCTCAACACAACAGTCTTGCTGAAAGAAGAAACATAACTTTGTTTGATATGACCAAAAGCATGCTGAAAGAAAAAAAACTATCTCACGTGCTGTGGGGAGAAGTTGTTGCCACATCAGCATATATTCTAAACAGAGACGTTGTGGTGAAAGAGTCTGAAGCATGAGATTAGAACAAGTCTCAATCAGATTCTGGTGTAGTGTCAACACCAGAGTTAGCCTCTGAAGATGTTTTAGAAAGTTCAGAAGACGAATCTGATTCTGAAGATGAGTCAGAAGGAGATTCTGACAATGGATCTGATTCTGATCCAGATGCTGATGATGATCCAGAATCTGGTGGTGACCATAGTTCTGGAAGGGAAAACTCTGAAGGTAGTAACTCTAAAGGTAGTAGTTCTGGTACTGTTTCAGAACAAGCTTAAAGACCACAGAGAATCAGACAAAAAACAAGAAGGTTTGCAGATTTCGACATGTTGCAGGATAATGAAGTTGACTCTGAAGGAGAAGTCGTTCAGTGTGCCATGTTTGTAGATTCTGAATCAGTGGGCATTGAAGAAGCTCTCAGGAAGAAAGAATGGCTGAATGCCATGAGAGAAGAATTTGAGATAATAGAAATGAACAAAACGTGGAAATTGACTAAACTTCCAGATAAGAAAAAAGCCATCAGCGTCAGATGGGTTTTTAAGTTGAAACTTAAGCCAGATGGTTCAATTGGAAAGCACAAAGCTAGGCTCGTAGCTAGAGGTTTTCTTCAGAAACCTGAGCTAGATTACTTTGAGGTGTTTGCGTCTGTGGCTAGGCACGAAACAATTAGACTGGTGATTGCTTTAGCTGCATATAAAAATTGACCTTTAATGCATCTGGATGTGAAGTCAGTATTTCTGAACGGTCTATTACAGAAAGAAGTTTACGTGTCACAACCTCCTGGATTTGTGAAAAAGAATCAGGAAAGGATGATATACAAGTTGAATAAAGCTCTGTATGGACTAAAGCAAGCGCCCAGAGTTTGGAACCTGAAAATTGATTCGTTTTTCAAGAAGCAGAAGTTTCAGAAATGTGAGATGGAATATGGTGTTTATGTGCAACACTCTGATAACAATATGATTCTGGTGTGTCTCTATGTTGATGATATTTTGCTAAAAGGAAGCTGCCTAGAAGATATAAGAAGTTCAAAGAAGTTCTGATGAATGAGTTCGAGATGACAAATCTAGGAACAGACTGTCATCTCGAACTCATTTCAACATGTGATATACTCAGCTATAACACCTGCGATATACTCAGCTTCACATGTTGGCAGAGCCACGACAGTCTGTTTCAAATCTAGGTCTCATTTCTTGGAGTTCCAAGAAACAGACTGTCGTGGCTCTGCCAACATGTGAAGCTGAGTATATCGCATGTGTTATAGCTGCTTGTCAAGCTGTTTGACTTCTGAATCTCTTACATGATCTGAAGGTTGAAGTTGAGGAACCTCTAAAGCTGATGATTGATAATAAATATGCAATTGATCTTGCCAAGAATCCAGTGCTACATGGAAGAAGCAAACACATTGAGACAAAATATCATTTTCTCAAAAGTCAAGTGCTGAAAGGAGTGTTAGAAGTTCTGCACTGCAACACTCAGAAACAACTAGCAGATCTTCTGATGAAGGAAGTTAAGACAGATCAATTTCTCCGTTTGAGAGATGAAATTGGTGTTGTTAGCTTCTGATAGAATATCTAAATTAAGGGATGGTATTGGAAAGATAATTTAGTTAATGTCTACAATTCCCAATGCTTATCTTTATTAGGGTCTTATGAGATTTTCAATATTTAGTATAAATATGCTATACTAGGCTATCAATATTGTATCTCTACTTTATCCCCTCTATTTTATACAACATTAGTCTTCTTGTTATCATTTTTGTTCATTCTTCTTCTCCCACTTCATTACATTGCACCAACATTTAGTAATATTATTTCTAATATATTTTCCATTTTACTCAAAAATATTTAATGCAAGTAGTAGAATGAATTTTTCATTAAATATTTAATATGATTTAATCTTAAACTTGTTTATATGAAATTCTAGATTAAATGCACTCAGTTAAAAAATTATTAGAATGTTTTAATTGTGAAGAGAGCATTATTAAATTACTCCACCCGTTTTAAAATGACTGTCATTTAAGGTTTTTGTATACAAATTAAGGAATGTAATGATATTATCATAAGATATTATACTTTTATAAAATTAATTTTATTAATATATTAAAAGTAGTGTAAAGAGTAAAAAATAAATGACGTAATTAAAAAAATAATAATTATTACTATATTGAAACGATAATTATTTTGAAACGGAAGAAATAATACATTACATATCCACGTTATTCTTAGGTGACTCATATTTTTCCCTTTTTAAATGTGAATTGTCTGTAGTTAAAGTGTGTGTATATTTTGCCTCAAGTGGAGCAAAACGTGAAAAGTACGCTTTAGAGCGGAACATGACGTGAAAAGTATGCTTTACAGTTGTTTGATGGTAGAGATATGATGATACGGTCAAAAGAGACACCTTCCAAACATTGTGATAAAATGTCATCACGTCATAGTCTTCAAAATCAAAAGCACCAAGTTTCCATGATCTTGAATTCTAGTTCAAAACATTCCCAGGTATGTATACATATTTATGTAAAATATTTAATGCCATATTATTTTTACATTAATTATTTTAAAAATTTCGAGATTAATAATTTGAATAAAAATATAGTCTTTGATAGCATATTATGATAAACTTTGATTTATATAATCGACTTCACTTAATAAAATGAAACTTAGTTATTGTTGTTTGATGATGGTAGAATCAGACATGTGTTTGGTCTATTTGATGGTAGAAACTGTCCTACCGTATAATTAGAATAAAAACTAAAAATAGGCCAAAAGTTAGAATAAACTAGAGAGTCGACATGGCCGTGTTGAGTCAGGTGTTTTTGTTGAGTCGAGTGTCTTTGTTGGAGTTCATGTTTCATAGATTAGATTTGTCAAATTCTATTTATTTTTACCGGATTTAGAAATAAGAGGCAAAGAAAATGTTGAAAAGGATGAGTATCAGTAAAGTTGTTGGGAAAAACAACATACTTATTGAAGTATGAAATTTTTTTGGTGATAGAGGCACTGTGTCTCATCAAATTCTTTAGCAAAATTATAAGGCCAAAACAAATGTCGGATGATTGGAGAAAAATACTTTAGAATAAAGAGGATATACAAAATTGTGTAAATTATAGGGCAGTTAAACCTATAAATCTTACTATAAAGTTATGAGAAAAAGTGATTGAATGGAGGCTAAGAAAAGAGATTGAGACTCAATTTGGTTTTATGTTTGGAAGGTCGACCATGAAAGCAATCTATCTATTACGACGTGTAATGAAGCAGTACCGGACGAATCAATAAAACTTGCATTTAATTTTTATTGACTTGGAGAATATGTGTGATATAGTGCCTATAGAAATTTTGTGAAAAGCCCTAGAGAAGAAAGGTGTTATGATTGCACATATTATGAAGGGATATCGACTAATGTACGGACGCATAAGGTGGAGAGACAAATGTACGGACACACAAAGTGGAGAGACGAACGATTTCCCATTATAATAGGATTGCATCAAGGTTCAACCTGAAGTCTCTATTTTTTTATCTTAATTTTAGATGTACTCATAAAACACATCCAAAAGCTAGCACCGAGATGCATGCTTTTTGCGGATATAATCCTACTTGGAGAGTGAAAGGAGGATTTAAATGAGAGATTGAAGATCTGAAGACGAGCTTTAGAAACACATGGTTTTTGCCTAAATAGAAGTAAAACGAAGTATATAGAATGTAAGTTCAACAAAAGAAGAAGTGTTTCTAACTTAGTGGTGAAAGTTGGAGACCATATCATCCTCAAGTCATATGGTTTGAATATCTTTAATATTTAATATAAAATGATAGAGAAATAGAAGACGATGTAAATCATTGAATTCAAGTTGAGTGGCTGAAATGGAGGAGAGCTTAAGAAGTTTTATGTGATGCAAAGGTACCTCTCAAGCTGAAGGAAATTTTTTATTAGACTGCAGTAAGACTTGAGAAGTTGTAAGAGACATAATGTTGGGCGGTTAAGAATCAACACAAGAATAAAGTAAGTGTAATAGAGACAAAGATGTTGTGTTGGATGTGCGGTAACTACACAAAATAGGATTAAAAATTAAAATATCAAAGATTGTTGGAGTAACATCTACAATAGAGAAAATGGTTGAAATAAATTTAACTGGTTTGAACATATATGTTTTTTTGTAGATGATATAGTTCTACTTAGAAAATTGATAGAGAATTTAAAGGAGAGGTTGCAGACTTAGAGACAAGTCTTAGAAACGGATCATGTTTTTTCAATTAATAACGTCTCATATATTCTCTCCATTCTCTTTTATAAATAAAATTTGAATTTTATGTTCACTCAATAAATAATGTATTTAGACTATATTTAGACTAGATACGTCAATTATTCAATGAACCTAAAAATCAAAAGTTGCTTATAAAAGAGAATGGATGAAGTACTTATTATATCCGATACTAATGGTGTATGTACTTCATTGCTGCGACGAAACATAACATTCGTCATAGCTAAAAGAACCTTTACCGTGACTATTATATAAAACCTTACATATTAATAGAGTGCTGACACTCTCTACACATAAATTCTTAAATATATTCTCTACACATAAATTCTTAAATATACTCTCTCCATTCTCTTTTATTAGTAAATTTTAACTTTTATGTTCACTCAATAAATGATGTGTTTAAACTATATTTAAACTAGATACATTAATTATTTAATGAACTTAAAAGTCAAAAGTTACTTATAAAAGAGAATGAATGAAGTACTTATTATATCCAATAGTGATGGTGTATATGATTCATTGCTGCGGCGAAATGCAATATCGGTTATAGCTAAAAAAATCTTTAATGCGAGTATTATATAAAACCTTACATATTAATAGAGTGCTAACACTCCCTACACATAAATTCTTAACAAGTGTGCTATTCTTTCACCCAAGTCTACACCCAAATACTTACATCAAACACTGTTCACCATATTTATACGGTGAACAGTGTTTTTTTTAAATAAAAAAATATAATTTATAAATAGTAACTTGAACGGTACGTGAACAGTGCCAATGACTTTTAATGGTAAAACAAAGTTCATTAATGAAATGTAAAAAATTAGTTAATGAAATGATAAATTTGATTAATAAACACACATATTAAAAATAATCTTTAGTAGTAAAACAAAGTTGTTAATGAAATGTAAAAACTTGGTTATGAAGTTGATTAATAGATTTTTCATATTTTTAGTAGTTATGAAGTTGATTAATAAAATTTAAAATTTTGGTTAATAAAATTATGTAGTCGATTAATCACATAATTTTGTTTTTGTACTCCTTCAATTTAAAAAAGTAAAAAAAATAATTTTTATTTTTATACAGTGTAGGTGTATAAATGTGGTGTAAGAATAACATTTTTCAATTCTTAAATATTCTCGCTCCATTCTTTTTTATAAGCAAATTTTGACTTTTAAATTCACTCGATAAATGATGTATTTATAGTATATTTAGATTAGATATATCAATTATTCAATGAATCTAAAATTCAAAAGTTGCTTATAGAAGAGAATAGGAGTGGCAAAATAGGTCTCCCGCTCCGTTCTGCCCCACCCTACCTTAAGTACTCTAAAAAAAGAGTGGGGTGGACAAGCTCGCCTAGTAGAAATGGGCATAAAAATCTAGCTCGCTCCGGATTGGTGGGCGGTGGACTTGCCCGCTTACTTTTTTATTTATTTTTTTCTTTGTCATTTTTTTAATATATTAAAAGGTTTTTTTTTATTTTTATATTTCAATTAGTTTTTTCACTTATTTTTTTTATAAAACATATTTTTAACAAAATTACTCAAAAAAATATTACATATATTCACAAATAAATGAATAAAATAAAACTATCAAGAATTGAGCATACTAAATTAATTAAAAAAAGGCAGACTTAAGATGAGACAAGCTGAACGAATAGGCGCGACAGACTTTGGCGGACGACGGGTTTTGGTGGGACAAGCTTTACCGCACGACATTTTTTAGAGAGATGGACTTTGGTGGATACCGGATCCAAAATCGCTACCCAATCCGTTATTTTTTGACGGATGTGCGGACCGACGGATACAATCCATTTTGCCACCCCTAAAGGAGGGGAGGGGAGAGTAGAAAATATTTAATATTTTATGTGTTCAAATTTAGGGGAGGGCTTGGACCACTTTTTACTTCCTCTTATTTAGAGTGATTTGGAGAGGAAGAGAGAGATTTCTTTTTAATATTAAAAATATGTACATACTTACTATAATTTATTTATTTATTTATTTAAACATACATTTAATTTATTAAAATGTTAAAAGTTTTATGTTGAACAAATTTTATCTTTCTTTTATATTTTTTATATTTTTATAACTTGATCTTATTATTATTATATTTATTTAAATTATTTTATTTTATTATTATTTTTTAATTATCGTAATATTTTTGTTTATAATAATTTTTATTAGAGTTTATTGTATTTGATAATCTTTTAAAAGTTATATATATTATAATCGTTACATGTTTATAAAATCTTTCATATGTTCTATCATTAAATACTTTTTATTAATGAATTTGTATTTGAATTATGAACGGTAAATATCTAAGATAGTGTATGGGTTCGTAAATAGCTTTTACATGTAATAGAATCACAATTATTTTATTTTTTATTTCAGAAGAGGAAATGTAACCAATACATAAATGGTGATAAATTTGCCACTAATTCTGAATTTATCGGTAAAAAGAAATATGGTACTGATAATGTCAAAGATCAAAAAGGGAAATTATCTCCAGTCTTGTGTTCAACACCATCGGATGAAAAAAATATTAGTTTATCAAGAAGACAGCAATATGGTACTGAATTTTGTGTTATTTCTAGACAAGACTATTCTCACCTAAGTGATGATGAAGATTCTCTAAGACCAAGTTATCTTAAGAACAAAGAGAGCTTTTATGTTCATGCTAGAGATTTAATGGATAATGATAGTTATTCTTATGGTATTGCGGCATCAATCAAAGAGAAACTAATCGAAGAGGATATGGAATTTGCTGACTCTCGAAAGAAATTTTTACCTTCTAGGGGTAACCATCTTTCGAGGCCATTTATTCCCATTGGACCTAGGTTTCAAGCCGAAGTTCCCGAATGGGAGGTGACAACCAACATAAAATATAATAGTGATAACTATTTGAAGTGGTTAGGCACTCAAATTTGGCCAATACCTAGTAATAATGGTAGGCCTGACTCAAGCTCGGGTGAGAACCATGAATCGGTTGATTGTTTTAGAAAACACGGTGAAGGTAGAGAGTGCTTAAAATCAAAGGTTAAAGGCACCTTCTCAAGTTGGAAGTTTGATGACAAGATTGAAGATGTTTTGAAATCATGGACAATGGAAGATGAGAAGAAATTTGAATCTCCAATAAAATTGAATTTACTATGAAGTGACACCATGGAGTACTTTCAATCCAAATCTATTGAGTGCATGATGAATTACTATTATAATGTATACATCTCTAGATGCATGAGTATAGAAGAGAAGATCTCCTTTTGGTGCAATTGATGGTAAATCAAAATGATAATTATGAGGAGATTGAAGATTCATGTTCATCTAAAGGCATGATTATGATTTCAATTGGCAAAAAAAAATTGAAAATCGCATCATTGAAGATGTTAGGAGCTCGAAGTGTGTGTTTTGGTTTCAATTCTAGAAGGGTAAGCACTTCTAGAGGTTTAAAATTGATTCTACAATGATTTTAATATGTTTGGTTCTGTTAAAGTAGAATTGATTTTGTCTTCAGAATTGATTTTATTTGAAGTTAAAATTTGTAGTTTTTGAATTTAAACGTGATTTTTACATTGAAATTTATTGTTCAATTCACTTCTATATAAATGTATTCAAATATAAATCACTTTACCTTCAACTCACTTTTAGTCAGAATCAATTTTATAAAATTAATTTATTCAGAATCAATTCTTCTCACCGCTGAATCAAATATACAGGAAATCTAGTTCATGAGTCTAAGACTATCATGTGAAATCTTGATCTATTGTGTTTTTCAAAAACAAATTTCTAATGAGTATGTTTGTGGTATTGGATAAAATGGAGTCTTATGAGAAAAATAGAAGAATCTTTTGTATTTTGTTTAGTGTTTTAAAAAAATAATGATAAATATGTGTTTATTATTAATATATTAGTAATAAACTTGTGCGTATGCACGGGATTAGCTGTATGATGCTTATATACACACAGTTGATTTTTAAATTGAAAGAAATAGATATTATTGTCACATGAAATAATTTCCTAAAATCATCCATGATTATATTTCATATTTCGTATTTGGTTAATGAGAATTGTAATACCATCAAAAACATGTAAAATGGTTTGTTAATTTAAACATACCAGTAATTATATTAAACTACAATAAACAAAATATCTTTCAAAAAGTGTCAAAGTTTAGTTTTTTTAATTTTAGGTTTGTTCCTTTTAGCTTTAAGAATGATGCAGTGGTAACATTAATCAACTTCAACATCAATCAATTTTATATCTCCTTCAGCATAGGCTTGAGAAATTTCTTAATTATACATATGGAAAAGTGTTGCAAAATATAATTCATTTATCTATTAACAAATAGATTGAACAATCATAAATTTCATCATGTAAGATTGGATAAAAAATGTTGTACCTACACATTTGTTACAATTGTTTTTGGATTAGTTACGCTTGTTTTTCAAAGAAACTGATTTTTGCCTGCAATTTCACCTTCGCGCACTTTGTTCACAACATAACCTATCTCATCGGTTTCCTTCATAGTATTTCTTTATTTATTTCTTCTCGGATTTGGTAGAGGTTCATTTATCCTTGACATTTGAAGTTTCGAAAACATGTTTAGTAAGAGTTTTATTTTTTGCAGCAATATTTAGAGTCTGCTCACTATTTTCTTCAATAGCATTGACCGCTGTTTTTGGGTGAGGAGACAGGGATTATTCTGAGTATTGAGATCAATAGGGTTGAAATTTATGGCCTTTGCATCGAGGAGGTCTTGAACTTTACATTTAAATGCTCTACAATTCTCAATCGTGTGGCCTGGGGCTCTAGAATGAAATTCACAATGAGTGTTAATGTCATACCCCTGGGGAGAGGATTCGGTGGTGGACCAATTTCACACAGTTGAACCAACTGATTGACAAGTAACTGAGGGAGAAGATGAGCATAGGACATAGGAATGGGATCAAATCTTCTTTTGGGCGCTCTTTCTCTTCGTGGAGCTCTCGGACCTTGAGGTTGCTGATTCTGTTGTTGATAAGTTGGAGGTGGTGCAAATTGTTGTTGTGGAAGATACTGTGGTTGCGGAGTGAAAGGTCGTTGTTAGGCCATCTAGGATGCTGAAGTTGTAGCAACATACACTTGAGGAACAAATTGATTAGGAACAACAGCAGGTGTTGGGAAATACGAAAATCGAATTTGAGGATATGCAAGAGCTTTTCCTTGGTTGATTGTGGCAACACTAGTCTCCCCCTCTTTCTTCTTGACAAAACCAGAAAACGACTTCCTACCAATACCAGTATTATTGTTGGTATTGTTAGGGACACCTTGGATCGTTCCAGCCTTGATACAAGTTTCAACATGTTCTCCAATAATGACCATATCAGAGAAAGAGGTAGAGGTACTACTGAGCATGTGTTGGAGATAAGGACCTCGTAGAGTACCCATGAATAAATCAATCAGTTCACGATCCAAGAAAGGAGGTTGTACCCTTGCAGCCAGTTCACGCCACCTTTGTGCGTACTCTTTGAATGAATTTTCAGATTTCTGTATCATCCCTGGAAGCTGAGTATGGATTGGAGCCGTGGCAATATTATAATGACAATGTTTCAAAAAGGCATCAGCAAGTTCTCCCCAAGTACTAACATGAGTTCTTTCTAGTTGTATATATCAGTCCAACAGTGCCCCGGTCAAGCTATCTTGGAAGAAGTGCATGAGTAACGGTTCATTTTCAGCATAGGCTGCCATCTTGCGACAGTAGGAACGAAGATGAGTCTCTGGACAGGAGGTGCCTTTGTATTTGTCAAAATCAAGAACCTTGAACTTGGGAGGGATAACTACCCCAGACACGAGACACATTGCAGCAGTATTGAATCCCGAAGTCTTGACACCCTCCATGGCTTTGAGACACTCTTCAAGAGCATGGTACATTTTTACAGTTTCCGTAACTCCAGCGACAAGATTCACGCGGGGTTCATCAAGATCAATGACGTCGTGATGATCATCAACATCATTCTGAAGGAGCTCCAGTAGGGTTCTCAACATTTGTATTATCATTCCTCCCATTAACAGAAATGGAGGGGGAAACAATAACAAGCTTGCCAACACTTTGATGTAGTTGTTCTTGACCCTTGATGACAGCATGAAGAGTTTCCATAAGTTAATCCATGCGAGTGCCCATGGTGTCTATATCTCGGCGGAGAGCATTCTGATTCTCTTCAAAAAGATCCATAAGTCTTCGCTGGTTGCTTCTTGTACTGTAGGGATGTAAAGAAGTCATCTTTGTTGTTCACTGAAGTATGATGGAAAAGGGACCCCCATAAGTTTTTGTTGTGAATAGAGAATGCATGATAGTATGAATGAATGTTTTATCTTCATTTCCGAGAAAATCCAAAGACTCGTCGGTCCTTTTAAAATTTTTTTTCATTTTTTGAAGAGCTCGACCAACGAGGTTTGTCTTTGGAATTCCTTAGATATGAGATGTATATACACGATGGTATGATGTCATGGTATGCTATGGCATGAGATTTTAGCTCCACATATTCTGGATAACCACTGTGTAGTCCTTTGCATAAACTGAAAGTAATAGGATCAAAAGTTTGACGTCACATGCATGGAGTTAAAGTAACCACCGATAAGGTATGTACTAGGGGTTCATCACTTGTCGGACAAGGTTCTAAGGAAACTTCATAGTCTACGCTCTTCCTTTGGATATTACCGACGTCCCAATTACTCGGTAATAAGTAATATTCACAAGAAAAACTCATCCGAGTGCAGCATCGCGTGACAACTATTTCCGGATTACTCCGTTATAGTCTTTGCACTACACCTGAAAAGGCCAGGATGGGTTAATGGTTCTACGACTATCAACTTCTCTGGTTCTCAGGTCGAAAACAACAATGTCTTCCCGATTACTCGGTAAACAATGCTACATTCAAGGGATTTCCACTGAGTGGGGATTTCATGCCTCATTCTTCGGGATTACTCCCTCAAAGTTAGCATGACTATACCGCCCGTCCTAATCCTAAATGTAACCCAAGTCCGGGTGTAGGACTTATCAAATGTAATCACCCAATCCAACAGCACAACATATCCAGAATATGAGTAGAAACAATATAATGCAATATATACAAAAGTAAACAATAAAGCAAAGAAATAAAGTGGTAAAGTAAATAAAGCAAATAAATAAACACCCAAAGAGACAAATAAACAAAACTAGGAGAGACTCGCAAAAAATCAATCCCCAGTAGACTCGCCAACTGAAGCTACCGGTAGAAAAACACATAGCCACCACCGAACTTTATTCATTTCGAAGGAAAGAGGAAATATCGAGAAAACCACAAGGGGGTGGATAAGATGGTCTTGCGACCAAGAGAAAGGGTAAGGGATTCGATTATGCGAGGGGAAAGTATTAGAACCCCTCACATCCGTTGTACTTAACGGGATCCATTTTGTTTGTTTGCTTCTAAGGGTGTGTTTATCTATAACTATACTTGCTAAGGAGAAAAAAAAGGGTTTTCATTAGTGCATTCGTAAGAGTCTCGCAACCCTTTGCCTACATATCCAGTGAAGGAATCAGAACACCGTAGTTCCTCTAAAAAATGTTGGTTTGTTGGTGTTTTTAGTGGGCGATATTAACGCACACATTATAGCAATAGGCATGACCTGTATTGCGGTAGAACAAAGATAACATGCCCTTTGGGGGAAGTTTTGATTGGTTGCGTGTTTTGTGAGTTTTAGAATGAACTCGAGCAATGATTAAATATTTTTAGATTTTTGATTTGTAAATGATAAGTTTTAATTTTAATTACAAAAGAAAATTCAAAAGAGGAAAGTTTACCCTAATGTTGTCATGCATGGGTTCCAACCTAAGGTCTAATTAGTTTGCATCTTAAAGAAGAGGAAACTATCATCCTAAGGGAGCATGCTATAAGCATAAAGTAAAAGGAGACAGTGTTTATGAAGAGTGATCATGTATGGTGATCATGGAAAAAGTGACGACAAAATGAGTAGTACTATGAAAGGAGTAAATGGAATGCTTGGTATATGAGAATTGAATCGGGTTATGATTAACCAAGGGGTGTACTTGATTAATCTCGTGAGAGTAGGTGCTCCTATCCTCAACCATGAGACCCTTTGTGCATGGAAACACTTGGTATATGGACCAAAGTGGTTGATTCGGGTTATGGTTAACCAATGGCAAGACTTGATTAACCTTGTGAGAATGGCCATGCCCAAACTCAACTATGAGACCCTTTAAGAAGATGCTTGGTATGTAAACCAAGGGGAAAGGAGTTTCTTCAATGGATAAGATTAAAATCAAAAGCCCATACAAGGTGGCTATATGCATGCTCCTAGAAAGTGGGACTAGCGTGACGCTAATATTCTAAACGACCAATTGAAACAATCGATCTAATAGTTATCACCGTAGGAAATCCCAGGACCAAGCTATGAAATGTGTGAAAGTGTGCATTTGTAAGTGGATACCTGCTCATTGATGATGAGCCCAAGAGGAGGCCACATGTTCTAATTGAATGATATATGCCTAATTAAGCAACAATTAAAACATATAAAAAATAAACCCTAAGCTATTACAGTCATACGGGAATGGGAATACAAGTTTATAAATGGGGATGAAGTAGAAACTTAATTAAATTATTACAACCATATTGAATAAATGAATAACAATGAAAAAAAATTAAAAAAATGTAAAGATAGTGTAAAAAGAAAGGAAAATTGTTTTTTTTTTTACTTTTATGTATCGACACATGCATTTATGCATCGATACATAACACTTATTGCTTTTGGAAAATCAAAATCAACTCAGTATGAGTCAATACATAATGGTATATGTCGACTCATTTCTTGTTTGTGTCGACACATTCGTGTTTTGTGTTGACTCATACACCCTTATCTCTGTATTGTGCCTGAATAACAGTATGCATCGATGCATAAGGGCTTGTATCGACTCATACCCTGTTCTGCAATAAAATGAGTCGACTCCTGTGAGTATGCATCGACTCATGTTGCAATTTTTTGCCTTTAGCATTGTTTTATTCTGTGTACAGGTCAGATCTCAACATATGATTGACAAAAATGAAAAGCAAGCAAATTGTTAGCTTCAAAGGGCAATGATTACTACATTATATCTTCACAAGTGAACCAATAATGATGCGTATATGAAAAATCTCAAAGTCAAGAAGACTTACCTTGAAACTGAAATTTGTGTTATGAGTTTGAACACCTTTCAAGAGGCTGTGATGATCAAAATAGCTTCAGTGAACCTCCAGGAAGTTGCTCCAATCCTTACTTTGTATTGAGAGCTGCAAGGTTGTACAGGGGGTTGAAGGGTTTTTTCTGTTTCTGTTTTCCTTTGGGTTGCTACTGCTTTTTTGTTGCTGCTGTATTATGGTTCAAAATAGTTTCATGGTTCAACAGAGTTTCATGGTTGTTGCTATTTTTCTTTTCTAGTTTTACCGTGTTTTTCTCTCTTTTCTATGCTGTCTTTTTTCACTCTCAATATTGCTATTGTCTCCTCCCTTTTCACCAAAACCTCTCTTTTCTACCGTGTTTCTACTGTTTTTATTGGTGAATCAAGTGAGGTTTTGAGGGGGGGGGGGGGGGGGAATCTGATATGTTTTGAACAATTTTGTAAGCTGATTTGTGGCTTTCTTGATACAAGTTAGGTTTACCCTATTTGTGTGCAAGGTTTTGCTGTACTTGGACTATTCTGGACAACAGGTCTCTGCATCGGTTTTGTGGACAATTTTTATGCAGGGCTGCAACAGAGTTTTGGACTGTTTATACAACAACAAATTGGACAGCATTGTTATGCACGTTTTGATAGTTTTGACAGGTTTTTTGGCATGTTATATTTGGACTGGTTTTAGGCCTGTTATGTTTGGACAATTTGGACTTGTAATGAGAAATTCCTTTGTGTGATTTCAAGTGGTCATGGCATGAATTCACAAATAATTGCAAGATAATCAATAGTGACTTGAATCTTGAATATAGTAACTTGTGATGTAAGGAATTGCTGACTTGTGAACCAAAGGAAATTGTATGAAATACCAATTTCCATTATTTCCAATTTGCAATCCAAATCCAAGCTTTGTTTCTCTTTCAATTTCGAATCTTCATGACGAATTCAAACCACTTTGAAAATGATAGATGCCATCTTAGTTCAAAATTTAGTCCCTCAAGAAACTCCTCAAATAAAATTTTAATCCATATGAGAAGAATTCCTTGATTTCACCCCTTAAACCTCTTGATAAGCAATTGACTTGTAAAAGGAGATAAAGCTCAATGTGACCTTGAAGCAAAAATCCCAGTTTCCTGAAAACACTGAAACTTTAATATTGCACAACCACTGAATTCTTGGACCTCAGGTGTCTTTATTCAATGAAAGGCATGACATGCAAATGAACTAGTGAAGATGATGTAGATGAAATGCGAAGTCTAAGCCAGACAAGAGTAAAAGGTAGGAAAAAATTGGGGTATGACAATATAATACTTCCCTTGCAGGGTACCAGTGAACATATCTACCATTTCATGCTCCATCATAGGCGGTTGGACCCTAGCCGCCATTTCACGCCACCTCTGTGCGTATTCCTTAAAGGATTCATTCTGCTTCTGTGACAGATTCTGCAGTTGAGTTCTTGTAGGTGCCATGTCAGAGTTGTATCAGTAATTCTAGACGAAAGCTTTAGCTAGCTCTCTCCATGTACAAATGCGAGTAGCCTCAAGTTGCATGTACCACTCTAACGGTTAGCTAGTCAGGCTGTCCTGAAAAAAGTGCATGAGCAATTTCTCATCGTCGGAGTATGTTGACATCCTCCTGTAGTAGGACTTGACATGTATCCTAGGGCAGAAGGTTCCTTTGTACTTCAAAAAGTCTGGTACTTTAAACTTTGGAGGAATCTTCACTCCAGGGACTAAACCCAAATCAAACATATCAAGGCCCATAACACCCTAATTCTCAAAGGCTCGCATATGCTCCTCGAGCACACATAACTTTTTGTCAGCTTCAGTTGGTTCATCTGCATGAGACATCACATCATCGTAGTTATCCTCTTCAATCTTACGAATAGGAATACGAGCATGCCTTGGTTGAACAAAAGGTTGTTCATTATTCTGTCAAGTAGGAATGGGTGGAGGTTGATTTCCCACAACTTGGACCAAAGGAACACCTTGATTATTACCACCAGGAGTACTGTGATACGGTGGCATAACTGACTGTTTTTGTTACTACTGGTTTTGCATTTTTTGTTCGCAAATGTACGGTAAGCAAGAGTCACCACCGTCTTTTATTTTATCTAACAAAGGAAAATGAAAAAAGAACAGAAAAAACCTTTTTCGAGATGTTTCTGAGTACGGGGGGTAGATTATAGAAAGGGAAGGTGTTAGCACCCTTTCTATCCGTGGTTTTCCACGGGCTCTTAGGTACTTGTTCATTCTTAAATTTCTTTTGTGTGTTTGTGTGCTTTAAAAAGTTTTGAAATTGCCTTAGTGCGGCGTTTCACTTTATGGTAACCCTTGTATCAGTCCTCAAGAGTGTGATAAAGCGTTTTGAAAACTTTTGTTTGAAAAGTATTTGAAAGTGTGGTGTGTAAAAAGAACTGTTTGAGCAAGTACCTAACAGTCATCTACCTACTCGAAAAAGACTGTTCATTTTCTTATTTCCTTTAGACAGCGCTATCGTACTATTAAGGAGTAGGTAGCTCCATCGTTGGAGTTTGAGGGACAATTGAAAGGGACGATTACGGTCATTTAAGGCAACAAGGCGAGATCTCTTAGTAACTGTCCTAAAGTTCTAAGATCACTTTTTTACCGATGCAACGTCAAAAGGGTCATCGAGGGACTAGTGATCTTTCGAATTAGAGTACAACCACTAAAAATTCTCACGTTTCGAGAATAGTGACCGTTTTCCGAAGGCAACCGAAGTGGGGCAAACCCTAGGAGTGAGCATGTGCAAGTGTTTGTTTTTCAGTCAATTATCTTTGAACAATTAGGGTTTTCTACTGTTTTAAACATTGATCTTTTGCATACAATCCTATTATCAATCATCTAACAGTTTATAATGACGGAAAGTAAAAGTGCGAGAAGTTTAAACCTAGTTATTACAAGGCTTTGGGGAGGGGATTACATAACCAAAAACTTTGGGGAAAAGCGGCAAATAAAAGCAGTAATAGACCTAAGTTAAAGCTATTACAAACTCGAAACAGATACAATAATTGGAAAAAATAAATAAACAAATGCGCGCGAGGATAAATTAAAGTTAAATTCAAAGACATTTAATTAGTGAATAAAGAAAAAATATTTTTTTGGATTTTTTGAGAAAGTAATTAACTTTGAAAATTAACCTAATTTCTAATTAATTTTAATTATGAAAAAGGAATTTAAATTATCCTAATTAACCTAATTAATTAATGAAATTAAATATTTTATAAAAAAACCTAATTCTAATTTTTTTTTGTTTTTATGATTTTAAGATTTAATTAAAAAAAGATTTTTAAAACAATTAAAAATAAATAAAACAATAACAAAGTTAAAGAAATTAAAACAAAAATTAAAATGGGCTTGATGGTGGAAGTGGTTCTGGGGGTGCATAATTGAATTTTCCAGGCCCAGAATAGTTGGCCCATTTGCCTCTGATCCAGTGGGGATCACCTTCAGGGAGTGCACCATGGATCTTCAATTCTGGAGCATTGGATCTGCTTTGAGATGATCCAAAGGGTGGGATCTGGGGACGCATGGTGGACGCTTGGCTAGGAGATGCGTTGGATCTGTAAGGAATTATCAAGAAAAATACAAAAGCACATGTCTGGGATCGAACCCAGGACGTTTGCCTTACGCGTTCATTCCTTGACCATTTGCGCTGGAGAGCTTATTTGTTAATATAACAAAACAAATAAAACATAAGCCAAACAAAGTCGCATGCCCAGAAAAAATGCGCGTGGATTCAAATCTCCCAATGAGAGTTTGCCACCTAATTGTGTTCTCCTTGGAACTGTCATTTTTGATACTAAATCTTTACCTACGGACAAAATTGTCACTAAAAGCTATAGTGACAGTTTTTTCCATAGCTATAACCCTCCATCATCTCAAAATGCAATGCAAGCAATATTAATCAGAACCAAAGGCATGAATCAATTGCTCATGACCTCCTGAATACAATACCACCTTTAATTTTGTCTAATTTTGCCTCTAGTTAGGGTTCCCCAATTTTGAGCTTCGGAACCCTATATCCAGAAACATTCACATGATGATCATGAACACAAATATGTAGTTAAATCATATTTATAATGGATGATTGAGTGAAATCGAGATTGGAAAATATAAGAGCAAACTGTGAGTGCAAGGACGCGGTTCTAGACACTGCAAGCTGTGGGAATGACTGTAATAGCTTCCTAGATGTCCAAGGATTATTGTTTGATCCTTGAAATGCCTTGAACTCGCCCGGGGAGAAGAATCCGATATGCACTTTTTGACAAAAATTGACACTTGTTCTTGCTCTGTGGGAGGCAGGCTTCACATTAAAACTTGTTCTCTAGGGTTGCAATGCATTGGCATATGTAGTGAATCAGATTAGGGAAACATTTGTGGAAAGAATCCAAAGATTAATGGCATGGTTTTAAGAAAAAAATTAAATCTTGAAAAGTTGCCATATGTGAAGATTTTGTGTCCATTTGACCTTGCACAATTTCTTTGGATATTTGACATCATATAAGATCTCCATTCAATGCAAAAATCATCCCTAAAACAAATTATGTGATTTATTTGGATTTATTTGATTTTTAAATGAAAAAAAATCAAAATAAATTAAAAAAACAAATAAGTAAGGCATGAAGGGTCCCATAGGCCGTGGATAATGGTAGGACTGAGATTCAATCTTGAAAAGATGGGCCCATGTGAAAAAAAAATGCAATTTTGAGCATTATTGTCTTTGGGCAAATTTTCAAAAATGACCAACTTTGACAATGCATATCTCTCTAAATTTTGACCCTAAGAGGGTGTTCTTGGACTTTTTAGAAAGCTTAGGGTGTCCTCTAAACAATCCTTTTGGTTTCATCCCCATTGGATCTTCCATGTTCATGTAAGAAGCTTTGACCCAAAAGGTGTTTTTGTTGACTTTTGAAAAGGACCTATAATGTTTGAATTTATATCTTTTCATGAGTGCATTTCTTGAACTTGAGGGCTGAATATGAGTTTTAGCGAATTGGATTCTCTTAAAAATGAGCCTTGGATGAGAAATTTATGATAAAGTATGAGGAAGTTATGCCTGGTCAAATTTTGGTTGACTTTTCCTATAGGAACCCTAATTTAGCAACTTTTGAGTTTTGATGAATTAGGAGCATTCCTTGAGGAATCATGATCAACCCTTGATAAAATGATGGATATCACTTCAAAATGTTAATATTGACCAGAAATCTTGAAGTTTGACTGTATGTGGGTCACAATTGAATTTTGACCTAGTACATTTGATTTTCAGGCATTTGAGTAGTTGACTGAGCAAACTTCTTGTGCAAGGCATGAAACTTGGCATGAATGTACTTGAGGACATATTAGGGCAATGGAAACCATTTAGGACCCTTGGAACTCAAACATCTTGACGAGGAGTGAAACTCTAGTTTGAGGCTCATTGTCTTAGGAGGAGGATTTGTCTGGTCAATCCTTAGTCAACTTGAGCAATTGAGGACCTCTAGGAGTATGTTTTGTGTGAAAATGGGAGGGAAAATTTTGGGGAGAAACAAGTACCAAGGTTCACAGTAGCATTACCATTTTGATTCAAACCAACATTTGCATTCAAGTTCGGTCCACCTAGATTACCGTTCAGTGTTAGACCACATAGATTACCATTCAGAGTAGCACTTCTCGAATTAGCATTTAGAGTCGGACTGCCTAAATTGTCATTCGGATTGTTAACAACAACCCTTGAGGATCAACAATCAAAGTCTCATTCCCATTATCTGTAGTTGCAGTGGGCCTTACAATTAAAGCTCTGATCACTTCTTGTTGACAGCCCATGTTTTGGATAATTTCCATCAGCTGATCAACACGAGTGTCCATTTTAACACCCATAGCAACAACATCTGCCTGAATTTGTTCCATCAGAGATTGAATTTATAGTAGCAATCTCTAAAAAGAAAACCCATGCCAAAAATAAGAAAACCCGTTAGAACCACTTATCTTGATATGATATGTATGAATGCATGATTTTGCATGAAATGTTTCATCACTTTCAGGAATATCCTGAAGCATTTTCATTAACATCAATAAGCAAAAGGATAAAGCAACGAGACAAAGCATCAAGAGATAAAATATCTGAATAAAAGAACTGCTCATATCATAAACGCAACAATATTCATACAAAAGGTCCTCAACAGAGAGTACAACTACAAATCAAAGAGACCACGTCCAACAAATCTAGCGGCGACCTCAACAACAAATAAACATTAATAAAGCTAAGATGAATTTCCATCAAACTCCGGATGAACGTGAATCTGATCCTATCTAAGCTTTAAGCTTTTCCAATTCGGTTATTGTCTGAGACAATTGGATATTTCTTCCTTCCAATCGATCCTCTACAACATACCTCAGTTCATCCTTCTCTTGAAGTTGAAACTTGAGCTCACCAACTTCCTTAACCAGCCTATCAGTCCACCTCTGTCGGTTTTGGATTTCCAGCCCGAGCCCTGTTTTCTGTCGGCTAAGTTCTTCAGATTTGGATTCTTTATCACGTAGTTTCTTCTTCAAAGCTCTAATTTCTCCATCATGCTTTACTTTCAACTGTTCTTTAGCCAACCATAGTCTTTCAATTTTCTGCTGACTCTCTGTAAAACTTTCGACTTGGTTTCTGGATGTAGAGGAATCTTCAAACCTTAGCTTCTTCGCTTGTTCCAACAAACCATACTCTTCCAGTAACTTGTCTTCTAGCTTAGCTTCATGCATCAAATTTATGTTTTCTTGTGCAGCAAAGTAAAGTTCCATATATTTCGCTTGACTTGCTGACCGTAGCTTGAGATTTTCAGCCATAACATGCTTGTAATTCTCCATAGGCACGAATTTGGACAAATCAGGAATTGGTTGCTTCATTGATGATTCAGCAAGGGATGACTGCTTAGCAACTGTTTCCGACAACAATTTACTATCAACTGATAGATCAAAAACATGTTGAGGATACAAAGGCTCCTCTCTCTTGTACGGTAATAGCATCACCTTTACTCGGTTTTGAATCCATTGCGCATAGGCATCGAAAGCTAAACATCCTCTCTGGCCAAAAAAACTTCCCTTTCTTATGAACATGGCTCCAAGAGGATCTTACTCTTTCCAGGGAACAATATTTTCTCCTTTGTCGAAATAAACTATTTCTTCTATTTCCTGATTAGTAGTTCCATCCATCATAACATACCCCAACTAGCGGCGTGCCAAACTGGGATTGTAATTTATGCAACCTTTCATTCCTATTAGACGAATGTTAGGAAACTCACAACAGCTTGCAATGATCTCCTTCACACCCCTTATGTTATACTAAACAATGTCATAAGAAGTGAGTGCCATGATCTGTTAAGACCAGGGAAGAGAATCCACGAAATTCACAAATGGTCCTCTTATAGGCCTATGCAACATAAACCACTTATAGAGAAATGGAATACAACACATGACGACTCTTTTCTTTCCATGTCAGGAATGAATGGCGTAATAAGTGTCATCAAGTATGGTCGACACTGGATTATCATTCATGAAGACAGTGATTGTTGAATGGTCCACAAAGTTTTCCACGATCGGAAAGATGACTGCACCATAAATCCTGACTGCTAACAGTGTGTTGAACGCAATCCAATTCTGATCCCTTACAAACTTGTTGGCTTTGGATATCAGAAATCCCAAAGGAATACCGTGTGTGTCACTCTTGCTCGTCCAATTACCTTCTACTTCACTAAGGTTCAAATATAGAACCTTAGCGATAGATTTGTAATTGGGAACCTCTAGAACTCGAACAAAAGGAATACCTCTTGTAATCTTAATGTCAAGAATGTAAGCATACTCTTTAAGTGCCAACGCTAATTGATAGTCATGAAAGTAAAGCAACAAAGTTGAGGGTTATAGAACTGGAGAAGTGATCTCATAGCCCATCCCTCGTATTCCTCATTCACTAATGGCAATAAATTCCCATAATTCTCTTTGAAGACTCTCTCGTTCATCCCTTTCACAAGAGCTCCCACTTCTTTCAGCGGACCGCCAAATATCTTGAACTGATAACCGACAATCTTTCTAGTAGGCTCTCTAGTTGCTTCCATGTTGCTATCCATCCTTGATGCTAATGACAACTTCAGAATATCCTTGAAATGACATGCATATGCAGATTAGACACATATATTTGTATATTTTCTAACATTTCTTTTGGAAAATAAATATTCCATGATGCAACTGCAATAACATGAAAGCAAGGTTTTCCACAACACTGCATATTTGTTGTGCCGTTTCTGAACATGTTGAGAATACTGGAGTCCAAAAGTCTGAAATATAAACCCAAAGAGCCATTAAACACCAACAGAACGGAACATATAATCACCTACAGAACACAGTCAGCAACAACACATAGTCACCATCAATACATAGTCACCATCAGTACCTGTAAAAATATTTCCCTCCTTGCTCACAGGTGAAGACTAGGTATGGGTAAGGTTAATGGTAACTCAGAATCCTAGGTTCGCCTGAAAATACTATCATTGTAACACCTATTTGATAATGATAACATATCATTTGAACCTCATCTGAGCATGGACGACATGTATGCACTAGTAGAACCTACGTCTATTAGCTGTCATGTTCCACTATATTCCTAGTGTTCTTATTATTTACCACTTGGCCTGAGTATTGCGCCTTTTACCTCATAGTAACACCCACACAACAAGGAAAAACAGAATTCAGCACAATAGAAACCAGTATATGGAAAGCAATAAAAAGGCAATGCAAACATATGCTCAGATAAATATGTGCAAATGAATAAACTGCAAAGCATAAAAAAATAAACACCAAAGGAAAAGAAAACAAGAGCTAGGAGCGACTCCAGAATGGATCAACATTTGGTCAATCTTTCCCCAGTGAAGTCGCCGGCTGAAACAACCGGCTGAACAAATCATCGAGATGAAATCAGTGAAGTCCCCTTTGAACGTTTTTTATCCCACAAGAAGGGAAAGGTAAACATCGAGTAAACCTGAGAAGGGTGAAATCAAAGTCAAACGACCAAGAGATACGGGTAAGGGAGTCGATTGCACAAGGGAAAGGTATTAGCACCCCACACGTCTATGGTACTCCACAGGACCCACTCTTATTGTTATAATCAAAGGGTATGTTCAACTCTACAGCTTAAGGTCTAAAAGAAGAAAAAAAACAAAGGGGGAATGCATGCAAAAGAAAACGTGGTGAAAAGAAGGAAATATTTACAAAGTTTCGCTCGACTGAGCCTCAGATGCCTATGTATCCCTTTTAAGGAATCAAAGCGTCGTAGTTCGGCTCAATAGTTTTTGTTTATTTTGTGTTTTTTTATGGATAATTCCGCATTCGCATCCTTACATTTAGGATTGAAATTTGTGCTTGGCGTTACAGCTCGTAAAGAGACTCATGCTCGATCCCTCGCACACTTAGCATTTCCAAGTTGTTCGAATTTGAAACAACATATCCTTATTGAAAAGGTTTAAAAAGAAAAAGAAAGTCCAAAGAAAAAAGATTTGCATTGGTTAGTGTTTTTTACCTTGAAAAAAGATTTGAGAAGTTTTAGATATTTTATGCATTTGCTAAAGAAAAAGGTTTAGTTTTAAGGATGCAAAAGAAAAGAAAACAACTAAGGGAAACTATCCTAAATCTAATCCCTAATGTTATCATACAATGATGACCCTATAGTCAAAGGTAAAAGGGAGCCTCTAACTAAGTTAGCATGCATGGATTACAATCCCAATGTCTAACTTGCATCGGAAGCGAAACAAGCATATCCTAAGGGAGCATACAAAGGTTATAACCTAATGAAAAGCATAAACACAAAGTGAGAACAAACAAAGTCAAGCCAAAGCCAAAACAAATAAACAAAGCTTGAGGAGCATCCACTCACTTAAGTAGCACACACCT
The DNA here is from genome assembly GCA_948472305.1 of Vicia faba. Lineage (NCBI taxonomy): Eukaryota > Viridiplantae > Streptophyta > Magnoliopsida > Fabales > Fabaceae > Vicia > Vicia faba. The sequence continues at coordinate 86,685,461 of OX451738.1, read as the reverse complement.
AATTAAGGTATCATGACACCAAGATAGGATAAGGAGAGGGACACCTAACCACAATATCGTATCATCGAGGTAGGACAAAGGAAGCAGGGCACCTAACCATGATATCACATCATCAAGGTAAGATAAAGGGATTCTTAGCCAAGACATCAAGTCATCGAGACAAGCAAAATGGAGGAATCATGATTCTTAACCGTGATATCAAATTATCAGGGCAAGAAAGAAAAGGGGAGTCGACTCATAACCAAGATATCAAATAATCGAGGTAAGAGAAGAACAAAAGTGAATCTTCATAAGCGACTAAGCACCTGACCAAGATATCACGAATCGAGGTAGGAGATAGAAGACAATAATGAGATCATATCAAAGCATCAACGTTTCACAAACGCGAGCTAAAGACAAAATGTTGGGGATTGGTTACAAATCCCTTTTCCATCTGTCTGACTCGATAACATGAGCAACACAATTCATAGCATCAACGCACAGAACATGCTACGAATGACACATATAAGAAATGGCGAGGTCGATCATGAACCCTCTGTCGCCTATGCCTCCTTTTGAGGACTTATCAATGGGGAATGAGAATGGGACGCCTTCATCGAGGTCTTTGGTACAAATGTAAACACACAAAATGGAAAACAAACACAAGTAAGAATTGCCTTCAACGGGTCTTTAAATAAACTAGATTTGCTTCAAAGGGACTCCCAGAACATGCATCTCTATCCTACTTCTCATGGCATCAAAAAAGCGGTAAATAATTATGCATCTCTATTCCTACTTCTCATGGAAAGGGAAGCGGTAAATGATGCGGAAACACAAATCAGTGTCAGTGTAATACCAAATGAACAAGAGTTCGTAGCAAGTAAGAAAAAACATAAATACTCCGGAAAACTTTGCGCAAGCTAGCATCAACAACATAATAGTCAGAATATGCGTCGATTAATAAAGCACAATGGGAATGTGTGTTAGACACATCCGCATAAACAGAACACCTGCACACAAATTCACAGCCAGACAAAAACCCAAACAATGCATATTTCTCATGAAATGAGAATCAAAGTAAATTGCGTCGGAAGCGAGTCCACAAATCCGTAAATAAAGTGGTGTATCATACTTTTCGATAGAATAATCAATGCATTAAATAAACAATCGAAATCTCTCAAAGTAACTTGCGTAAGTCAATAAAAATTGTTAAAAATAACAAGGAAGCGAAATCGGAGTGATGCACCCTCAACACAATTCAATTTATGATTAAATCATGAATAAGTAGAAATTATATGCACATTGAAAGCATAAATGTAAACTCTAGGCAGCATCGCATCACAAACATTAGTGCATAAAAAGTCGGTATAAAAACCTTTCCAAAATGGTACCAGTAGCTACCAAACTTACCAAGAAGCTCACACAAGCAATCACCGTGAATTAAATCACCTTGAACGCGCTACTTACCATTCCCGGGCAACAACACCGCTAACACATAAGCCGCACAAAAATTTGATCTAGAATTGAGAAAAATTGGCATAAATGCCATCCAAGTACCATGAGCATTAACCATCAAAAAATGTCACCTTATGCTCAACTTTCCATAATCGGGCAACATTTCACCGTGCCAAAGAATTGCTCAGGAAACCAAGTTGAAAATGATAAAATTCGACCGTAATAATCCACAAAACGCACAAGCGAGCATGAATATGCATTAAACAACATTTGAGAAGCCATTTTCAAGGCACTTGTAGTTCCCGGGAAGCAACACATACATATACCGGTATTGAATAGAAATGAGTTTAAAAACTCATAAATGGGTGCAAAAGCGTTTACTGGTTCATGTATCATTGCTTAGAAACTATAAATACTTTACAAATGAATAAAATCCACATAATTCAAGTAAAAAAACAACACAATTCAAGTGTTAATGCAACTTATCGAATTTGAAGTTTTAATGTCAAAAAATTGAACCCATCAACAAATCGATCAAAAGTTGCATTAACTCATGAATTTACAACTTAATTCTCATTAAAATTCCATAATTGATATTAGATCTAAAATTTAGTGTTCAAAAATCAACATCAATTTACCGAATAAAATTCAAGATCCATATCGATTATGTAATCACTCAACCAATTCCGAGTTTCAACATCATATCCAAAATTAAAGAATCAAGTCATGACAAATCTCCGCAATTCAATTAAGCACAAATTCAACTCAATTTAATCTCAACAACCAAGTATAACTCAAGAATTTTAACTCAAATCAATATCAATTCACATAATCAATTATATAATAAGCAATTAAATGCGAGAGATTATGTGAAATTTCTGAACAAAAGCGAATCGGAGAAGAGGAGATGTCACGATCGGAAGCAATCGGAGAGGAGGAGACCGCAACCAGAAAACGACCAAAGAAGGGAGGAGACCGCACTTCGCGCGACAAAACAAAGGGAGCAAGTCGCGAGCTCGCGGAGGACCCGTGGGAGGAAGAGGAAACCGCTCGGTTTCCAGCGGTGGAGAGACGGTGGCTTTGGTCATCGACGGTGGTTCGCGGATTGGAGAGAGAAACATAAGAAGATTTGAAGTTTTGGTGAATTAGTGATTTTGTGTTCATAAGATTTTTATGAACTTGATGAAGATCTTGAGAGAATTTGGAGAGAGTGGGTTTTGATCTTTGAGAGAAGAGAGATAGGAATTTTAGAAGTTTGTGAAAATGAGAGTCTCCTATTTTTGAAATATGATTTTTGAAATATATATTCCCTCCAATTGGGTCTTAGATTTGTATTCAGATTGGGCCTTATTTTGAAAGTGTCAACAAATTTAATGCACAATGCGAGAAGAAAATACAAGGTCATCATTGGTTCAAAATCTTGACTTGAGCCTTGAAGTAAAAGTGAAGATGACGAAATTTGTGACACGATGCCAAAAGAACAGATGTGATACGACAAAAAACAAAGAAGTTATCACCATCAGAGCAATGAGAATTTCTGCCTCAAACAAACTTCTTTTCAGTTTTAGCTTATTTTACTATTCCACTTGTGATCCAGACCATAAAAGGGAGCCTTCAGAATACCGTTTGAACTCAAAGTATGAAGCATAGTTTTCATAGATAAAATTTGTGAACTCACGCTCCAAGAATCATCCCGATACGATAAAAATCGAGAGAGTTACAATTTTTATACTATTGAAAAACAGTCCGCTAGAAAACCACATCAACACGCAATCTTCTCTAGTAATTGTCACTTTTGGAAATCTTCTGCAAAGAATTAGCTCATACCCCAAACATACTGTTGTATCCCAAAATTTCCCTCCCTTTTCCCTCAAGACATTCTCAAAAGGTCCTCAAATGTTTAAGGTGGCTCAAGAATTGACCAGACAAATTCTCCTCCTAGGCAACAGGTCCATAACTAGGGTTTGATATTTATCAAGGAAGATTAATTTTCCATGGTCTCAAGTGGTTTTCATGGCTCCTTATATTCTCCAAAGAATGCCCATACCAAGTTTCAAGCCTTGCATCACAAGTTTGCTCAGTCAATTGCCTAGATGACTGAAAATCAACTGTATTGAGTAAAAAAGTCAAATGTGGTCAACATACAGTCAAACTTCAAGATTTTTGGTCAACATCAACATTTTTAAGTCACATTCATCATTTTATCAAGGGTTGATCATTATTCCTCAAGAAAAGCCCTCAAATCATCAAAAGTCAAAAGTTGCCAAATTAGGGTTTCCTTAGGAGAAGTCAACTGAACTTTGACCAAGCATAACTTTCACATTTTTAATCAGATTCTCCCCAACCAAAGCTTATTTTGAAGGAAATTCAATTCTCTACAACTTTGTCTCTTTAAGCTCAAGTACAAAAATGCATCATTTGAGAGATATAAGCCAATACATTACGGGTCATTTCAAAAGTAAACAAAAAGACACTTTTTATCAAGGCAACTTAGATCAAGATAAAGTCTTCAAACGCAAAAATGATCAACATAGAGGTTGTAGAGGACATCTTTATCTTTCCAAAAAGTCAAATATCATTTTCAAAAGATAAATATTGATTGAGTTATGACCAGTGCAAGTTGGGAAAATTTGAGCAAATACATGAAGTTCAAATTGAGCAAGCTTGATATTTTGGGCTATTGGGCAATGTTTAAGAGTCCAAACGTGTATTATACTCTTCATACACCTCAAACCTTATCCTTAAACTCCTTGACTTATTTTTATTTTTATTATTTTTGATTTGTTCATTAATAATATAAAATAAATAAGATAAAATCATATCTTTTTACACAAGGTCCAAGCCCACTTATCCTTGACCTAATATTTCACTATATAATATCATTCATTCTCATGCAAAGGGACACGAAAACCCTTACCACAATTTTGCCAAAAAACATCAACTTTTTTCAAGAATCCTAGAGTCCCAAAACTCTTGTTACCAACCCTCTCACTACAAGATCTCCATTCCATTCACTCCTAACAACCCTGCATAGTAAGGTTGAATTGATTTTGAGGGTCCAAAACGCATGAAAACACCATACCATGCACATTTGATTGCATAACTTTGTGAATTTCTTATCTTAATTTTTGTATCGTTTTAAATCATATTGGTGTTACTAACATGTTTCGAGGTGAATTTGAATAGGTATGTATTATCACCATGATCCCATGCATACTGAATCGTGAGCCACCATGCTAGCACCGATTTCACATATTTTAATTATAGCTCTTAATCCCTTGTGTTTTAGCCTTCAAAAATGCTCCCATTGGATTCGTAGCCTCTGTTTTAGGGGAGTAGGACATTGTTGGATCATTAACTATTTGTTTTTTGCAGAATTTGAAAAAACAGGTCGCCAGAGAAGACGACCGAAACTAGGGCTCCGGCGCTTCTCCGGTCAATATATTTATTTATATATTATATATTAATTGTTTGATTTATGTAAATGGATGTATAGCCACCCCAGTGGTAGAAACATGCGCGCTAAGTCACTCCTCTCCTAGGACATGGGTTCGATCCCCGATTTTGCCAAATTCTTTCATGTTTTCATTATTTTTTGCATGTTTGTTTCAAAACACATTGGAGGCGTTACCTTGACACATCCAGCACGTTGGCCTGGTGGTATGCTTGCAGCATGAAACTGCTTGAGGGCGTAGGTTCAACACCCACCCCTACTCATTTGGCTATTTCTTTTTTCAATTTTATGTTTCTCACTCTTTTCTTCTTTTTTCTATTCTTTTACAAAACCTTTTTTTAAAACCATTGTGTTTTTAAAACCCTAATTTAATTTAATTTTAAGTTAATTTAATTTTATATTTTAATTTAAGTTTTAGGTTTTATTTAATTAACCCTAATTTAATTTTAGGTTTGATTTAACTTGATTGTTTAGGTTTTCTCAATTAACTTAAAATCGACCTAGAATTTAGGGTTTTGCTTAATCAATTATTTTTATAATCAATTAATTCTTTCTTAAATTAAAATAAATTAGGTTTTTCTAGATTAATCATCAAAACAATAAGCAAAACAAATTTTCCGTTTCTTTTCCTTTTTACCGCTTTGCATATTTTAATATTGTCGCATTATTTTTCCCGATTATGTAACTGCTACGATTTGTAATAGTTTTAAATTAGGGTTTGCTTTTCCCCCGTTTTATGGTTTTGTATCCCCTTCCTTGAAGCCCTCTAATAGTTTAGGTTTACTTTCCACACCTTTATTTTCTGCAATTTACTGCTTTCCATATTACTGTATAGTAATTAGGGTTTGTATGACAAGATTTAAAAGCAATCATAGCTAACCCTAATTTCAAGATAAATAACTGAACTGAATCACTTTTCACACGCTCGCCTCTAGGGTAATCCCGCTTATTTCCTTCGAATAAAAATAGTCACGTCCCTCAAACATGGGGACGCTTTAGCAAAGACCCTCGGTTAAAAAGGTCATAGTCCCTCGTTGACCCTTACGATGCTGCCTTGGGTAAACGATCTTAGTCCCTTACGATAAATTGCTAAAGCGCCCATACAAGTTGCCTTTATGACTGTACGACGACCCTCGCCTGTCCCTTCACATCCAATGATAGGGCTTCCTACTAACTAATGGTAGTGTTGTACCCCAAAATTTTCCCTCCTTTTTCTTAAGACATTTTCTCACAAGGATTTTCAAAAGGGTAAGTTTACACAAGTACAATTGGATTTTTGGCTTTCAGGCATCAAATCAAAGAAGAGCAAGTTTGCCTTGATTCATAAGCTTCGATTGGGCATCTAAAATCCTTCGAGCAAGCTTTGTTTCATAAGCTTCAATTGGGAATTTGGCCTCTTTCGATGCAAGCTTAGTTCACAAGCTTCGATTAAGCATTTGGCTTCCTTTGATACAAGCTTGGTTTGCAAGCTTCGATTGAGCATTCGACCTCCTTCGATTAAGTTTAATTCACAAAGTTCCGACTGAGCATTGGCTGCTTCAGGTTTTCCTTCGACCCACAAGGCAAAGACCCCTTCAACTTGTTCCGATTCACAAAGCAGTGGCCTCCTGCATGCAAGCTTCGATTGAGCATTGGCCTCTTACGTGTCTGCTTTGATCCACAAGACAAGTGCCTCCTCTGTGCTTGCTTTCGACCCACCAGGAAATGGATTCCTCTGTGCTAGCCTTTAACGCACAAGGAAAAGGCTTCCTCTTCATGTTTTTCTTTGATTCACAAGGCAATAACTTCTTTCATGCGTGCTTCGATTCACTAAGCAGTGGCTTCCCTCATGCTGCCCTAATTCCACCTCTAAAACCCTTAAACACACAATTTTCTACACTTTGACACATAGTATGGTCCATTTGAAGAAACATTCCAAAGGTCCATTCGAAGAAACATACAAGTGGTGCCTTTGAAGGACATACATTTGGTCCATTTGAAGGACACACAAATGGTGCCTTCAAAGGACATACAGTTGGTCCATTCGAAAGACACACAATTATTGGAAACAAGTTTTGTTTTGCCTTTTGATGAGTTTGGTTCAAGATACTTGTTGGACAAAGTCCTACATGCTCCCAAGCCCAAGCCTCCTGCACAATTTCATTAGAAGGAAATGACAAAAGAAGCTTCGACTGGCAAGAATGAAGTGTTTTATTGGGCTAGTTGGGTATTTTTAGAGCCATCTAAAGGAGCAATTCAGAGTCAATCGAAGAACAAGGAGTGGAGGCATTCGAAGGATTCAGGGAGTGAAACATGTCCAAGTTCATCCCAAAACCCAAAAGGGTAGGAATTCATCAAAAATGGAAATCCTTTAATTTGTCTGATGTTGCCTTCAAAGCCTGGTTAATGGTTGTCCCTTGCCATTTCCATCCACTTCTATCCCCTATAAGTACAGGCCTAAAGATACATTGCCAGGGACGGATAAAAAGGGAGAGAAAAGAAAAAACCATTGATCAACCAAACAAATTCATTGCCCATTGAAACATTTTTGCCACACTCATACCACCAGCCACACACGCACGTTGCCCCACAAGAGCTCCATAAAACTTCACAAGTTCCAACAAGGTTGTCAGAATCGAAGCAACCTCTGTAGGCCTCCTCAATCCAAAATAAGCACCCCACTGGTAACAAACCTTCAATCTCAAATTCATCTCATATGTAATTTAATTTTGATTGTATATTCATGTTGTATAACATTTATAATGGTTAGTGTGTTACATGTAAAGTCTAAAGTAACAGGACACCTTTACTAAGGCATGTGAAATGGATTCCTTCGAATCGTAAATCTAGCTCAGATGGTGAAGAAGGATGTGTGCAAAGGACCTGGGTTCGATACCCAATCCTTGCAATTTTATTTTTTCTAACATTTTATGCAGATTCAATGCTTCCTGGCTACGCACGCTCATCGTACACCATCAAGTCTAGGCCATCAGATGCATATCTGATCCATATCCAATGCCCTAAGCACATAGCCTCACCAAGGACTCTCCTGGGGATCTCCCCACTAAATCCAAGGGCAGATCTGGGCTTCTCTCACTTGGGCCCAACGAATTTCACCTCACACCCCCTCTATTTCTTTTGCTATTAAGCCCATTTATATTTTTGTTTTTATCTTTATTATTTACTTCTTTTAATTTTGTTTTAATTTGTTTAATCAGTAAAAACAAATAAAATCACAAAAAAACATTAGGTTAGTATTTTTTGTTAATTAAACTAATTCTAAATTAACTAATGTTTATTTAAACCATTTTCTTAATTTTAAAATTAATAGAATTAGGATTTATTTGAATTCAATTTTCTTCATGAAACAAAACAAAACAACAAAAAGATTTCATTTTTAGGATTTAGAAGTCCTTTCAATTCGTGCACGTGTATTATTTTAGCATTTGTTATTCTTATCATTATTGTATCTGACTATGAGTTGTAATAGTTAAAATTAGGACTTTATTTTCTGTTTTTTACTTCTCTCCCAAGTTTTGGACTATGTAATTAATCCCCTCCCCGAAGCCATGTAATAGCGTAGTTTTAAATTCTGCATTTTAAATTGCGGCAAATTATTAATTGTCTAGATGCTTGACTAATAGGATTGTATGGCAAGAACATAAAATAAAACGCTAGCAAACCTAATGCAAAAGACAAAAATAACTGAATACAACACAACTGCACATATACACCTCAAGGGTATTCCCACTTTGGTTGCCTTCAGAAAATAGTCACAACTCTCAAAACGTGAGATATTTTAGTGGCTACCCACCGGTTTAAAGATCACAAGTCCCTCAATGAGCCTCTCGACGTTACCTCGATAAAGTGATCTTAAAACTCTAGGGTAGTTACTAAGATTTCTTGCCAAGTTGCCTTCGTGACTATAAAATGTCCCTTTGAATGTCCCTCAAACATCCAACGACTAGGGCTACCTACTCACTAATAGAAGGATATCACTGTCTAGAGGAAAAGAGGAAAAGAACGACCCTTTCGAGTAAAAGTAGATAGTTCCTAGATGCTATGCTAAAAACAAATTTTTACACTTACACAAAACACTTTCAATTTTCAAAAACCTTTTCAAAAACACTTTATCAACACTCTTGAGGACTAATACAAGAGTTATCATAAAGCAAATCGCCGCACTAAGGCATTTCAAAATACTTTTCAAAAACACACAAAAACACAAGGTGTTTCAAAAAAAGAGCTAAGCATCTAAGAGCCCGTAGAAAACTACAGATGGAAAGAGTGCAAATACATTCCCTTTCCATAAGCTACCCCCCTTACTCAGAAATAATCTCGAAAGGTCTTTTTCGGTTCTTTTCACCATTTCCTTTGTTGGATAAAAGAAAAGTCAGTGGCAACTCTTGCTTACCGTAACATTTGTGAATACAAATGCAAAACCAGTATAACATTCGGTTCTGCCACCGTATCACAGAACTGGCGACTCTGCTGGGGATTTATACTTATAAAGTGGGGTTACCTTAGAGATTAGTTCATTTTAATCTGCTTTCCTTATATGTTTTGTTTGCTTTAATTTAAGGGCTTTCTTGGGTTTACTTGTAAAGATCCTACACCCGGATCTGGGGCACACTTTTAGGTAAGCAACAATAGATCGTGGAGACTGTACGACATAAACCGATATGATTGAAATGATAACTGTATTAGTGTGACACATTTGTTGGTACCGGTATCCCTTGTGTTAAATCGAGGGGAATACAGGGCCGCTGTGTGGTGTCATAAAGCACTAATGGACCTTAGAACCTTAGTTGAACAAACTTGGCCATTAGAAAGTAGTGAGATAGCTGGCCTCGGTATAAAGCTGAGGATTGGTTGATACTCGATGCTATACTAATTGAGATCGGACTTTCAGGATATTTCGGCCGCGATAAAAGATCGCCTGAGCTGAAACAATGCCTGATAAAGAAAGATTGGTGATATTGAGACTCCTTAGAACCCGTTTACTTTTCTAAGACAGGTTGAACCAACTATACTTCAAGAGGGTATTTTCCTATAAACCACATGCAAGCCTAAACCTAAGGTCTTGTGTGTGTACTTGTGTGTGATTAAATTATTCAAACATAACATCATGTATCATAACATCCATATTCATTTCACTAACCATTTCAAGGACTAGAGGAATTTATCTTTGTTCTGTTTTGCAGATCATGGCTTCCGTTGATAGAAATACCATCAGAGTTAGCTTTGTGAGAATACCTCTCCAACTCAAAGAGCTAGTATCAAGGGTTCCTGAGACTTCCTCATTTACCAAGACATACGGTCGACTTCTCAACCTGGTTACCTCAACCTTTAATGAGAAGATGATGGGGGTACTCTTTCAGTCCTTTGACCCTAAAAACCATTACTTCACATTTCCCGATTATTAGTTGGTACCCACCATGGAAGAGTTCTCTCAAATATTGGGTGTACCCATTCTGGATCAGATGCCTTTCACCGGTTTAGAGGAGGCTCCAAAGCCAGAGGTCATTGCAGGAGCCTTGCATCTAAAATGGTCCGACATTATATCCAACTAGGAAACAAGAAGCGAAGTCAAGGGTTTCCTAGTCAAGTTCCTACTAGAAAAGGCCCAATTGTTTTGGGATGATTTGGATTTCCAAGATTCCGATGAAGTCCTAGCTCTTCTAATCTATGGGTTAGTACCGTTCCCTAATCTGGACTTACTCATAGATGTGAATGCGGTTAAGGTTTTTCTCTCCCGTAACCCTGTGCCTACTTTGCTCGGAGATATCTTGCACTCCCTTCACACCCGTACCATGAAGAGAAAATGAGTTCTTATGTGTTGCATGCCATTGCTATCTAGGTGTTTTATTTCACACCTTCCTCAATCAGTATTGAAGAATGAACAAGGTTTGGGTTGTTCTCAAAGGATAATGTCACTTTCTCACTCGAATATTCTTTGTTACTCCCGGTCTATGGGAGATATTTCTATCATTGACCGCTGTGGGTAATTCCCGAATGTCCCACTCCTCGGAATTAGGGGAGGTATCACTTATAATCCCTCTTTGGCTCTACCACAGTTCGATTATGCTCAGAGAGATGGTCCCCGTGATATGCTTATCCAAGGCATTATGTTAAACTATGAGGATGATGTTCAAGGGTATCTTCAAAGGTTCATACGAGCATGGGGCATGGTAAATAAGGTGGATAGTAAGGCTTTAGGGCACAAGAATTCCATCCTTATAGAGCCTTATCTTAGATGAGTACAAGCTCGTGCCTAAAACCTTATGATTCCATATACAACCATCTTATCAGTGATTGTGGAACCTGACACCGAAGAAGATATTCCTTATACAGTTCTCCATCCTGATATGCCCACTGATCTTGAAGAGCTACAAAGGTCGTGGATTCAGCTGAAGGAAGAACGTGATATCTTTAGAGATCAATTTTATACCAGTGAGAAGAAAGTGTTAGAGCTCACGAAGCAACTTCACAAAGAAGAGAGTCTTAATGTCTATCTCGACACGAAGAGGAAGCGCCCATGGGAGACTTGATTCTTAAATTTTAAGAGTTTTTAATTTTCAATTGTAAGCCTAAAAGGCAATTGTAATTTGATTCTTATTAATAAAATATTTGTTTCATTTTGGCTCGTAAATTTAAATTTCCCGAAGTCCTTGAAAACATTGCATAAGCATATCATGCATTTCATTGCATAAACAGGTATTTCGAGACAGGTTTCTTATTCCTTTTCCATGTTTATTTAATCAAAAGAAATGGATCTTGAACAAACAGTAAAGGACCTTCAAGCTCAAAATTCTCAGTTCCAACAAATGTTCCTGGCTCTGGATAAGGGGCAAGAAGATCTGAAAGCTATTATCATCAAAGAGAAGACCAAGAAGGCAAAGAAACCAGCTGGTGTTTTGAATATGGGAAGAAGGTTCAGAGGATCGGCCAAGCGAGCTATGGATTTCGCAACTCCGTCAGACGAGGAAGACAATCAAGAAGAAAAGCCCAAGGAAGGAGACAACAACCCCGAAAATGATGAAGAAGGGGCTGATTACTCTGAAGAACAGTATCCTCCTGCTGATGATAAATACAAACAATTGGAGGATCGTCTCAATGGTATGGAGATTCAAAGGGTATCCGGGATGGATTTTGAAGATTTAGGACTGGTCTCAGGAGTGGTCATCCCAAAAAAGTTCAAGGTCCCCACATTTGCTAAGTATGATGGTGTCTCTTGTCCTAAGTTGAACTTAAGGTCATATGTCAAGAAGATTCAACCCCACACCACTGATAGGAATTTGTGGGTACATTTATTCCAAGAAAGTTTGTCAGGGACGCAGTTGGAATGGTTCTATCAGCTGGAGGGAACCAACATTCATAATTTGGAAGACCTGGCTGCTGCTTTTTACAAGCAGTACCATTATAGTTCCGACCTTGCTCCAACTAGTACACAACTACAAAGTATGTCTATGGGTTCTGGCGAAGGTTTCAAAGATTATGCCCAAAAGTGGAGGGATCTTGCGGGAAGAGTCCAACCTCCTCTGTCTGATAGAGAGCTGGTAGATATGTTCTTGGGTACGTTGTATGGTCCATTCTTCAACCATATGATTAAAAGCTCTTCAGTTGGGTTTACTGAGCTGATCTTGACTGGTGTGCGGGTAGAAGCTGGTATTAAAAGTGGTAAGATTCAGAGGGATGCATCCTCAAGTACAATGAAGAAACCCTTCACTGGAAAGAAGGAGGTCAGTGCTGCTTTTGGCCAGAGAAATCAAAGAAAAACTGAACGTCGTCTGACGGTAGGGGCTGTTATGATCTCCAATCCTGCATCAGACTAACAACGAAACAATCAGCGCAGACTGGATGTGCCCAGAAGACAGTTCACCCGGATCAATATGACCGTATCCCAAGTTTTGCCACATCTGTTGAAGTCCAATCTGGTGACCCTAAAGGAAACTCCTAAGAATCCCAACACCGCATCTCCTTGTTACAACCCAAATGCTCGATTTGCTTACCATTATGACGGTCTAGGGCATGATACAAATGACTGTTGGGATCTGAAGAACAAAGTGCGAGATTTGATTGAGGCAAAGGAGATTGAGTTTGACCCTCCTAAGACTCCCAACATCATAACTGCACCAATGCCCAACCATGAATCGGGAGTCAGTGCTATTGACGTTGTTTCCTCTATGGAAGACAATGATAATGACTGCAACATGGACAAGTGGATCTTCCCAACTACCAGCGGTGGACTCAAAAATTGGGAGGCCAAAGATTTTGTTCCTATTACTTTTATTCAAGAGTAATTGTCTCTTAGTTTTTTTGGGATATGTAATATTTGAACAATTGAAACTCTAAAGCCTTGTGTCTTACCTGAGGCACAATGGTATATTTGTGAGGGTTATTACTTCATCTTCATATATCATTAATAAATCATTGGACATTTTACATGCAAATTTTACGCTCCTTGTTTTTCTTTTCTACTTTTTACTTTATCAAAAATAGCTATGCTCTTACACACACCCACATATCAAACTGCAGATCCACATCCACTCTGGATCCCATTGATAACGGTTCTGCTATTGCCAATTATGACTTTGAAAATCTGATCTACCAAGCCGAGGACGAAGGTGAGAAAGATTGTGAAGTACCAGGGGAACTTGCCAGACTGTTACAACAGGAAGAAAGGGTAATACAACCCCATGAAGAGCCAGTTGAGACAGTAAACTTGGGTACTGAAAAAGATAAGAAGGAAGTTAAGATAGGTGCCAATCTGGAGCATAGTGTCAAGGAGCGGTTAATTTAGATGCTACATGACTATGTTGAGGTCTTTTCCTGTTCATATTGAGACTTTCTAGGACTCAACACTGATATCATGGTCCATCGTCTGCCGACAAAAGAAGACTGCCCTCCAGTGAAACAGAAGGTTCGTCGCATGCGGCCAGAGATGTTAGAAAAGATCAAAGCTGAAGTCATGAAACAGTTCAACGCTAATTTCTTAGCTGTTACTTCTTATCCATAATGGGTTGCTAATGTTGTTATGATACCTAAGAAGGACGGTAAGGTACATATGTGTGTGGATTACAGAGACCTGAATAGGGAAAGCCCCAAGGATGACTTTCTGCTTCCCCATATTGATGTTCCGGTTGACAACACCGCATAACATAGGGTATTCTCCTTCATGGATAGTTTCTCCGGGTACAATCAGATCAAAATGGAACCTGAGGACATGGAGAAAACAACCTTCATCATGCAGTGGGGCACTTTCTGCTACAAAGTTATGCCATTTGGGTTAAAGAACGTCGGGGAAACCTATCAGCGTGCCATGGTAGCTTTGTTTCACGATATGATCCATCACGAGATAGAGGTCTACATTGATGATATGATAGGTCTCAGACTGAAGAGGAGCACCTTGACCACTTGCAGAAGCTGTTTGAAAGGTTGAAGAAATACAAACTGAGGCTGAACCCGAATAAGTTCACTTTTGGAGTAAGATCCGGTAAGCTCTTAGGCTTCGTTGGCAGTGGCAAAGGTATTGAAGTAGACCCTGCAAAGGTTACAACTATACAAGAAATTCCAACTCCTCCCACTGAGAAGGAGGTTAGGGGATTCTTGGGACGTCTAAACTACATTTCCAGATTCATTTCCCATCTAACTGCTACTTGTGAACCAATCTTTAAATTACTGAAGAAAGACCAAGAAGTGAAGTGGAATGGCGATTGCCATGTCGCCTTTGACAAAATTAAAGAATGTCTTCAAGAACCTCCAATTTTGATGTCACTGGTTGAAGGGAGACCTCTGATCATGTACTTAACGGTATTAGAGAACTCAATGGTGTGTGTGATGGGGCAACATGACGAGTCTGGTCGAAAAGAGCATGCAATATACTACCTTAACAAAAAGTTTACCGACTGTGAAACAAGATACTCACTGCTCGAAAAAACTTGCTGCACTTTGGCATGGGCTGCTCGCCGACTAAGACAGTACATGTTGACTCACACTACCTTATTGATATATAAAATGGATCCTATCAAATACATCTTTGAGAAGCCCGCTCTCTCCGAAAGAATAGCAAGATAGAAAATGATCCTGACCGAATATGATATTCAGTACACAACCCAGAAAGCAATTAAGGGGAGTGTATTAGCTGATCATTTGGCTCATCAGGCTGTGGATGACTACCAATCCATGAATTTTGAGTTCCCAGATGAGAACATCATGTTAGTAACTGATTTTGAAGAACTTGGACCGGATGAAGGACCTGAAAAAGGATCCCGATGGACTATGGTTTTTGATGGAGCTTCCAACGCACTTGGAAATGGAATCGGTGTTGTGATCATATCTCCTGAAGGTTGTCATACTCCTTTCACTGCCACGCTATGTTTTAATTGTACCAACAACATGGCTGAATATGAAGCATGCATTATAAGTCTCAAAGCTGCTATCGACTTGATGATTAAATTCTTGAGTGTATTTGGAGACTCGGCCTTAGTAATCAGTTAAATCAAAGGAGAATAGGACACGAAGCATCCTAATCTCATCCCTTATAGAGAGCATGTGTTGACATTGTTCCACATGTTGAAGAAGTTACTTTTGAGCATTTTCCACGAGAGGAAAATCAACTAGCGGACGCGCTAGCTAAGATGTCATCCATGTTCAAGTCCAGGTGGGATAATGAAGCTCCTCAAATCACCATTGAGAGAATGGACGAACCAGCATACTATCATGAGATTGATACTGATGAAGTAGTGGACAAACCTTGGTTCCACGAAGTCAAAAGATATCTCGAAGCCCAAGAGTATCCGGAAGGAGCTTCAGTCAATGATAAGAAGTTCCTAAGAAGGTTCTTTGCCAAATTCTTCCTCAGTAACATAATCCTCTATAAGAGCAACCACAATTCTACTTTGCTCCGGTGTGTGGATAAAAGTGAAGCAGAAAAGATTATGATAGATTTGCATGAAGGTAGCTTTGGAACCCATTCTAGTGGGCACACAATGGATAAAAAGATCCTACAGGCAGGATACTACTGGTCCACTATGGAAGCAGACTGTTATCAGCATTCACGAACTTGTCACAAGTTCCAGATCTATGCTGATAAAGTACATGTGCCTCCGGTCCCCTTGAACATTTTGACTGCTCCCTGGCCATTCGCAATATGGGGCATCGATATGATTGGGGATATTAGGCCTACAACTTCTAATGGGTACCACTTCATCCTGGTTGCCATTTATTACTTCACAAAGGGGGTCGAGGCAGCCTCATTTGCTTCTGTTACCAAGAACGTTGTGGCCGAATTCATCATACATAACCTTATCTGTCAGTATGGTATTCCAGAAAGAATCATCACGGATAATGGTACTAATCTCAATAATACTATAATCACCGAACTCTGCACGCAATTCAAGATCCAGCATCATAACTCTTCTCCTTACTGGCCAAAGATGAAATGCGATGTAGAAGCTGCTAATAAAAATATCAAAAATATCATACAGAAGATGACGGTGGTGTGATACGGTGGTAGAACCGACTGTTAATACTGGTTTATGTTTTTTGTTCACAAATGTCGCGGTAAGCAAGAGTCGCCACTGCCTTTTCTTTTATCCAAAAAGGATAGGGTGAAAAGAACAAAAAAAGACCTTTTTTCAAGATTTCTGAGTAAAGTAGATTATGGAAAGGGAAGGTGTTACCCTTTCCATCCACGGTTTTCCATGGGCTCTTAGGTACTTGCTCATTTTCTAAAATTGCTTATGTTTGTGTGTTTTTAAAATCTTTAAAAATGCCTTAGTGCGACGATCCACTTTATGGTAACTCTTGTATCAGTCCTCAAGAGTGTGATAAAGCGTTTTGAAAACTTTGTTTGAAAGTGTGGTGTGAAAATTGGTTTGAGCAAGTACCTAACAATTATCTACCTACTCGAAAAAAGACTGTTCTTTTCCTCCTATCCTTTAGACCGTGTTATCCTACTATTAGTGAGTAGGTAACCCTAGTCGTTGGATGTTTGAGGGACTATCAAAAGGGACATAATGGCCATTGAAGGCAACATGTAAGGATACCTTATCATTTCGAAGGGACTATCATCATAAGATCATTTCTCGTAGGCAACTTGAGGGACATTTAGGGACTATAATATTTATGACGACTTTAAACTGAGGGCCTTTTCTAAGAGTATCCCTATGTTCGAGGCAAATGACCATTGTTTCCGAAGGCAACCGAGTGAGGTAATACCTATGATACAGTGGTAGAACCGATTGTTAAAACTGGTTTGGATTTTTTAGATCACAAATGCTACGGTAAGCAAGAGTTGCCACCGACTTTTATTTTATCCAACAAAGGAAAAGGAAAAAGAACAGAAAAAACCTTTTTTTGAGATATTTCTGAGTACAGGGTGGGGGGGGGTAGATTATAGAAAGGGAAGGTGTTAGCACCCTTTCTATCAGTGGTTTTCCACGGGCTCTTAGGTACTTGCTCATTTTTGGAATTGCTTGTGTTTGTTTATTTTGAAAAGTTTTGTTTTACTTAGTGATAACCCTTGTATCGGTCCTCAAGAGGGTGACAAAGTTGTTTTGAAAACTGTTTCGAAAAGTGTTTGTGTGAAAAGTTTTTATTTTGAGAAAGTAATTAAGATTTCTACCTACTCGAAAAAAGGGTCCGTTCGTTTTCGTTTCCTTTAGACAGCGCTATCCTACTATTTAACAGTAGGTAGCTCCGTCGTTGGAATTTTAAAGGGACGTTCGAAGAGATAAAATGGTCTCTGAAGGCAACAAGTAAGGATACCTTAGCATTTCGAAGGGACTATCGTCATAAGATCAATTTGTAGGAAACTCGAGGGACAAGTAGGGACTATGATCTTTATGACGACTTTGAATCGCGGGTCATTGCTAAGGTATCCCTACGTTCGAGGGACACGGCCATTATTTCCGAGGCAACCGAGCGAGGTAAACCCTAGGAGTGAGCATGTGAAAGTGTGCTTGATTCAGTTATTTTTGTCTTTTTTATTAGGTGAGCTAACATTTTAATTTACAGTCTTATCATACATGCCTAATTACTAACAGTTAATATATACAAAAATATAAAGTGCGTGAATTATAAATCTACGCTATTACATGGATTTGGGACATTTACATAAACGGTACAAAACAAAAAAAAGAATTTTAAACCTAGCGTATTACCTCCCATAATTAATTACACTATATATAAAAAAATGCTAGAAATAAAATAACGTGCCGAGACAAGATCAAACATCTAAGAAGAAAAACCTAAAAAAGTATTCTAACTAAACAATACAATCTTTTTTGATTGTTTATTAATTTGTTAGAAAAAAAGCAATAATCTAAAATCTAAACTTAAGTTAAGAAAATAAATTTGAAGCAAAGTTAACCTAATTCTAAATTCTTTTTATATTCTTATTAAGAAAAACAATTCAAATTAAAATGGACCTAAGTCTAATCGGTTTTAAGTTAATAAAATGAAATTAAAAATAATTAATTAATTGAATTAATTTTATAAAAAAACTAAATCTATTTATTTATTTTGATTTTTTATCATTAAAAAAGAATTTTGAAAACTAATAAATAATAACTAAAGAAAAAAAATAAGAAAAGAAATAAGAAAAATATAAAAAATGGGCTTGGTTGTCAAGAGCAAATGGGGGGGGGGGGGATTTGCTGAAAACGTTGGGCCCGTTTAGGAGAAGCCCATCAGCTGGCTTGATTCAGTGAGGATCAACCTCAAGATCATATGGTGTACTTGCACGTTTGAAGCCTCTTGATCTAGATTGATCAAGATCTGATGGCTATGATCTGGAGAGCACACAATAGGCTTGCGTAACTAGCATATACTGGATCTGCAATCTGCAATTGTTAGAAAAATAAAATGATGGACCTGGGACTTGAACCCAGGTCCCTACCCTTCACAAAGCGCTTTTCTACCAACTGAGCTGGATGGTCATTCGTTGTATGAAATCACCCCATAATAATATATTAAAATAAAGGTTAATATTATAGAAACAAAAAAAAAATGCCGCACTGATTCAAACGAGCCATTGGGAGGCTGCCACGCAATTGTCTTCCACCTCTGTCCGTCATTTTAGACCAATGTTCCTATAGCGACCGTTTTTTATCCGTCCCTAAAAACCATGCATTCAAAACAACAACAACAACACGCATAATAAATTTATGCTAAGGCCATGGATGAGTTGTCCTCAACCTCCTGAGCACCACGAGCCCCTTGGTTAGACCTAATTTTGGCTAAATCCATAAATCCCAATTTTAGCTTGGAACTCTAACAATGGTGATATCCAATCCTCGCGCCAAACATCAAATCAAACCACACATATAGCTTGCAAATACGAGCATGGTCAGTAATGCATGATTAGAAAGTGTTTATAGTGCATGAATTAAAAAAATAAAAATGAAAAAAAGATGCAAACCGTGTGACTCGGTTGCTGTGTTTTGATGCGTTCCAAGGCTCAAAAATGATTGGAATAGATTCAGGGAGCCTCCAGGAGTAGACTAGCAATCTTGGTTTGGAGTAATGGAGGTTGGAAATTGAATTTCGAGTTGGACAACTTTTGTGATTTTTTTGCAAAGTGGTAAGGGTTCTCCAGGCTATATCAGCGTGGGCTAGGCTTGTTATCATGCTGTATATATAGTGTGGAGTGAGGAGACACCATTAAAGGGACAAAATCATGGTCATAACTCAATGTTTCCCAACAAAAATCAAACATATTCAAGGCGTTACAATTTTATCAAAACATGCCTTATCTTTCTTGAATGTACCTGGTCATTGTAGCATGAAATTATGGGCCTGAAGCTGAGCTAAAACACAAGCCCAATTGTCATGATCCACCATTTATTATTTTATAAAATTTATTTTATATTTTTGGAAATAAAATCAAAATAAATATGAATAAAATAGTTAAAAAAAACAAGGCAAGGTGGTAATGAAATTAAGGGTCCTCCATAAGCTTAATAATATGTTTGAACTTTAATAAGTTAGACCATTGACCCAAAAATTTAAATTTGCTCAATGCACCATTCTTGAAATTTCCAAAATTCTACCAACTTGAGCAAGCCATAACTTGCTCAATTTTTATCTCATGATGATGATCTAGGACTTTTTAGAAATCTTTGGATGTCCCCTAAGCAACCTCTTTGGTTTCATCTCAATTTAATCTTCCATGTTCATGTAAGAAGCTTTGACCCAAAAGGTGTTTTTGTTGACTTTTTGAAATGACCTATAATGTCTGAATTCATATCTTTTCATGAGTGCATTTCTTGAACTTGAGGGATGAAGATAAGTTGTAGGGAATTGGATTATCTTCAAAATTAGACTTGGATGAGAAATTTATGATAAAGTATGAGAAAGTTATGCTTGGTCAAAGTTTGGTTGACTTTTCCTAAGAAATCCTAATTTAGCAATTTTTGAGTTTTGATGAATTAGGAGCATTCCTTGGGGAATCATGGTCAACCCTTGATCAAATGATGGATATCACTTCAAAATGTTGATTTGACCAAAAATATTGAAGTTTGACTGTATGTGGACCACAATTGACTTTTGACCTAATATAGTTGATTTTTAAGCATCTGAACAGTTGACTGGGCAAAATTCTTGTGAAAGGCATGAAACTTGGCATGGATGGTCTTTAGAACATATTAGGACTATGGAGAGCATATGAAGCCTTTGGAGCTCACCCATCTTGATGAAAATGGAAACCCTAGTTGGAGGTTCATTACTTTAGGAGAGAGTTTGTCTGGTCAATCCTTGGGCATCCTTGGGCAAGTTGAGGATTCCAATGAACATATGTTGAGTAAAAATGGGAGGGAAAATTTTGGGGTGCAACAACTTCCCCTGTTCAATCTTCTTAAACCCGAGGATGTAGATTGGCTGGTCTGCCTTTCGTGATCTGAAGGTGGAAGATGATTGAACACTAGAGTGCCCATAAATTTGCACTCGTAAGAAGTAATACTGATTGGTGATATTGGGAATAGGCTTACAGATGCCATTTTGAAATAACAGAGAATCGTCTGAGATGGGCTTAAAGATGCCATCCAAAAAAATATCGGTTGCATAAGAGATTCCTTTGCAAGAATTCCTGTACCTGCCGTTGAGAGGGGCTTTACTGGGGAATATGGATTTACGGCTTGGAAAATATAGTATATGAGTTTCGGTTGTCCATTACTCTACTGGGGAGTTAACTCCTAATTGAGGAGGTGGAAGTAAACTGCATCTCTGGTCAGGGTCCAGGATGCACAACGACTTATTGGGGAAATATGAAATTGACCGCATCTGTTTGGGTCCAGGTCTTATAGTGTTATAAATTGCTATCTGGAGATGAGAGAGAAGAAACCTGGGTTGTAGGGTTGCTTCGAAATGAAATCCTGGATAGTAGGGCTGATGAGAAGGAACCTGGGTCGTAGGGTTACTTCGATATGAAAGCCTGGATAGTAGGGCTATGAGAAGGAACCTAGATAGTAGGGTTACTTCGAGATGAAAGCCTGGATAGTAGGGCTATGAGAAGGAACCTGGATAGTAGGGTTACTTCGAGATGAAAGCCTGGATAGTAGGACTTATATGAAGGAACCTAGATAGTAGGGTTACTTCGATATGAAATCCTGGATAGTAGGGCTTATGGGAAGGAACCTGAATATTAGGGTTACTTCGAGATGAAAGCCTGGATAGTAGGGCTATGAGAAGGAACCTGGGTCATAGGTTTACTTCGTTTAGTTGTGTAGATTAGTTGACCCGTTTGATCTTCGGGAACTGATTTTCCATTAGCTTTCTGTGGATATGACATGTATAACTGCTGGAATTATTGGTGATAATTGTCTTTCCTGAAAAGATAACAGGGTTAATTATATGCGATGCATGCAATGCGTTGTGAGACGATGTTCTCAAAATAAATGAGATTATGCTGTATGTGATATGTATCCGCATGTCATGATGTATAAACATGAAATGTTATTGGGATATGTACGAGTCTGGGAAAATAAATTCCTGACCGCTGCTGGAGAGTATAACATTCCTGACTGTTGTAGAGGATTGTGGTTCTTCTACTTCTGCTGGGGATGATGAACGGAAATGACCATGCTGGAAAAATTAACTCCTTGTTGTTTATGAATATTCCGTCAGGGAGAGACTCTGTTTGAGAGTTACTCTGCGGGGAATAATTTGGAAGGTGAATTTCTGTAGCTGAAGTAATAGGCTCTGTCGGAGATTGAGCCTCTGTATTAAGAGAAATAAACTCTGCTTGGAAGATAAAATTTATGACGGTCCGCTCGCGATTATGAAATTCCGCTGGGGATGTAGTCGTAAAGTTTCTGAAAGACCCTGGCTGGGGAGATTACTCCCTGTTTTGGGAAAGCTGATATTAATGCTTTGGTTACCTTTACTCTGTGGGGAGTGTAGACGTTACAAAGTCGTATGTACTGATGACTGTGCTCCAAAGCTGTCTCTGCCCTGGTACCTGCTGGACAGAGCAACTGTCGGGTTCGACATTTCCTATTTTTGCCCTTGTTTCTTAAGTTACGAGCAATTGTCTTTTCATTTCTTATGTGAATGTTTATAAGCTGCAATCATATTCAAATGCATATGTCAAGAATAAACCATTGGAAGTTCTTGCAAAACAAAACAGAAAAAGAAAAGCACATAGTTTTGTAAAGATGATTTGTATTGATTTTCGAAGTTGGCCTGTAATAGATGTTTTTGTACAAGGAGACTGACGCTCTAGTAAGAGAACACCGCCGTAAAAATAGAAGCTATACAACACAAAAAAATAAAACAGCTATGTACAACAATCCCATTGGGTTCCAACTCCACTGTTGCCCTTATGTCTTCGAGCGTCTCATCACTTTGCTGCTTGTCCGAAGCTGATTAGATTGATCGGTGCCATTCGAGCTTGATAATTGATTCTGAGGTCTGGTCGCAAGATGATCCAATGGGACATAGTGATACGCTTTACATCCCTAACTTTTTCCTGGACTGCCCTTTTGGTTTTTCGGTCCACTGGGATACCATTTGTTGCCCAAGCCACCTTTTCAGGTTTTCGACTTGTCGGGTGTACAGATTTTTTTCATTTTCATCCCTTATTTTTGCCCGAACCCTTTTGGCTTGTCGGGAAACCCTTATTTTTGCCTAGGCTAGTCAACCTAGCGGGTCTTTTATCATGCATAGTATCTTTTCACTATGTCTGCATTGACAGGGTGAGGAAGGTCGTCACCGCCCATGGTGGTTAGAATCATGGCTCCACCCGAGAAAATGTTTTTAATCACAAATGGCCCCTTGTAGGTGGGAGTCCATTTTCCCCTGGGATCACCTTGCAACAATATGATGCGCTTGATTACCAGATCTCCGACTTGATATTCTTGACGTCTGACTTTCTTGTTAAAAGCCTTGATCATTCGCTTTTGATACATATGACCATGACAGATAGCAGTAAGTCTCTTCTTGTCGATCAGATCTAGTTGATCAAGTCGAGTCTGGATCCAATCGTCTTCATTCAAACCCGCATCTCTCATAATCCTTAAAGAAGGAATCTGGACCTCAATGGGTAAAACTGCCTTATGCCATATACCAGAGAGTAGGGTGTTGCCCCTGTCGATGTCCGTGCTGAGGTACGGTACCCATGAAGAGCGAATGGTAACATCTCATGCCAGTCTTTGTATGTCACCGTCATATTCTATATACTCTTTTTGATATTCTTGTTAGCCGCTTCGAAAACGCCATTCATCTTCGGCCGGTAGGGAGAAGAGTTATGATGCTGTATCTTGAATTGTTTACAGAGCTCGGTGATCATCGTGTTGTTGAGATTTGTACCATTGTCAGTAATAATTCTTTCAGGCACACCATACCGATAGATCAAATTATGTCGGATAAACCACGCCACGACGTTCTTGGTAACGGTAGCAAAGGAGGCCGCCTCAACCCACTTTGTGAAGTAATCAATGTCCACGAGGATGAAGCGATGTCCATTGGAAGCGGTAGGCCTGATTTCTCCGATCATGTCAATGCCCCACATCGCAAAGGGCTACGGAGCTGTCAACACATTCAAAGGAACCGGAGGCACGTGCACCTTATCAGCATAAATTTGGCACTTATGACAGGTTCGGGAATGCTGATAACAATCTGCTTCCATAGTGGACCAATAATATCCTGACCGTAGGATCTTCTTAGCCATGGTATGTCCACTTGAATGGGTTCCTAAGGTACCTTCATGTAGATCTGTCATAATCCTCTCTGCTTCGCTCTTATCTACACACCGCAATAAGGTAGAGTCATGATTGTGCTTGTAGAGGATTCCATTACTGAGGAAGAATTTCACAGTGAACCTTCTCAGAAATTTCTTATCGTTGATAGATGCCCTTTCAGGATACTCTTGAGTCTAGAGGTACTTATTCACTTCATGAAACCAGGGTTTGTCTGCCACCTCTTCGGTATCAATCTCACAACAGTGCGTTGGCTCATCCAACCTTTCAATGGTGATTCGGGGAGCTTCGTTGTCCCACCTGACTTTGAACATAGAAGACATGGTAGCTAGCACGTTCGCTAACTGATTCTCCTCTCGTGGGAAGTGTTCAAAGGTTACCTCCTCAAAGTGTGGGACAAATGTCAGCACATGCTCTTTGTATGGGATGAGATTCAGGTGCTTCGTATCCCATTTGCCTTTGATCTGACTTATCACTAAGGCTGAATCCCTAAATACATTTAAGAACTCGATCCTGAGGTCAATAGCAGCTTTGAGACCCATGATGCAAGCTTCATACTCCGCCATGTTGTTGGTGCAGTTGAAACATAGTCGGGTAGTGAAAGGAGTATGACAGTCCTCAGGTGATATGATTACAGCGCCGATGCCATTACCAAGTGCGTTCGAAGCTCCGTCAAAAACCATAGTCCATTGGGATCCTGCCTCAGGTCCTTCATTTGGTCCAGGTTCTTCGTAGTCAGTCACCAGCATAATGTTCTCGTCCGGGAACTCAAAATTCATGGACTGGTAGTCATCCACGGCCTGATGAGCCAAATGTTCAGCCAATATACTTCCCTTGATTTCTTTCTGGGTTGTATATTATATATCGTATTCAGTTAAGATCATCTGCCATCTTGCTATTCTTCCGGAGAGTGCAGGCTTCTCGAAGATGTATTTGATTGAATCCATCTTAGATATCAACAAAGTAGTGTGGGTCAGCATATACTGTCTTAGTCGGCGAGCAGCCCATGCCAAAGCGCAACAAGTTTTCTCGAGCAGTGAGTATCTTGTCTCACAGTTGGTGAACTTTTTGCTAAGGTAGTATATTGCGTGCTCTTTTCGACCAGACTCGTCATGCTGCCCCATCACACACCTCATTGAATTGTCTAGCACTGTTAAGTATAGTATCAAAGGTCTTCCTTCAACCAGAGGCATCATAATTGGCGGTTCTTGGAGATATTCTTTGATCCTTTCGAAGGAAGTCTGGAATTCGTCATTCCACTTTACCACTTGATCTTTCTTCAGAAGCTTGAAGATGGGCTCACAAGTAGCAGCCAAATGTGAAACGAACCTAGAAATATAGTTCAAGCATCCCAAGAAACCTCTAACTTCTTTCTCTGTGCGAGGAGCCAACATCTTTTGTATGGATTTTACCTTTGCAGGGTCTACCTGAATACCTTTGTCATTGACAATGAAACCCAGAAGCTTACCAGACCTTACCCCGAAGGTGCACTTGTTCGGATTCAACCTCAGCTCGTATGTCTTCAACCTGCCGAATAACTTTTGTAGATGATCAAGGTGCTCTTCCTCGGTTTTAGACCTAACAATCATGTCATCAACATAAACCTCTATCTCGTGGTGAATCATATCATGGAAAAAAGCGACCATGGCTCACTGATAAGTTGCCCCAGCATTCTTCAACCCAAAAGGCATTACCTTGTAACAGAAAGTGCCCCATTGTATGACGAAGGTTGTCTTCTCGATGTCTTCAGGAGCCATCTTGATCTGATTGTAGCCAGAAAAACCATCCATGAAGGAGAAGATTTTGTATTGCAAAGTATTGTCAACCAGAACATCAATGTGGGGAAGCGGAAGTCGTCTTTGGGGCTCGCCCTGTTCAAGCCTCTGTAATCCACGTACATCCGTACCTTGCCGTCCTTCTTTGGTACCGGAACGACATTAGCAACCCACTACGGATAGGAGGTGACAACTAAGAACCCTGCGTCGAACTGCTTCATGACCTCTGCCTTAATCTTCTCTGACATTTCAGGGCGCATACGGTGAACCTTCTATTTAACTGGAGGATAATCTTCTTTAGTCGATAGGCAATGTACCACGATATCAGTGTCTAAACCAGGCATGTCTTCATATGACCAGGCGATGTTCTCAACATAGTCGTGCAACATCTGTATCAACCGCTGTTTGACCTTAGCCTTCAGATTTGCGCCGATTTTGACTTCCTTTATGTCCACCTCCATGCCCAAGTTTATCGTCTCAACAGGCTCTTCATGAGGCTGTATAGCCCTTTCTTCCTGCTGTAACAGTCTAGCAAGCTCTCTAGGCACCTCACAATCGTCCTCACCTTCGTCCTCGGCTTGGTTGATCGGATTTTTGAAGTCATAACCGGCAGTAGCATAACTGTTGTCAATGGGATCCATAGTGGATATGGATCTACAGTATGATACATGGGTGTGTGTAAGAGTATAGTTGTTTTGATAAAGTGAAAGCAAAAAAGAAAAAAACAAAGAGCGCAAAATTTGTATGCAAGGAACGTCTAATGTTTTATTGATGATATATGAAATGATACATAATATCCCTCACAAACAAAACCAATGTGCCTCGGGCAAGACACAAGGCTGTAGAGTTTAAATTGTTTATTGCAATCTTGGGAAACAAGTAAGACAATTACTGCAGAATAAAAGAAATTGGTATAAAATCTCTGTCCGTTCAATTACTCGGTCCACCATTGGTAGTTGGGTAGATCCAACTGTCAATGTCAGAGTCTTCTTCACTGTCTTCAATGTCATTAATTCCCCGATTACTGATGCGTAGGGGAGGTCCTCCAGCCCGAACGCATCGAACAACCCTTTGAGCTCCTGAAGTAAAGCCCAAACCAAACTTGTCAGTTTTGTGAGTAAAATCAGGGAGTTGTCCCCAGTGTGTATACCCACCTTTTTCAACCACTTCTCTGGCATCTTTGAGAGAAGCCATCTTCAGAGGAGGTTTGTTGCTGGTAGTAGTCTCAGTCGACGCCAAAATCTGGGGAACCTCTTCAAAGGTTTGACAAGGAGTCTCTATGAATTCCCCGTCCATCTCCACATACCTGAAGGAGTTCAGGTGGCTCACCATATACTCCTCTTCGCCGCGCACACTGACAATCTTCCCCTTCACCGGATACTTCAGCATTTGGTGCAGTGTAGAAGTAACAACCCCGACTTCATGGATCCAAGGACGACCCAACAAACAAGAATATGACGGCCTGATGTCCATCACGTAGAAAGTGGACTCAAAGGTTTGAGATCCTACCTTGACAGGGATGTCCACCTCCCCATGCACCATTCTCTTCGACCCGTCAAAATCCATTACCACAATGTTACTAGGCTTTAAGGTCAAGCCCTCACAATCTAGTCGATCGAGAGCCTTCTTCGGAAGGACATTCAGTGAAGACCCAATATCCACCAGCAGATGAGCCATAGTGGTGCCCATGCATTCAACCGAGACATGGAGAGCATCCTTTTGCTTCCTCCCTTTTGGTGTTAAGTCGGCATCTGAAAAACCCAACCCATTGTCACCAGTCAAGCTGGCTACACAGTCTTTGAATTGATCAGCCGAGGTCTCTTGCGGCACATACGCTGTCTTGAGGAATGCGATCAAAGCCTTCACATAGTCCTCAGAACACAATAACAGAGACAACATGGATATCTTCGAGGGGGTTTGCCCCAGCTGCTCGACCACATTGTAGTCGCTCTTTTTAATTATTTTTAATATTTCCTCTATCTCTTGCTTAGAGGTTTCCATGACGATCTTTCTAGGTGCCTCCGTCCGGGCAGGATCACCTATAGCTTCTTTGCCTCGGGTACCAGATGACTCGACGGTAGGGGTAACAATTGGAGTAAGAACATGAGTAGTAGTTGAAGTACCAGTAGGAATAGCAGATGAAATAACAATAGGCCTATTGACAGTCTTTGGGGAAATCCCGGGAGAGAAAACCCTTCCACTTCTGGTAATCTTACTGGTCCCGACAATGTTACTGACATCGGGATTAGCTTCTTCATTCCTCAGATCTTGTTTAATGCTATGATAGTAAACATCAGCGCCATAATGCCAGGGGAAAGCTTTTTCTGAGGCATAGGGGACAAGACCAGGAAAGGTGATGATTAACAGAGCAACTCTCGGAGCGGGTGTAATCCTAACAGGTCTTCTCGAGGAGACCTTGGAAGGATTGGCGGAAATGGTTATAATGGCAATATCTTCGCATTGAACAGTTGGAATCAGAGTTTTCTCAAACAAAATTTCTCTGCTGTCCATCAGGCGCTGGACACCTGTTTTCAGCAAATGGCAACCAGAAGGCAGAGATGAACACACATGGCAACCTTCACCACAACCCAGAAATAAACCGACCAACAACAAATTCTTCTTAACAATCATTAGAGGAGTAGAAACTTCATCAACTGAGGTCAGAAACAGATCGGTATCAACAACATTAACTCCACGATTGTGCTTAGGCATGGGAGCAGTTATGACATTGGGCTTCTCCGGAGCATCGAACTCAATCTCCTTGGCTTCAATCAGATCTTGTACTTTATTTCTCAGAGCCCAACAATCATTTGTATCGTGGCCAGGACTCTCAGAATGGTAGGCACATCGAGCGTTTGGATTATACCGAGGAGATGTGGTATTAGGATTCTTAGGAGCCTCTTTCAAGGTTTCCAAGCTGGATCTCAGCAGATGGGGTAGAACCTCTGTCAATGTCATGTTAATCCAGGTAAACTGGATTTATGGTCTTTCTACCCTTTGCCGATTGTTGCTTTGTGGGGCAGCCGCAGACCTAGGTATCATTACAACACTTACTGTTGGACGGTATTCAGCTCTATTCTGACTTCTCGGGTTATAGATGGCACTGGCCTCCTTCTTACCAGTGAAGGGTTTCTTTACTGAACTCGAAGAGGTGTCTTTTTGTATTTTACCGCTCCGGATCCCAGCTTCTACCCTCTCTCCAGTTAATATCAGCTCGCTGAAACCAGCTGATGTGCTACCAATCAAATGATTAAATAAGGGACCAGACAACGTCCTAAGAAACATGTCAAACAACTCTCTGTTAGATAAAGGGGGCTGGACTCTTCCAGCCAAGTCTCTCCACTCCTGCGCGTAGTCTTTAAATCCTTTACCTGCAACCATGGACATACTCTAGAGTTGAGTACGAGTGGGGGCAAGGTCGGCGTTGTATTGATACTGTTTATAAAAAGCAGCGGGTCCTCCCAGTTTCAAACATTGGTTCTCTCCAGTTGGTAGAACTATTCAAGCTGAGTCCCTGATAGACTGTCTTGAAAGAAGTGAATCCATAAGTTTTTATCAGCGGTGTGGGGCTGGATCTTCCTTACATAGGAACAGAGATGGAGCTTTGGGAAGGACACCCCATCATACTTCACAAAAACCGGAGCCTTAAACTTCTGCGGGATGACCACTCCCGACACCAATCCCAGTTCTTCGAAATCCAACCCAGGTATCCTTTGGACTTCCATATCACTCAACCGATCTTCTAACTTCTTGTATCTATCCTCAGTGGGAGGATACTGCTCATCATTGTAGTCTGTATCATTTTAAGAAACTTCAGGACTAGGGTCCTTCTCCCTTGTCCCCCTTTCTTGGTTCTCCCCTTCCTTGGATGAGGAGGTCAGATCGACTGGATGCTTTAACGGCCCCCTGAACCTTCTGCCCATATTCAGAATACCAGAGACCTTTTTCTTTTTCTTCTTCTCCTTCAGAATGAGGGCTTTTAGGTCCTCCTGTCCTTTCTCTAGAGTTATGAACATCTGTTGAAATTGGGCATTTTGTGCCTGAAGATCTTTGATGCTTTGTTCAGAAGACATTTTTGCTTAAATAAACAACGAAGAAGATGAGAAGCCTGTAACGGTACCTGTTTATGCAATGCTATGGATGGTATACGTATGTAATGATTTCAAGGACTTTGGGAAACTTAAATTTGCGAACCAAAATGAAATAAAGATGTTATTAGTAGAATTCAAAATACAATCGCTTTTTAGGCGTTACAATTGAAAAAGCTAAAAGAAATCAAATTTCCCATGGATGCTTCCTCTTCGTGCCGAGATAGACATTAAGGTTTTTTTCCTCATGAAGCTTCTTTGGGAGCTCTAAAACCTTCCTCTCCTGGGCACAAAACTGGTCCCTATAAGTATCCCGCTCTTTCTTCAACTGGATCTAAGACCTCTGTAGCTCTTCAAGATCAGTGGGCATATCAGGATGAAGAATCGTGTAGGGGATATCCCCTTCAGTAATGGGCTCCACAATCACTGGTAAGACGGCTATGTAGGGCATCATAAGTTTCTGAGCGCGAGCTTGTACCCATTGGAGATAAGGTTCCATAGGGATGGAATTCTTTGGCCCCAAAGTCTTGGCATCAAATCTGTTTACCATGCCCCAAACTCGTATGAACCTCTGTCGATACCCTTGAACGTCATCCTCATAGTTAAATGCAATTCCCTGGATAAGTAACTCATGAGGACCATCCCTTCGAGCGTAACCAAATTGTCGCAGAGCCAAACAAGGATTGTAATTTATGCCCCCATAATGCCAAGTAGTGGGACATTAGGGAACTCCCCACAGTGGTCAATAATAGCAATATCTCCCATAACTCGGGAATACCAGAGAATATCTGCGTGAGCAAGTGACATTATCCTTTGCGACCAACCAAAACCTTCTTCATTCTTCAGTATGGACTTATGGAGGTGAGAAATAAACCACCTCGATAGCAATGGCATGCAGCACATAAGAACCCCTCTTCTCTTCATGGTACGAGTATGGAGAGCGTGCAAGATATCTCCGAGCAAGGTAGGCACAGGGTTGTGAGAGAGGAAGATCTTGATAGAATTCACATATATGAATAAGTCTGGATTAGGGAAAAATACTAACCCATAGATTAGAAGGGCCAAGACCTCCTCAAAAGCCTGAAAGTCCAAATCATCCCAAAACAGCCAGGCTTTATCTATTAAGAACTTGGCTAGAAAACCCTTGACTCCGCTTCTTGTTTTCCAATTAGATACCACGTCGGCCCGTTTCAGATGCAAAGCTGAGGCAATGACTTCTGGCTTAGGAACCACTTCTAAACCTGTGAAAGGCACCTGGTCAAGAATGGGTATATTCAATAACTGAGAGAACTCTTCCATGGTAGGCACCAACTGATAGTCTGGAAAGGTGAAGCAGTGGTGCTTGGGATCAAATAACTGAAAGAGTACACCCATCATCTTTTCATCAAAACTTGAAGTAACCAGGTTGAGAAGTCGACCATGTCTCTTAATGAACGAAGAAGTTTCAGGAACCCTTAATACTAGCTCCTTGAGTTGGGGAGGTATTCTCACAAAGCTGATTCGAATAGTGTTTCTACGAGCGGAAGCCATGATACGCAAAACAGAACAAATATAAATTCCCTTGGTCCTTGAAATGGTTAGTGGAATGAGAATCAAAACTATGTTATGATGCATGATGTTATGTTAAAATAGAATAAATCACACACAAGCAAAGCACACAAAAGACCTTAGGTTCAAAGGCTTGCATGAGGTTAAAGGTAGGTACCCCCTTGAAGTTTAATTTGTTTCAAACCTATCTTAGAAAAGTAACCAGGTTCTAAAGATTCTCAATATCATTGATCATCCTTTATCGGGCATTGTTTCAGCTCAGGCAATCTTTTCTTGCGGCCGAAATTGTTAGAACATAGTTTGATTCTACAACCCTTGATTAGAGTTTTGATGATAACAAAATACAAAGAATAAATAAATTCAAAGATATATATATATATATATATATATATATATATATATATATATATATATATATATATATATATATATATATATATATATATATATATATATATATATATATATATATATATATATATATATATATATATATATATATATATATATATATATATATATATAAAACAAATATGCTTCTTAAAATTATGTTTTGTATATACATAAGTTCTGATGGAATCAACATCAGAAGATCAGTAATATGTGCTACACGCTGAAGCTACCAGATTATACGCTGAAGCTTGATGACCAGAATCTGCGTATAAACAAATACACTCTGACTCTGATCAAAGATCTTTACCAAGTCATCAACACTCTGAAGCGTTATCATAAGTTAAAGCAAAGAAGACTCTGAAGCGTTATTAATTATTCAAGACAGAATTAAATGCTAACGGCTCTCTTCAGACAAGATCTTCTTCAAAAGGAAAGTGCGTTATTGTCATTAAACTAGCTTTATGGACAACGTATCTTTGCCTTGCCTATATAAACAAGTCTGCTTGAGAAAAGACACACGCATGCACTCACATAATTTTCCAAGCCATCAAAACCACGCTTATTCAAACGCTTTAGAAAATTCAGTTTATTCCAAGCTTAAGTTGTGTAATTATCACAGTTGTGATATATTGTTTTGTTAGAAAATGTTAACACATCCTTGTTAAATTATTTGTAAAAGATTTCCTTGAGATAAACCGGTTTGTGGTTATACTCAAGAAGACTTTAACAGTTGTTAAAGTAGCTATTGTAATTCTTTGAGAATAGTGGATTAAGACCTCGTTGGAGAGAGGCGAAATCACCTTGACGGGTGGACTGGAGTAGTTTGAGATCAAACGAACCAAAAATACTGTGTTGTCAAAGCATTTGTTTTAAGTTTTACAATTCAACCCCCCCTTCTTGTGTTTTTCACATCTTCAATTGGCATAAGAGCGCCTGGTTCTGAGCTTATAACAATTAACCGTGTCAGTACAAGATCCAGCGTCAGAAAAACACAATGGCAGGACCAAGTCAAAACATCAGCAATGACAACAATGAAGAATGGGACAGATTCAGTGGCAAACCTCCAGTCTTTGATGGAGAGAACTTTGACTACTGGAAAGACAGAATTGAGAGTTTCTTTCTGGCCCATGATGCTGATCTGTGGAACATGGTGACTGATGGATACACGCACCCAGTGGATGGACGTGGTCAGAAGATTGAAAGGAAAATGATGTCTGATCAGCAAAAGCGCGAGTTCAGAAATCATCACAAGGACAGAACAATTCTTCTCAGCGCCATCTCTTATTCAGAATATGAGAAGATATCAAACAGAGACACAGCAAAGAATATGTTTGACTCCATGAGAATGACGCATGAAGGCAACATTCAAGTCAAAGAAACCAAAGCCCTTGCACTCATTCATAAGTATGAGGAATTCAAGATGGAAGAGAGTGAATCAATAGAAACTATGTTTTCAAGATTTCAAATTCTTGTTGCTGGTCTAAAAGTTCTTGACAAAGGGTATTCCACTGCTGATCACGTTAAGAAGATAATCAGAAGCTTGCCAAAACAATGGAGGCCAATGGTCACAACGCTTAAGCTATCCAAGGATCTAAACAAAATCTCTCTGGAGGAACTTGTCAGCTCCCTCAGAAGTCACGAGATAGAGCTAAAAGCAGATGAACCTCAAAAGCAAGGTAAGCCATTAGCTTTAAAATCTAACAGAAAATATGACTCCAAAGTTTTGCAGGCTATGGAAGAAACCTCTGATGGGTCCTCGTCAGAAGAAGATGAACTGTCTCTCCTCTCCAGAAGGGTGAACCAATTGTGGAAGCAAAGGCAAAGGAAGTTCAGGAATCCCAGAAGATCAGAAAATCAAAATGAATCTTTCTCCAGATACAGAAGGTCAGAATCCTCCTCTGGACACAAGATCTGAAGGCTCTTCAGGAAACATAAAGCCAAACAACAAAGACATCATCTGCTATGAATGTAACGAGCAAGGGCACTACAAAAGTGATTGCCCAAAGCTTCAGAAGGAGAAGCCCAAAAATAAGTTTGGCAAGGAAAAGAAGAAAAGTCTCATGGCTACATGGGATGATTCTGACACATCTGAAGCTGACTCAGAATCAGATGATGAAAGAGCAAACAGAGCTCTCATGGCAAACATAACAGAAGACAATGAAGCTTCTGAGTCAGACTCTGAATCAGATACATAAGAGGTATTCCATGACTTTACTATAAACTTTACTAAGGCTGAACTAGCTGAAAGTCTTAATGAAATTCTGGAAAGATATCAGCAGATCAGAGTCAAACTCAGAAACCTGAAAAGGAATCTTGCTTCTAACTCTGATAAGACTGAGAGTCTCAAATTGGAGAATTCTGAGTTAAAAGATAAAATTTCAAAATTAGAAAACCAATTGAAAAACTCTCAGAAGGAAACAATCCCTGAAACTCCCAGCAATGCTGATGAGATCATCAAGGAGTATGATCACAACTTTCAGAAGTTTCTAGCTAAAAACATAGACAGAAGCAAAATGGCTTCAATGATCTATGGAGTTAGTAGAAATGGCAGAAAAGGGATAGGATATCAAGGTAAGGTACCTACACCAAAAAATGCCATGGATTTAGTTATAAAACGTGCTCCACTTAATTCATACTTTATATATGGGCACACACATGACATAAAATATAAAAGTAGTGATTACTCTGTCAAACTAAAATTCAACCAGAGTTTTGGTAAAACTAACAAATCAGGACCCAAGAAAATGTGGGTACCTAAGGATAAAATAATATATGTGGCAGATATCTTTAGCAGCAAAGCAAAAACACCAATCATGGTACCTGGACTCTGGCTGCTCACGACACATGACGGGAAGAAGGCATATGTTCCAAAGCCTGGAACTTAAGCCTGGAGGCCACGTAGGCTTTGGAGGCAATCAGAGAGGAAAGATCATTGGCTCTGGAACAGTAGGTAATGGAAATCTTCCCTCTATAAGTAATGTTTTATTAGTTGATGGATTAATGCATAACCTGTTATCCATAAGTCAATTAAGTGATAACGGTTATGATATAATCTTCAATCAAAATTCATGCAAAGCTGTTAGTCAGAAAGATGGGACTATCCTATTTAATGGAAAGAGGAAAATGAACATTTATAAAATAAAACCTTATGAACTAAAAAGTCAGAATGTAAAATGTCTACTGTCTGTTAACAACAAGCAATGGATCTGGCACAGAATATTGGGACATGTTAGTATGAGAAGAATATCTCAGATTAACAAACTTAATCTGGTCAGAGGACTTCCTAACCTGAAGTTCAATTCAGATGCTCTGTGTGAAGCATGTCAGAAAGGCAAGTTTGCAAAACCAGCTTTCAAATCCAAAAACGTTGTTTCCACCCCCAAGCCATTAGAACTTCTACACATTGACTTATTTGGACCAGTTAAAACTGCTTCAGTCAGTGGCAAGAAGTATGGGTTAGTAATCGTAGATGACTATAGCAGATGGACATGGGTAAAGTTCTTAAGGCACAAGGACGAGTCACACTCTGTGTTTGTTACATTCTGCAACCAAGTTCAGAATGAAAAGGATCTTAGAATCGTCAAAGTCAGAAGTGATCATGGTGGAGAATTTGAAAACAAAGATTTTGAGTTTTTCTTTAATGATAAAGGCATTTTGCATGATTTCTCTTGTCCTAGAACTCCCCAGCAAAATGGAGTTGTAGAACGAAAGAACAGAACATTGCAAGAAATGGCCAGAACCATGATCAACGAGACTAACGTTGCTAAGATCTTCTAGGAAGAGGCAATAAACACAGCGTGTTACATTCAGAATAGAATCTCCATAAGACCTATTCTGGAAAAGACTCCATATGAATTGTGGAAGAACATAAAGCCCAACATTTCCTATTTTCACCCATTTGGATGTACATGTTTTATCCTGAATACAAAAAATTATTTGAACAAGTTTGATTCTAAAGCACAAAAGTGTATTATGTTAGGATATTCTGAACGCTCAAGAGGGTACAAAGTATACAATACAGAAACATAGATTGTGGAGGAGTCAATCAGTGTTCGTTTTGATGATAAGCTTGACTCTCAAAAGTCAAAGCAGAATGAATTACTTGTAGGTATGGAAGTTGAACTCACAGGTACTGAAGACAAGTCATCAGAAGCTCTCAACAGAGACACTCCCTCAAAAAGAGTCACTGCAAGCAATCCAACACCTTCTGTTGATCAACTCCAGAAAAGACCATCCAAAAGCAGCATGGATCACCCAGAAGAAACAATCTTAGGAAGGAAGGAAGATCCAATCAGAATAAGATCCTCCTTCAGGAACTCTGAAGAATTCCTCATGGGACTGGTTTCTCTAATTGAACCAACAACAATTGATGAAGCACTTCTAGACAATGACTGGATTCTAGCAATGCAAGAGGAGCTAAATCAATTCACAAGAAATGACGTATGGGATCTAGTTCCCAAACCAAAAGTATTCAACGTCATTGGTACAAAATGGGTGTTCAAAAACAAACTGAATGAACAAGGTGAAGTCATCAGAAACAAAGCACGACTGGTAGCACAAGGTTATAATCAGCAAGAGGGGATAGACTATACAGAAATCTTTGCTCCAGTCGCCAGGTTAGAATCTATCAGACTCTTAATTTCATTTGTTGTTAATAAAGGCATCACTCTGTATTAGATGGATGTTAAGAGTGCATTCTTAAATGGCTATATAGAAGAAGAGGTATATGTGCACCAACCCCCTGGTTTTGAAAGTTCCAAAAATCCAGAATATGTTTTCAAACTAAAGAAGTCACTCTATGGTCTGAAACAAGCTCCCAGAGCTTGGTATTAAAGACTAAGTAACTTCCTGCTAGAAAAGGAATTCACCAGAGGGAAAGTGGACACAACCTTGTTCTGTAAGACAATTAAGAATGACATTTTAGTATGTCAGATTTATGTTGATGACATCATATTTGGATCCACTAAACCCTCTCTGGGAAGAAAGTTTGCTAAATGTATGCAGGCAGAATTTGAGATGAGCCTAATGGGGGAACTAAAATTCTTTCTGGGCATTCAGATTAATCAAACCCCAGAAGGAACTTACATTCATCAGAGCAAATATGTCAGAGAACTACTGAAGAAATTTGATCTCTCAGAATGTAAGCCATCAAAGATTCCAATGCATCCCACGTGCATTCTGGAAAGAGAAGAGGTAAGTAAAAAGGTAGAACAAAAGGTCTACAGAGGTATGATTGGTTCTCTTCTCTATCCGATGGCTTCAAGGCCTGACATTCTATTCAATGTTTGCATTTGTGCTAGATTCCAATAAGATCCTAGAGAATCTCACTTAACAGCAGTTAAGCGAATTTTCAAGTATCTGAAAGGTACTACTAATCTGGGTTTGTTTTATAGAAAATCAAGTGATTACAACTTGATAGGATACTGTGATGCTGATTTCGCTGGAGAGAGTAGAACGTAAAAGCACTTCTGGAAGCTACCAGTTTCTGGGAGAAAATCTGATCTCATGGTCCAGCAAAAGACAATCCACAATAGCTCTATCAACAGCAGAAGCTGAATACATAGCAGCAGCTGGATGCAACACACAAATGCTCTGGATGAAAAGTCAACTTGAGGACTTCAAAATATTTGAGAGTAACATCCCTATCCTCTGTGACAATACTTCTGCTATTTGTCTCATTAAAAATCCTATTTTGCATTCTAGGGCTAAGCATATAGAAATAAAACATCATTTTATTAGGGACTATATTCAGAAAGGGATTCTAAATTTAAAATTTATTAACACAGACCATCAATGGACTGATATCTTTACAAAACCTCTTTCTGAAGATAGGTTCAACTTCATTCTGAAACATCTCAGCATGAAGCTCTGCCCAGAATAAAACTGTTTTGATTCCATATCTTAACCTTCAAAACTTTGTTTATTTTTCCGTGAACTACTGATGAATCTTTCTTCAGATCTTTAGAAGTACAAATTATATCAGAATCTATCCATGAAGACCTGCGCGCTTCATTTCAAGGATAGAAATGTGCAGTTCACTCAAGCAAACAAGTGTCATCCAGTCATCAGCTACTTTTTGAGGCTGAACACGCGTTCACGTTTCTGAAAGGTCAAAAGCGCTGATTGGATGCATTGGGACACATGTCATGGGTAACCGTTCAAATATCTTTCTGAATCCCCCAAAATCAACTATCATTAAATGCTCATAATCATTATAATTTATTTCTCTCTCTTACCGTTTATGTTTTCAAAATCTTTTTTAAAATCTATTTAAACACGTCTCTCACTATTTACAGTTTTTACTTTCACTTTCATCTTCTCTACAATCTTATTGATTTCAGTTTGCATCCTTTCTCAAAACCCTTTCAATTTCTTCACAAAACCTTCGTGTGAACATGGCTTCCTCAAGAAACACTACTTCCAGTTCTCAGAAAACATATTCCTCCGAACAATACGAAGAACCCTACAGAACTCTTCTCACACCCATCAAAAATCTAGAAGTTCTTTCAGAATTGATTGTGGACTTTAACAGTCTTCAAGAGAATGGATTTAATCTCTCTGAAGAAGTAAAAGCTCAAGGCTGGGACAAATATTTTGACCGACTGGTGGGTCCAACATTCCCAATTATTGTGAAGGAATTTTGGATTCATGCTTCATCTTCCAACCATCAAGTTACTTCATACATAATGGGGAAGAAGATAGTCATAACTGAGGACCTCATTGCAAGATTAATAGGCTACAATGGTGGTGGTGTACGATGCATTGACATGGCTGAAAGATGCGCTGATGTCGCCCTAATTGCTAGAGAAATCTTCACTCTGGGTCTTCCCTCCAGCAAGATAAGGGATCTAAAAGACCATCACAGAATATGGGCCAAGATTATTCTGGGATGCATAAACCACAGGAAGCCTACCAGCTCTCCTGACTACATCAATATTGATCAACAATTTCTGATCTACTTCATCTCCCAGAAGATTAAGGTGAATCTGGCTCATCTGCTGTTTAACCACCTAAGGACTAGTGTTAAGGAAACCAGAGAAGAGGAGCGCACAAAAAGGGACTGGATACCCCTAGGAAGGCTTATATCAGATATTCTAACAAAGAATAAGCTGATTGATCATCTTACAGAAGCTCAGGAAATCAACTCTTTGGAAGCTACTGTTGGCAAACAGTTGAATGCAAAGAATCTGAAGAAAATGAAGTTAATTGAGAACGTCAAGAAGGAACCCAGTGTCACTTCTTTTGCAGCAATCTCCAGCAGAAGAATCCCTCTGGATAACTTCCCCTGTTCTCAGAGATTGATTCTAAACCTGATATAATAGTCAGATATCTGGATGCATGCAAGGAGGATGGTACAACACCAGATTTGAACATTCAGGATCTGCAGCAGAAGGCTCCAGAAGTTGTGCTGAAGAAAAACAAGAAAAGGAAAGCTGTAGCAGAAGGATCATCCCAGCGGAATCCTAAAAAGAGAGGAAATCCTTCTTATGTAACTGTTTTAAACTCAATTTATGTATCAACATCTATACCAATTCCCACTCAATCAGAAAACCCCACACCACAAACATTTGATGACTTTGACATTGAATTCGACCCCTCAGAAACCTTAACTCTTAGAAAATCTCGCTCCCTACCTCCAAATCCAAATATTGAAGCAACCCAACAAGAACTTGCAAAAGTTCTATCAGATATAGAAACCTTTGACCAACATACTTCTGCTCCCATGCCAGAAAATCCAAACCCTGAAACCACCACAGAAGCACCACAACCAGAAATTCCCCTCTCTCCACAACCAGAAATACCACTACCTCGATCTCCTCAACCAGAAATTCATCTACCTTCTCCACAACCTGAACTATTTCAACCAGAAGTTCAAACTTCTGAGGCTCAACCTTCTAAATCCTGTGAACCAGAACCTCATAACAATCAATCAAACCAAACTGTTGATTCTGATACCATTCCCATCCCTTGAATCACTGAACCTCTGGCCATCCGTATGCCCCTAACCATTTTGGATATTCCCCAAATTCCCTATTCACTAGAATCAACTCCACCAAACTCCCCAACAAGTCCAATAATAATTCCAGACTCTCCCACTCCCTCACCAAAGAACAATCCAGATGACAACATCAAAACTGTCATTGATTTAACGGTTTTTGAACGTCTTGCTGCCATAACCCACAAAATAGCTATTCCAAAACCAAACCCATCTGAACCCTCTCCAGATGTTGGTACCAGCTTATTGATGTTTGAA
Organism: Vicia faba; assembly: GCA_948472305.1. Lineage (NCBI taxonomy): Eukaryota > Viridiplantae > Streptophyta > Magnoliopsida > Fabales > Fabaceae > Vicia > Vicia faba. Next base: position 86,645,337 of record OX451738.1, on the reverse strand, counting down.
ACAGAAGTACATAAGTGGATCACTTCTTTGAAGCAAGCTAGTCTTAAGCTGATTGATCCTGCTGCATCAGACTACCTTTGGACAAGGTTCAGAAGATGGGTATGTTCTGAAACTCATAAGATGCAAGAACAAAGCTACGGACAAGTTCAACAGAACTTCAGTAATCTACTGAAAGTAATTGAAGATCAAGTTTTGAGCCAACTGGTCAAGGAAGAAGTTCTCCCTTTGGACAATGCTCCCTGGTCTGAACATCGTCCAGCATACAAAGTTCAACCAGAGTCAGAAGATCTCAATCTGACTGATACTCCAGAGCAGATGATTCCCGCTGAAGAACTGGGTCAAAAAGAGGATATTGCAGAATGCTCTGAGAAGCATCCAGTCACTGAAGATCCTCAAGATTCCTCCTATGAAAGGCAGACTCTAGAAGACCTGAAAAGATCTGATATTTTGATGAAGGAAAGAATGGATAAACAGGACGACAAAATTGAGGTAATCACGAGCATCTTAACCCAGCAACAGGAATCCAACGTCCATATCAAGAGCATGTTGGAAGCTTTGTTCACGCGTCTACCTCCCCCCTCTTAGAATTTTCTCGTTTTAAAACATGTTTATCTGTAATATTCTTACATTGCTACTGTTCTGAACTTTTCGTTGATTCTGGTTTTTAATATAAATGCATTTTGGCTCTGATTATATGTTCTTTTTGATAACTGACAAAAAGGGGGAGAAAGAATAAGATATTTTTCAATAACGGATTACTGAGACATAAGTCTCAAACATTCTGATCTATTTAAATTTCTCTCTTCTGAAAAGCTTGAACAGGTACAAAACTCTGATGAAAGATACAGTAAGGTTCTGATGCTCAAAGACTCATGGAATTAAAGGGAAGTAATCAACTCAGGGGGAGTTTCTCTTCTTAATTCTATACTTTTTATTCTTTATTTTTAATTGAAAAATCTGGTTTTTGTCATCATCAAAAAGGGGGAGATTGTTAGAACATAGTTTGATTCTACAACCCTTGATTAGAGTTTTGATGATAACAAAATACAAAGAATAAATAAATTCAAAGATATATATATATATATATATATATATATATATATATATATATATATATATATATATATATATATATATATATATATATATAAAACAAATATGATTCTTAAAATTATGTTTTGTATATACAGAAGTTCTGATGGAATCAGCATCAGAAGTTCAGTAATATGTGCTACACGCTGAAGCTACCAGATTATACGCTGAAGCTTGATGACCAGAATCTGCGCATAAACAAATACACTCTGACTCTGATCAAAGATCTTTACCAAGTCATCAACACTCTGAAGCGTTATCATAAGTTAAAGCAAAGAAGACTCTGAAACGTTATTAATTATTTAAGACGGAATTAAATGCTAACGGCTCTCTTCAGACAAGATCTTCTTCAAAAGGAAAGTGCGTTATTGTCATTAAACTGGCTTTATGGACAACGTATATTTGCCTTGCCTATATAAACAAGTCTGCTTGAGAAAAGACACACGCATGCACTCACATAAATTGCCAAGCCATCAAAACCACACTTATTCAAACGCTTTAGAAAATTCAGTTTATTCCAAGCTTAAGTTGTGTAATTATCACAGTTGTGATATATTGTTTTGTTAGAAAATGTTAACACATCCTTGTTCAATTATTTGTAAAAGATTTCCTTGAGATAAACCGGTTTATGGTTATACTCAAGAAGACTTTAACAGTTGTTAAAGTAGCTGTTGTAATTCTTTGAGAATAGTGGATTAAGACCTCGTTGGAGAGAGGCGAAATCACCTTGACGGGTGGACTAGAGTAGTTTGAGATCAAACGAACCAGGATAAAAATACTGTGTTGTCAAAGCATTTGTTTTAAGTTTTTACAATTCAACCCCCTCTTCTTGTGTTTTTCACATCTTCAGAAATATCCCAAAAGTCTGATCTCAATGAGTGTAGCATCGAGTATCAACCAATCCTCAGCTTTATACTGAGGCCGACTATCTCACTACTTTCTAATGGCTAAGTTTGTTCAACTAAGGTTCTAAAGTCCGTTAGTGCTTTACGACATCACGCGGCGGCCCCGTATTCTCCTTGTTTCCACACGAAGGATACCGGTACCAACCAAAGTGTCACACCAACACAGCCATTGCTTAAACCATATCGGTGTATGCCGTACAATCTCCACGATCTATTGCTGTTTACCTAAAGAGTGTCCCCCGATCCGGGTGTAGGATCTTCAATAATACCCAAGAAAAACCCTTAAAGATAAAGCAGGAAAAGCAAACAAGAAAGCAATTAAAATGACCTAGATCCTAAGGTAAACCCCACTTTTATAATTCCCAACAGAGTCGCCAGTTCTGTGATACAGTGGCAGAACCGACTGTTAATACTGGTTTGTGTTTTTTAGTTCACAAATGTTGCGGTAAGCAAGAGTCGCCACTGGCTTTTATTTTATCTAACAAAGAAAAAGGAAAAAGAATAGAAAAAAACTTTTTTCGAGATATTTCTGAGTATGGGGGTAGATTATAGAAAGGGAAGGTGTTATCACCATTTCTATCCGTGGTTTTCCACGGGCTCTTAGGTACTTGCTCATTTTTGAAATTGCTTGTGTGTGTTTATTTAGAAAAGTTTTATTTTTCTTCGTGATAACCCTTGTATCGATCCTCAAGAGGGTGACAAAGTTGTTTTGAAAACTGTTTTGAAAAGTGTTTGTGTGAAAAGTTTTTATTTTGAGCAAGTACTTAAGATTTCTACCTACTCGAAAAAAGGGTCCGTTCGTTTTAGTTTCCTTTAGACATCTCTATCCTACTATTTAAGAGTAGGTAGATCCGTCGTTGGAATTTTAAAGGGACATTCGAAGGGAAGAAATGGTCTCTGAAGGCAACAAGTAAGGATACCTTATCATTTCGAAGGGACTATCATCATAAGATCAATTCGTAGGCAACTCGAGGGACAAGTAGGGACTATGATCTTTATGACGACTTTGAATCGGGGGTCATTTCTAAGGTATCCCTACGTTCGAGGGACACGACCATTATTTCTGAGGCAACCGAGCGGGGTAAACCCTAGGAGTGAGCATGTGCAAGTGTGTTTGATTCAGTTATTTTTGTATTTTTTATTAGGTGAGCTAACGTTTTAATTTACAGTCTTATCATACATGCCTAATTACTAACAGTTAATATATACAAAAATATAAAGTGCGAGAATTGTAAATCTACGCTATTACATGGCTTTGGGACATTTACATAAAAGGTACAAAACAAAAAAAGAATTTTAAACCTAGCGTATTACATCCCATAATCAATTACATTATATATAAAAAAGATACGAGAAATAAAACAACATGCGCGAGACGAGATCAAACATCTAAGAAGAAAAACCTAAAAAGTATTCTAAGTAAACAATAAAATCTTTTTTGATTGTTTATTAATTTGTTAGAAAAAAAGAAATAATCTAAAAACTAAACTTAAGTTAAGAAAATAAATTTGAAGCAAAGTTAACCTAATTCTAAATTCTTTTTATATTTTTATTAAGAAAAACAATTCAAATTAAAATGGACCTAAGTCTAATCGGTTTTAAGTTAATAAAATGAAATTAAAAATAATTAATTAATTGAATTAATTTTATAAAAAAACTAAATCTATTTTTTTATTTATTTTTTTATTTTTTATCATTAAAAAAATAATTTTTGAAAACTAATAAATAATAACTAAAGAAAAAAAATAAGAAAAGAAATAACAAAAATATAGAAAATGGGCTTGGCTGTCAAGAGCAAATGGGGAGGGGGAGATTTGCTGAAAACGTTGGGCCCATTTAGGAGAATCCCATCAACTGGCTTGATTTAGTGAGGATCAACCTCAAGAGCATATGGTGTACTTGTACGTTTGAAGCCTCTTGATCTAGATTGATCAAGATCTGATGGCTATGATCTGGAGAGCACACACTAGGCTTGCGTAACTAGCATATACTAGATCTGCAATCTGCAATTGTTAGAAAAATAAAATGATGGACCTGGGACTCGAACCCAGGTCGCTTCCCTTCATAAAGCGCTTTTCTACCAACTGAGTTGGATGGTCATTCGTTGTATGAAATCATCCAATAATAATATATTAAAAAAAAGGTCAATATTATAGAAACAAAAAAAAATGGCGCGCTGATTCAAACGAGCCATTGGGAGGCTGCCACGCAATTGTCTTCCACCTCTGTCCGTCGTTTTAGATCAATGTGCCTATAGCGAAAGTTTTTTATCCGTCACTAAAAACCCTGCATTCAAAACAACAACAACACGCATAATAAATTTATGGTAAGGCCATGGATGAGTTGTCCTGAACCTCCTGAGCACCACGAGCCCCTTGGTTAGACCTAATTTTGGCTAAATCCAGAAATCCCAATTTTAGCTTGGAACCCTAACAATGGTGATATCCAATCCCCACACCAAACATCAAATCAAACCACATAGATAGCTTTCAAATACGAGCATGGCCAGTAATGCATGATTAGAAAGTGTTTATAGTTCATGAATTAAACAAATAAAAATGAAAAAAATATGCAAACCGTGTGACTTGGTTGCTGTGTTTTGATGCGTTCCAAGGCTCGAAAATGATTGGAATAGATTCAGGAGCCTCCAGGAATAGACTAGTAATCTTGGTTTGGATTAATGGAGGCTGGAAATTGAATTTTGAGTTGGATAACTTTTGTGATTTTTTTTGCAAAGTGGCAAGGGTTCTCTAGGCTAAATCGGCGTGAGTTAGGCTTGCTATCATGCTGTATATATAGTCTGGAGTGAGGAGACACCATTAAAGGGACCAAATCATGGTCATAACTCAATGTTTCCCAACAAAAATTAAACATATTCAAGGCCTTCCAATTTTATCAAAACATGCCTTATCTTGCTTGAATGTACCTGGTCATTGTAGCACGAAATTATGGGCCTGAAGCTGAGCCAAAACACAAGCCCAATTGTCATGTCCACCATTTATTATTTTATAAAACTTATTTTGTATTTTTGGGAATAAAATCAAAATAAATATGAATAAAATAGTTAAAAAAACAAGGCAAGGTGGGAATGAAATTAAGGGTCCTCCATAATCTTAAGAAGATGTTTGAACTTTAAAAAGTTAGGCCATTGACCCAAAAATTTAAATTTGCTCAATGCACCATTCTTGAAATTTCCAAAATTCTCCCAACTTGGGCAAGCCATAACTTGCTCAATTTTTATCTCATGATGATGATCTAGGACTTTTTAGAAATCTTAGGATTTACCCTAATCAACCTATTTGGTTTCATATCAATTTAATCTTCCATGTTCATGTAAGAAGCTTTGACCCAAAATGTGTTTTTGTTGACTTTTTGAAATGACCTATAATGTCTGAATTCATATCTTTTCATGAGTGCATTTCTTGAACTTTAGGGATGAATATGAGTTGTATGGAATTGGATTATCTTCAAAATGAGCCTTGGATGAGAAATTTCTGATAAAGTATGAGAAAGTTATGCTTGGTCAAAGTTTGGTTGACTTTTCCTGAGAAACCCTAATTTAGCAATTTTTGAGTTTTGATGAATTAGGAGCATTCCTTGGGGAATCATGGTCAACCCTTGATAAAATGATGGAAATCACTTCAAAATGTTGATGTTTACCAAAAATCTTAAAGTTTGACTGTATGTGGACCACAATTGACTTTTGACCTAATACAGTTGATTTTTAAGTATCTGAACAGTTGACTGGGCAAACTTCTTGTGCAAGGCATGAAACTTGGCATGGATGGTCTTGAGAACATATTAGGACTATGGAGAGAATATGAATCCTTTGGAGCTCACCCATCTTGATGAAAATGGAAACCCTAGTTGGAGGTTCATTGCTTTAGAAGAGAGTTTGTGTGGTAAATCCTTGGGCATCCTTGGGCAAGTTGAGGATTCCAATGAACATATGTTGAGTAAAAATGTGAGGGAAAATTTTGGGGTGCAACAATACCCTAGGGGTGCAAGTGTGCAATAGTATTCTTTTTTCAGGTATTTTTATCTTGAATTTAGTGATCTATTGATTAATTGAGCATACACTCCTAGGTTGCTAACAATTATATACAGAATATAAAACATAAAAGCGAGAAATAAAGGTCCTACGCTATTACAAAGCTTTAGTGTAGATACATAAGGAATTGACTGAAAATAATATGCGGAAACAAAACCCTAATTAATCTATTACAAACTGGGCACAGTTACTTCAATAATAAAAATTAATCGTACGACAAAAATAGTTACGCGTGAGAAAAAAATTGAAATAAGTTTGAAACCCTAAAAAAACTAATTTGATCATTGAAAATACTTTTTAGGATTTTAGTGAAAAAAGATTTGGAGTTTGACCTAGTTTTTCTAATTAATTTTAATTAATGAAACAAATTAAAATTGATGAAATTAATTAATTTACAAAAATTAATTTATTGAAAAAACTAAATCCTATTTTTTTGTGATGTTGATTTTATGATTTTATGGAAAAAATTAATTTAAGAAAAACAAATAAACTAATTTAAATAAAACAAACTTAAAAGGGAAAAAGAGTAAGCCTGAGGGGTGTAAACCCAAATTGGAGGGTGCATGCTGAATTACTGTTCAAAGCCCAACCCAGTTGGCCCATAGCAACATGTGATTCAGTGTGGTTGTCCCAGGAGTGTCCACCATGGGGAGCTTCGTTGGGAGCATTGGACCCAGGCGTTGATTGATCCAAGAATGAGGATCTGGGGGTCTATGATGTCCGCGCTTGGAAATGAGGCATTGAATCTACATAGAAATATTAAGGAAAATAACATGTAGGAGGCAGGGATCGAACCCTTGACCTCCTACACACGCGCGCTTTGAAAACCTCTCCCTCTACCACCGAGCCAATCGTTCAATCGTTAACATACACAAATAACATATATTATATGTGATGAAAAGTCAGTGACTGTAATAAAAACACGCAAGAATTCAAATGGGCCACTCAGGTTTTGACACGCAGTCATCTTCTTCGTTGAGACTGTCGTTTTAGCCTAAAGGTTTTTACCTACAGACAGTGTTGTAGCTACAAACCTGCACATCTCAAAAATCATAATTACACAATATAAATTCAAATCAAATATGTAGATCAATTGGATTTGGTCTCATGAGCACGATGGTACTCATCGTTTGTCCTGATTTTGCCTGAAATGAAAGATCCTAAAAATAACCTTGAAACCCTAGCCATGGCATTCAATAAAATATGCATCAAAACATATAATTAATCATGCATATATGTTCTAAATAATCATACAAACATGAATATGTATTTAAAAATCATTGATCATGCATATATTTTAAAAACCAATTTCAAGAACCATGGCAAATTGTGATACCTGTATATACCGTTTCTTGATGTGCTGATGCGTGAGAGTGGTCCATATAGCTCCCAAACACGCCTAAGAAGGGATTGCAGTCTTTGAAACGCCTTAAATCTCCCTCTAGAGAAAACCTCATTCCACACTTTTTGTCAAAATTCTGAACAGTCTTGAGTGTTCTACACGGCCAAAATTCTTCTTTTTTTGATCAGGGTTCGTTGTGTATATATAGTGGAATGAATTAGGTTAACAAATTTGAACTAAATCTTGAAGATTGAGTGAGAAAAGATTGGATTTGTCTTGTATGTTTTGTTTCTAAAATGGCCAAATCTTTGTGTTCTTTCCCACGCGTTTCCTTCAGCCTGTTTCAATCTTCTTTCGATTATGGGCTTTCTGGCTTGTTTTGGACCAAGTCCCATCTTCATTCCTTCGAATTCCTTCCTTGCCAGCCTTACTTTAATTCGAACTAATCAGGACATTCTTTGTTAGAAACTTGTTCTCCTTAATGGTTCTGAGTAGAACTGTGCCAACTTCAATACTAAGACTTCTTTGATTGGACCCCCCCTTTGCTTCGATTTCCTGTCCATTTGAAGAGAAGTCTTTGGTCGAATTAGCTCTTGTGGCATTTAGATCCAAAAAGGAAAGACTCTGGCCTGGACATATTTTCAGAGTGCCCTCTTGATGGCCTCTTTTGAATGGCCTGGAGGGAGTCCTTCGAAGGGTCCTTGTCCAAGTACCAATCGAAGGGTATTTATTGAAATATCAAACGAAGAGTCCTTTACTACACCAATCGAAAGGCTTTGACACAATTCCCGTTGAAAGTATTGTCATGAGGCCAATCGAAAGGCCTTTTACAGATACCAATTGAAGGACGCTATGTAGATGTCAGTCAAAGGACGCTATATAGATGGAGATTGAAGAGCATTTGGAGATGCCACTCAAAAGGCACTTTGGAAATGCCAATCGAAAGGCACTTAGTAGGTGCTAATCGAAGAGTCTCGTTAACAGGCCAATCGAAGGAAACTTAGAAATAGGCCAACGGAAGGAAACTTAGAAACAGGCCAATCGAAGGAAGCTTAGAAGTAGGCTAATCGAAAGAAGCCTAGAAGTAGGCCAATTGAAGGAAACTTAGAAACATCATTTGAAAAATTTCCCTGTCTTTAGGCGAAGGTCTGTAACCATCTATGCAAGAGGAAAATCTTGGAAAAATATGAGAGCGCAAATTTTTGGGCACAACAACTACCCCTGTTCAATCTTCTTAAATCTGAGGATGTAGATTGGCTGGTGTGATCGGTGGATCTGGAACTGACTGTTTAACGCTGGTTCGCGAAATTTCGCGGAAGCAAGAGTCGCCACCGTCTTTTATTTTCTCCAAATGGAAAGGACAAAAGCACAGAAAAATTCCTTTAAAGAGATTGCTCTCGGTTCGGGAGGTAGGTTATAGAAAGGGAAGGTGTTAGCACCCTTTCTATCCATGGTTATCCATGGGCTCTTAGATACTTGCTCAATGTGTTTTCAAAATTGTTTGTTTGCTTTTCAATGTGGGTTTAAAAAGTTTCTTTTGAAAAATTTCAGATCGACTCATACGTCAGAGTGTTTGAAAAGTTTGCTTTGAAAGCTTTTGAAAATGTGTCAGTGTGAAAAGTCTTTTTTGAGTTTGTTTTGAAATTAGAGCAAGTATCCTTGAGAACTTACCTACCCTAAGGAATTCGTCTGTGTAGATATCCTTTAAAGTAATGCCATCCCACCATTGAGAGGTAGGTAGCACCACCGTTGGAGGTGTTCGGGTCAATTCGATGTTCGGGACGTGGTGATCACCAGAGCAATGGGAAGACACCTTAGAAGCTACCCTCATGCCAGGTTCCCGGATCATGAGGACTTACTAAGACATCCTTTGCTCGACGATCACCTTTCGAAAGGCAACAGCGAGGCGTACCCTAGGGGTGGTGTGTGCGAATTGTGTGTCATGTTTCAGTTATTTTGTCTTGTCATGTTTGTTGTGTTCTACGCTTGATTTTAATTAGACATTCATTCTTTCATGCTTGGTTAACAGTTAAATATTTTGCGAGGAAATAAATCTAAACTATTACAAATGGCGCGGGTCCACATCGCCAAAATAAACCGGACCCGATTTAGCGGAAAATAAATAAAGCAATAAAAGTGCGAAAAAATTAAATTACAATGCTTTGGGACAATTACAGAATTATAATGAACGATAAAAATAAATCATGCGAAATTAAATGATTAACGACGGGCGTTGGACCCTTTTGCAAAATATTAACAGTTTAATGAGAATTAAGAATTAAATGATTAAATGTTTTGTTATTTTTTGTGTTTTTTTTAGATTTAAAAGAAAAAAGGAAAAAATTAATTAAAATTAAAATGCTAAACCCTAATTCTAATATTTTTTAATTTTATTGTGAAAGAATTAAATTGAGATCTAAATTAAACCTAAAGTTTATTATGTACAATTTTTAATAATAAAAATAAAATAATAAATAAATAGTATTGTGAGAAATAAAAATTAAAAAGACATTAAAACTATCAATTAACCTAATTCTACATGATTTTGGATTTTTATTAAAAAGGAATTAAAATTAAAACCTAATTCTACATGATTTACATTCTAATTTATTCATGGCAATAATAAAATAAAAATTGTATTTTTTGTCTTTTCTGTATTTTTTTTTAATGTTTTTATATTTTGTATGAAAAAATAAATTAATTGAATTAAGACAATAAAATAAATAAAACAACAAAAATAAAAGTGAGAAGAAAAATATAAAATGCAAACCAGAGTGGGGTGTTGCCCCAAATAAGGAGGTATAAATTTGAAAAGCCTGGCCCAATTGAATTTGAATTTGCTGACTTTTCATGATTCCATATGATGCGTTTGACCAGGCGTAGGTGTTCTTCAGCTTCCAACCTTTAGATTGATCTCCAAGCGGACGTGGCATGTTGATGATGGAGGGAGTATGATGTACCTGGAGGTTAGCGTAACATGGAATTTTATATTGAAAAATAGCATGGAATTCTGCCAGACCTGGGACTTGAACCCAGGTCTTGAAGGTTACAAGCGCGTCCCTTGGCCAGCTGAGCTATTCAATTTCATTTAACATATAATATAACATAAATAATATAAAAGAAAAATAAAGTTAGTGGACGATCTGGCGCGGATTTTCAAACTAGCCAATCATGTAGTGACAACGAGGTTGTCTTCTTCGTTCTTTCTGAAACACAAGCGTATGGCCACGGTTTTAGAAACGTTGCATTAGAGGGGATTCAAGAAAATAGCGAATAGCTTTCCTTGATCCATAAATCCATCGCGAGGTATGTGTCTTGTTCAGAGGAACACGCTGAATGCAATGGTAACGATCTTGAGTCCCAATTGTTCCTTGGGTGAGAAACCCCAAATCGAGAACTCTGAAAACCTAAATTTCAATCATGGTGAATTCGTATATATAGCACAAAAACACAATTGGATATATTGGTTAGCTTAGAAACATCATGACAAACAATAATCCATAAAGAAAAATGCAAAAGGATGCTTAATTCATGCTATGCGATTTGAGAATTTTTGAGGTTCAGTTTGAGTTCTTGATACCAACTCAGGATGTTTTTGCTGTTGTTAATGATTGGAATATGTCCAAGGATGTCTCAGGATGCTAATGGAATCAAGATTGAAGCTTGAATCGACCTCTAAGGCACTTTTCAGATTTGAGCTTTTTATGAAAAAATTCAAGAGTGAAATGGAGTTTGGGGCGCAGCTTTCAGTCTATTTGGCATTAGGTCTTGTTCTTGTATATGTAAGGAACGATTTAGGTCAAAAACATTGAACAAAATCCATGGCCATAATGATTTTTGAAGATTGGATTTCACAAGATCTTTTTTGAATCTTTTTTCATGGTTTTTGGTTCAATCATGCTCAAATCTCATCCAAATTTGCCTAATTGGGATATGCACGAAATATTAAGAATAAACATGCATGAAAAGATTTTTTTAGGTTAGGTTTGATATTTTTCATATATTAAAATCATTTAAATGAATATAAATTAATATTAATTCAAATAAATAATTAAAAAAATATGAGAATACTTCCCTTTGGGCCTAGTGGTCGTGCATAGGCTTGGCATGAAGAAACTTGGAAGAAAAATGGGCCCATTTGCATTTTTAGGCCTTTTGCATCAATGTTGACTTTCAAAAATTTCCAAAAATTTCCCAACTTCCACAAGGCATAACTTGGTCAATTTTTAAGCTTTTCACATGTTCTTGGACATTTTGGAAAGCTCTTTGAATCCTTTAACCAATGCCTTTGGTCCCATGTCATTTTGATTCACCAATCTCAAGTTATGGCCTTTGACTTAAAGTCACTTTTTGTTGACTTTTGAAAATGACCTATAATGTTGAAATTGATAACTTTTTGTGAGAGCATTTCTTGGACTTGGAATATGAAGATGAGTTGTAGGAAATGTCTTTCTCTTCAAAATGAGCCTTGGATGGAATTTTTCTGATAATCCATGTGAAAGTTATGCCCTGGTCAATTTCAGTTGACTTTTTCAACTGTCCAAATATAGCAACTTTTGCATCTTTGATGATTTCTGAGCCAAATTTTGAGAATCATGATCAAGCATTGATCAAATGATGTTTGTGGCTTCAAAATGATATGTTGACCAAAAATTTGAACTTTTGACTGTCAAATGACCATTTTGCCCCTACAGTTGACTGTAGTGCAATCTAGGGTTTTGACTGTGCAATTTTGAGCTGAATGCCTTGAAACTTGATATGAGGATACTTGACCCTCTTTGTAGGCATATGAGACTTGATTGGGCCTTTGAAAAGTTCATTTGCTTGACCAGAACTCCAACCCTAGTTTTGACTGTATAGGAGACAGTTGAGCTGCACAACCCTGGGGGAATTTTGTGACCTTGACTTGGTAATTTCTTGATGAATATGGGAGGGCAAATTTTGGGGTACAACAGTTGCCCCTGTTCAATCTTCTTAGACCTGAGGATGCAGATTGGCTGACGTGCCTTTCGTAATCCGAGGGTAGAAGATGATTGGACACTAGAGTGCCCAGAAATTTGCGCTCACATAGTAGCAATGATGATGAAGGAATGGGCTTATAGATGCCATTTGGAGATTGCTGGATGGGATGATGGGCTTATAGATGCCATCTGGATGTTGATTGCGTAAGAGATTCCTTAGCGAGAACCTGCATACCTGCAAAACAGAAAAATGAGTACCTGACACGTTGCAGGAGCTGATTTTAGATGCTTGGTATAGATGTATCCTGACTGGTTACAGGAGCTGAATCTGGAGCTTCAAACGCTGATGACTGAACTAGGGATGGTTACTGCCTTAGCATGAATGGTAAAAGAGTCCTGAATGATTTCAATCTCAACAACGTTCGTTGAGGAAATCTTGGTGAGAATTACCATCTTCGTAGTGTCAGGAAGAGAACCAAAGGACATTATAATCTCAAAGGGAGTCACCTCACTCACCGTTGGAGAGGGAACTATAGGAAATTATAATCTGAAAGGAAATATCACCTCACGCTCATGCCGGAGAGGGAAACATCTTGAAAGGGAATTACCACCTCACACGCCGTTGGAGAGGGGACCATAAGAGAATATCACCTCACGCTCATGCCGGAGAGGGAAACATCTGAAGAAGGAATTACCACCTCACACGCCGTTGGAGAGGGGACCATAAGAGAATATCACCTCACGCTCATGCCGGAGAGGGAAACATCTGAAGAAGGAATTACCACCTCACACGCCGTTGGAGAGGGGACCATAAGAGAATATCACCTCACGCTCATGCCGGAGAGGGGAACATCTGAAGAAGGAATTACCACCTCACACGCCGTTGGAGAGGGGACCATAAGAGAATATCACCTCACGCTCATGCCGGAGAGGGGAACATCTGAAGAAGGAATTACCACCTCACACGCCGTTGGAGAGGGGACCATAAGAGAATATCACCTCACGCTCATGCCGGAGAGGGGAACATCTGAAGAAGGAATTACCACCTCACACGCCGTTGGAGAGGGGACCATAAGAGAATATCACCTCACGCTCATGCCGGAGAGGGGAACATCTGAAGAAGGAATTACCACCTCACACGCCGTTGGAGAGGGGACCATAAGAGAATATCACCTCACGCTCATGCCGGAGAGGGGAACATCTGAAGAAGGAATTACCACCTCACACGCCGTTGGAGAGGGGACCATAAGAGAATATCACCTCACGCTCATGCCGGAGAGGGGAACATCTGAAGAAGGAATTACCACCTCACACGCCGTTGGAGAGGGGACCATAAGAGAATATCACCTCACGCTCATGCCGGAGAGGGGAACATCTGAAGAAGGAATTACCACCTCACACGCCGTTGGAGAGGGGACCATAAGAGAATATCACCTCACGCTCATGCCGGAGAGGGGAACATCTGAAGAAGGAATTACCACCTCACACGCCGTTGGAGAGGGGACCATAAGAGAATATCACCTCACGCTCATGCCGGAGAGGGGAACATCTGAAGAAGGAATTACCACCTCACACGCCGTTGGAGAGGGGACCATAAGAGAATATCACCTCACGCTCATGCCGGAGAGGGAAACATCTGAAGAAGGAATTACCACCTCACACGCCGTTGGAGAGGGGACCATAAGAGAATATCACCTCACGCTCATGCCGGAGAGGGGAACATCTGAAGAAGGAATTACCACCTCACACGCCGTTGGAGAGGGGACCATAAGAGAACTTCTACTGAGTCTTTATCAGAAAAATCTGTTTGGAGTCGATTTAACTGGACTAGAGAAGTCTTTGAAATATGTTTGAGAATTTCAACTGCACCCTTCCTGAAAGGTAGAGGTCAGTTATATGCGATGCATGATATGGATCAAGCAAACATGGATACGATTTATATGATATGATGTGTACATGCATGCTATAATGATGTATGTGATGGTTCATGTATGTTTTCGTCTAGGAAAATAAATCCTTGACGGGTGCCGGGAAGTCATATCCTGGGCTGATGTTGAGGAAGAGATTTTGCTTCCGCTGTGGATGATTGTTGCAAGAATACCGGTAGGAGAAGATAACTCCGTTGAGGAATACACTTGGCAAATGAAATAATTCTGCGGGAGAAAAGATACTCTAGCGATCATGCTGGGGAGTGCTACTCTGTGGGGATAGCGATGCTTTGCTGAGTTGATGATAGTTACTTGCTGGGGATATCCTTGTTGTCGGAAGTGTTGATAGACTTCGCTGGGGATATCCTTGTTGTCGGAAGTGTTGATAGACTTCGCTGGGGGTAGGAAGATACTTTGCCGAGGACGCTCTTTCCGTGGCTTTTGGCTGAGGATAACCCAGTTATATCCTGTTACGGAAATAACTCTTTAAATTAAGCCGGGACGACGCGTTCGTGCTCTGCGAGGGGATAAGCTTCCAGAATCTACTGGGGATAAGCTTACTGCTTGAGGGATATGACTTCCAACTTTGTTGGTGAAGCTGGGTTGGACTCTTCTGGGGAGTTTGATATGCTGGGGAAGTGTTTCCTTTGAATATTGAGATACCGCCGGGGAACAATCTTTAGACCAAGACTGCCGGGGATGCTTGTTAAGAATGCGTGCTGCTGGGGAGGTATTGAGATCTACAGGAGGATACTCAATTGCCTTGATATTTGATGATTTGCTTGGAGAAGAATGTATTGTTTTGTTGAACCACTCTCTGGGGAATTAAGATACACTTGGCCGTGTTCTTTAGCTGAACCTTCCTTAGTTCTTTGGAGGATAGAACAATTAGACTACTCAGACAACTCTTTATTGCCCCTGTTTCTGAGATGGAGAAGAAGACCTGAGAGATGCTGATAGCTTGCTGATGGACAGACCTACTTCTGGTAGGCAGGTGATAAGATGACAGGACATAGTCGTACGCTTTGATCCCTAACTTTTGCCTGGACCGCCCTTTCGGGTTTTTAGTCCACCGGGATACCCATTTTTGCCCAAGCCGCCTTTTCGGGTTTTCGACTTGCCGGGTGTACAAATTTTTTTTATTTCATCCCTTCATTTTGCCCGAACCCTTTTGGTTCGACGGGAAGCCCTTATTTTTGCTTAGGTGTGTCAACCTAGCGGGTCTTTGATTGTGCGCAGTATTTTTCGACTATGTCCGCGCTCTTAGAATGCAGGTAGGTGCCCCTGGCTGCTTGTGTTGCCATATTACCAGAAGGTGTCTGATCGTGCAAGATTCGTTGTTGAAATGCCCCAAGTGACCTAGGCGGAGATTTGCCCCAGGCTATTTGGCCTTTGAGAGACTCTCCGGATCTTGATTGGACTACCCCAGATTATGGACAATGATCACGTTGTGCCCCTTGATTGGAAGTGCTTTTGTTCACTAGGTATTTCTCGTGCGAATTTCCCTGCTGTTCAAACAAAAAGTCATATGCAAACAAAGTTATGTTAAAAATGCAACGCCTATATCTGTCTTGAAGATTTTGAAAATGCATTCTTTTTCCATAAAACAAGTGATTGTTTGTAAAACGTGATGTCAAACTCCGTATTTACCGTAGGCCTTCAGGAGTCAGGATACCTTTCGTAACAGTATGCTTTCGAACTAACCCATGCTTCAGCTAGGACTTTTAAGGGTTATATCGTGGCCTGGTTCACGGTTTAAGAAACAAAGGATAAAGGCTCAAAGTATTTGTACCCACCCGCTCTTCGTGATGTTCTCCAAACCTAAACTCAGTTGATCATACGTTAGACCTTGTTTGAGTCTTTGCTTTGATGTTCCAATAATGGTTCAGATGTTGATAGCTTGTTTTGAATAGGCAGTCATTTTTTGTTGAGGGTTTGTGAGACCTCTTTTTTTTTTATTTTTGTTATCCCTTTCTTTTTTGCCTGAACTGTTTCCTTTTTGGAATTACAGTCAGCGGGATGCCCCAGTTTCATAAGTCCCCTTTGTAGGTTTAGACTTTTTGGGCTTTTCATTTATGAATTTTGATGATGACTGCCTGTCCTTTTGATTGTTCTGAACCATCACTGTCTTTGTTCGTTTTGTAAAGATGCGCTTGGATCAACTGAGAGAACTACCCTGCCCCAGGTTATGATTAAGGGTTTTGATTTTCGAAAATAAAAACTCCTACTTCTTTGGCTCTGATGGGTTGACGAGGGATTATCATCCTTATAACTCCAGTGTTTAGGGGTCGAAACAATGCCTGTACCTCATCAGCGGGGTTTGTTCAAAAGCATACTGTAAATTGCGGTATCGTTTTCGTCATCCTCCCTCAAGAGGCTTAGGATTAAAGATCAAGAGTTGACATCAGGAAAAATATGAAAACAGTTTGCATATAGTGAATGCGAATATATTGATTCAAAACAGACATAAGCGATGCATTAATGAAATAACAACGTTTGACATGAATAAATGTTTAAACAATCAAAGAAAAATGCAACTTGAACATTCGAATGAACAAAAGTTTTCTAGTTTGACTTAGTCCCTTCAGATGGGAGATTCTCAACAGAAGCATTTCATTTGGCCACCCGGCATGAACTCCAGCACCCTTCCGTCGATCAAGTCTTGGATCTTGTTCTTCAAGCTCCAACAGTCATTGGTGCCATGTCCAGGACTGTCAGAATGATAGGCACATCTTTTATCAGGGTTATAAGTAGGAGCAGAGATGTCAGGATTCTGGGGAGGACCCTTTAAAGTAATCAGATTGACCTCCAACAAGTGTTCCAGCATTAGAGATGGTGGTATGCCAGTCTCAGTGAAATGTCTTCCAGGCGTGTATCGCTTGCGTCGATTACCCCGTTGATACTGGGCTTGTGAAGTAGTAGCAATTTGGAGAGGTTCATTCTTCACCATACCAGACTTTGGTCCTCTTGGTGGCTGATCAACAACTTGGTCCCTGACTTGGGCTGGTTGCTTCATGTCTTGATGAAGCTGACTGATCATGGCTCTCAACTCACCTTGCTCCCGAGCTATACCTTGAATGAGGGCCCTTTGCCCCAGCATCTGAGTTTTTAATGTGTCTACCTCAGCTTGTAGACGTTTCAGCTGTTCGTCCTTGTCCTCTTCAGGACTTTTTCTGATCAGATTCCCCATGAGGAGTGCCCTCAACTCTTCCTGCCCCTTGGATAGACCTAAGAAGATTTCCTTGAACTGAGACTCTTGAGCGTGAAGGTCCTGGTTATCTTGTTGGGAAGCCATTGCTGAAATAAACAGCAAACCAGGGTAAGTGACCTGCAATCAATGGTACCTGTTATGCAATGATGTGTATGACATGCATGCAATGTTTTCAAGTATCTCGCGGGATAAACAAGAAAATTTGTTAGCATTTGGATCCGGTAGCTTGATTGAAAGAACTTCATATTTGTTGAGAGTCTTTCTTCCAAGGGTCAAAGGCTCACCATATCAAGTGGGTCATAGCCCCTGACAACCTTGGCTAGAGGAAAATAAATCCTCTTTGCCCCTGGCTAGACAATTGGTTCATCCTGACCTGCATCACAAGCCCTTGAGATCCTTGAAATGGGTTAGGATGTATGCAATGGTATGATGTCATGCTATGCATGGGGTGATGTAGGTAAACCCTGTTATGAGTCCCAATTAAGGACTAGAAACAGACCCTGCAAGAAATTCAGTATACTTTGTTATGAGTCCCAGTTGAGGACAACACCTGCAAGAAATTTGGTAAACCCTGTCATGAGTCCTGGTTAAGGACTATAAACAAGACCTGCAAGAAACTTAGTACCCTGTCATGAGTCCCAATTAAGGACTATAAACAAGACCTGCAAGTAATTTGGTAAACCCCTGTCATGAGTCCTAGTTAAAGACTACAAACAAGACCTGCAAGTGATTAGTACACCCTGTTATAAGTCCCAATTAAGGACTATGAACAACACCTGCAAGACATCAAGGGTCAAGTATGCAAGTAGTCAAGTACGAAGGCACACAAGTCACACAAGAGAAGCCCTTAGGGTTCAGGCCAGCATGAGGTCTAGGTATTACCCTCTTGAAGTTGGTGGGTTCAACCTGTCCTAATCAAAGTAACCGGGTTCTAAGGTTCCCAATATCACGGGATTGCTTTCATTGTTCATCGTTTCGATTTAGCCACTGAACTGGCGACCGAAATATTCCAGGAAAGCAACCCTCAATTGAGTGTAGTATCGAGTATCAACCAACCTCGGACTGCACCAAAGTCAGTTATCTCACTACCCTAAAGAGGCCAAGATTGTTCAATTAAGGTTCCTAAGGTCTGTTGATGCTTCACGACACCACGCGGAGGCCCCGTACTCTCCTTGACTGAACTCAAGGGTTACCGGTACACACCAAAGTGCCACATCAACGTAGCAGACTGTTTCAACCATGTCGGTATACCCCGCACAGTTCCCTCACAGCCTTGTTGCTACTTTCTAAGAAGGTATCCCCCAGATCCGGTTTAGGATCTATAGAACTCCCAAGACAGTCCCACAATAATAAAGCAAGCAAAGAAAACAATTGAAAACACAGTTATGAACTAACCCTAAGGTACACCTCACTTTAAGTTAAGTCCCCAGCAGAGTCGCCAGTTCTGTGATCGGTGGATCTGGAACTGACTGTTTAACGCTGGTTCGCGAAATGTCGCGGAAGCAAGAGTCGCCACCGTCTTTTATTTTCTCCAAATGGAAAGGACAAAAGCACAGAAAAATTCCTTTAAAGAGATTGCTCTCGGTTCGGGAGGTAGGTTATAGAAAGGGAAGGTGTTAGCACCCTTTCTATCCATGGTTATCCATGGGCTCTTAGATACTTGCTCAATGTGTTTTCAAAATTGTTTGTTTGCTTTTCAATGTGGGTTTAAAAAGTTTCTTTTGAAAAATTTCAGATCGACTCATACGTCAGAGTGTTTGAAAAGTTTGCTTTGAAAGCTTTTGAAAATGTGTCAGTGTGAAAAGTCTTTTTTGAGTTTGTTTTGAAATTAGAGCAAGTATCCTTGAGAACTTACCTACCCTAAGGAATTCGTCTGTGTAGATATCCTTTAAAGTAATGCCATCCCACCATTGAGAGGTAGGTAGCACCACCGTTGGAGGTGTTCGGGTCAATTCGATGTTCGGGACGTGGTGATCACCAGAGCAATGGGAAGACACCTTAGAAGCTACCCTCATGCCAGGTTCCCGGATCATGAGGACTTACTAAGACATCCTTTGCTCGACGATCACCTTTCGAAAGGCAACAGCGAGGCGTACCCTAGGGGTGGTGTGTGCGAATTGTGTGTCATGTTTCAGTTATTTTGTCTTGTCATGTTTGTTGTGTTCTACGCTTGATTTTAATTAGACATTCATTCTTTCATGCTTGGTTAACAGTTAAATATTTTGCGAGGAAATAAATCTAAACTATTACAAATGGCGCGGGTCCACATCGCCAAAATAAACCGGACCCGATTTAGCGGAAAATAAATAAAGCAATAAAAGTGCGAAAAAATTAAATTACAATGCTTTGGGACAATTACAGAATTATAATGAACGATAAAAATAAATCATGCGAAATTAAATGATTAACGACGGGCGTTGGACCCTTTTGCAAAATATTAACAGTTTAATGAGAATTAAGAATTAAATGATTAAATGTTTTGTTATTTTTTGTGTTTTTTTTAGATTTAAAAGAAAAAAGGAAAAAATTAATTAAAATTAAAATGCTAAACCCTAATTCTAATATTTTTTAATTTTATTGTGAAAGAATTAAATTGAGATCTAAATTAAACCTAAAGTTTATTATGTACAATTTTTAATAATAAAAATAAAATAATAAATAAATAGTATTGTGAGAAATAAAAATTAAAAAGACATTAAAACTATCAATTAACCTAATTCTACATGATTTTGGATTTTTATTAAAAAGGAATTAAAATTAAAACCTAATTCTACATGATTTACATTCTAATTTATTCATGGCAATAATAAAATAAAAATTGTATTTTTTGTCTTTTCTGTATTTTTTTTTAATGTTTTTATATTTTGTAGGAAAAAATAAATTAATTGAATTAAGACAATAAAATAAATAAAACAACAAAAATAAAAGTGAGAAGAAAAATATAAAATGCAAACCAGAGTGGGGTGTTGCCCCAAATAAGGAGGTATAAATTTGAAAAGCCTGGCCCAATTGAATTTGAATTTGCTGACTTTTCATGATTCCATATGATGCGTTTGACCAGGCGTAGGTGTTCTTCAGCTTCCAACCTTTAGATTGATCTCCAAGCGGACGTGGCATGTTGATGATGGAGGGAGTATGATGTACCTGGAGGTTAGCGTAACATGGAATTTTATATTGAAAAATAGCATGGAATTCTGCCAGACCTGGGACTTGAACCCAGGTCTTGAAGGTTACAAGCGCGTCCCTTGGCCAGCTGAGCTATTCAATTTCAATTAACATATAATATAACATAAATAATATAAAAGAAAAATAAAGTTAGTGGACGATCTGGCGCGGATTTTCAAACTAGCCAATCATGTAGTGACAACGAGGTTGTCTTCTTCGTTCTTTCTGAAACACAAGCGTATGGCCACGGTTTTAGAAACGTTGCATTAGAGGGGATTCAAGAAAATAGCGAATAGCTTTCCTTGATCCATAAATCCATCGCGAGGTATGTGTCTTGTTCAGAGGAACACGCTGAATGCAATGGTAACGATCTTGAGTCCCAATTGTTCCTTGGGTGAGAAACCCCAAATCGAGAACTCTGAAAACCTAAATTTCAATCATGGTGAATTCGTATATATAGCACAAAAACACAATTGGATATATTGGTTAGCTTAGAAACATCATGACAAACAATAATCCATAAAGAAAAATGCAAAAGGATGCTTAATTCATGCTATGCGATTTGAGAATTTTTGAGGTTCAGTTTGAGTTCTTGATACCAACTCAGGATGTTTTTGCTGTTGTTAATGATTGGAATATGTCCAAGGATGTCTCAGGATGCTAATGGAATCAAGATTGAAGCTTGAATCGACCTCTAAGGCACTTTTCAGATTTGAGCTTTTTATGAAAAAATTCAAGAGTGCAATGGAGTTTGGGGCGCAGCTTTCAGTCTATTTGGCATTAGGTCTTGTTCTTGTATATGTAAGGAACGATTTAGGTCAAAAACATTGAACAAAATCCATGGCCATACTGATTTTTGAAGATTGGATTTCACAAGATCTTTTTTGAATCTTTTTTCATGGTTTTTGGTTCAATCATGCTCAAATCTCATCCAAATTTGCCTAATTGGGATATGCACGAAATATTAAGAATAAACATGCATGAAAAGATTTTTTTAGGTTAGGTTTGATATTTTTCATATATTAAAATCATTTAAATGAATATAAATTAATATTAATTCAAATAAATAATTAAAAAAATATGAGAATACTTCCCTTTGGGCCTAGTGGTCGTACATAGGCTTGGCATGAAGAAACTTGGAAGAAAAATGGGCCCATTTGCATTTTTAGGCCTTTTGCATCAATGTTGACTTTCAAAAATTTCCAAAAATTTCCCAACTTCCACAAGGCATAACTTGGTCAATGTTTAAGCTTTTCACATGTTCTTGGACATTTTGGAAAGGTCTTTGAATCCTTTAACCAATGCCTTTGGTCCCATGTCATTTTGATTCACCAATCTCAAGTTATGGCCTTTGACTTAAAGTCACTTTTTGTTGACTTTTGAAAATGACCTATAATGTTGAAATTGATAACTTTTTATGAGAGCATTTCTTGGACTTGGAATATGAAGATGAGTTGTAGGAAATGTCTTTCTCTTCAAAATGAGCCTTGGATGGAATTTTTCTGATAATCCATGTGAAAGTTATGCCCTGGTCAATTTCAGTTGACTTTTTCAACTGTCCAAATATAGCAACTTTTGCATCTTTGATGATTTCTGAGCCAAATTTTGAGAATCATGATCAAGCATTGATCAAATGATGTTTGTGGCTTCAAAATGATATGTTGACCAAAAATTTGAACTTTTGACTGTCAAATGACCATTTTGCCCCTACAGTTGACTGTAGTGTAATCTAGGGTTTTGACTGTGCAATTTTGAGCTGAATGCCTTGAAACTTGATATGAGGATACTTGACCCTCTTTGTAGGCATATGAGACTTGATTGGGCCTTTGAAAAGTTCATTTGCTTGACCAGAACTCCAACCCTAGTTTTGACTGTATAGGAGACAGTTGAGCTGCACAACCCTGGGGGAATTTTGTGACCTTGACTTGGTAATTTCTTGATGAATATGGGAGGGCAAATTTTGGGGTACAACAGCTGGTCTGCCTTTTGTGATCTAAAGGTGGAAGATGATTGAACACTAAAGTGCCCAGAAATTTGCACTCGTCTGAAATGATACTTGATTGTGTAGATAGTATTGGGAATGGGCTTATAGATGCCATTTGGAAAAGATGACGGAAGATCGTTAGAGATGGGCTTAAAGATGCCATCAGAATGTGACAGAGCGTCGTCAGAGACGGGCTTAAAGATTCCATCCAGAACAATGATGATTTCATGAGATATCCCTTTGTGGGAATTCCGGCTCTTGCTGTTAGAGAGGACTCCGCTGAGGAATATTGGTCTCTGTCTAGGAACATAGATTTTTAGGAGCTTCAGTTGTCCGTTACTCTACTGGGGAATCATCACTTGATTGAAGAGATGGAAGTGAACTGCTATCTGGTCAGAATCCAGGCTTTACAGTGACTTGCTGAGGATAATAAGGCTAATTGCTATCTGGTCGTACTCCAGGCTTCATAACGACTTACTGGGGGATGAGATTAAACTGTTATCTGGTCAGGATCCAGGCTTCACAGTGTCTTGAATTGTTGATTGACTATTATCCAGTCAGTTTCCGGGCTTCATAACTTCTTTAACTGGAGTAGAAATCTTAGTAGCGATTTGACTGGACCAGAGAAAGGTCTCAAGTTGTCTTCAACTGGGATAGAAATCTTTGTATCGATTTGACTAAACCAGAGAAAGGTATTCGATTAACTTTGACTGGCATAACAATCAGGAGAATCTTAGTAGCGATTCAACCAACCCAGATGAAAGTATTGGTACATCTTCCACTGGAATGGTAATCAGAGAGATCTTAGTGTCGACCTATCTGACCCAGGGAAAATCTTGGGCTAACTTTGACTGGCATAGTAATCAGGAAAATCTTAGTAGCAATTCAACTGACCCAGATGAAAGTCTTGGAACATCTTCAATTGGCATAGTAATCAGAGAGATATTAGTGTCGACCTGGCTGATCCAGAGAAAATCTTAGGTTAACTTTGACTGGCATAGTAATCAGGAGAATCTTAGTAGCGATTCAACTGACCCAGACGAAAGTCTCGGAATATCTTCAACTAGCATAGTTATCAGAGATATCTTAGTGTCGATATGCCTGAACCAGGGAAAATCTTAGGTTAACTTTGACTGACATAGTAATCAGGAGAATCTTAATTGCGATTCAACTGACCCAGACAAAAGTCTTGGAGCATTTTTCATCGGAATGGTAATCAGATAGATCTTAGTGTCGACCTGTCTGACCCAGGGAAAATATTGGGTTAACTTTGACTGGCATAGTAATCAGGAGAATCTTAGTAGCGATTCAACTGACCCAGACGAAAGTCTCGGAATATCTTCAACTGGCATAGTAATCAGAGAGATCTTAGTGTCGACTTGTCTGATCCAGAGAAAATCTTAGATTAACTTTGACTGGCATAGTAATCTAGAAAATCTTAGTAGCGATTCAACTGACCCAGACGAAAGTCTTGGTACATCTTCCACTGGAATGGTAATCAGAGAGATCTTAGTGTCGACCTGTCTGACCCAGGGAAAATCTTGTGAGGACATCTTTCTAAGGAAAATCCTGGGATAGCCCTTTGTTAGACGTAACTTGTTGATTTAACCTTTTCCCTGAAACATAAAGAGTTAGTCGTATGCAATGTCATGATGTATGAAATGCATTGTTATGACGTTCTCTAAATAAATGAGATTGTGCTGTATGCAATATGTATGTGCATGCCATGATGTATGATAATGGGATTCTATTTCAGTATTTCTTAGTCGGGGAAAATAAATCCCGGGCTGCTGCTGAAGAGTATTAGGAAGCTGAATTCTTCATTTCCGCTGGGGATGGTGAATGGAGATGACTATGCTGGGGATTTACTCCTTCCTGTTTGCGAATATTCTGTCGGGGAGAGATTCTTCCTGAGAATAACTCTGCAGGGGAATAACTCTATTTGCGAGAGGAGATGCCTTGCTGGAAGATTTTGCCGATTCAGAGAAATAAACTCCGTTGGGGGATGAACTTCCGTAGCTGGAGAAATGAACTCTGTTGGGGATTGAGCTTCCGCATTCAGAGAAATAAACTCTTCTCGGGAGAAAGCTTTATAAACCGTTTGCAATTATAAAACTCGGCTGGGGGAATATAGATGTCGGCTCTATGAAGGTACTTTGCTGGGGAAAGTAACTCCGGTCTGGGGGAACCAGAGATCAAAACTTTTGGTTGCCTCTACTCTGTGGGGGACATAGACGTCACTGGGACGTATGCTGAGGACGTAGCAGTGACTTTGCATCAAGACGTTTCTGCCCCTATACCTGCTGGAAGGAGTAACTGTCGGAATTACAAATTGTTTTTTATTTATTTAGATTTTTCCCCGTTCCTTAAGTCATGAGCAACAGTCTTTCTGTTTCTTATGCAAATATTTGTGAATATCAATCATATTCAAATGCATATGTCAAGAATAAATCATTAGACATTTTTGCAGAACAAAACAGAAAAAGAAAAAACAAATGGTTTTGTAAAAATGACTTGTATTGATTTCTGAAGTTTGCCTATAACAGGCGTTGTGTACAAAGAGGCTGACGTTCTAGTAGGAGAACACCGCCGTGAGAGTGAAGACTATACAAAGTAGTGTACAAAGAGAAGAAAACATCTATGTGTAACAATCCCATTGAGTTTCAATTCAGCTATTGCCCTTATGTCTTCGAGCGTCTCATCACTTTGTTACTTGTCCGAAGCTGACTAGATTGATCGGTGCCATTTGAGCTTGATAGTTGAAGTCTGGTCGCAAGGTGATCCAATGGGACATAGTAATACACTTTAAATCCCTAACTTTTTCCTAGACCTCCCTTCTGGGTTTTCAGTCCACCGGGATACCCTTTTTTTTTGCCCAAGCCGTCTTTTCAGGTTTTCGACTTGTCGGGCGTACAAATATTTTTTGTTTTCATCCTAAATTTTTGCCCGAACCCTTTTGGTTCGCCGAGATGCCCTTATTTTTGCCTAGGCCAGACAACCTAGCGGGTCTTTATTCATGCGTAGTATCTTTTCACTATGTCTGCATTAACAGGGTGAGAAAGGTCGTCACCATCCATGGTGGTCAGAATCATGGCTCCACCAGAATATATATTTTTGATCACAAATGGCCCTTCGTATGTGGGAGTCCATTTTCCCCTGGGATCACCTTGCAGCAGTATGATGCGCTTGATCACTAGATCCCCGACTTGATATACTTGACGTCTGACCTTTTTGTTCAAAGCCTTGATCATCCATTTTTGATACATTTGAACATGACAGACAGAAGCAAGCCTTTTCTCATCAATCAAATTTAGTTGATCAAGTCGAGTCTGTACCCAATCATCTTCGTTCAAACCGCCTCTTTCATGATTCTCAGAGAAGGGATCTGGACCTCAATAGGCAGGACAACCTCCATATCGTATACCAGAGAGTAGGGTGTTACCCCTGTCGATGTTCATGCAGAGGTGCGGTAAGAGAAAATGGTAACATCTCATGCCAGTCTTTGTATGTCATTGTCATCTTCTGTATGATTTTCTTAATGTTCTTGTTAGCAGCCTCCACAATGCCATTCATCTTCGATCGGTAGGGGGAAGAATTATGATGCTGGATCTTGAATTGTTTACAGAGTTCGGTGATCATTGTATTATTGAGATTCGTACCATTGTTAGTGATGATTCTCTCTGGCGCACCGTACCGACAAATCAGGTTATGCTTGATAAATCACGCCATAACATTTTTGGTAACTGTAGCAAAAGAGGCAGCCTCAACCTACTTCGTGAAGTAATCAATGGCCACTAGGATGAAGTGATTCCCATTGGAAGCGGTAGGTCTAATCTCCCCGATCATGTCAATGCCCCACATTTCAAAGGGCCAAGGAGCCGTCAAGACGTTCAGAGGAACCAGAGGTACATGCACCTTATCAGCATAGATCTGGCATTTGTGACAAGTTCGGGAATGCTGATAATAGTCTTCTTCCATAGTGGACCAATAGTATCCTGCCCGTAGGATCTTTTTAGCCATGGTATGTCCACTCGAATGGGTTCCACAGGTACCTTCGTATAGATCTGTCATAATCTTCTCTACTTCACTCTTGTCTATGCACCAAAGTAAAGTAGAGTCATGGTTGCGCTTGTAGAGAATTCCATTACTGAGGAAGAACTTTGCGGCGAACCTTCTCAGAAACTTCTTATCATTGACAGATGCCCCCTCGGGATATTCTTGAACCTCGAGGTACCTTTTCACTTCATGAAACCAAGATTTGTCTGCTACTCCTTCGGTGTCGAACTCGTAGCAGTATGCTGGTTCATCCAACCTCTCAATAGTGATACGAGGAGCCTCGTTGTCCCATCTGACCTTGAACATGGATGACATATTAGCTAGCGCGTCCACTAACTGGTTCTCTTCTCGTGGAAAATGTTCAAAGGTGACCTCTTCAAAGTTTGAAAGCAATGACAATACGTGTTCTTTGTACGGGATGAGATTCTGGTGCTTCGTATCCCACTCTCCTTTGATCTGACTTATTACCAAAGCTAAGTCCCTGAAAACGCTCAAGAACTTGATCCTCAGGTCAATAGCAGCTTTGAGACTCATGATGCACGCTTCATACTCTGCCATATTATTGGTACAGTTGAAACATAATATGGCGGTAAAATGAGTATGAAAACCTTCAGGAGATATAATTACCGCACCAATGCCATTGCCAAGTTCATTCGAGGCTCCGTCAAAAACCTTAATCCATCAGGATCCTTCTTCAGGTCCTTCATTCGGTCCAGGTTTTTCATAGTCAGTCACTAGCAAAATATTCTCGTCCAGAAACTCAAAATACATGGACTGGTAGTCATCCACAGCTTGATAAGCCAAATGATCAGCTAGTGCACTTCCCTTGATTTCCTTCTGGGTTGTGTATTGGATATCATACTCGGTCAAGATCATTTTCCATCTTACTATTCTTTCGGAGAGTGCGGGCTTCTCGAAGATGTACTTGATCGAATCCATCTTAGATATAAACAAAGTAGTGTAGGTCAACATATAATGTCTCAGTCGGCGAGCAGCCCATGCCAAAGCGCAACAAGTTTTCTCGAGCAGTGAATATCTTGTTTCACAATTGGTAAACTTTTTGCTAAGGTAGTATATTGCATGCTCTTTTCGAACAAACTCGTCATGCTGCCCCAGCACACACCCCATTTAATTATCTAACACTGTTAAGTACATTATCAAAGGTCTTCCTTCAATCGGAGGCATCCGAATTGGTGGTTCTTGAAGGTATTCCTTGATTCTTTCGAAGGCAGTTTGGCATTCTTTTGATCTTTCTTCAAGAGCTTGAAGATTGGCTCACAAGTAGCAGTTAGATGAGAAATGAACCTGGCTATGTAATTTAGTCTTCCCAAAAAGCCTCTGACCTCCTTCTCAGTGCGAGGAGTCGGCATCTCTTGTATATCCTTCACCTTTGCAGGGTCTACCTAAATTCCCTTGTCACTGACAATAAAGCCTAGCAGTTTACTAGACCTTACGCTGAAGGTGCACTTTTTTGGATTCAACCTCAGCTTGTATGTCTTCAACCTATAAAACAACTTTTGTAAACGATCAAGGTACTCCTCCTCAGTTTGAGACCTGGATATCATGTCATCCACATATACCTCTATCTCATGGTGAATCATGTCATGAAATAAAGTGACCATGGCCCGCTGATAGGTTTCCCCGACATTCTTTAATCCAAACGGTATCAATTTGTAGGAGAAAGTGCCTCATTGCATGACGAAGGTTGTATTCTTCATATCTTCGGGTGCCATCTTGATCTGATTGTAACTAGAGAAACCATCCATGAAGGAAAAGATCTTGTGCTGCACGGTATTGTCAACCAGAACGTCAATATGGGGGAGTGAAAAGTCATCTTTGGGGCTCACCCTGTTCAAATCTCTGTAGTCCACACACATCCGTACCTTACCGTCCTTTTTAGGTACTAGAACTACGTTGACCACTCATTGGAGATAAGAGGTGACGACTAAGATACCAACGTTGAACTACTTCATAACCTCTGCTTTGATCTTCTCTGACATTTCAGGGCGCATACGACAAACCTTTTGCTTTACCGAAGGGCAATCTTCTTTAGTTGGCAGACATTGGACCACAATATTCGTATCCAGTCCTAGCATGTCTTCATATTACCAGGAAAAGATCTCGACATAATCATGCAACATCTGTATTAACCGTTGTTTGACATTAAGCCCCAAATTTGCACCGATCTTGACTTCTTTTCTGTCTACCTTTGTGCCCAAGTTTATTGTCTCAACTGGCTTTTCATGAGGCTGTATAGCCCTCTCTTCCTGCTGTAACAGTCTAGCAAGTTCTCCAGGTACCTCACAATCTTCCTCACTTTCGTCCTCGGCCTGGTTGATCAGATTTTCGATGTTATAACTGGCAATAGCAGAAATGTTATCAATGGGATCCAGAGTGGATATGGATCTGCAGTATGATATGTGTGTGTGTAAGAGCATAACTGTATAGACAAAGTAAAAGTAGAAAAGAAAAACAGAGAGCACAAAATTTGTATGCATAAACGTCTAATGCTTTATTAATGCCATATGAAAGTGAAACATGATAACCCACACAAATAAACCGATGTGCCACGGGTAAGACACATGGCCATAAAGTTATATTGTTTATTACATATCCAAAAAACAAGAAAGAAAATTACTTCTGAACAAAAGTAATAGGTACAAAATCTTTTTCGTCTAATTACTAGGTCCACCGTTGGTAGTAGGGAAGATCTATCTATCCATGTCATTGTCACTGTTACACGGTGGCAGAACCGACTGTTATGTACTACTGGTTTTGTGTTTCTTGTTCGCAAATGTGCGGTAAGCAAGAGTCGCCACTGTCTTTTCTTTTATCCAATTTAAGGAAAGGGTGAAAAGAACAGAAAAAGACCTTTTCGAGATGTTTTATGAGTAAGGGGGGTAGATTATGGAAAGGGAAGGTGTTAGCACCCTTTCCATCCGTGGTTTTCCACTGGATCTTATAGGTTTTCTCATTTTTAAATGCTTTGTGCTTTGTGTGTTTGAAAATGTTTTGAAAGATTTCTTAGTGCGGCGATTTGCTTTGTGTTTAACTTTTGTATCGATCCTCAAGAGTGTTAACAAAGGAAATGTTTTAAAATTGTTTTTGAAAAGTAGCATTTGTGTGTAAGTGCAAAAAGTATTTTTTGAGCAAATTTCTAACAGCTATCTACTTTTATACTCGAAAAGGTAGTTCTTTTCCTCTTTTCCTTTAGACAGTACTATCCTACTATTAGTGAGTAGGTAGCCTTATCGTTGAATGTTTGAGGGACAATCAAAGGGACGTTACAATCACGAAGGCAATTATGGAGATGCTCTGGCAATTCTGTTTTAGAGACTAGATCATTTACCGAGAAGGCAACTGTAGGGTCATCGAGGGACTATGATCTTTTTGATTTTACGGGTATTTACTAAAGCATTCTTGCCTCATGACTATTTTTTAAAGGCAACCAAAGTGGACGTACCTTAGAGGTGCTAGTGTGCAAGTGTATTGTGTTTCAGTTATTTTTTTGTCTTTTTGTTAAGTTTGCTAGCGTTTGATTATAAGTCTTATCATACAATCCTAATTACTAACAGCTAATAAGAAAAGCAGTAAAACGCATAATATAGAGGTCCTACGCTATTACGAGGCTTCGGGACAGTTACATAAAAATGCGAGAACTAAAAGTGCGGAATTTTTAATCTAGAGCTATTATAACTATGAGCAGTTATAATAAAATAAAATGCGCACGAATTAAAAGAACATCTAAAAATCCTAAGAATAAAAATCTTTTTGTTGTTTTATTTTAATTTGGGAAAATGATCTAAATCTTTTTTAATTTTGGTTTTTTGAAAAAATGTTAAGATAATTAAAAGATTAATTAATAAAAATAGTTTAATAAAAAAAAACTATCCTAATGTTTTTATGGTTTTTTGATTGATTTTAATGTAAAGATAAAAAGCGGTCAATGAAAACAAAAATAAAAGACAAAAAGCATCCTTCGATCAAAGGGGAAAAGAAGAGCTTCGATCTGGGGAAAAGAAGGAGCTTCGACCCAGGGAGGGAATGGAAGCTTCGATCCAGAGAGGGTTATGGTAGCTTCGATCCAGAGAGGGTCATGGTCCTTTCGATTGGGCCGGGAAGTGGGCATGAACAACCTTTGATCCAGGGAAGGGGATTGCCCTTCAATCCTGGGCAAGATGCCTTCTTCGATCCAGGAGAACTATGGGCGACTTCGATCCAGAGAAGGTGTCTCCTTCGATCTGGGATGCTATACCTGCAAAAGTATGTTAGAAAAATAAAACGCAGGGCCTGGGTATCGAACCCCAGGCCCTTCGATCCTGCACGCGCTAGGTCATTTCAGGCTAAATTTGCAACAAAATGTTAGTAAACGAAGAACGTGACCTGGGTGCCAAACCCAAGTCCTTTGATTCTGTCTAGGATGGAAAATCTAAGGGGACCGCAAATAGGGAGGTGTTATGCAAATGCAAAGTTTTGACAATTTAACCTTTCTGACCAACAAATGAATCTTTGATTTGGGTACTGGCTGGATGTGATCACTTTCGATCTGAGGGCTTTTGGGCGTGGGCACCTTCGATCTGAAGCACTGCTTTTTGCTTGGAAAACTCTGACAAACTTTTGATGGATTTTGTGGGCAGCCTCTCTCCAATGTTTTTCGTTCCTCCTTCCTTTTGAATGTGTCCTTGGCCTCATATTTATAAGAGTGTGAGGGGACAAGAGAAATAATGTTGGTAACGGCCATTTGAATGCCATGAATGTAAAACGTAACCTTGGGCAAAGTTAAGGGATCTTGTCTCTTTTTTTGAATTTGCTATTGTGTAACTGGCCTTCGAATGCCCTCTTTCGAATGGGATGCTTATGCACCCTTCGAATGGGTCTTCTGAATGCATCTTCAAATGGACCTCTTATGCATGCTTCGAATGGACTTTTGAAGGCTTCTTCGAATGAACCTCTTATGCATGCTTCAAATGGGCTTTTTGAAAGCTTCTTCAAATGTACTCTTCTGAGGCTAATCGAAGGGCCTCTGATCTGATGTTTCAATCGAAGGAAGCATCTGATGCTCCAATGAAGGAAGCTATGATGCTCCAATCGAAGGAAGCTCTGATGCTCCAATCGAAGGAAGCTCTGGTGCTCCAATCGAAGGAAGCTCTGATGCTCCAATCAAAAGAAGCTCTGATTCTCCAATCGAAGGAAGATCTGATGCTCCAATTGAAGGAACCTTTATGAATGCCAATCGAAGGATCCTGTTACCAGGCCAATTGAAAGGCTTTACTGAAATGCCAATCGAAGGGTCCTGTTGCAAGGCCAATCAAAAGGCTTTGCTGAAATGACAATTGAAGGGCATTTTGGAGATGCCAATCGAAAGGCACTTAGACCAACTTCAAAATTTGTTATTTTTCTTCAAGCAAGTGTTTGTAACCACCCATGTAAGAGAATATCTTGTAAAAAATGAGAGGGAAAATTTTGGGGTACGACAGTTGCCCCTGTTCAATCTTCTTAAACCTGAGGATGTAGATTGGCTTGTCTGCCTTTCATGATCTGAAGGTGGAAGATGATTGAACACTAAAGTGCCCAGAAATTTGCACTCGCCCAAAGTGATACTGTTGGTGAATAATATCGGGAATGAGCTTATAGATGCCATTTGGAAAAGGTGACAGGATACTGTCGGAGATGGGCTTAAAGATGCCATCCAGAAGACTGTTGATTTCATGAGATACTCCTTTATGGGGATTCCTGTTCCTGCTATCTACGAAGGAGTCCACTGAGGAATGTTGATCTCTGTCTTGGAACATAGAGTTTTAGGAGCTTTAGTCATCCGTTACTCTATTGGGGAGTTATCTCTTGATTGAAGAGACAAAAGTGAACTGCTATCTGGTCGAGATCCAGGCTTCACAGTAACTTGCTGAGGATGATAAGGCTGACTGCTATCTAGTCATGCTCCAGGCTTCATAGTGACTTACTGGGGAAATGAGATTAAACTATTATCTGGTAGTACTCCAGGCTTCAGTGATTTGAATAGATTAAGCTGTTATCTGGTCGGATCCAGGCTTCGCAGTAATTTGTTAGGGAGAATGAAATTAACTGCTATCTAGAAATGTATCAGAAGAAACCTGTGTAGGACTGTCTCAGGAGGAGTTCGGGTAAGACTTCATCTGGAAGTGTATGAGAAGGAACCTGGGTAGGGCTATTTTAGGAGATATATGAGAGGGAGCCTGGGTACGGCAGCTTCAGGATGAGTCTGGGTAAAACTAAATCTGGAAATTGTAAGAAGGAACTTGGGTAGGGTTGCCTCAGGATGAGTCAGTGTAAAACTGCGTCTGGAAATTGAAGAGAAGGAACTAGGGTAGGGCTGTTTCAGGATGAGTCCGCGTAAAACTGCAAATGGAAATTATGAGAAGGAACCTGAGTAGGGTTGCTTCAGGATAAGTCTGTGTAAAATTGCATCTGAAATGAGAATGAACCTGGGTAGGGTTGCTTCATGATGAGTCAGGGTAAAACTGCATCTAAAATGAGAAGGAACCTGGGTAGGGTTGCTTCATGATGAGTCCGGGTAAAACTGCATCTGAAATGAGAAGGAACTTGGTTAGGTTGCTTCATGATGAGCCCAGATAAAACTGCATCTAAAATGAGAAGGAACCTAGGTAGGGTTGCTTCATGATGATTCCGGGTAAAACTGCATCTGAAATGGGAAGGAACCTGGGTAAGGTTGCTTCATGATGAGTTCGGGTAAAACTGCATCTAAAATGAGAAGGAACCTGGGTAGGGTTGCTTCGAGATAAGTCCGTGTAAAACTTTAGAAGGAGCCTGGGTAGGGCTGCTTCGGGATAAGTCCGTGTAAAACTTCAGAAGGAGCCTGGGTAGGGCTTCTTCGGGATAAGTCTGTGTAGAACTTCAGAAGGAGCCTGAGTAGGGCCGCTTCGGGATAAGTCCGTGTAAAACTTCAGAAGTAGCCTGGGTATGGCTGTTTCAGGATAAGTCCGTGTAAAACTTCAGAAGGAGCCTGGGTAGGGCTACTTCGGGATAAGTCCGTGTAAAACTTCAGAAGGAGCCTGGGTAGGGCTACTTCGGGATAAGTCCGTGTAAAACTTCAGAAGGAGCCTGAGTAGGGCTGCTTCCGAATAAGTCTGTGTAAAACTTCAGAAGGAGCCTGGGTAGGGCTGCTTCAGGATAAGTTCGTGTAAAACTTCAGAAGGAGCCTGGGTAGGGCTACTTCGAGATAAGCCCGTGTAAAACTTCAAAAGGAGCCTTGGTAGGGCTGCTTAGGGATAAGTCCGTGTAAAACTTCAGAAGGAGCCTGGGTAGGACTGCTTCGAGATAAGTCCGTGTAAAACTTCAGAAGGAGCCTGGGTAGGGATGCTTCGGGATTAGTTCGTGTAAAACTTCAGAAGGAGCCTGGGTAGGGCTGTTTCAAGATAAGTCAGTGTAAAACTTCAGAAGGAGCCTGGGTAGGGCTACTTCGGGATAAGTCCGTGTAAAACTTCAGAAGGAGCCTGGGTAGGGCTACTTCGGGATAAGTCCGTGTAAAACTTCAGAAGGAGCCTGGGTAGGGCTGCTTCGGGATAAGTCTGTGTAAAACTTCAGGAGGAGCCTGGGTAGGGATGCTTCGGGATAAGTTCGTGTAAAACGTCAAAAGGATCGTGGGTAGGGCTGCTTAGGGATAAGTCTGTGTAAAACTTCAGAAGGAGCCTGGGTAGGGCTACTTCGAGATAAGTTCGTGTAAAACTTCAGAAGGAGCCTGGGTAGGGCTGCTTCGGGATAAGTCCGTGTAAAACTTCAGAAGGAGCCTGGGTAGGGCTGCTTCGGGATAAGTCCGTGTAAAACTTCAGAAGGAGCTTGGGTAGAGCTGCTTCGGGATAAGTCTGTGTAAAACTTAAAAAGGAGCCTTGGTAGGGCTGCTTCAGGATAAGTCAGTGTAAAACTTTATAATGAGGGAGAAGGAACCCATGTAAGATTGCTTCATGAATAACTCGTATAAAGCTGTATTTGGAAATTATGAGTAGGAACCCGTGTAAGATTGCTTCGTGAAGAGCCCATGTAAAGCTGTATTTCAGAAGGAGAAGGGACCCGTGTAAGATTTCCTCGTGAAGAGCCAGTGTAAACCTGTATTTGGAAATTGTGAGAAGGAACCCGCGTAAGATTGCTTCGTGAAGAGCCCGTGTAAAGCTGTATTTCAGAAAGGAGAAGGAACCCGTGTAAGATTGCCTCATAGAGAGCTTGTGTAAAGATGCATTTAGTCCTCAAAAGAAACCCGTGTAAGATTGCTTCATGTTGAGCCTGTGTAAAGCTGTTGGAAGTTAGAAGAAACCCGTGTAAAGTTGCTTCATGTTAAACCCGTGTAAAGCTGTATTTGGTCGCACATATAATTACCCTATTTTGTTTCAGGAGCTAATCCTGGACCTGTTGAAAGTTGTTGATGATAAATATCTGTTGATTGATCTTTCCTGAAAAGGTAAAGCATTAGTTGTATGCAATGTCATGATGTATGAAATGCATTGTGTAATGGTGTTCTCAAAATAAATGAGATTGGGATCTATGCATTTGTATTGCAGATGCTATGATATTTGTAGAATGATGTATGAATGCAATATATGAATGTATCAGTTACTCTATTGCAGCGCTGTTGAATTAGGGAAAATAAATCCCTAATTGCAGCTGGTGATGAAGAATGTAGGTCTTTAGATTTTGTTGAAGCTGAACTGCTGGGAGATGATCTTCCGTTATTATAGAAATAAACTTTGTTGGGGAAGGAAAGCTCTGTGCACTGCTTGAGGCATTTGTGAAATCCTGAGAAGTTTGACGACTTTACTGAGGAAAACCTGATGTCAGTGCAGTAGCTGGAAATTCCTGTTCTGCCGGGGATACAAGAATGCCTGATATCACTAGGTTATAAGCTGAGGATATGGCGGCGACTTTTTAGTAAGATGCCCCTTCCTCTGTACCTGCCAGAGAAAGTACTTGCGGAGACCTTGTGGATGGTTGAGTGTAATCCCAACTCTTGGGGTTTTGAGTAGATGCTGATCAGGATGATGAGTCTTCTACTGATAAACAAATGATAAGATGATGGGACGTAGTCGTACGCTTTAATCCCTAACTTTTGCCTGGACTATCTTTTCAGATTTTCAGTCCACCGGAATACCCTTTTTTGCCCAAGCCGCCTTTTCAGGTTTTTGACTTGCCGGGTGTACAATTGTTTTTGTATATATCCCTATTTTTTGCCCGAACTCTTTTGGTTCGCTGGGATGCCCTTATTTTTGCCTAGGCCTGTCAACCTAGCGGGTCTTTGTTCATTTGTAGTCTTTTCTAACTATGTCCATGTTCACCGGGTATGGAGAATTGTTATTGTCCATAGTAGTAAGTGTTGCCACATTGCCAAAAGATGTTTGTTCAATCGTATAGGATTCGCTGCTGGAATTCATGTCCAATTCCCCAAGTGATTCAGATGGAGATCTTCCCCTAGCTATTTGGCATTTTTGAGAGACTCCTCGAATCTTGATTGGACTGCCCCAGATCAGCCGGACACCATGCCATGCCCCTTGGTTGGAAGTGTTTTTCCACTTGAGGTGATCCTTTTCATTGAGAAGATTTTTGTTCACTGAATATTCATTGTGTGAATTTCTCTTCCATTTGAACAATTAACCATGTGCAAACAATGTCATTTAAAGAATACAAAGCTCATGTCTATCTTGAAATTTTTGAAAATGCGTTTTTTGTAGTAAAACAAAATTTTCAAGAATGTGATATCAACTCATGACTTATAGAAACCTTACAGGAGTCAGGATACCTTTTGTAACAATGTGCTTCCGAACCAACCTATGCTTCAGTTAGGACTTTTAAGGGTTGTAGCGTGGCCCGGTTCACGGTTTAAGAAACAAAGGATAAAGGCTCAAAGTTTATTTGTACCCACCCGCTCTTCGTGATGTCCCTTAGTCCTATGCTCAGCTAATTGTTCATTTAAATCCCGCTTGAGTCTTGCATCTTGTCCTTGATGTTTCGATGATGGTTCAGAGATTGAACATTTATTTGAGAAGGAAATCATTTTTGTGACCTTTTCTTTTTGTTGAGGATTTTTAGGACCTCTTTCTTTTTTGATTTTCGTTATCCCTTCTTTTGCCTAAACTGTTTCTTTTTGTGATTACAGTCAGTGGGATGCCCCAGTTTTTCTTTTTCTTAAGTCTCCTTCATAGGTTTTGACTTAGCGGGATTTTATTGTGAGAGATAATGACTGCCTGTCTTGATGATTATGCGGAACCATCACCTTCTTCTGATTTGGAAGGACGTCTTCGATGCCATTCATTTTGTACGTAGTGGAAGATTGCGACTAAATGCACGTCTGAATTAACTGATAAAGCTACCCTGCCCTGGGTTATGATTAAGGGTTTTAATTTGTGTGAAAAGAAAAACTCCTACTTCTTTGGCTCAAAGGGGTTGACTAGGGATTATCTTTCTTATAACTCAACTGTTTAGGATTTGAATCAACGCATGTACATCGTTAGCAAGGTCTGTTCAAAATCAAACTGTATGGATTGTGGTATCATTTTCGTCATCCTCCATCTAAAGGCTTATAGATTTTAATCAAAAGATGGATATCACAAAAAGAAGTAAGAAAGCAGTTTGAGCATGATGAAAACAAACTAATTCAAGACAAACACGTGTAATGCATTAATGAAATAACCAAGTTTTGACATGACAATAATTGTTTGAATAAACAAAGAAAATACAACTTGAGAATTCAAATGAACAAAAATGCTTTCAGTTCTAGCCATGATTTGTCATGGGAGCAGTGATCACGTTGGGAGTCTCAGGAGGTTCGAACTCAATCTCCTTGGCGTCAATCATATTCTGAATCTTGTATTTCAGCACCCAACAATCGTTAGTGTCGTTCCCAGGACTGCCAGAATGATAGGCACACCTTGCATCAGGATTGTAGTTTGAAGAGGAAGTCTTGGGGTTTGGATGAGGTCCTATAAGTGTAATCAGATTCATCCTCATAAAGTGTTGCAATGCTTGAGACAGTGACATGTTGAGCTTGGTAAACCATCTCTTGGGCTCGTCTTGCCTTTTCTGATTACCTCGTTGTTGAGGCTGTTGAACGCGTGCCGAATCAGAGACCAGCACTGCCCCCACAGATTGGTGGTAGTCTGCCTTATTACGACCCTTCTAGCCATACACAACATTGGCTTCCCTCTTACCACCAAATGGATTCTTCTCAGCATTAGAAGATGCAGCCATCGGGATCTTCCCGCTCTTGATACCATTTTTCGAACCTTTCTTTGGTCAGAACCATCTCTGTGAGCCCGAATGAGGAACTCCCAATCAGCAGATTGAAGAATGGGCCTGCCAGAGTGCCCATGAACATGTCTACCATTTCACGATCATTCAGAGGAGGTTGAACCCTGCCAGCTAGATCCCTCCATTTCTGCGCATATTCTTTGAACCCTTCTCTTGAGCTGATGGACATATTCTACAGTTGCACTCGAGTTGGTGCTAGGCTAGCATTGTATTGGTACTGCTTGTAGAAAACAGTAACCAAGTTTTCCTAGGTATGGATGTCAGTTCCTTTTAGTTGATAGAACCAATCCAGTTGAGTGCCAGCCAAAATTTCTTGGAAGAAATGGACCCATAACTTCCAGCCAGTAGTGTGAGGCTGGATCTTCCTGACATAAGACCTTAAGTGCAACTTAGGGCAAGAGACGCCGTCATATTTAGTGAAGATGGGGACCTTGAACTTAGGTGGGATGACCACCTCTGGAACCAAGCTTAAATCTTCAAAATCCAGACCGGGCACCCTTTGAATCTCTATGGCATTGAGCCGATCCTCTATCTGTTTGTATTTTTCATCAGCAGGAGGATACTGCTCCTCATCATAGTCAGATTCATCTTCTTCAGAAGTTGGATTTTTGTCTCCTTCATCTGATTCCTCGTATTCTTCCTCTTGATTATCCCCTTCCTTTGATGAGGTTGCGAAATCTAGAGCTCGGTTAACTAGTCTTCTTCTTCCCACACTCGAAACACGAACTGGTTTCTTTGCCTTCTTAGCCTTCTTTTTGACGAGCAGAGCTCTCAGGTTTTCTTGACCCTGGGTTAGAGTCAAAAACATTTGTTGGACTCGAGCATTTTAAGCCTGAAGGTATTTGACTGTTTGTTTGAGAGCCATTTCTTTACTTGCTGAAATAAACAGCGAATAAGATGCGGACCCTGCTTTGAAACCTGTTTATGCAATAACATGTATTATATGCGTAGGCAATGTTTTCAAGGATTTCGCGGGGTAAACAAGAAGATGTCAGAAGTTGAAGTTTGTAGCTTTGATTGAAGAACTTCATATTGTTGAAGGTCCTTCTACAAGAGTCAATCTCACCATATCAAGTGGGTCATAGCCCCTGACTCAAGTCGTCGTGTTTTGGTCTTTTGACGGTGTTGGCTAGAGGAAAATAAATCCCCTTTGCCCCTTGCTAGACGTCTGATTTGCCATAACCTACATCACAAACCCTTGATATCCTTGAAATGGTTAAGGAAATGTTGTGGAATGATGTTATGATGTGTATGCTATGCGTTAAGAAAAAGTGTAAGGTGATGTAAGCAAGTAAACCCTACAAGAAAAT
Source organism: Vicia faba (assembly GCA_948472305.1). NCBI lineage: Eukaryota > Viridiplantae > Streptophyta > Magnoliopsida > Fabales > Fabaceae > Vicia > Vicia faba. Next base: position 86,606,043 of record OX451738.1, on the reverse strand, counting down.
CCAAGTTATTGGATAATGACTGTAAACAAATCCTGCAAGGAAATCATGTTGTCAGATAATAAAACCCTGCAAGTAGTTCAAGTTGAAAGCAAACAATTCACACAAGCAACCTTAGGTTTAGGCTTGCATGGGGTTTGTAGGTAAGTACCCTCTTGAATGTTTAGTTGGCTCAACCTGTCCTAGAAATAGTAACCGGGTTCTAAGGAGCCTCAATATCACTGACCTTCCCTTTAGAAATTGTTTCAGCTCCGCAATGAAGTATTGCGGCCGAAAAATCCTGAAAATCTAGCCTCAGTGAGTGTAGTATCGAGTATCAACCAATCTTCAATCGGAACCAAAGCCGGTTATCTCACTACTTCCTAATGGCTAGGATGAGTCAATTAAAGATTCTAAAGGTCAGTTATAGCTTAGTGACACTATGAGAAAGCCTAATGTTATCCTTAACTTACTCAAGGAACATTAGTATAATCTAAAGCATCGTGCTAACATAGCCACCACTTTGTCCGTATCGGTCTACACCGTACAACCTCCATGGTTTATTGCTACTTAGAGAAAACCTCCAAGGTGTAGGATCTTTTAGTAACAATCCAAGCAAACCCTTAAAGATAAAGCAATCAAAGCACACAAAGCATTTAAATAATGAACTAACTCTAAGGTAACCCCACTTTTTATTTATTCCCCAGGAGAGTCTCCAGTTCTGTTACACGGTGGCAGAACCGACTGTTATGTACTAATGGTTTTGCATTTTTTGTTCGCAAATATGCGGTACGCAAGAGTCGCCACCATCTTTTCTTTTATCCATTTTAAGGAAAGGGTGAAAAGAACAGAAAAAGACCTTTTCGAGATGTTTTCTGAGTAAGGGGGTAGATTATGGAAAGGGAAGGTGTTAGCACCCTTTCCATCAGTGGTTTTCCACGGGCTCTTAGAGGTTTTCACATTTTTAAATGCTTTGTGCTTTGTGTGTTTGAAAATGTTTTGAAAGATGCCTTAGTGCAGCGATTTGCTTTGTGTTTAACTCTTGTATCGGTCCTCAAGAGTGTTAACAAAGCAAATGTTTTAAAATTCTTTTTGAAAAGTAGCATTTGTGTGTAAGTGCAAAAAGTATTTTTTTGAGCAAAATTCTAATAGCTATCTACTTTTATACTCGAAAAGGTAGTTCTTTTTCTCTTTTCCTTTAGACAGTACTATCCTACTATTAGTGAGTAGGTAGCCTTATTGTTGGATGTTTGAGGGATAATCGAAGGGACGTTACAGTCACGAAGGCAATTATGGAGATGCTCTAGCAATTCTGTTTTAGGGACTAGATCATATACCAAGAAGGTAACTGTAGGGTCATCGAGGGGCTATGATCTTTTGATTTTATGGGTCTTAGCTAAAGCATTCCTGCCTCATGACTGTTTTTTAAAGGCAACCAAAGTGGACATACCTTAGAGGTGCTAGTGTGCAAGTGTATTATGTTTCAGTTATTTTTTTGTCTTTTTGTTAAGTTTGCTAGCGTTTGATTATTAGTCTTATCATACAATCCTAATTACTAACAACTAATAAGAAAAACAGTAAAACACATAATATCGAGGTCCTACGCTATTACGAGGCTTCGGGACAGTTACATAAAAATGTGAGAACTAAAAGTGCGTAATTTTAAATCTAGAGCTATTACAACTATGAGCAGTTACAATAAAATAAAATGCGTACGAATTAAAAAAAGTCTAGAAATCCTAAGAATAAAAATCTTTTTGTTGTTTTATTTTAATTTGGGAAAATGATCTAAATCTTTTTTAATTTTAGTTTTTTGAGAAAATGTTAAGATAATTAAAATATTATTTAATAAAATTAGTTTAATAAAAAAAACTATCCTAATGTTTTTATGGTTTTTTGATTGATTTTAATGTAAAGACAAAAAGCAGTCAATGAAAACAAAAACAAAAGGCAAAAAGCATCCTTCGATCAAAGTGGAAAAGAAGGAGCTTCGACCCAGGGAGGGAATGGAAGCTTCGATCCAAAGAGGGTCATGGTAGCTTTGATCCAGAGAGGGCCATTGTCCTTTCAATTGGGCCAGGAAGTGGGCATGAACAACCTTCGATCCAGGGAAGGGGATTGCCCTTCGATCCTGGGCAAGATGCCTTCTTCGATCCAGGAGGACTATGGGCGGCTTTGATCCAGAGAAGGTGTCTCCTTCGACCTGGAATGCTATACCTGCAAAAGTATGTTAGCGAAATAAAATGCAGGGCCTGGGTATCGAACCCCAGGCCCTTCGATCCTGCGCGCGCTGGGTCTTTTCAGGCTAAATCAGTAGAAAAATGTTAGTAAACAAAGAACGTGACCTGGGTGCTAAACCCAAGTCCTTTGATTCTGTCTAGGATGGAAAATCGAAGGGGACAAAAAATAGGGAGGTGTTATGCAAATGCAAAGTTTTGACAATTTAACCTTTCTTACCAATAAATGAATCTTCGATTTGGGTACTGACTGGATGTGAGCACTTTCGATCTAAGGGCTTCTGGGCATGGGCACCTTCGATCTGAAGGACTGCTTTTTGCTTGGAAAACTCTGACAAACTTTTGATGGATTTTGTGGGCAGCCTCTCTCCAATGTTTTTTCGTTCCTCCTTCCTTTTGAATGTGTCCTTGGCCTTATATTTATAGGAGTGTGAGGGGACAAGAGAAATAATGTTGGTAACAACCATTTGAATGCCATGAATGTAAAACGTAACCTTGGCCAAAGTTAAGGGATCTTATCCCTTTTTTTGAATTTTCTATTGTGTAACTGGCCTTCAAATGCCCTCTTTCGAATGGGCTACTTATGCACCCTTCGAATGGGTCTTCTGAATGCATCTTCAAATGGACCTCTTATGCATGCTTCATTTGGACTTTTGAAGGCTTCTTCGAATGAACCTCTTATGCATGCTTCGAATGGGCTCTTTGCAAGCTTCTTCGAATGGACTCTTCTGAGGCTAATCGAGGGGCCTTTGCTCTGATGTTTCAATCGAAGGAAGCATCTGATGCTCCAATCGAAGGAAGCTCTGATGCTCCAATCGGAGGAAGCTCTGATGCTCCAATAGAAGGAAACTCTGGTGCTCCAATCGAAGGAAGCTCTGATGCTCCAATCGAAGGAAGCTTTGATGCTCCAATCGAAGGAACCTTTAGGAATGCCAATCGACGGATCCTATTGCAAGGCCAATCGAAAGGCTTTGCTGAAATGCTAATCAAAGGGTCCTGTTGCTAGGCCAATCGAAAGGCTTTGCTGAAATGCCAATCGAAGGGCATTTTGGAGATGCCAATCGAAAGGAACTTAGACCAACTTCAAAATTTGTTATTTTTCTTCAAGCAAGTGTTTGTAATCACCCATGTAAGAGAAGATCTTGTAAAAAATGAGAGGGAAAATTTTGGGGTACGATAGTCACCGTCTCCGTCCTCTACAACGTTGACCCCATGATTATTGATGCGTAGGGGAGGTCTTCCAGCACGAGCACATCGAACAGCCCTTTGAGTTCTTGAAGAGAAACCCAAACCAAATTTATCAGACTTGTACGGAATATCAGGGAGCTGGCCCCAGATGGTAGACCCACCTTCTTCGACAACCTCTTTTGCATCCTTGAGAGAAGCCATCTTCAAGGGAGGTATGGTGATCTTCGGCACGTTGGTAACAGTTTCAGTTGCAGCCATAGTCTGAGGTACCTCTTCAAAATTCTAGCATGGAGTCTCGATGAACTCACTATCCATTTTCACATATCTGAAGGAATTCAGGTGACTGACCATGTATTCCTCTTCGCCGTGTACAGTGACAATTTTCTATTTGTCCGAGTATTTCATCATCTGATGTAGAGTGGATGTAATAGCTCCAACCCCATGTATCCAATGGAGAACCAGCAAACAAGAATAAGATGGCCTGATATCCATCACATAGAAGGTAGAGCCGAAAGTCTGAGAACCAACCTTGATGGGGATGTCCACCTCCCCGTGCACCATTCTCTTTGAACTGTCAAAAGCCCTCACTACAATATTGCTGGGCTTCAAAGTCAAACCTTCACAGTCTAGTCTATCCAGGGCATTCTTAGGCAGCACATTTAACGACGAACCAATATCTACAAGGACATGGACCAAAGTAGTGCCCTTGCATTCGATAGAGACATGTAACACATCATTGTGCTTCCTCCCTCTAGGAGTTAAATCAGCATTAGAAAAAGCCAAACCGTTATCAGCCGTCAAACTAGCCACACAATCTTTGAATTGGTCAGCATAGGTTTCCTGGGGCACATGGGCAGTTTTCAGAAATTTCACCAAAGCCTTCGCATGAGTTTTGGAGCACAATAGTAAGGCTAGCATAGAGATCTTTGAAGGGGTCTGCCCCAGCTATTCGACCACATTGTAGTCGCTTTTCTTGATAATTTTCAAAATTTCTTCCATTTCTTGTTTGGAAGCCTCTGGGATAGACACCGAATGCGGCTTCGTCTGGACAGGCTCAACCAATATGTCTTTTCCCCAAGTCTCGGTCGAATCAGTAATAGGGGTGTCAGCAGGGGTAATCACAGGGATTATATTAGTAGTATCAACAGGAATGAAAGTAGGAATAATCACAGGACCAGTAACAACTTTCGGAGGAGAAATCTCAGGGGAGAACACTCTTCCAGTTCTGGTTATTTTGCTGGTTCCCACAATGTTGACAATGTCGGGATCCGCATTCTCAGAAACCTGGTCTTCAGCAGCCAGCTAATCTTACTTGACACCGTGGTAGTAGACGTCACCTCTATAGTTCCACTGAACGGTTTTATCTGAGGAGTACGGGATTGGCCATGGCCCAGTAATTGTCAGCGGAGTAACCTTCAGAGTAGATGTAATCCTGATGGGTCTTTTGGTGGAGACCCTGGGAGGATTGGCGCAAATGGTTATTATTGAAACATCTCTACAAGCAATAGCGGGGACGAGATTCTTCTCAATCAAAATCTCTCTATCATCCATCAGGTGTTGAACACCTGTCTTCAACAAATAACAACCATTCAGTAGAGATAAACAGAAGTGGCAACCTTCACCACATCCCGGAAATAAACTGGCCTTCAATAAGTTCCACTTAACAGTCAAGGGAGGAGTAACAAGCTCTTCAACAGTAGTAACAAACATATCATCTTCAATAGCGTTAACACCACGGTCGTGCTTGGGCATATGAGCAGTGATAACATTTGGAATTTCAGGGGCGTCAAACTCAATTTCCTTCGCCTGATAAGGTCTTGTACCCTGTTTTTCAAAGCCCAGCAGTCGTTTGTGTCATGACCTGGACTTTTCGAATGATAAGCACAACGGGCATTTGGATTGTGGCGGGGAGAGGTAGTGTTGGGATTCTTTGGCGCTTCCCGCAAGGTTACCAGATTAGATTTAAACAAATGAGGCAAAACTTGGGATAAAGTCATATTTATCCGGGTGAACTGTCTTACTTGCCTTTCTGTTCTCTGCTGATTATTCCTCTATTGAGTGAGTGCATGCTTAGGGATCATGACAGCCCCTACCATTGGACGGTGTTCAGTTCTATCCTGATTCTTTTGATTGTACACAACACTAATCTCTTTCTTCCCAGTGAATGGCTTCCTTATGGCACTAGAGGATGCTTCCTTTTGGATCTTACCACTTTTAATTCCAGCTTCCACTCTTTCCCCTGTCAAGATTAATTCAGTGAAGCCGACTGAAGAGCTTTCAATCAGGTGATTAAAGAATGGACCAGACAGGGTACCCAGAAACATATCCACTAGCTCCCTATCACACAGGGGAAGCTAGACTCTTCCTGCTAAATCCCTCCACTTCCTAGCATAGTCTTTGAAGCCATCGCTCAAACCCATAGCCATACTTTAGAGTTGAGCACGGGCAGGAGCAAGGTCCGCATTATACTGATACTTCTTATAGAAAGCAGCAGCCAGGTCTTCCCAATTATGAATGTTGGCCCTCTCCAGCTGATAGAACCAATCTAGCTGCGTTCCAGATAGACTATCCTGAAACAAGTGGACCCATAAATCTCTGTTAGCAGTGAGAGGCTGTATCTTCCTCACATAAGATCGGAGGTGCATCTTGGGACATGAAACCCCATCATACTTAGTGTTGTACCCAAAAATTTTCCCTCCCATATTCCTCAAAACATTTCAAGAATGACCTCCAAATTGCTCAAGGTAGTCCAAGGGTTGGCCAGACAAGCTCTCTCCTAAGGCAGTCAATCCCAAATTAGGGTTTCATGTGGCATCAAGATCCTTGAGTCCAAGTGACCCCAAGTGCTCAACATTGTCCTAATATGTTCTCAATATCACCCATGTCAAGTTTCAAGCCTTGCAGAGGAAGTTTGCTCAGTCAATTGCTCAAAGGTCCAAAAATCGACTGTGGTAGGGCAAAAGTCAATTGTGGCCTACATACAGTCAAACTTCAAGATTTTTTGTCAACATTCTCAGTTTGAAGTATATTTCATCATTTGATCAATGGTTGATCATGATTCATCAAGGATTTCTCACAATTCATCAAGATTCAAAAGTTGCTAAATTAGGGTTTTGTAGGAAAAGTCATCTCAACTTTGACCAAGCATAACTTTCTCATACTTTGTGAGAAATGACCCATCCAAATCTCATTTTGAATAGTATGCAATTCCCTACAATCTATCTTCATATCCCAAGATCAAAATATGCACTCACAAGAAGTTATGAATTTGGACATTATAGGTCATTTTGAAAAGTCAACAAAAACACCTTTTTTGTCAAAGCTTCATACATGAGCATGGAATATCAAATTGAGATTAGACCATAAGGGTTGATTAGAGGACATCTCAAGATTTCTAAAAAGTCAAAGAACAACTCCAAAGAGTCAAAATTGAGGAAGTTATGCATTGTTGAAGTTGGACTTTTTTGCCAAATTGCCAAAAGTCAACTATCCCCAAAACATCAAATTTTGCCAAATGGGGGCCCATTTTGTTTCACTTGTTTTGGGTTGGCATTGTAGCCCACGTGCTCTAGCCTTGGCCGTGTATCCATATCATATTTTTATTAATTATTTTGATTTTTATTTGAATTAATTTGATTTAAATCAAATAAAATCAAATAAAATCCAAAGCATTGATAACAATGGATCTTTTGATTGTTTTAGGCTTTAATCACAACTAGCAAGGGATTGAAACTCGAATCAAGGCAGGTTGTGTATAAAAAGATTGAGAAAAGATCAAAATTGGAAGTTTGTTAAAGAGAATCAAATCCTTATCAAGAGCATTGAAAGAGAGAGATTTGGACAGGGTATTCAAACCCAATACATTGCACATTACATAAGGGTCGTGTGCAGACCAAAATAAGGGTTGGAGATCAATTGGAGAGCAAGAACAAAATTTGCAAAAACACCAAAAAAGTGTGAGATCGAAATCAAGTCTAGAGGCAGTTTCAAGGCTTGGTGTTGGTCTCAATCTCTTCCTGGCCATCTCCACAAGAGAAAGCAAGCAAAACCAGGCATTTTCAGACCCTCACACGCGCTGTAAGTCCCTCACAAATCCGCCCTGTTCTTGATTTTGTATTTTGCAATATAAGCATGGTTGATCTGAATTAATGGCATAATCTTAATCTACACATCATTTGCAAGCTTTTTGTATTACTTGATTGCATTTATATGACCTGTAAAGAGATCCACCAATGCTAGGGTTTCGTTTTTGTTTTTGGGGTTTTTCGTTTCAGGAACAATTAGCCCTAATAATGGGCATGGTTGTGATCAGCAGAAGATGACGAATCTAACCATGGTCTTAGAAGGCATTTCCATGGCCTGTAGAAGATTTTGGAATGAGACAGACTTGTAGCGACAGACCTTTGTCTGTGGGTATAGCTTCTTTGTTTTTAGCCACGGTTCAAAGGACAGGGATGATGCGTTGGCACCTCCCCATTTGTCCATTCAAATAGCGCGCGTTTTTTTCTTTTTTCTGACCAATCACTACAAGAAAATTGGCAGATTGCGACAGGTATTTTTGTAGATTACGACGGTTAAAACCGTCGCAATTTGCTTTCCACGACGGTTGCTTTACCGTCGCAGAAGTGTGTGTCCCCAACCTATTTCGCGACGGTTACAAAAACTGTCGTTCAAGTTTACGACGGGTTGATACCGTCGTGACTATCTTTTGAGTTTCTTTTAATTATTGATGGCGACGGTTCGATACTGTCGTGAATATCTTTTGAAATTGATTAAATTGTTTTTGGCGACGGTTCGATACCGTCATGACTTTTGTTGATTACGACGGTTCGGTACTGTCGCCATGACTTTTGTTTATGTCTTGATTTTTTTTTATTTTTCTATTATATATATTTTTTATTTAAATTATTATCTATGTAAAAAATTTTAAATATAGTTTTTTTTTGTGTTATTTTTTTCTTTAAATTATTTCTTCTTTAATATATTTATTTATAGTATTATTTTTTGTTTTATTTTCTATCACTTTGTAATATAGTAAAAATAATTTCAATAAAAAATATTTAACATCAAATAAGCATTATAATATCCAAAAAAATGTGTGTTCCATAATCATGTAAAATGCGAGTTCCATAATCATGTCAAGTAGTACAAAAAACCCAAAATATATCAATTCCTAATCTTATAATAATAAGTATCATTATGCCAAAAATACATGAGAAAGTTCACAATCTAATTATCTCGATCATAGCAAAGTCTAATTTGTCCCCCCTGAAGTTCCATTATCTCCAATACGGTAGCTAGACTCAACAGCAGACAACATCATCATTCCAAACGAAGCTCATTAAAAAAGGAGAAATGATATTTGTGATGGTTTTCCACAGTTCTTGAGACATTTCGATGAAGAATAGGATCCTCTATAATTGCATGAGTCAGTACAGCCAGAAGTTGGAGCGACGTATGTTGGCCAGTATCGTCCAATGCTCTGTCCATTCACCCAGGCTTCTCCTTTTCCCAGCCCCGTGAAATCAATTGCAACTGGGTTACTTCCAGAAGGAGCAATGAAGTTCGTCTAATATAACACATTGAGATTAGTCAGCTGAAGAAAAACATGAGAATTTTAACAAATGCTCTATTCTTATTAAGATTACCTTGTACCAAGTCAAAGGTTGATTTGTAGGTAAGTTAGATTGTGAATTCCACTGTCCAACACTTCCACTAGACAAACCTAAATCTTCACCTTGAAGACCAATCTGCATTCACAAAAATACAGACATGTAATCTATGACTTAATTAAAGAAACTCAGAAGGAGAAACAAAAACAGGCCTTAAGTTAAGCCAAGACTAACCTGGTATGTCCATTGCTGTGAGGAGAGATCAACAGTACTTCCATTTCTCAAACCTTTCAATGTTACTGGACCAGTGATCCCCGCACCCACTAGGTCGTAAAAAGCTCCATAGTTCTGTGGCACATAAAATTCACATTAGCTGAGAAATGAACACGTAGATGCATATTTTGTACTTTATAATCAGAAAATACGAACCTGTAGTCCCACTGTTAAACTCAGGAGATCAATTTTGTTCTTTCCAGATACAAGTGTAATAGGGATGTCCACCTTGACCTTAGCGTTTCCGCTGTTTCCTACTCCACTCCCTGAAAAAGTTCTCGGTATTAACGTATCGAAATTTCATTACATGATTCGTGAAACACGTCATTGAAGTAAAGAAAGATACCTGCAAGTTTCCCATTTATAAAAGCATGAAGGGCGTGACCAAGGGATTCAATGTGAAGAACAGGTTGAGCACCGGCAGTATCTTCAACATCAATGCTTCAAAACAATTTGAAAAAGGTTAACATGGGCACGGAAAAACAATCGTCAAGATAAAGCTATTTCAACCTTGAAATTCCTTATACCTTAATGAATACCACAGGTAGTCACTTCTATCTGCAGTCGTGTTTATTTGTTCAAGAAGTCCAGATTTTGTGAATGCATCATCCTTTGAAATACCGACCGGTTCACTAATCCAACTCCATCCTGAACTTGAACTCCCCAAAGAATCAACCTCTTCTTTTACAGATTCAGTTGCGAAGCTTGAAATCGTAGATGCAGAATTAATCTGTCGTACGAAAAAATAACTTTAGTTTATGCTACTTTGGAAAGAATAAATAGAAGAAAAGATATCACCAATAGATTGATTAATCACAAGAAGTTTAATAATTAGTTTAGTAAATTGAACTATATAGTGTGACTGGAAGTTGATGAGGCAAACCTTTGCAGTATTTAGAACAACACTCTTGCAATCTGGTAAAATGCTCACAGACCATCCAGGCAAGTGATATGAATTGCCGTTGAAGGTAACCGTTGCATCGTTCGTGCCGGTGTTAGCAAGGAAGGCCACACATGCAGATCCTGTCTTGTAAACTGAAGTCTGAGATTGAAAAGTAAATATTAAGAGATATAACGAAACCATTCATGTCAGTGATTAACTTAAAACTTAAACCAGCAAACTATGATGAAAGCTTCGAAGTGCCTATTATTTATTACCTCTAGATTTGGACCAGGAGATGAAATTGTTGGATCAGTAGCTATAAGTGCTTCTTCACAAAGTTTTATGGCCTTATGCAAATCTTTAAGATGCCCCCATTTGGGTTGTCTAATAATTCCTGCATCAGGCAATAACACGTTTTTCATTTTTGGAAACCTGTCTAATGAGTTGCTTGCATACTGGACTTATAGTATAGGATGAGAAGGAATTTCAAGTAGTAGAGTAAAGTTATGTAGTTAGTGGAATCAAGAATCCCATACTGCTAGTTACCAAGAGAACAATCAAAATGTGGTTACATTAAATCACTAATTACTGAATTAGTTGGCACGAACAGAAGAAGTCACAAACACTCGAAACATAAACCCAAGTCAACAAGTTAAACTAAATAGAAAACAACCAAAAAGAAATAAAAGCACATATCACCAAAACTCCATTTAATCACACACTTGAACCCACAATACCTTCACATATCTATTAACTGTCATTACTATGAATTTTGCCTAACTCGACCTTACAAAATTGGCTTGTAAGGTGGGATCCTCGTCTACAGATTCAAGTGTAATCTCAACTAGAAACATAGGTTCCAAGTGTATAGTGCTAACTTCTGGAGACATAGGTCATTTGCTCTATGATTAGAGTGTATGCTAGGGAAGATTTGTTTGTATAGTGTTTAACTGGTTAGATTTGTGTGTCAGTAAGCATAGGGGTGGGCAATGTAATAGTACGATTGATTAAAGATTAGCATGCTATTCTTCAATGACCACGGGCTAAAAGCAGACTGTGCCTTGTAAATGGCGTGGCCTCCCACCTTAAGAGCTAGCGGCTCATCATTCCAAATCTTACCACAGCACACAGAAGTAGATACTAAGCATAAGAGGTAAGGTGGTAAATCTACTCTATTTGCTTTCAGGAAATGCAGAGCCCTGTGCTTGACATGGCTTTCCTAACAAGTTAACATGTCTTCATGTCAAGGCACAGTTTTAAGATAGATCTCCAAAGCACAACGATATTTGATAAATCATATCTAAAATCTGCTAAAATTGATGTCTAATGAAATAGTCCCATGTTTAGTTTCTACGTTTGGCGATTGCAATGATATAATGAAATAAGATGCATCAAAAAATGCAGAACAGCGCATTACAAACAAATCTTTATGAGGTAAGGAGGTAACATTATAAATGAACATTATAAATGAACCGTGCAAGTCCTCTTTATTCGAAGAAGAATCAAATTCATGAATTTGCAACTGAATTTTCCTCACAACCTACGATAAGTTTCGTCAAATAACCGAATAAATGAACAATTAAGCAACTATAGAAGATTAAACAACATTTTAAGATGAGAACCTGAAAAGAAGCGATTAGAATTTCCTTCTCGTTCCCTTTTCTCTTTGAAAAGAACGTGTTTGGTTCCTGAGGTACATGTAAAGCAGGTTTGGTTTAACGGATCAGTTAAGAAAGGAAATACTATAGTTGACTGTGAGAATAGCGAACAAAATGTGTAGGGGCTGAGAGACTCGTTGACACAGCGATAGTGGAAATTAGAATAAGTAATGCGAAAGAAAAGAAAAACATTATACTGGGTGGAAATTACTTCCAATATCACTGGGATCTTGGAAATCAAGTCTTCAGAGGTTGTTGTCCCCGCTACTGGATATGGCTCCTTTTCCCATACCTTTATGTAGAAGATAAAGATAATGTCAATAATATATTACAAACTAAATATGGCAGGAATATTATTGAATACTTGAGTTCAGACTGAGAAAACTACTTAATGGCATATCAATCTGCTCTCCAAGAATTAGTTGCTGCTCCTCAAAATAGAAGCATTGTATTTTATTAAAGTAAACCCTGGCCTGTACAAGAAAACTCTCAAATTGTCATGGTAGAAAATGATACTGATTCAAAATTGGATAAAGAAGACAAATGAACACAAAATATAATGATATGCAACTTTAGGTACTTGAACATTTCCATGTGGATCTCTTTCAAGAAGCAAATGTCTTGAATTGCTTGAGGTAAATAATCTAAAAGCTCCAATGACTGATCAATGAGTTTGTTTTTCCACAAACCAGCCTTATCTACAGTATCATTAGTCATAATTTCACTGACTTCTGCAATCAGATGCTGAACCTGCAAATAGAATAATAATATGTAAATAGAATAATAGCATGTACATAAACCCGAAATCGACGTCGAGTTACTCCAAACGTAGAGCCTGATGCAAATAAATGAAATATAAGATGATGTAATATACATTAAAAGATATTGTAAGCACAAGAAAGATTCATATGGTCATTGAACTATTATAATAAAACGAAACCCAACTGCTAATAATAGGAGCCAATAGCAGCAGTACCAATCCAACAACAAGACTAATGAGACGTCATTGCGAAAATCTGTATAATTTGTTTTAGAACAAATAAATTAACATTGGAAGTTTAAAAACTCACAGCAATAGAAAACAATAGAATAATATTCTGCATATTCTGATATGAAAGAAACAAACATTCTTTAAGGGCAACTGTAACTGAATCCAATATTTCTCGATCAATCTTGATATCAAGTAGGGCAGCAGAAGTTTTTGTTTTGAAATGCATCTTTACATTTTGATAAAGAAAAGAGGTGTAGTTGATAGTTTGAAAACATAAGACGTGTCATGTTGAAAACATAAGACGTGGCGTGTTGTGGAGCAATTAGGGAAATTTTGGCAGAATTATGGAGCAAGGAGTCCAACATACCACATGCTATGTTGCACATGCCATCAACCAATGAACTGACCTGCATCATAAATTATTTATAACAGTCAGGCATCATGTTTCAAAGCAATTGACATGACAAGTTGCAGTGTAAATATTGTGAATCAAATAGAGATTATGAAGAATCACTTATCTTTTAATATTCACGACGGCACAGTGATTCAGAAGAAGGTGCAATGCATAAGTGGTAATGTAACTGGGGAAGATGAAAAAAATGCACAAGCAGGATTGTTGTCCGAGTTCAATGAGGCTCAAGCATTTCAGGGAAGTCATTTGCGAACCAATTTCTCCCATGGAGTCGCCATTTCTACCAAGGTAATCCAAGTAATATTGGTTGTTAGATGCTTAATACAACCATGCAGCAGGACATAGAAATTCATCATGTGCATTCAATTATAATTCGAATATTCATTTCAAATTTCAAATGTATAGTTTTTTTTATATTGATCCAGAATTGCATTGAACCAAAAAATCTTACATTATAGCCACTGATAGATATGTAGTACTTTTGTGCAACTATGATGTTGCTGTCATGTTTTCCTCTATATTTATCTGTAAAATCAAACTACTGCATTTCATCAAAACCAAATACAAATCAATTTAGTGATTCCATATGGAAATATAATAGTCCATTATCCACTATAAGTTACCATCATCAGATAGAAGATTTCTCCTAACTTATAACTATTTTTATCAAAAAGAGTGTAATTACTGATATTGGTACTTAGGGTATTAGATGTGCTCATTTATTAGGTGTCAACTAAAATACCTATAAACTGACAAAACCAGAGTCAGATCTAGAACAACAGTAAAATAGAATTTCAGAACCATCTTAGAAATTTTGTTCTTAATAACTCAACCTAGATTCTGAAATTGAATAGTAGAAGAAGTGATAAGATGAAAGAAAAGATGGAAAGTGATGCACTAATGAACATATGTATATGGGTAGAATAAGCATACCTCTTTGTTATGTCAAAGGATGTCATTCATTAGAGGAGTTTCACCAGCTCTATCAACATCATTTACATCCGCTCCTTCTTCAATTAAATATTCACATAACTAAGAATTTCTGGTGCTAGATGGCCAATGCAACAGAGTTCCACCAACCTGGGTATAAACTTAAATTTTTTGGAGTTACACCACTAACTCTTCTACCAACATACACTTGAAATAAGTGTAATGGCCTGATTCACTGCAACATAGGATAAGAACATCTAAAACGCGAAGAAGGAGATACCAGCGTTGTCGTTGAAGACGAAAAGAGAAAGAGCAATTAGGATTTAAACATCTAAAACCCTAATTGCTAATCACCGTAGCTTCGCCGCCGCTATTCCATTCGAACTCGCCAGAATCTACAAAGCAAGAGAGAAAGAAGATCAGAACAAATCGGACAGAAAGTCATAAAGCAACCGCGAAAGGGGTAAGATCTTTAGCTTTTTGTTTGTTTTTGGTGGTTGGGTTTTGATTGAGGGAGAACTGGGTACACCTTCGTCGCGAAGAGGATATGACGCTAGGGTTTGAAGGTTGGGGGGTGAGAGGCTGCGCGGGAGAGAGATGAAGGGTTCACTGTAAAAATAAAATTGTAACAAGAATAATGAAATGAATAAGAGATTTTTAAGAGCTTTTTAACTTTTTTATGGCGACGGGTGTTTTACCGTCGTGCCCATGAGAATTTTTAAAGGTTTTGGGTGCGACGGTTGTTTTACCGTCGTGAAATGAATTTTAGGACGGATAATTTTACCGTCGTGAAAGGTTTAAGGGTGCGACGGGTACTTTACCGTCGTGATATGCCTTTTAGGACGGTTAATTTTACCGTCGTGACTAGTTGTTGGTGAAAAATCAATGTTAAAAGTGTTAAATGGGGGCCGACGGTTGTTTTACCGTCGTAATAATAATATTATGATGGTTAAATATACCGTCGTAAAATAAATATTAGGGACGGTTGGTGTCAACTGTCGTAAACACTGTCGCTATATGTCAATTACGACAGTTATCACATAACTGTCGCAATTTTTGTGTCGTTAAACACTAATTTTCTTGTAGTGAATAGCTTTTGTTTTACATATTATTATTGCATTATATTATACTAACAAATGAAGCAACTTGGCCTAGTGGTAGCCACATCAGAGTTCAAGGATCCAAAGGCTGGAGGTCAGGGGTTCGATCCCTGCCTCCAGCAACTTGCCATTTTCTTATTTATTTTTAAGGAATCCAGTGCGCATGCTAGCTTGATGACCATCATACTCCCTCACCAATCAACATGCCAGATGGCCAGATCTGGTGGCCAATATTGCAAGCATACCATGGACTAGGTCAACGCCAAGGCACTGAATCAGAAAAGTCAATTGGACCAGCATTATTGGGCCAACGAAATTGCTATCTACACCCTCTAATCAGGCCCATTCTTTATTTCTTTTTATATTTTATTTATTTTAATTTAATTATTTAATTTTGT
Source organism: Vicia faba (assembly GCA_948472305.1). Lineage (NCBI taxonomy): Eukaryota > Viridiplantae > Streptophyta > Magnoliopsida > Fabales > Fabaceae > Vicia > Vicia faba. Next base: position 86,590,385 of record OX451738.1, on the reverse strand, counting down.
TTAATTAATTACTAACCAATAGCATAATTTCTTTTTATAAAAAAATCACCAAAATATTTTTTTACCCAATTAAATTTCAGAACTTTATTTTTTATTAATAAATATTAACTAATTTAATTAGGATATTAATTAGGCAACTTTAATTTATTTTGAAAATATTTAAAATTAATTAGAAATCATTAGGTTTTAACACAATTTAATTATTTTATTTTCTTCCTTAAAATAACAAAAACTCCAAAAATATGTCATTAAATATTTTTTCATTAATTAATTTAGTTAATAATTAATTTAGTTTTTAATTTTAGGATTAATTTCTTTTCTTAAAAATAAATAAAAGCAACAAAAAAACATTTTCTTTAATTAAAAGGGTCAAAACCCTAATTCCGCATTCGATCCAATTCACTCGCACGATTTATTTTTCCTTATTCAATTATATAGGTATCTGCTTCCGGTTTGTAATAATTAATTAGGACATTTACTTTTTACCGCTTTATTTTATTTTCAAAGGGTTGTTTTTGGCGATGTAAATACCCGACGCCTTGTAATAATTTAGTTTAATTTCCGAACCTTTAATTTCTGCAATATATACAACTGCTAGATGTTTGATAATAGGGTTTGCATGACAAGAATGAATGCTTAATCTTAAAATCAAATTAGATCACCCTAAACATGTGCAAAGATAAAAATAACTGAAACCAACACACTCGCACATGCGCACTCCTAGGGTACACCCCACTTGGTTGCCTTCGTACATGGTCATTGAGTATAGGTTGTTTTAGAGGTCACCCTCTTGTATAAAAGATCATAGTTGCCTCAAAATGGTTGCCTCGAATATCGTTGCCTCAAATAAATGATCTAAGACATTAGGGTTACCGCTAAGACGTCCTAACATTTCTTTAGTGACCGTATGTCCCTCTTTCGAATTGACCCTCAAACTCCAACGACGGTGCTACCTACTCACTAATAGTGGGATATCATTGTCTAAAGGAAATTAGCACCGAACGATTCCTTTTTCTAGTAGGTAGATTAGTTCTTAGATACTTGCTCATCCAAAACAAATTTTTTTTCACACTTACACTTTTACAAATAAGTTTTCAAAAGCACTTCATTACACTCTTGAAGACAGAAGCAAGAGTTAAATCGAAGTTAAAACAAAAACTTTTCAAAACCCACAAGCACAAAGAAAACAATTTTGAAAATGATGAGCAAGTACCTAAGAGCCCGTAGATAACTACGGATAGAAAGGGTGCTAATACCTTCCCTTTCTATAATCTACCCCCGTACTCAGAAATATCTCAAAAAAGGAATTTTTCCGTGCTTTTTTCCTTTCCTTGTTGGATAAAATAAAAGTCGATGGCGACTCTTGCTTACCGCGACATTTTGCAAAAACAAACGCAAAACGCAAACTAGCATTCCAAAACAGTCAGTTCTTCCCACCGTATCACAGAACTGGCGACTCTGCTAGGGAGCTAATAAGTGGGGTGTACCTTAGGAATAGTTCACCATAATGTTTTCAATTGCTTGATTTGTATGCTTTATCTTTGTGGGTTTGAATCGGAGTTACTATAGATCCTAACCCAGATCTGTGGATACCTTTTAGGTAAGTAGCAATAGACTGTGAGGGAACTGTATGGCATAGACCGATACGGTTGAAGCAGTAGCTATGTTGGTGTGGCACTTTAGTTTGTACCGATATCCCTTGTGGTGGAACAAGGAGAATATGGGTCTTCTAAGGGGTCATTAAGCACCAACTGACCTTAGAACCTATAATTGACCAACTTGGCCATAGAAAAGTAGCAGTATGCTACACTCATTGAGACCAAACTCTCGCGATGATTCTGGCTGCAAGAAAAGGTTGCTAAACTGGAATTATGACCGTTCGAGGGTGGTCAGTGATATTGAGATCCTCTAGAACCCGGTTACTATTTCTAGGACAGGTTGAACCAACTGAACTGAAAGGGGGTAATGCCTAAACTCCATGCCAGCCTGAAATCTAAGGGCTACTGTGTGACTTGTTTTCCCTTACCATGTTTGCTATCTGTGAATACTTGTGGTGTGTTCTATCATGACATCATGCATCATGACATTGCATGCATATTGCATCGGACTAACCATTTCAAATACCAATGGGATTCATCTTTGTTCTGTTTTGTAGGTCATGGCACTTATGCATAGAAACACTATTCGGATCAGTTTTGTTCAGATTCCTACTCAGCTTAGAGATTTGGTTGCAAAGGTCCCTGATACTTCCTCTTTTGACAGAAGACATAGGCACCTCCTTGGTTTGGTCACTTCCAGATTAGATGAGTAGATGATGAGTGTTTTGTGCCAGTTCTTTGACCCACTATACCATTACTTTACCTTCCCGGACTATCAGTTGGTCCCTACCTTGGAAGAGTTCTCTGATCTACTTGGTATTTCTATTCTAGAGCAGACGCCATTTACAGGTTGGGAGGTAGCTCTTAGGCCAGAGGATGTTGCTACAACCCTACATCTGACAAAGGCTGAGGTAATGTCTAATTGGGAGACTCGAAGTGGAATGAAAGGCTTCTTGGCTAAGTTCTTGGTTGATCAGGCTAATCAGTTCTGGGAAATTCTAGACTTTCAGGCATTTGAAGACATTCTGGCTCTTCTTATTTATGGTTTGGTTCTGTTTCCAAATTCAGATTCCGTTGTTGATGTGAACGCAGTGAGGATTTTCATGTCCCGTAATCCAGTGCCCACTCTCTTGGGTGATATTCTGCATACTCTCTATGCCCGTACTGCTCGGAAACGGGGAACCCTTATGTGTTATGCACCATTGTGGCGAGGTGGTTTATTTCTCACCTCCCCAAATCTGTTTTGAAGAACAAGGAAGGCATGGGTTAGGCCTATAGAATTATGTCCCTGGCTCACACAGACATCATTTGGACTACTAAAGACATGGAAGAAGTAGCTGTTATTGACCGGTGCCGAGAATACCCCAATGTTCCTTTGCTTGGAATTAAGGGAGGAATCACCTATAATCCTTGTCTGGCCTTACGACAGTTTGGGCGAGCTAGGAGGGATGGGCCTCATGAGTTGTTGCTTCCGAGCATTGTTTTTGACTTCCAAGGGGATAGTGAAGAGCATCGCCGCAGGTTCATACGAGCTTGGAATAGGGTTCACAGGTCTGATCCGCACGAGCTAGGAATGAAGACCTCTCTTCCGATGGAACCGTATCTCCGGTGGGTTCGAACCCGTGCCCAAAAGCTGGGAATGTCGTATGAAGCTGTCTTGCCAGTAATTGTTGAGAGTACTGATGAAGAAGGGGTTCCTCCTACCATCCTCCATCCATACATGCCTACTAACATTGGGGCATTAAAGAGGTTTTGGATCCAGCTAAGGGAAGAACGGGATACTTACAGAGAAAAGTATCATGAGCAGGAGCGGAAGATCCTCAAGCTTACAAGGCAGCTGGAGAATGAGAAGGTTTTCAACGACTATGTTAGCACCAACGGGAAACGACCATGGGAGCGCTGATGTCTTTTATTGTTTTTTAGCTTAGATTTACTTTTCAGTATTTCTCTTTGTAACGCCTTAAAGGCATTTTTCAAACATTGTTTCAAGTTTTTAATCTAATAAAATTGTGTTTCATTTTGGTTTACGAATTTGAATCCCTAAAGTCTTTGAAATCATATCATATGCATTTCATTCCCATGAACCTCATCACAGGTACCCTTACAGGTTTCTCATCTTCTTCGCTGTTTATTTCAGCATCATGTCTGCTGAAACATCAACTGATCAAGCTATCAAGGCTCTACAAGCTCAAAACGCTCAGTTCCAGGAAATGTTCATGAACTTGGCCAAGGGTCAGCAAGATCTGAAGACTCTTATCTTGAAGGATAAGAAGAAGAAGAAGAAGAAGACGGTCTTCCTAAACATGGGTCACAGATTCGGGAACAATTCGCGGGATGTTGACTTATCTCACTCATCTGGAGGGGGAGAAAACCAAGAGGAAAGGAGGGTTCCTATCCCTGTGGTATCTGACAATGAGACTGACTTTGATGAAGACCAGTATCCTCCGGTTGAGGACAAGTATAAGCAACTGGAAGACCGGTTAAGCGCAATGGAGGTCCAGAAAGTCCCTGGTCTGGACTTTGGAGATTTGGGTTTCTCATCTGGGGTGGTGATTCCCCACAAATTTAAATCACCAGTCTTTGCTAAATACGACGGGGTCTCCTACCCAAAGATACACCTCCGTTCGTATGTTAGAAAGATTCAACCATACACTGCTGATAAGAACCTCTGGATCCACTTCTTTCAAGATAGTCTTTCAGGGACTCAACTTGAATGGTTTTACCAGCTGGAAGGAGCTAGTATCCGTAATTGGGAAGACCTTGCTGCTTCTTTTTACAAGCAGTACCAATATAATGCCGACCTCGCTCCCACGCGTACCCAACTCCAGGGTATGTCTATGGGTGCGAGCGAAGGTTTCAAAGACTATGCTCAGAAATGGAGGGACCTTACTGGGAGAGTACAACCCCCTTTGGATGATAGGGAGTTAGTGGACATGTTTCTCGGGACCTTGTCTGGTCCGTATTTTAGTCATCTGATTGGGAGTTCATCATCAGGTTTTACTGAGTTAATAATGACTGGGGAAAGGGTTGAAGTCGGTATCAAGAGCGGTAAAATACAGAAGGGTGCTTCATCAAGTACCGAAAATAAGCCTTTTAAGAAGGAATCCAACGCTATTTACAGCTCAAAGAGCCATAATAGACCTGAGCGCCGCCAAGCAGTCAATGTGGTTGTTATATCAAGACCAACTGTTTCCACACAACACAACAATCAGCTAAGATCCGAGAGGCCGCGAAGACAATTCACTCAGCTCCATATGACCCTGTCTCAGATTCTGCCGCAGTTGCTAAAGACCAACTTGGTGATTCCGAAGGAAGCCCCGAAGAATCCTAATACAACATCACCGCTGTACAATCCGAACGCCCGCTGTGCTTTTCACTCTGATAGCCCGGGGCATGATACGAATGACTACTGGGTCTTGAAGAATAAAGTACAGGATCTGATTGATGCTAAGGAGATTGAGTTTGAAGCGCCTGAAAAGCCTAATGTTATGACTGCTCCTATGCCCAAGCATGGAGTGAATGTTGTAGATGAAGACTCATTTGTGACTTCCGTAAAAGACATTGCTACTCCATTGATGACTGTGAAGAAGAACCTTCTATTAGACGGTTTATTTCTGGGCTGTGGAAAAGGTTGTCGTCCGTGTTCCGTCCTACCTACCGGTTTCCATCTATTGAAGTCAGGTGTCCAACGCCTGATGGATAATAAAGAAATTCTGTTTGAGAAGACTTTTGTTCCTTTGGTTCCTGTTGAAGAAGTTGCTATAATCATCATTTTCGACAATTCTTCCAAGGCTTCCTCGAGAAAGCCTGTTAGAATTACATCTGTTCCGAGAATCGCTCCCTTGATCATTACTGTTCCTGGACCTATCCCCTATACGTCAGATAAGGCTATCCCGTGGCACTATGGGGCTGACGTGTATTATCACGGGGTTAAACAAGATTTGAAGGATGAAGAGGCTGATACTGACGTCAGCAATATTGTTGGATCTAGTAAAGTCACCCGCAGCGGAAGACTTTTCTCCCCTGAGATCTCTCCACCAACTGTTCGGAAGCCTGTTGCTATTATACCTACCAGTACATCTGCTACTGTCCCTGTTCATGTTCCAATTCTTACCCCTGTCACCGAGTCAACTAACACTCGGGGCAAAGGGGCCACCGGTGAGCCTGCCCGGATGGAGGCACCGAAGAAGATTACTGTTGAAGCCTCTAGACAAGGGATAGAGGAAATTTTGAAGATCATCAAAAAGAGCGACTCCAATGTAGTCGAACAGCTGGGGAAAACCCCATCAAAGATCTCTATGTTATCTTTATTGTTGTGTTCAGAGGCCCATGATAAGGCTCTGATTGCTTTCCTGAAGACTGTGCACGTGCCGCATGAGACATCTGCTGACCAGTTCAAAGATTACGTGGCTAGTCTGACAGTAGATAATGGGTTGGGTTTCTCCGATGCAGACTTGACTGCTAAGGGGAAGAATCACAATGACGCCCTGCATGTCTCCATTGAGTGCAGGGGCACTACTCTATCTCACGTATTGGTGGACACTGGGTATTTGTTGAATGTTTTACCCAAGAAAGCTCTAGACCGGTTAGACTGTGAAGGGTTGGTGCTGAAGTCGAGTAACATTGTAGTTAGGGCCTTTAATGGGTCCAAGAGGATGGTACATGGAGAAGTGGATATTCCAGTTAAGGTTGGTTCTCAGATTTTCGCGTCTACATTCTATGTGATGGACATTCAGCCATCTTATTCTTGTTTGTTGGGTCGCCCGTGGATCCACAGAGCTGGGGCAGTGACTTCTACGCTTCACCAGATGCTGAAATACCCAGTAAAGGGGAAAATTGTTACGGTACAAGGAGAAGAGGAGTACACGGTGAGCCATCTCAACTCTTTCCGGTATATGGAGATGGACGGGGAGTTCATTGAAACCCTGTGTCAACATTTTGAAGAAGTCCCCCAGACGTTGGCGTCGACTGAAACTGTTACTGAAGATCCTCCAATGAAGATGGCTTCCCTCAAGGATGCCCGAGCTGTTGTTGAGAAAGGTGGGTGTGAAAATTGGGGCCAACTCCCTGATTTTGCACATAAGACTAACAAGTTTGGTTTGGGTTTCACTGCAGAAGCTCAAAGGGCTGTACGACGTGCACGGATCGGAGGACCTCCCTTGTTTATCAGCAATTCAGGAGTGAATGCCATTGAAGACGGTGATGAAGAATCTGAGTTTGACAGTTGGATCTACCCGACTGCCGAGGGTGGATTAAGCAATTGGACGGCAAAAGACTTCGTGCCAATTTCTTTTATTACCCAGTAATGAGACTTTTGTTTTGAATTTGTAATAGACAATTTTTAAACTTTACGGCCCGGTGTCTTACCCGAGACATCGTGGCTTTGTGTGAGGGATTTATGTGTGTCATTTCCATATATCATTAATAAAAGCATTGGACGTTTCTTGCATTTCAAATTTTGCACTCCTTGTTTTTCTTTCTTTTCTATCTTGCAAAACAGCTATTTTACACACACTCACATATACAGGTCTACATCCACTCTGGATCCCACTGATAACGACTCTGCTACTGCCGGTTATGACTTCGAAATTCCGATCAACCAAGCCGAGGACGAAGGTGAGGATGATTGTGAAGTGCCTGGTGAACTTTCTAGATTATTACTTCAGGAAGAGAGGGCCATACAACCGTACAAAGAGCCAGTGGAAACAGTGAATCTGGGTACAGAAGCAGACAAGAAAGAGGTCAAGATCGGTGCAAACCTGGATTCTAGCGTCAAGCAACGGCTGATTCAGATGATGCATGACTATGTTGAGATCTTTGCCTGGTCTTATGAAGATATGCCTTGTTTGGATACCGATATTGTGGTTCATCGCTTACCTACTAAGGAAGACTGTCCCCCAGTGAAACAGAAGGTTCGCCAAATGCGCCCAGAGATGTCTGAGAAAATCAAGGCTGAAGTGATGAAGCAGTTTGACGCCGGTTTTCTAGTAGTTACTTCTTACCCGCAGTGGGTGGCCAACATGGTTCCAGTGCCGAAGAAGGATGGTAAGGTTCGAATGTGTGTCGACTATAGGGATCTGAACAGGGCAAGCCCCAAGGATGATTTCCCTCTGCCTCATATCGACGTTCTGGTTGAAAACACCACACAGCATAAGGTCTTCTCCTTTATGGATGGTTTCTCCGGTTATAATCAGATTAAAATGGCTCTCGAAGACATGGAGAAGACCACTTTTGTTACTCAATGGGGTACCTTTTTCTACAAGGTCATGCCCTTCGAATTGAAGAATGCTAGGGCAACGTATCAGCGCGCCATGGTCGCTTTGTTCCATGACATGATCCATCATGAGATTGAGGTATACGTTGATGACATGATCGCAAGATCCCAAACTGAGGAAGAACATCTTGACCACCTACATAAGCTATTTGACAGGTTGAAGTTGTACAAGCTGAGGTTAAACCCAAACAAGTGCACCTTCGGGGTGAGATCTGGTAAGTTGCTGGGTTTCATCGTAAGTGATAAAGGTATTCAAGTGGATCCTGCAAAGGTGAAGGCTATACAGGAAATGCCAGCTACCCGAACAGAAAAAGAAGTTAGAGGCTTTCTAGGACGTCTGAATTACATTGCCCGATTCTCACACCTGACTGTTACTTGTGAGCCAATCTTCAAGTTACTGAAGAAAGATCAAGTGGTAAGATGGAACGATGAATGTCAGACCACTTTCGAAAGGATCAAAGAGTATCTCCAAGAGCCACCTATTTTGATGCCTCCAGTTGAAGGGAGACCTTTAATCTTTTACTTGACAGTACTCGATAATTCAATGGGGTGTGTGCTGGGTCAGCATGACGAGTCTGGCCGAAAAGAGCATGCTATTTATTACTTTTGCAAAAAGTTTACCGACTGCGAGACCCGATACTCGTTGCTTGAGAAAACTTGTTGCACTTTGGCATGGGCTGCTCACCGGCTGAGACAGTATATGCTGACTCACACTACTCTATTGATATCAAAGATGGATCCAATCAAGTATATCTTTGAGAAGCCTGCCTTGTCCGGAAGAATAACAAGATGGAAGATGATTTTGACTGAGTATGACATCCAGTACACGACCCAAAAGGCAATCAAGGGAAGTGTGTTGGCAGATCATTTGGCACATCAGGCAGTGGACGATTACCAGTCTATGAACTTTGAATTTCCGGATGAGAATATCATGATAGTGACTGACTGTGAGGAACCTGGACCAGATGAAGGACCTGAGGAAGGATCCCGATGGTCTATGTACTTTGATGGAGCTTCAAATGCTTTGGGCAATGGCATTGGATCCGTGATCATATCTCCTAAAGGCTCTCATACTCCATTTACCGCCCGACTATGTTTCAACTGCACCAACAATATGGCGGAGTATGAAGCGTGTATCATGGGTCTTCGAGCAGCAATTGACCTAAGGATTAAGTTCTTAAGTGTATTCGGAGATTCCGCTCTCGTGATCAGTCAGATCAAAGGTGAGTGGGATATGAAACACCCTAATCTTATTCCTTACAAGGAGTATGTATTGACGTTGCTTCCACATTTCGAGGAGATAACTTTTGAACACTTCCCTAGAGAGGAGAATCAATTAGAGGACGCGCTGGCTACGATGTCTTCTATGTTTAAAGTCAATTGGGACAACGAAGCTCCCCAGATTACCATTGAAAGGTTGGACGAAACTGCACATTGCTGCGACATTGAGACTGAAGAGGTATCAGATAAACCCTGGTTCCACGAGGTTAAGAGGTATCTTGAGGCTCAGGAATACCCCGAGGGTGCATCTGTTAATGACAAGAAGTTTCTGAGGAGGTTCGCAGCGAAGTTCTTCATCATTAATGGCATTCTTTACAAGCGTAACCATGATTCAACCTTACTGCGATATATGGATAAGAACAAAGCAGAAAGGATTATGGTAGAGTTACATGAAGGTACTTTCAGAACTCATTCCAGCGGACATACCATGGTAAAGAAAATCCTACAGGCAGGATACTATTGGTCCACAATGGAAGCCGACTGTTATCAGCATTCTCAGACCTATCACAAGTTCCAAGTCTATGCTGACAAGGTGCACATACCTCCAGTACCTCTGAATGTCTTGACAGCTCCTTGGCATTTTGCAATGTGGGGCATCGATATGATCGGCGAGATCAGACCTACTGCGTCCAACGGGCATCGTTTCATCCTGGTAGCAATTGATTACTTTACGAAGTGGGTTGAAGCGGCTTCCTTTGCTACGGTAACCAAGAACGTCGCGGCACGGTTCATTCGGCACAATCTGATCTGTCGATATGGTGTACCGGAGAGGATCATTACGGACAATGGTACAAATCTCAATAATAAGATGATCACTGAGCTCTGCCAACAGTTCAAGATACAACATGACAACTCTTCTCCCTACCGACCGAAGATGAATGGGGCTGTTGAAGCGGCTAATAAGAACATTAAGAAGATTGTGCAGAAGATGATGGTGACATACAAAGATTGGCACGAGATGTTACCGTTTGCTCTTCATGGGTACAGTACCTCAGTGCGGACGTCAATAGGGGCAACACCCTATTCCTTGGTTTATGGCATGGAGGTCGTCTTGCCCATTGAAGTTCAGATACCCTCTCTTCAGATTATGAAGGATACAGGTTTGAGCGGCTTGATCAGCTAAACTTAATCGACGAAAAGAGACTTACTGCTATTTGTCATGGTCAGACGTATCAAAAGTGGATGATCAAGGCATTTAACAAGAAAGTTAGACGACAAGAGTATCAAGTTGGGGATCTGGTGATCAAGCGCATTATCTTACCTCAAGGTGATCCCAGGGGAAAATGGACCCCTACCTACGAAGGGCCATTTGTGGTTAAGAACATTTTCTCAGGAGGAGCTATGATTCTAACCACCATGGATGGTGACGACCTTCCTCACCCCGTCAATGCAGACATAGTGAAAAAATACTACGCATAATCAAAGACCCTCTAGGTCGACTGACCTAGGAAAAAATAAGGGCTTCCCGGCGAACCAAAAGGGTTTGGGCAAAAATAAGGGATGAAAATGAAAAAACTGTACACCCGGCAAGTCAAAAACCTAAAAAGGTGGCTTGGGCAAAAAAGGGTATCCCGGTGGACTGAAAACCCGAAAGGGTGGTCCAAGCAAAAATTAGGGATCAAAGCGTAACACTATGTCTCATTGGATCATCTTGCAACCAGACTTCGGTATCGACTATCAAGCTCAGACAACACTAATCAATCTGATCTACCTTCAACCAAGTAGCAAAGTGATGAGATGCTCGAGGACATAAGGGCAATACCAGAGTTGGAACCCAGTGGGATTATTCACATAGCTATTTTTCTTTGTTTATTACAAATTGTGTAAATTCTATTTGTTCGGCGGCGTTCTCTTACTAGGACGTCAGCCTCTTGTACAAAAACGCCTATTTACAGGACAAACTTCAAAATCAATACAATTCATATTCAAAGAAATTTCAAACTGTTTTTTCCTTTATCTGTTTTGTTTTGCAAAGAACGTCCAATGTTCATTTTTGATACATGCATTTGACATTAATTGCTGCTCATGAATATTTACATGCGAAACAAAAGATGATTACTCGTAATATCAGAAACAGGGGCAATAAGAATTGTCCAAGCTTTACAGTTGCTCTATCCACCAGGTACAAGGATAAATTCAGCTGAAAAATATGGCTGAAATACTTTCACTCCCTGTAGAGTAAGAAAAGGCAGTAATATTAGATCTCCCCAGCTGAGACTCACAACCGCGAATGAATCGGTAATATTCTCCCCAAGCAGAGTTTATCTACCATCAGCATTGAAAAGTCTTATCATCCCCGACGGAGTATAAAATATCCCCAGTGGAGTTTGGAAATTTTGCTCAGCGCATTCTGAAAAAGTTTCCCCAATGAAGTTTGGAGAATCATCCCCAGTAGACTCTGGAAGATTGTCCCCAGTAGAGCCTAAAAGGTTATCCCCAGTGAAGTCGCAACTGAAAGATCATCCCTAGCAGAGTTCATTCCTTTCACAAACAAGAATTTAATCCCCAACTGGATTCAGTATCACCAGCAACGGTAATTCACCCCCAGCTGAATTTATCAGCGAAATCCTCAGCAGAGCATCTCTTCCCCACAGAGTAATCTCCTCATCAGTTTATTCCCCAGCGAAGTTATCCTCTCCTGCAGGTTTATTCTCACAAACATCTTCATTTGCTATCCCCAACGGAAACGAAGAATTCAACTCTTTTCTCCAGCAATTATCTGGGATTTATTTTCCCCAGCTAAAAACATTACATTTCCATACATCATGACACATGCATATACGCATCATACAACACAATCTCATTTATTTTGAGAACATCATTGCCTGATACATATCATGCATTGCATACAACTAACCTTTACCTTTCAAGAAGGATGCAGTTAAATTCTCACAAAATTCAAAGCTATGAAGCTTTTTCCTCTGTTGAATTACAGACGAGTTCCTAAATCTCAGCAGAGAAGTTTTCTCAGTTGAATTACGGGCGGGTTCTTAAATCTCGACGAAGATGTTTCCCCAGTTGAATTACGGACAAGTTCTTAAATCTCAGCAGAGATGTTTTCTCAGTTGAAGTACACGCGAGTTTCTAAATCTCAACAAAAGATGTTCCTCTGTTGAATTACAGACGAGTTCCTAAATCTCAGCAGAGAAGTTTTCTAATTTGAATTACGGGCGAGTTGTTAAATCTCGACGAAAATGTTTCCCCCCAGTTGAATTACGAACGAGTTCTTAAATCTCAGCGGAGATGTTTTCTCAGTTGAAGTACAGGCGAGTTCCTAAATCTCGACAAAAGTATTCCTCCGTTGAATTACAGACAAGTTCCTAAATCTCAGCAGAGAAGTTTTCTCAGTTGAATTACGGGCGAGTTCTTAAATCTCGATGAAGATGTTTCCCTAGTTGAATTACGGGCAAGTTCCTAAATCTCGACACCTCAGTTTAATTATGGGAAAGTTCCTAAATCTCGACACATCAGTTGAATTACGGGCAAGTTCCTAAATCTCGACACATTAGTTGAATTACGGGCAAGTTCCTAAATCTCGACACCTCAGTTAAATTACGGGTGTTGTACCCCAAAATTTGCCCTCCCATTTCATCACTATTTTCTCACCACAAGACCCTTGGAGCTCAAGAACAAGTTAGGGTTTACTCTGCTCAAGACTCCTCCTTGCACTGTTGACCCAAATTAGGGTTTGAGTTGGCACAAAGATGTTTTGACCTAAAAGGCCCAAGATGACTTTCATGCTTCATGTTGGACTCACAAGTTTATCCATACCAAGTTTCAAGCCTTGATTCCAATCTTTGCCCAGTCAATTGGACAGTTGACCTAGAAATCAGTTGTATTGGGGAAAAAGTCAATTGTGGTCAATTGATAGTCAAACCTCATGATTTTTGACCCACATCAACATTATGAACTCATATGGACCATTTGATCAAGTTTGGACCACAATTCCACAAGAAATTTGATCAGATCATCAAAAGGGCAAAATGGTCATTTTTAGGGTTTTGACTGCACAAAGGCAATTTTTGACTGTTTGGCCTAACCAATGGCAAACCAAGCTCACATATGGACTCAAGGACTCAATGGCATTGTATTGACATGTTCAATAAATTCAAAAGATCCCAAATACACAAGATTGACAGATGAATTTTCCAATCAACTGAGCCAAATTTGACTGTATACTGAAAAGTCAAACTTTGACTTTTTGGTCAAAATCAAGTGTCAAGATTAAGTTTTCATCAAGACATGTCAAATTATGAAACTTGTTCATCAAGAAATCAAGAATTACAAATTAGGGTTTAAAATGAAGAAATTTCATAACTTAGAATTTTTCTAAGTTATAAAAATTCCTAATTTTTTCCTAACTTTGTCCCATCTTTTCATCAAGATACATTTGGATTCAAAAAAAACTCAAAACATGAAAGTTGTAGTCCATTGCAAAATCTACAACTTTGATTCACAAAGTTTCCTCAAAAGAAGCTTGTAGCTCAAGTTACAAGTTTTGGAACAAGGGTGCAAAACATCCTTAACTTAGAAATTTTTTGACCTATTCTAGGCAGAATTTTTGCCCAACTTCATGGCCACTTTTCACATGCTTCCACTTGGAATTTCAACTTGCATTACAAAGATGGATTGTAGTACACATTCCAAGATTTCCAAATTGTCCAAGAACTTCTCAAACACCCTTGTGGTTAGGGAGAATCGATTTTGTCAATATGGGTAAAAGTCACTTTGATTCATGGCCAAATGCATGTTCATAACTTGGGCATTTTTGAAATCAGCATGTGCAAGCTACATTACAGGCCTCTAATCTCATTTACACTCAATAATTAAATACCAATCCATTGTGTTCTAGCATTATTTTGTGCATTTGGTCATTGCATGAAGAATTAAGCCTTAATTAGAAAAAGCAAGTTATCCATTTTTGTAAAGTTACACTTTATGTCAAGTTTACAATCCAAGAGGTACAATGCAAATCTCTGAGGCACAAAGGCATGGACATATCCCACTGATCAAGACTAACATTTGCAGCATACTTGAGGGGCCTAGAGGAGCTTGTAACAAAACTTGCCAATTTTTGCTTAAGAGAGAAGAAACTTGCATTTTAAAACACAACATTGAGTTCCTGTCAACACAAGCCTAAGCAAACTTATTGAACACTTTCCATACATCATAACTGAGCTAAAACACGAGCCAACCACCTCCAATACCTCCTTAAACATAGAAACACCATCTTGCTGCACAAAAACAGGGCATTCTGCACCTTGACTTGGCCAGCTCATTTCCATCGTGCATTTTCATCCAAACCACTTCATACACACTCCCTACCACCTATACAAACTATCCCAAGCATTGGACACAAACTGTAACATCCCTAACATCATTTGCCATTTTCACTTTTCTCTCTTGCAGGTTGACTTCTGTAGCTTGATTCAGCAAGATTCAAAGTAAGCTAAGCATAGAGGAAGCATCCCTGGACCTCAAGCAAGCTGTACAAGTCCTCACATTGCACTGAAAGTACCTCTATTGTCATACACGAATCAAGCTGAACAGGTAAGTTTTTGAACTTCTATCTCTCTATCCAGGAATAGTTAGGTTTAAGTTTGTGAAGAAAACATGTTCTAATCATAGGCCTGAAGCCATCCATATAGTTACTTTTCATTTATATTATGTGTGCTAAGAGTATTTTGAATCTGAACATCTGAAAAAAACTAGGTCAGAAATTGGGGGAGAAGAAATTCTCTCTCATTTCTGAGAGTTAGATCAAGTTCTTGGTATGTATGGATTCGTGATTTGATGCTTGACATTTTTTGTGTTATAAGTTTTGCTTGAAAGTCCAAGAATCAGGATGTTTGAATCAGCATGAGAAATGCGCGTTTTTTGAAACAAACTGGCTGGAGGTTGAAGAAGATAGACTTGGGCTGGGCCTGAGTTTTGTTTTCCTTTTTGCACCACTTTATTTCACATACACCCCCCTGGCCCATTACATGATATATTTGTCATTTTTGACTTTTTCTTTTTGATTCTGATTTGTTATTTTTTCACCATTTTTTGCATTTTATTTGGATTTTATTTGTTTTATTTTAAACTTGTACATAAATAAATAAAATACCTTTTTTATTCAAAATACAAAAATAATACAAAATACATTCTTATTTTCTGATTTTTATTTTATTTTATCCTTTGAAAATATTTTCTAAAAATATACTTTTTTTTGTAAATATTAAATATTTTATTTTTGTATATATTTAATATATTTAGAAAATAACATCAATACTTATATATTTATTAGAATTTTAGGATAAAAAACATAAAAATAATACATTTTTATTTTTATTTATATTTAACCTCAAAAATACCTTTTTACAATATACTTTCTTTTTATTTATTTTTTTGTACATAATTAATAAATGTTGTATATAAATAATAAATGCCTTTTATTTACAAAATTAGGGTTTTTCCCTAAACATGAAAAATATCCAAAATTATTCATTTTTATTTTTGTTTATTTGTCACATAGAAAATACCTTTTTACATACATTTGAAAATCATTTTTGCATCTTGCATATTTATTTTATTTTATTTAATTATTGTGCAATTAAATAATATGAGTATTCAATTTGGATGTAATAGTTTAGATTTAATTTTTCTTGCTAAATATCCCCATTTGAACATTTGTACCCCCCATCCCATAATTATGTTGTAATAGTTTAGGACTTTAAATTCCGCACTTTAAAGCTTTCTAACTATGCCATGATAGACTTAGGGTTTTGTATGCAAAAATCAACCAAAAATAGCTTGACCTAATTCAAGATAAAAAAGCATGAAAATGGACAACACCAATCACACTTGCACCCCTAGGGTTACTCCACTTGTTACCTTCAATAATGGGCCATGTTGCATGTTAGGTGTCTTTGGCAAAACCAAACAATTCAAATGATCATAGTCCCTCGATGACGCTTTCGAAAGTTGCCTAAAAATGATCAAGTCCCTTAAAGGAAAAAATTCCCAAAGATACTTGGCACCATTGCAATCATGGTCTAAACGATGACCCGCGCCCGTCCCGTTCACATCCTAACACAAGATTGTCCACCAAATACAATGGTGGAACAAAATTGTTAAAAGGGTTAAAACATAGGAAAGATCTTTGAGAAATTTAGGAGTAGACAACTCTTGGTTACTGGCCAACTTGCAAAACAAAAACACTTGCCTATCTTTTCAAAACCACCTTCCACACACTTTCAAAACCACTTTCAAAAACATTGAAAACTTTTTTCAAAAGATAAGTACACCTTTGTATACATCCCAACATGGATCATTACAAAGGTTGCCACCACATTGGCCTATTTTCAAAAAAATTTCAAACCCACACACAAAGCACCATTTCAAACAATTGAAAATGCAAGGCAAGTGATCTAAGCAAGTAACTAAGAGCCCATGGATAACCATGGATAGAAAGGATGCTAATACCTTCCCTTTCTATAATCTACTCCCCGAACCCAAGAAAACATCTCAAAGGTTTTTGCTGTGCTTTTTAACCTTTCCTTAGGATAAAATAAAAAGTCGGTGGCGACTCTTGCTCAACCGAAACATTTGAGAAAACAAACACAAAACCTCAAGTCAGTTCTCCCACCGTATCACAGAACTGGCGACTCTGCTGGGGAGAACTCAAAAGTGGATTAACCTTAGGGATTAGATCACCCTCTTGCATGACTAATTGTTTGCTTTGATTGCTTTACATCTTGGCTCTCTTGTTTGGGCTTGAAATCCTACACCCGGATTTGGGGAAACATTCATAGATAGCAATACGTTGTGGAAACTGTGCGGGGTATACCGACACGGTTGAAGCAATAGCTATATTAGTGCGACATATTTGTGAGTACCGGTAACCCTTGAGTTCAATCAAGGAGAGTACGGGGCCGCTGAGTGATGTCACTAAGCATTAATGACCTAGAACCTTAATTGACCATCTTGGCCTTTCATTAGGGGTAGTGAGATGACCGGCTTTGGTGCAGTCCGAAGTTGGTAGATACTCGATACTACACTCATTAAGGGTTGTTTTCTTGGAATATTTTGGTCGCTAGTTAAGTGGCTAAACCAAAACAATGAACATGGAAAACAATCCAATGATATTGAGCTCCTTAGAACCCAGTTACTATTTATAGGACAGGTTTTTAAGCCAAATTTACTCAAGAGGGTACTTACCTATGAAACCCCATGCAAGCCTGAAACTAGGGTTTGGTGTGAATTGCTTGTACATATGTTTTGTGCATACATCATAAACATCATAAAGCATCATATGCATTCACTTACCATTTCAAGGGTTTGGATCTTCATCTTTGTTCTTGTTTTGTAGGTCATGGAAATTCTTCGTAGGGAAACTATCCAAGTCAACCTTGTGAGAATCCCTCCTCAACTCAAGGAGCTCACATCCAGAATTCCGGAAAGCTCTCCCTTCAGTGAAAGACATGGTAGACTGCTCAGCCTAGTCAACACCAGCATTGAAGAGGAGATGGTAAAGGTGTTGTTCCAGTTCTTTGACCCCCTTCACCACTGTTTCACTTTCCCCGACTACCAATTGGTGCCCACTTTGGAGGAATTTTCTCAACTTCTGAGAATTCCTATTCTTAATCAACTACCCTACAACGGTACAGAAAAAGAACCAAAGCCTGAAGATGTTGCTCAAGCACTACACTTGTAACCATCTGAGATCAAGGGGCATTGGGAAACTAGAAGCGGTGTCAAAGGCTTCTTGGCAAAATTTTTGTTTGAGAAGGCACAAGAGTGTTGGAATTCATTGGACCTACAAGCCTTTGAAGAAATTGTGGCACTCCTCATTTATGGGCTGGTCTTGTTCCCAAATCCTGACCAGCTTGTAGATGTCAACGCCGTCAAAATCTTCTTATCCAGAAATCCAATACCAACATTGCTTGGGGACATTCTTCACTCATTTTACACACGAACAATGAGAAAGAGGGGTGTTCTCATGTGCTGTACTCCTCTCCTTGCAAGGTGGTTTATTTTGCACCTTCCACAATCTATCTTGAAGAATGACCAAGGCTTAAGGTGGTCACAACGGTTGATGACCCTCACTCACTCTGATGTACATTGGTGTTCTCGGTCCAGAGAAAATGTCATCATCGTCGATCGTTGTGGAGAGTTCCCTAATGTTCCATTACTTGGCATTAGGGGAGGCATTACCTACAACCCTTGTCTAGCCTTGAGACAATTTGGATATGCACGGAGGGATGGCCCTCACGACATGTTGATTCCTGACCTAGTTTTTGACTTCGACAACAATGCGCAAGGACTTCGCCAAAGATTCATTAGAGCTTGGAGGATGCCTAACAAGGTAGACAGCAAGACACTGGGGCACAAGAACTCCATCCCTCTTGAGCCTTATCTCAAGTGGGTACGAACCCGAGCCCAGAGTCTAATGATGCCTTACCCTCATGTTCTCCCTGTGATTAAAGAGCCCGTTAAGGAAGGAGAGGTTCCCTACACCATCCTATATCCTGACATGCCTACATCGTGGGAGGAGATGCAGAAGAGTTGGATCCAACTCAAGGAGGAACGGAACACTTTTGAAGCCAGCTTCTACGCCAGTGAGAAGAAGGTTTTGGAGCTTACCCGCCGACTCCATGAGGAAGAGACCCTCAACACCTACATCGCACCAAAGAGGATGCGCAACGTCTTTTTACCTTGAGAAGTTTTTTGTAATATTTGGCCCATGGGGAATTTATGTATTGACAAATTTCTTCTTATTAATATGACGTGCGTTCTTTTTGTTTGCAACAATTTTGAATTTTCTAAATCCTTGAATGCATTGCATACAAACATATCATTCATCATGCGCATAAGCAGGTCTCCACACCAGGTTTCCTTATCTTTCTGCTATTTATTTCAGTAAGATGGATCTCGAACAAATGGTCAAGGACTTGCAGTCTCAGAACTCACAGTTTCAACATCTCCTGATGACCTTGGCTAAGGGTCAGGATGATCTAAAGGCCCTGCTGGGGAACAAAGAGCAAGTGAAAAAGAAGAAGAAAAGAATCGGGGTGGCTACCCTAGGAAGAAGGTTTGAGGGTGAAGCCAGAAGAGTGCTTGAATTTCCCCCTACATCTGAAGTGGGAACCAGTAAAGGGAACGCGGCTGCGGTACCTTCCGAATCCAAAGCTAAAGAAGGAGAGGCTGAAGAAGACGAAGACTACTCTGAGCAACAATACCCGCCCGCCGATGATAAGTACAAAGGCTTGGAAGACAGGTTGGTAGCTATGGAGCTGCAGAGAGTTCCCGGCTTAGATTTCGAAGATTTGGGATTAGTTGCTGGAATTGTGATCCCCCCGAAGTTCAAAGTGCCAGTTTTTGCAAGATATGACGAGCTATCCTGCCCGAAGATGCATCTCAGATCATATGTAAGGAAGATCCAACCTTACACTACAGACAAGAACCTTTGGATCCATTTCTTTCAGGATAGCCTTTCAGGGGCTCAACTCGAATGGTTCTATCAGCTGGATGGAGCCAGTATCCGAAACTGGGAGGATTTGGCTACCGCATTTTATAAACAGTATCAGTATAATTCTGACCTCGCTCCTACGCGTACCCAACTCCAGGGTATGTCACTGGGGACGGGCGAAGGATTCAAGGAGTATGCGCAAAAGTGGAGAGACCTGGCTGGCAGGGTGCAGCCACCGCTGACTGACCGTGAACTTGTTGACATGTTCCTAGGGACCCTGTCCGGTCCATTCTTCAACCATCTGATTGGTAATTCTTCTGCTGGGTTTACAGATCTGATCTTGACTGGTGAGAGAATAGAAGCTGGTATCAAGTCAGGGAAGATACAGAAAGGAGCCTCCGCGAGTACTGAAAAGAAGCCCTTCAAGAAGGAAGCCAGTGCTGTTTATGGTCCCAAAAGACAAATTAAGCCAGAACGCCGCCAAGCTGTCAACGCGTTGGTAATTTCAAAGCCTGTTTCTGCTCCTCAGCAGTTCAACCAACCAAGGGGTGAGAGGCCCAAAAGGAAGTACACTCGACTCAGCATGACCCTGTCTCAGATTTTGCCGTAACTACTGTCAACCAATCTGGTAACTGTCAAAGAAGCTCCAAAGGTAGTGAACACAGCTTCTCCAAAGTACAACCCCAACGCCCGTTGCGCTTATCACTCTGATAGCCCGGGGCATACTACGGATGATTGTTGGGCTCTGAGGAATAAGGTTCAAGACCTTATTGATGCTAAAGAAATACAGTTTGAGGCGCCCGAGAGACCCAATGTTGTGACTGCTCCCATGCCCCAGCATGGAGTGAACGCTGTGGAAGAAGACCGGTATGTAGCCTCCGTAGAAGAGATTGTCACTCCGTTATTGACTGTTAAAAGGAACCTGTTGCCAGCCGGTTTATTTTCGGGATGTGGTAAAGGTTGCCTTCTATGTGCTGTTTCACCTGCTGGTTGTCCCTTGCTGAAATCAGGTATCCAAAGCCTGATGGATAGAAAAGAAATCTTGTTCGAGAAGATTGCTGTTCCTGCTATCCCTGCTGAAGAAGTTTCTATTGTCACCATTTTCAACAAACCTCCTAAGGCTCCTTCAAATAAGCCTGTCAAAATCATGTCCACTCAGAAGATTGCTCCTATCATCATCACTGTTCCGGGGCCTCTCCCCTATACATCCGACAAAGCTGTCCCATGGCACTATGGGGCATATGTTTATGTGCTTGGAGTAAAACAAGAGTTTGATACTAGTACCGGCGTCAGTAACATCACCGGGCCTGCCAAAATTACTCGCAGTGGTAGGCTGTTCTCTCCAGATATTGCACCACCAGCTATTCAGAAACCTCTTGTCATTTCACCTCCAAGTGTGCCTGCTTCCCTTCCTAATCAAGTTCCTGTTTCTAACCCTGCTGCCGAGTCATCTGACGCTCGGGGCAAAGGGATTGCTACTGATTTTCCTGCCCTGACGGAGGCACCAAAGACAACCACTGTTGAAGCCTCCCAGCAAGAGATGGAGGAGATCCTCAAGATTATCAAGAAAAGTGATTTCAATGTAGTTGAGCAGTTGGGACACACCCCATCAAAGATTTCTATGCTATCACTGTTGTTGTGTTCAGAGGCCCATGCCAAGGCCCTGATTTCATTCCTGAAGACGGCCCATGTGCCACAAGAAACGTCTGCTGATCAATTTACCGATTGTGTGGCCAACTTGACTGCCGATAATGGGTTGGGTTTCTCCGACGCCGATCTGACTGCCAAAGGAAAGAACCATAACGATGCCCTGCATGTCTCCATTGAATGCAGGGGAACTACTCTTGCCCATGTGTTGGTAGACACCGGTTCTTCATTGAATGTATTACCCAAGAAGGCCCTAGACAGGTTGGATTGCGAGGGTTTAGAACTCAAGCCTAGTAATATTGTTGTCCGAGCCTTTGACGGTTCGAAGAGGATGGTAAATGGTGAAGTTGACATTCCAATCAGGGTTGGTTCTCAAGTCTTTGATTCTACTTTCTATGTGATGGATATCCGACCATCCTATTCCTGTTTGCTGGGTCGTCCATGGATCCACAAGGCTGGAGCTGTGACCTCCACACTACATCAGAAACTTAAGTACCCGGTTAGAGGAAAGATTGTGACAGTTCAAGGGGAAGAAGAATACATGGTCAGCCACCTCAACTCGTTCCGGTACATAGAGATGGATGGGGAATTCATTGACACTCCATTCCAACACTTTGAAGAGGTGCCTCAGACACTGGCATCAGCTGAAACTGTGATTGAAGACCCTCCTTTGAAGATGGCTTCCTTAAAGGATGCCAGGGCTGTGATTGAGAAGGGTGAGTGTGCGAACTGGGGCCGACTTCCTGACTTTACTCCGAAGACTGACAAGTTTGGTCTGGGTTTCACTGCAGAGGCTCAGAGGGCTGTTCGTAAGGCAAGAATTGGAAAACCTCCTGTGTTCATCACCAACCCGGGAGTGAATGCTATTGAAGACGACGTGGGGGAATCTGAATTCGACAGCTGGATCTACCCAACAACCGACGGTGGACCAAGCAACTGGACTGACAAAGACTTCACACCTATTACTTTTGTCACTCAGTAATGAACTCTTTTGTTTTCAATTTGTAACAAACAATATGTTGAAACTTTTATGGCTCGTTGTCCTACCCGGGGCACCGTGGCTTCATTTTTGAGGGCTTTTGTGTGTCATTTTCATATATCATCAATAAAAACATTGGATGTTTGTTGCATTTCAAAATCTTGCGCTCCTTTTCTTTCTTTATTATATATTGCAAAACAACTATATTTACACACACTCACTTATACAGGTTCCAATCCACTCTGGATCTCACTGGTAACGACTCTGCTACTTCCAGTTATGACTTCGAAAATCCGATCAACTTAGCCAAAGACGAAGGTGAAGATGATTGCGAAGTGTCTGGTGAACTTGCAAGACTGCTACTCCAGGAAGAGAGGGCCATTCAACCACATGAAGAGCCAGTGGAAACGGTAAATCTAGGTACTGAGACAGACAGAAAGGAAGTCAAGATTGGTGCCAATTTAGAGCTCAGTGTGAAACAACGGTTGATTCAGATGCTGCATGACTATGTGGAAATCTTTTCCTGGTCTTACGAAGACATGCCTGGGTTGGATACCGACATTGTGGTTCATCACCTGCCTACCAAGGAGGACTGCCCTCTGGTAAAACAGAAGGTCCGCCGTATGCGTCCAGAGATGTCCGAGAAAATCAAAGCTGAGGTTATGAAACAATTTGATGTCGGGTTTCTAGCAGTGACTTCCTACCCTCAGTGGATTGCCAATGTGGTTCCAGTGCCGAAGAAAGATGGTAAGGTCCGAATGTGTGTTGATTACAGGGATTTGAACAGGGCGAGCCCTAAGGATGATTTCCCTCTACCTCATATCGACGTTCTGGTTGACAACACTGCTCAGCATAAAGTATTCTCCTTCATGGACGGCTTCTCCGGTTATAATCAAATTAAGATGGCTCCTGAAGACATGGAGAAGACCACTTTTGTTACTCAGTGGGGCACCTTTTGCTACAAGGTCATGCCTTTTGGGTTGAAAAATGCTGGGGCAACCTACCAACGTGCCATGGTTGCTTTGTTTCATGATATGATCCACCATGAGATTGAAGTATACGTCGACGATATGATTGCAAGGTCCCAAACTGAGGAGGAACACCTTGACCATCTACGGAAGCTGTTTGACCGTCTGAAGTTGTACAAGCTAAGGTTGAACCCAAACAAGTGCACCTTTGGGGTAAGATCTGGAAAATTGCTAGGTTTCATTGTAAGAGACAAAGGTATTCAAGTGGACCCTGCCAAAGTGAAAGCCATACAAGAGATGCCAACTCCCAAGACAGAGAAAGAAGTCAGAGGATTTCTAGGACGGCTGAACTACATTGCCCGATTCATCTCGCATCTAACTGCTACCTGTGAACCGATCTTCAAGCTGCTGAAGAAAGATCAAGTAGTACGTTGGAATGATGAATGTCAGGCCGCTTTCGAAAAGATCAAAGAGTATCTCCAAGAACCACCCATTCTTATGCCACCGGTTGAAGGGAGACCTCTAATCTTATACTTGACAGTACTTGACAACTCAATGGGGTGTGTGCTGGGGCAGCATGACGAGTCTGGCCGAAAAGAGCACGCCATTTATTACCTTAGCAAAAAGTTTACCGACTGTGAGACCCGGTACTCACTGCTCGATAAAACTTGCTGCACTTTGGTATGGGCTGCTCGCCGGCTGAGACAGTATATGTTGACTCACACTACTCTGTTGATTTCAAAAATGGATCCAATCAAGTACATATTCGAAAAGCCCGCCTTGTCCGGAAGAATAGCAAGATGGAAAATGATCTTGACGGAATATGAAATCCAGTACACGACTCAGAAAGCAATCAAGGGAAGTGTATTGGCAGACCATTTGGCACACCAGGCAGTGGACGATTACCAGTCGATGAACTTTGAATTTCCAGACGAGGACATCATGGTAGTGACTGATTGTGAAGTACCTGGACCGGATGAAGGACCTGAGGAAGGATCCCGATGGTCTATTCACTTTGACGGAGCCTCAAACGCTTTGGGTAATGGAATCGGCGCTGTGACCATATCCCCTAAAGGCACTCATACTCCACTCACCGCCCAGCTATGTTTCAACTGCACCAACAACATGGCAGAGTATGAGGCATGTATCATGGGTCTTCAAGCTGCAATCGACTTAAGGATCAAGTTTCTGAGTGTCTTCGGAGATTCCACTCTCGTGATCAATCAGGTCAAAGGCGAGTGGGATACGAAACACCCAAATCTTATTCCTTACAAGGAATATGTGCTGACATTGCTTCCCCACTTCGAGGAGATAACTTTTGAACACTTCCCAAGAGAGGAGAATCAGTTAGCGGACGCGTTGGCTACGATGTCTTCTATGTTCAAAGTCAAATGGGACAACAAGGCGCCCCAGATCATTATTTGGAAGTTGGACGAACCGACACATTGCTGCGATCTTGAGGCTGAAGAGGTAAATGAAAAACCTTGGTATCATGAGGTGAAGAGGTACCTTGAAGCTTATGAGTACCCCGAAGGCGCATCGGTTAATGACAAGAAGTTCCTGAGAAGGTTTGCGGCAAAGTTCTTCCTCAGCAATGGCATTCTCTACAAGCGAAACCATGATTCAACCTTACTGCGTTGTGTGGATAAGACTGAAGCAGAAAGGATCATGGCAGAGCTACATGAAGGTACCTTCGGAACACATTCCAGTGGACATACCATGGCAAAGAAAATCCTTCGGGCAGGATACTTCTGGTCCACAATGGAAGCCGACTGTTACCAACATTCTCGAACTTGTCATAAATGCCAGATCTATGCTGATAAGGTGCACATTCCTCCGGTTCCTCTAAATGTCTTGACAACACCTTGGACTTTTGCAATGTGGGGCATTGATATGATCGGCGAAATCAGACCTACGGCATCTAATGGGCATCGCTTCATCCTAGTAGCAATTGATTACTTCACAAAATGGGTTGAAGCAGCTTCCTACGCTACGGTAACCAAGAATGTCGTGGCACGGTTCATTCGGCACAACCTGATCTGTCGATATGGTGTACCTGAGAGGATCATTACGGATAATGGTACCAATCTCAACAACAAGATGATCACTGAGCTCTGCGAGCAATTCAAGATACAACACCACAACTCTTGTCCCTATCGACCGAAGATGAATGGAGCTGTAGAAGCAGCAAATAAAAACATCAAGAAGATTGTGCAGAAGATGACAGTGACCTACAAAGATTGGCACGAAATTTTACCGTTTGCTCTTCATGGGTACCGTACCTCAGCACGGACGTCAACAGGGGCAACTCCCTTTTCCTTGGTTTATGGCATGGAGGCAATCTTGCCTATTGAAGTCCAGGTACCCTCTCTCCGGATAATGAAGGACGCAGGTTTGAGCGAAGATGACTGGATCCAGACTCGGCTTGATCAATTAAACCTAATTGACGAAAAGAGACTCACTGCTATTTGTCATGGTCAGACGTACCAAAAACGCATGATCAAGGCTTTCAACAAGAAATTCAGACTACAAGAGTATCAAGTCAGAGACCTGGTGTTGTACCCCAAAATTTGCCCTCCCATATTCTTCAAGAAATTGCCAAGCCAAGTCACAAAATTCCCCAAGGGTTGTGCAGCTCAACTGTCTCCTATACAGTCAAAACTAGGGTTTGGGTTCTGACCAAGAAAAGGAAGTTTTCAAAGGCCCAATCAAGTCTCATATGCCTACAAAGATGGTCAAGTATCCTCATATCAAGTTTCAAGGCATTCAGCTCAAAATTGCACAGTCAAAACCCTAGATTGCACTACAGTCAACTGTAGGGGCAAAATGGTCATTTGACAGTCAAAAGTTCAAATTTTTTGTCAACATATCATTTTGAAGCCACAAACATCATTTGATCAATGCTTGATCATGATTCTCAAAATTTGGCTCAGAAATCATCAAAGATGCAAAAGTTGCTATATTTGGACAGCTGGAAAAGTCAACTGAAATTGACCAGAGCATAACTTTCACATGGATTATCAGAAAAATTCCATCCAAAGCTCATTTTGAAGAGAAAGACATTTCCTACAATTCATCTTCATGTTCCAAGTCCAAGAAATGCTCTTACAAAAAGTTATCAATTTCAACATTATAGGTCATTTTCAAAAGTCAACAAAAAGGGACTTTAAGTCAAAGGCCATAACTTGAGATTGGTAAATCAAAATGACATGGGACCAAAGGCATTGGTTAAAGGACTCAAAGACCTTTCCAAAATGTCCAAGAACATGTGGAAAGCTTAAAAATTGAGCAAGTTATGCCTTGTGGAAGTTGGGAAATTTTTGGAAATTTTTGAAAGTCAACTTTGATCCAAATGACCTAAAAATGCAAATGGGCCCATTTTTCTTCCAAGTTTCTTCATGCCAAGCCTATGCACGACCATTAGGCCCAAAAGGAAGTTTTTCTCCATTTTTATTTATTTATTTGGATTATTTATCATTTATAATTCATTTAATTAAATAAAATGCACAAAAAATACAAACCTAATGAAAACAAATCTTTTTATGTAGGTTTGGACTCAATATTTCGTGTAAATACTAAAGGGGAAAGATTTGAAGCTGATTGGCATGATTGAGAGCAAAATGCACATGGAAAAGATTTGAAAAAATCTTAAGAAAATCAAATATTGAAAACTATCAATGCCATGGATTTTGTGCAATTTTATTGACCTAATGCCTTCACTATATGATCAGGAATGCAAACCTAATGCCTTTACACTCTAAGCTGCGCTAAAAACTCCTTTGCAAACTTGATTTTTTTTTCCATAAAACACAAAACTGATTTCAAGGTTACAAGTGGTTTTAAGCCCTAATTCTTATACCAAAAGCTTGCTCGTGGACTCCTGATCATATTCCAATCACAAACGACAAGCAAAGCTTCAAGAATCGGTATCAAGAACTCAGATTGTATCTCAAAATTCTTGAAATCGCATAGCATAATTCAAGCATCTTTTTGCATTTTTCTTTATTGATTCATGTTTATCATAATGTTTTGAAGCTAACTGGTATGTTTAATTGAGTTTTTCTGTGCCATACAAGATTATGCCATGATCGAACATTAGGGTTTCTGGAGCTTCAAAATTAGGGGTTCTTACTAGAGGAAAAATTGGGATCTCTAACCACCATCATTCAAACCGGTGCATTGAGACGAAAGCAATGGAACCCTCGCGCTCAATTTATGAGCGTTAGGGACCTAATCGCTATTTTCTTGAAACCAGCTTTAGACCACGCCCAGAAAACCGTTTCCATAGGCTTGTGTTTTCAGAAAAAATAAAAAGAGAACGAAGACGATGATGCGTTGGCAAGCATTGGTTGGATCTTTTAAATTTTCGCGCGTTTGATCATTAATGCATTCGTTCTTGCTTTTTGTTATTTTTGTGTTATTAATATATCAAACAGGTTAAGTGGCACAGATGGCAAGCGCTTATTGTTTCAACCTCCATGACCTGGGTTCGAGTCCCAGGTCTGAGTAATTTCCATATTCTTTTTCCATTAGTAATTACATGCAGGCATAACGTTAAGACTCACCATGCACGTTCAAGGATCAACATACACGCGTCCAGTTCCATCAATCAAAAGGTCAAGATTCAAGGAACACCATGTACCATAGTCAGACGTGTCATAGGCTTGCACAAAAGTCAACGAGTTCAAGGTTAATTGGGCCAGAATTCTAAGGCCTGTACCTCCTAAATTGGGACTACACCCCACTCTGGTTTGCAATTTCTTTTACTTATTTTTATTTTATTATTAATCATTATGTTATTTGTTTTATTGCTTTAATTTAATTAAATATTTTTTACAATACATAAAAAATACAGAAAATTCAGAAAAGACAAAAATATGGTATATATTTATTTTAATTATTTTTCATAAAAAAAAAACTTGCATGTGAATTAGTTAATTTAAATTAGGGTTTATTGTTAATTCTTTTCATAATAAATATAAAAAATGTAGAATTAGGTTAATTAACAATTTTGATTCTTTTTCATATTTTCCCTTTTTACAGTAATAATTATTTATTTATTTCTCTTTTTTTTTTTTATAATTAAATGTATATAAATAACGTAGATTTAAATTAGGTTAAAAATTCAATCTTTTTTCTTAATAGCTTAAAAAACATTAGAATTAGGGTTTGACGCTTCCTTTTTTAATTTCAATAAATTCTTTTTCTTTTAAATCTAAAAAAACACAAAATACCAAAAACATTTAATTTTTTAATTCTCATTAACTTTTAATATTTTGCAAAAGGGTCCAACGCCCGTCGCTTTAATTATTTTGTTTCGCGCATTTTACTTTATCGTTTATTATAATTATGTAATTCTCCCAAAGCATTGTAATTTTTAATTTCTCGCACTTTCACTTTATTTTGCTTCATTTACTTTCCGCTAAATCGGGTCCGGTTTAATTTTGGCGATGTGGACCCGCGCCTTTGTAATAGTCGTAGATTTATTTTTCTCGCAAACTTTATAACTGTTAAATATGCATGCAAGAATGAATGGCCCTAATTAAAATCAAGCGTGGAACACAACAAACATGACAAGACAAATAACTGAAACATGACACACAATTCGCACACACACCACCCCTAGGGTACGCCTCACTGTTGCCTTGCCTCGAAAGGTGATCATCGAGTAGAGGATGTCTTAGTAAGTCCTCATGATCCGGGAACCTGGCATGAGGGTAGCTTCTAAGGTGTCTTCCCATTGCTCTGGTGATCACCATGTCCCGAACCTCGAATTGACCCGAACACCTCCAACGGTGGTGCTACCTACCTCTCAATGGTGGGATGGCACTACTTTAAAGGACATTTACACAGACGAATTCCTTAGGGTAGGTAGACAACTCGTAGATACTTTCTCTAATTTCAAACAAATCAAAACATCTTTTCACCAACACATTTTCAAGAGCTTTCAAAGCAAATTTTTCAAACACTCTGACGTACGAGTCGAACTGAAATTTTTCAAAGAAACTTTTTTAAACCCACATTGAAAAGCAAACAAACCATTTTGAAAACACAATGAGCAAGTATCTAAGAGCCCATGGATAACCATGGATAGAAAGGATGCTAACACCTTCCCTTTCTATAACTTACCTCCCGAACCGAGAGCAATCTCTTTAAGGAATTTTTCTGTGCTTTTGTCCTTTCCATTTGGAGAAAATAAAAGACGGTGGCGACTCTTGCTTCCGCGACATTTCGCGAACCAGCGTTAAACAGTCAGTTCCAGATCCACCGATCACAGAACTGGCGACTCTGCTGGGGACCCTTAAAGTGAGGTGTACCTTAGGGCTAGCTTATAACTATGTTTTCAATTGTTTTCCTTGTGTGCTTTAAATTGTGGGTTGCTTGGGAGTTCTATAGATCCTAAACCCGGATCTGGGGGATACCTTTCTTAGAAAGTAGCAACAAGGCTGTGAGGGAACTGTGCGGGGTATACCGACATGGTTGAAACAGTCTGCTACGTTGATGTGGCACTTTGGTGTGTACCGGTAACCCTTGAGTTCAGTCAAGGAGAGTACGGGGCCTCCGCGTGGTGTCGTGAAGCATCAACAGACCTTAGGAACCTTAATTTAACTATCTTGGCCTCTTTAGGGTAGTGAGATATCTGACTTTGGTGCAGTCCGAGGTTGGTTGATACTCGATACTACACTCAATTGAGGGTTGCTTTCCTGGAATATTTCGGTCGCCAGTTCAGTGGCTAAATCGAAACGATGAACAATGAAAGCAATCCAGTGATATTGGGACCCTTAGAACCCGGTTACTTCTAATAGGACAGGTTGAGCCCACCAACTTCAAGAGGGTACTACCCAGACCCCATGCCGGCCTAAACTCTAAGGGCTCTTTTGTGTGACTTGTGTGCCTTCGTACTTGACTACTTGCATGCTTGTTATCTGACCCTTGATGTCTTGCAGGTTTTGTTCATAGCCCTTTATTAGGACTTATAACAGGGTGTACTAACCACTTGCAGGTTCTGTTTATAGTCCTTAATTAGGACTCATGACAGGTTTTACTTAGGTTTCTTGCAGGTCTTGTTTATAGTCCTTAACTGGGACTCATAACAGGGTTTACTAGATCTCTTGCAGGTTTTGTTTATAGCCCTTAATTGGGACTCATAACAAAGTATACTGAATTTCTTGCAGGGTCTGTTTATAGTCCTTAATTGGGACTCATAGCAGGGTTTACCTACATCACCCCATGCATAGCATGACATCATACCATTGCATACCATTGCATACATCCTAACCCATTTCAAGGATCTCAAGGGCTTGTGATGCAGGTCATGATGAATCAAACATCTAGCAAGGGGCAAAGAGGATTTATTTTCCTCTAGCTAAGGTTGTCAGGGGCTATGACCCACTGGATATGGTGAGCCTTTGACCCTTGATGAAGGACTCTCAACAAAATGAAGTTCTTACAATCAAGCTACCGGTTCCAAATGCTAACAAAGTTTCTCTGTTTACCCCGCGAGGTCCTTGAAAACATTTCATGCATATCATACATCTCATTGCATTGCAGGTACCCCTTTGACAGGTTGCTTACCCTTCTTCGCTGTTTATTTCAGCCGATCGTCATGAATCCTGAATCATCAGCCGAGCAGACTATCAAGGACCTCCAGGCTCAGAACGCCCAGTTCCAAGAGCTGATCATGAATTTGACCCAGGGGCAACAAGACCTGAAGGCTCTGCTTTTGAAGAAGGACAAGAAAAAGAAGAGGACTGTTTTGTTCAGCCCTAGACGCAGATCTGGGAATACACCGCAGACTGAAACTGAGAGGACTACCCCATCTGTGAGGGAAAGCAGTCACCATGAGAGAGAGGTTCCCAGTCCAGTGGTCTCCGACAACGAGACAGATTTTGATGAAGAGCAGTACCCTCCTGCTGATGACAGATATAAGCAACTGGAGGACAGACTGAAAGCTGTGGAGGTTCAACAGGTACCTGGGCTGGATTTCGGAGATCTGGGTCTGTCAGCCGGTGTGATTATCCCGCATAAGTTCAAAGCACCATCCTTTACTAAGTATGACGGGGCGTCTTGCCCCAAGCTGCATCTAAGGTCCTATGTTCGGAAGATTCAGCCATATACGGTGGACAAGAATTTATGGATCCACTTCTTCCAGGAAAGTCTTTCAGGGACTCACCTCGAATGGTTCTATCAACTGGATGGGACCAAAGTTCGTAACTGGGAGGAGTTGGCAACTGCTTTCTATAAGCAGTATCAGTACAATGCCGACCTTGCCCCTACGCGTACCCAACTCCAGGGTATGTCGTTAGGATCAAGTGAAGGTTTTAAAGAATATGCGCAGAAATGGAGGGATCTTGCTGGAAGGGTACAACCACCTCTGACTGATCGGGAACTTGTGGACATGTTCTTGGGGACCTTGTCTGGTCCGTTCTATAACCACCTGATTGGGAATTCATCTGCTGGATTCACAGATCTTATCTTGACTGGAGAGCGAATAGAAGCTGATATCCGGTCTGGGAAAATTCAAGAGGCTGCACCTGCTGATAAAAAGCCTCATCATGGAAAGAAAGAATCCAATGCCGTGCACGGTAAAAAGAGCCGTCATGAGGCAGGGGCAATCCAAATCTCCAATCTCGGACCTGCTCAACAAGGACAGGGGCAGCAGCGCAAGGAGAAACGACAGTATACCAAACTCAACATGTCGCTGGATCAAGCACTGCAACAAATGTTGAAGGCAGGGCTGATCACCTTAAGGGCTCCTCTTCGGAATCCGAACACTTCTGCACCCAACTATCATCCCAACGATAGGTGCGCATATCATTCAGATAGCCCGGGGCATACTACAGACAATTGCTGGCCTCTCAAGAATAAGATTCAAGATATGATCGACGCTGGAGAGATTCAGTTTGAAGTGCCAGAGACTCCGAACACAATCACTGCTCCGTTGCCCAATCATTGAGGCCTTTTGTTTGTTTGAATTTTTGAGCTGTACTTTTCTTTGCTTATACAAACGATCAATGTCATAGCAAACTCTTTTATTCTATTAATGCATTGCATATGTCTGTTTTGGAAATTAATACAATTATTTTCATTATGTTCAAATATCTTTTCATATTTTTTCTGATGTCAACTCTGGATCTAAAATTCTAAGCCTCTTGAGGGAGGATGACGAAAACGATATCATGATCTACAGTAAGCTTTTGAACAGACCCCGCTGATGAGGTACAGGCATTGTTTCAATTCCTAAACACTGGAGTTATAAGGATGATAATCCCTCGTCAACCCCTCTGAGCCAAAGAAGTAGGAGTTTTTCTTTTCAAAATTTAAAACCCTTAATCATAACCTGGGGCAGGGTAGTTCTCTCAGTTGATCCAAGTGCATAACGAATGGCACCAAAGAAGTCCTTACAAAATGACAAAAGACAGTGATGGTTCCGAACAATCAATAAAGAAAGGCAGTCATTACCCAAAAAAAAAAAAAAAAAAAAAAAAGCCCATTAAGTCAAAACCCATGAAAGGGACTTATAAAACTGGGGCATCCCGCTGACTGTAATTCCAAAAAGGGAAACAGTTCAGGCAAAAAAAAAAAGAAAGGGATAACAAAAATCAAGAAAGAGGTCTTACAAACCCTCAGCAAAAAAGGAGATGACTGCCTATTCAAAATAAATCATCAATATCTGAACCATCATTGGAACATCAGGACAAAAAACTCAAAAAAAGGTCTAACACACAATCAACTGAGTTTAGGTTTGGAGAACATCACGAAGAGTGGGTGGGTACAAATAATTTGAGCCTTTATCCTTTGTTTCTTAAACCGTGAACCAGGCCACGTTATAAACCTCAAAAGTCCTAGCTGAAGCATGGGTTAGTTCGAAAGCATACTGTTACGAAGGTATCCTGACTCCTTAAGGCTACGGTAAATACAGAGTTGACATCATGTTTTACAAACAATCATTTGTTTTATGAAAAAGAATGCATTTTCAAAATCCTTGAGACAGGCATAAGCTTTGCATTTTTAACATAACTTTGTTTGCATATGACTTTTTGTTTGAACAGCCTAGCAATTCGCATGACGAAAGTCTAATAAACAAGAGTATCTCCAATCAAGGGGCATGGCATGACTATTGTCCATCATCTGGGGTAGTTAGGTCAAGATCCAGAGAATCTCCCAAAAGGCCAAAAAGCCTGGGGCGAATCTCTGCCTGAATCACTTGGGGCACTCCAGCAACAAATCTTGCATGACTAAACATCTTCTGGTAACATGGAAACACAAGCAGCCAGGGGCACCTCCCTACATCCTGAGAGCATGGACATAGTCGGAAAAATACTACGCAAAATCAAAGACCCGCTAGGTTGACACACCTAGGCAAAAATAAGGGCTTCCCGGCGAACCAAAAGGGTTCGGGCAAAATGAAGGGATGAAATGGAAAAAAAATCTGTACACCCAACAAGTCGAAAACCTGAAAAGGCGGCTTGAGCAAAAATGGGTATCCCGGTGGACTGAAAACCCGAAAGGGCGGTCCAGGCAAAAATTAGGGATTAAAGCGTATGATTATGTCCTGTTGTCCTGCTATCTGTCTACCAGAAGAAGGTTTGTCCGCCAACAACTATCAGCACCCCACAAGAAACAGGGGCAATAAAGAGTGGTCTAAGCAATCTGGTCGTTCTGTCCTCCAGGGTATCAAGGTAGGTTCCGTTGAAGAACATAACCAATGCAGTTCAAAACTCCCCCAGGAGAGTCCAACCCAGCTTCCCCAGGAAAGTTGGGATACATCTCCCCAAGCAATAAGCTTATCCCCAGTAGATTCTGGAAGCTTATCCCCTCCCAAGGCACGAACGCATCGCCCGGCTTGATTTAAAGAGTTATTTCCTTAACAGGATATAACTGGGTTATCCTCAGCCAAAAGCCACGGAAAGAGCGTCGTCGACAGAATCTTCTTATCCCCAGCGAAGTCCAGTCATACTTCCAATACAGCAAGGTATCCTCAGCGAGTCATCCTCAACAATTCAGCAAAAGCATCTCCCCACAGAGTATTTCTTCCCAACATGGTCGCTAGAATATCTTTTTCTCCCCGCAGAATCCTCCATTCGCCAAGTTTATTCCCCAACGGAGTTATCTTCGTCTATTGGAATTCTTGCAACTATTCTTCAACATCAGCCCAGGATACGACTTCCCGGCACCCGTCAAGGATTTATTTTCTTAGACAAACATACATTCATAAAACGTCACATACATCATTATAGCATGCATATGCATCATACTACCCGAATCTCATTGATTTTGAAGACATACGGTTCATGCATCATGATTTTGCATCCAATTATGTCTCGCCTTTTCAGGAAAAAGATCAATACAAAAATGACTACTATCAACTATCGCAATTCATTCTAGATATAGTTTCAGATGTAAACCCAACGGTGGTGACGTTCTGATGCTGCTTCCAGATTCCCTTCTAGATATAGTTTCAGATGTAAACCCAGCGGTGGTGACGTTCTGATACTGCTTCCAGATTCCCTTCTAGATATAGTTTCAGATGTAAACCCAGCGATGGTGACGTTCTGATACTGCTTCCAGAATTCCTTCTAGATATAGTTTCAGATGTAAACCCAGCGATGGTGACGTTCTGATACTGCTTCCAGATTCCCTTCTAGATATAGTTTCAGATGTAAACCCAACGATGGTGACGTTCTGATACTGCTTCCAGAATTCCTTCTAGATATAGTTTCAGATGTAAACCCAGACATGGTGACGTTCTGATGCTGCTTCCAGAATTCCTTCTAGATATAGTTTCAGATATGATCCAGAGATGGTGACGTTCTGATGCTGCTTCCAGATTCCCTTCCAGATATAGTTTCAGATGTAAACCAGATATGGTGACGTTCTGATACTTCTTCCAGAAGACCTTTTTAGATGTTTCCCTCTCCGACGATGAGTGTGAGGTGATATTCTCCCTATGGTTCCCTCTCCAGCGGTGTGTGAGGTAGTAATCCCCTTTTTAGATGTTTCCCTCTCCGACGATGAGTGTGAGGTGATATTCTCCCTATGGTTCCCTCTCCAGCGGTGTGTGAGGTAGTAATCCCTTTTTCAGATGTTTCCCTCTCCGACGATGAGTGTGAGGTGATATTCTCCCTATGGTTCCCTCTCCAGCGGTATGTGAGGTAGTAATCCCTTTTTCAGATGTTTCCCTCTCCGACGTTGAGTGAGGTGATCATTCCTTTCAAATTATAATTGGCTATGGTTCTCTGCCCAATACTGCGAAGATAATAATTCCCATCAAGATTTTTCTCAACAAGCGTTGTTGAGATTAAAGTCACCCAAGGTTTTCTTATCATTCATGCTAAGGCAGTAACCATTCCTGGTTCATTCATCAGCGTTCGAAGCTCCAGACTCAGCTCCTGTAACCAGTCAGGACACATCTATACCAAGCATCTAAAATCAGCTCCTGCAACGTGTCAGGTACTCATTTTTTCTTTTGCAGGTATGCAGGTTCTAGCTAAAGAATCTCCTACGCGATCAACATCCAGATGGCATCTATAAGCCCATCATCCTATCCAGCAATCTCTAAATGGCATCTATAAGCCCATTCCACCATCACTGCCACTATGTGAGCGCAAATTTCTGGGCACTCTAGTGTCCAATCATCTTTTACCATCGGATTACGAAAGGCACATCAGCCAATCTGCATCCTCAGGTCTAAGAAGATTGAACAGGGGCAACTGTTGTACCCCAAAATTTGCCCTCCCATATTCTTCAAGAAATTGCCAAGCCAAGTCACAAAATTCTCCAAGGGTTGTGCAGCTCAACTGTCTCCTATACAGTCAAAACTAGGGTTTGGGTTCTGACCAAGAAAAGGAAGTTTTCAAAGGCCCAATCAAGTCTCATATGCCTACAAAGATGGTCAAGTATCCTCATATCAAGTTTCAAGGCATTCAGCTCAAAATTGCACAGTCAAAACCCTAGATTGCACTACAGTCAACTGTAGGGGCAAAATGGTCATTTGACAGTCAAAAGTTCAAATTTTTGGTCAACATATCATTTTGAAGCCACAAATATCATTTGATCAATGCTTGATCATGATTCTCAAAATTTGGCTCAGAAATCATCAAAGATGCAAAAGTTGCTATATTTGGACAGTTGGAAAAGTCAACTGAAATTGACCAGGGCATAACTTTCACATGGATTATCAGAAAAATTCCATCCAAAGCTCATTTTGAAGAGAAAGACATTTCCTACAATTCATCTTCATGTTCCAAGTCCAAGAAATGCTCTTACAAAAAGTTATCAATTTCAACATTATAGGTCATTTTCAAAAGTCAACAAAAAGGGACTTTAAGTCAAAGGCCATAACTTGAGATTGGTAAATCAAAATGACATGGGACCAAAGGCATTGGTTAAAGGACTCAAAGACCTTTCCAAAATGTCCAAGAACATGTGGAAAGCTTAAATATTGAGCAAGTTATGCCTTGTGGAAGTTGGGAAATTTTTGGAAATTTTTGAAAGTCAACTTTGATCCAAATGACCTAAAAATGCAAATGGGCCCATTTTTCTTCCAAGTTTCTTCATGCCAAGCCTATGCACGACCATTAGGCCCAAAAGGAAGTTTTTCTCCATTTTTATTTATTTATTTGGATTATTTATCATTTATAATTCATTTAATTAAATAAAATGCACAAAAAATACAAACCTAATGAAAACAAATCTTTTTATGTAGGTTTGGACTCAATATTTCGTGTAAATACTAAAGGGGAAAGATTTGAAGCTGATTGGCATGATTGAGAGCAAAATGCACATGGAAAAGATTTGAAAAAATCTTAAGAAAATCAAATATTGAAAACTATCAATGCCATGGATTTTGTGCAATTTTATTGACCTAATGCCTTCACTATATGATCAGGAATGCAAACCTAATGCCTTTACACTCTAAGCTGCGCTGAAAACTCCTTTGCAAACTTGATTTTTTTTCTCCATAAAACACAAAACTGATTTCAAGGTTACAAGTGGTTTTAAGCCCTAATTCTTATACCAAAAGCTTGCTCGTGGACTCCTGATCATATTCCAATCACAAACGACAAGCAAAGCTTCAAGAATCGGTATCAAGAACTCAGACTGTATCTCAAAATTCTTGAAATCGCATAGCATAATTCAAGCATCTTTTTGCATTTTTCTTTATTGATTCATGTTTATCATAATGTTTTGAAGCTAACTGGTATGTTTAATTGAGTTTTTCTGTGCCATACAAGATTATGCCATGATCGAACATTAGGGTTTCTGGAGCTTCAAAATTAGGGGTTCTTACTAGAGGAAAAATTGGGATCTCTAACCACCATCATTCAAACCGGTGCATTGAGACGAAAGCAATGGAACCCTCGCGCTCAATTTATGAGCGTTAGGGACCTAATCGCTATTTTCTTGAAACCAGCTTTAGACCACGCCCAGAAAACCGTTTCCATAGGCTTGTGTTTTCAGAAAAAATAAAAAGAGAACGAAGACGATGATGCGTTGGCAAGCATTGGTTGGATCTTTTAAATTTTCGCGCGTTTGATCATTAATGCATTCGTTCTTGCTTTTTGTTATTTTTGTGTTATTAATATATCAAACAGGTTAAGTGGCACAGATGGCAAGCGCTTATTGTTTCAACCTCCATGACCTGGGTTCGAGTCCCAGGTCTGAGTAATTTCCATATTCTTTTTCCATTAGTAATTACATGCAGGCATAACGTTAAGACTCACCATGCACGTTCAAGGATCAACATACACGCGTCCAGTTCCATCAATCAAAAGGTCAAGATTCAAGGAACACCATGTACCATAGTCAGACGTGTCATAGGCTTGCACAAAAGTCAACGAGTTCAAGGTTAATTGGGCCAGAATTCTAAGGCCTGTACCTCCTAAATTGGGACTACACCCCACTCTGGTTTGCAATTTCTTTTACTTATTTTTATTTTATTATTAATCATTATGTTATTTGTTTTATTGCTTTAATTTAATTAAATATTTTTTACAATACATAAAAAATACAGAAAATTCAGAAAAGACAAAAATATGGTATATATTTATTTTAATTATTTTTCATAAAAAAAAAACTTGCATGTGAATTAGTTAATTTAAATTAGGGTTTATTGTTAATTCTTTTCATAATAAATATAAAAAATGTAGAATTAGGTTAATTAACAATTTTGATTCTTTTTCATATTTTCCCTTTTTACAGTAATAATTATTTATTTATTTCTCTTTTTTTTTTTATAATTAAATGTATATAAATAACGTAGATTTAAATTAGGTTAAAAATTCAATCTTTTTTCTTAATAGCTTAAAAAACATTAGAATTAGGGTTTGACGCTTCCTTTTTTAATTTCAATAAATTCTTTTTCTTTTAAATCTAAAAAAACACAAAATACCAAAAACATTTAATTTTTTAATTCTCATTAACTTTTAATATTTTGCAAAAGGGTCCAACGCCCGTCGCTTTAATTATTTTGTTTCGCGCATTTTACTTTATCGTTTATTATAATTATGTAATTCTCCCAAAGCATTGTAATTTTTAATTTCTCGCACTTTCACTTTATTTTGCTTCATTTACTTTCCGCTAAATCGGGTCCGGTTTAATTTTGGCGATGTGGACCCGCGCCTTTGTAATAGTCGTAGATTTATTTTTCTCGCAAACTTTATAACTGTTAAATATGCATGCAAGAATGAATGGCCCTAATTAAAATCAAGCGTGGAACACAACAAACATGACAAGACAAATAACTGAAACATGACACACAATTCGCACACACACCACCTCTAGGGTACGCCTCACTGTTGCCTTGCCTCGAAAGGTGATCATCGAGTAGAGGATGTCTTAGTAAGTCCTCATGATCCGGGAACCTGGCATGAGGGTAGCTTCTAAGGTGTCTTCCCATTGCTCTGGTGATCACCATGTCCCGAACCTCGAATTGACCCGAACACCTCCAACGGTGGTGCTACCTACCTCTCAATGGTGGGATGGCACTACTTTAAAGGACATTTACACAGACGAATTCCTTAGGGTAGGTAGACAACTCGTAGATACTTGCTCTAATTTCAAACAAATCAAAACATCTTTTCACCAACACATTTTCAAGAGCTTTCAAAGCAAATTTTTCAAACACTCTGACGTACGAGTCGAACTGAAATTTTTCAAAGAAACTTTTTTAAACCCACATTGAAAAGCAAACAAACCATTTTGAAAACACAATGAGCAAGTATCTAAGAGCCCATGGATAACCATGGATAGAAAGGGTGCTAACACCTTCCCTTTCTATAACTTACCTCCCGAACCGAGAGCAATCTCTTTAAGGAATTTTTCTGTGCTTTTGTCCTTTCCATTTGGAGAAAATAAAAGACGGTGGCGACTCTTGCTTCCGCGACATTTCGCGAACCAGCGTTAAACAGTCAGTTCCAGATCCACCGATCACACCTGGTAATCAAGCGCATCATTCTTCCTCAAAGTGATCCCAGGGGCAAATGGACCCCTACGTACGAAGGGCCATTTGTGGTTAAACATATCTTCTCAAAAGGAGCCATGATTCTAACCACCATGGATGGTGACGACCTTCCTCACCCCGCCAATGCAGACATAGTAAAAAGATACTACCCGTGATCAAAGACCCGCTAGGTCGACTGGCCTAGGAAAAAATAAGGGCTTCCCGGCGAACCAAAAGGGTTCGGCCAAAAATAAGGGATGAAATGAAAAAATCTGTACACCCGGCAAGTCGAAAACTTGAAAAGGCGGCTTGGGCAAAAATGGGTATCCCGGTGGACTGAAAACCCGAAAGGGCGGTCCAGGCAAAAGTTAGGGATAAAGCGTAATACTATGTCTCATTGGATCACCTTGCATCCAGAATTCGACATCAATTATCGGGCTCAGACGACATCGATCAATCAACTTCATCTTCAACTAAGCAGCAAAGGGATGAGACGCTTGAAGACATAAAGGCGATAGAAGAGTTAGAACCCAGTGGGATTATTTTCACATAGCTGTTTTGTTTCCTTTTCACAAAATTGTATAAACTCTATTTTGCTCGGCGGCGTTCTCTTACTAGGACGTCAGCCTCTTGTACAAAAACGCCTATTTACAGGAAAATTTCAAAATCAATACAAGTTCAATTTTTCAGACAAATTATCCATTGTTTTTCCTTTTTCTGTTTTGTTTTGCGAAGAACGTCCAATATTCATTTTTGATATATGCATTTGACATTAATTGCTAATCATGAATATTTTCATGCGAAACAAAGGATTAATTACAGATGACATCAGAAACAGGGGCAATTTAGAATTGTCTAAGCAATCTAGTTGCTCTGTCCACCGAGGTACCAAGGTAAGTTCAGCTGAAAAATTTGACCAAAATACCTTCACTCCCCACAGAGTAAGACCAGATATCAACAATACTCTCCCCAGGCAGAGTTAGTCTCCCATCAGCCCTGAAAAGGCACAATATTCCCCTAGCAAGTCGGCGATACTCTCCCCAAGCAGAGTTAGTCTACTGTCAGCCTTAAGGAAGTTGGGTATCCCCGGAAGATCTCAATATTCCCCAACGGAGTATGCAAATGTTCCTCAACAGGCATCCCCGACAGTCTTAATATAAGATTGTTCCCCGGTGGAATACCAGACACCCCAGTGGAGCCATTCCTCCAGCGCATTTCAAAAGTTTCCCTAGGAGAGTGGAATCCATGTCCCCAGTAGGTTCTAAAGCTTATCCCCAGTAGATTCTGGAAGCTTACCCCCTGTAGAGTACGAACGCCTCTCCCCAACTTTATTCAGAGGTTATTTCCCCACCAGGGTATAACTGGGTTATCCTCAGCTAATTACCACGGAAAGATCGTCCTCGGCAAAGTTCTTCCTATTCCCCAGCGGAGTTCATCAAATTCCCCGTCAAGCTTATCAACGGTATCCCCAACGGAGTTCTCATCAAAACCTCAGCGAAGTATCTCTTCCCACAGAGCAATTCCCCGCAGAGTAATCTCTCCAACAAGTTTATTCCCCAACGGAGTCCTCTTCTCCTACCGGTTTATTCTTGCAACCATCATCCCCAGCGGAAAAGAAGAACTCAACTCTTCAACATCAGCCCAGGATTCAACAAAGTTCCCGGCACTCGTCAAGGATTTATTTTCCTAGACAAAAATACATTCATAGACATCTCACATTTCATACGCCCTGCTTACATACATGATAAAGTGCATACAACACTATCTCATTTTGAGCATCATGACATCATGCATTTCATACATCATGACATTGCATACAACTAATGTCTTGCCTTTTCAGGAAAAGGTCAATCCAAAGATGATTGCTATCAACTATCGCAATTCCAGATTCGATTCCTGTATCTAGCCAGGGAACATCTGTGAGTGATTGATTGTAGATTCGATACCTGTATCTAGCCAGGGCATATCTGCATGAATAGTTTGAAGATTAACCCCTGTAACAGGCCAGGAAATTATCTTTCATTCTCAGGTCAGAGGTTTACACCTGTATCCAGCCAGGAAAGCTATCTCTACCAACCTTTTGCAAATTCCAGATTCGATACCTGTATCCAGCCAGGGCACATCTGTAGACGACTAATTCCAGATTGAAATTCTGGCAGCAGATACTCAATGTCACAGTGAATGTTATGACACCGTATCTGACTTTCTATAAGACAGTAAATAAAAACAGTAAAGAACACAGTCAATTGTTTACCCAGTTCAGTGTGAAACAACACCTACTCTGGGGGCTACCAAGCCAGGGAGGAAATCCACTATAAGAGATATTAATTCAGGAATAAACCAACCAGTTTATCTCCTTCACTTAAGACCTACCCAATGCAACTTCAATCTAAGTTCAACTTAAACCTGAGTTCCTACTCACTCCCCCTCAATCACAGCAGTGATACTTAAAACAGTTGACTAATGAAATAATGAAGACACTCTTCAGAACATACACTTGATTATGCTTCACAGCTTTTTAATCAAGTAACACAAACACTCGTGCTTCACAGCTTTGAGTGATACATAAACCTAACTTGAATTTGCTTCAAAGCTTTAGTCAAGAGACACAAAACACTCTTGCTTCAAAGCTTTGAGTGATACAAAAACCCTTACAATCAAAACCTATTCCAAGTCACTTATCACAATGATACTTGCTTGGGTTACAGAAGTTAAAACTATACAGCTCCTAATTGATCTTCAGTCAAAAAGTTACCCTGCAACCAGCATTCCTGTTGAATATATATGCAGCTGTTTCTTCAGTTAGGGTTTCCACAGAAAGCTAGGGTTAATTAGGTTTAACCTTAAGACTTGGTCACAAGACTTTATCAACCAGATTAGGGTTGAGCTAGGTTAACCCAAAGTCCACGTGAGATTCTGTTCTGGAAGGAATGAGCCATCTTCTTGAAAAATCTCAGAATTAACCAAACTGCATATCTGTTAGATCAGTACATGATGTCTTAACATTTGTTATGACATCAGAATTCCTGTTTACTGATTTTGGTAGAAGGTAATAAATGTGATCATTGCAAAATACTCAGATACACACTCATAAACAATAGCTACTGTATGCCATATTTTTTCTGCATAAAGTACCTAATAATCCAGAATGTTATGACATCAATCATGACATTTACACACCTGGTTTTACCAAAAATACATGCCAATAACTAAACACTTACAAACTCCCCCTTTGGCCGATTTTTGGCTAAAACCCCTAAGCAATCAGAGAATATAGAGCAGCAGAAAGAATATGCCTGCAGAAAAAAATATGATGTCTACCAAGTAATTAACACAAAATATCTCCCCCTCTTTAGCCACAAATAGGGCAAAGATACATGTACTTATATGTTATACAGTCATCAACAAATAAAATCTGAAAACACTTGCATCAACAGGAACCAGCATCAGGCTTGTCAACTCCACCAAACTTTAAGCACTGTCACCTTCAGAGGAGCTACTTTCTTCAGCATTGAGCTGATCTTCAGCAGCACCCTCTTCCCTTCTGTTTCCTTCAGTCTCCTCATGTTCTAATTTGGCAATTAGGTTTTCTAGAGTCTTTTTCCTTGTCTCCAGCTCTTTGCAGGTCTCTTTCAATACAGCTATAACATCAGATGTCTTGGACTGAGTTTTTACAGATGATGTCTCAGTTGATGTTATGACAATGTCAGGAACATGAGATCCCTGAAATAGCTTGTAGTGTAACCCAAGAGCAGGAGCTCTTTTGCAAGCAGTGTCTCTTTCCACCAGGATATCAGGGTACTGAGCAAGGATGATTCCACATAGGAGGGAGGGAAAGGCAATTGGGCCTTTAACAGCATAGCTACCAGCATGTTTTAAAGTTTGATCAAAAATATACCTGCCATAGTCAAATTCAGTCTTGGTTCCAACAGCATAAATGAATCTCCCCAATCCAGTGGAGATGGTTGATTTATGGTTGGTAGGGACCCAGTTGGCTGCACCAATCTTGTGCAGGATGGCAAATTTCATGCTTAGTTTGCTGGCATTCAGCTTGCCTTTTAAGGGCCAACACTTGACTTGTTTTGCTGTGATGGTTTGGAAAACTTCATTATCAGTGACTTCTAGTTCAGGGCAAGCCTCATTTGATCTTCCAAGAAATTTGTTAATTTCAGATGGAGAGAAATTAACCCTTCTTCCTCTCACATAGACACATTCAAAGTCAGCTGACCTTCCATCAGCACATTCATCAGACAAATTCACTATGAATTCTTTGACCAGATTTTCATAGCATTTGGTAAATTTTACCACAGTCTTCATTAGTCCAGCAGCTTTGATCAGGTCCATGATTTCCTTGCAATCCATGGCACCATTGTTTAGTTATCTTTCCAAGGCTATTCTCTTCAAGCAAACATACTTCCATCTGTTGGCATTTTCAGGGTGGTGAAATGAAATGTTGTTAGTGGGGACTTCAGGAACTCTATCCATTTTGCTGGAAGGGAGTTTCCTTCTGAGAGGAATGTCTTCAGCATCAATTTCAAATTCTGATTCCTCATCAGAATCAGAAGGCTCAGGTTCTTTTCTCTTCTTTGTTATTGGTTGTCTCGCAGGCTTTGAGAGACTCCCAGTATGCACTTGGGCTTTCACCTTCCCTTTGGACAGTCCAGTCTTCATAGTTTCTACACCAGTCTTGCCTTCAGACCTGGTTTTCTTATCAGCAGGTTTCTCTTTGGTCAGACATTTTGCAGCATCCTGATTACCCTTTCTGTTCATCATTCTCCTAGCTATGCTAGGGTTGATATTTGCAATTAGGTCATTGTCTGAGTATTCCTCATCCACATCAATAACAGGTGGTTCAACATTCTTCTCTGAAGGGTTCTGAATATCATCAAGGTTTTCAGA
Source organism: Vicia faba (assembly GCA_948472305.1). NCBI lineage: Eukaryota > Viridiplantae > Streptophyta > Magnoliopsida > Fabales > Fabaceae > Vicia > Vicia faba. Next base: position 86,545,842 of record OX451738.1, on the reverse strand, counting down.
TGATTTCTGAATGTTGTCATTTGGTGTCTCAACATTCTCAGAGACATCTGGATTTGCTTCAACATTTGGGCTTGCTGATTCTTGATTTAATGGAACAGAGATCCCCGGTACAGAGTGGTTCTCACTCATTATTCTTGTAACAAGCCTAGCTATTGCTTGGTGTACATAAGCTGATCCTTCCCTATTTGGTACAGAAGATGAAGGTTGAGAGGGATTACCGGATGAAGTAGCTTGAGACCTTCCTGCATGCCTTGTTCTCAGCTTTTTGACCTTGGAGGGGTTAGTTGCCATTTCTCTAAGAGGAGTAATCTCCAAGACTTCAGAATCCATGCATGAGGTGATTGCCCGAGAATCTTGATCAGATGATGAAGATGAAATGGTCGTCTTGGATGAGGATGATGTTTGAGACATTTTGATTGACTTAGAAAACCAGTAGCAACTAGAGAGAAAACTTTGATTGAGAGAAAGGGATTTGTTGCAAAGTCGAGAGAGGAAGGAGGCAAATGAGTGTCTATTCAACTTCTTAATAATTTTGAAAGAATTGGGAAAACATATGATTAACCCACTCAAAATAGACTTAACAAAAATAACTCCTTCAACCCTTGTTTTAAGAAAAATTAATTGCTACAATTTCTCATGTTGGCAAATACCCAACTTGCCCCTCAAGTTTTTAAATTGATTTGCATCAAGTGCCTTGGTAAAAATGTCAGCTAGATGTAGCTCAGTGGCAACATGTTCCAGATTAATTGTTTTCTCCTCTACAAGGTCTCTGATTAAGTGATGTATAATGTCAATGTGCTTGGTCCTGCTATGCTGGATAGGGTTCTTGGAAATGTTGATTGTACTCAGATTGTCACAGTATAATGTCATAACATCTTGTGTGACATTATACTCAGTGAGCATCTGTGTCATCCAGATAATTTGAGAACAACTACTACCAGCTGCAATGTATTCAGCTTCAGCACAAAAATGGAAAGGAAGTATTTTGGCATGTATCATAGCTCTGGCAGATTCCTGTATGGTCCTATTTTTCTTCTCCTCAACTCCATTTTGTTGAGGAGTTATAGGAGAAGAGAATTCATGACTAATTCCTTCTGAGGAACAGAAATCATTAAGCTTATTGTTTTCAAATTCCTTGCCATGATCACTTCTGATTCTGACAATACACCCTTCTTTTTCTCTTTGAATTCTTTTGCACGGTTCTTTAAAAACTTCAAACACATCAGATTTTTCCCTAATGAAGTTAATCCAGGTGATTCTGGAAAAGTCATCTACCACAACATAGGCATATCTCTTTCCACCAAGACTTTCCACCTGCATTGGTCCCATATGAAGAAGTTCTAGAACCTTAGAGGTGGTCAGATGTCTTGACTTTGGATGTGACATCCTAGTCTGCTTACCAACCTGACATTCACCATAAACTCTCCCTTCATCAATTTGCAGTCTTGGAATCCCTTTGACTGACTTCATGGAGATACTCCTTTTCATTCCTCTTAGATGAAGATGGTCAAGTTTTTGGTGCCACAGTTTCACCTCTTTTTCTTCTTTGGCAATAGAACACACAGTGGAGTAATTAGTGTTCTCAGGCTCCCCACAAGTAACCGTTGTCTTTAGATCTGACTCCTTTCATTACAACCTCTTGTTTTTCATTAGTTACAAGACATTCAGATTTTGAGAAGTTGACCTTGAATCCTAGATCACATAATTGACTGATACTAATGAGATTAGCAGTCAACCCTTTTACCAATAGTACTTCATTCAGATTTGGAACTCCAGGGCAGTCCAAATTACCAACTCCTTTGATTTCACCTCTAGCACCATCTCCAAAGGTCACATAACTAGTGGTGTGAGGTTTAACATTATTGAGAAGGTTCTTGATTCCAGTCATGTGCTTAGAACACCCACTGTCAAAGTACCAGTTTTCCTTTGCAGAGACTCTCAGGGAAGTGTGGGCTATCAGGGCAGTAGCCTTTTTCTTCCATTGAGGAGTATGTGGTACCCTGTTAGACTTAGGTTTGACACCTGGGTTCTGATTAGGGTATCCATACAATCTGAAGCAGAAAGGCTTTATGTGACCAAACCTCCCACAATGATGACATCTCCATCTTTGATACTTTTTCTTCATATTTCTCTGTTCCCGATGTTGAGTGTTATGTTGTGACATCTGCTTTGACCTTTGTTTATCAGACCTGGTCTTCTTGTCTGCACAGATTTCTTTGCTGCCACAAATCCTAGACCAGACTTGTTTCCCACATTTTATTCAACCTGAAGGATTTCTTCCAATTTGTCAGTTCCATTTGTCAGCATCTTGACAGATTTGGTCATCTGGTTCAGTTTTGAGTTCAGCATTTGAACTTCCCCTTCTAGATGACTTATAGTTTCAAGGTCTGCCATTCTTTCAGCCTCCAACTTTATGATGAGTTTTGTTTGTCTCTCATTTTGCACACAGACTTCAGCACTTCTGATACACAATTTCTTGTAAGTATCAGCCAGTTCTTCAAATGTCACTTCCTCATCACTAGTGTCACTTTCATAGGTACAAACACCAGTTAGTGCAGTAACTAGTTTGGCAGATTCTTCTTTAGAATTACTTTCTGAATCACAGTCAGACCAGGTAGCAGTCATTCCTTTCTTTTGTTTCTTAAGAAAGGTAGGACATTCAGCTCGAATATGCCCATATCCTTCACAGCCATGGCATTGAATTCCTCTGCCTTGATTTCCCTTCTCTTCAGACCTTGGTCTTCTGCTGGAGTCATAAGATCTGTTAATGTCAGAGGGGATGTTCTCAATATTTGACCTTGACTTTGGATCCATTCTATAGATGAGTTTGTTGAATTGTCTTCCAAGCATGGCTATAGCTTCTGAAATATTTTCTTCTTCATCCTCCTTGTTTTTATCTTCAGAGTTGGATACAAGTGTTATGCTCTTGTTTTTCTTGTCAACATTGTCACTGATCCCCATCTCAAAAGTCTGAAGAGACCCAATGAGTTCATCCACCTTTAACTTGCTGATATCCTGGGCTTCCTCTATAGCAGTTACCTTCATTGCAAATCTTTTAGGCAGGGATCTGAGAATCTTTCTCACCAGTTTTTCTTCAGACATCTTTTCTCCCAATGCTCTTGAGGTGTTGGCAATCTCTAAGATGTTCATGTGAAACTCATGAATGGTTTCATCTTCCTTCATCCTTAGGTTCTCAAACTTGGTAGTCAGCATCTGAAGCCTTGACATTTTTACTTTGGATGTGCCCTCATGGTTAGTTTTGAGAGTGTCCCACACTTTATTGGCCAGTTCACATTGATGTACTAGCCTGAATATGTTTCTATCAATTCCATTGAACAAGGCATTTAAAGCTTTGGAATTACCCAGGGCTAACTCATCTTCTTCTTTGCTCCATTCTTCCTCAGGCTTCAGACTGATTGTCCCATCTTTCTCAGTTATGGTGGGATGGTTCCATCCTTTATCAGCAGCTCTCCAAGCCTTTTTGTCCAGTGATTTTAAGAAGGCAATCATACGACGTTTCCAGTAGTCATAATTTGTTCCATCCAGAATGGGTGGTCTATTTCCAAAAACTCCTTCTTTGACCATAGTGCCAGAAAGTGATATCCCTAGATCTCACCCAATAATACAGGCAGGGTGCCTGCTCTGATACCAATTGAAATTCTGGCAGAAGATACTCAATGTCACAGTGAATGTTATGACACCGTATCTGACTTTCTATAAGACAGTAAATAAAAACAATAAAGAACACAGTCAATTGTTTACCCAGTTTAGTGTGAAACAACACCTACTCTGAGGGATACCAAGCCAGGGAGGAAATCCACTATAAGAGATATTAATTCAGGAATAAACCAACCAGTTTATCTCCTTCACTTAAGACCTACCCAATGCAACTTCAATCTAAGTTCAACTTAAACCTGAGTTCCTACTCACTCCCCCTCAATCACAGCAGTGATACTTAAAACAATTGACTAATGAAATAATGAAGACACTCTTCAGAACATACACTTGATTATGCTTCACAGCTTTTTAATCAAGTAACACAAACACTCGTGCTTCACAGCTTTGAGTGATACATAAACCTAACTTGACTTTGCTTCAAAGCTTTAGTCAAGAGACACAAAACACTCTTGCTTCAAAGCTTTGAGTGATACAAAAACCCTTACAATCAAAACCTATTCCAAGTCACTTATCACAATGATACTTGATTGGATTACAGAAGTTAAAACTATACAGCTCCTAATTGATCTTCAGTCAAAAAGTTACCCTGCAACCAACATTCCTGTTGAATATATATGCAGCTGTTTCTTCAGTTAGGGTTTCCACAAAAAGCTAGGGTTAATTAGGTTTAACCTTAAGACTTGGTCACAAGACTTTATCAACCAGATTAGGGTTAAGCTAGGTTAACCCAAAGTCCACATGAGATTCTGTTCTGGAAGGAATGAGCCATCTTCCTGAAAAATCTCAGAATTAACCAAACTGCATATCTGTTAGATCAGTACAGGATGTCTTAACATTTGTTATGACATCAGAATTCCTGTTTACTGATTTTGGTAGAAGGCAATAAATGTGATCATTGCAAAATGCTCAGATACACACTCATAAATAGTAGCTACTGTATGCCATACTTTTTCTGCATAAAGTACCTAATAATCCAGAATGTTATGACATCAGTCATGACATTTACACACCTGGTTTTACCAAAAATACATGCCAATAACTAAACACTTACACAGATTCGATTCCTGTATCTAGCCAGGGCATATCTGTGAGTGATTCAATTGTGGATTCGATACCTGTATCTAGCCAGGGCACGTCTACATGAACAGTTTAGAGATTCGATACCTGTATCCAGCCAGGGCACGTCTGTAAATAACCTTTTAAAGTTCCAGATTTGATTCCTGTATCTAGCCACGGCACATCTGTGAGCAACTAATTATGGATTCGACTCCTGTATCTAGCCAGGGCATATCTGCATGAAGAGTTTGAAGATCAACACCTGTAACAGGCCAGGAAACATCTTCCTTTCTCAAAGTACGCAAGTTCTCGCTAAGGAATCTCTTACGCGATCAACACTTCCAAATGGCATCTATAAGCCCATTCCCGACAAGGTTCTGTCACGTCTCCAGATGGCATCTATAAGCCCATCCTCCTATCCACCATCTCTCCAAATGGCATCTATAAGCCCATTCCCGCCATCACATTGCTGATACTCCAGCATGCGAGTGCAAATTTCAGGGCACTCTAGTGTCCAATCTCCTTTTACCCTCGAGTCGCGAAAGGCAAACTTACCAATCTAACTCTTCAGGTTCAAGAAGATTGAACAGGGGCAACTGTTGTACCCCAAAAATTTCCCTCCCATTTCATCACTATTTTCTCACCACAAGACCCTTGGAGCTCAAGAACAAGTTAGGGTTTACTCTGCTCAAGACTCCTCCTTGCACTGTTGACCCAAATTAGGGTTTGAGTTGGCACAAAGATGTTTTGACCTAAAATGCCCAAGATGACTTTCATGCTTCATGTTGGACTCACAAGTTTATCCATACCAAGTTTCAAGCCTTGATTCCAATCTTTGCCCAGTCAATTGGACAGTTGACCTAGAAATCAGCTGTATTGGGGAAAAAGTCAACTGTGGTCAATTGACAGTCAAACCTCATGATTTTTGACCCACATCAACATTATGAACTCATATGGACCATTTGATCAAGTTTGGATCACAATTCCACAAGAAATTTGATCAGATCATCAAAAGGGCAAAATGGTCATTTTTAGGGTTTTGACTGCACAAAGGCAATTTTTGACTGTTTGGCCTAACCAATGGCAAAACAAGCTCACATATGGACTCAAGGACTCAATGGAATTGTCTTGAAATGTTCAACAAATTCAAAAGATCCCAAATGCACAAGATTGACAGATGAATTTTCCAGTCAACTGAGCCAAATTTGACTGTATACTGAAAAGTCAAACTTTGACTTTTTGGTCAAAATCAAGTGTCAAGATTCATTTTTCATCAAGACATGTCAAATTATGAAACTTGTTCATCAAGAAATCAAGAATTACAAATTAGGGTTTAAAATGAAGAAATTTCATAACTTAGAATTTTTCTAAGTTATGAAAATTCCTAATTTTTTCCTAACTTTATCGCATCTTTTCATCAAGATACATTTGGATTCAAACAAAACTCAAAACATGAAAGTTATAGTCCATTGCAAAAGCTACAACTTTGATTCACAAAGTTTCCTCAAAAGAAGCTTGTAGCTCAAGTTACAATTTTTGGAACAAGGGTGCAAAACATCCTTAACTTAGAAAAATTTTGACCTATTCTAGGCAGGATTTTTGCCCAACTTCATGGCCACTTTTCACATGCTTCCACTTGGAATTTCAACTTGCATTACAAAGATGGATTGTATTACACATTCCAAGCTTTCCAAATTGTCCAAGAAATTCTCAAACACCCTTGTGGTTAGGGAGAATCGATTTTGTCAATATGGACAAAAGTCACTTTGATTCATGGCCAAATGCATGTTCATAACTTGGGCATTTTTGAAATCAGCATGTGCAAGCTGCATTACAGGCCTCTAATCTCATTTACACTCAATAATTAAATACCAATCCATTGTGTTCTAGAATTATTTTGTGCATTTGGTCATTGCATGAAGAATTAAGCCTTAATTAGAAAAAGCAAGTTATCCATTTTTGTAAAGTTACACTTTATGTCAAGTTTACAATCCAAGAGGTACAATGCAAATCTCTGAGGCACAAAGGCATGGACATATCCCACTGATCAAGACTAACATTTGCAGCATACTTGAGGGGCCTAGAGGAGCTTGTAACAAAACTTGCCAATTTTTGCTTAAGAGAGAAGAAACTTGCATTTTAAAACACAACATTGAGTTCCTGTCAACACAAGCCTAAGCAAACTTATTGAACACTTTCCATACATCATAACTGAGCTAAAACACGAGCCAACCACCTCCAATACCTCCTTAAACACAGAAACACCATCTTGCTGCACAAAAATAGGGCATTCTGCACCTTGACTTGGCCAGCTCATTTCCATCGTGCATTTTCATCCAAACCACTTCATACACACTCCCTACCACTTATACAAACTATCCCAAGCATTGGACACGAACTGTAACATCCCTAACATCATTTGCCATTTTCACTTTTCTCTCTTGCAGGTTGACTTCTGTAGCTTGATTCAGCAAGATTCAAAGCAAGCTAAGCATAGAGGAAGCATCCCTGGACCTCAAGCAAGATGTACAAGTTCTCACATTGCACTGAAAGTACCTCCATTGTCATACACGAATCAAGCTGAACAGGTAAGTTTTTGAACTTCTATCTCTCTATCCAGGAATAGTTAGGTTTAAGTTTATGAAGAAAACATGTTCTAATCATAGCCCTGAAGCCATCCATATAGTTACTTTTCATTTATATTATGTGTGCTAAGAGTATTTTGAATCTGAACATCTGAAAAAAACTAGGTCAGGAATTGGGGGAGAAGAAATTCTCTCTCATTTCTGAGAGTTAGATCAAGTTCTTGGTATGCATGGATTCGTGATTTGATGCTTGACATTTTTTGTGTTATAAGTTTTGCTTGAAAGTCCAAGAATCAGGATGTTTGAATCAGCATGAGAAACGCGCGTTTTTTGAAACAAACTGGCTGGAGGTTGAAGAAGATAGACTTGGGCTGGGCCTGAGTTTTGTTTTCCTTTTTGCACCACTTTATTTCACATACACCCCCTGGCCCATTACATGATATATTTGTCATTTTTGACTTTTTCTTTTTGATTCTGATTTGTTATTTTTTTGTTAAAATATAAAAAATATAAAAAATATTTTTTCACCATTTTTTTCATTTTATTTGGATTTTATTTGTTTTATTTTGAACTTGTACATAAATAAATAAAATACCTTTTTTATTCAAAATACAAAAATAATACAAAATACATTCTTATTTTCTGATTTTTATTTTATTTTATCCTTTGAAAATATTTTCTAAAAATATACTTTTTTTTGTAAATATTAAATATTTTATTTTTGTATATATTTAATATATTTAGAAAATAACATCAATACTTATATATTTATTAGAATTTTAGGATAAAAAACATAAAAATAATACATTTTTATTTTTATTAATATTTAACCTCAAAAATACTTTTTTACAATATACTTTCTTTTTATTTATTTTTTTGTACATAATTAATAAATGTTGTATATAAATAATAAATACCTTTTATTTACAAAATTAGGGTTTTGCCCTAAACATGAAAAATATCCAAAATTATTCATTTTTATTTTTGTTTATTTGTCACATGGAAAATACCTTTTTACATACATTTGAAAATCATTTTTGCATCTTGCATATTTATTTTATTTTATTTAATTATTGTGCAATTAAATAATTTGAGTATTCAATTTGGATGTAATAGTTTAGATTTAATTTTTCTTGCTAAATATCCCCATTTGAACATTTGTACCCCCCATCCCATAATTATGTTGTAATAGTTTAGGACTTTAAATTCCGCACTTTAAAGCTTTCTAACTATGCCATGATAGACTTAGGGTTTTGTATGCAAAAATCAACCAAAAATAGCTTGACCTAATTCAAGATAAAAAAGCATGAAAATGGACAACACCAATCACACTTGCACCCCTAGGGTTACTCCACTTGTTACCTTCAATAATGAGCCATGTTGCATGTTAGGTGTCTTTGGCAAAACCAAACAATTCAAATGATTATAGTCTCTCGATGACGCTTTCGAAAGTTGCCTAAAAATGATCAAGTCCCTTAAAGGAAAAATTGCCCAAAGATACTTGGCACCATTGCAATCATGGTCTAAACGATGACCCGCGCCCGTCCCGTTCACATCCTAACACAAGATTGTCCACCAAATACAATGGTGGAACAAAATTTTTAAAAGGGTTAAAACATAGGAAAGATCTTTGAGAAATTTAGGAGTAGACAACTCTTGGTTACTTGCCAACTTGCAAAACAAAAACACTTGCCTATCTTTTCAAAACCACCTTCCACACACTTTCAAAACCACTTTCAAAAACATTGAAAACTTTTTTCAAAAGATAAGTACACCTTTGTATACATCCCAACATGGATCATTACAAAGGTTGCCACCACATTGGCCTCTTTTCAAAACATTTTCAAACCCACACACAAAGCACCATTTCAAACAATTGAAAATGCAAGGCAAGTGATCTAAGAAAGTAACTAAGAGCCCATGGATAACCATGGATATAAAGGGTGCTAATACCTTCCCTTTCTATAATCTACTCCCCGAACCCAAGAAAACATCTCAAAGGTTTTTGCTGTGCTTTTTAACCTTTCCTTAGGATAAAATAAATAGTCGGTGGCGACTCTTGCTCAACCGAAACATTTGCGAAAACAAACGTAAAACCTCCAGTCAGTTCTCCCACCGTATCACAACGGGAAAGTTCCTAAATCTCGACACCTCAGCTGAATTACGGACGAGTTCCTAAATCTCAGCAAAAATGTTTCCTCCGTTGAGTACGGACGGTCGAAATTCCTAAATATCAACAGAGATGACTCACCAGCAGAATAACAGACAACCAAAGCTCCTAAACTCTACTTCTCTCAACAGAGATCAACATTCCCCAGCAGAATCTTCCCCAACAACAGGTATACAAGCTCTCGCCAAGGAATCTCTTACGTGATCAACACTCCTTCAGATGGCATCTTTAAGCCCATCTCCCGTCAACAATCTCCAAATGGCATCTGTAAGCCCATTCCCGACATCACAAGACAACTACCATTTCATGCGAGTGCAAATTTCTGGGCACTCTAGTGTTCAATCATCTTCCACCTTCGGATCACGAAAGGCACGAAAGCCAATCTACATCCTCAGGTTTAAGAAGACTGAACAGGGGAAGCTGTTGTACCCCAAAATTTGCCCTCCCATATTCCTCAAAACATTTCCAGAATGACCTCCAAATTGCTCAAGGTAGTCCAAGGGTTGGCCAAACAAGCTCTCTCCTAAGGCAGTCTATCCCAAATTAGGGTTTCATGTGGAATCAAGATCCTTGAGTCCAAGTGACCCAAAGTGCTCAACATTGTCCTAATATGTTCTTAAGATCACCCATGTCAAGTTTCAAGCCTTGCAGAGGAAGTTTGCTCAGTCAATTGCTCAAAGGTCCAAAAATCGACTGTGCTAGGGCAAAAGTCAACTGTGGCCTACATACAGTAAAACTTCAAGATTTTTTGTCAACATTCTCATTTTGAAGTATATTTCATCATTTGATCAAGGGTTGATCATGATTCATCAAGGATTTCTCACAATTCATCAAGATTCAAAAGTTGCTAAATTAGGGTTTTGCAAGAAAAGTCAACTCAACTTTGACCAAGCATAACTTTCTCATAATTTGTGATAAATGACCCATACAAAGATAATTTTGAAGAGGATGGAATTACCTACAATCCATCTTCACACCCCAAGATCAAAATATGAACTCACAAGAAGTTATGAATTAGGACATTATAGGTCATTTTGAAAAGTCAACAAAAACACCTTTTTTGTCAAAGCTTTATACATGATCATGGAATATCAAATTGAGATGAGACAAAAAGGGTTGATTAGAGGACATCTCAATCTTTCTAAAAAGTCCAAGAACACCTCCAAAGAGTCAAAATTGAGGAAGTTATGCATTGTTGAAGTTGGACTTTTTTGCACAATTGCCAAAAGTCAACTATCCCCAAAACTTCAAATTTTGCGAAATGGGCCCATTCTTTTTCACTTGTTTTGGGTTGGCATTGTAGCCCACGTGCTCTAGCCTTGGCCATGTGTCCATATCATATTTTTATTAATTATTTTGATTTTTATTTGAATTAATTTGATTTAAATCAAATAAAATCCAAAGCATTGATAACAATGGATCTTTTGATTGTTTCAGGCTTTAATCATAGCTAGCAAGGCATTGAAACTCGAATCAAGGCAGGTTATGTACAAAAAGATTGAGAAAAGATCAAAATTGGAAGGTTGTTAAAGAGAATCAAATCCACATCAAGAGCATTGAAAGAGAGAGATTTGGATAGGGTATTCAAACCTAATACATTGCACATTACATAAGGGTCGTGTGCAGACCAAAATAAGGGTTGGAGATCAATTGGAGAGCAAGAACAAAATTTGCAAAAACACCAAAAAAGTGTGAGATCGAAATCAAGTCTAGAGGCAGTTTCAAGGATTGGTGTTGGTCTCAATCTCTTCCTGGCCATCTCCACAAGAAAAAGCAAGCAAAACCAGGCATTTTCAGACCCTCACACGCGCTGTAAGTCCCTCACGAATCCGCCCTGTTCTTGATTTCCTATTTTGCAATATAAGCATGGTTGATCTGAATTAATGGCATAATCTTAATCTACACATCATTTGCAAGTTTTTTGTATTACTTGATTGCATTTATATGACCTGTAACTAGATCCACCATTGCTAGGGTTTCGTTTTTGTTTTTGGGGTTTTTCGTTTCAGGAACAATTAGCCCTAATAATGGGCATGGTTGTGATCAGCAGAAGATGACGAATCTAACCATGGTGTTAGAAGGAATTTCCATGGCCTGTAGAAGATTTTGGAATGAGACAGACTTGTAGCGACGGACCTTTGTCCGTGGGTATAGCTTCTTTGTTTTTAGCCACAGTTCAAAGGACAGGGATGATGCGTTGGCACCTCCCCATTTGTCCATTCAAATAGCGTGCGTTTTTTTTTCTTTTTTCTGACCAATAGCTTTTGTTTTACATATTATTATTGCATTATATTATACTAACAAATGAAGCAACTTGGCCTAGTGGTGGCCACATCAGCGCTCAAGGATCCAAAGGCTGGAGGTCAGGGGTTCGATCCCTGCCTCCAGCAACTTGCCATTTTCTTATTTATTTTTAAGGAATCTAGTGCACATGCCAGCTTGATGACCATCATACTCCCTCACCAATCAACATGCTAGATGGCCAAATGGCCAGATCTGGTGGCCAATATTGCAAGCATACCATGGACCAGGTCAACGCCAAGGCACTGAATCAGAAAAGTCAATTCGACCAGCATTGTTGGGCCAACGAAATTGCTATCTACACCCTCCAATCAGGCACATTCATTATTTCTTCTTATATTTTATTTTATTTATTTTAATTTAATTATTTAATTTTGTTTAATTAATTACTAACCAATAGCATAATTTCTTTTTATCAAAAAATCACCAAAATATCTTTTTACCCAATTAAATTTCAGAACTTTATTTTTTATTAATAAATATTAACTAATTTAATTAGGATATTAATTAGGCAACTTTAATTTATTTTGAAAATATTTAAAATTAATTAGAAATCATTAGGTTTTAACACAATTTAATTATTTTATTTTCTTTCTTAAAATAACAAAAACTCCAAAAATATGTCATTAAATATTTTTTCATTAATTAATTTAGTTAATAATTAATTTAGTTTTTAATTTTAGGATTAATTTCTTTTCTTAAAAATAAATAAAAGCAACAAAAAAATTTTTTCTTTAATTAAAAGGGTCAAAACCCTAATTCTGCATTCGATCCAATTCACTCGCGCGATTTATTTTTCCTTATTCAATTATTGAGGTATCTGCTTCCGGTTTGTAATAATTAATTAGGACATTTACTTTTTACCGCTTTATTTTATTTTCAAAGGATTGTTTTTGGCGATGTAATTACCCGACACCTTGTAATAATTTAGTTTAATTTCCGCACCTTTAATTTCTGCAAATTATACAACTGCTAGATGTTTGATAATAGGGTTTGCATGACAAGAATGAATGCTTAATCTTAAAATCAAATTAGATCACCCTAAATATGTGCAAAGATAAAAATAACTGAAACTAACACACTCGCACATGCGCACTCCTAGGGTACACCTCACTTGGTTGCCTTCGTACACAGTCATTGAGTATAGGTTGTTTTAGAGGTCGCCCTCTTGTCTAAAAGATCATAGTTGCCTCAAAATGGTTGCCTCGGATATCGTTGCCTCGAATAAATGATCTAAGACATTAGGGTTACCGCTAAGACATCCTAACATTGCTTTAGTGACCATATGTCCCTCTTTCGAATTGACCCTCAAACTCCAACGACGGTGCTACCTACTCACTAATAGTGGGATAGCATTGTCTAAAGGAAATTAGCACCGAACGATTCCTTTTTCGAGTAGGTAGATTGGTTCTTAGATACTTGCTCATCCAAAATAAAACTTTTTTTTCACACTTACACTTTTACAAATAAGTTTTCAAAAACACTTCATTACACTCTTGAAGACAGAAGCAAGAGTTAAATCGAAGTTAAAACAAAAACTTTTCAAAACCCACAAGCATAAAGAAAACAATTTTGAAAATGATTAGCAAGTACCTAAGAGCCCGTAGATAACTACGGATAGAAAGGGTGCTAATACCTTCCCTTTCTATAATCTACCCCCCGTACTCAGAAATATCTCGAAAAAGGAATTTTTCTGTGCTTTTTTCCTTTCCTTGTTGGATAAAATAAAAGTCGGTGGCGACTCTTGCTTACCGCGACATTTTGCAAAAACAAACGCAAAACGCAAACCAGCATTCCAAAACAGTCAGTTCTTCCCACATTATCACACTTAGCAAACACTAGTGCTTTGAACTTTGGCAGAATAACAATCCCAGACACCAAACCCAGCTCTTCAATGTCCAGCCCAGGTACTTTCTAAATCTCCATTGCACTCAGACGCTCTTCCAGATGTTTGTACTTTTCATCAGCCGAAGGATACTGCTCTTCATTGTAATCAGTATCATTATCAGATTCCCCTAGACTAGGGTCTTCCTCTCTTGTCTCACCCTCTTGGTTATCCCCTTCTTTGGATGAAGATGTCAAATCAACCACTTGCTTTAATGGTCCCTTGAATCTTCTTCCTAAATTTACCACACCAGCTATCCTCCTTGGCTTCTTAGTCTTGTCTTTAACAATCAGGGCTTTCAGTTCCTCTTGCCCTTTAGCTAGAGCCATGATCATCTATTGGAATTGTGCGTTCTGAGTCTGTAGGTCTTTCACAGTTTGTTCAAGAGCCATTTCTTTACGGCTGAAATAAATAGCGAAGAAGATAAGAAACTTGCTATGAAACATGTTTATGCAATGATATGTATGATATGTGTATGCAATGATTTCAAGGACTTTATTAGATTTAAGCTCTTTTAAACAAAACAAAAAGCAAAACCTTTTATTAGTAAGTTTTTAAAGCAACAAAAGAAATGTCCTCTTGAGAGCGAGGACACCAATGGATGTCAAAGTGAGAGAGAGAGACATTATTCTTTGACTCCACCTTAAGCCTAAATCATTTTGCATTATTGACCAAGGAAGGTGTGAAATAAACCACATATATAGCAGAGGGATGCAACACATGAGAGTTCCTCGCTTCTTCAGAGTATGAGTATGGAGAGAATGTAGGATATCCCCGAGCAATGTAGGAACCAGATTGTGAGCAAGAAAGATGTTGATGGCATTCACGTCTATAAGTTGATCTAAATTAGGAAACAGGACCAAACCATAGATCAAGAGGGCTAATACATCTTTGAAGGTATGATAGCTCATAGCATCTAGGAAAATTTGAGCTTTCTTCATCAGGAAATTTGCAAGGAGACCCTTAACTCCACTTCTTTTTTCCCAATTGGTCTCAATGTCAGATGGTTTCAAGTGCAAAGCTACGACAACATTTTCAAAAGCCGGGTCTTGTTCTAAACCAGAGAAAGGTACTCTCTCCAATATAGGTAAATGTGAAGCACCAATTGCAAGGAGACCCTTAGAGAATTCTTCCAGCGTAAGCACCAATTGATAATCGGGGAATGTGAAGTAATGGTGCTTAGGGTCGAAGAACTGGAATAAGACACTCATCAAACCTTTGTCAAATCCAGTGGTAATCAAACTGAGCAAGTGACCATGTCTTTTGCAGAATGATGAGTCCTCGGGGACTTTCAAGACTAATTCCTTGAGCTTAGGAGGAACTTCTGTGAAGTGAATCCGGATGGTTTTTCTGCGACCTGAATCTGTATCCTACAAAACAGCCAGGAGGTAAATCCAACTGGTCATTGAAATGATTAGTATGTATGAATGTCATAATGTTTATCATGTCATGATCATGCTAAAAACCACATATAAACACTAGAAAATCACACAATAGACTTCAGGTTCAAAGGCTTGCATGAGTTTTTAAGGTATGTACCCTCTTGAATGTTCAGTTGGATCAACCTGTCCTATTAATAATAACCGGGTTCTAAGGAGCCTCAATATCACTGACCTTCCCTTCAAAAAAAATTTCAGCTTTGTACCGAAGTATTGCGGCCAAAAAATCCTGAAAGTCCAGCCTTAATGAGTGTAGTATCGAGTATCAACCAATCTTCGGTCGGAACCAAAGACGGTTATCTCACTACTTCCTAATGGCTAGGATGAGTCAATTAAAGGTTCTAAGGGTCAGTTAGCGCTTAGTGACACTATGAGGAAGCCTAGTGTTATCCTTAACTTACTCAAGGAACATTAGTACAATCCAAAGCATCGCGCTAACGTAGCCACCACTTCGTCCTTATCGGTCTACATCGTACAACCTCCATGATTTATTGCTACTTATCTAAAAAATGTCCCCAGATCCGGGTATAGGATCTTTACAAGAATACCCCAACAAACCCTCAAAGATAAAGCATTCAAAGCAAACAGAGAAAGAAATTTAAAATGATCTAGACCCTAAGGTAAACCCCACTTTATATATATCCCCAGTAGAGTCGCCAGTTCTGTGATACAGTGGCAGAACTGACTGTTAATACTGGTTTGCGTTTTTTGTTTGCAAATGTCGCGGTAAGCAAGAGTCGCCACCGACTTTTCTTTTATCAAAAAAGGAAAGGGTGAAAAGAACAGAAAAGACATTTTTTTCAAGATTTCTGAGTAAGGGGGGTAGATTATGAAAAAGGAAGGTGTTAGCTCCCTTTCCATCCACGGTTTTCCATGGGCTCTTAGGTACTTGTTCATTTTCTAAAATTGCTTGTGTTTGTGTGTTTTGAAAAGCTCTGAAAATGCCTTAGTGCGGAGATCCACTTTATGGTAACTTTTGTATCAGTCCTCAAGAGTGTGATAAAGCGTTTTGAAAACTTTGTTTGAAAAGTGTTTGAAAGTGTGGTGTGAAAATTGGTTTGAGCAAGTACCTAACAGTTATCTACCTAATGGAAAAAAGACTGTTCTTTTCCTCCCATCCTTTAGATCGTGTTATCCTACTATTAGTGAGTAGGTAACCTTAGTCGTTGGATGTTTGAGGGACTATCGAAAGGGACGTAATGGTCATTGAATGCAACATGTAAGGATAACTTAGCATTTCGAAGGGACTATTGTTGTACCCCAAAATTTGCCCTCCCATATTCTTCAAGATTTGTCAGGATCAACCTCCAAATGGTTCAAAATCTCTCAAGGGTTGCACAGTCCAATTGCCTCCTAACACAGTCAAAATTAGGGTTTTGATTCTTACAAGGACGTTGAGGTTTCCAAGGGTCCAATCAAGTCCCATATGCCTATATACATTGTTAAGCATCTACATGTCAAGTTTCAAGACTCACAGCATCAAGTTGCACAGTCAAAAAGCCCTAAATGCTTCACAGTCAACTGTAGGGGTAAAATGGTCATTTGGCAGTCAAAAGTCAAAAAATTTGGTCAACATCTTATTTTGAAGCCACAATCATCATTTGATCAAATCTTGATCATGATTCCACAAGCATGGCTCAAAAAGTCTCAAGATGCAAAAAGTTTCTATTTTAGGACAGCTGGAGAGTCAACTGTAAATTGACCAGGGCATAACTTTTTCATGGTTCATCAGAAAAATCCCATACAATTCTCATTTTGAAGGGGATGACATTTCCTACAACTCACCTTCACACTCCAAGTCCAAGAAATGCTCTCACAAAAAGTTATCAATTTCTACATTATAGGTCATTTTCAAAAGTCAACAAAAAGGCACTTTAATTCAAAGACCATAACTTGATATTGGTAAATCAAAATTACATGGGACCAAAGACATTGGTTATAAGACTTCAAGACCTTTCCAAAATGTCCAAGAACATGTTCATAGCCTCAAAATTGAGCAAGATATGCATTGGAGAAGTTGGGAAATTTTTGGGAACTTTCAAAAGTCAATTTTGCCTAAAACACTTCATTTTTGCTAATGGGCCTCAAGTTCCTTCTTGAATCTTTACCCAAGGCTTATCCACGACCCATTGAGCTTAAGATGATTTATTTTCTTATTTTTAATTAATTAATTGAATTTTTATTAATATTAATTCATTTAATTGATTTTAATTGTAGGAAAATTCAAAAGATATGATTTTTAAATCATTTGTGAAGCAAATAAGGCTAGGGCAAGCTGGCAATTCGTGTACATATCAAAGACCTCAAAATCTCCATGATTGGCAAGGTTTTATCAAAGAAAAAGATTGAAAAAGATTTGATTGGCAATCACACATTCAAACCATAATGCCATGGATTGTTGGGCCAAGATTTACCCGAATTCTATTGTGCTATATGTACTGAAGCTTAACCTAAAACCCTACACGTGAAACTGCTGCAAGAACACCATAATCAAATTCTAAAAAAATCAAGAAAAGTTCAAAACTGTAATCAGTCTTCCAGGCGAATTCAATGTCTCTTTTTGATTCACACACCTTGCCTGAGTCTCCAGGAACTTGTTTCCATCAAGAACAAGCCCTAACACCATCAGAATCGTTCACCACAAGTCACTCGGTTTGCATTATTTTCCAAAATTGCATATCATAATTCATGCGCTTTTAATCCATTTTCTTGGTTGATTTATGTTAACAGGAACCTTCTGAAGCGATTGGTATGACCCAATTTGATTATAGCGTTCTGAATCGAAAACTACCATGGAAGAACATTAGGGTTTCGAAGCTGTTAATTTAGGGCTTTGCACATAAGGAAAAATTGGACTGTGAAACGTGCATGGTTGAATTCGTCAAGGCCAGACGAATTCAACCCAACTATCGCGCTCAATTTATATTGCATACAGGCTTAATCGCTATTTTTGGTCGCTTCATTTTGTGGGGGTTCAAAACCCCTGCTATCTTGTTTTATGTTTACAGGTGAAACAAAGAAGATAATAGGTGTCAGTGCATGGTTGGAGGGTTTGAATACATCGCGCGTTATTTTGTTTTATATCATAATGCTTGTTTTGTTTTATATAATATTTGTCATCCATATGTTTAACAAACACGCACCACAGTCCAACTGGCAAAGGCATTGAGGCAAGGAGTACTGGGACCTGGGTTTGATTCCCAGGTCGCCCACACCATTGTTAATATTTTTCTTAACACATTCCGATGCAGCGCATGTTCAATGGTCCACCATAAACCTCAGCGCTCCACATGCCAAGTGGCCCTGATCCACAATCTGAAGGCCAACAAATGATGAACACTCTATGCCCTAGTCAGCCAACAAGCACATGATTATGAAAGTCAACGTGGCTTGGAATTTCAATGGGCCAAAATTTCTCACAAAAACCTCCATATGGGCCAACTTACCCCCTTTGGTTTGCTATTTTTTTTTATTTTCATTTTCTTTTCTTTTAATTCTTTTAATTGTTATAATTATTATTATTAATTCACAACAAATTAATTTTTCCTAATAAAAATCAGAAATCATAAAATTGTAAATATATTTTATTATTTATTAAATTCATTAACTATTATTATTTTTTTGTAAATAAATACTAATAATTAACTTAGCTTAATTTAGGTTTTAATTTTAACCTTTTTCTCAATAAATAAAAATTATATAGAATTAGGTTTTGACATTCTTAATCATTTCCTTATTATCATCATTGTTAATTATTATTATTTTTTGTACATACAAATGTAAATTAATTAATTAGTTTAAATTAGGTTAACTTTAACATTTTATTAATAGTTAAAATAAACTTAGAACTAGGGTTATTGACCTTTAATTTCCTTTTTCTTTATTTTCATTAAATACAAAAAACATAAAAAACATTTTTCTTATAATTAATTAAATAATTAGATTTAGGTTTAATTTTAATTAAAAGCAAAGGACGAAAAACTCATAATTGCTCAAAAGGGTCAAAAACCCTAAGGACGTCCAATTTAATTCTTTCGCGCGTTATTATTTGTTTTGATTATTATGTAACTATTTCCGGAATGTAATAGTAATTAGGTTTATTGCTTTCTTTACTTTCCGCACTTTATCAAAACGGGTCTTTGTTTTTTGGCGATGTATAGACCCGCGCCTTGTAATAGCGTAGCTCTTACCTTCCCGTATTTTATTTTTCGCACTCCTAACTGCTAAATTGCATGAAAGAATGTATGATAATTAAAAACAACTCGTAGCTCACAATTGCATGATCAAAGATAAACATAACATGAAAACAACACACAAAGCACATGCCACTTCTAGGGTACGCCTCACTCGTTGCCTCGAAAGTGGTCGTCAAGTATAGGGTGTTTTAGCGGTCGCCCTTCTGTCTAAAGATCCAGTCGCCTCGAAATGGTTGCCTCGGATAAAAGGATCTAGGATATTAGGGTTACTTCTAAGGTGTCATACTATTGCTTCGGCGACCACACTGTCCCTCAATCGAATTGACCCGAACACCTCCAACGGTGGTGCTACCTACCTCTCAATGGTGGGATGGCACTATCTTAAGGACTCTTACACAACATAATTCCTTAGGGTAGGTAGATGACTCATGGGTACTTGCTCCCTTCAAAAACAAACTGAACATCTTTTCACACTGACACTTTCAAAAGTTTTCAAAACATTTTTCAAACACTCTTGAGGACAGATACAAGAGTCACTTAGAAATCTTTCAAACAAACTTTTCAAACCCACACACCTTTGAAAATCAAACATCTTTTTGAAAACATAGTGAGCAAGTACCTGAGAGCCCGTGGATAACCACAGATATAAAGGGTGCTAACACCTTCCCTTTCTATAATCTACCTCCCGAACCGAGAAACATCTCGAAAAGGAATTTTGTTGTGCTTTTGTCCTTTCCTTGTTGGAGAACATAAAAGACGGTGGCGACTCTTGCTTACCGCGACATTTCGCGAACCAGCTAAAAAACAGTCAGTTCTATTTCCACCGATCACAGAACTGGCGACTCTGCTGGGGAATACTTAAAGTGAGGTGTACCTTAGGATTAGATCATACTTATGTTTTCAATTGCATGTCTTGTTTGCTTTTATAATTGTGGGCCTTGCACCGGAGTTTCATAGATCCTAACCCGGATATGGGGATACCATGTTTTAGGTAGCATAAGTTGTGAGGGACCTGTCCGGTGTAGACCGACACGGGTGAAGTAGTGGCTACGTTGGTGTGGCACCTTGGTCTGTACTGATATCCCTTGTGTTGCAACGAGGAGAATATGGGTCTTCTGAGGAGTCATTAAGCACCAACCGACCTTAGAACCCTAATTTGACCCAACTTGGCCATAGAACAGTAGCAGTATGCTACACCCATTGAGGCTAAACTCTCGCGATGGTTCTGGCCGCAAGAAAAGATTGCGACGCTGGAGTTATGACCGATTGAGGGTAGTCAGTGATATTGGGATCCACTAGAACCCGGTTACTTTCGATAGGACAGGTCTTAACCAACGAAACTGAAAGAGGGTAGTACCTAAACTTCGTGCTGGCCTAAACTCTAAGGGCTGTCTTGTGTGACTTGTGTGCCTTCAAACTTGACTACTTGCATACTTGTTATCTGACACACGAGTTTCTTGCAGGTTTTATTTATAGTCCTTAATCTGGACTCATTACAGGATCTACTTGCATCACTCCATGCATAACATAACATCATACCATTGCATACATCCTACATAAGGACTAATCCATTTCAAGGATCTCAAGGGTTTGTGATGCAGGTCATGATGAACCAACTATCTAGCAAGGGACAAAGGGGATTTATTTTCCTCTAGACAAGGTTGTCAGGGGCTATGACCCACTCGACATGGTGAGCCTTGACCCTTGAAGAAGGACTCTCAATAATATGCAGTTCCTTCAATCAAGCTACCCAAATCCAACTCTAACAATTTTCTTGTTTACCCCGCGAGATCCTTGAGAACATTGCATGCATATCATACATATCATTGCATCATAGGTACCCTTTTGACAGGTCACTTATCTTCTTCGCTGTTTATTTCAGCAGTCTCATCATGAATCCTGAATCATCTACTGAGCAATCCATCAAGGCCCCCCAGGCCCAGAATGCCCAGTTCCAGGAGTTGGTTAAGAGTCTAGCCCAGGGTCAACAGGATTTGAAGACTCTGCTCTTAAAGAAGAAGAAGAAGAGGACGGTGCTGTTCAACCCTAGACGCAAATCTGGGAATGGATCACGAAACGAGGCTGAGCTGACTACCCCATCTGTTGAAAAAGACAGTCCCCATGAGAGAGAGGTTCCTAGTCCAGTGGTCTCCGACAACGAGATGGATTTCAATGATGAACAGTACCCTCCTGCTGAGGACAGGTACAAACAGCTCGAAGACCGGTTAAGTGCTATGGAGATACAAAAAGTGCCCGACCTGGACTTCGAAGATCTAGGTCTGTCTTCTGGGGTAGTGATCCCGCACAAGTTCAAGGAACCTGCTTTTGCAAAATATGACGGGGCTTCCTGTCCTAAGCTGCATCTCAGGTCATACATAAGGAGGATCCAGCCCTACACGGCTGACAAGAATTTGTGGATTCACTTCTTTCAGGATAGTCTGTCAGGGACTCAACTCGAGTGGTTCTATCAACTGGATGGAGCCAACATCCGCAGCTGGGAGGACTTGGCCACTGCGTTCTACAAGCAGTACGAGTATAATTCCGACCTTGCTCCCACGCGCACTCAGCTTCAGGGGATGTCCATGGGTGCAGGCGAAGGCTTTAAAGAATATGCTCAAAAATGGAGGGACCTTGCTGGAAGAGTGCAGCCACCTCTAACTGACCGTGAGCTCGTCGATATGTTCCTAGGGACCCTGTCTGGTCCGTTCTTCAACCACCTGATTGGTAATTCTTATGCTGGGTTTACAGATCTGATCTTGACTGGTGAGAGAATCGAAGCTGGTATCAAGTCTGGGAAGATACAGAATGGTGACTCCTCAAACACTGAGAAGAAACCATCCAAAAGAGAATCTAGTGTTGTCTATGGTTTAAGAGGGAAGAATAGGTCCGAACACCGCCAAGATGTCAACGCGGTAGTTATTGCAAAACCGGCCGGCGCTCCTCAGCGTCACAATCAACAAAAGGAAGAGAGACCTAAAAGGCAATTCACTCCCCTCAGCATGACCTTGTCCCAGATATTGCCACAGTTGCTGGAAACCAAGTTGGTAACTCTAAGGGACCCTCCAAAGAATCCCAACATGACACCTTCAAGGTATAACCCCAACGCCTTCTGCGCTTATCATTCTGACAGCCCAGGGCATGCTACAGATGACTGTTGGACTTTGAGAAACAAGGTTCAGGATTTGATCGATGCAAAGGAAGTCCAGTTTGACTCTCCAGAGGCTCCCAATGTGATCATTGCCCCCTTGCCAAAACATGGCTAGGATTGGAAAAAATTTGTTCATTCGAATGTTCAAGTTGTATTTTTCTTTGATTGTTCAAACTATTCATGTCAAACGTTGTTATTTCATTAATGCATTACACATGTCTGTTTTGAAGTAATTATTTCGTATTCACTATATGCAAACTGTTTTCATATTTTTTGTGATGATCAACTCTTGATTGAAAATTCTAAGCCTCTTGAGGGAGGATGACGAAAACGATACCACAATCTACAGTATGCTTTTGAACAGACCCCGCTGATGAGGTACAAGAATTGTTTCAATTCCTAAACACTGGAGTTATAAGGAAGATAATCCCTCGTCAACCCCTTTGAGCCAAAGAAGTAGGAGTTTTTCTTTTCGAAAATTAAAACCCTTAATCATAACCTGGTGCAGGGTAGTTCTCTCAGTTGATCCAAGTGCACAACGAACGGCACCAAAGAAGTCCTTACAAAACAAAAGACAGTGATGGTTCCGAATGATCATAAAGACAGGCAGTCATCATTTCTCAAAATAAAAGCCCAATAATTCAAAACCTATGAAGGAAAAACTGGGGCATCCCACTGACTGTAATCACAAAAAGAAACAGTTCAGGCAAAAGACAGGGATAATAAAAGTAAAAAAGAAAGAGGTCCTACAAACCCTCAATAAAAAATGACTGCCTATTCAAAATAAACTGTCAATATCCGAACCATTATTGGAATATCAGGACAAAGACTCAAACAAGATCTAGCGTGCGATCAGCTGAGTTTAGGTTTGAAGAACATCACGAAGAGCAGGTGGGTACAAATAAAATTTGAGCCTTTATCCTTTGTTTCTTAAACCGTAAACCAGGCCACGTTATAACCCTCAAAAGTCCTAGCTGAAGCATGAGTTAGTTCGAAAGCATACTGTTACAAAAGGTATCCTGACTCCTATAGGGCTTGCTGTCAAATCCTGAGTTGACATCACATTTTCCAAAAAAAATTTTTTTTGCTTATTTTACAAAAAATGCATTTTTTAAAACTTCAAGACAGACATAAGTTTTGCATTTCTAATATAACATTGCTTGCATATGACTATTTGTTTGAACAACATAGAAGTTCGCACGCCGAATATCTAATGAACAAAAGCACCTCCAATCAAGGGGCATGGCATGATCATTGTCCATCATCTGGGGCAGTCCAGTCAAGATTCGGAGAATCTCTCAAAAGGCCAACCAGCTTGGGGCAAATCTCCAATCTGGATCACTTGGGGCATTGGATGATCAAACGAAGATCTTATGGTGGTATGACAACGCAACACTACTAACAGGGGCACCTTCCTGTATCCTAAGAGCACGGACATAGTCGAAAAATACTGCGCACAATCAAAGATCCGCTAGGTTGACACACCTAGACAAAAATAAGGGCTTCCCGGCGAACCAAAAGGGTTCGGGCAAAAGTAAGGGATGAAAAAAAAATCTGTACACCCGGCAATTCGAAAACCTGAAAAGGCGGTTTGGGCAAAAATGGGTATCCCGGTGGACTGAAAACCCGAAAGGGCGGTCCAGGCAAAAGTTAGGGATCAAAAGCGTACGACTATGTTCCGTCATCTCGTCACTTGCCTACCAGAAGAAGATTTGTCAATCGGCAGTTATCAGCACCTCCACATGTACCTTCTCCCACAGAAACTGGGGCAATAAGAATTGTCTAAGCAATCTGGTTGCTCTGTCCATCGAGGTACCAAGGTAAGTTCAGCTGAAGAACAGGACCAAGATACCTTCACTCCCTGCAGAGTACGAATGCATCTCCCCGGCTTTATTCAAAGTTATTCCCTTCAGGGCTTATAACTGGGTTATCCTCAGCTAATTACCACTGAAAGATCGTCCTCGGCGAAGTTCTTCCTATCCCCCAGCAGAGTTATCATCAACCTCAGCGAAGTATCTCTTCCCACAGAGTATTTTCCCCACAGAGTAATCTCTCCAACAAGTTTATTCCTCAACGGAGTCATCTTCTCCTACCGGTATTCTTGCAATCATCCTCCCCAGCGGAAATGAAGAATTCTACTCTTCAACGTCAGCCCAGGATTCCACTTCCTGGCATGCGTCAAGGATTTACTTTCCCAGACGAAGATACATTCATAAACATCAAATTACAACATGATACATGCATATACGCATCATATCATATAATCTCATTTATGCTGAGAATATCATCACTTGATCCATACCATGCATTGCATATCACTGACCTTTACCTTTCAGGAAGGATACAGTTAAATGATCAGCTATGTCAAAGTAGACAAATTCAGTCAAAGTAGACAAATTCAGTCAAAAGAAGACAAGTCCAGTCAAAATTAATTCCACTCGTCGTTATAGACACTCGTCGTCATAGACACTCGTCGTTATAGACACTCGTCGTTATAGACACTCGTCGTTATAGACACTCGTCGTTATAGACACTCGTCGTTATAGACACTCGTCGTTATAGACACTCGTCGTTATAGACACTCGTCGTTATAGACACTCGTCGTTATAGACACTCGTCGTTATAGACACTCGTCGTTATAGACACTCGTCGTTATAGACACTCGTCGTTATAGACACTCGTCGTTATAGGGACTCGTCGTTATAGACACTCGTCGTTATAGACACTCGTCGTTATAGACACTCGTCGTTATAGGCACTCGTCGTTATAGACACTTGTCGTTATAGACACTCGTCGTTATAGACACTCGTCGTTATAGACACTCGTCGTTATAGACACTCGTCGTTATAGACACTCGTCGTTATAGACACTCGTCGTTATAGACACTCGTCGTTATAGACACTCGTCGTCATAGACACTCGTTGTTATAGACACTCATCGTTATAGACACTCGTCGTTATAGACACTCGTCGTTAAAGACCACCCGTCCATGAAGATAACCCGTCCTTGAAGAGACAACTCGTCAGAGAAGACAATACCCCTTGGTTCAGTTAAATCAATACCTAAAGGTTTTCTGAGATAACCTGTCAGTAGAGACAACTCACCAACCTTTCTGAATTCCAGATTCGATTCCTGTATCCAGCCAGGGCATGTCTGAAGAGTTTGAAGATTCGATTCCTGTATCCAGCCAAGGCATATCTGTTGACGACTAATTCCAGATTCGATACCTGTATCTAGCCAGGGCATGTCTGAAGAGTTTGAAGATTCGATTCTTGTATCCATCCAGGACATATCTGTTGACGACTAATTCCAGATTCGATTCTTGTATCCAGCCAGGGCACATCTTCATAAAGAGTTTGAAGATCAACCCCTGTAACAGGCCAGGTAATTATTTTTTCTTTCTCAGGTACGCAAGTTCTCGCTAAGGAATCTCTTACGCGATCGACACCTAGATGGCATCTATAAGCCTATCCACCTACCAACAGTCCCTAGATGGCATCTATAAGCCCATCCTCCTATCCATCATCTCTCCAAATGGCATCTATAAGCCCATTCCCGACATCATGCTACTGATACTCTACCATGTGAGTGCAAATTTCTGGGCACTTTAGTGTTCAATCATCTTCCACCTTCGGATCACGAAGGCACGCAAGCCAATCTACATCCTCAGGTCTAAGAAGATTGAACAGGGTTGTACCCCAAAATTTTCCCTCCCATATTCTTCAAGATTTGTCAGGATCAACCTCTAAATGGTTCAAAATCTCTCAAGGGTTGCACAGTCCAATTGCCTCCTAACACAGTCAAAATTAGGGTTTTGATTCTTACAAGGAAGTTGAGGTTTCCAAGGGTCCAATCAAGTCCCATATGACTATATACATTGTCAAGCATCTACATGTCAAGTTTCAAGACTCACAGCATCAAGTTGCACAGTCAAAAAGCCCTAAATGCTTCACAGTCAACTGTAGGGGTAAAATGGTCATTTGGCAGTCAAAAGTCAAAAATTTTGGTCAACATCTTATTTTGAAGCCACAATCATCATTTGATAAAATCTTGATCATGATTCCACAAGCATGGCTCAAAAAGTCTCAAGATGCAAAAAGTTTCTATTTTAGGACAGTTGGAAAGTCAACTGTAACTTGACCAGGGCATAACTTTTTCATGGTTCATCATAAAAATCCCATCCAATTCTCATTTTGAATGGGATGACATTTCCTACAACTCACCTTCACACTCCAAGTCCAAGAAATGCTCTCACAAAAAGTTATCAATTTCTACATTATAGGTCATTTTCAAAAGTCAACAAAAAGGCACTTTAAGTCAAAGACCATAATTTGAGATTGGTAAATCCAAATGACATGGGACCAAAGACATTGGTTATAAGACTTCAAGAACTTTCCAAAATGTCCAGGAACATGTTCATAGCCTCAAAACTGAGCAAGATATGCATTGGAGAAGTTGGGAAATTTTTGGGAACTTTCAAAAGTCAACTTTGCCTAAAACACTTCATTTTTGCTAATGGGCCTCAAATTCCTTCTTGAATATTTACCCAAGGCTTATGCACGACCCATTGAGCTTAAGATGATTTATTTTCTTATTTTTAATTAATTAATTGAATTTTTATTAATATTAATTCATTTAATTGATTTTAATTGTAGGAAAATTCAAAAGATATGATTTTTAAATCATTTGTGAAGCAAATAAGGCTAGGGCAAGCTGGCAATTCGTGTACATATCAAAGACCTCAAAATCTCCATGATTGGCAAGGTTTTATCAAAGAAAAAGATTGAAAAAGATTTGATTGCCAATCACACATTCAAACCATAATGCCATGGATTGTTGGGCCAAGATTTACCCTAATTCTATTGTGCTATATGTACTGAAGCTTAACCTAAAACCCTACACGTGAAACTGCTGCAAGAACACCATAATCAAATTCTAAAAAAATCAAGAAAAGTTCAAAACTGTAATAAGTCTTCCAGGCGAATTCAATGTCTCTTTTTGATTCACACACCTTGCCTGAGTCTCCAGGAACTTGTTGCCATCAAGAACAAGCCCTAACACCATCAGAATCGTTCACCACAAGTCACTCGGTTTGCATTATTTTCCAAAATTGCATATCATAATTCATGCGCTTTTAATCCATTTTCTTGGTTGATTTATGTTAGTAGGAACCTTCTGAAGCGATTGGTATAACCCAATTTGATTATAGCGTTCTGAATCGAAAACTACCATGGAAGAACATTAGGGTTTCGAAGCTGTTAATTTAGGGCTTTGCACATAAGGAAAAATTGGACTGTGAAACGTGCATGGTTGAATTCGTCAAGGCCAGACGAATTCAACCCAACTATCGCGCTCAATTTATATTGCATACAGGCTTAATCGCTATTTTTGGTCGCTTCATTTTGTGGGGGTTCAAAACCCCTGCTATCTTGTTTTATGTTTACAGGTGAAACGAAGAAGATAATAGGTGTCAGTGCATGGTTGGAGGGTTTAAATACATCGCGCGTTATTTTGTTTTATATCATAATGCTTGTTTTGTTTTATATAATATTTGTCATCCATATGTTTAACAAACACGCACCACAGTCCAACTGGCAAAGGCATTGAGGCAAGGAGTACTGGGACTTGGGTTCGATTCCCAGGTCCCCCACACCATTGTTAATATTTTTCTTAACATATTCCAATGCAGCGCATGTTCAATGGTCCACCATAAACCTCAGCGC
Organism: Vicia faba; assembly: GCA_948472305.1. Lineage (NCBI taxonomy): Eukaryota > Viridiplantae > Streptophyta > Magnoliopsida > Fabales > Fabaceae > Vicia > Vicia faba. Next base: position 86,517,661 of record OX451738.1, on the reverse strand, counting down.
TCCACATGCCAAGTGGCCCTGATCCACAATCTGAAGGCCAACGAATGATGAACACTCTATGCCCTAGTCAGCCAGCAAGCACATGATTATGAAAGTCAACGTGGCTTGGAATTTCAATGGGCCAGAATTTCTCACAAAAACCTCCATATGGGCCAACTTACCCCCTTTGGTTTGCTATTTTTTTTTTTAATTTTCATTTTCTTTTCTTTTAATTCTTTTAATTGTTATAATTATTATTATTAATTCACAACAAATTAATTTTTCCTAATAAAAATCAGAAATCATAAAATTGTAAATATATTTTATTATTTATTAAATTCATTAACTATTATTATTTTTTTGTAAATAAATACTAATAATTAACTTAGCTTAATTTAGGTTTTAATTTTAACCTTTTTCTCAATAAATAAAAATTATATAGAATTAGGTTTTGACATTCTTAATCATTTCCTTATTATCATCATTGTTAATTATTATTATTTTTTGTACATACAAATGTAAATTAATAAATTAGTTTAAATTAGGTTAACTTTAACATTTTATTAATAGTTAAAATAAACTTAGAACTAGGGTTATTGACCTTTAATTTCCTTTTTCTTTATTTTCATTAAATACAAAAAACATAAAAAACATTTTTCTTATAATTAATTAAATAATTAGATTTAGGTTTAATTTTAATTAAAAGCAAAGGACGAAAAACTCATAATTGCTCAAAAGGGTCAAAAACCCTAAGGACGTCCAATTTAATTCTTTCGCGCGTTATTATTTGTTTTGATTATTATGTAACTGTTTCCGGAATGTAATAGTAATTAGGTTTATTGCTTTCATTACTTTCCGCACTTTATCAAAACGGGTCTTTGTTTTTTGGCGATGTATAGACCCGCGCCTTGTAATAGCGTAGCTTTTACCTTCCCGTATTTTATTTTCCGCACTCCTAACTGCTAAATTGCATGAAAGAATGTATGATAATTAAAAAAAACTCGTAGCTCACAATTGCATGATCAAAGATAAACATAACATGAAAACAACACACAAAGCACATGCCACTTCTAGGGTACGCCTCACTCATTGCCTCGAAAGTGGTCGTCAAGTATAGGGTGTTTTAGCGGTCGCCCTCCTGTCTAAAGATCCAGTCGCCTCGAAACGGTTACCTCGGATAAAAGGATCTAGGACATTAGGGTTACTTCTAAGGTGTCCTACTATTGCTTCGGCGACCACACTGTCCCTCAATCGAATTGACCCGAACACCTCCAACGGTGGTGCTACCTACCTCTCAATGGTGGGATGGCACTATCTTAAGGACTCTTACACAGCATAATTCCTTAGGGTAGGTAGATGACTCATGGGTACTTGCTCCCTTCAAAAACAAACCGAACATCTTTTCACACTGACACTTTCAAAAGTTTTCAAAACAAATTTTTCAAACACTCTTGAGGACAAATACAAGAGTCACTAAGAAATCTTTCAAACAAACTTTTTCAAACCCACACACCTTTGAAAAGCAAACATCTTTTTGAAAACATAGTGAGCAAGTACCTAAGAGCCCGTGGATAACCACGGATAGAAAAGGTGCTAACACCTTGCCTTTCTATAATCTACCTCCCGAACCGAGAAACATCTCGAAAAGGAATTTTTCTGTGCTTTTGTCCTTTCCTTGTTGGAGAATATAAAAGACGGTGGCGACTCTTGCTTACCGCGACATTTCACGAACCAGCTAAAAAACAGTCAGTTCTATTTCCACCGATCACAACTATCATCATAAGATCATTTCTCGTAGGCAACTCGAGGGACGTTTAGGGACTATGATCTTTATGACGACTTTAAACTGAGGGTCTTTGTTAAGAGTATCCCTATGTTCGAGGGACATGATCATTGTTTCCGAAGGCAACCAAGTGAGGTAATACCCTAGGGGTGCAAGTGTGGAATAGTGTTTTTTTTAGGTATTTTTATCTTGAATTTAGTGATCTATTGATTAATTGAGCATACACGCCTAAGTTGCTAACAATTATATACAAACATAAAAGCGAAAAATAAAGGTCCTACACTATTACAAAGATTTGGTGTAGATACATAAGGAATTGACTGAAAATAAAATGCGGAAACAAAACCCTAATTAATCTATTACAAACTGGGCACAGTTACATCAATAATAAAAATTAATCATATGGAAAAAATAGTTATGCGTGAGAAAAAAATTGAAAAAAGTTTGAAACCCTAAAAAAACTAATTTGATCATTGAAAATATTTTTTAGGATTTTTGTGAAAAAAGATTTGGAGTTTGACCTAATTTTTCTAATTAATTTTAATTAATGAAACAAATTAAAATTGATGAAATTAATTAATTTACAAATAATAATTTATTGAAAAAACTAAATCTTATTTTTTTGTGATGTTGATTTTATGATTTTATGGAAAAAATTAATTTAATCAAAACAAATAAACTAATTTAAATAAAACAAAATTAAAAGGGAAAAAAAGTAAGCATGAGGGGTGTAAACCCAAATTGGAGGGTGCATGCTGAATTTCTGTTCAAAGCCCAATCCAGTTGGTCCATAGCAACGTGTGATTCAGTGTGGTTGTCCCAGGAGTGTCCACCATGGGGAGCTTCATTGGGAGCATTGGATCCAGGCGTTGACTAATCCAATAATTAGGATGTAGGGGTTTATGATGTGCGCGCTTGGAAAGGAGGCATTGAATCTGCATAGAAATATTAAGAAAAATAACATGTAGGAGGTAGGGATCGAAACCCTGACCTCCTACACACGCGCACTTTGAAAACATCTCCCTCTACCACTGAGCCAATCGTTCAATCGTTAATATACACAAACAACATATATTATATGTGATGAAAAGTCAGTGGCTGTAATAAAAATGCACAAGAATTCAAACGGGCCACTCAGGTTTTGACATGCAGTCATCTTCTTCGTTGAGACTGTCGTTTTAGCCTAAAGGTTTTACCTACAAACACCACTATAGCTACAAACCCGCACATCTCAAAAATCATAATTACACAATATAAATTCAAATCAAATATGCAGATCAATTATATTTGGTCTTGTGAGCACGATGGTACTCATCGTTTCTCCTGATTTTTCCTGAAACGAAAGACCCTAAAAATAACCTTGAAACCCTATCCATGACATTCAATCAAATATGCATCAAAACATATAATTAATCATGCAGATATGTTCTAAATAATCATACAAGCATGAATATATATTTAAAAATCATTGATCATGCATGTATTTCAAAAACCAATTTCAAGAACCATGGCAAACCGTGATACCTGTATATATCGTTTCTTGATGTGCTGATACATGAGAATGGTCCAGATAGCTCCCAAACACGCCTAGGAAGGGATTAAAGTCTTTGAAATCCCTTGAATCTCCCTCTAGAGCAAAACTCGTTCCACACTTTTTGTTAAAATTTTGAACAGTCTTGAGTGTTCTACACGGCCATAATTCTTCTTTTTTTGATCAGGGTTCATTGTGTATATATAGTGGAATGAATTAGGTTAAAAAATTTGAACTAAATCTTGAAGATTGAGTGATAAAAGATTGGATTTTTCTTGTATCTTTTGTTTCTAAAATGGCAAAATCTTTGTGTTCTTTCCCACGCGTTTCCTTCAGTCTGTTTCAATCTTATTTCGATTATGGGCTTTCTGGCTTGTTTTGGACCAAGTCCCATCTTCATTCCTTCAAATTCCTTCCTTTCCAGCCTTACTTCAATTAGAACTAATCAGGACATTCTTTGTTAGAAACTTGTTCTCCTTAATGGTTCTGAGTAGAACTGTGCCAGCTTCAATACTAAGACTTCTTCGATTGGACCCCCCTTTGCTTCGATTTCCTATCCATTTAAGGAGAAGTCTCTGGTCGAATCAGCTCTTGTGGCATTATGACCCAACAAGGAAAGACTCTGGCATGTACATATTTTCAGAGTGCCCTCTTGTTGGCCTCTTTCGAATGGCCTGGAGGGAGTCATTCGAAGGGTCCTTTTCCAAGTACCCATTGAAGGGTATTTATTGGAATATCAAATGAAGAGTTCTTTACTACGCCAATCGAAAGGCTTTGACACAATGCCCGTCGAAAGGCTTGTCATGAGGCCAATCGAAAGGCCTTTTGAAAATACCAATCGAAGGATGCTATGTAGATGTCAGTCGAAGGACGCTATATAGATGGCGATCGAAGAACATTTGGGGATGCCACTCGAAAGGCACTTTGGAAATACCAATCAAAAGGCACTTAGTAGGTGGTAATCGAAGAGTATCGTTAACAGGCCAATCGAAGGAAACTTAGAAATAGGCCAATCGAAGGAAACTTAGAAACAGGCTAATCGAAGGAAGCTTAGAAGTAGGCAAATCGAAAGAAGCCTAGAAGTAGGCCAATCAAAGGAAACTTAGAAACATCATTTGAAAAATTTCCTTGTCTTTAGGCGAAGGTCTGTAACCATCTATGCAAGAGGAAAATCTTGGAAAAATATGAGAGGGAAAATTTTGTGGTACAACAAATGGAATATAAAGACTGGCATGAGATGTTACCATTTTCTCTCCATGGTTACCGTACCACAGTGAGCACATCAACAGGGGCAACTCTTTTCTGTTTCATATACAGTATGGAAGTTGTCCTACCCATTGAAGTCCAGACCCCTTCCTTGAGAATCTTGAAGGATGCAGGTTTAAATGAAGACAAATGGGTTCAGACTCGACTCGACCAATTAAACCTGATTGACGAGAAACGGCTCGCGTCTGTCTGTCATGGTCAGATGTACTAAAAGCGTATGATTAAAGCTTTTAATAAGAAGGTCAGACGTCAGGTATATCAGGCTGGTGACCTAGTAATCAAGCGTATTATCCTACCGTAAGGTGATCCCAAGGGCAAAAGGACTCCTACATACAAAGTACCATTTGTGATCAAGAACATATTTTATGGTGGAGACGTGATCTTAACCACTATGGACAGTGACGACCTTCCGCACCCTGTAAACGTGGACATAGTTAAAAGATACTACGCATGAACAAAGACCGACTAGGTTGACTGGCCTAGGAAAAAATAAGGGCATCCCGATGAACCAAAAGGGTTCGGGCAAAAATTAGGGATATACACATGGAAAAATCTGTACACCCGACAAGTCGAAAACCTGAAAAGGCGACTTGGGCAAAAGGGGTATCCCGGTGGACTAAAAACCCGAAAGAGTGGTCTAGGAAAAAGTTAGGGATTTAAAGCTTATAATTATGTCCCGTTGGATCACCTTACAGCCAATCTTCAATATCAACTATCAAGCTCAAGTGGTACTAATCAATCCAGTCAGCTTCAGACAAGCAGCAAAAGAGATGAGACGCTCAAAGACATAAAGGAAACAGCAGAATGGAAAATCAATGGGATTATTTCACATAGATGTCTTTCTTTGTATACTATTTTTGTATAATTTTCATTCTTACGATGGCATTATCTTACTAGGATGTTTGTTTCCTCGTACAAAAAACGCTCATTCAAATTAATACAAAAACAATCCCTTTGAAAGTGCAAAACTATTTGTTTTTAATTTCTCTGTTTTTGTTTGCGAAAACTTCCAGTGGTTATTTTTGAACATATGCATTTGAATGTGATTAGCGTTTACAAATAGACGCATAAAAAATAGAGATACTATTACTAATGGCTCTAAGAAATGGGACAATGTCTAAAAGCCATCCACAAAATCCCCGCAGATACTTTCTCCAGTAGGAACAAAGGTAGGGGCATCCTACTATAAAATCACTTCAATATCCTCGGCATACAACATAATGATGTCAGGTGTTCTTATATCCCTAGCAGAGCAAGAATCTCCAATTACTTACCCGACAGCTTAAAGAATTCCATAACCTGGGTCAAAAGCTTTTCAAAATCCCCAAGCATACAATAGAGTTTCCCTTCCTCAACGTAGTTTATTTCTCTAACAACCGAAATCCATCTCCCAACATTTCAACTTCAACAAAAATTGAAGACTTACACTCTTCATCCCCAGCAACAATCAGGGATTTATTTTCCCTAGTTCAACAATACAGCAATAGAACGAATGACATGTTCATACATTGCATTCATACACCATTTTACAAGTGTCATAGCATATGCAACACAAATGCATATATCACAATCTCATTTATTTTGAGAGCATCATTTGCACTTCATGCATCATGATATTACATATATATAATTCTTTACCTTTTCAGGAAAGATCCACGGATGAATGTCATCACCAATTTTCAACAAGTTCTAAATTAATACCTGAAACCAGACAGGACAACTATTTGTGGACGACTGATTATAGATTAATACCTGAAACCAGACATGAAAACTATCTAAACGAGCAGATTGAAGATTAATACCCGAAACAAGATGGGAAAACTATATTTCTTTCTCTTAGGTCATCGATTAATACCTGAAACTAGACAGGACAACTATCTCAACGACCAACAAAAACAAGTTCCATATTAATACTTGAAACCAGCCATGACAACTATCTGTGGATGACTGATTGTAGATTAATACCTGAAACCAGACAGGAAAATTATCTACACGAGCAGATTGAAGATTAACTCCCGAAACAGGATGGGGAAACTATCTTTCTTTCTCTTAGGTCAAAGATTAATACTTGAAACCAGACATGACAACTATCTCAACGACCAACAAAAAAACAAGTTCCGGATTAATACCTGAAACTAGACAGGACAACTATCTGTGAACAACTGATCATAGATTAATTCCCGAAACAAGACGGGGTGACTATCTACACGACCAGATGAAGAAATCTTACACGGGTTCCTTCTCTCCAGATGCAGCTTTACAAGGGCTCATCTTGAAGCAATCTTACACGGGTTCCTTCTCTTCAGATGCAGGTTTACACGGGCTCATCTTGAAGCAATCTTACACGGGTTCCTTCTCTCCAGATGCAACTTTATACAGGCTCATCTTGAAGCAATCTTACACGGGTTCCTTCTCATATATTTCCAGATGCAACTTTACACGGGCTCATCCTGAAGTAATCTTACACGGGTTCCTTGTCATATAATTTCAGATGCAGTCTGACACAGACTCATCCTGAAGCAGCCATACACAGGCTCCTTCTCATATATCTCCAGATGCAGTCTAACACAGACTCATCCTGAAACAGCCCTACACAGGCTCTTTCTAATACATTTCCATATAGCAATTAATTTTATTCTCCCTAGCAAGTTACTGTGAAGCCTGGATTTCAACCAGAAAATAGCAAACTTTCATCTCTCCAGTCCAGAGATAACTCCTCAGTAGAGCCTTGGACAACTAAAGTTCCTAGACTCTATTCCCCACAGAGTTTTCCTCAAACAGGAGAACAACAAAAATCAACCTTCCTCAGCGGAGTCCTCTTCAGACAACAGGAACAGGAATCCCCACAAAGAGACCTCTTATGAAGTCAGCATCTACTTTGAATGGCATTTTTAAGCCTATCTCCGACAACTCTCAGTAATATTCTCCAAATGGAATCTTTGAGCCCATTCCCTACACAATCAACCATCACATCATGCGAGTGCAAATTTTTGGGCACTCTAATGTTCAATCATCTTCCACCTTCAGATCACGAAAGGCAAACAAGCCAATCTAAATCTTCAAGTTCAAGAAGATTGAACATGGGCAGCTATTGTACCCCAAAATTTGCCCTCCTTTTTCTCAAGACATTTTCTTACAAGGGTTTTCAAAAGGACAAGTTTACACAAGTACAATTGGATTTTTGGCTTTCATGCATCAAATCGAAGAAGAGCAAGTTTTCCTTGATTCATAAGCTTTGATTGGGCATCTAAAATCCTTCGAGCAAGCTTTGTTTCACAAGCTTCTATTTGGAATTTGGCCTCTTTTGATGCAAGCTTGGTTCACAAGCTTCGATTGAGCATTTAGATTCCTTTAATACAAGCTTGGTTCGCAAGCTTCGATTGAGCACTCAGCCTCCTTCAATCAAGTTTAATTCACAAAGCTTCGACTGGGCGTTGGCTACTTCAGATTTTCCTTCGATCCACAAGGCAAATGCCTCTACAACTTGTTTCAATTCACAAAGCAGTGGCCTCCTGCATGCAAGCTTAAATTGAGCATTGGCCTCTTACGTGTTTTCTTTGATCCAAAAGACAAGTGCCTCCTTTGTGCTTGCTTTCTACCCACCAGGAAATGGCTTCCTTTATGCTCGCCTTCAATGCACGAGGCAAAGGCTTCCTCTTCATGCTTGTGTTCGATTCACAAGGCAAGAACTTCTTTCATGCGTGTTTCGATTCACTAAGCAGTGGCTTCCCTCATGCTGCCCTGACTCCACCTCTAAAACCCTTAAACACACAATTTTCTACACTTTGACACATAGTATGGTCCATTCGAAGAAACATTCCAAAGGTCCATTCGAAGAAACATACAAGTGGTGCCTTTGAAGGACATACATTTGGTCCATTCGAAGGACACACAAATGGTGCCTTTGAAGGACATACAGTTGGTCCATTCGAAAGACACACAATTGTTGGAAACAAGTTTTGTTTTTCCTTTTGATGAGTTTGGTTTAAGATACTTGCTGGCCAATGTCCTACATGCTGCCAAGCCCAAGCCTCCTTCACAATTACATTAGAAGGAAATGACAAAAGAAGCTTCGACTGGCCAAAATGAAGTGTTCGATTGGGCTAGTTGGGTATTTTCAGAGCCATCGAAGGAGCAATTCAGTGTCAATCGAAGAACAAGGCATGGAGGCATTCGAAGGAGTCAGGGAGTGAAACATGTCGAGGTTCATCCCAAAACCCAAAAGGGTAGGAATTCATCAAAAATGGAAATCCTTTAATTTGTCTAATTTTGCCTTCAAATTCTGGTTAATGGTTGTCCCTTTCCATTTCCATCCACCTATATCCCCTATAAATATAGGCCTAAAGATACATTGCCAGGGACGGAAAAAAGGGAGAGAAAAGAAAAAAAACCATTGATCAGCGAAACTGATTTATTACCCATTGAAACATTTTTGCCACACTCATACCACCAGCCACACACGCACGTTGCCTCACAAGAGCTCCACAAAACTTCCAAAGTTCCAACAAGCTTGCCAGAATCGAAGCAACCTCTGTAGGCCTCCTCAGTCCAAAACAAGCACCTCACTGGTAATAAACCTTCGATCTCAAATTCATCTCATATGTAATTTAATTTTGATTGTATATTCGTGTTGCATAATATTTATGATGGTTAGTGTGTTACATGTAAAGTTTAAAGTAACAGGATACCTTTACTAAGGCATGTGAAATGGATTCCTTCGAATCTTAAATCTAGCTCATATGGTGAAGAAGGATGTGTGCAGTCGAAAGGACCTGGGTTCGATACCCAGGCCTTACAATTTTATTTTTTTCTAACATTTTATGCAGACTCAATGCTTCCTGGCTACACACGCTCACTGTACACCATAAATTCCAGGCCATCAGATGCACATCTGATCCAAATCTAACGCCCTAAGCACACAGCCTCACTATGGACTCTCCTGGGGATCTCCCTACTGAATCCAAGGGCAGATTTTGGCTTCTCTCACTTGGGCCCAACGAATTTCACTTCACACCCCTCTATTTCTTTTGCTATTAGGCCCATTTATATTTTTTTTTATCTTTATTATTGACTTCTTTTAATTTTGTTTTAATTTGTTTAATCAGTAAAAACAAAAAAAATCACAAAAAAAAACATTAGGTTAGTATTTTTTGTTAATTAAACTATTTCTAAATTAACTAATATTTATTTAAACCATTTTCTTAATTTTAAAATTAATAGAATTAGGATTTATTTGAATTCAGTTTTCTTCATGAAGCAAAACAAAACAACAAAAATATTTCATTTTTAGGATTCAGAAGTCCTTTCAATTCGTGCACGTTTATTATTTTAGCATTTTTTATTCTTATCATTATTGTATCTGACTATAGGTTGTAATAGTTAAAATTAGGATTTATTTTTTGCTTTTTACTTCTCCCCCAAGTTTTGGACTATGTAATTAATCCCCCTCCCTGAAGCCATGTAATAGCATAGTTTTAAATTCCGCATTTTAAATTCCAGCAAATTATTAACTATCTAGATGCTTGACTAATAGGATTGTATGGCAAGAACATAAAATAAAACACTAGCAAACCTAATGCAAAGGACAAAAATAACTGAATACAACACAATTGCACATATACACCTCTAGGGTATTCCCACTTTGGTTGCCTTCGGAAAATAGTCACAAATCTCGAAACGTGAGAGATTTTAGTGGCTATCCTTCGGTTTAAAGATCACAAGTCCCTCGATGACCCTCTCGATGTTGCCTCGATAAAGTGATCTTAAAACTCTAGGGTAGTTACTAATATTTCTTGACAAGTTGCCTTCGTGACTATAAAATGTCCCTTCAAATGTCCCTCAAACATCCAACGACTAGGTCTACCTACTCAATAATAGTAGGATAGCACTGTCTATAGGAAAAGAGGAAAAGAACGACCCTTTCGAGTAAAAGTAGATAGTTCCTAGATGCTATGCTCAAAATAAATTTTTACACTTACACAAAACACTTTCAATTTTCACAAACCTTTTCAAAAACGCTTTACAACGCTCTTGAGGACTGATACAAGAGTTATCATAAAGCAAATCTCTGCACTAAGGCATTTCAAAATACTTTTCAAAAACACACAAAAACACAAGGCATTTCAAAAAATGAACTAAGCATCTAAGAGCCCGTAGAAAAATATGGATGGAAAGAGTGCTAACACCTTCCCTTTCCATAATCTACTCCCCTTACTCAGAAATAATCTCGAAAGGTCTTTTTCTGTTCTTTTCACCCTTTCCTTTGTTGGATAAAAGAAAAGTCAATGGCGACTCTTGCTTACCGCAACATTTGCGAATACAAACACAAAACCAGTATAACAGTCGGTTCTGCCACCATATCACAGGTAAGATAATACTATGTAAAGGAGGAGGAAAATTACAAGAAAGACCTTGAGTAGGTAAACCGTTGTTAATCTCTTGCTCATAAACATTTCAAAATAAAACATCTTCTCACAAACACTCTTCAAAAATATTTTCAAACAAGAAACACTTTGTACGCAATCTCGAGGACAGATACGAGAATCATTATAAAGTTGCCTTATATTTGTAATTTTTTAAATATTTTCCAAAAGATACATTCACAAAGCAATTTTTAAACAAAGTGAGCTAGCGATTAAGAGCCCGTAGATAACTACGGATGAAAATGATACTAACATCTTCCCTTTTCATAACCTACCCCCCGAACTCAAAATATCTCGAAGGTCTTTCCTGTTCTTTTCACCCTTTCCTTATTGGATAAAATAAAAGTCGGTGGCGACTTTTGCTATCTGCAACATTTGTGATAAAACGCAATAACCAAGTCAGTTCTTCCATCCTATTACAGAACTGGCGACTCTGCTGGGGAGAACAAAAAGTGGGGTTACCTTAGAGTTAGATCACTTTTAAATCTTTTCCTTGTTTGATTGCTTTATTTTTAAAGGGTTGTTTGGGTTTTATTTCTTGCAAAGATCCTATACCCGGATCCGGGGAACATTTTAGGTAAGTAGCAATAGATCATGGAAACTATACGAAATATACCAATATAGTCGAAGTTATGGTTACGTTAGTGCGACACATTGGTTTTTACTCGTATCTATCGAGTCAGTCGGGGAGCATACTAAGTTGTCGCGTGGTGTCATAAGAACTGTGATACAGTGGTAGAACTGACTTGGGTGTTTTGTGTTTTATCGCAAATGTTGCAGTTAGCAAGATTCGTCACCGACTTTTCTTTTATCCAAAAGGAAAGGCTGAAAAGAACAAGAAAGACCTTTGAGATTATTTCTTGAGTTCAGGGGGTAGATTATGAAAAGGGAAGGTATTAGCACCCTTTTCATCCATAGTTATCTATGGGCTCTTAGTTGCTTTCTAGATCACTTGCTTTTGTTTGAAAATGTGCTTTGTGGTGGTTTTGAAAGTATTTTGAAAAGGCGCCTTCGTTTAGAAAAACTTTGTAATAGTTCTCGTTCGTAAGAACGTATACAAAGTGTTAGAATTTTGAAAATGTTTCATGTTTTGAAAGTGTTTGTTTTGAAAATAAGCAAGGATGTTTTTTTTGAAAGTGATCAAGAAACTAGGAACAATCTACCTACTCAAAAGTCTTTTTTTGTTCGTTTTTCTCTTCCTTTGATATTGCTATCTCACCATTGATTGGTAAGAAGCCTTATCTTTGGATGTAAAAGGGACGGGCATGAGTCGTCGAATATTCATAGAAGGCAACATTGTAGGATACCTTAGCTATTTGTTGTAAGGGACTAAGATCGTTTACAAAGGCAACATTGAAGGGTCATCGAGGGACTACGATCTTGTATTCGAGGGTCATTGCTAAAGTATCCCATGTTCCAGGGACATGACTATTTTTATCCGAGGAAACAAGTGTGGGTTACCCTAGAGGTGCAAGTTTGCAAAGTGTTTTGTTTTCATGCATTTTTATCTTGAATTAGGGTTTTCTACTTGTTGATTTTATGTCTGGGCATACAAACCCTAATTACTAGCATTTACATTTGAAAGCGATAAATTACAGAAATGTAAAGTCCTACACTATTACATAATTTGGGGATGGGGGTACAAATTTACAAATGGGGAGATGAAAGCAAATAAACCTAATTTACTATTACAAGGCTTTGACAATTACATAATTATAATGCGAAATAATAAAATATACAAAGAAATATAAAGAGAAGAGAAATTGTTTTTTATAATTTTTATGAAAAAAGGTTCTAATTGATTTGAAAATAAATTAGTTAAAATCCTAATGTCTAAATTAATTTAATAAAAATAAACAAATTAAAATAAAACCTAAGTCTAAATATTAACTTAATTTTAAGAAAAGAAATTGATTTTAATATGAAAATGTTTTTGTCTTTTTAGTTTTGAAAAAAAGGAATAAAACAAAAGTGTATGCATACATATTTAAATAAAATATTTTTTTTGAATTTTTTTATATGAAAATGATAATAATAAAATATAAAGAAAAAGTAAAAACAAAATTAAAAAAGATATTAAAAAAATGTTTTATGAGCTGACACATGAGCTTATGTATTGGCTCATGTGTTGGCTCATGTGTCAGCTCATGTATGTTTCTTGCTCCTGGAAATCAAAACAACTCAGTATGAGTCGACACATACGGGTTTCGTGTCGACTAATAACCATTTCGTGTCAATGCATACGTGTTTTGTGTCGACTCATAACATGTTTTAAACATAATATGTGTTGACTCATAGCATTTCGTGTCGACTCATAAATGCTGTTTTTTGCTTTTATCACTGTTTTGCTACATGTAAAAGTTAGTTCTCAACACATGGTTAGTGAAAATGAAAAGTAAGCATATGGTTAGCTTCAAGGAAATTATATATATATTTTATCTTCACAAATGAAACATTAATGATGCTTGTATGAAGAGTTCAAAGTCAAGAAAACTTACCTTGAAATTGAAATTTGTGCTTTGAGTTTGAGCTGCTGTATGGGCTGTTGTTGAACTTGGCAAGTGATGATAGTGATGTTACATAAGTTGTTCTTATGTTTGAACAACTTTTATATGATGTATGTGGAGTGTTTAGATGGTTTGTTTGGACAAAACTTGCAAGGAGTGAGAGGTTCAAGGATTTGGACTTCAAAGCTCAACAATGGGGGGTTTTGTGGACAATTCTATTTTCTGAGAATGCATGGATTTTTAAGGGCTTATACACAAGAGAACTTCTTACTTTTCTATATCTATTTTTCTGACCTTTTTCTCTTGCAAATGCTTCTTCTTTTTATAGGCAAGAGGTTTGTGAACAAAATGGTTTGGTTTACAAACTATGGAGTTATGGCTAGGTTGGATTGCAAATATCAAGTTATATCATGGTCCCAAGATGAAGTACCAAACTTGCTGGTTTAGAGGGGATGATTTCCATGATTTATGGTGGAGTATAATCAGCAACAAGCAAGGTATGGGCTTAAGACAAACTTTGTACCAAAAGGCTTGTTTTTCAAGAAAAGCAATGGTGCCTTTATGCCATAAATGGAAAGATCTTTTGGACAATGACTCAAACACTTGGGTAATAGCTCAAGAGTGGGTTAAAGCATTAAATTATAATGAGATTTGCAAGCAAGGAGGCCTACAACATAATATTATGTAGCAAATCATGCCAATTGGATTATGTGTTCTTCAACAAAAATGGCTTGCAATTCAAGAATGAATGCCCAACTTCAACCCCTTGAATCTCCTAGCTCAAATATGATAAATTCATGCTCTTTGATGTTTTGGAAATCTTGAAACACCCTCTACAACTTTCATGTTGACCACTTTTGTTAAATCAAACTGGAACTTGATGAAAATTGGCCAAGAAGTTGGGATAAAAACCTGCTGAAAATTTCTCTCAGTGTTTATTCAAAAATGCCATGACTTCATGAATTTATAACTTAAAATACAATCATTTCTAGAAAAATTCCTACTCTACATTGTTTTAGATCTCATTGAGATATACAACTTTCAAGTTTGAAGTTTTCCTTGAATCATCTTGCATCTTGGTTAAAGAATGGCGTGAAGTAATGAAATTATCATGTATAAAAGACACTTAGAAAAATTTCTAAGTCTTGAAAAGTTTGACTTTTCAAAATGAATTTTGACTTTCTTGATTTCTTGATGAACAAGTTTCACATTTTGACATGTCTTGATGAATTGTGATCTTTGGAACTTGATTTTGACTAAAAAGTCAAAGTTTGACTTTTCAGTATGCAGTTGACTTTTCATCAGTTGACTGAAACTCAACTATCAATCAATTTATCTTGAGAAATGTTTTGAGTCGTGCCATTAGGTCAAAATGATGCATTTGAATCCTTGAGATAATGTCTCAAACCAATGAGTCATTTGCTAGGTCAAAAATCAAAAATTGCATCTTCTTAGTCAAAACCCTACTTTAACCATTTTGCCCTTTTAATGATCTGATCAAATTTATTGAGGAGTTGTGATCCAAACTTGATCAAATGACATATATGAGTTCATAATGTTGATATGGACCAAAAATTATGAATTTTGACTATAAATTGACCATAGTTGACTTTTACCCCAATACAACTGATTTTAGGTCAACTGATCAATTGATTGAGCAAAAATGTGATCCAAGACTTGAAACTTGACATGAGCAGTCTTGAGGGTCCAAAATGATCCATGAAAGTCATATGGGGCATTAAAAGTCTCTTTGTCTTTGTTCAAACTCAAACCCTAATTTTCAACTATCAGTGCTTGAGGGGGTGTCTTGAGCTGATTAACCCTTGTGCATTCTTGAATCAAAGGAGATCTTGTGAGAGATTATTTGATAAATGAGAGGGAAAATTTTGGGATACAACAACTTCCCCTGTTCAATCTTCTTAAACCTGAAGAGTTAGATTGGCGGATCCACCATTCGTGACCTGAAGGTGGAAGATGGCTGAACACTAGAGTGCCCAGAAATTTGCACTCGAAGATGTATTGTGAATGGGCTTATAGATGCCATTTGTTGGTAAACAGTGGGAGAAGTATCAACACAAATATTTGTTTGATTTAGACTTAAACTTGATGTTTCACCTGTGGGAAAAAAGGGTTAGTTAAATGCAGATGTATGCATGATGTTCACAAGATGTGGTTTTATGCTAGATGCATTTTGTGTGTATATGCTATGGTGTATGAATGTGAGATGTATGTTTGTCCGAGAAAATAAATCCCTGACTGCTGCTGAGGAATTTTGAATCCTGGATTGCTGTTGGGGATGAAGAGTATACATATCTTCAAACTTTGTTGAAAGGATGCCTCCATTGGGGAATATCTCTTGTATGTCAGCTGTTATCTGGTCGGGTCCAGACTTCACAACTTATTGAGGATGAGGAAGTCAACTGCTATCTGGTCGGATCCAGGCTTCACGGTAACTTACTGGGGAAGAGTAAATCAACTGTTATATGGTCGGATTCCAGGCTTTGTAGAAAATTTATTGAAAGTGAATTGTTATTTAGTCGGATCCAGGAATCACAACAACTTTCTAGGGATAAGGAAGTTAACTGGTATCTGGTCGGATCCAGGCTTCACAGTAACTTGCTAGAAAGGATAAAGTTGAACTGGTATCTAGTCGGGTCCAGGCTTCATTGTAACTGGAAGTGGTAACTACTATCTGGTTGGTTCCAGGCTTCATAGTTTTTTTAAAAGTTATATTATTATTTGGTCGGGTCCAGGCTTCATAGTGTCTTGCTGGAGATTGTAGCTAGTTGTTATCTGGTCGGATTCCAGGTTTCATAATAACTTGCTTGAATAGACGAAGTTGAAATGATATCTGGTCGGATCCAGGCTTCACAATAACTTGCTTAGAGCTTAGTTGTTATCTGGCCGGATTCCAGGTTTCACAACAAACTTCTGAAGGGAATTGCTATTTGGTCGGATCCAGACTTCACAACAACTTTCTTGAAAATATGAAGTTGAAAACTGATATCTGGTCGGATCCAGGCTTCACAGTAACTTGTTGGGGTAGAGGCAAACTCTACTGGGGAAAACAAGTTAAACCCTGGTTTGGTTGGGTCCAGGTTCTTCTATATATTTGAAGAGTTAAACTATTATCTGGTTGGGTCCAAGTTTCATAGTATTTGAAAGGTTTTCACTATTATCTGGTCGGGTCCAGGCTCTATAGTGACTTGAGAAGTTAACTATTATCTGGTCGAGTCCAGGTTTCATAGTATCTTTTGGAGATAGTAAAGGTTTTGTTGACGACTTTACTGGGGATTAGGGGTTGTGGCCCTATGATGTATAATAGTCTGAAAGGCAAACTCAAGCTGGGGAGTGTGGAACTCAGTCGGGGAGGATAGACTTAGCTTGGAAGGATATACTCAGTTGGGGATAACAGACTTAGCTGGGGAAGATAGACTATGTCGGGGGAATTTGAACTCGGTTGGGGAGTTATGCTTCCAAGAGATTGAGACTCTAGTTGGAGATTAACCTGTGCAAAGAGACTTTGTGGATAACTCTGTTGAGGAAGGTTTATCGTAGTTGTCTTGTGGGGATAATGTTAACGAAATAACTCTGTGGGGATATTCCATGTACATTAAAGATATGTTGGTTGCTTCTTAGCAGGTCACATGTGCCAAATAGTTTTAATTATGTTCATATGCATATATTTGTTCAATTTTAGTCATTGGAGAATTTTGCACTCAAAATAAAAACAGAAAGTTTGCACTTCAAAGTATATTTGTATTGATATTTTGCCCATGAATAGGCATTTTTGTACAAAGAGACGGAGATCCTAGTAAGAGGAAATCTTCGAAAGGAAAAAAATAATTGAAAACAAAAACAAATAACCATGTGAAATTATCTCATTGCATTCCAACTCTACTATTGCCCCAATGTCTTCGAATGCTCCTTGCCGTTGACAGAAGTTGATTGAATTGATCTTGGACCGTTTGAACTTGGACCTTGGTGATAAAGTTGACTATGGTGATTTCACGGGACATAGTCATACGCTTTCAATCCTTAACTTTTTCCTAGACCTCCCTTTTAGGTTTTCAGCCCACCAAGATATCCATTTTTACCCAAGTCGCCCTTTTTGGGTTTTCAACTTGTCGGGTGTACAATCTTTTGCATATATCCCTAATTTTTGCCTAAACCTTTTGGTTTGCCGTGATGCCCTTATTTTGCCTAGGTGTGTAAACCTAGCGGGTCTCTTATGCATAGTATTTTTTAACTATGTCCATGTTTATAGGATGCAGGAAGTCTTCACCATCCATGGTAGTCAGCATCATGGCACCGCCAGAGAAAACTCTCTTGACAACAAATGACCCTTCGTAGGTGGGAGTCCATTTTCCCCTGGGGTCGCCTTGTGGCAGAATGATGCGCTTTATCACCAATTCACCAGCTTGATATACTTGAGGCTTGATCTTTTTGTTGAAAGCATTGATCATACATTTTTGGTACGTCTGACCATGGAAAACAGCAGCCAGTCTCTTTTCATCAATCAAGTTTAACTGATCCAATCTCATCTGAATCCACTCGTCTTCACCTAAGCCTACTTCATTCATAATCCTTAGTGAGGGAATTTGAACTTCCACTGGCAAAACAACTTCCATGCCATAGACTAAGGAAAAGGGAGTTGCCCCAGTTGATGTTCTAGCTGAAGTGCGGTAGCCGTGTAGAGAAAAAGGTAACATCTCATGCCATTCCTTATAGGTTACTACCATCTTCTACACAATCTTCTTAATATTTTTGTTGGATGCTTCGATTGTGCCATTCATTTTAGGTCTATATGGAGAAGAATTGTGATGCTTGATTTTGAACTGAGTGCAAAGTCCAGTAATCATAGCATTGTTGAGGTTAGTCCCATTGTTGGTGATGATCCTTTCGGGGATACCATAGTGGCAGATGAGGTTGTGTTTGATGAATCTGGCTACCATATTCTTTGTGACTGAGGCAAATGAAGCAGCTTCGACCCATTTGGTGAAATAGTCGATAGCACAATAATTGAGCAATGTCCTTTGAAAGCGGTGGGATTGATTTATCCAATCATGTCAATGCCCCACATTGCAAATGTCCATGGAGCGGTCATGACATTCAGAGGGATAAGAGGCACATGGACCTTGTCAACATAGATTTGGCATTTGTGACAAGTTCTAGAGTGTTGATGGCAACTAGTCTCCATTGTTGACCAATAGTAGCCATCCCTTAAGGTTTTCTTGGCCATCGTATGTCCGCTTGAGTGAGTCCCAAAGAGACCATCGTGCATGTCTTCCATAATTTCCTCTGCCTCCTTCTTGTCCACACATCGGAGTAGAGTAGAATCATGGTTGTGTTTGTACAATATTCCGTTACTTAGGAAGAATTTGGCTGAAAATCTTCGTAAGAAGTTTCTGTCATTGATGGATGCTCCCTCGGGATACTCTTGTGCTTTAAGATATCTCATCACCTCATGGTACCATGGTTTTTATTTATCAGCGTCAAGTTCACAGTAGTGTGCAGGTTCGTCGAATCTTTCAATTGTAATCATAAGAGATTCGTTGTCCCATATGACTTTGAACATTGAAGACATGGTTGTCAAGGCGTCAGCCAACTGATTTTCTTCCCTAGGGAAGTGCTCAAAGGTGATCTCTTAGAAGTAGGGAATTAGGGATAGCACAAGTTCCTTGTAAGGGATGAGATTAGGGTGTTTAGTGTCCCAATCTCCTTTTACTTGACTAATCACTAGAGCGGAATCCCTAAACACATTTAAATGCTTGATCCTCAAGTCAATGGCAGCTTTCAGACCCAAGATGCACGCTTCTTACTCAGCCATATTGTTCGTGCAATCGAAGCATAATCTGGAAGTGAAAGGAGTGTGGCAACCTTCAGGAGAGATGATCACAACACCAGTTATGTTACCCAAGGCGTTGGAATCCCCATCGAAGACCATAGTCCATCGGGATCCTTGTTCAAGTCTGTCATACGGTCCAGGTTTCGCGCAGTCGGTCACTAGCATGATGTTCTCATCAGGGAAGTCAAAGTTCATAGACTAATAATCATCGACAACTTGATGGGCCAAATGATCTGCTATCACACTTCCTTTGATGGCCTTTTGCATCGTGTATTGAATGTCGTACTCAGTCAAGATCATTTTCCACCTGGCTATCCTTCCGGAGAGAGCAGGTTTCTCGAAGATGTACTTGATTGGGTCCATCTTAGAAATCAATAGAGTAGTATGAGTCAACATATACTGTCTTAGCCGGCGAGTAGCCCATGCCAGAGCGCAACAAGTTTTCTCGAGAAATGAATATCTAGTTTCATAGTCGGTAAACTTTTTTCTCAGGTAATAAATAGCATGCTCTTTTCGGCCAGACTCGTTAGGTTTGCCCAAAACACACCCCCATAGAGTTCTCTAGTACTTTCAAGTACATGATCAAGGGTCTTACTTCAACTGGAGGCATGAGAATAAGAGGTTCTTGTAGATATTCTTTGATTTTGTCGAAGGCAGCTTGGCATTCATCATTCCATATGACTACCTGATCTTTCTTTAAGAGTTTGAAGATTGACTCACAAGTAGCAGTCAAGTGAGATATGAAGCGGGCGATGTAATTGAGACGACCCAAGAATCCTCTAACTTCTTTCTCAGAATGGGGGACTGGCATTTCTTGGATGGCCTTTACCTTGGCAGGATCAACTTCAATGCCTTTATTGCTGACAACAAAACCTAGAAGCTTTCCAGATCGTACTCCAAATGTGCATTTGTTAGGGTTTAACCTCAACTTGAACTTTTTCAACCTCTCGAATAGTTTGTACAGGTGATCGAGATGTTCCTCTTCAGTCTATGATCTGGCAATCATATCATCCACATATACCTCTATTTCATGATGGATCATATCATGAAACAAAGCTACCATAGCCCTTTGATATGTTACCCCTGCATTCTTCAATCCGAACGGCATGACCTTGTAGCAAAAGGTACCCCATTGCGTAACGAAAGTTGTCTTCTCCATGTCCTCGGGAGCCATCCTTATCTGATTATAGCCAGAGAATCCATCCATGAAAGAGAAGACTTTATGCTGAGCAGTATTATTAACCAAGACGTCAATATGTGGTAGAGGGAAGTCATCCTTGGGGCTTGCCCTATTCAGATCCCTGTAGTATATGCACATGCGAAATTTTCCATCTTTCTTTGACACTGGAACTACATTGGCGACCCATTAGGGATAAGACGTCACAGCTAAAAACCCTGCATCAAATTGTTTCATCACTTCAACTTTTATCTTCTCAGACATATCAGGCCTCATGCGACGAACCTTTTGTTTGACAGGAGGACAGTCTTCTTTTATCGGCAGATGATGAACTACGATGTCGGTATCCAATCCTTGCATATCTTCATAAGACCAAGCAAATACTTCCACATAATCATGCAACATCTGAACCAACCTGCTCTTGACACTGCTTTCCAAGTTAACGCCGATCTTGATTTCCTTCTTGTCTGTCTCAGTACCCAGATTGATGACTTCAACTGATTCTTCATGCGGCTGAATAGGTTTTTCCTCTTGTAATAGAAGTCTGGCTAGTTCTCCCGGTATATCACAATCTTCCTCGCCTTCGTCCTCGGCTTGGTTAATTGGATATTCAAAGTCATATTCGACAATAGTAGAGTCATTAGCAATAAGATCCAGAGTGGATGAGGACCTACAAGAGTGTGTGTGTGTGTGTGCATGTAAGATACATGGCTATTTTGAAAAATGTATTTGAAGGAAAATAAAGACAATGAACACAAAGGTTTAAATGCAAAAGAGACCAATGATTCATATTGAATGATTATATGATTAGATGAACATAAATAAAACCCTTGACAAATGGACCAAAGTGCCCCGGGCCAGGCACATGGCTTAAAAGTCATTGTTAAATATTACAGACAAAATGTTCTTGAATTGAAAGAAAAGCAACAACAAGTAGATTGCTCCTCAAGGAAGGAGATGGGCACGAAGTCCTTTGCATGCCAATTCTTCAGCTCCGTTGTAGTAGGATACACCCAATCTTCAAATGCATCTTCATCATCCGAATCACCCACAACATTAACTTCATGGCTTCCAATACAGAGAGGTGGCTTTCATGCACGAGCACGCCTCACCTCCTTCTGATCCTTGGCGGTGAACCCTAAACCAAACTTGTCCGCTTTGAATGGGATATCGAGGAGTTTCCCCTAATTATCACATCTTCCTTCTTCAATTGCAGCACGAGCATCTTTGACTGAAACCATCTTCGGCACGACTTTAACAACTTTAGATACATCAGAGGAAAATTTGGTAGCAGCAACCATTGGTGGTACAACTTCAAAGGCTTGACACAGGGTCTCATTGAATTCTCCATCCATCTCTATGTACTTGAAAGAGTTGAGGTGGCTTACCATAAACTCTTCCTCTCCATAGACGGTGACAATTCTTCCGTTGACCAGATATTTGAGTTTCTAATGAAGAGTTGAGGTTACTACCCCAACTTTATGGATCCAAGGGCGACCCAACAAACAAGAATAGGTAGGACAGATGTCCATGATGTAGAAGGTGGAGTTGAAAATTTGGGAGCCCACCTTGATTGGAAGATTTACTTCTCCATGAACTGTCCTCTTTGATCCATCGAAGGCCCTCACAATGATATCATTGGGTTTCAAGACTAAACCTTCACAGTCTAGACGATCTAACACCCCCTTGGGTAGTATGTTTAGAGAAGAACCAGTGTCGACCAACACATGTGCTAAGGTGGTCCCCTTGCACTCGACAGAAACATGTAGAGCTTTATTGTGGTTCTTCCCAAGTGGTGTTAGGTCAGCATCTGAAAATCCTAAACCATTATCAGTCGTCAAGCTCGCCACTCAGTTCTCAAACTGGTCTATTATGGTATCATGGGGGACATGAGCCTTTTTCAATAATTTGATTAACGTACGAGCATGGGCATCTGAACAGAGTAGCAAAGACAACATAGAAATCTTAGAAGGGGTTTTCCCCAACTGCTCCACAATCTTGAAGTCGCTCCTTTTTATGATTTTCAAGATCTCGTCTATCTCATGAGTGGAGGGTTCTCCATCAACAACGTCCTTTGCGGGTATTTCTATCACGACAGGCTCAACAACCTTCTACTTCCCTCTGGTATCAGTACTTGTCTTAGCGACAGAGATGTGGACAAGTGTCTTTATAACAACTGGTGGTGAGATATTGGGTGAAAAATTCTCCCAGTTCGGGTTACCTTACTTGAACCAGCTATGTTACCAATATCCTCAGCTTTGTCTTCTTCGATCCAAGTGTCTTGTTTAATCCCATGGTAAAACACGTCATCCCCATAGTTCTATGGAACTGCCTTGTTTGAAGAGTAGGGAATTGGTCTGAGATTGGTAATTATTAAGGGAGCAACAATTGGTTCATTTGAAATCCTAATAGGACCTTTGGAGGTGATCCTAAGAGGCTTGTTTGAGATGGTGATAATAGAGAGATCTTCACATTTGTTAGTCAAACTTTCGGTAGGCGGAGTCTTCTCAAATAGAATTTCGTGGCTATCTATCAGGCGTGGAATGCCTTTCTTCAGCCCTTCGCATCCATTGAGTTGTTTAGTACAGCAAACACAGTCTTTCACACATCTAGGGAAAATCCCAGCTTTCAACATATTCTTTTTGATGATATTCATCAGAGTCATCAAGTCTTCAACAGAGACAACAAAAATTGTATCTTCAACAGCATTGACACCCTTGCCATGGTTTGGCATAGGTGCGGTGATTACAATCGAAGTTGGAGGAGGATCAAATTCAATAGTCTTATTATCAATCAAATCCTGAATTTTATTATTCAAGGCCCAGCATTCGTCAGTCTCATGCTCGGGGCTGCTTGAGTGGTAAACACATTTAGCGTTCAAATTATACTTTGGTGAAGAGGTATCTGGGTTGGCAGGAGGATTGCGTAATGTTACTAAATTATCCTTTAGCAAATGTTGTAAGGCTTGAGATAGTGACATTCCTATCCTCGTAAATTGTCTTCTCGGAGTTTCAAAACGTTGATGATTTGCAGATGGTCTTTGAGTAGGAGTTGGATTGGAGATTCAGACAGTGTTAACATATGGATGATCATTCTTCTTGGTACGGGACCTTGCCCCGTACACAACATTGATTTCCTTCTTTGCAGCAAAAGGTTTCTTTACAGGATTGGAAGTGGAGGAAGATGCCACATAGATCTTCCCACTTTTGATGCCGCTTTCAACTCTTTCACCGGTTAAGATTAGCTCGGTGAAACCAGAAGAAGAACAACCGACCAACAAGTTAAAGAATGGACCAGACAAGGTGCCCATAAACATGTCAATATGCTCCCTATCAGTCAAAGGTGGTTGAACCCTACTGGCGAGGTCTCTCCACTTTTATGCATATTCTTTAAATCCTTCATTCTTCCCCATGGTCATACCTTGCAACTGAACTCTTGTTGGCGCCATGTCAGCATTATACTGATACTGATGGTAGAAGGCGGTAGCTAAGTCCTCCCAAGTATTGATACGGGAACCATCTAACTGATAGAACCATTCTATTTGCGTTTCGGTCAAGCTCTCTTGGAAAAAGTGAACCCAAAGCTTCTTATAAGCGCTGTGCGGCTGTATCTTGCGCACATAAGATTTCAGGTGAAGTTTTGGACAAGAAACTCCATCGTACTTTGCAAAGACTGGTATTTTGAATTTGTGGGGAATAACGACCCCAGAGATCAAACCCAAAGCATCAAAATATAAACCGGGGACGACTTGGATCTCGACGACCTTCAACCTGTCTTCTAGCTGCTTATACTTGACATCGGCGGGTGGATACTGCTCGTCGAAATAATCATCATCAGACGCTTGACCATTAACATAGTCATCCTGGGTACTCTTAACATCACCAATCTAATTCTCAACTTCTTCAAATGAGTCTTCCACTACTGGGATCTGACGAACCGACTCTTTGAACCTTCTTCCCATGTTTACCAGGGCTCTCTTCTTGGGTTTCTTCTTAACTTCCAACAATGCCATCATATCTTGTTGCCCCTTGGCTAGGGCCAGTAGAGTCTCTTAGAATTGAGAGTTTTGTGCCTGAAGATCCTTCACAGTTTTCTCTAGATCCATCTCGCTGAAATAATCAGCAGAAAGATAATGAAACCTATTATGAGAAAACATGTCATGTTATGATGCATGGAGGATGTATATGCAAATGATTTCAAGGATTTATGAAATTTAAATTTGTATAGACAAAAGAGTAAACAAACGTCAACTTTCATTAATTATCTCAAAATGATTACATCATGCCTCTTGGGCTTACAAATAACTCTCTAAGATAAAAAGACTGAACGCATCCTCTTCGGCGCGAGATAGGCGTTCACACTTTGCTCTTCTTGTAGCTGCTTTGTAAGCTCCAAGACCCTCTTCTCACTAGCATAAAATTTAGCTTCGAAAGCATCTCGTTCTTCCTTGAGCTGAATCCAACCTTTTTGCAAGTCTTCGAGAGAAGTGGGCATGTCGGGATGGAGGACAGTGTACGAGACGTCTCCTTCAACCACAGGTTCCATGATAACTGGTAAGATGGAGGGATAAGGCATCACTAGTTTCTGAGCACGAGCTCGTACCCACCTAAGGTAAGGCTCGAGGGGAATGGAATTCTTGTGTCCCAACGTCTTGCTATCCACTTTGCTCACCATCCTCCAAGCTCGTATAAACCTCTGACGGTAGCTTTGATTGTTGCTCTCGTAGTCAAATACCACTCCCTGGATGAGCATCTCATGCTGACCATCCCTTCGGGCATATCCAAACTATTGTAAGGCTAAGCAACGGTTGTAAGTGATACCTCCTCTAATGCCAAGTAAAGGGACATTAGGGAACTCTCCACAATGGTCGATGATAGTAACATTCTCCAAGGATCGATAACACCAATGAACATCTGAATGTCTGAGCGTCATCAACCTAGGGGACCACCTTGAACCTTGCTCGTTCTTCAATACAGACCAGGGAAGATACGAAATAAATCATCTTGCCAAAAGAGGAGTGCAACGTATAAGGATCCCTCTCTTCCTCATAGTGCGAGAGTGAAAAGAATATAGGATATCTCCCAACAAGGTAGGCACCGGATTGCGAGACATGAAGATTTTGACAGCATTTACATCTATGATTGGTCAGGGTTTGGAAACAAAACCATCCCATAGATAAGAAGGGCCAAGATTTCTTCAAAAGCTTGTAAGTCCAAAGAGTTCCAACAGTCTTGAGCTTTCTCGAACAAGAACTTGTCTAAGAAACCTTTAAAACCACTCCTTGTTTCCCAATTAGTTGTGATATCAGATTTTTGCAAGTGTAGTGCTTGGGCAAACTCTTCAGGTTTTGGATCTCTTTCCATACCGTTGAAGGGTAGTTGATTGAGAATGGGAATCCTCAAAAGTTGAGAGAATTCTTCCAAAGTTGGTATAAGCTGATAATCGGGAAAAGTGAAGCAATAGTGTAAAGGATCAAAGAATTGGAACAACACCTTTATCATATCTTCATCAGTGTTAGAGGTAACCAAGCTTAGGAGGAGACCATGTCTTTTGGTGAATGGAGAATTCTCAGGAACCCTTGATGCTAATTCTTTGAGTTGAGGAGGAATCCTTACGAGATTGACTTGGATAGTATTCCTGCAGATAAAAGCCATGTCCTACAAAACAGAACAAAGATAAATCTCAAAAATCCTTGAAATCGTTAGTGAGAATGAGTATGATGTTATGATGTTTATGATGTCATGTACAAGTAAGTATATAAAAACAAGGCAAACAAGTCCTTAGGTTTAGGCTTGCATGGAGTCTCATAGGTAAGTACCCTCTTGAAGTTTAGTTGGCTCAAACCTGTCATAGAAATAGTAACCGGGTTCTAAGGGATCTCAATATCACTGATCTGTCTTCTCGAGCATTGTTTCAGCGCAAGCCTCTTTCACGGTGACCGAAATATCCCGAAAAGTAAAATCTCAATGAGTGTAGTATCGAGTATCAACCAACTTCGGACTGCACCAAAGCCAGTTATCTCACTACGTCCTAATGGCCAAGTTTGTGAAGTAAAGGTTCTAAAAGTCAGTTAGTGCTTCATGACATCACACAACGGCCCCGTATTCTCCTTGACTACTCAAGGGATACCGGTACCCACAAATATGTCACACTAACGTAGCTATTGCTTAGACCATGTCGGTATACCTCGCACAATTTCCACAATGTATTGCTACTTACCTATAAGGTATCCCAAATCCGGGTAGAGGATTAGAACAAGTCCAAACAAAGAACCAAAATGTAAAGCGAACAAATCAAATAATGAAAGCAAATAAAGGTGATCTAGCCCTAAGGTAACCCCACTTTTAAGTTATTCCCCAGCAGAGTCGTCAGTTCTGTGATACGGTGGGAGAACTGACTTGGGTGTTTTGTGTTTTATCGCAAATGTTGCGGTTAGCAAGAGTCGCCACTGACTTCTTTTATCCAAAAGGAAAGGATGAAAAGAACATGAAAGACCTTTGAGATTATTTCTTGAGTTCGGGGGGTAGATTATGAAAAATGGAAGGTATTAGAACCCTTTTCATCCATAGTTATCTATGGGCTCTTAGTTTCTTGCTATATCACTTGCTTTTGTTTGAAATGTGTTTCGTGGTGGTTTTGAAAGTATTTTGAAAAAGCGCATTCGTTTAGGAAAACTTTGTAATAGTTCTCGTTCGTAAGAACATATACAAAGTGTTGGACTTTTGAAAATGTTTCATGTTTTGAAAGTATTTTGAAAGTGTTTATTTTGAAAATAAGCAACGATGTTTGTTTTGAAAGTGTGCAAGCAACTAGGAACAATCTACCTACTCAAAAGTCTTTTTTTGTTCGTTTTTCTCTTCCTTTGATATTGTTGTCTCACCATTGATTGGTAAGAAGCCTTATATTTAGATGTAAAAGGGACGGGCGTGAGTCATCGTATAGTCATAGAAGGCAACATTGTAGGATACCTTAGCAATTTGTTTTAAGGGACTGAGATCTTACGAAGGCAACATTGAAGGGTCATCGAGGGACTACGATCTTGTATTCGAGGGTCATTACTAAAGTATCCCAAGTTCGAGGGACATGACTATTTTTATCCGAGACAACAAGTGTGGGTTACCCTAGAGGTATAAATGTGCAAAGTGTTTTGTTTTCATGCATTTTTGTCTTGAATTAGGGTTTTCTACTTGTTGATTTTATGTCTTTCCATATAAACCCTAATTACTAGCATTTATATTTGAAAGCGATAAATTGCGGAAATGTAAAGTCCTACGCTATTACATCATTTAGGGATGGGGGTACAAATTTACAAATGGGGAGGTGAAAGAAAATAAACCTAATTTACTATTATAATGCTTTGACAATTACATAATTATAGCGCGAAATAATAAAATGTACAAAGAAATATAAAGAGAAGAGAAATTGTTTTTTTTTAATGAAAAAAGGTTCTAATTGATTTGAAAAGAAATTAGTTAAAATCCTAATGTCTAAATTAATTTAATCAAAATAAACAAATTTAAATAAAACCTAAGTCTAAATATTAAATTAATTTTAATAAAAGAAATTGATTTCAATAAGAAAATGTTTTTGTCTTTTTAGTTTAGAAAAAAGGAATAAAACAAAAGTGTATGCATACATATTTAAATAAAATATTTTTTTCGAATTTTTAATATGAAAATGATAATAATAAAAATATAAATAAAAATTAAAAACAAAATTAAAAAAAAAGATTAAAAAAATGTTTTATGAGCTGACACATGAGCTTATGTATTGGCTCATGTGTTGGCTCATGTGTCGGCTCATGTATGTTTCTTGCTCCTGGAAGTCAAAACAACTCAGTATGAGTTGACGTACTAGTTTCGTGTCGAATCATAACCATTTCGTGTCGATGCATACGCGTTTCGTGTCAACTCATAACCTGTTTTGAACATAATATGTGTCGACTCATAGCATTTCGTGTTGACTCATAACTGCTGTTTTTGTTTTTGCTTTTATCACTGTTTTGCTACATGTAAAAGTTAATTCTCAACACATGGTTAGTGAAAATGAAAAGTAAGCATATGGTTAGTTTCAAGGCAATGATATCTACATTTTATCTTCACAAATGAACCATTAATGATGCTTGTATAAAGAGCTCAAAGTCAAGAAAACTTACCTTGAAACTGAAATTTGTGCTTTGAGTTTGAGTTGTTGTATGGGCTGTTGTTGAGCTTGGGAAGTGATGATAATGATGTTACAGAAGTTGTTCTTGTGTTTGAAAAACTTCTATATGATTTATATGGAGTGTTTAGATGTTTTGTTTGGGAAAAACTTGCAAGGAGTGAGAGGTTCAAGGATTTGGACTTCAAAGCTCAACAATGGGGGGTTTAGTGGACAATTCTTTTTTTTGAGAATGCATGGATTTTTAAGGGCTTCTACACAAGAGAACTTATTACTTTTCTATCTCTATTTTTTTGACGTTTTTCTCTTGCAAATGCTTCTTCTATTTATAGGCAAGAGGTTTGTGAACAAAATGGTTTGATTTACAAACTATGGAGTTATGGCTAGGTTGGATTGCAAATATCAAGTTATGTCATGGTCCCAAGATGAAGTACCAAACTTGCTGGTTTAGAGAGGCTGATTTACATGATTTATGGTGGAGTATAATCAACAACAAGCAAGGTATGGGCTTAAGACAAACTTTGTACCAAAAGGCTTGTTTTTCAAGAATAGTAATGGTGCCTTTATGCCATAAATGGAAAGATCTTTTGGACAATGGCTCAAACACTTGGGTAATAGCTCAAGAGTGGGTGTAAGAATTAAATTATGATGATATTTGCAAGAAATGAGGCCTACAACATAAGATTATGCAGCAAATCATGCCAATTGGATTATGTGTTCTTCAACAAAAATGGCTTGCAATTCAAGAATGAATGCCCAACTTCAGCCCCTTGAATCTCCTATCTCAAATATGACAAATTCATGATCTAGGATATTTCGGAAAGCTTGAAACACCCTCTACAACTTTCATGTTGACCACTTTTGTTAAATCAAACTGGAACTTGATGAAAATTGGCCAAGAAGTTGGGATAAAAACCTGACCAAAACTGCTGAAAATTTCTCTAAGTGTTTATTCAAAAGTGCCATGACTTCATGAATTTATAATTTAAAATCCAAGAATTTATAGAAAAAGTCATGCTCTACATTGTTTTAGATCTCATTGAGATCTACAACTTTCAAGTTAGAAGTTTTCCTTGAATCATCTTGCATCTTGGTGAAAGAATTTGATGAAGTAATGAAATTATCATGTAAAAAAGACACTTAGAAAAATTTCTAAGTCTTGAAAAGTTTGACTTTTCAAAATTAATTTTGACTTTCTTGATTTATTGATGAACAAGTTTCACATTTTTACATGTCTTGATGAATTGTGATCTTTGGAACTTGATTTTAACTAAAAAGTCAAAGTTTGACTTTTTAGTGTGCAGTTGACTTTTCATCAGTTGACTGAAATTCAATTATCAATCAATTGATCTTGAGAAATGTTTTGAGCCATGCCATTAGGTAAAAATGATGCATTTGAATCCTTGAGATCTTGTCTCAAACCAACGAGTCATTTGCTAGGTCAAAAATCAAAAATTGCATCTTCTCAATCAAAGCCCTAATTTTGACCATTTTGCCCTTTTGATGATCTGATCAAATTTCTTGAGGAGTTGTGATCCAAACTTGATCAAATGACATATATGAGTTCATAATGTTGATATGGACCAAAAATTATGAAGTTTGACTATAAATTGACCACAATTGACTTTTTCCCCAATACAGCTGATTTTAGGTCAACTGATCAATTGACTGAGCAAAAATGTGATCCAAGACTTGAAACTTGACATGAGCAATATTGAGGGTCCAAAGTGATCCATGAAATTAATATGGGGAATTAAAAGTCCCTTTGTCTTTGTGCAAACTCAAACCCTAATTTTCAGCTATCAGTGCTTGAGGGGGTGTCTTGAGCTGATTAACCCTTGTGCATTCTTGAATCAAAGGAGATCTTGTGAGAGATTATTTGATAAATGATAGGGAAAATTTTGGGGTACAACAAGCACTAACTGACCTAAGAACCTTAATTGAACTAACTTAGCTATTAGAAGGTAGTGAGTTAGCTGGCTTTGGTGCAATCCGAAGTTGGTTGATACTCGATACTACACTCATTGAGATACGACTCTCGAGTTTTGTTTGGTGGAAAGTCAGTTGTCGTGCTAGACGAAACTTGTGGGAAAAATTAGTGATATTGAGATCCCTAGAACCTGGTTACTTCTTTAGGACAGGTTGAGCCAACTGAACTTAAAGAGGGTACTTACCTATAAACTCCATGCAATCCTGAACCTAAGGCCTTGTGTGCTTTGCTTGTGTTTGGTTATTTGTTCGAACATGACATCATTCCATATCATTTTCACTGACCATTTCAAAGATCTCAAGGGCCTGTGATGTAGGTTATCATGAACCGGACATCTAGCAAGGGGCAAGAGGATTTATTTTCCTCTAACCAAATGGCATCAAAGTATCATGAACCGACGTCTAGCAAGGGGCAAGGGGATTTATTTTCCTCTAACCAATGTCGTCGAAGACCGAAGAACGTTGTCTTGAGTCAAAGGCTAGGACCCACTAGACATGGTGAGCTTGATTCTCATAGAAGGACATTCAACGACACAAAGTTCTTCCGTCAAAGCTGCAGCTAGATTTAACTTCTAACGTTTCACTTTTGTTTACCCCACGAGATCCTTGAAAACATTGCATTTACATGCATCATTACATAACAGGTTTTCCCATACATGTTTTCTAATTTTCTTGAAGTTTATTTCAGTAAAAGATGGCTCTTGAACAACCTATTAAGGAAATCCAAGCTCATAATGCCCAATTCCAGGAGACCCTTATGAACCTAGCTCAAGGACAAAAAGATATGATGGCGCTCATTGCTAAAAAGAAGAAAACTGTTGATATCACCTCAGATGAAGATGACAACCAAGAGGAGGATGATAGAAGTGTCTGGGCTGAAGGTGGAAGCAACCTTGGTTACGGTAAGATGCCTGAAGACGAAGACTATTCTAATGAACAATATCCTCCTGCTGATGACATATACAAACAGCTGAAAGATCGCCTCAAGGCCATAGAAATCCAGAAAGTGCCTAGATTGGATTTCAGAGAGTTGGGTCTTATTCCAGGGGTGGTTATCCCTCACAAGTTCAAAGTCCCTGATTTTGCTAAATATGATGGTGTGTCTTGTCTGAAACTTCATCTGAGGTCATATGTTCGAAAGATCCAACCTCATACTACTATTAGAAAGTTATGGATTCACTTCTTTCAGGAAAGTTTTTCTAGTACACAACTCGAGTAGTTCTATCAGCTGGAGGGAACCAACATCCGCACTTGGGAAGACTTGGATGATTCTTTTTACAAACAATATCAATACAATGTTAACCTTGCACCAACTTACGTGCAATTACAAAACATGACTATGGGTTTGAATGAAGGGTTCAATGAATATGCCCAAAAGCAGAGAGACTTAGCTAGAAGGGTGCAACCTCCCTTGTCTTACCGGGAGCTAGTTGATATGTTCATGGGCACTCTAACAGGTCCATTCTTTAATCATCTAATTGGGAGTTCTTCATCTGGTTTTACTGAGCTTATTCTAACTGGAGAACAAGTTGAAATTTGTATCAAGAGTGGAAAAATTCAAGTGGCTACCTCTTCGAGTGTGATAAAGAAGATGTTCAATGGTAAGAAAGAGACCAATGTTATTTATGACCATAAGGGACATGGAAAAAATGACTTTAATCAGTCTGTGGGAGCGGTATTGATTTCTAATATTGCACCTGTTCAATAACAACAGGGCAATAAGCATAGGTCAGACGCTCCGGGAAGGCAGTTTACCAAGATTAATATGCCATTGTCTCAGGCGTTACAACATTTACTAAAAGTGGAACTTATTACACTAAGGGATCCTCCTCAGAACCCCAACACCTCCTCTCCTAAGTATAATCCAAATGCAAAGTGTGTCTATCATTCCAACAGTCTCAAGCATGACAATAACAACTGTTGGACCCTGAAAAACAAAATTCAGGACATGATTGACAACAAGGAGATTGAGTTTGATCCTCCGGAGACCCCAAATGTAATTATTGCGCCTATTCCGAAGCATGACAAAGGAATAAGTGAAATTGACGATGTTCTTTATGTGGATACTATAAGTTAATTGGTTACTCCTCTACAAATAATCAAGAAGAATCTGTTGTGGGCCGGTTTATTTCCAGGCTGTATTGAAAAATGTTACTGCTGCGCAGCCTAACCCAATGGCTGCAAATTACTGTAGGAAGGAATTCAATGCCTAATGGACAATCATATAATTCTGATCGAGAAGGTTATGTCTACTGAGAATATGTGTCAAGAATTATCCGTAATTTCTGGCCATCCTGTCAGGATCACCTCCAAAGGTCCTGTAAGGATTATAGCTAATCTGAAATATGCTCCTCTGATCATCACTACACCTAGACCTATCCCATATTCTTCGAATAAAGCTATTCCTTGGAACTATGGATCTGACGTCTACTACCATGGCATCAAACAAGAACTACCGACTATTGAAGATGAAGTTACTGAAGTTGTTGATCCCGTCATTGACAATATCACTGGAACCAGTAAGGTTACTAGAAGCAGAAGGGTTTTCTCTCTGGAAATATCTCCAGAGACTATTGTTACACCCGTTAGAGTTACAACCACCGAGTCAATTGTTGAGGCTCTGGGTAAAGAGCAAATAACAGAGCCTGCCGAGACGGAGGCACCTAAGGAAGCTATAGCTGAAGACACCTCTAGAAAAGAGTTGGAAGAAGTATTGAAAGTTAGTTATTATAAAATTATTGAACAGCTGGGGAAGACCCTGTCCAAAATCTCCATGATATCCCTGCTATTGTATTCTGAAGCCCACGCACAGGCTTTAGTGAAATTTTTGTAGACTGCTCACGTACCACAAGAGATTTCTGCCGATCAGTTTGGAAGTTATGTTGCTAGTTTAATGACTGATAATGGATTAGGTTTCTTTGATGTTGATCTGACTCCTGAGGGAAGAAACCACAATAAGGCCCTGTATGTTCCATTGAATGCAAGGGTATTACTATGGATCATGTTTTGGTAGATACTGGGTCCTCATTAAATGTTCTACCGAAAGGTGCTATTGACAGGGTTGATTGCGAAGGGGTCGTGCTAAAACCCAGTGATATTGTAGTTCGAGCCTTTGATGGGTCCAAAAGGATGGTACACGGGGAAGTGGATCTTCCGATCAAGGTAGGTTCCCAGATATTTGAGTCTACCTTCTATGTAATGGATATTCGACCAACTTACTCTTGCTTACTGGGACGCCCCTGGATCCATGAGGCATGCGCTGTCACCTCAACCCTACATCAGAAGTTAAAATATCCTGTGAACAAAAAGATTGTTACTGTCTGCGACAAAGAAAAGTATATGGTCAACCACTTAAACTCATTCCAGTATATAGACATGGACGACGAATTCATCGAGACTCCCTGTCGGACTTTTGAAGTTCTCCCTCTATTCGCTACTAAAGATTTTACTGCCATTCCCAGAGTTACTAGGGTTCCTCCCAGGATGGCTTCATTGAAATATGCTAAAGCCACCATAAAAGAAGGTGGTTGTACTATTTGGGGTCAGCTTCTTGACATCCCCTATAAATCTGACAAGTTTGGTTTGTGTTTCACTACAGAGGGTTAGAGGGTTATTCGTCACGCTCGAGCTGGAAGGTCACCATTTCGCATCACCAATAACGAAGTCAACATAATAGAAGAGGTTGACAGTGATTATGACCTTGACAGCTGGATCTTTCCTACCATTGGCAATGGGCTTAGCAACTGGAAGGCCGAGGACATTATATCTATCTCCTTTAGTCAGGAGTAATAACTACATTTCTATTTTGTGTTGCTTTCAAGTTTTGGCTTTATAATATTTGAACAATGACTTTAAGCCTTGTGCCTTACCCGGGGCACAACGGTGCATTTGTTAATGGTTTTCATTTCATAAACATATTTTCATTTAATAAAGCATTGGACGTTTTGCGTTCAAATTTTGCACTCTCTGTCTTTCTTTTATTTTTATCACTTTCAAGCTATGTGTTCTTACACAAACCCACATAATACATTGCAGATCCACATCCACTCTGGATCCTATTGATAATGATTCTGCTATTTCCAGTTATGACTTTGAAAATCCGATCTACCAAGCTGAGGACAAAGGTGAGGAAGATTGTGAGATACCAGGAGAACTTTCCAAATTGTTAGTGCAAGAAGAAAAGGCTATATAACCGCATGAAAAGCCAGTTGAAGTGGTAAACTTGGGTTCCGAAACAGACATAAAGAAGTCAAGATAGGCGCAAACTTAGAGGACAATGTCAAGAACAGGTTAATGCAGATGTTGCATGAATATGTTGAGATCTTTTATTGGTCATAGGAAGACATGTCATGGCTTGATACCGATATTATGGTTCATTGACTGCCAATGAAAGATGGTTGTTCTCCAATTAAGCAGAAGGTTCGTTGAATGTGTCCCGAGATGTCAGAGAAGATCAAGGTTGAATTTATGAAACAATTCAACGCAGAGTTCTTAACAGTGACATCCTATCCTCAATGGGTTGTGAATGTGGTTCTGGTACCGAAGAAAGACGACAAGGTGCGTATGTGTGTAGATTATAGAGATTTGAACAGGGTGAGCCCTAAAGATGACTTCCCACTTCCATATATTGATGTTTTGGTCGACAACACCGCTCAACACAAGGTGTTCTCCTTCATGGATGGTTTCTCAGTGTATAATCAGATCAAGATGGCACCTAAAGACATGGAAAAGACTACTTTTGTTAAACAGTGGGGCACGTTCTGCTACAAGGTTATGCCATTTGGGTTAAATAATACCGACGCAACATATCAGTATGCTATGGTAGCTTTGTTCCATGACATGATTCATCACGAGATAGAGGTCTATGTCGATGATATGATAGCCAGATCACAAATTGAAGAAGAGCATCTCAACCATCTACATAAGTTGTTTGAGAGACTGAAGAAGTATAAGCTGAGGTTGAATCTGAACAAGTGCACCTTTGGGGTGAGATCCAGTAAACTCCTGGGTTTTGTTGTCAACGGTAAAGGTATTGAGCTTGATCCCGCCAAGGTTAAAGCCATTCAAGAAATACTTTCTCGTTGCACCGAGAAAGACGTCAGAGGTTTCTTGGGACGATTGAATTACATTTCAAAATTTATTTCTCATTTGACCGCTACTTGTTAAGTTGCTGAAGAAAGATCAGGTAGTAAAATGGAATGACGATTGTCAAACAGCCTTCAACAAAATTAAGGAGTACCTACAAGAACCTCCAATCCTGATGCCACTAGTTGAAGGAAGACCTCTGATCATGTATTTAACAGTGTTAGAGAATTCAATGGGGTGTGTTCTGGGCCAGCATGACGATTCTTGTCAAAAAGAGCATGTGATATACTACCTTAGTGAAAAGTTTACCGACTGTGAAACAAGATACTCACTGCTCGAGAAAACTTGTTACACTTTGGCATGGGCTGCTCGCCGAATAAGACAATATATGTTAACTCATACTACCTTGTTGATCTCTAAAATGGATCCCATAAAGTACATATTCGAGAAGCGTGTTCTCTCTGGAAGAATATCCAAATGGCAAATGATCTTGACAGAATACAACATTCAGTACACCACTCATAAAGAAATTAAAGGAAGTGTACTGGAAGATCATTTAGCTCATCAAGCCGTAGACGACTACTAATCTATGAACTTCAAATTCCTGGATGAAAATATTATGCTAGTAATAGATTGTGAAGAATCTAGACCGTATGAAGGACCTGAGCCAGGATCCTGATGGACTATGGTTTTCGATGGAGCTTCCAACGCGCTTGGTCACGGAATTGGCGCTGTAATTATCTCTCCTCAGGGTTGCCATACACCCTTCACTACCAGGTTATACTTTGACTGTACCAATAACATGGCTGAATATGAAGCATGCATCATGGGTATTAAAGTTGCTACTGACCTGAGGATCAAGTTCTTGAGTATATACGGGGACTCGGCCCTAGTAATTAGTCACATCAAGGGAGAATGGGATACAAAGCACCTGAATCTCATTCCTTACCGAGAGCATGTGTTGACCTTAATTCCATACTTAGAGGAAATCACTTTTGAGCATATCCCAAGGGAAGAGAATCAGTTGGAAGATGCATTAGAAACCATGTCGCCTATGTTTAAATTTAGATTGGAAAACGAGGCTCCCAGAATTACCATTGAAAGGCTAGACGAACCTACACACTTCTACGAAGTTGACACTGATGGGGTAGAAGAGAAGCCTTGGTTTCATGAATTAAAAAGGTATATTGAGGCTCAAGAGTATCCTGAAGGAGCATCTATCAATGACAAGAAACTCCTACGAAGGTTCTCAACTAAGTTCTTCCTGAGCAACAGAATTTTATACAGGCGCAACCATGATTCGACTCTGCTTCATTGTATGGACAAGAAAGAGGCGGAGAAGATTATGGATGATATGCATGAAGGTATCTTTGGTACTCATTCCAGTGGACATACTATGGATAAGAAGATTCTGAGAGCGGGTTACTATTGGTCAACTATTGAAACTGATTGGTATCACCACTCAAGAACTTGTTACAAGTTCCAAATCTATGTTGACAAAGTACATGTGGCTCCAGTACCTCTGAATGTCTTAACTGCTCCTTGTCTATTTGCAATTTGGGGCATTGATATGATTGGAGAGATTAAACCTATTGCTTCTAACAAACATTGTTTCATCCTCGTCGCCATCGATTACTTCACGAAGTGGGTTGAAGCAGCCTCGTTTTCCTCCATTACTAAGAATGTGGTCGCTCAGTTTATTAAGCATAACCTTATATGTAGGTATGGCATCCCTGAGATAATCGTCATAGACAATGGTACCAATCTCAACAACACTATGATC
Organism: Vicia faba; assembly: GCA_948472305.1. NCBI lineage: Eukaryota > Viridiplantae > Streptophyta > Magnoliopsida > Fabales > Fabaceae > Vicia > Vicia faba. Next base: position 86,480,131 of record OX451738.1, on the reverse strand, counting down.
ACGAAACTCTGCACGTAGTTTAAAATTAAGCACCACAATTCTTCTCCATATCGACCAAAGATGAATGGCGCAGTGGAAGCTGCCAATAAGAACATTAAGAAGATTATACAGAAGATGACAATGACATATAAAGATTGGCACGAGATGTTACCATTTTCTCTTCACGTTTATCGCACTTCAACTTGGACATCAATTGGGGCAACCCCGTTTTCTCTAGTCTATGGTATGGAGGTTGTCTTACCTGTCGAAGTTCAGATTCCTTCCTTGAGAATTATGAAAGATTCAGACTTGGAAGAAGACGAATGGATTTAGACTAGGTTGGATCAGTTGAATTTGATCGACGAGAAAAGGTTTGAGGCTATTTTTCATGGTCATATGTATCAAAAGCGTATGATCAAAGCCTTCAATAAGAAGATCAAACATCGAGTATATCAGGCTGGTAACTTGGTGTTGTACCCCAAAATTTTCCCTCGCATTTTACCATAAGAAATCTCAGCTTCAGGCATTTCCTGATTTTTCAAACTGGCTCAAGGATCGGTCAAACAGACTTTTCTCGTCAGTCAGGACACAATTAGGGTTTTATTGATTTTCAGGGCTCTGGATTGTTTCACACAGTTGGCTTAGGGTTTTGGTTGATTTTGGCTCAACTTTGATCAGGCGAATGCTCTTTGGCATTTAATCAGGAATTAGGGTTTGTGCGCGCGTTCTCAGAAAGATTTAAATTCTACAGCACTTTGCGAATTATTCCGAGATTTGGGGTTGGATTCGCATTATTTAACTTAATCAGTAAAAGAAGGCGTGTGGATTGAATTCACGTTCGTTTGGCTGAATTAGTAAAGGGTTGCATTGGGGTTGAATTTGCGATGTTTGATTAAAGTCATGAGAAGGAAAAACGTTTGGACAAATGCGCCTGATTAACTGTTGCGTTGCTTTGGATGTTGAAAATGCCAGGTTTAACTGATCAGATGCTACAACTTTGTTTATTTCATTATTTATTATTCTAAGATTAAGTGATTGGAATTCATTTTTTGATTATTTTAATTCAAAGAATTTTAAATAATAAATAAACAATAAAGGAAAAATATTTAATTGGATAAAGAAACTTTTATTAATTTTTAAATTAATTGTACAATTGTTTTGTTGTTTACAACAATAATTTTACAGTAATTTAAACTTAAATAAAAATTATCCTAAACATTGTTTCTATTCTTCAATTCTTCATCTGCTATCCCTTGCTCCAGTGCTTCGTTTTAATTATTCATCTGCAAAAGAAAGGAAGAAAGGTTAGAAACAGATAAATTGAATTAAAGAGACTGACAGTTTAAATTAGACTCATCATTAAAAGCAACAACTGGGATTAGTTAGTCCTCTTTGCAAATCACGGGATTTCTCCCGGTTCACAAAGAAGAGTGAAAAGGTTTGCAAATTAATTGAATGCACAAGTTTAAAAAATGCACAATTCAAAATTGTCAAAATTGCATAAGTTCAAATCTCAAATAGTACTGCACAAATTCAAACCCAACTAAAGGTCCAAACTGAATTACCAACCAAGTCCAAATTCAAACTTTCTGCCAAAAGCTGTCAAATAAGAAGATATGGCAAGATATCAAGCAAGCACAAAAGCTGTCAAAAGAAGAGAGAAGAATGCAGAGGAAACATTGTATTGCAAGCAAACAAAATCGATTTCATCATTTCCCAACTGTCTACTTTTTCAGAGAAGTACAAATATAAACAATTTTTTAATGTTTTTTGTACTAAAGAGAGAGAAAAAGAAGAGATGAGAGAGCAGGTTTTTAGGCTTTAGGCAGGAAGGAAGAAAACATATACAAACACATAACCATCAAGCTACAAAGGAACAAGCCTTAAAACTTCACCAACAACAAACCTGGAAAAAAAAAAGAAAACAACCATCACACTGCATAAAACCACTCCTACTGTCTAAGCAAAAAAAAAGAGAACAAGATGGCCTAAACTCAAACCTGCTGAAACCTCACAAACCTTGTAGCCTACTGCATAAACCTGCATATGCCAATACCGGCCTAAACAACCAAAGCATGAACAAGTCACAAGCATAAACCTGCAACGGCCTAATAAACCAGTTCAAGCCTGAAGCACAACCCTGCCTGAAGCCAAACAAAAGCCTGTACCATTTAGTTCAAGCCTCAGGCCTAACCTGTCAAAGGCCATAACCAAAAAAAACCTGTACCATTCATATACAAGCCAAACCTGCATAAACCAAAACCTGCATATGCCAAACCTGCCTGAAGCAAGCCTGAAGCCTCACCCTACCTGTCAATGACCTTAAACCTTGGCCTGAAACCATTTTCCTTAAACCATAAAACCTGCCTACTGTCAAAATAATGAAACCATGTCCAATACCAAAACCCAAGAATACCAAAGCCTCAGCATAGCATCATTGGCCATAACAAAAGCAACAGTAGCAAGTTGAGATAGAAGGAAGCTTCAGGGGCCACAGGCAGCACCAAAATATCCAAGCATATTCAAAGGCAGCTTAAGCCCTCAGAACCCTAGGCTCATCATGGGGCAAGGAAGAAGTGAATAGACAACCAAAAGCATCCAATTCATAGCCAACAGAAGCATTTCAACAGACAAATCAAAGAGGCAACTCAGTGTCAAACGCAAAGGCCCTCAGAGCACTCATCATAGGGCGTTTCCTAACAAGCATATTCAAAAGACATCTCAAGGAAACATAAGCAAGCATAGACAAACATTCAAGGCAACAAACATTCAAGGCGACGAGAGAAAGAAGAAGAAAAGGGGTTATCAGATATATTGTCAACATCATAAAGCCTAAAGAAGATAAAGATACCAGGAAGCTCAAAGAGCAAGCATCACGCGTTTCATCTCCGCCCAAGCCTCCGAGCACCTCCGCGCTCGCCTCTTTCCTCAAACGAAAGGTAGTAAAATCCTCCTCTCATTCTTTTTTTTTGGTGACCTCGTTAAACAAACAATAATCAGAACACAAGATCATAACATGCAAAGATAAGTGAAACCCTAAACGCGAAAAGCCAAAGAAAGAGGATTACCATTCTGCGCGCTTCACTGAACCATGAAGAGGGAAAGGAGGCGAAGGAAATGCTGGTGGCTTAGGCGAGGAGACGAACTCAGAAGCTTGCAAGGATGAACGAAGATGAACGAAGTACACGAACGCCGCTGTCTCAAAACCCTAAAGCGTATCGTCCAACTGAACAACAAAACCATCTAACCCTAAAACATTTGTTTCAGTACAGTGGGCCTAATCCGTTTCAACCTCTCCAAGGCCCATTTCAAAAAACCTGACTTCTTTTAAGTATAAAACCTCTTTTCATTCTCTTTTGTTAAACAAATTAATAAAATATAACCTTTTTTTTTTACTAACAATATTTTTTATATATTTTGATCTATAAATAAACTTATATTTTCTCTTTTTCTATGCATAGAACATTAAGTTTTCCTTAAAGATAATACTTTTCTTTTATTAAGATTAATATCTAATTTGTACATAACAAATAAAAAATACATTTATTTCTAATTTAATTCTTGATATTTGTTTAAAACATACTTTTTGTATATAATAAACAAAGATACATTTTTATACATAATTTAATTAGAATTTAAAGCATTTAATTAAAACATTTCTTTTTATACATATTAAGAAAATACAATATTATTAATTAAATTAAATAGACATTTAATTTTTCTTTAGGTCAAAACAAATACTTAACAATACTTAATACACATTTAATTTCACATCTCTAACCTGTAAATAATTACTTACACAATACATCTCACACTTACACAATACAAATACATTTACATTGCTCCTATACACATTTGTTTATCTTATGCATTGATATATGTTATTTACATTTGATCTCAAATTCGATTTGGTTGTAACTTATTGGATACTATAAGTCTCATCCCCATTTGTGAATATTGTACCCCCACTCCCGGCTACTTATTTTGTAATAGCGTAGATTTTACATTTTTGCAATTTACCGCTTTCAATTATACCATGATTAGACCTAGGGTTTTCATGTACATAAAATCAAACGCTAGATAACCTAATACAAGACAAATACATGAAATCGATACACAATCACACTTGCACCCTCTAGGGTAATCCCACATGTTGCCTTCCAAAATGGGCCATGCTTGCACGTCGAGTATCTTTGGCAAAACAAATTCGAATGATCATAAGTCCCTCGATGACGCTGTCGAATGTTGCCTAAACGGAATGATCATAGTCCCTTCAAAAACAAATTTCCAAAGATACTTGGCATCATTGCATTCATGGTCCATACGATGACCCACGCCCGTCCCGAATAAACTTCCTAAACGCAAGATTGTCCACCAAATTCAATGGTGGAACACAATTGTTAAAAAGGGTTAAAACATAACAAAAAACCTTTGAGTACAATAGGGTAGACAAAACTCTTAGTTACTTGAGATCATCTTGCAAAAACGCTTGCCTTCTTTTCAAAAACCACAATCCACAACACTTTCAAAACAAACTCTCAAAACATTTTGAAACATCTTTTCGAAAAGATACACGCCTTTGTAAAATATTCGAGTAAAGAATTGTTACAAGGTTAGCCTAAGACAAGGCATCTTCTTCCAAAACATTTTCAAAAACACACACACACACACACCATTTTCAAGCAATCGAAAATCAAGGCAAGTGATCTAAAAAACCAAGTAACTAAGAGCCCATGGATAACCATGGATGAAAAGGGTGCTAATACCTTCCCTTTTCATAATCTACCCCCCGAACCCACGAAATATCTCAAAAGGTTTTTGTTGTGCTTTTTTAACCTTTCCTTTAGGATAAAATAAAAAGTCGGTGGTGACTCTTGCTCAACCGCACAAGTGCGAATACAAACGCAAAACCATAGTCAGTTCTCCCACCGTATCACACTTGGTAATAAAGTGCATCATTCTACCACAGGGTGACCCCAAGGGCAAATGGACTCCTACTTACGAAGGGCCATTTGTGATAAAGAAGATATTTTTGTGCGGTGCTATGATACTTACCACCATGGATGGTGAAGATCTTCCAACCCTGTGAATGTGGACATAGTTAAAAGATACTACACATGAAAAACGACTAACTAGGTTGACTGGTCTAGGAAAAAATAAGGGCATCTCGGTAAACCAAAAGGGTTCGGGAAAAAATCAGGGATATATATATAAAGACTGTACACCCGGGAAATCGAAAACCTGAAAAGGAAGCTTGGGGAAAAAAGGGTATCTCTGTGGATTAAAAACTCGAAAGGGCGGTCCAGGTAAAAGTTAGGGATTAAAGTGTACGACTATGTCCAATTGAATCACTTACAACCAACTTTATTATCAACATCAACTTCAAATGGTACAGATCGATTCAGTCAACTTCTTTCGATAATAGGGGATGAGATGCTCAAAGACATAGGGGCAATAGTAGAGTTGAAACCTGACGAGATCATTTACACACAACTATATATTTTATTTTCACTTTGTACTCTCTTCACTTTTCACGACGATTTCCTCTTACTAGGACTTTTTCCTCTTTGTACAACAATCTCCTGTTTGTAGGCAAACTATCAATATAAACACCATTTCAAAATTCAAAATTTGTTTTACTTTTTCTGTTTTTTTTTTGCAAAAACGTCCAATGACTAAATTGAATGAACATATGCATATGAATATGATTACTGTTAACAAATATATGCGTAAAAAACAGGAATAAGTATTTTCTCAAGACTCTAGGAGGAGGGATAACGTTAAATTTATATGTAATCCCCACAGAGTGGTTCCCATAAGATTGTCCCCCGCCGAGTCATCTTCATAAAACTCGACGCATTCCCTGCAAGTCTGAAATATCCTAATTATACTCACCAGCAGATTCCCTAGCAGACAAAGGAGTATGATTTTCTTTTTCCCAACAATGTCGTCAACCTATGGAGTCCTGATATTCGTCAGAGAGTATATCATCAATGCAATTCACAGAAATTCTCTCCCCAGCTGAGCTTAATTCTCCAACACGGTAAAATTCCTCAGCAGAGCATATTCCTCAGCATGGTTCATTTTATCGGTAGAATTTATTCTTCAGCAGTGTGATACGATGGGAGAACTGACTTGAGGTTTTGCGTTTGTGTTTGCAAATGTCGCAGTTTATCAAGAGTCACCGCCGACTTTTCTTTTATCCAAAAAGGAAAGGTGAAAAAGCACAGGAAAGACCTTTAGAGATGTTTTTGAGTTCGGGGGGTAGATCATGAAAAGGGAAGGTATTAGCATCCTTTTCATCCATGGTTTTCCATGGGCTCTTAGTTACTCGCTAGATCACTTTCTTTTTGTTTGAAAAATGTGCTTTGTGTGATTTTTGAAAGTATTTTGAAAAGGCGCCATCGTTAAAGGAAAACTTTGCAAGAAATTCCCGTTTGTAAGAATGTATACAAAGTGTTGAGCTTTTGAAAATATTTCAATGTTTGGAAAATGTTTTGAAGATGTTATGAAGGTGTATGTGATTGTTTTTGAAAATAGCAAGGATATTTGTTTTGAAATTAAGCAAGTAACTAAAATTAATCTACCTACTCAAAAGGTCTTAGATGTACTTTTCCTCCTCCTTTATATGTTGCTATCTTACCATTGATTTGGTAAGAAGCCCCATCGTTGGATGTGAAGGGACGGGCATTGGGTCATCGTATGACCATGATAGCAATGTTGTGAGATGACTTAGCACTTTTCTTTAGGGACTAAGATCATTTTGAAAGGAAACTTTGATAGCATCATCGAGGGACTATGATCTTGTATTTTTCGATTTGTTTGTGCTAAGACATCCCACATGCATAACATGGCCATTTGTGTAAGGCAACAAGTGGAATTACCCTAAGGGTGTAAGTGTGCGAGTGTATTTGATTGCATGCATTTGTATTTGATTTTGGTGGTCTATTTGTTAGTTTTATCTTGTCATACACACCCTAATTACTAACAATATATGAAAGCAATAAAAGTACGGAAAATAAAGATTCTACGCTATTACAGTCATTAGGGGGATGGGGGTGTACAAATTTCAAATGGGGATTGAAAATTAAATCCTATTTTACTATTACAACCATATTGAATGGGTAAGAATGTACAAGAGAATGTAAAATTTAGTTGTGTTTAAGAAAAGAAACAAGTTTGTTTAAGGAAATATTTTTTTGTCTTTTTTATGTTAAAAGAAAATAGAACATGTGAATATGAAATATTTTTGGTGTTTTTTGGTTAATAATAATAAAAAAAATAAAGATGATGACAAAATAATAAAAGAGAAAGGAAACAAAATCAGCGCAAATGCTGAAAATGGAAAAGGTCATAAGTTCTGACTCTGACTTGCTGCATAACAGAAACAACATTAGCAAAAATAGGGAAGGTCAGAAGTTCTGGATCTTCTGAGAACTCAGAAGTTTCAAGAAGTTCTGATACAACTGTCAGAATTTTACCTCTCTTCATGCCAGTCAGAACATCTGGAACTTAGTCATTTCTTACAGAACAGAAGTTGCATACATAACAGTTATGACAAATTTCATGAAATATTAGAAGCATAAATCAGAAACAACATGTATTTGCTAATCCTAACTCTGAGTCCTAATTTCTTTATGAAGTTTTGAACTAGGGTTTCTTTTACTTAAACAGGTAGATGCATGAAATTTTAGAATATGTACACCATCAGGAATCAGAATATCTACATTATGTTAAACATGCAAAATCTAAAAATGCCTAATTAGTGTGATGAGAGTCAGCAGGAAACTTACCTTGCAGCTAGATAAGATTCTGTGAACTGGAGGTTGGTCCTGAACTCTGGTGAGGTTCTGAGCAACTTCTTCACGTACTCAACAGGATGGAAGTTTGCAACTTCTGGAATAGCCAAAGGGTGATATTCTAACCTTTTTTGAGATAGAGGTAGATGGTTTTAGTCAAGAACACTTGAGAACAAATGGAGTTTTAACGCAAGGAATCAAAAGTTAAGGTTTTGGTATTTTGTGTTTATAGTTTCATGGGTTCTTGGAATTTTGCAGGGGTTCAAAGCTTTCTTTCTCAATTTTCTCACTTCTTTCACAAATTTTTCTGGACTTGGACCTGGACCTTTTTTCAGTGGCCAATGGTGTTCTATTTATAGGCAAAGGTTTTGTAATTTGGAGATGTCAAGTGGCGCCAACATCATGTCCCAGAAGCTGACTTACTCTTGAAGTAAGCTTAAACAAGAGTGACTCAATATATCCAGTGGGATAGTTAGCAGCACCTAAGCTGGGTTTGTCAGCGTGAATTAATGAAAAAGTAGAAACAGTGTCTGGGCCTAACATACTTTTGCATAAAAGTTTATCTTCCCACCACAGTAGGGGTACACGTGAGGGAAATCCTTTGGATAAAAGCTCAGAGGAGGTTATGGGCATTAAATGAGTTCCCACGTGAAACTCTGCATCCTTGCTTAACTTTGGATTGGAAGTTCTGCTGTAGTGTAGCATCCAATCTTCTGATCCTTGTATCTTCTAGCTTCAGCATGTTCTGAAGGATCCTTCAGACTTTCCAGCAAGCTTTCAGCGCGCTTTGTAATCTTCTTTGATTTACCTTGGCAAACTCTGACTGAACCTTTGTGAATATTGGCCCAGAAGTTCTGACTAAACTTTGTCTTGAGAATATCCAGAATTTGTTGAGTGTGAACACTGGCTCAGAAGTTCTGAAATTGTCATATTTCTTAAACACTTAGAAAATTTCTAAGTATTTAGAATTTGATTTCTCCAAAGTAAACTTTGACTTTTGAAATACTTGATGAAGCGGACTTCATATTCCAACATGTCTTGATGGAATATGATTTTTGAGATTTGATTTTGATCCAAAAGTCAAAGTTAGATTTCTCAGTGTGCCAATGACCATTTTGCCCTTGTGAATGGTTTGCTTTGGAAAAATTGATAATTCAAGGCTTGGAATTGGATGAAAGCAAATTTGAGGATCCAGGGTGATTCCTTGATAAATGAGAGGGCAAATTTTGGGGTGCAACATCTGCCCTTGTTCAAACTTCTTGAACCCGAAGAGTTAGATTGGCGGATCCGCCATTCGTGACTTGAAGGTGAAGGATGTTTGAACACTAGAGTGCCCAGAAATTTGCACTCGAAGATGGATGGTGAATGGGCTTATAGATTCCATTTGGAGGAATGTTGGTAAATGATGGAAGAAGTATCAGTACAAATCTGTTGTTGATTTATACTAAAACTTGATATTTTACCTGTGAGAAAATGGGTTAGTAAAATGCAGATGCTTGCATGATGTTCCCCAAATGTGGTGTCATGCTAAATGCATATGGTATGTACATGCTATGATGTATGAATGTATGTTTTTGTTCGGGAAAATAAATCCCTGATTATTGGTGAGGAAACCCTGGGAGGTTGAATCCCTGATTGCCTGTTGGAAATAAAGAATATGCATATCTTCATATTTTGTTGAAAGGATGCTTTTTCTAGGGAATATCACTCAAATGTCAGCTGTTATCTGGTCGGATCCAGGCTTCACAGTTGCTGAGGATGAAGTAGTTAGTTGCTATCTGGTCGGATCCAGGTTTCACGGTGACTTACTGGAAGAAGAGATGAATTAACTGTTATCTGGTAGGATCCAGACTTTGCAGAAAATTCCTTGAAATTGAACAGTTATCTGGTCGAGTCCAGGCTTCACAACAACTTGCTGGGGATGTGGAAGTTAACTGTTATCTGGCCGGGTCCAGGCTTCACAATAACTTACCGGAGGAAAGGATGAAGTAACTGCTATCTGGTCGGATCCAAGCTTTGCGGAAAATTTCTTGGAATTGAATGGTCATCTGGTCGGGTCCAGGCTTCATGGTCTTTTGGAAAGTTGTGCTATTATCTGGTTGAATCCAGGCTTCATATTGTCTTTATGGGAATCATAGTTAGTTGTTATCTGGTCGGGTCCAGGCTTTACAATAAACTGCTTGAAAAACCGTTATCTGGTCGGGTCCAGGCTTTGCAGATTTTCATTGATAAGGTCAATTGTTATCTGGTCGAGTCCAGGCTTCATAATAGACTTGTTTGAAAACTGTTATCTGGTCGGGTCCAGGCTTTGCAGATTTTTTCGATGAGGTTAATTGTTATCTGGTCGGGTCCAGGCTTCACAATAAACTTCTTGGATATTTAGTTGTTATCTGGTTGGTTTCCAGGTTTCACAATGAATCTCTGAGGGTGATTGTTATCTGGTTAGATCCAGGCTTCGCAACAGCTTTCTTGAAAGGAAGGAAATGAGGACTGATATCTGGTCGGGTCCAGGTTTCTCAGCCATTGGTTGGGGGTAGAGAGGCAACTCTACTGGGGAAAAGAAGTTAAACCTTGGTCAGACTGAGTTAAGGTCTTCTATATCTTTGAAGGGATAGGCTATTATCTGGCTGGGTCCAGGTTTTATAGCGCTTTGAAAATGAGATCAACTGTTATCTGGTCGGGTCTAGGTTTCAGTAATTCCAGAAGTCAAACTGGTATCTGGTCGGGTCCAGGTTTTAGTAAAAAAAATTGTGCTAATATCTAGTCGGATCCAGGCTTTATAGCATTTCTTGGTAATAAAAAAGGCTTTGTTGACGGCTTTACTGGGGATTAGGGGTTGTGGCCCTATGATTTGCAGTCATTTCAAAGGGAAATTCAAATTGGAGAGTATAGACTCAGTCGGGTAAGGCAAACCTAGCTTGTGGAATATCACTCAGCTGGGGATGATGGGCTCATCTGGGCAATGATGGGCTCAACTGGGGATGATGTGGTGTCTTGATTGTTGTATGTTTGAGAAATTTGCACTTGGCTAGGGACATAACTCTATTGGGGAAATGAACCCTATGAATTTCCTTTAGGAAGAGATCCCTGAGGCTTCAATCTTGTAAACATTGACTTAGCTGGGGAGAAAGTTGCCAAGAGATTGAGACTCTGGCCAGGGATTATCTCATGTAAAGAGATTTTATGGGCAACTTCGTTGGGGAAAGGTTTATTGTCGCCATCCTGGTGGGGATAATGATGATGAGATAACTCTATTGGATTGTTTCATATACATTAAAGAGATGTTGACTGATGTTTAGCAGGACACATGTGGCAAATAGTTTTAATTATGTTCATATGCATATTTTCATTCAATTTTAGTCACTAGACAAATTTGCATTCAAAACAAAGACAGAAAATTTTGCGCTTCAAAGTGTATTTGCATTGATACTTTTCCCATGAATAGGCGTTTTTGTACATAGAGATGGAGATCCTAGTAAGAGGAAATCGCCAAAAAGGAAAACAAAATTGAGAATGAGAACAGATAACCATGTGAAATGATTTCACTGCCTTCCAGCTCTACTATTGCCCATATGTCTTCGAACGTCCTTTGCCGTTGATCGAAGCTGATTGGATTGATCCTGAACCATTTGAATTTGGACCTTGGTGATAGCATTGACTGTGTTGACTTCAAGGGACATAGTCGTACGCTTTTAATCCTTAATTTTTGCCTGAACTGCCCTTTCGAGTTTTCGGTCCACCAGGATACCCTTTTTTTCCCAAGTCTCCCTTTCAGGTTTTCAACTTTCCAGGTGTACAATCTTTTGCATATATCCCTAATTTTTTCCCAAACCTTTTTGGTTTGCCGGGATGCCCTTATTTTGCTTAGGTGTGTCAACCTAACGGGTCTCTTATGCGTAGTATTTTTTAACTATGTCCGCGTTTATGGGATGTGGGAAATCTTCACCGTCCATGGTGGTCAGCATCATGGCACCGCCAGAAAAAAAACTCTCTTGACAACAAACAACCCTTCATGGGTGGGAGTCCATTTGCCTCTGGGGTCGCCTTGTGGTAGAATGATGCATTTTATCACCAAGTCGCCAACTCGATATACTCGAGGCTTGACCTTTTTGTTGAAAGCCTTGATCATCCATTTTTGATATGTCTGACCATGACAAATAGCAGCTAATCATTTTTCATCAATCATGTTCAGCTGATCCAATCTCGTTTGAATCCACTCATTTTCGCCTAGGCCTGCCTCAATCATAATCCTCAGTGAGGGAATTTGGACTTCCACTGGAAAAACAACTTCCATGCCATAGACTAGAGAGAAAGGAGTTTCCCCAGTTGATGTTCTAGCTGACGTACGATAGCCATGCAGAGCAATGGGTAACATCTCATGCCAGTCTTTATAGGCCACTACCATTTTCTGCACAATCTTCTTGATATTTTTGTTGGCCGCTTCGACTGCGCCATTCATCTTCGGTCTATACGGAGAAGAATTGTGATGCTTGATTTTAAATTGAGTGCACAACTCCCTGATCATGGAATTGTTGAGGTTAGTCCCATTGTCGGTGATGATCCTTTCGGGGATACCATAACGACAGATGAGGTTGTGTCTGATGAATCTGGCTACCATATTCTTGGTGACTGAAGCAAATGAGGCAGCTTCGACCCATTTGGTAAAATAACCGATGGCGACAAGAATGAATCGATGCCTATTGGAAGCCGTAGGTTTGATTTCTCTGATCATGATAATGCCCCACATTGCAAATGGCCACGGAGCGGTCATGACATTCAGAGGGATCGGAGGGACATGGACCTTGCCAGCGTAGATTTGGCATTTGTGACAAGTTCTTGAATGTTGATGACAATCGGTCTCCATCGTTGACCAATAGTAACTTGCTCTTAAGATTTTCTTAGCCATCATATGTCGCCTTGAATGAGTACCAAAAAGACTGTCGTGCATGTCTTCCATAATTTCCTCTGCCTCCTTCTTGTCCATGCATTAGAGCAGAGTTGAATCATGATTTCGCTTGTACAATATCCCATTACTTAGGAAGAATTTGGCTGCAAATCTTCGTAAGAACTTTCTGTCATTAATAGATGCCCCTTCTGGATATTCTTGTGCTATAAGGTATCTCCTCACCTCATGGTACCATGGCTCTTCTGCCTCGGTGTCAAGTTCATAGCAATGTGCGGGTTCATCAAATCTTTCAATTGTAATCATAGGGGCTTCATTACCCCATCCGACTTTGAACATTGAAGACATGGTTGCCAAAGCGTCAGCCAACTGGTTTTCTTCTCTGGGGAAGTGCTCGAACGTGATCTCCTTGAAGTGAGGAATCAGGGATAGCACAAGTTCCTTGTAAGGGATAAGATTAGGGTGTTTCGTGTCCCAATCTCCTTTTATTTGGATGATCACTAGGGTGGAGTCTCCGAACACATCCAAATGATGGATCCTTAAGTCAATAGCAGCTTTTAGACCTAAGATGCATGCTTCATACTCAGCCATATTATTTGTGCAATCGAAGCATAGTCTGGCAGTGAAAGGAGTGTGGAAACCTTCAGGAGAGATGATCACAACACCAATTCCATTACCTAAGGCGTTGGAAGCCCCATCGAATACCATAGTCCATCGGGATCCTTGTTCAGGTTCGTCATACGGTCTAAGTTTTGCACAGTCAGTTAGCAGCATAATGTTCTCATCAGGGAAATCAAAGTTCATTGACTGATAATCATCCACAGCTTGATGGGCCAAATGATCTGCTAGTACACTTCCTTTGATGGCTTTTTGATTTGTGTATTGGATTTCGTACTCAGTCAAGACCATTTGCCATTTGGCTATTCATCCGGAAAGGGCAGGTTTCTCGAAGACGTACTTGATTGGATCCATCTTGGAAATCAACAAAGTGGTATGAGTCAACATATACTATCTTAGCCGGCGAGCAGCCCACGCTAAAGCACAACAAGTTTTCTCGAGCAATGAATATCGGGTTTCACAGTCGGTAAACTTTTTGCTTAGGTAGTAAATTGCGTGCTCTTTTCGGCCAGACTCGTCATGTTGGCCCAAAACACACCCCATAGAATTCTCTAGTACTGTTAAGTACATGATCAAGGGTCTTCCTTCAACTGGAGGCATGAGAATAGGAGGTTCTTGTAGGTATTCTTTGATTTTGTCAAAAGAAATCTGGCATTCATCGTTCCACCTAACTACCTGATCTTTCTTCAAGAGTTTGAAGAGTGGCTCATAAGTAGCAGTTAAGTGTGATATGAAACGGGAAATGTAATTGAGACGAACCAAGAATCCTCTGACTTCTTTTTCAGACTGCGGGACTGGCATTTCTTGGATGGCCTTTATCTTGGCAGGGTTAACTTCAATGCCTTTATTGTTGATAACAAAACCTAGAATCTTTCCAGAGCGTACTCCAAATGTGCACCTGGTAGGGTTTAACCTTAGCTTATACTTTTTCAGTCTCTCGAATAGTTTGTGCAGGTGATCGAGATGTTCTTCTTTGATTTGTGATCTGGTAATCATATCATCCACATATACCTCTATCTTATGGTGAATCATGTCATGAAATAAAGCCACCATAGCCCTTTGATATGTTGCCCCTGCATTTTTTAATCCGAAGGGCATGACTTTGTAGCAGAAGGTGCCCCATTATCTAACAAAAGTAGTTTTTTCCATATCTTCGGGAGCCATCTTTATTTGATTATAGCCTGAGAAGCCATCCATGAATGAGAAGACCTTATGTTGAGCAGTATTGTCGACTAAGACGTCAATGTGTGGTAGAGGAAAATCATCCTTGGGGCTTGCCCTATTCAGATCCTTATAGTCTACGCACATGCAAACTTTCTCGTCTTTCTTTGGCATTGGCACTATATTGGCCACCCATTGAGGATAGGATGTTACAGCTAGGAATCCTGCATCAAATTGTTTCATTACTTCGGCTTTGATCTTTTCAGAAATGTCAGGCCTCATGCGACGAACTTTTTGTTTGACAGGAGGGCAGTCTTCTTTAGTTGGCAGACGATGAACCACGATATCAGTATCCAACCCAAGGATATCTTCATACGACCAAGCAAATACTTCCACATAATCGCGCAACATCTGGACCAAACGGCTCCTAACACTGCCTTCCAAATTAGCGCCGATCCTAATTTCCTTCTTATCTGACTCAGTACCCAAGTTGATAATCTCAACTGACTCTTCATGTGGTTGAATAGCTTTTTCTTCTTGTAATAGAAGTCTGGCTAGTTCTCCTGGTATATCATAATCTTCCTCACCTTCGTCTTTGGCTTGGTTGATAGGACATTCAAAGTCATGGTTGGCAATAGTAGAGTCGTTGGCAATAGGATCCAGAGTGGATGTAGACCTGCAAGAGTGTGTGTGTGTGTGTGTGTGTGCATGTAAGATACATGGCTATTTTTGGAAATGCATTTGAAAGAAAAGAAAGACAATGAGCACAAATATTTGAATGCAAAAGAGTCAAATGTACTGAATGATCATATGATTAGATGAACATAGATAAAACCCTTGACAAAAGGACCAAAGTGCCCCAGGCTAGGCACATGGCTTAGAAGTCATCATCAAAATATTATAAACAACAAGTTCTTGAATTGATTAAAAAGAAAAACAAGTAGATTACTCCTCAATGAAGGAGATGGGCACAAAGTCCTTTGCATTCCAATTGTTGAGCTTCCCTTCGGTGGTTGGGTAGATCCAGTCTTCAAAAGCACACTCATCATCAGAGTCTTCTACAACATTCACTTCATGACTTTTGAGGCGGAAAGGCGGCTTTCCGGTACGAGCACTTCTGACTTCTTTCTAAACTTTGGAGGTGAAACCTAACCCAAACTTGTCTTCCTTGAACGGGATATCGAGGAGTTGACCCCACATCTCATTGTTTCCTTCTTCTACCACAGTGTGGGCATCCTTGAGCTAAACCACTTTGGGGGTAACTTTATCAGCTTTTGGAGTGTCGGAGGAGATTTTGGTGGCGGCCCCAACTTCAAACGTCTGGCAAGGAGTTTCTATAAATTCGCCATCCATTTCTACGTACTTGAAAGAATTGAGATGGCTTACCATAAATTCTTCCTCACCCCAAACAGTGACAACCTTCCCTTGAACTGGATATTTTAACTTTTGGTGGAGAGTAAAAGTGACCGCGCTTGCCCCATGGATCCATGGGCGTCCAAGCAAGCAAGAATATACAGGCCGTATGTCCATTATGTAGAATGTGGAGTTGAAAATATGTGAACCAACCTTTATTGGGAGATCCACCTCTCCATGAACCATCCTTTTTGACCCATCAAATGCCCTCACAATAATGTTACTTGGCTTCAAAACCAAACCTTCAGTCTAGCCGGTCTAAAGCGCCTTTAGGTAGCACATTTAACGATGAGCCTGTGTCCACCAAAACATGTGCCAGAGTGGTCCCCTTACATTTAACAGAAACATGCAAGGATTTATTGTGATTCTTTCCCATGGGAGTTAAATCTGCGTCGGAGAACCCCAGACCATTGTCAGCAGTCAGACTTGCTACACAGTTCTTGAATTATTCAGCTATGGTTTCTTGAGACACATGAGCCTTTTTCAAGAACTTAATCAAAGCTTGTGCATAGGCTTCGGAACATAGCAATAAGGACAACATTGATATTTTAGAAGGGGTTTGCCCCAACTGCTCTACTATTTTGAAGTTGCTTTTCTTGATGATTTTCAGAATCTCCTTCATCTCTTGAGTAGATGGTTCTTCCATAACAGACCTTTTAGCAGATGCATCTTTCTTAGCAGGTTCACTTTCTTTCTCTTTCCCTCTAGTACTGGAACTAGTATTGCCATTGGTTATGCGGATTGGGACTGTGGTAGTGGTTGGTGGTGAGATAACAGGGGAAAAGACCCTTCCCGTTCTTGTAACTTTGCTGGAACCAGTAATATTAGTAACATCAGCTTCATTATCATCAACCCAAGAATCTTGTTTTACTCCATGGTAATAAACATCGGCACTGTAATTCCATGGTACCGCTTTATCAGAGGTGTATGGAACAGGTCCAGCAGCAGTGATTATGAGAGGAGCAATGATTGGTTCATTCGAAATCCTGATAGGACCTTTGGATAAGATCCTAAGAGGTTTGTTTGAAATTGTTATGATGGCCAAATCTTCAGCTTTGTCGATTGAATTCTCGATGGTGGGAATTTTTTCGAATAGGATTTCGCGGCCATCCATTAGGCGTTGTATACCTCTCTTCAGTTCCTCACACCCATTGGGTTGTCTCATACAGCACACACAGTCTTTTTCATAGCCAGGTAAGATCCCAGTTTTCAATAGATTGCTCTTGACTACATTCCACGAAGTAGTTAATTCTTCAACAGAGGCAATGAAAATTGTATCTTCGACAGCATTAACGCCTTTGTCATGCTTCGGCATTGGAGAGGTAATTACATTTGGCGTCGGAGGAGGATCAAATTCAATAGTCTTGTTGTCAATTAAATCCTGGATTTTGTTCTTTAAGGCCCAGCACTGATTAGTCTCATGCCCGAGGCTTCTTGAATGGTAAGCACACTTTGCATTCGGATTATATCTTGGCGACGAGGTGTTAGGGTTGGCGGGGGGATCCCGTAATGTCACTAGATTAGCCCTGACCAGATGTTGAAGGGCTTGATATAATGACATGCCTAACCTTGTAAACTGTCTTCTTGGAGCTTCAAAATGTTGATGATTTGCAGAGGGTCTTGTAGTGGGAGCTGGATTGGAGATTCAGAAAACATTGACAGGCGGATGATTATTCTTCTTGGTATGGGCTTTTGCCCCATACACAGCATTAACCTCTTTCTTCACAGCAAAAGGTTTCTTGACAGGATTGGGAGTGGAGGTAGATGCCACAAAGATCTTTCCACTTTTAATGCCACTTTCAACTCTTTCACCGGTTAAGATTAATTCGGTGAAACCAGAAGAAGAGCAGCCAACCAATAGATTGAAGAAGGGACCAGATAATGTTCCCATGAACATGCCAATGTGTTCCCTATCAGTCAAGGGAGGTTGGACTCTACTAGCGAGGTCCCTCCACTTCTGCGCATATTCTTTAAACCCTTCATTTTTTTCCATGGCCATACCTTGCAATTGGACCCTCTTCGGTGCCAAGTCGGCGTTGTATTGATATTGATGGTAGAAGGCAGTATCTAGACCTTCCCAAGTATTGATGTGAGAGCCATCCAACTGATAAAACCATTCAAGTTGTGTTCCAGCCAGGCTCTCTTGGAAAAAGTGAACCCAGAGTTTTTTATCACCAGTATGTGGTTGTATCTTGCGCACATATGACTTCAAATGGAGCTTTGGACAAGAAACCCCATCCTATTTTGCAAAGGTTGGTATTTTGAACTTATGGGGAATGACTACCCCAGATATTAAACCCAAATCATCGAAATTTAAACCGAGAACAGCTTGGATTTCAACAGCTTTCAACCTGTCTTCTAACTGCTTGTATTTGATGTATGCGGGTGGATACTGTTCATTGAAATAATCATCATCATATTGTTGGTCGTTGATACAGTCAGCCTGAGTACTTTTGACCTCCCCAATTTGGTTCTCGTCCTCTTCGGATGAATCCTCCTCTACTAGAATTTGAAGGATTGTCTCCTTGAACCTTTTACCCATGTTGAGTAGAGCTTTCTTCTTTGGCTTCTTCTTAGCGGCCAACAAAGCCATTATATCTTGTTTCCCCTTGGCTAGGGCGAGTAAAGCTTCCTGAAATTCAGAATTCTGGACTTGGATTTCCGTCACAGTTTTTTCTAGATCCATCTTGTTGAAATAAACAACGGAGATATAAGGAAACCTGTTATGCGGAAACCTGTCATGTCATGATGCATGAATATACAATATGCAAATGTTTTCAAGGATTTAAAGAATTTAAATTTGTATAGCCAAAGAGTGGACAAACGTTAACTTGCATTAGGGAGTTCTGATTTGAATACAAACATGCCTCTTGGGCTTACAACAATAGAAATTAACATAAAGTAAACTCCTAAGACAGAAAAGTTGTGTGCATCTTCTTTGGCGCCATATAGGTGTTTAAACTCCTTTCTTCATGAAGTTCTCTTGTAAGCTCTAATATCTTCTTCTCGATCTCATATAACTTAGCTTCAAAGGTGTCCCTCTCTCCTTTTAACTGAATCCAACCATTTTGCAAATCTTCAAGAGAAGTAGGCATATCAGGATGGAGGATAGTATGTGGAATGTCTCCCTCAACTACTGGCTCCACGATAACAGGTAAGACGGCTTCATAAGGCATCTTGAGACTTTGAGCGCAAACCCTTTCCCATTTAAGATAAGGTTCCAAAGGAATGGAATTCTTACGCCCCAACGTCTTACTATCAACTTTGTTAACCATACCCCAAGCTCGTATAAATCTTTGACGGTAGCCTTGGATATCGCTTTCGTAGTCAAATGCAATTCCTTGGATGAGTACCTCATGAGGGCCATCTCTCCTAACGTATCCAAATTATCGCAAAGCTAAACAAGGGTTGTAAGTAATGCCTCCCCTAATGCCAAGTAGAGGGACATTGGGGAATTCCCCACAGCGATCAATGATGATAATGTCTTCCAAAGAGCGATAATACCAACGGATATCAATATGTGAAAGCGACATCAATCTTTTAGACCATCTCATACCTTGTTCATTCTTTACCACGGATCGAGGTAGGTGCGAAATAAACCACCTAGCCAACAGAGGAGTGCAACACATCAAATCCCCTCTTTTCTTCAAAGTGCGAGAGTGAAGAGAATGCAATATGTCTCCAAGCAATGTAGGCACCGGATTACGAGATATGAAAACTTTGACCGTATTAACATTTATAAATTGGTCAGGGTTGGGAAATAGTACCAACCCATAGATGAGAAGAGCCAAAATTTCCTCAAAGGCTTGTAGATCTAAAGTATGCCAACACTCTTGAGCCTTCTCTAACAAAAACTTTGCTAGGAGCCCTTTGACACCACTCCTTGTTACCCAATTTGATACTATGTCAGATGGTTGCAAATGTAGAGCTCGAGAAATTTCCTCAGATTTAGGGTCTCTTTCAATATCGTTTAAAGGTAACTGATCAAGAATAGGGGTCCCCATGACTTGAGAAAATTCTTCTAAAGTGCGCACAAGTTGGTAATTGGGGAAGGTGAAGCAATGATGCAAAGGGTCGAAGAATTGAACCAGCACCTTTACCATATCTTCTTCAATACTTGAGGTAACCAAACTAAGGAGTCGACCATGCCTTTTGGTGAATGGAGAATCTTCAGGGACCCTTGATGCTAAATCCTTGAGTTGTGGAGATATCCTTACGAGACTGACTTGGATAGTGCTCCTACGAGTGGAAGCCATGTCCTACAAAACAGAACAAAGATGAATTCGAAAAATCCTTGAAATGGTTAGTGAGAATGCTATGGTATGATGTCATGATGCTATGCAAAAATATGCGAGGCAAGTAATCACATTCACACAAAGTAGACAAGTCCTTAGGTTTAGGCTTGCATGGAGTTTGTAGGTAAGTACCCTCTTGAAGTTTAGTTGGCTCAACATGTCCTAGTTAATAGCAATCGGGTTCTAAGGGATCTCAATATCACTGATCTTTCCCCCAAGTTTCGTTCAAAAAGCGATTGACTCGCAACCAAACAAAACTCAAGAGTCAAACCTCAATGAGTGTAGCATCGAGTATCAACCAACTTCGGACTGCACCAAAGCCGGTTATCTCGCTACTTTCCAATGGCCAAGTTGGTCAAGTAAGGTTCTAAGGTCAGTTGGCGCTTTACGAAACCACACGGCGGCCCCGTACTCTCCTTGACTGATTCAAGGGTTACCGGTACCAACCAAAGTTCCACATCAACATAGCTACTGCTTCAACCGTGTCGGTATACCCCACACAGTTCCCTCACAGTTTATTGCTACTTACCTAAAAGGTGTCCCCGAATCCGGGTATAGGATTTAAAACAAACCCAAACAAGGAACCAAAATGTAAAGCAGACAAATCAAACAATGTAAGCAAATAAATGTGATCTATCCCTAAGGTAACCCCACTTTTAGACATCATCCCCAGCAGAGTTGTCAGTTCTGTGATACGGTGGGAGAACTGACTTGAGGTTTTGCGTTTGTGTTTGCAAATGTTGCAGTTTAGCAAGAGTCGCCACCGACTTTTCTTTTATCCAAAAAGGAAAGGTGAAAAAGCACAGGAAAGACCTTTAGAGATGTTTTTGAGTTCGGGGGTAGATTATGAAAAGGGAAGGTATTAGCATCCTTTTCATCCATGGTTTTCCATGGGCTCTTAGTTACTCGCTAGATCACTTGCTTTTTGTTTGAAAAATATGCTTTGTGTGATTTTTGAAAGTATTTTGAAAAGACGCCATCGTTTAGGAAAACTTTGCAACGACTCCCGTTCGTAAGAATGTATACAAAGTGTTGAGCTTTTGAAAATATTTCAATGTTTGGAAAATGTTTTGAAGATGTTTTGAAGGTGTATGTGATTATTTTTGAAAATAGCAAGGATGTTTGTTTTAAAATTGAGCAAGTAACTAAAAGTAATCTACCTACTCAAAAGGTCTTAGATATACTTTTCCTCCTCCTTTATATGTTGCTATCTTACCATTGATTTGGCAAGAAGCCCCATTGTTGGATGTGAAGGGATGAGCATTGGGTCATCGTATGACCATGATAGAAATGTTGTGAGATGACTTAGCACTTTTCTTTAGGGACTAAGATCATTTTGAAAGGCAACTTTGATAGCGTCATCGAGGGACTATGATCTTGTATTTTTCGATTAATTTGTGGTAAGACATCCCACATGCTTAACATGGCCATTTGTGTAAGGCAACACGTGGAATTACCCTAAGGGTGTAAGTGTGCGAGTGTATTTGATTGCATGCATTTGTCTTTGATTTTGGTGGTTTATTTATTAGTTTTATCTTGTCATACACACCCTAATTACTAACAATATATGAAAGCAATAAAAGTACAGAAAATAAAGATTCTACGCTATTACAGTCATTAGGGGGATGGGGTGTACAAATTTCAAATGGGTATTGCAAATTAAATCCTATTTTACTATTACAACCATATTGAATGGGTAAGAATGTACAAGAGAATGTAAAATTTAGTTGTGTTTAAGAAAAGAAACAATTTTGTTTAAGAAAATATTTTTGTCTTTTTTATGTTAAAAGAAAATAGAACATGTGAATATGAAATATTTTTGGTGTTTTTTGGTTAATAATAATTAAAAATAATAATGATGATGACAAAATAATAAAAGAGAAAGGAAATAAAATCAGCGTAAATGCTGAAAATGGAAAAGGTCAGAAGTTCTGACTCTGACTTGCTGCATAACAGAAACAATGTTAGCAAAAATAGGGAAGGTCAGAAGTTCTGGATCTTCTGAGAACTCAAAAGTTTCCAGAAGTTCTTATACAACTGTCAGAATTTTTCCTCTCTTCATGCTAGTCAGAACATCTGCAGCTTAGTCATTTCTTACAGAACAAAAGTTGCATACATAACAGTTATGACAAATTTCATGAAATATCAGAAGCATAAATCAGAAACAACATGTATTTGCTAATCCTAACTCTGAGTCATAATTTCTTTATGAAGTTCTGAACTGGGGTTTCTTTTACTTAAATAGGCAGATGCATGAAATTTCAGAATATGTACACCATCAGGAATCAGAATATCTACATTGTGTTAAACATGCAAAATCTAACAATGCCTAATTAGTGTGATGAGAGTCAGCAGGAAACTTACCTTGCAGCTGGACAAGATTCTGTGAACTGGAGGTTTGTCCTGAACTCTGGTGAGGTTCTGAGCAACTTCTTCACGTACTCAACAGGATGGAAGTTTACAACTTCTGGAATAGCCAAAGGATGATATTCTGACCTTTTTTGAGATGGAGGTGGATGGTTTTAGTCAAGAACACTTGAGAACAAATGGATTTTGAACGCAAGGAATCAAAAGTTAAATGTTTTGGTATTTTGTGTTTATAGTTTCCTGGGTTCTTGGAATTTTGCAGGGGTTCAAAGCTTTCTTTCTCAATTTTCTCACTTCTTTCACAAATTTTTCTGGACTTGGACCTGGAACTTTTTTCAGTGGCCAATGGTGTTCTATTTATAGGCAAAGGTTTTGTAATTTGGAGATGCCAAGTGGCGCCAACATCATGTGCCAGAAGCTGACTTACTCTTGAAGTAAGCTTAAACAAGCGTGACTCAATGTATCCAGTGGGATAGTTAGCAGCACTTAAGTTGGGTTTGTTAGCGTGAATTAAGGAAAAGTAGAAACAATGCCTGGGCCTAGCATACTTTTGCATAAAATTTTATCTTCCCACCACAGTAGGGGTACACATGGGGGAAATCCTTTGGATAAAAGCCCAGAGGCGGTTGTGGGCATTAAATGAGTTCCTACGTGAAACTCTGCATTGTTGCTTAACTCTGGATTTGAAGTTCTGCTGCAGCGTAGCATCCAATCTTCTGATCCTTGTATCTTCTGGCTTCATCATGTTCTGAAGGATCCTTCAGACTTTCCAGCAAGCTTGCAGCGCACTTTGTAATCTTCTTTGATTTACCTTGGCAAACTCTGACTAAACCTTTGCGAATATTAGCCCAGAAGTTCTGACTAAACTTTGTCTTGAGAATATCCAGAATTTGTTGAGTGTGAACACTGGCTCAGAAGTTCTGAAATTGTCATATTTCTTAAACACTTAGAAAATTTCTAAGTATTTAGAATTTGATTTCTCCAAAGTAAAATTTGACTTTTGAAATACTTGATGAAACGGACTTCATATTCCAACATGTCTTGATGGAATATGATTTTTGAGATTTGATTTTGATCCAAAAGTCAAAGTTAGATTTCTCAGTGTGCCAATGACCATTTTTCCCTTGTGAATGGTTTGCTTTGGAAAAATTGATAATTCAAGGCTTGGAATTGGATGAAAGCAAATTTGAGGATCCAGGGTGATTCCTTGATAAATGAGAGCGAAAATTTTGGGGTGCAACAAGCAGGGTTCATTTTCTCAGTAGAATATATCCCTCAATAGAGTGTTTCTCCAACAGGGTTTATTTCCCCAACAGGATCCACTCTCCCCAGCTCGAGTCTAACACTTTAACTACTACAAATCACTGGCAAAAATCCTCTCTCCAGCCAAGGGTACTCCAGACCATTATTCCCAGAGAGTTGCTACGAAATCTGAAACCAGACCAGACATCAATTAATCTTATCCTCCCCATATGAGTTGGCATCCACGTCGAAAACTCGGTCAGACAGCACCTCGAAAGGTTTATCCATCTCTTTTACCCCCAGTCAGGGTATATAAGAATTAAACACCCAAGTAGAGCGATGAACGACTAATGTTCTTGAACTCTTCTCCCTAAGCATCAATCTAATTCCCCAGTAGAGTTTCCTCAAACATCCAGTAAGAGTCCCCAGTAGAGACATTCTAAAAAAGATTGAAGAATTACTGTCGCCATCCTCAGCAGTAGTCCATGATTTATTTTCCCGATCAAAAATGTTATACAAAGCTACTGATACACTCAACGACATCTCACATTCATACATCATTTATCATAGCATATGCGTACGAAACGCATATAGCACGCTCTCATTTGCTTTAAGAACACCATTACGTAATGCACTACATACATCATGACACTGCATAAATGCTAACTCTATATTTTCAGGTAAAGTTCATGTAAGTGTTTGTTGGCAGCAATTTTGGTAAAATAATGACTTGAAAATGTTTTTGCTAAATGTCCTAACATTTGAAACAAACTGTTTTGAATGATGTCAAAGCATATGTCTTGACATCTGCCTCCTGAACTGAACTCAGCCCAATATCAGTTTAAGTTTTCTGTTTCTTGTTTTCATGCGCGCCATAATTCAGGATTTATGACTCATAGGCTGCAAAAAATATGGAGGAATATTTTTCTATTTGAATTATATTTATGGATTATATCTTGGCTTGTTTTCATGGAAATATTCAAAAGATTTGAATATTTGTTTTTCAGCCCAAGCCCATTGTTGCGCATATATATGGACCTGATTCCTTATTCAGAAAACGACAACTTTTGAAGAAGAATACTTTCTTTCTGTTTTAGAAGTCTAAGTCTTATAATTGTCAAACACTCTAGTATTGATTTAATACTTGTGTTGTTATTTGAGTTGTTAATTGTGTATCATTCATAAGCTTTTAAGCATTGAACAATTGAAGTATTTAAAACTTATTAATTCTGTTGTTTCTTCATTGTAAGTGATTGAAGGGATTTGAGGAGGGCCTCATACCTAGGAGTGTCTTAGGTAGAAGTATAGCATGGGTAGTGATTAAGTGGTTAAATCGTAAACTGGTTGTTTACCGAGGGTCTATGAATTAATTCTATTTAGTGGACTTGTACCTGGCTTGGTAGCCCCCAGAGTAGGTGTTGTTGTACACTGAATTGGGATAACAATCCTTTGCGTTTTTACTGCTTTTATTATTGTCGCATTTACTTAGTCCTCAGATATTTGTGTCGTGACATCTCCTTAGACATCACATATCTGATACTAGAATTTCAATTGGTATCAGAGCAGGCATCCTGCTCTATATCTGGGTGAGATATAGGGAAGATACTTTCTGGTACTATGGACAAGGAAGGAGGATTTGTGAACAGACCACCCATTCTGGATGGAAGTAATTATGACTATTGGAAACCACATATGGTTGCCTTCTTAAAGTCTTTGGACAATAGAGCTTGGAAAGTTGTTTTAAAAGGATGGAAACACCCTGTCAAATTAGGAGAAATGGAGAACCTACTTCTGAGTTAAAACCAGAAGAAGATTGATCTAAAGAAGAAGATGAAATTGTTCTTGTCAATTCTCAGAAGTGTAGAAGTGTTCCTTGAAGAGGAGAAACAGAAATTCCTCATAACTCAGTTGAAGGCGGAAAGGGAAGAGGATTTAAGAACTATCTCTTGGAAAGTTAAGTGACATCCTTAAATTCAAACCTTTTAGAATGGTCAAATCTCTCAAGATGTTGAATAATGGATCTGACACATTAGATGAAATTCTTCAAGCAGGAAGAGTGACAGGAGACAAGAGTAGTCTAGGGTTTAATGAGAAAAAGGAACCAAATTCTAAAGAACCTTCATTAGATTCCACTCATGCCAAGTCTAAACCAAGGATGTCAAATCAAATGTCTAAACATCATGGGAAGAAAGGACATCATGGCAAACATCAAGGCAAGAAAATTTTTAATCCCAACCTTGGAGATGTGATCACTGTGGAAGTCCTGGTAATATAAGGCCCTTCTATTTTAAGTTGTATGGGTACCCTAAGACTACTCCTCCTCCAAAGACTGATAAGATTCCCCAAAATAGAAAAAGAAGAAACAGTGGCTTCCCAAGTCTAATGTTGCTAGTTTCATAGCTCATACCTCTCTCAGAGAATCAACCAAAGATGACTGGTACTTTGATAGTGGTTGTTCTAGACATATAACAGGTGTCAAGAATCTGTTGGTAGATATCAAATCTCATTCCACCAGTTATGTGACTTTTGGTGATGGAGAAAAAGGAGAAATCAAAGGTGTTGGCAAGCTGGAATGTTCTGGAGTCTCTAAGCTTGATGATGTGTTACTTGTTAAAGGGTTAACAACTAACTTGATAAGTATAAGCCAATTGTGTGATCAAGGATTTAAAGTTAACTTCACCAAGGAAGAATGTCTTGTTTGCAATGAAAAGAATGAAGTTATTATGAAAGGAATAAGATCTAAAGACAACTGTTATTTATGGGTTCCTCGAGATTTGAACTTCTACTCAACATGTGCTTTGGCCAAAGAAAATGAAGTTAAACTATGGCATCAAAAATTGGGACACTTACATCTAAAAGGAATGAAAAGAATTATATTTGAAGAAGTTATGAGAGGGATTCCTAAGCTCAAGATAGAAGAAGGAAGAGTATGTGGTGACTGCCAGATTGTTAAACAAACTAAGATGTCACATCAGAACATCCAACATCTTACTACATCAAAAGTTTTGGTAATTATTCACATGGACTTGATGGGACCTATGCAGGTTGAAAGTCTTGGTGGAAATAAGTATTACTATGTTGTTGTAGATGAATTCTATAGGTACACATGGATAAGCTTTATTAGAGAAAAATCAGAAACTTTTGAAGTGTTTAAAGATCTCTGTCAAAAACTTCAAAGGGAAAAAGATTTTCATGTCATTATAATCAGGAGTGATCATGGAAAGGAATTTGAGAACAATAAATTTGATGACTTTTGTTCTTCTGAAGGAATCAATCATGAATTCTCTTCTCCCATTACTCCTTAACAAAATGGGATTGTGGAACATAAAAACAGATCTCTTCAAGAATCAGCCAGAGCTATGATTCATACTAAGAAGTCCCTACCACTTTTGGGATGAAGCT
Organism: Vicia faba; assembly: GCA_948472305.1. Taxonomy (NCBI): domain Eukaryota; kingdom Viridiplantae; phylum Streptophyta; class Magnoliopsida; order Fabales; family Fabaceae; genus Vicia; species Vicia faba. Next base: position 86,452,952 of record OX451738.1, on the reverse strand, counting down.
ATGAATATTGTATGCTATATCCATAACAGAGTCACTCTAAGGAAAGGCACTTCAGCCACCTTGTATGAAATATGGAGGGGAAGAAAACCAATTGTCAAATACTTTCATGTTTTTGGAAGTAAATGTTACATCTTAGCTGATCGTGAACAAAGAAGGAAGATGGATCCCAAGAGTGATGAAGGAATATTGCTGGGTTAATCTACAAATAGCAGAGCTTACAGAATTTTTAACTCTAGAACCAAAGTTATGATGGAGTCAATAAATGTTATTATTGATGATAGAGGATGGAATGTTAAAGAAGATGTCTCAGAAGATGTTGGAATATCTTGGTCTGATATTCCAACAAAATCAAATGACAGAAGTATTGATTCTAATCCACCTCAACAAGATCCTGAGCCTAGTCATCTTAATAAAGGGCCTTCAATTAAAACCCAGAGAGATCATCCTAAGGAGCTTATTATAGGAGATCTAAATAAATGAGTTACTACCAGATCAAGAGATGGAATATTAAACTCTTTCTTTGTGTCAAAAATTGAGCCTAAGAATGTCAAAGAGGCCCTAACTGATGAGTTCTGGATTAATGCTATGCAGGAAGAGCTAGAACAATTCAGTAGAAATGAAGTTTGGGATCTAGTTCCAAGACCTGAAGGGACAAATATGATTGGCATTAAATGGGTGTACAAGAATAAATCTGATGAAAAAGGGGTGGTCACTAGAAATAAGGTAGGGCTAGTTGCACAAGGATACTCTCAAATTGAAGGAGTTGATTTTGATGAAACCTTTGCTCTTGTGGCTAGACTTGAATCAATCAGACTACTCTTGGGAGTTGCATGCATACTGAAATTTAAATTATTTAAAATGGTTGTAAAGAGTGCCTTCTTAAATGGCTATCTGAATGAAGAAGTTTATATGGAATAACCAAAGGTATTTATTGATCCAAGTTTCCCTAAACATGTTTACAAACTGAAGAAAGCTCTGTATGGATTAAAGCAAGCTCCAAGAGCTTGGTATGATAGATTGACAGAATTTCTTGGTGAGAATAGATACAGGAAAGGTGGCATAGACAAAACTCTTTTTGTCAAGGAAGAAGAAGGGAAGATCATGATTGCACAGATTTATGTTGATGATATTGTGTTTGGTGGGAGGTCAAATGAGATGGTTCAACATTTTGTCAAGCAAATGCAGTCAAAATTTGAGATGAGCCTTGTTGGTGAATTAACCTATTTTCTTGGTCAGCAAGTTAAACAAATGGAAGATTCCATATTTTCATCTCAGAGCAAGTATGCCAAGAATATAGTAAAGAAATTTGGGATGGAAAATGCCAGCCACAAAATAACTCCTTCTCCCACACATCTAAAGTTGTCTAAAGATGAAAAGGGAGTAAGTATGGATCAAAGTCTTTACAGAAGTATGATAGGAAGTCTTCTATATCTCACAGCTAGCAGACCTGATATTGCCTTTGTTGTAGGGGTGTGTGCAAGATATCAAGATGATCCTAAATTTATCCATGCCAACCATGTGAAGATAATTCTTAAATATGTGAATGGCACAAGTGACTGTGGTATGTTATACTCTCATGGATCTAGTTCTACCTTAATTGGTTATTGTGATGCTGATTGGGCAAGAAGTGTTGATGATAGAAAAAGTACATCATAAGGATGCTTCTTTCTGGTAAATAATCTCATATCTTGGTTCAGTAAGAAGCAAAATTATGTGTCTCTGTCCACTGCAGAGGCTGAGTATATTACTGTAGGAAGCAGTTGTTCTCAATTGGTTTTGATGAAACAAATTCTAACAAGATATAATGTCAAACAAGATGTCATGACATTATTCTATGACAATCTAAGTGCCATAAACATATCAAAAAATACTATTCAACACAGCAGGACCAAACATATTGATATCCGTCATCACTTCATAAGAGATATTGTTGAAGAAAAGATTGTTAACTTAGAACATGTAGCCACTGAATTGCAATTGGCTTACATTTTCACTAAGGCTTTGGATGCTAATCAGTTTTAGAACTTAAGAGGAAAAGTAGGGATTTTCCTATATGAGGGTTTGTAGCAATTAAAGGCGTGTGGGAATATCATTAAAGTGATATTTTTTATTTATGTTCCCAAAAAATCAAATTTAGAAAACAATCTTTTCAAGACTGTCTCAAATTTTTTCTACATGCTACGAAATCACATCTCTCTACTTTCATAAACTCTTCATTCTCCTCTAAAGAAAAAGAACCCTTGTCATTCTTCATTTCCTTGCTCAAAAATCTTCAAAGATATCTCAACATCATACATCATCTTCCTCAAAATCTGTCAACCTCCCTGAAAATATCTCCCTTGACAGAGTACTTGATGCTACTCCTCTAACAACTATACCACCTCTTGAGAAGAAGGTCAAGAAACTCATATCATCACCTACAAATAAATCCAATGATAATAAAGGTAACGCTTCTACTGCTACTGATAATAGGACAAAAGAAGATATTGTTAATGTTGATAGAAGCATTAGAAGGCTAGTAGATAGAGTTTTAAATGAAGGTTTTGTTGTGCCTAGAATTTCTACCCCTCTTGCTTGTATACCTGCTCCAGGTGACAAAAGAAATGACCCTAAAAGTGTTGTTGAATCATCCATCTCCAAGAAAGATACTCCTGAAAGCAAACTTGATAAGCTTGTTGCTTCTGCTCTAAAGGAAGTGGAAGAGGATGTTGAACAAGATGTTGAGGAGAACTCTCCTACTAAGGTAGATGTTACTGCCTCCAAGGTTGTAGAAGGTCAAAATGCTTAGAATGTGGTTAATGTAGATGGCTATCTGACAATGAGCTCATTACTAATGTGGTGTCTGGAATTGCAAGAAGGCTAAAATCCAGGAAATTTATGGATGTAAGTGTCACTCCCCCTGCCAAGAAGAAAATCATGTATGGTCCCCCAAATCCCAGAAGTAAAGTGGTTCCTCCTTCTAGCAAAAGAAAAGTTAGACCTGATAGCTCCATTGATGATGATGATGATGATGATGCTGTAAAAAGATCTAAAAGTAAAAAAGAAAGTTGTGTTAGTTGAAGAATTTGACTCAGACTATGATGTCGAGCAAGATGTCCAGGACATCTCTCCTATCAAAAAGTGTAAGAAATAAGATTTATGTTAGGGTTCCTGATGCTCCCCTTGACAACATTTCCTTTCATTCTATTGGGAATGCTGAAAAGTGGAAGTATGTTTTTTAAAGAAGAATTGCCCTGGAAAGAGAATTGGGAGTTGGTGCTCCGGAATGCAAAGAAATCATGGAGTTGATATCTTATGCTGGATTGATGAAAACTATTACCAGGTTTGCCAAATGTTATGTGACTCTTGTTAAGGAATTTATTTTTAATATTCTTGTTAACCATGTTGATCATAAAAGTAAGCAGTATAGAAAGGTGTATGTTAGGGGTAGGTCTGAAGATAACTTTTGTGAGCTGGAAGTAACAGATAATCAAGTGTGCAGAGCCATCACTGCCAATCAAGTGAGTGAGTGGCCCTTGAAGAACAAACTTCTTATTAGTAAGCTAACTGTGAAATATGCTATTTTGCATAGAATTGGAGCTGCTAATTAGGTTCCTACTAATCATACTTAAACCATCACTATTGGCTTAGGAGAGTTTATTTATGTTGTTGGAAATAAGAAACTGTTTGATTATGGTACTTAGATCTTTGATCAGACTATTAAGCATGCAGAAACTTGTGCCATTAAGATGCCCATTGCCTTTCCTTCCCTTATTTATGGAATTATCCTTAATCAGCATCATGGGATTCTAAGTGGTAATGGTGTAGTGTGCAAGAGGTAGTCTGCTTTGACCCTTCATTTCAAGCTTTTTTCAGGAAAACATGTCCCAGACATTGTTTTGACATATGCACCTGCTGAAAACAAGACCTCAACCAAGGATGACATGATCACTGAATTAAGAGAAGCCTGCAAGGATTTAGATAATGTGATCAGATTTAGCTCAGCAAGGAAGCTAACTTTTGAAAAGATGATCAAGGAGCTGCAGAAGGACAACATCCTTGATGATAGAGTGAACTCTGAAGAAGATGATTCTAGTGAGGAAGGAAGTTTTGTCTCTGTCAAGTCTATTAGTCCTGAAGACAGTTAGACGATTCACTATTTAATCATTTGACCTCTGAGTGACTGACTGCTGATTGAGGGGGAGCTTAATACTTGAGGGGGAGCCTCATGTCTCAGAAGATGTTTTAACATCTTCCTTTGATAACAACTAGCTGCTAACTGAGTTTTTGTTTTGCTTGCTTTGCTTATGTTGCTGCTCTGATAATGCTCTGGTAATGTGCTCTGATAATGTTTTAGCCAAAATTTGTCAAAGGAGGAGTTTGTAAGTGTTTGTTGGCAGCAATTTTTGTAAAACAATGACTTGATGATGTTTTGCTAAATGTCTTAACATTTGAAGCAGATTGTTTTGAATGATGTCAAAGCAGATGTCTTGACATCTGCCTCCTGAACTGAACTCAGCCCAATATCAGTTTAAGTTTTCTGTTTCCTATTTTCATGCGTGCCATAATTCAGGATTTATGACTCATAGACTGCGAAAAATATGGAGGAATATTTTTTCTATTTGAATTATCTTTATGGATTATATCTTGGCATGTTTTCATGGAAATATTCAAAAGATTTGAATATTTGTTTTTCATCCCAAGCCCACTGCTGCGCATATATATGGACCTGCTTCCTTATTCAGAAAATGGAAACTTTTGAAGAAGAATACTTTCTTTCTGTTTTAGAAGTCTAAGTCTTTTAATTGTCAAACACTCTAGTATTGATTTAACACTTGTGTTGTTATTTAAGTTGTTAATTGTGTATCATTCATAAGCTTTTAAGCATTGAATAATTTATGTCTTTAAAACTTATTAATTATGTTGTTTCTTCACTATAAGTGATCGAAGGGATTTTAGGAGGGCCTCATGCCTAGAAGTGTATTAGGTATAAATATAACACGGGTAGTGATTAAGTTATTAGATCGTAAACTGGTTGCTTACTGAGGGTCTATGAACTGATACTATTTAGTGGACTTTTCCCTAGCTTGGTAGCCCACAGAGTAGGTGTTGTTGTACATTGAACTGAGTTAACAATCCCTTGTGTTTTTACTGCTATTATTATTGTTTCATTTTACTTTGTCCTCAGATATTTGTGTCGTGACATCTCCTTCGACATCACATATCTGATACCATAATTTTAGTTGACAAATAGACGAACATCATCAACCATTTTCTAACAGGTCGTAGAGTAATTCCTGAAACAGGACGGGGCGACTATCTACATGACTAGAAATTTCCTTCAGAAACTGAATTTTGACAAGCATTTCCCTCAAAGAATAAATCTGACAAGTAGCTACTTAAGCACTTTCCCCAGAGAATCATTCTGAAAAACGTATCTTCTAGACAAAGTCAAGCGTAGACTCATTCTAGTATATCATTCAGATGAAATCAAGCGTAGACTCCTTCTGAAACTCTTTTGGAAAAAGTCGGGCGTAGACTCATTCCAAACGTATCTTCTAGATAAAGTCAAGCATAGACTCATTCTAGTATATCATTCATATGAAGTCAGACGTAGATTTCCTTCTGATACTCTTTTTGGAAAAAGTCAGGCGTATACTCCTTCCAATATCTCTTCTAGATCAAGTCAGGCGTAGACATCTTCTAGTGCAACATTCAGATGAAGTCAGACGTAGATTTCATTCTAATACTCCTTTTGGAACAAATTCAGGCATAAACTCCTTCCAATATCTCTTCTAGATGAAGTCGAGCGTAAACTCATTCTAGTATATCATTCGGATAAAATCAAGCGTAGATTTATTTCGATATTATTTTTGGACAAAGTCGGGCGTAGACTCATTCCAAACGTATCTTCTAGACAAAGTCGGGCTTAGACTCATTCTAGTACATCATTCAGATAAAATCAAGCATAGATTCACTCTGATATTCTTTTGGACAAAGTCGGACGTAGACTCATTCCAAATACATCTTCTAAGATAAAGTTAGATGTAGACTTATTCTGATATACCTATCAACATTTACTCTAGATGGCATCTATAAGCCCATCTCTGAAGACATCCTGTCACTCTCCAAATGGCACCATTAAGCTCATTCTCGGTAGAATCAACCAACAGTGTTACTTCGTGCACATGCGAGTGAAAATTTCTGGGCACTTAAGTGTTCAATCATCTTCTACCTTCAAGTCGCGAATGGCAGACATACCAATCTAACACTTAAGGTTTAAGAATATTGAACAGGGGAAGCTGTTGTACCCCAAAATTTTCCCTCCCTTTTTCCTCAATACATTCTCAAAAGGTCCTCAAATGTTCAAGGTGGCTCAAGAATTGACCAAACAAATTCTCCTCCTAGGCAATGGGTCCACAACTAGGGTTTGATATTTCTCAAGTAAGATTGGGTTTCCAAGGTCTCAAGTGGTTTTCATGGCTCCTCATATGCTCTAAAGAATTCTCATACTAAGTTTCAAGCCTTGCATCATAAGTTTGCTCAGTCAATTGCCCAGATGATTGAAAATCAACTTTATTGGGTAAAAAGTCAACTATGGTCAACATACTGCAAGAGGTTTTGTCAACATCAACATTTTTAAGTCACATTCATCATTTGATCAAGGTTTGATCATGATTCCTCAATAAAATCCCTCAAATCATCAAAAGTCAAAAGTTTCCAAATTAGGGTTTTCTTGGGAGAAGTCAACTGAACTTTGACCAAGCTTAACTTTCACATGCTTCATCAGCTTTTCCCCAACCAAAGCTCATTTTTAAGTAAATTCAATTCTCTACATCTTTTTCTCTCTAAGATCAAGTCCAAAAAATGCATCATTTGAGAGATATAAGCCAATACATTACAGGTCATTTCAAAAGTCAACAAAAAGACACGTTTTGTCAAGCCAACTTACATATATATAAATTCTTCAAAATCAAAAATGATAAACATATAGGTTGTAGAGGACATCTTTATCTTTCCAAAAAGTCAAAGATCATCTTCAAAAGATACAAATTGAGTGAGTTATGACTAGTGCAAGTTTGGAATTTTTGAGTAAATGCATGAAGTTCAAATTGAGCAAGCTTGATATTTTGGGCTATTGGGCCATGGTTTAAGAGTCCAAACGTGTATTATACTCTTCATACACCTCAAGCCTTATCCTTACACCCCTTGAATTATTTTTATTTTAATTATTTTTTATTTATTCATTAATAATATAAAATAAATAAGATAAAATAATATATTTTTACACAAGATCCAAGCCCACTTATCCTTGACCTAATCTTTCACTATATAATCTCATTTATTCTCATGCAAAGGGACGTGAAAACCCTTACCACAAATTTTCCAAAAAACATAAACTTTTTTCAAGAACCCTAGAGTCCCAAAACTCTTGTTACCAACCCTCTGACTACAAGATCTCCATTCCATTCACTCCTAATAACCCTACAGAGTATGGTTGGACTGATTTTAAGGGTCCAAAACGCATGAAAACACCATACCATGCATATCCGATTGCATAACTTTGTGAATTTCATATCTTAATTTTTCTATCATTTTAAATCATATTGGTGTTACTAACATGTTTCTGAGGTAAATTTGAACAGGTATGGATCATCACCATGATCGCATGCATATTAAATCGTGAGCCACCATGCTAGCACCGATTTCACATGTTTTCGTTATAGCTCTTAATCCCTTGCGTTTTAGCCTTAAAAAATGCTCACATTGGATTTGCAACCTCTGTTTTAGGGGGGTAGGACATTGTTGGATCATTAACGTTTTGTTTTTTGTAGGATTTGAAAAAACAGGTCACTGGAGAACATAACCGGAGCTAAGGCTCCGGCACTTCTCCGGTCAATATATTTATTTATATATTATATATTAATTGTTTGATTTATATAAATGGATGTATAGCCACCCCAATGGTAGAAAAGTGCGTGCTAAGTTACTCCTCTCCCAGGTCACGGGTTTGATTCCCGGTTTTGTCAAATTCTTTCATGTTTTCATTATTTTTGCAGGTTTGTTACAAAACACATTGAAGGTGTTACCTTGACACAACCAGCGCGTTAGCCTAGTGGTATGCTTGTTGTGCGTGTAAGTGTTTGTTGGCAGCAATTTTGGTAAAACACTGCTTTGGTAATGTTTTGCTTAATGTCTTTAAATTTGAAGTAAATAATCTCAACTGATTTTGAATGATGTCAAAGAAGATGTCTTAACACCTGTCTTCTGATCTGAACGTGTTTTTCAGATTTTCTGTTTCCTATTTTTAAGCGCGCCTTATTCAGGTTTTGTGGATTATTTCTTGGCCTAATTTCATGGAGATATTCAAGGTATTCAATATATTGCAATATTTGTTTTTCAGCCCAATCCCATAAAGAAGTTGTTGTGCCTTTATAAGGACTTGCAACCTTATTCGTACAACTGCAACAATTGAAGAAAAATATATTCTTGTGTGTTTAAAAGTCTGAATCTTTTAATTGTAATACACTCTAGTATTGTTTCAATACTTGAGTTATAATTTTCTAGTTGAGTTGTAAATTGTGGATCATTCATAAGCTTTTAAGTATTGAATAATTGAAGTTTTTCAAACTTAATAATTATGTTGTTTTTCACTGTTAGTGATTGAAGGGATTTGAGGAGGGCCTCATACCTAGGTATGTCTTAGGTAGAAGTATAACACGGGTAGTGATTAAGTGATTAGATTGTAAACTATTTGTTTACTGAGGGTCTATGAATTGATACTATTTAGTGGACTTATCCCTGGCTTGGTAGCCCCCAGAGTAGGTGTTATTGTACACCGAACTGGGTTGACAATCCATTGTGTTTTTTACTGCTTTTATATTGTTGCATTTTATATTGTCCTCAGATATTTGTATCGTGACATCTCCTTCAACATCACATATCTGATACCAGAATTTCAGTGTGAAACTGCTTGAGGCGTGGGTTCAACACCCACCCCTACTCATTTGGATATTTCTTTTTTCAATTCTATGTTTCTCACTCTTTTCTTCTTTTTCTATTCTTTTACAAAATCTTTTTTAAAACCAATTTTTTAAATCCTAATTTAATTTAATTTTAGGTTTTAATTTAAATTTTAGGTTTTATTTAATTAACCCTAATTTAATTTTAGGTTTTATTTTATTTGATTTTTAGGTTTTCTCAATTAACTTAAAATCGACCTAGAATTTAGGGTTTTGCTTAATTAATTCTTTTTTTAATCAATTAATTATTTCTTAAATTAAAATCAATTAGGTTTTTTCTAGATTAATCATCAAAACAATCACCAAAACAATTTTTCTGTTTCTTTTCCTTTTTACCGCTTTGCATATTTTATTATTGTCGCATTTTTTTTCCTGATTATGTAGCTGTTACGGTTTGTAATAGTTTTAAATTAGGGTTTACTTTTCCCCCCGTTTTATGGTTTTGTATCCCCTTCCCCGAAGCCCTGTAATAGTTTAGGTTTAATTTCCGCACCTTTATTTTCCGCAATTTACTGCTTTCTATATTATTGTATAGTAATTAGGGTTTGTATGGCAAGATTTAAAAGCAATCATAGCTAACCCTAATTACAAACTGAATCACTTTTCACACGCTCACCTCGAGGGTAATCCCGCTTGTTGCCTTCAAATAAAAACAGTTACGTCCCTCAAACGTGGGGACGCTTTAGCAAATACCCTTGGTTAAAAAGATCGTAGTCCCTTGATGACCCTTATGATGCTGCCTTCAGTAAACGATCTTAGTCCCTTATGCTAAATTGCTAAAGCGCCCCTACAAGTTGCCTTTATGACTGTACGACGACCGTCGCCTGTCCCTTTGCATCAAACGATAGGGCTTCTTACTAACTAATGGTAGGATAGTACTATCTAAAGGAGGAGGAAAATTACAAGAAAGACCTTGAGTAGGTAGACAGTTGTTAATCGCTTGCTTACAAACATTTCAAAACAAAACATTTTTTCACAAACACTCTTCAAAAATATTTTCAAACAAGAAACACTTTGTACGCATTCTCGAGGACAAATACGAGAATCATTTACAAGTTGTCCTACAATTGGCATTTTTTAAATATTTCCCAAAACATACATTCACAAAGCAATTTTCAAACAAAGTGAGCTAGCGATTAAGAGCCCGTAGATAACTACGAATGAAAAGGATGCTAACACCTTCCCTTTTCATAACCTACTTCCCGAAGTCAAAATTTCTCGAAGGTCTTTCTTGTTCTTTTCACCCTTTCCTTATTGGATAAAATAAAATTCGGTGGCGACTCTTGCTATCCATAACATTTGCGTTAAAATGCAAAACCAAGTCAGTTCTCCCACCGTATTACACATACGAATCAAAGATAAAATCAAGAGGGATTTTTCGTCCAAAGAACCACTCAAAAACCTCGTACCGGGCAAAAGTTATGAATTTTTAAACGTTTAAAAATAATGGTTCAGCATAGTATTTTCACTATTTTTCCACTGTATCGCTTCTGAGTACTCGCGCATTCAGAGATATTCCTCAATAAATTGGCTTCTGAGCCGAACACGAAAATTGGAATAAATAACAAGACGATTCAAATTCTCCAAGAGGAACTCAAGTATGGCATTCCAGTCAAAATTTACGTATTTTTAAGCATCTAAAAACCAAACCAGAGAAACGGTAAATTCACTGTATACCACATATCAAGTATTTTGCGCTTTAGAAAATCTTCCCACAAAATTAGCCTTTGACATGAACGAATGAAATTAAGAAGACCTCAAGACGGTTCCAAATAATTAAGAGTCATTCCCAAACCATTTTGCGATCTCAAGTTATGAATTTATGAGCTTGAAATGCACCGTATTGAATTTCCGTCTACACTGTCTCAAATCAAATGAAACGCTTGACTTTCTACATAATTTAGAGCGTGTTGAGACACATAAGAGCTTGATATGATGATGACTTGCTTGTTTGTTGATTGGATAACTTGGAACGCATGAGACGTGCATTAAAAAATCAAGAAACCTCGAGTTCTGTTTCATAATGTTGTTTAACAGAACAATCAATCTCTACAACTCTTTATTGCATAGATATACCTTGATTCCATGAGTATTTAACCCTATGACATATGGATGCATATGAGAAAGAAGTATAAGCCTATTAGGGTTAAAATGAAGAAGGAAAATTTTGGGTTACAACATCTACCCTTCCAGAATTACATTGATATCCTCACTCACACATGACTTTTCTTACAAAAGGATTTGACTATAACATCTACTGAGAGAAATTTAAATAAAAACTTCAGAGAGAGAGAGAGAGAAGGAAGTGTCAAAACACATTTTTGGATGATTTAAAATGAGAAATCAGGTGTGATCGGTGGGAATGAGAACTGACTATTTTTGGAATGCTGGTTCGCGTTTTGCATTTGTTTTCGCAAAATGTCACAGTAAGCAAGAGTCGCCACCGTCTTTTATTTTATCCAACAAGGAAAGGAAAAAAGCACAGAAAAATTCCTTTTTGAGATATTTCTCGGGTTCGGGAGGTAGTTTATAGAAAGGGAAGGTGTTAGCACCCTTTCTATCTGTGGTTATCCACGGGCTCTTAGGTACTTGCTCATTATGTCTTCAAAAGTTTGCTTTTCTTTGTGTTTGTGGGTTTGAAAGAGTTTTTGTTTTGAAAGGGGTGTAAGTGCGAAAAGTTTGGTTTTGTTTTAAAAGGAGCAATTACTTAAGAACCATCTACCTACTCAAAAAGGAATTAAACTGTACAAGTGTCCTTTAGACAATGTTATCCCACTATTGAGGAGTAGGTAGCATCGTTGTTAGAGTTTTCGAGTCAATTCGATTAAGGGACGTATGGTCACTAAAGCAATGTTAGGACGCCTTAGCGGTAACCCTAATGTCTTAGATCATTTTATCCGAGGCAACCGTTCTGAGGAAACTTATGATCTTTGGACAAGAGGGAGACCTCTAAAACTTCCTATACTCAATGACCACGTTCGAGGCAACCAAGTGAGGTGTACCCTAATAGTGGCATGTGCGAGTGTATTGTTTTTCAGTTATATTATCTTTGTACATGTTATGGTGAGCTACTGTTGATTTTAAGTTAAAGATTAATCTTGTCATGCATTGCCTAGTATTCAAACATCTAACAGTTAATGGTTGCAGAAATTAAATTGTAGAAAATAAATCTAAGCTATTACAAGGCGTCGGGTATTTACATCGCCAAAGATAAACCCTTTAAAATTAAATTGCGAAAAGCGATAAATAAATAAATAAAATCCTAAGTTAAAACTATTACATTCTCGAAGCAGTTACAATATTGAAATATGGATCCAAAATAATTCGCGCGCGAGAAAATTAAATCGGAATGTCTTAGGGTTTTGACCCTTTTAAATAAATAAAGCATATTTTTTGTTATTTTTTGAATTAAAAATTAGTCTAAATTAATAATTGAATTAATTAATTAAATGAAAATATTTTTGGGTCTTATTTTAATTAGGGAAATAAAGTAAGAATGATAAAAAATATTAAAAACCTAATTCTAAATTAATTTTAGTTTAATGCAAAAGATATTAATGTTAAACCTATTTAAACTAAATAAAATTAATTAATGTTTATTTACAAAAATAAATAATAAAATTAATGGAATTAATAAAAATATTATTTTTATTTTGGGTTTTCTGATTTTTTATAAAAACTGTTAATTGGTTAATTAATTAATAACAAAATAAATAATCAAAACAAAAATGAAAATATGAAGGGAAAAGTAATAAACCAGGGGGGTGTTGGGCTTAATTTGGGTGTGAATCAGCAATTTTTGAGGCCCAGTTACGCCAGCCTGTTTGACCCTTGTGATTCCCTGCGTGCTTGTTGACCAGGAGGTATGATGAACCTTCAATCTGGATCATTGGATCTGCCTGGTGGGCCACTTGGCAGTTGAGATCTAGGGGCATATGGTAATCCACGCTTGGAGTGCTGCATGTGAACGCCTAAAATAAAATTGCAATAAAGTTTTGGGGGACCTGGGATTCGAACCCAGGTCCCAATGCTCACATGCCAGCGTGCTTAACCACCCAACCAAACTGCTCATTCGTTATTGGAATAGAAAACAAATAATATATTCAAAACAATTAATTAGGCCTGGCAAAAAATAAAAATGCGCTAATGATTTAAACGAACCAATGGACGCAAGCCACGTCTTCGCCTTCTTCAATGAAGACTGGTTCATTTACCTGCGGATTTTATTCCGCAACTAAATCCATGGCATCATCCTACCATGTGCTACAGGCCATATAAATGCCAATGGAGACCACCACTGCATTCGTCTCTCTCCCCTGATCATTCCTATACCCACCATTAGCCTTAATTTAACCTGCATAAAAAACGCCTATAAAACAAGAACAAGAACCCTAGGTTCGAGCATCATGATGCAGGTCCTAAAAATACAATTGAATAATACCAAAACGTTCCAAATCAAACAACAAACATAAACATGCCAAGATTTTAAAGAAAAGATGCAAGAATTGGAAATTTGGAATCCATGTTCAGAGGTTGGTTCGTGATGACTTATAGTGCAATTTAGGCAATGAGAAGGCTGGATTTTGATTGGTATCGCTTCACTGGATGTCAGGGAAGAGAACTATGTCAAGCTTTTGGACTGAATCGTGCTCCAATGTTGTTTTTGATCTCCCACTTTTCAAGCTTTTTTCCAAACTTTATATGGTCGTTTCAACAGTTCCTTGTGCGTGTTCTTGGTCTGCCTCTCTTGTGTGCATATAATGGAATGTGTTTAGGTCAAAACTTGGGCCATAATCCTTATGCATTGAAGATGGAAGATTTGATTTTGATCACCATTAACAAGTTGCCATATTTGCATCAAATCTGAGATTTTGTGCTTGTTTTGACTTGGCACGAGTTTGATTGAGTATCACATGATATTTGCAAGCTGTAATGATCACAAGAATCCCCTTACATCATTTTTTAGATTTTATTTGATTTAATATTGATTTAATATTGATTTAAAATGAATTAAATCAATAAAAATTAAATAAAATAGAAAAATAAATGAATGGCCATGAAATCAAATATGGGAAACGTGTGTGGCATGACAATACTATATCAAGTGGAAAAAAGTGGGCCCTTTTGTCAAAAATTGGAGTTTTGAGGATAGTTGACTTTTGGTAATTTTGGAAAAATGCCCAACTTCAACAATGCATGACTTCTTCAATTTTGAACTTTTGGAAGTTTCTTGGAGTTTTTAGAAACCTTGAGATGTCCTATAATAAACCCTTTTGGTCTCATCTCATTTTGATGTTCCATGATCAAGTTATAAGCTTTGGCAAAAAAAGGTGTTTTTGTTGACTTTCAAAAATGACCTATAATGTCCAAATCTGTAACTTCTTGTGAGTGAATTTCTTGATCTTGGGATGTGAAGATGGATTGTAGAAAATTGCATCATCTTCAAAATGAGCTTTGGATGGGTCATTTCTCATAAAGTATGAGAAAGTTATGCTTGGTCAAAGTTGAGTTGACTTTTCTTGCAAAACCCTAATTTAGCAACTTTTGAATCTTGATGAATCTTGAGCAATCCTTGATGAATCATGATCAACCCTTGATCAGATGATGAATTAACCTTCAAAATTAGAATGTTGACAAAAAATCTTGAGGTTTGACTGTATTTGGGACACAGTTGACTTTTGCCCTAACACAGTCGATATTTGGGTCTCTTGAGCAATTGACTGACCAAACTTCCTCTGCAAGGCTTGAAATTTGACATGGATGAACTTAAGAACATATTAAGACATTGGGAAGCACTTGAGTTCATTTGTACATGAGGACCTTAATACAACACAAAACCCTAATTTTGACTTGACTGCCTTAGGAGGTGATTTGACTGTCCAACCCTTGAGCCAACTTGAGCAACTTGGAGATTATTCTTGACATGTCTTGAGAAATATGGGAGGGAAAATTTTGGGGTACAACAGTTTCCCCTGTTCAATTTTCTTAAACATGAGGATATATATTGGCTTTCGATCCTTTCGTGATCCGAAGGTGGAAGATAATTGAACACTAGAGTGCCCAGAAATTTTCACTCGCATGGTGTAGTATCAGCATTGTGATGTCGAGAATAGGCTTACAGATGCCATTTGGAGACTGCTGGTAGGATGATGGGCTTACAGATGCCATTTGCAGGAGTGTCGATCGCATAAGAGATTCCTTAGCGAGAACTTGCATACCTGTTGTTGTAAAAGATTCCTCTGGGGAAGTCTAACCTTTGTTGAGATTTAGGAACTTGCTTGTACTTCGATTGAGAGAATGCTTCGGCTGAGTTTTAAGAACCTGTTCATAATTCAATTGGGGGGAAACATCTTCATCAAGATCTAGGAGCTGTCTCGTGCTCAATGGAGTATACCGTTGAGGTTATAGAACTTGTCCACACTATGACGGAGGAAAACATCAAGATATAGGAACTAACTCGTGCTCAATGGAGTATACCGTTGAGGTTATAGTACTTGTCCACACTATGACGTAGGGAAACATCTTCATCAAGATCTAGGAACTGTCTCGTTCTCAATGGAGTATACCGTTGAGGTTATAGAACTCGTCCACACTATGACGGAGGAAAACATCAAGATCTAGGAACTGACTCGTGCTCAATGGAGTATACCGTTGAGGTTATAGTACTTGTCCATACTATGACGTAGGGAAATTGTCGAGATTGAGAACCTTATCTGAAATTCAACCGAGGATAATTCAATTGAGATTTAAGAACTGGTCAGGTCTTCGACGTGATTGAGAACTTTAACTGTATCTTTCCTGAAAGGTAAAGGTCAGTCATATGCAATGCATGATATGGATCAGGCAATGATGTTCTCAAAATAAATGAGATTGTATTCATATGATGCGTATATGCATGTATCATGATGTATGGGGATATAATGTTTTAGCTGGGGAAAATAAATCCCGGAGCTGCTGGAGAATAGAGTTGAGTTCTTCGTTTCTGCTGGGGATGATGAACGAAGATGGTTGTGAGAATAAACCTGCAGGAGAAAAGAACTCCATTGGGGAATAAACTGATGAAGAGATTACTCCGAGGGGAATTACTATGTGGGGAAGATACGTTCTGCTAAAGATTTTAATGATAACTCCGCTGGGGATTCTGTTGATAAGATCTGTTGGGGATTTTAATGATGAACTCCGCTGGGGATGGAAAGAACCTCGCTGGGGATGATCTTTCCGTTGCAACTTGCTGAGGATAACCCAGTTAGACTCTTGTAAGGATAACTTTCTGAATTTGTCTGGGGAGATTTATTTGTGCTCTGCAGGGGATAGGCTTCCAGAGTCTACTGGGTAAGATGATTCAACTCTGGCGGGGAAGCCTTTTTTAGACTGCGCTGAGGAAATGACTTCACTGGGGTATCTTGTATTCCGCCGGAGAACATTCTTATACTTCGTTGAGGGATGTTAAGACTGCCGGGGGTATTTTCATACTTGTTGGGGAATGTCTTTATACTCCACTGAGGAATATTAAGACCTTCTGGGGATACCCAACCTTTTCAAGGATGATGGTAGATTAACTCTTCTTGGGGAGAGTATTACTGATTTGTACATAGCTGCAAGTCTCAGTGGGGAGAGCTACCATTACTATTTTACTCTGCAGGGAGTGATGGTATCTTGGTCATATTCTTCAGTTGAACCTACCTTGGTACCTTGGTGGACAGAGCAATTAGACCACTCGGACAATTCTTATTGCCCCTACTTCTGATATCACCCGTAATTCGTCCTTTGTTTCGCATGTAAATGTTTATGAGCGGCAATTAATGTCGAATGCATATATCAAAAATGAACATTGGACGTTCTTTGCAAAACAAAACAGATAAAGGAAAAACAATTTGAAATTTGTCTGAAAATGAATTTGTATTGATTTTGAAGTTTGCTTGAAAATAGGTGCTTTTGTACAAGAGGCTGACGTCCTAGTAAGAGAACATCGTCGAACAAATAGAATTTATACAACTTGTGAAAAGAAAACAAAATAGCTATGTGAATAATCCCACTAGGTTCCAACTCTGCTATTGCCTTTATATCTTCAAGCGTCTCATCACTTTGCTGCTTGAAGATGAATCTGATTGATTGGTGCCGTCTGAGCTTGATAGTTGATACCGAAGTCTGGATGCAGGGTGATCCAATGAGACCTAGTGTTACGCTTTGATCCCTAACTTTTGCCTGGACCGCCCTTTTGGGTTTTCAGTCCACCGGGATACCCTTTTTTGCCCAAGCCGCCTTTTCAGGTTTTCGACTTGCCGAGTGTACAGTTTTTTTATTTATTTTCATCCCTTATTTTTGCCCGAACCCTTTTGGTTCGCCGGGAAGCCCTTATTTTTGCCTAGGCCAGTCATCCTAGCGGGTCTTTGATTACGCGTAGTATCTTTTCACTATGTCTGCATTGACAGGGTGAGGAAGGTCGTCACCATCCATGGTGGTTAGAATCATCGCTCCTCCTGAGAAAATGTTCTTAACCACAAATGGCCCTTCGTAAGTAGGGGTCCATTTTCCCATCGGATCACCTTGAGGTAGAATAATACGCTTGATTACCAGGTCCCCAACTTGATACTCTTATCGTCTGGCTTTCTTGTTAAATGCCTTGATCATTCATTTTTGGTACGTCTGACCATGATAAATAGCAGTAAGTCTCTTTTCGTCAATTAGGTTAAGTTGATCAAGCCGGGTCTGCATCCAGTCATCTTCACTCAAACCTGCGTCCTTCATGATCCGAAGAGAGGGTATCTGAACTTCAATGGGCAAGACTGCCTCCATGCCATATACCAAGGAATAGGGTGTTGCCCCTGTTGACGTCCGTGCTGAGGTACGGTACCCATGAAGAGCAAATGGTAACATCTCGTGCCAGTCTTTGTATGTCACTGTCATCTTCTGCACAATCTTCTTAATGTTCTTATTTGCCGCTTCGACAGCCCCATTCATCTTCGGCCGGTAGGGAGAAGAGTTATGATGTTGTATTTTGAATTGCTCTCAGAGCTCAATGATCATCTTATTGTTGAGATTCGTATCGTTGTCCGTAATGATCCTCTCTGGTACACCATATCGACTGATCAGGTTATGCCGAATGAATCGTGCCACGAAGTTCTTGGTTACCATAGCAAAAGAAGCTGCTTCAACTCACTTCGTAAAGTAATCAAACGCTACCAGGATGAAACGATGCCCGTTGGATGTCGTAGGTCTGATCTCGCCGATCATATCAATTCCCCACATTGCAAAAGGCCAAGGTGTTGTCAAGACGTTTAGAGGAACTGGAGGTATGTGCACCTTAACAGCATAGACTTAACACTTGTGACATGTCCGAGAATGCTGATGACAATTGGCTTCCATTGTGGACCAGTAATATCCTGCCCGAAGGATTTTCTTTGCCATGGTATGTCCACTGGAATGAGTTCCGAAGGTACCTTCATGCAGCTCTGTCATGATTCTTTCTGCTTCAATCTTATCCGCACAATGTAGTAAGGTCGAATCATGGTTACGTTTGTAAAGAATGCCATTGCTGATGAAGAACTTTGCCGCGAACCTCCTCAGAAACTTCTTGTCATTAACAGATGCACCCTCGGGGTATTCTTGAGCTTCAAGGTACCTCTTCACTTCATGATACCAGGGCTTTTTTGTTACCTCTTCAGTCTCAAGATCACAGCAATGTGCAGGTTCGTCCAATCTTTCAATAATGATCCGGGGAGCCTCGTTGTCCCAATTAACTTTGAACATAGAAGACATCATAGCTAGCGCGTCCGCCAACTGATTCTCCTCTCTAGGGAAGTGTTCAAAGGTTATCTCCTCGAAATGGGGAAGCAATGTCAACACATACTCCCTGAAAGGAATAAGATCAGGGTGCTTCGTATCCCACTCGCCTTTGATCTGACTGATCACGAGAGCGGAATCTCCAAAGACACTTAGAATCTTAATCCTTAGGTCAATTGCAGCTCGAAGACCCATTATGCACGCTTCATACTCTGCCATGTTGTTGGTGCAGTTGATACATAGTCGGGCGGTAAATGGAGTATGAGAGCCTTTAGGAGATATGATCACAGCGCCAATTCCATTACCCAAAGCGTTCGAAGCTCCATCGAAGTACATAGACCATCGGGATCCTTCCTCAGGTCCTTCATCCGGTCCAGGTGTCTCACAATCAGTTATCAGCATGATATTCTCGTCCGGAAATTCAAAGTTCATAGACTGGTAATCATCTACTGCCTGATGTGCCAAATGGTCTGCCGATACACTTCCCTTAATTGATTTTTGAGTCGTGTACTAGATGTCATACTCAGTCAAGATCATATGCCATCTTGCTATTCTTCCGGACAAGGCAGGCTTTTCGAAGATATACTTGATTGGATCCATCTTTGAAATCAATAGAGTAGTGTGAGTCAGCATATACTGTCTCAGCCGGCGAGCAGCCCATGCCAAAGCACATCAAGTTTTCTCAAGCAGTGAGTATCGGGTCTCACAGTCGGTAAACTTTTTGCTAAGGTAATAAATAGCATGCTCTTTTCGGTCAGACTCGTCATGCTGCCCCAGTACACACCCCATTGAGTTGTCAAGTACTGTCAAGTATAAGATCAGAGGTCTCCCTTCAACTGGTGGCATTAGGATGGGTGGCTCTTGGAGATACTCTTTGATCCTTTCAAAAGCGGCTTGACATTCATCGTTCTAACGTACTACCTGATCTTTCTTCAGTAACTTGAAGATTGGCTCACAAGTAGCAGTTAGGTGCGAGATGAATCGGTCAATGTAGTTCAGTCGTCCCAGGAAGCCTCTGACTTCTTTCTCTGTTCTGGGAGCTGGCATCTCCTGTATGGCCTTCACTTTTGCTGGATCCACTTGAATACCTTTTTTGCTCACGACGAACCCTAGCAGTTTACCAGATCTCACCCCGAAGGTGCATTTGTTCGGGTTCAATCTCAGCTTGTAAAACTTCAACCTGTCAAATAGCTTCTGTAGATGGTCAAGGTGTTCCTCCTCAGTCTGGGACCTCGCAATCATATCGTCGACGTATACTTCAATCTCATGATGGATCATATCATGAAATAAAGCAACCATGGCACGCTGATACGTTGCCCCAACATTCTTTAGTCCAAAAGGCATGACCTTATAGCAAAAGGTGCCCCACTGAGTAACAAAGGTCGTCTTCTCCATGTCTTTGGGAGCCATCTTTATCTGATTATAACCGGAGAAACCATCCATAAAGGAGAACACCTTGTGTTGAGCAGTATTGTCAACCAGAACGTCGATGTGAGGTAGAGGGAAGTCATCCTTGGGGCTCGCCCTATTCAAATCCCTGTAATCAACACACATTCGAACCTTACCATCCTTCTTCGGTACCGGAACCACATTGGCAACCCACTGAGGGTAAGAAGTCACTGCTAGAAAACCGGCATCAAACTGTTTCATAACCTCAGCCTTGATTTTCTCAGACATCTCTGGGCGCATTCGGCGAACCTTCTGTTTTACGGGAGGACAGTCTTCCTTGGTAGGCAGGCGATGAACCACAATGTCAGTATCCAACCCAGGCATATCTTTGTAAGACCAAGCAAAGATCTCCACGTAGTCACGCAGCATCTGAATCAACCGTTGTTTCACACTAGGCTCCAGATTGGCACCAACCTTGACTTCCTTCTTGTTTGTCTCAGTACCCAGATTCATTGTTTCCACCGGCTCTTCATGTGGCTGAATGGCCCTCTCTTCCTGGAGTAGCAGTCTTGCAAGTTCACCAGGCACTTCACAATCATCTTCGCCTTCGTCTTCGGCTAAGTTGATCGGATTTTCGAAGTCATAACTGGCAGTAGCAGAGTCGTTACCAGTGAGATCCAGAGTGGATGTAGACCTGTATATGTGAGTGTGTGTAAAATAGTTGTTTTGCAATAAATAATAAAGAAAAACAAGGAGCCAAAATTTGAAATGCAAGAAACGTCCAATGCTTTTATTAATGATATATGAAAATGGCACACAAAAGCCCTCACAAATGAAGCCGCGGTGCCCTGGGTAAGACACCGGGCCATGAAGTTTCACAACATTTTCTGTTACAAATTCAAAACAAAGAGTTCATTACTGGTTAACAAAAGTAATAGGGATGAAGTCCTTTGTTGTCCAGTTGCTTGGTCCACCGTTGGTCGTAGGATAGATCCAGCTGTCGAATTCAGACTCCTCCACATCATCTTCAATGGCATTTACTCCCGAGTTGCTGATGAACACAGGAGGTCTTCCAATCCTTGCACTTAGAACAGCCCTTTGAGCTTCCTTCTCAATAACAGCCCGGGCGTCCTTTAAGGAAGCCATCTTCATAGGAGAATCTTCAACCACAGTCTCAGCTGATGCCAGTGTCTGAGGAACCTCTTCAAAGTGCTTAAATGGGGTCTCAATGAACTCCCCATCCATCTCTACATACTGGAACGAGTTGAGGTGGATGACCATATACTCTTCCTCCCCTTGTACTGTCATAATCTTTCCTCTGACAGGGTACTTCAGCTTCTGGTGGAGTGTTGAGGTTACATCCCCGACTTTGTGGATCCATGGACGACCCAGCAAACAAGAATAGGATGGCTGAATGTCCATTACGTAGAATGTAGAATTGAAGACCTGAGAACCAACTTTAATTGGAATATCAACCTCGCCATGAACCATCCTTTTAGACCCGTCAAAGGCCCTGACAATGATGTTACTTGGCTTTAGCTCCAACCCTTCGCAATCCAACCGGTCTAGAGCTTTCTTGGGCAAGACGTTCAATGAGGAACCAGTGTCAACTAGTACATGTGCAAGAGTAGTGCCCCTGCATTCAATGGAGACATGCAGGGCATCATTGTGGTTCTTCCCTTTAGCAGTCAAATCAGCATCGGAGAAACCCAAACCATTATCAGCAGTTAAATTGGCCACACAATCGGTAAACTGATCAGCTGATGTATCTTGTAGCACGTGGGCAGTCTTCAGGAAGGTAATCAAAGCCTTGGCATGGGCCTCTGAACACAACAATAGTGACAAAATAGAAATCTTGGGTGGGGTTTTCCCCAGTTGCTCAACTACGTTATAATCACTCTTCTTAATAATCTTCAAAATCTCTTCCATCTTCTGTTTGGAAGCTTCAACAGTAATGGTCTTCGGTGCCTCCATCTGGGCAGGCACATCAGTGATGATCCCTTTGCCCCGAGCGTCAGATGACTCAGCGACAGGGGTAAGGATAGGAACTTGATCAGGAATAGTGATAGGTACACTTGCAAGTGTAATGACAACAGGTCTTCGGACAGTTGGTGGAGCAATATCAGGTGAGAAAAGTCTACCGCTGCGGGTGACTTTAGTAGGTCCAGTAATGTTGCTGACGCCGATATAAGCATCCAACTCTTACTTAACTCCTAGAACATAAACATCTGCCCCATAGTGCCAAGGGATAGCTTTGTCAGAGGTGTAGGGGATGGGCCCCGGAACAGTGATGATTACAGGTGCGATCTTCGGAGTAGATGTAATCCTAACAGGCTTCCTCGAGGGAGCCTTGGAAGAATTGTTGAAAATGGTAATGATGGAAACTTCTTCAGTAGGAATGGAAGGAACAGCAATCTTCTCAAACAGGATCTGCTTATTATCCATCAGGTTCTGGATACCTGACTTCAGAAATGGGCAACCAGTAGGTAAAACATAACACATATGGCAACCTTCGCCACATATCGGAAATAAACCGGCTAGCAACAGGTTCTTCTTGATAGTCATCAGAGGGGTAACAATATCATCCACGGAAACTACAAACAAGTCTTCCTCTACAGCATTTACTCCATGTTTGGGCATGGGAGCAATCACAACATTAGGCCTCTCGGGCGCCTCAAACTCGATCTCCTTTGCATCAATTAGGTCTTGCACCATGTACCTCAAAACCCAACAATCATCTGTATTATGACCCGGGCTATCAGAGTGAAAAGCGCAGTGGGCATTAGGGTTGTATTTTGGTGATGTGGTACTCGGATTCTTCGGAGCTTCTTTTAGAGTCACCAGATTGGTCTTCAGCAACTGTGGCAGAACCTGAGACAAAGTCATGCTGAGACGAGTGAATTGCCTTCGAGGTCTCTCGTCTTTTTGTTGATTGTGATGCTGAGGAGCACCAGCAGGTTTTGAAATAACAACCGCGTTGACAGCTTAGCGGTGTTCAGGTCTATTCTGTCTTCTCGAACTGTAGACAACACTGGACTCTTTCTTAAACGGTTTCTTCTCGGTGCTCGATGAGGCACCCTTCTGTATCTTTCCAGCCTTAATATCAGCTTCAATCCTCTCACCAGTCAAAATAAGATCTGTAAATCCAGCTGAAGAGCTTCCAATCAGATGGTTAAAGAATGGACCAAACAGCGTCCCCAAAAACATGTCAACAAGCTCACGATCAGCCAAAGGTGGTTGCACCCTTCCAGCAAGGTCTCTCCATTTTTGAGCATACTCTTTGAAGCCTTCACCCATTCCTATTTACATACCCTGGCGTTGGGTACGCGTAGGAGCGAGGTCGGAGTTGTACTGATACTTCCTATAGAATGCAGTAGCCAAATCTTCCCAGCTACGGATGCTGGCTCCATCCAACTGATAGAACCACTCAAGCTGAGTCCCTGAGAGACTGTCTTAAAAGAAATGGATCCATAAGTTCTTATCAGCAATGTAAGGTTGGATCTTCCTCACATATGACCGGAGGTGCAGCTTCGGACAGGAGACTCCGTCATACTTGGCAAAGGCAGGTGCCTTGAATTTATGGGGAATCACCACCCCAGATGATAGACCCAGATCTCCGAAGTCCAGACCGGGCACCTTTTGTATTTCCATAGCGCTCAAACGGTCTTCCAGCTGTTTGTACTTATCCTCAGCAGGAGGATACTATTCTTCATCGTAGTCCGTCTTGTTGTCAGAGACTATAGGGCTAGGAGCCCTCCTTTCTTGTGGGCTATATTTCCCTCCAGATGAGGTGGTCAGATCAACTTCATTCTGCAGCCCGTTTCCAAACCTGTGTCCAGTATTGAACAGGATGGTCCTCTTCTTCTTCTTCTTCTTCTCTTTCAGAATCAAGGTCTTCAGGTCCTGCTGACCCTTAGCTAGATTCATGAACAGCTCTTGAAATTGGGCATTTTGGGCCTGGAGGGCCTTGATAGCTTGCTCAGTTGAAGGTTCAGCAGACATGGTGATTGCTGAAATAAACAGCGAAGAAGATAAGAGACCTGTAAAAAGGGTACCTGTTTATGAAGTGCATGAGATGAAATGCGTATGATTTATGATTTCAAAGACAATCGAGATTCAAATTTGTAAACAAGAAAGGAAACACACTTTATTAGATTTAAACTTCAAAATTTAAATTGTTCAACAAATTGCCCTTAGGCGTTACAAGAATGGAAATACTAAAAAGTAAATAAAAACTGTAAAAGAAATCAACAAAGGTCCATCAATGCTCCCATGGTCTCTTCTTCTCAGTGCGGACATAATCATTCAGGATTCACTCGTTCTCCAACTGTCTGGTCAGCTTATGGATCTTCTGCTCTTGTTCATTGAACCTCTCTCGGTAGGAATCCCGTTCATCCCTCAACTGCATCCAAGACCTCTTCAGTGTCCCAATATCAGTGGGCATATAAGGGTGGAGAATAGTTGGAAGAACCCCCTCCTCATTAGCAACTTCAAGAGTAACAGGTCTGACAGCTTCATATGGCATACCTAGCTTCTGGGCGCGGATGCGGACCCATCTGAGATATGGCTCCATTGGCAGAGAAGTCTTTGGTCCCAACTCATGTGGGTCAGATTGGTGAACTCTGTCCCAAGCCCTTATGAATCTACGACGCAGCTCGTCACTATCTCCCTGAAAATCAAAGATGATATGGGGCATCAACATCTCATGAGGCCCTTCTCTTCTGGCTCTTCCAAACTGACGGAGAGCTAAGCATGGGTTGTAAGAAAATCCCTCCATGGGTTCCGATCAATGGAACATTAGGATACTCTCCACAGCGATCAATGACAGTCACCTCATCCATACCTTTGAGAGTCCAGATAATGTCATTATTATAAAGAGACATCACCCTATAAGCCCAGCCCATTCCTTCTTTGTTCTTCAGTACGGACTTAGGGAGGTGCGAAATAAACCACCTCGACAATAAAGGAGCGCAGCACATCAAAGTTCCCCATTTTCGGGCAGTACGAGCATAGAGCTGATGAAGGATATCACCCAAGAGAGTGGGTACCGGATCCTGAGAGATGAAGATCTTTATGGAATTAATATCAACAAAAGTGTCAGGATTCGGAAACAATACCAGACCATAAATCAAGAGAGCCAGAATATCCTCGTACGCCTTAAAGTCTAAGCTATCCCAGAAGTAATTAGCTTTGTCAACCAAAAACTTAGTCAGAAAACCCTTAGCTCCACTTCTAGTCTCCCAGTTAGCCATTACCTCTTCTTTGGTCAAGTGAAGGGCTGCAGTAATTTCTTCGGGCTTAAGAGTCTTCTCCCATCCAGTAAACGGGGTCTGCTCCAAAACAGAGATATCGAGCAGCTCAAAGAACTCTTCTAGGGTAGGAACCAGCTGATAGTCTTGAAAAGTGAAGCAATGGTACAGCGGATCATAAAACTGGACCAGGACACTCATCATTTGTTCGTCCAACTTTGAGGTGACCAAACTGAGAAGAGAACCATGCATTCTGATGAAGGAAGTAGTGTCTGGAATCCTGACAACCAACTCTTTAAGCAAGGTAGGGACTTGGATAAAGTTGATCCGGATAGTATTCCTACGCATGGGCATCATGATGACCTACAAAACAGAGCAAAGATGAAACCCTCTTGTCCTTGAAATAGGTTAGTCCTTATGCAAGATGTATGCAATGTTATGATGTCATGATGTCATGATAAAGGCACACCACAAGTATCCACAAAAATCAAACATGGTAAAGGCACACAAGTCACACTGAGAGCCCTTAGATTTCAGGCTAGCATGGAGCTTACGTACTACCCTCTTTCAGTTCAGTTGTTTAAGACCTGTCCTAAAAAATAGTAACCGGGTTCTAGAGGATCTCAATATCACTGACTACCCTCAATCGGTCATAATTCCAGTTTAGCAACCTTTTCTTGCGGCCAGAATCATCGCGAGAGTTTAGTCTCAATGAGTGTAGCATACTGCTACTGTTCTATGGCCAAGTTGGTCAATTTAAGGTTCTAAGGTCAGTTGGTGCTTAATGACTCCTTAGAAGACCCATATTCTCCTCGTTCCAACACAAGGGATATCAGTACAGACCAAGGTGCCACACCAACGTAGCTACTACTTCATCCGTATCGGTCTACGCCGTACAGATCCCTCACAGTTTATTGCTACTTACCTAAAGGGTATCCCCAGATCCGGGTTAGTATCTATAGAACTCCGATACAAGCCCACAAAATTAAAGCATACAATTGAAAACATAGTGATCTAATCCTAAGGTACACCTCACTTAAAGATATCCCCAGTAGAGTCGCCAGTTCTATGATCGGTGGGAATGAGAACTGATTGTTTTTGGAATGTTGTTTCGCGTTTTGCATTTGTTTTCGCAAAATATCGCGGTAAGCAAGAGTCGCCATTGTCTTTTATTTTATCCAACAAGGAAAGGAAAAAAGCACAGAAAAATTCCTTTTTGAGATATTTCTCGGGTTCGGGAGGTAGATTATAGAAAGGGAAGGTGTTAGCACCCTTTCTATCTGTGGTTATCCACGGGCTCTTAGGTACTTGCTCATTATGTTTTCAAAAGTTTTCTTTTCTTTGTGTTTGTGGGTTTGAAAGAGTTTTTGTTTTGAAAGGGGTGTAAGTGCGAAAAGTTTGGTTTTGTTTTAAAAGGAGCAAGTACTTAAGAACCATCTACCTACTCAAAAAGGAATTAAACTATACAAGTGTCCTTTAGACAATGCTATCCCACTATTGAGGAGTAGGTAGCATCTTCGTTGGAGTTTTCGGGTCAATTCGATTAAGGGACGTGTGGTCACTAAAGTAATGTTAGGACGCCTTAGCGGTAACCCTAATGTCTTAGATCATTTTATTCGAGGCAACCGTTCCGAGGCAACTTATGATCTTTGGACAAGAGGGCGACCTCTAAAACTTCCTATACTCAATGACCACGTTCGAGGCAACCAAGTGAGGTGTACCCTAAGAGTGGCATGTGCGAGTGTATTGTTTTTCAGTTATATTATCTTTGTACATGTTATGGTGAGCTACTGTTGATTTTAAGTTAAAGATTAATCTTGTCATGCATTGCCTAGTATTCAAACATCTAACAGTTAATGGTTGCGGAAATTAAATTGCGGAAAATAAATCTAAGCTATTACAAGGCGTCGGGTATTTACATCGCCAAAGACAAACCTTTAAAATTAAATTGCGAAAAGCGATAAATAAATAAATAAAATCCTAAGTTAAAACTATTACATTCTCGAAGCAGTTACAATATTGAAATATGGATCCAAAATTATTCGCGCGCGAGAAAATTAAATCGGAGGGTCTTAGGGTTTTGACCCTTTTAAATAAATAAAGCATATTTTTTGTTATTTTTTGAATTAAAAATTAGTCTAAATTAATAATTGAATTAATTAATTAAATGAAAATATTTTTGGGTCTTATTTTAATTAGGGAAATAAAGTAAGAATGATAAAAAATATTAAAAACCTAATTCTAAATTAATTTTAGTTTAATGCAAAAGATATTAATGTTAAACCTATTTAAACTAAATAAAATTAATTAATGTTTATTTACAAAAATAAATAATAAAATTAATGGAATTAATAAAAATATTATTTTTATTTTGGGTTTTCTGATTTTTTATAAAAAATGTTAATTGGTTAATTAATTAATAACAAAATAAATAATTAAAACAAAAATGAAAATATGAAGGGAAAAGAAATAAACCAGGGGGGTGCTGGGCTTAATTTCGGTGTGAATCAGCAATTTTTGAGGCCCAGTTACGCCAGCCTGTTCGACCCTTGTGATTCCCTGCGTGCTTGTTGACCAGAGGGTATGATGAACCTTCAATCTGGATCATTGGATCTGCCTGGTGGGCCACTTGGCAGTTGAGATCTAGGGGCATATGGTAATCCACGCTTGGAGTGCTGCATGTGAACGCCTAAAATAAAATTGCAATAAAGTTTTGGGGGACCTGGGATTCGAACCCAGGTCCCAATGCTCACATGCCAGCATGCTTAACCACCCAACCAAACTGCTCATTCGTTATTGGAATAGAAAACAAATAATATATTCAAAACAATTAATTAGGCCTGGCAAAAAAATAAAAACGCGCTAATGATTCAAATGAACCAATGGACGTAAGCCACGTCTTCGTCTTCTTCAACGAAGACTGGTTCATTTACCTGCGGATTTTATTCCGCAACTAAATCCATGGCATCATCCTACCATGTGCTACAGGCCATATAAATGCCAATGGAGACCACCACTGCATTCGTCTCTCTCCCCTGATCATTCCTATACCCACCATTAGCCTTAATTTAACCTGCATGAAAAACGCCTAAAAAACAAGAACAAGAACCCTAGGTTCGAGCATCATGATACAAGTCCTAAAAATACAATTGAATAATACCAAAACGTTCCAAATCAAACAACAAACATAAACATGCCTAGATTTTAAAGAAAAGATGCAAGAATTGGAAATTTGGAATCCATGTTCTGAGGTTGGTTCGTGATGACTTATAGTGCAATTTAGGCAATGAGAAGGCTGGATTTTGATTGGTATCGCTTCACTGGATGTCAAGGAAGAGAACTATGTCAAGCTTTTGGACTGAATCGTGCTCCAATGTTGTTTTTGATCTCCCACTTTTCAAGCTTTTTTCCAAACTTTATATGGACGTTTCAACAGTTCCTTGTGCGTGTTCTTGGTCTGCCTCTCTTGTGTGCATATAATGGAATGTGTTTAGGTCAAAACTTGGGCAATAATCCTTATGCATTGAAGATGGAAGATTTGATTTTGATCACCATTAACAAGTTGCCATATTTGCATCAAATCTGAGATTTTTTGCTTGTTTTGACTTGGCACGAGTTTGATTGAGTATCACATGATATTTGCAAGCTGTAATGATCACAAGAATCCCCTTACATCAATTTTTAGATTTTACTTGATTTAATATTGATTTAAAATGAATTAAATCAATAAAAATTAAATAAAATAGAAAAATAAATGAATGGCCATGAAATAAAATATGGGACACGTTTGTGGCATGACAAGACTATATCAAGTGGAAAAAAGTGGGCCCTTTTGTCAAAAATTGGAGTTTTGAGGATAGTTGACTTTTGACAATTTTGGAAAAATGCCCAACTTCAACAATGCATGACTTCTTCAATTTTGAACTTTTGGAAGTGTTCTTTGACTTTTTAGAAATCTCGAGATGTCCTCTAATCAACCCTTTTGGTCTCATCTCATTTTTATGTTCCATTCTCAAGTTATAAGCTTTGGAAAAAAAGGTGTTTTTGTTGACTTTCAAAAATAACCTATAATGTCCAAATTTGTAACTTCTTGTGAGTGAATTTCTTGATCTTGGGGTGTGAATATGGATTGTAGGAAATTTCATCCTCTTCAAAATTCGATTTAGATGGGTCATTTCTCATAAAGTATGAGAAAGTTATGCTTGGTCAAAGTTAAGTTGACTTTTCCTACAAAACCCTAATTTAGCAACTTTTGAATCTTGATGAATCTTCAGCAATCCTTGATGAATCATGATCAACCCTTGATCAGATGATGAATTAACCTTCAAAATGAGAATGTTGACAAAAAATCTTGAGGTTTGACTGTATTTGGGACACAATTGACTTTTGCCCTAACACGGTCGATATTTGGGTCTCTTGAGCAATTGTCTGACCAAACTTCCTCTGCAAGGCTTGAAATTTGACATGGATGAACTTAAGAACATATTAATACATTGGGAAGCACTTGAGGTCATTTGGACATGAAGACCTTAATGCAACACAAAACCCTAATTTTGACTTGACTGCCTTAGGAGGTGATTTGACTGTCCAACCCTTGAGCCAACTTGAGCAACTTGGAGATTATTCTTGACATGTCTTGAGAAAAATGGGAGGGCAAATTTTGGGGTACAACATCAGGCCTCTATTTATAGGCAAGATAAATACCCAAAACAGATTTCTCATATAATTATTTTGATCATTGGCTAATTGATTAGAACTTTGGTCTAATCGATTAGATCATAAAAATAGCCATTTGTGGTCATTCAAAAAAGTTAAGGAGATTTATCTAGCTGTTGCAAATCATTGAGGAGTTGCCCAAATAGCTTGGGGTTTAAGTTTGAACAGATCTAATCGATTATCAAAATGTCCTAATCGATTAGATTGGTCAAATATTTCCATTTAGATATTTCTAAATCTCCTAAGCCATCTGGCACAACATAAAGACACTTTTGAAAATGTTTTCTCTTGCTTAAGGTATTTGAAAAAAAGTTTTAGTGTGCGTGTGTTCTTATAGCCATATACTTTTATGAAGAAAAAAAACTTCGCTTTTACAAAAGGTCACTCACTTACTAACTTAGTAGATTAATTCCTTCAACAAGCCCTTTGCTAGATATTATCTTATGTGTTGACACTACTTGAGATTACTTGAGGCTTTTAGATAAGCACTTTGTTTTCCATCTTAAGTTTATCAAAACCATATTACTTGGGGTACATTTGTCATAACATTTGTCATCATAGTTGTCATCATCGTTTATATATTTAATTATAGTTGTCATCATTGTTGTCATCATCAAAAGATGATGCCTTGGTTAAAGATATATTACATGTAAAACACGGTTTCACATTCTCCCCATTTCTGATGATGACAACACATCTCTCGGGGAGGTGGTCACTCCCCCTGAGTTAGATAGAAAATATACCCTTCCCTTGAGAGTATATTTCTCCCTCTTTGTCAATATCAATAAGACGAGTAAAGATGCATTGCGAGAAGTAGGTATGCAAAACAAGGGCATTTTAACAAAAGGAAAATATTATACTCCTGTCATTGAAAATTCAAGATACAAAGGAACATTTCTTAATTTAAACAGCAGAAGGTAATTTGAGGAATTGAAATTACAAACAGAAAAGTGCATAATATATTCTAACTTAAGTGGAACTACTCTTCTTCAAAATCATCACGATGAAAGAGATGAGATGGTAGTTGGATTTGGGGTAGGTATGAATTGTTTCACTATAAATTCTATTTTTTCATCGAGAACATCCATCTTTTTACTAAATATTTTTAGATGGTCAAGGCTTGTGAGGGGAGTCATCTGAGCTATTGATTTCAATTGGTGTCTCTATACCTATGGATTTTATCTTCTCTTTGTTTGAGGGTGTCTTTTCGATGATTTTTCCTTCTTTTAGCTCATATTATATTGAGTGTAGAACAAAGGTTCATATTTTTGTTGATCCTTCTTTATACTCTTATTCTTCAAAGTTGTATCCATTTTTCTCTAGGATCTTTATGATTATTGTTAGACTATGATGACTTATCTAGAGGGGGTGAATAGATCCCTTATTAAAAATAACCTTTCAAAAATGGTTACTTAAAAACTTATTTGAAAAACAATGTTGATCGGAAGGTTTTTGGCCTAGATTTAAATAGTAGTCAAAACGAACCTAGTTATTGGAAACTCGGATATGTACAAGTTTATGGAATTAAGATAATGATAAAATAAATCAACATAATAATACCTCAATTAACATTTTAATACCAAACACAACAGTTTCCTATTTCAAATGAAATCAAGTTAAAAACATAACTTGACAATTGATCGAACACATAGCGCGCAATCAATTTTTCATAATTTTCTTTGAGCTTTGTTGATATGAAAAAGAACTTACACTCAAATTGATTATAAGCTAATCAAAAAATAAATTTAAAATTTAACAATCAAAGAAAAATTCTATATGAATCGATTGATAAAACAACACATTCAACAAATTGAATAAAGAGAGTAAATGAGAGTAAAAGATAGAGAGAGAGATAGAGAGACACAAGGATTTATTTAAAAAGTTCACCAATCGTCCTCGCTATGGCTACGTCTCCCCCTAATTCCATTTTGGAATTGAGATAAATTTCTTACTTTGCAAAATTATGATTACAAGAGAAATGTTCAAGAGCAACCCTACAAACCCTAACCGTTTGATGTTGATTCAACCCTTCTCTTCTTTTGATCTTCAACAAGACCAAGACACAATAACTCCCAATTGATTTATCTAATCTTGCTACTTATTTGGTTACTATTGAACTTCAAATATCTTTCGTGCATGATCTATTGTAACTATTGAACACAAGCACTTTCAACTTGATTTGTCATTCTCGCGTTACTTCCTTGGGTACCAAACTCTGAAGGCTTTTCACTTGACCGCAATCCTCTGTTGAAAGTCTTGTACAAAACCTTAAAATATACTAAATATATTAGAGGATAAACCCTATGTTTTTCTTGATGAAACCCCCCACAATTCTCAACCCAATATTCTTGGCTACATAAGAAGCTAATTGGACATTATCAAACCTCACCTAAATGGCCCTGTGACAAAAGATGATTATGTGTTACTTATCAGTGTGTATGCATAGGTTGGAGGTTGAAGGTGAAGAGCAATGGTGGTATGTGTTTTTAGTTTCATCAAGTTGGAATGATGCATGAATGGTGTATTTATAGTTGTGGAAGTTTGTATGCAAAGAGGTAATTTTTGAAATTAAAAAGAATTGAAAAATTGACCCAATCAAATTGTATGTGCCAACCTAGAATACGTATCTGCTGGCAAATAAGTCAACAATTAACAGTATGTGTTGGCCTAAAAAGGAAGATGTATCGGCCTATGCAAGACACTAACTTTTGGCTTAAATATTGCAGTAGATATGTCGGCTTGAAAATTGTATGTGTCGGCACATGAAATAAAAAGTTACAATATATGTCATCCTATATGATGCATGTGCCTTCCTGTATCAAATAGAAGCTACAGGCTTCATTATTGAGTTACATGTGTCGACCTAAAATGCTTATGTGTTGGCACATGCAAGCATTTATTATGCAGAAACTTGATTTTCAAGGTTTTGGTGAATTTTAAAGTGGTTTTGAACGATTCCTAAGACATCTAATGTAAGGGAGTGCCACATGACAAAGAGATACCATCCAATATACAAAAATGCTAAGTTTTCCTTGTTTTGACATCATGAAAAACATCTAATGGTGAAGTTGCACTCACAATTATGTGTCCATAAGGAAGATGTGTTCCTTTTGATGTGATCTCCCAAATGTAGTCAATTACTTGTTGAGCCAATTGATCTTGACTTTGTTTTCTATTAGCTAGACATTTTCTACATTTGTTTGGGTTAGGAGAGTAAAGTTTCCTTGCCTAGGGAAGAGGATATGAGTTATCACATAGTGAGTCATCCTACTTTTATGGAAAATGTACCTGGTTGTGAGTGGATAAGGTATGCGAGATGAAGGGTTTATCATCAGGGACGATGCAACTGAGGCATAATTGTACCTATTTGCTTTATATCCAAGCTCAGGAAGTCTTTCTTTGTGAGGGAGATTTAGAAACTTTCCAAATTCTTCTATTGTAAGAATTATTTTATTCTTTCTTACTTCACTCTGAAGTATTCTGTCAGTAAGACGAAGATTTGAGAAGAACATCTTCACAAGAGAGGTGTAAATATTTTTAGAGGGGGTATAAAGAAAATCGATGAGGTTGTGTGTTTCAAAGTTCTTTAAGAAGTTGCATTGTTTAAAATATTCTAGAGTTGATAGTTCGGTTTACGAATTGTGCAAAATATCTAATTTCTTGTTGTTTGGTTGTGAAATCATCGATGATAGGACTAGAGTTGAAACTTAGCTTACTAAGGTTTATGATGACTTTGCAAGAGTAATTACACATAAGAAAAGATTATAGAAAGAAGTAATGGGATGCAAGATGAGTTAGGGAATGATACCTATTTATAATGATACCTTTTTGAAGAATTGAAAAACACAAGAAGGGGGTTGAATTGGGATCTTAAAAATCAATGCAAATGACACGATGATTTTTATCCTGGTTCTTTTGATCTCAAACTACTCCAGTCCACCCGCCAAGGTGATTTCTCCTTTCTCCAACAAGGTCTTAATTCACTAATCAAACTGATTACAAATCTACTTTGACAACTGCCAAAGTCTTCTTGAATTCAACCACAACCTGGTTTATCTCAAGGAATTGCACTAACAAAAGTATGAACAAAGCAGTGTACAATATGTTTTTCGTTACAAAAATAGTATCACAAACTTGTGATGTATTACACAGTTTAGAGAATAATATGAATAAGGAGTAGCAGCAATGAAAGATTGTGAAATTGCAGTGTTGTAAAATCGTGAATGATTTAACCTTTTCCTTTGCTTAAATAGGCGCAACAATCTTGTGTAATTGGAAACTTGATAAATGTCAGTTAATGCACTTTCCTCAATTAGAATATCCTTGTCTATTTGTAGTCGTTGGGATTGATACAGCTTTGATGAATAGTAATGCTTCAGAATATTAAGGAATCTGTTTGCTGCTTGCTTCGGAACTTGGAAGTTCAGAATCATAAGGTCCTATTTGCAGCGTTAGACTTTCATTCAGAGTTAAAACGTCTTTATCTTAGCGCAACTTATGATGTTCATTCATCATAACATTCTGAGAAGTCTACGTTCACAGCAGGAACATCCTTGTAACATAACTTATGATCCATTTCCGTCAGAACTTCTCTACAAAATAGAATATAATTTTAGAGTGCATATTTGTTCTTTGTGTTTGTTATCATCAAAACTCTTACGAGGGTTGTAGAATCAAACTATGTCCTAAAAAATTTCCCCTTTTTGATGATGACAAAAACTAGGATTTTTCAATACAAATAGACAGAGCATAAAGCATTATAGAGTCTCCCCCTGAGTTGAGTACTCAGATAGAGATGAATTACTTCCCTAAAGTTCATTACGATTAGAGATTTTGATACATCTCCTTCTATCTTCATCAGATTTTAGTACCTGTTTTGCTTTCAGAAAAAAACGAGAAGTTATGATATTCAAAATGTTTGAGACCTTGTCCCGATATACTATTATTGAAAATATCTTACGTTCTACCCCTTTTTGTCTGGAATCAAAAAGCAATATAATCACTAATATTCATAGTCAAAAAGATGATTTATATTAAAACAGATTTCAATAACATTTTCAAAGCCAAATAAAACAAGATGCAAAAAACAAGTTATAAAAAGAAAACTAAGATTGAGGAGGGGGAAGTCGTGTGAACAACGCTTCCAGCAAGCTCTTAATCTGAGTGCTTGATTCCTCTTATTTTCCAAGCATTTCCTTGATTTCTTTGCTCGTGTCTTCTTGCGTATCCAATCTTTCTTTGATCACTACATTCTCTTTCTTTAACTCTTCCAGAGTTTTCATAACCAAAGATGAAGCTGGTGTATCCACAGAAAATGCAAGTTTCTCAAAGCACTCTGTAGCATTTTCTGATTCAGGGGCTTCTTCAGTTGCTTTGCCTTTTTCTTGAATAATAGTCAGAGGAAGATTTACAGAGCATGGTTCAATAACTTCTGAAGGTTGGTACTCTTTCCAAGGAGCATTGTCCTGCAAAAGGAGAGATTTCCTTTCCCAGTGACTCAGAACTTGATCCTTGAAAACTTTTAGCTTATCACAAAAGTTCTGTTAGGCCAGTTCATAGCTTAATTATTAGAGCTTCTGGGATTATGAGTTGAACCATCTTCTGAACCGATTCCAGTGAAAATCAGAAGCAGCAGGATTTGGATTTTCTAAACTTTCTTGCTTCAAAGAGTTAACACATTCCATTAATTTTGTTTCAAAAATCAATAAGTTTCAACCAACATATGCTTTGGTTATAGTTGGTTTTGGTTTGGGAATGGCAATTTTGTGAGAGGTTGAGGCTAGGTGATCCAGCGTTTCTAAGTCAATGATTGTTCTGAAGTGATCTTATGGAGGGTTAATAGGAGAGGGAGTAGGTGAATCAGAAATGATGGTTGGTGATCGAGGTGTGTTTGGTGGAGTGGAATGATAAGGTGATAGAATTTTGGAATGTCTAGGATGGAGAGAGGTTGACAAACCATGAGAGGTTCTGTTATTCCAGGAATTGGTGAGGTGGTATCAGAGTCTGTGTATGAATCTTCTGGTTGTTTAGCGGTAGCGTTTGGATTTTCTGGGTGAGTGGTACTGAAGTTTTGATTTTCTGGTTGAGGATTTTGAGGGTTTGGATTTTCTGGGTTAGGAGTTTGAAAATATGGATCAAATTGATCAATATCAGAAAGAACTCTATCAAGTTCTGGCTGATTTTATTCAAAATGTGGATTTTGAGAGAGAGGTTCGTTTAGTATGTTTTATAGAGTCACAGAGGGGTCAAACTCTATATCAAAATCTTCAAAATTTTGAGGTGATGGATCTTCTATTGGTTTTGGAGAGGAGGGTGTTTCAGATGTTGGAAAAACTACTGATTCTATAACAGAAATAAAAGATGTGTAACCTTTCTTTTTAGCAGCTTTTGGAGTCCTCTGAGAAGATCCTTCTCCTGCAGCTTTTCTCTTTCTAGACTTCTTTAGGACAATATCTAGAGCTTGCTGATGCAGATAACGAATGTTTAGCTCTAGAGTAGTTCCATCCTTCTTGCATGCTTCTAAGTATCTGACCACTATTTATGGTGTAGCGTCAATTTCAGAAAATAGAGGAAAATCTTTCAGAGAGATTCTCCTTGTCGTGATGACTTCAAGTGTAGAAATGGTTGGCTCCTTCTTAATGCTGTCAATAATCTTCATCTTTTCAGGTTCTTGGCATTAAGGGGTTTTCCAGCACATGCCTCCAGCGTGCTTATCTGATGAGCTTCTGTCAGATGCTCTATTAACCTGCTCTCAGTCAAAATATCAGAAATTAACCTGCTCAGAGGTATCCAATCCCTCTTGGTTCTTTCATCTTCTATTGTTTCCTTCATGCTTGTTCTCAGATGATTGAAAAGCAAGTGAGGAAGGTTTATTCTTGTCTTTTTCACAATGAAATATAACAGAAACTCTTGATCAATATTGATGTAGTCAGGAGAGCTTGTTGGCTTCATGTGGTTGATACAACCCAGAATGATCTTAGCCCAGATTCTGAAGTAGTCCATCAGATCTCTAATCTTGTTGGATGGCTGTCCAGAAGTGAAGATTACTCTTGATATGGATTTTAGGTCATAACATTTCTCATCCATGTCGATGCACCGGATTCCTCCGCCACTGTAACCAAATAACTTTGCAATCAAATCTTCAGTAATTGCAATTTTCTTCCCTATTACATAAGACGTTACTTGATGATTAGAGGAGGTTGCATGAATCCAGAATTCCTTTACCAGAATTGGGAACACTAGACCTAGAAGACGATCGAAATACCTGTTCAAACCTTGAGCAACTACATCTTCAGAAAGATCAAACCCATTCTCCTTCATGCTTTCAAAGTCGGTGATAAGCTTGCAGAGAACCTCGAGAGAATCAATTGGAGTGAGTAAGGTTCTTATCGGTTCTTCGTGATGTTCTGCTGATGAAGATGAACTAGGAGCACATTGAAGATTTTTAACGCTTGAAGAAGATTCCATTGTTCACACTGACTGTTTGAGATTTCTGAGAAAAAAAGGTTTTTGCAAACGAAAACTAGAGAGAAAAATAGAAGCGAGAAAAAGTGAAAGTGATAGTGAGTGTGTATTTATAATCAATTTGAAAACTTAATCAATAAGAAAGAGAAAACAAATTAATGATTACACGGAAATTATGAATCCTAAAAATAGGGGGTGGCGTGGAGATAAGAAACAGTTACCAATGACACGCGTCTTAATGCACCCAATCAAAGCTTTAGACCCTTCAGATTTTGAATGCGTGTTCAGCTTTAGAAGGACGCTTGTGAGAGGATGACAGATGTTGATAATGTGAATTGCACGCCTCTATCTTTGAAATGAACTGTTCAGATCTTCTTAGATAGATTCTAATGCAACTGTTCTTCTAACTTCTGAAGACTTGTTAATCAGATGCTCACAAAGAAAACATAAAATTCTGAGGGTTAATGAATATATAAATAAAACTCTTATTCTGGACATAATTTC
The DNA here is from genome assembly GCA_948472305.1 of Vicia faba. NCBI lineage: Eukaryota > Viridiplantae > Streptophyta > Magnoliopsida > Fabales > Fabaceae > Vicia > Vicia faba. Next base: position 86,414,845 of record OX451738.1, on the reverse strand, counting down.
ATGTTGAGATGTTTCAGAATGAAATTAAACCTATCTTCAGAAAGTGGTTTAGTAAAGACATCAGTCCATTGATGGTCTGTGTCAATAAATTTTAAGGAAAGGATTCCTTTCTGAATATAGTCCCTAATAAAGTGATGTTTTATTTCTATATGCTTAGCCCTAGAATTCAAAATAGGATTCCTAGATAAACATATTGCAGAAGTATTATCACAGAATATAGGAGTGTTACTCTCAAATATGTTGAAGTCTTCAAGCTGACTCTTCATCTAGAGCATATGTGTGCTGCATCCAGCAGTTGCTATGTATTCAGCTTCAGCTGTTGATAACGCAATTATGGATTGCCTCTTTCTGGTCCATGAGATCAGATTTTCTCCCAGAAATTGGCAGCTTCCAAAAGTGCTTTTTCTTTCTACTCTGTCTCCAGCAAAGTAAGCATCACAATACCCTACTAAATTGTATTCACTGGTTTTTCTATAAAACAAACCAAGGTTAGTAGTACCTTTCAGATACTTGAAAATTTGCTTAACAGCTGTTAAGTGAGATTCTCTAGGATCTGATTGGAATCTAGCACATAAGCAAACACTGTATAGAATGTCAGGTCTTGAAGCTGTAAGATATAAGAGAGAACCAATCATAACTCTGTAGATCTTTTGTTCTACCTTTTTACTTACCTCTTCCTTTTCCAGAATGCATGTGGGATGCATTGGAGTCTTAGATGGCTTACACTCTGATAGGTCAAATTTCTTCAGAAGTTCTCTGACGTATTTCCTCTGGTGTATGTAGGTTCCTTCTGGAGTTTTATTGATCCGAATGCCCATAAATAATTTGAGTTCTCCCATCAAACTCATTTCAAACTCTGCCTGCATAGACTTGGCAAATTCTCTTCCCAGAGAAGCTTTATAGTAGATCCAAATATTATATCATCTACATAAATTTGACAAACTAAAATGTCATTCTTAAATGTCTTACAGAACAAGGTTGTGTCCACTTTCCCTCTGGTTAATTCCTTTTCTAACAGAAAGCTACTTAGTCTTTCATACCAAGCTCTGGGAGCTTGTTTCAGACCATATAGTGATTTCTTTAGTTTGAAAACATATTCTGGATGTTTGGAATTTTCAAACCTAGGGGGTTGGTGCACATAAACTTCTTCATCAATGTATCAATTTAAGAATTCACTTTTGACATCCATCTGATAGAGAGTGATGCCATTATTTACAGTAAAAGAAATTAAGAGTCTGATAGATTCTAACCTGGCGACTGGAGCAAAGGTTTTTGTATAGTCTATCCCCTCTTGTTGAATATAACCTTGTGCAATAAGTTGTGCCTTGTTTCTGATGACTTCTCCTTGTTCATTCAGTTTTTTTTTGAATACCCATTTTATTCCAATGACGTTGAACCCTTTTGGTTTGGGAAATAGATCCCATACGTCATTTCTGGTGAATTAATTTAACTCCTTCTGCATAGCCAGTATCCAGTCATTGTCCAGAAGAGCTTCATCAATGGTGGTTAGCTCAATCAGAGATACCAATCCCATGAGAGATTCTTCAGAGTTTATGAATGTGGATCTTGTTCTGATTTGATCTTCCTTCTTTCCCAGAATTTTTGTCTTCAGGATGAGCAAGGCTGCTTCTAGATAACCTTTTCTGGAGATGTTCTTCAGATGTTGCTGCAGTGTTTGTGACATTTCCTTCTGATGTTGTTGGTGAGTCTTTGTTGGGAACTTCTGATGTATTGTCTTCATTACCTGTGAACTGAACTTTTATATCTGCATGAGATTCATTTTTCTTTGACTTTTGAGAGCCAAGCTTGTCATCAAATCTAACACTGATTGACTCTTCTATAATCTGTGTTTCTATATTGTATACTTTGTAGCCTCTTGAGTGTTTAGAGTATCCTAACATAATACACTTCTGTGCTTTAGAGTCAAACTTGTTCAGATGTTCTTTGGTGTTAAGCATAAAACAAATACATACAAATGGATGGAAATACGAAATGTTGGGCTTTCTGTTCTTCCACATTTCATATAGAGTCTTATCCAGAATAGGTCTTATGGAGATTCTATTCTGAATGTAACATGCTGTGTTAATTGCTTCTGCCCATAAGTTCTTAGCATTGTTAGTCTTGTTGATCATGGTTCTGGCCATTTCTTGTAAAGTTCTGTTCTATCGTTCTACAACTCTATTTTGTTGGGGAGTTCTAGGACAAGAGAAATCATGAGAGATGCCATTATCATTAAAAAATATTTCAAATTTTTTGTTTTCAAATTCTCTACCATGATCACTTCTGACTTTGACAATTCTAAGATCTTTCTCATTCTGGACTTGGTTACAGAAAGCAACGAACACAGAGTATGACTGTCCTTGTGTCTTAAGAACTTTACCCATGTCCATCTTCTATAGTCATCTACAATCACTAACCCATACTTCTTGCCGCTAATGGATGCAGTTTTCACTGGTCCAAATAGATCTATGTGCAGAAGTTCTAATGGTCTAGAGGTAGAAACAACATTTTTTTCTTTAAAAGGAGGTCTTGCAAACTTTCCTTTTTGACATGCTTCACACAGAGCATCTGAGCTGAACTTCAGATTAGGAAGTCCTCTGACCAGATTGAGTTTATTAATATGAGATATTCTTCTCATTCTAATATGCCCCAATCTTATGTGCCAGACCCATTGCTCATTGTTAACAGACAGTAGACATTTTACATTCTGACTTTTTAGTTCAGAAAGTTTTATTTTGTAAATGTTGTTCTTTGTCTTTACATTAAATAGGATAGATCCATCTTTCTAACTAACAGCTTTACAGGAATTTTTATTAAAGATTATATCATAACCGTTATCACTTAATTGACTTATGGATAACAAGTTATGAATTAATGCATCTACTAACAGAATATTATTAATAGAAGGGAGGTTACTGTTACCGACAGTTCCAGAGCCAATGATCTTCCCTTTCTGATTGCCTTCAAAACCCACGTAGCCTCCAGATTTAAGTTCTAGACTTTGGAACATATGTTTTCTTCCTGTCATGTGTTGAGAGCATCCAGAGTCCATGTACCATGACTGGTGTTTTAGTCTTGCTTTCAAAGATATCTGCTACATATATAATTTTATCCTTAGGTACCCATATCTTTTTGGGTCCTTGTTTGTTAGTATATTTCAAGTCATGTGTGTGCCCTTAAGTAAAGTGAGATTTTAAAGGTATGCGTTTAATAACTAAGTCCATGACTTTCTTAGTTTGGGATACTTTACCTTTGTATCCTATACCTTTTCTGCCATTTCTGCTAACTCCATAGATCATTGAAGCCATCTTGCTTCTATCTATGTTTTTAGAAAGGAACTTCTGAAAGATATGATCATATTCCTTTATGATCTTATCAGATTTACTGGGAACCTCTGATTGTTTCCTTCTGATTGTTTTGTAAATCGTTTTCAAGTTTTGAATTTTTTTCTTTTAACTAAGAATTTTCTAATCTCAGATTCTCAGTTTCTTCAGAGTCAGAAACTAGTTCCTATTTCAGGTTCTTGAATTTGACTCGAAGCTGCTGATATCTTTCAAGAATTTCACTCATACTTTCTCCTAATTTAGCTTTAGTAAAGTTTACAGTAAAGTCAGGAAATACCTCTTCTGTGTCTGATTCTGATTCTGACCCAAATGATTCACTATCTTCTGTCACGTTGGCCATAAGAGCAATGTTGGCTCTTTCATCTTCTGATTTTGTGTCTGCGTCAGAAGTATCTGAGTCATCTCATGTTTCCATGAGACTTTTCTTCTTCTCCTTGAAGAACTTCTTTTTGGGTTTCTCCTTCTGAAGCCTTGGACAATCGCTTTTGTAGTGCCCTTGTTCATTGCACTCATAGCAGACAATGTGCCTGTTGCTTGACTTTCTGTGTCCAGAAGAAGATTCATACTTTCTGTGTCCAGAATAAGATTCAGACTTTATGTATCCAAAAGATGATTCATTCTGATTCCCTATTCTTCTGGAGTTTCTGAACTTCCTTTGCCTCTGCTTCTACAGCTGATTGACTCTTCTGGAGAGAAGAGACAATTCATCTTCTTCTGATGAGGATCCACCAGAGGTTTCTTCCATAGCCTGAAAAAATTTATAATCACATTTTTTGTTAGATTTTAGAGCTAAAGGCTTACCTTACTTCTGAGGCTCATCATCTTCTAACTCTATATCATGACTTCTGAGTGAGCTAACAAGTTCCTCTTGAGATATCTTGTTAAGATCTTTCGCCAGTTTGAGAGAAGTGACCATGGGCTTCCATTTCTTCGGTAAACTTCTGATGATCTTCTTTACATGATCAACAGTTTAATACCCTCTGTCTAGAACTTTCAGCCCAGCAACCAGAATTTGGAATCTTGAGAACATTTCTTCAATGGTTTCACTTTCTTCCATCTTGAATGCTTTGTACTTCTGAATGAGCACAAGGGCTTTGGTTTCTTTTACTTGAATGTTGCCTTCATGCGTCATTTTCAGAGAATCAAACATGTTTTTAGCTGTCTCTCTGTTTGTGATCTTCTCATACTCTGAATATGAAATGGAACTCAAGAGGATAGTTTTGGCCTTGTGATGATTTCTGAAGTCACGCTTTTGATGATCATACATTCTTTTTGTATCAACCTTCTGACCATTTTCATCTACAGGATGCATGTACCCATCAATTACCATATCCCAGAGATTAGCATCATGAGCCAGAAAGAAGCTTTCAATTCTGTCTTTCTAGTAGTCAAAGTTCTCTCCATCAAAGGTTGGAGGTTTGCCGTTGATTCTGTCTTTATCATCATGGTAGTCATTGCTGATGTTCTGACTTGGTCCCACCATAGTTTTTTTCTTAGCTTGGATCTTTTACTGACACAGTTAAGTGCTTGAACTCAGAACTAGGCACTCTGATGCCAATTGAAGAATTGAAAAACACAAGAAGGGGGGTTGAATTTGGATTTTAAAAATCAATGCAAATGACACGATGATTTTTATCCTGGTTCGTTTGATCTCAAACTACTCCAGTCCACCCGCCAAGGTGATTTCTCCTCTCTCCAACGAGGTCTTAATTCACTAATAAAACTGATTACAAATCTACTTTGACAACTGCCAAAGTCTTCTTGAGTACAACCACAATCCGATTTATCTCAAGGAATTGCACTAACAAAAGTATGAACAAAGCAGTGTACAATATGTGTTTCATTACAAAAACAGTATCACAAACTTGTGATGTATTACACAGTTTAGAGAATAATATGAATAACGAGTAGCAGCATTGAAAGATTATGAAATTGAAGTATTGTAAAATCGTGAACGATTTAACCTTGTCCTTTATTTAAATAGGCTCATCAATCTTGTGTAATTGAAAACTTGATAAATTTCAGTTAATGCACTTTCCTCAATTAGAAGATCCTTGTCTGTTTGTATCAGTTGCAATTGATACAACTTTGATGAATAGTAATGCTTCAGAACATTAAGGAATATGTTTGCTGCTTGCTTCAGAACTTGAAAGGTCAGAATCATAAAGTCATGTTTACAGTGTTAGACTTTCGTTCAGAGTTAAAACGTCTTTCTCTTAGCGTAACTTCTGATCTTCATTCATCATAACATTCTGAGAAGTCTACGTTCACACCAGGAACATCCTTGTAGCATAAATTTTGATCCACATCCGTCAGAACTTCTCTACAAAATAGAATATAATTTTAGAATGCATATTTGTTCTTTGTGTTTTTTATCATCAAAACTCTTACGAGGGTTATAGAATTAAACTATGTTCTAACACTTTTGAGTGTGTGGATTGAAGGGTTTTGATGTGCATATTATGTTGTCCAAAAATCAGATCAAAACTCACCTTTTCTAAACCTCCTAATCTATTAGATTATCTCCTAATCGGTTAAATTCTTCAATCTTTCTATTTTAGGAAGATCTTCATAATTGATGGGATTTGATTGACTTAACATGCAAGGCATACTTGGATTTAATTTAAAAATACTCAAATAGTCCTTAAGTCTCTCTTAGATTATATTTTTTCACATTATTTGTTTAAAGATGTTCCTTCTAAGAACCATGCTTGTAGTATGCACTTAGTTCATTATGAGCTAAACCTTTTGTAGTTGAGCAATGTGAAGTTAATATTAAGTTATTTTTATGTTATATTATGTGTGGTTTAGTGATTTGTTTTATTATGTGATAACTTGTTTATAAATCAGTTTCTTTGTCTGGCCAACTTAAGAATAGATAAAAGTTTGTTGTTGTGAGAGATCTAACAATAAGTGGATTTCATAATAAAAGTGGTTGATACGAGTAGGATAGATATATTCACTCACCTAGTTTACTTAGAGATAAGGGAATGCAACCATTAAGGATTTCAGAATATAAAAAGATGTATGTTAGGGTTATAAGTGAGACTTAGAGATTTGTTCCCTTGTGTTGCATCTCTAAAGAAACGTGAATTTGGTAAACAAGAGTCGATATCAATGTTATTTATCCCAAGAGAGGGAAATGAAACACTGAGTAAACCTAAAGAAGGGAAAGAGCATGGTCTCACGAGCAATAGAAAGAGTAAGGAAGTCGATTATGCAAGGGGAAGGTATTAACACCCCTCACGCCTGTGGTACCCCATAGAATCCACCCAAGTTTGTTTCTAATCAAAGGGTGTGTAAAAAAATAAAGCTTAATGCTAACGGAATGCATGCAAGAGTATATACAAAAAGAATGTTTTTATTAGTTGTGCCCTCTGTTGTTGAGAACCTTTGTGCTTACGTACTCTTTTCGTGCAATGAGAGATCAGGGCACTCGTAGTTAACCTAAAAAGGTGTTTTGGTTTGTTGTGTGTTTATTATGAACAATGCTAGCGAAGCATGTGTTTTTTGAAATTTTTCAAAAGAAAAAAGCCCCAAAGGGAAAAAATAAGTTTGATTGGTTGAATGTTTTTGTTATGGATAATAGCCAATTAATCTAGATGGGGGGACGTCAACTAATTCTCCACATATTAATGAAAAGAGTTTGTGATTTGAACCACACAAAAGACTATGAATGGAAGAAAGACAAGCTTCGAGAATGGACCCACTCATCCTTTTCCATTGCTTAAGGCTCAAGAAGTGTGATTCTCGTCATTAGTTATTAAATGTTTTGAGAAGTTTGAGAAGAAAAGAATTTTTAGTTTTAGAATGAATGCAAAAGAGAAAGACTAATCAAAAGGGGATCTCAATCCTACTTGTTGTCATGCTTATGGACCTAAATTTAGAATAAGGGAGATCTACCTAATGTTTTCATACATGGATTCCAAACCTAAGGTCTATTTAGTTCAATCTTAACCAAGAATTAACTAAAGGATCCTATAGGGAGCATGTCAATACTCACAAGGAAAGAAGAAAGAAGAGGAGAGAAGTAATCACATACTTAAACAAGATATGAAAGCAAACACACATGCATATAAGAAGTAATGACTTACTCACAAAATAGGGTCTTAACCAAGATACCTAAAGCATGCATAATTAACCAAGCAAGTACCAAAGTAACAAACATATGCAATTAGGTAACCACTTAAGCACTAACCAAGTCATGATAAAAGATAACACAAAGACTAAACTTAAACGAGTAACATCATGTCATCAAAGAAGAGATATAAGAGAGGAGGTGGAAATTAAACAATCACACACCAAATGAGAAGTAACCACTTACTCACATAGTAGGCACTTAGACAAGATACCTAAAGCATACTCACATATTACTCTTATTAGGCCCATGATCCAATGCATCACAAGAAACCCTAGATCAAGTCTATAAATGAGACTTTGATAAGATTGAGAAAGCAGTTCCAAGAGAAAATACAAAGTTATTGAGTGTAAGGGAAGTGGAGAGTAGAAAGAGTTTTCTTCTTCTCACCCCACCTTGTACCAGCTAGTGAGCATTGGCGCGATTGGAGTCATCTCTTGAAAACTATCAATATCAAAAAGTCCTCAAGTCTTTCTTAGATTATTTTTTTACATTATTTTCTTAAAGATGTTCCTTCTAAGAACCATGCTTATAGTTTGTACTCGGTTCATTATGAGCTAAACCTTTTGTAGTTTAGCAATGTGAAGTTAACACTAAGTTATTTTTATGTTATATGAGTGTGGTTTAGTGATTTGTTATATTGTGATAACTTGTTTATAAATTTCTTTCTTTGTCTGGTAAACTTAAGAATAGATAAAAGCTTCTTGTTGTCAGAGACCCAACAATAAGTGGATTTCATTATAAAAGTGGTTGATACGAGTAGGATAGAGATATTCACTCACCTAGTTCACTTAGAGATAAGGGACTACATCCATTAAGGATTTCAGAATACAAAAAGATGTATGTTAGGTTTATAAGTGAGACTTAGAGATTTGTTCCCTTGTGTTGCATCCCTAAAGAAACGTGAATTTAGTAAAGAACAGTCGACATCAATGTTATTTATCCCAAGAGAGGGAAATGAAACACTGAGTAAACCTAAAGAAGGGAAAGAGCATGGTTTCACGACCAATAGAAAGGGTAAGGAAGTCAATTATGCAATGGGAAGATATTAACACCCCTCACGTCTATGGTACTCCATAGGATCCACCCAAGTTTGTTTCTAATCAAAGGGTGTATAAAAACCTAAAGCTTAATGCTAAGTGAATTCATGCAAGAGTATATACAAAAAGAAAGTTTTTATTAGTTGTGCCCACCAAGGTTATGAACCTTTGTGCCTACGTACTCTCTTTGTGCAATGAGAGATCAGGGCACTCGTAGTTCACCTAAAAAGGTGTTTTTTTTGTTGTGTGTTTTTGATGAACAATGCTAGCGAAACATGTCTTTTTTTGAAATTTTTCAAAAGAAAAAATCCCCAAAGGGAAAAAAGAAGTTTGATTGGTTAAATATTTTGGTTGTGGATTGTAATATGTTGGGAGAATTGACTTGGGTGTTTTACGTTTTATCGCAATTGTTGCGGATAGCAAGAGTCACCACCGACTTTTCTTTTATCCAATAAAGGAAAGGGTGGAACAGGAAAAACCTTTTGAGAATTTTTCTTGAGTTCGGGGGGTAGCTTATGAAAAGGGAAGGTGTTAGCACCCTTTTCATCTGTAGTTATCTAAGGGCTCTTAGTTTCTAGCTCACTTTTGAAATCTTTTTGTGTAAATGTGTTTGTTTGAAAATATTTTGAAAAATGTCGTCGTTGGGAAAACTTTGTAATGATTCTCGTCTCTATAAGAATTTATACAAAGTGTTGAATTTTAAAAGTATTTCAAGAAGGTGTTGTTGTGTTTGAAAGATGTTTTGTTTCGAAATGTTTATGAGCAAGCGACTACGAGCTATCTACCTACTCAAAAGAAAGTATTTGTTCTTTTCCTCCTTCTTTAGATAGTGTTATCTTACCATTAGTTAGTAAGCAACCATATCATTAGATGTGAAGGGACAGGCGTGGGTCATCGTATAGTCATAGAAGGCAATATTGTAGGATACTTTACGAATTTTCATAAGAGACTAATATCGTTTACCAAAGGCAACATCAAAGAATCGTCGAGGAACTACGATCTTTTAATCGAAGGGTCTTTGCTAAAGTATCCTACGTTCGAGGGATATGACTGTTTAAATTTGAGGCAACAAGTATGGGTTACCCTAGTGGTGTATGTGTGCAAAATGTTTTTGTTTTCATGTATTTTATCTTTGAATTAGGATTGTCTATTGTTTGATTTTAAGTCTTGCCATACAAACCCTAATTACTAGCAATAATAAGGAAAGCGATGAATTTTGGAACTTAAAAGTCCTATGCTATTACAATACTTTAGGGGATGAGGGGTACAAATTTACAAAAGGGGATGACATGTAAAAATAAATCCTAATTACTATTACAAGGCTTTAACAATTACATAAATTGTAGAGCGAAATAAAATGTACAAAATAAAGATGAAGAAAAGAGATTGCCTTTTTTAGGGTTTTTTGATAGAAAAGGTTTTGTAGTTAATTTAATTGAAGAAAAGAAACTTAGGTCTAAGTTAACTTAAAAAAGAAAACTATTTGTTTTAGAAAAATATTTTTGATGTTTCATTTAGAAAAAGGTTTTATGGTGTTAGGTCATCTCCTAACAATGCAAAATGTCCAAGGTATCTATAATGATTCAAAATTGAAGCAAAACAAATCTCAAAAAGTTAGGTTTTTAGGGTCTAGGCTGACATGGGCCATGTCAGCGGACACGGGAACCTGTGTCAGGACTTGTTCAAGCTTCTCTACACATTTTGTGTTCCAGCCAAATTGACATGGGTTGTGTCGTGTGACACAGGCACCCGTGTTAACCTCTGCCTTGCCCTTTTACTCGTTTTTAATCCAAACTGTGTTGACACGGGCCGTGTCGTATGACACGGGCCGTGTCGTATGAAACGGGAACCCGTGTCGTATGACACGGGCACCCGTGTCAGCCCTTGTCCTGCATTTTTGCTACGTTTTCTTCCTGACACGGCCCGTGTCCAGTGACACAGCCGCCCGCGTTAGGGCCCCTGAAGTATTCTCTTGAAATTTCTGAACGTTTGTACTCTTATACTTCAATTTGTCCTGTCTTATTCTTTTGAAAATGAAAGCAAATGATGTATGGTTATGGATATCACAGTTTGAGAGAACTTACCTCTTGAAGTGAAAACTTTAGAACACGTGTGGATGTTTCCGGGTGCAAAGTGGCGATTGATTGAGCTTCTTTGGACCTTCCGGAGGTTGTCCCAATCATTACTTTATGCTGAAAGTTGCTGGATAACTCTAATCAAGTCAAGTTGCAAGGTACTATTTTTGAGTTTGGAAGATGGTGATAGTGATGTTACTGAAGTTGTTCTTGTGTTTGCACAACTTCTATATGATGTATGTGAAGTATTTGGATGTTTTTTTGGGCAAAACTTGCAAGGTGTGAGAGATTTAAAGATTTGGACTTCAAATCTCAAAGATGGAGGTTTTGTGAACAGTTCTGGTTTTTTAAGAGTAAAGGGATTTTGAGTGTTATTTTTCTCTCCTTTTTCTGACTCTTTCTTCCCCCCTAATCTTGCAAATTCTCCCTCTATTTATAGGCATGAGCTGACCAGGTTTACAATTTATGGAGTTATGGCTTGGTTGGGTTGTAAGTGAGAGTTCATGACTTTTCATAGTTCCAATGTGAGCATGGCCTGATTTTAGGAGTGCTTTGTAGGTTGTAGATGGTTGCTTCTTGCTTTGACATTGTGTATGTGCAGAAGAAACCATTGAGAGGCTCAAGGAGTTGACATTGTGATTAAAGCATGCTTTTCAAGAATGGCAATGGTGCCTTTGTGTCATAAATGGTTTTGTACCCCCAAATTTTCCCTCTCATTTTACTCAACATATGTTCATTGAAATCTTCAACTTGCCCAAGGATACCCAAGGATTGATCATTCAAATGCTCTCCTAAGACAATGAACCTCAAACTATGGTTTCCTTTTTCATCAATATGGGTGAACTCCAAAGGTCTAAAATATTTTCCATGGTCCTAATATGTTCTCAAGAACATCCATGTCAAGTCTCATGCCTTGCACAAGAAGTTTGCTCAGTGAACTGCTCAAATGCGTGAAAATCAATTGTGTTAGGTAAAAAGTCAACTGTGACCCACATACAGTCAAACTTCAAGATTTTTGGTCAACATCAACATTTTGAAGTGATTTTCATCATTTAATCAATGGTTGATCATGATTCCTCAAGGAATGCTCCTAATTCATCAAAACTCAAAAGTTGCTAAATTAGGGTTTCTACAGGAAAAGTCAACCAAACTTTGACCAGGCATAACTTTCTCATAATTTATCAGAAATTTCCCATCCAAGGCTAATTTTGAAGAGGATGAAATTCCGTACAACTCATCTTCATCCCTCAATTTCAAATAATGCACTCATGAAAAGATGTGAATTCAGACATTATAGGTCATTTCAAAAAGTCAACAAAAACACCTTTTGGGTCAAAGCTTCTTACATGAACATGGAAGATCCAATTGAAGTGAAACCAAAAGGGTTGTTTAGAGGACATCCTAAGCTTTCTAAAAGTCCAAGAACACCCTCTTAGGGTCAAAATTGAGAGAGATGTGCATTGTCAAAGTTGGCCATTTTTGGAAATTTGCCCAAAGTCAACAATGCTCAAAACTACATTCTTGCAACACACTCCTAGCCTGGTCCACGACCTCCAAGCTAATCCATGCATTATTATATTATTTGTATTATTTATTTTGACATTTTATCCATTAAAATGCAAAATTAAATAAATAAATAGTAGAAATAATAAAAGATTTGGATTTGGAATCTTTTCTCATCAAATAAAGGATATATATTGCTGGCATATCAAGAGAAATATCATGGAGAAATAGCAAGGTTTGATTTGGTCCAAATATACAAAAAATCATATTATTAAAGGAAAATATTTTCTAAATGAAAGGATGGATATTCTTCCAATTTTGTTGAACTAATATGGCTTAATATATATGCATAACAAAGTCAGACCAAAGGAGGAGGCGCAGCTGTTACAAAAAACCCTAGTCAAAAAGTGCAAAATTGGTTCAAGGTGGTGCAATATGAGACTTCTTTCTCTGGCCATTATCAAAGAATTCCAAGCACTCCATTAGTCTCCTGTTAATCTCAGCAGTCGAACCACATCTGTACTGAAGGCCAAATGATCCTATAACTCATCCTCTCACAAACCATGGTTTTGTAAGGTTCTCAAAACTCAAACTTTTGATTCATGCGATATCAAATAATTTTTTGCACTGATACATGTTCATAATGAGGTCCTGAGTTGTTTTGAATCATTAGTGTCAAGCATGCACGCAGGATCCTCAGTTTACCATTGTTAGGGCTAGATTTCAGGCAAGCATTGTATCTCCCTGTACATGGACTTTCAGACTAAAATACCACCACCATCGTGATCGCAACCCTCAAAATAGGGGGATAGGATACCTTTTGCATTCTTATTTCACGTATTTTGCAGGTTTGAATTTGAACATCACCGGAGAAGACAACCGACCTCCGGCGCCAGTGAGGGTAAGACCGGTTGACTCATTGCGTGGCAAAAAGTAAATGTTTCATTGGTTAGCCTCAACTGGTCCTCTCTCTCTCTCTCTGTGTTTGATTGGTTCGTTTGAATTACAAGGGTCCCACTTGTTGGCGCGTGCTTGACAACTCAGCATTAGCGTTGTTTTCATATTATATAATTTTGTTTTATTTATATATACGAATGAACAATCAGCGCAGATGGCAAGGACATGGACGTGTGAAACCAAAGACCTGGGTTCGATCCCAAGCGTGTACATTTTGTTATTTTCTTAATATTCTATGTAGGATTTAGTGTGTCTCATGCTCAGAGGTCAACCATACATCTCCAAATCCAACCATTGGATCTTAATGGATCCAGATCTGACGTTCCTGGAACGCTTCCCCGGGATAGACATCCCAGGCGTGGCAACATGGGATCAGGCAGGAATTGGGCTTGCACAAATCTGGGCTTGGAAATTCCAATTCATACCCCCTGTTTACTAACAGCACCAGGCCCAATTTCTTTCTCTTTTTTTATTTTATTTTGTTTCTTTATTTGATTAATTATTTTCTTACAAAAACAAAACAACAAAAATCATTTTTTTATTAAATCAAAAAATCACAAAAAATGTAGAATTAGTTTTTTTTATTTAAAATAACTTTATTGAAAATAAAATAGTTTAATTAGATTAACTTGATTGATTTTTTTTAAAATTAATTATAGAATTAGGTTTATTTAAAATTTTCTCAATAAAAAATACACAAAAATATTTTTTAATTAAATTAGATTTTTTAGGCTCCTAATTTGTTCTCGTATTTAATACGCCACGCACGCCTTTACTTTCTTTTAATTCAAAATTATTGTAACTGGTTCAAGTTTGTAATAGATTAATTAGGATTTTAACTTCCGCATCTTTATCTTTCAGTCAAATATTTTTGTATCTTCCCAAAAGCCTTGTAATAGTTAGGATTCTAATTTCTTGCACTCTTTAAATTCCGCAACTGTTAAACTGCTAGATGTATGGACATTAGGATTGTATGCGAAAGATAAATCAACATTTAAAAGGTAGATAAACCTAATTGTGCAAAGATAATTAACTGAAAAAAGCACACTTGCACATACTCACTCCTAGGGTTTGCCTCACTTGGTTGCCTCGGAAATGATGGTCATGTCCCTCAAATGTAGGGATATCTTAGCAATGACCCGCAATTCAAATTCGTCATAAAGATCATAGTCCCTCATTGTCCCTCGAGTTTCCTACGAGAAATGATCTTATGATGATAGTCCCTTCGAAATGCTAAGGTATCCTTACTTGTTGCCTTTAATGACCATTTCGTCCCTTTGAATGTCCCTTAAAACTCCGACGATAGAGCTACCTACTCCTTAATAGTAGGATAGAGATGTCTAAAGGAAACGAGGAAATGAATAGTCTTTTTTCGAGTAGGTAGAAATCTTAAGTACTTGCTCAAAACCATAAAAACTCTTTTACACGAACACTTTCAAAACAGTTTTCAAACACAACTTCGTCACACTCTTGAGGACAAATACAAGGGTTATCACGAAGTTAAACAAAACTTTTTGCAAAAACACACACAAGCAATTTCAAAAATGAGCAAGTACCTAAGAGCCCGTGGAAAACCACGGATAGAAAGGGTGCTAACACCTTCCCTTTATATAATCTACCCCATGTACTCAAACTCTTGAAAAAAAAGGTTTTTTCTGTTCTTTTTCCTTTTCCTTTGTTGGATGAAATAAAATTCGATGGCGACTCTTGCTTACTGCGACATTTGCGAATACAAAATGCAAAACCAGTATTAATAGTCGGTTCTGCCACCGAACCATAAATGGAAAGATCTTTTGGACAATGGCTCAAACACTCGGGTAATGGCTCAAAAGTATGTGTAATCTTATGATTATGGATAGATTTGAAGGTTTAGAGGCCTGCAAAATGGGATTATGCAGCATGGCATAAAGATTAGATTATGTGTTCTTCATCAAAATGACTTGTAATTCAAGAATGGATGTCTAACTTCATGCATTTGAATCTCCTAGCTCAAGTATGATAAATTCATGCTCTTGGATGTTTTGGAAAGCTTGAAGCATTGTCTACCACTTTCATGTTTACCACTTTGGCTAAATCAAATTGGAACTTGATGAAAATTGGCCAAAACGTTGAGATAAAAACTGACCAAAACCTATTGAAAATTTCTCTAAGTGTTAGATAAAAATGTCATGACTTCATGGGCTTATATCTTCAAATCTAAGCATTTTTTGGACATCATCCTTCTATTACAAAGTTTTAGAATTCATCAAGATATACAACTTTCATTTTGAAAGTTTTCTTTGAATCATCTTGCATCTTAGTGAAAAATGTCATGAAGTAATGGAATTATCTAGTGTAAAACACTTAGAAATTTTTCTAAGTCTTGAAAAGTTTGACTTTTTTAATGACTTCTTGACTTTCTTATTTCTTGATGATCAAGCTTTATATTTTTGAATGTCTTTATGAACCTTGATGTTTTAAACTTAATGTTGACCAAAAAGTCAAAGTTTGACTTATGGTGTATCAATTGACTTTTTCACCAGCTCACCAAATTTCAATTATCAACTGTTTGATTTTGAGAATAAATTGAGTCATACAATTAGTTCAAAATGATGTGTTTGAATCCTTGATATTATGTTTTAAACCATTAGATTATGAATTAGGTCAAAAGTCCATGATCACTCAGCTTCAGTCAAAACCCTAATTTGTGGTCTCAGCGCTTAGGCGGTGGGATTGTCTGATCAAACCCTTGAGAACCCTTGAGCATTGGAGATCTTTGGTGAGAAAGGTCTTGAGGAAAGAGAGGGAAAATTTTGGGGTACAATAGTTGCCCATGTTCAATCTTCTTAAACCTGAAGAGTTAGATTGGCTTGTCCGCCATTCGTGACTTGAAGGTGGAAGATGATTGAACACTTAAGTGTCCAGAAATTTGCAATCGTTTGTGCATGAGGTAAAACTATTTGTTGATTATATCGGGAATGGGCTTAAAGATGCCATTTGGAGAGATGACGGGCAGTCGTCGGAGATGGGCTTTAAAGATGCCATTTGTAGAGATGACTGTGAATCATCGAGATGGGCTTATAGATGCCATCCAGAGTGACTGTTGGTAAGTCTAGTGCTTGACTTGATCTTTAAGAGATGTATCCGGAAAAGAGTCTACATGTAACTACTACTTCAAAGGATAATGAAGGAATTTGTGGCGACTACTACTTCAACGGGTAATGAAGGAATCTATGTGACACTACATCTAGAAATATATGAGAAGGAGCCTGGGTAGGGCTACTTCAGGATGAGTCCGTGTGAAACTGCATCTGGAAATATATGAGAAGGAGCCTGGGTACGGCTGCTTCGGGATAAGTCCGTGTGAAACTGCATCTTGAAATATATGAGAAGGAGCCTGGGTAGGGCTGCTTCGGGATGAGTCTGTGTGAAACTGCATCTGGAAATATATGAGAAGGAGCCTGGGTAGGGCTGCTTCAGGATGAGTTCGTGTGAAACTGCATCTGGAAATATATGAGAATGAGCCTGGGTAGTGCTGCTTCAGGATGAGTCTGTGTGAAACTACATCTGGAAATATATGAGAAAGAGCCTGCGTAGGGCTGCTTCGGGATGAGTCCATGTGAAACTGCATCTGGAAATATATGAGAAGGAGCCTGGGTAGGGATGCTTTAGGATGAGTCTGTGTGAAACTGCATATAGAAATATACGAGAAGGAGCCTGGGTAGGGCTGCTTCGGGATGAGTCCGTGTGAAATTGCATCTGGAAATATATGAGAAGGATCCTGGGTAGGGCTGCTTCGAGATGAGTCCGTGTGAAACTACATCTGGAAATATATGAGAAGGAGCCTGGGTAGGGATGCTTCAGGATGAGTCTGTGTGAAACTTCATCTGGAAATATATGAGAAGGGGCCTGGGTAGGGCTGCTTCGGGATGAGTCCGTATGAAATTGTATATGGAAATATATGAGAAGGAGCCTGGGCAGGGCTACTTCGGGATGAGTCCATGTGAAATTGCATATGGAAATATATGAGAAGGAGCCTGGGTAGGGCTGCTTCGTGATGAGTCTGTGTGAAACTGCATCTAGAAATATATGAGATGGAGCCTGGTAGGACTGCTTCAGGATAAGTCCATGTGAAACTACATCTGGAAATATATGAGAAGGAGCCTAGATAGGGCTCCTTCGGGATGAGTCCGTGTGAAACTGCATCTGGAAATACAAGAGAAGGAGCTCGGGTAGGGCTGCTTCGGGATGAGTCTGTGTGAAACTACATCTAGAAATATATGAGAAGGAACCCGTGTAATATTGCTTTGTTTATTCGTGTAGATAGTTGCCATGTTCCGTTTCGGTAATTAATTGGTGATCTGTTTGAAAGTTGCTAATGATATTCGTCTGTTTGAGAATTTTACCTGAAAAGACACAATCAACTTTATGCAATGTCACGACATTTGAAATGAATTGTGTAATGATGTTCTCAAAATAAATGAGACTGTGTTATATGCGTTTCGTATGCATATTCCATGATGAGTGTAAGATGCTTGTTGAAGTGTTTTTGCATTGGGAAACAAATCCCTGACTATTGTTGGGGATGAAGAGTATGTGTATCTTCAATCTTGTCTAGAATGCTTCCGCTGAGGATTCTCGTTTGCTGTTTGAGGAAACTCTATAGGGGATGTTGATTTCTTCTTGGGGAGCAGAGATCAGGAACTTTAGTCGTTCGTTGCTTTACTGGGGAATTTAATTCTTATATACCCTGACTGGGGATAAAAGAGATGATTAAACTTCCGATTTGTCTGGGGAGAGTAAAGTTAACTCGTATTCTGGTCGGATTCCAGGTTTTCCAGCAACTTTTTTGGGGACAGTGGCAACCCTACTGGGGAAGAGGTGTTTTGTCAGTGTTTTGTTGTAGTCTTAGGAATAGACTCAAGCTAGGGAGATGGTAGTCTATTAAGGAATTTATAGTTTGTTGGGGAAATAAACCCTGTTGAGGAAATAAACCCTTGTTGATGGAGAAGCGCTCAGCTGAGGAAACCAACTCTCCTGGGGAAATGGGATTTGTTGAGGAGAAGAAACTTTTTAGTTTTTCTTTTTTAGTTTTGGAGGACCAAACTCAGCTGGGGAAGAGAATTTCCACAAATTTTACTGATTGAGACTCCATGGGGAAGATTTAACAGGGAGAAGATATACTCATTTACTTGTTAAAGTGATCTGCCAGGGAGATTGTAGGGAATGTACCCTATTCGTGAAGATTACTCTGTGGGGGATAATCTAATAGAGGTGGCTCTAGCGACTTCACTGGGGATAACCTTATGAAAGGGACTCTGTGAGGATAACTTGAACATTGTCCTATCTCTTAGATCCCTTGGTAAATGCTTGATCAAGGTGATAATTCTTTTATTAATAGACAAGCAGGACATAATCGTACACTTTAATCCCTAACTTTTGTCTGGACCGTCTTTTCATATTTTCAGTCCATCGGGATACCCCTTTTTGGCCAAGCCGCCTTTTCAGGTTTTCGACTTGCCGGGTGTAAATTTTTTTTTTTATGTATACCCCTAATTTTCCCCCGAACCCTTTTGGTTCGTCGGGATGACCTTATTTTTGCCTAGGTATTTCAACCTAGCGGGTCTCTTTTTGTGCGTAGTATTTTTCGACTTTGTCCATGTTCACAGGGTATGGAGAGTTGTCACTGTCTATAGTAAGGCCAGGAAATGCTTGCTTGATCGCCCATGACCTTCCATATGTGGGAGACCGTTTGCCCCTGGGGTTAGTCTGGTGCACCTGATGTTTGAAGTTTTTGATCAAGTTTCTTGATAGTCTGGGCCTTCCTCAGCATTTTTTTGACTGTCATGAAGGATCTGAAGACATGATACTGACACCATCTGATACTACTAGCACAGATAAGCAATTTGATGATACTAAAGTTTTTTATTTTCAAAGTGGTTTTTATTGGAACCCATGATCAATGTAACATGCCCCAAGTGATTCAAATGGGTATTTTCCCCTGGCTATTCAGCACTTTTGAGAGATTCTTTGAATCTCGACTTGACTGCCACAGATGAGTTGGATAATGACTTGTCATGCCCCTTGATTATGGGATATTTGTCATTGGAAATGTCTTTCCATTTGAAGTGATTCTATTCATTGAGAGAATTTCCGTTCATTGGATATTCGCCGTGCGAATTTCTCTATTGTCAAACAATTCGCCATATGCAAACAATGGTATTCAAACAATGCAAAGTTTATGTTTGTCTTGAAATTTTCTGGATAATTGCATTTTTTAACAAGCAACAAAAATTTGTAAGAATATGAATTCAACTCAGGACTCACAGTAAGCCTTACAGGAGTCGAAATACCTTTTGTAACAGTATGCTTTAGAACTAACCCATGCTTCAATTAGTACTTTTAAAGGGTTGTAACATGGCATGGTTCACGGTTTTAAGAAACTAAGGATAAGGCTCAAAGTTTATTTGTACCTAACCCGTTCTCCATGATGTTCTCCATTCCTAAACTCAGTCAATTGTGCGTTTAGATTCTAATCAAGTCTGGAATGATATTTTAGGTTCGGATACTGGAAGTTTATTTGAGAAGGCGGTCATTTTCTGTTGTCGAGGATTTGTAAAGACCTCTTTTTTGATTTTATTATCCATACCTTTTGCCTGGCTGTTTTTGTTTTGAGACTACAGTCAGCGGGATTCCCCAGTTTTTCTTAAGCCTCCTTCATAGGTTTTGACTCAGTGGGCTTTTCTTTTGAGAGATAATGACTGCCTATTTTATGGGGAACCATCGTTGTCTTTTGATTCAGAAGTACATCTTTCGTATCGCTTGCCATGACGTAAGAGTTTTACGACTGAATACGCATTTGAGTTAACTGAGAAACTAACCTGCCCCATGTTATGATTAAAGGTTTTAATTTGTGCGAAAAAGAAAACTCCTACTTCTTAGGCTCAAAGGGGTTGACTAGTGATTATCCTCCTTATAACTCCAGTGTTTAGGATTTGAAACAACGCATGTACATCATCGGCAAGGTCTATTCAAAATCATACTGTAGAGATTATGGTATTTTTTCGTCATCCTCCATCTAAAGGCCTGTAGCTTTTAATCAAGAGTTGAATATCACGAAATGAAATAAGAAAGCAGTTTAAATATAATGAAAACGAATTAATTCAAGACAAAAATTTGCAATGCATTAATGGGAAAACCAAAGTTCGACATGACATAAATTTTTTAAACAAACAAAGAAATTACAAATAAAAATTCAAATTAAGAAGCTTTCGTCATTGGCAGTAGAGGAAATTAGGTTATTCAGGTTGTTGTCGCTATCAACATCTTCCCAACCCTAATTATTATTCGACATGGGAGCAGTGATCACGTTAGGAGTCTTAGATGGATCAAATTAAATCTCTTTGGCATCAATCATGTTTTGAATCTTGTATTTCAGTGCCCAACAATCATTAGTATCATGCCCAGGACTACCGGAATGATAGGCACATCTTGCATTAGATTGTAGTTAGGAGAAGAAAGTTTAGGGTTTTTATGAGGTTCTAACAACGTAATCAGATTCATACTCAACAAATGTTACAATGCGTGAGACAACGACATGTTGATTATGGTAAACTATCTCTTGGGCTCGTCTTGCCTTTGTTGATTACCCCCGTTGCAGTCGCACTGGTGTAGGATTAGAAATCATGACTGCCCCTATCGATTAATGACAATCGTTCTTGATACGACTCCCTTGTCCATAAACATCATTGGTTTCCTTCTTACTGGAAAATGGTTTCTTTACAACATCAGAGGTTGAGGCCATTGGGATCTTCCTGCTTTTGATTCCACTTTCCACTCGTTCACCAGTCAAAATCAACTCAGTGAACCCAGATGATGAACTCCCAATAACCAAATTTAAAAAAGAACCAGTTAAGGTGCCTGTGAACATGTCTACTAATTCTCTATCAGTTAAAGGTGGTTGCACCCTTCCAGCCAGGTCTCTCCACTTTTTGGAGTACTCCTTAAAGCCCTCATTTGAACCCATGGTCATATTCTGCAACTACACACGAGTTGGTGCAAGATCAACATTGTATTGGTACTGCTTGTAGAAAACAATAGCTAGATCTTCCCAGGTGTGGATATTAGTCCCCTCAAGTTGATATAACCACTCCAACTGCATCCCGGATAAGCTTTCTTAGAAAAGTGAACCCATGACTTCTGATCAGTGGTATGTTGTTGAATCTTGCGGACATAAGACCTCAGATGCATCTTTAGACAAGAGACCTTGTCGTATTTGGCGAAGAAAAAGACCTTGAATTTGTGGTAAATTACCACCCCATAGACCAAACCCAAGTCTCCAAAGTCTAAACCAGACACTGCTTTGATTTCAACAGCCTTAAGTCGTTCTTTAAGTTGTTTGTATTTTTCATCCTCCGGTGGGTATTGTTCCTCAGAATAGTCTTTTTCCTCAGTAGCTTGGTTATTTCCCCTCCCAGCTCTAGTGCTTCTAGCTTCCTCTTCTTGATTGTCTTCTTCCTCGGAAGAAGCCTCTTCTATTTGAGCTAGTCGGGCAGGCCCCTTGAACCTTCTTCCCATGTTGAGAATAACAGCCCGTTTCTTGGTTTTCTTTTTGGTGACAAGGAGTGCCATCATTTCTTGTTGTGCCTTAGCCAAGTTGAGGAGAGTTTCTTGGAACTGAGCGTGTTGAGCTTGCAGGTCCTTGACGGTTTATTCTAGAGCTATCTTATACTAAAATAAACAGTAAAAGATGAGGAAACATGTGTTAGGAAACCTCCTTATGATATGATGCATGCTATGCGGATGCAATGTTTTCAAGGATCTCGCGGGGTAAATATTAGAAGTTGAGTCTGACTGCAGCTTTGATTGAAGAACTCTGTATCGTTGAATGTCCTTCTATGAGAATCAAGCTCACCATGTCGAGTGGGTCATAACCTTTTGTAGAGGAAAATAAATCCTCTTGCTCCTTGATAGACTTCTGGTTCAATATAACCCTACATCACAGGCCCTTGAGATCCTTGAAATGGTTATTGAAAATGCTATGGCATGATGTCATGATGTAATGAGCAAATAATCATATACAAACAAAACACACAATTCCTTAGGTTTAGGCTTGCATGGGGTTTACAGGTAAGTACCCTCTTGAAGTTTAGTTGGTTCAACCTATCCTAAAAGAAAGTAACCAGGTTCTAAGGAATCTCAATATCACTGATCTTTCTTCATCGGGCATTGTTTCAGTACAAGCTTCTTTATTAGCGACCGAAATATCCCGCAAGTCCGATCTCAATGAGTGTAGCATCGAGTATCAACCAAATTTAGTCTTGCACCAAAGCCGGCTATCTCACTACTTTCTAATGGCCAAGTTATTCGACTAAGTTTCTAAGGTCAGTTAGTGCTTCATGACACCACACAGCGGCCCCGTATTCTCCTTAACTGGACTCAAGGGACACGGGTACCAACAAATGTGTCACACTAACGTAGCCATCATTTCAACCGTGTAGGTATTACGCCGCACAGTCCCCATGATCTATTGCTACTTAACTAATAATGCTCCCAGATCCGGGCAGAGGATCTAAACAAAACCCAAACACCCTTTTAAGAGTAAAGCAAGCAAGTCAAACAATAAAATAAATAAAGGTGATCTAGTCTCTAAGGTAACCCTACTTTTAAGTTTATGTCCCCAACAGAGTCGTCAGTTCTGTAATACGGTGGGAGAACTGACTTGGGTGTTTTGCGTTTTATCGCAATTATTGCGAATAGTAAGAATCGTCGCTGACTTTTCATTTATCGAATAAAGGAAAGGGTGAAAAGAACAAGAAAGACCTTTTGAGAATTTTTCTTGAGTTCGGGGGGTAGGTTATGAAAAAGGAATGTGTTAGCACCCTTTTCATCTGTAGTTATCTACGGGCTCTTAGTTGCTAGCTCACTTTTGAAATGCTTTTGTGTAAATGTGTTTGTTTGAAAATATTTTGAAAAGTGATGTCGTTGGGAAAACGTTTTAATGATTCTCGTCTTTATAAGAATGTATACAAAGTGTTGACTTTTGAAAGTATTTCAAGAAGGTGTTGGTGTGTTTGAAAGATGTTCTGTTTCAAAATGTTTATCAGCAAGCGACTATGAGCTATCTACCTACTCAAAAGAAAGTATTTGTTCTTTTCCTCCTCCTTTAGATAGTGTTATCTTACCATTAGTTAGTAAGAAACCATATCATTGGATGTGATGGGACAGGCGTGGGTCATCGTACAATCATAGAAGGCAATATTGTAGGATACTTTAGCAATTGTTGTAAGGGACTAAGATCGTTTAACAAAGGCAACATCGAAGGGTCATTGAGGAAATACGATCTTTTAATCGTAGGGTCTTTGCTAAAGTATCCTACATTCGAGGGACATGACTGTTTAAATCTGAGGCAACAAGTGTGGGTTACCCAAGAGGTGTATGTGTGCAAAGTGTTTTTGTTTTAATGTATTTTATCTTTGAATTAAGGTTGTCTATTGTTTGATTTTAAGTGTTTCCATACAAATCCTAATTACTAGCAATAATAAGGAAAACAATAGATTGCGGAACTTAAAAGTCCTACACGTGATACGGTGGCAGAACCGACTGTTATACTATACTGGTTTTGCGTTTTGTGTTCGCAAATGTTAGGGTAAGAAAGAGTCTCCACCGACTTTTCTTTTATCTAAGTTAAGGAAAGGGTGAAAAGAACAGAAAAAGACATTTTCGAGATTTTCTGAGTAAGGGGGTAGATTATGGAAAGGGAAGGTGTTAGCACCCTTTCCATCTATAGTTATCTACGGGCTCTTAGAGGTTTGCTCATTTTGAAATAACTTTGTGCATTGTGCGTTTGAAAATGTTTGGAAAATTCCTTAGTGCGGTGATTTACTTTGCGTTTAACTCTTGTATCAGTCCTCAAGAGTGTTAACAAAGCAAATGTTTTTGAAAATTGTTTTTGAAAAGTAGTATTTGTGTAAGTGCAAAAAGTGTTTTTGAGCAAACTTCTAACAGCTATCTACTTTTATACTGGAAAAGGGTCATTCTTTTCCTCCTATCCTTTAGACATCACTATCCTAGTATTAGTGAGTAGGTAGCCATATCGTTGGATGTTTGAGGGACATCGAAGGGACGTTTACAGTCACGAAGGCAACTTGTGGGGACGCTTTAGCAATTTTCTTTAGGGACTAGATGATTTACCGAAAAGGCAATTGTAGGGTCATCGAGGGACTATGATCTTTTGATTTATGGGTCTTTGCTAAAGCATTCCTACCTCATGACTGTTTTATTTCTTAAAGGCAACCAAAGTAGGGTACCCTAGAGGTGTATATGTGCAAGTGTGTTATGTTCAGTTATTTTTGTCTTTTTGTTAAGTTTACTAATGTTTGATTTCAGTCTTTTCATACATGCCTAGTTACTAGCAGTTAATATTTTGCAGAAATTTAAAGTGCAGGATTTTAAATCTACGCTATTACAATGCTTTGGGGAGGGGGATATTTACATGTCTAAACTTGGGGAAAAGTAAAATAAAGAAAGCGATAAAAAAAGTCCTACTTAGTTTATTACATACTAGTATACAGTTACATTATTATAAAAAATGTGAGAATGAAAATAATGCGCATGAAATGAATACTACGTCTAAAAGAAAACTAAGAAAATGCTGAGTAAAAAATCTTTTTGATTGTTTTTTTATTTAAGAAAGTAAATAACCTAAAAATCTATTTAGAAAATAAAATTAATCAAGAAAAATAGTCTAAATTCTTTTTTAGTTTTTTTTATTATTTAAAGAAAATAATTAAACATAAATTAAGTCCTAAGTTCTAATTTATTTTTAATTAAAGAAAAATAGTTAAAATAGTTATTAATTAATTCACAAAATTAATTTAATTAAAAAAACTAAAACTATATTTTTTGTGATTATATTATTAGATTATACTAATTAAATAAATGAAGAAAGAAAATTAAAATAAAATATATATAAAGTAAAGTGACAAAAACAATGCGAAATGGGCCAGGATAATTAGAAATTGGGGGGGTGCTGAAATTGAATTTTGCTAGGCCCAAGTGAATGTTAAGCCCAGGACACGCTGGATCAGGTGAGATGAGGCCTTGAGGGCGCATGGTGGATCTCAAATTGAAGCATTTAGATCTAGACCCCTTATGATTTGAAGGCTAGATCTGATGGTGTTTGGTACACTACTGGTCATGTAATGCATCGAATCTGCATGAAACAAGTTAGAAAATATAAAAATGGAGCTTACTGAGGCGTTTTGTGATGTTTCAGGGCTTGGTAATGATTGCAAAAGCTTCAGGGAGCCTCCGGGAATGTATTTGGATCTTTTGTTTGGACTGAGGAAGGCTGGAACCTAAAATGCGAATTTTACAACTTTGACATTTTTCACAAAATTTGAAGAGCTTCTCAAAGTTGTATATCATGTGTCTTGAAGCTTGCTAATGTGTCCTTTAAATAGAGAGGAGGGAGGAGACAAGAGAACAAAGGTAATAACAACCATAAACATGTGTTTTTAAAGCCATGAATGATGTTTTGTAACTTTGCCAAAGACATGGAATCTTGTCCTTTTTGAATTTGAATGAATGTGGACATTGCTTGCACAAAATTTTATGGGCCTAGGCTGTCCAAAACTCAAAGCCCATTTCCAATTATTTTATACATTTTATTTTATATTTATTTGAAATAAATTAAAATAAATAAGAATAAAATAGTTAGCAAACGAAAGGCATGGCAAGAATAATTTTAGAGGTCCTCTATAAGATTAGGAAGATGTTTGAAGTCCAATAAATTAAGCCATTGACCTAAAACTTCATATTTTCTCAATGCATAATTCTTGAAAACTCCCAAATTTTCCCAACTTGGGCAAGCCATAACTTGCTCAATGTTTATCTCATGATGATGATCTTGGACTTTTTGGAAAGCCCAATATGTCTAATTCAATCCCTCTTTTGATCAATTTTGTATTTGAAGATTTTATCTTGATGTAAATGGTCTTGACAAAAAGTGCCCTTTGTTGACTTTCTGATAATGACCTGTAATGTATAAGCTTGTATCTTTCAAATTGTGCATTTATTGGACTTGAGGGATGAATAGAAGTTGTAGGTAATTGGATTCTCTTCAAAATGAGCTTTGGTTGAGGAAAATGGATGAAGTATGAGAAAGTTATGCCTGGTCAAAGTTTGGTTGACTTTTCCTATAGAAACCCTGGTTAGCAATTCTTGACTTTTGATGAATTAGGAGCATTTCTTGAGGGATCATGATCAACCATTAATCAAATGATGGACATCACTTCAAAATGTTGATGTTGACCAAAAATATTGAAGTTTGACTGCATATAGACCATAGTTGACTTTTGACCTAGTACAGTTGATTTTCAAGCATTTGAGCAATTGACTGAGCAAACTTGTAGTGCAAGGTATGAAATTTGTCATGGATAATCTTGAAGACATATTAGGACCATGGAAGACATTTGAGACCTTTGGAGCTCACACATCTTGGTTAAAAATGAAACCCTAGTTGGAAGGCCAATGCTTAGGAGGAGAATTTGTCTGATCAATTCTTGGTCAACCTTGAGCAATTGAGGACCTCTAGGAGTATGTCTTGTGTGAAAATAGGAGGGAAATTTTTTGGGTACAACAGCTTCCCTGTTCAATCTTCTTAAACCTGAGGATTTAGATTGGCTTGTCTGCCTTTCGTGATCTGAAGGTGAAAGATGATTGAACACTAGAGTGCCCAGAAATTTGCACTCGCATGAAGTAAAACTGATGTTTGATGACGTCGGGAATGGGCTGACAGATGCCATTTGGAAAAGTTGACTGAGATTCGTTGGAGATGGGCTTAAAGATGCCATCCAGAGTAGATGCTGACTTCATAAGAGGTCTCTTTGTGGGGATTCCTGTTCCTGTTGTATGAGGAGGATTCCACTGGGGGATGTTGATTTCTATTGTTTTCTTGTTTGAGGAAAACTCTGTGGGTAATAGAGTCTAGGAACTTCAGTTGTCCATGGCTCTACTAAGGGGTTATCTCTGGATTGGAGAGATGACATTTTGCTGTTTTCTGGTTGAAATCCAGGCTTCGCAGTAATTTTCTGTGGAGAATGAAATTAACTGCTATCTGGAAATGTATCAGAAGAAACCTGTGTAGGGCTGTTTCAGGATGAGTCCGGGTAAGACTTCATCTAGAAGTGTATGAGAAGGAACCTGGGTAGGGCTGTTTTAGGAGATATACGAGAGGGAGCCTGGGTAGGGCAGCTTCAGGATAAGTCCGGGTAAAACTGCATTTGGAAATTCAAGAGAAGGAACCTGGGTAGGGTTACCTCAAGATGAGTCTGTAAAACTGCATATGGAAAATGTGAGAAGGAACCTGGGTAGGGTTGCCTCAGGATGAATCTGTGTAAAAATGCATATGGAAATTCAAGAGAAGGAACCTGGGTAGGGTTGCCTCAGGATGATTCTTTGTAAAACTACATCTGGAGATTGTGAGAAGGAACCTGAGTAGGGTTGTTTCAGGATGAGTCCGTGTAAAACTGCATCTGGAAATTCAAGAGAAGGAACCTGGGTAGGGTTTCTTCAGGATGAGTCTGTGTAAAACTTCAGAAGGAGGGAGAAGGAACCCATGTAAGATTTCTTCATGAAGAGCCCATATAAAGTTATATTTGGCAATCAGAAGAAACCCGTGTAAGATTGCTTCATGAAGATCCCGTATAAAGCTGTATTTGGAACTCAGAAGAAACCCGTGTAAGATTACTTCATGATGAGCCCGTATAAAGCTGTACTTGGAAGTCAGAAGAAACTTGTGTAAGATTACTTCATGATGAGCCCGTGTAAAGCTGTATTTGGAAGTCAGAAGAAACCCGTGTAAGATTGCTTCATGTTGAGCCCGTGTAAAGCTGTATTTGGAAGTCAGAAGAAACCCGTGTAAAATTTCTTCATGATGAGCCCGTGTAAAGCTGTATTTGGTCGCACAGATAATTACTCTGTGTTGTTTCAGGAGCTAATCCTGGACCTGTTGAAAATTGTTAATGATAAATATTTTTTGATTGATCTTTCCTGAAACGGTAAAGCGTTAGCTATATGCAATGTCATGATGTATGAAAGTGTTAGCTATATGCAATGTCATGATGTATGAAATGCATTATGTAATGGTGTTCTCAAAATAAATGAGATTGTGATGTATGAATTTGTACTGCAGATGCTATGACGTTTGTAGAATGATGTATGAATGCAATATGTGAATGTATCAGTTATTCTATTGCAGCGCTGTTGAATTAGGGAAAATAAATCCATGATTGCAGCTGGCGATGAAGAATGTAGGTCTTCAGATTTTGTTGAAGCTAAACTGTTGGGAGATGATCTTCCATTGTTAGAGAAATAAACTATGTTGGGGACGGAAAGCTTTGTGCACTGCATGATGATTTTGTGAAATCCTATTGGGGAATCCTGAGAAGTTTGACGACTTTACTAGGGAAAACCTGATGTCAGAGCAGTAGTTGGAAATTCCTGTTCTGTCGGGGGTACAAGAACACCTGACATCACTAGGTTGTAAGTTGAGGATATAGCGGCGACTTTTTAGTAAGATGCCCCTGCCTCTGTACCTGCTGGAGAAAGTACCTGCGGAGACTTTGTGGATGGTTTGAGTGTCACCCCAACTCCTAGGGTACTTGGTAAATGCTGATCAGGATGATAAGTCTTCTATTGATAAACAAATGACAAGATGACGGGACATAGTCGTACATTTTTAATCCCTAACTTTTGCCTGGACCTCCCTTTCGGGTTTTCAATCCACCGGGATACCCTTTTTTTCTCAAGCCGCCTTTTCAGGTTTACGACTTGCCGTGTGTACAATTTTTTGTATATATCCCTAATTTTTTCCCGAACTCTTTTGGTTCGCTGGGATGCCCTTAATTTTGCCTAGGCCTATCCACCTAGCGGGTCTTTTTCATGCGTAGTATTTTCTGACTATGTCCACGCTCATAGGATATGGAGATTTGTCACCGTCTATGACAACAAGTGTTGTAGAAATTCTAGAAAATGTTTATGTGGTCGCATGTGCCCTTTCATACATGGGAGCTTGTGTGGGGCTGCTTCAGTATGAATCTGGTGCACCTGATGTTTGATCAAGTTTTTGATAGTCTTGAATTTCCTAGGTATCTTTTCTAAGAACTGTCATGGAAGGATTCGAAGACATGATATTGACACCATCTAATACTACTGGCACAGACAAGCAATTTGGTGGTACCAAAGATTCAAGTTTCGGTGATTTTCTGCTGGAATCCCTGATCAATGTAACAGCCCCCGAGTGATTCAGATGGAGATCTACCCCTGGCTATTCAGCATTATTGGAGAGATTCTTTGCATATTGGCTTGACTTCCCCATATTAATTAGAGACCGTGTCATGCCCCTTGATTATGAAAGGCTTGTTATTGGGAATATTTTTTCCGTCTGAGGTGATTTTGTCCATTGAGGGGGTCTTCGTTCACTGAATATTCGTTGTGTGAATTTCTCTGCCATTTAAACAATTAAACATATGCAAACAATGTCATTTAAAGAATGCAAAGCTTATGTCTGTCTTGAAATTTTTTGAAAATGCGTTTTTTATAGTAAAACAAAATTTGCAAGAATGTGATATCAACTCATGATTTATAGAAAACCTTATAGGAGTCAGGAAACTTTGTAACAGTATGCTCTCGAACTAACCCATGCTTCAGCTAGGACTTTTAAGGGTTGTAACGTGGCCTGGTTCCCGGTTTAATAAATAAAGGATAAAGGCTCAAAATTTATTTGTACCCACCCATTCTTCGTGATGTTCTTCAGTCCTATGCTCAGTTAATTGTGCATTTTGAATCCCAGTTGAGTTTTAGAATGTTGGCCCTGATATTCTGGTGATGGTTCAGAAATTGAACGTTTGTTTGAGAAGGCAGACATTTTTATAACCTTTTCTTTTTTGTTGAGGATTTATAGGACCTCTTCTTTTTTTATTTTGTTATCCCTACTTTTTCCTGAACTGTTTCTTTTGTGATTACAGCCAGCGGGATGCCCCCGTTTTTTTCTTAAGTCTCCTTCATAGGTTTCGACTTAATGAGCTTTTACTTTGAGAGATAATGACTGTCTGTTCTTAATGATTATGTGGAACCATCACCATATTTTGGAGAGCATGTTCTACACTATTTCTTGTGTATGAAGGGAAAGCTTGCGACAGAATGCACATCTGAATTAACTGAGAAAACTACCCTGCCTCAGGTTATGACTAAGGGTTTTAATTTGTGTGAAAAGAAAACTCCTACTTCTTAGGCTCAAAGGGGTTGACTAGGGATTATCTTACTTATAACTCCACTACTTAGGATTTGAAACAACTCATGTACATCGTCAGCGGGGTCTATTCAAAAGCATACTGTAGAGATTATGGTATCGTTCTTGTCATCCTCCCTCTAAAGGCTTAGAGCTTTTAATCAAGAGTTGAATATCACAAAAAAGAAGTAAGAAAGCATTTTAAGCATAATGAAAACAAATTAATTCAAGACAAACATGTGCAATGCATTAATGAAATAACAAACTTTGACATGACAATAATTGTTTGAACAAACAAAGAAAATATAACTTGAGAATTCAAATGAACAAAAATGCTCTCAATCCTGGCCATGATTTGGCATGGGAGCAGTGATCATATTGGGAGTCTCGGGAGGGTCGAACACAATCTCCTTGGCTTCAATCATATTTTGAATCTTGTATTTCAGTGCCCAACAATCGTTAGTATCGTGCCTAGGACTTCCAGAATGATAGGCACACCATGCATCAGGATTGTAGTTAGGATAAGAAATCTTAGGGTTTGGATGAGGTCCTATCAACGTAATCAAATTCATCCTCAACATATGTTGTAATGCTTGAGATATCGGTATGTTGATCTTGGTAAACTGTCTCTTAGGCTCATCTTGCCTTCACTGATTACCCCGTTGTTGTGGTTGTTGCATGCGTGTCGAATTAGAGACCAACACTGCCCCTACAGATTGGTGGTAGTCTGCCTGATTATGAACCTTCTGGCCATACACAACATTGGCTTCCCTCTTACCAGCAAATGGCTTCTTCTCAGCATTAAAAGATGCATCCATTGGGATCTTCCCACTCTTGATACCACTTTCGATCCTTTCTCCAGTCAGAACCATCTCTGTGAACCTGTATGAGGAACTCCCAATCAGCAGATTAAAGAATGGGCCTGTCAGAGTACCCATAAACATGTATACCATTTCCCGATCATTCAAAGGAGGTTGTACCCTGCCGGCTAGATCCCTCCATTTCTGCGCATATTCCTTAAACCCTTCTCTTGAGCTCATGGATATATTCTACAGTTGCACTCGAGTTGGTGCCAGGTCAGCATTGTATTGGTACTGCTTGTAGAAAGCAGTAGCTAAGTCTTTCCAAGTATGGATGTCAGTTCCTTCTAGCTGATAGAACCAATTCAGTTGAGTGCTAGCCAAACTTTCTTGGAAGAAATGGACCCATAGCTTTCGGTCAGCAGTGTGAGGCTTGATCTTTCTGACATATGACCTCAAGTGAAGCTTGGGACAGGAAACACCCTCATATTTTTCAAATATAGGGACCTTGAATTTAGGTGGGATGACCACCCTTGGAACCAAACTTAATTCTTAAAAATCCAAACCGGGTACCCTTTGGATCTCCATGGCATTGAGTCGATCCTCCAATCGTTTGTATTTATCATCAGTAGGAGGATATTGCTCCTCAAAATAGTCAGGTTTATCTTCTTCAGACGCTGGATTATTGTCTCCTTCCTCTGATTCCTCATCATCTTCCTCTTGATTATCCCCTCCCTTTGATAGGGTTGTAAAATCTAGAGCTCGGTTAGCTGGTCTTCTTCTTCCTATACTCAAAGCACAAACTGGTTTCTTTGTCTTTTTCTTATGGTCTTTGAGAACAAGAGCCTTCAGATATTCTTGTCCCTTAGCCAGATTCAGGAACATTTCTTAGAATTGAGCATTATGTGCCTGAAGTTCCTTAATTGTTTGTTCAAGAGCCATTTCTTTTTGCTGAAATAAACAACGAAAAGATAAGAAACCTGTCTGGGGAATACCTGCTATGCAATAACATGTATGATATGCAAATGTATTCAAGGATCTCACGGGTTAAACAAGAAAACGTCAGAATTTGAATTTTTCAGCTTTGATTGAAGAACTTGGCATTGTTGAAAGTCCTTCTACGAGAGTCAAGCTCACCATATCGAGTGGGTCATAGCCCCTGACCAAAGCTGTTGTGTTCTGGTCTTTTGAAGGCATTTGGTTAGAGGAAAATAAATCCCCTTGCCCCTTATTTAGACATCCGGTTCATCATAACTTGCATCACAGACCCTTGAGATCCTTGCTATGGTATAATGTTTATGATGTGTATGCTATGCGTTAAGCAAAAAATGTAAGGTGATGAAGACAAGTGAGTCTAAGAAGTCCAGGTTACTGGATAATGACTGCGAACAAATCCTACAAGGAAATCAAATTGTTAGATAATAAAACCCTGCAATTAGTTCAAGTTGAAAGCAAACAAGTCACACAAGCAGCCTTAGGTTTAGGCTTGCATGGAGTTTGTAGGTAAGTACCCTCTTTAAGTTTAGTTGGCTCAACCTGTCTTAGTAATAGTAACCGGGTTCTAAGGGATCTCAATATCACTGATTTTTCCCACAAGTTTTGTTCCGATCGGCAACTGACTTTCCACCAAACAAAATCGGGAGACAAATCTCAATGAGTGTAGCATCGAGTATCAACCAATCTTCGGTCAAAACCAAAGCCGTCCATCTCACTACTTTCTAATGTCTTAGGATGAGTCAATTAAAGGTTCTAAAGGTCACTTAGCGCTTAATGACACTAAGGAAGCCTAATGGTATCCTTGACTGACTCAAGGAACATTAGTACAAACCAAAGTATCACACTAACGTAGCTATCATTTTGTCAATATCGGTCTATGCCGTACAACTTCCATGATTTATTGCTACTTACCTAATAAGGTTCCCCAGATCCGGGTGTAGGATCTATAGTAACAACCCAAACAAGCACTCAAAATTAAAGCATACAAAGCAAATGAAAGTAATTTTAAAGATGAACTAAGCTCTAAGGTAACCCCACTTTTTATTTTTCCCCAGCAGAGTCGCCAGTTCTGTGATACGGTGGCAGAACCGACTGTTATACTATATTGGTTTTGCGTTTTGTGTTTGCAAATATTGCGGTAAGAAAGAGTCGCCACCAACTTTTCTTTTATCCAAATTAAGGAAAGGGTGAAAGAACAGAAAAAGACCTTTTCGAGATTTTCTGAGTAAGGGGGTAGATTATGGAAAGGGAAGGTGTTAGCACCCTTTCCATCTGTAGTTATCTACGGGCTCTTAGAGGTTTGCTCATTTTGAAATACCTTTGTGCTTTGTGTATTTGAAAATGTTTGGAAAATAACTTAGTGCGGCAATTTGCTTTGCGTTTAACTCTTGTATCAGTCCTCAAGAGTGTTAACAAAGTAAATGTTTTTGAAAATTGTTTTTGAAAAGTAGTATTTGTGTAAGTGCAAAAAGTGTTTTTGAGCAAACTTCTAACAGCTATCTACTTTTATACTCGAAAAGGGTCGTTCTTTTCCTCCTATCCTTTAGATAGCGCTATCCTACTATTAGTGAGTAGGTAGCCCTATCGTTGGATTTTTTAGGGACATCGAAGGGACGTTTACAATCACGAAGGCAACTTATGGAGGCGCTTTAGCATTTTTCTTTAGGGACTAGATCATTTACCGAAAAGGCAAATGTAGGGTCATCGAGGGACTATGATCTTTTGATTTATGGGTCTTTGCTAAAGCATTCCTGCCTCATGACAGTTTTATTTCTTAAAGGAAACCAAAGCGGGGTACCCTAGAGGTGTATATGTGCAAGTGTATTATGTTCAGTTATTTTTGTCTTTTTGTTAAGTTTTCTAATGTTTGATTTCAGTCTTTTCATACATGCCTAGTTACTAGCAGTTAATATTTTGCAGAAATTTAAAGTTCAGGATTTTAAATCTACGCTATTACAATGCTTTGGGGAGGGGGATATTTACATGTCTAAATTTGGGGAAAAGTAAAATAAAGAAAGTGATCAAAAAGTCCTACTTAGTCTATTACATACCAGTATATAGTTACATTATTATAAAAAATGTGAGACTGAAAATAATGCGCGTGAAATGAATACTACGTCTAAAAGAAAACTAAGAAAATGCTGAGTAAAAAATCTTTTTGATTGTTTTTTGATTTAAGAAAGTAAATAACCTAAAAATCTATTTAGAAAATAAAATTAATCAAGAAAAATAGTCTAAATTCATTTTTAGTTTTTTTATTATTTAAAGAAAATAATTAAACATAAATTAAGTCCTAAGTTCTAATTTATTTTTAATTCAAGAAAAATAGTTAAAACAGTTTAATTAATTCACAAAATTATTTTAATTAAAAAAACTAAAACTATATTTTTTGTGATTTTATTATTACATTATACTAATTAAATAAATGAAGAAAACAAATTAAAATTAAAAAAATATAAAATAAAGTGACAAAAATAATGCGAAATGGGCCAGGATAATTAGAAATTTTACTCAGTCCAGCAATATTTCCAATGTCAAAAGCCTCTTCATCGGAACTTTCTTCAACTGATTCAATCTGCTTAACACCGTGGTAGAAGATCTCTCCTCCATAATTCCACGGTATTGATTTGTTGGACTTGTATGGGATAGGCCCCGACATAGTTATCTTCAGAGGTACAATCTTTGGATCGGATGTAATCTTAACAGGTCTTTTGGAGACCTTGGAAAGATTGGCGGAAATGGTAATTATAGCAACATCTTTGACAGGAGACAGTATAACAGGAGTTTTCTCAAAGAGGATTTCTTGATTATCCATTAGGCGTTGGATGCCTAACTTCAACAGCAGACAGTCAGATTGTAAGGACGAACAAAGGTGACAATCTTTTTCACAGCCTGGGAAAATCTCGGCTTTCAACAGATTCATCTTGATTATTGGTAACGGAGTCATCAAATCATCAACAGTAGCAGCATACAAATCTTCTACAACAGCATGGACATTGTGACCATGTTTTGGCATTGGAGCAGAGATCACATTAGGTTTTTCAGGGGCGTCGAATTCCACCTCTTCGGCATCTATTAAGTCCTGGATCTTATTTTTGAGGGCCCAACAATTGTTGGTGTCATTCCCCAGGCTATCTGAGTGATAAGCACACTACGCATTTGAATGGTAGTAGGGAGAAGATGTATTTGGATTCTTTGGCACCTCTTTCAAACTTGCAAGGTTTAACTTCAACATATGAGGGAGAACCTGGGCAGGTGTCATATTGATCCGGGTGAATTGTCATGCAGGCCTTTCCACCCTTGCTTGGTTGGTTCTGGGTTGACTATTTCGAGGTTGATCAACTGCAGACTTCTGAATCATTACAGCCCCCACCGTTGACCGGCACTCAACTCTTCCTTGACTTCTCTTGGAGTAAACTGCTGAGACTTCTTTCTTGGCTGGAAAGGTCTTCTTGATAGCAGCGGAAGCAGATGCATCCTTTTGAATTTTACCGCTCTTGATTCCAGCTTCAACTCTTTCACCAGTCAGAATTAACTCGGTGAACCCCGCAGACAAACTCCCGATCAAGTGATTAAAGAATGGACCTGACAGGGTCCCCAAAAACATATCCACAAGCTCTCTCTCAGACAATGGTGGCTGCACCCTTCCAGCCAAGTCCCTCCATTTCTGGGCATACTCCTTAAAGCCTTCATTAGAGACTATACCCATACTCTGTAATTGATTACGAGTAGGTGCTAAGTCCGCATTATATTGATATTGTCTGTAGAAGGAAGTCGCCAAATCCTCCCAATTGTTCACATCAGATCTCTCAAGCTGATAGAACCAATCTAATTGTGTACCCGACAAACTATCTTGAAAAAAGTGGACCCACAGATCCTTATCAGAAGAAAGAGGTTGGATCTTTCTGACGTAAGACTGAAGGTGCATCTTTGGACAAGATAAACCATCGTATTTAGAAAATGTAGGCACCTTGAATTTAGGGGGAATCACAATCCCAACAACCAACCCTAGCTCTTCGAAGTCTAGCCCAGGAACTCTTTGTACCTCCATGGCAGCCACACGCTCTTCAAGATTCTTGTATTTGTCGCCTGCAGGAGGGTACTGCTGCTCAGAGTAGTCTTTATCCTCTTCTTCCTCTTCTTCTTCTTCAGACTCGGAGGGCACTACAGCTCCCTTTCCTTTTCCTACCCCTTCATCAGATGTTGAGGGGAAATCCAGGACCCTTCTAGCTTGGTTCTCAAATATTCTTCCCATGGTGGCCACACCAACTCTTTTATTTTTCTTTTTCTCCTTTTCCTTCTCTAACAGTGCTTTAAGATCCTCCTGACCCTTTGCCAAGGTCATGAGTAGTTGTTGGAACTGTGAATTCTGCGCTTGTAGGTCTTTGACCGTCTGCTCTATATCCATCTTGCTAAAATAAACAACAGAGAGATAAGGAAACCTGGTGTGAAGACTTGTTTATGCATATGATGAATGATATGTATTCATGTAATGCATTCAAGGATTCAGAAATTCAAATTTATTGCAAACAAAAAGAACGCACGTCATATTAATAAGATAGAATTGTTAGTACATAAATTCCCCATGGGAAAAATAATACAAAATTCTAAGGTAAAAAGACGTTGCGCATCCTCTTTGGCGCAATGTAGGTGTTGAGGGTCTGCTCCTCGTGGAGTCGACGAGTAAGTTCTAAAATCTTCTTCTCACTGGCGTAGAATTGGGCTTCAAAAGTATTGCGTTCTCCCTTGAGTTGTATCTAACTCCTTTGCAAATCTTCAAGTGATGTTGGCATGTCAGGATGTAGGAGGGTGTATGGAACCTCTCCTTCCATAACAGGCTCTTTGATCATGGGGAGAATGTAGGGGTAAGGCATCATAAGACTCTGGGCGCGGGTTCGTACCCACTTGAGGTAAGGCTCAAGGGGGATGGAATCCTTGTGTCCCAGTGTCTTACTGTCCACCTTGTTGGGCATCCTCCAAGCTCGGATAAACCTTTGTCGAAGTCCTTGAGCGTCATTGTCGAAGTCAAAAACCAAGT
Organism: Vicia faba; assembly: GCA_948472305.1. NCBI lineage: Eukaryota > Viridiplantae > Streptophyta > Magnoliopsida > Fabales > Fabaceae > Vicia > Vicia faba. The sequence continues at coordinate 86,377,682 of OX451738.1, read as the reverse complement.
CTGGAATCAGCATGTCATGAGTGCCATCCCTTCGGGCATACCCAAATTGTCTCAGAGCCAAGCAGGGATTATAGGTGATGCCTCCCCTAATTCCAAGTAGTGGGACATTAGCGAATTCCCCATAACGATCAATGATGATGACATTTTCTATGGACCGAGAACACCAATGAACATCAGAATGTGTAAGAGTCATCAACCGTTGTGACCACCTCAAGCCTTGCTCATTCTTCAAGACTGACTGGGAAAGGTGAGAAATAAACCACCTTGCTATAAGAGGAGTACAGCACATGAGAACACCTCTTTTCCTCATTATTCGTGTGTGAAATGAGTGGAGGATATCCCCATGAAATGTAGGCACGTGATTCTGAGATATGAAAATCTTGACAGCATTCACATCTATAAGTTGGTCAGGGTTTGGGAACAAGACCAATCCATAGATGAGAAGTGCTACAATCTCCTCAAAAGCTTACAGATCTAGAGAATTCCAGCAGTCTTGTGCCTTCTCAAACAGAAATTTTGCCAAGAAACCCTTGACACCACTTCTGGTTTCCCAATGACCTTTGATGTCAGATGGTTGCAAGTGTAAGGCTTGAGCAACATCTTCAGGCTTTGGCTCTCTTTCCGTACCGCTGTAGGGTAGTTGATGGAGAATAGGAATCCTCAGGAGTTGAGAAAATTCCTCCAAAGTAGGCACTAACTGGTAATCAGGAAATGTGAAGCAGTGGTGTAGGGGGTCAAAGAACTGGAAGAGAACTTTTACCATGTCTTCCTCTATGTTGGAGTTGACCAAGTTGAGAAGTCTACCATGTCTTTCAGTGAAGGGAGAATTCTCTGGAATCTTGGAAGCAAGCTCCTTGAGCTGAGGAGGGATTCTTACAAGGTTGATCTGGATTGTTTTCCTGCGAAGTGATTCCATAACCTACAAAACAGGAACAAAGATGAAGATCCAAACCCCTGAAATGGTTAGTGGATGCATATGATGCTTCATGATGTTTAAGATGTATGCACAAGTATATGTACAAACAAATCACACAAGATCCTAGTTTCAGGCTTGCATGGGGTTTCATGGGTAAGTACCCTCTTGAAGTTAGTTGGCTCAACCTGTCCTATAAATAGTAACCGGGTTCTAAGGAGCTCAATATCATTGGATTATTTTATGTGTTCATTGTTTCAGTTTAGCCACTTTACTGGCGACCGAAATATTCCAAGAAAATAACCCTCAATGAGTGTAGTATCGAGTATCTACCAACTTCGGACTGCACCAAAGTCGGTCATCTCACTACCCTAATAAGGCCAAGATGGTCAAGTAAAGTTTCTAAAAGTCCATTAGTGCTTCATGACATCACTCAGCGGCCCTGTATTCTCTTTGATTGACTCAAAGGCTACCGGTACCCACAAATATGTCCCAAATATTCCCAACTTGGTATATCCATAACTTGCTCAATTTATATCTCATGGTTATGATCTTAGACTTTTTGGAAAGCCCAAGATGTCTACTTCAATTCCTCTTTTGATAAATTTTGCATTTGAAGATTTATCTTGATGTAAACGGTCTTGACAAAAAAATGTCTTTTGTTGACTTTCTAAAAATGACCTGTAATGTATAAGCTTGTATCTTTCAAATGGTTCATTTATTGGAATTGAGGGCTGAAGAGAAGCTCTAGGGAATTGGATTATCTTCAAAATGAGCTTTGGTTGGGAAAAATGGATGAATTATGAGAAAGTTATGTCTGGTCAAAGTTTGGTTGACTTTTCCTATAGAAACCCTAATTATCAATTCTTGACTTCTGATGAATTAGGAGCATTTCTTGAGGGATCATGATCAACCCTTGATAAAATGATGGATATCACTTCGAAATGTTGATGTTGACCAAAAATCTTGAAGTTTGACTATATATAGACCATAGTTTACTTTTAACCTAGTATAGTTGATTTTCAAGCATTTGAGCAATTGACTGAGCAATCTTGTAGTGCAAGGTATGAAATTTGTCATGGATAATATTGAAGACATATTAGTAGCATGGAAGACATTTGAGACCTTTGGAGCTCATACATCTTGGTGAAAAATGAAACCTTAGTTGGAAGGCTAGTGCTTAGGAGGAGAAGTTGTTTGATCAATTCTTGGTCAACCTTGAGCAATTAAGGACATCTAGGAGTATGTCTTGTGTGAAAATGGGAGGGAAAATTTTGGGGTACAACACTATGCTATTACAATACTTTAGGGGATGGGGGATACAAATTTACAAATGGGGATGACAAGTAAAAATAAACCCTAATTATTATTACAAGGCTTTGACAATCACATAAATTGTAGCGCGAAATTAAATGTAGAAAAATGTAAAGATGAAGAAAATAGATTGCCTTTTTAAGGTTTGTTGATAGAAAAGGTTTTGTAGTTTACTTAATTGAAGAAAAGAAACCTAGGTCTAAGTTAACTTTAAAAAGATAACTATTTGTTTTAGAAAAATATTTTTGATGTTTCATTTAGAAAAAGGTTTTATGGTGTTAGGTCATCTCCTAACAATGTAAAATGTCCAAGGTATCCATAACGATTCAAAATTGAAGCAAAACAAATCTCAAAAAGTTGGGTTTTTAGGGTCTAGTCTGACACGGGCCATGTCAGCAGACACATGCACCCTTGTCAAAACCTGTTCAAGCTTTTCTACACATTTTGTGTTCTAGACAAATTGACACGGGTCGTGTCGTATGACACGGGAACCCATGTTAACCCCTGCGTTACCCTTTTACTCGTTTTCAATCCCAACTATGTTGACACGGGCCATGTCGTATGACACGGGCACCCGTGTCAGCCCCTTTCCTGCATTTTTGCTACATTTTCTTCCTGACATTGCCCATGTCCAGTGACACGGCCGCCTGTGTTAGGGCCCCTTAAGCATTCTTTTGAAATTTCTGAATGTTTGCACTCTTATGCTTCGATTTGTCCTGTCTTGTTCTTTTGAAAATGAAAGCAAATGGTGTATGGATAAGGATATCACAGTTTGAGAGAACTTACCTCTTGAAGTGAAAACTTTAGAACACGTGTGGATGTTTCCAGGTGAAAAGTGGCGATTGATTGAGCTTCTTTGGACCTTCCTGAAGTTGTTCCAATCCTTACTATGTGCTGAAAGTTGCTGAATAACTCCAACCAAGTCAAGTTGCAAGGTATTGTTTTTGAGTTTGAAAGATGGTGATAGTCATGTTACAGAAGTTGTTCTTGTGTTTACACAACTTCTATATGATGTATGTTAAGTATTTTGATGGTTTGTTTGGGAAAAACTTGTAAGGTGTGAGAGATTCAAAGATTTGGACTTCAAAGCTCAAAGATGGAGGTTTTGTGAACAGTTCTGCTTTTTTAAGAGTAAATGGATTTTGAGTGTTGTTTTTCTCTCCTTTTTCTGACTCTTTCTTCCCCCTTGTCTTGCAAATTCTCCCTCTATTTATAGGCAAGAGATGATCAAGTTTACAATTTATAGAGTTATGGTTTGGTTGGGTTGTATGTGAGAGTTCATGACTTTTCATAGTTCCAATGTGGGCATGGGCTGATTTTAGGAGTGCTTTGCAGGTTTTAGATGGTTGCTTATTGCTTTGACATTGTGTATGTGCAGAAGAAACCATTGTGAGGCTCAAGGAGTTGACATTGTGATTAAAGCATGCTTTTCAAGAATGGTAATGGTGCCTTTGTGCCATAAATGGAAAGATCTCTTGGAAAATGGCTCAAACACTTGGGTAATGGCTCAAAACTATGTGTAATATTCTGATTATGGATAGATTTGAAGGTTTAGAGGCCTGAAAAATGGGATTATATAGCATGGCATAAGGATTGGATTATGTGTTCTTCACCAAAACGACTTGTAATTCAAGAATGGATGCCTAACTTCATGCCTTTTAATCTCCTAGCTCAAGTATGATAAATTCATGCTCTTGGATGATTTGGAAAGCTTAACGCATTGTCTACAACTTTCATGTTGACCACTTTTCCTAAATCATATTGGAACTTGATGAAAATTAGCCTAAAAGTTGAGATAAAAACTGACCAAAACTTGTTGAAAATTTCTAAGTGTTAGATAAAAATGTCATGACTTCATGGGCTTATATCTTCAAATCTAAGCATTTTTTGGACATCAACCCTCTAAAACAAAGTTGTAGAATTCATCAAGATCTACAACTTTCATGTTGAAAGTTTTCTTTGAATCATCTTGCATCTTAGTGAAAAAATGTCATTAAGTAATGAAATTATCAAGTGTAAAACACTTAGAAAAATTTTTAAGTCTTGAAAAGTTTGACTTTTTTAGTGACTTTTTTACATTCTTATTTCTTGAAGATCAAGCTTAATATTTTTGAATGTCTTGATGATTATTAATCTTTGAAACTTAATGTTAACCAAAAAGTCAAAGTTTGACTTTTGGTGTATCAGTTGACTTTTTCACCAGTTGACCAAATTTCAATTATCAACTGTTTGATTTTGAGGAATGAATTGAGTCATGCAATTAGGTAAAAATTATGTGTTTGAATACTTGAGATTATGTTTCAAACCATTAGATTACGTATTAGTTCAAAAGTCCATGATCAGTCAACTTCAGTCAAAACCCTAATTTATGGTCACAGCGCTTAGGAGGTGGGCTTGTCTGATCAAACCCTTGAGGACCCTTGAGGAAAGAGAGGGAAAATTTTGGGGGTACAACATGGATAATAGCCAATTAATCCTGATGGAGGGACGTCAACTAATTCTCCACTTATTAAGGAAAAGAGTTTGTAATTTGAACCACACCAAAGACTATGAATGGAAGAAGGACAAGCTTCGGGAATGGACCCACTCATCCTTTTCCATTGCTTAAGGCTCGTGGAAGTGTGATTCTCATCATTAGTTATTAAATGTTTTGAGAAGTTTAAGAAGAAAATAATTTTTAGTTTTAGAATGAATGCAACATAGAAAGACTAATTATTGTACCCCAAAATTTTCCCTCCCATTTTTTCTCAAGACATGCTCATTGAGGTCCTCAATTACTCAAGGTTGACCAAAGAATTGATCAGAAAAATTCTCCTCATAAGCAATGAACCTCTAATTAGGGTTTCACTTTTTACCAAGATGTTTGGGTTGCAAAGGCTCCAAGTTATTTCTATGGTCCCTAATATGTCCTAGGGAATGTCCATGCCAAATTCCATGCCTTACACTACAAGTTTGCTCAGTCAATTGCTCAAATGTTTGAAAGTTAACTGTATTAGGTCAAAAGTCAATTGTGGCCAATAAACAGTCAAACTTTAAGATTTTTGGTCAACATCAACATTTTGAAGTGATATCCATCATTTGATCAAGGGTTGATCGTAATTCCTCAATGAATTCTCTTAATTTATCAAAAGTCAAGAATTGCTAAATTAGGGTTTCTATAGGAGAAGTCAACTGAACTTTGACAAGGCATAACTTTCACATACAACTTATATTTTATCCTCAAGTTCAAGAAATGCACCATTTGAAAGATACAAGCTCACACATTACAGGTCCTTTTCAGAAAGTCAACAAAATACACTTTTTTCCAAGACCATTTACATTAAGATAAATTCTTCAAGTGAAAAATTGATCAAAAGGGATTGGAAGTAGACATCTTGAGCTTTCCAAAAAGTCAAATATCATCATCATTGAATAAAATTTGAGCAAGTTATGGTTTGCCCAAGTTGGGAAATTTTAGGAAATTTCAAGAATTGTGCATTGGGAAAACTTGAACTTTTAGGTCAATGGCCTAACTTCTTGGACTTAAAACATCTTCCTAACCTTATAAGAGACCTCTAAAATCATTTCTACATTGCCTTTCCATTTCTACCTATTTTATTCATATTTATTTTGTTTTATTCAAATAAAAACTAAATAAAATTGCATAAAATAGTAAATATTGGTTTTGGCAATATGGACTGATGGTTTGAATTATTTTTGGGCCCAAAAGTTTGTGCAAAGGAGGCCAGGTGCATTGCACCTAAAAATGGACAAGAATTTGCATTTTTGGAACTTTTTTAATGTGTTTGAGTTTGGTTTGAAAGAGGGCCATTACGGATGGATTCTTACCATCTCTACTAGCCCTCTTCTTCCTCTATAAATACAAGACCATGGCATGAGGAAAAAGGGGACGAAAATACATTGCCTTACCAAAGCTCCACAAAATTGCATTAAATCATAAAAGTTGTGAAATTTGAAACTGAATTTTTCAGCCATCATCCATCCATACCAACTTCTATGTCGTATTGTTGATATTCCTAGGAACTTATTCCACTCATTCTCAAGAATTGCAACATCCTAGATCACCGGATCCACGCATTACCGGTTGGTAAGGTTTCTTGAAATTGAAATTGCATATTCACGCCATGTAAATTCCTATTGCATCCATATTTGTGTTATTAACAATTATTGTGAATTTTTTAACGTGTTTCATGTGACAATCAGTGCTAAAATAATAGGACGCCATTCTTAGGGCACTCCTTTGCCAGGTCCTGGGTTCGACCCAGGCAGGAAACAATTTTTATTTTTTCTAACCTTTGTTTTGTAGATCCCACAAGCGCCTGAGCCCTCTTGCCATTGGACCTGGGGTTTCTGTTTATTCTCACCCCCTAACTATTTTTGTAGTACCTGGACCCTCTTGCTGATAGGCCTGATACTTCTTTGAAGCGCACCCCCATTTCATTTTGTTTGCAGACCCATTTCAATTTTCTTTATTTTTTTTTAATTAACATTTCTTTTTTAATCAATTTTATTTTATTACAACATTAAAATAAAATAAAAATCATAAAAATATTAGGTTAGTCTTTTTTTAATTAAATTAACTTGGTAAATTAATTAAATAATAACTTTAACTTTTTATTTAATTTAAAAATAAATAGACCTAGGATTTAATTCATTTAATTTCTTTTATTCATAACAAAAATACAAAAAACTTATAATTAATTTCTTTTTAATTTCAATTTTCTTTAATAATTAACATTTTTTTCTTTAGATCTAGATTATTTAATTAATTATCAATTAAACATTTTCTTACATAAAATAAAAACAAACAAAAAGATTTTCCTTTTTAGGATTTAGACGTCTTTTCTATTTCGCGCGTGTTTGATATTTCTACTTTATTTTTATATTAATGTACTTGCTTATGGGATGTAATAGAATTAAACTAGGACTTTACATTTACTGCTTTTATTTCCCCCATTTTTGGACTTGTTATAATCCCCATCCCCGAAGCCTTGTAATAGTTTAGGATTTACACTTTCGCATTTTAAATTCCCACACACTATTAACTGTCTAGATGCGTGACTAATAGGATGTATGGAAAGAATAAAACAAAATACTAGCAAACCTAACGCAAGACAAATAACTGAATACAAACACAATTGCACATATACACCTCTAGGGTATCCCACTTTGGTTGCCTTTGGAAACACAGTCACATCTCTCGAAATGTGAGAAATTTTAGTGGCTACCCTCCAGTTTAGAGATCATAAGTCTCTTGATGACCCTCTCAATGTTGTCTCGGTATAATCTTAAAAACCCTAGGATAGTTACTAAAATTTCTTTCCCAGTTGCCTTTGTGACTGTATAAACGTTCCTTCGAATGTCCCTCAAACATCCAACGACTAGGGCTACCTACTCACAAATAGTAGGATAGCACTGTCTAAAGGAAAAGAGGAAAAGAATAACCTTTCGAGTAAAGTAGATAGTTGTTAGATACTTGCTCAAACAATTTTTACACTTACACAAAACTTCTTTCAAAAACATTTTCAAACACTTTATATACGTTTGTGATGCGGTGGGAGAACTGACTTGAGGTTTTGCGTTTGTGTTCGCAAATGTTTCGGTTTAGCAAGAGTCTCCACCGACTTTTTATTTTATCCAAAGGAAAGGTCAAAAAGCACAGGAAAGACCTTTAAGATGTATTCTTGGGTTCGGGGGGTAGATTATGAAAAGGGAAGGTGCTAGCACCCTTTTCATCCATGGTTTTCCATGGGCTCTTAGTTACTTTATTAGATCACTTACTTTTGCTTTTCAATTGTTTGAAATGGTGCTTTGTGTGTGTGGTTTTGAAAGAGGCCATAGTTTTGGCAACCTTTGTAATGATTCTTGTTTGAATGTATACAAAGGTGTTTGTCTTTTGAAAAGATGTTTCAATGTTTGAAAGTTTGTTTTGGGGAATGTTTTGAAATTGTGTTGTGATGTGTTTTTGAAAATAGCAAGGATGTTTGCAAGTTTGATCAAGTAACTAGGAGCATCTACCCTATCTACTCAAAGATCTTTCCTACACATTTTTAACCCTTTTACATTGTTGTTTTACCATTGTATTTGGTAAACAACCTTGTATTTGGATGTTAAACGGGACAGGCGCGGGTCATCGTATTGACCATGATAGCAATTGTGCTAAGTATCTTAGCAAGTTTTTGTTTGAGGGACTAGATCATTTTGTATAGACAACCAAGATAGCGTCATCGAGGGACTATGATCTTTTTGTTTTGATTTTGTCTTGCCAAGATGCTCAACATGCATACCATGGCCATTTTTAAGGCAACAAGTGGGTGAAACCCTAGGGGTGCATGTGTGCATTGTGTTGTCAATTTACATGCTTTTATGTTTTATATTAGGTCTAACTATTTGTTTTGATTTTGAATATTGCATACAAACCCTAATCTCTATCATGGCATATTTGAAAGCAATAAAAGCGTAAAAGTAATCTAAGCTATTACAACATTGATATGGGGAGGGGGATACAATTTTGAATAGGGGATTATTTGCAAGAAATTAAAACCCTAAGATTATCACAACCAAATTGAATTCTTTGTTCAAATAATAAATAAGAAAATATTTAAATGGACAATTAGATAAATATGCAATATATTATAAATATGCAAAAAATGTTTTTTTGTATTATTTTTATGTATGTAAGAATAAAATATTTAATGTATCAAAAATAAGAAAAATATTATTTTTATTAAGGGTCGAAACCCTAATTTGTTTTAAGAAAGTATATATATATATATATTATGTATTATTTATTTATGTACCATAAAATAAAAATATATACAAATGTCAAAAATAAAAATATGTCAGAAAAATATTGTTTAAGTATATAAATAATAAAAATAAAAATATAATATTTTTTTGTAGTATTTACAAGTTCTTTTTATTAAGAAAATAAATGTATATATTATTTAATAATTGTTTCTATGTCTAAAAAAAATACTAAAAAAAAATAAAATAAAATGTGAAAATTAAATAAAATATTTTTGGTAATTTTTAAAGTTTAGAAAAATAAAATAAAGTCAAAAATTAAAAAAGAAATGAAAAATATACAAAAATAGATTAAATGGGCCAAGGGGTGTAAGAAGCAAATCAGGGGTGCAAAAAGTGAGAAATAGCCAGGCTCAGCCCAGCTGGCCTTCATCTTTAACCTCTGCTCAGAAAAAACGCCTGCCTCCTGTACAAATGGCTAACTCCTGCATACGTGCTCTAAAGCAAAAACTCATAACACAAAAGTTATAGCATTTTCCAACATGATTCCAACCATGTAAAGAACTTAATCTAACTCTCAAAGACCAGAGAGAATTTCTCTGGCCCTAATTTCTAACCTAATTTTTTCAGAAAGTTCATCAATCAAATTCTCTCAACACAGTTAACTTAAATGAAATCTATGCATATGTACAGCTTAAAGGCAATGAGTACTACATTTTTTTATTCATAAACCTAAGCCTAATGATTCCTAAATAGAGAGATAGAAAGTTGGAAAATACCTGCTTCAGTTGAACTCGAGTATGGAAATGTGGAGGTTTTCAATGAGGCCTGAGATGCTTGGGAGCTTGCTTGAACTTCCTTTGACCTTCCCCAATGCTTAGTTTGCTTTGAGTTTGCTTGAATAAGCCTGTAGAAGTCAACCTGCACAAGCAGAATGTAAAAATGGTGAAGCTTGTAAATGGAGTTACAGTCACTGGCCAATGGTTGGGAGAGCTTAGATGGGTTGTATGGAGTGTGTTGGAAGAGGTTTGGGATAAAACGCACGAGTGGTTTGTGAGATGGAGGTGCAATTGCAGAAGCTGCCTTGTTTTGCAAGTTTTTGGTGTTTTGATGTTCAAGGGTGTTTGAGGACTGGATAGCTCGTGTTTCTGGCTCAATGTGCTATGCAAAAGTTGTTTGAAATGGTTACAAGAGTTGGCTTTATCAGATACAAGAGTTATGTGGTTTTTGCAAGTTTACTTGGTTTAGAAGAAAAAGTGTGAAGTGACCAAGGGCAGGCCTGTACAGGCTAGCTTCAAGCATGCACAAAGTTGTTGTACCTTTGCCTAAGTTTATGGACTTTGTTTACTGCAAAAGAAAGGGTGCAATGCTCAAGAGAAACAAATATGCATAAAGTGAACTTTATCAAAATGGCATTGTTAACTTTTTGACATTTTTGGATAAATCTTTTGTATAATCTTCCATTGATCAGAACAATACATTAATCCATTGAGTTTGCATTCAATTTTTGAGTGTGGAATGGTTTAAAGGCCTGTATTTAAGTACAAGAAAAGTTGGACAGATTTTGCAACTTGTGTCAACATGAAAATGCCATGGATCAAAGTGATAATTTCCCAAATTCAAACCTTAGATTCTTCCTAACCACAAATGATTTTGGAGAGTTCTTATACATTTTGGAAATCTTGTAACATGCTCTACAATCCATATTTTGAAATGCATTTTGAGATTCCAATTGGAACTAGGTGAAAAATTGCCATGGAGATAGGTCAAAATCCTGCCTAAACTAGGGCAAAATTTCACTAAGTTAAAAGTTTTTTTGGACCCTTATTCCAAAAATCATAACTTGAGATACAAGAATCTTTTGGGAAAACTTTGTGAATCAAAGTTGTATATTTTGTGGAGGAATACAAATTTCATGTTAGAAGTTTTGTTTGAATCCAATTGCATCATGGTGAAAATGTTGGGCAAAGTTGGGAAAAAATAAGAAAATTTCATAACTTAGAAAAATTCTAAGTTATGAAAATTTTCAATCTTAAACCCTAATTTGCAAAATTAGGTTTTTTGATGAACAAGTTTCATGTTTTGACACATCTTGATGAAAAATGACCCTTGGCACTTGATTTTGACCAAAAAGTCAGAGTTTGACTTTTCAGTGTACAGTTGATTTTTGATCAGTTGACTGGAAAATTCATCTGTCAATCCAATGCTTTTGAGATCTTTTGAACCTTGCGATTATGTTAAGATGATTCCATTGGGTCCTTGAATCCATGCTTGAACCCAATTTGACATTGGCTAGGTTAAAAATCAGAAATTGCCCTTCTGCAGTCAAAACCCTAAAAATGACCATTTTGCCCTTTTGAAGATCTGATCAAATTTCTTGAGAAGTTGTGGTCCAAACTTGATCAACTAGTTCATATGAGTCTATAATGTTGATGTGGATCAAAAATTATGAGGTTTGACTGTAAATTGGCCACAGTTGACTTTTTCCCCAATACAGCTGATTTCTAAGTCAATTGTCCAATTGACTGGGCAAAAATTTGATTCAAGGCTTGAAACTTGGTATGAGCAATCTTATAAGTTCAACATGAAGCATGAAAGTCACTTTGAGCATTGAGAGTCTAAAAATCCTTGTGCAAACTCAAACCCTAATTTCAGGTCATCAGTGCAAGGAGATGTCTTGAGCAGAGCAAACCCTAGCTTGGTCTTGAGTCCAAAGAGTCTTGTGAGGGGAAATCTTGATAAAATGAGAGGGGAAATTTTTGGGTACAACAGCTGCCCCTGGTCAATCCTCTTGAACCTGAAGAGTTAGATTGGCGAGTTTTCCTTTCGTGACTCGAAGGTAAAAGATGATTGGACACTAGAGTGCCCGTAAATTTGCACTTGTCACACTGTGGTTGAGGAAATGGGCTTTAAGATTCCATTTGGAGATGATTGAATCTTGTTGGAGATGGGCTTAAAGATGCCATCCAATGATGTTTGTTGAAAATCAGGAGAATGAACATCAGAATGGTATCCGTATCTGGAACGTATCTGAGTTGTATCTGGAGATTGGATTTGTATGAGCAATGGAATGGCGTCCGTGCCTGGAGCGTATCCGAGCTGTAACTGTATTTGATTCTTGAATGAATGACAGAATGGCTACCGTGTATGGAGCGTATCTGGACTGTATCCGAAATTGAGATCTGTATGAGTAGCAGAATGACTTCCGTGTTAGGAGTGTATCTGTACTGTAACTGGGATCTAAAAATTCGTTAGAGATAGCTTTTAATCTTATCCTGAAAAGGGTAAAATGTTAGCTAAAACATAAAGTTATGTTGCATGAAATGTATGATGCAATAAAATGTGTTTTATCAATATTTATGATATATGAATGTTATGTATGCGCATGTAAGCTGATTTGTTGTCTTGCTGAGGAAAATAAATCCTTGATAGCTGGTGATAATGAAATCTTTTGACTGCTGCCGGGGAAAATAAATCCATGACCGCTGTTGGAGATTCAAAATCTTTGATTGCTGGGGATGAGAAATCCTTAGACCACTATTGGGGATAGAAAATCCTTGGCGATTAGTGGGGATTAACAAGAACTTTGACAACTTCTGCGGGGATGTTGAAATTTAATTCTGATAGGGATAATGTATTTCAAGGTTGTAGTTCTGCTGGGGATCCAGATGATATGCTGCAGGGGATTTCTCTTGGAATAGCCTAAAGACGTTTTCCTATCCTTTCAACCTGTCAGTAATTATTTTTCTACATTTCGTTTATTTGTAAACAGTGATTATATTCAAAGGCATATGCTTATTTAATAAATCATTGGACGTTTTTCAAATAAAACACAAGTGTAAAGAAAAAAGAAAAGGCAAATAGTTTGCTGCACTTTGAAGTATTTTTGTATTAATTATGTGTAAGTATTTTGTACAAAGGAGACAGACATCCTAGTAAGAGAATGTTGTCATAAAAATTGATAAAAATTTATACAGAGAAAGATGGCTATGTAAAAAAAATTCCATGGGGTTCCCATTCTGCTATAGCCTTCGTAACTCTAGATATCTTGTCTATTCGTTGCTTCGTCCGACGATGATTAGATTAATCAGGAGCCTGGAGCTTGTATGTGAAGAGATTATTCTTAAAGTGATCCGACGAGACATAGTCATACGCTTTAATTCCCTAAATTTTTCCTGGACCTCCCTTTCAGGTTTTCAGTCCACCGGGAAACCCTTTTTTTCCCAAGTCGCCCTTTCGGGTTTTCAACTTGTCGGGTGCACAAATTTTTTTGTTTATCCCTAACTTTTGCCTGAACCGCCCTTTCGGGTTTTCGATTCACCGGGATGCCCATTTTTTCCCAAGTCTCCCTTTCGGGTTTTCAACTTGCCGGGTCGTTTATGCGTAGTATCTTTTGACTATGTCTGCGTTTACAGGGTGCGGCAGGTCATCACCGTCCATGGTGGTCAGGATCATTGCCCCACCAGAAAAGATGTTTTTGATCACAAATGGTCCTTCGTAGGTAGGAGTTCATTTTTCCCTGGGATCACTTTGCGGCAAGATGATCCGCTTGATTAAAAGGTCCTCAGCTTGATATACTTGTCGTCTGACTTTCTTGTTGAAAGCTTTGATCATTCATTTTTTATACGCCTAACCATGGCAAACAATAGTAAGTCGCTTCTCGTTAATCAAGTTAACTTGATCAAGCCGGGTCTGAATCCAATCGTCTTCACTCAAACCATCATCCTTCATGATTCTCAAGGAGGGAATCTGAACCTCGATATGTAAGACAGCTTTCATGTCGTATACCAAAGAATAGGGTGTTGCCCCAGTTGATGTTCGTGCCATGGTACGGTACCTGTGCATAACAAATGGTAACATCTCATGCCAGTCCTTGTAGGTGACTGTCATCTTTTGAATGATCTTTTTGATTCTTTTGTTCGCAGCTTCGACAACACCGTTCATCTTTGGCTGATACGGAGATGAATTGTGATGTTGAATCTTGAACTGCTCGCACAGAGAGGTGATCATAGTGTTATTTAGGTTTGTACCGTTGTCCGTGATGATCCTATCGGGGATACCATACCGGCAAATGAGGTTCTGCTTGATGAAGTGGGCAACCACATTCTTTGTAATGGAGGCGAAGGAAGCTGCTTTGACCCACTTGGTAAAGTAGTCAATGGCCACCAGGATGAAACTGTGTCCATTGGATGTTGTAGGCTTGATCTATCCAATCATGTCGATTCCCCACATCGTGAACGACCAAGGAGCTGTTAAGACATTGAGAGGAACTGGAGGTATATGTACCTTGTCAGCGTAGACTTGGCATTTGTGACAAGTACAGGAATGTTGATGACAATCAGCTTCCATGGTAGACCAGTAGTAGCCTGCCCGTAGAATCTTCTTAGCCATCGTATGTCCGCTTGAGTGAGTGCCAAAGGTACCATTGTGCAATTCAGCCATGATCTGTTCGGCTTTAACCTTGTCCACACAACGGAGCAGGACGCAATCATGATTGCGTTTGTATAGGATACCATTGCTCAGGAAGAACTTGGCTGCGAACCTCCTTAAGAACTTTTTGTCGTTGACTGAAGCTCCTTCATGGTATTCTTGTGCTTCGAGATACCTTTTGACGTCATGAAACCAAGGTCGGTCCACTACTTCTTAGGTATTTATCTCGCGACAATGTGCAGGTTCGTCCATTCTTTCAATGGTGATTTGGGGAGCCTCATTATCCCAGTTAAGTTTAAACATGGATGACATTGTAGCTAGCGCATCTGCTAGCTGATTCTCTTCTCACGGGAAGTGCTCGAAGGTAATCTGCTCGAAGTGAGATAACAATGTCAAGACATGTTCTTTGTAAGGGATGAGATTTGGATGTTTAGTATCCCACTCTCCTTTAATTTGACTGATAACTAAAGTTGAGTCCATAAATACAATCAATGATTTGATTCCCAAGTCAATAGCAGCCTTGAGACCAAAGATACAAGCTTCATACTCGGCCATGTTGTTGGTGCAGCTGAAGCAGAGTCTAGCAGTGAAAGGTGTATGGCAGCCTTCTGGAGAGATAAGTATCGCGCTGATACCATTGCCAAGTGCGTTGGAGGCACCATCAAAGTACAGGGTCCATCGGGATCCCTGTTCAGGTCCGTCATACGGTCTGTTTCCTTCAATGTTGCTCAAAGTCATGATATCCTCGTCGGGGAAGTCGAACCTTATGGATTGGTAATCTTCGACAGCTTGATAGGCCAAATGATCGGATAGCACACTCCCCTTTATAGCTTTTTGGGTCGTGTATTGTATATCATATTCGGTGAGGATCATCTGCCATCTAGCTATTCTTCCAGACAAAGCAGGCTTCTCAAAGATGTATTTGATCAGATCCATCTTAGATATCAGCAAAGTGGTATGAGTCAACATATACTGCCTTAGGCGGTGAGCAGCCCATACCAAAGCGCAACATGTTTTCTCGAGCAGTGAATATCTTGTTTCACAGTTGGTAAACTTTTTGCTAAGGTAATAAATGGCATGCTCTTTTCGGCCAGACTCGTCATGCTGCCCCAGTATGCACCCAATTGAATTCTCTAGGACGGTCAGATACATGATTAGCGGTCTTCCTTCGATGGGTGGCATCAAGATAGGAGGTTCTAGCAAATACTCCTTGATTTTATCGAAAGCAACTTGACAGTCATCATTCCATTTAACCACCTGATCTTTCTTCAACAGCTTGAAGATTGGATCACAGGTAGATGTTAGGTGAGAGATGAGCCTTGCAATGTAGTTTAGGCGTCCCAAGAAACCTATGACCTCCTTCTCAGTGCGAGGGGCAAGCATTTCTTGTATAGCTTTTACTTTGGCAGGATCAACCTCGATGCCTTTGTTACTGACGATGAATCCCAAGAGCTTACCGGACCTAACTCCGAAAGTGCACTTGTTAGGGTTCAGTCTGAGCTTGTACTCCTTCAACCTTACAAACAACTTTTGTAAATGGTCGAGGTGTTCTTCTTTTGTTTGTGAATGGGCTATCATGTCGTCTACGTAGAATTCAATCTCATGATGTATCATGTCATGAAACAAAGCTACCATGGCGCGCTGATAGGTTGCCCCGGCATTCTTTAGTCTGAATGGCATCACTTTATAGCAGAAGGTACCCCACTGTGTAAAAAAGGTAGTTTTCTCCATGTCTTCGGGGGGAATTTTGATCTGGTTGTACCCTGAAAATCCATCCATGAAAGAAAATACCTTATGTTGAGCTGTATTGTCAACCAAGATGTTAATGTGCGGTAGTGGAAAGTCATCTTTAGGGCTAGCCCTGTTTAAGTTTATGTAATCCACGCACATTCTGACTTTGCCATCCTTCTTGGGCACGGGAACAATGTTAGCAACCCATTGTGGATAGGAAGTAACAGCAAGAAATCCAACATTGAACTGCTTCATCACTTCAGCTTTGATCTTTTCAGACATATCGGGCCTCATTCGGCAGACTTTCTGCTTAATTGGTGGACAGTCTTCTCTTGTAGGGAGACGGTGAACCACAATATCTGTATCAAGTCCCGACATGTCTTCGTAGGACCAAACGAAGATCTCGACATATTCATTCAACAACTGAACTAAGCGCTCTTTGACACTTGGCTCCAGGTTGGCACCCACTTTAACTTCTTTTTTGTCTTCCTCTGTTCCCAAGTTGATAGTCTCTAACAACTCCTCATGAGGTAGAATAACCCTTTCTTCCTGTTGCAGTAGTCTAGCCAATTCTCCAGGCACTTCACAGTCTTCATCACCTTCGTATTCAGCATGATTGACCAGATCTTCAGAGTCACTGAAGGCCATAGCAGAATTGTTACCCATGGAATCTGGAATGGATGGGTACCTGTATTGGTGAGTGTGGGTGTGTGTAAGGGATAGCCACCTTTAAGCAAATAAAATGTAAAAAGAAAGAAAATGAACACAAAAGTTTATATATGAAAACGTCCATGATTCATTAAAAATGGCATATGAAGATGAAAAATCAAACCCTTACAAATGGACCGATGTACCTCGGGTAAGGCACATGGTTAAAAGTGTACGAATTGTTTAGGAATTATTACAAACCAACAGAAATGTTCGAAAGATAAATTACTGATTGATGAAATTAATGGGAATAAAGTCCTTTGCCACCCAATTGCTTAATCCTCCTTCAACAGTTGGAAAGATCCAGTCTTCAAAATTGTTCTCCTCTTCACCATCCTCCAAAGCATGAACTCCATGATGGGTGATCTTCAATGGTGGCCCTCCAGTCCGGGAGAGGCGCACAGCCTTTTGAGCAGAAGCAGTGAAACCCAAGCCGAATTTATCTGTCTTGTAAGAAAAATCTGGCAACTGACCCCACACTGTGCTTCCTCCTTCCTCAATCACAGCCTTCGCATGATTAAGGGATGACATCTGGGACACAGGTTTGGTAATGATAGGTACAGAAGTCATTGTCTTGGCTACCGCAACCTCAGGAGAAACCTCTTCAAAGTGCTGAAAGGGGGTCTCGATGAATTCACCATCTAATTCAACATAGCATAATAAATTAAGATGGCTTATCATGTATTCCTCCTCACCGTGAACTATCACAATTTTCCCCTGGACAGGGTACTTAAGCTTCTGATGCAGAGTATATGTAACGGCTCCAGCATGATGAATCCAGGGTCTTCCTAACAAGCAAGAGTAGGAGGGACGAATGTCCATGACATAAAATGTGGAGTGGAAAGTTTTAGTACCCACTTTAATCGGGATGTCCACCTCCCCGTGGACCATCCGTTTAGAACCATCAAAGGCTCTGACAATAATGTTGCTGGGCTTCAAAATTAGACCTTCACAATCCAATTTTTCCAATGCTTTCTTAGGAAAGACATTTAAAGACGACCCAGTATCAACCAGAACGTGAGCAAGAGTAGTCCCTCTGCATTCCACCGAGACATGCAGTGCGTCATTATGCTTTCTCCCCTTAGATGTTAAATCGGCATCAGAGAAGCCAAGACCATTGTCGGCTGTTAGGCTAGCTACACACTCGTAGAACTGGTCCGCGGAGGTTTCCTGAGGCACGTGGGCCGTCTTCAAGAATTTGATCAGGGCTTTGGCATGAGCTTCGGAACAGAGAAATAGGGTCAACATAGAGATTTTTGAGGGGGTTTGCCCTAGTTGTTCTACGACATCATAGTCTCTTTTCTTAATTATTTTTAAAATCTCCTCCATTTCCTTTTGAGTGGTCTCAGGGATGACCAAAGGCTGAGCCCTCGTCCTGACGGGCGCTTCTTGGATCCCCTTACCTTTATCAGCAGCAACAGCAGAGGGTACAACTATGGGAGTAACAATTTCTTCAATCACTGGAGTTCGCACGAATATGTTGAATGGCACCGGAGTAACCTTAGGAGCACTTGAGGGTCCGAAGATTGCCCTTGGGGGAGCAATCTCCGGAGAGAAAATTCTTCCGCTGCGGGTGATTTTACTCGGTCCAGCAATATTTCCAATGTCAGAAGCCTCTTCATCGGAACTTTCTTCAACTGATTCAATCTGCTTAACACCGTGGTATAATATCTCTCCTCCATAATTCCACGGTATTGATTTGTTGGACTTGTATGGGATAGGCCCCGACATAGTTATCTTCAGAGGTACAATCTTTGGATCGGATGTAATCTTAACAGGTATTTTGGAGACCTTGGAAAGATTGGCGGAAATGGTAATTATAGCAACATCTTTGATAGGAAACGGTATAACAGGAGTTTTCTCAAAGATGATTTCTTGATTATCCATTAGGCGTTGGATGCCTAACTTCAACAGCGGACAATCAGATTGTAAGGACGAACAAAGGTAACAATCTTTTTCACAGCCTGGGAAAATCCCGGCTTTCAATAGATTCAACTTGATTATTGGTAACGGAGTCATCAAATCATCAACAGTAGCAACATATAGATCTTCTACAACAGCATGGACATTGTGACCATGTTTTGGCATTGGAGCAGAGATCACATTAGGTTTTTCAGGGGCGTCGAATTCCACCTCTTTGGCATCTATCAAGTCCTGGATCTTATTTTTTAGGGCCCAACAATTGTGGGTGTCATGCCCCAGGCTATCTGAATGATAAGCACACTTCGCATTTGAATGGTAGTAGGGAGAAGATGTATTTGGATTCTTCGGCGCCTCTTTCAAACTTGCAAGGTTTAACTTCAACAGATGAGGGAGAACCTGGGCAGGTGTCATATTGATCCGGGTGAATTGTCGTGCAGGCCTTTCCACCCTTGCTTGGTTAGTTCTGACTTGACTGTTTCGAGGTTGATCAGCTGCAGACTTCTGAATCATTACAGCCCCCACCGTTGGTTGGCGCTCAACTCTTCCTTGACTTCTCTGAGAGTAAACAACTGAGACTTCTTTCTTGGCTGGAAAGGTCTTCTTGATAGCAGCAGAAGTAGATGCATCCTTTTGAATTTTACCGCTCTTGATTCCGGCTTCAACTCTTTCACCAGTCAGAATTAACTCGGTGAACCCCGCAGACGAACTCCCGATCAAGTGATTAAAGAATGGACCTGACAGGGTCCCCAAAAACATATCCACAAGCTCTCTCTCAGACAATGGTGGTTGCACCCTTCCAGCCAAGTCCCTCCATTTCTGGGCATACTCCTTAAAGCCTTCATTAGAGACCATGCCCATACTCTTTAATTGAGTACGAGTAGGTGCTAAGTCCGCATTATATTGATATTGTCTGTAGAAGGCAGCCTCCAAATCCTCCCAATTATGCACATCAGATCTCTCAAGCTGATAGAACCAATCTAATTGCGTACCCGACAAACTATCTTTAAAAAAGTGGACCCACAGATCCTTATCAGAAGAAAGAGGTTGGATCTTTCTGACGTAAGACCGTAGGTGCATCTTCGGACAAGACAAACCATCATATTTAGCAAATAAAGGCACCTTGAATTTAGGGGGAATCACAATCCCAGCAACCAACCCTAGCTCTTCGAAGTCCAGCCCAAGCACTCTTTGTACCTCCATGGCAGCCAGACGCTCTTCCAGATTCTTGTATTTGCCGTCTGCAGGAGGGTACTGCTGCTCAGACTAGTCTTCATCCTCTTCTTCCTCTTCTTCTTCCTCATACTCGGAGGGCACTGCAGCTCCCTTTCCTTTTCCTACCCCTTCAACAGATGTTGAGGGGAAATCCAGGACCCTTCTAGCTTGTTTCTCAAATCTTCTTCCCATGGTGGCCACACCAACTCTTTTATTTTTCTTTTTCTCCTTTTCCTTCTCTAACAGTGCTTTAAGACCCTCCTGACCCTTTGCCAAGGTCATGAGTAGTTGTTGGAACTTTGAATTCTACGCTTGTAGGTCTTTGACCGTCTGCTCTATATCCATCTTGCTGAAATAAACAACGTAGAGATAAGGAAACCTGGTGTGAAGACCTGTTTATGCATATGATGAATGATATGTATTCATGTAATGCATTCAAGGATTCAGAAATTCAAATATGTTGCAAACAAAAAGAACGCACGTCATATTAATAAGATAGAATTGTTAGTACATAAATGCCCCATGGGAAAAATAATACAAAATTCTAAGGTAAAAAGACGTTGTGCATCCTCTTTGGCGCAATGTAGGTGTTGAGGGTCTGCTCCTCATGGATTCGACGAGTAAGTTCTAAAACCTTCTTCTCACTGGCGTGGAATTGGGCTTCAAAAGTATTGCGTTCTCCCTTGAGCTGTATCCAACTCCTTTGCAAATCTTCAAGTGATGTTGGCATGTCAGGATGTAGGAGGGTGTATGGAACCTCTCCTTCCATAACAGGCTCTTTGATCATGGGGAGAATGTAGGGGTAAGGCATCATAAGACTCTGGGCGCGGGTTCGTACCCACTTAAGGTAAGGCTCAAGGGGGATGGAATCCTTATGTCCCAGTGTCTTACTGTCCACCTTGTTGGGCATCCTCCAAGCTCGGATAAACCTTTTTCGAAGTCCTTGAGCATCGTTGTCGAAGTCAAAAACCAAGTCTGGAATCAGCATGTCATGAGGGCCATCCCTTCGGGAATACCCAAATTGTCTCAGAGCCAAGCAGGGATTATAGGTGATGCCTCCCCTAATTCTAGGAAGTGGGACATTAGGGAATTCCCCACAACGATCAATGATGATGACATTTTCTATGGACCGAGAACACCAATGAACATCAGAATGTGTAAGAGTCATCAACCATTGTGACCACCTCAAGCCTTGCTCATTCTTCAAGACTGACTGGGGAAGGTGAGAAATAAACCACCTTGCTAGAAGAGGAGTACAGCACATGAGAACACCTCTTTTCCTCATTGTTCGTGTGTGAAATGAGTGGAGAATATCCCCATGAAATGTAGGCACAGGATTCTGAGATATGAAAATCTTGACAGCATTCACATCTATAAGTTGGTCAGGGTTTGGGAACAAGACCAATCCATAGATGAGAAGTGCTACAATCTCCTCAAAAGCTTGCAGATCTAGAGAATTCCAACAGTCTTGTGCCTTCTCAAACAGAAATTTTGCCAAGAAACCCTTGACACCACTTCTGGTTTCCCAATGACCTTTGATATCAGATGGTTGCAATTGTAAGGCTTGAGCAACATCTTCAGGCTTTGGCTCTCTTTCCGTACCATTGTAGGGTAGTTGATGGAGAATAGGAATCCTCAGGAGTTGAGAAAATTCCTCCAAAGTAGGCACTAACTGGTAATCAGGAAATGTGAAGCAGTGGTGTAAGGGGTCAAAGAACTGGAAGAGAACTTTCACAATGTCTTCCTCTACGTTGGAGTTGACCAAGTTGAGAAGTCTACCATGTCTTTCAGTGAAGGGAGAATTCTATGGAATCTTGGAAGCAAGCTCCTTGAGCTGAGGAGGGATTCTCACAAGGTTGATCTGGATTGTTTTCCTGCGAAGTGATTCCATAACCTACAAAACAGGAACAAAGATGAAGATCCAAACCCCTGAAATGGTTAGCGGATGCATATGATTCTTCATGATGTTTATGATGTATGCATAAGTATATGTACAAACAAATCACACAAGATCCTAGTTTCAGGCTTGCATGGGGTTTCATGGGTAAGTACCCTCTTGAAGTTAGTTGGCTCAACCTGTCCTATAAATAGTAACTGGGTTCTAAGGAGCTTAATATCACTGGATTATTTTCTGTGTTCATTGTTTCTGTTTAGGCACTTTACTGGCGACCGAAATATTCCAAGAAAACAATCCTCAATGAGTGTAGTATCGAGTATCTACCAACTTTGAACTGCACCAAAGTCGGTCATCTCACTACCCCTAATAAGGCCAAGATGGTCAAGTAAAGGTTCTAAAAGTCCATTAGTGCTTCATGACATCACTCAACGGCCCCGTATTCTCTTTGATTGACTTAAAGGCTACCGGTACCCACAAATATGTCCCAAATTTTCCCATCTTGGGATAGCCATAACTTGCTCAATTTATATCTCATGATTATGATATTTGACTTTTTGGAAAGACCAAGATGTCTACTTCAATTCCTCTTTTGATAAATTTTGCATTTGAAGATTTTATCATGATGTAAATGGTCTTGACAAAAAATGTCTTTTGTTGACTTTCTAAAAATGACCTGTAATGTATAAGCTTGTATCTTTCAAATGGTGCATTTATTGGAATTATGGACTGAAGAGAAGCTGTAGGGAATTGGATTATCTTCAAAATAAGCTTTGGTTGGGAAAAATGGATGAATTATGAGAAAGTTATGTCTGGTCAAAGTTTGGTTGACTTTTCCTATAGAAACCCTAATTATCAATTCTTGACTTCTGATGAATTAGGAGCATTTCTTGAGGGATCATGATCAACCCTTGATAAAATGATGGATATCACTTCGAAATGTTGATGTTGACCAAAAATCTTGAAGTTTGACTATATATAGATCATAGTTGACTTTTGACCTAGTATAGTTGATTTTCAAGCATTTAAGCAATTGACTGAGCAAACTTGTAGTGCAAGGTATGAAATTTATCATGGATAATCTTGAAGACATATTAGTACCATGGAAGACATTTGAGACATTTGGAGCTCATACATCTTGGTGAAAAATGAAATCCTAGTTGGAAGGCTAGTGCTTAGGAGGAGAAGTTGTCTGATCAATTCTTGGTCAACCTTGAGCAATTGAGGACCTCTAGGAGTATGTATTGTGTGAAAATTGGAGGGCAAATTTTGGGGTACAACACTATGCTATTACAATACTTTAGGGGATGGGGGATACAAATTTACAAATGGGGATGACAAATAAAAATAAACCCTAATTATTACTACAAAGCTTTGACAATCACATAAATTGTAGCGCGAAATAAAATGTACAAAAATGTAAAGATGGAGAAAAGAGATTGCCTTTTTAGGGTTTGTTGATAGAAAAGGTTTTGTAGTTAACTTAATTGAAGAAAAGAAACCTAGGTCTAAGTTAACTTAAAAAAGAAAACTATTTGTTTTAGAAAAATATTTTTGATGTTTCATTTAGAAAAAGGTTTTATGGTGTTAGGTCATCTCCTAACAATGCAAAATGTCCAAGGTATCCATAACGATTCAAAATTGAAGCAAAACAAATCTCAAAAAGTTGGGTTTTTAGGGTCTAGTCTGACACGGGTCGTGTCAGCAGACACATGCACCCTTGTCAGGACCTGTTCAAGCTTTTCTACACATTTTGTGTTCCAAACAAATTAACACGGGTTGTGTCGTATGACACGGGCACCTGTGTCAACCCCTGCGTTTCCCTTTTACTCGTTTTCAATCCCAACCATGTTGACACGGGCCATGTCGTTTGACACGGGCACCCGTGTCAGCCCCTTTCCTGCATTTTTGCTACATTTTCTTCCTGACATTGCCCATGTCCAGTGACACGGCCGCCCGTGTCAGGGCCCCTTAAGCATTATTTTGAAATTTCAGAATGTTTGCACTCTTATGCTTCGATTTGTCCTGTCTTGTTCTTTTGAAAATGAAAGCAAATGGTGTATGGATAAGGATATCACAGTTTGAGAGAACTTACCTCTTGAAGTGAAAACTTTAGAACACGTGTGGATGTTTCCAGGTGAAAATCGGCGATTGATTGAGCTTCTTTGGACCTTCTTGAAGTTGTTCCAATCATTACTATGTGCTGAAAGTTGCTGAATAACTCCAACCAAGTCAAGTTGCAAGGTATTGTTTTTGAGTTTGAAAGATGGTGATAGTCATGTTACAGAAGTTGTTCTTGTGTTTGCACAACTTCTATATGATGTATGTTAAGTATTTTGATGGTTTGTTTGGGAAAACTTGTAAGGTGTGAGAGATTCAAAGATTTGGACTTCAAAGCTCAAAGATGGAGGTTTTGTGAACAGTTCTGGTTTTTTAAGAGTAAATGGATTTTGAGTGTTGTTTTTCTCTCCTTTTTCTGACTCTTTCTTCCCCCCTTGTCTTGCAAATTCTCCCTCTATTTATAGGCAAGAGATGATCAGGTTTATAATTTATAGAGTTATGGTTTGGTTGGGTTGTATGTGAGAGTTCATGACTTTTCATAGTTCCAATGTGGGCATGGGCTGATTTTAGGAGTTCTTTGCAGGTTTTAGATGGTTGCTTCTTACTTTGACATTGTGTATGTGCAGAAGAAACCATTGAGAGGCTCAAGGAGTTGACATTGTGATTAAAGCATGGTTTTCAAGAATGGTAATGGTGCCTTTGTGCCATAAATGGAAAGATCTCTTGGAAAATGGCTCAAACACTTGGGCAATGGCTCAAAACTATGTGTAATATTCTGATTATGGATAGATTTGAAGGTTTAGAGGCCTTCAAAGGGATTATATAGCATGGCATAAGGATTGGATTATGTGTTCTTCACCAAAATGACTTGTAATTCAAGAATGGATGCCTAACTTCATGCCTTTGAATCTCCTAGCTCAAGTATGATAAATTCATGCTCTTGGATGATTTGGAAAGCTTAACGCATTGTCTACAACTTTCATGTTGACCACTTTTCCTAAATTATATTGGAACTTGATGAAAATTAGCCTAAAAGTTGAGATAAAAACTTACCAAAACTTGTTGAAAATTTCTTTAAGTGTTAGATAAAAATGTCATGACTTCATGGGCTTATATCTTCAAATCTAAGCATTTTTTGGACATCAATCCTCTAAAACAAAGTTGTATAATTCACCAGGATCTACAAATTTCATGTTGAAAGTTTTCTTTGAAGCATCTTGCATCTTAGTGAAAAAATGTCATTAAGTAATGAAATTATCAAGTGTAAAACACTTAGAAAAATTTCTAAGTCTTGAAAAGTTTGACTTTTTTAGTGAATTTTTTACTTTCTTATTTCTTGATGATCAAGCTTCATATTTTTGAATGTCTTAATGATTATTGATCTTTGAAACTTAATGTTGACCAAAAAGTCAAAGTTTGACTTTTGGTGTATCAGTTGACTTTTTCACCAGTTGACCAAATTTCAATTATCAACTGTTTGATTTTGAGGAATGAATTGAGTCATGCAATTAGGTAAAAATTATGTGTTTGAATACTTGAGATTACGTTTCAAACCATTAGATTATGTATTAGTTCAAAAGTCCATGATCAGTCAACTTCAGTCAAAACCCTAATTTATGGTCTCATCGCTTAGGAGGTGGGCTTGTCTGATCAAACCCTTGAGGACCCTTGAGGAAAGAGAGGGAAAATTTTGGGGTACAACATGGATAATAGCCAATTAATCCTAATGGATGGACGTCAACTAATTCTCCACTTATTAAGGAAAAGAGTTTGTAATTTGAACCACACCAAAGACTATGAATGGAAGAAGGACAAGCTTCGGGAATGGACCCACTCATCCTTTTCCATTGCTTAAGGCTCGTGGAAGTGTGATTCTCATCATTAGTTATTAAATGTTTTGAGAAGTTTAAGAAGAAAATAATTTTTAGTTTTAGAATGAATGCAACAGAGAAAGACTAATTGTTGTACCCCAAAATTTTCCCTCCCATTTTTACTCAAGACATGCTCATTGAGGTCCTCAATTACTCAAGGTTGACCAAAGAATTGATCAGAAAAATTCTCCTCATAAGCAATGAACCTCTAATTAGGGTTTCACTTTTTACCAAGATGTTTGGGTTGCAAAGGCTCCAAGTTATTTCTATGGTCCCTAATATGTCCTCGGGAATGTTCATGCCAAATTTCATGCCTTACACTACAAGTTTGCTCAGTCAATTGCTCAAATGTTTGAAAGTCAACTGTATTAGGTAAAAAGTCAATTGTGGCCAATAAACAGTCAAACTTTAAGATTTTTGGTCAACATCAACATTTTGAAGTGATGTCCATCATTTGATCAAGGGTTGATCGTGATTCCTCAATGAATTCTCTTAATTTATCAAAAGTCAAGAATTGCTAAATTAGGGTTTCTATAGGAGAAGTCAACTGAACTTTGACCAGGCATAACTTTCACATACAACTTCTATTTTATCCTGAAGTTCAAGAAATGCACCATTTGAAAGATACAAGCTCACACATTACAGGTCCTTTTCAGAAAGTCAACAAAATACACTTTTTGCCAAGACCATTTACATTAAGATAAATTCTTCAAGTGAAAAATTGATCAAAAGAGGGATTGGAAGTAGACATCTTGAGCTTTCCAAAAAGTCAAAGATCATCATCATTGAATAAAAATTGAGCAAGTTATGGTTTGCCCAAGTTGGGAAATTTTGGGAATTTCAAGAATTGTGCATTGGGAAAACTTGAACTTTTAGGTCAATGGCCTAACTTCTTGGACTTAAAACATCTACCTAACCTTATAAGAGGCCTCTAAAATCATTTCTACACTGCCTTTCCATTTCTACCTATTTTATTCATATTTATTTTGTTTTATTCAAATAAAAACTAAATAAAATTGCATAAAATAGTAAATATTGGTTATGGCAATATGGACTGATGGTTTGAATTGTTTTTGGGCCCAAAATTTCGTGCAAAGGAGGCCAGGTGCATTGCACCTCAAAAATAGGCCAGAATTTGCATTTTTGGAACTTTTGTAATGTGTTTGATTTTGGTTTGAAAGAGGGTCATTACAGATGGATTCTTACCATCTCTACTAGCCCTCTTCTTCCTCTATAAATACAAGACCATGGAATGAGAAAAAGGGGACGAAAATACATTGCCTTACCAAAGCTCCTCAAAATTGCAAAAAATCATAAAAGTTGTGAAATTTGAAACTGAGTTTTTCATCCATCATCCATCCATACTAACTTCTATGTCGTATTTTTGAGATTCCTAGGAACTTATTCCACTCATTCCCAAGACTTGCAACATCCTAGATCACTGGATCCATGCATTATCGGTTGGTAAGGTTTCTTGAAATTGAAATTGCATATTCACGCCATGTAAATTCCTATTGCATCCATATTTGTGTTATTAACAATTATTGTGAATGTTTTAACGTGTTTCATGTGACAGTCAGTGCTAAAATAATAGGACACCATTCTTAGGGCACTCCTTTGCCAGGTCCTGGGTTCGACCCAGGCAGGAAACAATTTTTATTTTTTCTAACCTTTGTTTTGCAGATTCCACAGGCGCCTGGGCCCTCTTGCCATTGGACCTGGGGTTTCTGTTTATTCTCACCCCCTAACTATTTTTGTAGTGCCTGGACCCTCTTGCTGATAGGCCTGATACTTCTTTGAAGCGCACCCCCCATTTCATTTTGTTTGCAGACCCATTTCAATTTTCTTTATTTTGTTTTAATTAACATTTCTTTTTTAATCAATTTTATTTCATTACAACATTAAAATAAAATAAAAATCATAAAAATATTAGGTTAGTCTTTTTTTAATTAAATTAACTTGGTAAATTAATTAAATAATAACTTTACCTTTTTATTTAATTTAAAAATAAATAGACCTAGGATTTAATTCATTTAATTTCTTTTATTCATAACAAAAATACAAAAAACTTATAATTAATTTCTTTTAAATTTCAATTTTCTTTAATAATTAACATTTTTTTTCTTTATATCTAGATTATTTAATTAATTATCAATTAAAAATTTTCTTACATAAAATAAAAACAAACAAAAAGATTTTCCTTTTTAGGATTTAGACGTCTTTTCTATTTCGTGCGTGTTTGATATTTCTACTTTATTTTTATATTAATGTACTTGCTTATGGGATGTAATAGAATTAAACTAGGACTTTACATTTACTGCTTTTATTTCCCCCATTTTTGGACTTGTTATAATCCCCATCCTTGAAGCCTTGTAATAGTTTAGGATTTACACTTTCGCATTTTAAATTCCCACACACTATTAAGTGTCTAGATTCGTCACTAATAGGATGTATGGAAAGAATAAAACAAAATACTAGCAAACCTAACGCAAGACAAATAACTGAATACAAACACAATTGCACATATACACCTCTAGGGTATCCCACTTTGGTTGCCTTTGGAAACACAGTCACATCTCTCGAAATGTGAGAAATTTTAGTGGCTACCCTCCAGTTTAGAGATCATAAGTCTCTCGATGACCCTCTCAATGTTGTCTCGGTATAATCTTAAAAACCCTAGGATAGTTACTAAAATTTCTTTCCCAGTTGCCTTTGTGACTGTATAAATGTTCCTTCGAATGTCCCTCAAACATCCAACGACTAGGGCTACATACTCACAAATAGTAGGATAGCACTGTCTAAAGGAAAAGAGGAAAAGAATAACCTTTCGAGTAAAGTAGATAGTTGTTAGATACTTGCTCAAACAATTTTTACACTTACACAAAACTTCTTTCAAAAACATTTTCAAACACTTTATATACGTTTGTGATGCGGTGGGAGAACTGACTTGAGGTTTTGCGTTTGTGTTCGCAAATGTTTCAGTTTAGCAAGAGTCGCCACCGACTTTTTATTTTATCCAAAGGAAAGGTCAAAAAGCACAGGAAAGACCTTTGAGATGTTTTCTTGGGTTCGGGGGGTAGATTATTAAAAGGGAAGGTGCTAGCACCCTTTTCATCCATGGTTTTCCATGGGCTCTTAGTTACTTGTTTAGATCACTTGCTTTTGCTTTTCAATTGTTTGAAATGGTGATTTGTGTGTGTGGTTTTGAAAGAGGCGGCGTTGTGGAAACCTTTGTAATGATTCTTGTTTGAATGTATACAAAGGTGTTTGTCTTTTGAAAAGATGTTTCAATGTTTGAAAGTTTGTTTTGGGGAATATTTTGAAATTGTGTTGTGATGTGTTTTTGAAAATAGCAAGGATGTTTGCAAGTTTGATCAAGTAACTAGGAGCATCTACCCTATCTACTCAAAGATCTTTCCTACATATTTTTAACCCTTTTACATTGTTGTTTTACCATTGTATTTGGTAAACAACCTTGTATTTAGATGTTAAATGGGACAGGCGCGGGTCATCGTATTGACCATGATAGCAATTGTGCTAAGTATCTTAGCAAGTTTTTGTTTGAGGGACTACATCATTTTGTATAGGTAACCAAGATAGCGTCATCGAGGGACTATGATCTTTTTGTTTTGATTTTGTCTTGCCAAGATGCTCAACATGCATACCATGACCATTTTTAAGGCAACAAGTGGGTGAAACCCTAGGGGTGCATGTGTGCATTGTGTTGTCAATTTACATGCTTTTATGTTTTGTATTAGGCCTAGCTATTTGTTTTGATTTTGGATATTGCATACAAACCCTAATCTCTATCATGGCATATTTGAAAGCAATAAAAGCGTAAAAGTAATCTAAGCTATTACAACATTGATATGGGGAGGGGGATACAATTTTGAATAGGGGATTATTTGCAAGAAATTAAAACCCTAAGATTATTACAACCAAATTGAATTCTTTGTTCAAATATTAAATAAGCAAATATTTAAATGGACAATTAGATAAATATGCAATATATTATAAATATTCAAAAAATGTTTTTTTGTATTATTTTTATGTATGTAAAAATAAAATATTTAATGTATCAAAAATAAGAAAAATATTATTTGTATTAAGGGTGGAAACCCTAATTTGTTTTAAGAAAGTATATATATATATATATATATATATATATATATATATATATATATATATATATATATATATATATATATATATATATATATATATATATATATATATATATATATATATATATATATATATATATATATATATATATATATATATATATATATATATATATATATATATATATATATATATATATATATATATATATATATATTATGTATTATTTATTTATGTACAATAAAATAAAAATATATACAAAAGTTAAAAATAAAAATATGTCAGAAAAATATTATTTAAGTATATAAATAATAAAAATAAAAATATAATATTTTTTGTAGTATTTACAAGTTCTTTTTATTAAGAAAATAAATGCATATATTATTTAATAATTGTTTCTATGTCTAAAAAAAATAATAAAATAAAATAAAATAAAATGTGAAAATTAAATAAAATATTTTTGGTAATTTTTAAAGTTTAGAAAAATAAAATAAAGTCAGAAATTAAAAAAGAAATGAAAAATATACAAAAATAGATTAAATGGGCCAAGGGGGTGTGAGAAGCAAATCAGGGGTGCAAAAAGTGAGAAATAGCCAGGCCCAGCCCAGCTGGCCTTCATCTTCAACCTCTGTTCAGAAAAAACGCGCGCCTCCTATACAAATGGCTAACTCCTGCATATGTTCTCTAAAGCAAAAACTCACAACACAAAAGTTATAGCATTTTCCAACACGATTCCAACCATGTAAAGAACTTAATCTAACTCTCAAAGACCAGAGAGAATTTATCTGGCCCTAATTTCTAACCTAACTTTTTCAGAAAGTTCATCAATCAAATTATCTCAACACAGTTAACTTAAATGAAATCTATGCATATGTACAGCTTAAGGGCAATGAGTACTACATTTTTTATTCACAAACCTAAGCCTAATGATTCCTAAATAGAGAGATAGAAAGTTGGAAAATACCTGCTTCAGTTGAACTCGAGTATGGAAATGTGGAGGTTTTCAATGAGGACTGAGATGCTTGGGAGCTTGCTTGAACTTCCTTTGACCTTCCCTAATGCTTAGTTTTCTTTGAGTTTGCTTGAATAAGCCTGTAGAAGTCAACCTGCACAAGCAGAATTTAAAAATGGTGAAGCTTGTAAATGGAGTTACAGACACTTCCCAATGGTTGGGAGAGATTAGATGGGTTGTATGGAGTGTGTTGGAAGAGGTTTGGGACAAAACGCACGAGTGGTTTGTGAGATGGAGGTGCAACTGCAGAAGCTTCCCTGTTTTGCAAGTTTTTGGTGTTTTGATGTTCGAGGGTGTTTGAGGACTGGATAGCTCGTGTTTCTGGCTCAATGTGCTATGCAAAAGTTGTTTGAAATGGTTACAAGAGTTGGCTTTATCGGATATAAGAGTTATGTGGTTTTTGCAAGTTGACTTGGTTTAGAAGTGAAAGTGTGAAGTGACCAAGGGCAGGCCTGTACAGGCTAGCTTCAAGCATGCACAAAGTTGTTGTACCTTTGCCTAAGTTTATGGACTTTGTTTTCTGCAAAAGAAAGGGTGCAATGCTCAAGAGAAACAAATATGCATAAAGTGAACTTTATCAAAATGGCATTGTTAACTTTTTGCCATTTTTGGATTAATCTTTTGTATAATCTTCCATTGATCAGAACAATGCATTAATCCATTGAGTTTGCATTCAATTTTTGAATCCATTGAGTTTGCATTCAATTTTTGAGTGTGGAAGGGTTTAAAGGCCTGTATTCAAGTACAAGCAAAGTTGGACAGATTTTGCAACTTGTGTCAACATGAAAATGCCATGGATCAAAGTGATAATTTCCCAAATTCAAACCTTTGATTCTCCCTAACCACAAATGATTTTGGATAGTTCTTGGACATTTTGGAATTCTTGTAACATTCTCTACAATCCATATTTGAAATGCATTTTGATATTCCAATTGGAACTAGGTGAAAAATTACCATGAAGATAGGTCAAAATCCTGCCTAAACTAGGGAAAATTTCACTAAGTTAAAAGTTTCATGGACCCTTATTCCAAAAATCATAACTTGAGATACAAGCATCTTTGGGAAAACTTTGTGAATTAAAGTTGTAGATTTTGTGGAGGACTACAAACTTCATGTTGTAAGTTTTGTTTGAATCCAATTGCATCATAGTGAAAATGTTGGGCAAAGTTGGGAAAAAATAAGAAAATTTCATAACTTAGAAAAATTCTAAGTTATGAAATTTTTCAATCTTAAACCCTAATTTGCAAAATTAGGTTTTTTGATGAACAAGTTTCATGTTTTGACACATCTTGATGAAAAATGACCCTTGGCACTTGATTTTGACCAAAAAGTCAGAGTTTGACTTTTCAGTGTACAGTTAATTTTTAATCAGTTGACTGGAAAATTCATCTGTCAATCCAATGCTTTTGAGATCTTTTAAACCTTGTGATTAGGTTAATATGATTCCATTGGGTCCTTGAATCCATGATTGAACCCAATTTGCCATTGGCTAGGTTAAAAATCATCAATTGCCCTTCTGCAGTCAAAACCCTAAAAATGACCATTTTGCCCTTTTGAAGATCTGGTCAAATTTCTTGAGGAGTTGTGGTCCAAACTTGATCAACTGGTTCATATGAGTCTATAATGTTGATGTGGATAAAAAATTATGAGGTTTGACTGTAAATTGGCCACAGGTTACTTTTTCCCCAATACAGCTGATTTCTAAGTCAATTGTCCAATTGACTGGGCAAAAATTTGATTCAAGGCTTGAAACTTGGTATGAGAAATCTTATAAGTTCAACATGAAGCATGAAAGTCACTTTGAGAATTTAGAGTCCAAAAATCCTTGTGCAAACTCAAACCCTAATTTCAGGTCATCGGTGCAAGGAGATGTCTTGAGTAGAGCAAACTCTAGCTTGGTCTTGAGTCTAAAGAGTCTTGTGAGGGGAAATATTGATAAAATGAGAGGGCAAATTTTGGGGTACAACAACGTTCTCTACCATTCCGAGAAACATTACAAAGTTCTTCGTACTAAGGCGCTTTCAAAAATACTTTTCAAAATACACAAAGAATAAGGTATTTAAAAATGAGCTAAGCATCTAAGAGCCCGTAGATAACTATGGATGGAAAGGGTGATAAAACCTTCCCTTTCCATAATCTACCCCCTTACTCAGAAAACTCTCGAAAGGTCTTTTTCTGTTCTTTTCACCATTTCCTTTGTTGGAGAAAAGAAAAGTCAGTGGTGACTCTTACTTACTGCAACATTTGCGAATACAAACGTAAAACCAGTATAAAGAGTCGGTTTTGCCACCATATCACATTAATCAAAACGGGATCTCAATCCTACTTGTTGTAGACACTTACTCGCACATTAGGAACTTAAACAAGATACTTAAAGCATACCTACTTAGATAAGAAAGTATCAAGGAAGAAAGAACATGCAAATAGGTGGATACCTATGCAAGTAACAAAATAGAAGGGAAGATGATAGTACATCAATCACACATCAAGTTAAAGGAGAAGAAATGTGATTCATACAAAAAATTGAAATCTCCTAACCTAAGAACTATCCTACTTGAATAAGTAAGGAAGAAAGACATTTAAGCCATGGTTAACCAACCAAGAGGGCATGTTATGAGAATACAAAAAAATATTTGAGGCTACTGGTCCTAACATGTTATCTACTTAATTATACTCTAAACAAAGTAACATAGGTCAAGAAGAGAAGAAAATCACCTAACTAAACAAGTAGAAGAGCAAGTAAGCAATTAGATGTCACAACTTTAAACAATCTCAAAAATATTCATTCAAATAAGAGACCAAAGGTAGATACCTAAGCTTAAATAATCTTTAATACATCACAACTTATCAACAAAAGGTCACATGTTAACAAACATCACCTAGTCCAAATAAGCATGCATGGTGAATAGAGACAAAACTCAAACAAGTTGCAAGAAAGAAGCTAAGTCTTAAGCAAGTGGAAAGCAATCAAATGGAATAAATATTGTATCAAAGTAAACACAAAGTCATGTTAAACAATCCCCTAAGAGTCATGCATAATAGTTAAGGACCTAAAGATCACCATAGAAAGCAAACAAGCAAGCACACTAATAAGTGAAGCTCTATGTGTCAAGTGTCTAACTTATCATGGCATAAGAAGATGAATTTAGATGAAATATCATACAATTCATAATAAAATTCATCAAGGACTTATAATTATCACATAAACATGCTTGAAAAATATTCATAACAAAACCACACAAGGAAAGGATCACAAACAATCCTAAGTGGACACAAGTCCTCATGCAATTCTATCAAGCAAAACAAGTTGAAAGAGAAAGGATATGTGAAGAGGGAGAGACAAGTATGAACATGTTATTCCATCAGCATAATTCTTGAAGGCATAAATAAGTTCAAACAAGAGTTTAATTCAAGGTACAAACACCAAAGCACACAAACATCAAGCAAAGTTGACAAGTGAAGTGAACAATTAGGCATGGGTTTAGGCAACAAAAATAAGTGATGTAAGAAGCTTATACATAGTATAAAGGCACATTAAATATCTATAAACATCACTAAGGCATCATACACAATTAAACTCAAAGATTGAGATAAGAGATGAGCAAATCAAAACCCTAATCATACTCCTAATGGCATACAAACATCATGTCAAGTAAAGGGAGAGAATGATCATGTTAAAGAGGTTAAAAATCATAAAATGCATAGGAAAATGATATTTAATATCAATCACACAATTACCATAAGCATCAAGAAAATATAGCATGAAAAGCTTTAAGAAAAGGGTACCAAAATAGGCAAGTAAACATGTTAAACTTCACACAAGTGTATCATCTTTCAAAGGTACATAAAAGGACCTATAAAATGAAGTGAGAGTGCTTTAACTCATGGTATTTTAATAAATAATTGGAAATACACAACCTATAATGGTTGCACAAGTACACCCCTAAACATTTCATCAATCAACACAAAGGTCTACACAAAGAGGCATGCATTGAATCAAGCAAAGAAAATAGTTATGAGGTCTCAAAAATGACTCAAAAATCATCAAATTATGGTGAAGTAAGATAAATTATATGCTCTAAAAATATACCTAAGAAGGAGTGAAAAAAGTACTCAAACAATATCAATTATCAAGCAAATGCACCAACTATAGATCACACAAGTTAGGCTTCAAAATGAGATTCAAACATGAACCAAAAATAATGATCAAAACATCGAGTGAGAACTCAAGGATCCTATATACAAGCACCTAGGTGTGTAAAAATTTGGGATCAAAAACTAAAGGGAATCATCAAGAACAAATCCCTAAATCACAAGACTAGGTCAAACAAAACACCTTTGATCATAAAATCAGAATTAATTATCAAAATAATTCAAAAATTAAATTAAAATCCATAGAAAATTAAATAACATTTCAAAGAGTGTTCATGAACTTTTTTGTGGATTTTTTATTAATCAGAAGTAATTAAAATAAAATCAGGAAGTTGATAAAATAAAAGGAAAATAAAGGATTCTAAATAAAATGTGACACAAATAAGATGTCACAAAACAAAATTGGAGACAGTTGAAAACGCTGCAAGAAAAAATTCAAATAAACCAGCTGAAATGTGCCACCTACCCCTCTAGGTCCACCAGCCATTTCTACTCTCTCTCTCTCTCTCTCTCTCTCTCTCTCTCTCTCTCTCTCTCTCTCTCTCTCTCTCTCTCTCTCTCTCTCTCTTCACTTTATTCATTTATTTCGATTATTGTTAATTAAGTGTGACAAAAAAACATGTGAACTTTATCAATTGGTCAAGGCATCACTTAAGCACTAAAGACAAAAAAAATAGACCAAGCCAATCAGAATGCAACACGTATTTGTCTCCAAGCTCCCTTCATGCAAAAATGAAAAACACAACCCCAATATCAATGACTTCCATCCATTTTCAAACCAACATAACCCCCTTGATATTCCACGAAATTGAATGATGTAAAAACCAAAAGTAAAGTACGAAGAACAAGGATCAACATTGTACCATTTAAATCTCAAAAATAGGGCTCAATCATGGAGAAATATGGCACGAAAGTCATGCAAACAAAATTGAATTCCAACATTTCACAAATTTGCAAACAATTCAGATCCATATAATCAAACACATGCCATCATTTCAAGCTCCAGATGTAATGTATGATGATCTTAGCATGTTGTTATGAACTAAAATGTGAGATATACAAGGTTGAAAGGCTTACTGTTGTACCCCAAAATTTTCCCTCCCATATTTCTCAACACATGTCAAGTGAGGTCCCCAAATTGCTCAAGGAAATTCAAGAGTTGACCAGACAAACTCTCTCCTAAGGTAGTCTACCTCAAATTAGGGTTTCATTTTCCATCAGGATATATGAACCACGAAGGACTCAAATGCTCACCATTGTCCTAACATATTCTCAAGATCATCCATGACAAGTTTCAAGCCTTGCATAAGAAGTTTGCTCAGTCAATTACTTAAATGCCTGAAAATCGATTGTGCTAGGTCAAAAGTCAATTGTGGCCCATATACAGTCAAACTTCAAGATTTTTGGTCAACATCCTCATTTTGAAGTTCTATTCATCATTTGATCAAGGGTTGATCATGATTCATCAAGGATTGCTCACAATTCATCAAAACCCAAAAGTTGCTAAATTAGGGTTTTGTAGGAGAAGTCAACTCAACTTTGACCAAGCATAACTTTCTCATACTTCATCATAAATGACCCATCCAAATATCATTTTTAAGAGGATGAAATTTCCTACAATTCATCTTCATCTCCCAAGTTCATAAGATGCACTCACAAAAAGATATGAATTTTTACATTATAGGTCCTTTTGAAAAGTCAACGAAAACATCTTTTGGGTTAAAGCTTAATACATGAACATCAAAGACTCAATTAAGATAAGACAAAAAGGGTTGCTTAGAGGACACCCTAAGCTTTCTAAAAAGTCTAAGAACATCTCTCTAGGGTCAAAATTGAGAGAGTTATGCATTGACCAAGTTGACCATTTTTGCAAAATTGCCAAAAGTCAAATGTACTCAAATTTGCATTTTTTGCTAAATAGGCCCAACTTTTTATACTTTCACTTCACTTATAACCTGGTCCACGACCCAAATGTGCACTCACGTGTTATTTGCTTCATTGTTTATTTTATTTTAATTTTTTATTTATTAAAAATTGAATTAAATCAAATAATTGGTAAATAATAGAAAAAATTTGTTTTGATTGGATTTGTGGATAGAATCACAAGCTCATAGTGCTGGCACATCAGAATCAAATCATATCAATGGCAATTGGTACAAAAAAGGCATGATTGGCATGAAAATAGAGAGATATCATATGCATTGAAAATCAAATCAAATCTTGGATAAATGCGAAGATTTAATCTAAGTTTGTTAACCTAATTCACTCTAGGTTATATAAGAAAGCTTTGCAGATCAAAATCAAGAGGCTGGGGGCGTGAGACTGTAAAAACAAAACACAAAAATCTTGACAAAAAGTGAAGTTATGATTTCAGGATAGAGGACTGTTGTACCCCAAAATTTTCCCTCCCATATTTCTCAAGACATGTCAAGAATGGTCTCCAAGTGGCTCAAGATTGCTCAAGAGTTGGACAGTCAAGCTATCTCCTAAGGCAGTCAACCTCAAATTAGGGTTTTGTGTTGCATCAAGGTCCTTGCATCCAAATGACCTCAAGTGCTCCCCAATGTCCTAATATGTTCTCAAGTTCATCCATGTAAAATTTCAAGCCTTGCAGAGGAATTTGGTCAGCCAATTGCTCAAGAGGCCCAAAAATCGACTATGCTAGGGCAAAAGTCAACTGTGACCTATAACCAGTCAAACTTCAAGATTTTTTGTCAACATTCTCATTTTGAAGGATAATTCATCATTTTATCAAGGTTTGATCATGATTCATCAAGGGTTGCTCAAAATTCATCAAGACTCAAAAGTTGCTAAATTAGGGTTTTGTAGGAAAAGTCAACTCAACTTTGACCAAGCATAACTTTATCATACTTTATGAGAAATGACACATACAAAGATCATTTTGAAGAGGATGCAATTTCCTAAAATCCATCTTCACACCCCAAGATCAATAAATGCACTCACAAGAAATTACAAATTTGGACATTATAGGTCATTTTTGGAAGTCAACAAAAACACATTTTTTCCAAAGCTTATAACTTGAGCATGGAACATAAAAATGCGATGAGACCAAAAGGGTTGGTTATAGGACATCTCAAGGTTTCTAAAAAGTCCAAGAAAGCCTCCAAAAGTTCAAAATTGAAGAAGTTATGCCTTGTTGAAGTTGGGAATTTTTCCAAAATTGCCAAAAGTCAACTATCCCCAAAACTTCAAATTTTGTCAAATGGGCCCACTTTTTTCCACTTGATTTGATCTTGTCACACCATACACGTTTCCTATCTTCAGTTTCAAGGTCAATTATTAATTGTTCTATTTTATTTGATTTTTATTGATTTAATTCATTTTTAATCAATTTAAATCAAAATAAAATCCAAATCTTAATAACTTGATATCTTTTTGATCATTACAGGTCTTAATTGACATCATGAATACAATCAAATTCGTGCCAAGCCATATCATGCACAAAATCTTGGATTTGGAAAGAAATTGGAAGCCTTTAATGGAGGAATCATATCAAATCTCAAATCATCAATTCACATGGATTCAAGCCCAAAGATTTAACCTAATACAATCCTTGTTACATATACAACAGAGAACACACAATACACGACCAAAAAAGGATGCAAAAATCACAAAACCAAAACTGAAAAAAGCTTGAAAAAATTGGAGATCGAAATCTTGTTTGGAGTCCAATTCAAGGCAAAAGCTCAACGTATCCTTCTTGCCTGACATCCACTGGAGCTAAAGCAACTATTCACGAGTCCTGAAACCACCTGAAACGTGTTGTAAGTGTCCTTGAACGTGGCCCTGAACACGAAATCACATCCTCTGATTCTTGCATTATTTCACCAAAATCTTTGCATATTTGTGTTTGTCGCTTCATTTAGAACATTTTTGCAATGTTTGATTTTGTTTTGGTAGCCTGTAACCCTGTACTCGAAGCTAGGGTTTTGGTTCTT
The DNA here is from genome assembly GCA_948472305.1 of Vicia faba. NCBI lineage: Eukaryota > Viridiplantae > Streptophyta > Magnoliopsida > Fabales > Fabaceae > Vicia > Vicia faba. The sequence continues at coordinate 86,338,630 of OX451738.1, read as the reverse complement.
GTTTTTTTAGGCGTTTTGATTTCAGGAAAAATTAGAATAAACCATGGACATGGATGAGCTTAGGAGGAAGAAACGAGCATAATGATGGTCTTGGTTTGCATTTTTATGGCCTAGAGCTCGTTCTAGGACGAAGCCATGGATCTTGCTGCAGATAAAATCTGCAGGTAAGAAGATCAGTGTTTCAACGAAGAAGACGAAGGTGTGTCTTCTTCCCATTGGCCAATTCAAAATTACGCGCTTTTTTATTTTTTTAATTCAGGCATATGACTTGTTTCCAATATATTGATTATTGTGTATTCCACTAACAATAAAATGCAGTGGTTGAGATGGTTAGTGCGCTTGTTCAAAGTCTCATGGGACCTGGGTTCGAATCCCAGGTCCCCCAATATATTTGTTTGCATTTTTCTTATAGTTGTTCCAGCGTGCTTCATCAACTATGGCCTACCATGGACCTCCAGATCCCAAGCGCCAAATGACCTGCAGGCCAAATCCAATGGCCCAGACTGAATGCTCACCATACTCCCCAGTCAATGCATACGTGTGGAATGGAAAAAGTCAGCCCAGGCTTGCTGCAATTGGGCCAAAGAATTGCCAGTCATACCTCCAGATTGGGCCCAACGCCCCCCTTGGTTTATTCTTTTTTCTCTTTTTCTTATATTTATTTATTTGTTTTATTATTGATTTTTATTACCATTAACCAAATAATTAATTTTCCTCATAAAATCAGAAAACACGTAAAATATTATTTTTTTTATTTATTAAAATTAAATGCATCACTTTATTTTTGTAAATAAATATTAATCAATTAATTTAGTTTTTTAATTAGGTACAATTTTAATATTTTTTGCAATAAATTAAAATCAATGTAAAATATTAGGTTTTACTAACTTTTAACCATTTTATTTTATTTCCTTAAATATAAAAAATCCAAAAATATTTTCATTAATTAATTAATTAATTTTGACCTAATTTAATTTCCATTTAATTCAAAAAATAACAAAAAAAAACATGCTTTCTTTTCAAAAAGGGTCAAAACCCTAAAAAATGCGCCGATTTAATTTTCTCGCACGCATATCATTTTTCCAATATTGTAATTGCTTCCGGTATGTAATAGCTTTTAATTAGGACTTTAACTATTTATCGCTTTCTTTTACTTTCTGCAATTTAAATTAAAGGGTTTGTTTTTGGCGATGTAGATACCCGACGCCTTGTAATAGTTTAGATTTAATTTCCGCAATTTAAATTCCGCAACTATACACTATTAGATGTTTGATAATAGGGAATGCATGACAAGATCCAATGTATGAACTTAAAGTCAACATAGATAACCCATGACATGTACAAAGATAAATAACTGAAAAACAATACACTCGCACATGCGCACTCTTAGGGTACACCTCACTTGGTTACCTTCGAAAGTGGTCATTGAGTATAGGAAGTTTTAGAGGTCGTCCTCTTGTCCAAAGATCATAAGTTGCCTCGAAACGGTTGCCTCGGATAAAATGATCTAAGACATTAGGGTTACCGCTAAGGCATCCTAACATTGCTTTAGTGACCACACGTCCCTTAATCGAATTGACCCTTAAAACTCCAACGATGATGCTACCTACTCCTCAATAGTGGGATAGCATTGTCTAAAGGACATTTGCACAGTTTAATTCCCTTTTCGAGTAGGTAGATGGTTCTTAAGTACTTGCTCCTTTTAAAACAAAACAAAACTTTTCACACTTACACTCCTTTCAAACAAAAAATTCTTTCAAAACCATAAACACAAAGAAAAAGCAAATTTTGAAAACACTTTGAGCAAGTACCTAAGAGCCCATGGATAACCACGGATAGAAAGGGTGCTAACACCTTCCCTTTCTATAATCTACCTCCCGAACCCGAGAAACATCTCGAAAAAGGAATCTTTCTGTGCTTTTTTCCTTTCCTTGTTGGATAAAATAAAAGACGATGGCGACTCTTACTTACCGCGACATTTTGCAAAAACAAACGCAAACGCGAACCAGCATTCCTAAACAGTCAGTTCTATTTCCCACCGATCACAGAACTGGCGACTCTGCTGGGGACATAATAAGTGGGGTTTACCTTAGGATTAGATCATTGTGTTTTCAATTGTATGCTTTGTATGATTTATATTTGTGGGCTTGTATCAGAGTTCTATAGATCCTAACCCGGATTTGGGGGTACCCTTTAGGTAAGTAGCAATAAACTGTGAGGGAACTATACGGCGTAGACCGATACGGTTGAAGCAGTAGCTACGTTGGTGTGGCACTTTAGATTGTACCAATATCCCTTGTGTTGGAACGAGGAGAATATGGGTCATCTAAGGAGTCATTAAGCACCAGCTGACCTTAGAACCTTTAAATTGACCAACTTGGCCATAGAACAGTAGCAGTATGCTACACTCATTGAGACTAAACTCTCACGATGATTCCGGCCGCAAGAAAAGGTTGCTAAACTGGAATTATGACCGATCGAGGGTAGTCAGTGATATTGAGATCCTCTAGAACCCGGTTACTATTTTTAGGACAGGTTTAAACTAACTAAACTAAAAGAGGGTAATACCTAAACTCCATGCCAGCCTAAACTTAAGGCTGTTTGTGTGACTTGTGTGCCTTCAAACTTGAACTACTTGCACATTCTTGTTATCTGACAACATGAGTTCCTTGCAGGTTTTGTTTACAGTCCTTATCCAATAATTTGGATTTATTGCAGGGTTTACTTACAGCACCTCACACTTTTGCTTAAACGCATATCATATACATCATAAGATCATGCCTTAACATTTCCTTAACCATTTCAAGGATCTCAAGGGTCTATGATGCAGGTTATGGCAAATCAGACGTCAAGCAAGGGGCAAAGAGGATTTATTTTCCTCTAGCCAATGTCGTCTATGAATCAAAACACGATGACTTGAGTCAGGGGCTATGACCCACTCGATATGGTGAGCTTGACTCTTGAAGAAGGACTCTTAACAACATGAAGTTTCTTCAATCAAAGCTGCAAAATTCAAATTCTAACGAGTTTCTTGTTTACCCCGCGGGATCCTTGAAGACATTGCATACATACATATCATTGCATCACATGTCTCCCAGTACAGATCTCTCATGTTCTCGCTGTTTATTTCAGCACTGGCTCTCCAACAAGACAACCAAGATCTTCATACTCAAGAGACTCAGTTCAAGGAAATCTTCCTAAACCTATCCAAGGGGCAGGAAGAGTTGAGAACACTCCTCATGGGGAACTTGGTCAAGAAAAGTCCTGAAGACAATAAGGACGAACGGCTGGAACAACTGCAAGCTGAGTTCAGTGCCATGAAAACCCAGATGCTGGGGAAGGTGGCTCTTATCCAAGGCTTAGCTCGGGATCAAGAAGAGCTGAGAACCATTGTCAATCAGCTTCATCAAGACAGATACGACGACATGAAGCAAATAGTCAAGGATGGGGACCAAGTCATTAATAAACTTCTGAGAAATCAAAGATTTGGTTTGATGAATAATAGACCTCTCCAAGTTGTTACTACCTCACTGGTCCAACAACGACCTCGCCAAGAACAACAGTTTGATCAGAGTAAGCCAAATATGCCCAGGAGGCAATTTACCAGGCTCGACATGTCGCTGTCTCAGGATTTACAACACCTGTTGAGATTGAATTTGGTAACATTAAGGGACCCTCCTAAGAATCCCAACACAACATCACCAAAGTATAACCCCAATGCCCGATGTGCTTATCACTCTGATGTCTCGGGGCATGATACGGATGATTGTTGGACTTTGAGGAACAAGGTACAAGACCTGATTGATGAAGGAGCATTAGAACTCACACAAGACGGTCAAATTGAATTCTTTTGCCATCCCCCCAAGGTTCACCATTTGAAGTGACAAGTACTGAGACGAGAATACTTTTTGTTCAGTAGAATTTTTCAAGTTGTAATTTTCTTTTGATTATTCGAACATTTATTCATGTCAAACTTTATTACTTTATCAATGCATTGCATATGTCTGTTTTGAATCAATCCATTCGTATTTCACTATATTCAAATTGCTTTCATTTTTTGTGATGATCAACTTCCAATTAAAAAATTCTAAGCCTTTAGAGGGAGAATGACGAAAATGATATCAAAATCTCTACAGTATGCTTTTGAACAAACCCCGCTGACGAGGTACATGCATTGTTTCAAATCCTAAACAGTGGAATTATAAGGAAGATAATCCCTAGTCAACCCCTTTGAGCCAAAGAAGTTGGAGTTTTTCTTTTCACAAATTAAAACCCTTAATTATAACCTGGGACAGGGTAGTTTTCTCAATTGATCCAGGTGCACAATGAATGGCATCAAAGAAGTCCTTTCGAAACAAAAGATGGTGTTGGTTCCGTATAATCGTAAGGACAGGCAGTCATTATCTCTCAAAATAAAAGCCCAATAAGTCAAAACCTGTGAAGGAGACTTAAGAAAAACAGGGGCATCTCGTTGACTGTAATCACAAAAAGAAACAGTTCATGCAAAAAACAGGGATAATAAAAACCAAAAGGAAAGAGATCCTGCAAACTCTCAACAAAATGACTGCCTGTTCAAAATAAATTGTCAGTATCTGAACCATCACTGGTATATCAGAGCAAAGACTCAAACAAGATCTAATGCATGATTAGCTGAGTTTAGGATCGAAGAACATCACGAAGAACGGGTGGGTACAAATAAAATTTGAGCCTTTATCTTTTATTTCTTAAACCGTGAACCAGGCCACGTTATAACCCTTAAAAGGTCCTAGCTGAAGCATGGGTTAGTCCGAAAGCATATTGTTACAAAAGGTATCCTGACTCCTGTAGGGCTTGCTGTAAATCTTGAGTTAACGTCACATTTTACAAAATTTTCCTATCTTACTAAAAAAATGCATTTTCAAAAACTTCAAGACAGACATAAGCTTTGCATTCTTAAAATAACATTGTTTGCATATGACTATTTGTTCAAACAGCAGAGAAATTCGCACGACGAATATCTAGTGAACAAAAAAACCTTCTCAATAAAAGGATCACCTCAAGTGGAAAAAACACTTCCAACCAAGGGGCACAACATGATCATCGTCCATCATCTAGGGCAGTCAAGTCAAAGATTCAAGGAATCTCTCAAAATGCCAAATAGCCGGGGGCAAATCTCCATCAGAATCAATTGGGGCATTGGACATAAATTCCCGCAACGAATCTTGCATGATCAAGCATCTTCTGGTAGTATGGCAACACGGCACTACTGACAGTGACAACTCCCTACACTCTGAGAGCATGGACATAGTCAAAAAAGTACTATGCATAATCAAAGACCCGCTAGGTCGACTGGCCTAAGCAAAAATAAGGGCATCCCGACGAACCAAAAATGTTCGGGCAAAAATTAGGGATAAAAACAAAAAGATTTGTACACCCGGCAAGTCAAAAACCTGAAAAGGCAGCTTGGGCAAAAAAGGGTATCCTGGTGGACTGAAAACCCAAAAGGGCGGTCCAGGCAAAAATTAGGGATCAAAGCGTACGACTATGTCTCGTCATCTCGTCACTGGCCTACCAGAAGAAGACTTGTCATTTTGACCGAAAGATACCAAGCATCTCATAGGTGGGGATAATATTCGATCCACAGGGCCTCCGCAAGCACCTTCTCCCGCAGAAACAGGGGCAATAAGAATTATCCAAGCTGTACAGTTGCTCTATCCACCAGGTACAAAGGTAGATTCAGCTGAAGAATATTGTTAAGGTACTTTCACTCCCCGCAGAGTAAGACAGTAAAGATAACTCTCCCAAGCTGAGACTTACAACTGTGAATGAATCAACAATACTTTCCCCAAGCAGAGTTAGTCTACCATCAGCATTAAAAGGGTCTTAATATTCCCCAGCGAAGTGTAAGAATATTCCTCAGCAAGTATAAGAGTATCCCCGGCAGTCTCAATACTCCCCAATGGAGTATAAGAATGTTCCCTGGCGGAATACAAGATACCCCCAGTGGAGTCAATATTTTCCCAGCACGGTCTGAAAAAGCTTCCCCAGCGGAGTTGGAGCATCATCCCCAGTAGACTCTGGAAGTTTATCCCCAATGGAGTACAAAATAAATCTCCCCAGCCAAGTTCAAAGGATTACCCCCACCAAGAGTCCAACAGGGTTATCCCCAGCAAGTTACAAATGAAAGATCACCCCAACGAAGTTCTTTCCTCTCACAAACAGGAATTCGATCCTCAATAGATTCAGTATCACCAGCAACGGTAATCAATCCCCAGTAAAGTTTATCAGTGGAATCTTCAGCAGAACATCTCTTCCCCATAGAGTAATTCCCCTCGGAGTAATCTCCTCATCAGTTTATTCCCCAACGGAGTTATCCTCTCCTGCAGGTTTATCATCTTCGTTCATCATCCCCAGCGGAAATGAAGAATTCAACTCTACTCTCCAGCAGCTATCCGGGATTTATTTTCCCCAGCTAAAACATCACATTTCCATACATCATGATGCATGCATAAACATATCATACTGTACAATCTCATTTATGTTGAGAACATCATTGCTTGATCCATCTCATGCTTTGCATATGACTGACCTTTACCTTTCAGGAAAAATGCAGTTAAGTTCTCAGCTTAGTCGAAGACCTGATCGGTTCTTAAATCTCAACTGAATTATCCTCAGTTGAATTTCAGATAAGGTTCTCAATCTCGATAATTTTCCTCCGTCATAGTGTGGACGAGTTCTGTAATTTCAACGGTATACTACGTTGAAGACCAGACAGTTCCTAGATCTTGATGAAGATGTTTCCCTACGTCATAGTGTGGACGAGTTCTCTAATTTCAACGGTATACTCCGTTGAAGACCAGACAGTTCCTAGATCTTGATGTTTTCCTCCGTCATAGTGTGGACGAGTTCTGTAATTTCAACGGTATACTATGTTGAAGACCAGACAGTTCCTAGATCTTGATGAAGACGTTTCCCTACGTCATAGTGTGGACGAGTTCTCTAATTTCAACGGTATACTACGTTGAAGACCAGACAGTTCCTAGATCTTGATGTTTTCCTCCGTCATAGTGTGGACGAGTTCTGTAATTTCAACGGTATACTACGTTGAAGACCAGACAGTTCCTAGATCTTGATGAAGATGTTTCCCTATGTCATAGTGTGGACGAGTTCTCTAATTTCAACGGTATACTACGTTGAAGACTAGACAGTTCCTAGATCTTGATGTTTTCCTCCGTCATAGTGTGGATGAGTTTTGCAATTTCAACGGTATACTACGTTGAAGACCAGACAGTTCCTAGATCTTGATGAAGATGTTTCCCTACGTCATAGTGTGGACGAGTTCTCTAATTTCAACGATATACTCCGTTGAAGACCAAACAATTCCTAGATCTTGATTTTTTCCTCCGTCATAGTGTGAACGAGTTCTGTAATTTCAACGGTATACTACGTTGAAAACCAAAAAGTTCCTAGATCTTGATGAAGATGTTTCCCTACGTCATAGTGTGGACGAGTTCTCTAATTTCAACGGTATACTACGTTGAAAACCAGACAGTTCCTAGATCTTGATGTTTTCCTCCGTCATAGTGTGGACGAGTTCTGTAATTTCAACGGTATACTATGTTGAAGATCAGACAGTTCCTAGATCTTGATGAAGATGTTTCCCTATGTCATAGTGTGGACGAGTTCTCTAATTTCAACGGTATACTCCGTTGAAGACCAGACAGTTTCTAGATCTTGATGTTTTCCTTCGTCATAGTGTGGATGAGTTCTGTAATTTCAACGGTATACTACGTTGAAGACCAGACAGTTCCTAGATCTTGATGAAGATGTTTCCCTACGTTATAGTGTGGACGAGTTCTCTAATTTCAACGGTATACTACGTTGAAGACCAGACAATTCCTAGATCTTGATGAAGATGTTTCCCTACGTCATAGTGTGGACGAGTTCTCTAATTTCAACGGTATACTCCGTTGAAGACCAGATAGTTCCTAGATCTTGATGTTTTCCTCTGTCATAGTGTGGACGAGTTCTGTAATTTCAACGGTATACTACGTTGAAGACCACACAGTTCCTAGATCTTGATGAAGATGTTTCCCTACGTCATAGTGTGGACGAGTTCTCTAATTTCAATAGTATACTACGTTGAAGACCAGACAGATCCTAGATCTTGATGTTTTCCTCCGTCATAGTGTGGACGAGTTCTGTAATTTCAACGGTATACTACGTTGAAGATTAGACAGTTCCTAGATCTTGAAGAAGATGCTTCCCTACGTCATAGTGTGGACAAGTTCTGTAATTTCAACGGTATACTGCGTTGAAGACCAGATAGTTCCTAGATCTTGATATTTTCCTCCGTCATAGTGTGGACGAGTTCTCTAATTTCAATGGTATACTACGTTGAAGACCAGACGGTTCCTAAATCTCAACAAAAAAACAGGCTTCCCCAGCGAAATCTTATACAACAACAGGTATGTAAGTTCTCGCCAAGGAATCTCTTATGCGATCGACGCTCCTACAGATGGCATCTGTAAGCCCATCGTCCTACCAACAATCTCCAAATGGCATCTGTAAGCCCATCTTCCTACCAACAATCTCCAAATGGCATATGTAAGCCCATCCTCCTACCAACAATCTCCAAATGGCATCTGTAAGCCCATTCCCGACATCACAATCTTGATATTACACCATGCGAGTGCAAATTTCTGGGCACCCTAGTGTTCAATTATCTTCCACCTTCGGATCACGAAAGGCTTGAAAGCCAATCTATATCCTCAGGTTTAAGAAAATTGAACAGGGGCAACTGTTGTACCCCAAAATTTTCCCTCCCATATTTCTCAAGACATGTCAAGAATGGTCTCCAAGTGGCTCAAGATTGCTCAAGAGTTGGACAGTCAAGCTATCTCCTAAGGCAGTCAACCTCAAATTAGAGTTTTGTGTTGCATCAAGGTCCTTGCATCCAAATGACCTAAATTTCTCCCCAATGTCCTAATTTGTTCTCAAGTTCATCCATGTCAAATTTCAAGCCTTGCAGAGGAAGTTTGGTCAGCCAATTGCTCAAGAGGCCCAAAAATCGACTGTGCTAGGGCAAAAGTCAACTGTGACCTATAACCAGTCAAACTTCAAGATTTTTTGTCAACATTCTCATTTTGAGCGATAATTCATCATTTTATCAAGGGTTGATCATGATTTATCAAGGATTTCTTAAAATTCATCAAGACTCAAAAGTTGCTAAATTAGGGTTTTGTAGGAAAAGTCAACTCAACTTTGACCAAGCATAACTTTCTCATACTTTATGAGAAATGACCCATCCAAAGCTCATTTTGAAGCGGATGCAATTTCCTACAATCCATCTTAACACCCCAAGATCAATAAATGCACTCACAAGAAGTTACAAATTTGGATATTATAGGTCATTTTTGGAAGTCAACAAAAACACCTTTTTTTCCAAAGCTTATAACTTGAGAATGGAACATCAAAATGCGATGAGACCAAAAGTTTTGGTTAGAGGACATATCAAGGTTTCTAAAAAAGTCCAAGAACACCTCCAAAAGTTCAAAATTGAAGAAGTTATGCCTTGTTGAAGTTGGGAATTTTTCCAAAATTGCCAAAAGTCAACTATCCCCAAAACTTCAAATTTTGTCAAATGGGCCCACTTTTTTCCACTTGATTTGATCTTGTCACACCACACACGTGTCCTATCTTCAATTTCATGGCCAGTTATTAATATTTCTATTTTATTTGATTTTTATTGATTTAATTCAATTTAAATCAAAATAAAATCCAAATCTTAATAACTTGATATCTTTTTGATCATTACAGGTCTTAATTGACATCATGAACACAATCAAATTCGTGCCAAGCCATATCATGCACAAAATCTTGGATTTGGAAAGAAATTGGAAGCCTTTAATGGAGGAATCATATCAAATCTCAAATCATCAATTCACATGGATTCAAGCCCAAAGATTTAACCTAATACAATCCTTGTTACATATACAACAGAGAACACACAATACACGACCAAAAAAGGCTGCAAAAATCACAAAACCAAAACTGAAAAAAGCTTGAAAAAATTGGAGATCGAAATCTTGTTTGGAGTCCAATTCAAGGTAAAAGCTCAACGTAGCCTTCTTGCCTGACATCCACTGGAGCTAAAGCAACTATTCACGAGTCCTGAAACCACCTGAAATGCACTGTAAGTGTCCATGAACATGGCCCTGAACAAGAAATCACATCCTCTGATTCTTGCATTCTTTCACCAAAATCTTTGCATATTTGTGTTTGTTGCTTCATTTAGAACATTTTTGCAATGTTTGATTTCGTTTGGGTAGCCTGTAACCCTGTACTCGAAGCTAGGGTTTTGGTTCTTATTTTTTTAGGCGTTTTGATTTCAGGAAAAATTAGAATAAACCATGGACATGGATGAGCTTAGGAGGAAGAAACGAGCATAATGATGGTCTTGGTTTGCATTTTTGTGGCCTATAGCTCGTTCTAGGACGAAGCCATGGATCTTGTTGCGGATAAAATCCGTAGGTAAGAAGATCAGTGTTTCAACGAAGAAGACGAAGGCGTGTCTTCTTCCCATTGGCCAATTCAAAATTACGCCCTTTTTTTAATTTTTTTAATTCAGGCATATGACTTGTTTCCAATATATTGATTATTGTGTATTCAACTAACAATAAAATGCAGTGGTTCAGATGGTTAGTGCGCTTGTTCAAAGTCTCATGGGACCTGGGTTCGAATCCCAGGTCCCCCAATATATTTGTTTGCATTTTTCTTATAGTTGTTCCAGCATGCTTCATCAACTATGGCCTACCATGGACCTCCAGATCCCAAGCGCCAGATGGCCTGCAGGCCAAATCCAATGGCCCGGACTGAATGCTCACCATACTCCCCAGTCAATGCATACTTGTGGAATGGAAAAAGTCAGCCCAGGCTTGCTGCAATTGGGCCAAAGAATTGCCAGTCATACCTCCTGATTGGGCCCAACACCCCCCTTAGTTTATTCTTTTTTCTCTTTTTCTTATATTTATTTATTTGTTTTATTATTTATTTTTATTACCATTAACCAAATAATTAATTTTCCTCATAAAATCAGAAAACACAAAAAATATTATTTTTTTTATTTATTAAAATTAAATGCATCACTTTATTTTTGTAAATAAATATTAATCAATTAATTTAGTTTTTTAATTAGGTACAATTTTAATATTTTTTGCAATAAATTAAAATCAATGTAAAATATTAGGTTTTACTAACTTTTAACCATTTTATTTTATTTCCTTAAATATAAAAAATCCAAAAATATTTTCATTAATTAATTAATTAATTTTGACCTAATTTAATTTCCATTTAATTCAAAAAATAACAAAAAAAAACATGCTTTCTTTTCAAAAAGGGTCAAAACCCTAAAAAATGCGCCGATTTAATTTTCTCGCACGCGTATCATTTTTCCAATATTGTAATTGCTTCCGGTATGTAATAGCTTTTAATTAGGACTTTAACTATTTATCTCTTTCTTTTACTTTCTGCAATTTAAATTAAAGGATTTATTTTTGGCGATGTAGATACCCGACGCCTTGTAATAGTTTAGATTTAATTTCCACAATTTAAATTCCGCAACTATACACTGTTAGATGTTTGATAATAGGGAATGCATGACAAGATCCAATGTATGAACTTAAAATCAACATAGATAACCCATCCCATGTACAAAGATAAATAACTGAAAAACAATACACTCGCACATGCGCACTCTTAGGGTACACCTCACTTGGTTGCCTTCGAAAGTGGTCATTGAGTATAGGAAGTTTTAGAGGTTGTCCTCTTGTCCAAAGATCATAAGTTGCCTCGAAATGGTTTCCTCGGATAAAATGATCTAAGACATTAGGGTTACCGCTAAGGCATCCTAACATTGCTTTAGTGACCACACGTCCCTTAATCGAATTGACCCTTAAAACTCCAACGATGATGCTACCTACTCCTCAATAGTGGGATAGCATTGTCTAAAGGACATTTGCACAGTTTAATTCCCTTTTCGAGTAGGTAGATGGTTCTTAAGTACTTGCTCCTTTTAAAACAAAACAAAAATTTTCGCACTTACACTCCTTTCAAACAAAAACTTCTTTCAAACCCACAAACACAAAGAAAAAGCAAATTTTGAAAACACTTTGAGCAAGTACCTAAGAGCCCGTGGATAACCACGGATAGAAAGGGTGTTAACACCTTCCCTTTCTATAATTTACCTCCCGAACCCGAGAAACATCTCGAAAAAGGAATTTTTCTGTGCTTTTTTCCTTTCCTTGTTGGATAAAATAAAAGACGATGGCGACTCTTGCTTACCGCGGCATTTTGCGAAAACAAACGCAAACACGAACCAGCATTCTTAAACAGTCAGTTCTCTTTCCCACCGATCACAAGGACCTTGAGAGAAATTCAAGGCCAGCAACTTGTTCCATGACATCTCAGGGAGCGTTCCCAATCGTTCGCAGACATCAGAACATCCAGAATCACTACCTAGCATTCTCACGGTTTTCAAAATTATCCACGTTCAATTACTGTAATTCTTGCATATTCAGCATGTTTAAATTACATATTTGTGTTCATCAGCATGTTTGCAATGTTTCTGGACAGTTGGATTTGAGTTACAGTGCAGGAATAAGATTTTGCCATTGTTAGGGTTTCGTGCTCCAATTTGGGGTTCTGGGTTTCATGCAAAATTAGGCTTGATAATGGGTACCATGGTGATTAGAATTTCAAACCCAGCTGATCCATGGTCCCCAATTGAATTTATATTGCATATGCTTGATTCTTGAATGACACAGGTTTCAGCAACAGACCTACGTATGTAGGTAAAGGTTCAATGTCTAAAACGACGGTCCCAAGGAAGAAGACAACAGCGTGTCACCACCTAACTGGATGGTTTAAATTCTGGCGCGTTATTCTGGCCAGAAACTTGCTTTTTCTGATATATTATTTGTTTTATTGTATTAACAAGTTAATATTCAGCGCAGTTGGTCAGAAGAAGGAAGTCAGAATCTCACTGTTCTGGGTTTGATCCCATGCGTGAGCTTTTGGCATTTTATTCTTTATTTTCACTAGATCCAGAGCATATACACCTTCTGAGGGTCATTACCTTCTGGATCCATCAGAACCGGATCCAGTGCACGTCACCTTCTGAGGGCCATCATCTGTTGGATCCATCAGAACCAGATCCAGTGCACCTCGCCTTCTGAGGGCCATCATTTGTTGGATCTATCAGAATCAGATCCAATGCACACCATCTTCTGAGGGTCATCTTCTGGATCCATCAGCCAGAACCAGATCTGCTGACCACAGGCCCATTTGGCTATTTCTATATTTTTTCTTTAATTCTTTTTCTTTATTTATTTTGTTTTTAAATCAACACTATTTTTATTTTAAATTAACTAATCAAAAAATCACAAAAAGATTTATTTTCTTAATAAATGTTTTTTTAATTAATTAGTTTAATTAATTTAGGGAAACTTTAATTTCTTTCACAATTAAAATTCAATTAGAAAATTAGGTTAACTTTTGATTTAATTTTTCTTTCTTTCTCAAATAAAAATGAAAATACAAAAATAGGTTTTTAGAATGAATTAATTTATTTTTTCTTAATTTAAAATTAATTAGAACTTAGGATTTTCTTTTTAACTTAACTATTTAATTATTTTCTCAAATGACAAAACATGACAAAAGAGCATTCTTTTCCTCAATTGTAAGTAGGTTTAGTCAAGGGTCCAAAACCCTAATCGCCTCACATTTAATTCGCCACGCGCTTATTATTTATTTTGACAATATTTTTGTAACTGTTCATGGCTTGTAATAGTTTAATTTAGGTTTTTATTTATTGTTTAAATTCTCGGGTTTTTGGCTATGTAATTAATCCCCCACCCCGAAGCCTTGTAATAGCGTATATTTACTGTATCGCATCTTAATTTCCGCAAATATTTGACTGTTTAGATGTATGCTAATAGGATTGTATGACAAGAATGCATGACAAATTAATACAGTTAGAAAACCCTAATGTGCAAAGATAAATAACTGGAAACAAATCACTCGCACATATCACTCTTAGGGTATACTCTCACTTCGGTTGCCTTCGGTAAATGGTCATTAAGCATAGGGTGTCTTAGTGGTTTCCCTCCTGTCTAAAAAGATCAAACGTTGCCTCGGAAATGTTGCCTCGGAAATGATCTTAAGACTCTAGGGTTATTACTAAGGTGTCCTAACATTGCTTTAGTGATCGTACGTCCCTTTTGAATTGACCCTTACAACTCCAACAACGGTGCTACCTATTTCTCAATAGTAGGATAGCGTTGTCTAAAGGAAACAAGAATAGAAACGATCTTTTTTTTAGTAGGTAGATGCTAGTAGCTACTTGCTCAAATCAAACTTTTTCACACTTACACATTCCAAAACAATTTTCAAAACAACTTCGTCATGCCTTTGAGGACTGATACAAGGGTTATCACAAAGTCAAACTTTTCAAAACAAAGCACATACACAAGCAATTTGAAAAAGATGAGCAAGTGTGATACGGTGGGAAAGAACTGACTGTTTTTTGGAATACTGGTTTGCATTTTGCGTTTGTTTTTGCAAAATGTCGTGATAAGCAAGAGTCGCCACTGAATTTTATTTTATCCAACAAGGAAAGGAAAAAAAGCACAGAAAAATTCCTTTTTTCGAGATATTTCTCGGGTTCGGGGGGTATATTATAGAAAGGGAAGGTGTTAGCACCCTTTCTATCCATGGTTATCCACGGGCTCTTAGGTACTTGCTCAATTGTTTTCAAAATTGCTTTTCTTTGTGCTTGTGGGTTTGAAAAAGTTTTTGTTTGAAAACTTCGATTTAACTCTTGCTTTTGTCCTCAAGAGTGTAATAAAGTGTTTTTGAAAACTTTGTTTGAAAAGGTGTAAGTGTAAAAAAAGATTTGTTTTTTGAAATAGCAAGTACTTAAGAACCATCTACCTACTCGAAAAAAGGAACCGTTATATGCTATCTTCCTTTAGACAATGCTATCCGACTATTGATGAGTAGGTAGCACCATCGTTGGAGTTTAAGGGTCAATTCGAATTTAGGGACTTACGGTCACCAAAGCAATGGTAGGACGCCTTAGCGGTAACCCTAATGTCTTAGATCATTTGTTTGAGGCAACAATATCCGAGGCAACCGTTTCGAGGCAACTATGATCTTTGGACAAGAGGACGACCTCTAATGTGACCTATACTCAATGACCGCGTACGAAGGCAACCAAGTGGGGTGTACCCTAAGAGTGCGCATGTGCGAGTGTGTCATTTTCATTTAATTTTATCTTTGTACATGTTAATGGTGATCTATGTTGATTTTAGGTTAAAACATTCAGTCTTGTCATGCATCCCTATTATCAAACATCTAACAATTTATAAGTTGCAGAAATTAAAATGCGGAATTTAAATTACAAGACGTCGGGTATTTACATCGCCAAAGACAAACCCTTTAAAAATAAATAAAGCGATAAAAAATAAATAAAAGGTCCTATTTACTATTACAATCCGGGAGCAAGTACATAATTGGATAAAGAACATAAATCGCGTGCGGCAAATTAAATCGAGCGCAAGGTTCTAGGGTTTTGACCCTTTTTGTTTAAAGGAAACATTTTTTTTGTTGTTTTTATTTTAAGAAAGAAAGAAATCTAAATTAATTACTAGATTAAATAAATTAATTAATTAATAAAAATAAATATTTTTGGATTTTTGGTATTTTAAGAAAGAAATAAAAATTAATTAATGTTAGTAAAAAAACCTAATTAAATCTAATTGAATTTTAATTATTTACAAAAATGTGAAAGTTATTCTAATTAAAATTCTAAATTAATTTAATTAGTATTTATTAAAAAAATAAAATAAAGTTTGATTTGATAAAGAAAATATTTTGTGATTTTATTTTAAAGAAAAAAAAATTTAGTTGGTTAGTTAATTAAATAAAATATAATAAAACAAATAAATAAAACAAAAAAAGTAAATATATAAGAGAAAAGAGGTATGGGTCTGGTTTTTGGAGGTCAGAATAGCAATCCTGGGGCCCATTTACATTGGCCCTGTTTGACTTTCTTGATTCTATGCGCGCATGTTGACTTGGTCTATGGTGGACCATCAACTTGGATCACCAGATCTGGCCTTTGGACATCTGGTTGTTGGACGTGTGAAGGCGTATGGTATGCTACAAGCCTGGATCTGTACCTGATTACATGAAAAACAAGGAGAAAATGCAAAGTGCTGGAAGCAGGGATCGAACCCCTGACCTCCAGCCACTAACGCTTTAGAAGGGAACACGCTGACCACTAGGACATGATGATTCAATTTTTATAAGAATACAAATGGTGTATATTATATAAAAACAAAATCTTGTGCCAGCAAATAAAAAAATGCACGCTAATTTTGAATGGACCTATGGGCAGGGGACACCTCATCGTCCCTATCCTGAAACCTGAAAATGATTTACCTGTGGATTTGAATCCGCAACTAAAAGCATAGGTCCATCCTAGAATCCGTCTCAGGCTATATAAATTCGTTCCAAGGCCATGGTTGCATTTGTCTTCCTCTCCTAGTCACGTCCATAGCCATCACTAAGGCTAATTTTATCTGTAACAAAAAACCCTAAACCAAGAAGCAAAACCCTAACAATGGCGTTTTGCACCACAGAGCATATAAATGAAATCAAATAATGCAAAAGGCTTGGAAATGATCCGGTGATTACAAATATGCCACTAATTCATTGTAACAATGCATAATTTTTGAAATACGAAACCAAATACAGAAGGGAATCGCGTGACACTTATAGCGCTCTAGGAGGTTGGAAAATGCGTGCTTTTGATCCAAGAAGGTTGAGTGAACAACCAGGAATCGATTGGGATCGCTTTTGGCTTCAGAAAACCTCTCTTGCTATGATTTCGAATTCCAACTTTTTGTCACTTTTTTCAAACTTGGTTCTGCTTGTTCTTGCAGCCTCTAACCCTATTTTTCGTGCCTTTGCCTTCCTTTTGTAATGTATATTGCATTAGGGTAAGAATTATGGTCCAAATCTTCTCCCATCATGGCTTGCATATTTGATTTGATCTCCATTTTAAAGCTTGCCAAATTTGTCAAAAATCAATCCTTTTGCACATGGTTTAGTGTGATACGAATTTGATGCTCTTAATGATGATGATCCAATCCTGAAATAGCCAAAAGATATCATGTAATCAAAGCTTTGGATTTTATTTGATTTAATTTGATTAAAAATAAATAAATTCAATAAAAAATCAAATAAAATAATAAAAATAAGATATGGGCTCATGGCTGAAGCTAGGACACGCGGACAATGATGCAAGCTCAAATCAAGTGGAAACGAATGGGCCAATTTGACAAAATTTGAAGTTTTGGGGATAGTTGACTTTAGGCAATTTTGCAAAAATGTCCAACTTCAACAATGTATAACTTCTTCAATTTTGAACTTTTGGAAGTGTTCTTGGACTTTTTGGAAAGCTTGAGATGTCCTCTAACCAACCCTTTTGGTCTCATCTCATTTTGATATACCATGCTCCAGTTATAAGCTTTGGAAAAAAAAGGTGTTTTTGTTGATTTTCAAAAATGACCTATAATGTCCAAATTTATAACTTCTTGTGAGTGAATTTTTTATCTTGGGGTATGAATATGGATTGTAGGAAATTGAATCCTATTAAAAATGAGCTTTGTATGGGTCATTTCTCATAAAGTATGAGAAAGTTATGCTTGGTCAAAGTTGAGTTGACTTTTCCTACAAAACCCTAATTTAGCAACTTTTGAGTCTTAATGAGTTTTGAGCAATCCTTGATGAATCATGATCAACCCTTTATCAAATGATGAAATACACTTCAAAATGAGAATGTTGACAAAAAATCTTGAAGTTTTACTTTTTGTAGGTCACAGTTGACTTTTGTCCTAGCACTGTCGATTTTTGGACTCTTTGAGCAATTGACTGAGCAAACTTCCTCTGCAAGGCTTGAAACTTGACATGGATGACCTTGAGAACATATTAGGACATTGGGGAGAACTTGAGGTCATTTGGACTCAAATATCTTGATTCAACACAAAACCCTAATTTGGGGTTGACTGCCTTAAGAGATAGCTTGATTGTCCAACTCTTGAGCAATCTTGAGCCACTTGGAGATTTTTCTTGCAATGTCTTGAGAAATATGAGAAGGAAAATTTTGGGGTACAACAGCTTCCCCTGTTCAATCTTCTTAAACCTGAGGATGTAGATTGGCTTTCGTGCCTTTCGTGATCCGAAGGTGAAAGATTATTGAACACTAGAGTGCCTAGAAATTTGCACTCGCATGAAGTGGTATCAGCCTTGTGATGTCGGGAATGGGCTTACAGATGCCATTTGGAAGCTGCTGGCGGGAGGATGGGCTTAAAGATGCCATCTGAAGGAGTGTCGATCGCATAAGAGATTCCTTAGCGAGAGTTTGCATACCTGTTGTTGTGGAAGATTTCGCTGGGGAAGCTTGGTTTTTGTTGAGATTTAAGAACTTGCATGTGCTTCAACTGAGAGAATGCCTCTGCTGAGTTTTAAGAACATGTCTGTAATTCAACTGGGGGAAACATCATCATCAAGATCTAGGACTGTCTGGTCTTCAACGGAGTATAATTCTGTTGAGATTGTAGAACTCGTCCACACTTCGACGGAGGAAAATTGTCGAGATTGAGAACCTTATCTGAAATTCAACCGAGGATAATTCAGTTGAGATTTAAGAACCGATCAGGTCTTCGACTGAGGGAAACATCTTCATCAAGATCTAGGAACTGTCTGGTCTTCAACGGAGTATAATTCTGTTGAGATTGTAGAACTCGTCCACACTTCGACGGAGGAAAATTATCGAGATTGATAACCTTATCTTAAATTCAACCGAGGATAATTCAGTTGAGATTTAAGAACCGGTCAGGTCTTCGACTGAGGGAAACATCTTAATCAAGATCTAGGAACTGTCTGGTCTTCAACGGAGTATAATTCTGTTGAGATTGTAGAACTCGTCCACACTTCGACGGAGGAAAATTGTCGAGATTGAGAACCTTATCTGGAATTCAACAGAGGATAATTCAGTTGAGATTTAAGAACCGGTCAGGTCTTCGACTGAGGGAAACATCTTCATCAAGATCTAGGAACTGTTTGGTATTCAACAGAGTATAATTCTATTGAGATTGTAGAACTCGTCCACACTTCGATGGAGGAAAATTGACGAGATTGAGAACCTTATCTGAAATTCAACCGAGGATAATTCAGTTGAGATTTAAGAACCGGTCAGGTCTTTGACTGAGGGAAACATCTTCATCAAGATCTAGGAACTGTCTGGTCTTCAATAGAGTATAATTCTGTTGAGATTGTAGAACTCGTCCACACTTCGACGGAGGAAAATTGTCGAGATTGAGAACCTTATCTGAAATTCAATCGAGGATAATTCAGTTGAAATTTAAGAACCGGTCAGGTCTTCGACTGAGGGAAACATCTTCATCAAGATCTAGGAACTGTTTAGTCTTCAACGGAGTATAATTCTGTTGAGATTGTAGAACTCGTCCACACTTCGACGGAGGAAAATTGTCGAGATTGAGAACCTTATCTGAAATTCAACCGAGGATAATTCAGTTGAGATTTAAGAACCGGTCCAGTTCTTCGACATAGCTGAGAACTTAACTGCATCTTTCCTAAAAGGTAGAGGTCAGTCGTATGCAATGCATGATATATATCAAGCAATGATGTTCTCAAAATAAATGAGATTGTGTTGTATGATGCGTATATGCATGTATCATGATGTATGGACATGTAATGTTTTAGCTGGGGAAAATAAATCTTGGATAGCTGCTGGAGAATAGAGTTGAATTCTTCGTTTCTGCTGGAGATAGCGGACGACGATGATTGATGATAATAAACCTGCAAGGGAGGATAACTCTGTTGGAGGATGAACTGATGAGGAGATTACTCTGTGGAGAAGAGATGTTTTGTTGAGGATTCAACCGATAAGTTCCGTTGGGGATAAATTACCGTTGCTGGTGATACTGAATCCTGTTAGGGGTTGAGTTCCTGTTTGTGAAAGGAAAGAACTCTGCTGGGGAAGATCTTTTAGTTGTGACTTCACTGGGGATAACCTTTTAGGCTCTAATGGGGATAATACTTTAAGCTTTGCTGGGGACAATCTTCCTTTTAACTCGGCTGGGGATATTTATTTTTATACTCTGCCGGGGACGAACTTCTAGAGTCTACTGGGGATGATTCTTCAACTCCACTGGGGAAGCTTTTTCAAATTGCGCTGGGAAAATTTTAACTCCACTGGGGATATTTTGTATTGTATCGGGGAACATTCTCATACTCCGTTGGGAAATATTAAGACTGCCGGGGATATTAAGCCTTTTTCAGTGCTGATGATAGATAAACTCTGCTTGGGGAGAATATTACTGATTCATTCATTCACAGTTGCAAGTCTCAGCTGGGGAGAACTATCATTACTGTCCTACTCTGCGGGGAGTGAAAGTACCTTAACCATATTCTTCAGCTGAATTTACCTTGTACCTGGTGGACAGAGCAACTGTACAGTTTGGACAATTCTTATTTGCCCCTGTTTCTGATATTACCAGTAATCGTCTTTTGTTTCGCATGTAAATATTTATGAGCAGTAATTAATGTCAATTGCATATATCAAAAATGAACATTGGACGTTCTTTGCAAAAAAAAAACAGATAAAGGAAAAATAGTTTGAAATTTCTTTGAAGATGAATTGTATTGATTTTGAAGTCTGGCCTGTAAATAGGCGTTTTTGTACAAGAGGCTAACGTTCTCGTAAGAGAACACCGCCGAATACTAGTATTTACACAATTTGTGAAAAACTAAACAAAACAGCTATGTGAATAATCCCACTGGGTTCCAACTCTGCTATTGCCTTTATGTCCTCGAGCATCTCATCACTTCTCTACTTGGTTGAAGGTAGATCAGATTGATTAGTGTCGTCTGAGCTTGATAGTCGATACCAAAGTCTGGTTTCCAGGTGATCCGATGAGACATAGTGTTACGCTTTGATCCCTAATTTTTGCCTGGACCTCCCTTTCGGGTTTTCAGTCCACCGGGATACCCTTTTTTTCCCAAGCCGCCTTTTCAGGTTTTCGACTTACCGGGTGTACAGTTTTTTTTAATTTTCATCCCTTATTTTTGCCCGAACCCTTTTGGTTCGCCGAGAAGCCCTTATTTTTTCCTAGGCCAGTCAACCTAGCGGGTCTTTGATTATGCGTAGTATCTTTTTACTATGTTTGCATTGACGGGGTGAGGAAGGTCGTCACCATCCATGGTGGTTAGAATCATAGCTCCTCTTGAGAAAATGTTCTTAACCACAAATGGCCCTTCGTAAGTAGGGGTCTATTTGCCCCTGGGATCACCTTGAGGTAATATGATGCGCTTGATCACCAGATCCCCAACTTGATACTCTTGTCGTCTAAATTTCTTGTTAAATGCCTTAATCATCCGCTTTTGATATGTCTGACCATGACAAATAGCAGTAAGTCTCTTTTCGTCAATTAAGTTCAGCTGATCAAGTCGGGTCTGAATCCAGTCATCTTCGCTCAAACCTGCATCCTTCATGATCTGAAGAGAGGGTATCTGAACTTCAATAGGCAGGACTTCCTCCATGTCATATACCAAGGAATAGGGTGTTGCCCTTGTCGACGTCTGCGCTGAGGTACGGTACCTATGGAGAGCAAATGGTAACATCTCGTTCCAGTATTTGTATGGCACAGTCATCTTTTGCACAATATTCTTAATGTTCTTATTAGCCGCTTCAACAGCCCCATTCATCTTCGGCCGGTAGGAAGAAGAGTTGTGATGCTGTATCTTGAACTGCTTGCAGAGCTCGGTGATCATCTTATTGTTGAGATTGGTACCATTTTCTGTAATGATCCTCTCTGATACATCGTATCGACAGATCAGATTATGCCGAATAAACCGTGCCACAACGTTCTTGGTTACAGTAGCAAAGGAAGCTACTTCAACCCACTTCGTAAAGTAATCGATAGCTACCAGGATGAAACGATGCCCGTTGGACGCTGTAGGTCTGATCTCGCCGATCATATCAATGCCCCACATTGCAAAAGGCCAATGAGATGTCAAGACATTCAGAGGTACTGGAGGTATGTGCACCTTATCAGCATAGACTTGGCACTTGTGACATGTCCGAGAATGTTGATAACAGTCAGCTTCCATGGTGGACCAATAATATCATGCCCGAAGGATCTTCTTTGCCATGGTATGTCCACTGGAATGAGTTCCGAAAGTACCTTCATGTAACTCTGTCATGATTCTGTCTGCCTCGTTCTTATCCACACATCGCAGTAAGGTCAAATCATGGTTACGCTTGTAAAGAATGCCATTGCTGACGAAGAACTTTGCCGCGAACCTCCTCAGAAACTTCTTATCATTAACAGATGCACCCTCGGGGTATTCTTGAGCCTCAAGATACCTCTTCACCTCATGAAACCAGGGTTTATCTGCTACCTCTTCAGTCTCAATGTTACAGCAATGTACAGGTTCATCCAATCTTTCAATGATAATCCGGGGAGCTTCGTTGTCCCAATTGACTTTGAACATAGAAGACATCGTAGCCAGCGCGTCCGCCAACTGATTCTCCTCTCTAGGGAAGTGTTCAAAGGTTATCTCCTCGAAATGTGGAAGCAACGTTAACACATACTCCTTGTAAGGAATAAGATTTGGGTGTTTCGTATCCCACTCTCCTTTGATCTGACTGATCACGAGAGCGGAATCCTCGAATACACTCAAGAACTTAATCCTTAGGTCAATTGCTGCTCGAAGACCCATAATGCATGCCTCATACTCTGCCATATTATTGGTGCAATTGAAACATAGTCGGGTGGTGAATAGAGTATGAGAGCCTTTAGGAGATATGATCACGGCGCCAATGCCATTACCCAAAGCGTTTGAAGCTCCATCAAAGTACATAGACCATCATGATCCTTCCTCAGGTCCTTCATCCAGTCCAGGTGTCTCACAGTCAGTCACTATCATGATATTCTCGTCCGGGAATTCAAAGTTCATAGACTGGTAATCATCCACTGCCTGATGTGCCAAATGGTCTGCCAACACACTTCCCTTAATTGACTTTTGGGTCGTATATTGGATGTCATACTCAGTCAAGATCATCTGCCATCTCGCTATTCTTCCGGACAAGGCAGGCTTTTCGAAGATATACTTGATTGGATCCATCTTTGATATCAATAGAGTAGTGTGAGCCAGCATATACTGTCTCAGCCGGCGAGCAGCCCATGCCAAAGCGCAGCAAGTTTTCTCAAGCAAGGAGTATCGAGTCTCGCAGTCGATAAACTTTTTGCTAAGGTAATAAATAGCATGCTCTTTTCGGCCAGACTCGTCATGCTGACCCAGCACACACCCCATTGAGTTGTCGAGTACTGTAAAGTATAAGATCAAAGGTCTCCCTTCAACTGGAGGCATCAGTATAGGTGGCTCTTGGAGATATTCTTTGATTCTTTCGAAAGCGGCCTGGCATTCATCGTTCCAACGTACTACTTGATCTTTCTTCAGTAACTTGAAGATTGGCTCACAAGTAGCAGTCATGTGCGATATGAATCGGGCAATGTAGTTCAGACGTCCCAGAAATCCTCTGACTTCTTTTTCTGTTCTGGGAGCTGGCATTTCCTGTATAGCCTTCACCTTTGCAGGATCCACTTGAATACCTTTATCGCTTACAACGAAACCCAGCAGCTTACCAGATCTCACCCCGAAGGTGCACTTTTTCGGGTTTAACCTCAGCTTGTACAACTTCAATCTGTCAAATAGCTTCTGAAGGTTGAGTGAACAACCAGGAATCGATTGGGATCGCTTTTGGCTTCTGAAAACCTCTCTTGCTATGATTTCAAATTCCAACTTTTTGTCGCTTTTTCCAAACTTGGTTCTGCTTGTTCTTGCAGCCTCTAACCCTATTTTTCGTGCCTTTTCCTTCCTTATGTAATGTATATTGCATTAGGCTAAGAATTATGGTCCAAATCTTCTCCCATCATGGCTTGCATATTTGATTTGATCTCCATTTTAAAGCTTGCCAAATTTGTCAAAAATCAATCCTTTTGCACATGGTTTAGTGTGATACGAATTTGATGCTCTTAATGAT
This sequence comes from Vicia faba, assembly GCA_948472305.1. Classification (NCBI taxonomy): domain Eukaryota; kingdom Viridiplantae; phylum Streptophyta; class Magnoliopsida; order Fabales; family Fabaceae; genus Vicia; species Vicia faba. The sequence continues at coordinate 86,314,455 of OX451738.1, read as the reverse complement.
GATGATCCAATCCTGAAATAGCCAAAAGATATCATGTAATCAAAGCTTTGGATTTTATTTGATTTAATTTGATTAAAAATGAATAAATTCAATAAAAAATCAAATAAAATAATAAAAATAAGATATGGGCTCATGGATGAAGCTAGGACACGTGGAAAATGATGCAAGCTCAAATAAAGTGGAAAATAATGGGCCCATTTGACAAAATTTGAAGTTTTGGTGATAGTTGACTTTTGACAGTTTTGCAAAAATGTCCAACTTTAACAATGTATAACTTATTCAATTTTGAACTTTTGGAAGTCTTCTTGGACTTTTTAGAAAGCTTGAGATGTCTTCTAACCAACCCTTTTGGTTTCATAGCATTTTGATATTTCATGATCCAGTTATAAGCTTTGGAAAAAAAGGTGTTTTTGTTGACTTTTAAAAATGACCTATAATGTCCAAATTTATAACTTCTTGTGAGTGCATTTTATGATCTTGGGGTATGAAGATGGATTGTAGTAAATTTCATCCTCTTCAAAATGAGCTTTGTATGGGTCATTTATCATAAAGTATGAGAAAGTTAGGCTTGGTCAAAGTTGAGTTGACTTTTCCTACAAAGCCCTAATTTAGCAACTTTTGAGTCTTGATGAATTTTGAGCAATCCTTGATGAATCATGATCAACCCTTGATAAAATGATGAAATACACTTCAAAATTATAATGTTGACAAAAAATCTTGAAGTTTGACTTTTTGTAGGTCACAGTTGACTTTTGCCCTAGCACAGTCGACTTTTGGACCCTTTAAGCAATTGACTGAGAAAACTTCCTCTGCAAGGCTTGAAACATGACATGGATGACCTTGAGAACATATTAGGACATTGGGGAGAACTTGAGATCATTTTTACTCAAATATCTTGATGCAACACAAAACCCTAATTTGGGGTTGACTGCCTTAGGAGATAGCTTGACTGTCCAACTCTTGAGCAATCTTGAGCCACTTGGAGATTTTTCTTGCAATGTCTTGATAAATATGAGAGGGAAAATTTTGGGGTACAACAGCAAGTACCTAAGAGCCCATGGAAAACCATGGATAGAAAGGATGCTAACACCTTCCCTTTCTATAATCTACCCCCCGTACTCAGAAACATCTCGAAAAAGGTTTTTTCTGTTCTTTTTCCTTTTCCTGGTTGGATGAAATAAAAGTCGGTGGCGACTCTTGCTTACCGTGATATTTTGCGAACATAAAACGCAAAATACAAACCAGTATTAACAGTCGGTTCTGCCACCGTATCACACGTACCAAGTGGAGTATGTCCATTGCTTCTTCTCTCTCTCAAATGGCTTCAGAAACCCGAAAAACCTTACTTTAAACTATTCATAAGAAGATAATGAAGCAATAGAATGGAAGAGAAATCAGCAATTTGAAGAGAAACTTGGAGAGGAAGGGGAACTTTCAGATATGGTTTTGTGCTATTCTTTTTTGTCCTCAGTTGTGAGAGTGAGAAGGATGCTTTATAGAGTGAATGGGTGAGGCAGATTGGAGAGGAAGTTGGTTAGAGGGAAAAATAGTGAAAACCCAAAAATTGATATAGTGGTAAAGGCTTGCGTTTTATGTTGTGTAGCTCACTCATTTGATGCATTTTGGAGCATAAAAGAGAGTGTAATATGCATTAGTGGGTGAGGTGGCATGAAGTTGCACATGGGAAGATATTTTTGAGTGGGAAGAAAATTCTCATTTTAGCAATTTTAGGCATGTGCATGCATGCATTTCATGAATAATGCTTGGTCATTTTTAGTAAAGAGAGTGAGATGAACGTGTAGTGGTGATATCATGATCAGCTTGCAAGCAAAAATCAAAGTTATGTGCAAAATGTCACAAAATTGTCATGTAAGCTAAGTCTAATAAACAGCCTTCTTCTCCTTACTATATCTCAATGGATTCTTGGCCAATGATTTTCTCCAACTTTGATCAATGATAACTTGAGATTCTATAGATCAAAAGAGTTGATTCTTGAAGCATTGGAAAGTTGACAAGGAGTAGAACTAATTTGGTGTTGAGGTTGTATTTATTTTGAAGCCTTAAACATATAAAATTTAGGACATGAAATCTGGTGCGTGAAACTGACCACAAGTCAAAAACTTTCCAAAAATAGTAAGTTGCTAAAAAAACCCAATTTTCCAATTTGGGTAAGTTTCCACAATTCTTGATTTTTCTTGTTTGTTATGACTTTTCTTGATCAAATCTTAACCATTGAAAACTTTTAACTTGTATGACACAAATTTTACCATAAAAAGTCAGAGGTTGACTTTTTGACTGCATAGTTGATTTTTTTTCAATTCAATCAATTTACTAATCATCTGGAAAATTGAACCTCTTCTGATTAAAATTGATGGCCAATATTTCACATATAGGTACTTAGGGACATGTAGAAGGCCATGGAATCAAGTTTTTCTCAAAGAATCAGAAAGAAACTGATTTAATCACAAACCCTAATTTCAATTACAAAAGATAGGAGATGATGCACAATGCTCAAAACCCTAATTCCTCTAAGAATTTAGAGAATCTCTTGAAAAACTATTCCTTGTATAATATGATGATGATTCTTCAAAAATATTGCCCCTGAATGTGTCATACACTCATACAATCAAACCTAGCTCAAGGACCAAAAGATAGGAGAATGTGATTCACTTTAGTTTCTTGCAAACTTCAATCATCTTGATGAAGTGGTGGACATGTTGAGATGTCTTGATGCATGAGAAGCCTTTGTAACTGGAGTAATCATGAAATTGAGGATATATTATCCTTCTTGCATTGATTGTCAAATATTTCTCTTCTGGTGCTTGAACAAAACCAAAAGTATACCTTTGATCCCATAACCATAGAACCAATGATATGCATGAGTGTGTAGGTTAGAGAAACATAATCCAATTAGGTTTAAAAAGAAGAGGGAAAATTTTGGGGTGCAACACCTTGCCCTCTAATACATGCTTTGATGTTGTAGAAATGCACCACAAGATCACTCAGATCTTTCCTGTCACAACTCAACACGTCATAAATACATATTTACTTCTACAATATTAATGGATCATGGCTCAATTCTCTCACTCTTGACATATTTCCACTATCACTTTGCACTGTTTTAAGATTTGTTTTAAGCGAAACTCTGAACATGACAACACCAATTATTATTTCTCTCTTTGCTCATACTTAAAACTCAAAGATAGTTAATTGCAAAATCAACCTAAGTAACTATTTCACTCCCTGTTGGTTCGACACTATTATCTTTATCAATTTCTGCAATCAAACATACATGTATACTTGCATGTGACACCTGAATAGCAACATAAATCCAGAAATGAAAAACTCCTTAAGAGCCATTTCATACTCACTAAGGGGTTTATCAGACATATTATTTATTAAGGCAATACGATCTCTTTCTAATTCTTCAATTTTATTTTTATAAAAATCTAATTCATCTTTCATGAGATCATAATACTTTTTATAATTTTCATATGTCTGGTTTTATATTGACAACAACCCATAAGGTCTTGAATGAAATTAATTAGATCAAAGTGAGATAGTTTATAAAATACCTCTTCTTCTTCTTCTTCTTCAGAAATATGAACCAAAATCTGAGTTAGATTTTGTGTCTAGAGATGTTGAAGCCAGCAGAGCTAGATTGGATTCTTCTTCATCTTTGTCAGATTCTCCTTATTTGTTAAGTTCATCCCATGTTGCCATGAGACTCTTCTTGACCTTGTTTCTGAAGTTATTCTTCTGAAAGCTTTCTTTTTGTGACTTGTCCTTTTGTAGCTCTATACAGTCAACAATAAAGTGACCAGGCTTTTCACAGTTGAAGCATCCCTTCTGATCATCTTTCTTTTCTTTAGAACTAGACCCTCTAAAGCCACCTCTTCTTCTTGAGGGCCTTTTGTTCTTCTTGGACAAATATTGAAATCTTTTGATAATTAATGCCAACTCTTCATCATTTTAACCCTCTTCAAAACCTCCTTCATAGGTATCTTTTTCATGTTCACATACTTGAGAAAATTTGGTAGATTTACCAACAGATTTCAAAGCAAGAGACTTTAATTTATTGGTAGGTTCATCTCCAATAAGCTCCATCTCATGACTCTAGAGATTTCTTATCATACTTTTAAGACTTATTATGTTCAAGTCTTTAGCTTCTTGAATGATTGTCACTTTTGGTCTAATTTAACAGGAAGACTTTTAAGAATCTTCTTGACATGATCAATAGATATATAACTCTTGCTCAGAACCTGAAGTCCAAAGACTAGAACTTGAAACCTTGAAAACATGGTTTCAATGTCTTAATCTTCCTTCATTTTGAATAGTTCATATTGTTGGACCAAAAGGTTTTCCTTTGCCTCTTTAACTTGTTGATTTCCTTCATAAGTAGTACAAATATATTTGAAGATGGTTTGAGCAGTAGCTTTGTCAATGATCTTGATGTACTCCGAGTGAGGTAAAGAATCCCACGCATGCACTATGTGATGTTTTCTGTAGATCTTATTTTTCTCTGGTGTGATACTCTTCCTGTCAACAACCATTCCTACTCCATCAACTGAAATAGAAATGTCATCTTCAAGAATATCCCACAACTTATCATTAATACCTATGATGTGAGTATACATATTTCTCTTCCACCATTCAAACTGAGTAGAATCTCCACTGAAGTTGGAGGTCTAGCAATATAGGTATTCTTCTCAAAGGCACTATAATCATGGTTTACATTATGATGACCATAATTAACTTCAAATTCAGGTGTGCCACCAAACATGTTTTTCTCTCTGGATCTTTTCTGTATCACTGTTCAATTTTAGAGCATAGTCAGGCGCTCGGTGATACGGTGGGAGAACTGACTTGAGGTTTTGCGTTTGTGTTTGAAAATGTTTCGGTTTAGCAAGAGTCACCACCGACTTTTTATTTTATCCAAAGGAAAGGTCAAAAAGCACAGGAAAGAACTTTGAGTTGTTTTCTTGAGTTCGGGGGTAGATTATGAAAAGGGAAGGTGCTAGCACCCTTTTCATCCATGGTTATCCATGGGCTCTTAGTTACTTGTTTAGATCACTTGCTTTGCTTTTTCAATTGTTTGAAATGGTGCTTTGTGTGGTTTTGAAAGTATTTTGAAAAGAGGCCATCGTTTTGGCAATCTTTGTAATGATTCTTGTATGAAGAATGTATACAAAGATGTTTGTCTTTTGAAAAATGTTTCAATGTTTGAAAGTTGTTTGGAAAATGTTTTGAAATTGTGTGTGTTTGTTTGAAATAGCAAGGATGGTTTGCAAATTGATCAAGTAACTAGAAGCATCTACCTACTCAAAAGTATTTCCTACGCATTTTTATTCCTTTGATATTGTTGTTTTACCATTGTATTTGGTAAACAACCCTATCTTTGGATGTTAGACGGGACGGGCGTGGGTTATCGTATGACCATGATAACAATATTGCCAAGTATCTTAGCAAGTTTTTGAGGGACTAGATCATATTTGTTTAGGCAACCAAGATAGCGTCATCGAGGGACTATGATCTTTTGTTTTTGTTTGATTTTGCCAAGATACCTAGCATGCATACCATGGCCATGTTTTTAAGGCAACAAAGTGGGTGAAACCCTAGGGGTGCTTGTGTGCAAGGTGTTGTCATTTTCAAGCATTTTTGTCTTGTGTTAGGTCATGCTATTTGTTTTTATTTTTGGTCTTTGCATACAAAACCCTAGTTTACTATCATGGTATATGAAAGCGATAAAATGCGTAAAGTAAATCTAGACTATTACAACATTATTATGGGGAGGGGGATACAAGTTTTGAATAGGGGGATATTGCTCAAAATAAAACCCTAAAACTATTACAACCAAATTGAATTTATTGTACAAATAAATAAATAAACAAATATTTAAATAGGCAATAAAATGTAAATATGAAAGAAAATGTTTTTTGTATTAATTTTAATGTATGTAAAAATAAGTCTTAAAAATAATAAAAATAAAAATGATTATTTTTTGAAAGGGGGAAAACTCTAATTTTGTTTTAAAGAAATTATGCTTTATATTATTTATTTATTCATTTTTTGTTTAAGAAAAATAATAATAATATATACAAAATGTTAAAAAATTAAATATTGCATGAAAAAATTATTTTAAGTGTATAAATAATAAAAATAAAAATATATAATATTTTTATATTATTTACAAGTTTATTTAAGAAAATAAAAGTATATTATTATTAGTAAACTATTTTTATGCCCAAAAAATAATTAAAATAATAAAATAAAAATGCAAAAATTAACAAAATATTTTTGGGTTTTTTAATGTTCAAGAAAAAATAATAAAAGTCAGAAAATATAAAAAAAAATGAGAAAATATACAAAATGAAGAAAATGGGCCAAGGGGATGCAGAAAGAAACAAGCCCAAGCGCGCCAGGCCCACTTCACTTAATCCTTGTCCTCTGAATAGAGCAAAACGCGTGTGCCCCGTGTTCAAAACCTGTTCTTGTTGTTCTTTGCATAAAATCAAAAATGTATAACATGAAAAATGTAGCTCATCACCACACGATTCCAATGATATAAAAAACTTGACCTAACTCTCAAAGATCAGAGAGAATTTCAGTGGCCCTAAATTCTGACCTAGTTTTTTCAGCATGTTCATCATCCAAATTCTCCTAGCTCAATTAATATAAATGAAATTTGCGCATATGTACAGCTCAAGGACATTAAGGACTACATTTTTGCTTCACAAACCTAAGCCTAATGATACCTAAATAGGGAGATAGAACTTTGAAAATTACCTTGTTCAGTTGAATTTGGCTATGGCAATGTAGCAACTTTGAGTGAGGCCTAGTGTACTCATGAGCTTGCTTGAAGTTCCCTCAAGCTTTCCCAATGCTCAACTTGCTTTGAAATGGCTTGAATCTCCTTGTAGAAGTCAACCTGCAAACTCAGAAATTGAAAATGGTGAAGCTTGAAAATGAGGTTACAGTTGTGTTGGATGAAGATTTTGATAATATTATTAGAAGCCAAGTGAATTAAACGTTTCGATCGAAATGAAGTAAAGCGTCATGTTTCGAAGTAGCAGAAGCAGTGTTTCGAATAAGCATATCAAAGCTTGAAGCTTCGAGTGGCAATTATGGAAACATATCTAAAAAGTCTCGAAATATCAACAAGGCTGTGTCTGGGAAGTGCGTTCGAAACGGAGAAGTACCAAAGCATTTGAAATTCAAATGGAAGCCGGACATTCGAAGTTTGAAATTTATGTGCTGGAGCATTTGGAGACACGTGGAAAGAAGAGAGAGGCATTGTTCTGCATGTTCTGAACGTGGCATAATCCTATAGCAAGACCGTTATGGTCGAATTAGTATAAATAGAAGTCTTAGTATTAGGATTTCGTGTGTCATATCTATTGTACTAAATACTCAGTAACATTCAAACTACCACATGGCAAGGGAAACGAATGCAAGAGCAATGTACGTATGATAGCACCACATATTTATGATTTAATGAAAACCTTTTATCATTTCCAGCACTTTCCTTTATCTTTCTGTCAAATAACATTTATAAGTTTTCTCATTTAAAGTCTTTTCACTTCGAAATCTCTTCATTAAAGCTTTACATTTCAATGCTTTCTTTACATTTCAAGCATTTTACATTTCAGAAAACTGTCATACTTTTCATGCCTTTATCTTCAAGTTTTACCCTTCGAACGCTTATTTTTACTTAGAGTCATTTACAGATTTCTTGCATTAAACGCTTTCCTCATATTTCAAATCTTTTACGTTCCAGAACATCTTTTACATTAACTGTTTTTATAATTCGAAGCCTTTTACTTACCTTTTATGCAATTTTACATGTCTTTACAATTAACATTTATTCATGCAAGTTAGTTTCGCGCACATACATTTTGATTGCACCTTTAGACCTTTAAGAGAGAAATCGAAATAAACCAAACACCTATACAACACTCAAATACCAGCCATGAATATCTGTTCGATCATGAGAGTTACCCTAATGGCCAAGGAATCCTAGGATCAATCTAGTCGATCCTGTGAGTTACCAGAGGAATTGAATAACAGTCAGAAAGTTTATTCGATAGTTTGGAAGACTAGCGGTTGTTTACCAGAAATCACTGGAAACAAATTGGCACACCTGGGGGGACCAATAATTGGACATTAGAAATAAAGATTATTCAGACATAACCGTTATAAAAATGTTGGAACTTAAGAAGTTTGCTGTTTTATGAACCTAAGAAGTGGTAAAATAACCAACAGCAACCAACCCTTATCCAGAAGAAAACGTTTGACCAAAATGTCTAATTCTGACAATCAACAAGGGGAACAAAATGCCCCACATACAACAGGCACTAATGTGTCCACTTCGATGGGAACATCTAATGTGATCCCTTCGAATGCACAGTCCGTTGCATCTTCAACCAGTAATATAGCCACCAATGGAGTAAGTGGCATATCAACTAATAGTTCGATCTTAGGAAATACTTGAACCATTGGTTACCCTGGGGGATTCGTTCCACCATCATGGACACAATCCCATTTCGCCACTCCACTAACTAGACCACCAGGTTTCGATGGTAATAGAACCAGAAACTCCTCTTATGGAATGTCAACTTCCTTTATGGCAGGTTTACACAATTCCACATCAAATTCATCACCACAATTAGGGTCTGGGTCTGGGGCGAATCAGTTTATGACAAATAACCAAGGGTCAGTGGGTTATAGCATAATGCCTATTTTAACCACAGAAAACCAGTTGGCTTTTAGGCAATTGATGGATGACAGTAACCATAATATGATAGGGGTGTTAGCACAAACCATGCAGGAGATATTTGCCCCAATAGTGCAAAATGTGACTGTGACAAACAGGGAAAACGCTGACAACATGAGTCGAATAGCAGATTTCTTTGCTCCCCCAGAAAGGCGTAGGCAGAATCAAGCGGGATTTCGAGCAAACATGCCTGTTATAGAACAAATTGCTAACGACCCAATTTATAGACCACCCAGAGAAGAAGTTAACTTAGGGGCCAGGGCACCAAGGTTAGAAGCCCCAATAATCCCAAGCCCACAAAGAGAAATTATGGAACCAGGGGCAAGGGTCGAAAGGCTAGAAGCCCCAGAGTTTCGAGAAGAACAACCTAGGGGGGTTGTCCTGGTTGGTCGAAACCAAGATGCTGATGCTGTCGTACATAGAATTCGAAACGATAACATCTTGGCAGAAAACAATCTAACCACCATGATAGAGAGAGTCATGGCCCAGAATGGCCTCAACACAGGAATGAGAAGGCCAAATTACGCTTCCCCTATTTTAGATTGCATAATGCATACTGATTTACCAAGGGGATATAAAGTCCCTAAATTTACAAAGTTCGCTGGGGATACCAATGAGTCAACAGTCGAACACATAGCGAGATATCTAACAGAAGCGGGAGATATAGCCAATAATAAAGATCTCAGGATCAAATACTTCCCAAGTTCCTTGACTAAAAACGCCTTCACATGGTTTACCACTTTGCCTCCTGGGTCCATTGACACTTGGGCTCTCTTGGAGAGATTATTCCATGAACAATTCTACATGGGACAATCGAAAATAAGCTTGAAGGAATTAGCCAGTGTCAAGAGAAAGTTCACCGAACCCATAGATGATTATCTGAATAGATTTAGGCTTTTGAAATCCAGATGTTACACAGTAGTGCTTGAACATGAGTTAGTCGAAATGGCCGCTGGTGGCTTGGATTACTCTATTCGAAAGAAACTAGACACTCAATATTTGAGGGATATGGCTCAGTTAGCCGATAGGGTTCGACAGGTCGAAAGGCTAAAGGCCGAAAAAGCCAGAGTCTTTAAGAATAGAAAGAAAGAAAGGATTTCCTATGTTGGAACTGAGGAAGCAGAAGAATATCCTGAATTCGAATTCGAAGAGGTCAAAATCGACCTCGCTGAATTAAAACAGGCTCCACCTTACTCCTACAAATTACTGGTCCCCACAAAAGGGAAAGAGATTGTTGAAAATGAGAAAAGTGACAAATTCCCAAAGAAGGTCTATACCTTCGATGTCACCAAATGTGACGAGATTTTCGATTTACTTGTCAAAGATGGCCAACTCATTGTGCCATCAAACGTCAAAATACCTCCTTTAGATCAGAGAAAGAAGAGAGGGTTTTTCAAATATCATAGTTTCCTAGGCCACAAAACCTCACAATGTTTTCTTTTCAGGGACCTAATTCAAAATGCAATCAAAGATGGCAGACTAAAGTTTGCTGATAAGGTGAAGATGAAAGTGGACGAAGATCCCTTGGACATCGCAGACACCAACTACTCCGAGCCTGCATGCATTGGAGAGATTAACATGGTGGAAGCTGAACAAAGCGATGCCCTAACAGGAGAGAAAGGTACTGAAACTGAAAACTGGGTGATGGTCGAAGTCGATAAGGAGGTCACTGAAGACATCCAGAAGATGCCAGAGACTTCGATTAAAGCAGCACCGGTAGTTGTTGCAAAAGAAACCCAGGCTACTGAAGGCCAGGGAAATCAAAACCAAGAACTAATCCAGGTCACTGAAGGCTTGAGGCTGGAGTTGGAGAAAGTCCAAATCACGAAGCCAACTCCCCCTCAGAAGGAAATATGGGACACTCTAGGGGAACCCAGTGGAAAATTTGACTATTTGGTCAAATATTCTTCCCCAGAGAGTTCGAAGGTTCAGATTGAGGATATAAAGCCTACAGGATGGGGCGATGATGAAGCTAAAGGGGAAGATGTTGAGATAAATATGGTGGATATGGAAAGGCCTCGCTCTGAAATGGAGGAAGTAGAAAAATACTTAGAAAAAGAAAAGTATAGAATGGAGGATAATCACACTGGAGATGCTAGTCTCAAGGATTACCTCATGACATGCCACAAAGGAGATTCAGGCATGATATTGTGCCCTAGGTGCAGCATCCTCTGCAATCAAAGAATCGCTGCGAATTTCGAAAGGGTACAGAGGACTCGAACTGGCAACAATTGGCGCCAGGATAACCAGCTTTTCAGGTGTTATCCCAAGGCTGGGGAAAGTTTGCTGGAATTTGTGTTTCGTTGCTACAAAGGGGCAACCAAGTGTTTGATTTGCCCAAGGTGTTCTGCTGTGTATGACCAAAGCATGGCCAGAGCCTTCGAAACGATTCCCTTCGCCCCTTGCTGGAACCATCAAGAAACTGTCCAGATGGGCCCACGTTTCGACAGCAGACACAAACAACGAAGGCCTGATAGCCCTCACCCCAAGGCTGCTCGAAGAGTGACTTTCAAACTCCCTGTTGAAGTGCCAACCGACAGATGGTTGCAAGTCAGAAATGACAAAGGTAAAGATAGACGGAGAAACACCGAACGAAATGCACGCCATGATGTGACATACAGAAGGCAATTCAACACAGCAAAAAGGGAGGAGGTAAGATTAGAAAATTACAAGGGAAGGAACCCCATGTCAAGATCCCAGTGGCGCAGGCAACAAAGGATTCGAAAGGCTGAGAGGGAAGTTGTGGCAAACAAAGGGGTCACTTCAACAAAGAACCAAGGTGAATCTAGCACCAACAAACCAAAGAATTAAACTGAAGAAAAACCTCCAGTCAATAGGAGGCTTTTCTATGAAGTACAACGGGATGAACCAAAGGAATACACTCCAGGCCCAGAAGAGGACAAAGATATGATAACAGATAACTTTGAATCGGAGGGGGAGTCTTCATTCAACCTGAACTGTAACGTGGTATCTGTGCTTCCCTGTGAATTTGGGCAGGAAACTGAAATTGATGAATATGAGGAAGAAGATACCACAGATTTGATGAAACATAGGCCCGTGTGCTACTATGTGATGGACAATGGGGCTGTTGAGGAACAAAATGCGTTCTTCGAACATCCAGAACCTGCTATGAAGAACCATCTTAAGCCACTTTTTATTCGGGCAAAAGTTGGTGTCCATGGTGTGAACAAAGTTCTAGTGGATGGGGGTGCTGCAGTCAATTTGATACCCCATTTCATGCTAAAAATATTAGAGATCCGCGAAGGAGACATCAAGCCCCATAATATGGTTCTGTCCAACTATGAGGGAAAAGTGGGCAAAACACTGGGAGTGGTCCAGTTGGAATTGACAATAGGCGCAAGCTGTAGGCCCACCATGTTTATGGTGATCGAAGCCAAGGCCAACTATAACTTATTGCTGGGAAGGGAGTGAATCCATGGCGTGGGGGCAGTTCCTTCGTCAATGCATCAGCGACTAGTTCTGTGGAGAGATGATGGAATCGTGGAAAACATCGAAGCAGACCAGAGTTACTTTATGTCAACAGTCAATTTAGTTGACAAGAGGGATTATGATAAAAATCTGGCAAAGATTGCTCTGTGTGTTCCAAATGATGAGATTAATGAAACCAGAAACGCCCACTACTACATGACCCTTCGCCATGATGGCCTTTACTGGGATAGAACAATAATCAGTGAAGAAGAGGGAGTCGAAAGCACTATACAAAAACGGCCAGCAGGCTGGGACTTCGACAACCTTATCCATGACTGAGTCCACCTTTTTCGAAAGGATTTCGGCCTATATGGCTGAGAACGAATCAAAAGCGGCCTTAGAGGCTGAAATAAATAAATCAACTATAAAGAGGAACGAAGTAAGTGGGGATGGCTCGAAATGCTCACCCTTCAAAGAGTTTGAGATGGATCAAAGGTTGGATGCCATCTACGATAAAGAACCCTTAGGCTTCGAAAGGGACCCCATAAACTCAGGTGCCAAAATGTTGGCACAAGATCCACTCGAAGAAGTTAACTTAGGGGATGAAAAAACGAAAAGAATAACCTACATAAGTGCAAAACTTAGCCCAGGCCTCACGAAGGAAGTAATCGAAGTCCTCAAGAAAAACAAAGATTGCTTCGCATGGGATTATGACGAAATGCCTGGTTTAAAGAGGGAGTTGGTCGAACACAGACTGCCAATCAAAGATGGCAAGAAGCCCATCAAACAAACTCCCAGAAGATTCGCACCAGCAGTTCTCACAAAAATTAAAGTTGAGATCGAAAGGTTGCTGCGTTGCAAATTCATCAGAACAACAAGGTACGTCGAATGGTTAGCAAACATAGTATCTGTTATTAAGAAAAATGGTTCTTTAAGAATTTGCATAGATTTTAGGGATTTAAATACTGCAACCCCTAAAGATCAATATTCCATGCCTGTGGCAGAAATGCTAGTAGATTCTGCTGCAGGGTTCGAATACTTGAGTATGTTAGATGGATACTCTGGGTATAATCAGATTTTCATTGCTGAAGAAGATGTTGCAAAGACAGCATTTCGTTGCCCAGGAGCCTTAGGCACCTACGAATGGGTGGTGATGCCTTTTGGTTTAAAGAACGCTGGGGCAACTTATCAAAGGGCAATGAATTCAATTTTTCATGATTTCATTGAAACCTTCATGCAGGTGTATATTGATGATATAGTCATCAAATCTATATCTGCAGAAACACATTTGCATCATTTGAGCCAATCATTTGAGCGAATGAGAAAACATGGCTTAAAGATGAATCCCCTTAAATGTGCATTTTTTGTGCAGGTTGGAGATTTTCTTGGTTTTGTGGTTCACAAGAAAGGGATTGAAATCAACCAGAACAAAACCAAAGCCATAATGGAGACGAAAGCACCTACGTCAAAAAGGGAATTGCAATCTCTGCTAGGGAAAATTAACTTCCTCAGAAGATTCATTTCGAACCTGAGTGGAAGAACCCAAGCTTTCTCTCCGTTACTTCGTCTAAAGCAAGGCCAAGACTTCGAATGGAACGAAGCTCACCAGGAGGCATTTGACAGGATAAAAGAATACCTCTCTCAGCCTCCTATTTTGTCTCCACCTTCATGGGGGAAGCCCATGAGATTGTACATATCTGCCTCTGAAGTTAGTATAGGTAGTATGCTAGCACAAGAAGATAGCAATGGTATCGAAAGAGCCATATACTATTTAAGTAGAGTGCTAAATGATGCAGAGACTAGATATAGCAATTTAGAAAAGCTATGTCTCTGTTTGTATTTCTCTTGTATGAAACTCAAGTATTATATAAAACCTGTTAATGTTTATGTTTCATCTCATTTCGATGTCATTAAACATATGCTTTCAAAACCAATAATGCATAGCAGAGTTGGTAAATGGGCTTTAGCCTTAACAGAATATTCTTTGACTTTCATGCCTTTAAAAGCTATGAAAGGTCAAGTGATTTCTGACTTCATTGTGGACCATTCTTTGGTTGAGCAGACTGTCATGAGTTACGTCGAAATGCAACCATGGAAATTGTACTTTGATGGTTCAACCCACAGGAATGGAAGTGGCGTTGGAGTCCTTCTGATTTCTCCTGAAGGAATTCCAACAAAATTCAAGTATAAATTAGATGGTCCTCGTTGCTCGAACAACGAAGCTGAGTATGAAGCGCTCATTGTTGGACTTGAAGCTTTGTTGGAATTGGGGGCAACCAGAGTCGAAATTAAAGGAGACTCTGAATTAGTGGTCAAACAAATCACAAAGGAATATAAGTGCATAAAGGAAAACTTAATGGTATACTTCGTCATAGTCAATAGGCTATTGAGGAAATTTGAATACATGGATATTCAACACATACCAAGAATAGAGAACCAAGAAGAAAATGACTTAGCGCACTTGGCTTCGGGTTATAAAGTGTCTACCAAGAACTTTAAGGATTTAGTTGAATTAAGGGGTAGAGTTATGGCTACTAGATTCACACCATCGGATCTGGAAAGTATGAAACTGGGATATGCTGAGAAACAGGGATTCGAAATATTAGCCATAAATACTTTGACAGATGCAGATTGGCGAAGTCCACTAAAGAGTTATTTAGCAGACCCAACTCTAAACGTGGATAGAAAGACAAAATACAGAGCATTGTCATATCTCCTCATGGGGAACGAATTGTTTAAAAAGACCCAAGAGGGTGTATTATTGAAATGCCTAGGAGAAAGTGAGGCATATTTAGCATTATCAGAAGTCCACAATGGGGCATGTGGGGCACATCAAGCAGGCCATAAAATGAAATGGTTGTTATTTCGATACGGCTTGTATTGGCCTAGCATGCTCAAAGATTGCATAGACTTCGCTAAAGGATGTGAGGAATGTCAGAAACATGCAGGGATTCAACATGCCCCTGCAAGTGAGTTGCATTCGATCATCAAACCATGGCCATTTAGAGGATGGGCATTGGATTTGATAGGAGAAATAAATCCTGCTTCGTCCAAAGGACAGAAATACATCTTGGTAGGAATAGATTATTTTACCAAGTGGATCGAAGCTATACCATTAATAGTTGCTGATCAAGAGGCTATTATTGAGTTTATATAGAAGCACATTATCTATAGGTTCGGATTTCCAGAGAGCATAACCACAGACCAAGGCTCTGTGTTTACTGGTAGAAAGATGCAAGAATTTGCCCAAGAAATGGGGTTTAGATTGCTAACGTCAACGCCATATTATGCTCAAGCAAACGGTCAAGTCGAAGCAGCTAATAAAGTGATAATAGGATTAATCAAGAAGCATATTGGCAAAAAGCCAAGAAACTGGCACAAAACTTTGGACCAAATATTATGGGCTTGTAGAACATCTCCTAAGGAAGCTACTAACACTACGCCTTTCCAACTCACATTTGGTCATGATGCAGTGTTGCCAGTAGAAATTCATCTATAATCAGTTCAAATTCAGAAACAAAACGAAATCCCAGCTGCATTATATTGGGAAATGATGATGAATGAATTAGTTGAGTTGGACGAAATTAGATTACATGCATTGGAAATTTTGATGAGACAAAAAGAAAGAGTGGCCAGAACATACAACAAAAGGGTGAAGAGAAAGGTATTCATTATTAATGACTTAGTTTGGAAAGTCATATTTCCCATGGACAAGAAAAATAAAGCATTAGGTAAATGGTCACCTCATTGGGAAGGACCTTTTCGAATATTAAAAGTATTCTCAAACAATGCATATGAAATCGAATAACTGGTGGATGATAAGCGTATCCTAAAGGTTAATGGGAAATATTTAAAGAGATATAAGCCACGCCTGCAGGAGATTCGAATAGTAACAACGTAACCAAGATATTATAAAAAGGCCAAAATGGCAAGATAAGATGCCAAAATGGCGTTGTTCGAATATTACATATAAGAAACAAAAATTGTAGTCAAATAAACACTGAAATTTAGAAATAAGAGTTATTTTTCAATCGGTTGAAAGTACTTCGAAATGATTCGAGTTTCTGCTGAGCGAAACGCCTGGCTCCTTCCAAGGTTGCCACTTCTCCTTTAAGTTGTTCTGCAGTCTCCATTTCTGCAAGCCCCTGGTTGAGAAGCTCTTCGAATTGGTTACCAGCAGTATTGGTTTCGAAGGCTATTTGTTGTTCTCTAGCCTCCTTAACCTTCTGTTGAAGTTCCAGAATCTGCCTTTCCCAAAGAAGTATGGACTCAGCTCGAGCCTCATAATCAGTTTTCGCCTGCTTCGGATGCATAGCTTGATTCTCAGCTTCTTGAGAGAGTTTCGAAGCTTGTTCATAAGCAGCATCCATGGCAATGCGTTTCTCTTGAACCTTCTTGGCAGCAGATTCGTCTTGGAGAAGGTAACCAGTTACGTTGTCCAGCAAAGCCTGAAGATCGAACAAGAGAGTACTAACTGGCAAGGAGCAGGTAGAAAGATTGACCTTTGTAAGCAACTCCTTCATAGTATAGCAAGCAGTACTATCTTGCTTGAGCACTTCGAATATATCCATATTGAGAATTGTTTTCCTAATCTTATTAAGAAGTACAATTCTTTCATCTGTGGGAAGAGGATAGCTGGTCGAACTTGTGCCAGCCCTAGCAAGTGGGACGTCCCTCTGAGCCAACTTTGCCTTCATATACCCAATAGGGTCATTTCGTCTCAGGAGTGCAAGCTCCTCGTCAGTCATTCGAGACAAAGAGGATTGAGGGAGTTCCACACGTAGGGGAGGCACGTCCATTTCAACCTCCATGGGTTCGTTGGTTGCATCACCATCCCCTTCATTCGTTTCGTGCTCTTGATCTTCTTCATCATCATCCAAGTCCACCACTTCGATGCCTTCCTTTTCACTGCTATTTGCGTTGGACTCCGTCCCAGCAGTCGAACCATCATTGGCATCCCCCTCCTCAGACTCTTCGTCTGCAGATTCTTCGTCTCTTTGCCCAGAATCAGCTTTCTCTCCTTCAGTTTGAGTATCCTTTGGGTCCTCTTGAAGAGTTTCAAGAGGGGACTTTTGAAGAGAAGCTCTTTGCAAATCCTCTGCAGATGTTTGAAGTGGTGTTTCGTTTGTCTCCTTCAGAGGAATGGAGGTACCTTGATCATCCTGTTGTTCAGAAGTTCCAGCCAGAACCGCCATATTGGAGGAACCTTTATTCTGTACAAGGTTGCTGGAATCTCCTTGAGGAGAGGAGTTGAGTGGAGCAGCAGCTTTGGATGGTGAGTTCGAAGTAGTGGAAGCTGGATTCAAGATGTTCTGCAAGGAGCAACAGAATGTTAAAAACATGCACCAAGGTAATAAGAAATTATTATTTTCAAAGAGATTTTAAAAGTTCAATTTACCTGTGGACTCTCGGAGGAGAGGTTACTAGCTATGCGTTCCAACATTGTGTTGGAGGTCGAAGGTGGAATTTTGGATTTGGGTGAGGGAGCAGCATCCCTGGAGTCAAGTCCAGAGACACTAGTTGGAACGGTACTTTTCGAAATATCTTTCTTTGGCTTCTTCTTCGAAGCAGTTGTTAAGTTTCCTCCAGCCTTGGGGTCTTCCCCAGTGGTGCTTGATTTCCGCTTCTTGGGAGTAGTAGGAGGAAGCTTGTTGGTATGAAAAGATTCAAACGAAGAGTTAGATGCAAACCATAAAATATGAGTGAATTCGAAACGTCAAGGCTAAGTGATTACCGTTGGAGTTGGAACACTGGTTGTTGTTGGTATTGTTGTTGTTATTGTGGTTGCAGCAATAGTGGTTGTTTCGGGTGGAGTCACTTTGTCAGTAGTTTCGATGGAGGCTTGAGAGGCGCTCCCTTCTTTTGATTTCGAGGCGGCTGTCTTTATCCTGATGGCTGAAAATCGAAACAATTAAAGCAAAGGTTAAAGATATGGAAAATAAAAGACGTTTTGGATTTTCCCAAGCATTCGCACCTGTGCCTTGATCAGATTTAATTGACATGGCAGAAAGGTCGTATCGAAGGTGTCCTGGGAAATCATGAAGTCAGTGTCAAGCCCATGTCACAGTCTCAAATGGCTTTGGTTTCCTTTGAAGATGTTTGAACATCTCTTTGCAAGTGAACCACCATGGATATGGGGGAAACCAAGCCAGAGCCAGTTCTGAGGTAGGTAATCTAGGAAATTTAGGTGGATGCATTTCGAATGCCAACCTATACCTATCCCCAGGTGACAACCCTGAAGGAAGTTTTAACTTAGAAACTTTTTGTTTGAATTTTTCCTTCAAGGTCTCAGCCGCTTGATGCACAGTGGATTCCAAGCGCGTGGGGTCATAAGTAGTTTCAAAATAATTTTGGAAAGCTTTAATCTCTTTGGCATGAGTGTGATCGGTGGATCTGGAACTGACTGTTTAACGCTGGTTCGCGAAATGTCGCGGAAGCAAGAGTCGCCACCGTCTTTTATTTTCTCCAAATGGAAAGGACAAAAGCACAGAAAAATTCCTTAAAGAGATTGCTCTCGGTTCGGGAGGTAGGTTATAGAAAGGGAAGGTGTTAGCACCCTTTCTATCCATGGTTATCCATGGGCTCTTAGATACTTGCTCATTGTGTTTTCAAAAATGGTTTGTTTGCTTTTCAATTGTGGGTTTTAAAAAAAGTTTCTTTGAAAATTCCAGTTCGACTCTTGTATCGGTCCTCAAGAGTGTTTGAAAAATTGCTTTCGAAAGCTTTTGAAAAGGTGTCGGTGTGAAAAGTATTTTTGATTTGTTTTTGAATTTAGAGCAAGTATCTAGAGTCGTCTACCTACCCTAAGGAATTCGTCTGTGTAGATGTCCTTTAAAGTAGTGCCATCCCACCATTGAGGGGTAGGTAGCACCACCTTTGGAGGTGTTCGGGTCAATTCGAAGGTTCGGGACATGGTGATCACCGGAGCAATAGGAAGACACCTTAGAAGCTACCCTCATGCCAGGTTCCCGGATCACGAGGACTTACTAAGACATCCTCTACTCGACGATCACCTTTCGAGGCAAGGCAACAGTGAGGCGTACCCTAGGGGTGGTGTGTGCGATTTGTGTGTCGTTTTCATTTGTATTTGTCTTGTCATGTTATTGGTGTTCTAGGCGCTTGTTTTTATTTTGTCCATACATTCTTTCATGCTTTGATTTAACAATTAAAATATTTGCGGGAATTAAAAGTTCTAAACTATTACAAAGGCGCGGGTCCACATCGCCAAAAGTTTCTCGAACCCGATTTGACAGAAAATAAATAAATAAAAGTAAAGAATTAGAAGTGCGAGTAATTAAGTACATGGCTTCGGGAGAGATACATAAATATTTAACCGAAATAAAATAAGTATGCGAATTAATAAGAAATTAAGAACGAGGGCGTTGGACCCTTTTTGCAAGATTAAAATTACACGGCATTAATTAATTAAAAAAAGAAAAGGAATTGTTTTTTTTTTTTGGTATTTTTAGTATTTTAGGATTTAATATGAAAAGGGAGAATTAATTAAAATTAAAATAAGATGCAAACCCTAATTCTAGTGGCTTTTAATTTATTAAAAAAATATTGACTTTTAACCTAAAATTAACCCTAATTTTTATATGCACATTTGACTATAAAATAAATAAAATAAATAATATTAAATATTTGAAAGAAAAAAATAAAAAGGATGAAAAATTATTAATTAAACCTATTTCTACATTTTTTAGATTTTTGTTAAAAGTATTAAAATTAAAACCCTAATTTAAAACTAATTAATTTACATGCATTTATTTACAAGAAATATTAAAACAAAAATATTTATTATATTTTTCCCTTTTTCTGATTTTTAGGTATTTTGTGATTTTATGAAAATAAGTAAATTTAATTAAACAAATAATAATTTTAATAAGAATAGAAATAATGCAAAAAGAAAATATATAAAAAAAAGCAAACCTAGGGGGGTGTCAGTCCCCAATGTGGAGGTGAATTGTAAGCATTTTAAGCCCATTAAGGATTTGGCCTTATTGACTTTCCAGATAGTGTGCTGCAGCGTTGACCTATGCTCATGGTGTTCTTTCAAACAGTGCCCTTGGATCCCTCTCAACGTACGCGTGGCTGGCTTGATTAGGAGGTGTATGGTGCGTCTGCAGCCTTGAAGTGCATGTGAACTTTTATTGAAAAATAATATTGGGATATTGAAGACCTGGGGTTCGAACCCAGGTCATATGCTTTGCCAACAACTTCGCTTGCCATCTGATCCAACCAACGCATGTTAATATATAATAACGAACAAATAATAAAAAAGGAAACAAAGGCGTTAGTGGATTCTGCGCGCGAATTTCAAACCAGCCTATCACATCTTGCCACGGATTCATCTTCTTCATGGGATTTTATTTCCTGAAACATGGCAACGGTTTTTCATGCGTTCTCTTAGGCATCTTTAGGGAAAATAGCGATTAGCCCTGAGACACTCATAAATTGAGCGCGAGGGTGGGTTTAAGAACGCCTGAGTATGCTGAAGTGAATGGTCTAATTCACATGCTCCAATTTTTCCTCGTTTTGAAATCCCTAATTTGGAATCCTGAAAACCCTAAAAATTGACAATGGCGAAATCGTACACAATGCATAATAATTCAATCAAATACATGGGTTAGCTTCAGAATAGCATAAGGAACATGAATCCAACATTAAAAAAGGCTAAATGCGCATGAATGAAGATGCACGATTGTGAAAAAAAAGCAAGAAAAGTCAGTTTCTGTACAATGATTCTTTGAGTTTTGATGGATGTTTTTGATTGGAACACATTCAGTAATCTTCAAGGAAGCTAATGGAATGGAAATCGTGGCTTGAAACCACCTGCAAGTTAGTTTTTCAGAATTGAGTTTTTTAGAAAAACTTTCAAGTTTGATCAATGGCTTCTGCGCAGCTTCAATGGTCATTGAGATTAGGTTTATGTTTAGGCTTTTGTACTGAATGAATTAGGTTAAAGAAACCACTCCAAATCTCTTGCATTCATGATTTTGGAAATTTGATTTTCAAGATCTTTTTTCAAATATTTTTCATGCAATTTTGTATCAATTAAGATCAATTCAATCCAAATCTTTCTATATTGAGTCATGCACGAAATCTTGAGGATAAAACATGCACAAAAAGATTGAAAAAACTTAGGTTAGCATTTTTCATGTATTTATTTTAATTTAAATGAATTATTATTAATAAAAATCCAAATAAATAAATAAAAAATGAATAAAAACTTCCCTTTGGGCCAAGTGGTCGTGCAGATGCCATGGATGATGAATTATGGAGGAAAAATGGGCCCATTAGCAATTTTAGGTCATTTGAATCAATGTTGACTTTTCAAAATATCCAAAAATTTCCCAACTTCTACAAGGCATAACTTGTTCAATTTTTAAGCTTTGCTCATGTTCTTGGACATTTTGGAAAGGTCTGTGAGTCCTCTAACCAATGCCTTTGGTCCCATGTCATTTTGATTTACCAATCTCAAGTTATGGCCTTTGACTTAAAGTCCCTTTTTGTTGACTTTTGAAAATGACCTATAATGTTGAAATTGATAACTTTTTGTGAGAGAATTTCTTGGACTTGAAGTATGAAGATGAGTTGTAGGAAATGTCTTTCTCTTCAAAATGAGCTTTGGATGGAATTTTTCTGATAATCCATGTGAAAGTTATGCCCTGGTCAATTTACAGTTGACTTTTTCAACTGTCCAAATAAGGAAACTTTTGCATTTTGATGATTTTTGAGCCAAGCTTTGAGAATCATGATCAAGCATTGATCAAATGATGTTTGTGGCTTCAAAATGATATGTTGACCAAAAATTTGAACTTTTGACTGTCAAATGACCATTTTGCCCCTACAGTTGACTGTAGTGCAATTTAGGGTTTTGACTGTGCAATTTTGTGCTGAAAGTCTTGAAACTTGATATGAGGATGCTTGACCATATTTGTAGGCATGTGAGACTTTATTGGACCTTTGGAAACTTCATTTTCTTGATCAGAAAACAAACCCTAACTTTGACTGCTTAGGAGGCCCTTGAACTGTGCAACCCTTGGGGAATTTTGAAGCTTGACTTGGCAATTTCTTAAAGAATATGGGAGGGCAAATTTTGGGGTACAACAGTTGCCCCTGTTCAATCTTCTTAGACCTGAGGATGCAGATTGGCTGACGTGCCTTTCGTAATCCGAGGGTAGAAGATGATTGAACCCTAGAGTGCCCAGAAATTTGCGCTCACATAGTAGCAGTGATGATGGGAATGGGCTTACAGATGCCATTTGGAGATTGATGGATAGGATGATGGGCTTATAGATGCCATCTGGATGTTGATTGCGTAAGAGATTCTTTAGCGAAAACATGTATACCTGCAAAAGAAAAATGAGTACCTGACACGTTGTAGGAGCTGATTTTCAGATGCTTTTGTGTAGATATGTCCTGACTGGTTACAGGAATCGGATCTTCGAATTCTTCAGACGTGCCCTGGCGAGATACAGGAATCGAGTCTGGTAATGTTAGTCTTCAATGGATACACCCTGGCAAGATTCAGGTATCGGATCCTCGAACTCTTCAGACACACCCTGGCAAGATACAGGAATCGGATCTGGTAATGTTAGTCTTCAATGGATACACCCTGGCAAGATTCAGGCATCGGATCCTCGAACTCTTCAGACACACCCTGGCAAGATACAGGAATCGGATCTGGTAATGTTAGTCTTCAACGGATACACCCTGGCAAGATTCAGGCATCGGATCCTCGAACTCTTCAGACACACCCTGGCAAGATACAGGAATCGGATCTGGTAATGTTAGTCTTCAACGGATACACCCTGGCAAGATTCAGGTATCGGATCCTCGAACTCTTCAGACACACCCTGGCAAGATACAGGAATCGGATCTGGTAATGTTAGTCTTCAACGGATACACCCTGGCAAGATTCAGGTGTCGGATCCTCGAACTCTTCAGACACACCCTGGCAAGATACAGGAATCGGATCTGGTAATGTTAGTCTTCAACGGATACACCCTGGCAAGATTCAGGCATCGGATCCTCGAACTCTTCAGACACACCCTGGCAAGATACAGGAATCGGATCTGGTAATGTTAGTCTTCAACGGATACACCCTGGCAAGATTCAGGTATCGGATCCTCGAACTCTTCAGACACACCCTGGCAAGATACAGGAATCGGATCTGGTAATGTTAGTCTTCAACGGATACACCCTGGCAAGATTCAGGCATCGGATCCTCGAACTCTTCAGACACACCCTGGCAAGATACAGGAATCGGATCTGGTAATGTTAGTCTTCAACGGATACACCCTGGCAAGATTCAGGTATCGGATCCTCGAACTCTTCAGACACACCCTGGCAAGATACAGGAATCGGATCTGGTAATTAGTCGTCAACAGATACACCCTGGCAAGATTCAGGAATCGGACCTTTAGTTGCGACCATTGATGGTAATCAATTTTGTACTTTTATCCTGAAAAGACAAGCGTTAGTTGTATGCGATGTCATGTTGTATAACATGCGGGATGTTCTCTGAATACGTGAGATTGTATGTTCATGATGCGTATATTCATGCTATAATGATGTATGTGATGTTTACGAATGTATTTTTCGTCTAGGAAAGTAAATCCTTGACGGGTGCCGGGAAGTCATATCCTGGGCTGATATTGAAGAATAAGCTTTCGCTTCTGCTGGGGATGATAACTGCAAGAATACCGGTAGGGGAAGATGACTCCGTTGAGGAATAAACTTGGCGAATGGAAGATTTTGCAGGGAGAAAAATACTCTAGCGACCATGCTGGGGAGTGATATTCTGTGGGGAGAGAGATACTTCTGCTGAATTGTTGATAAGTATCTTGCTGAGGATGTCTTTGCTGTGTTGGAAGTATGAATAGACTTCGCTGGGGATAAGAAAGAACTATGTTGACGACGACCTTTCCGTGGCTTTTGGCTGAGGATAACCCAGTTATATCCTGTTAAGGAAATAACTCTTTAAATTAAGCCGGACGACGCGCTCGTGCTCTGCGAGGGATAAGCTTCCAGAATCTACTGGGGATAAGCTTATTACTTGGGGATATGAATTCCAACCTTCATGGGGAACTGGATTGGACTCTTCTAGGGAAGTTTTGAATTGCTGGGGAAGTGATCCCTTTGAATACTTGATATACCGCCGGGGAACAGTCTTTAGGCCAAGACTGCCGGGGATACTTGTTAAGAATATATGTATTGCTGCTGGGGAATGTTGCTATCTGCTAGAGGATACCCAACTTCCTTAAGATTTGATAGTATAGCTTGGAGAGTATATTGACTGCTGACTTATTCTCTGGGGAATTAAGATGTACCGGTTATGTTCTTTAGCCGAACCTACCTTGATACCTTGGAGGATAGAACAATTAGATCGCTTAGACAACTCTTTATTGCCCCTGTTTCTAGTGTCACCCGTAATTAATCCTTTGTTTCGTATGCAAATATTCATGAGTTAGCAAATTATTGTCAATGCATATATCACAAATTGAACCTTGGACGTTCTTCGCAAAACAAAACAGAAAAAGAAAAACAATTGGCACATTTAACTGAAAAGTATATTTGTATTGATTTTTGAATGGCCTAAAAATAGGCGTTTTGTGTACAAGAGGCTGACGTCCTAGTAAGAGAACGCCGCCGAGCAAAAGAGTTTATACAAATTTTGTACAAAAGAAAATAAAACAGCTATGTGAAATGAATGATCCACTGGGTTTCAACTCTGCTATTGCCTTTATAACTCCGAGCGTCTCATCACTTGATGACCTTGGTTGAAAGTGAAGCTGACTGATCGATGCCGTCTGAACTTGACGTAGATACCGGATTCTGGATGCAAGGTGATCCAATGAGACATAGTATTATGCTTTTATCCCTAATTTTTGCCTGGACCGCCCTTTCGGGTTTTCAGTCCACCGGGATACCCATTTTTGCCCAAGCCGCCTTTTCAGGTTTTCGACTTGCCGGGTGTACAGATTATTTTCATTTTCATCCCTTCATTTTGCCCGAACCCTTTTGGTTCGCCGGGAAGCCCTAATTTTTGCCTAGGCATGTCAGCCTAGCGGGTCTTTTTTCATGCGTAGTATCTTTTTACTATGTCTGCATTGGCGGGGTGAGGAAGGTCGTCACCGTCCATGTTGGTTAGAATCATGGCTCCTCCTGAGAACACATGTTTAACCACAAATGGCCCTTCGTATGTAGGGGTCCATTTGCCCCTTGGATCACTCTGAGGAAGGATGATTCGCTTGATTACCAGATCCCCAACTTGATATTCCTGTGGTCTGACCTTTTTGTTAAATGCCCTGATCATCCGTTTCTGATACGTCTGACCATGACAGATAGCAGCAAGTCTCTTTTCATCAATGAGGTTGAGCTGATCAAGTCGTGTCTGGATCCAATCATCTTCGTTCAGATTTGCATCCTTCATTATCCGGAGGGAGGGTATTTGCACTTCGATCGGTAAGACTGCCTCCATACCATAAACCAGAGAGAAAGGAGTTGCCCCGGTTGACGTCCTAGCTGAGGTACGGTACCCATGTAGAGCGAACGGTAACATCTCGTGTCAATCCTTATAAGTCACTGTCATTTTCTGCACGATCTTCTTGATGTTCTTATTTGCTGCTTCTACAGCCCCATTCATCTTCGGTCTGTAAGGAGAAGAATTGTGGTGCTGTATCTTGAACTGTTCGCAGAGCTCAGCGATCATCTTGTTATTCAGATTGGTACCGTTGTCTGTAATGATTCTCTCTGGGACGCCGTACCGACAGATCAGGTTATGCCGAATGAACCGTGCCACAACAGTCTTGGTTACCGTAGCATAGGATGCTGCCTCGACCCACTTCGTGAAATAATCAATCGCTACTAGGATGAAGCGATGCCCATTAGATGCCGTAGGTTTAATCTCACCGATCATGTCTATGCACCACATTGCAAACGGCCACGGCGCAGTCAGAACATTCAGGGGAACCGGAGGAACATGCACCTTGTCTGCATAAATCTGGCACTTATGGCATGTCCTAGAATGTTGGTAACAGTCAGCTTCCATTGTGGACCAGTAATATCCTGCCCGTAGGATCTCCTTAGCCATAGTGTGTCCACTGGAATGTGTACCAAAGGTCCCTTCATGTAGCTCTTCCATGATCCTTTCTGCTTCAGTCTTATCCACACAACGCAGTAAGGTTGAATCATGGTTTCGTTTATATAAGATGTCGTTGCTAAGGAAGAACTTGGCTGCGAACCTTCTCAGGAACTTCCTGTCATTGATAGAGGCACCTTCAGGGTACTCCTGAGTTTCCAGATATCTCTTCACCTCATGGTACCAAGGCTTCTCAGTCACCAATTCAGTCTCGAGATCGCAACAGTACGCCGGTTCGTCCAATTTCCAGATGATGATCCGGGGAGCCTCATTATCCCATTTGACCTTGAACATAGAAGACATTGTAGCTAACGCGTCCGCCAACTGATTTTCTTCTCTCGGGAAGTGTTCAAAGGTTATCTCTGTGAAGTGGGGAATCATGGTCAACACACATTCTCTGTAAGGGATAAGATTTGGATGTTTCGTATCCCACTCTCCTTTGATCTGATTGATCACAAGAGCGGAATCTCCGAAAACACTCAGAAACTCAATCCTTAGGTCAATCGCAGCTTGAAGACCCATGATGCACGCCTCATACTCCGCCATGTTGTTGGTACAATTGAAACACAGTCGGGCAATAAGTGGAGTATGAGTACCTTGAGGTGATATGATTATGGCGCCGATACCGTTTCCCAAAGCATTGGAGGCTCCGTCAAAGTGCATAGACCATCGGGATCCTGGTTCAGGTCCTTCATCCGGTCCAGGTACTTCACAATCCGTTACTATCATGATGCTTTCATCCGGAAACTCAAAGTTCATTGACTGATAGTCATCTACAGCTTGATGTGCCAAGTGGTCTGCCAATACACTTCCCTTGATGGCTTTCTGGGTTGTGTACTGAATGTCGTATTCCGTCAAGATCATCTGCCATCTTGCTATTCTCCTAGACAGAGCAGGCTTTTCGAATATGTACTTTATAGGATCCATTTTTGAGATCAACAAGGTAGTGTGAGTCAGCATATACTGTCTCAGCCGGCGAGCAGCCCATACCAAAGCGCAGCAAGTTTTCTCAAGCAGTGAGTATCGGGTCTCACAGTCGGTAAACTTTTTGCTAAGGTAATAAATGGCATGCTCTTTTCGGCCAGACTCGTCATGCTGCCCCAGCACACACCCCATTGAGTTGTCGAGCACTGTCAGATATAATATCAGAGGTCTCCCTTCAACCGGTGGCATAAGGATAGGTGGTTCTTGGAGATACTCTTTGATTTTGTCAAAAGCGGCCTGACATTCATCGTTCCAACGTACTACCTGATCTTTCTTCAGCAGCTTGAAGATTGGCTCACAGGTAGCAGTTAGGTGTGAGATGAACCGAGCAATGTAATTCAGACGTCCTAAAAAGCCTCTGACCTCCTTCTCTGTCTTAGGAACTGGCATCTCTTGAATAGCTTTAACCTTAGCAGGGTCCACTTGAATACCTTTATCACTGACCACGAAGCCTAGCAACTTTCCAGATCTTACCCCGAAGGTGCACTTGTTCGGGTTCAGTCTCAGCTTGTACAGTTTCAACCGGTCAAACAACTTCTGCAGATGATCTAGGTGCTCTTCCTCAGTTTGGGACCTTGCGATCATGTCGTCAACATACACTTCTATCTCATGATGGATCATGTCATGGAATAAAGCAACCATGGCACGTTGGTAGGTTGCCCCAGCGTTCTTTAACCCGAATGGCATGACCTTGTAACAGAAGGTGCCCCACTGAGTAACAAATGTAGTCTTTTCCATGTCCTTAGGCGCCATCTTGATCTGATTGTAACCTGAAAAGTCATCCATGAAAGAGAACACTTTATGCTGAGCTGTATTATCAACAAGGACATCAATATGAGGTAAGGGGAAGTCGTCCTTGGGGCTGGCCCTGTTCAGATCCCTGTAATCGACACACATTCTGACCTTACCGTCCTTCTTAGGTACCGGCACCACATTAGCAACCCATTGAGGGTAAGAAGTCACTGCAAGGAACCCGGCGTCAAACTGTTTCATGACCTCGGCTTTGATCTTTTCAGACATCTCTGGACGCATCCGACGGACCTTTTGCTTGACTGGAGGGCAGTCTTCCTTAGTTGGCAAGTGATGGACCACAATATCGGTATCCAACCCGGGCATGTCTTCGTAGGACCAGGCAAAGATCTCCATATAATCATGCAGCATCTGAGTCAACCGTTGCTTCACGCTGAGCTCTAGGTTGGCACCAATCTTTACCTCTTTCCTGTATGCCTCAGTACCCAAGTTTATTGTTTCCACTGGCTCTTCGTGGGGTTGAATTGCCGTCTCTTCCTGAAGCAACAGTCTTGCAAGCTCGCCAGGCACTTCGCAATCATCTTCACCTTCGTCTTCGGCTAAGTTGATCGGATTTTCGAAGTCATAACTGGCAGTAGCAGAGTCGTTACCAGTGAGATCCAGAGTGGATTGAAACCTGTATGAGTGAGTGTGTGTGTAAATACAGCTGTTTTGAAATATATGTAAAGGAAAGAAAGACAGAAAAGGAGCATAAAATTTGCAATGCGAGAAAACGTCCAAGATTTTCATTCATGATATATGAAATGACAATTTATATGCCCTCACAAACGAAACCACGGTGCCTCGGGTAAGACACCGGGCCATAAAGTTCAATTTATTGTTTATTACAAATGCCAAAAACATAGGAATTCATTACTTAGTAACAAAAGAAACAGTTAGGTTGTCCTTCGCACTCCAATTGTTAAGTCCACTGTCGGTTGCCGGTTAGATCCAGCTATCAAACTCAGCTTCATCCACTTCCTCTTCGTCCCCAACAGCCTTCACTCCATGAGCAGGCAGGGGAGCTGTCACTACATTAGGATTCTCAGATGCCTCAAACTGTACCTCCTTGGCATCAATAAGATCCTGCAGCTTGTTCCTTAATGCCCAACAGTCGTCAGTGGCATGCCCCGGGCTATCAGAATGATAAGCACAGTGGGCATTTGGGTTGTACTTAGGAGAGGAAGTATTTGCAAACTTCGGAGCCTCTCTGACGGTTACCAGATTGGTTGAGAGCAACTGTGGTAAGATCTGCGACAAAGTCATACTCAAACGGGTGAATTCCCTTCTGGGTCTCTCAGCCCTTGGTTGGTTAGCTTGCCGAGGAGCGGCTACAGGCTTGGCAATCATTAATGCACTGACAGATTGACGGCGCTCTGGTTTATCCTGCCTTCTAGGCCAATACACCGCACTGGCCTCCTTCTTGAAGGGTTTCTTCTCAGAGCTAGACGATGCACCCTTCGGAATTTTTCCAGACTTTAACCCAGCTTCAATTCTCTCTCCAGTCAAGATTAGATCAGTGAACCCTGCAGACGAATTCCCGATAAGATGGTTGAAAAACGGCCCAGATAGGGTCCCCAAGAACATATCTACCAACTCCCGATCAGTCAACGGAGGCTGCACCCTGCCAGTCAGGTCTCTCCACTTCTAAGCGTACTCTTTAAAACCTTCATTTGCACCTAACGACATACCCTGGAGTTGGGTACGTGTAGGGGCAAGGTCGGCATTATATTGATACTGCTTATAGAAAGCAGTAGCCAACTCCTCCCAGTTACGAACCTTGGTCCCATCCAACTGATAGAACCATTCGAGATGAGTCCCTGAAAGACTCTCCTGGAAGAAGTGGATCCATAAATTCTTATCCGCTGAGTACAGTTGAATTTTCCGAACATAGGACCTTAGATGCAGCTTGGGACAAGACGCCCTGTCATACTTAGAGAAGGATGGTGCTTTGAACTTGTGAGGGATAATCACACCAGTTGACAAACCCAGATCTCCGAAATCCAGCCCAGGTACCTGTTGAACCTCCATAGCTTTCAACCTATCCTCCAGTTGCTTGTATCTGTCTTCTGCAGGAGGGTACTGCTCTTCATCAAAATCAGTCTCGTTGTCGGAGACTACCGGACTAGGAACCCTATCTTCTGCCTGAGGACTACTCTTGCCAACAGAAGAACCAGCCTCTTCCTGCTGCAGAGCATTACCAAACCTTCGGCCCGAGTTTAACAGAACAGTTCTTCTCTTCTTCTTCTTCTCCTTCTTCAGGAGCATAGCCTTCAGCTCCTCTTGGCCTTGGGCCAGACCCTTGATTAATTCTTGAAACTACGCATTCTGCGCCTGAAGAGCCTTGATGGAGGTCTCAGTTGATGACGAGTCGGGATTCATGATGCTGAAATAAACAGCGAAGAACTGTAAGCAACCTGAAAAGAGGAAAAACCTGCTATGCACATGATGTATGAAATGCGTATGAATTATGTTTTCAAAGACAATCGGGAATCAACTTTGTAAACAAAAAGGAACACACTTCATTAGATTCAACTTTGAAACTGAAATTATTCAACAGGTTGCCCTTAGGCGTTACATGAAAGGAAATACTGAAAAGGAAATAAAATTGTAAAAGCACATCTGGAGCTCCTTATTGATCCCATGGCCTCCTCTTCTCAGTACGGATGTAGGCATTCAGAGCTCTCTCATTCTCCAACTGCTTTATCAGTTTCTGGATCTTTGATTCCTGCTCATTGAACTTTTCCCGGTAAGAATCCCGCTCTTCTCGCAGTTGCGACCAAGATCTCTTCAATGTCTCATAATCAGTAGGTATCTGGGGAGGAAGGACAGTTGGAGGAACACCATCTTTGTCAGGACACTCAAGAATGACGGGTCTGACAGCTTCATACGGCATACCTAACTTCTGAGCACGGATGCGAACCCATTTGTAGTAGGCTTCCATAGGTAAAGAAGTCTTTGGCCCTAACTCTTGTGGGTCAGCTTTATGAACCTTGTCCCAAGCCTTGATGAACCTACGACGTAGCTCGTCACTATCCACCTGAAATTCAAAACTGATATGAGGCACCAACATCTCATGGGGACCTGCTCTTCTTGCTCTTCCAAACTGACGGAGTGCTATACATGGATTGTAAGAGATCCCTCCTTGGGTACCAATAAGAGGAACATTAGGGTATTCCCCGCATCGATCAATAATAGCTATCTCATCCAAACCTCTGCAAGTCCAAATGATGTCTTTATCGGTGAGAGACATTAACCTGTGAGCCCAACCTCTTCCTTCTTGATTCTTCAGTACGAACTTAGGGAGGTGTGAAATAAACCACCTCACCAACAAAGGGATACAACACCATAGGGTTCCTCGTCTTCGGGTAGTACGGGCATGAAGCTGTTGCAAGATGTCACCCAAGAGAGTGGGCACAGGATTCTGAGACATAAAGATCCTTATGGCGGTGACATTGATGAAGTTGTCAGGATTAGGAAACAGGACTAACCCATAGATTAGGAGAGCCAAGATGTCTTCATATGCCCTAAAGTCCAGGTCATTCCAGAAACTGTTAGCTTTACCAATTAGAAACTTGGCCAAGAAACCCTTAACTCCGCTTCTAGTTACCCAGTTGTCTGTTACCTCTTGATGGGTCAAAGGAAGAGCTGCAGCAACATCCTCAAGCCTGAGGGTCTTTTCCCAACCAGTAAAGGGAGTCTGATCCAAGATAGGGATACCAAGCAAATCAGAGAACTCTTCCATGGTAGGGACCAGCTGGAAGTCTTGAAAGGTGAAGCACTGGTACAGAGGGTCATAGAACTGGGTCAGAACACTCATCAACTGTTGATCCCGCTTTGCAGTGACTAAACTGAGAAGGGAACCATGCCTCTGAATGAAG
Source organism: Vicia faba (assembly GCA_948472305.1). Taxonomy (NCBI): domain Eukaryota; kingdom Viridiplantae; phylum Streptophyta; class Magnoliopsida; order Fabales; family Fabaceae; genus Vicia; species Vicia faba. The sequence continues at coordinate 86,282,450 of OX451738.1, read as the reverse complement.
GAAGTGGTATTCGGAATTCTGCTAACCAACTCATCAAGCAACTCAGGTGAACGAACAAAGTTGAACCGGATAGTATTCCTTCGCACAGGCATCATGATGTCCTACAAAACAGAGCAAAGGTGAAACCCTCTTGTCTTTGAAATGGTCAGTCCTTATGCAGGATGCATGCAATGCTCATGATGTTATGATGTTATGATAAAGCACACCACATATAGATACAAAGGCAAACATGGTAAGGCACACAAGTCACACAAGGCAAGCCCCTAAAGTTTAGGCCAGCATGAGGTCTAGGTACTACCCTCTTTCAGTTTGTTGGTTCATACCTGTCCTAATCAAAAGTAACCGGGTTCTTAGAGGATCCCAATATCATTGACTACCCTCAATTGGTCATAACTCCAGCATCGCAATCTTTTCTTGCGGCCAGAACCATCACGAGAGTTTAGCCTCAATGGGCGTAGCATACTGCTACAATTCTAAAGGCCAAGTTGTGTCAATTAAGGTTCTAAGGTTGTTGGTGCTTAATGACTCCTTAGAAGACCCATATTCTCCTCGTTGCGACACAAGGGATATCGGTACAGACCAAGGTGCCACACCAACGTAGCCACTGCTTCACCTGTGTCGGTCTACGCCGGACAGGTCCCTCACAGCTTATGCTACCTAAACAGGGTATCCCCAGATCCGGGTTAGGATCTATGTAACTCCGATGCAACCCACAATAGTAAAGCAAGCAAATCAATACAATTGAAAACACAGTTATGAACTAACCCTAAGGTACACCTCACTTTAAAAATTATCCCCAACAGAGTCGCCAGTTCTGTGATCGGTGGATCTGGAACTGACTGTTTAACGCTGGTTCGCGAAATGTCGCGGAAGCAAGAGTCGCCACCGTCTTTTATTTTCTCCAAATGGAAAGGACAAAAGCACAGAAAAATTCCTTAAAGAGATTGCTCTCGGTTCGGGAGGTAGGTTATAGAAAGGGAAGGTGTTAGCACCCTTTCTATCCATGGTTATCCATGGGCTCTTAGATACTTGCTCATTGTGTTTTCAAAAATGGTTTGTTTGCTTTTCAATTGTGGGTTTTAAAAAAAGTTTCTTTGAAAATTCCAGTTCGACTCTTGTATCGGTCCTCAAGAGTGTTTGAAAAATTGCTTTCGAAAGCTTTTGAAAAGGTGTCGGTGTGAAAAGTATTTTTGATTTGTTTTTGAATTTATAGCAAGTATCTAGAGTCGTCTACCTACCCTAAGGAATTCGTCTGTGTAGATGTCCTTTAAAGTAGTGTCATCCCACCATTGAGGGGTAGGTAGCACCACCTTTGGAGGTGTTCGGGTCAATTCGAAGGTTCGGGACATGGTGATCACCGGAGCAATAGGAAGACACCTTAGAAGCTACCCTCATGCCAGGTTTCCGGATCACGAGGACTTACTAAGACATCCTCTACTCGACGATCACCTTTCGAGGCAAGGCAACAGTGAGGCGTACCCTAGGGGTGGTGTGTGCGATTTGTGTGTCGTTTTCATTTGTATTTGTCTTGTCATGTTATTGGTGTTCTAGGCGCTTGTTTTTATTTTGTCCATACATTCTTTCATGCTTTGATTTAACAGTTAAAATATTTGCGGGAATTAAAAGTTCTAAACTATTACAAAGGCGCGGGTCCACATCGCCAAAAGTTTCTCGAACCCGATTTGACAGAAAATAAATAAATAAAAGTAAAGAATTAGAAGTGCGAGTAATTAAGTACATGGCTTCGGGAGAGATACATAAATATTTAACCGAAATAAAATAAGTATGCGAATTAATAAGAAATTAAGAACGAGGGCGTTGGACCCTTTTTGCAAGATTAAAATTACACGGCATTAATTAATTAAAAAAAGAAAAGGAATTGTTTTTTTTTTGTTGGTATTTTTAGTATTTTAGGATTTAATATGAAAAGGGAGAATTAATTAAAATTAAAATAAGATGCAAACCCTAATTCTAGTGGCTTTTAATTTATTAAAAAAATATTGACTTTTAACCTAAAATTAACCCTAATTTTTATATGCACATTTGACTATAAAATAAATAAAATAAATAATATTAAATATTTGAAAGAAAAAAATAAAAAGGATGAAAAATTATTAATTAAACCTATTTCTACATTTTTTAGATTTTTGTTAAAAGTATTAAAATTAAAACCCTAATTTAAAACTAATTAATTTACATGCATTTATTTACAAGAAATATTAAAACAAAAATATTTATTATATTTTTCCCTTTTTCTGATTTTTAGGTATTTTGTGATTTTATGAAAATAAATAAATTTAATTAAACAAATAATAATTTTAATAAGAATAGAAATAATGCGAATTTTTTTTATTAATAACCAAGTATTAAAAAAATATTTCGCAAATAACCGGGTTTCGGAAAAAATTACGCAAATAACCATGTTTGAGATGGCTCCACAAAGGAGGAGCCATCTCATTTGGCGCATGCACCTAGGGTTTTTCCCTAGGCGCCATCTCACTTGGCGCCTCCATTGGCTTTTAGCCAAGTGAGATGGCGCATGCTCCTTAAAAAGGAGAGGAGGCGCCATCTCACTTGGCGCCTAGGGCAAAACTAGGGTTTTTTGCCGTTTTATAAATAATTCGTCCGTTTCTTTGAAATTTCTCACACTTTCTCGCACTGTATTTTTATTTTGTACTCCCTTATTTACGTAATGACGTTGCATATGATTTTTAGCAGAGATGGTTACGTTATATTCTCCGCCACGAAACCCGCGATGAAAATGAAATTCTGGCACATTCACTCCATGGAGCGTCTGAAGCGGGAGTTGATGCGGTGGCTAGATGGAGACATCGCCGAGGGGGAAAAAATTCGAAGGATCCAGCGAAAACGAACAACAACCTCGCATGCGACAGGAAGACCTAATGTGTGGTTGGAGGAAGTCAAAACAGACAGTGATGTAATGCTGATGATGCATGGGTCAGATGAAATTGTGTTAACAGTTGTAATTTCCTAGATTGATTATCGTTAATCATTGTTGTACGCGAAAACCCTAATGTAATTTCCTATATTGAATTTCTTAAATTGTGTGAACAGTTTTATTAACGGAAAACCCATAATGTTTACAACACAAATATTGAAAAGATTTATTGTATTACAAAATTTATGTGGTCGAGCCAGACGCCCGATTCGGACAGTTTTTGCGATTGTGTCCGACCTGACGGCATAAACCACACTTTCTTTCCAACCTGTCAAGATCGTCCATTTCTGTTGTTATGCACCTGCTTTTGGGACGACCCTTCTTGTTCCTTCGCATTTGGTCATTGTGCCAAACTATATCACCGTTGTATTCAGGCCAATAGTCCGGTTTTGCCACCAAAGGAAAGTTGTTGTTGTAAACAGTGAGCAACGTTTCAGATTTATAAACGTTTGAGAGCAGTTGAAGCGCGTCTTGATGGGTATGCGCACAAGCGGCAATGACATGAGAGCAAGGCATACGAAAAGCTTGAAACCTGCCACAATCGCACCATTGAGAAGGTAAAATGACCCTGTATTCTTGTCTTGCCAGGCCTTCATTGTGGTCAATTGTCTCTTTCACAATGAAGTTGTGGCTATGGCGGTCAAACCGTGTAACCATGTGAGTGTTGGCTTTAGCACTTTCAGCCTTAATGTATTTCATACAGCTTTCACTCCATAGTTGTCCTGATTGCAAGACCGCATACCACATTTCACCTCTTTTGGCAAATAACGCAGCCATCCTAAAATACGTGGATTTCACCAAGGCAGTGATGGGGAGGTTTCGTATGCCCTTGAATACCCCATTCATTGATTCAATAAGATTTGTAGTCATATGCCCCCATCTTTGGCCATTGTCGTATGACCTAGTCCATTTTTCGACCGGTATATTGTCGATCCACGTACCGGCTTCTGGGTTAGACAAACGGATCTCGTTGCGGTAATATTTGAATGTGGGCTGTGTCAGTGCGTATCCCGCATTCATCACCGCTTTCCTCAATGTTTTGTCCTTGACCTCCCTCGAGAAATTCTGGACGATATGCCTGACGCAATAGACATGCGTAGAAGGAGGGTCATGCCAACCATTTGCCGGATTATTATAGGCACTTTCAATGGAGGCATGTCTGTCCGAGATCAAACAGAGATCTGGTTGAGGAGCCACGTGTGTACGAAGATTTTTCAGGAAAAAGCTCCAAGCACCACCGGTCTCCCCCTCGACAAGGGCAAACGCAACGGGGAAAATGTTATTGTTGCCATCTTGTGCAACTGCCATCAAAAGCGTGCCTTTGTACTTCCCATACAACCAAGTCCCGTCTATTTGTAGAATTGGTTTGCATGATGCAAACCCTGAGATGCATGGTTGAAATGCCCAAAAGACGCGACTGAATATTCCGTTGCCATGTAGTAGACTACCATCTTGAGCGTACGCTGGCAATGTTTCCAGAACATAAACACTACCTGGAGAATATGTCTTGAGTGCATTTAGGTAGCGGGGAAGTTCTCGGTATGACTCCTCCCAGTTTCCGTACACCCTTTCAATCGCCTTAGTCTTTGCTAACCACGCCTTACGGTAAGACGGAGTGTAGTTAAAAACCGTGGTGATGTGGGAGATGATTGTTTTCACCTTCAAAGAAGGGTCGTTGCTGACCAGGGGTAGGATTTCTTGACAGATTAGATCATGGTTGAGTTTTCGATGGTCTTGTGATTGAGTGGAACTTACACAAGTATGGGTAGTCATGGAACCTATGACCCAGCAGTCACCCCTTAGTCTGTATGAAGCGGTCAGCTTGAACATGCAGTCAGGGTGGACACACTTTATCTTGTACCTTTCCGGGTTTACACGATCCACCTTATAATCAACCGAGTTGAGCATGTGAAATTTTTTGATGGCCCTTATGCATTCCTCTCTATTACGAAACTTGTCCTTCTCTTTTAAATTTTCATCTGATTGCATATACGGTTGGAAAAACAAGTCCGTAGAAGGTTCATCTCCGCCCATGTTGAAGTTTGTCATGTGCGTAGGTGGTGTGTAGATTTTGTCGGTAGGAATACTTGGGATGCCATCATCGTCAGAATCGTCGTTCACCATTTCATCGAACTCTAACTCGTTATCTTCTTCTTCATCATCAACTGCATCCACCTCATCTTGCTCATTCTCCAAAGGATCAACCTCCTGTGTCACCGGAGGCTCTACCTCCTGTGTCACCGGAGGCTCTTGAAACAGAACGTACAACTCAATAGAGTCGTTTCCAGAATAGACATGGCTGGAAATCATGTTCTGGAAATCCTCGTCATCTTGAATTGCAACCTTATAAAATATGACTTGATTGTTTCCAAAAAAGACTGGACTCTGATAAAATATCTGGGATACCGGGCCTCGTTCAAGTTTGGCCTCCAATCTTTTCTTAAAGTAGGAGAAATTTGCTTTCCCGTTTAAGAGAAATCGGACATTGTCGGTGTTTCTAAACAAAAACCCAACTGTGGGACACATGTATGTCTCACCGTTGAAATGTGCTTTGACAACAAATTGTGGTGAAGAGGCCATTGTGTAGAATTGTTTTAGGTATGAAGGTGGGAATGTTTTGGGTTTATTGATTATATGAAGGTATGAATGCTGGAATGTTTGAAGGTTAGATGACTGATTCGAAGGTTGGAAAATTTTACAGTTTATGTGAATGAATGTTATGTTCAACCTAAGGCAAAATATTTCAATTAAGTAAGTGATGCAACCCCCCAAGGCTGCCAATAATATTACATGCATGGGCTTATGCTGCCACCTAGCCTGGCCCTATTCTACACACATAAATGTTTTGTGTAAGCCTGCCACCCATCAACTCCAATGGCCTTGCATGCAACAGAGAAAGGAATCCCAAAGGCTGTCACGTAGCCTGAGACAATGCTGTAAAACGTGACACCTCTTATTCGCCAAATGGGGTGGCGACAACATTCATTTTTGTACTATTTCGCCAAGTGAGATGGCGCCTCCCTTACTGTCCAATCGTGATACATGCATGGGCTTATGCTGCCACCTAGCCTGGCCCTATTCTACACACATAAATGTTTTGTGTAAGCCTGCCACCCATCAACTCCAATGGCCTTGCATGCAACAGAGAAAGGAATCCCAAAGGCTGTCACGTAGCCTGAGACAATGCTGTAAAACGTGACACCTCTTATTCGCCAAATGGGGTGGCGACAACATTCATTTTTGTACTATTTCGCCAAGTGAGATGGCGCCTCCCTTACTGTCCAATCGTGATACATGCATGGGCTTATGCTGCCACCTAGCCTGTAAGAGTGACACCTTACATTATTTGTAAATGCATGCATGCATATGTGTAACTCCCTAAGCATGCAAATGTGACACCTCGCAGGCATGCAACCACTACATCAAAATTATTTGCCTATAAATACATACCTTATGAAACATCTCTCACACCCACACAACTCTCACTCTCTCACTCTCTGCTACGAAATATTTCTTAAGTCTATCATACTCTTTATTTCTTCCTAAGTCTTTCATTCTCTCAAGCGTTCTGAAGAATGGCCCTTCTAACAATGGGAGATACTCACAGAGGCACAAGGGAAAACATTGCTGCATTTGTAAGTCTCTTCTTTGGTTATACATTTTTCATACTTTAAAAAACGTGTTGTTCATCTTAATTAATCTTACTCTTGTTTAATTATGATCTCAGGATACACAAAGATTCAGAATCCGTTCGCACAAATACCTGGCCCCCGACCCTTTTATCGTCCCTTATCTGGAATATGCAGGTTTTGGACACGTGATAAAGATCTCCAACTGCACCATTGACTCCAAATTCATCCTTGCAATGTTGGAGAGGTGGAGACCGGAGACCCATACATTTCACCTACCAATAGGTGAATGTACCATCACTCTCGAAGATGTGTACATGCTACTGGGCCTCCCTATTGACGGTAAAGCGGTGAATGGGTCGGTTCAACAACCCAACTCACAATGTGAAGAACTGTTGGGTAGGGACATGGTAGAAGGTGGTGGAGCAAGAGGGCAGGGAATACTACTCACTGACCTGAAACGGCATTACGCAAGTATGGAATTAAATGAAAATTCCTCAGAAAATGACCGAGTAGTAAAAGCCCGAACGTATATTATGATACTTTTTGGTACTTTTTTATTTCCCGAAAGTACGGGAAATTGTGTAAATTTCATGTACTTACATTTACTAACCAATTTTGATAAAACTAGAAAATTTAGTTGGGGTTCTGCAGTATTAGCCCACCTGTACAGTTCCTTGTGCAAAAACGCAGTCAAGGAAAAATGTACATTTTATGGGTGCGCATTTTTACTACAAGCCTGGGGTTGGTGGAGGATGGAGTCCTTAAACCCCATCAACAACAACACTTTTGGTTTCCCTTACGCATCTAAAAAGGGTCGACGCCCAGTGGAATCTAACCAAATGGAAAGACTTTGCTCCAGAATGGTGTAAAATGTGGCAAAGGCGTCACCGCTACATCTTGCAATCCCCTATTTTCCTTACTCAAGGTAACATGCGACACACCGATCAATATATGTCATGGTACAGGTCGGTTAGTAACCCAGATATGCACGTGTCTCATCCGAGGTACTTGGTTGACCCACGCACACAATGGGCACAACCCTCGATTCCCCACCAACAAACCCAAAATCCATCAACCTCAAACCAACCCCCAAGAAGAAACAGACCAACAAACACACAACCACATTCCCCACCACAACACAACTACAACCAAATGTCGTACTACCAACCACAATCACCGCCAAACTACCAATACCCAGATATGCCTCAAACCCAACCACAATACCAACCCCAATACCAGCAAACCCACATACCCCATACACAATTTCAGTCTTCAACATATCCCAATATGGGGCCCTCAACATCCAGCCTTAGCCCTGATATGGGACGGTCAGAAGATTATGACCAACCCGACCAAACCTACCATCAACCACCATATCACCAAACAACCCAACATCCACAGTACCAAACACCCCAAGATCCATTTCCTTTCTACCCCCCATACTCAGACGACCAATGCTACCGACCAACCATGGAACCCCACCCACCGCCAACACGACCAAACTTCAAGGGTATGGGTAACCGACTGTACCAGAGCGGATCTTCGAGATATGGAGATCTTACTGATTTTATGGATTCGGATCGCATTGACTTCGCTGGGCCATCGACCTTGCCGCAACAGGAAACGAGACGGCACCCAGCAAGAGAAAGGCGAGGACGGGGATGCGGAACTGGGGGTCATTACCGGGTTCCTGGGGATCATTGATGTATATTTTTTTTTTCCAGTATTTTTTGTATCTATTTTTTTACTGTTATTTAAATGTAAAACAGTTGACTGTAATTATTTTTTTTCAAATAAAAAATCAATTTTGTTTATCTCTGTCTAATACGCAACGCGCAGGAAAGGAAAAAAAAAATTTTTTTTTTGACCTATTTTTGCACATAGGCGCCATCTCATTTGGCTTAGGGCTTGCCATTTGCCCTTAGGCGCCAAATGAGATGGCGCCTCCCTTATAAAAAGAGGAGGATGCGCCAAATGAGATGGCTCCTCCTTTGTGGAGCCATCTCAAACATGGTTATTTGCGTAAATTTTTCCAAAACCCGGTTATTCGCGAAATATTTTTTTAATACTTGGTTATTAATAAAAAAAATTCAAATAATGCAAAAAGAAAATATATAAAAAAAAGCAAACCTAGGGGGGTGTCAGTCCCCAATGTGGAGGTGAATTGTAAGCATTTTAAGCCCATTAAGGATTTGGCCTTATTGACTTTCCAGATAGTGTGCTGCAGCGTTGACCTATGCTCATGGTGTTCTTTCAATCAGTGCCCTTGGATCCCTCTCAACGTACGCGTGGCTGGCTTGATTAGGAGGTGTATGGTGCGTCTGCAGCCTTGAAGTGCATGTGAACTTTTATTGAAAAATAATATTGGGATATTGAAGACCTGGGGTTCGAACCCAGGTCATATGCTTTGCCAACAACTTCGCTTGCCATCTGATCCAACCAACGCATGTTAATATATAATAACGAACAAATAATAAAAAAGGAAACAAAGGCGTTAGTGGATTCTGCGCGCGAATTTCAAACCAGCCTATCACATCTTGCCATGGATTCATCTTCTTCATGGGATTTTATTTCCTGAAACATGGCAACGGTTTTTCATGCGTTCTCTTAGGCATCTTTAGGGAAAATAGCGATTAGCCCTCAGACACTCATAAATTGAGCGCGAGGGTGGGTTTAAGAACGCCTGAGTATGCTGAAGTGAATGGTCTAATTCACATGCTCCAATTTTTCCTCGTTTTGAAATCCCTAATTTGGAATCCTGAAAACCCTAAAAATTGACAATGGCGAAATCGTACACAATGCATAATAATTCAATCAAATACATGGGTTAGCTTCAGAATAGCATAAGGAACATGAATCCAACATTAAAAAAGGCTAAATGCGCATGAATGAAGATGCACGATTGTGAAAAAAAAGCAAGAAAAGTCAGTTTCTGTACAATGATTCTTTGAGTTTTGATGGATGTTTTTGATTGGAACACATTCAGTAATCTTCAAGGAAGCTAATGGAATGGAAATCGTGGCTTGAAACCACCTGCAAGTTAGTTTTTCAGAATTGAGTTTTTTAGAAAAACTTTCAAGTTTGATCAATGGCTTCTGCGCAGCTTCAATGGTCATTGAGATTAGGTTTATGTTTAGGCTTTTGTACTGAATGAATTAGGTTAAAGAAACCACTCCAAATCTCTTGCATTCATGATTTTGGAAATTTGATTTTCAAGATCTTTTTTCAAATATTTTTCATGCAATTTTGTATCAATTAAGATCAATTCAATCCAAATATTTCTATATTGAGTCATGCACGAAATCTTGAGGATAAAACATGCACAAAAAGATTGAAAAAACTTAGGTTAGCATTTTTCATGTATTTATTTTAATTTAAATGAATTATTATTAATAAAAATCCAAATAAATAAATAAAAAATGAATAAAAACTTCCCTTTGGGCCAAGTGGTCGTGCACATGCCATGGATGATGAATTATGGAGGAAAAATGGGCCCATTAGCAATTTTAGGTCATTTGAATCAATGTTGACTTTTCAAAATATCCAAAAATTTCCCAACTTCTACAAGGCATAACTTGCTCAATTTTTAAGCTTTGCTCATGTTCTTGGACATTTTGGAAAGGTCTTTGAGTCCTCTAACCAATGCCTTTGGTCCCATGTCATTTTGATTTACCAATCTCAAGTTATGGCCTTTGACTTAAAGTCCCTTTTTGTTGACTTTTGAAAATGACCTATAATGTTGAAATTGATAACTTTTTGTGAGAGCATTTCTTGGACTTGAAGTATGAAGATGAGTTGTAGGAAATGTCTTTCTCTTCAAAATGAGCTTTGGATGGAATTTTTCTGATAATCCATGTGAAAGTTATACCCTGGTCAATTTACAGTTGACTTTTTCAGCTGTCCAAATAAGGAAACTTTTGCATTTTGATGATTTTTGAGCCAAGCTTTGAGAATCATGATCAAGCATTGATCAAATGATGTTTGTGGCTTCAAAATGATATGTTGACCAAAAATTTGAACTTTTGACTGTCAAATGACCATTTTGCCCCTACAGTTGACTGTAGTGCAATTTAGGGTTTTGACTGTGCAATTTTGTGCTGAAAGTCTTGAAACTTGATATGAGGATGCTTGACCATATTTGTAGGCATGTGAGACTTGATTGGACCTTTGGAAACTTCATTTTCTTGATCAGAAAACAAACCCTAACTTTGACTGCTTAGGAGGCCCTTGAACTGTGCAACCCTTGGGGAATTTTGAAGCTTGACTTGGCAATTTCTTAAAGAATATGGGAGGGCAAATTTTGGGGTACAACAATGAGTAAACATACCTTTCTTTGCTGGTACCTGCACATCGAAGGCATCAATTAGTTTCTGTTGAATTGTAAGTGTATCGAACATATAAGTTTGGTAAAACTTGGTCCACCATTCCAAAAACCCTTTAGCTGTGAGATGGGTAGGTTCGAAGGTTATCAGCTCAAACTGGGCAAAGCCTTGATATTGTTCTTGCTGTATTTTGGCTTCCCGTGCCTTGAAATTTCGCCCTGAAGTAATGGCACTCTCAGTGTGGAATAAAGGTTCAGGAATGAGTTGGCATAAGCCAAACTGTCTCGAAACAAAATTTGGCTGGTAAGCAAAAAGAAAAATCTGGTTCTTGGCTGGAGTTATTCTTGAAGAAATGAGTCTAGGTAGCAGAAAGGCTCTCCATACATCCTGAATCTCCTTGCTCTTGATAGCTTCCGAGAGAGCCATGGTGAACCAGGAAGGTCCATGAGCCCTCGAAGAAAAAGGCGCCATGCTCTCTTCGAACTTGTGCCTTTTGGAAAATATCATGATGTACTTCGAGAATTGGACTTTGAAGTCGTCTTTGTCGTCATTTGGAGTTAATCTTCGAAGCCTAGTGCCTTTGACTATCCTATCATTTATCTCAGGATCTTGTTCATCAATGGTGTTGGCAGTTGACAAGGAGGGTTCGAACATGGCATTTAGCCATAGTTGAAGTAACCAAAAAGGGCCAGCCAACAGGATATTCTTGGAGGTATGGGACTTGAGGCTCGAAACAGCTGACCTTAGGCTTTCATAGAGGTCAACTAAGAGCAGTTCACTTAAGCATACTCTTCGATTTTCATGCAAATCCCTAGCTAGAGGAATAAACCTACTGGCTACTTGTAGGGATCTACTGCAGAAGACGTATCTTGACAGCCATAGGGTTAAGAAAGCAATGTGTTCTACGTCAGACACATTGTCTCCCTCAGCATGGTAGTGACTGATAAACTTGGAAAAACTTGCTAGCTTGACTTCGAAGTCAATTATGCTTGAATGTTCTTCATTGTCAGGTATGTATGTTTCTCCTACTGGCGATAGCCCAGTGATGGCCGTTATGTCGAAGAAGGTGGGGGTGATCATTCCACCTGGGAGATGGAAAGTATTATAGGTATTGTCCCAGAAATAGAGGGACGCGAATAGCAGAGGGTGGCTGTAAGTGAAACCAGGCTTCGATAGCTTAATCAGGTTATAAATACCTAATTCTTACCATTGCTGGGATTTCTTAGCTTCTACTTTCTTGAACCAGTTTTGATAAGCAGTATCAGAGGTGGGGCAAGATTGAAATGGCTTAAAATTACTTTTTACATAATCCAATACAAAGGGGTCCTTAGGAGGAACAGTTGGATTTTCTATGGTGTTTGAGCCAGAAGATTCTATTGCCTTAGGGGCGTCCATTTTGTTAAACAAAGGTTTGAAACTATAGCAAACTGGGAAAATTGTCCTGGTATCTTTTAAAATTTCAAAAACCGTAAGAGGGCCATTTAAAGCTAACCTCTTACCAGCAACGGTGGTAGGAATGAGTACCTGTGACTCATACAATATTTCTTTTTCCTTTGAGATCATCTGAGGAGCAAGAACGGATTGACCTTGGTGAGTGATAATCTTACTTTCCATGGTAGTTCCTGCAGTTTTTCCTTTCTTCTTGGAAACCTTCTTGAGTTGGGATGAAGTAGAAGAAGACATTTTTGAAGGATGTTGAAAGCTTAGGTTTTTGGCGAGAGAAGGAGGGTAAAAGATTCAGGGTGTGAAAAGAAAAGAAAAAGATTAAGTTGGTGATGTTTTATAATGGGGAAGTTTAAGCATCCACTGAATAAGGGTGTGATACGTGGAAATCATGGGTTGGTGTGATGAAGAGTTGGCGTAAATTTAACATGGGTAATAGGCGTGATTTAAAGATAATCATTGTTTGTAACTGCACCATACTGTGAAGTGGCTCCAGGCGGTTAAGGAATCCAAAAAGTGTTATGATTGACGTGACTGGAGTCAAATGCATTAAATGTTACGATGATTCGAAGGTCACATCAAAATCTTGTGTAGATGTTTAAAATAGGTATTTCTCAGAGAGATCGAAATACATATTTTAAAGGGGCATTTTGTTGGCTGAAGATTTTGATAATATTATTAGAAGCCAAGTGAATTAAACGTTTCGATCGAAATGAAGCAAAGCGTCATGTTTCGAAGTAGCAGAAGCAGTGTTTCGAATAAGCATATCAAAGCTTGAAGCTTCGAGTGGAAATTATGGAAACATATCTAAAAAGTCTCGAAATATCAACAAGGCTGTGTCTGGGAAGTGCGTTCGAAACGGAGAAGTACCAAAGCATTTGAAATTCAAATGGAAGCGGGACATTCGAAGTTTGAAATTTATGTGCTGGAGCATTTGGAGACACGTGGAAAGAAGAGAGAGGCATTGTTCTGCATGTTCTGAACGTGGCATAATCCTATAGCAAGACTGTTGTACCCCAAAATTTGCCCTCCCATATTCTTCAAGATTTGCCAAAAGCATGCTTCAAAATTCCCCAAGGGTTGCACAGTTCAAGGGCCTCCTAACAGTCAACAACTAGGGTTTTGGTTCTGACAAAGAAAATGAAGTTCCCAAGGGTCCAATCAAATCCCACATGCTTACAAACATGGTCAAGTATCCTCATGCCAAGTTTCAAGACTCACAGCACAAAATTGCACAGTCAAAAAACCCTAATTGCACTACAGTCAACTGTAGGGGCAAAATGGTCATTTGACAGTCAAAAGTTCAAATTTTTGGTCAACATCTCATTTTGAAGCCACAAACATCATTTGATCAATGCTTGATCATGATTCTCAAAGCTTGGCTCAAAAAGTCTCAAGATGCAAAAGTTTCCATATTTGGACAATTGAAAAAGTCAACTGTAACTTGACCAAGGCATAACTTCCACATGGATTATCAGAAAAATTCCATCCAAATCTCATTTTGAAGATAAAGACATTTCCTACAACTCCTCTTCACACTTCAAGTCCAAGAAATGCTCTCAAAAAAAGTTATCAATTTCAACATTATATGTCATTTTCAAAAGTCAACAAAAAGGGACTTTAAGTCAAAGGCCATAAATTGAGATTGGTAAATCAAAATGACATGGGACCAAATACATTGGTTAGAGTACTCAAAGACCTTTCCAAAATGTCCAAGAACATGAGCAAAGCTTAAAAATTGAGCATGTTATGCCTTGTGGAAGTTGGGAAATTTTTGGATATTTTGAAAAGTCAATTTTGCTTCAAAGGTCTTAAAAATGCTAATGGGCCTCTTTTTCTTCCAAGATTCATCATTCCAAGCATGTGCACGACCATTTGGCCCAAAGGGAAGTTTTTCATCATTTTTATTTATTTATTTGGATTTTTAATTGCTAGAAATTCATTTAATTAATTAAAATATGTGGAAAATACTAAACCAAAGTTTTCAAATCTTTTTATGCATGGGATACACTCAATATTTCGTGCATGATCAGATTTGGAAAGAATCATGGTAATTGGACATGATTCGAAGCAAATATGCATGAAAAAGATTGGAAAATATATGCCATGAAAATCAAATATCTCTTCATCAATGCAAAGGTTCTTTGGATCAATGTTTTCAACCCTAATCATTCACACATATATACTCATGCCAACCCTAATGCTCATAACCTCTAAGCTGCGCCAGAAAAGCATAGCCAAGTTTGAGTTTTTTGCAAAAAAATTGAAAACTGAAAACAATATTCTAGCACGATTCAGAGCAAGAGACCAATTGCAAAAGCTTCCTAGTGTATTACTGAACCTAACTGCATTGTTTTTCAACCCTTACACGCCCAGAATTGGTATACAAAACTCAAACTGTTTCCAACTTTATGCATATTCGTATTTTAATATTCAAGCATTTTCATTGCATTTCTTTTATGGATTCATACTAATTGATGGATTCTAAAGCTAACTGCATACTTTAATTGAGTTTTTGTGCACTATTGGAGAATTCACCATGGACGATTATTAGGGTTCTTCAAGTCTTAAATTGGGCGTTTATGAATGTTGTAAAATTAGAACACCTCGATACCATGGTCAAAGTCAGGACACTCAGACGAATTCAAGGATGGGATCGCGCCCAATTTATGAAGCAATAGGAGCTATTCGCTATTCTTGAAAATGGTGTATTTTGGGGGGGTTTAAAACCCCCGTTAACCTTTTTTATGTTTCAGGAAAAAATCCAAACAAGGAAGAAGAAGAGTAGGTGGCACCATCTGGTTGGAGCATTTGAATTTTCGCGCTAAATCAGCCACTAACCATTGTTTTATCTTATATTATTTGTTTGTTATTATATATTCAAAGCGCATCAATAGCTCCACTGGTCAAGCGAAGCACTGGTAACCTCTGGGACCTGGGTTCGAATCCCAGGTCCCCCCTTTCTATTCCATATTATTTTGTTAATAGTGCTTCTGTGTAATTTCAATACAAGAGTCCATCATACAACCCATGGTCTCAGCTTGCCACGCACATATCAAGATCAATCAAAGGCCTATGATCTGAAGAACATAATGGACATGAGTCAACGCATATGCATGCTACCCTGGAAAGTCAATAAGGCCAAGGATAATTGGGCCATAATTGCTACAATAATACCTCCCTATTGGGGACAGAACCCCCCAAGGTTTTGTAATTCTCTTCCTTTTTATTTTTTGTTTCAATTATTTCTTTTTAATTCTTTAATTTAATTTATTTTCTTAATATAAAAAAAAACAATACAAAAATCAGAAAAAGGCAAAAATTAAAATATGTTTTATTTAATTAATATTTTTGTAAATAAATAATATCATTTAATTTAGTTTTCAATTCTAGGGTTAATTGTAATATCTTTTCTTAATAAATTAAAAAAACTTGTAGAATTAGGTTTTAATTATTTTAATTACTTTTTTTTCTTTTATCACTACTAATTAATTATTTATTTTTATAAATCAAATTGCATTAATTAATTAGGTTTAATTTTAGGTAATTTTCATATTTTCTTAATAAATAAAAAAATAGCTAGAATTAGGTTTAAATTTCATTTAATTCACATAAAAAACCATAAATACAAAAAACCTCAAAAAAATTCTTTTCCTTTTAAATTAATTAATTTGTTAATATAATTTAATTTCATTAAAAAAAAGGGTCCAACGCCCTCGCTTTCAATTTTAATTCAATTCGCGCATTTTTATTCCTTCTTATAATATTCATGTAACTCTCCCAAAGCCGTGTAAATTTATATTTCTCGCACTTTCCTTTATTTTTATGTCAAATCGGGTCCTGGATTTAATTTGGCGATGTGGACCCGCGCCTTTGTAATAGTTTAGGAATTTTATATTTTCGCACTTTTTAACTGTTAATAACGACATGCAAGAATGAATGACTAAAATAAAAACAAACGCGTAGATCACCTTACATGAACAAGATAAATGCAAATGAAAACAACACACAAATCACACACCACCCTTAGGGTACGCCTCACTGTTGCCTTGCCTCGAAAGGTGATCGTCGAGTAGAGGATGTCTTAGTAAGTCCTCATGATCCGGGAACCTGGCATGAGGGTAGCTTCTAAGGTGTCTTCCCATTGCTCTGGTGATCACCATGTCCCGAACCCTCGAATTGACCCGAACACCTCCAACGGTGGTGCTACCTACCTCTCAATGGTGGGATGGCACTACTTTTAAGGACATTTACACAGACGAATTCCTTCGGGTAGGTAGACGACTCTAGATACTTGCTCTAATTTCAAAACAAATCAAAAAATACTTTTCACATCGACACCTTTTCAAAAAGCTTTCGAAAGCAACTTTTCAAACACTCTTGAGGACCGATACAAGAGTCGAACTGGAATTTTCAAAGAAACTTTTTTTTAAACCCACAGTTGAAAAGCAAACAAACCATTTTGAAAACACAAATGAGCAAGTATCTAAGAGCCCATGGATAACCATGGATAGAAAGGGTGCTAACACCTTCCCTTTCTATAATCTACCTCCCGAACCGAGAGCAATCTCTATAAGGAATTTTTCTGTACTTTTGTCCTTTCCATTTGGAGAAAATAAAAGACGGTGGCGACTCTTGCTTCCGCGACATTTCGCGAACCAGCGTTAAACGGTCAGTTCCAGATCCACCGATCACAGAACTGGCGACTTTGCTGGGGACTCTTATAAAGTGAGGTGTACCTTAGGGCTAGTTCATAACCGTGTTTTCAATTGTACTGCTTTGCTTGCTTTATTATTGTGGGACTGTCTTGGGAGTTCTATAGATCCTAACTCGGATCTGGGGATACCTTCTTAGAAAGTAGCAACAAGGCTGTGAGGGAACTATGCGGGGTATACCGACATGGTTGAAACAGTCTGCTACGTTGATGTGGCACTTTGGTGTGTACTGGTAACCCTTGAGTTCACTCAAGGAGAGTACGGGGCCTCCGCGTGGTGTCATGAAACATCAACAGACCTTAGGAACCTTAATTGAACTATCTTGGCCTCTTTAGGGTAGTGAGATAACTGACTTTGGTGCAGTCTGAGGTTGGTTGATACTCGATACTACACTCAATTGAGGGTTGCTTTCCTGGAATATTTCGGTCGCCAGTTCAGTGGCTAAATCGAAACGATGAACAATGAAAGCAATCCCGTGATATTGGGACCCTTAGAACCCAGTTACTTCTAATAGGACAGGTTGAGCCCACCAACTTCAAGAGGGTACTACCTAGACCCCATGATGGCCTAAACCCTAAGGGCTTGTCTTGTGTGCCTTGTGTGCCTTACATGTTTGTCTTTGTAAATATCTGTGGTGTGTTTAATCATAGCATCATGACATCATCCAGCATCATATGCATTGACTAACCATTTCAGGGGTTCGAATCTTCATCTTTGTTCTTATTTTGTAGGACATGGAAACTGTTCGTAGAAAGACAATTCAAATCAGCCTTGTAAGGGTCCCTCCTCAGCTTAAGGAACTTATATCCAGGATTCTCGAGAGCTCTTCATTCAGTGAGAGACATGGAAGACTCATCAGCTTGGTCAATACCAACATTGAGGAAGATATGGTAAATGTCCTGTTCCAGTTCTTTGACCCTCTGCATCACTGTTTCACCTTCTTGGATTATCAGCTGGTACCTACATTGGAGGAGTTCTCCCGGCTCCTGAAGATCCATATCCTTGATCAACTACCCTACAACGATACAGAAAAGGAACCCAAGCTTGAAGAGATTGCTAAAGCCTTGCACCTACAGTCATCTGACCTCAAGGGACATTGGGAAGTTAGAAGTGGTATCAAAGGGTTCTTAGCCAGGTTTCTGTTTGAAAAGGCCCATGAATGTTGGAACTCCCTTGACCTACAAGCTTTTGAAGAAGTTGTGGCCCTCCTTGTCTATGGTTTGGTGTTGTTCCCTAACCCAGATCAGCTTATAGATGTCAGTGCGGTCCAGATCTTTATGTCCAGGAATCCTATACCTACGTTGCTGGGGGACATCCTTCACTCATGTTACACTCGAACCATGAGAAAAAGAGGTGTCCTTATGTGTTGCACTCCTCTCCTGGGAAGGTGGTTTATTTCGCACCTTCCACAATCAGTGTTGAAGAATGAGCGGGGTTTGAGATGGTCACAACGGTTGATGACTCTTACACATGCAGATATACATTGGTGCCCTCGGTCCAGAGAAGATGTCACTATCAATGATCGTTGCGGGGAGTACCCTAATGTTCCTTTACTTGGAATCAGAGGAGGTATTACTTACAACCCATGCCTGGCTTGGAGACAGTTTGGTTATGCTCGAAGGGATGGCCCTCATGACATGTTAATTCCTGACATAGTTTTTGACTTCGACAATGATGCACAAGGACTTCGCCAGAGATTTATCAGAGCTTGGAGGATGCCAAGTAGGATAGACAGCAAGACACTGGGGCGTAGGAACTCCATCCCGTTGGAACCTTATCTCAAGTGGGTACGAGCCCGCTCCCAGAAGCTAGTGATGCCTTATCCTCATATGCTCCCAGTAATCAAAGAGCCAGTCTTAGAAGGAGAAGTGTCCTACACCATTCAGCATCCTGACATGCCCACATCCTGGGAAGAGATGCAGAAGAGCTGGATCCAGCTTAAGGAAGAACGGAATTCTCTTGAGACCAGTCTACATGCTAGTGAAAAGAAGGTCTTGGAGCTCACCCGCCTGTTGCATGAGGAGAGGAATCTCAACACCTACATAGCTCCAAAGAGGATGCGTAGCGTCTTTTGGGATTGATTTGCTTTTGTATTATTTTGCCCATGAGGCTTTGATGTACTGAACAATTATTTCCTTAATGATAACGTGTGTTCTTTTTTGTCTACAACAAATTTGAACTTTCGAATCCTTGAATGCATTGCATAAACACATATCATTCATCATGTGCATAGCAGGTTTTCTTCTTTTCAGGTTGCTTACAGTTCTTCGCTGTTTATTTCAGCATCATGAATCCTGACTCATCATCAACCGAGATGTCCATCAAGGCTCTTCAGGCGCAGAACGCGCAATTTCAGGAATTAATCATGGGTTTGGCTCAGGGCCAAGAAGAGCTGAAGGCTCTGCTCCTGAAGAAGGAGAAGAAGAAGAAGAAGAGAACTATTCTTCTTAACTCGGGCCGAAGGTTTGGCAACACTCTGCAGAATGAAGAGGCTGGTTCTTCTATAGGCAAGCGTAGTCCTCAAGAGGGAAAAGGTCCTAGTCCGGTAGTCTCCGACAACGAGACTAATTTTGATGAGGAACAGTATCCTCCGGCTGAAGACCGTTACAAGCAGTTGGAAGACAGACTGAATGCCATGGAGATCCAACAAGTGCCTGAACTGGATTTCGGAGACTTGGGTTTGTCTACTGGTGTGATTATTCCTCATAAGTTCAAAGCACCATCCTTTACCAAGTATGACGGGGCGTCTTGTCCCAAGTTACACCTCAGATCGTATGTGCGGAAGATTCAACCGTACTCAGTGGATAAGAACTTGTGGATCCACTTCTTCCAGGAGAGTCTTTCAGGGACTTATCTCGAATGGTTCTATCAGCTGGATGGGACCAAGGTTCGTAACTGGGAGGAGTTGGCTACTGCTTTTTACAAGCAGTATCAATATAATGCTGACCTTTCCCCTACACGTACCCAACTCCAGGGTATGTCGCTAGGGTCAAGTGAAGGTTTTAAAGAGTATGCACAGAAGTGGAGGGATCTGGCTGGCAGAGTGCAGCCTCTGTTGACTGACCGGGAGTTGGTAGACATGTTCTTGGGGACCCTATCTGGGCCGTTTTTCAACCATCTTATCGGTAACTCATTTGCAGGGTTTACTGATCTTATTCTGACTGGAGAGAGAATAGAGGCTGGGATGAAGTCTGGCAAAATTCAGAAAGGGGGGTCTTCAAGCTCTGAAAAGAAGCCCTTTAAGAAGGAGGCCAGTGCTGTATATGGCTCTAGACGACAAGAGAAACCTGAGCGCCGCCAATCTGTCAACGCGGTGATGATTGCCAAGCCCGCTGCCGCCCCTCGGCAAACCAATCCTCAAAGGGCTGAAAGACCCAGGAGAGAGTTTACCCGTTTGAGTATGACCCTATCGCAGATCTTGCCGCAGTTGCTATCCACCAACCTAGTGACTGTCAGAGAGGCCCCTAAAGTTGTGAATACTGCCTCTCCAAAATACAATCCAAATGCCCGTTGTGCTTATCACTCCGATAGCCCGGGGCATTCCACTGATGACTGTTGGGCCTTAAGGAACAAGCTGCAGGACCTTATTGATGCGAAGGAGGTACAGTTTGAGGCATCTGAGAAGCCTAATGTGGTGACAGCTCCCCTGCCTACTCATGGGGTGAATGCTGTTGGGAACGAAGATGAAGTGGATGAAGCTGAGTTTGATAGCTGGATCTACCCGGCTACTGACAGTGGACCTAGCAATTGGAGTGCAAAGGACAATCTACCTGTTTCTCTTGTTACTGAGTAATGAATCCTATGTTTTGTTATTTGTAATAAACAATTAAAACTCTATGGCCCGGTGTCTTACCCGGGGCACCGTGGCTTCATTTGTGAGGGCATATAAATTGTCATTTCATATATCATGAATAAAAATCTTGGACGTTTTCTCGCATTTCAAATTTTATGCTCCCTTTCTTTCTTTCCTTTCATTATATCGCAAAACAGTTGTATTTACACACACTCACTCATACAGGTTTCAATCCACTATGGATCTCACTGGTAACGACTCTGCTACTGCCAGTTATGACTTCGAAAATCCGATCAACTTAGCCGAAGACGAAGGTGAAGATGATTGCGAAGTGCCTGGCGAGCTTGCAAGACTGTTACTCCAGGAAGAGAGGGCAATTCAACCACACGAAGAGCCAGCGGAAACAATAAATCTGGGTACTGAGGCAGACAGGAAGGAAGTTAAGATTGGTGCCAACCTAGAGCTCAACGTAAAGCAACGGTTGACTCAGATGCTGCATGATTATATGGAGATCTTTGCCTGGTCCTACAAAGACATGCCCGGGTTGGATACCGATATTGTGGTCCATCATTTGCCTACCAAGGAAGACTGTCCTCCGGTCAAGCAAAAGGTCCGCCGTATGCGTCCAGAGATGTCTGAGAAGATCAAAGCCGAAGTTATGAAACAGTTTGATGCCGGGTTCCTTGCAGTGACTTCTTACCCTCAGTGGGTTGCTAATGTGGTGCCGGTACCAAAGAAGGACGGAAAGGTCAGAATGTGTGTCGACTACAGGGATCTGAACAGGGCCAGCCCCAAAGATGACTTCCCTCTACCTCACATTGATGTCCTTGTTGACAATACAGCTCAGCATAAGGTGTTTTCTTTCATGGATGGCTTTTCAGGTTATAATCAGATCAAGATGGCACCTGAAGACATGGAGAAGACTACCTTTGTTACTCAGTGGGGCACCTTCTGCTATAAGGTCATGCCTTTTGGACTGAAGAACGCTGGGGCAACCTACCAACGTGCCATGGTTGCTTTATTTCATGACATGATCCATCATGAGATAGAAGTGTATGTTGACGACATGATTGCAAGGTCCCAGACTGAGGAAGAACACCTTGATCATCTGCAGAAGTTGTTTGACCGTCTGAAGTTGTACAAGCTGAGGTTGAACCCGAACAAGTGCACCTTCGGGGTAAGATCTGGAAAGTTGCTAGGCTTCGTTGTAAGTGATAAGGGTATTCAAGTGGACCCTTCCAAGGTCAAAGCTATTCAAGAGATGCCAGTTCCTAAGACAGAGAAAGAAGTCAGAGGCTTCTTAGGACGCTTGAATTACATTGCTCGGTTCATCTCGCACCTAACTGCTACCTGTGAACCAATCTTCAAGCTGCTGAAGAAAGATCAGGTATAGTACGTTGGAATGATGAATGTCAGGCTGCTTTTGACAGAATCAAAGAGTACCTCCAAGAACCACCCATCCTTATGCCACCGGTTGAAGGGAGACCTCTGATACTATACTTGACGGTACTTGACAACTCAATGGGGTGTGTGTTGGGGCAGCATGACGAGTCTGGCCGAAAAGAGCATGCCATTTATTACCTTAGCAAAAAGTTTACCGACTGTGAGACCCGATACTCACTGCTTGAGAAAACTTGCTGCGCTTTGGTATGGGTTGCTCGCCGGCTGAGACAGTATATGCTGACTCACACTACCTTGTTGATTTCAAAGATGGATCCAATAAAGTATATATTTGAAAAGCCTGCCCTGTCTGGGAGAATAGCAAGATGGCAAATGATCTTGATAGAATACGACATTCAATACACAACTCAGAAAGCCATCAAGGGAAGTGTATTGGCAGACCACTTGGCACATCAGGCCGTAGACGACTACCAGTCAATGAACTTTGAGTTTCCGGACGAAAGCATCATGATTGTGACTGATGGTGAAGTACCTGGACCGGATGAAGGACCTGAGGAAGGATCCCGATGGTCTATGCACTTTGACGGAGCCTCCAATGCTTTGGGTAACGGCATCGGTGCTATAATCATATCCCCTCAAGGCACTCATACTCCACTCACTGCCCGGCTATGTTTCAATTGTACCAACAACATGGCGGAGTATGAGGCATGCATCATGGGTCTCCAAGCTGCGATCGACTTAAGGATCAAGTTTCTGAGTGTCTTCGGAGATTCCGCTCTCGTGATCAATCAGATCAAAGGAGAGTGGGATACGAAACATCCCAATCTTATTCCTTACAGAGAATGTGTGTTGACCTTGATCCCCCACTTCACGAATATAACCTTTGAAAACTTTCCAAGAGAGGAGAATCAGCTGGTGGACGCGTTAGCTACGATGTCTTCTATGTTCAAGGTCAAATGGGACAATGAGGCTCCCCGAATTATCATCTGGAAAATGGACGAACCGGCATACTATTGTGATCTCGAGACTGAGTTGGTAACTGAGAAGCCCTGGTTCCATGAGGTGAAGAGATATCTGGAAGCTCAGGAATATCCTGAAGGTGCCTCTGGCAATGATAAAAAGTTCTTGAGAAGGTTCGCAGCAAAGTTCTTCCTTAGCAACGGCATTCTGTATAAGCGAAACCATGATTCGACCTTACTGCGTTGTGTGGATAAGACTGAAGCAGAAAGGATCATGGAAGAGCTACATGAAGGGACCTTCGGAACACACTCCAGTGGACACACTATGGCTAAGAAGATCCTTTGGGCAGGGTATTTCTGGTCCACCATGGAAGCTGATTGTTACCAACATTCTCGGACCTGCCACAAATGCCAGATATATGCAGACAAGGTGCACGTTCCTCCAGTTCCTCTAAATGTTCTGACTGCGCCTTGGCCGTTTGCAATGTGGAGCATAGATATGATCGGTGAGATTAAACCTACGGCATCCAATGGGCATCGCTTCATCCTGGTAGCGATTGATTACTTCACAAAGTGGGTCGAAGCAGCTTCCTACGCTACGGTAACCAAGACTGTTGTGGCACGGTTCATTCGGCATAATCTGATCTGTCGATACGGCTTCCCAGAAAGGATCATTACGGACAACGGTACCAATCTTAATAACAAGATGATCACTGAGCTCTGCGAGCAGTTTAAAATACAGCACCACAACTCTTCTCCTTATAGACCGAAGATGAATGGGGCTGTAGAAGCAGCAAATAAGAATATCAAGAAAATCGTGTAGAAGATGACAGTGACTTATAAAGATTGGCACGAGATGTTACCGTTCGCTCTACATGGGTACCGTACCTCAGCCAGGACGTCAACCGGGGCAACTCCTTTCTCCTTGGTCTATGGTATGGAGGCAGTCTTACCGATCGAAGTGCAAATACCCTCTCTCCGGATAATGAAGGATGCAAATCTGAACGAAGATGATTGGATCCAGACACGACTTGATCAGCTAAACTTAATTGACAAAAAGAGACTTGCTGCTATCTGTCACGGTCAGACGTATCAGAAACGGATGATCAGGGCATTTAACAAAAAGGTCAGACCACAGGAATATCAAGTTGGGGATCTGGTAATCAAGCGAATCATCCTTCCTCAGAGTGATCCAAGAGGTAAATGGACCCCTACGTACGAAGGGCCATTTGTGGTTAAACATGTGTTCTCAGGAGGAGCCATGATTCTAACCAACATGGATGGTGACGACCTTCCTCACCCCGCCAATGCAGACATAGTAAAAAGATACTACGCATGAAAAAGACCCGCTAGGCTGACATGCCTAGGCAAAAATTAGGGCTTCCCTGCGAACCAAAAGGGTTCGGGAAAAATGAAGGGATGAAAATGAAAAAATCTGTACACCCGGCAAGTCGAAAACCTGAAAAGGCAGCTTGGGCAAAAATGGGTATCCCGGTGGACTGAAAACCCGAAAGGGCGGTCCAGGCAAAAGTTAGGGATAAAGCGTAATACTATGTCTCATTGGATCACTTTGCATCCAGAATCCGGTATCTATATCAAGTTCAGACGGCATCGATCAGTCAGCTTCACCTTCAACTAAGGTCGTCAAGTGATGAGACGCTCGGAGTTATAAAGGCAATAGCAGAGTTGAAACCCAGTGGGATCATTCATTTCACACAGCTATTTTATTTTCTCTTGTACAAAATTTGTATAAACTCTTTTGTTCGGCGGCATTCTCTTACTAGGACGTCAGTCTCTTGTACATAAACGTCTATTTTACAGGCAAATTCAAAATCAATACAAATATACTTTTCAGTTAAAAATTGCCAATTGTTTTTCCTTTTCTGTTTTGTTTTGCGAAGAACGTCCAAGGTTCAATTTGTGATATATGCATTGAAAATAATTTGCTAACTCATGAATATCTGCATACGAAACAAAGGATTAATTACATGTAACATTAGAAACAGGGGCAATAAAGAGTTGTCTAAGCAATCTAACTGTTCTATCCTCCAAAGGTATCAAGGTAGGTTCAGCTGAAGAATACAACCAGATATCTTAATTCCCCAGAGAGTGAGCCAGCAAGCAGTATACTCTCCTCAAGCCTACTTTATCAACCTTAAGGAAGTTGAGTATCCTCCAGCAGATCTCAATATTCCCCAGCAGTATATATGTACTCTTAACAAGCATCCCCGGCAGTCTTGACCTAAAGATTGTTCCCCGGAGGTATATCAAACATTCAAGGGAGTCATTTCCCCGATGCAGTTCAAACTTCCCCAAGAGAGTCCAATCTAGTTTCCCCAGGAAAGTTGGAATTCATCTCCCCAAGCAGTAAGCTTATCCCCAGTAGATTCTGGAAGCTTATCCTCACAGAGCACGAACGCGTCTCCCGGCTTTATTCAAAGAGTTATTTCCCTAACAGGATATAACTGGGTTATCCTCAGCCAAAAGCCACGGAAAGAGCGTCCTCGACGAAGTCTTCTTATCCCCAGTGAAGTCTATTAACACTTCCAACATAACAAGGGTATCCCCAGCAAGTTATTATCAACCTCAGCAAAGTACCTCTCTTTCCCCACAGAGTATTGCTTCCCAGCAAGATCGCTAGAGTACTTTTTCCCCGCAAAGTAATCCATTCGCCAAGTCTATTCCCCAACGGAGTCCTCTTCTCCTACCGGTATTCTTGCAACTATCATCCCCAGCGGAAGCAAAAATCTATTCTTCAACATCAGCCCAGGAATGACTTCCCGGCACCCGTCAAGGATTTACTTTCATAAGACGAAAAGATACATTCATAAACATTACATTTTCATACATTATAGCATGCATATACGCATCACATCTTACAAATCTCATTTATGTTGAGAACATCATTGCTTGATCCATATCATGCATTGCATATGACTGACCTTTACCTTTCAGGAAAGATCCAGTTAGATTCTCAGCTATACTTCAAGACCTAGACCGGTTCAGTTAAATCGACCCTAAGATTTTACTGTTTCTTATCCAGTCAAAGGCCTTCTCTGGTTCAGTCAGATCGGCCCTAAGATCTCCCTGTTTCTTATCCAGTAGAAGACATTTCAAGACCTAGACCGGTTCAGTTAAATCGACCCTAAGATTTTTCTGTTTCTTATCCAGTCAAAGGCCTTCTCTGGTTCAGTCAGATCAACCCTAAGATCTCCCTGTTTCTTATCCAGTTGAAGATTTCAAGACCTAGACCGGTTCAGTTAAATCGACCCTAAGATTTTACTGTTTCTTATCCAGTCAAAGGCCTTCTCTGGTTCAGTCAGATCGACCCTAAGATCTCCCTGTTTCTTATCCAGTTGAAGATTTCAAGACCTAGACCGGTTCAGTTAAATCGACCCTAAGATTTTTCTGTTTCTTATCCATTCAAAGGCCTTCTCTAGTCTAGCTAAATCAACCCCTAACAGATTTTCCTGATAAAGACTCAGTAGAAGATACCCAAGATTCTCTCAATGATACTGTTGAGGTTGTAGTCGCCTATGGTTCTCTCCCCGTTACTGCGGAGGTAGTAATCACCCCCAGATTCTCTCATCGTTACTGTTGAGGTTGAAGTCGTCCAAGATTCTCTCAATGATACTGTTGAGGTTGAAGTCGCCTATGGTTCTCTCCCCGTTACTGCGGAGGTAGTAATCGTCCCCAGATTCTCTCATCGTTATTGTTGAGGTTGAAGTCGTCCAAGATTCTCTCAATGATACTGTTGAGGTTGAAGTCGCCTATGGTTCTCTCCCCGTTACTGCAGAGGTAGTAATCGTCCCCAGATTCTCTCATCGTTACTGTTGAGGTTGAAGTCGCCCAAGATTCTCTCAGCGTTACTGTTGAGGTAGAAGTCGCCCAAGATTCTCTCAGCGTTCCTGCGGAGGTAGTAATCGTCCAAGGTTCTCTCGATGTTCCTGTTGAGATAGTAACCATCCCTGGTTCATTCATCACCTTTTGAAGATCCAGATCCAGCTCCTGTAACCAGTCAGGACACATCTATACAAAGAATCTGAAGACCAGCTCCTGTAACGGGTCAGGTAATCATTTTTCTTTTGCAGGTACGCAAGCTCTCGCTAAGAAATCTCTTACGCGATCAACATCCAGATGGCATCTATAAGCCCATCCACCATCCATCATCTCTTAGCATGGCATCTATAAGCCCATCATCCTATCCATCAATCTCTAAATGGCATCTGTAAGCCCATTCCCACCATCACACTACTATGTGAGCACAAATTTCTGGGCACTCTAGTGTTCAATCATCTTCCACCTTCGGATTACGAAAGGCACGTCAGCCAATCTGCATCCTCAGGTCTAAGAAGATTGAACAGGGGCAACTGTTGTACCCCAAAATTTTCCCTCCCATATTCTTCAAGATTTGCCAAAAGCATGCTTCAAAATTCCCCAAGGGTTGCACAGTTCAAGGGCCTCCTAACAGTCAACAACTAGGGTTTTGGTTCTGACAAAGAAAATGAAGCTCCCAAGGGTCCAATCAAGTCCCACATGCTTACAAACATGGTCAAGTATCCTCATGCCATGTTTCAAGACTCACAACACAAAATTGCACAGTCAAAAAACCCTAATTGCACTACAGTCAACTGTAGGGGCAAAATGGTCATTTGACAGTCAAAAGTTCAAATTTTTGGTCAACATCTCATTTTGAAGCCACAAAAATCATTTGATCAATGCTTGATCATGATTCTCAAAGCTTGGCTCAAAAAGTCTCAAGATGCAAAAGTTTCCATATTTGGACAATTGAAAAAGTCAACTGTAACTTGACCAAGGCATAACTTCCACATGGATTATCAGAAAAATTCCATCCAAAGCTCATTTTGAAGATAAAGACATTTCCTACAACTCCTCTTCACACTTCAAGTCCAAGAAATGCTCTCACAAAAAGTTATCAATTTCAACATTATAGGTCATTTTCAAAAGTCAACAAAAAGGGACTTTAAGTCAAAGGCCATAACTTGATATTGGTAAATCAAAATGACATGGGACCAAATACATTGGTTAGAGGACTCAAAGACCTTTCCAAAATGTCCAAGAACATGAGCAAAGCTTAAAAATTGAGCAAGTTATGCCTTGTGGAAGTTGGGAAATTTTTGGATATTTTGAAAAGTCAATTTTGCTTCAAAGGTCTTAAAAATGCTAATGGGCCTCTTTTTCTTCCAAGATTCATCATTCCAAGCATGTGCACGACCATTTGGCCCAAAGGGAAGTTTTTCATCATTTTTATTTGTTTATTTGGATTTTTAATTGCTAGAAATTCATTTAATTAATTAAAATATGTGGAAAATACTAAACCAAAGTTTTCAAATCTTTTTATGCATGGGATACACTCAATATTTCGTGCATGATCAGATTTGGAAAGAATCATGGTAATTGGACATGATTTGAAGCAAATATGCATGAAAAAGATTGGAAAATATATGCCATGAAAATCAAATATCTCTTCATCAATGCAAAGGTTCTTTGGATCAATGTTTTCAACCCTAATCATTCACACATATATACTCATGCCAACCCTAATGCTCATAACCTCTAAGCTGCGCCAGAAAAGCATAGCCAAGTTTGAGTTTTTTGCAAAAAAATTGAAAACTGAAAACAATATTCTAGCACGATTCAGAGCAAGAGACCAATTGCAAAAGCTTCCTAGTGTATTACTGAACCTAACTGCATTGTTTTTCAACCCTTACACGCCCAGAATTGATATACAAAACTCAAACTGTTTCCAACTTTATGCATATTCGTATTTTAATATTCAAGCATTTTCATTGCATTTCTTTTATGGATTCATACTAATTGATGGATTCTAAAGCTAACTGCATACTTTAATTGAGTTTTTATGCACTATTGGAGAATTCACCATGGACGATTATTAGGTTTCTTCAAGTCTTAAATTGGGCGTTTATGAATGTTGTAAAATTAGAACACCTCGATACCATGGTCAAAGTCAGGACACTCAGACAAATTCAATGATGGGATCGCGCCCAATTTATGAAGCAATAGGAGCTATTCGCTATTCTTGAAAATGGTGTATTTTGGGGGGGTTTTAAACCCCCGTTAACCTTTTTTATGTTTCAGGAAAAAATCCAAACAAGGAAGAAGAAGAGTAGGTGGCACCATCTGGTTGGAGCATTTGAATTTTCGCGCTAAATCAGCCACTAACCATTGTTTTATCTTATATTATTTGTTTGTTATTATATATTCAAAGCGCATCAATAGCTCCACTGGTCAAGCGAAGCACTGGTAACCTCTGGGACCTGGGTTCGAATCCCATGTCCCCCCTTTCTATTCCATATTATTTTGCTAATAGTGCTTCTGTGTAATTTCAATACAAGAGTCCATCATACAACCCATGGTCTCAGCTTGCCACGCACATATCAAGATCAATCAAAGGCCTATGATCTGAAGAACATAATGGACATGAGTCAACGCATATGCATGCTACCCTGGAAAGTCAATAAGGCCAAGGATAATTGGGCCATAATTGCTACAATAATACCTCCCTATTGGGGACAGAACCCCCCAAGGTTTTGTAATTCTCTTCCTTTTTATTTTTTGTTTCAATTATTTCTTTTTAATTCTTTAATTTAATTTATTTTCTTAATATAAAAAAAAAACAATACAAAAATCAGAAAAAGGCAAAAATTAAAATATGTTTTATTTAATTAATATTTTTGTAAATAAATAATATCATTTAATTTAGTTTTCAATTCTAGGGTTAATTGTAATATCTTTTCTTAATAAATTAAAAAAACTTGTAAAATTAGGTTTTAATTATTTTAATTACTTTTTTTCTTTTATCACTACTAATTAATTATTTATTTTTATAAATCAAATTGCATTAATTAATTAGGTTTAATTTTAGGTAATTTTCATATTTTCTTAATAAATAAATAAAATAGCTAGAATTAGGTTTAAATTTAATTTAATTCACATAAAAAACCATAAATACAAAAAACCTCAAAAAATGTCTTTTCCTTTTAAATTAATTAATTTGTTAATATAATTTAATTTCATTAAAAAAAGGGTTCAACGCCCTCGCTTTCAATTTTAATTCAATTCGCGCATTTTTATTCCTTCTTATAATATTCATGTAACTCTCCCAAAGCCGTGTAAATTTATATTTCTCGCACTTTCCTTTATTTTTATGTCAAATCGGGTCCTGGATTTAATTTGGCGATGTGGACCCGCGCCTTTGTAATAGTTTAGGAATTTTATATTTTCGCACTTTTTAACTGTTAATAACGACATGCAAGAATGAATGACTAAAATAAAAACAAACGCGTAGATCACCTGACATGAACAAGATAAATGCAAATGAAAACAACACACAAATCACACAACACCCTTAGGGTACGCCTCACTGTTGCCTTGCCTCGAAAGGTGATCGTCGAGTAGAGGATGTCTTAGTAAGTCCTCATGATCCGGGAACCTGGCATGAGGGTAGCTTCTAAGGTGTCTTCCCATTGCTCTGGTGATCACCATGTCCCGAACCCTCGAATTGACCCGAACACCTCCAACGGTGGTGCTACCTACCTCTCAATGGTGGGATGGCACTACTTTTAAGGACATTTACACAGACGAATTCCTTCAGGTAGGTAGACGACTCTAGATACTTGCTCTAATTTCAAAACAAATCAAAAAATACTTTTCACACCGACACCTTTTCAAAAAGCTTTCGAAAGCAACTTTTCAAACACTCTTGAGGACCGATACAAGAGTCGAACTGGAATTTTCAAAGAAACTTTTTTTTAAACCCACAGTTGAAAAGCAAACAAACCATTTTGAAAACACAAATGAGCAAGTATCTAAGAGCCCATGGATAACCATGGATAGAAAGGGTGCTAACACCTTCCCTTTCTATAATCTACCTCCCGAACCGAGAGCAATCTCTATAAGGAATTTTTCTGTGCTTTTGTCCTTTCCATTTGGAGAAAATAAAAGACGGTGGCGACTCTTGCTTCCGCGACATTTCGCGAACCAGCGTTAAACGGTCAGTTCTAGATCCACCGATCACAAAGACCGTTATGGTCGAATTAGTATAAATAGAAGTCTTAGTATTAGGATTTCGTGTGTCATATCTATTGTACTAAATACTCAGTAACATTCAAACTACCACATGGCAAGGGAAACGAATGCAAGAGCAATGTATGTATGATAGCACCACATATTTATGATTTAATGAAAACCTTTTATCATTTCCAGCACTTTCCTTTATCTTTCTGTCAAATAACATTTATAAGTTTTCTCATTTAAAGTCTTTTCACTTCGAAATCTCTTCATTAAAGCTTTACATTTCAATGCTTTCTTTACATTTCAAGCATTTTACATTTCAGAAAACTGTCATACTTTTCATGCCTTTATCTTCAAGTTTTACCCTTCGAACGCTTATTTTTACTTAGAGTCATTTACAGATTTCTTGCATTAAACGCTTTCCTCATATTTCAAATCTTTTACGTTCCAGAACATCTTTTACATTAACTGTTTTTATAATTCGAAGCCTTTTACTTGCCTTTTATGCAATTTTACATGTCTTTACAATTAACATTTATTCATGCAAGTTAGTTTCGCGCACATACATTTTGATTGCACCTTTAGACCTTTAAGAGAGAAATCGAAATAAACCAAACACCTATACAACACTCAAATACCAGCCATGAATATTTGTTCGATCATGAGAGTTACCCTAATGGCCAAGGAATCCTAGGATCAATCTAGTCGATCCTGTGAGTTACCAGAGGAATTGAATAACAGTCAGAAAGTTTATTCGATAGTTTGGAAGACTAGCGGTTGTTTACCAGAAATCACTGGAAACAAGTTGCTGAACAATGGCTTGGATAGTTTAGGTCTGTTGTAGGGAATGTGTTTGAAGTGGTTTCAAGCAAAACGCACAAAGGAATATGGAGGTGGCTTGGAGTTTGCAGAAGTTGCCCTGTTTTGGGCAGAAATGGGGTTTTCTGTGTTAGAGGGTGTTTGAGAGCTTAGAAAATCGTGTCTTAGGCTTGTTTCAATATGTTGAGGTCGTTTGAAACGATATCCAAGCTTGGTTTTATCAGATAGAAGAGATATGGACTTTTTGCAAGCTTACTTGCTTTTGAAGCAAAAGTTAAAGTGACAAAGGCAAAGGCTGTACTTGCTAGCTTGAGGTCTGAACATAGTTGGTGTAATTTGCCTCAAGTTTGTGGATCTTGTTTGTAGCCAAAGATCAGGTTCAATGCTCAAGGAATACAAAGTTGCAAAAAAGCAAGCTTTATGGAAATGGCATTGTTACCTTTATGCCATAAATGGATTAATTCATTGTGTAAAGTTCCATAGCTCAGAACAAAGCCAATATCCATTGTATTTGAATTAAATTAAGGAGTGTGGAAAGGTTTAAGACCTGTAAAACAAGTACAAGCATGCTTAGGACAGATTTGCAACTTGTAGCAATGTGAAAATGCCATGGACAAAAGTGAGAAATGGCCATTTTCTTTTCTTCGATTCTCCCTAACCATAAATCATCTTGGAGAGTTCTTGGATATTTTGGAAAGCTTGTAACATGCTCTACAATCCATCTTTGAAATTCATTTTAATATTCCAATTGTAACTAGGTGAAAAGTTGCCATGAAGTTAGGTCAAAAATCTACCTAAACTAGGGCAAAATTTTACTAAGTTAAAAAGTTTATGGACCCTTATTCACAAAATCATAACTTGAGATCCAAGCATCTTTTGGGAAAACTTTGTGAATCAAACTTTTAGATTTTGTGGAGGACTACAACTTTACTTTTGGAAGTTTTCTTTGAATCCAATTTCATAATGGTGAAAAAGTTGGGAAAAGTTGGGAAAAAATAATAAATTTTCATAACTTAGAAAATTTCTAAGTTATGAAATTTTTCAATCTTAAACCCTAATTTCCAAAATTAGGTTTCTTGATGAACAAATTTCATGTTTTGACACATCTTGATGAAAAATGACCCTTGGCACTTGATTTTGACCAAAAAGTCAAAGTTTGACTTTTCAGTGTACAATTGATTTTTAATTAGTTGACTGGAAAATTCATCTGTCAATCCAATGCATTTGAGATCTTTTGAACCTTGTGATTAGGTCAAGATGATGTCATTGATTCCTTGAAACCATGCTTGAACCCAATTTTCCATTGGCTCGGTGAAAAATCAGAAATTGCCTTTCTACAGTCAAAACTCTAATTTTGACCATTTTGCCCTTTTGATGATCTGATCAAATTTCTTGAGAAGTTGTGGTCCAAACTTGATAAAATGGTTCATATGAGTCTACAATGTTGATGTGGATAAAAAATTATGAGGTTTGACTGTAAATTAACCATAGTTGACTTTTTCCCCAATACAGTTGATTTTTAGGTCAACTGTCCAATTGACTGGGCAAAAATGTGATTCAAGGCTTGAAACTTGGTATGAGCAATCTTAGAGGTCCAACATGAAACATGAAAGTCACATGAGGCATTAAAAGTCCAAAAATCCATGTGCAAACTCAAACCCTAATTTCAGGTCATTAGTGCAAGGAGATGTCTTGAGCTGAGCAAACCCTAATCCTGTCTGGAGTCCAAAGAGTATTGTGAGGAGAATCTTAATAAAATGAGAGGGAAAATTTTGGGGTACAAAAGCTTCCCCTGTTCAATCTTCTTGAACCTGAAGAGTTAGATTGGCGAGTTTTGTCGTTCGCGATTCGAAGGTAAAAGATGATTGGACACTAGAGTGCCCGTAAATTTGCACTCGTCAAAGTATAGTTGAGGGAATGGGCTTAAAGATGCAATTTGGAGAGGTGGAAGAATCTTGTCGGAGATGGGCTTAAAGATGCCATCCAAGAATGTTTGTTGTAAATCAGGAGAATGAACATCAGAATGGTATCCGTATTTGGAACGTATCTGAGTTGTATCTAGAGATTGAGCCTGTATGAGTAATGGAATGGCGTCCGCATCTGGAGCGTATCCGAGCTGTAACTGTATTTGAATCTGAATGAATGACAGAATGACTTCTGCGTCTGGAGTATATCTGTATTGTATCTGAGTCTGAAATCTGAATAAGCGACAGAATGGCGTCCATGTCTGGAGCATCTCTGGGTTGGGGAAAAAGTCAGAATAAGTGACAGAATGGAAACCGTGTAAGGAGTGTATTTTGACTGTATCTGAAGTTGAGATTTGTATGAGTAGCAGAATGACTTCCGTGTCTGGAGTGTATCTGAATTGTAACTGGGATCCGAATAAGTGACATAATGACTTCCGTGTCTGGAGTGTATCTGGACTTGAAATTGATAGTTGAATCTGAATGAGAAATAGAATGGCTTCCGTATTTGGAGCGTATCTAATCTGTATCTGATTGTTGAAGTTTGAGTGAGTGACAGAATGGCATCCGTGTCTGGTGCGTATCTGAACTGTATCTTGACTTTGAATTCTGAATGAGTAACAGAATGACTTCCGTGTCTGGAGTGTATCTGTATTGTATCTGAATAAGAGATTTGAATGAGTAGCAGAATGACTTCCGTGTCTGGAGTGTATCCATACTGTATCTGAAATCTTTGAATATTTGTTAAAGATAGTTGTTAATCTTATCCTGAAAAGGGTAAAATGTTAGCTGAAACACAAAGTTATGTTGCATGAAATGTATGATGCAATAAATGTGTTTCATCAATGTTTATGACATATGAGTGTAATGTATGCGCATGTAAGCTGATTTGCTGTATTGCTAAAGAAAATAAATCCTTGACGGCTGGGGATAATAAAATCTTCGACTGTTGCCGGGGAAAATAAATCCTTGACTGCTGCTGGAGATTCAAAATCTTTGATTGTTGAGGATGAGAAATCTTTGCTGACTGCTTGGGGATTAAAGATCTTGACAACTTCTGTGGGGATGTGAGAATCCTTCGCGTCTTGAAGTTGGAGTATTGACAAAAAATTTGCTTGGGGAATTAATGCCATGTACTGCCTGAGAAATCTGCTTGAGAAATCCAGAGAACTTTGATGACTTCTAATGGGGGTTACACAAAGGAAATCCTTACTCGGTTGGGGAATAGGGAAAACTCTGGTGATTTCTACCGGGGATCGAATAAAGGAAAACCTTGATCTGCTAGAGAATAAGGAAGACTCTGATGGCTTCTGCGGGGAACTAAGAATGAGAATCTTCAATCTCCTGGGGAATTTGAATTTTGACAAATTCATGCTGGGGAGTAATGAAGACTCTGGCAACTTTACTGGGGAATTAAGAATGAGAATCTTCATTATGTTGGGGAGTAAAAACTCTGTGGGAAATAGCTATACTGCTGGGGAGTAAGTTGAGGACTCTGGGGGAAAAAGCTTATTCCTGTTTGGAAAAAGTTCAGGTTGCATGCCACTCTACTGGGGAATTATCCTAGGTTGGGGATAAGACAAAAGTTAACTGTTATCTGGTTGATTCTCAGACTTTAAGACAACTTGCTAGGGAATTTTGGAAAAACTGAATGGTTCCCGCTGGGGATTGGAAATTTGACTCGACTGAGGAAGAAGGTTTCATCTCCGCTGAGGGTCTGTAGCTCAATGTTTTTACTCCGCTGGGGATTGGGAGTTTGAAGACCTAACTCTGATGGGGATTTTGAAATTTAACTCCGCTGGGGATATGCATTTCAAGGTTTTAGCTCCGCTAGGGGTCTAGGTGATGTGCTGCAAGGGATTTCTCCTGGAATAGCCTAAAGACGTTTTCCTATACTTTCAACCTGTCAGTAATTATTCTTTTCCATTTCGTTTATTTGTAAACAGTGATTATATTCAAATGCATATGCTCATTAATAAATCATTGGACGTTTTTAAATAAAACACAAGTGTAAAAAGGAAAAGGCAAATAGTTTTCTGCACTTTGAAGTATCTTTGTATTAACTTTGTGTAAGTATTTTGTACAAAGTAGATAAACATCCTAGTAAGAGAAAGTTGTCATAAAAATGAGAAAATTTTATACAAAGAAAGATGGCTATGTGTAAAAATTCCATGGGGTTCCCATTCTGCTATAGCCTTCGTAACTCTGAATATCTTGTCCATTCGTTGCTTCGTCCAAAGATAATTGGATTGATCAGAAACCCGGAGCTTGTTCGTGAAGAGATTGTCCTTAAAGTGATCCGACGAGACATAGTCATACGCTTTAATTCCCTAACTTTTGCCTGGACCGCCCTTTCGGGTTTTCGATCCACCGGGAAACCCTTTTTTGCCCAAGTCGCCCTTTTGGGTTTTCAACTTGCTGGGTGTATAGATTTTTTTATTTATCCCTAATTTTTTCCTGAACCGCCCTTTCGGGTTTTCGATTCACCGGTATGCCCTTTTTTTGCCTAGGTGTGTCAACCTAGCGGGTCATTTATGCATAGTATCTTTTGACTATGTTTGCGTTCTAGGGTGCGACAGGTCATCACCGTCCATGGTGGTTAAGATCATTGCCCCACCAGAAAAGATGTTTTTGATCACAAATGGTCCTTCGTAGGTAGGAGTCCATTTGCCCCTGGGATCACTTTGCGGCAAGATGGTCTGCTTGATTACAAGATCCCCGACTTGATACACTTGTTGTCTGACTTTTTTGTTAAAAGCCTTGATCATCCGCTTTTGGTATGTCTGACCATGGCAAACAGCAGTAAGTCTCTTTTCATTAATCAAGTTAAGTTGATCAAGCCGGGTCTAAATCCAATCGTCTTCACTCAAACCAGCATCCTTCATGATTCTCAAGGAGGGTATATGAACCTCGATAGGTAAAACATCCTCCATGCCATATACCAAAGAATAGGGTGTTGCCCCAGTTGATGTACGTGTCGTGGTACGATACCCGTGGAGAGAAAACAGTAACATCTCATGCCAGCCCTTATAGGTGACTGTCATCTTTTGTATGATCTTCTTGATATTTTTGTTCGCAGCATCGTTCATCTTTGGCCTATAGGGAGATGAATTATGATGTTGAATCTGGAACTGCTCGCACAAGGCAGTGATCATAGTATTGTTAAGGTTTGTACCATTGTCAGTAATGATCCTTTCGGGGATACTGTACTTGCAAATGAGGTTCTGTTTGATGAAGCAGGCAACAACATCTTTGTGACGGATGCGAAGGAAGCTGCTTTGACCCACTTGGTAAAGTAATCAATGGCCACCAGGATGAAGCGGTGTCCATTGGAAGTTGTAGGCTTGATCTCTCCAATCATGTTGATTCCCCACATAGCGAACGGCCAAGGAGCTGTTAAGACATTGAGAGGAACTGGAGGTATATGTACCTTGTCCGCATAGATTTGACATTTGTGATAAGTTCGGGAGTGCTGATGGCAATCAGCTTCTATGGTAGACCACTACTAGCCTGCCCGTAGGATCTTCTTAGCCATCGTATGCCCGCTAGAGTGAGTGCCAAAGGTACCATTGTGCAATTCAGCCATGATCTGTTCAGCTTCAATCTTGTCCATACAACGGAGCAGAATGCAATCATGATTGCGCTTGTACATGATACCATTGCTTAGGAAGAACTTGGCAGAGCATCTCCTCAAAAACATTTTGTCGTTGAGTGAAGCTCCTTCAGGATATTCTTGAGCCTCGAGATGCCTTTTGACTTCGTGAAACCAAGGTCGGTCCACTACTTCCTCGGTATTAATCTCGTGACAATGTGCAGGTTTGTCCATCCGTTCAATGGTGATTTGGGGAGCCTCATTATCCCAGTTAAGTTTAAACATGGATGACATTGTAGCTAGAGCATCTGCTAGCTGATTTTCTTCTCGCGGGAAGTGCTCGAAGGTAATCTGCTCGAAATGTGGTAACAAAACAATGTCAAGACATGTTCTTTGTAAGGGATGAGGTTGGGATGCTTAGTATCCCACTCTCCTTTGATATGACTGACGACCAAAGCTGAGTCTCTAAACACAACCAAAGATTTGATTCCCAGGTCTATTGCAGCCTTGAGACCAAAGATACAAGCTTCATACTCGGCCATGTTATTGGTGCATTTAAAGCAAAGTCTGGCGGTGAAAGGTGTATGGCAACCTTTTGGGGAGATGAGTACCGTGCCGATACCGTTTCCAAGTGCATTGGAGGCACCATCAAAGTACAGGGTCCATCGGGATCCTTGTTCAGGTCCATCATATGGTCTGAGATCTTCAATATTATCCAATTTCATGATATCCTCGTCGGGGAAGTCGAACTTCATGGATTGGTAATCTTTGACAGCTTGATGAGCCAGATGGTCAGCTAGCACACTCCCCTTTATAACTTTTTGGGTCGTGTACTGTATATCGTATTTCGTTAGGATCATCTGCCATCTAGCTATTCTTCCAGATAAATCAGGCTTCACAAATATGTACTTGATTGGATCCATCTTAGATATCAGCAAAGTGGTATGAGTCAACATGTACTGCCTTAGCCGGCGAGCAGCCCATACCAAAGCGCAGCAAGTTTTCTCGAGCAGTGAGTATCGAGTCTCACAGTCGGTAAACTTTTTGCTAAGGTAATAAATGGCATGCTCTTTTCGTCCAGACTCGTCATGTTGGCCCAGTACGCACCCTATTGAATTCTCTAGGACACTCAGATACATGATTAGCGGTCTTCCTTCGACGGGTGGCATCAAGATAGGAGGTTCTAGAAAATACTCCTTGATTTTATCGAAAGAAATTTGACAGTCATCATTCCATTTAACCACCTGATCTTTCTTCAACAGCTTGAAGATTGGTTCACAGGTAGACGTTAGGTGAGAAATGAACCTTGCAATGTAGTTTAGGCGTCCCAAGAAACCTCTGACCTCCTTCTCAGTGCAAGGAGCAGGAATTTCTTGTATAGCTTTGACTTTGGCAGGGTCAACCTCGATGCCTTTGTTTCTGACATTGAAACCCAAGAGTTTACCGGACCGGACTCCGAAAGTGCACTTGTTAGGGTTCAGTCTGAGCTTGTACTCCTTCAACCTGACAAACAGCTTTTGCAGATGGTCGAGGTGTTCTTCTTCAGTTTGTGATCGGGCTATCATGTCATTTACGTAGACCTCTATCTCATGATGTATCATATCATGAAACAAAGCTACCATGGCACGTTGATAGGTTTCCCCGGCATTCTTCAGTCCAAATGGCATCACTTTGTAGCATAACATACCCCACTGTGTAACAAAAGTAGTTTTCTCCATGTCCTCAGGGGCCATTTTGATCTGGTTATAGCCTGAGAATTCGTCCATGAAAGAAAATACCTTGTGTTGAGTTATGTTGTCAACCAGGATGTCAATGTGCGGAAGTGGAAAGTCATCTTTAGGGTTGGCCCTGTTTAAGTCTCTATAATCCACGCACATTCTCACTTTGTCGTCCTTCTTAGGCACGGGCACAATGTTAGCAACCCATTATGGATAGGAAG
Source organism: Vicia faba (assembly GCA_948472305.1). Lineage (NCBI taxonomy): Eukaryota > Viridiplantae > Streptophyta > Magnoliopsida > Fabales > Fabaceae > Vicia > Vicia faba. The sequence continues at coordinate 86,242,857 of OX451738.1, read as the reverse complement.
TAACAGCAAGAAAACCAGCATTGAACTGCTTCATAACTTCGGCTTTGATCTTTTCTGACATGTCGGGCCTCATGCGACGGACTTTTTGTTGAACTGGTGGACAATCTTCTCTTGTGGATAGACGGTGAAGCATAATGTCTGTATCAAGTCCCGGTGTGATACGGTGGGAGAACTGACTTGAGGTTTTGCGTTTGTATTCGCACTTGTTCGGTTTAGCAAGAGTCGCCACCGACTTTTTATTTATCCTAAGGAAAGGTCAAAAAGCACAGGAAAGACCTTTGAGATGTTTTCGTGGGTTCGGGGGGTAGATTATGAAAAGGGAAGGTGCTAGCACCCTTTTCATCCATGGTTATCCATGGGCTCTTAGTTACTTGTTTTAGATCACTTGCCTTTGCTTTTCAATTGTTTGAAATGGTGTTTTGTGTGTGTGGTTTTGAAAATGTTTTGAAAAAGATGCCTTGTCTAGGAAACCATTGTAACAATTCTTGTTTGAATGTTTTACAAAGGTGTTTGTCTTTTTGAAAAGATGTTTCAATGTTTTTTTGAAAGTTGTTTTTTGAAGTTGTGTTGTGGAGTGTGTTTGAAAAATGGCAAGGATGTTTTGCAAGAGTTGATCAAGTAACTAAGAGTTGTCTACCCTATTTTACTCAAAGATCTTTCCTTATGTTTTTAACCCTTTTAACAGTGTTGTTTCACCATTGTATTTGGTGAACAACCTTGTGTTAGGATGTTAACGGGACGGGCGCGGGTCATCGTATACAATCATTGAAGGCAACTTGTGAGACGCTCTAGCAATTTTTGTAAGGGACGAGATCGTTTTATCGAAGGCAACATCGAGGGTCATTGAGGGACTACGATCTTTGTTTATCGAAGGGACGTTTGCTAGAGTGTCTCATACTCGAGGGACATGATTGCATTTTTCCGAGGCAACAGGAAAGGCTACCCTAGAGGTGTAAGTGTGAATTGTGTATTGATTTTCAAGCTTTTTGTCTTTGTGTTAGGTTATCTAGCGGTTGATTTTGAATCTTTGCATACAAACCCTAATTACTATACAGTATATGGAAAGCGATAAATTGCGGGAATTTAAATTCTACGCTATTACAAATAAGTATCCGGGGATGGGGGTACTGTTAGAACAAAGTTTGAATCTACTACCCTAAGTTTAAGTTTTGATGATAACAAAATGCAAAGATATATTAATTATATGATTCATGTAAAGAACTATTTGCTACCTAAAAATTACTTTCTGTGTTACAGAAACTCTGATGGGTATCAGCAAGAGTACATCATAATCTGCATCAGAATATTGGATATCAACATCAGCATTAGAAGATGTTATATCAGATACCAGAATCAGAAGATCAACTTGCGCTTATGCTGAAGCTTGATGAATAGATCTGCGCTCAACACTCTGAACTCTGATAAAGACAACAACAGTTCATCAGCACCTAAGCAGCGTCAGAATGAGCCAAAGCCAGAACACGCTTAAGTGGCAACGGTACTGTGCATTCAAGATGAGTTATTACCAACGGCATCATTCCAGACAAGATCTGCTTAATAAGGAAAGAATGTTATTGGCATTGAAACAGAATTATTCTCCAACGTACACTATTTCCAATGCTATATAAACAAGTCAATGAAGATTGAATTGGCTAATGCTCTACAACACTCTACACGCCAAAAAGCTAATCATCATCTTCCTTACTCTCAGTTTGCTAAAAGCTTCAAAATTCCTTACTCAATTATTTTAGCAATCTAGTTTCCTTAAGCTTAATTTGTGTAGTATCATAGTTGTGATAAACAGTTTTGTAGAAAACATTCACACGCCTAGATTTCAATTCTTTGTAAGAAAGTGATTCCTTGAGAAACCGGTTTGTGGTTTGCATCAAGAAGGCTTTAGCAGTTGTTAAAGCAGATTGTAATATTCAGTTGAATATAGTGGATTAAGACCTCGTTGGAGAGAGGCGAAATCACCTTGACGGGTGGACTGGAGTAGTTTGAGATCAAACGAACCAGGATAAAAATACCGTGTTCATTGCAATTGATTTCTAGTTTTTACAATTCAACCCCCCTTCTTGTGTTTTTCACTTCTTCAATTGGCATCAGAGCGCCTGGTTCTGAGCTAAAACACTTAACTGTGTCAGTATAAGATCCAGCGTCAGAAAAACACAATGGCAGGAACTTATCATCACACCAGCAATGACAACAATGAAGACAGAGACAGATTCAGCGGCAAACCTCCAGTCTTTGATGGAGAAAATTTTGATTACTGGAAAGACAGAATTGAAAGCTTCTTTCTGGCACATGATGCTGATCTGTGGGACATGGTGACAGATGGATACACGCACCCTGTGAATGCAAGCGGTCAGAAGAATGATAGGAAAGCAATGTCTAACCAACAAAAGCGTGACTTCAAAAATCACCACAAGGCCAGAACCATCCTTCTCAGCGCCATCTCTTATGTTGAATATGAAAAGATCTCCAACAGAGACACAGCAAAGAACATGTTTGACTCACTCAGAATGACGCATGAGGGCAACGTTCAGGTCAAAGAAACTAAAGCTCTTGCGCTCATTCAGAAGTATGAGGCATTCAAAATGGAAGAAAGTGAATCCATTGAAACAATGTTCTCAAGATTCCAAATTCTGGTAGCTGGTCTCAAGGTTCTGGACAAAGGATACTCTACTGCTGATCACGTCAAGAAGATCATCAGAAGCTTACCAAAGCAGTGGAGGCCAATGGTTACAGCTCTGAAGCTAGCAAAAGATCTCAACAAAATTTCTCTGGAGGAACTTATCAGCTCCCTCAGAAGTCATGAGATAGAGCTAGAAGCTGATGAACCTCAGAAGCAAGGTAAGCCATTAGCATTAAAATCTAACAAAAAATCTGAGTCTAAAGTTTTGCAGGCAATTGAAGAAACATCTGATGGATCCTCATCAGAAGAAGACGAACTTTCTCTCCTCTCCAGAAGAGTGAACCAACTGTGGAAGCAGAGGCAAAGGAAGTTCAGGAATCACAGAAGATCTGATCAGAACGAGTCTTCTTCCAGATACAGAAGGACAGATTCTTCCTCTGGATACAGAAGATCTGAAAGCTCCTCAGGAAGCAGAAAGCTAAACACCAAGGACATCATCTGCTATGAGTGCAATGAGCAAGGACACTACAAGAGTGACTTCCCAAAGCTTCAGAGGGAAAATCCCAAAAAGAAGTTTGGAAGAGAAAAGAAGAAAATTCTCATGGCTACATGGGATGACTCTGACTCGTCTGAAGCTGACTCAGAATCAGATGATGAGAGAGCAAACATAGCTCTCATGGCCAACATTTCAGAAGATAGTGAAGCTTCTGAATCAGACTCAGAATCAGATACTGAAGAGGTATTTCCTGACTTTGCAATTAATTTTACTAAGGCTGAACTTGCTGAAAGCCTTAATGAAATTCTGGAAAGGTACCAGCAGATTAGAGTTAAATTCAGAAACCTGAAAAGGAATCTTGAATCTGACTATGATAAGACTGAGAGTCTTAAATTGGAAAATTCTGAGCTGAGAAATAAAATTTCAAAATTAGAAAATACTTTACAAAACTCTCAGAAGGAACCAATTTCTGAAACTCCCAGCAGCGCTGATGAGATCATCAAGGAGTATGATCACAGTTTCCAGAAGTTCCTTGCTAAAAGCATAGATAGAAGCAAAATGGCTTCAATGATCTATGGAGTTAGCAGAAACAGCAGGAAGGGAATAGGATACCAAGGTAAGGTTCCTACACCAAAGAATGTCATGGATTTAACCATTAAACACACTCCTCTGAACTCACATTTTGTGTATGGTCACACACATGATATTAAATACACTAGCAGTAAGTATTCTGTGAAACCAAAATTCAACCAAAGTTTTGGTAAATCTAACAAATCAGGACCCAAGAAAATCTAGGTACCTAAGGATAAAATAATATATGTTGCAGATATCTTCAGCAGCAAATCGGAAACACCAGTCATGGTACCTGGACTCTGGCTGCTCGCGACACATGACGGGAAGAAGGCATATGTTCCAAAGCCTGGAACTTAAGCCTGGAGGCCACGTTGGCTTTTGAGGCAATCAGAGGGGAAAAATCATTGGCTCTGGAACTGTAGGTAATGGAAATCTTCCCTCTATAAATAATGTTCTGCTAGTAGATGGATTAATGCATAATCTGTTATCCATAAGTCAATTAAGTGATAACGGTTATGATATAATCTTTAATCAAAAATCATGTAAAGTTGTTAGTCAGAAAGATGGGACTATCCTGTTTAATGGAAAGAGGAAAAACAACATCTATAAAATCAAACTTTCTGAACTGAAAAGTCAGAATGTAAAGTGTCTTCTGTCTGTTAACAACGAGCAGTGGATCTGGCACAGAAGATTGGGGCATGTTAGTATGAGAAGAATATCTCAGATTAACAAACTCAATCTGGTCAGAGGACTTCCTAATTTGAAGTTCAATTCAGATGCTCTGTGTGAAGCATGTCAGAAAGGCAAGTTTGCAAAACCTTATTTCAAATCTAAAAATGTTGTTTCTACCTCTAAGCCATTAGAACTTCTACACATTGACTTATTTGGACCAGTTAAAACTGCTTCAGTCAGTGGCAAGAAGTATGGGTTAGTAATCGTAGATGACTATAGCAGATGGACATGGATAAAGTTCTTAAGACACAAGGACGAGTCACACTCTGTGTTTGTTACCTTCTGTAACCAAGTTCAGAATGAAAAGGATCTTAGAATCGTTAAAGTCAGAAGTGATCATGGTGGAGAATTTGAAAACAAAGATTTTGAGTCATTCTTTAATGACAGAGGCATTCTGCATGATTTCTCTTGTCCTAGAACTCCCCAACAAAATGGAGTTGTAGAACGAAAGAACAGAACATTGCAAGAAATGTCCAAAACCATGATCAATGAGACAAATGTTGCTAAGATCTTCTGGGCAGAGGCAATAAACACAGCGTGCTACATTCAGAATAGAATCTCAATAAGACATATTCTGGAAAAGACTCCATATGAATTGTGGAAGAACAGAAAGCCCAACATCTCATATTTTCATCCATTTGGATGTACTTGTTTTATGTTAAATACAAAAAATTATTTGAACAAGTTTGACTCTAAAGCACAGAAGTGTATTATGTTAGGATACTCTGAACGCTCAAGAGGGTACAGAGTATACAATACAGAAACACAGATTGTGGAAGAATCAATCAGTGTTCGTTTTGATGATAAGCTTGACTCTGAAAAGTCAAAGCAGAATGAAGTTTTTGCAGGTATGGAAATTGAATTTACAGGTTCTGAAGACAAGTCATCAGAAGCTCTCAACACAGACACTCCTTCAACATCTGAAAGGAGCACTGCTAGCAATCCTACAACAGCTGCTGATCAACCTCAGAAGAGACTACCCATAAGTAGCTTGGATCACCCAGAAGAAACTATCTTAGGAAGAAAGGAAGATCCAATCAGAACAAGAGCAAGCTTCAGAAACTCTGAAGAAACCCTCATGGGACTTGTGTCTCTGATTGAACCTTCTTCTATTGATGAAGCACTTCTGGACAACGACTGGATTCTAGCAATGCAAGAAGAGCTGAATCAATTCACCAGAAATGACGTATGGGATCTTGTTCCCAGACCAAAAGGATTCAATGTCATTGGAACAAGATGGGTGTTCAGAAACAAGCTAAATGAACAAGGTGAAGTCATCAGAAACAAAGCACGACTGGTAGCACAAGGTTATAGTCAGCAAGAGGGGATAGACTATACAGAAACCTTTGCTCCAGTCACCAGGTTAGAATCTATCAGACTTTTAATTTCATTTGCTGTTAATAGAGGCATCACTCTGTATCAGATGGATGTCAAGAGTGCATTCTTAAATGGTTATATAGAAGAAGAGGTTTATGTGCACCAACCCCCTGGTTTTGAAAACACAAAACATCCAGAACATGTTTTCAAACTAAAGAAGTCACTATATGGTCTGAAACAAGCTCCCAGAGCTTGGTATGAAAGACTAAGTAACTTTCTGTTAGAAAATGAATTCACCAAAGGGAAGGTGGACACTACCTTATTCTGTAAGTCAGTTAAGAATGACATCTTAGTCTGTCAAATTTATGTTGATGATATTATTTTTGGATCTACTAATCCTTCTCTTGGAAGAAAATTTGCTAAGTGTATGCAGGCAGAATTTGAGATGAGCCTCATGGGGGAACTGAAATTATTTCTAGGAATTCAGATCAATCAAACTCCAGAGGGAACTTACATTCATCAGAGCAAATATGTCAGAGATCTTCTGAAGAAATTTGACCTCTCAGAATGTAAACCATCAAAGATTCCAATGCATCCCACGTGCATTCTGGAAAGAGAAGAGGTAAGCAAAAAGGTAGAACAGAAGGTCTACAGAGGTATGATTGGTTCTCTCCTTTATCTGACAGCTTCAAGACATGATATCTTATTCAGCGTATGTATTTGTGCTAGATTCCAATCAGATCCTAGAGAATCTCACTTAACAGCTGTTAAGCGAATTTTCAAGTATCTGAAAGATACTACTAATCTGGGTTTATTTTATAGAAAATCTAGTGATTACAGCTTAGTAGGCTACTGCGATGCTGACTTTGCTGGAGACAGAGTGTTGTACCCCAAATTTTGACCTAAGATACCGTCTTCCATCTGCATCATTCGCATTGCAAGAGTTTTGACCATTTTATCAAATTTTCAAAGCAGTTTAAAAATTCATAACTTTTTCGAGTCGGAAGCTGTTTATTTGTTGAACGCTAAATTTATTAACTGATCAAGACTTAAACAATGTTCATTAATTATTTATTATCTTAAATTCAAATAATTGGAATTTATTTTCGATTATTACGTAATTTAAAGATTTATAAATAATAAAAAGATTATTTGAGAAAAGGTTTATTAATTGATCAAATAATGTTTATTAATTATTCATTATCCTAAATTTAAATAATGGGAACCTGTTTTCCGTTATTATATAATTTGAAGGTTTATGAATAATGAAATAAACATTTGAAAAGGAGTCTATTAATTGATCAAGCAATGTTTATTTGATTATTTATTGTTCTAAATTTAAATAGCTGAAATTCTATTTTTCAAGTTATTATAATTTAGAAGAATTAAAAATAATAATAAAATAAATAATTGAAGTTATTAATTGATCAATGATGTTTATTTATTTGTTTATCATTTTAAATTTAAATGATTGGATTTGATTTTTAATCATTATATAATTTAAGGAATTATAAACAATAAATAAATAATTGGAAAGAAAAAGAATTAATTAAGAAATAATAGAATTTTTATTCACTTTATTCTATTTATTACAATTGTCATTTAAATGTTGTGTTATTACAAAATATTCATAAAGACAATTACATAAATGCTTAAAGTAAATAAAAAGCTATTTTTCTAAATTCTAATTCTAAATCTTCAATCCAATGCTCTTGTTCGCTCATTTAATTTTACCTGCGAAAACAATTAAAAGGAAAAAGTGAATAAATAATTAAAATGCAGAAAATAAATTCAATGTTCATCATTAAAAGCAATGGCCGGAATCAGTTACTCTTTTTTGCAAATCACGGGATTTCTCCCGGTTCACAAAAAAGAGAGGAATTTTTAAATGAATGCATAATTAAAAATAACATTTTCAAAATCATTTGCATTTTTATCAAAAGCCTACTGCATATTTCACATATGCATAAATGCATTTTTTGGTCAAAACTGCATAAGTACACACAGCATACATAATTTCAAAACAAACATATGCAAGGTACACAACAAGTAACGTTAACCTGTACCCTTATAGCAGAATAATATAGGCTAATGCAAGACAAAAAAACAATATGAAATTTCAAACATTGTGCAGTTTTAAACAACATATGCAAGCAACCTATATTTCCTTTTTCATCATTTTTCCAGCCTATTGCTTTTTCAGACAGCATGTACAGTATATCATTTATATATATCAATTTCTGTACTTGGGAGAGAGAGAGAGAAGAGGTTCAATTTTGCAGTTTCTGACTTAAGCATGAATTGGGAATAAAGTCAACTATGTAGCAGCATATGTGCAGCATCAGAAAATATTAAAATACTAAAAACCTGAGCCATCTCAAAAAGAGGCAACGGCTATGAGAAAGGGATCCCTTCAAAAGGAAGTCCAAGCTAGCATATTTTCCACACAAGAACATCACTGCAAAAACTATCCAAAATAACCATTTCCAAGCATAACCATCACTTGCTTAAGCATTTGCAAAACAACCTGCATACTGCTATCAAAAACCATATTCCATTCCCAAACAGAATCACTACAAAAAATATAGTCCATTATTTCAAACATAACCTGCATAGTGTAAAACCATTTCTAAGCACATTGCTAAACCATAACTTGCATACTGTAGCAAAACCTTAGATAAACCAGTATAATCCAAAATCCAAAAAAAACATTTATTCAATATTCCCACCAATTTTTTTAGACGGAGAAGAAGAGAGGAATTAGTAGCAGGAAGCAAAGAGCGAAGAACCTTCGGAGCTGACCTGACTTCGCCGGATTTGTACCGTCGGACTAGCTCCGACCATGTGAGTTTCTTCAGTTTTTTTCGCATAATCCTTTATATCTTTGTGTTGCCTTTGTCTCACTTAATACTCTCTTTAATTTCCTGAAATCATCATTGCGAATCATCAATACATTAAATCCAGGCAATAACTCGATTGATAAATTTCAAAAATTCAATAATGTCGCAAGACCAACGCAATCATATAAACACTGTTACTTTTAAAGTCAACTCGAAATAATAAACAAGTTCACAAATCTGTTTCTTCTCTTTAATCAATTTCTCGTTAATTCAATCAAAATGGCAAAAGAGATAAGAAATTCCATACAAGCATCATGGGTGAAATAATCGAGAAGGGTGTGTTTCAATGTCCTTCCCTAACAGCCAGCATAGTACAATTGTAACCATGGCAACCTTTCCTTAACCTTTCCTAGCACTAATTAACTAACCTACTAACAGGGTTTATTCTAACACTAACTTCCAGTTTTACTAACATTTTCTAATTCTTATTTTTTCTAAACAGATTTAACATTCAATTCAGTAGATAACAATTAAGAGTGTGAGATTTCACTAACCTGACTTTCATTTTCGGTTTCCATGACCTCTTAACCATTTTTTAATTAACTTCTTAACTCTTGAATAATATCCTCTACCAGATTGCTAACCAAGCCAACTGCAGCCTTCATCCTTTTTTAACTCACCCTAATTGAAATTAACTTCTCATTTGCCCTGCCAAGTACCAACCTGCATCATACATGAACAAAAATAGTCCAATAGTGAATAATAACACCAACCATTTAACACTTTTAACAACCCCGTTTCTATTTCACTAACAAAAATGAAGTCCTTAACTAGTTTTCATAGTCTAGTTACTAACTGTCGAACTTTCTATTAACATTGAACTAGCATTCAATTAGCTCACAAATTATTGGATCCATAATAGTCCTTAGCAGTAACTTCGCATTTTATTCATTAACTTATTAACTTTCTATGACATTTTTTTTCAAAACAACAATAACAATAGCTTAACATTCTGCCAAAATAATGACACCGACCTGTTAACCAAATTCTAAACCTACACATACAAATTTTTCACCATGCACAAACCTTTGATTCATTAAATCACTAATGAACCTTATCATCTTTTCCAAACAATAACCTTCAAGTCCAAACATCGAATCTCAAACATGGATATATAATGAAACCATATTACAAAAACCTGCTAACATTCATAGCAAAAATCACCCATCATACTCCCTCTGTACAACATACTCCCCTCTGTCAAATAACCTTCACCTATAAACCAACAACCTTCATCTCACAGCGTAAAATCCATCTTTCTCCCTTCTTGTTCTGCCCTCAACCGTAGACCTCAACTCCCCACTACCATCACAGTTCTTCCGCCGTTACCGAATCCACACTTCCGTAAACCATCATAAACCGCACAGTAGCCCATTTCTCTCATCCGTTCACATTCCCCAAATGCCATATTTCCTTAAGCTTCCGACCAAACATATACACCCTTCAATTTCCTTAATACCGAAACTACCTTTTCACGCAACACAACAAACTTCTAACAGATATCCACTATTAAACTGTAACCTATATTATTTCCAGTACTTCAAATTACATCACTAGATTTCCACTATACCTCCATTTTCGCACATCTCTACATATAACTAGAAGGTGATGCAGAGAAACAAAGAGGAGTGGAAGAATTTGCCTTACCTGTCGGAAGCAAGCTTTGGTAGATCTTGATTTTGGTGATGCAGCGAAATCCAAAACTGATTCATAATTTGTTATTCTCTGCACCGATTCTTCTTTCTCTCTTCTGCGTTTCCGTTTCTCCTCTCGCGTTCTGGGTTTGTTTTGTGGCGTTTTTGAGGTGAGGATGTTTGTTTGCGTTGGTTGAAACGGAATGGAGGTTGATGGTTGGGAATTCACCAGCGGCGGCCACAACACCTAGCGTTCCAAGGGTTTTTTCGTTACAGCATTCGCGTTTTGGGTTTGGGTCTTCCCTGACCCGCTCCATTTCCCCTCACCCAACTCATTTCCTTGTTTACTTAAGCCCATTCTTTTCTTGCACTTAAGCCTATTCTCTTTGCTAATTCATACCCCATCTTTTATTTAGTCTTTAATTAATCTCTATTCTTTTTCTTAACTTATTTTAATTTAGACTAATTAGTTTTTTCCTAGAAATAAACATATATTTTTAAATAGATAATTTTAATATTATTTACCCAAATCTCATTTAGTTTAAATTTATGTTTATTTAATAATTTTTGTCTTACTTATTTCTAATTCAATTTAAATTCATGGTTTGTAAGTTTAATTTAAAAAGATATTTAATATCTCTAAAAAACATATGGAAGTAAAAATGAGAAAACTAAAAGACATTTTATTTTTTATTTTATTCCCCTCATCTTGATTAAATACCAATATAAAAAGGACATAAAAAATAGAAACATATAAAATCTAAAAAACATTTCTATTAATTCTCATTACCTTTTATCATTGAAAATGCGTAAAAAGTGAAAACCAATTAAACTTTTTTCTTTCGCCTATTAAACAAAAATCATATAAAAATGCATGTTCACATTTAATTGTTGTGTCCCATTTTCTGTCAATCATTTCATTGTACTTGTTTATTCTGTTTGCACCAATCCAAAGGGAATAGTCTAATTTTTTGTTGACTTCATGTCCTCAAAAAACGATCGAGCGAGTACCCTCATTTCATTGAAACTTAGGATAATTTTTCCAAATATCCGATTTCTCCAAAACTCACACCTTTTAAGTCAAAACTTCAACGTTAGGTTGTCGTATCTTCAAAAACCCGTCCGTATCCCTTCTTCGGCCAAAACGATTTATTTTCGATCAAACAATCAATTTTAAATAAAACAGATATTTCAAAAGGTTCCTATAGAGTACTATAGATACAGTGGGTGCTAGTACCTTCCCATTGTATAACCAACCCCCGAACCATAAGATCTCTTTTCAAAAACGCTTTGTATTTGTATTTTATTTACATTGCATATTTAGGGTTTTATTTCGCTCTCTTCCCTTTTCCTTTGGAAACAATAAAGCGCGGTGGCGACTCTTGCTTTTGCGAGACGAATTAATCAATAATTCGATCTCCGATTTACCCCGCTACATTTTTTATCGTTACAGAATTGGCGACTCTGCTGGGGAATAGATTGACCTCTTGCTGGTCCATCCCTAAGTGGGTTAAGCCTAACTTGGCTTATCTGTTTTACTATTATTTGATTTGCTTGATTACGTGTTTAAATTTGGGGTGTTTGGGTTTTTTTGCAAAGGACAAATCCTACACCCGGATTAAGTAATACTTAAGGAATAGGACGGGCGGTACAGTCATGTTAACTTTGAGGGAGTAATCCCGAAGAAGGAGGCATGAGATCCCCCACTCAATGGAAGGCCCTCTTGAACTTAATATTTGTTTACCGAGTAATCGGGAAGACATCATTATTTTCGACCTAGGAGCCCGAGAAGTTGAGGACCGTAGAACCCTAACTCATCTTGGCCTTTTTAGGTGTAGCGCGGAGACTATAACGGAGTAATTCGGAAGTAGTTGTCACGCGATGCTACGCTCGGACGAGTTTCTCTTGAGAATATTGCTGATTATCGAGTAATCCAGACGTTGGCAATATCCGAAGGAGGAATGTAGACTCTGGGAACTCTTAGAACCTTGTTCTACAGGTGTGATTAAACCCTTAGTACATACCGTCGGGTGGGTTTTACCCTTGACTCCATGCGGAACGTTGAACCTTTAAACCCCATGTTTGTGACCTTGCTTGTGGTTGTTGCATCTCCATGCATTCATGCATCCATAAAACTCTTTTCACTTGACTTTGAAGGAGTTTGGAGGTCTTTCTTTGTAAACATCACTAGTTTCGTCAAACTCAATGGATCTTGGGTGTCGATAGGGCGAAAACCCTAATCCACCAAAATGGATGATTGATCTTGACGATAACTTGATCAATGTTTGGAGCCAATTTAAAATTCATCTGTTATCTTCATACTTGGATGTTTATAACTTGATATCTTGAGTTCCTTGAAAGTCAAATAAAATTCGCTTTTGCATACCACACATCATTCTACATTTTTCCTTTGTCTCACTTTCAAAGGTCTTTTTTCGAGTCTTATTTTTTCCTTTTGGTCTCACTAGTACAACACTCGCGCTAAGAGGACAATGGAGAATATCAAGCAAGAGATTTCTGAACTCCGCAGAGAGGTGATTGTTTTGAAAGCTGGTTTGGATCACTTAACTGGTTTGGTTGAAATTCTGATCTCCGCCCAAGTCAATCCGTCTAGGAGGGAGGAAGCAAGGATAAAAGTCTTCACGGAGACTCTAAAATCTTTTTCTCATGAAAAGGTGACGGTTAATGCACCTGACGACTTTCCTGACAAGGTGAATGTGGGAGTGCGTCTAGAAGAAGATGTCGGAAAGAGATGTTCGTATGAAGACGGTAGCGCAGCTAATGGCGGGAAGAAGTTTGATAATGACTTTTCCAAGAAGAGAACCAGAGGAAGGAATAATCATCATCAGAATCATCATGTTCATCAACAGAATCAGCAAGTTCCTAATCAGAGGAAAACCCAGTTTGATTCAATTCCGATCACCTATACAGAGTTGTTCCCTATCCTGTTGCAGAGGAATTTGGTTCAGACCCGACCTCCACCGAAGGTCCCTAAGAAGATACATTGGAATTACAAAGCTGATTTGGCTTGTACTTTTCATCAAGGTGCTCCTGGGCATGACTTGGAGGGTTGCTTCGCTTTGAAGGTTGAGGTTCAGAAGTTGGTCAGAGGTGGTATCTTGTCGTTCAAGGACGTTGGTTTTGAAGTTCAAATCAAACAGGCGCCGAAGAGTAAACACGATTGAGGGTGACTTTGAGTTCTTGAAGATGTTTTCGGTAGTTCAAGTGGAAAGCCTTCCCAGTTTATTAACTTGTTTCTGCTTTTGTAGTTTTTCTTATTTATCGAAACATTGTTTGCATGTAAGAACTTGTTTGCGTCTGAATGATTATTTTAATACAATGAGTATGTTTGTCTTGAAGAAATTCATTCGTTTCACTCATATTTGCTTTCAAATTTTAAATTTCTTTTTGCATTATGATACCAACATGTTGCCCATTCTCTTGCCTAGGCAGAGATTGAAGGGGGGATGATGATCTAAAGAACACAAAATCTTTGGTTGCATGCTTTTGAATAAAATCTTGTTGATGATGTACAGGCATTGTTTCAAATCCCTAAACACCGGAGATATAAGGAAGATAATCCCTTGCTAACCCCTTTTGAGCCTTTGAAGCAGAAGTTTCTTTTCTATACGAAAAAACCTTGAATTTTAACCTAGGGCAGGGTAGCTTTCTGGTAATTTGATTGAGTGTTCAAAATTCGTAAGAAAGATGTTATCCTCTTTATAGATGAACACTCAGTTTGAATTAACCAAGCATAGGGTTGGAGAACATCATGAAGAATGGGTGGGCACCAAATATTTCGAGCCTTAAAACCTTTTTTCTAAAAAACCCATAAACCAGACCACATTACAACCTTCAAAAGTCCTAATTGAAGCAAGGTCATTTTGAAAGCGTACTTCAATGAGATATTGTTCCTGACTCCCATGAGTTTCAAATAGTTATGTTGGTATCATATGTTTTTCCTATACGAAAATAAATGATGCTCTAACTCGCACAACTTGTGCGATATCTTTTCAAAATCTTCAAGACTTACATAACTGCTGCATTAGAGTTTTCATTCTCATTGTAAACTCTTTCTAACTGCAAAACATGCGTTTGATGTCAAGGAAGCTCACATAAACACCAGTGATGAGTTTACTCTTTTGAGGCTTGAAACTTTGTTGAGTAATTGGCGGATCACGTCGAGAGAATCATATCCAGGGGCATGTCAGTTGAAGACCTTAAGCATGGATAGGTTGCTTCTCCTAGTTAATGCTTTTCCCAATTTGTTTGCTCGTTTGGGGCAAAAAAAAAATTCGAAGACTTTGTTGTGCCGACTACAGTCAATCCGGGGCAATCACGTCAAGATTGGACGTTTTCCTCTACAAGTTTGAAGACACCAGAGCATGGTGAATGCCAGGTCTTTTGTAAATCCCCTTGAGACGTTTTCTCCTCATCAACCAGATAGCTTGGGGCACTTTGGAGAAGTGCAGCTATTCGCAAGAATCGTCGTGCATCATGCAGCTCGTCAGCAGTAACTTGGGGCATCCATATTGGTCCCAGGGGCAATTTAGACTTGTTAGAATGTGTGTTATGTATTGCACACTTTATCAGAGGGCGGTGTTCCCAGTACCTCCAGCTAAGCACGACTCCTTCCAGCTGAAGATTTGTTCGTGTTGTCGACGATAGAAGATGGGACTTTGGGTTGAATATTTTCCTCTCCAAAGAGATTTAAGCCTTGTAGAAGGATTTTACAGCGTTGTTGGCTTTTGTCTTCTATCTCCAGTGATGTTCCC
Source organism: Vicia faba (assembly GCA_948472305.1). Lineage (NCBI taxonomy): Eukaryota > Viridiplantae > Streptophyta > Magnoliopsida > Fabales > Fabaceae > Vicia > Vicia faba. Next base: position 86,227,795 of record OX451738.1, on the reverse strand, counting down.
CTCCTGTTGAGTTTAGCCGAGCGTCGGGTTGTACTGTGATGTTTCATCATCTTCTGTCCGTCTCCCCTGTCTGTTTTGTCAGCAGATACATGACATTCATGACATTCATTCGCACTTGCATCATGCACGCACAGTTGTATCTGTTGATGTCTTTGAATTCGTACACCTTGGTTGTGTCTTTTCAAATAACGTATTTGATCTTTCCAAATAGGGTGTTAACTTAAGCATAAAGTGCGCCTCCTTTCTAATTCCCCAACTGAGCTAATCCTCGTGGATGATTTTTGATTCAGCTTACCTTGTCCATTTCTGGATAGGATAAATTCCCCAATCGAGTTACTTTCTCATTGGGTAGAGTCTTGTTTGACTGTTTCTCTCTGGTTATTCCTGGATGAAGTGGCTGCCTCTTGCATAGGCTATACTCTTTGATTTTCCCCAGTGAGTTTGCGACCAAGATGACTGGTGCATTTATTTTGCACATTTAAGTATATGATCTCCTAGGGAAGGATTGATTCAGGGTTCTCTTTGATGAAGATTTTATTCTCTGCCAATATCATCGCAGTTTCCTTCTGAATTATGTTGGAAAACGACAAGCGGTAGCTCTTCATGAGCAATTTGTACGTTTACTTGTCGAAAGCGCCGAGCAGTAGTTCTTCATGAGCTACTAGTGCGTCAGTTATGACTTTGTGAAAGCGCCGAGCAGTAGTTCTTCATGAGCTACTAGTGCGTCAGTTATGACTTTGTGAAAGCGCCGAGCAGTAGTTCTTCATGAGCTACTAGTGCGTCAGTTATGACTTTGTGAAAGCGCCGAGCAGCAGTTCTTCATGAGCTACTAGTGCGTCAGTTATGACTTTGTGAAAACGCCGAGCAGCAGTTCTTCATGAGCTACTAGTGCGTCTTTTTTTATTATTCCGTGGGAAAGCGCCGAGCAGCAGTTCTTCATGAGCTACTAGTGCGTCATTTTATTTTTTCTGAAAGCAACAAGCAGCAAACTCTTCATGAGTTACCGGTACGTTATTACTTTTCTGGAATACAGCAAGCGGCAGCTTCTTTATTTGAGCAACTTGTTTGTTATCGGTATTTTCTTCGGACGACAGCAAGTGGTAGCCTCTTTATTTGAGCAGCTTGTTTGTTATCGGTATTTTCTTCGGACGACAGCAAGTGGTAGCCTCTTTATTTGAGCAGCTTGTTTGTTATCGGTATTTTCTTTTCTGGACGACAACAAGCGGCAGCTTCTTTATTTGAGCAACTTGTTTGTTATCGGTATTTTCTCTGGACACCAACAAATTGCAGTTTTTCTTTATTTGAACAACCTTCGGATCTACAGTCTTATTACCTCAGCATTCGCGAGTATCTCTGAAAATCTCGCAGAGAAAGTCTGTTACGAATCTATACCTCCAGAAGTCGGTAATCTGTTATCAGCAATTTGGTACTCTCTGTCTACCATTGACCTTGAGTCGCGAACTCACTGTTTTGGATCAATGATCTGTTATGGCCTATGCAAGATGCTCTCTTTGTTAGGATTAGAGGTTGTTTTCCCTCGATCTTATTCGCTGTCAAGAGCCTGTCTTTTGAAGTCGATAGCTTGTTTCCCCAGTAGCGTATAATTCATGTCTCTGTGTTTTGTTGGTGTTCAATTCCCCCCAGCATTGTCTTGTTTCACAATATCTTTCTCTGTGAATTCATGCACTACATTCATATCACTGCATGATGACGGCATCATAGGACAAAATTTGCGTAGTTATGTATTTAAGTACCTTCAATCTCGTCGAAACGAAGATTTCAAATCTTCATATCTCCGGATTGAAGGAACTTAAATAGGGGCAGCTGTTGTACCCCAAATTTTGACCTAAGATACCGTCTTCCATCTGCATCATTCGCATTGCAAGAGTTTTGACCATTTTATCAAATTTTCAAAGCAGTTTAAAAATTCATAACTTTTTCGAGTCGGAAGCTGTTTATTTGTTGAACGCTAAATTTATTAACTGATCAAGACTTAAACAATGTTCATTAATTATTTATTATCTTAAATTCAAATAATTGGAATTTATTTTCGATTATTACGTAATTTAAAGATTTATAAATAATAAAAAGATTATTTGAGAAAAGGTTTATTAATTGATCAAATAATGTTTATTAATTATTCATTATCCTAAATTTAAATAATGGGAACCTGTTTTCCGTTATTATATAATTTGAAGGTTTATGAATAATGAAATAAACATTTGAAAAGGAGTCTATTAATTGATCAAGCAATGTTTATTTGATTATTTATTGTTCTAAATTTAAATAGCTGAAATTCTATTTTTCAAGTTATTATAATTTAGAAGAATTAAAAATAATAATAAAATAAATAATTGAAGTTATTAATTGATCAATGATGTTTATTTATTTGTTTATCATTTTAAATTTAAATGATTGGATTTGATTTTTAATCATTATATAATTTAAGGAATTATAAACAATAAATAAATAATTGGAAAGAAAAAGAATTAATTAAGAAATAATAGAATTTTTATTCACTTTATTCTATTTATTACAATTGTCATTTAAATGTTGTGTTATTACAAAATATTCATAAAGACAATTACATAAATGCTTAAAGTAAATAAAAAGCTATTTTTCTAAATTCTAATTCTAAATCTTCAATCCAATGCTCTTGTTCGCTCATTTAATTTTACCTGCGAAAACAATTAAAAGGAAAAAGTGAATAAATAATTAAAATGCAGAAAATAAATTCAATGTTCATCATTAAAAGCAATGGCCGGAATCAGTTACTCTTTTTTGCAAATCACGGGATTTCTCCCGGTTCACAAAAAAGAGAGGAATTTTTAAATGAATGCATAATTAAAAATAACATTTTCAAAATCATTTGCATTTTTATCAAAAGCCTACTGCATATTTCACATATGCATAAATGCATTTTTTGGTCAAAACTGCATAAGTACACACAGCATACATAATTTCAAAACAAACATATGCAAGGTACACAACAAGTAACGTTAACCTGTACCCTTATAGCAGAATAATATAGGCTAATGCAAGACAAAAAAACAATATGAAATTTCAAACATTGTGCAGTTTTAAACAACATATGCAAGCAACCTATATTTCCTTTTTCATCATTTTTCCAGCCTATTGCTTTTTCAGACAGCATGTACAGTATATCATTTATATATATCAATTTCTGTACTTGGGAGAGAGAGAGAGAGAAGAGGTTCAATTTTGCAGTTTCTGACTTAAGCATGAATTGGGAATAAAGTCAACTATGTAGCAGCATATGTGCAGCATCAGAAAATATTAAAATACTAAAAACCTGAGCCATCTCAAAAAGAGGCAACGGCTATGAGAAAGGGATCCCTTCAAAAGGAAGTCCAAGCTAGCATATTTTCCACACAAGAACATCACTGCAAAAACTATCCAAAATAACCATTTCCAAGCATAACCATCACTTGCTTAAGCATTTGCAAAACAACCTGCATACTGCTATCAAAAACCATATTCCATTCCCAAACAGAATCACTACAAAAAATATAGTCCATTATTTCAAACATAACCTGCATAGTGTAAAACCATTTCTAAGCACATTGCTAAACCATAACTTGCATACTGTAGCAAAACCTTAGATAAACCAGTATAATCCAAAATCCAAAAAAAACATTTATTCAATATTCCCACCAATTTTTTTAGACGGAGAAGAAGAGAGGAATTAGTAGCAGGAAGCAAAGAGCGAAGAACCTTCGGAGCTGACCTGACTTCGCCGGATTTGTACCGTCGGACTAGCTCCGACCATGTGAGTTTCTTCAGTTTTTTTCGCATAATCCTTTATATCTTTGTGTTGCCTTTGTCTCACTTAATACTCTCTTTAATTTCCTGAAATCATCATTGCGAATCATCAATACATTAAATCCAGGCAATAACTCGATTGATAAATTTCAAAAATTCAATAATGTCGCAAGACCAACGCAATCATATAAACACTGTTACTTTTAAAGTCAACTCGAAATAATAAACAAGTTCACAAATCTGTTTCTTCTCTTTAATCAATTTCTCGTTAATTCAATCAAAATGGCAAAAGAGATAAGAAATTCCATACAAGCATCATGGGTGAAATAATCGAGAAGGGTGTGTTTCAATGTCCTTCCCTAACAGCCAGCATAGTACAATTGTAACCATGGCAACCTTTCCTTAACCTTTCCTAGCACTAATTAACTAACCTACTAACAGGGTTTATTCTAACACTAACTTCCAGTTTTACTAACATTTTCTAATTCTTATTTTTTCTAAACAGATTTAACATTCAATTCAGTAGATAACAATTAAGAGTGTGAGATTTCACTAACCTGACTTTCATTTTCGGTTTCCATGACCTCTTAACCATTTTTTAATTAACTTCTTAACTCTTGAATAATATCCTCTACCAGATTGCTAACCAAGCCAACTGCAGCCTTCATCCTTTTTTAACTCACCCTAATTGAAATTAACTTCTCATTTGCCCTGCCAAGTACCAACCTGCATCATACATGAACAAAAATAGTCCAATAGTGAATAATAACACCAACCATTTAACACTTTTAACAACCCCGTTTCTATTTCACTAACAAAAATGAAGTCCTTAACTAGTTTTCATAGTCTAGTTACTAACTGTCGAACTTTCTATTAACATTGAACTAGCATTCAATTAGCTCACAAATTATTGGATCCATAATAGTCCTTAGCAGTAACTTCGCATTTTATTCATTAACTTATTAACTTTCTATGACATTTTTTTTCAAAACAACAATAACAATAGCTTAACATTCTGCCAAAATAATGACACCGACCTGTTAACCAAATTCTAAACCTACACATACAAATTTTTCACCATGCACAAACCTTTGATTCATTAAATCACTAATGAACCTTATCATCTTTTCCAAACAATAACCTTCAAGTCCAAACATCGAATCTCAAACATGGATATATAATGAAACCATATTACAAAAACCTGCTAACATTCATAGCAAAAATCACCCATCATACTCCCTCTGTACAACATACTCCCCTCTGTCAAATAACCTTCACCTATAAACCAACAACCTTCATCTCACAGCGTAAAATCCATCTTTCTCCCTTCTTGTTCTGCCCTCAACCGTAGACCTCAACTCCCCACTACCATCACAGTTCTTCCGCCGTTACCGAATCCACACTTCCGTAAACCATCATAAACCGCACAGTAGCCCATTTCTCTCATCCGTTCACATTCCCCAAATGCCATATTTCCTTAAGCTTCCGACCAAACATATACACCCTTCAATTTCCTTAATACCGAAACTACCTTTTCACGCAACACAACAAACTTCTAACAGATATCCACTATTAAACTGTAACCTATATTATTTCCAGTACTTCAAATTACATCACTAGATTTCCACTATACCTCCATTTTCGCACATCTCTACATATAACTAGAAGGTGATGCAGAGAAACAAAGAGGAGTGGAAGAATTTGCCTTACCTGTCGGAAGCAAGCTTTGGTAGATCTTGATTTTGGTGATGCAGCGAAATCCAAAACTGATTCATAATTTGTTATTCTCTGCACCGATTCTTCTTTCTCTCTTCTGCGTTTCCGTTTCTCCTCTCGCGTTCTGGGTTTGTTTTGTGGCGTTTTTGAGGTGAGGATGTTTGTTTGCGTTGGTTGAAACGGAATGGAGGTTGATGGTTGGGAATTCACCAGCGGCGGCCACAACACCTAGCGTTCCAAGGGTTTTTTCGTTACAGCATTCGCGTTTTGGGTTTGGGTCTTCCCTGACCCGCTCCATTTCCCCTCACCCAACTCATTTCCTTGTTTACTTAAGCCCATTCTTTTCTTACACTTAAGCCTATTCTCTTTGCTAATTCATACCCCATCTTTTATTTAGTCTTTAATTAATCTCTATTCTTTTTCTTAACTTATTTTAATTTAGACTAATTAGTTTTTTCCTAGAAATAAACATATATTTTTAAATAGATAATTTTAATATTATTTACCCAAATCTCATTTAGTTTAAATTTATGTTTATTTAATAATTTTTGTCTTACTTATTTCTAATTCAATTTAAATTCATGGTTTGTAAGTTTAATTTAAAAAGATATTTAATATCTCTAAAAAACATATGGAAGTAAAAATGAGAAAACTAAAAGACATTTTATTTTTTATTTTATTCCCCTCATCTTGATTAAATACCAATATAAAAAGGACATAAAAAATAGAAACATATAAAATCTAAAAAACATTTCTATTAATTCTCATTACCTTTTATCATTGAAAATGCGTAAAAAGTGAAAACCAATTAAACTTTTTTCTTTCGCCTATTAAACAAAAATCATATAAAAATGCATGTTCACATTTAATTGTTGTGTCCCATTTTCTGTCAATCATTTCATTGTACTTGTTTATTCTGTTTGCACCAATCCAAAGGGAATAGTCTAATTTTTTGTTGACTTCATGTCCTCAAAAAACGATCGAGCGAGTACCCTCATTTCATTGAAACTTAGGATAATTTTTCCAAATATCCGATTTCTCCAAAACTCACACCTTTTAAGTCAAAACTTCAACGTTAGGTTGTCGTATCTTCAAAAACCCGTCCGTATCCCTTCTTCGGCCAAAACGATTTATTTTCGATCAAGCAATCAATTTTAAATAAAACAGATATTTCAAAAGGTTCCTATAGAGTACTATAGATACAGTGGGTGCTAGTACCTTCCCATTGTATAACCAACCCCCGAACCATAAGATCTCTTTTCAAAAACGCTTTGTATTTGTATTTTATTTACATTGCATATTTAGGGTTTTATTTCGCTCTCTTCCCTTTTCCTTTGGAAACAATAAAGCGCGGTGGCGACTCTTGCTTTTGCGAGACGAATTAATCAATAATTCGATCTCCGATTTACCCCGCTACATTTTTTATCGTTACACAGAGTAGAGCGTAAAAGTACTTCTGGAAGCTGCCAGTTTCTGGGAGAAAATCTGATCTCTTGGTCCAGCAAAAGGCAATCCACAATTGTGCTATCAACAGCAGAAGCTGAGTACATAGCAGCAGCAGGATGTAGCACACAAATGCTCTGGATGAAAAGTCAACTTGAAGACTTCCAGATTTTTGAGAGTAACATCCCTATACTTTGTGACAATACTTCTGCTATTTGCTTAAGTAAGAATCCCATTTTACATTCTAGAGCTAAGCATATAGAAATAAAACATCACTTCATTAGGGACTACATTCAGAAAGGAATTTTGAACTTAAAATTTATTGATACAGACCATCAATGGGCTGATATCTTCACTAAACCCCTTTTTGAAGATAGGTTCAATTTCATTCTGAAACATCTCAGCATGAAAATCTGCCCAGAGTGAAAATGTTTTAATTCTATATATTTATCTTCAGAATGTATTTGTTTTACTGTGAACTTCTGATCAATCTCTTTTCAGAAAGATAGAACATGCAGAATTGTATCAGATGCTATTCTTAAAGATCTGAGCGTTTCAGCTTAAGGATAGACGTACTGCTCACTAAATCAAACAAGTGTCATCCAATCATCAGCAAATCTCTGAAGCAGAACGCGTGCACGCTTTTGAGAAGGCAAAACGCTGATTGGGTGCATTGAGACACATGTCTGGTAACCGTTTCAAGTATCTTTCTCAAATCCTCCAAAATCAGCAAGCATTAAATGAAAGTAATCATGTTTTTAAACGTAATCATGGATTATTTCTCTTTCTTGAAACCGTTTACACTTTCAAAAAAATTTTGAAATCTATTTAAACTCATTAACATCTCACATTAATCTTTTACCGTTTCTTTCAATCTCACAAATATTTTCTGCATTTTCCTTGTGTGTTCATCTTTCTCAAAAGAAACCCATTTTTCAGTTTTCTCAAAAAAACCCTAAGTGTGAACATGGCAACCTCCAGCAATGTCTCTGCAGGTTCTCAGAAGTAAGCTTCTTCTGAACAGTACCAAGTTCCATTCAGAACACTCCTTACACCAGTGAAGAATTTGGAAGTGCTGTCTGAACTGATTGTTGACTTCTCCAGTCTGAAAGAAAATGGATTTGACTTGACAGAAGAAGTTAGGGCACAGGAATGGGAGAGAAATTTTGATAGGTTGGTTGGACCAACATTCCCAGTCTTGGTCAAGGAGTTCTGGATTCATGCGTACTCATCAATGCATCAAGTTACCTCCTACATAATGGGAAAGAAGATTGTGATCACTGAGGATCACATAGCAAGATTGATTGGATACAGTGGCGGTGGTATCCGCTGTATCGATATGGCTGAAAGATGCTCTGACGTTGCTGTCATTGCAAGGCAGATTTTCACCCATGGGGTGCCCAGCAGCAAAATCAGAGACTTAAAGGATCAGGACAGAATATGGGCGAAGATTATTCTAGGGTGCTTTAATCACAGGAAGCCAACAAGCTCCCCTGATTATATAAATATAGATCAGAAGTTTCTGATCTATTTTATTAATCAGAAGGTAAAAATCAATTTGGCTCATCTTCTGTTTAATCACCTCAGGACCAGCGTCAAGGAGACAAGGGAAGAAGAAAGGACAAAGAGGGATTGGATACCCTTTGGCAGGTTAATATCTGATATTTTGACAGAGAATAGGATGATAGAGCACCTCACAGAAGCTCAGGAATTAAGTTCCATTGAACCAACTGTTGGCAAGCCTCTGAACGCCAAGAATCTGAAGAAAATGAAACTGATAGAGAATATCAGAAAGGAGCCCAACGTTACTCCTCTTGCTGACATCACCAGAAGAAGAGTCCCTCTGGACGACTTTCCATTATTTTATGAGATAGAATCTAAACCAGTGGTGGTTCTCAGATACTTGGACGCTTGCAAGGCTGATGGTACAGATCCCAAACTAAATATCAAAGATCTGCACCAACCACAACCAGAAGTTTCACTGAAGAAGACGAAGAAAAGAAAGGCCACTTCAGAAGGACCATCCCAGCAGACTCCTAAGAAAAGAGGTAATTTATCTGCTGCTTCTGTTTTAAATTCTTCTGCTATTCCAACATCAATCCCAACCCCAGCTTCACATGAACTTCCAATCCCTATACCAACTATTGATGAAACCGAACCAGAAGATGACCCTTCTGAGTCACTGACTCTCAGGAGACCCCGTACCAAATCCCAAACTCCAAAACCCACAACATCAACAGCATCAGAACTTGACAAAGTTCTGTCTGACATTGATCAAAGTGTTTCTGATCACCTCTCAAATAATCCAAACACTGAACCAGAAATTGCCCACTCTCCTCAACCAGAACATCCTCTTTCACCCATACCAGAAGAACCACAAATTCAACAATAACCAGAAATTCCACCTCCTTCTCCACAACCAGCAACTCCTCCTCCCTCTCCTCAACCAGAAATTCATCCACCATCACCTCAACCATCACCTCCTCAACCTGAGTTTCATCACTCTGAAACTCCATCACCTGAACCTCATTCTCCTCAATCCTCTGAGCCACAATCCTTGGCAATTCAGCTGCCATGTGGAATAAGTGTAACCCTGGCCCAACTGCCATCCTCGCCAGAAACTACCCCTCCAAATACTCCAAAAACTCCAAACAGTCCAATTATTATTTCTGATTCTCCCACTCCATCTCCCAAACAAACTACAGAAGACCACAGCAGGACCTTCATCGATTTAACAATCCTTGACCGTCTTGCTGATCTCAAACACAAAATAGCCATTCCAAAACCAAAACAGCCAGATGTTGGCTCTGGCATTGTGAATTTTGAAACAGGTTTGCAGCAATGGATTGCTTCTCTAAAGCAAGTTTGTCCTGGAATGATTGACCCTGCTGACTCAGACCAGCTCTGGACACGTTTCAGAATATGGGTATGTGCTGAAGCTCTCAAATTGCAAGATATCAATTATGAGCAGGCACAACAGAACTTCAGCAAGCTGCTGAAGGAATTTGAAAGTCAACTGCCACAGGATGAAGTTCTCTTTCTGGATAGTGAGCCATGGTCTGAGAAGCGTCCAGCTTCAAAAGTTCAGCAAGCAGAAGATCAGACTATTCAAGCTGAAGAGGTCAGTCAAGCTGAAGATGTTGCAGAGAGTTCTCAAAAGCTTCCTGCTTCTGATGTTTCTCAAGCTGCCTTGGACAGGCAGACTCTGGAAGAGCTGAAGCTGAATGATATTCGTCTGCAGCAAAGAATGGATGAAAATGATCAGAAGATGAAGGAAAGGATGGATGTGCAAGACAGCAAGATAGATACAGTAGTCAGCATGGTGCACAAGCAGACTGAAACTGCTGATCAGATTAAGGCAATGTTTGAGACTTTGTTCACACGCTTCCCACCCCAACCTTAGTTTTTTCATTCATGATATTTTCAATGTTCTCTTTGCATATCATCTGTATTGTTTTTTCTGGCTCTGAATTTTAATATAACAAGTTTTTCTGCTCTGATCGTTTTAGCACATCACTTACACTTTTTGATTGCTGACAAAAAGGGGGAGAACAAGAATGATATTTTTCATAACGGATTACTGAGACAAAAAGTCTCAAACATTCTAACACTCTGACATACTTGAATGTTTTCTGTTTTTGCATAAGTCTGCAGGTACAAGAAGGTAATCACCTCTGATACACTGAAGCTCTGAAGCTCTGAAGCTCTGATATTCTGATGTTCAAAGCTCTGATATTCTGATGTTCAAAGAAAGTCAATAAAGATCTGATCCTGAAGAACTCTTGGAATTAAAAAGGGAAGTAATAAATTCAGGGGGAGTATCTCCAATCTAAACTCTGATATCTCTTTATCCCTTATCTTTGATAACTTCTTATTTAATTCTGATACAACTTATCATTTAGTTATCTCTGATAGTTTTCATGCTTATTTTCAATTAAAAATATCTAGTTTTGTCATCATCAAAAAGGGGGAGATTGTTAGAACAAAGTTTGAATCTACTACCCTAAGTTTAAGTTTTGATGATAACAAAATGCAAAGATATATTAATTATATGATTCATGTAAAGAACTATTTGCTACCTTAAAATTACTTTCTGTGTTACTGAAACTCTGATGGGTATCAGCAAGAGTACATCATAATCTGCATCAGAATATTGGATATCAACATCAGCATCAGAAGATGCTATATCAGATACCAGAATCAGAAGATCAACTTGCGCTTATGCTGAAGCTTGATGAACAGATCTGCGCTCAACACTCTGAACTCTGATAAAGACAACAACAGTTCATCAGCACCTAAGCAGCGTCAGAATGAGCCAGAGCCAAAACACGCTTAAGTGGCAATGGTACTGTGCATTCAAGATGAGTTATTACCAACGACATCATTCCAGACAAGATCTGCTTAATAAGGAAAGAATTTTATTGGCATTGAAACAGAATTATTCTCCAACGTACACTATTTCCAATGCTATATAAACAAGTCAATGAAGATTGAATTGGCTAATGCTCTACAACACTCTACACGCCAAAAAGCTAATCATCATCTTCCTTACTCTCAGTTTGCTAAAAGCTTCAAAATTCTTTACTCAATTATTTTAGCAATCTAGTTTCCTTAAGCTTAATTTGTGTAGTATCACAGTTGTGATAAACAGTTTTGTAGAAAACATTCACACACCTAGATTTCAATTCTTTGTAAGAAAGTGATTCCTTGAGAAACCGGTTTGTGGTTTGCATCAAGAAGGCTTTAGCAGTTGTTAAAGCAGATTATAATATTCGATTGAATATAGTGGATTAAGACCTCGTTGGAGAGAGGCGAAATCACCTTGACGGGTGGACTGGAGTAGTTTGAGATCAAACGAACCAGGATAAAAATACCGTGTTCATTGCAATTGATTTCCAGTTTTTACAATTCAACCCCCCTTCTTGTGTTTTTCACTTCTTCAGGTACAAATGTTTACAAATGGGGATGAGTCTTATCAGGATAGTAGTGTCCAAATATTATTTACAACCAAATCGAATCATCAAATTCTCAATGTAAAAATATGGCAAGGTATAAGAATCAAGGAGAAATAAAAGTAATATAAGATGCACATGATTATTTACAAATGAGTAAAAATGTTAACCTAATGTATTATTAAGTATTATTATCATTTTTTGTATTTTTCTGTTAATGAATATAAACAAAAGGTTTAATTAAAAAAAGAAATATTTAACCTTAAAAATTCTATTATTTTTATGTATTTTTTATTAATGCTTTATATAAAAGGTTTAGTTAAGCAAAAAAGTTTTAGAGAGAAAATTGTTTTAAGTTTAAAGAAAACTATTGTTTAGGTATTTTTAATTGTTCTAAATAAAAAGAAGCATTTAAGAAAACTTTGTATATAAAAAAAGTTAATGTATTATTTTTATTTAACAAAATAGGTTATATAAAAAAAGAAAAATAAGGTGATAGAAAGAAAGAAAGAAAAAAGATTGATTTGTATAAAAATTTAGGAAATTAGATGGGCTTAGGGGTTATATACATGGCCCAAATGCAAAATAAAAATGGATTATAACCAAGAAAAGGGGGGGTTCCAGAATCAAATGGGCTTAATAGTTTTGTGGGAGGGACAGGCCCAACGGGTTACAACGCTTTTGTTGTTAGGGTTTGTATTGAACGGCGCCACTCCCTTCCTTCTTCATCGTCCTCTTCGTTCTCAACCAAACGTGAGCTTCTGACTAACTCCTTCCTTGCCTGGCTACTGGACGCCACCTCCAACCTCTCCTCTCTTCACGGCTTGCTCAAGGCGATGATTCAAAAAAGGTAACGATTTCGTTTTATCGCGTTTTAGGGTTCTGGATTCATACATGTTTTTACATATTCTGATCTTTTGTATTATTTGTTTCTGTGAGGTGTAAAAAGGAAGGAGGAAAATACCTTTAGGGTTTGTTGTTGGAGAGGAGGAGGAGAGTTTGGACAGGAGGCTCCTTAGGCGACCAAGGCATGGGACTGGTGATATGCTTGCTGGCTTGCTTCTTGGTATTTTATATCTTTAACCTCCGTTTAATGATGATGCTATAATCTGAAAACCCTGTATGATTCGCTTCTGCCTATCTCTTTTGCTTATCTGAACGCTTGCCCATGAGTATTTGAATGCTTACCTTTGAATATTTGAATGCTTATTCTTGATTCTAAGATGCTTGCTTTTTGTTGTTCTGATAACTTGATGATATTGATGATACTGCCTTATTCTGAGAATGTCTTTTGGCTATTGTTTCACTTCTGACTTCTTCTTTTTTCTCTTGGCTTTGAGTGAGCTTTGCCTATGATGAAGCTAGTTCTGAGGCATTTTGTTGTTGTTTTGATTTTGAAATGGTTTGGATTGAAGGGTTGTTGGTACAGGTTTATTGTTTGGGGGGGGGGGGGGGGGGGGCTTGCTTCTTTGAGGCAAGCTCATTTGTTTGAAACTAGCAGTTTGACAGGCTTGAGGATTAACAAGCTTTGGTTTGCTTAGGCTTGAGCAGGTTTCAGGGCTTATGCAGACTTGTATGGCTTGTTTGGCTTGGAGGAAAACAGGCCTCAAGGCTTGCTTTTTGGTTACAGGCCTGTTGATATTTTGGTTGTTTTGGAATTTTGATGCAGGTTGAATGTTTTATGCAGGCTGATATGTTTGGTTACAGGCTTGAGGATGAACAAGCTGAGGTTTGTGTTTTATGCAGGCTACTGAGGCTTGTTTATACAGGCTACTGGGGCTTGTGTTTTATGCAGGCTACTGAGGCTTGTTTATGCAGGTTGATATGCTTTTGTTGTTCACAAGTTTGAAGCAGGCTTGTTGAGGTTTTAGCAGGCTTGTGGTATATGCAGTTTTTGAGTTTTGTTTGACAGACTTGAGGCAGGTTAAGGTTGTGCTTGCTTCTTCAAGGCTTGTGTTCTGTTTACAGTTTTGTGTTATTTGTTTCTATGTGTTCTCTCCCCCTTTTTGACAATTTGGTTTGTTATATTTATCTAACTCTAAGCCTGCCTGAAAAACTGTAAGCCTCTACTTCTTTTTCTCTTTTCTCTCTCTATCAGAAAAGCATATTTTAATGCTTTAGAATAGCTGTCTCTGAAAAGGTTTTGGCCAGAAAATGATGATAAAATGTACTCTTACAAGCTTGCTTGCACTTTGTCTTTCCTCTGCATATCTTCTTACCTCCAGATTTTCTGCATTGCTTTTGTGTACTTGTTGACAGCTTTATTGGCTTTTGATATCTTTTGATATCTTCTTGGCAGTTTGGTAGCTTCTTTGGACAGTTTTGACAGCTTAGTTGACATTTTGAACTTGGGCAACTTGTTTATTCAGTTTGAACTTTGTAATTGTTTGGCATATTCAGTTTATCCATGTGCAGTTTGTTTGAATTTGTGCAGCTTTGTATTTGATTAATTCATGCTTGCAAACATTTAATTTCCCTCTTTGTGAACCAAGAAGAGACATCTTCTTGCGATTTGCAGAGAGGACGAACAAACTGATTCCAGCCAACACCTTTAATGATGAGTTTTAATTATCTGTCTGAGAATGCCCTTTTTTTTTTAATTCATCTGTGTTGACTTCTTTCTTTTCTTTTTGCAGGTAAATATCAGTTGAGCAAAGGGAAACAGCAGTAGAAGATGAAGACTTCAAGCAACTTAGGATATAAATTTAATTTCTATTCAATTATTTGTAACAAACATCATTGTAAATATTGTAAATAAATTTACAATATCCCAATATCATTTGTAACAATAATTAAAAATAAATAAAAACCTTTTTGTCAGATAATTCTTTAATTTACACTGTTTATTTATTTATTTAAATCTCTTGAATTAAAACGACTGGAAATGGATTCCATTTATTTTAACTTAGATAAAATAAATAATTAATAAACACTGTAGTCTTGCAACTTCGCATTAACCAACAATACGCCCGGCATTCCAAATAACCAATAGTATTGCACAGTCAAACAAACAAACGTCCACACGCATTTTTCTCATTGATCAAAACGACACTTCAAACTCTCAATCAGAAGCCTCAGCTTCTATCCCAGATGTTTAAACTTTTAGAAACAAACAGGAATTTTGAACAAGCGTCAAAACCATGTGACAGTCAATTGAAAAGAACTGTAGAATTGATTCCTTCTAAGAATGCGCGCGCAAACCGTAATTCTTGATTTATTGTCAAAGAAGCGTCTGCTTGACCAAACCCTGAGCCAAACTCAACCAAACCCTAGCAATCTGCTTGAATTGATTCAAAAGTTACTGGAAACCCTAATTTTGTTTGACTGATAAGAAAAGTCTGTTTGACCGATTCTTGAGCCAATCTGAAAAATCAGGAAAAACCCGAAACTATGATTTCTTGTGAAAAAGAGAGAGGGCAAATTTTGGGGTACAACGGTTGCCCCTGTTCAATCTTCTTGAACCTGAAGAGTTAGATTGGCAGGTTTTCCTTTCGCGACTCAAAGGTAAAAGGAGATTGGACACTAGAGTGCCCAAAAAATTTGCACTCGTCAAATCGTAGTTTGAGGGAATGGGCTTAAAGATGCCATTTGGAGATGGGCTTAAAGATGCCATCTGGAGATGTGACAGAATCTTGTCGGGGGATGGGCTTAGAGATGCCATCTGGAAATTGTTGGTAGGAGGATGGGCTTATAGATGCCATCTGAAGGTGATTGTATCTTGTTGGAGATGGGCTTGTAGATGTCATCTAAGAATGTTTGTTGAACTGTATGTCGTTGGTGAGTGGGTGAGTATCAGAAAGGTATCCATGTTTGGAACGTCTCTGAACTGGGGGTCTGAACAAGCACTAGATTGACATCCATGTTGGAGAATCCGTAAACTGTTTTCAGAAGTCTGGAATCTAAACAAGCGATAGGTTAACATCCGTATCTGGAGAACCCGTAAATTGTTTTCAGAAGTCTTGAAGTTGAATAAACATGAGTTGGTCGAGTAGATATTTGTCCTGTCTGGTTTCAGGTGTTAATCTCTGACCTGAGAAAGAAAGATAGTTTTCCTGGCTCGTTACAGGTATTGATCTTCAATCCCTCGTCCACAGATGGTTTTCCTGGCTTGCTACAAGTATTGATCTGGAACTTGAAAAGGTTGATGGTAGCCATCTGTTGATTGACCTTTTTCTGGAAAAGGTAAAACGTTAGTCGTATGCAATGTCATGATGTATGAAATGCATAATGCAATATATGTGTTTATGATATATGAATGTAATGAATGCGTATGTAAGCTGAGTAGCTGTCTTGCTGAGGATAGATGGATCCTGGATAGCTGGAGATAATAGAATCTTGAATGTTGCCGGGGAAAGTGAATCTTTGACTGCTGCAGGGGATTGCAAGAATCTTTTGATTGCTGCAGGTATTGATCTGGAACTTGAAAAGGTTGGTCGATGAGATGGTTGTCCTGGTTGGTTTCAGGTATTGATCTCTGACCTGAGAAAGAAAGGTCTTCCTGGCTTGTTACAGGTATTACTCTTCAATCTCTTCATGTAGATAGTTTTCCTGGCTTGCTACAGGTATTAATCTGGAACTTGAAAAGGTTGGTCGATGAGATAGTGTCCTGGCTGGTTTCAGGTATTAATATCTGACCTGAGAAAGAAAGGTCTTCCTGGCTTGTTACAGGTATTACTCTTCAATCTCTTCATGTAGATAGTTTTCCTGGCTGGTTTCAGGTATTAATCCATAATCAGTCGTCCACAGATAGTTTTCCTGGCTTGCTACAGGTATTAATCTGGAACTTGAAAAGGTTGGTCGGTGAGATGGTTGTCCTGGATGGTTTCAGGTATTAATCTCTGACCTGAGAAAAAAAGGTCTTCCTGGCTTGTTACAGGTATTACTCTTCAATCTCTTCATGTAGATAGTTTTCCTGGCTGGTTTCAGGTATTAATCCATAATTAGTCGTCCACAGATAGTTTTCCTGGCTTGCTACAGGTATTAATCTGGAACTTGAAAAGGTTGGTCGATGAGATAGTTGTCCTGGCTTGTTTCAGGTATTAATCTCTGACCTGAGAAAGAAAGATAGTTTTCCTGGCTTGTTACAGGTATTAATCTTCAATCTCTTCATGTAGATAGTTTTCCTGGCTGGTTTCAGGTATTAATCCATAATCAGTCGTCCACAGATAGTTTTCCTGGCTTGCTACAGGTATTAATCTGGAACTTGAAGAGGTTACAGAATGGCAACCGTGTCTGGAGCATATCTGGACCGTATCTTCCAACAGGTGATGAAGGAATTTTTGATGATGACCGCAACTTCTAGCAGGAAATTTTGAACGCTCTTGAGATTGACATTCGAATGCCCCAAGTGATGATGAAGGAGACTTGCCCCAAGTTCACTGAACTTTTGAAATATTTGTTGAAATCTTGACTGGACTGCCCCAGGTTGATTGAACTTTGAAAGATCTGGTGAAATCTTGACTGGACTGCCCCCGGTGTGCTGGATAGTGACATGCCACGCCCCCTTGTGGATAGGAGATTTGTCAATGGAAGTGTCATCCTTTTTGAAGTGATTTTGCTCACTGAGAGGGCTTTTGTTCACTGGATATTCATTGTGTGAATTTCTCCGCTGTCAAACAAATAGCCAAATGCAAACAGTGATATTCAAGTAATGCAAAGTTTATGTCTGTCTCGAAGTTTTGAAAAATGTGTTTTTTAGCATAAAACTTTTTATAAGACAAATTCAACACAAGATTTAGAGAAAAGCCTTACAGGAGTCAGGATACCTTTTGTAACAGTATGCTTTCGAACTAACCCATGCTTCAGTTAGGACTTTTGAAGGGTTGTAACGTGGCTTGGTTCACGGTTTAAGAAACAAAGGATAAAGGCTCAAAGTATATTTGTTCCCACCCGCTCTTCGTGATGTTCTTCAATCCTAAACTCAGTTAATTGTGCGTCGAACTCTATTCGAATTTGGAACGACTTTTTGGTGATGGCTCACACCAGTTGAATTTTATGGAAGGCAGTCATTATCTTTGCAACATTTTTCATGCTTATTGAGGATTTATAATGACCTCTTTCTTTTGATTTGTTATCCCTAACTTTTGCCTCACTGTTCATGTTTTCGAGATTACAGTCAGCGGGATGCCCCAGCTTTCTTAAGCCTCCTTTGTAGGTTTTGACTTAGTGGGATTTTTCTTTTGAGATCTAATGATTGCCTATGTGATAGGGAACCATCGCTATCTTCTTGATTCCAAAGGAATGTTTTTTGATGTCATTCGTTGTATTACGAACTGAGATTTTGCGACTTCAATGCGCATCTTTTTTTGAATTAACTGAGAGACTACCCTGCCCCAGGTTTAAATCAAAGGTTTCAATTTGTGTTTAAAATAGAAAACTCCTACTTCTTTGGCTCGAAGGGGTTGACTAGGGATTATTTTCCTTATAACTCCAGTGTTTAGGATTTGAAAGAAATGCATGTACATCATTAGCAAGGTCTGTTCAAAAGCATATTGTATGAGATTATGGTATTGTTTCGTCATCCTCCCTCTAAAGTCTTGTAGCTTTTTATCAAGAGTTAAACATCATAAAGAAAGCATAAGAATAGTGAAAATGAATAGATGAATTCAAGACGAACATATGCAATGCATTAATGAAATAGAGTTTGACATCAACAGATAATTGTTCGAATAACAAAAGAAATTACAACTTTGAAAATTCAAATGAAACAAAGACATTCTCAATGATTTGGCATAGGAGCAGTGATTATGCTAGAGTCTCCGAAGGGTCAAACTCGATCTCCTTGGCATCAATCATGTCTTGGACCTTGTTCTTCAGAGCCCAACAGTTGTTTGTGTCATGCCCTGGGCTACCACAATGATAAGCACATCTTACATCCGGGTTGTAGTTTGGAGAAGAAGTCTTAGGGTTTGGATGAGGAGCCTTCAATGTAATCAGCTCTTTTTTCAACATGTGTTGTAGTGCTTGAGCTAGCGACATGTTGATCCTAGTATATTGTCTTCTAGGCGCGTCTGGCCTTTGTTGATTTCCCCTTTGTTGTCGTTGGTGTGACGCAGAACCAGAGATCAGGACTGCCCCTACGTGTTGGTCACGATGACTCTTTTGACTGTTCATAGCATTAGACTCTTTCTTTCCATTGTAGGGAATTTTCTGAGCATCAGAGGGTGTAGCTCCTTGGATCTTTCATTTTTGATGCCAGCTTCGACCCTTTCGCCGGTCAGTATTAGCTCGGTGAATCCGGCTGAGGAGCTTCCAATTAAGTGATTGAAGAGAGGCCTTGTCAAAGTTCCCATGAAGATGTCAATCAGCTCTCTGTCAGTTAAAGGGGGTTGCACCCTACCAGCTAGATCTCTCCATTTTTGAGCGTATCCTTTGAAGTTCTCATCAGAACCCATGGTCATGTTCTGCAATTGCACACGAGTTGGTGCAAGATCAGCATTGTACTGATATTGTTTGTAAAAAGAGGCAGCTAAGTCCTCCCAGGTGTGGATGCGATAACTCTCCAATTGATAAAACCACTCGAGTTGAGTCCCTACCAGGCTTTCTTGGAAGAAATGGATCCAATGTTTTGGATCAGTTGTGTATGGTTGAATCTTGCGGGCATAAGACTTCAGGTGCATCTTAGGGCAAGAGACTCCATCGTACATGGAAAAGGTAGGGACCTTGAACTTTGGCGGGATGACCAATCCAGAAACTAAACCCATGTCTCCTAAATCCAAGCCAGGTATTTGTTGAACCTCCATATCATTGAGGCGATCCTCCAACTGTTTGTACTTGTCATCAGCGAGAGGATATTGTTCCTCGGAGTAGTCAGCTTCAGCATCATTGATCTCCAAATTGTGGTCTTCTTCAAGACTGACCCCTATGCTGGGTGGAGTTGAAAGATCTAGGGTTTTAGGTCTTCTTTTCAGGATGCTCGTTGCCTTCTTGGACTTCTTCTTCTTGTCTTTGAGAAGGAGAGCTTTCAGATCTTCTTGCCCTTTACCCATAGCCAGAAGCATTTGTTGGAATTGAGCGTTTTGAGCTTGGAGATCTTTCACCGTTTGTTCCATATCCATCTTACTGAAATAAACAATAGGAAGATAAGGAGACCTGTAGGAGAAACCTGTTATGCAATGATATGTATGATATATGTATGTAATGTTTTCAAGGATCTCTTGGGGTAAACACGAGAAAATGTTAGAGATTGAACTTTGGTCAACATCTTTGATTGGAGAACTTTGTATCAGTGGATGTCTTTCCACGAGAATCAAGCTCACCATGTCAAGTGGGTCATAGCCCCTGATTCAAGTTGTTGCACTCGATCTTTGACGGCATTTGCTTTAAAGGAGAAAACTCTTGCCCCTTGGTAGACGTCTGGTTCAACGTGACCCTGCATCAAAAGAACCCTCGAGATTCTTGAAATGGTTATTGAAAATGCTATGGTATGATGTTATGATGTTATGTACATGTATGCAAAAGTAAGCAAGTATATATATACAGGCAATCATATTCACACAAAGCAAACAAGTCCTTAGGTTTAGGCTTGCATGGCGTTTGTAGGTAAGTACCCTCTTGAAGTTAGTTGGCTTATCCTGTCCTAAAATAGAAACCGGGTTTTAAGGAGCTCAATATCACTGGATTATTTTCTATGTTCATTGTTTTGGTTTAGCCACTTAACTGGCGACCAAAATATTCCAAGAAAACAATCCTCAATGAGTGTAGTATCGAGTATCTACCAACTTCGGACTGCACCAAAGTCGGTCATCTCACTACCCCTAAAAAGGCCAAGATGGTCAAGTAAGGTTCTAGAGTTCGTTAGTGCTTCATGACATTGCTCAGCGGCCCCGTATTCTCCTTGACTACTCAAGGGCTACCGGTACTCACAAATATGTCACACTAACATAGCTACTGCTTCAACCATGTCGGTATACCCCGCACAGTTCCCTCACAGTTTATTGCTATTTACCTAAAAAGGTGCCCCCAAATCTGGGTGTAGGATTTACAACAAACCCAAACAAGGAACCCAAAAAGTAAAGCAATCAAAACAAACAAAGCAAGCATGTAAAGGTGATCTAAAACCCTAAGGTAACCCCACTTTTAGAAGAAATCCCCAGCAGAGTCGCCAGTTCTGTGATACGGTGGGAGAACTGACTTGAGGTTTTGTGTTTGTATTCGCACTTGTTCGGTTTAACAAGAGTCGCCACCGACTTTTTATTTATCCTAAGGAAAGGTCAAAAAGCACAGGAAAGACCTTTGAGATGTTTTCGTGGGTTCGGGGGGTAGATTATGAAAAGGGAAGGTGCTAGCACCCTTTTCATCCATGGTTATCCATGGGCTCTTAGTTACTTGTTTTAGATCACTTGCCTTTGCTTTTCAATTGTTTGAAATGGTGTTTTGTGTGTGTGGTTTTGAAAATGTTTTGAAAAAGATGCCTTGTCTAGGCAACCATTGTAACAATTCTTGTTTGAATGTTTTACAAAGGTGTTTGTCTTTTTGAAAAGATGTTTCGATGTTTTTTTGAAAGTTGTTTTTTGAAGTTGTGTTGTGGAGTGTGTTTGAAAAACGGCAAGGATGTTTTGCAAGAGTTGATCAAGTAACTAAGAGTTGTCTACCCTATTTTACTCAAAGATCTTTCCTTATGTTTTTAACGCTTTTAACAGTGTTGTTTCACCATTGTATTTGGTGAACAACCTTGTGTTAGGATGTTAACGGGACGGGCGCGAGTCATCGTATACAATCATTAAAGGAAACTTGTGAGACGCTCTAACAATTTTTGTAAGGGACGAGATTGTTTTATCGAAGGCAACATCGAGGGTCATTGAGGGACTACGATCTTTGTTTATCTAAGGGACGTTTGCTAGAGTGTCTCATACTCGAGGGACATGATTTCATTTTTCCGAGGCAACAGGCGAGGTTACCCTAGAGGTGCAAGTGTGAATTGTGTATTGATTTTCATTCTTTTTGTCTTTGTGTTAGGTTATCTAGCGGTTGATTTTGAATCTTTGCATACAAACCCTAATTACTATACAGTATATGGAAAGCGATAAATTGCGGGAATTTAAAGTCTACGCTATTACAAATAAGTATCCGGGGATGGGGGTACAAATGTTTACAAATGGGGATGAGTCTTATCAGGATAGTAGTGTCCAAATATTATTTACAACCAAATCGAATCATCAAATTCTCAATGTAAAAATATGGCAAGGTATAAGAATCAAGGAGAAATAAAAGTAATATAAGATGCACATGATTATTTACAAATGAGTAAAAATATTAACCTAATGTATTATTAAGTATTATTATCATTTTTTGTATTTTTTTTGTTAATGTATATAAACAAAAGGTTTAATTAAAAAAAGAAATATTTAACCTTAAAAATTCTATTTTTTTATATATTTTTTATTAATGCTTTATATAAAAGGTTTAGTTAAGCAAAAAAGTTTTAGAGAGAAAATTGTTTTAAGTTTAAAGAAAACTATTGTTTAGGTATTTTTAATAGTTCTAAATAAAAAGAAGCATTTAAGAAAATTTTGTATATAAAAAAAGTTAATGTATTATTTTTATTTAACAAAATAGGTTATATAAAAAAAGGAAAATAACGTGATAGAAAGAAAGAAAAAAAAAGATTGATTTGTATAAAAAATTAGGAAATTAGATGGGCTTAGGGGTTATATACATGGCCCAAATGCAAAATAAAAATGGATTATAACCAAGAAAAAGGGGGGTGCCAGAATCAAATGGGCTTAATAGTTTTGTGGGAGGGACAGGCCCAACGGGTTACAACGCTTTTGTTGTTAGGGTTTGTATTGAACGGCGCCGCTCCCTTCCTTCTTCATCGTCCTCTTCGTTCTCAACCAAACGTGAGCTTCTGACTAACTCCTTCCATGCCTGGCTACTGGACGCCACCTCCAACCTCTCCTCTCTTCACGGCTTGCTCAAGGCGATGATTCAAAAAAGGTAACGATTTCGTTTTATCGCGTTTTAGGGTTCTGGATTCATACATGTTTTTACATATTCTGATTTTTTGTATTATTTGTTTCTTTGAGGTGTAAAAAGGAAGGAGGACAATACCTTTAGGGTTTGTTGTTGGAGAGGAGGAGGAGAGTTTGGACAGGAGGCTCCTTAGGCGGCCAAGGCGTGGGACTGGTGATATGCTTGCTGGCTTGCTTCTTGGTATTTTATATCTTTAACCTCCATTTAATGATGATGCTATAATCTGAAAACCCTGTATGATTCGCTTCTGCCTCTCTCTTTTGCTTATCTGAACGCTTGCCCCTGAGTATTTGAATGCTTGCCTCTGAATATTTGAATGCTTATTCTTGATTCTGAGATGCTTGCTTTTTGTTGTTCTGATAACTTGATGATGTTAATGATACTGCCTTATTCTGAGAATGTCTTTTGGCTATTGTTTCACTTTTGACTTCTTCTTTTTTCTCTTGGCTTTGAGTGAGCTTTGCCTATGATGAAGCTAGTTCTGAGGCATTTTGTTGTTGTTTTGATTTTGAAATGGTATGGATTGAAGGGTTGTTGGTACAGGTTTACTATTTGGGGGGGGGGGGGGGGGGGCTTGCTTCTTTGAGGCAAGCTCGTTTGTTTGAAACTAGCAGTTTGACAGGCTTGAGGATGAACAAGCTTTGGTTTGCTTAGGCTTGAGCAGGTTTCAGGGCTTATGCAGACTTGTATGGCTTGTTAGGCTTGGAGGAAAACAGGCCTCAAGGCTTGCTTTTTGGTTATAGGCCTGTTGATATTTTGGTTGTTTTGGAATTTTGATGCAGGTTGAATGTTTTATGCAGGCTGATATGTTTGGTTACAGGCTTGAGGATGAACAAGCTGAGGTTTGTGTTTTATGCAGGCTACTGAGGCTTGTTTATGCAGGCTACTGGGGCTTGTGTTTTATGCAGGCTACTAAGGCTTGTTTATGCAGGTTGATATGATTTTGTTGTTCACAAGTTTGAAGCAGGCTTGTTGAGGTTTTAGCAGGCTTGTGGTATATGCAGTTTTTGAGTTTTGTTTGACAGGCTTGAGGCAGGTTAAAGTTGTGCTTGCTTCTTCAAGGCTTGTGTTTTGTTTACAGTTTTGTGTTATTTGTTTCTATGTGTTCTCTCCCCATTTTTGACAATTTGGTTTGTTATATTTATCTAACTCTAAGCCTGCCTGAAAAACTGTAAGCCTCTACTTCTTTTTCTCTTTTCTCTCTCTATCAGAAAAGCATATTTTAATGCTTTAGAATAGTTGTCTTTGAAAAGGTTTTGGCTAGAAAATGATGATAAAATGTACTCTTACAAGCTTGCTTGCACTTTGTCTTTCCTCTGCATATCTTCTTACCTCCAGATTTTCTGCATTGCTTTTGTGTACTTGTTGACAGTTTTATTGGCTTTTGATATCTTTTGATATCTTCTTGACAGTTTGGTAGCTTCTTTGGACAGTTTTGACAGCTTAGTTGACATTTTGAACTTGGGCAACTTGTTTATTCAGTTTGAACTTTGTAATTGTTTGGCATATTCAGTTTGTCCATGTGCAGTTTGTTTGAATTTGTGCAGCTTTATATTTGATTAATTCATGCTTGCAAACATTTAATTTCCCTCTTTGTGAACCAAGAAGAGACATCTTCTTGCGATTTGCAGAGAGGACGAACAAACTGATTCCGACCAACACCTTTAATGATGAGTTTTATTTATCTGTCTGAGAATGCCCTTTTTTTTTAATTCATCTGTGTTGACTTCTTTCTTTTCTTTTTGCAGGTAAATATCAGTTGAGCAAAGGGAAACAGCAGTAGAAGATGAAGACTTCAAGCAACTTAGGATATAGATTTAATTTCTATTCAATTATTTGTAACAAACATCATTGTAAATATTGTAAATAAATTTACAATATCCCAATATCATTTGTAACAATAATTAAAAATAAATAAAAACCTTTTTGTCAGATAATTCTTTAATTTACACTGTTTATTTATTTATTTAAATCTCTTGAATTAAAACGACTGGAAATGCATTCCATTTATTTTAACTTAGATAAAATAAATAATTAATAAACACTGTAGTCTTGCAACTTCGCATTAACCAACAATACGCCCGGCATTCCAAATAACCAATAGCATTGCACAGTCAAACAAACAAACGTCCACACACCTTTTTCTCACTGATTAAACCGACACTTCAAACTCTCAATCAGAAGCCTCAGCTTCTATCCCAGATGTTTAAACTTTGAGAAACAAACAGGAATTTTGAACAAGCGTCAAAACCATGTGACAGTCAATTGAAAAGAACCGTAGAATTGATTCCTTCTGAGAATGCGCGCGCAAACCCTAATTCTTGATTTATTGTCAAAGAAGCGTCTGCTTGACCAAACCCTGATCCAAACTCAACCAAACCCTAGCAATCTGCTTGAACTGATTTAAAAGTTAATGGAAACCCTAATTTTGTTTGACTGATAAGAAAAGTCTGTTTGACCGATTCTTGAGCCAATCTGAAAAATCAGGAAAAGCCCGAAGCTGTGATTTCTTGTGAAAAAGAGATAGGGCAAATTTTGGGGTACAACACCCGGCATGTCTTCGTATGACCAGGCGAAGATCTCAACGTATTCATTCAATAGTTGAATTAAACGCTCCTTGACACTTGGCTCTAGGTTGGCACCCACTCTGACTTCTTTTCTGTCTTCGTCAGTACCCAAGTTGATTGTCTCTAACAGCTTCTCATGAGGTAGAATAGTCGTTTCTTCCTGTTGTAGCAGTCTAGCCAATTCTCTCGGCACCTCACAATCTTCCTCACCTTCGTATTCGGCATGGTAGACCAGATATTCAGAGTCACTGAAGGTCATAGCAGAATTGTTATCCATGGAATCCGGAATGGAAGGGTACTGATTTATGAAAGTAATCGGAACAAAGTCTTTTGCCTCCCAGTTACTCAGTCCTCCGTCAACAGTAGGGAAAATCCAGTCTTCCAAGTTGCTCTCCTCTTCACTATCCTCCAAAGCATTGACTCCATGATGGGTGATCTTCACTGGTGGCCCTCCAGCACGGGAGCGGCGTACAACCTTTTGCGCAGAAGAAGTGAACCATAAGCCATACTTATCTGATTTGAAAGGAAAGTCGGGAAGTTGCCCCCAGATTGTGCTTCCTCCTTCTTCAATCACAGCCTTTGCATCTTTGAGATACGACATCCGAGGCGGAGGTTTGGTAATCAAGGGTACAGAAGACACTATCTTGGTCACCGCAATCTCTTATGAAACCTCCTCGAAGTGTTGGAAAGGGGTTTCTATGAATTCGCCATCTAATTCCACATAGCGAAAAGAATTAAGATGACTGATCATATATTCCTCTTCACCATGAACAGTTACAATTTTACCTTGGACGGGGTACTTGAGATTTTGATGCAGAGTAGAAGTGATGGCTCCAGCATGGTGAATCCAGGGTCTTCCCAACAAGCAATAATAGGAAGGACGAATGTCCATCACGTAGAATGTGGAGTTGAAGGTTTCAGTTCCCACTTTAATCGGGATGTCGACCTCCCCGTGGACCATCCTTTTAGAACCATCAAAGGCTCTGACAATGATATTGCTGGGTTTTAGGGTTAAGCCTTCACAATCCAGTCTATCCAAGGCTTTCTTTGGCAAGACGTTTAAAGACGAACCAGTGTCTACCAGTATGTGTGCTAGAGTAGTCCCTTTGCATTCCATCGAGACATACAAAGCATCATTATGTTTTCTCCCTTTAGATGTTAAATCGGCATCGGAGAATCCTAGACCATTGTCAGCTGTTAAGCTAGCTACACATTCCTGGAACTGATCCGCGGAGGTTTCCTGTGGCACGTGGGCCATCTTCAAGAATCTGATCAGAGCTTTAGCATGAGCTTCTGAAAAAAGCAGCAGGGCCAACATAGAGATCTTTGAGGGGGTTTGCCCCAGTTGCTCCACAACATTATAATCGCTTTTCTTGATTATTTTCAAAATCTCTTCCATTTCTTTTTTAGAGGTCTCAGGGATGACCAATGGCTGAGCCCTCGTCCTGACAGGCTCTTCTTGGATCCCTTTCCCTCTATCATCTACAGCAGCAGAGGGGACAACCACAGGAGATACAACTTCTTCAATAATCGTAGTTCTCACAGATATTTTTACCGGTACAGGGGTAACTTTAGGAGCAGCTGAGGGTCCGAAGATTGCCTTTGGAGGGGCAATCTCCGGAGAGAAAATTCTTCCATTGCGGGTGATTTTACTCGTTCCAGCAATTTTTCCAATGTCGGAAGTCTCTTCATCAAAACTCTCTTCAGTTGATTCAATTTGTTTAATACCGTGGTAGTAGATTTCTCCACCATAGTTCCACGGCACTGATCTGTCGGACTTGTACGGGACGGGCCCGGGCATGGTTATCTTCAAAGGTACGGTCTTCGGAGCGGATGTAATCTTAACAGGTCTTTTGGAGACCTTGGAAAGATGTTTGTCTTTTGAAAAATGTTTCAATGTTTGAAAGTTGTTTGGAAAATGTTTTGAAATTGTGTGTGTTTGTTTGAAAATAGCAAGGATGGTTTGCAAATTGATCAAGTAACTAGAAGCATCTACCTACTCAAAAGTATTTCCTACACATTTTTATTCCTTTGATATTGTTGTTTTACCATTGTATTTGGTAAACAACCCTATCTTTGGATTTTAAACGGGACAAGCGTGGGTCATCGTATGACCATGATAACAATATTGCCAAGTATCTTAGCAAGTTTTTGAGGGACTATATTATTTTTGTTTAGGCAACCAAGATAGCGTCATCGAGGGACTATGATCTTTTGTTTTTGTTTGGTTTTGCCTAGATACCTAGTATGCATACCATGGCCATGTTTTTAAGGCAACAAAGTGGGTGAAACCCTAGGGGTGCTTGTGTGCAAGGTGTTGTCATTTTCAAGCATTTTTGTCTTGTGTTAGGTCATGCTATTTGTTTTGATTTTTGGTCTTTGCATACAAAACCCTAGTTTACTATCATGGTATATGAAAGCGATAAAATGCGTAAAGTAAATCTAGACTATTACAACAGTATTATGGGGAGGGGGATACAAGTTTTGAATAGGGGGATATTGCTCAAAATAAAACCCTGAAACTATTACAACCAAATTGAATTTATTGTACAAATAAATAAATAAATAAATAAATATTTAAATAGGCAATAAAATGTAAATATGAAAGAAAATGTTTTTTGTATTAATTTTAATGTATGTAAAAATAAGTCTTAAAAATAAGAAAAATAAAAATGATTATTTTTTGAAAGGGGGAAAACCCTAATTTTGTTTTAAAGAAATTATGCTTTATATTATTTATTTATTCATTTTTTTTAAGAAAAATAATAATAATATATACAAAATGTTAAAAAATTAAATATTGCATGAAAATATTATTTTAAGTGTATAAATAATAAAAATAAAAATATAAAATATTTTTATATTATTTACAAGTTTATTTAAGAAAATAAAAGTATATTATTATTAGTAAACTATTTTTATGCCCAAAAAATAATAAAAATAATAAAATAAAAATGCAAAAATTAACAAAATATTTTTGGGTTTTTTAATGTTCAATAAAAAATAATAAAAGTCAGAAAATATAAATAAAAAAATGAGAAAATATACAAAATGAAGAAAATGGGCCAAGGGGGTGCAGAAAGCAAAAGGGGGGTGCAGAAAGAAACAAGCCCAAGCGCGCCAGGCCCACTTCACTTCATCCCTGTCCTCTGAACAGAGCCAAACGCGTGCGCCCCGTGTTCAAAACCTGTTCTTGTTGTTCTTTGCATAAAATCAAAAATGTATAACATGAAAAATGTAGCTCATCACCACACGATTCCAATGATATAAAAAACTTGACCTAACTCTCAAAGATCAGAGAGAATTTCAGTGGCCCTAAATTCTGACCTAGTTTTTTCAGCATGTTCATCATCCAAATTCTCCTAGCTCAGTTAATATAAATGAAATTTGCGCATATGTACAGCTCAAGGACATTAAGGACTACATTTTTGCTTCACAAACCTAAGCCTAATGATGCCTAAATAAGGAGATAGAACTTTGAAAATTACCTTGTTCAGTTGAATTTGGATATGGAAATGTAGCAATTTTGAGTGAGGCCTGATGTACTCGTGAGCTTGCTTGAAGTTCCCTCAAGCTTTCCAAATGCTCAGCTTGCTTTGAAATGGCTTGAATCTCCTTGTAGAAGTCAACCTGCAAACTCAGAAATTGAAAATGGTGAAGCTTGAAAATGAGGTTACAGTTGCTGAACAATGGCTTGGATAGTTTAGGTGTGTTGTAGGGAATGTGTTTGAAGTGGTTTCAAGCAAAACGCACAAAGGAATATGGAGGTGGCTTGGAGTTTGCAGAAGTTGCCCTATTTTGGGCAAAAATGGGGTTTTCTGTGTTAGAGGGTGTTTGAGAGCTTAGCAAATCGTGTCTTAGGCTTGTTACAATATATTGAGGTCGTTTGAAATGATATCCAAGCTTGGTTTTATCAGATAGAAGAGATATGGACTTTTTGCAAGCTTACTTGCTTTTGAAGCAAAAGTTGAAGTGACAAAGGCAAAGGTTGTACTTGCTAGCTTGAGGTCTGAACATAGTTGATGTAATTTGCCTCAAGTTTGTGGATCTTGTTTGTATCCAAAGATCAGGTTCCATGCTCAAGGAATACAAAGTTGCAAAAAAGCAAGCTTTATGGAAATGGCATTGTTACCTTTATGCCATAAATGGATTAATTCATTGTGTAAAGTTCCATAGATCAGAACAAAGCCAATATCCATTGTATTTGCATTAAATTAAGGAGTGTGGAAAGGTTTAAGACCTGTAAAACAAGTACAAGCATGCTTAGGACAGATTTGCAACTTGTAGCAATGTGAAAAATGCCATGGACAAAAGTGAGAAATGGTCATTTTCTTTTCTTCGATTCTCCCTAACCATAAATCACCTTGGAGAGTTCTTTGTCATTTTGGAAAGCTTGTAACATTCTCTACAATCCATATTTTAAATAAATTTTGAGATTCCAATTGGAACTAGGTGAAAAGTTGCCATGAAGTTAGGTCAAAAATCTGCCTAAACTAGGGCAAATTTTCACTAAGTTAAAAAGTTTATGGACCCTTATTCATAAAATCATAACTTGAGATCCAAGTATCTTTTGGGAAAACTTTGTTAATCAAAGTTGTATATTTTGTGGAGGACTACAACTTTCATGTTGGAAGTTTTCTTTGAATCCAATCTCATCATGGTGAAAAAGTTCGGAAAAGTTGGGAAAAAATAAGAAATGTTCATAACTTAGAAAATTTCTAAGTTATGAAATTTTTCAATCTTAAACCCTAATTTCCAAAATTAGGTTTCTTGATGAAAACGTTTCATGTTTTGACACATCTTGATGAAAAATGGCCCTTGGCACTTGATTTTGACCAAAAAGTCAAAGTTTGACTTTTCAGTGTACAGTTCATTTTTGATCAGTTGACTGGAAAATTCATCTGTCAATCCAATGCATTTGAGATCTTTTGAACCTTGTGATTAGGTCAAGATGATTCCATTGAGTCCTTGAAACCATTATTGAACCCAATTTTCCATTGGCTAGGTGAAAAATCAGAAATTGCCTTTCTACACTCAAAATCTTAATTTTGACCATTTTGACCTTTTGATGATCTGATCAAATTTCTTGAGGAGTTGTGGTCCAAACTTGATCAAATGGTTCATATGAGTCTATAATGTTGATATGGATAAAAAATTATGAGGTTTTACTGTAAATTAGCCACAGTTGACTTTTTCCCCAATACAGCTGATTTTTAGGTCAATTGTACAATTGACTGGGCAAAAATGTGATTCAAGGCTTGAAACTTGGTATGAGCAATCTTAGAGGTCCAACATGAAACATGAAAGTCACATGAGGCATTAAAAGTCCAAAAATCCATGTGCAAACTCAAACCCTAATTTCAGGTCATTAGTGCAAGGAGATGTCTTTAGCTGAGCAAACCCTAATCCTGTCTGGAGTCCAAAGAGTATTGTGAGGAGAATCTTGATAAAATGAGAGGGAAAATTTTGGGGTACAACACGCTCTAATGCCAATTAAAGCTGAGAAAAATACAAGAAAGGGGTTGAATTGTGTTAACTTTTTCACTCTTTTTATTTCCCTTCTTAAATCTTTTATTAGATTTTGAACACTAGGTAAAGAATCTAATTCAAAGTTAATGATTAGAAACGGATAAAACAATTTAGAGGTTAAGAGGAAATAAAATGATACACAAGCAATTATTATGGTTCCTCACACAAATTAGGAGTAATTCAGTCCTCTTGCACTTCCAAGGGATGTTCACTATAACCAGAACTGATTACAAATGCTCAATCACAAAGCAACAGACTTCTAATGCTCAAATCCACAAGTAGAGACGTCTAATACTCAAGAACACAAGCAAGAAACTTCTTTTGTTCAATCTCACAAGTAAGAGACTTCAGATGCCCAAGCACATAAGCAAGAGACTTCTACAATCTAACTTAGAAAGAAAGATTGTTTGAGTATAACACTTGATATACAATTAGAGGTGTAAAAATATACAACATAGAAATACTAGAAGACTTAGGAATTTCTATAATATATAAGTGTTAATAAATCCTAAGTTAAGCTTATATTATTGTTTTAACAGAGTAATTGCTCTTTAGTTGTCAAGGCACAATGCTGTAGTTTTCTTCAAATCTTAAGCTCCTTAAATAGATGAACTTAAAAGAGTCGTTGAAGAACTTGCATAAGAGAGTCTTTGGATAAGCTTAGAGACGTTAGATTGTTGCTTCAAATATTTAATGCCTGGTAAAACACCTTTGAAATTCATTTACTGCAAAAGGAATTATTTGTTCCATCTCTACTGTCTTAGAACTTGAACCTTCACATGATCAGAAGAAGATCAATTTCTCTCTGAGTTTGATAGTGACATATCATAGTTTATTGATCTAAGCGCTTTGACTAATTTCATAGCTTGAGTTTTCAGAGTCTAGATCTTTAGAGGTTGACTTCCTTCAGAGTCTGATCTTCACATGTTGACCTCTTCAGAGTTTGAGTCTTCAGATTATGGATCTTCAGAGGTTGACTTTCTTTAAACTATGGTCTTCAGAAGTTAACCTATTCAGAGACTGAACTTTAGGTTATGATCCTTCAGATTCTATTCTTTCAACTTTTCTTTAATGTTCAATTTTCAGTGCTAGAACTTAGTTTCTATCATAGATTTTAGTTTATGGTCCTACACACTTGAACAAACATTAGTATATCCACTTATTCTTTAAATACTTTGTTATCATCAAAACCTTAGGCATGTGGTACCAACCAATTTTGTTCCAACATATACCTCATGTACTTAGTTGGCACGTCAATATTTATGGACAAGAGTGTTTATTACACCGACATGGTTTAACTCAGATACTTCGTTAATTTGGAGCAAATTCATGAGTACAACTAGGAGACCGCTTGTTTGGTTTACTTGTCCTCAAAGTTAGCTCAAGGTTGACTT
Organism: Vicia faba; assembly: GCA_948472305.1. Taxonomy (NCBI): domain Eukaryota; kingdom Viridiplantae; phylum Streptophyta; class Magnoliopsida; order Fabales; family Fabaceae; genus Vicia; species Vicia faba. The sequence continues at coordinate 86,195,437 of OX451738.1, read as the reverse complement.
TGGAAGACCAAACATATGATAGCTAGTTGCATGTTGTTTACGGTAATATATTTGCATCATTTATTATTGTACCATTTTCACAATATTTGTGCTACGTCATTACTAATAGTTCATTTGTACCATTTCCAAGAATGGATCCTCTAACGCTTTCCATGCATCCCCAACTGGTCATTTGTTGATGACTACACTAAGAATCAGCCATATGTTTATGCATTCATCCTGCTCAGAGGGAATCAGACAATTGAGCCTTTCAGAGAGTTTCTTGATTGTACTGTAATTGATATATGCGCTTTTAGTTTTACGACGATCATTATCAGACGCGCCCCTTAGATGACATAGCCTTCTAGTCTGATGGTTAGATTCTGGGTCACATTTAATGTGTCCACATATGCCTGAGAGATTCATGCATCAGTTCGATTTTATGTAAGGTATTACATGAGAATCCTTCGTGTCTTCTCCTCCTAATATGGTTTATATAGATGTAGATGCGATGTATGATAATTTCCTTAATCATCTGGTGTCAGATGAAGCACAAAGTGTGGGAGCTCCTCGTGAATTGACGAGTGAATTTGGCTTCATCCAATGGTATTTTAGAGTGTCACATATTTACATGACACCAGATGCTTTCGAAGATTCACCTAGGCCAGCTCATCAGGAGATATTATAGGAGAAGCAGGCTAGTGCAGATCATATCGTTCATGTGTTACCTTCACGTCGTTGTATTATAGATATTGCGCGAGCGGGTATAGAGAGGAGACTTTTCGGAAGTCAGTTTTGAGAGGACCGTTATAGATATCATTCTATCTGAGGCACGAACGACATTGCAGTACCGGAGGCAGAGAATGAACAGGAGGGTCTGATATACCCAATAGGATAATATTTGTGTTAGTGATTATGGATAGTATTATCGTTTGTAATTTGTTATTTGGTAGTATTATGGATTCTAGATTGATTCTAATATTGCATTTTCATCTTCTTACATAAGTGTATAGTTTAATTGAAAGAAATTATTGTGATAGTACAATTATAATATGGTCTATTACATTAGTATATTTCTAAAAAAATGTCAAAATTTATTACCTAAAGGGTGAGTACAGAAGTGTATATCCATATTAGTTACGGAGATGCATCTCTAGACTAAATTATGACAAAATGAGGGTGTGACTCAGTTACGAATGAATGGGGTATATATGAGATTATTACGGAGATGCATCTCCGAACTCTTTTGAAAAAAAGAGGGTGTGACTCATTTACGCGTAGATTTAGTATATATGAGTGCGTCTAGAAATATACTTCAAGATTAATGAAGGACAGTTTCGAATTTACAAAAGATGGCTCCTCGCCACTAAGGGTAGGAGAAATAATCCCCAAAAATCGGTTATTTATAAATTTAAAATTTGCCCAATGATAACCAAACTAATTAAACCAAATAGAATGAACTATTAAATTAGAATTAACCGTAAACCAATTAAACCGAACTTAGTTTTTGGCGAAATTCGGTCCAACTTTTGCAACTGTTGATTAAGTCAGTTTGACTATATATACCCAAATCCACCCATAATCGACCACTTGCCAGCCCTACCATAAATTCTCAAAATTATGGGGACAAATAAGCTTACCTCGATGAAAGTCGTGTGGTTAGGCTTCCTATCATCTCATACAACACCCCATAATCATGTTCGATTTGTTGGTGCAAGGTGATGAAATTGAGGAAGAAGAGAGAAAAGAATAAATGCTATAAAGCTGCCACAAATGATTGAAGAGAATTGATTGTATTAAATGTAAACCTAGTACACCTATTTATACACAAAAGTAGTAAAGATAAGGATGCCACATAGGGCCTAAAGAGAATATCCAACAAATGGCAAATACTAAATTACCCTCTAATACCATCCCGTAATTTAGTAACTAACAGAAGTTAAAAACACCAATTTCATCTCTCAAGCGAAGAAATTGGTCTATTTTTATCGCCTTCGTCAGAACATTTGCCAACTGCTTCTGAGTGCTATAGTGCAGAATTTCTAACACTCCTTTCTGCACTTGACTTCTCAGAAAATGATACTTCGTCTCAATATGCTTTCTTCTTCCATGTAGCACAGGATTCTTGGCAAGATTGATTGCAGACTTGTTATCAATCAACAGCTTCAAAGGTTTCTCTATTTCAATCTTCAAATCCTCCAGAAGATTCAGAAGCCAAACAGCTTGACATGCAGCTACAGCACCTGCAATGTATTCAGCTTCACATGTTGACAAAGCCACAACAGGTTGTTTCTTGGAACTCCAAGAAATTGGACCTCCCAGAAACTTGAACAAGTATCCAGAAGTACTTCTTCTGTCAACTCTATCTCCACATCAATCAGAATCATAATAACTCAGAAGTTCTAATTCGATCTTTCTTCCAGACAGAAATAACACTCCATATTTCAGAGTTCCTTTTACATACCTCAGAATCCTGACAGCAGCTTGGTAATGAGACCACTTTGGTTTGCTCATGTATCTGCTAACTATTCTAACTGCATAGAAAATATCAGGTCTGGTATTACACAAATACCTCAGAGAACCAACCATTTGTTTGAAGGTTGTAGCATCCACATCCTCTCCATCAGAATCAGAGTCCAACTTCTAATTCGTATCAGCAGGTTTGATAGAAACCTTGCAATTTTCTAGCTCAAATCTCTTCAGAAGTTCAAGTTCATACTTCAACTGATGTAGAATGATACCCTTTTTTGAGTACAGAATCTCCATTCCTAGAAAATATACCATATTTCCTAGATCTGTCATCTCAAATTCATTCATCAGAACTTCTTTGAACTTGACTATATCTTCTGGACAACTTCTTGTTAGCAATATGTCATCAACATATAGACACACCAGAATCATATTGCTACCAGAGTGCTGCACATACACTCCATACTCCATCTCACATTTCTGAAACTTCTGCCTCTTAAAAAACGAATCAATTTTCAGATTCCAAGCTCTGGGCGCTTGTTTCAGTCCATATAAGGCTTTATGTAACTTGTATACCATCCCTTACTGATTCTTTTTCACAAATCTAGGAGGTTGTGACACATATACTTCTTCTTGTAACGGACCATTCAGAAATGCAGACTTCACATCCAGATGTATCAAAGGCCAATTTCTGTTTGCAGCTAAAGCAATCACCAGTCTGATTGTTTCGTGTCTAACTACAGGCGCAAACACCTCAAAGTAATCTAGTCCAGGTTTCTGAAGAAAACCTCTAGCCACTAGTCTCGCTTTATGTTTGACAATTGATCCATCTGGCTTAAGCTTCACCTTGAAAACCCATCTGACGCTGATGACTTTCTTCTTTTATGGAAGCTTCGTCAACCTCCATGTTTTGTTTCTTTCAATAGCCTCAAGTTCTTCTTTCATGGCATTCAGTCATACTTTCTTCTTGAGAGCTTCTTCAATACCCACTGGTTCAGAATCTACTAACATGGCACACTGAACGATTTCTCCTTCAGTATCATGCAACATGCTAAAATCTACAAACCTACTTGGTATTCGTCTGATTCTCTGTGGCCTCTGATCTTGTTCTGAAGCTTCTCTAGAATTCGAAACAATGTTAGCTTCTGGACTTTGTCCAAAATTATTTCCTTCAGAATTACCACCTTCAGAGTTACTTCTGGAAACTTGTTCTCCAGACCCCATGTCTTCAGAGTTTTTCCTTCTAGAAATATAATCACCACCAGATTATAGATAATCATCAAAATCTGGATCAGAACCAGATCTACTATCAGAATCTCCCTGAGATTTTGACTCATCTTCAGAGTCTTCATCTTCTGACTCTGACTCGTCTTCAGAACTTTCTGAAGAATCTTCAGAAACTAACTCTGGTGTTGGCGCTACACCAGAATCTGATTGAAGCTTGTTCCAAACCCATGTTTCTGACTCTTTCACAATGACATCTCTATTGATTTCAACTTTGTTGGTTTCTGGACAATAAAGCTTATAGGCACTTGTACTGTGGTACCCCACCAGCAACATTGCTTTGCTTCTATCATCCAATTTTCGTCTTCTAGCCTATGGAACATGTTTGTAGCATACAGAACCAAACACCTTCAGATGGTTAACACTTTGCTTGTCTCCAATCCATTTTTCTAAAGGAACAATTTCCTTCAGCTTCTTTGTTGGACACCTATTCAGAACATATGTTGATGTGGCAACAGCTTCTCCCCATAACATGTGAGGTAACTTCTTCTCTTTCAGCATACTTCTGGTCATATCAAGCAAAGTTTTGTTTCTTCTTTCAGCAAGACCGTTGTGCTGAGGAGTATATGGAGCAGTAACCTCGTGTTCTATTCCATTCTCCTCACAGAACTTCTGGAACTCTGTAGAGTTATACTCACCTCCACCATCTGTTCTTAGAATCTTCATCTTCTGACCACTCTGCTTCTCAGCCTTCACCTTGAACTTCTGGAACTCAGTAAACACTTCATGCTTGAACTTGATGAGTGTTACCCATGTCATTCTTGTGAACTCATCCACAAAAGACACAAAATATTTGTTTCCTCCAAGTGAAGATATTGGAAATGGTCCACATACATCAGAATGTACTACTCCCAAAGCATGCTTTGCTCTGGGGGCTACTTCTGATGCAAATGGCAATCTGGGTTGCTTGCCTTTCATGCATATCTCACATGACTTCTGAGGCTTCACAATCTTCTAAATGCCATGTACTAGCTTCTTAGAACTTAGATGCCCTAAGCTTCTATAGTTCAAGTGTCCCAACCTCTTGTGCCACAGCTTACTGTCACCTTCAGCGCCTTCTGCACTAAGACACTCTGCTTCAGTTGTTTCTACATTCACCTTGAATATTCTGTTGCTTCCCTGCTCAGACTTCATAATCAACTTCTGATTAGAATCATACAACGTCAAGAGGTTGTCCTTCATAACCACTGAAAAACCTTTCTTAATAAGCTGACCCACACTCATCAGATTGCTTTTAATTCCAGGAATATACCAAACATCTTTGATCAGAATGTTTTTTCCATTCTTCACTTTGACTCTGACATTTTCCATACCTTCTGCATTAAGATACTTATCATCAGCACATCTGATCTTTGTTCTCCTTTTGGAGTCAAAGTCTATCAGCCATTGTTTGTTCTCAGTCAAGTGGTTTGAACAGCCAGTGTCCATATACCACCAATCTTCTGAACAGTTTCCATCAGAATCGGAAGCCATCAGTAGCATTGGTTCATCATCAGAATCTCCTCTGGCTATATTTGCTTCTTCTGATTTCCTTCCTCTGTTTCTACAATCTCTGGCAAAATGGAAAAACTGTTTACAACAGTAACATTGAACCTTCTTCTTTTCATACTTTTCCTTTCCTTTCTGATATTTCTTTTCATCAGAAGTTGAGGTTTCTGACTTCTGAAATTTATCACCACGTTTATTCTGTTTCTGGTCCTTCTTGACAAAAGAAGCTTTCAGAGCTTGCTCCACTTCCCTCTCAGAAGTCCTTTCAGTCAGACGCAACTCTTGCGCTTCTAGACTGCTTTGCAACTCTTCTATTCTCATGGTTTCCAGATTTTTAGAATGTTCAATAGAAACAATAATGTAATCAAAATGAGGAGTAAGTGACCTCAGAATCTTTTCTATGATTACCTGTTCAGAAAGTGTTTCTCCACAAGCTTTCATCTCATTAGTGATCAGAATCATTCTGGAGAAGTACTCAGAAACTTTCTCACTGTTCTTCATGTTGAGATTCTCATATTGCTTTCGCATGGACTGAAGTTTTACCTTCTTTACTGACGTGTCACCACCATAACATCTGGCCAGTATATCCCATGCCTCCTTCGACGTCGTCGAATCAACAATCTTCTCAAACACACTTTCATCCACACACTGATGGATATAGAACAAAGCTTTCTGATCCCTCTTCCTCATAGCTCTTTCTGCAGATTTTTATTCTTCAGTAGCATTTGCTGCAACTAAAACATAACCTTCAGTAACAAGATCCAGAACATCCTGAGCACCAAACAGCACACGCATTTGTATCTTCCGTCTGTTTCAGCTTTTGTCATCAAAAACTGAAAGTTTAGTGTTCAAACTACTGCCTCCATTCATCTTAAACCTTGCACAAAAAACTCAGATCTCAGATTCTCACTCAGTGTTTCCCAAACCCACAGAATTAGTGTGATTCTGTTTCAAATTTTTGTTCAAGATTCAACAGAAATCAGGAATCAAAAAATCAAACACACAGCTCACTATCACTCGTGTTTCCTAGAATTTCAGAACAAACGAAGAGCTCTAGATACCAATTTGTTGGTGCAAGGTGATGAAATTGAGGAAGGAGAGAGAAAAGAATAAATGCTATAAAGCTGCCACAAATGATTGAAGAGAATTGATTGTATTAAATGTAAACCTAGTACACCTATTTATACACAAAAGTAGTAAAGATAAGGATGCCACATAGGGCCTAAAGAGAATATCCAACAAATGACAAATACTAAATTACCCTCTAATACGATCAACTCAACGATTATTTTCACCGTGACATCAAAAACTATAATCATTTTCCAAGCACCCACTTTTCACCCTCCAACTTACTACTCGGTGTATAATTTGAGGCTCAATTTGAAACTTTTAGCATAAAACTTGTACTTTCGAATAAGATAGATGATATATTGCTTTTTTAAAGGGGTTGATAGATAAACCCTCAAATTCATATACACTTGGCAAAACACAACCATGTTTTGAACTAACCATTACTATTAATGTTATTCATCCTTTATGAATTCAACAGAAGTGGACAGCTTGAAAACAACAACAGCAGAAATTCTATATACAATTCGTGGGTTGACAAACAACAGTATTTATCAGTTGTGCTTCCCATCATAAAACTGAGCATTTTTGGAGGATTTGAAAGTCTCCAAAAAATCTTTAGCCTTTTGAAGCTCTTCTTTCTGCCTTGATTTCTCCCATTTGTGCTCAGCTGCCAATAATTGAATCACCCGAGGTAATGCTCGTCTTGCTGCATCGGTGTCGAGGAAAGCAAGGCGAGATCTCCTTGCAATGAAATCAATGGCTGATTCACAGTATTCATGACGGGCACAGTAAGCTACCTCAGCCTCCAAAAATGGGTAGCCATGGGCAAGCCGCTTGCCCAAATTTTCATTCTACACACAACATAATGTATAATTAATATAAACCTTTCCGTGGATGAAATTAAAACATAAGCACATTGTTCCTATAGAAAAATAATCACCACTTATAACCCATGCATAGGTTTTCTGTTGATTTTTCAAACTAGACATGTTTTAAGTAATGTATAGAAGCTAACCTGAGCAATGGCGGCCACGCGTTCACCCAACGTTCCATATGCATGAGACAAGTGTTTTGCTGATGCAGTGTCCATTACCCCAGGAACAACTTTTCCCTCATGTGTTAGTTTCATGCGTACATACTGTTGTGTGAGAACTGTAAAAGATGCAGGATCCCACCCTTCACCACCAAGAATCCTAAGGTTGTTGGTCACACATCCACCCGCGGGGGTCAGTTTCCCAGCCTTTATAGCTGCATCAACAGCATCTTCAGCCATGCTGAAACACAAGGTAATATTCAGAATGGTTTTTATGTGTAGTAGGAATATAGCATGCTGGAATGGAACAATGAAATGGAAAAACTCTAATGAATGAAGCAGGAAAGTAAATATTTCTGGATTAACATTATGGTTGGTGGTATTATAAAATAATATGCCTAGCTGGAGAAACATTGGGACTAACTCCGACAACCTTCAGCTTGCGAATGATTACCTGCGATAGGTGGTCCATTTTCCACCAGTAATGGTGACCAGACCAGGGTGCTCTTCAAAGACAACATGATCCCTGGAGATGCTTTCAGTATTTTTAGCTGATGGGTCTGTTGCTAATGGTCGGATGCCACTCCAAGCAGAAAGAACATCAGAGCGTCGGACCTAAATTTTCCGAGCATTATTTTGTTCTTAATAAAAAACCATGAAGGGAGAAAAGTATAAAGTAAAAGGACATCTAGATTGAGTGACGGCTCACACAGATTATTTTTCTTGGACTTAATTATGTATTTACAAGGACAGGCCCAGTTAAATGAAAAATAAGGGCAGTGAGAGAGGGGTGTTCCTACAAGTTGAAAGATAGAACAAAAGAGCAACAGAGCTAACAGATATATGATGCAGAATACTATCATGAGTTTGGCCTAAGATTATACACAATTATTTCCACACAAGTAATAACCAGGGGATTGTTTTATTTCTGCATTTTTTTCTGCAACTAACATTTGAAAGAAAAAGAAGAATAGTGGATTAAAAGTTTCCTTTATTAGAAGCTATATCTTACCTTAACATTAAGGTAGTCAGATATGGCGTCCAATATAAACTGTATTTCATCTTCGTGTGGTTCTGGAAGAAAAGTAATGGCAGTGTTGGAATCTGTAGTTCCAGCAACAGTTCTTCCCAGCCAAGGCAGCATAAAAACAACACGCCCATCTTTAGTTTTAGGAACAATTAAGCCCATACCCTCTGGAGAATAATAATCAGGGAGTATAATGTGTACACCGCTGCTTGGACAAATCACATCTCGTACATTTTTGTCAGCCATTTTCCTCACTGAATCACAATACGGACCAGCTGCATTCACAATTACTTTTGCGTATGTATCAAACTCTTTGCCTGCATCATGCAAAGTAATAAATAAAAGAAATTAACAAGGGAACTGTTGAAACATGCTAGCAAGGAAACTGTATTCATATACTCAGTCCACAACCGAATCGTCACTCAATTCACATGTAACAGAGTTGCTAATTTCCTTATGAAACTAAGTAACTGCTGCTGAGTATTGGAACAAACCTTGTGAATAATAATAAGTGTGCTAAAAAATAATTCTTCTGATTGTGTGTTTTCCATACATTGTCTAGTCTCTTAGTCAATCAGATATAAAGCTCAATCTTATGCTATAAAGCTGATCCAAGAACGGGTCTGACTCATTGTGGGTCCGTCACACAATAACAACTTCAATCTCCACACCCTGACTCCCCTAGAGCATCCGGAAGAGCTTTTGTGGAGCTTAAATGACCTTATCTTAGATATGCGTATGAAAATCAACTGTCATAAGCTCTTATAAACACACTCTCATGTCATAAGTGATTATTGAATAAGGTTTTAATTATATTTTCTATCCAAACGTGTACTCGGTCAGATATGCTATGAGCAAAAAAGTGAAAAATGTATTACACAATAGAGGACAATGGTAACAAATAAAAATAAAAGGTATTACCAGTTAAATTGTCTCTAATTCGTGCACCAATTATCCGTTCACCAACACTATCCTTCAATAGGGATACAACTTCAGCATGGTTCAACACTGCTGCACCAGCCAATGCAGCTGTGCAAGCCAATCCAACATTAAGTCGTGCATCATTCATCTGGCCATCGTAATAAACAACTGTGCCCCTGAGGCTTCTACCATTTCCCTCCGTTGCCAAAGTGGGAAAAAGCTCAACGGACTCTTTTGTAGAATAATATCTTGATAAATGCAAAAGTCGTGCTCCTGCTACCAGATCGTACATTTTCAAGCCCGTCCAGTAGTACACTACTTCAAACCAGTCAAAACATGGCGTCATGCAAGGTAAAGCATTGCATAGGTGTGGTGCATTGTCAATAACCTGTTTACGCTCCTCAAGAGCATGGAATACTAACTTGAGTTGGCCATAGTCAAGTTTAAAGACAGCTTTCTCCAAGTAACGAACACCTAAGACCAAAAACCAAAATATTTATATCAACAAGTACAGAAGTACTTACTGCTAACAAAAAACAGGATGTAAAACAACACATAAAGTGACCATAACAATTCCCAATAGCAATGAAAATCTTATTCTCTGAGTGGTCAGTCAATACCTACACTCAACAGTCTCAGGAAGAAGATTGGTTTTTATTAATCTTATTTTGACTTATGTCCAAGGAAACTTTGTAAACCTCAAGTTATTGAAACAGCATACCTTTAATTTCTTCTTGTAAATTTAAAATCTGAAAAGTATGCTACAGTTAGTTATGGTTTAGTTATAGTTTGAAGTTTAGTTAATGTCATTGTCTATCATTTCAAAAGTCGCATCAATATTAATCATGCAAACAAATTGTTTTCCCCAACAAGATTTCCATAATTTTTCCTTCATCAAATGTGAGATTGATAGAGTTAGTTTTTATCCAAACCAATATAATAGCAATTAAAGGGACATATATAACAATAAAAAGAATAAGAATATAGATATAAATACAAATATTAAAATAATTGTTGACGCATCAATCATTTTTGCATCTTTTCCCTTGTTTTTGCTCACATGATTACTTCATTTTTCCCTCCAAAGAAGCTTATCCTTGATGGTGCTTTGATTACCAAGCTTTATGGCAGTCTGTGAAACAGAGTATTTTGTGGAGAAATCGTGTTGTACACTGATAGAAGCGAACCAGAATTGATATAAAGTGACGGAATGTTTATCAATAGAGCCCAAAATCCCATGATTGGTATCAGGTAATATTGAAAAAAGACATAGAATAGACTATAACCTCTCCCACCGGTATTTGAGAGACCTTGGTTCTCCCTACATTCCACTCCCAAGTGTAAAACTGATCATTTATTTTTTTTCCAAGTGTTTATACCTCCTCGTACTCATATTCCCCTTTCTGATTAACTTAATGTTCCAACTAACTTACAAGTGACGCCCCCCCACACACAAAAAAAAGTTTCACACGTGAAATTCAAAAAAATTCTTTCTACCATGATCCTGAAGCAATCTATCACTTTTTCCCTGATCACTAGAATTTGTTTTTCTTGTATATATGATCCGGAATATATTTCTTATCAAGCCTATGTCATGAAACACATTTGTTACTTGACTTTTTCCTTTAATTCTGCATCCAAGGGTCTTCTGAACCATGCCTCTTTTCCTTGGCTTCAAAAATCCATCAGGTCTTCTGGTTTCAAAATCTATCATTGAGTTGCCTCCTTGTAGGTTTCTACTTTCTACTATCCAGGCAGTATAACCCACATGCTCCAACACCATTAACGAGTGCAGTATAGCTCTTGCCAAGTTATTTGATAATAAAAACAATCTATCTTGTCCTTGTCTTTCACTAAAATGTAAGATTCATTGTGTCATGTCATGAACTAACTATCCTAAAAGCTTGAACTGTTACATGGAAACATGAATAATTTATGCATTACATTTCTAAAAAAACGCTCTCACACAAGATCCATAATCAGCACATTGGATGATAAACACACTCTATCTTCTCCTTCTCTTTCTCTAGATAAAAGACACGACCTTGGACTTGAATCACTCCATAGGACAAAACCATAACCACAGTAACAATGTAACACTAATAATTTAGTTCAAAAAACCAGCCTTAGCTACAACCTTTACTAATCATATCATAACTAAAGCCATAACTATGAGCTTTGATTTGCAAATTCTCCTAATCTACCTAACCAATTTTATTAGCAACAAAACAATAAAAGTAATGATGATGATGATGATGACACATATTGCTAAGAAAAAGAAAACGTGTACCTCCATGTATGAGCTTTGTGGAGCGAGAAGAAGTTCCAGAAGAGAAATCCTCTCTTTCAACGAGGCCAACACGGAGTCCACGTGTGGCAGCGTCAAGGGCAACGCCGGAACCGGTGGCTCCGCCGCCAATTACGAGAATGTCGAGAGGATTAGCGGAGCTGGAGCCGATGAGTGACGACTGCTGAACTTGTCTGGATGGGAGGACGGCGGCAGGGTCGTGGATCTTGTGTTGGAAGGCAGAAAGCTGGGATCCATGATCGTTGGATGATAAGGGAGGAGAGAGGAGGATTGCACCGCCGTAAGCGGTGGCTGCGACAGCTCCGAGAGCGGTGCCAAGTTTCCTGAAGCGAGTCATGGAGATCTATGAAGACATGCAGAAAGAGAAATGTGGGCCTTGTTTCTCGGCGATGACCAACAAGTCAAGCAGATTGACTAATTTCCACACTTGGAATACACGTTTTGCGGCTCCATCCTCCAAACAAGGCTTCCGGGATAAATTAAAGGGATTGCTATCTTTGAACAAATCAGAATGTTTATTTTCGAAAATTAAGATGTTTGAGAAACTAGAAACACATATAGAAAATGATCTTACAAATTGATCAGAACCTGCAAGGTGGTCGGATGACGATTTTATGTCGGGTTGAAAAATTGAGGAGAAAAAATGGGAGTTGTACCTGCAAGACACTTCGGCGATCAAGTAAGTGTGGGAGTAAAAGAGATACAAACAAAGTATTAGGGTTTTAGTGATTGATCTTACCTGATCAGACTTGGACCGTCACGACTGGCTCTGGGCAGAATTTGAGTGAGATGGGGGTACCTACAAGGCACTCCGATGCTAAAATGAGTGACGGAATGAGCAGGCAAAAGTGTATGTATGCGTAAGAGATGAATATCTGACCCTCTAGGAACAGAGGGTATTTATAGCCCCCAGTGCGGGGCCAAGGTCCCCTCATTGGGCCGACCAGATTTGGCCCAACAAAGGAACTGCCAAGTTCTACGTGTGTAATGGGGACCCGCACGTGGCCCCCTTCCTGGTGATGCTCTCCGAGAAATGAGGAGGGACGAAGACGCGGTCTTTCCGGAGTTCAGATGATTTGGTAACAGTCAGAATCTACCCTACGAGGAGGGTGCTCGAGCTGGGCTCGAGCTAGAGTTCCCGTGGTCGAGGACACCATGTGTTGCAGGCACGGTTGTGGTCTGTGTCGGGCGCGCTGGCGGGAATCTGCGGGTGCGCGTCCCTCAAGGAGCTGCTTGGATTGGGCCTTTGTCTTTGCTTTTGGGCCAGGACAGGCCCAGTCCAAAACATGAGCCCCCCAAGTCGTGGCTTCTGGAGCTGGAGCTATGACTTGACTTCAGCTCGCTTTTGCCACAGGGTCCGGTGCCCGGCCCAGGCCATTTGCTTCCTCGTGATTGCTCGAGAGGTTTCTCATGAGTTGTATTCGTGGGGTAATCCTCGTCGACGCGTGCTCGGGGGATTCCTCGCGAGCTGTGTTCGTTGGGCACACGAGGCAACCCTTGGGAACCGTGACGCCACCCTAGCGATAGTAGGGTCATCATTGCTTAGGGGAGTAGGCGTCGAGGAGGGGAGTTCGTGGTTCCCCGGGGCGACGTTTCGTATTCCACGTCATCCATATAAATAGGATTCTTGGGTCCCATAATTTGTTTTTCCTCTTCGCGCTTCTCCTTCTTCCTCTGCCTTTGCCGTCGTTGTTCTTCTCCAACTTCGCAAGATTACCGCCTCTTCCTCCGTTGATTTCTTTCACTGTTGCCGTACATTCTTCTTTACTTCCAAGTAAGCGTTTATCCCTCCTATTTTTCTTCGTTTGTAGGTAATTTTACCGTTATTTGGATGTTAGAAGCCCACATCTGGGATTAGTGCCCGGTACATTCATGTATGTGCCCGGTACCTTCATGTTTGTGCCCGGTAAACTCATAGCTTTAGGTATTTGACTCGCGATGCTGCCCGGGACCTTCATGGTTTTGGGCGCATAATCTATGATACTGCTTGGTAAATCCATAGTTCTAAGTTTAGGACTCATGATATTGCTCGTCAAATTCATAGTTTAGGTCGGCGCACCCATGAGCTGGCCGAGATGTTGACCCCTTAGGAAGTATGTAGAACAACTCGTCGTGGCACCTTAGAGTCGGGGAGGCGAAACCAGGATCTTGTTCGAGTCCTCAATGTTTTATCGCACGCGGAGTGTGTCTTGGCTTGTCGTGCACTACTTCCCGTCAGTTATGGCGAGCATATGGATTTGCTCTTGAATTTCACCGGTTTCCTGTGCTTTGCAGGTAAATGGCTGACGAGCCGGAGTCTTTGGGGCGTAATGAGGTCGAGGACCAGAGCGCCGAGGAGAATGTAACTCTTGTTGATACCGTCGATGATCCTTCGTTGGATTGGGTGGGCGCCGAGCCCCGAGGGATTGCCGCGGCATATAGTCGGCGTAGTCGGCGCGCATACACTGTCGTCAAACACGGTGGTAGTCAGTCGGGCTTCTAGAAGAACTTTGTTGTCACAAGGCCGTCCCTCGACGCGCGAATCTGCTCGGAGTTCTCCGAGTATGGGTTTCCAATGTATGAAATCGCGTTCAAGGACCTCGGCCTTAAGCTCCCTTTCAGTGATTTCTAGGTTGGGGTATTTTGCCATCTGGACTTGGCCCCCTCGCAGCTTCACCCTAATTCGATCGCCTTTCTTCGGGCGTTCGAGCTGACATATCGCTTCTTAAGGATCGGGGCGACCATTCCTCTCTTCTTCAGAGTTTTTCACCTGCAACGCCAGTCTCGAGGAGGCAAGCATAGTTGGGTTTCTCTGAAACAGTCGAAGAGGCTGTTCAGGATGTACATGGATTCAGTCCGGGGTTTCAAGGACAAATGGTATATCCTGCAGCCGGTCACCCAGACTGCTTTGGATTCTATGTATGAAGAGGAAACCGCAGTAGCCGACGAGAACGGGGAGCCTCTTATGGACAATGAGGGTCGCCCGGTGGTGGGGCGTGTATCCAAGTTCCCGTTGCATTGGTGCTCGCGCCATTACGAGCATGGTACGGGGCACTACCATACGCCCGCGGGAGGAATGAGTGTCGAGGATGAGGAAGCCTATGGTACCCTTTGTAAGTATGACGACAGCGTCTTCCCTGCCCGGTGGGTCACGAGGGAGGGGGAAACGAGGAGGGTTACCCGACTTTCGAGGCCTGTCCTATCGATACCAAGGCGCTTGTCGAGTGTCAATCCTACGGGCAGGCCGTAGATCTACTAGGTTACTTTTTGTCTTATAGTTTTGTTCTAGTTTCTTTGTTTGTTACTTGCTCGTAACTAACCCGAGCTTTTCTTCTTTGCAGGCAATATGGCCGAACGAAGGGATAGGCTTTTAAAGTTGTCTCAGGACAAGAGAGTAAACAGAAGGTTGGTGCGAGCTCCACAGGCCACGAGGATGGGCCTGCCAACCAGTTCAGGCGATGCTTCCAGCGGGTCCCAGGGTTCCCCTGACGTCGAGCAGCCCCCCGAGCTGATAACGAGAAAGAGAAGTCGGGCAGAGAACCAGTCAGAAGTCGGCGACGAGTCTGTCGCGGTGAGGGCCTTTGGCTTTCCCCCCTGTTTTAAAGAGGAAGGTTTCTTCGAGGGGTTTCCCTTGACAGTAAGTGCCGAGGAGGCTGAGACCATCAGGCGGCTCAACAAGGAGAGTCAGAGAAAACACCTGGCCGCCAGTATGGTCGGGATGGTTAAGATGGCCGAGATGGCCGTTGTCCTTGCTGAGGAGGGGTCGGACTCCTCTGACCGCGTCAGGGAACTGGAGTTGGAGAAAGTTGCCCTCGCCGCCGACTCTCGTAAGTTGAAGGCTGCTCTGGAGCGATCTGAGGAGATGTTCCGCGAGCAAGCCGAGCTGCTGGCCATGGAGAAGGAAAACTCGGGGAAGGTTGCTGAGGAGAGGGACTGTTTTCGATTGGACCGAGAACGCTTGGAGGCCGACAACGAGCATCTGTCTAAGGAAGTCGAGGATCTGAAGGCCTCCATACTTCCTGCTGAAGATGAGTCGGAGGAGACAGCCCCCTTGCGGAGTCGTTCGGATCTGGTCGCGCGCATCCATATCCTCGAAACGGACTGTGTTGGTGCCTTAGCAGACGGTTTTGAGGTCGCGGTTAGCCAGCTCACTTTATTGAATCCGGACATGAATACCGAGGGAGTGGGTTTCATGTCCCAGATCATCGACGGCCAGGTCGTGCCTCCTCCTGAGTCTCTTGTCGTGGATGCTGGTAGCCCCGGGGAAGTCTAGTCGTGGAATTCTGGTCGGGCCTGCGCGCCCATTTATGGGTAGTTGTTTTGGGGCCTGCGTGCCCGTGCATATTTTTGGGGCCTGCGTGCCCGTACAAATTTCTTTCGGCCGTCGTGCCATAGCCTGTAATTTCTGAACATCGCCGGCCTTCTTGGTCGGTTTATTTTTATTTGTTTTTTGCTTATGAGCTTTTAAATGGATGTTTATTTCGACCTTTAAATTTGCTCGCGTCTAAGTTTTTATATTATGATGAAATTTGCCTAAGTTATATCCTCGAGTCACGCTTGTGCTCGGCTGTTACTTTGTGGCGAAATTTGCCTAAGTTACGTCCTCGAGTCACGCTTGTGCTCGGCTGTTACTTTGTGGCGAAATTTGCCTAAGTTATATCCTCGAGTGGAGATTCTTTCGACCCATTTGGTGCTCCGACGTACTTCGAAATGCGTCGGTCGTGCGGAGTAAAGCCGCTTGCTCGGGCGTATAACCCAGATCGGGGTCGCTTACCCGTGGCGTGAACTGCCCATTGCGAGCTGGGTGTTCTGCCATGTGGGTACTTCGACAATGGAGCTCGATTGAGATGTCCCTGTCGGGCACCATCGTTCGTGCTCGTTTGGATGAACGGCGTTATGTCGTTTGGGCGTAGATTGGGCCCGTACCTTGGCCTATCTACGTGGTCGAGACATTTCTCTCAGTTGACTGGATGTGGATGTTCAACAACGAGAGTCCTTAGTGTTAAGGGTTTTTTAACTATAGTACTGCTTTAGTTTAGCAGCGTTCCAGGGTCGTGGCAGTGGTTCTCCGTCTAGCTGCTTTAGGTAGTATGCCCTGGTGCCTGTGGCGTCGTGGACGCGGTAAGGCCCTTCCCAGTTCGCGGCCAATTTCCCTTCGCGGGAGTCTTTCTGGTTTCTTCGTAGTATCAGGCTGCCGATCTCGAACTCACGTTTGATGACCTTGTCGTTGTGACGCAGGGCCACTCGTTGTTTTAGAGTGGCCTCGCGCAGGGCTGCTCCCGAACGAATTTCCTTGACTAAGTCGAGTTCGTCCCTGAGTGCTTCGTTGTTCATTTCTTCATCGAGGGGAGTTTCTGTCCGCCTGGAGGGTTCCCTGATTTCTACTGGGATGACGGCTTCAGTGCCGTATGTTAGTCGAAAGGGGGTCTCGCCCGTCGTTGAATGGGGCGTGGTGCGATACACCCATAAGATGCTGTGCAGCTCCTCGACCCAGCCTCTTTTAGCTTCGCTGAGTCGGCGTTTGAGTCCTCAGAGGATGACTTTGTTAGGGGCCTCGGCTTGCCCGTTGGTTTGAGGGTGCTCGACCGAGGTGAAGTGTTGTTTGGTTCCCAGTTTGGTGACGAAGTTTTGGAATCCGTGGTCGGTGAACTGGGTGCCGTTGTCGGTGACTAGTGCTCTCGGGATCCCGAACCTGGAGAGGATGTTTCTTTTGTAGAAACAGAGGATGTTGTGCGAGGTGATCTTTGCGAGAGCCTCAGCCTCTATCCATTCCGTGAAGTAATCCACGACCACAATGAGGAACTTGTTTTGATAAGTTCCCTGCACGAAAGGTCCGAGGATATCCATCCCCCACCATGCAAATGGCCACGGGGATGACAGTATGCTCAGCTCGTGAGGGGGAGCGAGATGCATGTCGCTGTGCCTTTGGCACTTGTCACACTTCTTGACATGTTCCTTTGCGTCTTGCTGCATCATCGGTCAATAGTACCCCGCTCGCAGGGCTTTCCTCGCCAGGGACTTGCCACCCATGTGTTGGGCGTTAATCCCTTCGTGTATCTCCTGTAATACCTCGGGGACTGTGGATTCGTCGATGCATTTCAGAAGGGGAATCGAGAATCCCATGCGGTATAGTTTATACTCGAGCACCACGTAGGAGCATGCTTATCATTTCGTGATGGTCGCTTCTGTCTGGTCCGAAGGGAGTTCGCCCTTCGTCAGAAAATTGTACATCGGGGTCATTCAGCTCGAGGTGTCTCCAATGGAGTTCACCTCTACTGGGGTTGAGGACCTCTCGATGCTCGGGCGTGACAGGGGTTCTTGTATGACGGATTTGTTTCCGCCCTTCTTTCTCGTGCTTGCGAGTTTGGATAATATGTTTGCCCTTGTGTTTTGCTCGCGGGGAACGTGTGATATTTCTATGTTCTTTGACTAAGTTTAAGTATTCGACGAGGCTGTCATTTTTAGCTTGGTAACTCCCTTGGACTTGGGAAGCCACGAGTTGTGAGTCCGTGAAGATTTGTATCTCGTTGGCTCCTAGGTCCTCGGCTAGCCTTAATCCTGCGAGCAGGGCCTCGTACTCTGCTTGGTTGTTCGAAGTCGGGAAGGAGAGGGTTAACGAGTGCTCGATCACTACGCCCTCCTCATTTTCTAGGAGGATCCCCGCGCCACTTCCGGAAGAACTGGAAGCTCCGTCGACGAAGATGGTCCATTTGTGCTCCTTCCCTACGGGCGGGTCGTGAATGGTCATTTCTGCGACGAAGTCGGCCAGGGCTTGTGCCTTTAGAGCTTTCCTGCTTTCGTATTGAATGTCGAACTCGTTCCAAAGACCATTTCAACATTCGGCCCGCCATATCAGGTCGACCTAATAGTTGTTTTACTGGTTGGTCGGTTCGTACTGTGACTGTATGGGCCAAGAAATAGTGTCTGAGTCTCCTCACCGCATTGACAAGGGCTAGGGCTACTTTTTCTATCTGTTGGTATCTGCTTTCAGGTCCTTGTAGGGCTTTGCTCGTGAAATAAACGGGCTTCTGCCCGTCGGTGGTCTCGCGAATGAAAGTCGCGCTGATGGCCTTGTTCGAGACGGCCAAGTATAGGAATAAAGGCTCCCCGTCGACTGGTCGAGACAACACGGGCGGTTGGGATAGACTTTGTTTTAGGTGGCGCAGTGCCTGTTCACATTCCTCGGACCATTCGAAGGCTGCTTCTTTGCAAAGGAGTCTGAAGAAGGGGAGGGCGTGTTGAGCGGATCTTACGATGAAGCGGGACAATGACGTGAGTATATCGTTCATGACTTGTATTGATTTCTTCGACGTAGGCGTCGTGAGGTCGAAGAAGGCTCGACATTTGTCGGGATTGGCTTCGATTCCTCGTTCTGTCAGGTAGAACCCGAGGAATTTCCGCGCCTTGACCCCGAACATGCATTTTTCGGGGTTGAATCTCATCTTACATTTCCTCACTTGGGCGAAGACTGCTTTGAGGTGTGCTGCATGATCGGTGTCTGCTCGGGAATTGACGATCATGTCGTCCATGTAAACCTCGAGCATGTCTCTGATTTGCTTGTGGAACACTTTGTTCATCATGCGTTGGTAAGTTGCCCCTACGTTCTTCAGTCCAAAAGGGCATTACGTTGTAGTAATAATTGCCTGAGCTGGTCATGAAGGCAGTGCAATTCTTGTCGCCCATGGCCATTGGGATTTGGTTATAGCCTGAATAGGCATCCATGAATGACAATATCTTGTAGCCGGCCGAGTTGTCGACCAGCATATCTATGTTCAGTAGAGGAAATGCATCCTTCGGGCATGCCCGATTGAGATCAGTGTAATCAACACACATCTGTCATTTTCCATTATTTTTTTTAACTAGTACAACGTTTGACAGCCAGGTTGAATATCGGGCTTCAGAAATAAAATTCGCCTCTAGGAGGTCTTTTACAGCTTTTTCAGCAGCCTCCGTTTTCTCCAGAGACTGCCTACGCCTACATTGTACTACTGCCTTAGCGGCGGGATCTATGGCGAGACGGTAACAGGCGACCTCGGGGTCGAGTCCGGGCATTTCCGCAGCACTCCAGGCGAACAGGTAGGCATTCTCGTGCAAGCAGGCTTTGATCTGCTTCCTTGCCAGATCGGGGAGGTCGGTGCCAATCTTCACTCCTTTGCTCGGGTCTGCGCCGAGGGGGACGAGCTCGAAGTCCCCGTCCGGGATTGGTCGGAGGGGGATTTACTCGCCGTTGAGAGGTTCGTCCTGATCGAAACGAGTATCCAGAGCTATGGAGTCGACCTTTGGGGGAGCTCTCTGGTCTTCTACCTTGGCGGGCTCTGATTTGTCGGGCTCTTGTCGTGTCATCACCGGTCTCTTTGCGGGCCTTGTCCCGGTATCGACAGTGTCGCGTCCTTTAGATGCCGCGTTGAAACACCTTCGAGCAGCGGCTAGGTCCCTCTGGATGGTATCTACCCGTGCCCTCTTGGTGTAGAACTTCATCTTCAAGTGGACGGTGGAGGGCACCGCGGTCAGCTCTGCCAGTGTTGGTCTCCCCAGGATGCAGTTGTATAGGGACAGGTAGTCGATGACGAGGAAGTGTACCTTAACCTGCCTCGTCGCCGTGCCCTCGCCGAAGGTAACCATGAGCTCGACATATCCCTAAGGCTTGGAGGTCGAGCCGTTGAAGCCCTGTAAGTCCGACCCTACATACGGCGAGAGGTGCGAGTCGTCTAGCTGCAGAGTCCGGAATAACTGACTATACATCACGTCGACGGAACTTCCTTCGTCGACGAGGATGCGGTGCACATCAAAGTTAGCCATTCTCGCTCTTATCAGTAGAGGAATGACTGCGTTGGGGGCTCCTCCGGGGAGCTCTTCGAGGTAAAAGGTGATAGGCTCCGACCTACCTTTTACCCTTTCAAAGGTCAATGTCTGCGGAGGTGCCGAGTAGACCAATTCATCAAGCTTTCTCTTGGCCGAATTGATAGTTAGGTCGTTGAATCCTCCACCATTGATGACCATGGCGGAGGGAAAGTATTCCCACCTGTTGTGGGTCGTGAGCGGCTCCTGTAGGTGTTCGGGGACGTAGAAGTCCTCCAATCTGGTGACGGAGAAGGCGGTCTGGACGGGGACCGACGGATGGTCGGGTGTCCTCCTTCGGTTCTCTTGTCTCCCGGGCGTCACGACGAGGAGCGTCGTTTCGCCGGTATTGGGCGAGCCTCCCTCCCTTGATGAGGGTTTCGATGGCGTCCTTGAGGTGGACGCAGTCTTCAGTCAGATGACCATGGCTCCTATGGTACTGACAATACTTGCTCTTATCTACTCCGGGCTTGGCAGGAGCAGGTCGGGGGCGTTTGACGCCGCCGTCTTTAAAATTCGTGCTGGCACACTCCGCCAAAATGCGCTCGCGGGAAGCTGTGAGCGGAGTGTATTCGATAAAACGCCCCGAGGGTCCTCTTTGCTCTCGGACTTCTCGGGGTCTGTCCTCTTTTCTTTTCTCCCCGGCTCGTCGAGGAGGGGCAGTTTCCTAGCGTGGGTTGCTGTTGGATCCGCAAGTTCTGGGGTCCCGGGCTCTGTTGGCCGCCTCCCTTTCCTCGTGATCCATATATGCTCGGGCCTTCTCGATGAGGGCATCGAATGTTCGGGGCGGCTCGATGCCCACTGCCTTTCTGAATTCTGTGTCGGGGAGGAGTCCCCTCTCCAGCAAGTACCTCTTCATGTGGTCCGCGCAGGGGACCTGTATGGCTTCACGATTGAAGCGATTAATAAACTCTCTCAAGGTTTCATCCTGTCTCTGGATGATGGCCTCGAGTGCTGCCTCAGTCTTTGGGTGTCGTCGAGACGCAGTGAACGAACTTATGAATTGGTTCTTCAGGTTTCGCCACGAGGTGATTGATCCAGGAGCGAGTCCTTTATACCAATCCATTGCTGCCTTTCTGAGGGCCGTGGGGAACAATGGGCATTTGATGGGTCCCCCGATGTTATGGTAGTGCAGCATAGCCTCGAACCCGTCTATGTGGTCGACTGGGTCCGCGACTCCGTCGTATTCCTTCATATGTGGAGGCTTCTCCATGCCCGGGGGAATGGGCGCCTCCATGATGGCTTGTGACAAGGGACCGCGGGGGTCGTCCTCGTCACTTCGCTCTGGGGATAGGGATGGGGACCTGAAATATTGTCGTGCCCGACGGTCCTGGTCGTGCTGGGTATCCCTCGAGCGTGGTGCTCGTTGGTCAATTCTTTTGTGCCTGTCCCTAGAGTGTCTTCTTTCTTGCCGTACGGGGCCATGGTTGCTCCCTCCGGCCTCAATGATGGGTTGCCTCTCCAACGGGGGTCGTCTCCCTGAGGGTCGGGGCGACGGGCTTCGGGAGGTGTCTCGGTATTGTCTTCGCGAGGGAGACGGGAGATGTACCTCTGTTACTCGAGGAGGTGGAGTCTGGGGCCTCCTGTGTCTCCTCGCGGGCCTTCTATCGTCTTCTAGCGCCCTTAATCTTTCCCCCTGGGCAAAGATGAGGTAATTCGTCTGGTTGATAGTGCGCGGGTTGTGGCATCTGCCCCGGTGGGGACGGGGACTTCCTGAAATTGGGCAGCTCGATGGTTTGTGGGAGATGCATTGTCTTCTTCGAGCGGCGGAGGGACTGAAGAGGATGAGGCAGTAGCTCCGTCGCGGTGGACTGAGGACCTGGGATTGGTGCCCCCGAGGAGTGTGTTATGACCGAGGTTACCGGTGTTGTCGTGGATTCCGTTTGTCTGCGAGGCTGTTGTTGGTGTCGATGACGTGGATGTTTTGGTCATCCCGAACTTGGTCAGCCATGACGATAGGGGGTGATTTTGAGCTTTGGTCTTCGAGGTTTTGCAAGACGGGGAAGCTAGTTTCCCACAGACGGCGCCACTGATCTTACCTGATCAGACTTGGACCGTCACGACTGGCTTCGGGCAGAATTTAAGTGAGATGGGGGGGGGGGGTACCTGCAAGGCACTCCGATGCTAAAATGAGTGACGGAATGAGCAGGCAAAAGTGTATGTATGCGTAAGAGATGAATACCTGACCCTCTAGGAACAGAGGGTATTTATAGCCCCCAGTGCGGGGCCAAGGTCCCCTCATTGGGCCGACCAGATTTGGCCCAACAAAGGAACTTCCAGGTTCTACGTGTGTAGTGGGGACCCGCACGTGGCCCCCTTCCTGGTGATGCTCTCCGAGAAATGAGGAGGGACGAAGATGCGGTCTTTTCGGAGTTCAGATGATTTGGTAACGGTTAGAATCTGCCCTACAAGGAGGGTGCTCGAGCTGGGCTCGAGCTGGAGTTCCCGTGGTCGAGGACACCATGTGTCGCGGGCAACGGCGGGCACGACTGTGGTCTTTGTCGGGCGCGCTGGCGGGAATCCGCGGGTGCGCGTCCCTTAATGAGCTGCTTGGATTGGGCCTTTGTCTTTGCTTTTGGGCCAGGACGGGGCCAGTCCAGAATAATGATGAATAGTAGATATTCGATACCTGACCCTCACATGAGTGAGGGTTTATATAATGTCTCTGGCGCTTGGCCATTGGTTCTTATTTTTGGGTCTAGATATGCAGGTCCACAAAAATAGGTAACTGTCAGGATTTGGTCAAACCGGGCAGGTGTGCCCGTAACTAGTCGTTAGTTCCGAGGAGAAGGTAGGTTACAGACAGTGGTCTGGTCGGTTCCTGGTTGTCGGGCCAACTTGAGGTCGGGCAGATTGAGAGGCGCTCGTCAATCGTCGTAGGTCAGTGCTGGTTCAGGAGGACAAATGATCGATGGTGTCCGATGGAGGGCAGGGAGCCTAGGTCACAGTCGTATGAGTCGTGCCGAAGGAGGAGGTACGGCTGGACCCACTCTAGCTGTCGGGCCAGTCCAGATCAGTAGCCCCTAAGTCATTTCTTCTGGGAACAGGAGTGACGACTTTAATCTGCTCATCGAACAGGGTGCTCCTTATGGGGAACGTGAGCGTCGCCCGTTGTGCCTTTCTCGCGGGGAGATGGTTAGATAGTCGTTCTAGCTTCCAAAGTTGAAGAGGTAGCGTGTTTTGGGTGGTGCGCTGACGCAACAGCGCAATGATGGCCTATGAGCTAGGGTAGAATGATGGCGATCCTACGGTTCCCTAGGCGTGTGTCTCTCACACGCGGGCGATTTCAGCTATAAATACGAGAGGAGTGGGGCATTTTGTACTTTTTTCTCTTCTCTCGCATTGCTCGTTACGGCTCGCCTGTCGACCGCCGCTGTTTCTTGAAGATTAACTGTCTGTCGCTGCTCCTTTCAATGTTCTTTCTTCTTTAATTGGTAAGATTTCATATTTTTGTTGTTATATGGCTGTCGTAGCTTAGATTTTCACGACTTTCTTCTTAGAAGTGCATACGGTTAGGCTTAGAATTCTGTTTGTTAGGTCGTTTTTAGGGGAGTGTTGGTAGCAGACGGCAGTTTTGTAGTTCAGAAACGCCAGAGTCGTCGTGGATTCTCCCAAAATTTTCGCGATGTGTCGTAGATGATCCTTGAGATTTTAGGTCGTTTTCGTTGATTGGATTTTGTCTTGTTTGAGAAAAGCGTTTGTTCTTTCAGATGCCTTAGTGAGGGTTCTGGTCAGAAACATGGTCCTCATTTATCAGCGCCCTTTCACTTGATTTGTGGTGGAAGGGTGGTTTTGGCATTGATGTCGAACTCACATTTGTCCTCTGCTTTTCAGATACTCTGGCTGACAATGTTGGAGACGATCTTTCAGATGGACGGATCGAATCTTCGCAGAGCTCCACGGGTGATACTTGCAGTATGTCGAGCATCCTAGAGATATCTGGGGATGAGCCAAACTGGTCTGATCAGCACGTTGGGAGAGAGGACGTGGAGATGGTGCCCGCTGATCAGGGTGGCCTATTTCTTCCCGAGGATGACAAGGACCCGCAGACCTGGGTCGCGGAGGAACCTTGGGATTGGGTTTCCTACTTCTTTGAGCACTGCGATAAGGTTTTCACTGAAGTGTACGCGTACGGTGATGGAGGTCGGGGGGAGTGGTCGCTTTGGATCCCCGGAAAAGATAATCAGATCTGCTCTAAGTATGATAAGTGGTGGATCCCTATGTACGACATTGTGTTCTGGAAGATGGGCCTTCGACTCCCCTTCTCGGATTTCTAGATGGTTGTTTTTCGACATCTTCGGCTGGCTCCTTCTCAGTTGCATCTGAATGGGGTTGCTTTCATGCGAGCGTTCGAGATCGTCTGTGATTATTTGAAGATAAACCACCATTTCTTTGTTCTTCTACTGTTTCTATCTCCAGAGGAGCAAGGTTGATGGCAAGTGGGGATGGGTCACTTTGAAGCAGGGCAACGAGAAGTTATTTAAAGCTTACCTTGAGTCTACTCGACACTTCAAGGACAAGTATATTCTTGTGCAACCTCTTTCAAGCAGGGCGATGCTGAACATTTTCCGGGCTGCTCCAGAATATGATGAGAATGGGCCCCCCGTTTTGAACGAGCTGGGAGAGCACGTGAATAAGTTGGTTTACCTTTTTAATGGACGAGGAAGCATTTCGACAATAAGTTAAGTTCCTACGTCTGAAAGGAGGGGAGCTTGGTGACGAGGACCAGATGAGCTTCGCTATTTTGACCGCTTTCATTATAAGGATTCCTCATGTCCAGTGCGCGGGCCAGGGAGAAAAGCCGGACACGGACAAGAACGGGGAGATCGTGTACGAGCCCGATCTCATAGTCGTTAAGGAGCTTCTCGAGAGCGATAATCTTGTCAAATACTTGGGTATTTAGTTTATGTTTTGAACATTTGTGCATGGTTGACATCTTTGAGTCCTCGTTTAGTAACTCTAATTTTCTATTTGTTTTGCAGATATCATGAATCCTGCTCAGGAACGCATAGCCAGGAACATTGCCGCGAAAGCGAAGAAAGCGTTGAAGGATGCCCAAACTGGTTTGGGGATTGCTCCCACGTCAGGGTCGGACAACTCGTCCTCAGGTCAAGTTGTCACCGTCCTCTCTCCCGCTCTTGTATCCTCAAAGGCAAAGAGGTCACGCATCGAGGAGAGTGTTGATTTTGTTACTCATGTGGTCAATGCTTAGCCAGTTTATATTCCCCAACGTCAGGTTATTGGACATATTAGAACCGTAACACAAAGACTAGGACTCATTTTGACCCTATTCCAATGACTTACACTGAATTGTATCCTCGCTTGTTTTAACTAGGTTTGATCACAACAAAGTCTATAAATTCCCCAAATCCTCTCCCAGTCGGGTTCAGGTCTGTTCTCCATTGTGATTTCCATCAAGATGTTGTGAGCCATGATTTAGAACATTGTTATGCGCTGAAGGCTACGGTACAAGATTTGGTCAGAGGAAAGGTAATCAATTTCAAAGCTTCTACTCCAAATATTGTCAACAACCCTTTTCCATGACAAGTGAAGCTTCAATCAGATCCATATTATCCTCCTAAAGCCAGTGTTTCGGACAGGACAACTCATCCTTGTTGTTGATTAGTCACTGGGCCATGTTTATTTCTATTTGAATCTTATTTTATTTGTATTAAACTACTTTCATGTTAATTTTAATGAAATTAGCATTGCATGTTTTGATTCTATTCATTTTCATTTAATTATTTCAAATATGTATCTCACGTTTACTTTTTTTATCACGCTTTTGTTTATGCAAAGATTTGCGGGAGGATGATGAAAATGAAATACCCATAACTGTTGTTGGTATTCTTTCAAATAAAACTTTATTGATGATGTACACACATTGTTTTAACTCCCGGACATTGGAGAAATAAGAAAGTTAATCCCTTGTCAACCCTTTTGAGCCTAGAAGTTTGAGTTTCTTTCTATACAAAAAAACGTGCAATCTTAACCTGGGGTAGGTAGTTATTAATTGACTTGGTTGTACATTAAAATACAAGAGAAATAATTCAAGACACCTCTTAGTAAAGGTTGCAATCAAGCTTTCCTTCCCACACATCAAAGAAGTGTCAAAGATGTCCTCCAAATTAAAAGTGATGATGATGGTTCCCCATAATCATTAAGTCAAGCAGTCACTATATTTCCAAAAATAAAAGAAAAAAAATCAAAAGAAAAACCCGCTAAGTCAAAACCTATGAAGGAGACTTAGGCAAAAACTGGGGGATCTCGTTGACTGTAATCTCAAATGAAACAGTTCAGGCAAAAGTTAGGGATAACAAATTCAAAAGAAAGAGGCCTCCGTACCCTCAAATTTTCCCACCAGAGTTGACAAAAGTCCTCAACAAAAACAACAAAATATTGTAAGAAGAAGTGACGTCCTTCTTAAAAATCCCTTAGCTTCTGAGCCATCATAAGTACTATCATCAATACAATTCTAAGATCTCTTAGAACTTGAATGCATAGTCTGAATTAACTGAACATAGGACTGAAGAACATCACGAAGAATAGTTTGGGTACAAATAAACCTTAAGTCTATATCCTTTGTTTCATAAACCGTGAACCAGACCATGTTACAACTATCAAAAGACCTAATTGAAGCTAGGTTTCTTTTTAAAGCATACTACAACAAGGTTGCGTAAACTGACTCATAAGATCTTTTGCAAATCATTTGTCTTGGTATTCATACCTTTT
Organism: Vicia faba; assembly: GCA_948472305.1. Taxonomy (NCBI): domain Eukaryota; kingdom Viridiplantae; phylum Streptophyta; class Magnoliopsida; order Fabales; family Fabaceae; genus Vicia; species Vicia faba. Next base: position 86,168,308 of record OX451738.1, on the reverse strand, counting down.
CTTTTATCTTTCACTTTAAATGTCTAAACCGTCGTGTTTTGACTAGTGATTCCTTTTTTATACATCAATAACATCATTTCAAAAATGATTTTGACTTCAAAACATTTGCATTAAAATTACCATGTTTGAGTGAACAATTTTGCTTGTAAACGAGATTTCCTCATCTAGAAATTTCAAACAGTTGAGAAACTTGGTCAGTGATCCTATCAGGGACAAGTATCTTCCAAATCCTACTGTGAATCGTTCTAGTTTTGTTTCTCAATGCAAGTTATTCTAAGAATTGGTTAATCCAGAAGATCTTTTTCAAGACTCATACTAGGGAAATACTTTCCCTTAGTCACTTCAAGAACCGAAGTCATGATCAGTTTATCCTCAACAATCTGCTAATCTAGCGCAATCCCCAAGCAGCTCTTCATGTCCTTTCTCAAAGGATCACCAACTTGATACTGTTTACAAGTATGACAGAAGTGTTTTTTCAAAACATCTTCTTTCCAAGTAGAATTGGCAGTGTTCCCCGTGTTGAGGAATCAGAGTTCTAATCTTACCTCCACAAAAGAGCCAAGCTCTATTGTCATAAACGTCTGCATTACATACATAGATCATCCATATATCATGCATATAAAAAAATTCATCATAGCTTGAAGAGTGATTCATGCTTATTTTAATTTTCCGAGGTATTTATTGCTATCTAACATCTTACCTTGAGGTCAAAGTCCAACTTACTTGCAACTACCAAAGCAGATACTTGTTTGTCTTCTCCCTTCAGTGTCATTCCTAAATGGAGTGATTTACCTTTGCTTTCAGTGTCATTCCTGATAACCCCTTTTTCACTTTATTCAAACATTTCCTTTGACTTTCTTGTATTAGCATCATCGCTACGTTACGAGTTAACCTTTGAGCTTGTATTGGCATCATCTCTAAGTTACAAGTTATCACTTTTTCTTGTATTAGCATTGTCGCTACATTACGATTTAACCCTTGTCTTGTATTGGCGTTATTGCTACGTTACAAGTTTCTACCTCTTCCTTGTATTGGCATCATCACTACGTTACAAGTTATCACTTTTTCCTTGTATTAGCATTGTTGCTACGTTACGAGTTAACCCTTGTCTTGTATTGGTGTTATTTCTACGTTACAAGTTTCTACCTCTTCCTTGTATTGGCATCATCACTACGTTACAAGTTATCACTTTTTCCTTGTATTCGCATCATTGTTATGTTACAAGTTATCATTTTTTTCTTGTATTAGCCCCATCTCTGTGTTATAAGTTAATCTTTGGATTGTATTAGCATTGTCACTATGTTACGGGTTAACCTTGTTTTTCCTTGTATTGGCATCATCGCTATGTTACAAGTTATCACTTTTTTCCTTGAATAAGCCTCATCTCTACGTTACAAGTTAACCTTTGCCTTGTATTAGCATTGTCGTTACGTTACGAGTTAATCTTTTTCCTTGTATTAGAATTTTTGCTATGTTACGAGTTAACCTTTATCCTTGTATTAGCATTGTAGATACGTTACAAGTTAACCTTTGTCCTTGTATTAGCATTGTCGCTACGTTACAAGTTAACCTTTGTCCTTGTATTAGCGTTGTCGCTCATTATGAGTTAACCTTTGACCTTATATTAGCGTTGTTGCTACGTTATGAGTTAACCTTTGTTGCTATGTTACGAGTTAACCTTTGACCTTGTATTAGTATTATCGTTGCGTTACGAGTTAACCTTTAACCTTGTATTAGCGTTTTCGCTACGTTACGAGTTAATATTTGTCCTTGTATTAGTTTTGTCGCTATGTTACAAGCTCCTAAAACCTTTTCTACCATAAAAATAGATTTCACTCCCCGATAAAGTTACTATTTTCATGATAGTCTCTGATGTATCTTCAAATTTGGTCTCATTCTGCATCTAATGCTTATTCTAGATGTTTCTGATGTATTTTCCAGAGAGTCTCTCCCTTCATCCAAAGAAAACCATTGGCTGTCATGGTTCTTTTCCATCCAGTGTCATTCCTAGATGACTATGATGTATTTTCATATTTGGTCTCATTTCGCATCTAATGTTTCTGATGTATTTTCTAGAGAGTCTTTCCCTTCATATAAAGCAGGTTATTTAGATGTTGTGGTCTTCTTTCATAGTTTTGTTGTTGTTCAAAGCCAATAATTGGATGTCTTATCCCCAGTATATTGTTTTTCACCCTATACTGCCAATATTGTATGACATTAATCTCTTTGTGTTTCCCCAGCATGTCCTCCCACGTCATATCATTCAACTATCATAATTTTTCAGTTTCGAGTCTTCTCAATAATTCCCAGAGTCTGTCTCGTATCATACATCGTTCAAAGAAATATATATAAAAAAAGAGTCATACATTCATTACGTTCTCTCCCACACTCCATTCACTACATACCCATTGCATCTCATGGCAAATTTTCGAGTTCTTTGATATTTAACTATCTTCCACTATGATCATATGAAGTTTGATCATCTTCATATCATATGGTTGAAGATATTTAAATAAGGGCAACGGTTGCATCCCAAATTTTCTCCTGAGTTTTCTAATTCGCATTTGTTTATATTCAAAATCATAAAATTTAATTTTCATTCGCATCATTATATCTTGCACGCATTTGCATTTATTCCTAATTTAAATTTGCATATATATATATATATATATATATATATATATATATATATATATATATATATATATATATATATATATATATATATATATATATATATGTTTAGTTAAATTTTTAAATTTATTTTTATTTAGTTTTTTTTATTTTTTATCATTTATTCAAAATATTAAAAAAATTGATTACAAAAGCGCTCATCTCCATCATGATCCTCCATGGCCCTCTGTTCTTCATCAACCATCTTCCTCCGTCTTCTCAACAGCTCGCCTTCAAACCGTACACCACCGTCTCCTCTGTACATCTTCCTTCATCACCAAAACAAACTGTCACCGAACTACACTCTCCAACGCTCAACAGTCTCCACCGAACAACCACGCCTCAATCTTTCACCACCCATCAACCGGCCGAACTCCCTCAAATACAAACCAGAAACAGCCTTAAACACACTCCACTGTCCTAACAATACACTTCACAATCACCAGCCAAACAACAATGATACAGCAAATCTGCCGTTTCCCTCCATTAGCTTCTGTTCAACAAACAACCTCTACGAGTAACTCTTCACCGAACTCTTTGTTCACAACAGTGCAACACTTTGACAACTTCAACCTCCACCACAAAGACTGTTTCCCTCTGTCGAACATCGTTCTGTAAATATCGATATTGTTTCATTCATGTTAGAACTATTATGCATACTTATATAATTTATGTGTAGTTTAGTGATGTTCTGAGATGCTGTTGTTAATTTCTGAAAAAAAGGTTTGACAATTTTTATTTGAATTGGCTATCCTATGATATAATTTAAAGTGTTATGCTGCTGAAAATTTTCTAAAATGTGTGCTTGACAATGTATGTTGTGTCGATGTTAGTTGCGTTGAGGTCTCATTTTTGTGCTAACGGTTGAACATCTAAGTTGTTGCTTCACAATAATCGAATCTGAATTTTGGAGTTATGTTGTAGGTTCGCCATGTTAATGCGTGATAGTTTTTTTGTTAATGGTATTCGACTCGTCTTGTTGATGTTATGTCTTTTGTTTGTGATAAATCGGTGAGGTTCTTAAAGTTAGATTATAACGAGTTTCTGTTGAGGGAAGTTCGCTTGTGATACAATGCTAGTTATGCTAATTCTCGATTTTGAATGTGTGATATCAATACTATTCGTGATTTTGATGCGGAGTGAAGCTTAATTGTTGTCATGTATTTGAGATAATTGGAAGGAGATTTGGTTGACGTTTGTTGAACAATTCGCTTTGAATTCAAGATGTAATTCGGTTGGCATTATTTTGTTGGTTCCATTTGTGCTAAATATGTTTAAGATTGATTTTTTAGAGCCTTGTTTCATATGCATAGTTGATGCCCTGATTTTGATTTAGGGGTTTATAGTTTGTTTTGAACCCGATTTCTCATGTTGCAACGTGAATCTTTGGTCCTTATGTCACTTGTGATCGGAAAGTAATATTTACCGTTGTGTTTACTTGATTTTAAATGTGTTTGGAACGATGAATACAATGCTGATTTTTGACATTTACATTGAATAATAACTTGTTTTCTTGGTTCTTGATTGAGAAATATTCATTTGTTTATGCAATTCAATTCGAGTTTTATTTGGTTTTAAATTCACTTAGATTACTAACTTGTTTATGGTTTGTGGAAGCTTACAAGAAGTCTCAAGTTCCTTTCTCCTAACATTTCCATTCTACTTCCGATTTCTATTTTCATTTTAATCCATTAGTTCTATATTATTTTAATTAATTAGGGATTGTTAATTAAAATGGATTAGTTTACTAATTTATACTTCTTAACTTCATTAATTGATTTAATCAGTGTTTAAATAATTAATTATCTCTTTATTTCATCCTCCATCTTTCTTTATCTTTTCACTTTGATCAATTAATTAGATGTTGATTTAGTTACTTGATTTAGTTAATTAAAATGGATTAGTTTACTAATCTATTTTTCTTAACTCAATTAATTAAGTTAATCAACTCATAATTAATTGATTAAACATTCACTTCATATTTTCATAATATATTGTTCTAACTCCTTTAGACTTGATTCTTATTTCATCTAAGACTTTGGGCGGTTTTCATGTGTTGTTGGTTTTGTGTGTGTGTTTTATCTTATGTAGGAATTCTTTCCGATATCTTGATGATACTTTGAGTTTTATCTGACATCTTGAGCTTATCTGGTGCACTTTCCCCGCTTGTGATTTATTTTAACCTGATGCACTTTCTACTTGTGATTTATTTTCACCCGATACCTGGTATACTCTTGACCTATTTATTTGTTGGTGGCTTAATCCAAAGGGATGGAAACGCTTTATTGACTTCTTTATGTCAAGTATCAGTTTCTTATTTGGTTAGAATATTCCTTACCCTACCTTTTACTTTCATGTACATAAGATAGTCTCTTCATCTCCTTTTCTATTCTTCAATTTTTAAAACCTTCTCATCTTTTTCAAAACCTTCTTATTTTCAATAAACTTTAACTGCTTTCATAATAAACCTCAACTATGTCGAGTGACTTTTCAAACTTTTTTTCTTAATCAAGACTTAAAACACTTAATAAATTAAGATGTGAATCATATGCAGTTGAATATTATGGGAGACTAGTGAGGCGGTGCATTTCGAATCTTGATCTTCTTTCATTTCTGAACTTTATTGCGATTCAATTAGCAAATCCTTTTTCAAATTAACAAAATACTTTAACTCATTCAAACTTTTTTGTACACTCGAGCACCTTTTTCCTTTAAAATATGTTTCCAAGATTAGACATGATTCATTTATAGTTGAGATATCATCTTCCTGTCTCTATGGTTATAAAGGTGTCGACTTTTCCACTTGAGTACTAGAGCCGTTCTCAAACTCTCACTCATGTTGACGCACAGTCCATCTTTCTCACACCTTATGGGCGATTAGTTTAGATTTATCTCCTAAAAATGACGGCTTATCTTTTTATTTAAAAAATAACCAACACACAGTTTTGTTCTTTTTTTAGAAGAACTATGAGTGCTCTGATCCCTTATTGCACGAAGGGGATACATAGACACAAAGGTTCGCAACTGCGGAGGGCGCAATAATAAAAAATATTTCTTTTGTTTGTAAATATGCATTCATTCATTCCCTTTAACAAGTAAGTCTTAGATAGCACACTCTCTGATTAAAACAAACAAATTAGATCATGCGGAGTACCGTAGATGTTTAGGGTGTTAATACATTCACTTTACATAACTGATCCATGTACCTTGAACTTGATTTTCATTTTGGGTTTTATTTTTTATTTTCCCATTTCTATTTAGAAACAATAAAGTGAGGTGGTGACTTTCACTGTGTGACTTAAGTCAATTAATGACTTAGTCTCAAAAAATTTATCACTACATTTCACTACAGTGTGGCACGCTGCAATAATCTGAATTTAGATATTTGATGATATTAAAGGAATAGTTGTTTTAGGTATTTTTAAACCCCGTGTTACAGAGCAGGATATTTTATATGATGTTTATATGAAGATGTGACACCTATGTGTTTTATTTGATTTATTTTCGTAAAAAAATTATACAAAATACATGTGGGTTAGAAGGGTGTTACAACTACACCGTTCTTCCGCAAAAAAGCAGGAACCGAAACGAAACTCAGAGGAGGAAAAGAAAAAATGTCGATCCAACATAAATTTCGTCTTTCAAATTCGAATCTAAAATCGTAATATGTTTCTGCATAGCTATTGGATCATGTCTAAACCGATTCGCTGATATCAATACCAAATCGGGAAAAAGAGAATAGAACAACAAGAAGAGAGAACAAAATGAGAAGAAGAAGAAGAAGAGAATAGAACAACAAAATTACATATTAAGATTTGAAAATTAGTATAAGATGAAAGAAAAAATGAGAAGAGGAAGAGAATAGAATAACAAAATTATATATTAAGATTTAAAAATTAGTAGAAGATGAGAAAACAGAATAAGAAGAAGAAGAGAATAGAACAACACAATTACATATACAGATTTGAAAATTAGTATAAGATGAAAGAAATTGTTAGGGTGAAAAAATGGGGAAGAACACGTTTTGAAAAAGAGTTGAGAATGAATATCATGTTGTAAATCACTTAGTATTTATTAATGAATTATTTTTAGTTTATTATTATTATTATTATTATTATTATTATTATTATTATTATTATTATTATTATTATTATTATATTAATGAAACATAATTAAATAAATTAACATTAAAATTTTGATAAATAATGAGCTATAAAAACTAATTATAATTTGACATTGACACATCATCGAAACAAGCGCCACATCATAAAAAATTATTTTTATGAAGGCCAGGAGACTAAAATCCAAAACAAAATTAAAAAAGAACAAAAAAAACAAATTTTAAAATAGAGGTATCAAAAATAAAATAAGAAAAAATAAAATAGAAAAACCAAAATTATAATTAAGTCTTAAATATTATCATCTCTCTGTTCTTTTTTACAAGAGACATGTCATTTTTTATATATTTGATTTGTTTATAGACCAGATATATTAATTATTCAATAAATCCAAAAAATGAGTTGTCTCTTATGAAAAGGAATATTTATGGACACTTATAGTCAGTGACTTTGTTTGGGAAGTCATTTTTCGAGTCTATAACTTATAAGTTCATATAATAATAAAAGATCTGTTGATAACAATCTTTTTATCACATGTTTATAATATATTTTACTAGTTTATAATTTATTTTTCAGATGCTATTTTAAATAGCATTTTAGTTTATAGTTTATAATTTATCATTCTTTCTTTCATTTTCTTCTTATTATTTTAAGTAAAACTCAATATTATCCTTTATACTTTATTTTAATTTAAAATAAAATAATTATATTAAATATATTTTATGTTATTTTAATTTATCAATTCTTTGAAATGTTAATTTTACCCGTCATTTCAATTAATTTATGAGTTGAAGATCAAATACCCTATAGTTGTGAATACCATTTTTGCAGTAACAATAACGATATGTGGCTGTTAGGGTTAACCAATTCCATACCCTCACTCTCAATTCCTTCTCACGGATATAGATTCCCCTTTTCCACCATATCGCTCACCTTCAGACCTCGAAAACCACACCCACTTCCATTGTTTGCATCATCCAACAACAACAACAACAATCAAGTAAATGAGAAGGGGGGAAATTCACAACAACCACAACAACAAGCACCCTCCTCTTCATCTTCTTCCAATGGACAAGAACAAAAACGACCCCTTTTTGGTTTCAATTGGAGTAATCTTCTAGACCCAGATCCTGACAATGTTCTTGCACTTGGATTAACGGCTCTTCTCACATGGGCAAGTGTTCAAGTTCTTTGCCAGCTTTTCTTTATCTCTTTCGCTATTATTCTTGCTGCTCTTAAATACTCTTTCATTGCTGCTCTTCTCATTTTCATCCTCATCGCACTTCTCTAATACAATTACTACAATACTATTTTTTTCTTTTTCTCTCGATTTTTTTAACCACTTCAGAATTCTCTTGTTCAATTGGGTAAACCGTTATTATTATTGTTTACTTAAATGTTTGAGATAGAACCCTAGACCTCTTTCATAATACTCATTCGCTATGATAGGTTTCGATTGATAAAACTTGTGTTCCATATTTCTACAATTTGGACAAATTGTCATATAGTTAAAGCAGAAAAATGGAATGGATTCTTATTGTCATAGTTGAAGAAAGTGTGTCATAGTATATGTTAGTATGTTTGCAGATTCAACGTGTTTAATGAAGGATTCTATTTGGTTAAGTTGATCTAAGATTTGATCAACTAAGAGTGATGTTCCCAATTGATTGAAGCTCTGTTTGGTGAAAGGGAATTTAAACCAAATACTCCCTTTATGTGCTTCCTGGTGTGAAGAAACATCGCTTCATTATTTGCTTTGCTAATCATGTACAAGTATTGATTTAGGACAAAACAAAAATAAATTATTGGAAGTTTAGATTAATTCAAACGCATTCTAGTAGTTACTGTGGTCGCTTCGAGCAAACAGCTTATCTGAAAAAATACTTCTGGAAAAGTACTTCTGGAAATCTAGAATTTGGAAGTTTCGAAGAAGAAACCGGTTTTCCAGTTTGGGGTAACCAGTTTTTGTCACATGTTTCACTTCTGGGATTTGCCATTCAGTTGGGAAAACCGGTTTCCAGGTTTTGGGAAATCGATTTCTGGTGCGGTTTTTTGTTTTTCCTACTATTCTGTGAGACAGCTTTGTTGTTTAAGTTGTTTTAGAAGTATCTTGTATAAACTCTCTTGTAATGTGTGTTTGTATTGTTTTTAATGTCATTTTTTTTAATCTCTCTCTCTCTCTCTCTCTCTCTCTCTCTCTCTCTCTCTCTCCAATTTAGTTTTTGTGTATTTTTAACATTTGGCATTAAGAGCCTTGGTTCTAGTCCATTAATCTGCTGCAAACATGTTTGTCGTTTCCAATGACTAAATCCCTACCAACCTTCCAATTCTTGATTCCAAGAACTATGACAAGTGGTGCAAACAAATGAAAGTTTTGTTTGGGTATCAAGACGTTCTCGAAGTAGTGAACGATGGTGTTACATCACTTGGGGCATAAGCTATAACTGCTTAACAAACTACATTTAAAGAAGAGAAGAACAAAGACTACAAGGCACTTTTTTTGATACATTCTTGCGTCGATATTGACAACTTTGAAAAGGTTGGTGATTACACTTCGGTGAAGCAAGCTTGGGAGGTCTTGAAGAAAGCTTATGAAAGGGCTGATAAAGCGAAAGTTGTGAGGTTACAAACTCACAAGAGGCAGTTTGAGCTAGTGTAAATAGAAGAGAAGGAGTTGATCAATGATTACATTACGCGTATAACGCGCTTGGTAAATCAAATGAAGTTTTATGGTGAAACTGTGTCCATGCGTAATGTGGTAGTAAAAATCTTGTGTTCTTTAACGTCAAGATTCGACAATATAGTGGCTGCAATCGAAGAATCAAATTATCTTCTTACCATGAGCAAGGAGGAGCTTCAAAGCTCATTAGAAGCTCATGAACAAAGAATGGATGAAAGAGGAAATGACAAGGCCAAAGCAGAGATTGTGTTGCAAGCACAGTTCAATGAGAAGAACAAGAGATCGAAGGGTAAATGGTCTTCAAGAGGGAAGACAAATTTCCAGAATTTTGGTGGAAAAGACTCACAAAATTTAAAGGGTTCGATAGCACAAACATGTGAGAGTAGCTCCAAAGATAATGGTCAAGGCAACAACACCAAGAAGTTTGACAAGAGTGGTGTAAAGTGTTTCAATTGTCAAAAGCTTGAGCATTTTGCAAAGGAATGTAATGCGAAATCGAAAGAAAATCACGGCGATGAAGCTAAAGTTGCAAGACAAGATGTGGATGATGATAATACACTTCTGGTCATGACCACAGAGGAAAATTATGGCATGGAAAAGTTACTGGACAGCAGCAGTAGCAACTGTCAGAAGTTGGGCAGCAACATCTGCAGTGTAGAAAATTCTGCAGAAACGCGTTCAGAGCAAAACGCAATGGTGACCATTCCAGATGGAGTCCAAGGCAGTGATGAGTGGTACTTGGATTCTGGTTGTTCAACGCATATGACGGGTAGAAAGGATTGGTTTGTCAAAATCAATCAAGCCACAAAGAATATAGTAAAATTCGCGGATGACACCACTTTAGCGGTCGATGGTGTGGGTGATGTTTTGATCATGAAAAAGCATGAGAGTCATTCCTTGATCAAATATGTGTTATAAATTCTTGGAATTAAATGTAATCTTTTGAGTATTGGTCAATTGCTTGAGAAGAATTACATAATTCGCATGAAAAACAAGATTTTGTGCGTTTTGAACTGAAACAGGGTCTTAATTCTTAGAGCACCCATGGCTGTAAATTGTACTTTTAAGATAGAGTTGAAAGTGATGGAGCACAAGTGTCTTGCTACAACAGAAAGTCGTGATGAGTGGTTGTGGCATTACCGTCTTGGACATCTCAATTTTTAAGATCTCGACGCGTTACAAAGGAATGGTATGGTGACCGGGCTGTCCAAGATCAATGTTCCAGCTGATATTTTTGAAGAGTGTTTTTAAGGGAAGCAACACAAGAATAGTTTCAGCAAGGATGTAGGTCATAGGACCAAACATCATCTTGAGGTGGTGTACTCTGATGTTTGTGGTCCAATGCAAGTCGATTCGTATGGTGGAAATAGGTACTTTGTCACTTTTATTGATGATTTTAGTAGAAAGCTATGGATTTATCTAATCAAGAGGAAAGATGAGGTGTTTGATGTGCTCAAATGTTTTAAATCCATGGCGAAGCGACAAAGTGGTCACAAGTTGAAAATTCTCAATACCGATGGTGGAGGTGTGTATACCTCGAGTGAGTTTAGGAATTATTGTGATGTTGAGAGTATAGTGCGTGAGATTGTACCACCTTATACACCTCAACAAAATGGTATTTCCGAGAGAAGAAATCGTTCAATAATGAATATGGTTCGTAGCATGTTGAAGAGAAAAGCTTGCCGAATGAACTATGGGGTGAAGTTGTATCTACAGCCACCTATTTGTTAAATAGGTGCCCTACTAAGGAGCTGGGTAAAGTGACACCAGAAGAAGTATGGTCTGGTCATAAACCAAGTTTGAGTCATTTGAAGGTTTTCGGTTCGGTAGTGTTGTACCCAAAAATTTGTCCTCCCATTTTTCTTTAAGACATGCTCACAAAGGTCTCAAGTATTCAAAGTTACTCAAGGATTGATCAGTCAAACCTCCTCAGCAATGGGTCCACAACCAGGGTTTCATCTTGCACAAGGAAGAATTGGTTTCAAAGGTCTCAAATGGTTTTCATGGTTCATCATAGGTCTTCAACAGTGCTCATGTCAAGTTTCAAGTCTTGCATCACAAGTTTGCTCAGTCAATGACTCAGATGATTGAAAATCAACTATATTGGGTAAAAAGTCGATTATGGTCAAGATACAGTCAAACTTCAATATTTTTTGTCAACATCAATATTTTGAAGTGATATTCATCATTTGATCAAGGGTTGATCATGATTCCTCAAGGAAAGCCCTCAAATCATCAAAGGTCAAAAGTTGCCAAATTAGGGTTTCCTTAAGAGGAGTCAACTGAACTTTGACCAAGTATAACTTTCACATGCTTCATCAACTTTTCCCCGACAAAAGCCCATTTTGAAGGAAATTCAATCCTCTATAACTTTGTATTTATGCCAAAGTCCAAAAGTGCTTCATTTGAAAGATGTGAGCTAATACATTATAGGTCATTTCAAAAGTCAACAAAAAGACACTTTTTTATCAAGGCAACTTACATCAAGATAAATTCTTCAAATGCAAAAAAGATCAAAAGAGAAATTGTAGAGGACATCTTGAGCTTTCCAAAAAGTCTAAGATCACCTTCAAAATATGAAAATTCAGCAAATTATGAGTTGCACAAGTTAGATAATTTTTGAGAAATGCATGAAATCTCAATTGAGAAAATTTGTGATTTTGGGCTATTGGGCCTAAGTTTTGAAATTCAAATATGTTCATGACATATCTAAGAACCTCTAAATCCATCCATACATTATTTTGATTTTTTATTTCATTTATTTGGATTTTTATTCATTTAAATGTAAATTAAATCAAATAAAATGCAAGCTTAATGTACAAGGCGTGTAAGGCCTGTGATCTAATCTTTTGGAGGCCCAAACAACTCATGACAAGCTGTCAAAATCGTGTGGACCAAGAGGGGAAGGAAATCTTTACAAAATCGGAAACATTTCAAATTATTTTGGAATAAAATCACACTTTAATTCAATTTGATTGGGTACCATTTTTGTTAACCTAATGTGATCCCTCATATATACACAAGCATCAGATCACAAGGGATATACACGAGCTGCTGCCTCAAAGAAAGCTAGCCAAATTCTCAAAATTCTTCAAAGAACCCTAGGTTTCAAAACTAGTGTTACAGACCTTATCGTCTCAAAGTCTCAATTATATTCCCTTCCTGGAACATCAAAGGATAGCTTTGGATCGATCATGATGATCCTGCACGCATGAAATCGCATAGCATAGCCTTGTCGGTTCCATGTTTTTTTGAAAATCATATCTTTAATCTTGCTATATTTTAAATCGATTTGATGTTTCTAACCTGATCTTGAGCTTTGTCTGAACAAGTTTAGATCACCAATATGGTCCCATGCGTGCAGGATTGAAAAACACCATTTCTTTCTCTGATCGGTGTAACTTGGTTCAAAACACATTATCTAAGGGGTTTTAGCCAAAAATAAGGCCGAATTCGGATCCAATAGGGGCAAATTAGGGGGGACACAATGTTTTGGATTCTTAAAAATTGATCTTTACGTGTTTGGTATTTTACAGGTCGCCGAAGAAGACGACCAGAGCTAGGGCTCCTACGCTTCTCCGGCCATATAGGTCAATCTGTGTATTTATTGTTTTTGTTTGATTTATATAACTGGAAGTAACAATCGTCACAGCGGTAAGCGTGTGTGTGTAAAGGTGTTAGTGTACCAAGGCATGGGTTAATCCCTGCCCCCGGTATGTTATTTTTTCAATACTTTTCTATTTCAGATCTAATGCAAGCAATCCAGTGGTCTCATCATGCGCCTCCAATTCCTCATCATCAGATGCTCATCAAGACAGATCCAACGCCCATTCGCAGGCATACCAAAGGATACATAGACCCAGCCATACTGGATCACTCAAACTATTGGGCTAGTGTTTTTGGGCCTAGTGGATTTGTTCCCCCCCCCCCCCCCCCCCCCATTTTGTTCTACAACAGGCTCATTTCCTTTTTTGTTTTAATATTTATTTTGTTTTAGACAATTAACTTCTTTTTTAAATAATTAATTAAATCAATTTAAATCAGAAAATCAAAAAAAGATGCTTTTAAATTAATTAACTTTTCTTTAAATTAATTTTAGACCTAGGTTTTATTCTTAATAATTTATAATTTAATTTAGAATTAGGTTAATCATTTAATAAAAATACCAAAAATATCAAATTAGGCTTTTTTTTAAATTTCTTAAAATATATATATATATATATATATATATATATATATATATATATATATATATATATATATATATATATATATATATATATATATATATATATATATATATATATATATATATATATATATATATATATATATATATATATATATATATATATATATATATATATATATATATATATATATATATATATATATATATATATATATATATATATATATATATATATATATATATATATATATATATTTTAATACTTATTTTCTTCGCTATTTAAATTTCTTAGATTGTATATATAAACTTCACGTCAAGTTGTAATAGTTTTAGATTTAAAATTTTATGCGAGTTTTATTAAATATTGTAATTGCTAAAGGTTGTAATAGATAAAGTAGAGTTTACTGTTTCTTCCTCCATTTTTGATGGTTTGTAACCCTCTTCCCCAAAGTTCTGTAATAGTCTATATTTATTTTTCCGCAATTTATTGTTTTCCTTATTACTGCTAGTTTAATAGGATTGTATGGCAAAGACTAAAAGCAAACGCTAGATAACCATAAATCCAAAATAAATTAACTGAAAATAAATCACCTTGCACACGCGCACCTCTAGGGTGACCCCACTTGTTGCCTCAGATAAAAACAGTGATGTCCCTCGAATGTGAGACACTTTAGCAAAGACCCTCGGTTAAAAAGATCGTAGTCCATGGATGACCCTACGATGCTGCCTTCGGTAAACGATCTTAGTCCCTTACGACAAATTGCTAAAGCACCCTACGAGTTGCCTTTATGATTGTATGATGACCCAACTTGTCCCTCAAACATCTAATGATAGGGCTTCCTACTAACTAATGGTAGGATAGCACTATCTAAAGGAAGAGTAAAATAACGTGAAAGATTTTTGAGTAGGTAGATAGCTCGTAGTCGCTTGCTCGCAAACAAAAACATTTTTCATAGAAAACACTTCTTTTCTAAAATATTTTCAAAACAAACACTTTGTATGCGCTCTCAGTGATACGAGAATCATTACAAAGTTTTCCTCACTTAGGCATTTTCAAAATATTTTCAAACACACATTCACAAAGCATTTTCAAAAGTGAGCTAGCGGTTAAGAGCCCGTAGATAACTACAGACGAAAAGAGTACTAACATCTTCCATTTTCATAACCTACCCCCTTACTCAGAAAATTATCAAAAGGTCTTTCCTGTTCTTTTAACCCTTTTCTTTATTGGATAAAAGAAAAGTCGGTGGCGACTCTTGTTATCCGTAACATTTATGATAAAATGCAAAAACAAAAGTCAGTTCTTCCACCGTATTACAGAACTAGTGACTCTGCTGAGAAATGCTAAATAGTGACTCTGCTGAGAAATGCTAAAAATGGGGTTACCTTAAGAGCTAGATCACATTTAAAATTATATACTTGCTTGATTTGTATGCTTTACATTTTAGGGTTTTGCTCGGGTTTTTGTAAAGATCCTATACCCGGATCTGGGGGCATTTTAGGTAAGTAGCAATAGATCGTGAAAACTGTACGGAGTATACCGATACGATTGAAGCGATGGCTACGTTAGTGTGACACATTGGTTGGTGTCAGTGTCCTTTGAGTTAAGTCAAGGAGAATGCTGGGTTGTCGCGTGGTGTCATAAAGCACTAACTAACTGTAGAACCTTAGTTGACACAACTTAGCCATTAGAAAGTAGTGAGATAGGTGGCTTTAGTGCATACTGAAGTTGGTTGATACTCGATGCTACACTCATTAAGATCGGACTCTCGGGATATTTCGGTCGCAAATCAGATGCTTGTGCTGAAACAATGCTCGGGAGAAAGATCAGTGATATTGAGCCTCCTAGAACCCGAATACTTCTTTTAGGACAGGTTGAGCCAACTAAAACTTCAAGAGGGTACTTACCTACAAACTCCATGCAAGCTTAAACCTAAGGCCTTGTGTGTTTTTTTGTGTATGATTAATTGTTAGAACATGACATCATAACATCATGACATCATACCATATCATTTCACTAACCATTTCAAGGACCAAGGATTTATCTTTGTTCTTTGTTGTAGGATATGGCATCCGCTCGCAGAAATACTATCCAGATAAACTTTGTAAGGGTACCTCCTCAGCTTAAAGAGTTAGTCTCAAGGGTTCTCGAAAGTTCTCCATTCATCAAAAGGCATGGTCGAATACTCAGTCTGGTTACCCCAGGTTTTGACGAAGACATGATGCGTGTTCTATTCCAATTCTCTAACCCTGCACATCACTGCTTCACCTTTCTAGATTATCAGTTAGTACCCACAATGGAGGAGTTCTCTCAATTACTAGGAGTACTTGTTCTTGATCAGACACCTTCACCGGTTTAGAGGAAGCTCCAAAACCAGAAGACATTGCAGTAGCCTTACATTTGAAGTGGTCTGACATTGTATCTAATTGGGAAATGAGAAGTGGAGTCAAAGGTATTTTGGATAAATTTCTGATAGAGCAGGCTCAACTGTTTCTAGATGTTATTAGTTTTCAGGCTTTTGAGGAGATCTTGGCTTTGCTAATCTATGGATTGGTACTATTCCCTAATCCAGACCAACTCATAGATGTGAATGCCATCAAAATATTTCTTGCTCGTAATCATGTGCCTACCTTACTTGGAGATGTCTTAGATTCTCTTCACAATCGTCCTATGAAGAGGCGAGGAACTCTCATGTGTTGTATACCTCTGCTATCCAGGTGGTTTATTTTTCACCTTCCTCGCTCGATAATGAAGAATGAACAAGGTTTGAGGTGGTCGTAAAGAATAATGTCACTTTCTCATACAGATATCTACTGGTATTCTCGATCTCATGAGGATATCACTATCATTGACCACTATGGGGAATTCTCTAATGTTCCACTCCTTGGCATGCTTTAAGACCATAATTTAATCATTATGGTTGCAGAATTATACCCTAGGGCTTAGTATTGTCGATAGTATAGTTAGGCCACTAAGAATTTATTGTGATAATTTTGTAGATGTCTTCTTCTCTAAGAATGATGAGTATTAAAAGGGAGATAAACACATAAAATTGAAGTACTTATTATTGAAAGAAGAAGTGCAGAAACAAAAATGTCATTTGAACATATTGGTAAAGATTTTAATAATAACGGACCCGTTAACTAAAGGTTTACCGCCTAAAATATTTGTTGGTCATGTAGAAAGGATGGACATTATGTAAAAGTCCTTGTTAACATTAGTGTGATCGGTATATATACATGAAAGGCTTAATGTCGTATTGAATTACACTTGTGAATTCAAATAAGGTTATGTTTCTCCTTAGTTTTGTTATCCATATCATATAGTATACATTATTGTTAATATGTGATGACAAAAGGTGTTTTATTAAAAAGGCATGAAAGACACATTAATGTATCCCTTAAAGTTATTTGAATTGGATTGATTTGTGATACGTGGAAGAAATCAAGTTGATATATAACTTGTGACCGCCATGATCCGATCATTGCACTTCATTAAAGATAATGACTTGGTGTTTTCAATGAATGGTGCACAATTATGGTATGATTGAAACATCAAGTAGTCACATGAGTCAAGTGGGAGATTATAGGATTAATTTTATTAATCCATTAAATATGAATCATGTAATTAAAAGTTTGTCCTTAAATAAAAGATACCTTAATGTGATGGTTATTCTGGTTGATGGATAATTAAGCCAATGAGGTTTTTATTTTGAAATTCAAAAAATAAAATTTAAATTCCTCTTCTCTCTCTTCATGACTATAGGGACATGACTCTTGGAAATGAGTTGTGACTGTTGGAATAAAATGTCTATAAAAAAGGAACCTTTAGGCAAGCAACATCAACTTTTCTCATTCCTTCTCATTTTCTCCAAAATACACAAAATTATCTTCATCATCAAAGATACACATAAGGAAGAAGAAAGAGATGAGAGAACAATCAGAAACAAGGATCGAGAACCGGACAAGAATCAACATCATGGATCCAGGTACGTTTTACTGTTTTATTTATAGAATTTAAACCATTGTGGAAATCATGACATCAAGATCCAAAATACAAAATTTTCTAACAGTAAAATCTAGAGAACCCTTAATATAATTGGCACTGCATTTTCTCTCCTTATTCAGTAACTTCTAAAAAACAAAAGACAAATATTTCAACTTCCACTCTCGGCGTGAGAGCTATCACCATTTAGGAAAAATCTCTCAATTCCACCGAGTTGCAGCATTCAAAGAATATTCGGTGAATTTAATCGCTTCACATCCTCACATTACACACGATTAGCATGATATATTCATTTTCTTATTAGTATTGAATTAATGCAAATTATATTTTATATATTTTATTTGCTCTACCTGTTATTGGTTGTTTGATTTTTTTTATTTTGTTCGATCTTTTTTATTTTGTTCGATTTAGAGGTTAGGGTTATGCGCGTTAATGAACTTTGGTTCTCAAATGTCCTTATAGGGTTATCTAAAAACACCATTTGGATTTTAATTTTTGGATATGAGATATATACATCATATCTCAAATGTTGAGATTAAATTGTGTATTTGTGTTGGTTTTGATAAGTATATGTTTGTGTAGGAGTGTAGGACCAATAGGAATACATAAATATGGATAATAATTTTGATATGTTTATTAATATCGTCTCTTGTATTGTGTGAGTATAAAAAATGGTTGATGAATAAAAAAGATACAAACATGGTTGATCACCACATCACACATTAATTCATAGAGAGAAATCTAAATATTCTAGGGTCAAATGTGAAGATTGGAAATCATCTGGCATCGTAGAAAGATCTTCTTCACAGGGTTAAGAATCTTTCTCCCAAGTGATACCACATGCATATGTGTCTTCTCATGCACCTGCTTATGTTGCACCTGCTCACACCGCACATAGGCGTGGCAACGGGGCGAGTCGAAAACAGTTTTTACACTACACAAACCCAAACATGAATCCCGAATAAAGACATGTTATCCTCCCTAATCTTCGTCGAGGATGAATAATTGAACCTCAAACCCTTCTCGAACGGTTTCAGGTTGAGTTCGGGTATCTCCGTTCCACTCTCATCTCTCTAGTGTAATCAATTTTTGATTGAAATATTTTTTCCTTAATATTAAATTATATTATAAATAAAAAACTAAAACAATACTGAAAACTTTCAAACATACATTTTAAATAATAAGCTAAAAGCCAAAATACAAAAGTATCGGCAATACACCTAATATTTAAAATTATCAAATCTCTATGATAAATTATAAATTGATATAAACATGGTTGGTTTGGGGTGGAAATAGTGTCTCCATTACCCGGTATGTCCCCATATTTTGTAATCGGAGAAAACTCAAACCCGAATCCAAACTCAGTCAAAGCAGGTTTTTTCTGTCAAACTCTGGGCGAGTTCAGGTGGATATCCACGAGTTTAAATTCTATTGTCATGTCTAGCCGCACCTGAAGAATTATAATACCATCAGACATGTCACTTCTTCCTCTATATGTAGACATGTTGTTACTCACATTTAGAACGGGGATGTATAACAAATGCTTACTTATGATTTTAAACATCTGATTTATTATTTTTATATTGATATTAATTATATGACATTGAGGCATTAATTTGTGCAATTTCATGAGACACTAAAGTATGTTAACCATGGTAGAAAAGTAAAGCAGTTACACCAACCCGATGAACCATGGTTTCAACAAGTATTAGTAGCATTTAGACTGAAGGATGTTTGTCGGTCTGAATTTAATTACATTGATAATGAACTTTTGTCTACCTTTGTTGAGAGATGCCACTTAGAGACTTCATCATTTCATCTTTCCATTTATGAGATGAGTATCCCCATTGACGATGTATTTTGTATTATGAATTTTCCTATCACACACATATTGTTTTTGTTGTACCCAAAAATTTTCCCTCCCTTTTCTTTAAGACATTTCTCACAAAAATTCTCAAATGCTCAAGGATTCTCAAGAGATGATCAAACAATCTCACCTCCTAAGCACTGGGTCCACAACTAGGGTTTTGGTTTTCTCAAGGAAAATTAAACTTCTAATTCCTCAAGTGACTTTCATGGTTCATCATAGGTCTCCAAGAATGCTCATACCAAGTTTTAAGTCTTGCATCACAAATTTGCTCAGATGACTGAAAATCAACTATATGGGGTAAAAAGTCAATTGTAGTCAACATACAGTCAAACTTCAAGATTTTTGGTCAACATCAACATTTTAAAGTTATATTCATCATTTTATCAAGTTTTGATCATAAATCCTCAAGAAAAGCCCTCAGATCACCAAAGGGGCAAAATTGTCAAAATTAGGATTTTGATTGAGAATGACTGATCATTGACTTTTGACCTAGTACATGACCTAGTGACTTGAAGCATGATATCAAGGGTTCAAATATAATATATTGACCTAATTACATGATTCAAAACATTCCCAAAGGTATAAGTGATTGATAGTTGAAGAATTGAGATCAATTGATGAAAAATCAACTATCACACAAAAGTCAAAATTTGACTTTTTGGTCAACTTTGAACTTCAAAGATCAAGAGTCATCAAAACATTAAAATTTACCAAGCTTGATCAACAAGAATCAACAAAGTCAATAAAATTCAACAAAAAGTCAAAATTTTCAATACTTAGAAAAATTCTAAGTGTTTTGTCTTTAATAAATTCACTACTTCATGACCATTTTTCACTAAGATACAAGATGATTCAAGGAAAACTTTCAACATGAAAGTTGCAGGGATTGATTAATTCTAAAACTTTTTCCTTGAGGGTTGATGTCCAAAAAATTCTTGGATTAGGAGATATAGTCCCATGAAGTCATGACATTTTTATTTGAACACTTAGTAAAATTTTCAACAAGTTTGATCAGATTTTTATCCCAATTTTTTAGCAAATTTTCACCAAGTTTCAATTTGATTTAGCCAAAGTGGTCAACATGAAAGTTGTATACAACTTTTCAAACTTTCTAAAATGTCCAAGAACACATTTTTATCATGCTTGAGCTAGGAAATTCGAAGAGATGAAGTTGGGCGTCCATTCTTGAAACACAAGTCATTTTGTGATGATGAATATGAGATCAAATCTCTAAGCCATGCTGCATAAATCTTGCTTTGCAGGATTCTAACTTGTAAATCTCACCATAATTAAATGTTTACACAACTGATTGAATCATTACCCAAGTATTCAAGCCATTGTCCAAGTGATTATTCCATTTTTGGCACAAAGTTAACATTGTCATTCTTGCAAAGTAGCTTTAATCACAAAGTCAACTCTTCTTAAGCCTCTAACTTGTTCCTTCTGCACACACTCAACATACAAGATCATATAATAATGCTTAAAGTATCCAACAACTCTATGAAGCAAAGTATAAAGCATTGGAACTATGATCTCCAAGCTTGCTTCATTTACAATCCAACCTAGCCATACCATGTGATCTTGTAAATCTGATCAACCATTGTCTTAAAACCTCCTTCCTATAAATAGAGGAAGTATTTGCAAGCTAAGGCACAAGTTCATAAGCCCTCTAACCCTCTCAAACTCTCCCAAGTCAGAATTATGCACAAAACCTCCATTTGTTGCAACTTCTGACCTTGAACTCCAAACACCCAATCCACTCGTGCATTTTCATTCTAAATAATTCACAAAGCTTCTATAACTCATATAGAACCTATCCAAAGTCCTGTTTTATCAATGTAACATCATCTTCATCATCCTCCATTTTTAAAAACATAGCTCTACAATTTGACTTGTCCAGAAAATTCAGACACTCTCAATCCAAAGTAAGAATTGCAATAGCCTCCTGGGAGTTCAATGAAGTTATCCAGATCATCACAATATCTCAAGGAGTGCTCCAACTTCAAACACGATTCTCACTTTTGAGGTAAGTTTTCTAAAATTTGAAATTTCTATACAAGCATCATTAATGTTTACTTTCTGAATAAAAAATGTAGACATCATTTCCCTGAAGCTAACCATGTGCTTACTTTTCATTTATATTGCCCGAGTGATGAGAATTTAGAAACTGGAGTTTCTGAAATTTTAGGGTTCAGTTTGTGTGATCGGTGGATCTGGAACTGACTGTTTAACGCTGGTTCGCGAAATGTCGCGGAAGCAAGAGTCGCCACCGTCTTTTATTTTCTCCAAATGGAAAGGACAAAAGCACAGAAAAATTCCTTATAGAGATTGCTCTCGGTTCGGGAGGTAGATTATAGAAAGGGAAGGTGTTAGCACCCTTTCTATCTGTGGTTATCCACGGGCTCCTAGATACTTGCTCATTAGTGTTTTCAAAATGGTTTGTTTGCTTTTCAACTGTGGGTTTTAAAAAAAAATTTCTTTGAAAATTTCAGTTCGACTCTTGTATCAGTCCTCAAGAGTGTTTGAAAAGTTGCTTTCGAAAGCTTTTTGAAAAGTGTCGGTGTGAAAAGTATTTTTTTTTATTTGTTTTGAAATTAGAGCAAGTATCTACGAGTCGTCTACCTACCCTAAGGAATTCGTCTGTGTAAATGTACTTAAAGTAGTGCCATCCCACCATTGAGAGGTAGGTGGCACCACCGTTGGAGGTGTTCAGGTCAATTCGAGGGTTCGGGACATGGTGATCACCGAAGCAATAGGAAGACACCTTAGAAGCTACCCTCATGCCATGTTCATGGACATGAGGACTTACTAAAACGTCCTCTACTCGACGACCACCTTTCGAGGGGCAAGGCAACAGTGAGGCGTACCCTAGGGGTGGTGTGTGTGATTTGTGTGTCGTTTTCAGATATTTTTGTCTTGTCATGCATTGGTGATCTACGCGTTGCTTTTATTTTGACATTCATTCTTTCATGCGAATTATTAACAGTTAAAAAAGATGCGAGAAGGTAAAAGTCCTACGCTATTACAAAGGCGCGGGTCCACATCGCCAAATTAATCCAGGGCCCGATTTGAAATAAAATAAAGCGGAAAGATAAATATCTTATTAGGCTATTACATGGCTTTGGGAGAATTACATGAAAAGGAAATAAAATAAGCGCGCGAAATAGAGTTATGATCGAATGCGAGGGCGTTGGACCCTTTTAAGGAAATTGAATTAAAATTATGAAATTAATTAAATTTAAGGAGAAAAGAGAAGTTATTTTTTGAGTTTTTTGTATTTATGGATTTTTAGTAAGAAAATTAAATTGGAATTAAAAAGAAAAGTTAATTAACCCTAATTCTAACTATTTTTAATTTTATTAAGAAATATTTTTAGTTTGACCTAATTTTAATTAATTATTTACATGGTAAGTTTATTTACAAAATATAATTAATAATTAAATATGGTGAAAAAAATAAAAAAAAAAGGAATAAAAGTCTTTAAAACCCTAATTCTACATTTTTTAGTTTATTAAGAAAAATATTAAAATTTAAACCTAGAATTAACTAAATTAATTAATACAATTTATTTACAAAAATGTTAGTGAATTAAACAAAAAAAATATTTTTTTATTTTATAGTTTCTGAATTTTTTGGGGTATTTTTATGTTATGAAAATATTAATTTATGAATTAAAAGGAAATAATTAAATTAAAACAAATAATAAAAAAAATAGGGAAAAGAAGAAATACAAACACTTGGGGGGTGTTGACCCCAGTTTGGAGGTATTTTGCCAGCAATTAGGCCCATTCATTGGAGGCCTGGTTGACTTCTGGTAGTCACGTGTGGCTTCATTGACCAATGCATAGGGTGCTCCTCAGATCATGGCCATTGGATTGAGATCAGTGGGCGCGTGGCAAGCTTGGATGGTGGATGTATGATGAACCCCTGGGCTTGAAACTGCATGGAATCACGTTGAAACAAAATATATTAAGAAAGTGAGGGGACCTGGGAATCGAACCCAGGTCCCAATGTTCAGAGGACAACGCATCCACCAACCATCCAAATGTGTTTCTTTGTTAATTATATAGAACGCAATTATTATAAGAAAAAAACAAAAGTTAGTGGTCTGAATCAATAAAACGCGCGCCAACTTTGAATAGCCCAATGAACGCTAGCCTTTGCGAGGAGCCATGACTTGAAACCAAGTTGTTTCGTCGTTGAGGTCTCGTGCCCGGGATGGAGGTGTGGGCCCTCGAGGGGCCTCCTCGTGTCGTGCTCGGAGACGTCCTCGGTGGTGGGTGCGTGGAGGATCCGTACCGGGCGCGTCGGTCGAGCACACGAGGCATCTTTCGGGAGCTGTGCCGCCACCCTAGGGGGGTAGGGCCATCATTGCGTTGGGAGCAGCGCGTCGAGGAGATGGAGTCCGTGGTTGAACGAGGTGACGTTTGGTATTCCACGTCATCACTATAAATAGGATCCTTGGGCCCCATAATACGTTTTCCGTTCTCCGTGCTCTCTCCGTTGCCGCTCTCAACACTTTCTCCAGTTGCGACTTCCCGTCTCAGATTCTTCATTTCTTAGCCAAATCCCAAACTTTGATCCAAGTAAGTGATCTACTTTCTTCATTTTTCCGTTTTAGAATGCATGATTCCTGGAAATTGTAGATGTTTTAGGACCGTGCGCGTGGGATTAGCCCGGTAAACTCGTGTTTTGCCCGACATATTCATGTCTAGGACCGGCAAACGCATACTTGTGGCCGACACATTCATAGTTTTAGGTGAAAAACTTCAGAGCTGCCCGGGGTCTTCATGATCCGGGGCGCCTGATTCATGACGGTGCCCGGTATGTTTATGGTCGTGGCCGTGGGCTTAGTAGTGCGGCTCGCCATGTTCATACCTCGGGTCGACATGCTTGAAGAGTGGCCGCGCAGTTGGTTTGAGGAAGAACACTGGGTTCAGGAAAGTCGGGGAGACATCCACTTGTGAAAACGGACTTGTGTAGTCGTGTATGGACGACATGATTATGTCGAGCATAGGACTTCGTGCTCAACTGATTGGTTTCCCGTGCTCTGCAGGTAACCATGGCGGACGAGCCGAGCTCCTCCGGACGTCGTGATCGCGAAGAACAGAGTGCCGACGAGTCGGCCACCCTGATGGATACCGTGACCGACCCATTGCTGGAATGGGTGGGTGTCGAGCCTCGGGGGACAGCGTCGATATATAGCCGGGATGACCGACATCCCTTCACTGTCATTGAAGAGGGTCAAGACCAGCCCGACTTCCAGCAGAACTTCGTGGTCATGCTTCCGTCGACCAATGCAAGAATTTGCTCGGTGTATCCGAACTACAGCCTCGCGATGTATGAGATCGCGTTTAAAGACTTAGGGCTGCGGCTGCCGTTCACTGATTTTCAGACTGGGGTCTTTATGCACTTGGAGCTGGCCCCGTCCCAGCTACACCCAAACTCTCTCGCCTTCATCCGGGCGTTTGAGTTGACGTGTCGCTACTTGAGGATAGGAGCGACCATCCCTCTTTTCTTTCGGGTATTTCACCTGCAGCGTCAGTCCCGAGGAGGGAAGCACAGCTGGGTGTCCCTGAAGCAGTCGAGGAGACTGTTTAAGATGTATATGGACTCCGTGAGGGGGTTTAAGGACAAGTGGTATGTGGTACGCCCTATTACCGACTCTGCTTTAGATTCCCTTTTCGAGGAGGAGGGGCCAGTCAGCGATGATGACGGGGAAGCGATGGTGGCCGACGACGGGAGCCCCGTGTTAGGTCGTAGGGCTAAGTTCCCGGTGTACTGGATGTCCCGACATTATGAACATGGGACAGGTTATTTCCATACTGCTGTCGGGGACATGTGCTCGGAAGATCAGCGGGCGTACGACGTTCTTTGTCGGTTTGTCGACAGTTTTCATCCCGCCCGATGGGTTACGCGGGAAGGGGATGATATCCTCGACAAAGACGGTTACCCGACGTTTGAATCTCGCCCGATCGACACCAAGGCGCTGGTGGAATGTCCGACGTACAGGCAGGCTGCCCGCCTGTTAGGTTGTTTGCTTGAAATTCTTTATTCGTCGTTTACTCATGCAGTTTGCTCGATACTGACTTTTCCTTTATTTCGTACAGGTACGATGGCTAGCCGACACGAAAGGCTCCTGAAATTATCAACCGACCAAAGGCGAGGCAGGAGGGTCGTGAAGCCCCCGCAGACGACGAGAATGGGACCACCACAAAGTCCGAACGCTCCTCAGCCGGTGAGGGTGGATTCGACGTCGAGCTCGGGACCCGCGTCAGATCCAGAGGTCGAGGAGATTGACCCCAGCGCCGTTTTGACGCAGAGGAAGAGGACCCGCGTGGAAGGAGGTTCGACTGTCGGGGAGGATTCCGGTGCTGTTCAATCTTTTGCCTTCCCCCCTTGCTTCGAAGAGGCGGGCTTTTTCGAGTGATTCCCTCCGACAGTGGTCGCCCATGAAGCTGAGGCCATAAAGAAGATGAGTAAAGAGGAAAGGAAGGCCTATCTGGCCGCCAGCGTGGACGGGCTGGTGAAAATGGCCGAAATGGCTTTGGTGTTATCTGAGGATGCAGGGGATGCTGCTCATGTTGAAGAGCTCGAGCAGGAGAAGGCGGCCTTGACTGCGAGCTCGCGGAAGTTGAAGGTCGCTCTGGAACGCTCCGAGGAGATGTTCCGAGAGCAGACCGCGATACTTGATGCCGAGAGGGAGATGCTGACCCTGGAAAAGGAGAAGTCGGGGAGGTTGACTGAGGAAGGGGAGTTGCTCCGGACCGACAGGGATCGCTTGGCTGCCGAAGTCGAACGCCTGGGTAAACAGGTTGAGGAAATGAATGCTGTCCTGCAACCTGCGGAAGATGAGCCCGAGGACATAGTGACTTTGAAGAGTCGGGCTGAGCTGGTCGCCCACATCCGGCTCCTCGAGGCGGACTGCGTCGGTGCTCTGGAAGACGGGTTCAATTCTACAGTCGATCAGCTCTCATTGTTAAACCCTGGTCTGGTCACTGAGGGTATCGGTCACACACACCGGGTTGTAGGTGGCATGATCGTTCCTCCGCCCGACTCTCCTGGCATCGACAATGATGATTCTGTGGAAGTTTGAGTAGGATAGCGGGCCTGCGTGCTCTTGATATTTGTACTCTTTGGGCCTGCGTGCCCGTTTATTGTATGTTATAAACATCGCCGGCCTTCTTGGTCGGTTTAATATTGCTTTGTTGCCTTCGGGCGTTTATACCTTGTTATTCATTTTGGATTTTTGCCCTTGTTTGAAATCACATGCTTGTATGAATTTAGCCTAAGTCACGGGCCCGAGGAGTGCCTGTAGGTGGCTTTGATTTGGCGAGCGAATCTGCTCGTCTCCACTTGTATGCGATCTCGGCCCTATTTTGATTGGCCGGGGTTGCCTAAGTGTTGCGCTCGAGGGGAGAGATTTTCTTTTGACCCTTGTAGATGTCCCGTTATTCTTGATGGAATGTCGGGTATTTCGGAGCGAGGTTGCTCAGTCGGGCATGGAGCCCGTTAGGGACGATTCGCCCTTGGCGTGAACTGCCCATCGCGAGCTGGGTGTTCTGCCTTATGGGTACGACGACGGTGGGGCTCGGTACAGCTGTCCACGTCGGGCACTATCGATCGTCAACATTTACCGCGCGATGCCGTGCCATTTTGGTCGTGTGTCGGGCCTGTACCTTAGCCTTAAACGAAATTGGACGTTTTTCCTCGTTGCCCGAGCGTGGTTGCTGCTGGTCGAGGGTCCTAGGTGTCGACAGTTTCTAACTGTAGTACTGCTTCAACTTAGCAGCATTCCAGGGTCTTGGTAATGGCTCTCCGTCTAACTGCTCGAGGTAGTACGCCCCGGTACCCGTGGTGCCGTGGACGCGGTAAGGTCCTTCCCAGTTCGCGGCCAATTTCCCTTTGCGGGAGTCTTTCTGGTTCCTGCGTAGTACCAGGCTGCCTATTTCGAACTCGCGCTTGATGACCTTGTCGTTGTGGCGTAGAGCCACTCGTTGTTTTAGGGTGGCTTCGCGCAGGGCATCCCCCGATCGGATTTCCTCGACTAGGTCGAGTTCATCCCTTAGTGCTTCGTCATTCATTTCTTCGTCGAGGGGTTCCTCCGTTCGCCGGGATGGTTCCATGATTTCGACCGGGATGACAGCTTCGGTGCCGTAGGTCAGTCGGAATGGTGTTTCCCCCGTCGTTGAGTGGGGTGTGGTGCGGTATGCCCACAGGACGCTGTGGAGCTCCTCGACCCATCCTCTTTTGGCTTCGCCGAGTCGACGCTTGAGCCCTCGGAGGATGACTCTGTTCGCGGCTTCGGCTTGCCCGTTGGTCTGAGGGTGCTCGACCGATGTGAAATGTTGTTTGGTCCCCAGTTTGGTGACGAAGTCTCGGAAGCCGTGGTCGGTGAATTGGATACCGTTGTCGGTCACCAGGGCCTGCGGAATTCCGAATCTGGCGAGGACGTTTCTTTTGTAGAAACGGAGGATATTGTGTGAGGTGATTTTTGCGAGTGCCTCGGCCTCGATCCACTTCGTGAAGTAATCCACGGCGACGATTAGAAATTTGTTCTGGTAGGTTCCTTGCACGAAGGGCCCGAGGATGTCCATGCCCCACCAGGCGAACGGCCATGGGGACGACAATGTGTTCAACTCGTGCGGGGGGGCGAGGTGCATATCCCCGTGCTTCTGGCACTTGTCACACTTTTTCACGTGTTCTTTGGCGTCCTGTTGCATCGTCGGCCAGTAGTATCCTGCCCGGAGGGCTTTCCTTGCCAAGGATTTACCGCCCATGTGCTGGGCATTGATACCTTCATGTATCTCCCGTAGTACGTCGAGGATGGCGGACTCGTCGATGCATTTTAGGAGGGGAATGGAGAATCCTCTTCGGTACAGTTTCTGCTCGAGAACAACATAGGAACATGCACGTCGTTTGATTATGGCAGCTTCTGCCTGGTTCGACGGGAGTTCTCCCTTTGTTAGGAAATTATAAACCGGGGTCATCCAAGACGTGGCATCCCCGATGGCGTGGACCTCGACCGTAGTCGAGGGTGGCTCGATGCTCGGACGTGCCAGAGATTCCTGGATGACAGATTTATTCCCGCCCTTCTTTCGTGTACTCGCGAGTTTGGAAAGTATGTCCGCCCTCGTGTTTTGCTCGTGGGGAACATGAGAGATTTCTGCACGTACAAACTTTGCCATGTGTTTTTTGACTAAGTTCAAGTACTCAATGAGGTTGTCATTCTTGGCCTGGTAGCTTCCTTGTACTTGGGAAGCGACGAGCTGGGAGTCGGTGTAAATTTGAACTTCGCGGGCTCCTAGGTCCTCGGCTAATCTCAGTCCCGCGAGCAGGGCTTCGTATTCTGCCTGGTTATTTGATGTCGGGAAGGAGAGAACCAAGGAGTGCTCGATTACCACCCCTTCTTCGTTTTCCAGGAGGATCCCTGCGCCGCTTCCAGACGAGCTGGAGGCTCCGTCGACGAAGATGGTCCACTTGTGTTCCTTTCCCGGGGGAATGTCGTTAGTGGTCATCTCGGCGACGAAGTCGGCCAAGGCTTGTGCTTTCAGGGCTTTCCTGCTCTCGTACTGAATGTCGAATTTAGAGAGTTCCAGGGACCACTTCAGCATTCTGCCCGCCATATCTGGCCGACCCAGGAGTTGCCTCACCGGTTGATCGGTTCGCACGATGATGGTGTGCGCTAGAAAGTAGTGTCTGAGCCTCCTCGCAGCGTTGACGAGGGCCAGAGCAACCTTTTCTATCTGTTGATACCTGCTCTCGGGGCCTTGTAAGGCTTTGCTCGTGAAGTAGACAGGTTTCTGCCCGTCGGGAGTCTCGCGGACAAGAGCTGCACTGATGGCTTCGTTTGAAACTGCCAAGTATAGGTAAAGTGGCTCGTTGTCATCTGGTCGAGACAACACGGGCGGTTGAGACAGGCTCTGCTTCAGATGGCGAAGTGTGTGTTCGCATTCCTCGGTCCATTCGAAGGCTGCTTCCTTTCGAAGGAGTTTGAAAAAGGGAAGGGCGTGCTGAGCGGACTTCGCGACGAAGCGTGATAGTGACGTCAACATGCCGTTCATGATCTGTATCGACTTCTTCGACGTTGGAGTCGGGAGATCGGCGAATGCTCGACACTTGTCGGGGTTGGCTTCAATCCCTCGTTCTGTTAGATAGAATCCGAGGAATTTTCCTGCCTTAACCCTAAACGTGCACTTCTCGGGGTTGAACCTCATTTTGCATTGTCTTGCTTGGGCGAAGACTGTTTTGAGGTGAGCTGCGTGATCGGTATCTGCTCGAGATTTGACGATCATGTCGTCCATATACACCTCGAGCATGTCGCCGATCTGTTTGTGGAACACTTTGTTCATCATGCGTTGGTACGTCGCGCCAGCGTTCTTTAGTCCGAAGGGCATTACATTGTAGTAATAGTTGCCCGAGCTGGTCATGAACGCCGTGCAGCGTTTGTCGCCCAGGGCCATTGGGATTTGATTGTATCCCGAGTAGGCGTCCATGAACGACAAAGTCTTGTAGCCGGCCGAATTGTCGACCAGCATGTCAATATTAGGTAGAGGAAAGGCATCCTTCGGGCAAGCCCGGTTGAGGTCGGTATAGTCAACACACATTCTCCATTTTCCATTATTCTTTTTAACAAGTACAACATTTGACAGCCAGGTGGAGTACCGGGCTTCAGAAATAAAATTTGCCTCTAGGAGGTCTTTTACAGCTTTTTCAGCAGCCTCCGTTTTTTCTGGAGACTGCCTACGCCTACGTTGTACTACGGCCTTGGCGGCTGGATCAATGGCGAGGTGATGACAGGCGACCTCAGGGTCGAGTCCGGGCATCTCTGCAGCGCTCCAGGCAAAGAGATCAGCATTCTCGCGGAGACAGGCCTTGATTTGCTTCCTGGCCAAGTCGGGGAGGTCCTTGCCAATCTTCACTCCCTTGGTCGGGTCTGCTCCGAGGGGAACGAGTTCAAAATCGCCGTCCAGAATGGGTCGGAGGGGGATTTGTTCGCCGCTGGATGGCTCGTCTTGGTCGAAGCGGGCGTCGAGGGCTATGGAGTCGACCTTTGGTGGAGCCTTCTGAACTTCTACCTCGGGGGATGCTCTGTCGGGCTCTTGCTTTGTCTTCTTGATGGGTCTGGTGCTGGTACCCACGTCGACGGTATCCCGTCCCCTTGAAGCGGCGTTGAAGCACCTGCGGGCAGCTGCGAGGTCGCCCTGGATGGTGGCTACCCTTGCCCTTTTGGTATAGAACTTCATTTTTAGATGGACAGTTGAGGGAACCGCTGTCAGCTCCGCCAATGTCGGCCTCCCCAAGATGCAATTGTATAGGGACAGGCAGTCAATGACGAGGAAGCGGACCTTCACCTGTCTTGTAGCAGTTCCTTCCCCGAACGTCACGAGGAGCTCGACATATCCCCAAGGTTTGGAAGTCGAGCCGTTGAAGCCTTGAAGGTCCGAACCTATATACGGAGACAGATGTGAGTCGTCCAGTTGTAAGGTCCGGAACAGCTGGGTGTACATCATGTCGACAGAACTCCCTTCGTCGACCAGGATGCGATGCACGTCAAAATTGGCCATCTTTGCCCTTATCAGCAAGGGGATGACTGCGTTCGGTGCTCCGCCGGGGAGCTCTTCCAAGTAGAAGGTGATGGGCTCTGATCTGCCCTTCACCATTTCGAAAGTCACAGTTTGTGGAGGAGCTGCGTCGACCAGTTCGTCCAACTTCCTCTTGGCTGAGTTGATGGTGAGGTCGTTGAACCCGCCCCCGTTGATGACCATGGCGGAGGGGAAGTATTCCCACCTGCTGTGTGTCGTCAGGGGCTCCTGCAGGAGCTCGGGAAGTTCGAAATCCTCGGGCCTGGTTACCGAGAAGGCGGTCTGGATTGGCACCGACTCGTCAGATGGTCGGGCATCTTCTTCGGGCTCCTTTGCCTCGCGGGCGTCACAACGGGGAGCGTCGTTTCGCCTATACTGTGCAAGCCTCCCTCCTTTGATGAGGGTCTCGATGGCGTCCTTCAGGTGGACGCAGTCCTCTGTCAAGTGACCATGACTCCTATGGTACTGACAGTACTTGTTTTTGTCTACTCCTGGCTTGGCAGGAGCTGGCCGGGGACGCTTGACGCCACCGTCTTTAAAATCTGTGCTAGCACACTCCGCCAGAATACGCTCGCGGGAAGCCGTGAGCGGAGTGTACTCGGTGAAACGGCCCGAGGGGCCCCTTTGTTCCCGGACCTCCCGGGGTCGATCTTCCTTCCTCTTCTCTCCGGTACGTCGGGGAGGAGGGTCTTGTCTCGAGCTGCTGCTATGATTGCGAGCCCTGGAGTCTCGTGCCCTGTTGGCAGCTTCTCTCTCCTCGTAGTCCATGTATGCTCGGGCTTTGTCGAGGAGAGCATCAAAAGTTGCAGGTGGCTCAATACCCACAGCTTTTCTGAACTCTGTGCCGGGGAGGAGGCCCCTCTCCAGCAAGTACCTTTTCATATGGTCCGCGCAGGGGACCTGTATTGCTTCCCGGTTGAAGCGGTTGATGAATTCCCTCAAGGTCTCATCATGTCTTTGGATGATGGCCTCGAGGGCTGCCTCGGTCTTCGGGTGGCGCCGAGAAGCGGTGAAGGAACTGATGAACTGGTTCTTCAGGTTCCGCCACGATGTAATTGAGCCCGGGGCGAGCCCTTTATACCAGTCCATGGCCGCCTTCCTGAGAGTTGTGGGGAAGAGACGGCACTTGATGGGCCCCCCGACATTGTGATAGTGGAGCATGGCTTCGAACCCGTCAATGTGGTCGACTGGGTCTGCTACTCCATCATACTCCTTCAGATGTGGGGGCTTCTCCATGCCCGGGGGAATAGGTGCGTCCATGATGGCCTGCGACAGGGGACCGCGGGGGTCGTCCTCGTCGCTCCTTTCTGGAGAGAGAGAAGGGGTCCTGTAGTTATGCCGGGCACGATGGTCGTGCTGAGATTCCCTCGAGCGTGATGCTCGGTGGTTGAAGGTCACACGCCCGTCTCTGTTGTGCCTCCTGTCGTGCCTTGATGGGTCGCGACTGGGTTCTTCGGTAGGGATGACAGGCTGTCTTTCATATTGGGGCCGCCTCTGCCTTGGTGAGGGAGAGGGGCTCCTAGAGTTCTCCCTGTAATGTCTCCGCGGGGGAGTAGGGTGTCGAACTTCTTCGACCCGAGGAGGTGGAGATGGTGGCCTCTGATGCCTCCTCGGGGGTCGTCGATCATTTTCAAGTGCCCTTAGTCTTTCTCCTTGGGCGAATAGGAGATAATTTGTCTGGTTGATGGCCGCGAACAGTGCCTGAGTCGTGGCATCTGCCCCGGCAGGGACTTGGACTTCATAGAACCGGGCAGCTCGGCGATAGGCGAGAGCCTCCGGGTCGTCTTCGAGTGCTGGAGGAGTCGTCGAGGATGACGCAGTGTTCCCGTCCCTGCGGGTGGAAGGTCCAGGGGCGGTTGTCACAGGGATGGCATTGTGGCCGGCATCACTGGGATTGTCCAGGT
This sequence comes from Vicia faba, assembly GCA_948472305.1. Lineage (NCBI taxonomy): Eukaryota > Viridiplantae > Streptophyta > Magnoliopsida > Fabales > Fabaceae > Vicia > Vicia faba. The sequence continues at coordinate 86,135,280 of OX451738.1, read as the reverse complement.
GTCCATTCTTGTCCGCGGGACCGTTGTTAGTGTCGGTAACACGGACGTGCTGTTCTTCACGAGCTGGATCAGCCATGACAGGTAATTGAATTGAGCTTTGGTCTTTGGAATTGTTCGTTAGACGGGGAAGCTGTTTCCCACAGACGGCGCCACTGATCTGACCTGATCAGAAGGTTTGGACCGTCACGGCTGGCTCCGAGCAGAAAGCTTTTTGAACGAGGAGGGGGGGTACCTGCAAGGCACTCCGATGCTAAAGTCAGTGGGAGTACGAGCAGATAATAGAGTTGAGGTTAGAATGATGAATACCTGACCCTCTGGAAACAGAGGGTATTTATAGCCCCCAGCGCTGGGCCAAGGTTCCTTCGTTGGACTGGGCGGATTTGGCCCAATGGAGGAACTGCCAGGTTCTACGTGGGTAGTGGGGACCCGCACGTGGTCCCCTTCCTGGATGTGCTGCGTGAAGTGCGGGCGGACGGAGACGCGGTCTTATTGATCTGACCTGATCAGAAGGTTTGGACCGTCACGGCTGGCTCCGAGCAGAAAGCTTTTTGAACGAGGAGGGGGGGGTACCTGCAAGGCACTCCGATGCTAAAGTCAGTGGGAGTACGAGCAGATAATAGAGTTGAGGTTAGAATGATGAATACCTGACCCTCTGGAAACAGAGGGTATTTATAGCCCCCAGCGCTGGGCCAAGGTTCCTTCGTTGGGCTGGGCGGATTTGGCCCAATGGAGGAACTGCCAGGTTCTACGTGGGTAGTGGGGACCCGCACGTGGTCCCCTTCCTGGATGTGCTGCGTGAAGTGCGGGCGGACGGAGACGCGGTCTTTCCGGGGTATCGTTGGGGGAACGGTGGACTGAGTCTGCCCTAGCCGGGTAGCTCGGGCCCATGTCGAGCTGGGCAGCACGGTGCTGAGCTCGACGCCAGGACCTCGAGCTGGACGGCGGGTGTCGAGCTGGACTTCACCGCGTGGGTTGGACATCGGGATGTCGAGGTGGACATCAGGGTGTCGGGCATGGACGTGACCCCCTTTGCCCAGTGTGGTCCTTAGTGAGTCCCTTTGGACTGGGCCTTAGTAATGCTTTTGGGCCTGTCGGGCCCAGTTCAGAACATTAATTATATAGAACGCAATTATTATAAGAAAAAAACAAAAGTTAGTGGTCTGAATCAAGAAAACGCGCGCCAACTTTGAATAGCCCAATGAACGCTAGCCACGCATGCTTCTTCTCCACTCGTTCTGCATTTTTGCCTGAAAAACAAACTAGATAGCGGGGGTTTTAAACCCCCACTAAATGATGCATACAAAAATAGCGAATAGAATTCTGTTAATCATAAATTTATCGCGAGGTATGGAATCAATTAGTCATAAGCTTCTGGTTTCAATGGCGTGGGTCTTGTGTCTCAATTTTTCCTGAAGAGGAAACCCCTAATTCGTGACCTCTGAAAACCTAGAAGGCTCCAATGGTAACTTTGCATATAGGCTATGAAAACTCAATTAAACAATGTCAATAGACTCAGAAGGTCCATATTAGTACAAAACAACAATTAAACTGTATGGAAAATGCCCATAAATTGAAATACGATTATGCATAAAGTATGAGAAATTTCGACTTCTATATACCAATTCTTGATGCTATGGGCGTGGAAAAGGATTCAGTCAGGTTCAGTGATGCCTCAGAAAGCTTTTTCAATTGGTTAGAAGCTTTGAATCGTCCTCTAATGCAGTTTTCAGTTTTTGAAATTTTGGACAAAAATGCAAACTTTGTTCTTAGGTTTGGGCGCAGCTTCCAGGTTGTTTGCACTAGGGTTAGGTTCTGACTTATGTATGGGACGAATTAGGGTAAAGATTTGAGTCAAAAAGCCTTGTAATCATGAATCCAATATTTGATTTTAATGGCATATTTTTTCAATCTTTTCCATGTGTTTTTGGTACTAATCATGGCCAAATCTTTCCTTCTTTGGATGTGCACGAATCTTGAGTAATCAATGAGAGCAAATGCTGCATAAAAAGATTCAAATGCATTTGTTTAGTATTTTTTCCATATTTTATTTAATTAAATGAATTAATTGTGATTAAAAATTCAAATAAATAATAAAAATGATGAAATAAATCCCCTTTGGGCCAAATGGTCGTGCATAGCCTTTGGATGATGAATCTTGGAAGAAAATGTGGCCCATTAGCAATTTTGAGGCATTTGAAGCAAAGTTGACTTTTCAAAATTCCCAAAAATTTCCCAACTTCCACAAGGCATATCTTGATCAATTTTTAAGCTTTGATCATGTTCTTGGACATTTTGGAAAGGTCTTGAAGTCCTCTAACCAATGCCTTTGGTACCATGTCATTTTGATTTACCAATCTCAAGTTATGGTCTTTGAATTAAAGTGCATTTTTGTTGACTTTTGAAAATGACCTATAATGTTGAAATTGATAACTTTTTGTGAGAGCATTTCTTGGACTTGAAGTGTGAAGAGGAGTTGTAGGAAATGTCTTTATCTTAAAAATGAGCTTTGGATGGAATTTTTCTGATAAACCATGTGGAAGTTATGCCTTGGTCAAGTTACAGTTGACTTTTTCAACTGTCCAAATATGGAAACTTTTGCATCTTGAGACTTTTTGAGCCATGCCTTGAGAATCATGATCAATAATTGATCAAATGATGTTTGTGGCATCAAAATAAGATGTTGACCAAAAATTTGGACTTTTGACTGTCAAATGACCATTTTGCCCCTGCAGTTGACTGTTGAGCAATTAGGGTTTTTGACTGTGCAATTTTGTGTTGTAAGTCTTGAAACTTGGCATGAGGATGCTTGACCATGTTTATAGGCATGTGGGACTTGATTGGGCCCTTGGAAACTTCAATTTCTTTGTCAGAACCAAAACCCTAGTTTTTGACTGTTAGGAGGCCCTTGAACTGTGCAACCCTTGAGAGATTTTTGAACCTTTGACTTGGCAAATCTTGAAGAATATGGGAGGGAAAATTTTGGGGTACAACAGTTGCCCCTGTTCAATCTTCTTAGACCTGAGGATGCAGATTGGCTGGCGTGCCTTTCGTAATCCGAGGGTGGAAGATGATTGAACACTAGAGTGCCCAGAAATTTACGCTCACATAGTAGTGTGATGTGGGGAATGGGCTTACAGATGCCATTTGGAGATTGATGGATAGGATGATGGGCTTATAGATGCCATGCTGGGAGGTGATGGATAGGTGGATGGGCTTATAGATGCCATCTGGGTGTCGATCGCGTAAGAGATTCCTTAGCGAGAACTTGCGTACCTGAAAAAGAAAATGAGTACCTGGCCTGTTACAGGAGTTGGTCTTCAAGCTCTTATGTAGATGTGCCCTGACTGATTACAGGAATTGAATCTGGAGCTTCAAAAGGTTATGAATGAACCAGGGGTGGTTACTACCTCCACGGGACGGTGAGAGAACCTTGGACGATTACTACCTCAACAGGAACACTGAGAGAACCTTGGACGATTACTACCTCAACAGGAACACTGAGAGAATCTTCGGCGACTTCAACCTCAACAGTAACGCTGAGAGAATCTTGGGCGACTTCAACCTCAACAGTAACGCTGAGAGAATCTTGGGCGACTTCAACCTCAACAGTAACGCTGAGAGAATCTTGGGCGACTTCAACTGGATAAGAAACAGGGAGATCTTAGGGGCGATCTGACTGAACCAGAGAAGGCCTTTGACTGGATAAGAAACAGGAAAATCTTAGGGTCGATTTAACTGAACCGGAAAAGGTCTTGAAATCTTCAACTGGATAAGAAACAGGGAGATCTTAGGGTCGATCTGACTGAACCAGAGAAGGCCTTTGACTGGATAAGAAACAGGAAAATCTTAGGGTCGATTTAACTGAACCGGTCTAGGTCTTGGAATCTTCAACTGGATAAGAATCAGGGAGATCTTAGGGTCGATCTGACTGAACCAGAGAAGGCCTTTGACTGGATAAGAATCAGGAAAATCTTAGGGTCGATTTAACTGAACCGGACAAGGTCTTGAAATCTCAACTGGATAAGAATCAGGGAGATCTTAGGGTCGATCTGACTGAACCAGAGAAGGCCTTTGACTGGATAAGAATCAGGAAAATCTTAAGGTCGATTTAACTGAACCGGACAAGGTCTTGAAATCTTCAACTGGATAAGAATCAGGGAGATCTTAGGGTCGATCTGACTGAACCAGAGAAGGCCTTTGACTGGATAAGAATCAGGAAAATCTTAGGGTCGATTTAACTGAACCGGTCTAGGTCTTGGAATCTTCAACTGGATAAGAAACAGGGAGATCTTAGGGTCAATCTGACTGAACCAGAGAAGGCCTTGGAATATAGCTGAGAACTTAACTGGATCTTTCCTGAAAGGTAAAGGTCAGTCATATGCAAGGCATGGTATGAATCAAGCGATGATGTTCTCAACATAAATGAGATTTGTAAGACATGATGCGTATATGCATGCTATAATGTATGAAAATGTGATGTATGTTTTTGTTTTAGGAAAATAGCTCCTTGACGGGTGCCGGGAAGTCACTCCTGGGCTGATGTTGAAGAATAGATCTTTGCTTCCGCTGGGGATGATAGTTGCAAGCATACCGGTAGGAGAAGATAACTCCGTTGGGGAATAAACTTGATAAATGGATTACTCTGCGGGGAGAAAAGTTACTCTAGCGATCTTGCTGGGAAGCAATACTCTGTGGGGAGAGAGGTACTTTGCTGAAATGTTGATGGTAACTTCGCTGAGGATACCATTGTTGTGTTGGAAGTGTTAATGGACTCCGCTGGGGATAAGAAGACTTCGTCGGGGACGATCTTTCCGTGGCTTTTTGGCTGAGGATAGCCCAATTATATCCTGGTAGGGAAATAACCTTTGAACAAAGCCGGGAGACGCGTTTGTGCTCTACAAGGATAAGCTTCCAGAATCTACTGGGGATAAGCTTACTGCTTGGGGAGATGATTCAACCTTTCATGGGGGAATCTTGATTGGACTCTCCTGGGGATGTTTTGAACTGTAACGGGGAAGTGACTCCATTGAATGTTTGATATACCGCCGGGGAACAATCTTTAGACCAAGATTGTCGGGGATGCTTGTTAAGAATGCATGCGTATTGCTGGGGGAATGTTGAGATCTGCTGGAGGATACCCAACTTCCTTAAGGCTGATAATAGCTTTGCTTGGGGAGAGTGCACTGACTTGCTGGCTCACTCTCTGGGGAATTAAGATGTATTGGTTATGTTCTTCAGCCGAACCCACCTTGGTACCTTGGCGGACGAAACCATTAGATTGCTTAGACAACTCTTTATTGCCCCTGTTTCTAATGTTACCTGTAACTAATCCTTTGTTTCGTATGCAAATATTCATGAGTTAGCAAATTATTGTCAATGCATATATCACAAATTGAACCTTGGACGTTCTTCGCAAAACAAAACAGAAAAAGGAAAAACAAACAATTGGCAATTTTAGCTGAAAAGTAGATTTTTGTATTGATTTTTGAATTTGCCTGTAAAATAGGCGTTTATGTACAAGAGGCTGACGTCCCAGTAAGAGAACGCCGCCGAACAAAAGAGTTTATACAAATTTGTACAAAGGAAAATAAACAGCTGTGTGAAAGAATAATCCCACTGGGTTTCAACTCTGCTATCGCCTTTATATCTTCGAGCGTCTCATCACTTGATGACCTAGTCGAGGATGAAGCTGATTGATCAATGCCGTTTGAATTTGATGTAGATACCGGATTCTGGATGCAAGGTGATCCAATGAGACATAGTATTACGCTTTATCCCTAACTTTTGCCTGGACCGCCCTTTCGGGTTTTCAGTCCACCGGGATACCCATTTTTGCCCAAGCCGCCTTTTTAGGTTTTCGACTTGTCGGGTGTATAGATTCTTTTCATTTCATCCCTTCATTTTTCCCGAACCCTTTTGGTTCGCCAGGAAGCCCTAATTTTTGCCTAGGTATGTCAACCTAGTGGGTCTTTATTATGCGTAGTATCTTTTTACTATGTCTGCATTGGCGGGGTGAGGAAGGTCGTCACCATCCATGTTGGTTAGAATCATGGCTCCTCCTGAGAACACATGTTTAACCACAAATGGCCCTTCGTACGTAGGGGTCCATTTTCCCCTTGGATCACTCTGAGGTAGGATGATACGCTTGATTACCAGATCCCCAACTTGATATTCTTGTGGTCTGACCTTTTTGTTAAATGCCTTGATCATCCGTTTTTGGTATGTTTGACCATGACAAATAGCAGCAAGTCTCTTTTCATCAATAAGGTTTAGCTTATCAAGTCGTGTTTGGATCCAATCATCTTCGCTTAGATCTGCATCCTTCATTATCCGGAGAGAGGGTATCTGCACTTCGATCGGTAAGACTGCCTCCATACCGTAGACCAAGGAGAAGGGAGTTGCTCCGGTTGACGTCCTGGCTGAGGTACGGTACCCATGTAGAGCGAACGGTAACATCTCGTGCCAATCTTTATAAGTCACTGTCATCTTCTGCACGATTTTCTTAATGTTCTTATTTGCTGCTTCTACAGCCCCATTCATCTTCGGCCGATAGGGAGAAGAGTTGTGGTGCTGTATCTTAAACTGCTCGCAGAGCTCAGTGATCATCTTGTTATTAAGATTGGTACCGTTGTCTGTAATGATCCTTTCTGGGACGCCGTATCGACAGATCAGGTTATGCCGAATGAACCGTGCCACAACAGTCTTGGTTACCGTAGCGTAGGAAGCTGCTTCAACCCACTTCGTGAAGTAATCAATCGCTACCAGGATGAAACGATGCCCGTTGGATGCCGTTGGTTTAATCTCACCGATCATATCTATGCCCCACATTGCAAACGACCAAGGTGCGGTCAGGACGTTCAGAGGGACTGGAGGAACATGCACCTTGTTTGCATATATCTGTCACTTATGGCATGTCCGAGAATGTTGGTAGCAGTCAGCTTCTATTGTGGACCAGAAATACCCTGCCCGAAGGATTTTCTTTGCCATAGTGTGTCCACTGGAGTGTGTTCCGAAGGTCCCTTCATGTAGCTCTTCCATGATCCTTTCTGCTTCAGTTTTATCCACACAACGCAGTAAGGTCGAATCATGGTTTCGCTTGTACAGGATGCCGTTGCTAAGGAAGAACTTCGCTGCGAACCTTCTCAGAAACTTCTTATCGTTGACAGACGCACCTTCAGGGTATTCCTGAGCTTCAAAATATCTCTTCACCTCATGGTACCAAGGCTTCTCAGTCACCAATTCAGTCTCAAGATCACAACAGTATGCCGGTTCATCCAGTTTCCAAATAGTGACCTGGGGAGCCTCATTGTCCCATTTGACTTTGAACATGGAAGACATCGTAGCTAACGCGTCCGCTAACTGATTCTCCTCTCTTGGGAAGTGTTCAAAGGTTATCTCTGTGAAGTGGAGGATCAAAGTCAACACACATTCTCTATAAGGAATAAGATTCAGATGTTTCGTATCCCACTCTCCTTTGATCTGATTGATCACGAGAGCGGAATCTCCGAAGACACTCAGAAACTTGATCCTTAAGTCAATCTCAGCTTGGAGACCCATGATGCACGCCTCATACTCCGCCATGTTGTTGGTACAGTTGAAACATAGTCGGGCAGTAAGTGGAGTATGAGTGCCTTGAGGGGATATGATCACAGCGCCGATACCGTTACCCAAAGCATTGGAGGCTCCATCAAAGTGCATAGACCATCGGGATCCTTCCTCAGGTCCTTCATCCAGTCCAGGTACTTCACAATCAGTCACAATCATGATGCTCTCGTCGGGAAACTCGAAGTTCATTGACTGATAGTCGTCTACTGCCTGATGTGCCAAGTGGTCTGCCAATACACTTCCTTTAATGGCTTTCTGGGTCGTGTACTGGATGTCGTATTCTGTCAAGATCATTTGCCATCTTGCTATTCTCCCAGACAGAGCAGGCTTTTCAAATATGTACTTTATAGGATCCATCTTTGAGATCAACAAGGTAGTGTGAGTCAGCATATACTGTCTCAGCCGGCGAGCAGCCCATACCAAAGCGTAGCAAGTTTTCTCGAGCAGTGAGTATCGGGTCTCACAGTCGGTAAACTTTTTGCTAAGGTAATAAATGGCATGCTCTTTTCGGCCAGACTCGTCATGCTGCCCCAGCACACACCCCATTGAGTTGTCAAGTACTGTCAGGTATAATATCAGAGGTCTCCCTTCAACCGGTGGCATAAGAATGGGTGGTTCTTGGAGATACTCCTTGATTCTGTCAAAAGCAGTCTGACATTCGTCATTCCAACGTACTACCTGATCTTTCTTCAGCAGCTTGAATATTGGCTCACAGGTAGCAGTTAGGTGCGAGATGAATCGAGCAATGTAATTCAGGCGTCCTAAAAAGCCTCTGACCTCTTTCTCTGTCTTAGGAACTGGCATCTCTTGAATAGCTTTAACCTTGGCAGGGTCCACTTGAATACCCTTGTCACTTACAACGAAGCCTAGCAATTTTCCAGATCTAACCCCGAAGGTGCACTTGTTCGGGTTCAACCTTAGCTTGTACAACTTTAGTCGGTCAAACAATTTCTGCAGATGATCTAGGTGTTCTTCCTCAGTCTGGGACCTTGCGATCATGTCGTCAACATACACTTCTATCTCATGATGGATCATGTCATGAAATAAAGCAACCATGGCACGTTGGTAGGTTGCCCCAGCATTTTTCAGTCCAAAAGGCATGACCTTGTAGCAGAAGGTGCCCCACTGAGTAACAAAGGTAGTCTTTTCCATGTCTTCAGGTGCCATCTTGATCTGATTGTAACCTGAAAAACCATCCATGAACGAGAACACCTTGTGCTGAGCAGTATTGTCAACAAGGACATCAATGTGAGGCAGAGGGAAGTCATCTTTGGGGCTGGCCCTGTTCAGATCCCTGTAATCGACACACATTCTGACCTTTCCATCTTTCTTAGGTACCGGCACCATATTAGCAACCCACTGAGGATAAGAAGTCACTGCAAGAAACCCGGCATCAAACTGTTTCATAACCTCGGCTTTGATCTTTTCGGACATCTCTGGACGCATACGGCGGACTTTTTGCTTGACCGGAGGGCAGTCTTCCTTGGTAGGCAAATGATGGACCACAATGTCGGTATCCAACCCGGGCATGTCTTCGTAGGACCAGGCAAAGATCTCCATGTAATCATGTAGCATCTGAGTCAACCGTTGCTTTACGCTGAGCTCTAGGTTGGCACCAATCTTCACCTCCTTTCTGTCTGCCTCAGTACCCAGATTTACTGTTTCCACCGTCTCTTCATGTGGTTGAATTGCCCTTTCCTCCTGGAGTAACAGTCTTGCAAGCTCACCAGGCACTTCGCAATCATCTTCGCCTTCGTCTTCGGCTAAGTTGATTGGATTTTCGAAGTCATAACCGGCAGTAGCAGAGTCGTTACCAGTGAGATCCAGAGTGGATTGAGACCTGTATGAGTGAGTGTGTGTAAATACAGCTGTTTTTGCCATATATAAGGAAAGGAAAGAAAGAAAAGGAGCATAAGATTTGAAATGCGAGAAAACGTTCAAGGTCTTTATTCATGATATATGAAATGACAATTAATATACCCTCACAAATGAAGCCACGGTGCCCCGGGTAAGACACCGGGCCATAGAGTTTTAAATCATTGTTTATTACAGATAACAAAAACAAAAGAATTCATTACTCAGTAACAAGAGAAACAAGTAGGTTGTCCTTTCAATCCAATTGCTAGGTTCACTGTCGGTTGTCGGGTAAATCCAGCTGTCGAACTCAGCTTCATCCACTTCATCACCTTCCCTGATAGCATTTACTCCATGGTTAGGCATAGGAGCTGTCACCACATTGGGCTTCTCAGGTGCCTCAAACTGTACCTCCTTGGCGTCAATAAGATCTTGCACCTTATTCCTTAAGGCCCAACAATCATCAGTGGAATGCCCCGGGCTATCGGAGTGATAAGCACAGCGGGCATTTGGATTGTATTTGGGAGAGGCCGTATTCACAACCTTCGGGGCTTCTCTAACAGTCACCAAATTGGTGGATAGTAACTGCGGCAAGATTTGTGATAGAGTCATACTCAGCCGGGTGAACTCCCTTCTGGGTCTTTCAGCCCTTTGTGGATTGGTTTGCCGAGGAGCGGCAACAGGCTTAGCAATCATCATCGCGTTAACAGACTGGCGGCGCTCAGATTTCTCTTGTCTTCTAGACCCATATACAGCACTGGCCTCCTTCTTAAAGGGCTTTTTCTCAGAACTTGCAGATGCACCCTTCTGAATTTTGCCGGACTTCATTCCAGCCTCTATTCTCTCTCCAGTCAGAATAAGATCAGTGAACCCTGCAGATGAGTTACCGATAAGATGATTGAAAAACGGCCCAGATAGGGTCCCCAAGAACATGTTTACCAACTCCCGGTCAGTTAACGGAGGCTGCACCCTGCCAGCCAGATCCCTCCACTTCTGTGCATACTCTTTGAAACCTTCGCTTGAACCTAGCGACATACCCTGGAGTTGGGTACGTGTAGGGGCAAGGTCGGCATTATATTGATACTGCTTGTAAAAAGCAGTAGCCAACTCCTCCCAGTTACGAACTTTGGTCCCATCCAGCTGATAGAACCATTCGAGATGAGTCCCTGAAAGACTCTCCTGGAAGAAGTGGATCCACAAGTTCTTGTCCACTGAGTACAGTTGAATCTTCCGCATATAGGATCTGAGATGTAGCTTGGGACAAGACGCCCCGTCATACTTAGTGAATGATGGTGCCTTAAACTTGTGTGGGATTACTACCCCAGAAGACAGACCTAGATCTTCGAAGTCCAGGCCGGGCACCTTTTGTATCTCCATAGCACTTAGTCGGTCTTCCAACTGTTTGTACCTGTCCTCAGATGGAGGGTATTGTTCATCATTGAACTCTGTCTCGTTGTCGGAGACCACTGGACTAGGAACCTCTCTCTCATGGGGGCTGTCCTTTCCAACAGATGGGGTAGTCTGCTCAACCTCATTTAGTGATCCATTCCCAGATTTGCGTCTCGGGTTGAACAACACTGTTCTCTTCTTCTTCTTCTTCGAGAGCAGAGTCTTCAAATCCTGTTGACCTTGGGCTAGACTCTTAATCAACTCTTGGAACTGGGCGTTCTGAGCCTGGAGGGCCTTGATGGATTGCTCAGTAGATGATTCAGGATTCATAATGAGACTGCTGAAATAAACAGCAAAGAAGGTAAGTGACCTGTCAAAAGGGTATCTGTAATGCAATGATGTGTATGATATGTATGCAATGTTTTCAAGGACCTCGCAGGGTAAACAAGAAAATTATTAGCATTGGAATTTATAGCTTGATTGAAGGAAACCCATGTTGTGGAGAATTCTTCTTCAAGGGTCAAAGGCTCACCATATCCAGTGGGTCATAGCCCCTGACTCAGATCCTCAACCTGGCTAGAGGAAAATAAATCCCCTTTGCCCATTGCTGGATAATTGGTTCAGCATGACCTGCATCACAAGCCCTTGAGATCCTTGAAGTGGATTAGTCCTCATGCGGGATGTATGCAATGGTATGATGTTATGCTATGCATGGGGTAACGTAGGTAAACCCTGTTATGAGTCCCAATTAAGGACTGTAAACAAAACCTGCAAGAAACTCAGTAAACCTTGTTATGAGTCCCAATTAAGGGCTATAAATAAAACCTGCAAGAAAACTCAAGTGTCAGATAACAAGCATGCAAGTAGTCAAGTTGGATGGCACACAAGTCACACAAGAGAATCCCTTAGAGTTCAGGCCAGCATGAGGTCTAGGTATTACCCTCTTTCAGTTTGTTGGTTCATACCTGTCCTATCAAAAGTAACCGGGTTCTTAGAGAATCCCAATATCATTGACTACCCTCAATCGGTCATAACTCCAGCATCGTAATCTTTTCTTGCGGCCAGAACCATCACGAGAGTTTAGCCTCAATGGGCGTAGCATACTGCTACTGTTCTATTGGCCAAGTTGGGTCATTTAAGGTTCTAAGGTCGGTTGGTGCTTAATAACTCCTCAGAAGACCCATATTCTCCTCGTTGCGACACAAGGGATATCGGTACAGACCAAGGCGCCACACCAACGTAGCCACTGCTTCACCTATGTCGGTCTACGCCGGACAGGTCCCTCACAGCTTATGCTACCTAACAGGGTATCCTCAGATCCGGGTTAGGATCTATGTAACTCTGATGCAGCCCACAATAATAAAGCAAACAAACACAGCAATTGAAAATACAAGTGATCTTAGTCCTAAGGTACACCTCACTTTAAAAGTATCCCCAGCAGAGTCGCCAGTTCTGTGATCGGTGGATCTGGAACTGACTGTTTAACGCTGGTTCGCGAAATGTCGCGGAAGCAAGAGTCGCCACCGTCTTTTATTTTCTCCAAATGGAAAGGACAAAAGCACAGAAAAATTCCTTATAGAGATTGCTCTCGGTTCGGGAGGTAGATTATAGAAAGGGAAGGTGTTAGCACCCTTTCTATCTGTGGTTATCCACGGGCTCCTAGATACTTGCTCATTAGTGTTTTCAAAATGGTTTGTTTGCTTTTCAACTGTGGGTTTTAAAAAAAAGTTTCTTTGAAAATTTCAGTTCGACTCTTGTATCAGTCCTCAAGAGTGTTTGAAAAGTTGCTTTCGAAAGCTTTTTGAAAAGTGTCGGTGTGAAAAGTATTTTTTTTTATTTGTTTTGAAATTAGAGCAAGTATCTACGAGTCGTCTACCTACCCTAAGGAATTCGTCTGTGTAAATGTCCTTAAAGTAGTGCCATCCCACCATTGAGAGGTAGGTGGCACCACCGTTGGAGGTGTTCGGGTCAATTCGAGGGTTCGGGACATGGTGATCACCGGAGCAATAGGAAGACACCTTAGAAGCTACCCTCATGCCATGTTCATGGACATGAGGACTTACTAAAACGTCCTCTACTCGACGACCACCTTTCGAGGGGCAAGGCAACAGTGAGGCGTACCCTAGGGGTGGTGTGTGTGATTTGTGTGTCGTTTTCAGATATTTTTGTCTTGTCATGCATTGGTGATCTACGCGTTGCTTTTATTTTGACATTCATTCTTTCATGCGAATTATTAACAATTAAAAAAGATGCGAGAAGGTAAAAGTCCTACGCTATTACAAAGGCGCGGGTCCACATCGCCAAATTAATCCAGGGCCCGATTTGAAATAAAATAAAGCGGAAAGATAAATATCTTATTAGGCTATTACATGGCTTTGGGAGAATTACATGAAAAGGAAATAAAATAAGCGCGCGAAATAGAGTTATGATCGAATGCGAGGGCGTTGGACCCTTTTAAGGAAATTGAATTAAAATTATGAAATTAATTAAATTTAAGGAGAAAAGAGAAGTTATTTTTTGAGTTTTTTGTATTTATGGATTTTTAGTAAGAAAATTAAATTGGAATTAAAAAGAAAAGTTAATTAACCCTAATTCTAACTATTTTTAATTTTATTAAGAAATATTTTTAGTTTGACCTAATTTTAATTAATTATTTACATGGTAAGTTTATTTACAAAATATAATTAATAATTAAATATGGTGAAAAAAAGAAAAAAAAAGGAATAAAAGTATTTAAAACCCTAATTCTACATTTTTTAGTTTATTAAGAAAAATATTAAAATTTAAACCTAGAATTAACTAAATTAATTAATACAATTTATTTACAAAAATGTTAGTGAATTAAACAAAAAAAATATTTTTTTATTTTATAGTTTCTGAATTTTTTGGGGTATTTTTATGTTATGAAAATATTAATTTATGAATTAAAAGGAAATAATTAAATTAAAACAAATAATAAAAAAAAATAGGGAAAAGAAGAAATACAAACACTTGGGGGGTGTTGACCCCAGTTTGGAGGTATTTTGCCAGCAATTAGGCCCATTCATTGGAGGCCTGGTTGACTTCTGGTAGTCACGTGTGGCTTCATTGACCAATGCATAAGGTGCTCCTCAGATCATGGCCATTGGATTGAGATCAGTGGGCGCGTGGCAAGCTTGGATGGTGGATGTATGATGAACCCCTGGGCTTGAAACTGCATGGAATCACGTTGAAACAAAATATATTAAGAAAGTGAGGGGACCTGGGAATCGAACCCAGGTCCCAATGTTCAGAGGACAACGCATCCACCAACCATCCAAATGCGTTTCTTTGTTAATTATATAGAACGCAATTATTATAAGAAAAAAACAAAAGTTAGTGGTCTGAATCAATAAAACGCGTGCCAACTTTGAATAGCCCAATGAACGCTAGCCACGCATGCTTCTTCTCCACTCGTTCTACATTTTTGCCTGAAAAACAAACTAGATAGCGGGGGTTTTAAACCCCCACTAAATGATGCATACAAAAATAGCGAATAGAATTCTGTTAATCATAAATTTATCGCGAGGTATGGAATCAATTAGTCATAAGCTTCTGGTTTCAATGGCGTGGGTCTTGTGTCTCAATTTTTCCTGAAGAGGAAACCCCTAATTCGTGACCTCTGAAAACCTAGAAGGCTCCAATGGTAACTTTGCATATAGGCTATGAAAACTCAATTAAACAATGTCAATAGACTCAGAAGGTCCATATTAGTACAAAACAACAATTAAACTGTATGGAAAATGCCCAGAAATTGAAATACGATTATGCATAAAGTATGAGAAATTTCGACTTCTATATACCAATTCTTGATGCTATGGGCGTGGAAAAGGATTCAGTCAGGTTCAGTGATGCCTCAGAAAGCTTTTTCAATTGGTTAGAAGCTTTGAATCGTCCTCTAATGCAGTTTTCAGTTTTTGAAATTTTGGACAAAAATGCAAACTTTGTTCTTAGGTTTGGGCGCAGCTTCCAGGTTGTTTTCACTAGGGTTAGGTTCTGACTTATGTATGGGACGAATTAGGGTAAAGATTTGAGTCAAAAAGCCTTGTAATCATGAATCTAATATTTGATTTTAATGGCATATTTTTTCAATCTTTTCCATGTGTTTTTGGTACTAATCATGGCCAAATCTTTCCTTCTTTGGGTGTGCATGAATCTTGAGTAATCAATGAGAGCAAATGCTGCATAAAAAGATTCAAATGCATTTGTTTAGTATTTTTTCCATATTTTATTTAATTAAATGAATTAATTGTGATTAAAAATTCAAATAAATAATAAAAATGATGAAATAAATCCCCTTTGGGCCAAATGGTCGTGCATAGCCTTTGGATGATGAATCTTGGAAGAAAATGTGGCCCATTAGCAATTTTGAGGCATTTGAAGCAAAGTTGACTTTTCAAAATTCCCAAAAATTTCCCAACTTCCACAAGGCATATCTTGCTTAATTTTTAAGCTTTGATCATGTTCTTGGACATTTTGGAAAGGTATTGAAGTCCTCTAACAATGCCTTTGGTCCCATGTCATTTTGATTTACCAATCTCAAGTTATGGTCTTTGACTTAAAGTGCCTTTTTGTTGACTTTTGAAAATGACCTATAATGTTGAAATTGATAACTTTTTGTGAGAGCATTTATTGGACTTGAAGTGTGAAGAGGAGTTGTAGGAAATGTCTTTATCTTAAAAATGAGCTTTGGATGGAATTTTTCTGATAAACCATGTGGAAGTTATGCCTTGGTCAAGTTACAGTTGACTTTTTCAACTGTCCAAATATGGAAACTTTTGCATCTTGAGACTTTTTGAGCCATGCCTTGAGAATAATGATCAAGAATTGATCAAATGATGTTTGTGGCATCAAAATAAGATGTTGACCAAAAATTTGGACTTTTGACTGTCAAATGACCATTTTGCCCCTGCAGTTGACTGTTGAGCAATTAGGGTTTTTGACTGTGCAATTTTGTGCTGTAAGTCTTGAAACTTGGAATGAGGATGCTTGACCATGTTTATAGGCATGTGGGACTTGATTGGGCCCTTGGAAACTTCAATTTCTTTGTCAGAACCAAAACCCTAGTTTTTGACTGTTAGGAGGCCCTTGAACTGTGCAACCCTTGAGAGCTTTTTGAACCTTTGACTTGGCAAATCTTGAAGAATATGGGAGGGAAAATTTTGGGGTACAACAGTTTGGTACCAAGTAAAATTCTCACTCATCTTTGATCTATAGCTTTTGAAATTTATATGGTTGGATTCATGTTTAAATTTCAAGCAAGTTTGATGTTTACATTTTCTGATTTGGTTGAAAAATGAGCATTTTACAAAACTCAAAAATGTGTGCATGGCTACTGGCGCGAGGAAGAAGATGAAGTTACATTCAGGAAGGAGTTTGTAATATATTTAATAGTTTGTGTATAAACCAACGGATGTATCACCACCCCAGTGGTTAAAGCGCGCACACGTGACTATAGGGACCTGGGTTCGAGCCCAAGTGGTACCCTTTTATTTTCTTCACATTTAGTTCTTGAAGATTCAATACAAACAAGCCTAGAGTGCATGCTATACACCCTTGCTCCCTTACCACATGATCATCACAAAGTCAGATCAAATGCTCCAGAAGGCAAACGCATGATACACTCCTTGGAGATAGCCACACTGAATCCAATACAATGTCTGGGCTCCTTATTTTTGGGACCAACGTTCTTGCTTCTCCTTACCCTCCTAATTTCTTTTTATAACATCAGGCCCATTACCTTTTTTTATTATTTTCTTTTCTGTTTCACAAAAACTGATTATTTGGGCCTAACATTTTTCTTTTCACCCCCTAATTTCCTTTTACTAACGCCAGGCCCAATCTTTTTTATATTTTATTTTCTTTATTTTTATTTATTTATTTCATTTAATTAAAATACAAAAATTTAATGTTTATTCTTATAAAATTTAGATTTAGGTTTTTAATTATTTAATTCAATTTTTGACAAAATTGATTTATTTTAATCACCTTAAGAATTAGGTTATACTTCAAATATTTTTTCTAAATAAAACTCCAAAAATACTTTTCTAAATACTTAGATTTCTTTAGACTTTAAATAATTTAATTTTGATAATAAAAGATTATTTAATCACACCTTATTTCCTTGTAAATAATTAATTTGTAAATAGAATTAGGTCTAATTTTTTATCTCACATCTCAAATACTTTCTAAACAAAGAAACAACAAAACATTTTTAATACTTAGAAATTTATTAGGATTTTAAATATTTTCCCTTTTCACCATCTCCACACATTTGTTTATTTTTCACATCATTATTTTCATAGTTGTGTAATTGCTTATGGATTGTAATAGTTTAATTAGAGTTTATTACTTTCCTTCCCATTCACAAATTTGTATCCTCCATTCCCAAAGCATTGTAATAGCGTAAGGCATTTAATTTCCGCAATTTATAGTTTTCCTTATTATTATTAGTAATTAGGGTTTGTATGGGAAGATTAAAATCAATCACTAGAAAACCTAATCTCAAAGACAAATACTTGAAATCAAAACACTTTGCACACTTGCACCTCTAGGGTTACCCTCACTTATTGCCTCGGATTTAAACAGTCATGTCCCTCGAACATGAGTTTAGTTTAGCAAAGACCCTCGATTAAAAGATCTTAGTCCCTCAATGACCCTTCGATGTTGCCTTCGGTAAACGATCTTAGTCCCTTACGAAAATTGCTAAAGGGTCCTTCAAGTTGCCTTATATGACTGTATAATAACCCACGTCTGTCCCTCATATCCAATGATATGGTTTCCTACTAACTAATGGTAGGATAACACTATCTAAAGAAAGAGAAAAAGAACAAAGACTTTTTGAGTAGGTAGATTGCCCGTAACCGCTTGCTCACAAACTAAAACAATTTTCACACTTCACACTTTCAAAACAACACTTTTCAAAACACTTTTCAAAACAAACATTTTATATACATTCTCAACGATACGAGAATCATTACAAAATTGTCTTACATTGGAATTTTCAAAACATCTTTCCAAATACTCCCTTTCAACAAATATTTTCAAAACAAACATTTTATATACATTCTCAACGATGCGAGAATCATTACAAAATTGTCGCACTTAGGCATTTTCAAAATATTTGCAAACATACACAAAACACAAAGCATTTTCAAAGTGAGCTAGAAATTAAGAGCCCGTAGATAACTACGGATGAAAAATGTGCTAACACCTTCCCTTTTCATAACCTACCCCCCGAACTCAAGAAAATTCTCAAAGGTCTTTCCTGTTCTTTTCACCATTTCCTTTATTGGATAAAAAAAAGTCGGTGGCGACTCTTGCTATCCGCAACATTTGCGATAAAACGCAAAACCTAAAAGTCAGTTCTCCCACCGTATTACAGTTGCCAATTCAAAGATTTGATGCACTAGATCTAATAATTACACACTTAAGAGTTGATTCGAGTAAGGCTCAAGAGGAGGTTGTCAGTACGCGGGGAGAACATTCACAATTTTCATTTCTAAGGAATAATTATGTGGCTCATTTGTCTATTGAAGTTACTCATGAGGGTAGTGATACACTGGTTGTTTATCATAGAAAATGTGCGTTGATGACTTATTTTTTTATATTTAGTTGGTACAATCTTATTTGTGGACAAAAGTGGGATCTATGTGGATGTTGTTTATATTAATTACTTAATAGATCTTGAAAAACTTCACGAGTATATTTCGAGAGCATTTTGTTTGACTTACATGTATTTTAAAATAGATAAAGCAAGTCATTGTAGGATAAGACAAATGACATTGTACTATAAACTATATATAGCTTTAATTTTATAGCATTTTTGAAAATTTTATATGTAGATATTAATGATTTTATCTAAATTATCTTTCCATCATGAATCCTCCAATATTTTCTGAATTGTTGGATGTCAGATTTTTATCGACTATAATAGAGTTATCGTGTGCTTGTATGATTATTAATTCACATATGGGCCATTTGGAAAATGAATTAAAAAGACACGATATTTACCACATAATGGCAGAAGATATTTGCTTCACATCATATAGTGAGCACCCTCAAACACGATTTTTAATGGATATTTGTTGGTATGATGGTTGACTGGATCGCATGTCTCAACTTTAGTACCCATGTCTACTAAGAGAGTATTAAGGCGCTTCAAGTATTTGCAAAGTATTCATAGGGATTCGTCATTAGTTGTGTCTCCCATAGTGTATTGTAGATATGTTGATTGGATATTTACGGAATACTATGGGTATTTGGTACTAGAGGATGTACATAATGTGTCAGCTTCTAGTTCATAGGGTACGTCATACAATTACATCCAATAGAGTACTCCACTTGTATATGAAGCCAACACTAAGGAGAGATCCTCGAATACTGATAATGTGTTGACTAACAAATGTATGATTCTTCGCTCCCAAACCTGCTAAGGCTAAAACAACGTGAAATTCGCAGTTATCATCATCTTTAACATCTACAACATTATTAATGTATTTGTGCATAAAAACGATCATTTTTTCAATGCATTTAATTTTTTGATAGAAGTGTTGGGGGAGATGGTTTACTAATGCGAGCACCATTGCTAAAACTTTGTTTGGAATGTTAAAAAGGAAAATCCATATAAAGTGAGACAACGATAAAGTGAGACAACATGCTTAAATAATGATGGTGATTGTTTGGAAGAATTATCATTAGGAGTTGATTTGACATCCTTTGGCGCACACTTAATTTTTACTGGTTTCATAGGTGATTTCATATTTGTAGTTTTTTTAGTCGGTCTATCTTGCCCATATCCTCTTTGATGTACAACTTCATGCTACAATATTTCATGTTACAATCAGTTTTCAAAAACCTCTATTTAATTACCTCTCATCTAGCCATAACTGAAATATTTGATTTACCATCATAAATTATTCCATCATCTTCAAATCGAAGCCTTTTTTTCAATTTGTGTTTACCTCATCCATATGTATAAGCCTATCAAATTTCATCTTTTTATATATTAAACAAGTACAGAAAGACCATATATTTTTCTAAGTGTATAGTCACTCTTAGAGTTATGCAAATTTGTTTTATTTGTTCGAAGAACTTTGTGATAGATAAAATTCAATCTCGTTTGAGATATATTATCGATTAACTCTGAATATAAATTTTTGTCTTTAAATTTATGTTCTGATGCTTTGATGTATGTGTATTTATGAGTTAGAAATCTTGCAGGAAAGTTATATAATATATAAACAAAAAATTCATAAAATTAATGACTTCAATTTTTTTAATGAAAATACAGTGTCAAACTTACTTGAGTAGTTATTCTTGGTCAATATATTAATCACATCATTGTTGTAAAATCTCCCGAAAGTTCCAATGGTGAAGTGATATCTAACACACAGTTTATCTTACCATGTGGTATTTTTAAACTATATTGATTGTCATCTCTACTTGTAATGTGCTTCCAAACACAAATTTCATCTTAGTAATTTTTAGACTTATATAATCTTTTGGTTGGTCCTTATATATTGCTGAGTTTTTTTCCCCCTGTATTTTCTTTCTTTCTTGGAAATAATATCCTATTAGTTTTAGTTTTAAAGTTAAAATCTGCAAATTTAATTTTATGGACTAAAATCAAATGAAATCCAATACTTAAGGACTTTATTCAAAATATAGAGGCGAAAAATAAAAACTCGTCAATTTATAGAAATTAAAAGATTTAGAATCTCTCCGAGAATGATAGCTAATTCTTCCCTTGTTTTCATAACTACAACTAAACATAAATGTAAAGGACTTGGGCATTATATGAAGCTTAGTGATGATTATCGATAGTTTCATTAATCAAATGTCTTGTTCTAATACGTTTTATTGCATGCAGCTTTGTAGTGAACTTGAGGAGCAGATGAGATAAATGTCTTGGAGTGATTGTTGATTGTTTCATTAGCCATTGTCTCTTTCTCCCTCACACCACCTCAAAACCTGGCAAAATACTATTCAGTTTGTGCCTATTATTACTTATTTGGTTCATGTTGATACATCATTTCACCAATCAAATATTCTCAAATGGTTGAAGCAAAATTACTAGTCAAGCAAAGGTTTAGTTGAGAAATGATTAGAGGGATGCAGATAATTGGGAGAGGATAGAATTGACAATTAAAATATTATTGAGCCCTTATCTACATATTTATCTTCCCATTGTAATGACAATGTCGAGAAAAAATAGCATTTTCAAAAAGAATGATAAAAAGAATTACCAACATACATCAGTCAAAGCAAATAATAAGATAGAATATGAGAGTGTGAGTAATGATATTGTATATCATGTATATAACATTAAAAGGTAGTCTGCTGCTCTCTAAACCACCAGTATAATTCAGCTCTTCAGCAAGATCCTGTAAACCAAACACAAACTATCAACAATATATACGCACTATGAAGCTTAATCGTCAATTGAAGGTGTAGTAGTACATTTTTACCAAAAACATGAATTGCTCAATTTATTTGCAAATTTATTGCAAACTATGTTCACAAATGATTCTGATTTTGAAATTATGAGTACCACATTAAACAAAAATAAGTAACAAAATGCTGCACTTACATAAATTCAAATTAAGACGCACCTGAATAAACTGTAATCTAAGTATATACTGTTCAATATTGATATTATCATTCATATAGTGGTAGATGTTTATGTGCGGGAACTAGTTCACACTTTCGCGTCAGCAATTATTTGCAGCAAATATTTCATAACGTAGGAGAAAGAAGGCCGCCTCCTTGGATCCCTACAGTGAAAAACTATTAATTTCATATTCAACCATATCGCAAGGTATTACAAAAAATTGCAGACCAACAAATTATAATTATTTGGCCAATGGTTGGCTTAATTGGTAAGAGCACACTGCATTAACTAGTTGGTGGGATTTTAAACCTACCAAGGCCATTGTTAATGAGTTAACTGTATGTGTCTGTATAAGCTCATTGAACCCAGGGTATTACCCTAAATGTAGGATGAGACAGGCACAACAAAGCTTAAAACTTCATCTAAGAAAACAATAATTAAATTAATTATTTAATTTACTTACGCAGACCAACAGAGCTCAATCAAGGCAGCCGCTTGGGGATTCACATGCCTTGGAATTTCTAGCCTTTTGCCCATAAAACCAACAGCTGCAACAACCTACACTAATAAAGAGAACTTTCTCAACAATCAGAGTTCATAGAGACAAACAAGATCTTTTCTCTGCATGGTGTTCTAGAGATTAGCTTACAATCCAAAGTGTCATGACAAGGCAAATAACCTGTGAAGGATTTAACTGCCTCCATGGTTGTTGAAGGGTCACCAGTTCCCACAAGATTACACCAAAGCTGAATACATCACATTTTTCATTTGATTGTTCACCTCGGATGACTTCTGGTGCCATCCATTCAGGCTGATTTAGAATGTGAAACCAACGAAATTATTTTACATTAAGAAAAAAAATTAAAAAGAACGTTTTTCAGTTGAGGAGTAGAACTTACAGTTCCAGCAGCTGTTTTAGAAGAAAGATATGTATTTGCTTTTGTACGTGAAAGGCCAAAGTCACATACCTGAGTAAATATCAAAAACAAATGAATGTTGATACACCATAATCTATAGATCCATATATCCATAAATGTATGCAAGGAGTTGTACAAGGAATATCTCTCCTAGGCAAAAGCTTTTTGTTTGTATCAGTTAAGGTTTTATCTTCCTCTTATACACTAATTTTAGTGGAGTTGCCTTGCATTTAGCAAGTTTAGTAATTGATTTGGCTGAGTCGCCTCGGTATTGACCTTCCTTGAAAACCATATCCCAGACTAAAATTGATGATAGCATCATAACATGTAAGTAACAGCTTACTGTAGAGTTTTCCCTAGCTAGAAGAAGTGACGTTTATTAAATGAGAAATTCATTGTCCTTCACGTTACCATGGATGGCCCATGAACAAAATTACTTGTGTAGTTGTTGAGTTTGTCCTATATAAAAGACAAGTGTTTTATGCTACATAGGGGGGTTGTTTCACATGGAGTTTGGGCGTTGAGTCTAATTGAATCCGGAAAAAATCCAGCTCTAGAGGTGAGGATTGTTCAAGTCTTATAAAGACTACTTCGGCAATATCTCTAGTCAACGTGGACGGCATCAAATTCCACTAATTCTAAACGTAAACACCAGACCTCAATACAACCTTACCAAATCATGTTTTTGGGCAAGGCCGAGATTGCTGTGTGACAAAAGTCAGAATCAAGCTATCTCACAATTATGATTACAATTTTAACTATCATGTATTGAGAGACTATGAAACAAAAGGCTATTGGGTGCACATGGATATACATGTTGAGATATCAGTTATTCCACCCGCAATAGTCTACACTTTAGATGTCAAGTCCTTGGTGTGATGGGATGGGTTGAGTTATTCCATGAAGACTTAGTGGAAGAGATGTTCCTTCTATTCGATTCAATTAGAGGAAGAACCAAAATTTTCTCAATACGTGTGAAATTTTTAGGGGGGTTTATAATAAGGGGGTGGAGGGAGTGGTTGCTTTCATGGTTTATACAAATTTTGAAAATTGGAAATAAAATGAAAACAATGTGATATTTTTATAATTAAAAGTCAAAAAAGTAAATAAGAATATAAATCAAACAGGCCCTAAAACACTTCCTTTGGATTAATGTATCCTTCAAAGCAAGGTATCTACACTTATCAAAGGAAACCTGTCCTTTGCCTGCTATATGTGAGACTTTTCCCGAGGTACTTGACTACTGAGAAGAAGCCTGAGATTGGCAATTCAGCTCTTTTTCTTAAGGAAAGTATGCGTAATTCTCCTATTAGAGAAGTGCACTCTATTGTAATAATACAATTCTATTTTCCCTATTAATTTCAAATGTCTAGAACCTTCTCAATGAGATGGGAAAGTTTGGGTGTAAGGCTATACAGGTGTACCTATTAAGTAAATTCTTTGTATGCTATTTCATGGACCATCCAAAGTAAGGCCATTGCAGGCCTAGATCATGTTCCACAATATTCTTAAAACCATGTTTGAAAGAGGACTACAATTAGGAAGGGCGGATATTTATCCATGGAACTGAAAGACAAATGCTCATTTTGTATGCTCAAATACTCGTAGAAAGTAAACATCATGTTGCTGTTTTCTAGGTGGAAATTCGGTCATGGAGGAGCAAGAAATAGAGTATAATTTGCTTGATTGAGTTCAAAGACTTAGTTTTAGGACAAATTATTTCTGTGTACAATTTTTTCCCTGGTTTCCTTTATAGACAATTTTGCTTCCAGGAATCTAGCTCTATTCTAGGCAACTAGTTATTAGCATAATAAATAGGCATAAATCTACATAAGTGTAAATAAACTCTTCACAATGAGTTTAATTAATAATAGTCAGAAAATGGTCACATAAGATTCTCTAACATATTTGATTTTATATTAGTTACCTTAACAGTGTATGAATCATCAACCAAAAGATTTGGAGACTTCAAATCTCTATGAACAATTGGAGGTTTCATTTGATGAAGATAATTCATTCCACTTGCCTAGACAAACATCAAATCTCAAAAAGTCTTAGTGAAAGTGGTATTTTCTGTCTGATGACAAAAAAAAAGTAATGGAAACAGTAAGACTAGCAGCAGTGATCAATGAAGGCATACCACGTCATATGCCATACTTAAACGACGCTTCTCACTGATTGAGGATCCAACACTTGGCATCTGCAGAAGTTCATACAAGCTTCCTCTGCAATTCAAGAAAATTATTTGCTTAAGAATAAAACATTAAGCCTAAAATCACTTCCAACCACAAAAAGGGATGATTGTGACGGGACATTATTGCACCTTGATAAATATTCTGTTACAATTGATAACTTCGGGGGTTGGATTACAGCACCCATTAGAAGTACGATGTTTGGATGACGCAAGCGCTTCATGAGTGTGACCTATGAAATAAACTGGATACTGAAGTAAAATCAACGGGGACAAAAAAATGAATATGTGAAAATATAAAATGAAACTGTTCCCTGGACTCAATCTGAAAAAAACTAAGAATTTGAATGAAAATCATAATGAATACCTCCTTTAGAAACTCTTCAAATCGCTCAGAATCAAAACCTTGTACCTTTAGTATCTTCACAGCAACGTCCTGAATGAGAACACAGTTAGTATTTATTTGGTTATCGGATTGTACCCTATATAACCCCAGCCAATGCAGAAAGAAGAGCATAAAAACATTTAAAATGGAATAATAGTTGTCACAAGTCTAAGTTGTCCTTTCTTCACTTTTGGAGTCAGCAGTTCCAGAGTGAACAGTCCTCTGCTCTCTTTGCTTTTGTTTTCTTCATCTACATGATCATCTTGGACATAGTCCCCTAAATGCCTTGAAGCCGTATCCCATTTTTGAGACCTCTTCTGTTTAAAATCGTGCAACTTTTTAGTTAGTAAACACCATTAAGAAACTTAACCACCTAGAGTCAATAAATGGGTTTGCATCTCATTGTTTTACTTGTTCACTTGTAAGCTCTGCCGATGATTACTCTCATGCTACATTGCTTTGCACATCCGTGCAAAAGTATCAGCATCATTCATGTAACACCTAGTATCATCACTTCTCAACAAAATATGGAGACTGAAAGAAAAATCAGACGCTTACTTCAAGTTGCCCAGGCTCTTTTGCTTCAAAGAAAGTCTCAAACTTTTCAAATTGTTGCAGTTTCTACAGCATGTTAATAAATTGATTGTTTTCCTTCTTTTGTTATAGATGGTCAAATCCCATACTTCATCCTCTTTCCACCTCAATCCGTGTTTTCCTTTCCCCTATTTTTTTTTATTGCCTGTGCATTACGTAGAAATGTCCATTCTCAAATCGATTAGTTGGATACTCATTCTCTCCGGTGAATTTTCGTAGGATATTCTCACGATCAAAAAAGCCAAAGATGCTATTCACCTAGTTTGCATTGTTGTCTTCTGTACAGAGGTCATGGACATGCTTCTATTAAGGGCTTCTCGATGTTGACTGTGTAGAGATCCCCTAGGAGAACCATTTATAGCCACCATGTTCTTGGTGAAAGTGGCCCAATTTATCAGTGAAGTAAGAAGACAAAGAGTTGTGTAATTCACTGAGGGGAGGATGTGTAATTCAAACTTCTCTGAGGGGAGGATGTGAAATTTACTCCATTAATTGTTGTATAAGTTCTATTCGTCCGGTCCTATATTGTGTTTTTTATCTTTCAGTATAAATAAGTATGGAGATAGGAAGACTAAAAACACTCAGTTAGTCATTCGCATTCTTCAATTTTTCTAACAATAATGAATGGCAGCAACAACATGAATGTTGATATGCTTAGACTTGAAGAAATAAATACTTACAGAGCCACGCCAGTCCGCACGAAGGACAGTTCCAAATGACCCTGAAAAACAGCCATTGTTGCTCTTCTTACTTTACTGTTTCATATTAGCCACAGAGACTGCCTGTGTAGGATCAGAAATTTTTTACTCAATATATCTTGCACAAGATTTCAAATACAATACCTGTCCCAATGTTCTCTTTCAAAATAAGTTCACTCCACGGAATGTCCAGATCCTCCTCCTCAAGGTCAACTTCATGACTTGAATAATTCACCCCTGACTGGTTTGATTCATTGAAAGACAAATGTTCCTCTATGTCGGGACCTCCGGGACCTGCGTGAGATGGTATATCAATTTAGGAGAATCCAGTGCCATTATCACAGAAAACAGAGAATACAGGGCATTTGAATATATTTATTAAAAAAACCGATTCGGCATATTAAATATCAGTAGGTAATATCTGTTCAATGAGAAGGATATTGCTCATTCTTTCTCCTTCTCCTTTTATTGACAGAAAAGACAATTCATTCTTACTCAAAGCAACTATATGGTGGTTGCCCCCAGCATAGTTTGCACCTAACATTTCAGTTTGCTGTAGATCCATTTTGCCACTACAATCAACAGCACCTCCTGTCGTGATGAAAATCAGCAATTTTAGAGGTGTATAAGTATGGGGACAGATACCATGTTAAACTTTAGATATTTCTAATTAACCTTTATATATTCAAAATTTCATTTTCTTCCTCAAATAATAATGACATATTAAGGATTATTGATATGGCAGAAGCAACGAATATAGAATAACAGAGAATATCAAGCAACAGAACAACAATACCAAAACGGCCAAAGTCCAAGCGCAGAGACACGGTCAAAGGATTACACTAAAAAAGGTTTGTTACAGAAAATGAAGCCAACACAATATCCACAAAACTCTACTGGGAAATTTAATCAAAAAAAGACCTATAATGAAAGGGATAAACTAATAATAAAACACAAAATAGCCTCCAATAAAGTAGAATATATTTAAATAACAAAACCGAATACGTGTTACATTGACATATGAAAAATTAAATCGCGCAACTTTTTTTTGGAGAAGCAACTCAAGTACATCTAATACAAGTGAAACTCAATAGCACTTAACATTATAATACTACCTTTGCTCCCAATTATAAGAAGAAAAATCAAAACCAATAAACTTATTTATTGTTGTAGCTTTTCTATATTGTTTTTCCAAATACACCCTCATGGTCATGGAAAATTGTGAAACATCCACTAATATTAATATAATAAGACTAATATTTTAAACTAGGATACAAAAGTCATTTATGTAATAAATACTAAGCAAATACATCTACTTTCACGGTGATTAAAAAATGTTAAGTGCAATTTATTTTCTAAATTTCTTGTAAAACATAAGACAAACTTACTAAATTGTCTTTGTTTTTCAACTACTTCCATTAAATGTTTTTTAATTAAATGAAGGTTATGGTGGGAATAATAGCATTAAATAAGTCAAAAGTAGTTATTTTTGCTTATAATAGTGATCAAAATTTGATTTATTTTTTCTTAAAATTTGATTAAAAGTTTTAATTTTTTCTTACAAATGAAACCAAAAGAAGCTCTTATAATTAGGACTAGAGGCTGTGAATAACAGAATAATATTCCAAATAATGTAATTTAACATATGATTTGCCTGCATTTCGGTAACTTTTAACATTTCACTGAAAACCAAATATTTACTGCAGCAGTCAATATTTGAAAGTTCAGAGATATAATTATAAAAGCCCAGGTGATGAAAATAAGAGAAAGGAAAAAAAGAGAGTTATTTTCAGTAAATACCCAAATAAAAGGTTACCTCACTTTTCTCAGTACTCTAAGTCCACCCAACAATTACTTTATTTTAAAAAGACACCCAGAAAGGCAAAAGAAACAACCTGATGTGGTATCAAATGCAAGATGCAGTGCTTGATTGTCCAAGAAATACAATTGGGCCATTGCCTTTGTATAATCAGCTGTTTCAACTGGCTTGAACCTTGGATGACATAATGGTGAAGGGATCAACATCGAAGATGCAGAATTCACTGAAGAATCAGGTTGGTATGTTTCCCCGGGCCTTCCTACTAAATCAATCATATACTCCCTGGAAAGATGTACATCGGATTCTATTAGACCTCTTAATAAGGATTATTATAGGAGTGGGAAATCTCACAGTATTTAAAGAAATTGATTTAGAAAATTTGTAATATCTTTCTTATTTATGCACATATTGATATAATCAGAAAATTTTCTTTAGTTCTAGAGATTTGCAACTAGAACAACATAATTACTATTTCCTCAATTGGTATAGGAATTTAGTATATATGTTCCAGGTACCTTTCAATGTTTATAATGAGAAATAATTTACTCATAAGGTATCAGAGCATCTGTTTCGGGTGCCTCTGTCCGCTGTGAAGCCTCAACTCTGGAGAACTGCAGAATATTCATTCTGCCCACGGACTGAATGGGAAAAATAACCTCAAATGGCCCTAACTCATTCGTACAATTCTGAAAGGAAAAGTGAAGCACCTAACAGATCCTGCTCCTAAGGAGGAGGAATCCAACTTCACCAAATGGGACAAGGAATTATGGCATGGTTGTGGAGTTCCATGGTTCTAGAGATAAGTGACACTTGCATGTTTCTCAGCACAGCAAAGGAGATTTGGGATGCTGTAAATGGAACATAGTCCAAGGCCAAAGATGTTGCCCAAGTATATGAAGTAAAGGGGAAAACTATGACGTCCAAACAAGGTAATAGAACTATCATTGAATATCCCAACCAGCTTGAGGCATTGTGGATGGAAATTGACCATTATAGGGTCATAAAAACCAACTGTACTGCAGACGCAGCAATTCTAAAGGAGTTTATTAAACAAGACAGGGTGTATGATTTTCTGGTTGGTTTAAACTCTGAGTTTGACAAAGTCAGAATTCAAACCTTAGGGAAACAAAAAGTTTCCAACTTTGATGAAGTGATATCTATTGTGAGAAGCGAGGAGAGCAGAAGGAGTCTGATGTTAGACAGTCCAATAGTGGAGAATTCCGCCATGCTAGCATACCTTAACAAAGGAGAAGGGGCAGCAAAGAGTGTTGACAAAAGGATTGGAGAATCAACAAATATGGAGAAGAAGGGTGATGAAATCTGGTGTACCTTTACCTTTTGTAATAAGTCTCACCATACTATAGAGAAATGTTGGAAACTACATGGAAACCTCAAAAACGAGATAGGGAATGGGGACCCAAAAGGATTTTCCCAAGAAAAGGGGGACAGGCTCATGTTGCTACTGTTGGCACAAGTGAAGGGAATGAATCTGTTGAACTTGCGCATTTCAATCAGGAGGAAATTGAAAAGATGAAGAAACTTTTGAGCAGATTGGAAAATTGACTTTTCTTGGAGTATGGAACAAAAATCAATTTTATTTGAAAATTTATAAGCCTTTAGATTTTGCTGACATGACTAAGTGTTTGGAGGTGTGCAAGTATAAGAGACGCATAGATACCAAGGCTTTGATTTAAAGAAGTTGCATTATAAGGCATGAAAATTAAACCATTTTTCTTCTGAACATATTAGGTTTGTCAATCACTTGGAAGAACGTCTCCCTTTGTTATGGGTTACTTATGCCTCTCAAATGTCGCATTTATGTCTTCCCATAGAAGAAAAAAAGATAAAGCTCAATATATGTATGTACCCACCCATACTTGAATATCACTTCAAAATTCAAAAGCACCAATTTCTAACAGAAATAATCTAAAACCCCCATCTTCAAAATCTGATCATTTTAACAGCCCCCAAACAAATTCGCAAATAATTCAAAAATATTCATATTTGAATTTCCATGTAGTTTCAATGATTAACGGACTGACCTGTCAGAACCAAATTGCACTATACAAGAAGCACCTGTGTCCTTTCTACAATACTTGCAGCCCTTAGCAATTCGACACGGTAGGTTGATTAAATCTGCTAACACCTGTAATTAAATTTGTTATAGGATATTCACATGTAAGATGTAACCAAACTTCAGCAGTATGCTAAAAAAAAGGAAGATAATTATGAAATGAAAATAATAAAATATTAAGATAAGGAACTAAAAGAGAATTGGCAATCATCACCGAGGTACTTTAATTTTGCAAAAGCTCACTTTAGAGATACTGAATGAAAAAAATGTCATGGGCATAAAATGAGTAAAAAATAATGAAACAAACAATGAACATTACTTTAAACAGCAATGCTCGATGGACACAAAGGCCGACAGGTAAGCTTCCAATAGGAAGAATGATAGACTGTAGACAGCTTTTAAGAAGTTCAGAGCATTCCTTCCAGTGTGTACCTAAATTATCTTCGTCGGAAGATCCTCCTCTATTGACAAGAGTTAAAGCTTGTTAAAAAGATGTTAGTCATTATTTTAAAAAAAAATTGAAGGCAAGTAAATTTACCCCATCCTATTATAAACAAGATTTGCAAGCTGATGAGTTGCATGTTTGATCGTAATCCAGTTAGTTGAGAGACTTAGTACCCCAGTTTGCAATTCTCTGAAGGCAGGGTCTCTAGATTTATCAATAGAAATGACTACAATTGAAGAGTTATCACATGGTTTAACCGACATGAGTGATTCAATAGATGGAATTGTACCAACATTCTGCATATCCGTGCTTATAGTCCATGTATATGAATCCATCCCGTGAATTAGGTAAAAACCGTCTAGAATTTTGTCAGAGTATTGCAAACAACCGTTAACCTGGTGAAAAGGATAAAAGAAAAAACTGTGTTTAGATAGGCTGGAAAATGTGAATCCCTCCAGCAAATTTGAGAGAGAATATACCCAAAAACGGTGGGAAAGAGATTGGGGGGAATCGGAAGGAGAAGAGGCGAAGTTGGATTGAGAGGGAGAAGATGAGTGAGATGAAATGCGAAGCGCGAGTGCGAGCTGTAACTGATAACTTTCTTGTGTTTGTTTTGCCCAGCTCTTGAAGGAACCTTCTTCGTCTTCTTCATCTTCATCGTTGTGCATCACGGGGGTATCAGATTCGGTTTCACGCCGACTACCGCCGTACATTTTTCTTCACCTCACCTCGCTCTTCACACTTTCCTCTTTCAACTCCTTTATCGTTACTCCTATGCTTAATGTAAAATCAATTTAAGAAAAAATATAATTATAGTTGTTGTTCGAGTAGTTATCAAGATGACACGTCAACCTCAATATGTAAAAGAAATAACATTAAATTTTTAGAAGTGGCACATAATATATATATATATATATATATATATATATATATATATATATATATATATATATATATATATATATATATATATATATATATATATATATATATATATATATATATATATATATATGCAAGTATACGGGGTGGAGTGGCTACTAAGATATTTGCATCCGCGTTCAT
This sequence comes from Vicia faba, assembly GCA_948472305.1. Taxonomy (NCBI): domain Eukaryota; kingdom Viridiplantae; phylum Streptophyta; class Magnoliopsida; order Fabales; family Fabaceae; genus Vicia; species Vicia faba. The sequence continues at coordinate 86,103,614 of OX451738.1, read as the reverse complement.
ATTTATTTATTTTAAAGGGTAATTGTCCTTGCCTATGTTCGTATTTATTTTTCCAGTTTTTATCCTATCTGTTGTGGGTAAGTTTTTAGTGTATCTACTGGGGATTGGTCAAATTGTCATCCAATAGGTGGAAATGAGTGGTTATTCATTTTAAGTTTATATTGTATATGGAAATCTTTCTAACTTTTGTAATTTTTGCAACAATGTTGGTCGTTCGATCACGTAATGTAAGAAAGCTAAAGTTACTCAAGAAGAGCACAAGGACAACGGTATGCACAGAAAGAAAAGTGTCAATAATTTCAATAAGGATTCTCCCAATATTTGATCCTAACACCAATGATGCTAACATGTCCAATGAATCCTTCTCATATCAATAATGAGAGTAATACATAATCTACTAATCATTTTGAAGGTGTACAACCTCCTCATCATGCACTAGTGTCCCCAGTGAAAGTGAGGTTATACTAGCCCACAATGATAAAGATTATGCTACATTCATGAACTCTAAGTTTATGGACAATACACAACACGAGGAAGAACATGTTGATGAAGAAAATGTTGTTGAAAACATTTACTACTAAAAATATGTTTTTGTAAACAAAAATTTTAAATGAAATTATTTTTGTCTAAATGTATTTTATCTTTTTTTCTGGAAGATTAGAGACTAATTTCAAATGAGAATTTTTTACCCATATAACCCGGTTTTATAAAAAATCCCAAAATAACCCACATTTCAAAAAAAAATCTCAATATACCCCACTTTAAAAAAAACAATGAAGAACTGGCGCCATGTGAATTGCCGCATGCACCTAAAGTTAAAGAGAAGGCGTCAATTATATTGGCACCTGCACTAGGTATTTCTAACCCAATTATGGGTTGTGTGTATTATTTAGAAGGTGGCGCCAATTCAATTGGCACCAGTGTGTTGTATTTTTTTAGTATAAATAAAGGTGCCTGCTATTATTCCAACTCCACACCTCTTTTCATAATCTTGTTTTATTTTCTTCACTAGCTTTATCATGATTGTTAAAAGAGACATGCATGTATGTTATTCAGCAACGAAGCCTTCGATGAAAATTCATTTTTGGAACATCCAAAGTTTCGAGCCTCTTGAAAGGAGTTTGAAAAGTTGGTTAGACTAAGAAATTAATGATGGGGAAAAAATTAGAAGAATCGATAGGCTTGTTTCATGCATCTCAATTGTAAATGACAGTAATGCCATGCAGTGTATGTGGGTGCGAGTTAAAGATGACAATGATGTTACGGATATGATATATGCGTCAGATGAAATTGTTTTTATTGTTGTCATATCGTAGAGATGTTGTCGTGTGATGTATTAAGTCTTATATTTTGTTGTTTGTGTTGTTGTTCTTAAGTGTGTTTGAGTTAAAGTGTTGTTTGTGTTGTTGTGGGTGCGAGTTTAAGTTTGTGTGATATTTGTTATGTTAATTTTGTTGTAACCATAAGTTATTATATATATCAAATACCAAGGTTACACAAATTAAAATGAAAAAATAAATTATGATGCAGAGGTTGCTCCGACATTGGGACAATTTTCATGATCAAGTTTGGGTTGACGACATATACTACATAATCTTATCATTTTATCAGTCGTATCCATCTTTGTTCTAATATGCGTACTATTAGAGAGACCCTTTTTTCTTTCTTCGCATCTCATCGTTGTTCCAAATTATATCCCCTTGATATGTAGGTCAATATTCATCCATTGCTACCACCGGAAAGCTATCGTTGTATACATTCAAAATATTAATGACCTTGTAAACATTGAATAGATGGTTATAAACGTCCTTGAGAGTATACGAGCATGCCACATTGACATGAGACCAAGGCATGCAGAATGCCTGAAATTTTCCACAAGCGCACCAACCTTTGTTTAGTTTGACAACATAGGCTAAATTTAGCCTCCCCTTATTGTGGTTCATTGTTTCTTGTACACTGAAAGTTGTCAATGACAGTCAAAGATTGTAATTGCATGTGTGCCAGCTTTGATATTTTCTGCTTTTATCATTTTCATATAGCTTCCACTGAATAATTGACCTGACCTTAATAGTGCACTCCATCTTTCGCCTCTGGTTGCAAAAAGTAATGCCAACCTAAAATAGGTTGTTCTCACCAATGCGGTTATCGGTAGATTTTTAATTTCTTTGAAGACGTCATACATGGATTCCACAAGATTTGTTATCATGTGGCCCCATCGGCATCCTCCGTCAAATGCCCTTGTCCACTTCTTCAATGGAATGTTATCCACCCACCTTAATGCATCCATATTTAATAATTTAATTTCGTCACGATAGTGTTGAAATGATGGCTTAGTTAGAGCGTAGCTTGCATTCACCATTTTTTGCGAAGCTCCTTGTCTTTAATTCCCCCCATGAAGTTTTCTGTGATATGTCTAATACAATATACATGGGTAGAAAGAGGATTATGCCATCCATTATCATGATTATTGTAAGCACTCTCAATATAAGCATATATGTATGAAATCAAACAGAGATTTGCTTATGAAGCAATGAGTGTTTTGAGATTCTTGAGAAAGAAACTCCAACCACCAGCGGTCTCACCCTTAACCAAAGTGAAGCCAATGGGAAAGACATTATTGTTGTCGTCTTTTGCAACAGCCATAAGTAAGGTGCCCTTGTATTTCTCGTATAACCATGTTCCATCAATTTGTATAATAGGTTTGTATAATGAAAAACCTTTGATGCATGGTTGAAACACCCAAAAGAGTTGGTGAAATATTCTATTTCCACCAACACAAGTTCCATCTGGCGTAAATGTAGGTAATGTCTCCATAATTGTAACAATTCCTTGTGCATATGTCTTGAGTACCACCAAATATCATGACAGTTGTTTGTAGGAATCTTCCTAGTTTTCGTATACTTGTTCAACAACCTTTGTCCTTATAATCTATGCTTTCTTGTATGAGGGAGTATAATTATATCATGTCACGATATGGGAGATTATTATACTCACCTTCACTGATGGGTCCTTGTTAACAAGTGGCAAAAATGTCTTAACATATTAATTTAACGTTTAATTTTCTGTAATCATGTACAATATTAGTGGCATTGCAATTGTGAGGTGGATCTATAGAAACTATCTCCCAAGAATCACTTATCTTCCTGTGAGTCACAACCAGTCAAAACTTGTAATTAATGTTACGATAATGAATGGCATGTATTCTCGCATCAGTGAATTAAACATTAAAATCAGCTGAATTATCCATGTGAAATTTTTTAACAGCTCACACACTGTCTTATTTAGTGTGCAACCTGTCTGCCACTTTTAACTCACCCTCAGACTGCATATACAGGTTGTAAAAAATATCAAAGGATGGCTCATCGTTATGCAAGTTCAAATTTGTCATATGTAGAGGCGGACAATATACATGCTTAAAGGTAATTGATTGTGATGATCGTAATATTCAATGTTGGTGTTCAACAAATTATCACTATGTGTCTCACATTCTTATTTTTTATCATCAATGACGTTGACTTCAGCTTCAGCTTCAGCTTCATCTAAGTATTCTACTTCAAATTCATCAGAGACAAGTTGATCAATTATCTGAGATTGTTGAGGGGGTGAGATTGTTGGAAACAAATATATAACTCAATATAGTTGAATTCAGAATGTTCGTGACTAACAAACATATTTTTAACATCTTCATCGTGTCTCACCTTTAGTGGATAAAATTTAGCAAGATTGTTTTCAATAAAAGCAGGATTTCTGTATGTAATTTGTGATACGGGACAAGACCCTATATATGTTTTTATTCTTCTTTGGGTTATATATACGTTAGCCACCGTAATGTTAGCGAGATTCGGTTTACCCCCTGTAAATTTTTTTATTCTCCCTTGAAATGTTAAGATTTTGTGTCTTTGCCCCCTTAGTTGACCAAATGGCATGAAATCTTCAGTTTTAATTTAAATCATTATTAAATAGATGAATAGGGCAGTATAAAAAATAATGTATTTATAAGTAGCATAATAGGTTATCACTTATCACTTCCAACCAGTAGCATCAATTACAAGTATGAGGTGACTACAAGAAATCAACAACTTCCAGTTGCAAAATGCAAATTTTAAGTCTAAAAAATAACTTATCAAAGTAGCTTTCAAAATGGTAATATTTCATGGTACAATTAAAAAAATATAAACAAAATTCAAATAAATCATCACACGTCTGTACAGGTGCACTGAGTTATCTCATTATAACTCAACCTTAAAAAAAAACTAACTTGTGTTTAAACTTAATGAAAAAGGATTACACATGCAAATACAATAGCAGCCAAATGAAACAAATATTGCCCTATATAATACACAGAGTCGCTAATTACACCCATGTATAAGACACATAAACCACCAAAATTAGAAGGACAAAACAAATCCTTAGGCATGTTTAAAGTCTGAGTTGGTGAAAAATTCTACTATACACATGAGGACAAGAAAACTATATGCATAACTTGGCACCTACATGGATTTGGAGATGTCGTCCATCGAAAATGAAATGTTGCATCAATATCAAAAGGTCACAAAAAATACCAACGTAAAAAACAATAAGAAAATTATTAAATTGTTTCCTGAAGTAATATTGTATCTCAGGTCATCGTCTAATAGGAAAGAAGTGCTAACAACATTACTAGAGTCCTCTGCAACCATAGGTCTCATGGTTGTTGTAACCTGTATAATCCATAGAATTATCAGCAACTTTGCTTTGAGATTTATCACATCGCAGATGTTGTTAACAATTGTACAAAAGATGAGCAATTCAAACCGGAGAAATATTATAATAACATTAATGTTATCATACATCCGTAGACACGCTATGAGTGCTATATTTGTCATCCCAATACATTATACTTATCATACATAATTATTGTATATTGAGACCCTGCAACACCAAATTATTGTATTTAGAAATAGAATCAAAGCAAATTTTAAGCGCATGAATAGTTAATAAAAAGAGAGAAAGCACTCACTGGATAATGAATGTGTTTCATTAAAAGAAAATGAATATTGACAAGTTCAAGTAGTTGGCTTAGTGGTAAAGTGTTCTTGCATGAGGAAGAATATGGTTATTCGTTCAAAATTCATGGATACCATTTTTCAATGTTTTAATATCCATATATATATATATATATATATATATATATATATATATATATATATATATATATATATATATATATATATATATATATATATATATATATATATATATATATATATATATATATATATATATATATATATATATATATATATATATATATATATATATATATATATATTACCCCTACAATGTTAGCAAATTCTGATTTACCCCCCTCGTAATAAAAAAAATCAATAAAAAAATATTTGTTTCAATTAAAAAAACCAAAATCCACATGGATTTTATAAAATATTAAAAATTAAAATAAAAGCCATGTGGACAGACCACGTTAGCAAAAATGAAGATTCCATGTCATTTGGTCAACTGAAGGGGCAAAGACACGAAAGCTTAACATTACAAGGGGGAATAAAAAAAATATTTACAGGGGTAAACTGAATCTCGCTAACATTACAAGGGGCTAATGTATATTTAACCCTTCTTTTTTTCAAATGAAAAAAAATTGAATTTCTATTGATTACAAGTCAGACATTTTAGTGTTACGAAAACCAAACCCGTATACATCAGAAACATATGTCTCACCGTTGTAGTGAGCATTGATAATATATTTTTGAGTAGATGACATAGCTTGTTTGGTTTGATATGAGAATGATCTGAACATGCATCCATTAATAAGGCTGAAAATCACATGTGGCATTTGGGAACACTCAACAGTCCAATTAGCGACTTCTTTGAAAATAACATATACTCGCCAATCCAATTGGCGCCACTGTACCGTAATAAAGATATTCATGCACACCTATCACTCCTGTGTGATTAGACATAGCTTTACAAGAAACATGGTGACTAGAGACACACACTTTCTTTTTTCTAACCGGTGAATCTAACATAATGTTAGAAGATGCGTACATGTTATTGGGGTTGTCTATTAATGGTAAAGCGGTCAGTGGAAAAACCAACTTCGCATATACAATTTGCAATGAACTACTGGGTGCCGACTTGTTAGATAATAACCGAGAGGGCAAGGTATCTTACTTTTGTGCCTTAAGAAATATTATGGCAGATTAAATTTAGATGAAAATTCTACCGAACAAGATTGAATAATAAAAACTAGGTGTTATATTATGCTTTTAATTGTTTTATTCTTATTTCCCGAAGGTAGTGGTTCTAGTATACATATTATGTATTTACCCTTATTAAGACATGTAGATAAAATAGGAACATATGGTTATGGGTCCGCTTGTTTGACTTATCTGTATAGTTCTTTGTGTAAAAACACATCCAAATATGCATCTACATTTTTTGGATGTGTTGTTTTGCTCTAACATTAGGGTTGGCTCAGACTGTCGTCCCTATCGACCATCAACCGCAACAGCTTCACATTCATATACGCATAAAAGTAAGTTAACAAAATTAATTTTATTTACCTAATTTACCAATTATTATTTCTAAATAATTTATTTTAATTTTTTTTTGTTTAGATGGCTGGCTCCTGGCATGACTTGCAACAGATGTCCTAGACATTGTACCACTTAATATCGCAATATCCTAGACCAGCTTAGACCAGAAGATGTATTGCCACTAAACGAATCAATTCATAATAATTTATTTTTAGTATTACCTAGTTTATAATCTAATCTATTTTTTTCTCTTCAGTTCATTTGGCGTCCATATCTAAACTTGGAACATCAACATGAAATTAGAGAAGAAAATGTGGTTGTTTGGACTACATGCACACTAATCATTAGGTTCACCACTGTGAAGATGCACCAGAGTGATCGTGTGAAGATGCACCATAGTGATCGTGTGAAACTGCAGTTCGGTATGCTTCAACACATCACAGACCCCCCGACAGACCTTCGTCAATGGCATCTATAAAGAGTTAATGACCAGTGGAACTTCATCTATTAGCAGAACTTTGCTAGATCTTTATGTCGTAGATGGAAGCACTGTCGTGACCATGTCTTACGTGACCCTGTGATTTTGTTGCTGCAGTAAAGCGGCAAGCAAAAGTAAGTATTTTTGTTTTATCGTCTCCACAAGGACTAGTGCGAGGGGGAAAATATCGTTCAATAATCTCCATGTTTCTGAGCTTGGTTTTGAATGGTTTAAAAGTAAAGTGTGAAAAGTAAACATATGAATAAGTAAATAGATGCATTCTTTAGAGAGATAGAACTCGTCGGAATTGAATTTCATCTATCCATCAAATACTTAAATCTATCGATCAGTTATACGCAACCTAAATCACTTGTTAATATCATCATATATCACCTATAACAGAGGTTATGTCTAACATAAAGTTGAGAGAACAATTGTATTGTCTCATCGGTGATGTCTCACATAACTAAACAACACAAATCATTAAGAATTGATACCCATTATGAATATTAAATTTAAATTTATCTCTAGAGTTTAGAACCTAATAGATATTCATCATAGTTCTAGATTTGAAGAGTATATGTTTATAACAACTCAAATCCAAACATAAAGCAAGCAAACAAGGATCACATTGATAATGATTTGTAAAATAGATATTATACAACACTGTGATTAATAAATATACATACAATCAAAGTAAACTTACATAGAAACCCCAATAATAAAGGGTACAATGAGAAGAAGGATGAAGAATCAAACGTTTCTCGCGGTGTCAGGACAATTGATGAAAATCCGACTCTGAACCATCAAGATGTAACCTTCATTGTTGTTGTCTAAGTCTCTCTACCAAAGAATGTTGCTGATGGAGTTGGGTGTAAAAATTCATCACCTAAAAAATATGAAAGAAATGAATATATACAAGCTGAAAATCGCAGACTACGTTTAGCCCCACCAGAGCATGCTATGTGCGGTACCACTTATTGTACCAAACTGGCCTAAAGAGTGTTAAGTGCAGTTGGACCGGGCTGAGCGGGCTCATGTTCACAAAGTTACTACCAAGCTTATTCATGTGCGTTTTAGCTTGGGTTGAGCAGGATCTGCACTATAACTTGCATTGAGCGGGCTTAGGCATTTTATTTCTCAAATTTGCATCATTGAAGTCGTGCCTTTAGCTCTTAATAATCGATGCTTCAATCATGCATGAATTCCTACAAAAAGATATGAGAAAATATCAAACGATATAATATTTACACGATAACACAACTATACACAAGATGCACATATTTACACTAAAGTTGAGGTTTTAACATAAAAACATAAAGAAACAATATAATAAGTGCCACGATATACTACTAAAAATAACCACAGTTTGACACTTATCAGATTCCAACCGAAGAAAGACCAAATCGTAATTGTATGGTTTGGTATAGATCGGTTGGATCTGGTTTTATATCTGAAGATATGTATTTATACGACCCAGGCCAAGTACTTAAACACGAGAAGACTCAACATATAACCCCCCACATACCCAACAAAGTTATCGACCCACAGATAGACAAACATATGACCTAAACATTCCATACACGCAACCATAGTACCAAGAGCATGCCATATACCATCGCCAACTAGAGGATCATTATAAAGTCACCCAACATCCATATGCCCCCAACATATCATCATATCATAGCCGCTATAGCCCCAAAAAAAACCAGCGATCATATAACACCAACCCTTCTGGATACCATAGCCAAGAAGCCCAAACATCATAAAACCAAAACATGCAATAGGGTTATCAAACACCACGTCAACCATTTCAACATTTCCCTGACGAATCGTTCACACCAATGTCGCTATTCAATCGTCCCGACCGCACACCTATAACCTGAACACACCCCAACTACTCTGGCATAGGTCATGAATTCAGTTACGGCAACATGTCATTCCATACATAAGACTTCTTAGAAATACAAGAACTTATTCAGGAATATAGTGATGGTGATGTACCTGGGACCTTAAATCCTCAAATACATGGGATAAATTAACAATGTGGGCTAAGGCCACGAGTTAGGGTACCTAGGGGGTGGAACCAACGGTCTGTGTAACACCCTAATTCCCTAGAGTAATTTATAAATAAAAATTAGAGTAAATTATAACAATTAAGAAATTAGGATGCTACTTTCATCAACAACCTTTTCATAAAATAAGATATGTAACACATATGGTAATTAAATAACCTAACATAAATCTGAACTTCAATATTTTATTATGCAGCGGTAAACATCAACAAACTGAATAGTTTAACTCTTCAACATAATTATAACAAATGTAGTTATAAGAAATTATCACACATAGGAGATTCACATATTAATATCCATCAAACACAAAATAAAGAAACAAGTGTTCTCCCTCTCAGTGTTACATATTAGAACAGACGCCGACTCAACAAAATCATAAAGAAGAGTAAGTCTCTTCCACTCACTTCCATGCCTCTACTGTGAATTATCTATATGACACAATGTAAAGGAAACATTAAAATAGAAGGGATGTGAATTTACAATCAAATAAAAAAATTGCGTAATAATATATAAGCATATAAATATCACATATCTAGCCCCCAATTAACAATTCTCACTCCACACAGTTCAATTATTATCACACGACATGTACGCAATGCAATGAGACTCAATTCCATGAATCAATGCATGTGGTACCAATTATGATTTATCAGGTTCATACTCTCCCGATCCCCATATAGGATCAGATCACACCAAATATCATTTCCATCACCATAGATAATGCTTCATTCATTCCCACCTGGAACCAACTACTCGCACCCAATTCCCACCATAGGATTGAGGCTCACCAAACACGGACCACCGTCCAAACACCATGATGCATGATTCGTAAATTCCATGCTACAATAACAAATAAGCACAATAGTATTCACCTTAACCAATGTAATACACCAACACTAGCCACCAAATAACATGTATATACTACAAGCAATTAATATTAGCATTATAGTAACACCTCAAGAAACATCATATTGTTCATGTATATTTATCATACTACAACATACAAATCACATACCAAACAACACTATCATGCAACATTTAATCATTTCCAGTTCCAAGGCTATTTTAAATTAAAGTACATTGCCTTAGCTCTATACTACTTTGAATGGTACCTCGATCGGACACTCGAAACTCATGTTATAAATTTATTTATTTTTCAACACACAGGAGTGGTAACCGGTTACGCCAAACTGGTAACCGATTACGCTTAGTCCAGAAACAATAGGTACACAATTCTCTCAATGGTAACCAGTTACACTAAATTGGAAACCGGTTACATCCCCCAAAATGTTTTTTCACGCTTAAGTTTAACAATGTAACCGATTACACTAAAACACATAACTAGTTACACCCACTAAAGTTTTCATTTTTCTAAAAGTTGTCTCAGGTGTAAGTCGAAGACAATCCTTGAAGTCATATACTCTGATGTATGTGGATTAATCTAGGTGGATTCGATGGGGGTAACAGATACTTTATCACATTCATAGATGATTTCAATAAAAAACTGTGAACTTATCTGATCAAGAAGAAAAGTGAAATGATTGAGGTATTTGCCAAGTTTAAATCTACGGTCGAATGGAAAAATGGTCGAAAGCTCAAAGTTTTGAGAGATGTTGATGGTGGAGAGTATGTGTCGAAAGAATTTGATGCATTGTGTTAAAAAGAACGGGTTATGCATGAGGTGGTGCCACTCTACACTCCATAACATAATGGAACTGCAGAAAGGAAAAATTGAACCATCATGAATATAGTGAGAAGTATGTTGAAAGGTAATAATTTACCTAAAGAGTTTTGGAGTGAAGTTATGGCAACTACAATATACATATTGAACAGATGTCCGATGAATAAGCTATAAGGAATTACTCCAGAAGAATGTTGGTCTGGTGTTAAACCTAGCTTGAGTCATATGAAATTGTTTGGATCTATAGCACATAGACATGTGCCAAATCAATTGAGAAGAAAACTTGATGACAAGTTGAGTCAAATGATCCTAGTTGGATATCACTCGATAGGAGGTTACAAGTTGTGCGACCCAGTGAACAAGCCGATTATGATCAGCAGGGACATGATCTTAGATGAGCTTAAGGAATGTGATTTGACTGAAAATATCAAGAAAGATTCAGTTAGAATCTTACTTGAAGAACCAGAAACTTCAATTGAAAGAGAAGTTCAACAAAAGGAAGTTATAGATCAACCAAGTACAAGCAGACCTTAGAGAACAAAACACATGCCTGCAAGGTTGCAAGATTATCTAATTACATTAGATGATATGGTCGAGGATGAAGGTGAGCTGGTACATTATACTTTCTATGCAGATGTCGAACTAGTAAATGCAGCTGAAACATTCAAGGTTTTGAAGTGGGTGAAAGAAATGAATGAAGAAGTGAAGTCTATCAAAGAAGACAACACCTGGTCACTTGTCGAATTTCCTCAAGGCAAGAAAACAATCTATGTGAAGTGGGTATACAAGGTGAAGTTGAATTCCAAAGGGGAAGTAACTCGACACAAGACAAGTCTTGTGGCGAAAGGATTTCTTCAAAAGAAAGGTGTAATACGGTGGGAGAACTGACTTTTAGTTTTGCGTTTTGTCATAAACATTGCGGATAGCAAGAGTCGCCACCGACTTTTCTTTTATCTAATAAAGGAAAGGGTGAAAAGAACAGAAAAGACCTTTTGAGAATTTTCTGAGTAAGGGGGGTAGGTTATGAAAAAGGAAGGTGTTAGCAGCCTTTTCATCTGTAGTTATCTATGGGCTCTTAATCACTAGTTCACTTTTTTGAAATGCTTTGTGTTTGTGTATATTTGAAAATATTTTGAAAATGCCTAAGTACGAAAATTTTGTAATGATTTTCGTATCGTTGAGAATGTATACAAAATGTTTGTTTTGAAAATATTTATTCAAAGAAAGTGTTGTTTCTTACTGTGAAGTGTGAAAATTGTTTTAGTTTACGAGCAAGCAATTACGAGCGATCTACCTACTCAAAAAAGTCTTTATTCTTTTCCTCCTCCTTTAGATAGTGCTATCCTACCATTAGTTAGTAGGAAGCCCTATCGTTGGATGTGAGGGACAGGAGCGGGTCATCGTACGGTCATAGAAGGCAACTTGTAGGATGCTTTAGCAATTTTCATAAGGGACTAAAATCATTTATCGAAGGCAGCATTGGAGGGTCATCGAGGGACTACGATCTTTTTTTATCGAGGATCTTTTCTAAAGCGTCTCACATTCGAGAGACATGACTATTTTATCTGAAGGCGACAAGTGAGGTCATCCTAGAGGTGCATGTGTGAATAGTGTTTTGATTTTAGTTAATTTGTCTCGATTATGATTATCTAGCAGTTGATTTTAAATCTTGCCATACACACCTAATTATTATACAATGATAAATAAATGCAGTAAAGTACGGAAAATAAAGTTCTACGCTATTACAACGCTTTGGGAATAGGAGTATAAATTTATGAATGGGGATGACATGAGAAATAAATACCCAATATATAATTAAATCACACAATACAAGTCCAAACTATTAAATAATTATTTGAGTTAAAACTCTTTTGATTTGATAAAATTAATTAATAATTTAATTAATAGTGTCAAACAAAAATTATTTTAAAACTAATAATTATTTAAAACATATTTATCTCTTTTTTAAATTTTTATATTATATAAAATAAAACTAACTAAATATAAATAATAAAATATAAGAGAAAAGGTTAGAAAATGGGCCTATTTGAAGCAATCTGGGGGTGCTGAATAGCAGGAGAAATCCAGGCCCAAATAAAGAGGTGTCCTGAAATCATGCGTGTTGGCTTCAGGGAGGGTGCATCTTGGACGTTCGGTCTTGAGAATTGGATGTTATATGATGAATTGTGATGATGATTAGATACTAGTGAGTGGTGGTGCATTGTATGATCGGTGGGGATGATATACATGATTTCACAGGTGGAGTATTAGGGATGGTGACAAATGTCACCACTGGATTAGGCATTAATTACAAATGTTTAACAAATAAAACAAAAAAATTAAACAAATTAAATCATTTTATCAGAAACATCGCCCTCTGAAGGGTCTCTGCCGGAGACGAAGAACATGTTGCGCCAGAAATCGCCTCACGGCGGTGATGGCAGTGGCGTAGCTCTTATCTCACATTTTTTACATAATTTGATTCCTCTTCTTCTTATAATTACTAATCTGTGATTATTTTTTCCAGAAAATGCAACAATAAAGACTATATCTAAAAGGGAGTTTCAAAACCCTAAATGCTCAGATGTGAAAATAACGAAGATTATGATGATGGATGCGTAAATAGAAGCGAAAATGAAAATAAAGGAGAGAGACGGAGGTCGTGAGATTCAGATTCGCGAGCTTTCAATCTTTTGATGATTCTCCTGGTAATATCTTTCTGACTATGCTTGAATCTTCTTCTCCTCCTCTCTGTAAATCACTTTCTTAAGGGTTTTTGTGAATATTGAAAATGATGAATGTTAGTGTTTCTGTGTTTGATAGCTTGTTGAGATATCGAATCGTGAACGATTTTGCTTTGTGAAATGTTTTTCGTCTAATTTTTTTGAATGGTTTGTGAATCTGAAAAAGGATGAACAACTAAGGTTTCTTGCACAACTTATGTATTTCTATGATATGAACAATATTCTCCCCCCTTGGAATTTGTGCATTGATTGCCTTTATAGTGAGATGGATTTAGGGTTTTTGGATTTGGTGGTTCAATGATTGATAACAGGCCTGTGAGGAATTTGTTTCCGTATTGGGCTTCTGACTTTCTGTTTTTGTTCCTTTTCTGATATGTGCATTTTTTTGGGCTAAGCCTTGTTTATGACTTTTCTATTTTCTGCATGTACAAAACTTCCACTGCAGTAATTCTATTATTTGTTATTGGGCTTGAATTTGCTGAGCTGTGATATTTTACTGCTTTTTTGTTGTACTAAAAATAGGCTGAGACAATGTTTATTGGACTTGCTTTATTGAATGTAAACTGTGGGCTTGTACTTGCCATCAAAATCTGAACAAACATATGCTTGAAACTGGAATGCTTATATTTCATACTGTGAACCAAATTGTACTTTTGTGATTTTGCAGTAAAATGGAATTTTTGGCCCATTATGAGATGTACTTCTGATTTTTTTTAAACAGAATGTTTATGAGGCCTACATTTGGGCTTGACTGTCATTTTGTACTTGCTGCTTTGAACACCCTTTTGTGAACCAAAAAGACAATAACTCTTTTTTGTGATTTTATGATTTGCAATTGGAATTGTGGGCCAATGACTGAAACTTGAGATTCTGATTATTGTTATTGTTGACTCTTTTGTGGCACTGTGATATTACTGAGTTACTGTGATGAAATTTTGAGTAACTAAGTTGTTTTGGCCTGAAGTTGTGATTTTGTACTTGCCTGTTTTTGCTGTATTGTGATGCAGTCCTGAGTTAGTGACCATTTTCTTCTCTTTTTGTCTCTTACTGTGAACCAAACAAAAGCCTCTTTGTGCATTTGCTTGAGATTTGTAGTAAAGAAAATAAACCCATGATTAGCATTGTAACTCTAATTTTGTTGTTTGTGAAACAAAACAATATGAGGCTTTACTATTGCTGGGCTTAAACATGATTGAAAATCTCTAGAATTCTGATTCCTTTCACAACCCTAATGATGAGATTAGAAGATAACTTTTCTTTAAAAATTTGTTCATGTTTGGAATTTTTATTCTAATATTGATGGTTTGCTAACCATTTCTCCTTTTCTTGTTTCATGGGTAATGGTGATTAGGCAAGGTCAAAAGATGAAGAGGCTGTGGCTTAAACATGAAGTTTGGAGGTCTTTGAAGTTGGCAAAATAGAAAGATAGGTCGTGAAGCAAAAGGCATGAAGATTGAAGCTTTGAAAAATGGAATTAGACATGAAAACTAGGCTTTTGGAAATTTCAGTTGTCATGTACAAACACTTATAGCTTCCTTTTCAATTTCTTGTGTATTTTTATGGATTCAAATTTGAAATTGAATGACTTTGTAATTTTTTTGAATTCCAACGGTAAACTTAACTTCAAAGCACTCTTTTCTTTCCAATTGTAATTTTCACATTCTAAGTCTTTTCCTTGATTTTGCTATATAGAATAAGCCATGAACCTTGAATGAAATTTTTATGAACAAAAGCTTGAATGATAATCTTGGGTCACTTGAATTTTGGATGGATGAATTATGAGTGATGTTGAATAAATGCGATGAACCTTGCTTGACACTCGAATGAACTTGAAATTTTGAATGAATATGCCTTGAAATTTTAAGATCTTTGAATGAAGTTTGGATGAATGATTAATGTCTTTTGAATGACAAATTCTATTTGACATAAACCACTTTTGACTAGAAAACTTGAATCGAGATGGGCTTTATATGATGATGAATGATTTGTCTTCGAATAATATGTCCTCGTAACTTGAATGTCAACTTGAACTTTAATGATATTCTTTGGATGTGCCTTAAAATCATCTTTGACTCAATGAAACACCCAACTTCAAACGTTCCCAACACAAGTAGCTCTCCTTACAAGTATTTGAAAGAATAATGGCGTCTTAAATTTCAAGAACCTTGTATTTCAAGAACCTTGTATTTCAAGAAACAAACAATTGAGAACAAGCAAGCTTTGATTATAACGAATCCCTTGTTCCATGTCTTGCATTATGCTTTACGTCCAATGACCACTACAATAATGCCTTGACTTTGAAGGTGGAAATAATATTTAGATCATAGAAAAACATCTCTAATGAACCTCAGTTGATGATCGAAGGTGTACTGAGATAAAATTCAGGATGATAATGTTTTCGAGATTTTGTCAAGAAAGACGTCACAGATTCAATAATCAACAACCCTAGCACAAGAGCCAATGGATGGGAGAGACACGGTTCAAGATCCAAATACCTGTAGTTCTAGTTCTTGATGAAACAAAGAATCAATGCGATATCCTGAGGCCTAGAAATCCTGGGTAGCCTAAAGCGATTGAAAACGCTAGGAGCATGGGGGGATCTTTTTTGAATGAAATGAGAGGGAAAATTTTGGGGGTACAACAACTGCCCCTGTTCAATCTTCTTAAACCTGAAGAGTTAGATTAGCGCATCCGCCATTCGTGACTTGAAGGTAGAAGATGATTGAACACTTAAGTGCCCAGAAATTTTCACTTGCACATGCGCAAAGTAACATTGTTGGTTGATTGTACCGGGAATGGGCTTAAAGATGCCATTCGAAGAGTGACAAAATATTTCCAGAGATGGGCTTATAGATTCCATCCATAGGTAATGGATATTTGTCGGAGATGGGCTTATAGATGCCATCCAGGATAACTGTTGATAAGAAAATTAGACTAAGTCTACGCCCGACTTTGTCTTTAGATGTATTTAGAATGAGTTTAAGCCCGACTTTATCCAGAAGAATTTTAGAAGAAAGCTACGCTTTATTTCATATGAATGATATACTAGAAGGTGTCTACGCTCGACTTCAACTGGGAGAAGTATCAGAATAAATCTACACTCGATTTAATCTGAGCCAGAAGATGACTGCGCTTGTCTTTAACTGGGAGAAGTATCAGAATAAATCTACGCTCGATTTAATCTGAGCCAGAAAATGTCTATGACCGTCTTCAACTGGAAGAAGTATCAGAATAAATTTACGCTTGATTTAATCTGATCCAGAAGAGGTCTACTGGAAGAAGTATCAGAATAAATCTACGCTTGATTTAATCTGAGTCAGCGGATGTCTACGACCATCTTCAATTGGAAGAAGTATCAGAATAAATCTATGATTGATTTAATCTAAGCCAGAAGAGGTTTACTGGAAGAAGTATCAGAATAAATCTACGCTTGATTTAATCTGAGCCAGAGGATGTTTATGCCCGTCTTCAACTAAAAGAAGTATCATAATAAATCTATGCTTGATTTAATCTGAGCCAGAAGAGGTTTACTGGAAGAAGTATAAGAATAAATCTACACTTGATTTAATATGAGCCATAAGATGTCTACGACCGTATTCAACTGGAAAAAGTATAAGAATAAATCTACGCTCGATTTAATCTGAGCCAGAAAATTTCTACTGGAAGAAGTATCAGAATAAATCTATGCTTGATTTAATCTGAGCCAGAATAGGTCTCTTTGAGAATGACCCTTTGAGGAAATTGCTTGAACAACCCTTTGCCAGATGTAGCCTTTGAGAAGAATGTCGGGTCATATAAGTAGTTGATGATGTTTGTCTGTTGATTGATCTTTCCTGAAAAGGTAAAGAGTTAGTTGTATGCAATGTCATGATGTATGAAATACATTGCATAATTATGTTATCAAAATAAATGAGACTGTACTATATTCATTTCGTATGCATATGCTATGACATTTGTAAATGATGGGTGACTGTGGAATATCGTCGAAGTGTAGCTCCGTATAACATATCACTAGGTAAAATAAATCCTTGAATGGTGTCGGGGATGAAGAATATGTGTAATCTTCAATCCCGTATAGAATATTGCCACTAGGGATTCCCGCTTTCTGTTTGAGGATACTCCGCTAGGGAATGTTGATTTCTGCTTGGGGTGAAGAGTTCAAAATCATTGGTCGTCCATCGCTCTACTGGAGAACTTAATTCTTATATACCCTGACTGGGGATAAAAGAGATGGGCAACCTTTTGAAGTGTTGTCTGACCGAGTTTATGATATGGACGTCGACTCGTCTGGGGAGAACAAGGTTGAATGATATCTGGTCTGGTTTCAGATTCCATGGCAACTCTCTGGGGATGGCAATTGAGACTGCCCTTTGCTGGAAATGGGAATCTTGCCGGTATTTAGAGAAATAGAATCAGACTGGGGAGACTGGACTTTGTTGGGGAAATAAACCATGTTGACAAAGAAATACTCTGCTGAGGCTGAGGAAATGAGCTCTGCTGGAGAAAAGAAAACTGCAGGGAGTTTTACAGTTTTGGAGGAATAAACTCAGTTGGGGAGGAGAATTTCCATAAACTGTACTGATTTGGACTTTGTAGGTAGGAAATATTGCTGGGAAAAGATCATATTCTTTTATCCGTTGAAGGAACTTGTTGGTGAGCATGATAGGACTATCTGTGGGGATAATCCCATGGAAGTGGCTCTGTAGGGATTTTGTGAACAGCTTGAACTTTATCCCAACTTCTAGAGTCTCGAGTAATTGCTTATTCCTATTTTTACGCATATATTTGTTTAATAGTTAATCATATTCATATGCATATGTTCATTCAATTTAGTCATTGGACGTTTTCTGCGAACAAAACAAAAAAGTAAAACAAAATTTGAATTTTGAAATTGTATTTATATTGATAGTTTACCTATAAACAAGCAGTTTTTGTACAAAGAGACAAAAATCATAGTAAGAGGAAATTGTCGTGAAATGAAAAGAATACAAAGTGAAAATAAAATATTAGCTATGTGAGAATAATCTCGTCGGGTTCTAACTCTGATATTTCCCGTATGTCTTTAAGCATCCCATCCCTCGTTGTCTGAAGAAAGTGATTAAATTAATTTGTACCGTTAGAACTTGACGTTGGTAATAAAGTTTGTTGCAAGTGATCCAACGGAACATAGTCATATGCTTTAATCCCTAACTTTTTCCTGGACTGCCCTTTCGAGTTTTTAGTCTACCGGGATACCCTTTTTTGCCCAAGTCGCCTTTTCAGGTTTTCTACTTGCCGGATGTACAATATTTTTTATATATCCCTAATTTTTTCCCAAACCATTTTGGTTCGTCGGGATGCCCTTTTTTTTTCTATGCCAGTCAACCTAGCGGGTCGTTTTCATGCGTAGTATCATTTGACTATGTCTGTATTTACAAGGTGCAAGAAATCTTCACCGTCCATAGTGGTAAGTATCATAGCACCGCCAGAAAATATCTTATTGACTACAAATGGCCCTTCGTAGGTGGGAGTCCATTTTCCCATGGGATCACCTTGCAGTAGAATGATGCGCTTTATTACCAGGTTACCAACCTGATATACCCGATGCTTGATTTTCTTATTGAATGCCTTGATCGTACACTTCTGATACATCTGACAGTGACAGTCAGCCACAAGCCTCTTTTCATCAATCAGATTCAACTGGTCTAGCCTGATCTAAATTCACTCATCTTCGTCTAAGTATGCATCTTTCATAATTCTCAAAGAGGGAATCTGAACTTCGATAGGTAGGACATCTTCCATACCATATACCAGAGAGAATGGGGTTTCCCTAGTTGATGTTCGAGCTAAGGTGCGATAGCCATGAAGAGAAAACAGAAACATCTCGTGCCAGTCTTTGTAGGTCACAACCATATTTTACACAATCTTCTTTATGTTTTTATTGGCGGCTTCCACTGTGTCATTCATCTTTGGTCGATACGGAGAAGAATTATGGTGCTTGATCTTGAACTGTGTGCAGAGTCTAGTGATCATGGTGTTATTGAGATTGGTACCATTGTCTATGATGATTCTCTCGGGGATGTTGTTTTACCCCAAAATTTTCCCTCCCATTTTTCTCAAGACATGCTTTCAAAGGTTCTTAAATACTTAAGATACTCAAGGGTTGACCAGTCAATGCTCCTCCTAAGCCAAAGGTCTACAACTAGGGTTTTGAGTTTCTCAAGGAAATTTGGGTTGCAAAGGTCTCAAGTGGTTTCTATGGTTCTCCATAGGTCTTCAACAAGGTTCATGTCAAGTTTCAAGTCCTACATCACAAGTTTGCTCAGTCAGTGGCTCAGATGATTGAAAATCAATTGTATTGGGTGAAAAGTCAACTATGGTCAACATATAATCAAACTTCAAGATTTTTGGTCAATATCAACATTTTGGAGTGATTCATCATTTGATCAAGTTTTGATCATGATTCCTATAAGAAATCCCTCAAATCATCAAAACGTCAAGAATTGTCAAATTAGGGTTTCCTTAGGAGAAGTCAACTAAACTTTGACTGGGCATAACTTTCACATACTTCATCAACTTTTCCCCAACCAAATCTCATTTTAGATAAAATTCAATTCTCTAAAACTTTGTTTTTATGCTCAAGTCCAAAAAATGCTTCATTTGAAATATATGAGCTAATACATTATAGGTCATTTTCAAAAGTCAACAAAAGACACTTTGTGTCAAGGCAACTTACATCAATATAATGTCTCCAAATGCAAAGATGATTAAAAGAGAAAGTGTAGAATACATCTTAAGCTTTTAAAAAAGTCCAAGATCACCTTCAAAAGATAAAAATTGAGCAAGTTATGAGTTGCACAAGTTGGGAAATTTTGAGGAAATTCATAAAATGCAAAATGAGCAAACTTGAGATTTTAAACTAGTGGGCCTGACTTTTGATATTCAAACATGCTCATAAGATATCAGAGGACCTCTAAAAAGAATTCTTACATTTTATGGTTTTTATTTATTTTATTTGAATTTTTATTCATTTAAAAATAAATAAAATCAAATAAAAATGAAAACTATGTATAAAGGCTTGGGCCTTTGGATTTCACCCCCTTTGCAGGCCCAATAATGCATACAAGCCAGTCATAACATACACAGGGTCATGCAAAGTCCAAAATGGCAAGGAATCATGCAAAATGGAAAGTTTTAAAATTGTTTGAATTTGGCTTTATTGAGACCATCATGTCTTGATTCCTTGCCATGTATATCAGCTCATTTCCTTCCCCTATATATACTCAAGCAAGGCAGAGCAAAACATTAAAAAAAAACCACTGCATACAAGCTCTCCAAAAATTCTCCAAAATTCCAAAAAAGGTTGTCATATCTGTAACCTCAATTCCAACCTCTTTCAATCCAAACTAAGGGTATAAGTCACCCCTGAGGATCAAAGGAGTCATTTCTAGCCCTTACACGCGCCTGAAACAAACCAAAAAACCCCTTTTGCATCTACTCTGATTAGTAAGTGGGTAAGCTTTGTTTCTCAAAGTTCGTCATGGCTTAAATGATTATGAGCATGTCTATTTGATTCATATGCATTGTCTGATTTTTTCTAACGTTTTACATGTAAGAATGAGTACATAAATGACATTATTCCATGCCTAGGGCATGGAGCTTTCAAAGCTTTGGATTTTAAGTTACAAGAACTTTTAGCCCAAACGAACCCCAGATTCAGATTCAGGGGGGATTTTTAAAGGGGTTAGGGTTAATTTGATTCTTTAATCCTTGTTGTTTTGCATGTTTGGGTTTTAAGCCAACCAGAGAAGATGACCAGAAAGTTGACTCTGGTGTGCTCCGACGGCCTAGGTGCCATCATTTGAGTGGTCCATTCATATCCACTCGGGCACGTGTTTTAAAAATAAAAATATGATTGAATTTTATGATATATTCATTCATTTTCATTATCCCACCGGATGTACAAGCCACCCCAGTGGCAACACATGTTCTCTTAAGGTTTAACTATGCTTGGTCATAGTTCGAGCCAGGCATGAGACTTTTTTCCATTTGCTTTATTTTAGTTTCAGATCCGGTGCAAACGAAGCTAGTGCACACATGGTGTATATAACATCTGGACCATCAAATCACCAGAACTCCAGATCCAATGCCCTAAAATAGTCTGGATTGTGGTGTGCCTCCAGAGAGTGTTCCCATTGGATCATGCAATAGTTGGGCTAGCACTTGGCCCTGGAGTTGTTTGCTGTTTCTCACCCCCTAACTATTTTTTGCAGCGCAGACCCATTAAGTTTTTTTATCTTTGTTTTTTTTTTGTTTTAAATTAATAGTTTCTTTTTTAATCAGCCTTTTTTTAAAATCATAAAATCAGAAAGTCACAAAAAAACATTAGGTTTAAGTTTTATTAATTAAATTATTTAATCACTTTGTTTTTTTAATTAAGAATTCATTAAAATTAGGTTTCATAATTAAATTATTTTTCTAAACAAAAAACACCAAAATAAAAAACATTTTCTTACACTTAGAATTTTTTAGGGTTTTCTTATATATATTTTCCCTCTTCAATCTCCACACATTTATTTACATTCTCGCATTATTATTTTCTATAATATCTGTAACTGTCAAAAGGTTTGTAATAGATAATTAGGATCCTTTTATACTCCCTTTTCCCTAATTTTTGGTTTGTACTCCCCCATTCCTAAGTGATGTATTAGTGTAGATTACCTTCCGTATTTTTACTTTCTGCACTTGTATGTATATTTAATTGATAGCTTAATAGGATTGCATGATAAGACTTAAAAGAAAACAATAGAAAACCTAACATCCAAGATAAAGATAACTGAGACACAACACACTTCACACACGCACACCTCTAAGGTACCTCCACTTGTTGCCTTCAGAAAACAAGAAGTCACATATCTCGAACGTGAGAAGTCTTAGCAAAGACTCTTTGGTTAAAAGATCACAGTCCCTCGATGACCCTTCGATGCTGCCTCAGTAAATGATCTTAGTACCTTAGAATAATTTCTAAAGCGTCTTATGAGTTGCCTTCGTGACTGTACAACGACCCGCACCTGTCCCTCAAAAACATTCAATGATAAGGCTACTGTGACCGGTGGGAATGAGAACTGACTGTTTTTTAAGCTGGTTTCGCGAAATGTCGCGGTAAGCAAGAGTCGCCACCGTCTTTTATGTTCTCCAACATGGAAAGGACAAAAGCACATCAAAATTCCTTATTCGAGATGTCTCTCGGTTCGGGAGGTAGATTTATAGAAAGGGAAGGTGTTAGCACCCTTTCTATCTGTGGTTATCCACGGGCTCTTAGGTACTCGCTCTTATGTTTTCAAAAGATGTTTGCTTTTCAAGTGTGTGTGGGTTTTGAAAAAGTTTCGTTTGAAAAATTTCTAAGTAACTCTTGTATCTGTCCTCAAGAGTGTATGAAAAATTTGTTTGAAAACTTTTAGAAAGTGTGAGGTGTGAAAAGTATTTTTGTTTGTTTTTGAGAGAGCAAGTACCCATGAGAATCTACCTACTCTAAGGAATTAGGCTGTGTAAGAGTCCTTTTGATAGTGCTATCCCACCATTGAGAGGTAGGTAGCACCGTCGTTGGAGGTATTCGAATCAATTCGATTAAGGGACAATGTGGTCACCGAAGCAATGGTAGGACACCTTAGAAGTAACCCTAATGTCCTAGATCCTTTTTATCCGAGGCAACTGTTTCGAGGCAACTGGATCTTGTGGACAGAAGGGCGACCTCTAAGATACCCTATACTTGATGACCACGTTTCGAGGCAACGAGTGAAGCATACCCTAGGAGTGGCATGTGCTTGGTGTGTTGTTTTTCAGTTAATTGTCTTTGTACATGTTATTTGGGAGCTACGGGTTAATTTTATTTACATACATTCTTTCATGCATTGTTAACAGTTAGGGGTGCGGAAAATTAAAGTGCGGGAATGTAAAGCTACGCTATTACAAGGCGCGGGTCTATACATCGCCAAAAAACAAAGACCCGTTTTGTAAAATAAAGTGCGAGAAGTAAAGAAAGCAATAAACCTAATTACTATTACATTCTTGAAGCAGTTACATAATAATCAAAATAAAATAAATGCGCGCGAATAAAAATTAATCGGGAATGCCTTAAGGGTTTTGACCCTTTTAAGAAAAGAAATGAATTTTTTTGTCATTTTTTGTGATTAAATGAAATTAAAACTAATGATTAATCTAATTAATTAATTTATTAAAAGAAAAATGTTTTTGTATTTTTATGCTTTTTAATGAAATAAAATAAAAGGAAATAAAATTAAAAGTTAATAAAAACCTAATTCTAAATTTATTTTAGTTATTTAAAAAAAGTTAAAGTTGCCTAATTAAAGCTAATTCAATTTATTAATATTTATTTACAAAAATAAAATGAAATTAATAATAATAATAATATTAGTTCTTTTTTTGATTTTTTTATGAAAATATTAATTAAGTTAATAATACTAATAATTAATAATAAACAAAAAGGTTATAAAAGAAAAGAAAAAATAAAGAGATAAAGAGAAATAACAAAACCAAAGGGGGGTATGGGCCAGAAATGGGTGTTTGATTCTGGAATTCAGGCCCATTAAGCACAAAGCCCGTTGACTTTCTGGATTGAGTGGGGGCGCTGGATGACCAGGAGTATGGTGTGCTCCCTCTCTTGGCCTTTGGATCTGCTTCTGAGGGACACTTGGCGCGTTGGATATGAGGTTTATGGTGGAAGCTATTTGAGGGCATGCACGTGATTACCTGGGAAAAAATAGAAACAAGGAAATTGGGGGACCTGGGAA
Source organism: Vicia faba (assembly GCA_948472305.1). Taxonomy (NCBI): domain Eukaryota; kingdom Viridiplantae; phylum Streptophyta; class Magnoliopsida; order Fabales; family Fabaceae; genus Vicia; species Vicia faba. The sequence continues at coordinate 86,079,316 of OX451738.1, read as the reverse complement.
TCGAACCCAGGTCCCAGTGATGAACAAACACGTCACCAACCACTCCACCATCGCGTTGTCTTTGTAAACATAATAATCAACAAATAATATATGTTAATAATAACAACTATGCTGGAACTCAGAAAAACGCGCGCCAAGTTTGAATCTCCCAATCATACGTCAACACGCCATCTTCTTCTTCGTTTCACCTGCAGAAATATCAAACAAACAACGGGGGTTTTAAACCCCCACAAACTGGAAAAGAGAAAAATAGCGATTAGCGATAGGCGCAAGATAAATTGAGGGCGAGGGTTGCAATGAGTTCGTCTGAATGTCACGAGTTCAAGCATATGCGTGAGAAGGCCTAATTTTGCCTGTGCTGGAAATCCCCAATTCGAGACCTTAAGAACCCTAAAAATCTCCAATGGTGATTCACGATTCTGTACATGATAATGAAATTAAACAATGCCAAAAGCTTTGTAAAGGGTCAAGCAATGTAAAACAACGATTATAACATGTTAAGGATGCATAGAATGTGAGTTTCAATTCTAGAAAAAAATTGCAAACTGTGAGTTTATTCTGGGTAGTTTCTTGAGCTTTGGAGCTTAGTTCTGATTGCAAAAGGTTCCTGGAAGGTCCAACAATGTATTGGAAACAAGAAAAGGGTTCGAATTGGCCTGCAAGTGAGAATTCAGTTTTCACTTTTCTTCAAGTTTTTTGGAATTTTGTTTGGCCGTTCTTGGTGTCTCTCGGTTTCTAGGTCGTGTCTGAGGTATCAGAGGCTTGCATATATGTCTATGATTGTAATCAAGTGACTTTAGGAGCCTTAAAACCAATGCAATGATGTTTGAGATTTTTCCATATCCACCATTAAAGAAACTTGCCATTTTTGTTCAAAATTTGAATTTCATGCTCATAATAGGCTTGGCACGAATTTGGTATGTGACTTATGATGCATCAAGGTCATTTAAACCACAAGATATCCTTTGATTAATTTTTTTGATTTTTATTTGAATTTTATGGATTTAAAATGAATTAAATCAATAAAATTAAATAAAAATAGAAAAATTAATTTTTAATCTTGAAATAAATCATGGGACACGTGGGTGGAATGACAAGGATGAATCAAGTGGAAAAAGTGGGCCCTTTTGTCAAAAAATGAAATTTCAAGGATAGTTGACTTTTGCCATTTCACAAAAATTTCCCAACTTCTCCAATGCATATCTTGCTCAATTTTGATCATATGAAAATGTTCTTGGACATTTTGGAAAGGTCTTGAAGTCCTCTAACCAATGCCTTTGGTCCCATGTCAGTTTGATTTACCAATCTCAAGTTATGGTCTTTGACTTAAAGTGCCTTTTTGTTGACTTTTGAAAATGACCTATAATGTTGAAATTGATAACTTTTTGTGAGAGCATTTCTTGGACTTGGAATGTGTATATTAGTTGTAGGAAATGTTTTCCCCTTCAAGATGAGCATTGGATGGGATTTTTCTGATGAACCATGAAAAAGTTATGCCTTGGTCAAGTTACAGTTGACTTTTCAGCTGTCCAAAAATAGAAACTTTTGCATCTTAATGATTTTTGAGCCATGCTTGTGGAATCATGATCAAGACTTGATAAAATGATGATTGTGGCTTCAAAATGAGATGTTGACCAAATTTTTTGACTTTTGACTGCCAAATGACCATTTTGCCCCTACAGTTGATTGTGAAGCAATTAGGGTTTTTGACTGTGCAACTTGACCTTGTGAGCCTTGAAACTTGGCATGTAGATGCTGGACAATGTATATGAGCATATGGGACTTGATTAAGCCCTTGGAAACCTCAACTTCCTTGCAAGAACCAAAACCCTAATTTGATTGGCTTAGGAGGGTGTTTGAATTGTGCAGCCCTTGAGTAGACTTGAGATGATGCTTGCCAAAACTTTGAAGAATATGGGAGGGCAAATTTTGGGGTACAATAGCTACCTACCAACCAATGGTAGGATAACACTATCTAAAGGAAAAAAGGAAAAGAACAAAGACCATTCGAGTAGGTAGACAACTTGTAGTTGCTTTCTCATAAAACAAAACAAATTTCTCACATATACACTCTCTTTTCTAAATATTTTCAAAGACAAAACACTTTGTTTGCATTCTCAACAATACGAGAATCATTACAAAGTTTGCTGCACTAAGGCTTCTTTTCAAAATATTTTCAAATACACTTTGTGATACGGTGGGAGAACTGACTTAAGGTTTTGCGTTTCATCGCAAATGTCGCGGTTTAGCAAGAGTCGCCACCGACTTTTATTTTATCCAAAAGGAAAGGTAAAAAAGCACAGGAAAGACCTTTGAGATGTTTTCTTGAGTTTGGGGGGTAGATTATGAAAAGGGAAGGTGCTAGCACCCTATTCATCCATGGTTTTCCATGGGCTCTTAGTTACTTGCTTAGATCACTTGCTTTGCTTTGAAATTGTTTGAAATGGTGCTTAGTGTTTGGTGTGGTTTTGAAAGTATTTTAAAAAGAGGCCATTCGTTTAGGCAATCTTTATAATGATTCTCGTTCGTAAGAATGTATACAAAGATGTTTGTCTTTTGAAAAATGTTTTGTAAGATGTTTGAAAATGTGTGTGTGGTTCTTGTTTTTGAAAATAGCAAGGATTGTTTTGAAGTGGAGCAAGTAACTTAGAAGCTATCTACCTACTCAAATGTCTTTCCTATGCATTTTTATTCCTTTGACATTGTTGATTTATCATTGATTTGGTAAACAACCCTATCTTTGGATGTTAAATGGGACGGGTGTGGGTCATCATATGACCATGATAGCAATGTTGCCAAATATCTTAGCATGTTTGGAGGGACCAAAATCATTTTGTTTTAGGCAACCTTTTGATAGCGTCATCGAGGGACTATGATCTTTTGTTTTGCCAAGATACTTCGCGTGCGTAACATGGCCATTTAAATTTAGGCAACCAAGTGGGTGAAACCCTAAGGGTGCTTGTGTGTAATGTGTGTCATTTTACATGCATTTGATTTGTCTTGTATTAAGTCTTTTCTATTTGTTTGTTTTTGATCTTGTCATGCAAACCCTAGTTTACTAAACATGGTATAAATGCGATAAATTGCATAAATGTAAACTAAGCTATTACAACAATTATTATAGGAAGGGGGATACAAGTTTTTGAATGGGGATATTGCATAAAATAAACCCTAAAAATACTATTACAACCCAATTGCATATTGTGTGCATTAAATAAATATATAAATATTAAAAATGCAATGCAAATGTATTTATGCTAAAAATATTTTGTATTTGTTTAATGTATGAGAAAAATGATTTATTTAAGCCCTAAAAATAAGAGAAAAAATATTATTATTTTTGAAAGGGTGAAACCCTAATTTTCAATTAAAATAAAATATATGTTCTATATTATTATTTTGTCCATTTTTTGTACAAGAAAATAATAAATAATATTATGTACAAATATTAAAAATTAAGTATGTATGAAAAAATGAATATTTTATGTGTAAAATAATAAAATAAAAATGTATAGTATTTTTTAAATTGTATTTACAAATTTACTTAAGAAAATAAAATCTATAAACCTAATAAACTATTTTTATGTGAGAAAATAAATAAAAATAAATAAAAGAAAAGTGTGAAAATAAATAAATTATTTTTGGGCATTTTTTATCATTAGAAAAAATATATGCAAGTTGGATCAAAAACCTGCCTAAATTAGGGCAAATTTTCACTAAGTTATTTAGTTCATGGACCTATATTCACAAATTCATAACTTGAGATCCAAGCATCTTTTGGAAAAAGTTTGTGAAGGAAAGTTGTATATTTCATGGAGGACTACAACTTTCATGTTGGAAGTTTTCTTTGAATCAAATTTCATCATGGTGAAAAAGTGGTGGAAAGTTGGGAAAAAATAAGAAAACTTCCATACTTAGAAAAATTCTAAGTTATGAAATTTTTTCAAATTTAAAACCCTAATTTCCAAAATTGGTTTTCTTGATAAAAAAGTTTCATATTTTGACATGTCTTGATGAATTATGACCCTTGGCACTTGATTTTGACCAAAAAGTCAAAGTTTGACTTATCAGTGTACAATGGACTTTTGATCAGTTGACTGCAAAATTCATCTGTCAATCCAATGGACTTGTGATCTTTTGAACTATGTGATTAGGTAAATATGATGCCATTTAGTACTTGAAATCATGTTTGAAATGGATTGGCCATTGGCTAGGTTAAAAATCACAAATTGCCCTTTCTCAGTCAAAACCCTAATTTTGACCATTTTGCCCTTTTGATGATTTGATCAAATTTCTTGAGGAGTTGTGATCCAAACTTGATCAAATGGTACATATGAGTCTAAAATTTTGTTGTGGATACAAAATTATGAAGTTTGACTGTAAATTGGCCATGGTTGACTTTTTCCCCAATACAGCTGATTTTTAGGTCAACTGTCCAATTGACTGAGCAAAAATGTGATTCAAGGCTTGAAACTTAACATGAGCAATCTTAGGGGTCTAAGATGGTGTATGAAAGTCACATGAAGCATTGATGGTCCAAAAATCCTTGTGCAAACTCAAACTCTAATTTTAGGTTATCAGTGCAAGATGTTGTCTTGAGCTGACCAAACTCTAAACCTGTCTTGAGTCCAAGAAGTCTTGTGAGAAAAAATATTGATAAATGAGAGGGAAAATTTTGGGGTACAACAACTGCCTCTGTTCAATCTTCTTGTACCTGAAGAGTTAGATTGGCGAGTTTTTCCATTTGTGACTCGAAGGTAAAAGATGATTGGACACTAGAGTGCCCGTAAATTTGCACTCGTCAAAGTGTAGTTGAGGGAATGGGCTTAAAGATGCCATTTGGAGAGGTGATAGAATCTTGTTGGAGATGGTCTTGTAGATGCCATCCAAGAATGCTTGTTGAATTGTAAGTTGTAAGTCAGAAGAATAAGTATCAGAATGGTGTCCGCGTCTGGAACGTATCTGAACTGTATCTGGAGACTGAACCTGTATGAGCAAAAGAATAGCAGCCATGTCTGGAGCGTATCCGAGCTTGAATCTGAATGAAACTGAATGAGTAACATAATGACTACCGTGTTTGGAGTGTATCCGTATTGTATCTATAATCTGAAATCTGAATAAGCGACAGAATGACATCCGTATCTGAAGCGTATCTGAACTAGGATCTGAATAAGTAACATAATGACTTCCGTGTCTGAAGTGTATCTGAACTAGAATTTGAATAAGTGACAGAATGGCTTCTGTGTCTGGAGCGTATCTGAACTTGAATTTGAAAGCTGAATCTGAATAAGTATCAGGATGACATCCGTATATGGAGCGTATCTGAACTAGGATCTGAATAAGTAACAGAATGACTTCCGTGTCTGGAGTGTATTTGAACAAGTGACAGAATGGCTTCCGTGTCTGGAGCGTATCTGAACTTGAATCTGAAATCTAAATCTGAATAAGTATTAGGATGGCATCCGTATCTGGAGCGTATTTATACTGTATCTGAAAGTTGGATCTGAATGAGTATCAGAATGGCATCCTTGTCTGGAGCGTATCTGGACTATATCTGAATGAGTGGCAAAATAACTTATGTGTCTAGAGTGTATATGTATTGTATCTAAAGTTGAGATCTGAATGAGTATCAGGATGGCATCCGTATTTGGAGCGTATCTGTACTGTATCTGAAATCTTTGAACATTGTTAATGATATCTGTTAATCTTATCCTGAAAAGGGTAAAATGTTAGCTGAAACACAAAGTTATGTTGCATGAAATGTATGATGCAATAAATGTGCTTTATCAATGTTTATGATATATGGATGTAATGTATGCGCATGTAAGCTGATTAGCTGTATTGCTGAGGAAAATAAATCCTTGACTGCTATCGGGGAAAATAAATCCTTGACTGCTGAGGATAAGAAATCCTTGACGACTTCTCTGGGGATATAGGGATCCTTCATGTCTTGAAGTTGGAACATTGGCAAAAATTCTGTTGTGAGAGTAATGCCAAATACTGCTTGAGAAATCTGCTTGGAGAATCCAGAGAACTTTGATGACTTCTGCTGGGAATTAAGAATGAGAATCTTCATTCTGTTGGGGAGCAATGAAAACTCTATGGGGAAGAAAGCTATACTGCCGGGGAGTTATCAGAAGTTGTTGTCTGGTTAGTTTTCAGGCTTCAAAATAACTTGTTGGGGAATTTGGAGAAACTGGATGGTTTCCGCTGGGGATTGATAGTTGGAAATTTCAGCTCCGCTGGGGATCTGTAGTTCAAAGTTTTGGCTCCATTGGGGATCTTAATGACGTACTGTAGGGATTGCTCATGGAATAGTCTGAAGACGTTTTCCTAATCTTTCAACCTGTCAATAATTGTTCTTTTTCATCCTGTTTATTTGTAAATAGTAATTATGTTCAAATGCATATGTTCATTAATGAATCATTGGACGTTTTTGCAAATAAAACACAAATGTAAAAAGAAAAGTACAAATGGTTTTCTGCACTTTAAAGAGATATCTTTGTATTTACTTTGAATAAATATTTTGTACAAAGGAGACAATCATCCTAGTAAGAGGATGGTGTCATAAAAATGAGGAAAATTTATACAAAGAAAGATAGCTATGTGTAAAAAAAAACCATGGGGTTCCCATCCTTCTATAGCCTTCATATCTCCGAATATCTTGTCCCTTCGTTGCTTCGTCAGAAGGTGATTGGATTGATCAGAAGCTCCAGGTTTGCTAGTGAAGAGATTATCCTTAAAGTGATCCGACGAGACATAGTCATACGCTTTAATTCCCTAACTTTTGCCTGGACCGCCCTTTCGGGTTTTCGATCCACCGGGAAACCCTTTTTTGCCCAAGTCTCCCTTTCGGGTTTTCAACTTGCCGGGTGTACAATTTTTTATATTTTATCCCTAATTTTTGCCCGAACCTTTTGGTTCGCCGGGATGCCCTTGTTTTTCCTAGGTGTGTCAACCTAGCGGGTCTTTTATGCATAGTATCTTTTGACTATGTCTGCGTTCGCAGGGTGTGGCAGATCGTCGCCGTCCATGGTGGTTAAGATCATCGCCCCACCAGAAAAGATGTTCTTGATTACAAATGGTCCTTCATAGGTAGGAGTCCATTTGCCCCTGGGATCACTTTGTGGCAAGATGATGCGCTTGATCACTAGATCTCCAACTTGATATACTTGTCGTCTGACTTTCTTGTTGAAAGCCTTGATCATCCGCTTTTGATACGTCTGACCATGACAAACAACATTAAGTCTCTTTTCATCAATTAGGTTCAACTGATCAAGTCGGGTTTGAATCCAATCGTCTTCACTCAAACCTTCATCCTTCATGATTCTTAAAGAGGGGATCTGAACCTCAATAGGTAAAACAACCTCCATGCCATAAACTAAAGAATAGGGTGTTGCCCCAGTTGATGTGCGAGCCGTGGTACGGTACCCATGAAGAGCAAACGGTAGCATCTCATGCCAGTCCTTGTAGGTGACTGCCATTTTCTGTATGATCTTTTTGATGTTTTTGTTCGCAGCTTCGACAACACCATTCATCTTTGGCCGATAGGGGGATGAATTATGGTGTTGAATCTTGAACTTCTCGCACAAGGCGGTGATCATAGTATTGTTAAGGTTTGTACCGTTATCAGTGATGATCCTTTTGGGGATACCGTACCGGCAGATGAGATTCTGCTTGATGAATCAGGCGACAACATTCTTAGTAATGGATGCGAAGGAAGCTGCTTCGACCTACTTTGTGAAGTAATCAATGGCCACTAAAATGAAGCGGTGTCCATTGGATGCTGTAGGCTTGATCTCCCCAATCATATCAATCCCCCACATAGCGAAGGGCCAAGGAGCTGTTAAGACATTTAGAGGAACCGGAGGCACATGCACTTTGTCTGCATAGATTTGACACTTATGGCAGGTCCGAGAGTGTTGATAGTAGTCTGCTTCCATGGTAGACCAATAATAGCATGCCCGTAGAATCTTCTTCACCATCGTATGCCCGCTAGAGTGAGTGCCAAAGGTACCTTCATGCAATTCAACCATAATCCTTTCAGCTTCAATCTTGTCCACACAACGGAGCAGAACAGAATCATGATTGCATTTGTACAGGACGCCATTGCTTAGGAAGAACTTAGCCGAGAATCTCCTTAAGAACTTTTTGTCATTGACTGAAGCTCCTTCAGGATATTCTTGAGCCTCGGGATACCTTTTGACTTCATGAAACCAAGGCTGGTCCACTACTTCTTTGGTATTAATCTCGTGACAGTGTGCGGGTTCGTCCATCCGTTCAATGGTGATCTGGGGAGCCTCATTATCCCAATTCAGTTTAAACATGGATGACGTTGTAGCTAGAGCATCTGCTAGCTGATTTTCTTCTCGCGGGAAGTGCTCGAAGGTAATCTGCTCAAAATATGGTAGCAATGTCAGAACATGTTCTTTGTAAGGGATGAGGTTTGGATGCTTAGTGTCCCATTCTCCTTTGATCTGACTGATGACCAAAGCTGAATCCCCAAACACAACTAAAGATTTGATTCCCAAGTCTATGACAGCCTTGAGACCAAAGATGCATGCTTCATACTCTGCCATGTTGTTCGTACAGTTGAAGCAAAGTCTGGCGGTGAAAGGAGTATGGCATCTTTCCGGAGATATAAGTACATCATTGATACCGTTACCAAGCGCATTGGATTCCCCATCAAAGTACAGGGTCCATCGGGATCCTTGTTCAGGTCCGTCATATGGTCTGAAATCTCCAATGTTGTCCAATGTCATGATGTCTTCGTCAGGGAAGTCAAACTTCATGGATTAATAATCTTCTACAGCTTGATGGGCCAGATGATCAGCTAATACACTCCCCTTTATAGCTTTTTGGGTCGTGTACTGTATGTCATACTCTGTTAGGATCATCTGCCATCTAGCTATCCTTCCAGACAAAGCAGGCTTCTCAAAGATGTACTTTATCGGATCCATCTTAGATATCAGCAAAGTGGTATGAGTCAACATATATTGCCTTAGTCAGCGATCAGCCCATACCAAAGCGCAACAAGTTTTCTCGAGCAGTGAATATCTGGTTTCACAGTCGGTAAACTTTTTGCTAAGGTAATAAATGGCATGCTCTTTTCGGCCAGACTCGTCATGCTGCCCCAATACGCACCCCATTGAGTTCTCTAAGACAGTCAGATACATGATTAGCGGTCTTCCCTCAACTGGTGGCATCAAGATAGGAGGCTCTAGCAAATACTCCTTGATTTTATCGAAAGCAATCTAACAGTCATCATTCCATCTAACTACCCGATCTTTCTTCAACAGCTTGAAGATTGGTTCACAAGTAAATGTTAGATGAGAAATGAACCTAGCAATGTAGTTTAGGCGTCCCAAAAAACCTCTGACCTCCTTCTCAGTGCGAGGAGCAGGCATTTCTTGTATCGCTCTGACTTTGGCAGGATCAACCTCGATGCCTTTGTTGTTGACAATGAAACCTAAGAGTTTACTGGACCGGACTCCGAATGTGCACTTGTTTGGATTCAACCTTAGTTTGTACTCCTTCAACCTGACAAACAGCTTTTGCAAGTGATCAAGGTGTTCTTCTTCAGTTTGTGATCGAGTTATCATGTCATCTACGTAGACCTCTATCTCATGATATATCATATCATGAAATAAAGCTACCATGGCGCGTTGATAGGTTGCTCCGACATTCTTCAGTCCGAATGGCATCACTTTGTAGCAGAACGTACCCCACTGTGTGAAAAATATAGTTTTCTCCATGTCCTCAGGTGCCATTTTGATCTGGTTATATCCTGAGAATCCGTCCATGAAAGAAAATACTTTGTGCTGGGCTGTATTGTCAACCAGGATGTCGATGTGCGGAAGTGGAAAATCATCTTTAGGACTGACCCTGTTTAAATCTCTATAATCCACGCACATTCTTACTTTGCCGTCCTTTTTAGGCATGGGAACAATGTTAGCAACCCATTGTGGATAGGAAGTAACAGCTAGAAATCCAGCATTGAACTGCTTCATAACTTCTGCTTTGATCTTATCTGACATGTCAGGTCTCATGCGGTGGACTTTTTGTTTCACTGGTGGACAATCTTCTCTTATGGGTAGACGATGTACCACAATGTCTGTATCGAGTCCCGACATGTCTTTGTATGACCAGGCAAAGATCTCAACATAGTCATGCAATAGCTGAATTAGGCGCTCCTTGACACTCGGCTCTAGATTGGCACCCACTCTGATTTCCTTTTTATCTTCCTCAGTACCCAAGTTGATTGTATCCAACAGCTCCTCATGAGGCTGAATAGCTCTTTCCTCTTGTTGTAGTAATCTAGCCAATTCCCCTGGCACCTCACAATCTTCCCCACCTTCGTATTCGGCTTGGTAGATCAGATCTTCAGAGTCACTGAAGGCTATATCAGTATCATTACCCATGGGATCCAGAATGGAAGGGTACCTGCATTTGTGAGTGTGAGTGTGTGTAAGGGATAGCCATCTTAAAACAATAAAATGTAAAAGAAAGACAATGAGCACAAAAGGTTTATATATGAAAAGCGTCCATGATTCATTAAATGACATATGAAATGAAAATAAAAACCCTTACAAATGGACCGTTGTGTCTCGGGCAAGACACAAGGTTGAAAATGTACGAATTGTTTGTGAATTATTACAAGTCCAACAAAAATGTAAAAGATAAATTACTGCGGTATGAAAGTAATTGGGATGAAGTCTTTGGCTTCCCAGTTGCATAGTCCTCCGCTGACAGTAGGAAATATCCAATCTTCCAAGCTGCCATCCTCTTCACTGACCTCTAGTGCATTAACCCCTTGGTGGCTAATCTTCACGGGTGGCTCTCCGGCACGGGCGTGGCGCACAACCTTCTGAGCGGTCGAAGTAAACCCCAAGCCGAACTTGTCTGATTTGTAAGGAATGTCTGGAAGCTGCCCCCAGATGGTGCATCCCCCTTCTTCCACTACTGCCTTTGCATCCTTTAGAGAAGACATCCGAGGTGGAGGTCTTGTGATCATAGGAGTTGAGGATACCGCCTTGGTCTCCGCTATTTCCTGAGAGACTTCTTCAAAATGTTGGAAAGGGGTCTCAATGAACTCGCCATCTAACTCCACATATCGGAATGAATTCAGATGACTAATCATGTATTCCTCTTCCCCATGGACAGTTATGATCTTCCCTTGGACAGGGTACTTTAGCATCTGATGCAAAATGGAAGTGACAACACCAGCATTGTGAATCTAGGGGCGTCCCAACAGACAAGAGTAAGAAGGACGGATGTCTATCACGTAGAAAGTTTAATTGAACGTCTGAGTTCCCACCTTGATCGGGATGTCCACCTCCCCATGGACCATCCTCTTAGAGCCGTCAAATGCTCTCACAATTATATTACTGGGTTTTAATGTCATCCCCTCATAATCCAACCTATCAAGGGCTTTCTTTGGCAAGATGTTCAGAGATGAACCAGTATCTACCAAGACATGGGCTAAGGTTGTTCCCCTACACTCCACCGAGACATATAGTGCGTCGTTGTGTTTTCTCCCTTTGGATGTCAAGTCAACATCGGAGAAACCCATGACATTGTCAGCTGTCAAACTGGCCACACACTCTTGGAATTGATTCACAGACGTCTCTTGCGGCACATGAGCTGTCTTCAGAAATTTTACCAAAGCTTTAGCATGTGCCTCAGAGCATAACAACAAGGCTAACATATAGATTTTGGAAGGGGTCTGCCCCAGTTGTTCAACCACATCATAATCACTATTCTTTATGATCCTCAGGATTTCTTCCATCTCTTTCTTGGATGTTTCAGGAATAACTAGTGATTGAGCCTTCGTCAGGACAGGCTCCTCTTGAACATTCTTTCCTTTATTCTCAGCAGTGGAAGTAGGGATAGGGATTGTATTGTCATTGTTGGTAGGTACACTGACAGGTATAATCACTGGTACAGATGTAATCTTCGAAACGACCACGGGTCCAAAGACTACCTTTGGAGGGGCAATCTCTGGAGAGAAAATTCTCCCACTACGGGTAACCTTGCTTGTTCCAGCAATGTTACTGATGTCGAAATTGTCCTCTTCGGAGCTCTCCTCTTCGGCAGTCTGTTCAATCTGTTTGACACCATGGTAGTAGATTTCTCCACCATAATTCCATGGTACCGTATTATCTGATTTGTATAGGGTTGGCCCGGGCATTATTATCTTCAATGGAGTAGTCACTGGAGTAGATGTAATCCTAACGGGTGTTTTAGGGACCCTGGAAGGATTGGCGTATATGGTTATTATTGAAACTTCTTTAACTGGAACGGGTGAAATGGGAGCTTTCTCAAACAATATTTCTTGGTTATCAATCAGTTGTTGGATACCTTTTTTCAACATAGGGCAGTCAAATGATGCGGATAGGCAAACACGGCAATCTTTGTCACAACCTAGGAACACACCAGCTTTTAACAAATTTCACTTGATGGTAGAAAGCGGAGTCAATAATTCATCCACGGTGGCAACAAATAGATCTTCCTCGATAGCATTGGCATTGTGTCCATGCCTAGGCATTGGAGCGGAGATAACATTCGGTTTCTCAGGCGCTTCAAATTCAACTTCCTTCGCATCTATCAAGTCCTGAATTTTGTTCTTCAGAGCCAACAGTTGTTAGTGTCGTGCCCTGGACTTTCAGAATGGTACGCGCATCTGGCGTTGGGATGGTAATATGGAGAAGCAATATTAGGATTCTTAGGGGCCTCTTTTAGCATGGCCAGATTCAACTTCAGAAGATGTGGTAGAACTTGAGCTGGAGTCATGTTAATCTTGGTGAATTGCCGAACTGGCCTTTCTACCCTTTGCTGATTAGTTTTCGGCTGATTATTTCTCGGCTGGTCTGATGTAGGCTTTTGAATCATAACGGCTCCCACCGTTTATCGGCGTTTAGTTCTTCCCTGATTCCTCTGTGCATAGACAACAGACACTTCCTTATTTCCAATGAAGGGCTTTTTTACAGCAGCAGAGGCATATGCATCTTTCTGAATTTTTCCACTTCTTATACCGGCTTCCACCCTCTCGCCAGTCAAGATCAATTCGGTGAACCCTGCAAAGGAGCTTCCAATCAGATGATTAAAGAAAAGACCTGATAGAGTTCCCAAGAACATGTCCACTAGCTCCCTTTCAGATAAATATGGTTGCACCCTTCCGGCTAAACCCCTCCACTTTTGGGCGTAGTCTTTGAAGCCCTCATTGGATACCATGGCCATACTCTGGAGTTGAGTACGGGTTGGTGCCAGATCGGCGTTGTATTGATACTGTTTATAGAAGGCGGCTGCCAAGTCTTCCCAATTATGGACATCTGCCCTCTCCAACTGGTAGAACCAATCAAGTTGCGTCCCCGATAAACTGTCCTGGAAAAAGTGGACCCACAAGTCTTTGTCAGCAGAATGTGGCTGAATTTTCCTGACATAAGATCGTCGGTGCATTTTGGGACAAGACACCCCATCATACTTGGCAAATAGTGGCACTTTAAACTTATAAGGGATTACTATTCCTGACACCAGCCCCAACTCCTCAAAGTCTAGCCCAGGTACTCTCTATCTCCATAGCGGTTAGGCACTCTTCCAGGTGTTTATATTTGTCATCGGCCGGAGGGTATTGCTGTTCAGAGTAGTCCTCTTCTTCCTCTTCTTCTGCTTCAGAATCTGATGGTACTGCCGTTTCTTTTCCTTTTCTCTCCCCTTCATCAGATGTGGTTGGAAAATCTAAGGTCCTTCTGGCTTGTCCCTGAAATCTTTTGCCCATGATAACCACACCAGCTGGCTTCTTCTTCTTTTTCTCTTTCTCTAGCAGAGTCTTGAGCTCCTCCTGCCCCTTGGCCAAGGTCAAGAGTAACTGTTGAAATTGTGAGTTCTGAGCTTGTAAGTCTTTGACCGTTTGTTCAAGATCCATCTTGCTGAAATAAACAACAGAGAGATGAGGAAACTTGTTGCAAAGACCTGCTTATGCATATGATGAATGATATGTATTCATGCAATGCTTTCAAGGATTTGAAAATTCAAATTTGTGTTAAACAAAAAAGAAACACACGTCATATTAATAAGATAGATTTGTGAGTACATCAATGCCCCTTGGGAAAAATAATACAAAACTCTAAGGTAAAAAGACGTTGCGCATCCTCTTTGGTGCAATGTAGGTGTTGAGAGTCTGCTCTTCGTGAAGTAACTGAGTGAGTTCCAAAACCTTCTTCTCGCTTGCGTAGAATTGGGCTTCAAAAATATCGCGTTCTCCATTGAGCTGTATCCAAATCCTTTGTAAATCTTCGAGTGATGTTGGCATGTCAGGATGTAGGATGATGTATGGAACCTCTCCTTCCTTAACAGGCTCTATAATCACTGGGAGAATAGAGGGGTAAGGCATCATAAGACTTTGGGCGCGGGTTCGTACCCACTTGAGGTAAGGCTCAAGAGGGATGGAATTCTCGTGTCCCAAGGTCTTACTGTCTACCTTGTTGGGCATCCTCCAAGCTCGGATGAACCTTTGACGAAGTCCTTGATTATCGTTATCAAAGTCGAAAACCAAGCCTTGAATTAGCATATCATGTGGGCCATCCCTTCGGGTATAACCAAACTGTCTTAGATCCAAGCAAGGGTTGTAGGTGATGTCTCCCCTAATGCCAAGTAGAGGGACATTAGGGAATTCTCCACAATGGTCGACAATAATAACATTCTCTTTGGATCGAGAACACCAACGAATATCTGAATGTGTAAGTGTCATCAACCTTTGTGACCACCTTGAACCTTTCTCATTCTTCAAGACTGATTGGGGAAGATGAGAAATAAACCATCTTTCCAGGAGAAGAGTGCAACACATGAGAACACCTCTTTTCCTCATTGTACGAGTGTGAAAAGAGTGTAAGATATCCCCAAGCAATGTAGGCACCGGGTTGCGAGACATGAAGATTTTGACAGCGCTCACATCTATGAGTTGGTCAGGATTAGGGAACAAGACCATCCTATAGATGAGAAGAGATACAATCTCCTCAAAAGCTTGCAAGTCTATGGAGTTCCAACAACTTTGGGCCTTCTCAAACAAGAACTTTACCAAGAAGCCTTTGACACCACTTCTAATTTCCCAATGGGTTGTGACATCAGATGAGTGCAAGTGCAGGGCTTGAGCAATCTCTTCTGGATTTGTATCTCTTTCCGTACCGTTGAAGGGTAGTTGATTGAGAATGGGAATCCTCAAGAGTTGTGAAAATTCTTCCAAAGTAGGCACAAGCTGGTAGTTAGGAAATGTGAAGCAGTGATGCAAAGGGTCAAAGAACTGGAAGAGATCTTTCATCATGTCTTCCTCTATGTTAGAAGTGACTAGGTTGAGTAGACGAACATGTCTCTCGGTGAATGGAAAATTCTCAGGAATCCTTGAAGCTAGCTCCTTGAGTTGTGGAGGAATTCTTACAAGGTTGACTTGGATAGTTTTCCTGCGAAGTGAATCCATAACCTACAAAACAGGAACAAAGATAAAATTCCAAAATCCTTGAAATGGTTAGTGGATGCAAATGATGCTCATGATGTCCATGATGTTATGCATAAGTATATATGTACAAGAAAATCACACAAGTTCCTAGTTTAGTCTTGCATGAGGTTTTATAGGTAAGTACCCTCTTGAAGTTTAGTTGGCTCAACCTGTCCTAGAAATAGTAACCGGGTTCTAAGGAGCTCAATATCACTAGATTGTTTCCTTGTTCATTGTTTCAATTCAAGCCTCTTTACTGGTGAACAAAATATTTCAAGGAACCAACCCTTAATGAGTGTAGTATCGAGTATCTACCAACTTCGGACTGCACCAAAGCTGGTCATCTCACTACATCCTAAAAGGCCAAGTTGGTCAAGTAAAGGTTCTAGAAGTTCGTTAGTGCTTCATGACATCACTCAGCGGCCCCGTATTCTCTTTGATTGACTCAAAGGCTACCGGTACCCACAAATATGTCACACTAACATAGCTATTGCTTAGACCGTGTCAGTATACCCCACACAGTTTCCACAACTTATTGCTATTTACCTATAATGTTTCCCAAATTCGGGTGGAGGATTCAAACCCAAACAATAGAACCAAGAGGTAAAGCAAACAAGTCAAATAATTGTAAGCAAATAAAGGTGATCTAAACCCTAAGGTAACCCCACTTTTGTACAGATCCCCAGCAGAGTCGTCAGTTCTGTGATACGGTGGGAGAACTAACTTGAGGTTTTGTGTTTCGTCGCAAATGTAGCGGTTTAGCAAGAGTCGCCACCAACTTTTATTTTATCCAAAAGGAAAGGTAAAAAAGCACAGGAAAGACCTTTGAGATGTTTTCTTGAGTTCGGGGGGTAGATTATGAAAAGGGAAGGTGCTAGCACACTTTTCATCCATGGTTTTCCATGGGCTCTTAGTTACTTGCTTAGATCACTTGCTTTGCTTTGAAATTGTTTGAAATGGTGCTTAGTGTTTGGTGTGGTTTTGAAAGAATTTTGAAAAGAGGCCATTCGTTTAGGCAATCTTTGTAACGATTCTCGTTCGTAAGAATGTATACAAAGATGTTTGTCTTTTGAAAAATGTTTCAATGTTTTGTAAGATGTTTGAAAATGTTTTGAAAATGCGTGTGTGGTGCTTGTTTTTGAAAATAGCAAGGATTGTTTTGAAGTGGATCAAGTAACTTAGAAGCTATCTACCTACTCAAATGTCTTTCCTATGCATTTTTACTCCTTTGACATTGTTGATTTACCATTGATTTGGTAAACAACCCTATCTTTGGATGTTAAACGGGACGGGCGTGGGTCATCGTATGACCATGATAGCAATGTTGCCAAATATCTTAGCATGTTTGGAGGGACCAAGATCATTTTGTTTTAGGCAACCTTTTGATAGCGTCATCGAGAGACTATGATCTTTTGTTTTGTTTTGTTTTGCCAAGATACTTCGCGTGCGTAACATGGCCATTTAAATTTAGGCAACCAAGTGGGTGAAACCCTAAGGGTGCTTGTGTGCAATGTGTGTTATTTTACATGCATTTGATTTGTCTTGTATTAGGTCTTTTCTATTTGTTTATTTTTGGTCTTGTCATGCAAACCCTAGTTTACTAAACATGGTATAAATGTGATAAATTGCGTAAATGTAAACTAAGCTATTACAACAATTATTATGGGAAGGGGGATCCAAGTTTTTGAATGGGGATATTGCACAAAATAAACCCTAAAAATACTATTACAACCCAATTGAATATTGTGCGCATTAAATAAATATACAAATATTAAAAATGCAATGCAAATGTATTTATGCTAAAAATGTTTTGTATTTGTTTAATGTATGAGAAAAATGATTTATTTAAGCCCTAAAAATAAGAGAAAAAATATTATTATTTTTGAAAGGGTGAAACCCTGATTTTCAATTAAAATAAAATATATGTTCTATATTATTATTTTGTCCTTTTTTTGTACAAGAAAATAATAAATAATATTATGTACAAATATTAAAAATTAAGTATGTATGAAAAAATGAATATTTTATGTGTAAAATAATAAAATAAAAATGTATAGTATTTTTTAAATTGTATTTACAAATTTACTTAAGAAAATAAAATCTATAAACCTAATAAATTATTTTCATGTGAGAAAATAAATTAAAAAAAAAAGAAATGTGTGAAAATAAATAAATTATTTTTGGGCATTTTTTATCATTAGAAAAAATATATGCAAGCAATAAATATAAAAATATGCAAGAAAATGTAAAAATATAAGAAAATAGTCAGGGGGTGCAAAAGTAAGTTAGGGGGTGTGAAAAGTAGAAACAAAAAGGCCAAAGCTGCAAAAAGCCCAGATGAAGCTTCGTCCCTGTCCTTCAGCTTCTCTACGCGCGCGTTCTTCTTCAAATCTGTAACTTGCTATTGCTTGCATAAAAACAAAAACTTATAACACAAAACATGTAGCATTTTATCTCACGATTCCAATGATATAAAATTTGTAACCTAACTCTCAAAGATCAGGGAGAATTTTAATGGCCCTAAATCGTGACCTAAATATTTCAGCAACTTCAAGCTTCAAATTCTCTTAGCTCAGTTAATATAAATGACAAGTATGCATATGTACAACTTCACCATGTTATGGACTACATCTTTCCTTCACAAATCGTGGCTTGAGGATGCTTAAATAGAGAGATAGAGATTTGAAAAATACCTCCTTCAGCTGGATTTGGATATGACAATGCGGGGACTTTGAGTGAGGCCTGAGGATCGCGTGAGCTTCCTTGAACTTCCTTCAAGCTACTCTAATGCCTAGTTTGCTTTGTGGATGGCCAGAACTCACTGCATAAGTCAAGCTGCAACCTCCAAATTTGAAAATGGCAATGGCTGAAACAGGGCTTACAGATGCAGGGAAAGGGCTTAGATAGCTTTGGTAGGATGTGTATGAAGTGTTTCAAATGTCAATCCACAAAACGCACTAGCAAAAATGAAGTTGGCAATGATTTTGCAGAACTGCAATGTTTGGGCAGAAAAACGATGTTTTTGTGTTTGGGAGAGTTTTGGATGCAATGCCTTCGTCCTCTGAGTTATGACAAGTTTGTGGATATGTATAGAATGGATACAAAGTCCACTCCTCAACAGATGTGCAAGCTTTTTCCTTTTGGCCACTTTTCTTGTATTTGAAGAAAAGTGAAGTGACCAATGCAACCATGCTTGTACTGGCTAGTTTGAGAGCTGCAGAGAGTTGGTATACATTGCTTGTGATCTGTGGAAATTGTTTGCACCAAAGGAACAGGTCCAAGGCTCAATGTTAATAAAGTTACAAAAGCTCACTTTATGAAAATGGCACTGTAACCTTTATGCTTAAAATGGAAATGTAACTTTGTACAATGCTTCAAAAGTGAAAATAAAGCCTTTAACCTCTGAGTTTGAATTTAATTATGGAGTGTAGAATGATTTTAGTACTTGTAATGCAAGGTACAAGCATCCAAGATCAGATTTGCAACTTGATACTTTGTGAAAATGGCATGAACAAAAGTGATAAAATGCTAATTTCTCTTCTTCTATTCTCCCTAACCACAAATGATCTTGGAGAGTTCTTGGACATTTTAGAAAGCTTGCAATGTGCTCTACAATCCATATTTGAAATGAATTTTGAAATACCTCTTGGAACTAGGTGAAAAATTTCCATGAAGTTGGATCAAAAACCTGCCTAAATTAGGGCAAATTTTCACTAAGTTATTTAGTTCATGGACCTATATTCACAAATTCATAACTTTAGATCCAAGCATATTTTGGAAAACGTTTGTGAAGAAAAGTTGTATATTTTATGGAGGACTACAACTTTCATGTTGGAAGTTTTCTTTGAATCAAATTGCATCATGGTGAAAAAGTGGTGGAATGTTGGGAAAAAATAAGAAAATTTCCATACTTAGAAAAATTCTAAGTTATGAAATTTTTTCAAATTTAAAACCCTAATTTCCAAAATTGGTTTTATTGATCAACAAGTTTCATATTTTGACATTTCTTTATGAATTATGACCCTTGGCACTTGATTTTGACCAAAAAGTCCAAGTTTGACTTTTCAGTGTACAGTAGACTTTTGATCAGTTGACTACAAAATTCATCTGTCAATCCAATGGACTTGTGATCTTTTGAACTATGTGATTAGGTCAAGATGATGCCATTGATTCCTTGAAATCATGTTTGAAATGGATTGGCTATTGGATAGGTTAAAAATCAGAAATTGCCCTTTCTCAGTCAAAACCCTAATTTTGACCATTTTGCCCTTTTGATGATTTGATCAAATTTCTTGAGGAGTTGTGATCCAAACTTAATAAAATGGTACATATGAGTCTAAAATGTTATTTTGGATCAAAAATTATGAAGTTTGACTGTAAATTGGCCATGGTTGACTTTTTCCCCAATACATCTGATTTTTAGGTCAATGTCCAATTGACTGAGCAAAAATGTGATTCAAGGCTTGAAACTTAACATGAGCAATCTTAGGTGTCCAAGATGGTGTATTAAAGTCACGTGAAGCATTGATGGTCCAAAAATCCTTGTGCAAACTCAAACCCTAATTTTAGGTTATCAGTGCAAGATGTTGTCTTGAGCTGACCAAACCCTAAACCTGTCTTGAGTCCAAGAAGTCTTATGATAAAAAATCTTGAGAAATGAGAGGGAAAATTTTGGGGTACAACACACTTACACAAAAAGCATTTTCAAAGTGAGCAGCAACTAAGAGCCCGTAGATAACTACAGATGAAAATGGTGCTAACACCTTCCCTTTTCATAACCTACCCCCTTACTCAGAAAAACTCTCGAAAGGTATTTCCTGCTCTTTTCACCCTTTCCTTTATTGGATAAAATAAAAGTCAGTGGCGACTCTTGCTAACCGCAATATTTGTGATAAAATAAAAAACCAGTAAAGTTAGTTCTCCTACTGTATTATCGAGCTGGAGACCCTGTTGAGGAAAAACTAAAGTGGGGTTACCTTAGAGATAGTTCATATTTAAATGCTTTCATTGTTGACTTTCCTGATTTATTCTTAAAGAGTTGTTTGGGTTATTCTTGTAAAGATCCTATACCCAGATCTGGATCATTTATATAAGTAACAATAGATCGCGAAAATTGTACGGCGTACACCGATACGGTTGAAACGATGGCTACGTTAGTGCAACATATTGGTTGGTGTCGGTGTCCCTTGAGTTAAGTCAAGGAGAATGTTGGGCTGCCGCATGGTGTCATAAAGCATTAACTGACCGTAGAACCTTAGTTGACACAACTTAGCCATTAGGAAGCAGCAAGATAGTTGGCTTTGGTACAGATTGAAGTTGGTTGATACTCGATGCTACACTCCTTGAGGTCGGACTCTCAGAATATTTCGGTCGCAAATCAGATGCTTGAGCTGAAACAATGCCCGAGAGAAAGATCACTGATATTGAGACTCCTAGAACCCGATTACTTTCTTTTAGGACAGGTTGAGCCAACTAAAAACTTTAAGAGGGTACTTACCTACAACTCTATGCAAGCTTAAACCTAAGGCCTTGTGTGTTTTGCTTGTGTATGATTAAACTGTTCCAACATAACATCATGCATCATAACATCCATACCATTACATTTCTGCTAACCATTTCAAGGACCAGGGAATTTATCTTTGTTCTGTTTTGCAGATTATGGCCTCCGCTCGCAGAAACACTATCTGGGTTAACTATGTAAGGGTGCCCCTCAACTTAAAGAGTTAGTCTCAAAGGTTCCATAAAGTTCTTCATTTATCAAAAGGCATGGTCGGCTGCTCAGTTTGGTTACTCCGGGTTTTGAGGAAGATATGATGAGTGTCCTATTCCATTTATTTGACCCTGCACATCATTGCTTCACCTTTCCCAATTATCAGTTGGTACCCACTATAGAAGAGTTTTATCAATTACTGGGATTACCTATTCTTGATCAGATGCCCTTCACCGGTTTAGAGGAAGCCTCAAAGTCAGAAGTTATTGTAGTAGCTCTACATCTGAAATGGCCCGACATTATATCCAACTGGGAAACAAGAAGCGAAGTCAAAGGCTTTTTAGCTAAATTTCTGATTGAGAAGGCTTAGCTATTCCTAGATGCTATGAGTTTCCAGGCTTTTGAGGATACCTTGGCTCTTTTAATCTATGGGTTAGTGTTATTACCTAATCTAGACCAACTCATAGATGTGAATGTTGTTAAGATTTTCCTTGCTCGTAATCATATGCCTACCTTGTTCGGAGATATTCTGCATTCCCTTCACACTCGTACTATGAGGAGGCGAGAAACTCTCATGTGTTGTATTCCTCTGCTATCCAGGTGGTTCATTTCGCACCTACCTCGCTCGGTAATGAAGAATGAACAAGGTTTGAGGTGGTCACAAAGAATAATGTCACTTTATCATACATATATTTACTGGTGTTCCCAGTCTCACGAGGATATCACTATTATTGATTGCTGTAGGGAATTACCTAATGTTCCACTCCTTGGAATTAGGGGAGGTATTACTTACAACCCTTCCTTGGCTCTATGTCAGTTTGGTTACGCTCAAAGAGATGGTCCTCATGATGCACTTATCTAGGGTATTATGTTCGATTACAAAAATGATTCTCAAGGTTATCATCAGAGGTTTATATGTGCTTGGGGCATGGTAAGCAATATTAATAGTAGGATCTTAGGGCAGAAGAGTTCCATCCCTCTTGAACCTTACCTCAAATGGGTACGAGCATGCGCTCAAAACCTTATGATGCCATATCCAACTATCTTACCAGTGATCATGGAGCCTGTTGTCAAAAGAGACGTCTCTCGCACCATCCTTCATCCAGATATGCCCACTGACCTTGAAGAATTGCATAAGTCTTGGATTCAGCTGAAGGAAGAACGAGATACATTTGAGGCTCAATTCTATGCAAGCGAGAAG
Organism: Vicia faba; assembly: GCA_948472305.1. NCBI lineage: Eukaryota > Viridiplantae > Streptophyta > Magnoliopsida > Fabales > Fabaceae > Vicia > Vicia faba. Next base: position 86,056,915 of record OX451738.1, on the reverse strand, counting down.
AAAGTGTTAGAATTCACCAAGAAACTTTACAAGGAACAAAGTCTCAATGCATACATCAGTACAAAGAGGAAGTGTCCATGGGAGACTTGATTCTTAGATTTTAGGAGTTCATTTTATTTTTGAGAGCTTTTGTTGTCATTGTAAGCCTAAAAGGCAATTGTAATTTGAACTCTGCTAATAAAATTTTTGTTTCTTATTTCCTCTTGGTTAGCAAATTTAAATTTCCTGAAGTCCTTGAAATCATTTCATTTACATATCATGCATCATCGCATAATAAGTTTTTCATACAAGCTTCACATTTTCTCGCTGTTTATTTCAGCAGAAAAATGGCCCTCGAACAAACTGTTAAGGATCTTCAGACTCAACATGCACAATTCCAAGAAACTCTCATGAATCTGGCACAGGGACAAAAAGAGTTGTTGGTGCTCGTCGCCAAGAAAAAGAAGACCAAGAAGTCAATTGTTGTCCTCAATATAGGGAGGAGGTTCAAAGGTCCTGCTCAACCAGTCCATGTAGATGATGTCTCCTCTGAAGAAGATGACAACCATGATAAAGATGGTAGAAGCATCAAGAATAAAATAAGGAACAACCAGGGTTATGAGAATGCTCCTAAAGATGAAGACTTTTCTAATGAACAGTATCCTCCTGCGGATGACAGATATGAGCAACTGGAGGACAGGCTCAAGGCAATGGAAATCCAGAAGGTGCCTGGACTGGATTTTGGTGAATTAGGTCTGGTTCTAGGGGTGGTCATCCCATATAAGTTCAAGGTCCATGTCTTTTCCAAATACTATGGGGTCTCTTATCCTAAACTCTATTTGAGGTCGTATGTTCGGAAGATACAACCTCACACTACTGACTGGAAGTTATGATTCCATTTCTTCCAAGAAGGTTTGGCTGGCCCTCGACTAGATGGTTCTATCAGCTTTAGGGAACCAATATTCATACATGGGAGGACTTGGTTGCTGCTTCCTACAAGCAGTACCAATATAATGCTGACCTGGCACCAACTCAAGTGCAATTGCAGAATATGTCTATGGGCTATAATGAAGGGTTCAAGGAATATGCGCAAAAATGGAGAGACTTGGCTGGAAGGGTGCAACTTCCATTGATTGATCGAGAAATAGTGGATATGTTTATGGGCACTCTCACAGGCCCGTTCTTTAATATGCTGATTGGAAGCTCTTCGTCGGGTTTTATATAGATAATTTTGACAGGGGAGAGAATTGAAAGTGGTATCAAGAGTGGAAAAATTTCAATGGCTACATCTTATAGTGTTGTGAATAAGCCATTTGGAGGTAAAAAGGAAGTCAATGCTGTCTATGGATACAAGAGTCGTAGTAAAAGTAACCGCCATCAGTCTATGGGAGTAGTATTGATATCTAATTTGGCACCTGTTCAACAACAACAGGTTAATCAACGAAGGCCAGACGCTCCGTCGAGGCAGTTTACTAAAATTGGCATGCCTTTATCTCAAGCGTTACAGTATTTGTTGAAGGCTAAACTCATTTCACTGCGGGATCCTCCCCAGAATCCCAATACCTCCTCTCCAAAGTATAATCCAAACGCGAGGTGTACTTATCATTCAAACAATCCTAGTCATGACATCAATAATTGCTCGGCCCTGAAGAGCAAGATTCAGGACATGATTTATAATAAAGAAATTGAGTTTGACCCTCCAGAGACTTCAAATGTGATCACCGCACCTATGCCCAAGCATGACAATGGCATAAGTTCTATTGAAGATGTGTTGTATATTACCTTTGTAGATGATGTGATTACTCCTCTTTCTACAATTAAGAAAAATTTGTTACAAGCTGGTTTATTTCTAGGTTATGCAGAAGAATATTATTGTTGTGCAGTGAAACCCAATGGTTGTGGGTTACTGAAGGAAGGTGTTTAGCACCTGATGGAAGAACATGTTATTCTGATTGAGAAGATTCCAAATTTGTGCCAAGACTTATCTGTTATCTCTGGTACTCCTTTCAGGATCTCTTCCAAAGGTCCTATAAGGATTACCTCCAATTCGAAAGCTACTCCTTTGGTTATTACAACACCCATCCTATCCCATATTCCTCGGAGAAGGATATTCCATGGAATTATGGGTCTAACGTTGTTGTACCCCAATTTTTGCCCCTAAGATTCCCCTATCATATCATGTCAACTCAATCATGACAAGATCACATTAGGGTTGGTTCTTCATCTTTTTCTATCTCCTATTTTTAAGTTTGCTCTTGAGGAATTTCCAAGAACCTTGGTTGTGTATCTTGTATATGTGTTGTTGACTAACCTCTAACCAAAATACAAAAATATTTGTCTTTGTCCTTGCACAATTTATGTTTTGTAGGTACCAAATCAAAGCATCCAACAAATAAGGTTTTGCAAGTTGATTTGATTCTTTATTGTGGTGAAAAACAACATGCATAAACCCATAAAGGTATGTATCGACTCATTTTATTGTGCATAACTAGCATGTGTTGACACATGCATGCATGTATCGACTCATCCTGCTTGAATAACCAACATGTGTCGACACATGCATGTATGTATCGACTCATCCTGTTTGTTTAACCAGGATGTATCGACACATACGTGTTATGTATCGACTCATGCAGTTTGTGTGATTCTGTAATGTGTTGGAATAACAGTATGTATCGACACATAGAGGCATGTATCGACACATACTGTGTTATACAGCTAGGATGTATGGACGCATACCCCCTATTTATTGACTCATAATAGCAAAATGCACGTGTTTTTTTTGAAAAAAAGCCAGCAAATTCAGAATTGTATCATTTTGGCTCCAATTTTTTCTGCATAATTTGAAATTATATCATTAATTCAAATTTGGCTCCAAGAATCAATTACCAAATTACCACTAATACCTATCCTAAAACTCTATAAATAGAGACCTCATTTCATTCAAATCACAAGCTTTTGATAGCCAAAATCATCTTGCTAAAAAATCTCTCAATTCTTTCCATTTACCAAATTCACTTAAAGCTCCATTTTCAAAAAGTTAGTAAGCTTTGCATTGAAGCTTACTAATCTTTGAGCTAAACCTTCATCCAAACACTTTTTCTTCATCAATTCTCTACATCCAAGCTTTGGTGATTGATTCTTGTTGTTGAATTGAAACAAATTCTGAAGTTGTTTGATAATTCTCCAATTCTACCTTTGGTAAGTTGGATCATCATCTTTCACAATGTGATCTCTTGTGGATTTCTGGTTTTGATTCATTGAGCACTGTTTTATAACTCCATTAGTGCTATTTTCTCAAAATTTTCTGGAATTTTCATGCTCAATTGGATCCATGATCATAAGGTGTTTGATGAAAAGTTGGAACAAGAATTTAATCTTTAAAATGTTGTTTTCTACTGTTTTTTTACAGGTTGCAATCAATTGTTGTAACATTGCAATTGATTGTCACAGAAAATTGATTTGATAAAAAACTGCACTGATGCAATAGGTTGCTGTCTAAGCACAATTGATTGTAACAATGCCAAAAATACTTTTGCTGCCTTATTTTGGGGCTGTTTTGACTCAAATATTTTTCTGCTCACTCCTTTGATTGTTGGTTTGGATTGCAATTTTAAATGTCCAACTTGTTTTTAAACTCAATGGACTTTGTGATGTAGATGAAGTTGGATAAATGTTCATCAATTCAAATCTACCTAAGAGTGAATCATTTAATTCATTTTTGGTGTTTTGGATTAATGATATGTTTAGTACTTTAATCCATCTAGAGGAGTGGTTGAATTTAAAGATAAAAGGATTTTGAAATGGTGATCCAAATTAGCTTATCATTCCCTTCCCTCTTCATCTTGTCCCTTTCTTTTTAATTGTGCTACATGTTAAGGGATGTTGATCTTTATATCATTTATCCAAACATGAAGTACATAGATTGCTATTGACCTACCTCGAAATAGGTGCGACTTCTACATAAGTCCACTTACGATTGCTTAACATAGCGCTAAATTTTGTCCCGATACGAATAAATGATCATTCATGGCCCAAACTTATGATTGCAAGCCCAAGCATGTTAATTTGATCTCTTTGATCCAATAACCTTGAGATTCATTGTGTGGAGGCTTTGGTTCTACCAATCCTCTAATGGATCTACAACACCTTTGGTCAACGCGGATCACTTAAACATCGTTGATCATTACATGTTACTTTTTGAGGATTCCAAAATGGATGATATACTTGACAAAAAGCAAATGCAACTTGTTGTGTGGAGGCTTTGGTTCTACCAATCCTCTAATGAGTTCCAAATGCAAGTTTTAAGATGGTCATCCAACTAACCACTAATTTCTAACAATTGACTTTACTTTTATGCTTTTATTTTTTATGCTTTATGTACCATTTAATTTAAGCATTTACATTTCATGCCATTTTTATTTTTGCTCACTTGAGCATTTATTTTTATGTCATTTTTATTTTGCTCACTTGAGCTTTTCTTTTCCTTTTAAAGACACCTAATAATCAACATGAACCATAAAAATCTTTAATGATACTTGGACTATTTGGTTACTATCATTGGCATTATGGAGCATTTGACTTCTTGGACTTAGGATTAGAGACCTTGGCCTATCTTGGAGACTTTGTGATTTTTGTTTGATATTTTGTCTGGAGTTCTTGAGGTTTACCTCAAGACATTGGGTTGTTTGTTTGTTTTGTGTGCAGGTTATTATGATTACATACTTTGTTTGTAATTTGGAATTCACCCGTATACAGCTGTTACTCTGCTCAATTTTTGCGAAGACTTAATACACTTGAAGTTTGATTCTCTCAAAAGGTCTAGTATCTTTGCTTGCTTGGTTTCAATCCAAAGAATTGGAATTCTATATTGACTCATAATGTCAAGTATTGGCTTCTTGTTGGTTAGATGGTTCTTATCCCTAGCTTTTACCTTATGCTTTAGGATAACCTCTTCTTCTCCTCCCATCTTCTTTAATTTCAAAAATCTTCTCCCTCCTTTTTGAAAACCCTCCTTGTTTCTCAACTTGAAACACTTTCATAATAAACTTGGACTTAGGTCCATGTATTTTCAAAGCATTTTCATAAATAAATTTCAATCAATTTAATAATACCTTGACATTTTTTGTGAGAAGACTAAAAGTAAATCAATCTCATTTCAAACCATTTTTGCCACTTTGGCTTTTATCTTTAAAATTTTCTCAAAAGATTAGACTCTTGTCAATCCTTGTAGTGATGCAAACAAACTATACTTCTATAATATATAGTGAAGAGAGATATTTTCCACTTGGGTGTTGAGTGAGGCATTGTTGATTTTAAAATCCAAGCCATATCCTCCACTTTAAGATGATGCAAATTCTCTTTTCTCATGATTGTGGGTAGTAAGTATGGTTTCCACACGGACAATGACGATAATGTCTTATCTCATAAAATTAACCAACACACTTGTGTTTCAAATTTTTTCAAAAGAGGAACTACGTGTACCCTGATCCCCTATTGCACGAAAGGTGGTACGTAGGCACTAAAGGTTCGCAACCGCGGCGGGTGCAAAAATCATAAAAAATATATTTCTTTTCTCACCTCTACCATCTATTTTATATGTAACACATTTTCATAGCCAAAATATACAGATTTTTCAAAGAGGTTCCTGCGGAGTACCATAGATGTTTAGGGTGCTAATACCTCCCCTTTGCATAACCAACCCCCTTACCTTGAATCTTTCCTCCTTTTTGGGTTATTCGCTCTTTTCCCATTCCTTTGGAAACAATAAAGTGCGGTGGCGATTTTTATTTTTGATTTGTATAAAGTCTAGTCAATCCAATGGCTTAGTCTTGAACATTTCTACCGCTACAGAAAAATGGCGACTTCACTGGGGAAAGATTGATCTCTTGCTGGTCCATTCCTAAGTGGGTTGAGCCTATCTTTGTTTATATTTGTATATGTGTTATTGTGTTTATGTGTTATATTTTGTATATATGTTTGTCTAGATTTTCCTGGTTTACAGGGTGCTTGGTGATTACTCATAAGTCTTATACCCGGACTTGGGAAAACTTTAAGATAGGACAGGCGGTATAGTCATGTTAACTTTGAGGGAGTAATCCCAAAAAAGGAGGCATGAGATCCCCCACTCAGTGGAGGCCCCTTTGACTGTAGTGTCATTTACCGAGTAATCGAGAAGACGTACTGCTTTCGACCTGGGAGCCTGCCGAAGCTGAGGACCGTAGATTTCCTAACCCATCTTGGCCTTTTAGGTGTAGTGCGGAATCTATGACGGAGTAATCCGGAAGTAGTTGTCACGCGATACTACACTCTGATGAATCTTTCTTGAGAATATTACTAATTACCGAGTTAATCGGGAAGTTGGTAATATCCGAAGGAAGGATGTAGACTCTGGGAACCTCTAGAACCTTGTTCGGAAAGTGATAACTTTTTAGACCAACACCTTATGGGTAGTACCTTCGACCTCATGCTCTTGACATTGAACCTATGAAACCTATATGTGTGATCTTGTGTGTGACTGTTGCATCATGCATCCATGCACTCATAAGCATCTTTTGAAGAAAACAATATTTCAAGGGATTTAAAGGTTGACTATTTGTGAATATCTCAGGTACTTTTAAACCATGGAATCTGGAAAGAGAAAGACCGGGAAATACAGTTTCAAGGATTCTAAGATAGATGAGTTGATCATTCTAATTCCCGAGATCGAGTGTTCTGCAGACTTTCGGAAGAAGTATGGATCCATTATTCCTCTCATGAAGCTAAAGATGAAGGAGGATATTCTCTCAACTTTGGTCCAATTCTATGATCCGGTGTATCACTGCTTTACTTTTCCCGATTATCAGTTGGTGCCAACACTGGAGGAGTATTCCTATCTATTGGATTTACCTGTTACCGATCGTGTTCCTTTTACTGGTTTGGAGGGTGAGCCAAAACCACACGAGATTGCTGCTTTGATTCATCTGGGGAAGTATGAGGTGGAAGCCCATATGAATACCAAAGGAGGGATTAGAGGATTACTAGCTCAGTTCTTATTGGAGAAAGCTCGTTACTTCGCCAGGATGAAGAGTATGGTTGCTTTTGAGGCCATCTTTGCTTTACTCGCCTTTGGATTATTCGTATTCCCTAATGTGGACAAGTTTGTCGACATTAATGCTATCAGGATTTTCATGATTGGAAACCTGGTTCCTACACTATTGGGTGATGCTTATTACTCTGTTCATCTTTGGAGTTCCTATCACGGGGGAATGATTATCTGTTGCACGCCTTTATTATACCGGTGGTTTATCTCTCATATGCCTCAGTCTGATGCTTTTTGGGATGTCAAGAAGGAACCCCGTTTGGCTCCTAAGATCATGGCACTTACTCACTAGGATATTGATTGGTATCATCGAGCTTACCAGGATGTGGAGATTATTGACAGTTGTGGTAGTTTCCCCAATATGCCTCTTCTTGGTATAAAGGGAGGAATTAACTATAACCCTGTTCTTGCACGATGACAACTTGGTTATCCGATGAGGGATAAACCAAATAATATTCATTTGAGTAGTTTCTTTATGAAGGAAGGAGAAGACCACATGGAAGCTAAGGAGCAGATTGCGAAGGCCCGACGTCACATTCATAAGAAGACTAGGAAGGATTTGGGACCTAGAGGTGTTGTTTCTTTGGAGCCATATCTTCAGTGGGTCCGATCGAGAGCCATTCAGTTGAAGATGCCGTATACTCGGGAGACACCCATGCCTGATTTGTTTGTGAAGACCACTCCTCCTGTATTAGATGATCTGGAAGAGTTGCAACTTGCTTTGGTTAGGATGCAATAGGAAAGGGATGCTTGGAAGAACAAGTTCCAGACTTTAGAGAGTTCCTACAGAGCAGACCTAAAGGAGAAAGATGATTTGATCGAGATCCTTGAGAGTCGAGCAGTGGAGTCTATGGAGAGGCAAGGGGATTTATTTTCTCCTAGGCCTCAAACAGGTGCTGATTATTCACTTCTTGCTTCAGATGATTGGAAGGAGGTTGCCATCAGACATGTGGATGAAAACCAGAGGTTGAGGGCTCACATTTCCAGGCTCACAGGGAAGCGCCAGCGTACAGATTGATCTCCATTAGTCCATCTTCTCAGGATTTTAGATTGTATTTTCATCTTGTATTTGGGATCATTGAAACTTGTAATCCATTTCTAAGTTATTATAATAAAAAATTTCAGTATTTCAAATGCGTTATTATTCTGATGTTTGCAATATGTCTATAAACCATAAATCCCTTGAAATATTAAATGATAAAATAAAAGATAGTCATATGCGTTGCATATCATGCATCATATTATACATCTTTCTTGCATTTGTTATGCATATCCAGGTGTCTTACCCAGTTTCTTTGCTTCACTCAGCAAGCTGACTCATTACTACAACACTCAGGCTAATTTCAAAAAGAAGATGGACAACTTAGAACAGGAGAATCGCAAGCTGCGCGAGGAAGTTTCCGCTTTGAAGGCTGGCTTGGCCAACTTGACTGCTCTGATGGAAGCTCTGGTGGTTGCTCAGAATCAGCCACCGAGTGTTCAAACTCAACCAACAAGGGCAAGTGCTGAAGTTCCTACTGCTCCTATATCCGCTACTCCAGCTATTGTTCAAAACCGTATGCCTCAGGGTTATCCGTGGGGAATACCAGAGAATTTTGCACCTGAAGGTTTCAATCTTGGCCCTCAAGATGCTCTAGTGGTTCAGACTGTTGTTACTCTTGTACCTCCTGTGCTGCATATTGTTCCTGCTGCACCTCCTTCGATGAATGTGGTTCTGTTTGTTAATGAATATGTGTGTCGTCCGTTCCCTCCTCCGAGTGAAGACTTGGGTCTTTATGACAGAATGGATGATTTCCAAGAGTAGTTTGATAGAATGCAATGAGAGATGAAGGCTCTTAGGGGAAAAGAGTTATTTGAGCAAAATGTGAATGAGCTATGTTTGGTCCCGAATGCTAAAGTGCCTGCTAAGTTCAAGGTCCCGAAATTTGAGAAGTACAAGGGCAACACTTGCCCTCGTGATCACTTGGTGATGTACGTGAGGAGAATGTCTATCCACACTGATGATCAACGTCTGATGATTCACTTTTTTCAGGATAGTTTGACTGGCGCAACATTTAAATGGTATATGAGCTTGGACAACACCAACATCCATTCTTTTAATGATTTGGGAGAAGCATTCATTAAACGATACAAGTACAATGTGGACATGGCGCCTGACCGTGACCAGCTTAGGGCCATGGTTCAGAAAGACAGAGAATCGTTCAAAGAGTATGCGCAGAGATGGCGCGAAGTGGCTGCACAAGTGATTTCGCCCATGGAAGAGAAAGAAATGACTAAGATTTTTCTGAAGACGCTAGGCGCTTTCTACTACGAAAGAATGGTAGCAAGTGCCCCGAGTGATTTTACAGAGATGGTAGGAATGGGTGTCCGCCTAGAAGAGGCAGTAAGAGAAGGTCGTTTGACAAAGAGTGAAGGATCTGGAGGTGTGAAAAAGCCAGCTTATGGGTTCACAAAGAAGAAAGAGGGGGATGCAAATGTTGTTATGCAAGAGAAAAGGGTAGAAGCTCCTAGAAAGAATTATCAACGTCATCAGCAAGTCGCCTCAGTTACTCCTGTTATGAATGCCGCTCCGACTACTGCTGCTTATCAGAGACCGTCCTAGCAGGGGAATCAAGGGTATAATCAGATAAGGGAGAACTATGATCCTATTCCCATGAGCTATATAGAGCTACTACCAGCATTGATTCAGACGAAGTTGGTCCAAACACGACCACCTCCCGCCATACCATCACCATTGCCTTGGTATTACAAAGTAGACCAGACGTATGCCTTTCATCAGGGAGCACCAGGGCATAGTGTTGAGAATTGTTATCCTTTAAGGACTGAAGTGCAAAGGTTGGTGATGTCTGGAATTTTATCTTTCAAAGACGTGGGACCTAATGTGAAAGACAATCCTCTACCCAAGCACGGGGGAGTGAATGCTGTAAATATGGTGGCCGGTTGTCCAGGTGACTTCCAGATCTTTGACATTAATCTAGTTAGAGGAGATTTGGTGAAGATGCACACAAACCTCTGTGAATTCAGTTATTATACGCATGACCATGCCGGTTGTGCTATTTGCAGCACATATATACAAGGTTGCGAGAAGATAAAGGCTGATTTGCAGGAGATGATGGATGAAGGTTTAATCCATATAATCAGGCCTAGGGCAGAATATGAAGAGGAAGTGAATATGGTTTCTGGATGTCTGGGCGAATTCAGAATTTTTGATGTGGATCATTTGAATGAGGATCTAGTGCAGCTGCATGCTACCTTCTGACGTACCGTTGGTCAAGTAGAACACCAATATGGATCTTGCATGGTTTGTTGTCGAAATCCCAGAGGATGTTCAATTGTGAGGGAAGGTGTTCAGTTGCTGTTAGACAATGGAACTATCAAGATCACAGGTCAGAGAGATGATTATCATGAGATTGATATGGTTGAAGTTTGTTTGATGGAAGAAGAGTAAGAGGAAGAGTATGCCTCCGCGGATGAGTATTTCTCTTCAGACGAAGATTTGCTTGCCGGAAATGACCTTTTGATGGTTGATTGTGTTGAGGAAGGGGTGAATGTCATTGTACCTTGTTTTGGTGCACCCACTCATCTTGAGCTGGAGTACCATAACAAACTAGTTGTTACCCCATTGGTAATTAGTCTACCAGGTCCTGTTCCCTATAAATCAGATAAGGTTGTGCCTTACAAATACAACGCTACAATCTTAGAAGACGAGATAGAGATTCCCATCCAGCCAATGCCAGATGTTGGAAATATAGCTGATAATAGCTGGGTGACCCGTAGCGGTCGTGTGTTTGCACCAGTTATTCGAAAAGATGTTGTTGCTGGAAAGAAAATTGCTGAGAATGATGAGCCTAAGAAGGCTACATGAGGGACTAGTGGAGCTACATTGGAGAAAGAAGTGGATGATATCTTGAAGATAATTAAGATGAGTGACTACAAAATTGTAGATCAGCTATTGCAGACTCCTTCTAAGATATCTATTCTAGATTTATTGATGCATTCCTCTGCTCATAGAGAATCACTGGTGAGAGTACTAGACCAAGATTTTGTGGAGAATGACATGTTGTTAGATCAATTCAGCAGCGTAATTGGAAACATTACGTCATGTAACAATTTGAGTTTCTGCGATGATGAGTTACCAGATGAAGGGAGGAATCACAACCTGGCCCTCCATATATCTATGAACTGCAAGAATGATTCGCTGTCCAATGTGCTAATTGATAATGGATCCGCGCTGAATGTTATACCAAGGAGTACCCTCATGAAGTTAAAGTATCAAGGAGCATCTATGCGCCCGAGTGGCATCATTGTGAAGGCTTTTGATGGGTCGAGGAAATGTGTCATCGGTGAAGTGGATTTGCCCATCCATATAGGACCACATTTGTTCTTGATAACTTTCCAGGTAATGGACATTATTCCCGCATATAGTTGTTTGCTTGGACGGCCATGGATACACGAAGCAGGGGCTGTCACTTCAACTTTGCATCAGAAGCTAAAATTTGCGCGCGAAGGGAAGGTGGTGATTATAAATGGGGAACAGGCGTTGTTGATATCCCATCTATCCTCTTTCAGTATTGTAGAAGCGGATGAGGCTGCTGTTGGAACCCAGTTTCAAGCCCTATCTATTGACAACATAAGGAGGAATGAGTATTCTGTGGGTTCGCTGAAGGACGCGCAACAGGTTGTGCGCAATGGTCATAATGCAGTTTGGGGATAACTTGTGGATCCACCCATAAACAAAAATAGAACTGGTTTGGGTTTCTCTTCAAAGAATGGCAAAGGCGAAAGTTTGAAGTCAAAGTCTTCTGTGAACAGTTATCATGATGTTTTCCGCAGCGGAGGCTACCTCCATCCAATTGGTTCTGGAATTAATGTTGTTGAAGAGGATGAAGCAGAGCAGGAAGTACCGAATTTTGTGACGCATGGAGTCCGAGTTCAGAACTGGGTCACCATTGATGTTCCTTCTTGCATACATGTTTCAAAGTAATTTGTTTTGTTAATCTGTTTCTTTCTTTTGAAAATCTTTCACTCTGCCCAAGGTGAAAGTATTGTATGGGCTTATCTGTTTGCTTTGATTTTAAGATCATTAATAAAAGTTGTCTTTGCTTCCAAAATTATGTCTTTATTTTCTGCTTTTTCTTGGGAAATGGTAATCAAATAAAAAACCCTTTCAAAATAAATAATAACTGAAAATTAATCTGCATGATCACTTGTTATATGTGTCAGTTTCTAAAAGCAATCATAAATCACATGTGCAGATTAATTAAAAAACCCGTTGAATACAATGACCCTGCACCCTCTCCCAACTTTGATTATCCTGTGTTTGGAGATGAAGAAGAAGATTATGATGATATTCTAGAAGAGGTCTCATGGTTGCTTGAGCACGAGGAAAATACCATTCAGCCATACAAGGAGCCTTTGGAAGTGATTAATTTGGGTTCAGAAGAAGATCTGAAGGAGATTAAGATTAGAGCATCGTTGCATCCTGATGTGAAGAGTGGGTTGATTGAGCTGTTGAAAGAGTATGTGGATATCTTTGCTTGGTCTTATCAAGATATGCCTGGTCTAGATACATACATTGTTGAGCATCATTTGCCATTGAAGCCAGAGTGTCCGCCAGTTAAACAAAAGTTGAGAAGAACCCACCCAGACATGGCTGTGAAGATCAAAGAGGAGGTCCTAAAGCAGATTAATGCTGGTTTTCTTGTGACGTTAGAGTATCCTCAATGGATTGCCAATATTGTCCCAGTACCGAAAAAAGACAGAAAATTCCGCATGTGCGTAGATTACAGAGATCTAAATAAAGCTAGTCCAAAAGATGATTTTCCATTGCCTCACATTGACATGTTAGTGGACATCACAACAAAATTCAAGGTATTCTCGTTCATGGACGGATTTTCCGGGTATAATCAAATAAGAATGACTCCAGAGGACATGGAAAAAACAACGTTTATCACACCCTGGGGAATATTCTGTTACAGAGTGATGCCCTTCGGGTTGAAGAACGCTGGTGCAACGTACCAGAGAGCTATGACAACCCTATTCCATGATCAGATGCACAAGGAAATTGAAGTATATGTTGATGATATGATTGCCAAATCCCAAACTGAAGAAGAGCATATAAAAGATTTGTTGAAGTTGTTTGAGCGTTTGAGGAAGTATCGTCTCCGTTTAAATCCAAATAAATGCACCTTTGGAGTTAGATCGGGGAAATTGTTGGGTTTTATCGTTAGCCAGAAAGGAATTAAAGTTGACCCTGATAAAGTCAAAGAAATTCAAAAGATTCCAGTACCAAGAACTGAAAAGCAAGTCAGGGGTTTCCTCGGGCATTTGAATTATATCTCCAGATTCATTTCCCACATGACTACAAAGTGTGAACCGATCTTTAAGTTGTTAAAGAAAGATCAAGGTTGTGTGTGGACGGATGACTGCCAAAGGGCGTTTGAGAGTATTAAAGAATATCTGCTTGAACCTCCTATCTTGCTCCCTCCCGTAGAAGGAAGACCGTTGATTATGTATCTAACAGTGTTAGATAAATCCATGGGTTGTATTCTGGGACAACAGGATGAAACAGGGAAGAAAGAGTTCGCCATTTATTATCTCATCAAAAATTTCACTGATTGTGAGTCGCGGTATTCCATGCTAGAAAAGACGTGTTGTGCTTTGGCCTGGGCGGTAAAGCGTTTGTGGTAGTATATGTTGAATCATACCACTTGGTTGATCTCCAAAATGGATCAAATCAAGTATATTTTTGAGAAGCCTGCTCTTACTGGGAGAATTGCCCGCTGGCAGATGTTGTTATCTGAATATGATATTGAGTACCACACCCAAAAAGCTATCAAAAGTAATGTGTTGGCAGATTACCTTGCTCACCAGCCGGTGGAAGATCATCAGTTTATAGAATATGAATTCCCCGATGAGGATGTGATGTTCCTGAAAGTGAAAGATTGTGATGAACCATTGCTTGAGGAAGGCCCTTACCCTGAATCTCGTTGGAGTATGATATTTGATGGAGCGGTGAATGCTTATGGTAAAGGAATTGGTGCTGTGAGTGTCACTCCTCATGGATCGCGCATTCCTTTTACTGCAAGGTTAACATTTGATTGCACTAATAATATGGCAGAATATGAGGCTTGCATCATGGGTCTTGAGGAAGCTATTGATCTCAGAATCAAAATTCTAGATGTGTATGGTGATTCAGCTTTGGTAATAAATCAAATTAAAGGAGAATGGGATACTCGTCACCCTGGCTTGATCCCTTACAAAGATTATGCTAGAAGATTACTACCCTTCTTCAATAAAGTTGAATTCCATCACATTCCTAGAGATGAAAATCAAATGGCAGATGCTCTGGCAACTCTGGCTTCCATGTACCAAGTAAATACTTGGAATGATATACCCCATATTACAGTTCGACGGCTGGATAGGCCCGCTCATGTGTTTACGACAGAGGAGGTAGCAGATGAAAAACCTTGGTATTATGACATCCTACATTTTCTTCAGACTCAGGAATACCCGATTGGTGCGTCGAGGAAAGATAGAAAGACACTGAGAAGATTGGCAGGCAGTTTCTTCCTCAGTGAAAATGTCTTATACAAGAGAAATTATGACATGGTCTTGCTCAGATGCATGGATAGACACGAAGCAGACATGTTGATGCATGAGATTCATGAAGGCTCATTTGGAACTCATGCTAATGGGCATTCGATGGCTAAAAAGATGCTAAGGGAAGGTTACTATTGGTTGACAATGGAGTCCGATTGTTATAAATTTGAAAAGAAGTTCCATAAATTCCAGATTTATGCGGACAAGATCCATGTGCCTCCGACACTTCTCAATGTGATTTCCTCCCCGTAGCCTTTCTTTATGTGGGGTATAGACATGATCGGGATGATAGAACCTAAAGCTTCGAATGGACACCGTTTCATCTTGGTAGCAATTGACTACTTTACCAAATGGGTAGAGGCTACTTCATATGCCAATGTTACCAAACATGTGGTTGTGCGTTTCATCAAAAACAATCTGATATGCCGGTATGGTGTGCCGAGCAGAATCATCACTGACAATGGCTCAAATTTGAATAACAAGATGATGACAGAACTGTATGAAGAATTCAAGATTGTCCATCATAATTCATCTCCGTACAGGCCAAAGATGAATGGGGCAGTTGAAGCTGCTAATAAGAATATCAAGAGAATTATCCAGAAAATGGTTGTTACTTATAAGGATTGGCATGAAATGCTCCCTTTTTCTCTACATGGATATCGAACATCTGTCCGCACTTCAACAGGAGCAACCCCGTTTTCCCTGGTATATGGAATGGAAGCTGTACTCCCTGTTGAGGTTGAGATTCCCTCTTTGCGTGTAATAATGGAAGCCAAGTTGACAGAGGCTGAATGGGTCCAGAACAGGTTTGACCAATTGAATCTGATTGAAGAGAAGAGAATGACAGCTTTGTGTCATGGGCAGTTATATCAGAAAAGAATGAAGAAAGCGTTTGATAAAAAGGTCAAACCTCATGAATTCAGAGAAGGCGACCTCGTGCTCAGGAAGATCATGCCTTTTAACACTGACTCTAGGGGAAAGTGGACTCCCAATTTTGAAGGCCCGTATGTTGTCAAGAAAGCCTTCTCTGGTGGTGCATTAATTCTTGAAACTATGGATGACGAGGAGTTCCCACGTCCCATGAATGCTAACGCAGTTAAGAAATACTTCTCCTAAAGAAATAAAAGAACAGCTCGCTAAGTTGAAAACCCGAAATGGCGGCTTAGGAAAAAAGGAGCGTCTCGGTAGGCTGAAAACCCGAAAGGGCGGTCTAGGCAAAAATTAGAGATATAAACAGAATAAATTTCCCTCTAAGTTGAAAACCCGCAAGGGCAGCTTAGGCAAAAGTTAGGGATTTTTCTTGGAAAGTAACTACGTCAGACAAGACTTGATCGTTGAAGCAACAATCTTCTCGGATCCTCACCATACTTCAACAAAAGCTGCTGCTCAGGATTTCAAAAGTTGTTAGGGAGAATAATGGTCATTGTATCTCAACGTATCTTTTCCATTATATATTACCATTTCCCAAACTTTGTAATCATCCACGGAGTCTCGCCATTCGCGGACTACTATTCTATTAATGAAATTCGAGCTTTTGCCCAATTCTTTGTGTTCTTATTTTTATTTAGCTTGCAAAGACTCCGTTTATTACTGATAATAACTTTCAAAGCAAAAAGATTAAAAAGCAAAATTGACTTTTCAAAAAGAAAGACATCTTTATAATTCAATTTACTTTGGGATTTATGATGAAACAATGACAACAAAAATGGCGATCCCAGGAATGAACAAACTTCAGTTGTTTTAAAAAGATTTACTTCCTTCATGAAGGTTTTTCTCAAGTCATCTTGTTGGTGTGCGCAACCTTCGTGTGTTTCTCAGATAGTTGAAGACGATACCAATGGGTGCAAAGTACAGTGTTAGGTTGTGATCCCATTATTCCCAGCCAAGTCTTGGTTCGCTTTTGATTTTGGGTCTGTATGGTCAGAAGCCTCCGTCCCAGATTCCCCAGCGAAGTTTTCCCTCATATGATGAAAGGTTTTATTCCCTTGGTGTGCTAAGATATCGCTCTTTTTTGTAGTATTGGCATTAATGTCGACTTCTTGTTTTTCCAGGAAGACTGTACCAGGGCATCTTTTGCTGGAATAGGTTTGGTTGATATGAAGACTCAATCCAATATTCTCCAGTGAAGGCCCCATTTATTTGATAGAAGTCCTTTCTCCCCAAAGAAGTTGGTGCAGTAATTACTCTTGAAGAATGTATCTCCGGTTTCTCCAGTGAAGAACGTATCTCTAGTTTCTCCAGTGAAGAACGTATCTTGGTTTTCTCTCGATGATGTGGTTTTGACCTCCCCATTGAAGTCAGTATGAAGTCCCGGTAGATGTCTCGATGATGAAGCATTGTCTCCCTTAGTGAAGTCTGTATGTTTTTCTTCCTTCAAAGTGGGCCTGAATTCCCCAGTGAATGTTTTGACAATTTGGTTTCCATCTGCCTTATTCAAGATCAGTATTGAAATCCCCAGTAGGAGTACAGACCGTGAAACATTTGTTTTCCACATTGAAGTCTGTGTGCTATTCCCCGGGAAGGTTATCCCAGGGCATCTCTTGTTGGAACGAGTATTCATGATGAAAAGTTTTCAATCCGCAGTTTTTTCTCCAGGGAAGTGGGTTTGAATTCCCCAGTGAGGTTTGGTTGTCTCGGCGTCAATCTGCTTTATTTGAGGCTGGTCTTGTAATCTCCAGTAGGCATGTTGCTTTTGAAAAACTGATTTCTCCGATGAAACCGGAAGAAAGATGTTCTATCCCGGTATCTGTTTGATTTAGCTACATCCGGATTATGTTTCTCCTCAGTGAAGTTAGGACAGGCAATAGGTTTAGTTTCCGCAATTGCTTTTACCTTTCTTGGATTGATCTTTCTGGTTGAAGTTTAGCCCAATGTTGTTTGAGGCGGTTTTGTTTGTTTGTGCTGATTATATATCCTTTTACCAGCATATGCACGATGTCACTCATACATTCATATATGCATCATGCATTGTTACAAATCATTTTTATTGACATTGTGTTCTAACCTTCCTGCAGCGCTCCTTGCTTTGTTGGATTTGGTTTCCCTCTTGAGTTTATTTCTCAAAGGATGTATCTGCATTGGCCGTCTTGCTCCAGTTTATTTCTAAATTGGATTTGTGGTGGCGTGACAATATTATTCACTTTGGATTTCTGAGAACTTTGAGTTTTGGTTTATGCATTTATTTTGCATGAGAAGACTTTATCTCATCAGCAGGAATAACGTGGCATTTCCCCAGGAAGTCGTATCTCTTTCCCCAGGAAGCCATATCTCTTTCCCCAGGAAGTCATATCTCTTTCCCCAGGAAGCCATATTTCTATCCCCAGAAAGTCAGTTCTCTTTGAAATTCCCCTTGATAATGAGTGGAAGTCTCTTTATTTGAGATAAGCTTGCATATTACCCTTTCCAGGCAGAGTGCCTTGGTTAAAGAAGAAGTTGAGACCCGTTCTAGGTGAAACACCAGAATTTTGGAAAAAACTTGATGATATTTTCAAATCTACCTTCAGTGAACGTTGGTAGTACATCGACAGTGAATGTCGGTGTTTCTTATCTTTTTGCTATCATCAGTGAACGGTGGTAGTTCCTCGTCAATGAACGGCGACGGTATGATATTTTCAAATCTACCTTCAGTGAACGTTGGTAGTACATCGGTAGTGAATGTTGGTGTTTCTTATCTTTTTGCTATCATCAGTGAATGGTGGTAGTTCCTCGTCAGTGAACGGCGATGATATGATATTTTCAAATCTACCTTCAGTGAACATTGGTAGTACATCGGCAGTGAATGTTGGTGTTTCTTATCTTTTTGCTATCATCAGTGAACGGTGGTAGTTCCTCGTCAGTGAACAGCGATGGTATGATATTTTCAAATCTACCTTCAGTTAACGTTGGTAGTACATCAGCAGTGAACGTCAATGTTTCTTATCTTTTTGCTATCATCAGTGAACTGTGGTAGTTCCTCGTCAGTGAACAGCGACGGTATGATATTTTCAAATCTACCTTCAGTGAACGTTGGTAGTACATCGGCAGTGAACGTTGGTGTTTCTTATCTTTTTGCTATCATCAGTGAACGGTGGTAGTTCCTCGTCAGTGAACAGCGACGGTATGATATTTTCAAATCTACCTTCAGTGAACATTGGTAGTACATCGGCAGTGAACGTCTGTGTTTCTTATCTTTTTTCTATCATCAGTGAATGGTGGTAGTTCCTCGTCAGTGAACGGCGATGGTATGATATTTTGAAATCTAGCTTCAGTGAACGTTGGTAGTACATCGGCAGTGAACGTCGGTGTTTCTTATCTTTTTGCTATCATCAGTGAACGGTGGTAGTTCCTCGTCAGTGAACGACGGTGGTATGATATTTTCAAATCTACCTTCAGTGAATGTTGGTAGTACATCGACATTGAACGTCGGTGTTTCTTATCTTTTTGCTATCATCAGTGAATGGTGGTAGTTCCTCGTCAGTGAACGGCGATGGGATGATGTTTTCAAATCTACCTTCAGTGAACGTTGGTAGTACATCGGCAGTGAACATCGATATTTCTTATCTTTTTGCTATCATCAGTGAACGGTGGTAGTTCCTCGTCAGTGAACGACGGTGGTATGATATTTTCAAATCTACCTTCAGTGAACGTTGGTAGTACATCAGCAGTGAACGTCAATGTTTCTTATCTTTTTGCTATCATCAGTGAATGGTGGTAGTTCCTAGTCAGTGAATGGAGATGGGATGATGTTTTCAAATCTACCTTCAGTGAATGTTGGTAGTACATCGGCAGTGAACGTCAGTGTTTCTTATCTTTTTGCTATCATCAGTGAACGGTGGTAGTTCCTCGTCAGTGAACAGCGATGGCATGATATATTTTCTCTTCTACCTTCAACTATTGAGCTGGTAGTTTACCGTCATCTATGAGTCGGTATATCTTTATCTTCTACCTATAACTATTGAGTTGGTAGTTCACAGTTATACGTAGATGCTTGTTATCCTCCTCTTTGATTCAATTCTTTTGGTCCACCAGTGATTTATTTTCCTGGTGGGGGTTGCTCATTTGTTTCTTCATTTTTGTGGCATCCCCAGTGATACTTTGCGTCTCTTTTGTTCTATTCATATGCATTTATAATCATAAGCATTGCATGGCATCTTAGAGACAAAAATAGGTCTTGTTTTATATTTAAGTATCTTCAATCGTGTCGACACGAAGATTTTTAACCTTCGTATCTCCGGATAGAAGACACTTAAATAAGGGCAGCTGTTGTACCCCAATTTTTGCCCCTAAGATTCCCCTATCATATCATGTCAACTCAATCATGACAAGATCACATTAGGGTTGGTTCTTCATCTTTTTCTATCTTCTATTTTTAAGTTTTCTCTTGAGGAATTTCTAAGCACCTTGGTTGTGTATCTTGTATATGTGTTGTTGACTAACCTCTAACCAAAATACAAAAATATATGTCTTTGTTCTTGGATAATTTGTGTTTTGTAGGTACCAAGTCAAAGCATCCAATAAATAAGGTTTTGCAAGTTGATTTGATTCTTTATTATGGTGAAAAACAGCATGCATCGACCCATAAAGGTATGTATCGACTCATTTTGTTGTGCATAACTAGCATGTGTCGACACATGCATGTATGTATCGACTCATCCTGCTTGAATAACCAGCATGTGTCGACATATGCATGTATGTATCGACTTATCCTGTTTGTTTAACTAGGATGTATCGACACATACGTGTTATGTATCGACTCATGCAGTTTGTGTGATTCTGTAATGTGTTGGAATAACAGTATGTATCGACACATAGAGGCATGTATCGACACATGCTGTGTTATACAGCTAGGATGTATCGACGCATACCCCCTATGTATCGACTCATAATAGCAAAGTGCACGTGTTTTTTTGAAAAAAAGCCAGCAAATTCAGAATTGTATCATTTTGGCTCCAATTTTTTCTGCATAATTTGAAATTATATCATTAATTCAAATTTGGCTCCAAGAATCAATTACCAAATTACCACTAATCCCAATCCTAAAACTCTATAAATAGAGACCTCATTTCATTCAAATCACAAGCTTTTGATAGCCAAAATCATCTTGCTAAAAAATCTCTCAATTCTTTCCATTTACCAAATTCACTCAAAGCTCCATTTTCAAAAAGTTAGTAAGCTTTGCATTGAAGCTTATTAATCTTTGAGCTAAACCTTCATCCAAACACTTTTTTTTCATCAATTCTCTACATCCAAGCTTTGGTGATTGATTCTTGTTGTTGAATTGAAACAAATTCTTAAGTTGTTTGATAATTATCAAATTCTACCTTTGGTAAGTTGGATCATCATCTTTCACAATGTGATCTGTTGTGGATTTCTGGTTTTGATTCATTGAGCACTGTTTTATAACTCCATTAGTGCTATTTTCTCAAAATTTGCTGGAATTTTCATGCTCAATTGGATCCATGATCATAAGGTGTTTGATGAAAAGTTGGAACAAGAATTTGATCTTTAAAATGTTGTTTTCTACTGATTTTTTTACAGGTTGCAATCAATTGTTGTAACATTGCAATTGATTGTCACAGAAAATTGATTTGATAAAAAACTGCACTGATGCAATAGGTTGCTGTCTAAGCACAATTGATTGTAATAGTGCCAAAAATACTTTTGCTGCCTTATTTTGGGGCTGTTTTGACTCAAATATTTTTCTGCTCACTCCTTTGATTGTTGGTTTGGATTGCAATTTTAAATGTCCATTTTTTTTTAAACTCAATGGACTTTGTGATGTAGATGAAGTTGGATAAATGTTCATCAATTCAAATATACCTAAGAGTTAATTATTTAATTCATTTTTGGTGCTTTAGATTAATGATATGTTTAGTACTTTAATCCATCTAGAGGAGTGGTTGAATTTAAAGATGAAAGGATTTTGAAATGGTGATCCAAATTAGCTTATCATTACCTTCCCTCTTCATCTTGTCCCTTTCTTTTTAATTGTGCTACATGTTAAGGGATGGTGATCTCTATATCATTTATCCAAACATGAAGTACATAGATTGCTATTGACCGGCCTCAAAATAGGTGCGACTTCTACATAAGTTCACTTACGATTGCTTAACATAGTGCTAAATTTTGTCCCGATTCGAGTAAATGATCATTCATGGCCCAAACTTATGATTGCAAGCCCAAGCATGTTAATTTGATCTCTTTGATCCAATAACCTTGAGATTCATTGTGTGGAGGCTTTGGTTCTACCAATCCTCTAATGGATCTACAACACCTTTGGTCAACGCGGATCACTTAAACATCGTTGATCATTACATGTTACTTTTTGAGGATTCCAAAATGGATGATATACTTGACAAAAAGCAAATGCAACTTGTTGTGTGGAGGCTTTGGTTCTACCAATCCTCTAATGAGTTCCAAATGCAAGTTTTAAGATGGTCATCCAACTAACCACTAATTTCTAACAATTGACTTTACTTTTATGCTTTTATTTTTTATGCTTTATGTACCATTTAATTTAAGCATTTACATTTCATGCCATTTTTATTTTTGCTCACTTGAGCATTTATTTTTATGTCATTTTTATTTTGCTCACTTGAGCTTTTCTTTTCCTTTTAAAGACACCTAATAATCAACATGAACCATAAAAATCTTTAATGATACTTGGACTATTTGGTTACTATCATTGGCATTATGGAGCATTTGACTTCTTGGACTTAGGATTAGAGACCTTGGCCTATCTTGGAGACTTTGTGATTTTTGTTTGATATTTTGTCTGGAGTTCTTGAGGTTTACCTCAAGACATTGGGTTGTTTGTTTGTTTTGTGTGCAGGTTATTATGATTACATACTTTGTTTGTAATTTGGAATTCACCCGTATACAGCTGTTACTCTGCTCAATTTTTGCGAAGACTTAATACACTTGAAGTTTGATTCTCTCAAAAGGTCTAGTATCTTTGCTTGCTTGGTTTCAATCCAAAGAATTGGAATTCTATATTGACTCATAATGTCAAGTATTGGCTTCTTGTTGGTTAGATGGTTCTTATCCCTAGCTTTTACCTTATGCTTTAGGATAGCCTCTTCTTCTCCTCCCATCTACTTTAATTTCAAAAATCTTCTCCCTCCTTTTTGAAAACCCTTCTTGTTTCTCAACTTGAAACACTTTCATAATAAACTTGGACTTAGGTCCATGCATTTTCAAAGCTTTTTCATAAATAAATTTCAATCAATTTAATAATACCTTGACATTTTTTGTGAGAAGACTAAAAGTCAATCAATCTCATTTCAAACCATTTTTGCCACTTTGGCTTTTATCTTTAAAATTTTCTCAAAAGATTAGACTCTTGTTAATCCTTGTAGTGATGCAAACAAACTATACTTCTTCAATATGTAGTGAAGAGAGATATTTTTCACTTGAGTGTTGAGTGAGGCATTGTTGATTTTAAAATCCAAGCCATATCCTCCACTTTGAGATGATGCAAATTCTCCTTTCTCATGATTGTGGGTAGTAAGTATGTTTTTCACACGGACAATGACGATAATGTCTTATCTCATAAAATTAACCAACACACTTGTGTTTCAAATTTTTCAAAATAGGAACTACGTGTACCCTGATCCCCTATTGCACAAAAGGTGGTACGTAGGCACTAAAGGTTCGCAACAGCGGCGGGTGCAAAAGTTATAAAAAATATATTTCTTTTCTCACCTCTACCATCTATTTTATATATAACACATTTTCATAGCCAAAATATACAGATTTTTAAAAGAGGTTTGTGCGGAGTACCGTAGATGTTTATGGTGCTAATACATTCCCTTTGCATAACCAACCCCCTTACATTGAATCTTTCCCCCTTTTTGGGTTATTCGCTCTTTTCCCATTCCTTTGGAAACAATAAAGCGCGGTGACGATTTTTATTTTGGATTTGTATAAAGTCTAGTCAATCCAATGGCTTAGTCTTGAACATTTCTACCGCTACAAATGTCTATACCATAGCGTTAAGCAAGAGTTGTCCGATGAAGAAGGTGAAAAGGTTGATCCCAACATTGTCAATATTGCAGGGACTAGCAAAAGTACCAGAAGTGGAAGGATTTTCTCCTCGGAAATCTCTCCACCTGCTCAAGATACAGTTACCAAGACAACTATTGAGGCTTAGGGCAAAGAGCCAGTGATAGAGCCTGCTCGGATGGAGGCGCCAAAAGAAGCCACAATCAAGGATACCTCTGAGTAAGATTTGGAAGAGGTTTTAAAGATTATTTGATGGAGCGATTATAAAATTGTTAAACAGTTGGGGCAGACCTCGTCCAAAATATCTATGTTGTCACTACTAATGTGCTCTGAGGCCCATGCGAATGCTTTAGTGAAGTTCTTGAAGACTGCCCATGTGCCGCAAGAAATTTTAGTTGATTAATTTGGAAGCTACGTGGCCAGTCTGACAACTGATAATGGTTTGGATTTCTCCGATGCTGACTTGACTCTGGAGGGGAGAAATCACAATAGGGCCCTGTATGTCTCTATTGAATGTAGGGGCACTACATTGGCCCGTGTATTGATTTACACGGGCTCTTTTCTGAATGTTATGCCCAAAGACGCTCTCGACCGACTATATTATGAAGGGGTGGTGCTGAAGCCTAGCAATATCATAGTTTGAGCCTTTGACGGATCAAAAAGAATGGTGCATGGAGAAGTAGACCTCCCAATCAAGGTGGGTTCACAGACTTTTGAGTCCACCTTCTATGTGATGGACATCTAGCTAGCCTACTCTTGTTTATTAGAACGCCCTTGGGTCCATGGGCCAAGTGTTGTCACCTCCACCTTGAACCAGAAACTAAAGTATCCGGTAAAGGGGAAGGTTATTACTGTCTATGGAGAGGAGGAGTATATGGTCAGCCACCTCAATTCATTCCGATACATTGAGATGGACGAAGAATTCAGTGAAACACCCTGTTAAACCTTTAAAGTGATTTCTCCTACTGCTGTTGAAGATGTTTCAGCCATTCCGAAGATCACTAAAACTCCATATAAGATGGCCTCCTTGAAAGATGCTAAGGCTGCTATTGAAGAAGGTGGTAATACTATTTGGGGTCAGCTTCCTGATATCCCTTATAAATCTAACAAGTTTTGTTTGGGATTTACAGTAGAAGGTCAAAGAGCTATTCACCGCGCTCGTGCTAGGAGACCTCCGTTCCGCATCGGCAACAACGGGGTCAATGCTATAGAGGATGTAGACAGTGATTGCGACTTAAACAATTGGATATTCCCTACCGTTGGTGATGTGCTGGATAATTGGAAGGCAGGAGACATCTTTCTCATCTCCTTTAGTCATGAGTAATAGCTATGTTCTTGTCTTATTATTTTCAAATTTTTTGGCTATGTAATAAACAATGACTTTAAAACCTCGTGTCTTACCCGGGGGCACAATGGTTCATTTGTTAAAGGGTCGATAATTCATAAACATTTGTTCATTCAATAAAGACATTGGATGTTTTGCATGCAAATTTTGTGATCTCTGTCTTTCTTTTATCATATGCATTTTCAAAATAGCTATGTGTTCTTACGCACACCCACACACTATAATGAAGATCCTCATCCACTTTGGATCTCGTCAATAACAACTTTGCTATTGTCGTATATGACTTCAAAAATCTGATCTACCAAGCCGAGGATGATGGTGAGGAAGATTGTGAAATACCTGGAGAACTTGCCAGACTCTTGATACAAGAAGAAAAGGCTATCCAACCACATGAAGAGTCGGTCAAAGTTGTAAACTTGGGTACCGAGACAGACAAGAAAGAGGCCAAGATCGGCGACAACCTATAAAGTAGTGTAAAGAGCAGGTTAATCCAAATGCTGCATGAATATGTTGAAATCTTCACTGGGTCATACAAAGACATGCCAGGGCTTGACACCGATATTATGGTTCACCATCTGCCGATGAAAGAAGTTTATGCCCCGATTAAGCAGAAGGTTCATCACATGCGTCCTGAAATGTCAGAAAAGATCAAAGCCGAGGTTATAAAACAATTCAACGCATGTTTCTTAGTAGTGACGTCATATCCTCAATGGGTTGCTAATGTTTTTCGGGTGCCAAAGAAAGACGAAAAGGTACGTATGTATGTAGATTACGGGGATCTAAATAGGGCAAGCCCCAAAAATGACTTCCCACTACCACATATCGATGTTTTGGTCGACAACACTGTTCAGCACAAGGTATTCTCCTTCATGGATGGATTCTTGGGTTATAATCAGATTAAGATGGCGCCTGAAGACATTGATAAAACTACTTTTGTCACACAGTGGGGCACTTTCTGCTACAAAGTTATGCCTTTTGGGTTGAAAAACACTGGGGCAACTTATCAGTGTGCCATGGTAGCCTTATTTCATGACATGATTCACCACGAGATATAGGTTTACGTTGAAGATATGATAGCAAGGTCACAGACTGAAGAAGAGCACCTTGATCATCTGCATAAACTATTTGAAAGACTGAGGAAGTATAAACTGAGGCTAAACCCAAACAAGTGCACCTTTGGGGTGTGATCCGGTAAACTCTTGGGTTTCGTCATCAGTGGTAAAGTTATTGAGGTTGATCATGCAAAAGTTAAATTCATTCAAGAGATGCCAGTTCCTCGTACCGAGAAGGAAGTCAGAGGTTTCCTAGGATGGCTGAATTACATTGCCCATTTCATTTCTCATTTAACTGCTACTTGTGAGCCAATCTTCAAACTGTTGAAGAAAGATCAAGTGGTAAAATGGAATGACGACTGTCAAATAGCCTTTGATAAAATTAAGTAGTACCTATAAGAACCTCTTATTCTGATGCCACCAGTTGAAGGACGATCTCTAATCATGTACTTAATAGTGCTAGAGAACTCAATGGGTTGTGTACTAGGGCAACATGATAAGTCTGGTCGAAAAGAGCATGCAATATACTACCTTAGAAAAAAGTTTACCGACTATGAAACAAGATATTCATTGCTCAAGAAAACTTGATGCACTTTGGCATGAGCTGCTCGTCGACTAAGACAATATATGATGACCTATACTACCTTGTTAATCTCTAAAATGGATCCCATCAAGTACATATTCGAGAAGCTGGCTCTCTCCGGAAGAAAAGCTTGATGGAAGACGGTATTAATAGAATACGATATCCAGTACACCACTTAAAAGGCAATCAAGGGAAGTGTACTGGACAACCATTTGGCACATCAGGCTGTAGATGACTATCAGTCTATGAACTTGAATTCCCGGACGAGAACATTATGCTAATAACAGACTGTGAAAAACCTGTACCGTATGAAAGACATGAGCCAGGATCCCAATGGACTATGTTTTCGATGGAGCTTATAATTCACGGAAATGGAATTGGTGTTGTGATCATTTCCCTTGTAGGTTGTCGTACGCCCTTCACCTCCAGACTATGCTTTGATTGCACCAATAATATGGCGGAATACGAAGCGTGCATCATGGGTCTTAGGGATGCTATTGACCTGAAAATCAAGTTTTTAAGCGTGTATGGAGACTCATCCCTGGTGATCAGTCAGGTTAAGGGAGATTGGGATACGAAACACACGAATCTCATTCCTTATAAAGAGCATGTGTTAACCTTAACCCCGTACTTCAAAGAGATTACCTTTGAGCATATACCAAGAGAAGAAAATCAGTTGGCAGACGCCTTGGCTACCATGTCATCTGTAACGCAGTGGGAGAACTGACTTGGTTGCTTTGCATTTGATTGCAAATGTTGCGGATAGCAAGAGTCGCCACCGACTTTTCTTTTATCCAATAAGGAAAGGCTGAAAAGAACATGAAAGACCTTTGAGATGTTTTCTTGAGTTTGGGGGGTAGATTATGAAAAGGGAAGGTATTAGCACCCTTTTCATCCGTAGTTATCTACGTGCTCTTAGTTACTTGCTAGATCACTTGCTTTTGTTTGAAAATGTGCTTTGTGTGGTGTGGGTTTTGAAAGTATTTTGAAAACGTCTTTGTAATGGTTCTCGTTTCTATAAGAACGCGTACAAAGTGTTGTTTTGAAAATAGTTCAAAGAGGTGTTTGTGGAATGTGTTTTTGAAAGTGATTTTGAAAAGGTGTCTTCTTTGTAATGGCTCTCGTTTCTATGAGAATGCGTACAAAGTGTTTGTCTTTTGAAAATGTTTCAAAGTGTGAGTGTTGTTGTATATAATGTTTTTGTTGTGAGCAAGCGAGAAACTAGGAGCGAATCTACCTACTCAAAAGGTCTTAAATATTCTTTTCTTCCTCCTTTAGATGTTTATATCTTACCATTAATTGATAAGAAGCCCCAATCGTTGGATGTGAAGGGACGGGCGTGCGATATTTGTATAGTCATAGAAAGCAACCTATGGGACGTTTTAGCAATATCGTTTAGGGACTAGATCGCTTACCGAAGGCAACATCAAGGGTCATCGAGGGACTATGATCTTTTATCGAGGGTCTTTGCTAAAACGCCCATGTTCGAGGGACATGACTATTTTTCCGATAGGTAACAAGTGAGATTACCCTAAGGGGTGTAAGTGTGCAAGTGTGTTGGTTTACATGCATTGTTTTGTTTTTGGGTTGTCTATTTGTTGTTTTTATCTTGCCATGCACACCTAATTACTAACAATATATGAAAGCAATAAAAATGCAGAAAAGTAAAGTCCTACGCTATTACATCATTAAGGGGATGGGTTGTACAAATTTACGAATGGGGATTGCAAGAAATTAAAGTCCTAATTATCTATTACAACATATTGAAATAAAATACAAGAAATATAAAAATGGACTTGTTTTGTTTAAGTAAAATAGGTTTACTTAAGAAAAATATTTTAATCTTTTTTTATTCTAAAAGAAATAAAATAAAACATGTGAATATGAAATATTTTTGGTGTTTTTGGTTATTAAAAGCTGAAATAAGATAACTAAGAGAAAAGGGAGTCAAAATCAGCACATTGCTGAAACGAGAAGGAACAGAGTTCTGATTCTGATATGCTACAAGAGAGAAAATGTTAGTGGAAAAATGGAGGGTCAGAAGTTCTGGGATTGGGTACACCAAGTTCTGAAGTTGAGGGGTTCAGAAGCTGTAGCGTAGCTGGGAACCTAGAAGTTCGTATGTCATTGGCAAGTCAGAAGTTCTGATTGTTTGAGAGAGGGAAGTGATTATGCTGTTAGGTGAGGATATCTAGAAGTTCTAATTGTTGAGGAGGTTTAGAAGCTGTAGTGTAGCTGGGAACCTAGAAGTTCATATGTCACTGGCAAGTCAAAAGTTCTGGCTATTTGAGAGAATGAGGTGATAATGCTGTTGTCTAGAAGTTCTGATTTAGGAATATCATTTGATAGATAAATGGGTGAAAATGTCACTAAATAAACTTAAAAAGATGCTTCTAGGGTTAGAACCCAGGACCCTTAGTACTAATGTCTTATGCGCACGCTTTCTACCACTAGGGTGGCTGTACATCCGGTATTAGAAGCAAAAGCATAAACATGTATCATAAAGTAAATTATGATGATGAGCTTCATCTCATTCTCCATGCTAATCAAAACATCTGCAACTTAGTAATTTCTCAACAGAACAGAAAACACAAACATAACAATTATGGCAAGTTTCCATCATGGTTTCAGAAGCATAAAAAATTTCAAGACTATAAATCAGAAACAAGCATGTATCTGCTAGTTCTAGTTTCCTTAAGAAGTTCTGAACTGATGTTATCCCTACTTAGACAAACAAATACACGAAACCTCAGAATATGTACAACATCAGAATCAGGATATCTACATTGTATTTTGGACATGCAAGTTTTAACAATGCATAAGTGATGTGATTGAGAGTCAGCAGAAGCTTACCTTGCAGCTGGAGAAAGTCCTATGAACTGGCGCCTGGTTCTGACTACTTGTAATGTTCTGATCAGCTTCCTTACGTGCTCAGCTAACTGGAACAACCTTTAACTTGGGTTATGAATGGCCGGAAGATTTAGAAGCTGTATGGATGATTTGATCAAGAAACACTTGAGGGGAGTTGGATTTTGAATGCAAGAATTAAAAACTAGCAGGTTTTTTGTATTTGTGTTTGCAGTTTCAGATTTCTGGAATTTTTACCAAGGTTTCAAAGCTTTTTTCTTTCAATTTTTCTGACCGTCCCCTTCACAGTTGCCAATGAAGTTCAATTTATAGGCAAGAACTTTGTAGCTTGGAGAAGTCAAAAGTACTAACATCATGCTAGCATGTTGGCTTGTTCTTGAAGCAAGATAAACAAGTATGGTGGTTAGCAGCTTTTAGCCGTGCCTAAGCTGGATTTGTAAGCATGAATTAAGGAAAAGTACCCTCAGAGGCAAAAGCAAAGCATGGGCCCAGCATAAACTTGTACAAAAGTTTGCTTTTCAAGGACAACAATGGTACTTCTATTTCACACGTGGGGAAATCCTTTGGATAAAAACTCAAAAGTGGTTGTGAGCATTAAATGATGATGATATTTATCAAACCAGAAATCCTGCAATATGAGATTATGCATCATAGCTTAATTCTGGATCAGAAGTTCAGCATCAGCGCAACTTAGAACCAACATCCAACTTTTCATCCTTTAATCTCTTTTCTCCAGCATGTTCTGAGCGAGTTCTCAGACTTTCCCAAAAGGTTGTAACACGCTTTGTAAATCCTCTTTGAATTGCTCTTGCAAATTATGACTGGACCTACATGAAAACTGGCCCAAAAGTTCTAACCAAATCCTGTTTTGGAAAGGTCGAGAATTTGCTTAAAGCTTCAGTTTCATGGACGTGTCTTCAAGGATTTGTAGCTTGAAATCCCAGCATTTCTATGAGAAGTTTTGTTCTGTAATGTTTAAGATCTCGTTGAGATCTACAACTCTTGTGTTAGAAGTTCTTCCAGAATCAACTTCCATCATGGTGAAAATCTGGTCAGAAGTTCTGAGCTTGTCACTTAGAAAAATTTCTAAGTATTCAGAATTTTGACTTTTCCAAAGTAATTTTGACTTTTGATTATCTTGATGAAACAAATCTCATATTCCAACATGTCTTGATAAAATATGATTCTTGAAACTTGATTTTGATCCAAAAGTCAAAGTTTGATTTTTCAGCATGCAATTGACCATTTTTCCCTTGTGAACGATATTCTTGGAAAATTTGTAATTCAAGGCTTGGAATTGGATGAAAGAAAACCTGAGGGTCCAAGATGTTCCTTTAAGAAATGGGAGGGAAAATTTTGGGGTACAACAGCTGCCCCTGTACAATCTTCTTATGCTTGAAGAGTTAGATTGGCGAATCTGCCATTCGTGACTTGAAGGTGGAAGATGATTGAACACTAGAGTGCCCAGAAATTTGCACTCGAAGATGAATTGTGAATGGGCTTACAGATGCCATTTGGAGGAATGATGGAGATTTTCCGGAGATATGCTTGTAGATACCATCCAAAGGTGATTATTGACAGAAATTAGACTAAGTCTAAACTTAACTTCGATTGGAAAAGAATCAGAATAAATCTTGGAGCGACTTATCTGAACCAGAAGAAACGTCTACCAGAAAGAATCAAGATAAACCATTGAGAGATTTAAACTGAACCAACAGTGGTCTAGAAAGAATCAAAATAAATCTTGGAGCGATTTTTCTGAACCAGAGAAAATGTCTACTTGGAAAGAATCAGGATAAATCATTGAGAGATTTAAACTGAACCAGTGGAGGTCTGGAAAGAATCCGAATAAATCTTGGAGCGATTTATCTTAACCAGAGAAAATGTCTACTTGGAAAGAATCAGGATAAACCGTTGAGAGATTTAAACTGAACCAGTAGAGGTCTAGAAAGAATCATAATAAATCTTGGAGCGATTTATCTGAACCAGAGAAAATGTCTACTTGGAAAGAATCAGGATAAACCATTGAGGGATTTAAACTGAACCAGTAGAGGTCTAGAAAGAATCAGAATAAATCTTGGAGCGATTTATCTGAACATGAGAAAATGTCTAGTTGGAAAGAATCAGGATAAACCGTTGAGGGATTTAAACTGAACCAGTAGAGGTCTGGAAAGAATCAGAATAAATCTTTGAGCGATTTATCTGAACCAGATAAGATGTTTACTTGGAAAGAATCAGGATAAACCATTGAGGGATTTAAACGGAACTAGTAGAGGTCTGGAAAGAATTAGAATAAATCTTGGAGCGATTTATCTGAACCAGAGAAAATGTCTACTTGGAAAGAATCAGGATAAACCGTTGAGAGATTTAAACTGAACCAGTAGAGGTCTGGAAAGAATCAGAATAAATCTCGGAGCGATTTATCTGAACTAGAGAAAATGTCTACTTGGAAAGAATCAGGATAAACCGTTGAGGGATTTAAACTGAACCCGTAGAGGTCTGGAAAGAATCAGAATAAATCTTGGAGTGATTTATCTGAACCAGAGAAAATGTCTACTTGGAAAGAATTAGGATAAACCATTGAGGGATTTAAACTGAACCAGTAGAAGTCTGGAAAGAATCAGAATAAATCTTGGAGTAATTTATCTGAACCATAGAAAATGTCTACTTGGAAAGAATCAGGATAAACCGTTGAGAGATTTAAACTGAACCAGTAGAGGTCTAGAAAGAATCAGAATTAATCTCAGAGTGATTTATATGAACCATAGAAAATGTCTACTTGGAAAGAATCAGGATAAACCGTTGAGGGATTTAAACTGAACCAGTAGATGTCTGAAAAGAATCAGAATAAATCTTGGAGCGATTTATCTGAACCAGAGAAAATGTCTACTTGGAAAGAATCAGGCTAAACCGTTGAGGGATTTAAACTGAACCAGTAGAGGTCTTGGATGAGTATCAGAATAATATTCATAAATGAAATGTATCTGACTCGTATTTGAGAGATATACTGAATGAGCGTTAGAATAACATCTGTATTTGGATCGTATCTGGAACGTATTAGAAAGGCATGTTGAATGATAAAGGAATCTTGGATGATTGCTACTTTAAAAAGATGATGAAGGAATCTGAGATGATTGCTACCTCAGCAGGATGATGAAGGAATCTTGGACGACTACTACCTCAGTAGGATGAAGGAATCTTGGACGATCACTACCTCAGCAAGATGAAGGAATCTTGGACGATTACTACCTCAGCAGGATGATGAAGGAATCTTGGACGACTACCACCTCAGCAGGATGAAAGAATCTTGGACGACTACCACCTCAATAGGATGAAGGAATCTTGGACGACTACCACCTCAGCAGGATGAAGGAATCTTGGACGATTACTACCTCAGCAGGATGAAGGAATTGTGGACGATAACTACCTCATCAGGATGAAGGAATCTTGGACGATTACTACCTCAGCAGGATAACTACTACCTCAGCAGGATGAAGGAATCTTGGACGACTACCACCTCAGCAGGATGAAGGAATCTTGGACGATTACTACCTCAGCAGGATGAATGAATCTTGGACGACTACCACCCAGCAGGATGAAGGAATCTTGGACGATTACTACCTCAGAAGGACGACTACTACCTCAGCAAGATGAAGGAATTTTGAACGGCTACCACCTCAGCAGGATGAAGGAATCTTGGACGATTACTACCTCAGCAGGATGAAGGAATCTTTGACTACTACCACCTCAGCAGGATGAAGGAATATTGGATGATTACTACTGTTGTACCCTAAAATTTTTCTCATTTCTCAAGGATTCTCTCACAAGATCTTCTATGACGTCAAGTTTGCAGCACTGATACATCAATTTAGGCTTAGAATTGACACAAGGGCAAAATAGTCAATTGCATACTGGAAAGTCAAACTTTGACTTTTTGGTCAACATTACATTCCAAAGATCAAATTTCATCAAGACATTCAAGAATATCAAGCTTGATCATCAAGAAGTCAAGAAAGTCAAAAGTCAACTTGAAAAGTCAAGATTTCCAAGACTTAGAAATTTTCTAAGTGTTTTTACACATGATAATTTCATCACTTCATGCCAATTTTTTACCAAGATGCAAGATAATTCAAGGAAAACATTTAACATGAAAGTTGTAGATCTCCATGATATCTACAATATTGATTTACACAACTTCTCCTAGAAGTTCTTGGATTTTGAGTTATAAATTCATGAAGTCATGACATTTTCATTTAACACTTAGAGAAATTTTCAACATATTTTGTTCAGGATTTTATCCCAACTTCTTGGCATTTTTTCACATAGTTACAAGATGATTTTTGTAAAAATTGCCAACATGAAAGTTGTAGAGGTGTTTCAAGCTTTCCAAAACATTCAAGAGCATGAATTTATCATATTTGAGCTAGGAGATTCAAGGGTTTGAAGTTGAGCATCCATTCTTAAATTGCAAGCCATTTTTGTTGAAGAACACATAATCCAATTAACATGATGTGCTACATAATCTTACTTTGCAGGCCTTGTGACTTGCTAATCTCTACATAATTTAATGCTTACACCCACTCTTGAGCTATTACCCAAGTGTTTAAACCATTGTCCAAAAGATCTTTCCATTTATGGAATAAAGGCACCGTTGCTATTCTTGAAAAGCAAGCTTTTTGTACAAAGTTTGTCTTAAGCCCATACCTTGCTTGTTGCTGATTATACTCCACCATAAATCATGGAAAGTAGCTCCTCAATACCAGCAACTTTGGTACTTCATCTTGGGACTATGGAGTACTTGACTTAGTTTGATCTTTGTAATCCAACCAAACCATGACATGCTGTCTTGCAAACCCAATCAGCTCATATGCACAAACCCGTTACCTATAAATAGAAGAAGCATTTGCAAGATAAGGAGGTTGGAAAAGAGGTTGGAAAAGAGGTTGGAAAAAAGGTTGGAAAAGGTTAGGAAAAAATAGAGATAAAATACATAAGTTTTGTTGTAAACTAGTCATCAAGATCCCATACTCTCCAAAAAGCCATAACTGTAAAAAAAAGCTTCCACTCTTCAGTTTTAAAGTCCAAATATTTAGAACTCTCACACCTTGCAAGCTCTGTCCAAACATCTAAGCACCTCACATACATCACCTAGAAATTGTTCAAACTCAAGAACAAGCTTCCACAACACCTCTATTTTCTCTTCCAAGTTCAAGAACAATCAAGACAACAACTCAAGCTCAGAATATAAGATCCAACTCCAAGGTAAGTTCTTGACTTTAGTTCTTCATTTCAAGCATCATTAGTAATTCATTTTTTTGAAGACAAAGTGTAATAACCATTGTCCTTGAAGCTAACCTTTTGTTTATCTTCCATTCTTTTCATTATGTGTTGAGAACTAACCCATGTATGCAACAAAATAATGTTGAAGTAGAAAAAATGACAGTATGAGTCGACACATAGCTGTATGAGTCAATACATACTGCTTTACAGGCCCAAAACAGAAGGAAAAACAATGTATGAGTCGACACAAAGCACGTATGAGTCGACACATGGAGTGTATGGGTCGACACATACTATTATGTATCGACTCATACTGAGTTGATTTGGCAATACAGGGGCAAGGAAAGTTATGTGTCAATGCATGTGAGCTTGTGTCGACACATAATAGTTCAAAATGCATTTTCCTTCTTTTTACACTGTTTTTACATTTCCTTCATTGTTATTCGATATGGTTGTAATATTTAAGTTCCTATTTCATCCCCATTTGTAAATTGTACCCCCATCCCCAAATGATGTAATAGCGTAGGACTTTACATTTCCACAATTTATCGCTTTCAAATACAAATGCTAGTAATTAGGGTTTTGTACGGAAAGACTAAAACCAATCAATAGAAAACCCTAATCAAAGACAAAAATAATGCATGAAAATCAATACACTTGCACACAAACACCTTTAGGGTAATCCCGCTTTGTTGCCTTTCGGAGAATAGTCATGTCCCTCGAATATGGGCGTTTTAGCAAAGACCCTCGATAAAAGATCGTAGTCCCTCGATAACTCTTAATGTTGCTTTTAGTAAATGATCTAGTCTCTAAATACCATTGCTAAAACGTCCCATAGGTTGCCTTCTATGACTATAAAAATGTCCCCACATTCTTCCCTTTACATCCAAAGATAGGGTTACTTACCAAATCGATGATAAGATAACAATGTCAAAGGAAAAATGAAATAAATATGAAAGACTTTTGAGTAGGTAGAATGTTCCTAGTGACTTGCTCAAATTCAAAACAAAAACATCCTTGCTATTTTCAAAACAAACACCTACACTTTCAAAACACCTTTCAAACCTGAAAACATTTTCAAAAGATCAACACTTTGTATACATTCTTACGAACGAGAATCATTACAAAGTTTGCCTAAACAATGGCATCTTTACAAAATACATTCAAAAACCACACAAAGCACATTTTCAAAAAAAAGCAAGTGATCTAGCAAGTAACTAAGAGCCCATGGAAAACCATGGATGAAAAGGATGCTAATACCTTCCCTTTTCATAATATACCCCCCGAACTCAAGGAATAAATCTCAAAGGTCTTTCCTGTGCTTTTTCACCTTTCCTTTTGGATAAAAGAAAATTCGGTGGCGACTCTTACTAACCGAAACATTTGCGATAAAATGCAAAACATCCCAAGTCAGTTCTTCCACCATATCACAGAACTGGCGACTCTGCTGGGGATATTCTAAAAGTGAGGTTACCTTAGGGTTAGAGCACATTCACTT
Source organism: Vicia faba (assembly GCA_948472305.1). Lineage (NCBI taxonomy): Eukaryota > Viridiplantae > Streptophyta > Magnoliopsida > Fabales > Fabaceae > Vicia > Vicia faba. The sequence goes on along the minus strand of OX451738.1, from coordinate 86,020,645 downwards.
ACTTTCTTTGTTTGACTTGTTTGCTTTACATTATGGTTCTTTGTTTGGGTTTGAATCTTCTACCCGGATTTGGGATACCTTATAGGTAAGTAGCAATACATTGTGGAAACTGTGTGGGGTATACCGACATGGTCTAAGCAATAGCTACGTTAGTGCGACATATTTGTGGGTACCGGTAGCCCTTGAGTAGTCAAGGAGAATACGGGGCCGCTGAGTGATGTCATGAATCACTAATGAACTTTTAGAACCTTTACTTGACCAACTTGCCCATTAGGACGTAGTGAGATGACCGGATTTGGTGCAGTCCAAAGTTGGTAGATACTCGATACTACACTCATTGAGTTTTGGTTTTTTAGGATATTTCGGTCGCTATTAAAGAGGCTTGCGTTGAAACAATGCCCAAAGAAACAAATTAGTTATATTGAGCTCCTTAGAACCCGGTTACTATTACTAGGATAGGTTTGAGCCAACTAAACTTCAAGAGGGTATTTACCTATGAGACTCCATGCAAGCCTGAACCTAAGGTTTTGTTTTCCTTGTTTGTATATATTTACTTGTACACAACATCATAAACATCATAACATCATACTCATACTCACTAACCCTTTCAAGTATTTTTGGGATTTATCTTTGTTGTGTTTTGTAGGACATGGATTCTATTCGCAGGAAAACCATTCAAGTCAATCTCGTAAGGATCCCTCCTCAACTTAAAGAGCTAGCATCAAGGATTCCTGAAAATTCTCCATTTACCGAAAGACATGGTCGCCTCCTAAACTTGGTTACCTCCAACACTGATGAAGACATGATGAAGGTGCTCTTTCAGTTCTTTGATCCCTTACACCATTGCTTCACATTTCCTGATTATCAACTTGTGTCGACTTTGGAAGAATTCTCCCAACTCTCGAGGATTCCCATTCTAAATCAACTACCTTTCAACAGTATGGAAAGAGATCCAAATCCAGAAGAGTTTGCTCAAGCTCAACACTTGCAACCACCTGATATCACAACTAATTGGGAAACAAGGAGTGGTGTTAAAGGTTTCCTAGCAAAGTTCTTGTTTGAGAAAGCCCAAAACTGTTGGAACTCTTTGGATTTGCAAGCTTTTGAGGAAATTATGTCTCTCCTCATATATGGGATGGTTTTGTTTCTAAATCCTGACCAACTCATAGATGTGAACGCCGTCAAAATCTTCATGTCTCGTAACCCGATGCCTACTTTGTTAGGAGACATCTTACATTCTTTTCACTCTCACACTTTGATGAAGAGAGGTATACTCATGTGTTGCACTCCTCTCTTGGCAAGATGGTTTATTTCGCATCTTCCCCAATCTGTATTGAAGAACGAGTAAGGTTCAAGGTGGTCCCATAGGTTGATGACGCTCATACATTCAGATATTCATTGGTGTTCCCGCTCTTTGGAGAATGTTACTATCATCGACCGTTATGGAGAATTACCTAATGTCCCTTTGCTTGGAATTAGAGGAGGTATCACTTATAACCCCTTTTTATCCCTACGACAATTTGGTTACGCCCGGAGGGATGGTCCCCACGAGATGCTTATCCAAGGAGTGGTATTTGACTACGAGAATGACGATCAAGGTTATCGTCAGAGGTTTATCCAAGCCTGGAGGATGTTGAATAAGGTGGATAGAAAGACGCTAGGACACAATAACTCCATTCCCCTCAAACCTTACCTTAAATGGGTGTGAGCTCATGCTCAGAAACTTGTGATGCCTTATCCTTCCATCTTACCAGTTATCATGGAGCCTGTGGTTGAAGGAGATGTCCCATACACCATCCTCCATCCCGACATGCCTACCTCTCTCGAAGACTTGCAAAAGGGTTGGATTCAGCTTAAGGCAGAAAGAGATACATTCGAAGCTCAATTCTATGCTAGTGAGAAGAGAGTCTTGGAGCTTATGAAGCAGCTACAAGAAGAGTAAAGTGTGAACACCTATCTCGCACCAAAGAGGATGCGTTCAGTCTTTTTATCTTAGAAAGCTATTTAGTAAGCCCAAGAGGCATGTTGCAATCTTTCTTATTTTGTTTAATGAAAATTAACGTTTGTTTATTCTTTTGTCTATACAAATTTAAATCTCATTAATCCTTGAAATCATTTGCATATACACATTCATGCATCATAACATAACAAGTTTTCGCATAACAGGTTTCCTTATCTTTCTGCTATTTATTTCAGCAAGATGGATCTAGAGAAAACTGTGAAGGATCTCCAAGCCCAAAATTCCCAGTTCCAGGAAGCTCTACTGGCCCTAGCCAAGGGGCAGCAAGATATGATGGCTTTGCTGGCTGTTAAGAAGAAGCCAAAGAAGAAAGCTCTACTCAACATGGGTAGAAGGTTCAAGGAGACAGTCCATTAAATCCAAGTAGGAGGAGACTCATCTGAAGAGGACGAGAACTAGATCGGTGAGGTCAAAAGTACTCAGGATGACTGTGCTAATGATCAAGTATCTGATGATGATTACTTCGATGAGCAGTATCCACCCGCAGATATCAAATACAAGTAGTTAGAAGCAGATTGAAAGCTGTTGAAATCCAAGCCGTCCTCGGTTTAGATTTTGATGATTTGGGTTTGATCTCTGGGGTAGTCATCCCCCACAAATTCAAAATACCAATTTTTGCAAAGTACAATGGGGTTTCTTGTCCAAAACTCCATTTGAAATCTTATGTGCGCAAAATACATCTGCACATCTCTGATAAGAAGCTCTGGGTTCACTTTTTCCAAGAAAGCTTAGCTGGAACGCAAATTGAATGGTTTTATCAGTTAGATGGTTCTCGTATCAATACTTGGGAGGATTTAACTACTGCCTTCTACCATTAGTATAAGTACAATGCCGACTTGGCGCCAACGAGGGTTCAATTACAAGATATGACCATGGTACAGAATGAAGGATTTAAGGAGTATGCGCAAAAGTGGAGAGACCTTGCTAGTAGGGTCCAACCTCCCTTGACTGATAGGGAGAACATCGACATGTTCATGGGCGCTTTATTTGGTCCCTTCTTTAATCTGTTGGTTGGTTGCTCTTCTTTTGGTTTCATCGAATTAATCTTAACCGGTGAAAGAGTTGAAAGTGGCATAAAAAGTGGGAAGATCTCTGTGGCGTCTACCTCCACTTCCAATTCTATGAAGAAACCTTTTGCTGCAAAAAAGGAAGTCAATGCTGTGTACGGGGAAATGACCCGTATCAAGAAGAACGATCGTCCGTCTGTCAATGTTGTCCGAATCTCCAATCCAACTCCTACTCCAAGACTATCTGCAAATCATCAATGTTTTGAAACTCCAAGAAGACAATTTACGAGGTTAGGCATGTCGTTGTATCAAGCCTTACAACATTTGCTCAAGGCTAATTTAGTGACATTGCGCGATCCTCCCGCCAACCCTGATACCTCGTCACCAAAGTATAATCCAAAAGCTAAGTGTGCTTACCATTCAAGCAGCCCCGGGTATGAGACTGACCAGTGTTGGGCCTTGAAGAACAAAATCCAGGATTTGATTGATAACAAGACTATTGAGTTTGATCCTCCTCTGACGCTGAATGTAATTACTGCTCCAATGCCGAAGCATGACAAGAGTGTTAATGTTGTTGAAGATACAATTTTTGTTGCCTCTATTGAAGAGTTGACTACTCCGCTGAATATAATCAAAAACAATTTGTTGAAAGTCAGGATTTTCCATGGCTGCGTAAAGGACTGCGTGTGTTGTACAAGATAACTCAATGGATGTGAAGGGCTGAAGAAAGGAATACAACGCCTAATGGATAACCACGAAATTCTATTCGAGAAAACTCCACTTGCCAAAAGTTTGACTAACAAATGTGAAGACCTCTCCATTATTATCATCTCAAACAAGCCTATTAGGATCACCTCCAAAGGTCCTATTAGGATTTCAAATGAACCCACTATTTCTCCCTTAATAATTACCAATCCCAGACCAATTCCCTACTCTTCAAATAAAGCAGTACCATGGAATTATGGTGCCGAGGTGTTCTATCATGGGATTAAACAAAACACTTGGAACGAAGAAGAAAAAGATGACAATGTTGATAACATAGCTGGCTCAAGCAAAGTAACTAGAACTGGGAGAGTATTTTCACCCAATATCTCACCACCAGTTGTTACAAGGACGCTTATCCGCATTACTATTGCCAAGCCAAATACCGATACAAGGGGAAGGAAAAGGTTGTTGAGTCTGATGTGATTAAAGTACCCTCCAAGGATGTTGCTGATGGAGAACCCTCCGCCCGTGAGATGGACGAGATCTTGAAGATAATAAAAAGAAGCGACTTCAAGATTGAGGAACAGTTGGGGCAAACCCCTTCTAAGATTTCAATGTTGTCATTGCTGCTTTGTTCTGATGCCCATGCTCGGACGTTAATCAAGTTCCTAAAAAAGGATCATGTCCCCCATGAGACAACAACGAACCCGTTTGAGAATTGCGTGGCTAGCCTGAGAGCTGATAATGGCTTAGGATTTTCATATGTTGACTTAACACCTCTTGGGAAGAATCACAATAAAGCTTTACATATTTCTGTCGAGTGCAAAGGGACTACCTTAGCACATGTGCTAGTCGACACTGGTTCTTCTCTGAATGTATTACCCAAGGGGGCATTAGACCGTCTAGACTGTGAACGTTTAGTCTTGAAGCCAAGCGATATCATTGTAAGGGCATTTGATGGATCAAAGAGGACTGTTCATGGGGAGGTAGATCTTCCAATCAAAGTGGGATCCCAAATCTTCAACTCCACCTTCTACATTATGGATATTCGTCCTGCCTATTCTTGTCAGTTAGGTCGCCCGTGGATCCATAAACTGGTGCAGTAACCTCAACTCTCCATCAGAAACTCAAATATCCAGTCAATGGCAGAATAGTCACTGTCTGGAGAATAAGAGTTTATGGTAAGCCACCTTAACTCGTTCAAATACGTAGAGATGGATGGAGAATTCATTGAAACCTCATGTTAAGCCTTTGAAGTCATGCCACCGATGATTGCTGCTACCAAATGTTCTTCTGATGAGTCTAAAGCTGTTAAGGCCACGCCAAATATGGTTTCAGTCAAGGATGCCCGTGCGGCAATTGAATAAGGGAACTGTGATACTTAGGGGAAACTCCTCGATATCCCATTTAAAGCAGACAAGTTTGGTTTGGGCTTCACTGGCAAAGCTCAGAAGGAAGTGAGGTGTGCTCGTACTGGAAAGCCACCTCTCCGAATTGGAAGCCATGAAGTCAACGCCATGGGTGATTTTGATGAAGAAGCTGCATTTGAAGAGTGGGTGTATCCAACTACAACGGAGCTGAAGAATTAGCATACAAAGGACTTTGTGCCCATCTCCTTCATTGAGGAGTAATCTACTTGTCATTGCTTTTCTTTCAATTCAAGAACATGTTGTCTGTAATATTTTAACAATGACTTTTCAGCCTTTTGCCTGGCCCGAGGAACTTTGGTCCATTTGTCAAGGGTTTTATTTATGTTCATCTAATCGTATGATCATTCAGTACATTGGACTCTTTTGAATTCAAATATTTGTGTTTATTGTCTTTCCTTTCTTGCAAATACATTTTTCAAAAAAAAAATAGCCATGTATCTTACATGCACACACACACTCTTGCAGGTCCACATCCATTCTGGATCCTATTATCAATGACTCTACTATTGCCGACTATGACTTTGAATGTCCTATCAATCAAGCCAAATACGAAGGTGAGGAAGATCGTGACATACCGAGAGAACTAGCCAAACTTCTATTACAAGAGGAAAAAGCTATTCAACCGCACAAAGAGTCAGTTGAAGTTATCAACCTCGGTACTGAGTCAGATAAGAAGGAAATCAGGATCAGCGCTAATTTGGAAAGCAATGTCAAGAGCAGGTTGGTTCAGATGTTACATGATTATGTGGAAGTATTTGCTTGGTCTTATGAAGATATGCCTGGGTTGGATACCGACATCGTAGTTCATCGTCTGCCGACAAGAGATGACTGCCCTCCTATTAAAAAAAAGGTTCGTCACATGAGGCCTGATATGTCTGAAAAGATCAAAGCTGAAGTGATGAAACAATTTGATGCAGGGTTCCTAGCTATGACATCCTATCCTCAATGGGTTGCCAATATGGTGCAAGTGCCGAAAAAGGACGGAAAAGTTCGCATGTGCGTAGACTATAGGGATCTGAATAGGGCAAGCCCAAAGGATGACTTCCCTCTACCACACATTGACATCTTAGTTGATAATACTGCTCGGCATAAAGTCTTCTCTTTCATGGATGGTTTCTCAGGCTATAATCAAATAAGGATGGCTCCCGAAGACATGGAGAAGAGTACTTTTGTTACGCAATGGGGCACCTTCTGCTACAAGGTCATGTCGTTCGAATTAAAGAATGCAGGGGAAACATATCAAATAGATATGGTAGCTTTGTTTCACTACATGATTCATCATGAAATAGAGCTCTATGTGGACGATATGATTGCTAGATTGCAAAATGAAGAGGAACATGTCGATCATTTGTACAAATTATTCTAGAGGCTTAAGAAGTACAAACTAAGGTTAAACCCTAACAAATGCACGTTTGGAGTACGATCTGGAAAGCTTCTAGGTTTTGTTGTCAGCAATAAAGGCATTGAAGTTGATCCTGCCAAGGTAAAGGCCATCCAAGAAATGGCAGTCCCTCATTCTAAAAAAGAAGTCAGAGGATTCCTGGGTCGTCTCAATTACATTGCTCGCTTCACATCATACTTGACTGCTACTTGTGAGTCAATCTTCAAACTCTTGAAGAAAGATCAGATAGTCAAATGGAATTATGAATGCCAAGCCGCTTTCGACAAAATCAAAGAATATATACAAGAGCCTCCTATTCTCATGCCTCCAGTTGAAGGAAGACCCTTGATCATGTACTTGACAGTACTAGAGAATTCTATGGGGTGTGTTTTGGGCCAACATGACGAGTCTGGACGAAAAGAACATGCTATTTATTACCTGAGCAAAAGGTTTACCGACTGTGAAACCAGATATTCACTGCTCGAGAAAACTTGCTGTGCTCTGGCATGGGCTGCTCGCCGGCTAAGACAATATATGTTGACTCGTACCACTCTGTTGATTTCTAAGATGGACCCAATCAAGTACATCTTCGAGAAACCTACCCTTTTCGGACGGATAGCCAGATTGCAAATGATCTTGACTGAGTATGACATCCAATACACTACACAAAAGGCCATCTAAGGAAGCGTTCTAGCTGATCATTTGGCCCATCAAGCTGTGGATGATTATTAGTCAATGAACTTTGACTTCCCTGATGAGAACATCATGCTGGTAACCGATTGCGTGAAACCTTGACCATATGACGGACCCGAACAAGGATCCCGATGGACTATGGTCTTCGATGGGGCTTCCAACGCCCTAGGCAACAAAATTGGTGCTGTAATCATCTCTCCTGAAGGCTGCCACACTCCATTCACTACCAGATTATACTTCGATTGCACGAATAATATGGCAGAGTATGAAGCATGCATCTTAGGTTTGAAAGTTGCTATTGACTTAAGGATCAAGCATTTGGATGTGTTTGGGGATTCCACCCTAGTGATCAGCCAAGTAAAATGAGATTGGGACACTAAACACCCTAATCTTATCCCTTACAAGGAACTTGTGCTATCCCTGATTCCCTACTTCGAAGAGATCACCTTTGAGCACTTCCCTAGGGAGGAAAACCAGTTGGCTGACGCTTTGGCAACCATGTCGTCAATGTTCAAGGTCAGATGGGACAATGAAGCCCCTATGATTATAATTGAGAGATTCAATGAACCCGCACATTGCTATGAGCTTGACACCGATGCGGAAAAGCCATGGTACCATGAGGTGATGAGATACCTTGAAGCACAAGAGTATCCAGAGGGAGCATCTATCAATGACATAAAATTATTACAAAGATTTGCAGCCAAGTTCTTCCTAAGTAATGGGATATTGTACAAACGCAACCATGACTCAACTCTACTCCGATGTGTGGACAAGAAGGAGGCGGAGGAGATCATGGAAGACATGCACGATGGTCTCTTTGGTAATCACTCAAGTGGACATATGATGGCTAAGAAAATCTTAAGACCCGGTTACTATTGGTCGACGATAGAGACTGATTGCCATCAACATTCAAGGACTTGTCACAAATGCCAAATCTATGCTGACAAGGTCCATGTGCCTCTTATCCCTCTGAATGTTATGACCGCTCCGTGGCCATTTGCAATGTGGGGCATTGACATGATTAGAGAGATTAAGCCCACCGCTTCCAACAGACATCGCTTCATTCTTGTTGCTATTGACTATTAAGCCCATCGCTTCTCCATATAGACCGAAAATGAATGGCACAGTCGAAGCGGCCAACAAAAATATCAAGAAGATCGTGCAGAAAATGGTGGTAACTGTTGTACCCCAAAATTTGCCCTCCCATTTCCTCAACATTTTCTCATCACAAGACCCTTGAAGATCAAGATCCAGTTAGGGTTTCCTCTGCTCAAGACTTCTCCTTGCACTGTGGACTCAAATTAGGGTTTGTGTTTGCCCAAGGATGTTTTGACCTAAAATGCCTAAGATGACTTTCATGTTTCATATTGGACTCCCAAGTTTATCCTCACCAAGTTTCCAGTCTTGAGTCCAAGTTTTGCCCAGTCAATTAGACAGATAACCTAGAAATCAGCTGTATTGGGGAAAAAGTCAACTGTGGCCAATTGACAGTCAAACCTCATGAAATTTGACCCACATAAACATATTGAACTCATATGGACCATTTGATCAAGTTTGGATCACAATTCCATAAGAAATTTGATCAGATCACCAAAAGGGCAAAATGGTCATTTTTAGGGTTTTGACTGCACAAAGGCAATTTTTGACTGTTTGACCTAGCCAATGGCAAATCAAGCTCAAATATGGACTCAAGGACTCAATGAAATGGTCTTGACACATTCATCAAGCTCAAAAGATCCCAAGTACACAAGATTGACAGTTGAATTTCCCAGTCAATTGATCAATTTTGACTGTACACTGAAAAGTCAAACTTTGACTTTTTGGTCAAAATCAAGAGTCAAGATTCATTTTTCATCAAAACATGCCAAATCATGAAACTTGTTCACCAAGAAACCAAGAAATGCAAATTAGGGTTTTAAAATGGAATTTTTCATAAGTTAGAATTTTTCTAAGTTATGGAAAACCCTAATTTTTCCCCAACTTTGCCCCACTTTTTCACCATGATTCATTTGGATTCAAACAAAAGTCAAAACATGAAAGTTGTAGCTTGTTACATAATCTACAACTTTGATTCACAAAGTTTTCTCATTTGAAGCTTGTATCTCAAGTTACAAATTTTTGAATAAGGGCACTAAACCATTCTTAACTTAGTGAAAATTTGACCTATTTTTGACAAGTTTTTACCCCACTTCAAGGCTATTTTCCATACCCTTCCACTTGGAATTCCAATTTTCATTTCAAATATGGATTGTAGTACACATTCCAAGCTTTCCAAAATGTCCAAGAACTCATCAAACAACCTCATGATTAGGGAGAATCGAATTTCACAATATAGCAAAAACTCACTTTTGAATTGGCCATTTTTCATGTTCATAACTTGGCAATTTGAACTCAGCATGCTTTAGGTTAGATTACAGGTCCTTAAACCAAGTTGCACTCAATAATTTAATGCATATTCATTGTGTTAAGGTGTTGTTCTATGAGTTTGAACATTGTATGCAAGATTAATCCCAAACTAGATAAAGCATTCTTTCCATTTTTGCAAAAGATCACTTTATGTCAAATTGAAATCCAAGCAAGTACAGTTAGGATCTCATTGGCACAAGTTTAGAAGCTAATTGCACTGATCAAGACAAGGGTTTGCAGCTTGTTATGGGGGCCTGCATCAGTCAAAAACACCAACTTGCATTTCTTTGCTTCACATAGAAGAAACATAGCATAACTTATGACAACTTCCATCTCAGCTCACTAACACAAGAACAAAGTTATCAAACACATTCCAAAGAACATATCCAAGCTTTTGCACGATCCTTTGACCTCCAATCCACCCTCCATCTCAGAATCACTCTCAAACTGCAAAAACACAGTTGCCTCTGCAGTTTGAGTACCAACTTCCATTTCTCTCGAGCATTCTTGTCAAAACCAATTCATACACATCCCCTAGCATCTATGCAAGCTAACCATGACCTGAAACCTGACCTGTAATCCCTCTAAGCCACTTCACCATTTTTGCTTTTCTGTCTTGCAGTTGGAGTTCACTAGCACGATTCAGAGAGTTTCAAGACAAAGTAGCACTTGGAAAAGCATCCTTACACTTCAAGGAAGCTATACAAATCATCATTTTACTCTGAAACATCCTCCATTGCAAAGCACGATTCCAACTGAACAGGTACATTCATGAAGTTTTATCTCTCTTATTAGGCATTGTTAGCTTTAGGTTTGTGAAGAAAATATGTCACAATCATAGCCCTGAACATGCCCATATAGTTAGATTTCATTTATGTTATGTGTGCTGCAAGAATTTTGAGTCTGAACATGGCATAAAAGTTAGGTCAGAAATTGGGGGAGAAGAAATTCTCCTTCATCTTAGAGAGTTAGGTCAAGTTCCATACATGGTTAGAATCGTCTCTTCATGCTGAACATTTGTTATGTTATGAGTTTTTGCTAAAAAGCCAGGAATCAAGAGTTGGAAGATGAGGAACAGGGCGCGCGTTTTTTCAAATATTGTTGCTGGAGGTTGAAGACAGTGGTCTTTGGGCTGGGCCTGTGTATTTTTTCTTATTCACACCACATAATTGCTATTACACCCCCTGAGTCCATTTGCTTTATTTTTATTTCTTTTTGACTTTTTCTTTTTTTGTTTGACTTATTTATTTTTTCTCATGAAATTAAAAATATAAAAATATTTTTTCTCACCATTTTTGATTTTATTAGGTATTTATATAATTTTTTTTAGTTTATACATAGATAGATAAATATATATATTTTATTTAAAATAATAAAAATAGTGTAAATGAATTTCTATACATTTTTATTTTTGTTTACCTTCTGAAAATATTTCACATAAAAAATACCTTTTTTTTAATTATTAAATATTAAATATATATTATTTTGTATATAATGCATATTTAGAACTTAATATATATATATATATATATATATATATATATATATATATATATATATATATATATATATATATATATATATATATATATATATATATATATATATATATATATATATATATATATATATATATATATATATATATATATATATATATATATATATATATATATATATATATATATATATATATATATATATATATATATATATATATATATATATATATATATATATATATATATATATATATATATATATATATATATATATATATATATATATATATATATATATATATATATATATATATATATATATATATATATATATATATATATATATATATATATATATATATATATATATATATATATATATATATATATATATATATATATATGTTTATTAATATATTTAGGTTAGAATATAAAAATATTTGAATTTTTCATTTTTATTAATATTTGATACAAAAAATACTTTTTCATAATATACTTCATTATTTTTATGTACATAATAAATAAATGTTTGTATTAAATTAAATAATAATACATTTTCCTTAATAAAATTAGGGTTTTGCCCTAAATTCAAAATACTCCAAAAAATAATGTCTTTTATTTTTTACATAAATAACACTTTTTTTCATACATATACAAAACATTTTTGCATCTTGCATTTTTATTCCATTTTTATTTATTTAATTATTATACATTAATTAAATTGTATAAATTCAAATTGATGTAATAGTTTTAGGTTTACATTACTTGTCAATATCCCCATTTGAACATTTGTACCCCCCTTCCCATATTTGGTTTTGTAATAGCTTAGTAAATTTATTTTCGCACTTTATTGCTTTCTAATGATAACATGTTAGAATTAGGGTTTGTATGCAAAAAACGACAAAAAATAGTTATGACCTAATCTCAAGATAAACAAGCATGAAAATGGACACACAAATCACACTTGCACCCCCTAGGGTACTCCACTTGTTGCCTTTCAAAATTGGGCCATATTGTATGTTAAGTCTCTTTGGGCAAAACAAACAAATTGAATGATCATAGTCCCTCGATAAAATTTTCAAAAAATACTTCCAAAACAAATGATCAAGTCCCTTAAAGAAAATGCCCAAAGATACTTGGCACCATTGCAATTATGGTCTAAAACGATGACCCGCGCCTGTCCCTTTCACATCCTAACATAAGATTGTCCACCAAACACAATGGTGGAACAAACTTGTTAAAAGGGTTAAAACATAGCAATAATCTTTTGAGAAATTTAGGAGTAGATAACCTCTTAGTTACTTGAATCAATCTTGCAAACTAAAACACTTGCCTATTTCAAAAACCACACATCACTACACTTTCAAAATAACTTTCAAAAACAAATGAAAACCTTTTCAAAAGACGTACATCTTTGTATACATCCCCACATGGATCATTACAAAGGTTGCCACCATATTGGCTTCTTTTCAAAACATTTTCAAACCCACACACTCAAGCACCATTTAAAACAATTGAAAACAAAAATGCAAGTGATCTAAGCAAGTAACTAAGAGCCCATGGATAACCATGGATAGAAAGGGTGCTAATACCTTCCCTTTCTATAATCTACTCCCCGAACCCAAGAAAACATCTCAAAAGGTTTTTGCTGTGCTTTTTAACATTTCCTTAGGATAAAATAAAAAGTCGGTGGCGACTCTTGCTCAACCGAAACATTTGCGAATACAAACGCAAAACCTCAAGTCAGTTCTCCCACCGTACCACAGAACTGGCGACTCTGCTGGGGACTTCTTTAAAAATGGAGTAACCTTAGGGCTTAGATCACCTTTGTTTTCAATTGTTTGCTTTGTTTGCTTTTATATTTGTGGGCTTTGCATCGGAGTTTCATAGATCCTAACCCGGATCTGGGAAATACCCTTTTTAGGTAGCATAATCTGTGAGGGACCTGTCTGGCGTAGACCGACATGGGTGAAGCAGTGGCTACGTTGGTGTGGCATCTTAGTCTGTACCTATATCCCTTGTGTTGCAACGGGGAGAATATAGGTCTTCTAAGGGGTCATTAAACACCAACCAACCTTAGAACCCTAAATTGACCAGCTTGGCTATTAGGACAGTAGCAGTATGCTACACTCATTGAGGCTAAACTCTCGAGATGGTTCTGGACGCGAGAAAAGATTGTGATGCTGGAGTTATGACCGATTGAGGGTAGCCAATGATTTGAGATCCTCTAGAACTCGGTTACTTTTGATAGGACAGGTTTTAACCAACAAAACCAAAAGAGGGTAATACCTGAAACTCATGCTGGCCTGAAACCTAAGGGTGTCTTGTGTGACTTGTGTGCCTTATTTACCTATGTGAATACTTGTGGTGTGCTTCATCATAGCATCATGCCATCATACCATTGCATGCATCCTGTATAAAGGACTAACCCATTTCAAAGACAAAAGAGTTTCATCTTTGCTCTGTTTTGTAGGACATCATGATGCCCGTGCGTAGGAATACTGTCCGGCTCAACTTTGTTCAACCACCAGTTTTACTCAAGGATTTGGTTGGTAGGATTCCAAACACTTCTTCCTTCATCAACAGACATGGGTCTCTCCTTGGCTTGATCACTGCAAAATGGGACCAACAACTGATAAGTGTTCTGACCCAATTTTATGACCCTCTGTATCATTGTTTCACTTTTCAAGACTTCCAGCTGGTTCCTACCCTGGAAGAATTTTCTTATTTGCTTGGGATCCCTGTCTTGGAACAAACTCCATTCACTGGTTTGGAAAAGACTCCTAGGCCTGAAGAGATTGCTGCAATTCTCCCCTTGACCAAAGAAGAGGTATTGTCCAACTGGGAAACTAGAAATGGGATCAAGGGCTTTTTGGTCAAATTTCTGGTTGGCAAGGCTAATGATTTCTGGAATGACTTGGACTTCAAGGCGTACGAGGATATTCTGGCTCTTTTGATCTATGGTCTGGTATTGTTTCCTAACCCTGACACCTTTATCAGTATCCATGTCATAAGGATATTCATGTCTCGGAATCCGGTACCCACTCTTTTGGGTGATATTCTACAACAACTATATGCTCGTACTGCTCGAAAACGGGGAACTCCGTGGTGTTGTGCTCCTTTGCTAGTAAGGTGGTTTATTTCGCACCTTCCTAAGTTCGTGCTGAAGAATGAAGAAGGAAAAGGTTGGGCTAGGAGGTTAATGGCTCTCACTGATAATGACATCACCTGGACTCTCAGAGGTTTGGATGAGGTAGCTGTTATTGACCGTTGCGGAGAATACCCTAACATTCCGTTAATTGGTATCCAAGGAGGAATCTCTTACAATCCGTGCTTAGCTCTCCGTCAGTTTGGAAGAGCCAGAGGAGATGGGCCTCATGAAATGCTGGTTCCTCACTTCCATTTTGAGTTTCAGGCAGACAGTGACAAACTACGCCAGGGATTCATTAGAGCCTGGGACAGAATCCACAAAGCCAACCCACATGAGTTGGGACCAAAGACTTCTCTGCCATTGAAGCCCTATTGCAAATGGGTCCGCATCCGTGCTCAAAGGTTAGGTATGCCCTACGAAGCTGTTAGACCTCTCATTCTTGAGTCTCCTGTTGAAGATGGGGTTCCTCCAACTGTCCTCCCTCCTCAGATACCTACTGATTTTGACACCATGAAGAGATCTTGGGCGCAGCTAAAGGAAGAACGGGATTTCTATCGGGAGAAATTAAACGAGCAGGAACGGAAGATCCAGAGGCTGACTAAGCAATTGGAGGAAGAACGAGTCCTGAACAACTACATCAGCACTGAAAAGAGGAGGCCATGGGAGCATTGATGAGCTTTGGATGTTTCCTTTTATAGTTTATTTCCTTTCCAGTATTTTTCATTCCTGTAATGCCTAAGGGCAAATTGTTGAACAATTGAAAATTTTAATCTAATGAAGTGTGTTTCCCTTTTTGTCTACAAAGTTGAATCTTGTTTGTCTTTGAAAACATAAAACATACGCATTCCATTGCACCATATGCATAGCAGGTACCCTATTTCACAGGTTGCTTAATCTCCTTCGCTGTTATTTTGAACAATCATCATGAATCCAGACTCCTCCAGTGAGCAAGCAATCAAGGCCTTTCAGGCCCAAAGTGCACAGTTTCAAGAGATGGTCCTAAGCCTAGCCCAAGGTCAGCAAGAGTTGAAGACTCTACTCCTGAAGAAGAAGAAGAAAAAGAGGACTGCATTGTTCAACACCGGACGCAGATTTGGGAACACACTCCATAATGAAGCTGATCCAACTACTTCTTCTGCTGAGAAAAACAGTCCCCAAGGGGGAGGAGCTCCTAGTCCTGCAGTCTCCGACAACGAGACGGACTATAACGACGAACAATACCCACTTGCTGCTGACAGATACAAGCAATTGGAGGACCGCTTAAGCACCATGGAAATTCAGAATGTGCCGGGATTGGATTTCGGAGATTTGGGGTTATCTTCTGGGGTAGTAATTCCACACAAGTTTAAGGCGCCTGCCTTCGCCAAGTATGATGGGGTCTCCTGTCCAAAGCTGCATCTAAGGTCGTACGTAAGGAAGATCCAACCTTATACGGCGGATAAGAACCTCTGGATTCACTTCTTCCAAGATAGCCTCTCGGGGTCACAGCTTGAATGGTTCTACCAACTAGATGGAACTAGCATCCGACACTGGGAAGATTTGGCAACCGCATTCTACAGACAATACCAATACAATTCTGATCTCGCTCCTACGCGTACCCAACTTCAGGGTATGTCTCTAGGAACGGGTGAAGGGTTCAAAGAGTACGCACAAAAATGGAGAGATTTGGCTGGCAGGGTGCAGCCTCCATTGACTGATCGAGAGCTGGTTGATATGTTCCTAGGGACGTTGCCTGGTCCATTTTTCAATCATTTGGTTGGTAACTCCTCCGCTGGGTTTACAGATTTGATATTGACGGGAGAAAGAATTGAAGCTGGCATCAGGTCAGGCAAGATACAAAAGGCTGCCTCCACAAGTGCTGAGAAGAGGCCGTTTAAGAAAGAAGCAAGTGCCGTCTATGGTCCTAGGAGACAAATCAAGACCGAAAGTCGCCAAGCCGTCAATGCTTTGGTCATCTCAAAACCTGTTGCTGCTCCTCAGCAGTACAATCAACAAAGAAGCGAAAGGCCCAAGAGGCAGTATACCCGACTGAGTATGACCTTATCTCAAATTTTACCCCAACTGTTATCCACCAACCTGGTGACCCTCAAAGAAGCTCCTAAGGTTGTCAACACTGCGTCTCCTAAGTATAACCCAAATGCCCGGTGTGCTTATCATTCTGATAGTCCCGGGCACACTACTGATGATTGCTGGGCCTTGAGAAACAAGGTGCAAGATCTGATCGACGCAAAGGAAATTCAGTTTGAAGCGCCGGAGAGACCAAATGTTGTAACTGCTCCTATGCCCCAGCATAGAGTAAATGCCATTGAGGAAGAACTGTATGCTGTTTCGGTAAATGAAGTTGTCACCCCTCTGAGGACCGTCAAGAAGAACCTACTGCGGGCCGGTTTATTTCCGGGTTGCAGTGAAGGTTGCCTGTTCTGTGCTGTTTCCCTATCTGGTTGTCCCTTGCTGAGGTTAGGCGTCCAAAGCCTAATGGATAGCAAGGAGATTCTGTTTAAGAAGTCTGCTGTTCAGTTGGTTCCGGTAAAAGAAGTTTCTGTGGTTACCATCTTCAATAATCCAATCAAGGCTCTCCCAAAGAAGCCTGTTCAAATCATGACTGCTGCACCTGTGGTTATTACTGTTCCGGGGCCTCTCCCCTACGTATCTGATAAAGCTGTCCCCTGGAATTATGGGGCAGACGTATATGTAAATGGAATCAAACAAGAATTCGACACTGGTGCCAGTATCTGCGATATCACTGGTCCAGCCAAGGTCACCCGCAGTGGCAGGCTCTTCTCGCCTGACATTGCACCGTCCGCTATTCGAAGACCCCTCCTTATAACACCTACAAGTGTACCTGTTACTGTTGCTGATCAAGTTGTTTCCCCTGCCGCCGAGTCATCTAATGCTCGGGGCAAAGGGATTGAAGAGGAGCCTGCCCGGATGGAGGCACCAATACCTATAAATGCTGAGGCCTCCCAACAAGAAATGGAGGAGATCCTGAAAATAATAAAGAAAAGTGATTTCAATGTTGTCGAACAGCTGGGGCATACGCCCTCCAAGATCTCCATGCTCTCTTTATTGCTATGCTCTGAGGCCCATGCTAAAGCCTTGATTTCATTTCTCAAGACGGCCCATGTGCCACAGGAGACATCTGCAGTCCAGTTCACTGATTGCGTAGCAAATCTGACAGCAGACAATGGCTTGGGTTTTTCAGATGCTGACCTGACTGCGAAGGGAAGAGACCACAATGATGCCCTGCATGTCTCTATCGAATGCAGGGGCACTACTCTGGCGCATGTATTGGTGGATACTGGTTCTTCCTTGAATGTTCTACCAAAAAAGGCTTTAGACCGTTTGGATTATGAAGGCCTAGAACTGAAGCCCAGCAATATCATCGTCAGGGCCTTTGACGGTTCAAAAAGGATGGTTCATGGAGAGGTTGACATCCCTATTCGTGTGGGCTCTCAAGTATTTGACTCTACTTTTTATGTGATGGATATACGTCCATCGTACTCTTGTCTACTGGGTCGACCTTGGATCCATAAAGCTGGGGCAGTGACCTCTACCTTGCACCAGAAGCTGAAGTACCCTGTCAGGGGGAAGATCGTCACTGTGCAAGGAGAAGAGGAGTATATGGTGAGCCATTTGAATTCCTTCAGATACATTGAGATGGACGGAGAGTTTATTGAAACCCCCTTTCAGCATTTCGAGGAGGTGCATCCAATTTCAGCAGCAGCAGAAACAACAGTCGAAGAGAATGTTCCCTTGAAGATGGCTTCCCTAAGGGATGCCCAGGCTGTGGTTCAGAAAGGCAATTGTGCAAACTGGGGTCAGCTTCCTGACTTCACTCAGAAGAACGACAAGTTTGGGCTGGGCTTTACTGCAGAGGCTCAGAGGGCTGTGCGCAAGGAGAAGGTCAGAAAGGCTCCGGTGTTTATCTCCAACCCAAGGGTGAATGCTATTGAGGAGGATGTAGAGGAAGCAGAATTTGACAGTTGGATCTACCCGACTACCAGCAACGGACCAAGCAACTGGACGGCAAAGGATTTTACGCCTATCACATTTGTCACGCAGTAATTAATTTCTTTTGATTTCCAATTTGTAACAAACAATATGTTAAAACTTTGTTGGCTCGGTGTCCTACCCGGGGCATCGTAGCTCCATTTGTGAGGGATTTTTTGTATGACATTTTCATATATCATCAATCAAAACATTGGACGTTTGTTGCATTTCAAATCTTGTGCTCTTTTCCTTTCTGTGTTATATATATTGCAAGACAGCTATATTTACACACACTCACTTATACAGGTTTCAATCCACTCTGGATCTCACTGGTAACAGCTCTGCTACCGCCAGTTATGACTTCGAAAATCCGATCAACTTAGCCGAAGACGAAGGTGAAGATGATTGCGAAGTGCCTGGTGAACTCGCAAGACTGCTACTCCATGAAGAAAGAGCTATTCAGCCACATGAAGAGCCGGTGGATACAATTAACCTGGGTACTGAGACAGATAGGAAAGAGGTCAAGATTGGTGCCAATCTAGAGCTCAGCGTGAAGCAACGATTGATCCAGATGCTACAGGATTACATGGAGATTTTTGCTTGGTCCTATGAAGATATGCCTGGTTTGGATGCCGACATTGTAGTTCATCACTTGCCAACCAAGGAAGATTGCCCTCCGGTAAAGCAAAAGGTCCGCCGCATGCATCCATAGATGTCCGAAAAGATCAAGGCTGAGGTTATGAAGCAATTCGATGCCGGGTTTCTTGCAGTGACCTCTTACCCTCAGTGGGTTGCTAATGTGGTACCAGTGCCGAAGAAGGACGGTAAAGTCAGAATGTGTGTCGACTACAGGGATTTGAACAGGGCCAGCCCCAAGGATGACTTCCCCCTACCTCACATTGATGTCCTTGTTGACAATACAACTCAACACAAGGTGTTCTCCTTCATGGATGGTTTTTCAGGGTATAATCAGATCAAGATGGCTCCAGAAGATATGGAGAAGACTACCTTTGTGACTCAGTGGGGCACCTTCTGTTATAAGGTCATGCCATTCTGATTGAAAAATGCCGGGGCAACCTATCAACGTGCCATGGTTGCTTTATTTCATGATATGATCCATCATGAAATTGAGGTATACGTTGATGACATGATTGCAAGGTCTCAAACTGAGGAGGAGCACCTTGACCATCTGAGGAAGTTGTTCGACCGACTCAAGTTGTACAAGCTGAGGTTGAATCCCAATAAATGCACCTTTGGGGTAAGATCCGGAAAATTGTTAGGTTTCATCGTGAGTGATAAGGGTATCCAGGTGGACCCTGCCAAGGTAAAAGCCATACAAGAGATGCCGACTCCAAAAACAGAGAAAGAAGTCAGAGGCTTTCTGGGACGACTGAATTACATTGCCCGATTCATCTCACATCTGACTGCTACTTGTGAGCCAATCTTCAAATTGCTGAAGAAAGATCAAGTAGTACGCTGGAATGATGAATGTCAGGCCGCCTTTGAGAAGATAAAGGAATATCTCCAAGAGCCACCCATTCTTATGCCACCGGTGGAAGGAAGGCCTATAATACTATACTTGACAGTACTTGACAATTCAATGGGGTGTGTGCTGGGGCAGCATGACGAGTCTGGCCGAAAAGAGCACGCTATTTATTACCTGAGCAAAAAGTTTACCGACTGTGAGTCTCGTTACTCACTGCTTGAGAAAACTTGCTGCGCTCTTGTATGGGCTGCTCGCCGGCTGAGACAGTATATGCTGACTCACACTACTTTATTGATTTCAAAGATGGATCCCATCAAGTACATATTTGAAAAGCCCGCTCTGTCTGGAAGAATAGCGAGATGGAAAATGATCTTAACAGAATATGATATCCAGTATACAACTCAGAAAGCAATTAAGGGAAATGTACTGGCAGATCATTTGGCACACCAACCTGTGGACGATTACCAATCATTGAACTTTGATTTTCCGGACGAAGACATCATGGTGGTAACTGACTGTGAAGTACCTGGACCGGATGAAGGACCTGAGGAAGGATCCCGATGGTCTATGCATTTTGATGGAGCCTCTAATGCTTTGGGTAACGGCGTCGACGCTGTAATCATATCTCCCAAAGGAACTCATACTCCCCTCACCGCCCGATTATGTTTCAGCTGCACCAACAACATGGCAGAATATGAGGCATGTATCATGGGTTTACAAGCTGCAATCGACTTAAGGATCAAATTTCTAAGTGTCTTCGGAGATTCCGCTCTCGTGATCAATCAGATCAAAGGCGAGTGGGATACGAAACACCCAAATCTTATTCCTTACAAGGAGTACGTGTTGACCTTGCTCCCCCACTTTGAAGAAATAACTTTCGAACACTTTCCTAGAGAGGAGAATCAGCTAGCGGACGCACTAGCCACGATGTCTTCAATGTTCAAAGTTAAATGGGACAATGAGGCTCCCCGAATCATTATCTGGAAGTTGGATGAACCGGCGTACTGCTGCGAGCTGGAGGCTGAGAAGGTGACTGAAAAACCCTGGTATCATGAGGTGAAGAGGTACTTGGAAGCTCAGGAATACCCTGAAGGTGCATATGTCAATGATAAGAAGTTCATGAGGAGGTTTGCTGCAAAATTCTTCCTCAGCAACGACATTCTCTACAAACAGAATCATGATTCAACTCTGCTACGTTGTGTGGATAAGGCTGAAGCAGAGAAAATTATGATGGAATTGCACGAAGGCACATTTGGAACACATTCCAGTGGACACACCATGGCTAAGAAAATCCTTCGGGCAGGATATTTCTGGTCCACAATGGAAGCCGATTGTTACCAACACTCCCGAACTTGTCATAAATGCCAGATCTATGCTGACAAGGTGCATATCCCTCCGGTTCCTTTGAATGTCCTGACGGCACCTTGGCCTTTTGCAATGTGGGGCATCGATATGATCGGTGAGATCCGACCGACGACATCTAATGGGCATCACTTCATCTTGGTGGCGATCGATTATTTCACGAAATGGGTTGAGGCAGCTTCCTATGCCACAGTAACCAAGAGCGTCGTGGCACGTTTCATCCGGCATAATTTGATCTGTCGGTACGGAGTCCCGGAAAGAATCATTAAGGACAATGGTACCAATCTCAATAACAAAATGATCACTGAACTCTGTGAACAATTCAAGATACAGCACCACAATTCTTCTCCCTACCGGCCGAAGATGAATGGGGCTGTAGAGGCAGCCAATAAGAATATCAAGAAAATTGTGCAGAAGATGACAGTGACCTATAAAGATTGGCACGAGATGCTACCGTTCGCTCTTCATGGGTACCGTACCTCAGCAAGGACGTCAACCGGGGCAACTCCCTTCTCCTTGGTCTATGGCATGGAGGCAGTCTTGCCAATTGAAGTCCAGATACCCTCTCTCCGGATAATGAAGGATGCAGACTTGAATGAAGATGATTGGATCCAGACTCAACTTGATCAATTAAATCTGATTGATGAAAAAAGGCTCACTGCTATCTGTCATGGTCAAACGTATCAAAAACGGATGATCAGGGCATTTAACAAGAAAGTCAGACCACAAGAGTATCAAGTTGGAGACCTGGTAATCAAACGCATCATCCTTCCTCAAAGTGATCCCCGGGGCAAATGGACCCCTACATACGAAGGGCCATTTGTGGTTAAACGTGTGTTCTCAGGAGGAGCCATGATCCTAACCACCATGGATGGTGACGACCTTCCTCACCCCGCCAATGCAGACATAGTGAAAAAATACTACACATAAATAAAAGACCCGCTAGGTTGACATACCTAGACAAAAATAAGGGCTTCCCGGCGAACCAAAAGGGTTCGGGCAAAAATAAGGGATGAAATGAATAAAAATCTGTACACCCGGCAAGTCGAAAACCTGAAAAGGCGACTTGGGCAAAAATGGGTATCCCGGTGGACTGAAAACCCGAAAGGGCGGTCCAGGCAAAAGTTAGGGATAAAAGCGTAACACTATGTCTCATTGGATCGCTTCGCATCCGGAATTCGACATCAACTATCTGGCTCAGATTTCGGCATCGACCAATCAGCTTCATCTTCAACTAGGTAGCAAAGCGATGAGACATCCGAAGACATAAAGGCGATAGCAGAGTTGGAATCCAGTGGGATTGTTCACATAGCTGTTTTGGTTTCTTTTTTTTCAAATTGTAAACTCTATGTTATTTGGCGGCGACCTCTTACTAGGATGTCAGCCTCTTGTACAAAAACGCCTATTCACAGGCAAAGTTCAAATCAATACAAATTCACTTGTCCATACAAATTGCCATTGTTTTCCCTTTTTTCTGCTTTGTCTTGCGAAGAACGTCCAATGTTCATTTTTGATATATGCATTTGACATTAAAATTGTTGACTCATAAATATTCGCATATGAAACGAAAGATTAATTACAGGTGACATCAGAAACAGGGGCAATGTGGAGTTGTCTGATGCAGTCTGGTTGTTTTGTCCGCCAAGGTACCAAGGTAGATTCGACTGAAGAATGTGACCAAATCATCTCAACGTCCCGCAGAGTAAGACAAGATTCAGCAATACTCTCCCCAAGCGGAGTTGACTCCCCGACAATCCTGAAAAGGCACAACATTCCCCGGCAGGTCTTAAAGCTCATCCCCAGTAGATTCTGGAAGCTTGTTCCCTATAGTGCACGGACGTCTCTCCCGAGTGTTATTTAGAGTTATTTCCTCACAAGGACTTATAACTGGGTTATCCTCAGTTAAAATAATAATGATAATAACGGAAGATCGCCCTCGGCAAGTTCCTTCAATCCCCAGCGGAGTTTATCATCATTATCCCCAGCGGAATCCATCATTAAAGTCCTCAACAGGCCTCTCAGCAAAACTTCGGCCAAGTATCTCTTCCACAGAGCAACTCCCCGGCCGTTCGTCAAGGATTTATTTTCCTAAGACGAAATTACATTCATAAACATTTCACATTTTCATACATCTTGCTTACATATATGATAAAGTGCATACAACACTATCTCATGTTGAACATCATGACATCATGCATATCATACATCATGACATTGCATACAACTTATGTTTTTGCCTTTTCAGGAAAAAGACAATCCCAAAAACAACTACCTTCAACTACAACATCTCCATATTCGATTCCTGTATCCAGCCAGGGCATATCTGTTGACCACGTTTCCAGACTCGATTCCTGTATCTAGCCAGGGCACGTCTGAAGAGTTCGAAGATTCGATTCCTGTATCCAGCCAGGGCACATCTATCAACTACAACATCTCCAGATTCGATTCCTGTATCCAGCCAGGGCATATCTGTTGACCACGTTTCCAGACTCGATTCCTGTATCTAGCCAGGGCACGTCTGAAGAGTTCGAAGATTCGATTCCTGTATCCAGCCAGGGCACATCTATTGACGACTATTTCCAGATTCGATTCCTGTATCCAGCCAGGGTACATCTATTAACGACTATTTCCAGATTCGACTCCTGTATCCAGCCAGGGCACATCTGTGAGCAACCAATTGTAGATTCGATACCTGTATCTAGCCAGGGCATATCTGCATAAGGAGACTGAAGATCAAACACCTATAACAAGCCAGGAAAACATCCGTCTTTCTCAAATACACAAGTTCTCGCTAAGGAATCTCTTATGCGATCGACACTTCCAAATGGCATCTATAAGCCCATTCCCGACAAGGTTCTGTCACATCTCCAGATGGCATCTATAAGCCCATTCCCGACACCACATTGTTGAGACTCCAGCATGCGAGTGCAAATTTCCGGGCACTCTAGTGTCCAATCTCCTTTTACCCTCGAGCCACGAAGGGCAAACTTGCCAATCTAACTCTTCAGGTCCAAGAAGATTGAACAGGGGCAACTGTTGTACCCCAAAATTTGCCCTCCCATTTCCTCAACATTTTCTCATCACAAGACCCTTGAAGATCAAGATCCAGTTAGGGTTTCCTCTGCTCAAGACTTCTCCTTGCACTATGGACTCAAATTAGGGTTTGTGTTTGCCCAAGGATGTTTTGACCTAAAATTCCTAAGATGACTTTCATGTTTCATATTGGACTCCCAAGTTTATCCTCACCAAGTTTCCAGTCTTGAGTCCAAGTTTTGCCCAGTCAATTAGACAGATGACCTAGAAATCAACTGTATTGGGGAAAAAGTCAACTGTGGCCAATTGACAGTCAAACCTCATGAAATTTGACCCACATCAACATATTGAACTCATATGGACCATTTGATCAAGTTTGGATCACAATTCCATAAGAAATTTGATCAGATCACCAAAAGGGCAAAATGGTCATTTTTAGGGTTTTGACTGCACAAAGGCAATTTTTGACTGTTTGACCTAGCCAATGGCAAATCAAGCTCACATATGGACTCAAGGACTCAATGAAATGGTCTTGACACATTCATCAAGCTCAAAAGATCCCAAGTACACAAGATTGACAGTTGAATTTCCCAGTCAATTGATCAATTTTGACTGTACACTGAAAAGTTAAACTTTGACTTTTTGGTCAAAATCAAGAGTCAAGATTCATTTTTCATCAAAACATGCCAAATCATGAAACTTGTTCACCAAGAAACCAAGAAATGCAAATTAGGGTTTTAAAATGGAATTTTTCATAACTTAGAATTTTTCTAAGTTATGGAAAACCCTAATTTTTTCCCAACTTTGCCCCACTTTTTCACCATGATTCATTTGGATTCAAACAAAAGTCAAAACATGAAAGTTGTAGCTTGTTACATAATCTACAACTTTGATTCACAAAGTTTTCTCATTTTAAGCTTGTATCTCAAGTTACAAATTTTTGAATAAGGGCACTAAACCATTCTTAACTTAGTGAAAATTTGACCTATTTTTGACAAGTTTTTACCCCACTTCAAGGCCATTTTCCATACCCTTCCACTTGGAATTCCAATTTGCATTTCAAAGATGGATTGTAGTACACATTCCAAGATTTCCAAAATGTCCAAGAACTCATCAAACAACCTCATGATTAGGGAGAATCGAATTTCACAATATAGCAAAAACTCACTTTTGAATTGGCCATTTTTCATGTTCATAACTTGGCAATTTGAACTCAGCATGCTTTAGGTTTGATTACAGGTCCTTAAACCAAGTTGCACTCAATAATTTAATGCATATTCATTGTGTTAAGGTGTTGTTCTATGAGTTTGAACATTGTATGCAAGATTAATCCCAAACTAGATAAAGCATTCTTTCCATTTTTGCAAAAGATCACTTTATGTCAAATTGAAATCCAAGCAAGTACAGTTAGGATCTCATTGGCACAAGTTTAGAAGATAATTGCACTGATCAAGACAAGGGTTTGCAGCTTGTTATGGGGGCCTGCATCAGTCAAAAACACCAACTTGCATTTCTTTGCTTCACATAGAAGAAACATAGCATAACTTATGACAACTTCCATCTCAGCTCACTAACACAAGAACAAAGTTATCAAACACATTCCAAAGAACATATCCAAGCTTTTGCACGAGCCTTTGACCTCCAATCCACCCTCCATCTCAGAATCACTCTCAAACTGCAAAAATAGAGTTGCCTCTGCAGTTTGAGTACCAACTTCCATTTCTCTCGAGCATTCTTGTCAAAACCAATTCATACACATCCCCTAGCATCTATGCAAGCTAACCATGACCTGAAACCTGACCTGTAATCCCTCTAAGCCACTTCACCATTTTTGCTTTTCTGTCTTGCAGTTGGAGTTCACTAGCACGATTCAGAGAGTTTCAAGACAAAGTAGCACTTGGAAAAGCATCCTTACACTTCAAGGAAGCTATACAAATCATCATTTTACTCTGAAACATCCTCCATTGCAAAGCACGATTCCAACTGAACAGGTACATTCATGAAGTTTTATCTCTCTTATTAGGCATTGTTAGCTTTAGGTTTGTGAAGAAAATATGTCACAATCATAGCCCTGAACATGCCCATATAGTTAGATTTCATTTATGTTATGTGTGCTGCAAGAATTTTGAGTATGAACATGGCATAAAAGTTAGGTCAGAAATTGGGGGAGAAGAAATTCTCCTTCATCTTAGAGAGTTAGGTCAAGTTCCATACATGGTTAGAATCGTCTCTTCATGCTGAACATTTGTTATGTTATGAGTTTTTGCTAAAAAGCCAGGAATCAAGAGTTGGAAGATGAGGAACAGGGCGCGCGTTTTTTCAAATATTGTTGCTGGAGGTTGAAGACAGTGGTCTTTGGGCTGGGCCTGTGTATTTTTTCTTATTCACACCACATAATTGCTATTACACCCCCTGAGTCCATTTGCTTTATTTTTATTTCTTTTTGACTTTTTCTTTTTTTGTTTGACTTATTTATTTTTTCTCATGACATTAAAAATATAAAAATATTTTTTCTCACCATTTTTGATTTTATTAGGTATTTATATAATTTTTTTTAGTTTATACATAGATAGATAAATATATATATTTTATTTAAAATACTAAAAATAGTGTAAATGAATTTCTATACATTTTTATTTTTGTTTACCTTCTGAAAATATTTCACATAAAAAATACCTTTTTTTTTATTATTAAATATTAAATATATATTATTTTGTATATAATGCATATTTAGAACTTAATATATATATATATATATATATATATATATATATATATATATATATATATATATATATATATATATATATATATATATATATATATATATATGTTTATTAATATATTTAGGTTAGAATATAAAAATATTTGAATTTTTCATTTTTATTAATATTTGATACAAAAAATACTTTTTCATAATATACTTCATTATTTTTATTTTTGTACATAATAAATAAATGTTTGTATTAAATTAAATAATAATACATTTTCCTTAATAAAATTAGGGTTTTGCCCTAAATTCAAAATACTCCAAAAAATAATGTCTTTTATTTTTTACATAAATAACACTTTTTTTCATACATATACAAAACATTTTTGCATCTTGCATTTTTATTCCATTTTTATTTATTTAATTATTATACATTAATTAAATTGTATAAATTCAAATTGATGTAATAGTTTTAGGTTTACATTACTTGTCAATATCCCCATTTGAACATTTGTACCCCCCTTCCCATATTTGGTTTTGTAATAGCTTAGTAAATTTATTTTCGCATTTTATTGCTTTCTAATGATAACATGTTAGAATTAGGGTTTGTATGCAAAAAACGACAAAAAATAGTTATGACCTAATCTCAAGATAAACAAGCATGAAAATGGACACACAAATCACACTTGCACCCCCTAGGGTACTCCACTTGTTGCCTTTCAAAATTGGGCCATATTGTATGTTAAGTCTCTTTGGGCAAAACAAACAAATTGAATGATCATAGTCCCTCGATAACATTTTCAAAAAATACTTCCAAAACAAATGATCAAGTCCCTTAAAGAAAATGCCCAAAGATACTTGGCACCATTGCAATTATGGTCTAAAACGATGACCCGCGCCTGTCCCTTTCACATCCTAACATAAGATTGTCCACCAAACACAATGGTGGAACAAACTTGTTAAAAGGGTTAAAACATAGCAATAATCTTTTGAGAAATTTAGGAGTAGATAACCTCTTAGTTACTTGAATCAATCTTGCAAACTAAAACACTTGCCTATTTCAAAAACCACACATCACTACACTTTCAAAATAACTTTCAAAAACAAATGAAAACCTTTTCAAAAGACGTACATCTTTGTATACATCCCCACATGGATCATTACAAAGGTTGCCACCACATTGGCTTCTTTTCAAAACATTTTCAAACCCACACACTCAAGCACCATTTAAAACAATTGAAAACAAAAATGCAAGTGATCTAAGCAAGTAACTAAGAGCCCATGGATAACCATGGATAGAAAGGGTGCTAATACCTTCCCTTTCTATAATCTACTCCCCGAACCCAAGAAAACATCTCAAAAGGTTTTTGCTGTGCTTTTTAACCTTTCCTTAGGATAAAATAAAAAGTCAGTGGCGACTCTTGCTCAACCGAAACATTTGCGAATACAAACGCAAAACCTCAAGTCAGTTCTCCCACCGTACCACAGAACTGGCGACTCTGCTGGGGACTTCTTTAAAAGTGGAGTAACCTTAGGGCTTAGATCACCTTTGTTTTCAATTGTTTGCTTTGTTTGCTTTTATATTTGTGGGCTTTGCATCGGAGTTTCATAGATCCTAACCCGGATCTGGGAAATACCCTTTTTAGGTAGCATAATCTGTGAGGGACCTGTCCGGCGTAGACCGACATGGGTGAAGCAGTGGCTACGTTGGTGTGGCATCTTAGTCTGTACCTATATCCCTTGTGTTGCAACGGGGAGAATATAGGTCTTCTAAGGGGTCATTAAACACCAACCAACCTTAGAACCCTAAATTGACCAACTTGGCTATTAGGACAGTAGCAGTATACTACACTCATTGAGGCTAAACTCTCGAGATGGTTCTGGCCGCGAGAAAAGATTGCGATGCTGGAGTTATGACCGATTGAGGGTAGCCAATGATTTGAGATCCTCTAGAACCCGGTTACTTTTGATAGGACAGGTTTTAACCAACAAAATCAAATGAGGGTAATACCTGAAACTCATGCTGGCCTGAAACCTAAGGGTGTCTTGTGTGACTTGTGTGCCTTATTTACCTATGTGAATACTTGTGGTGTGCTTCATCATAGCATCATGCCATCATACCATTGCATGCATCTTGTATAAAGGACTAACCCATTTCAAAGACAAAAGAGTTTCATCTTTGCTCTGTTTTGTAGGACATCATGATGCCCGTGCGTAGGAATACTGTCCGGCTCAACTTTGTTCAACCACCAGTTTTACTCAAGGATTTGGTTGGTAGGATTCCAAACACTTCTTCCTTCATCAACAGACATGGGTCTCTCCTTGGCTTGATCACTGCAAAATGGGACCAACAACTGATAAGTGTTCATACCCAATTTTATGACCCTCTGTATCATTGTTTCACTTTTCAAGACTTCCAGCTGGTTCCTACCCTGGAAGAATTTTCTTATTTGCTTGGGATCCCTGTCTTGGAACAAACTCCATTCACTGGTTTGGAAAAGACTCCTAGGCCTGAAGAGATTGCTGCAATTCTCCCCTTGACCAAAGAAGAGGTATTGTCCAACTGGGAAACTAGAAATGGGATCAAGGGCTTTTTGGTCAAATTTCTGGTTGGCAAGGCTAATGATTTCTGGAATGACTTGGACTTCAAGGCGTACGAGGATATTCTGGCTCTTTTGATCTATGGTCTGGTATTGTTTCCTAACCCTGACACCTTTATCAGTATCCATGTCATAAGGATATTCATGTCTCGGAATCCGGTACCCACTCTTTTGGGTGATATTCTACAACAACTCTATGCTCGTACTGCTCGAAAACGGGGAACTCCATGGTGTTGTGCTCCTTTGCTAGTAAGGTGGTTTATTTCGAACCTTCCTAAGTTCGTGCTGAAGAATGAAGAAGGAAAAGGTTGGGCTAGGAGGTTAATGGCTCTCACTGATAATGACATCACCTGGACTCTCAGAGGTTTGGATGAGGTAGCTGTTATTGACCGTTGCGGAGAATACCCTAACGTTCCGTTAATTGGTATCCAAGGAGGAATCTCTTACAATCCGTGCTTAGCTATCCGTCAGTTTGGAAGAGCCAGAGGAGATGGGCCTCATGAAATGCTGGTTCCTCACTTCCATTTTTAGTTTCAGGCAGACAGTGACAAACTACGCCAGGGATTCATTAGAGCCTGGGACAGAACCCACAAAGCCAACCCACATGAGTTGAGACCAAAGACTTCTCTGCCATTGAAGCCCTATTGCAAATGGGTCCGCATCCGTGCTCAAAGGTTAGGTATGCCCTACGAAGCTGTTAGACCTCTCATTCTTGAGTCTCCTGTTGAAGATGGGGTTCCTCCAACTGTCCTCCCTCCTCAGATACCTACTGATTTTGACACCATGAAGAGATCTTGGGCGCAGCTAAAGGAAGAACGGGATTTCTATCGGGAGAAATTCAACGAGCAGGAACGGAAGATCCAAAGGCTGACTAAGAAATTGGAGGAAGAACGGGTCCTGAACAACTACATCAGCACTGAAAAGAGGAGGCCATGGGAGCATTGATGAGCTTTGGATGTTTCCTTTTATAGTTTATTTCCTTTCCAGTATTTTTCATTCCTGTAATGCCTAAGGGCAAATTGTTGAACAATTGAAAATTTTAATCTAATGAAGTGTGTTTCCCTTTTTGTCTACAAAGTTGAATCTTGTTTGTCTTTGAAAACATAAAACATACGCATTCCATTGCACCATATGCATAGCAGGTACCCTATTTCACAGGTTGCTTAATCTCCTTCGCTGTTATTTTGAACAGTCATCATGAATCCAGACTCCTCCAGTGAGCAAGCAATCAAGGCCCTTCAGGCCCAAAGTGCACAGTTTCAAGAGATGGTCCTAAGCCTAGCCCAAGGTCAGCAAGAGTTGAAGACTCTACTCCTGAAGAAGAAGAAGAAAAAGAGGACTGCATTGTTCAACACCGGACGCAGATTTGGGAACACACTCCATAATGAAGCTGATCCAACTACTTCTTCTGCTGAGAAAAACAGTCCCCAAGGGGGAGGAGCTCCTAGTCCCGCAGTCTCCGACAACGAGACGGACTATAACGACGAACAATACCCACCTGCTGCTGACAGATACAAGCAATTGGAGGACCGCTTAAGCGCCATGGAAATTCAGAATGTGCCGGGACTGGATTTCGGAGATTTGGGGTTATCTTCTGGGGTAGTAATTCCACACAAGTTTAAGGCGCCTGCCTTCGCCAAGTATGATGGGGTCTCCTGCCCAAAGCTGCATCTAAGGTCGTACGTTAGGAAGATCCAACCTTATACGGCGGATAAGAACCTCTGGATTCACTTCTTCCAAGATAGCCTCTCGGGGTCACAGCTTGAATGGTTCTACCAACTAGATGGAACTAGCATCCGACACTGGGAAGATTTGGCAACCGCATTCTACAGACAATACCAATACAATTCTGATCTCGCTCCTACGCGTACCCAACTTCAGGGTATGTCTCTAGGAACGGGTGAAGGGTTCAAAGAGTACGCACAAAAATGGAGAGATTTGGCTGGCAGGGTGCAGCCTCCATTGACTGATCGAGAGCTGGTTGATATGTTCCTAGGGACGTTGTCTGGTCCATTTTTCAATCATTTGGTTGGTAACTCCTCCGCTGGGTTTACAGATTTGATATTGACAGGAGAAAGAATTGAAGCTGGCATCAGGTCAGGCAAGATACAAAAGGCTGCCTCCACAAGTGCTGAGAAGAGGCCGTTTAAGAAAGAAGCAAGTGCCGTCTATGGTCCTAGGAGACAAATCAAGACCGAAAGTCGCCAAGCCGTCAATGCTTTGGTCATCTCAAAACCTGTTGCTGCTCCTCAGTAGTACAATCAACAAAGAAGCAAAAGGCCCAAGAGGCAGTATACCCGACTGAGTATGACCTTATCTCAAATTTTACCCCAACTGTTATCCACCAACCTGGTGACCCTCAAAGAAGCTCCTAAGGTTGTCAACACTGCGTCTCCTAAGTATAACCCAAATGCCCGGTGTGCTTATCATTCTGATAGTCCCGGGCACACTACTGATGATTGCTGGGCCTTGAGAAACAAGGTGCAAGATCTGATCGACGCAAAGGAAATTCAGTTTGAAGCGCCGGAGAGACCAAATGTTGTAACTGCTCCTATGCCCCAGCATAGAGTAAATGCCATTGAGGAAGAACTGTATGCTGTTTCGGTAAATGAAGTTGTCACCCCTCTGAGGACCGTCAAGAAGAACCTACTGCGGGCCGGTTTATTTCCGGGTTGCAGTGAAGGTTGCCTGTTCTGTGCTGTTTCCCTATCTGGTTGTCCCTTGCTGAGGTTAGGCGTCCAAAGCCTAATGGATAGCAAGGAGATTCTGTTTAAGAAGTCTGCTGTTCAGTTGGTTCCGGTAAAAGAAGTTTCTGTGGTTACCATCTTCAATAATCCAATCAAGGCTCTCCCGAAGAAGCCTGTTCAAATCATGACTGCTGCACCTGTGGTTATTACTGTTCCGGGGCCTCTCCCCTACGTATCTGATAAAGCTGTCCCCTGGCATTATGGGGCAGACGTATATGTAAATGGAATCAAACAAGAATTCGACACTGGCGCCAGTATCTGCGATATCACTGGTCCAGCCAAGGTCACCCGCAGTGGCAGGCTCTTCTCGCCTGACATTGCACCGCCCGCTATTCGAAGACCCCTCCTTATAACACCTACAAGTGTACCTGTTACTGTTGCTGATCAAGTTGTTTCCCCTGCCGCCGAGTCATCTAATGCTCGGGGCAAAGGGATTGAAGAGGAGCCTGCCCGGATGGAGGCACCAATACCTATAAATGCTGAGGCCTCCCAACAAGAAATGGAGGAGATCCTGAAAATAATAAAGAAAAGTGATTTCAATGTTGTCGAGCAGCTGGGGCATACGCCCTCCAAGATCTCCATGCTCTCTTTATTGCTATGCTCCGAGGCCCATGCTAAAGCCTTGATTTCATTTCTCAAGACGGCCCATGTGCCACAGGAGACATCTGCAGTCCAGTTCACTGATTGCGTAGCAAATCTGACAGCAGACAATGGCTTGGGTTTTTCAGATGCTGACCTGACTGCGAAGGGAAGAGACCACAATGATGCCCTACATGTCTCTATCGAATGCAGGGCACTACTCTGGCGCATGTATTGGTGGATACTGGTTCTTCCTTGAATGTTCTACCGAAAAAGGCTTTAGACCGTTTGGATTATGAAGGCCTAGAACTGAAGCCCAGCAATATCATCGTCAGGGCCTTTGACGGTTCAAAAAGGATGGTTCATGGAGAGGTTGACATCCCTATTCGTGTGGGCTCTCAAGTATTTGACTCTACTTTTTATGTGATGGATATACGTCCATCGTACTCTTGTCTACTGGGTCGACCTTGGATCCATAAAGCTGGGGCAGTGACCTCTACCTTGCACCAGAAGCTGAAGTACCCTGTCAGGGGGAAGATCGTCACTGTGCAAGGAGAAGAGGAGTATATGGTGAGCCATTTGAATTCCTTCAGATACATTGAGATGGACGGGGAGTTTATTGAAACCCCCTTTCAGCATTTCGAGGAGGTGCATCCAATTTCAGCAGCAGCAGAAACAACAGTCGAAGAGAATGTTCCCTTGAAGATGGCTTCCCTAAGGGATGCCCGGGCTGTGGTTCAGAAAGGCAATTGTGCAAACTGGGGTCAGCTTCCTGACTTCACTCAGAAGAACGACAAGTTTGGGCTGGGCTTTACTGCAGAGGCTCAGAGGGCTGTGCGCAAGGAGAAGGTCAGAAAGGCTCCGGTGTTTATCTCCAACCCAAGGGTGAATGCTATTGAGGAGGATGTAGAGGAAGCATAATTTGACAGTTGGATCTACCCGACTACCAGCAACGGACCAAGCAACTGGACGACAAAGGATTTTACGCCTATCACATTTGTCACGCAGTAATTAATTTCTTTTGATTTCCAATTTGTCACAAACAATATGTTAAAACTTTGTTGGCTCGGTGTCCTACCCGGGGCATCGTAGCTCCATTTGTGAGGGATTTTTTGTATGACATTTTCATATATCATCAATCAAAACATTAGACGTTTGTTGCATTTCAAATCTTGTGCTCTTTTCCTTTCTGTGTTATATATATTGCAAGACAGCTATATTTACACACACTCACTTATACAGGTTTCAATCCACTCTGGATCTCACTGGTAACAGCTCTGCTACCGCCAGTTATGACTTCGAAAATCCGATCAACTTAGCCGAAGACGAAGGTGAAGATGATTGCGAAGTGCCTGGTGAACTCGCAAGACTGCTACTCCAGGAAGAAAGAGCTATTCAGCCACATGAAGAGCCGGTGGAGACAATTAACCTGGGTACTGAGACAGATAGGAAAGAGGTCAAGATTGGTGCCAATCTAGAGCTCAGCGTGAAGCAACGATTGATCCAGATGCTACAGGATTACATGGAGATTTTTGCTTGGTCCTATGAAGATATGCCTGGTTTGGATGCCGACATTGTAGTTCATCACTTGCCAACCAAGGAAGATTGCCCTCCGGTAAAGCAAAAGGTCCGCCGCATGCATCCAGAGATGTCCGAAAAGATCAAGGCTGAGGTTATGAAGCAATTCGATGCCGGGTTTCTTGCAGTGACCTCTTACCCTCAGTGGGTTGCTAATGTGGTACCAGTGCCGAAGAAGGACGGTAAAGTCAGAATGTGTGTCGACTACAGGGATTTGAACAGGGCCAGCCCCAAGGATGACTTCCCCCTACCTCACATTGATGTCCTTGTTGACAATACAACTCAACACAAGGTGTTCTCCTTCATGGATGGTTTTTCAGGGTATAATCAGATCAAGATGGCTCCAGAAGATATGGAGAAGACTACCTTTGTGACTCAGTGGGGCACCTTCTGTTATAAGGTCATGCCATTCGGATTGAAAAATGCTGGGGCAACCTATCAACGTGCCATGGTTGCTTTATTTCATGATATGATCCATCATGAAATTGAGGTATACGTTGATGACATGATTGCAAGGTCTCAAACTGAGGAGGAGCACCTTGACCATCTGAGGAAGTTGTTCGACCGACTCAAGTTGTACAAGCTGAGGTTGAATCCCAACAAATGCACCTTTGGGGTAAGATCCGGAAAATTGTTAGGTTTCATCGTGAGTGATAAGGGTATCCAGGTGGACCCTGCCAAGGTAAAAGCCATACAAGAGATGCCGACTCCAAAAACAGAGAAAGAAGTCAGAGGCTTTCTGGGACGACTGAATTACATTGCCCGATTCATCTCACATCTGACTGCTACTTGTGAGCCAATCTTCAAATTGCTGAAGAAAGATCAAGTAGTACGCTGGAATGATGAATGTTAGGCCGCCTTTGAGAAGATAAATGAATATCTCCAAGAGCCACCCATTCTTATGCCACCGGTGGAAGGAAGGCCTCTAATACTATACTTGACAATACTTGACAATTCAATGGGGTGTGTGCTGGGGCAGCATGACGAGTCTGGCCGAAAAGAGCACGCTATTTATTACCTGAGCAAAAAGTTTACCGACTGTGAGTCTCGTTACTCACTGCTTGAGAAAACTTGCTGCGCTCTTGTATGGGCTGCTCGCCGACTGAGACAGTATATGCTGACTCACACTACTTTATTGATTTCAAAGATGGATCCCATCAAGTACATATTTGAAAAGCCCGCTCTGTCTGGAAGAATAGCGAGATGGCAAATGATCTTAACAGAATATGATATCCAGTATACAACTCAGAAAGCAATTAAGGGAAATGTACTGGCAGATCATTTGGCACACCAACCTGTGGACGATTACAAATCATTGAACTTTGATTTTCCGGACGAAGACATCATGGTGGTAACTGACTGTGAAGTACCTGGACCGGATGAAGGACCTGAGGAAGGATCCCGATGGTCTATGCATTTTGATGGAGCCTCTAATGCTTTGGGTAACGGCGTCGACGCTGTAATCATATCTCCCAAAGGAACTCATACTCCCCTCACCGCCCGATTATGTTTCAGCTGCACCAACAACATGGCAGAATATGAGGCATGTATCATGGGTTTACAAGCTGCAATCGACTTAAGGATCAAATTTCTAAGTGTCTTCGGAGATTCCGCTCTCGTGATCAATCAGATCAAAGGCGAGTGGGATACGAAACACCCAAATCTTATTCCTTACAAGGAGTACGTGTTGACCTTGCTCCCCCACTTTGAAGAAATAACTTTCGAACACTTCCCTAGAGAGGAGAATCAGCTAGCGGACGCACTAGCCACGATGTCTTCAATGTTCAAAGTTAAATGGGACAATGAGGCTCCCCGAATCATTATCTGGAAGTTGGATGAACCGGCGTACTGCTGCGAGCTGGAGGCTGAGAAGGTGACTGAAAAACCCTGGTATCATGAGGTGAAGAGGTACTTGGAAGCTCAGGAATACCCTGAAGGTGCATCTGTCAATGATAAGAAGTTCATGAGGAGGTTTGCTGCAAAATTCTTCCTCAGCAACGACATTCTCTACAAACAGAATCATGATTCAACTCTGCTACGTTGTGTGGATAAGGCTGAAGCAGAGAAAATTATGATGGAATTACATGAAGGCACATTTGGAACACATTCCAGTGGACACACCATGGCTAAGAAAATCCTTCGGGCAGGATATTTCTGGTCCACAATGGAAGCCGATTGTTACCAACACTCCCGAACTTGTCATAAATGCCAGATCTATGCTGACAAGGTGCATATCCCTCCGGTTCCTTTGAATGTCCTGACGGCACCTTGGCCTTTTGCAATGTGGGGCATCGATATGATCGGTGAGATCCGACCGACGGCATCTAATGGGCATCGCTTCATCTTGGTGGCGATCGATTATTTCACGAAATGGGTTGAGGCAGCTTCCTATGCCACAGTAACCAAGAGCGTCGTGGCACGTTTCATCCGGAATAATCTGATCTGTCGGTACGGAGTCCCGGAAAGAATCATTACGGACAATGGTACCAATCTCAATAACAAAATGATCACTGAACTCTGTGAACAATTCAAGATACAGCACCACAATTCTTCTCCCTACCGGCCGAAGATGAATGGGGCTGTAGAGGCAGCCAATAAGAATATCAAGAAAATTGTGCAGAAGATGACAGTGACCTATAAAGATTGGCACGAGATGCTACCGTTCGCTCTTCTTGGGTACCGTACCTCAGCAAGGACGTCAACCGGGGCAACTCCCTTCTCCTTGGTCTATGGCATGGAGGCAGTCTTGCCAATTGAAGTCCAGATACCCTCTCTCCGGATAATGAAGGATGCAGACTTGAATGAAGATGATTGGATCCAGACTCGACTTGATCAATTAAATCTGATTGACGAAAAAAGGCTCACTGCTATCTGTCATGGTCAAACGTATCAAAAACGGATGATCAGGGCATTTAACAAGAAAGTCAGACCACAAGAGTATCAAGTTGGAGACCTGGTAATCAAACGCATCATCCTTCCTCAAAGTGATCCCCGGGGCAAATGGACCCCTACATACGAAGGGCCATTTGTGGTTAAACGTGTGTTCTCAGGAGGAGCCATGATCCTAACCACCATGGATGGTGACGACCTTCCTCACCCCGCCAATACAGACATAGTGAAAAAATACTACGCATAAATAAAAGACCCGCTAGGTTGACATACCTAGACAAAAATAAGGGCTTCCCGGCGAACCAAAAGGGTTCAGGCAAAAATAAGGGATGAAATGAATAAAAATCTGTACACCCGGCAAGTCGAAAACCTGAAAAGGCGACTTGGGCAAAAATGGGTATCCCGGTGGACTGAAAACCCGAAAGGGCGGTCCAGTCAAAAGTTAGGGATAAAAGCGTAACACTATGTCTCATTGGATTGCTTCGCATCCGGAATTCGACATCAACTATCTGGCTCAGATTTCGGCATCGACCAATCAGCTTCATCTTCAACTAGGTAGCAAAGCGATGAGACATCCGAAGACATAAAGGCGATAGCAGAGTTGGAATCCAGTGGGATTGTTCACATAGCTGCTTTGGTTTCTTTTTTTTCAAATTGTAAACTCTATGTTATTTGGCGGCGTCCTCTTACTAGGATGTCAGCCTCTTGTACAAAAACGTCTATTCACAGGCAAAGTTCAAATCAATACAAATTCACTTGTCCATACATATTGCCATTGTTTTCCCTTTTTTCTGCTTTGTCTTGCGAAGAACGTCCAATGTTCATTTTTGATATATGCATTTGACATTAAAATTGTTGACTCATAAATATTCGCATATGAAACGAAAGATTAATTACAGGTGACATCAGAAACAGGGGCAATGTGGAGTTGTTTGATGCAGTCTGGTTGTTTTGTCCGCCAAGGTACCAAGGTAGATTCGACTGAAGAATGTGACCAAATCATCTCAACGTCCCGCAGAGTAAGACAAGATTCAGCAATACTCTCCCCAAGCGGAGTTGACTCCCCGACAATCCTGAAAAGGCACAACATTCCCCGCAGGTCTTAAAGCTCATCCACAGTAGATTCTGGAAGCTTGTTCCCTATAGTGCACGGACGTCTCTCCCGAGTGTTATTTAGAGTTATTTCCTCACAAGGACTTATAACTGGGTTATCCTCAGTTAAAATAATAATGATAATAACGGAAGATCGCCCTCGGCAAGTTCCTTCAATCCCCAGCGGAGTTTATCATCATTATCCCCAGCGGAATCCATCATTAAAGTCCTCAACAGGCCTCTCAGCAAAACTTCGGCCAAGTATCTCTTCCACAGAGCAACTCCCCGGCCGTTCGTCAAGGATTTATTTTCCTAAGACGAAATTACATTCATAAACATTTCACATTTTCATACATCTTGCTTACATATATGATAAAGTGCATACAACACTATCTCATGTTGAACATCATGACATCATGCATATCATACATCATGACATTGCATACAACTTATGTTTTTGCCTTTTCAGGAAAAAGACAATCCCAAAAACAACTACCTTCAACTACAACATCTCCAGATTCGATTCCTGTATCCAGCCAGGGCATATCTGTTGACCACGTTTCCAGACTCGATTCCTGTATCTAGCCAGGGCACGTCTGAAGAGTTCGAAGATTCGATTCCTGTATCCAGCCAGGGCACATCTATCAACTACAACATCTCCAGATTCGATTCCTGTATCCAGCCAGGGCATATCTGTTGACCACGTTTCCAGACTCGATTCCTGTATCTAGCCAGGGCACGTCTGAAGAGTTCGAAGATTCGATTCCTGTATCCAGCCAGGGCACATCTATTGACGACTATTTCCAGATTCGATTCCTGTATCCAGCCAGGGTACATCTATTAACGACTATTTCCAGATTCGACTCCTGTATCCAGCCAGGGCACATCTGTGAGCAACCAATTGTAGATTCGATACCTGTATCTAGCCAGGGCATATCTGCATAAGGAGACTGAAGATCAAACACCTATAACAAGCCAGGAAAACATCCGTCTTTCTCAAATACACAAGTTCTCGCTAAGGAATCTCTTATGCGATCGACACTTCCAAATGGCATCTATAAGCCCATTCCCGACAAGGTTCTGTCACATCTCCAGATGGCATCTATAAGCCCATTCCCGACACCACATTGTTGAGACTCCAGCATGCGAGTGCAAATTTCCGGGCACTCTAGTGTCCAATCTCCTTTTACCCTCGAGCCACGAAGGGCAAACTTGCCAATCTAACTCTTCAGGTCCAAGAAGATTGAACATGGGCAACTGTTGTACCCCAAAATTTGCCCTCCCATTTCCTCAACATTTTCTCATCACAAGACCCTTGAAGATCAAGATCCAGTTAGGGTTTCCTCTGCTCAAGACTTCTCCTTGCACTGTGGACTCAAATTAGGGTTTGTGTTTGCCCAAGGATGTTTTGACCTAAAATTCCTAAGATGACTTTCATGTTTCATATTGGACTCCCAAGTTTATCCTCACCAAGTTTCCAGTCTTGAGTCCAAGTTTTGCCCAGTCAATTAGACAGATGACCTAGAAATCAACTGTATTGGGGAAAAAGTCAACTGTGGCCAATTGACAGTCAAACCTCATGAAATTTGACCCACATCAACATATTGAACTCATATGGACCATTTGATCAAGTTTGGATCACAATTCCATAAGAAATTTGATCAGATCACCAAAAGGGCAAAATGGTCATTTTTAGGGTTTTGACTGCACAAAGGCAATTTTTGACTGTTTGACCTAGCCAATGGCAAATCAAGCTCACATATGGACTCAAGGACTCAATGAAATGGTCTTGACACATTCATCAAGCTCAAAAGATCCCAAGTACACAAGATTGACAGTTGAATTTCCCAGTCAATTGATCAATTTTGACTGTACACTGAAAAGTCAAACTTTGACTTTTTGGTCAAAATCAAGAGTCAAGATTCATTTTTCATCAAAACATGCCAAATCATGAAACTTGTTCACCAAGAAACCAAGAAATGCAAATTAGGGTTTTAAAATGGAATTTTTCATAACTTAGAATTTTTCTAAGTTATGGAAAACCCTAATTTTTTCCCAACTTTGCCCCACTTTTTCACCATGATTCATTTGGATTCAAACAAAAGTCAAAACATGAAAGTTGTAGCTTGTTACATAATCTACAACTTTGATTCACAAAGTTTTCTCATTTTAAGCTTGTATCTCAAGTTACAAATTTTTGAATAAGGGCACTAAACCATTCTTAACTTAGTGAAAATTTGACCTATTTTTGACAAGTTTTTACCCCACTTCAAGGCCATTTTACATACCCTTCCACTTGGAATTCCAATTTGCATTTCAAAGATGGATTGTAGTACACATTCCAAGCTTTCCAAAATGTCCAAGAACTCATCAAACAACCTCATGATTAGGGAGAATCGAATTTCACAATATAGCAAAAACTCACTTTTGAATTGGCCATTTTTCATGTTCATAACTTGGCAATTTGAACTCAGCATGCTTTAGGTTAGATTACAGGTCCTTAAACCAAGTTGCACTCAATAATTTAATGCATATTCATTGTGTTAAGGTGTTGTTCTATGAGTTTGAACATTGTATGCAAGATTAATCCCAAACTAGATAAAGCATTCTTTCCATTTTTGCAAAAGATCACTTTATGTCAAATTGAAATCCAAGCAAGTACAGTTAGGATCTCATTGGCACAAGTTTAGAAGCTAATTGCACTGATCAAGACAAGGGTTTGCAGCTTGTTATGGGGGCCTGCATCAGTCAAAAACACCAACTTGCATTTCTTTGCTTCACATAGAAGAAACATAGCATAACTTATGACAACTTCCATCTCAGCTCACTAACACAAGAACAAAGTTATCAAACACATTCCAAAGAACATATCCAAGCTTTTGCACGAGCCTTTGACCTCCAATCCACCCTCCATCTCAGAATCACTCTCAAACTGCAAAAATAGAGTTGCCTCTGCAGTTTGAGTACCAACTTCCATTTCTCTCGAGCATTCTTGTCAAAACCAATTCATACACATCCCCTAGCATCTATGCAAGCTAACCATGACCTGAAACCTGACCTGTAATCCCTCTAAGCCACTTCACCATTTTTGCTTTTCTGTCTTGCAGTTGGAGTTCACTAGCACGATTTAGAGAGTTTCAAGACAAAGTAGCACTTGGAAAAGCATCCTTACACTTCAAGGAAGCTATACAAATCATCATTTTACTCTGAAACATCCTCCATTGCAAAGCACGATTCCAACTGAACAGGTACATTCATGAAGTTTTATCTCTCTTATTAGGCATTGTTAGCTTTAGGTTTGTGAAGAAAATATGTCACAATCATAGCCCTGAACATGCCCATATAGTTAGATTTCATTTATGTTATGTGTGCTGCAAGAATTTTGAGTATGAACATGGCATAAAAGTTAGGTCAGAAATTGGGGGAGAAGAAATTCTCCTTCATCTTAGAGAGTTAGGTCAAGTTCCATACATGGTTAGAATCGTCTCTTCATGCTGAACATTTGTTATGTTATGAGTTTTTGCTAAAAAGCCAGGAATCAAGAGTTGGAAGATGAGGAACAGGGCGCGCGTTTTTTCAAATATTGTTGCTGGAGGTTGAAGACAGTGGTCTTTGGGCTGGGCCTGTGTATTTTTTCTTATTCACACCACATAATTGCTATTACACCCCCTGAGTCCATTTGCTTTATTTTTATTTCTTTTTGACTTTTTCTTTTTTTGTTTGACTTATTTATTTTTTCTCATGACACTAAAAATATAAAAATATTTTTTCTCACCATTTTTGATTTTATTAGGTATTTATATAATTTTTTTTAGTTTATACATAGATAGATAAATATATATATTTTATTTAAAATACTAAAAATAGTGTAAATGAATTTCTATACATTTTTATTTTTGTTTACCTTCTGAAAATATTTCACATAAAAAATACCTTTTTTTTTATTATTAAATATTAAATATATATTATTTTGTATATAATGCATATTTAGAACTTAATATATATATATATATATATATATATATATATATATATATATATATATATATATATATATATATATATATATATATATATATATATATATATATATATATATATATATATATATATATATATATATATATATATATATATATATATATATATATATATATATATATATATATATATATATATATGTTTATTAATATATTTAGGTTAGAATATAAAAATATTTGAATTTTTCATTTTTATTAATATTTGATACAAAAAATACTTTTTCATAATATACTTCATTATTTTTATTTTTGTACATAATAAATAAATGTTTGTATTAAATTAAATAATAATACATTTTCCTTAATAAAATTAGGGTTTTGCCCTAAATTCAAAATACTCCAAAAAATAATGTCTTTTATTTTTTACATAAATAACACTTTTTTTCATACATATACAAAACATTTTTGCATCTTGCATTTTTATTCCATTTTTATTTATTTAATTATTATACATTAATTAAATTGTATAAATTCAAATTGATGTAATAGTTTTAGGTTTACATTACTTGTCAATATCCCCATTTGAACATTTGTACCCCCCTTCCCATATTTGGTTTTGTAATAGCTTAGTAAATTTATTTTCGCATTTTATTGCTTTCTAATGATAACATGTTAGAATTAGGGTTTGTATGCAAAAAACGACAAAAAATAGTTATGACCTAATCTCAAGATAAACAAGCATGAAAATGGACACACAAATCACACTTGCACCCCCTAGGGTACTCCACTTGTTGCCTTTCAAAATTGGGCCATATTGTATGTTAAGTCTCTTTGGGCAAAACAAACAAATTGAATGATCATAGTCCCTCGATAACATTTTCAAAAAATACTTCCAAAACAAATGATCAAGTCCCTTAAAGAAAATGCCCAAAGATACTTGGCACCATTGCAATTATGGTCTAAAACGATGACCCGCGCCTGTCCCTTTCACATCCTAACATAAGATTGTCCACCAAACACAATGGTGGAACAAACTTGTTAAAAGGGTTAAAACATAGCAATAATCTTTTGAGAAATTTAGGAGTAGATAACCTCTTAGTTACTTGAATCAATCTTGCAAACTAAAACACTTGCCTATTTCAAAAACCACACATCACTACACTTTCAAAATAACTTTCAAAAACAAATGAAAACCTTTTCAAAAGACGTACATCTTTGTATACATCCCCACATGGATCATTACAAAGGTTGCCACCACATTGGCTTCTTTTCAAAACATTTTCAAACCCACACACTCAAGCACCATTTAAAACAATTGAAAACAAAAAGGCAAGTGATCTAAGCAAGTAACTAAGAGCCCATGGATAACC
Organism: Vicia faba; assembly: GCA_948472305.1. NCBI lineage: Eukaryota > Viridiplantae > Streptophyta > Magnoliopsida > Fabales > Fabaceae > Vicia > Vicia faba. The sequence goes on along the minus strand of OX451738.1, from coordinate 85,976,934 downwards.
ATGGATAGAAAGGGTGCTAATACCTTCCCTTTCTATAATCTACTCCCCGAACCCAAGAAAACATCTCAAAAAGTTTTTGCTGTGCTTTTTAACCTTTCCTTAGGATAAAATAAAAAGTCGGTGGCGACTCTTGCTCAACCGAAACATTTGCGAATACAAACGCAAAACCTCAAGTCAGTTCTCCCACCGTACCACAGTAACCTATAAGGATTGGCATGAGATGTTGCCGTTTGCTCTACATGGATACCGTACTTCAACTAGAACATCAATTGGGGCAACTCCCTTTTCTTTAGTTTATGGCATGGAAGTTGTTCTGTTGGTGGAAGTTCAGATTCCCTCACTGAGGATTATGAATGAGGTAGGACTAGGTGAAGACGAGTGGATTCAAACGAGATTGGATCAGCTGAACTTGATGGACGAAAAATAATTAGTTGTTGTTTGCCATGGTCAGACGTACCAAAAACGGATGATCAAGGCTTTCAACAAAAAGATTAAGCCTCAGGTATATCAAGTTGGTGACTTGGTGATAAAACGCATCATTCTACCATAAGGAGACCCCAGAGGCAAATGGACCCCCACCTATGAAGGGCCATTTGTTGTCAAGAGAGTTTTCTCTGGCGGTGCCATGATGCTGACTACCATGGATGGTGAAGATTTCCCACATCCTATAAACGCAGACATAGTTAAAAAATACTACGCATAAGAGACCCGCTAGGTTGACACACCTAGGAAAAATAAGGGAATCCCGACAAACCAAAGGGTTTGGGCAAAAATTAGGGATATATGCAAAATATTGTACACCCGGTAAGTTGAAAACCCGAAAGGGCGACTTGGGCAAAAAAGGGTATTCTGGTGGGATGAAAACCCGAAAGGGCGGTCCAGGCAAAAATTAAGGATTGAAAGCATATGACTATGTCCTGTGGAATCACCATAGTCAATTTTATCACCAAGGTCCAAGTTCAAACGATCCAAGATCAATCCAATCAACTTCTATCAACGACAAGGGACATTCAAAGACATTAGGGCAATAGTAGAGTTAAAGGCAATGAGATCATTTCACATGGCTATTTGTTTTTATTCTCAATTTTGTTTTCCTTTCGATGATTTCCTCTTACTAGGATCTCTGTCTCTCTGTACAAAAACGCATATTCATGGGCAAAATATCAATACAGATATACTTTGAAGTGCGAGATGTCTGTCTTTGTTTTGAATGCAAAATTGTCCAATGACTAAAATTGAACGAACATATGCATATGAACATATTTAAAACTATTTGGAACATGTGGCCTAAGCAGTAACAAGCGTATCTTTAATGTATATGGAATATCCCCACAGAGTTATTTCATTAGCATTATCCCACAAGGACAACCACAATAAACCTTTCCCCAACGGATTTGCTTACAAAGTCTCTTTACATAGTTTGATTCCCAGCCAGAGTCTCAATCTCTTGCCAGCTCTCTCGCCAGCTAAGTTGAATTTCACAAATTGAAGCCTCGTAGATCTCTTCCTAAAAGAAACTCGCCTCCTCAACAGGGTTTACCTCCTCAACAAGGTTTATTTCCCCAACAGGGTTTATTTCCCCAACAAGTTTTATTTCTCCAACAACAATCAAGGAACCAAAATTCCCCAACCAAGTACATCCTCCCCAACTGAGTCTGTATTCCCCCGACATAGTCTATCTTCCCTAGCAGAGCCTGTTATCCCCATCTGAGCCTGTTATCCACATCTGTGTATATCCTCTCTGTTGTACCCCAAAATTTGCCCTCCTTTTCTTCAGGAAACCATCTTAGATTTTTCAAAGTCCCCTGAAACAAATCCAAGTCCTGAGTTATCCTTTGCCCAAGCAAGTCACTTACAAGAGCAAGATGATCTCACGAACTCCAGAGACAACACTTTTATCTTGAGAAAAAAAATCAATCAATTTCTAAGTACTTAGAATGCTTCTTTAAAATAAGTGTTTTTAGAAAAAATCAGCGCTTCAGAACTTCTGGACCCATCCCAGATGAAGACGGTCAGAAGTTGCAAGCTTGGCTCAGCATGGTCAGAAGTTGGCTCTTCAGCAGCTACATCAGTTCAATCAGAAGTTGTAAACGTGGTTCAGAATGTAAGCCTCAAACAGAACATGCCCCTTCAGCAGTTACACAAGCTCAGTCAGAATTCGCTAAAGCAATGCAAGAGAAACAGGAAAGTATGAAGACTCCTTCAGAACAGGTTGAAATCAGAAGATGAAAGGTCAGAAGGATAGGTGTCACATTGATACAGAATCTCTAAGTCCAGATTGTCCAGAAGCAAATCCAAGGAACGTACCAGAAAACCAGGAGAATCTCCAGAGCTTACTAAGACAACAGGTAGCCAAGGCCAGAGCATGGTTTACGCTGCTGATTCAACGCTGGTTTCCATTACCAGAATGTTGGTATTGACAGGTCTTGTCACCATTTAATGCCCATTAATGCTTCTAACCACTCCTGAGCATTCACGTGTGGCTTGGAAAACGCTTTTGCACAGATTCTGGCATGGGTCTTCACGCCACCGCCCACTTCAGAGGTCACTTCTCCCCAATCTACGCCTGCTGCTGCAACCTAGGCTGAAAGATAGCTGTTATCACAACTTCCCAGGAATTTCTGTCAAAGAACAAATTCAAACTCTGTTGGCGCCTTAAATGTTCAAGGCATCCACAAGGATTTTGCCTATAAATAGAGAGTCTTCACCACTACCAAAGATGTTCAAGAAAAGAAACAGAAAAATTGCTAAGAGAGAAACGAAACTCCTAGCAACGTAGCATCCTGAAACTCTGCCAAAATCTCCAGCCTTGTTTCATAACTTTAAGTTTCTCACCTTCAAACTTCATCAAACATCCAGCTCTTTTCTGTAAACCAAAAACGCTCTTTCCAAACTTCTGACCCTATACACGTATACACCTTTACTTCCCCTTTTCCAAATCTGTCCAGAACACCACCAGAACCAAAAGCTAACTTTCACCCACCACTTTCCAAACAGTCAGGTAAGCACCTGCTGACCCTCACCACACTGTTAAGCATCATCAGCTGTGCATATTCAAGTAACATAATGTAAATATTCATGTTATTGCTGTTTATGTTCTGAGGACTCTCATACCTCAGAACGTTCTGAGCCAGTATAGGACTTGCCTGTGACCTTGGTGATTCTGACCTCTGAAACATTTTTGCTATTTTGCTGGATCTGTTCCAAATATATTTCCTGTTTTGTGGAGTAATAACAGAATTGCAGATGTTCTGATTAGTACAGGGAAAAGCCAAATGCTGACATTGACGTTAGCACATATGAAGCCTGTTTTGCTGTCAATGACATCAGAACCTCTGAGAGTTATTGCCTTTTCAGCAGAATCAGAACTTCTGGTTGCTCCACTAACAAACTTATGTCTTGCAGCGCAGGGAAATCAGAACTTCTGGTTTCCCCACTAACAAGGTTCTGTTTTGCAGGTTCTAGAGTCAGAAGTTCTGACTCATCCAGTTTCACCAACAGGTTGATCATCTGACAGCGGATCTGGGTCAGAACTTCTGATGGCCTCCCAACAGCGCGCGGGCTCCCTCTCTCTTTCTATATATCTTGTTTTTTGCTATTTTCTTTTTTGTCTATTTTTCTCGTTGAACCCCCCATGTACAAATGTGTATCCCCCTCCCCTAATTGTTGTAATAGCGTAGGATTTTATATTTCCGCTTCTTATTGCTAGTAATTAGGACGTGTATGGCAAGATAAAATCAATGAAATAGAAAAACCTAATTCAAAGAAAAACTCTTGTATGCAATAAAACACACTTGCACACTAACACCCCTAGGGTATTCCACTTTGTTGCCTTCAAATAATTGGGCCATATTGCATGTTGAACTTCTTTGGGTAAAACAAACAATCAAAATGATCATAGTCCCACAAAATGTTGCTTAAATAAAATGATCAAGTCCCTTTTAAAGAAAATTGCCCAAAGACATTTAACGCCGTTGCAATTATGGTCTAAACGATGACCCGCGCCTGTCCCTTTCACATCCTAATTCAAGATTGTCCACCAAATACAATGGTGGAACAAACTTGTTAAAAGGGTTAAAACATAGCAATAGTCTTTTGAGAAATTTAGGAGTAGATGATCTCTTAGTTACTTGAATCAAACTTGCAAAACAAACACTTGCCTAATTTCAAAACCACACAACATTACACTTTCAAAACAACTTTCAAAAACAAATGAAAACCTTTTCAAAAGACATACATCTTTGTATATATCCCCACATGGATCATTACAAAGGTTGCCACCACATTGGCCTCTTTTCAAAATATTTTCAAACCCACCCACTCAAGCACCATTTAAAACAATTGAAAACAAAAGGCAAATGATCTAAGCAAGTAACTAAGAGCCCATGGATAACCATGGATAGAAAGGGTGCTAATACCTTCCCTTTCTATAATCTACTCCCCGAACCCAAGAAAACATCTCAAAAGGTTTTTGCTGTGCTTTTTAACCTTTCCTTAGGATAAAATAAAAAGTCGGTGGCGACTCTTGCTAACCGCAACATTTGCGAATACAAACGCGAAACCCAAGTCAGTTCTCCCACCGTATCACAGAACTGGCGACTCTGCTGGGGACATTTTTAAAAGTGGAGTAACCTTAGGGCTTAGATCACCTTTATTTTCAATTGATTGTCTTGTTTGCTTTTACATTTATGGGCTTTGTATCGGAGTTTTATAGATCCTAACCCGGATCTGGGGAAACCTTTTTAGGTAGCAACAAGGCTGTGAGGGAACTGTGCGGGGTATACCGACATGGTTGAAGCAGTCTGCTACGTTGATATGGCACTTTGGTGTGTACCGGTAACCCTTGAGTTCAGTCAAGGAGAGTACAGGGCCGCCGCGTGGTGTCGTGAAGCATCAACTGACCTTAGTAACCTTAATTGAAACATCTTGGCCTTCCTAGGGTAGTGAGATAACTGACTTTGGTGCAGTCCGGGGTTGGTTGATACTCGATACTACACTCAATTGAGGATTACTTTCCTGGGATATTTCGGTCGCCAGTTCAGTGGCTAAATCGAAACGATGAACAATGAAAGTAATCCAGTGATATTGGGACCTTTAGAACCCGGTTACTTCTGATAGGACAGGTTGAGCCCACCAAACTTCAAGAGGGTAATACCCAGACCTCATGCAGGCCTAAACTCTAAGGGTTTGTCTTGTGTGACTTGTGTGCCTTACCATGTTTGCCTTTGTGAATATTTGTGGTGTATTTAATCATAACATCATGACATCATACAACATCATGAGCATTAACTAACCATTTCAAGGGTTTCGAATCTTCATCTTTGTTCTTGTTTTATAGGACATGGAAACTGCTCGCAGAAAGACCATTCAGATTAGCCTTGTAAAGATCCCTCCTCAGCTTAAGGAACTTCTGTCCAGGATTCCCGAGGGTTCTTCATTCAGTGAGAGACATGGAAGACTCATCAGCTTGGTTAACACCAACATTGAGGAGGACTTGATAAAGGTCCTGTTCCAATTCTTTGACCCTCTGCATCACTGTTTCACTTTTCCGGATTATCAATTGGTGCCTACATTGGAAGAGTTCTCCCGACTCCTGAAGGTCCCTATCCTTGATCAACTACCCTACAACGGTACGGAAGAGGAGCCCAAGCTTGAAGAGATTGCTAAAGCCTTGCACCTACAGTCATCTGACCTCAAGGGACATTGGGAAGTTAGAAGTGGCATCAAGGGGTTCTTAGCCAGGTTTCTGTTTGAGAAGGCCCAAGAATGTTGGAACTCCCTTGACCTACGAGCTTTTGAAGAAGTTATGGCCCTCCTTGTCTATGGTTTGGTGTTATTTCCTAACCCAGATCAGCTTATTGATGTCAGTGCTGTCCAGATCTTCATGACCAGGAATCCTATACCTACGTTGCTGGGGGACATCCTTCACTCATGTTACACTCGAACCATGAGAAGAAGGGGTGTCCTTATGTGTTGCACTCCTCTCCTGGGAAGGTGGTTTATTTCGCACCTTCCACAATCAGTTTTGAAGAACGAGCGGGGTTTGAGATGGTCACAACGGTTAATGACTCTTACGTATGTAGATATACATTGGTGCCCTAGGTCCAGGGAAGACGTCACTATCATTGATCGTTGCGGGGAGTACCCTAATGTTCCTTTGTTTGGAATCAAAGGAGGCATCACTTACAACCCATGCCTGGCTTGGAGACAGTTTGGTTATGCTCGGAGGGATGGCCCTCATGACATGTTAATTCCTAGCATAGTTTTTGACTTCGACAACGATACTCAAGGACTTCGCCAGAGATTTATCAGAGCTTGGAGGATGCCAAGTAGGATAGACAGCAAGACACTGGGGCACAGGAACTCCATCCCGTTGGAACCTTATCTCAAATGGGCACGAGCCCGCTCCCAGAAGTTAGTGATGCCTTATCCTCATGTGCTCCCTGTGATCAAAGAACCAGTCTTGGAAGGAGAAGTGTCCTACACCATTCAACATCCTGACATGCCCACGTCCTGGGAAGAGATGCAGAAGAGCTGGATCCAGCTTAAGGAAGAACGGAATTCTCTTGAGACCAGTCTACATGCTAGTGAAAAGAAAGTCCTGGAGCTCACCCGCCTACTGCACGAGGAAAGGAATCTCAACACCTACATCGCACCAAAGAGGATGCGCAATGTTTTTTTTGTCTTGAGGAGTCATTTTGTAATATTTGGCCCATGGGGCATTTATGTACTAACGAATTTCTCCTTATTAATATGATGTGCATTCCTTTTTGTCTACAACAAATTTTGAATATTCTAAATCCTTGAATGCATTGCATACATACGCATTCCATTGCACCATATGCATAGTAGGTACCCTATTTCACAGGTTGCTTAATTTTCTTCGCTGTTTGTGTGAACAGTCATCATGAATCCAGAATCCTCCAGTGAGCAAGCAATCAAGGCCCTTCAGGCCCAAAGTGCACAGTTTCAAGAGATGGTCCTAAGCCTAGCCCAAGGTCAGCAAGAGTTGAAGACTATACTCCTAAAGAAGAAGAAGAAAAAGAGGACTGCATTGTTCAACACCGGACGCAGATTTGGGAACACACTCCATAATGAGGCTGATCCAACTACTTCTTCTGCTGAGAAAAACAGTCCCCAAGGGGGAGGAGCTCCTAGTCCCGCAGTCTCTGACAACGAGACGGACTATAACGACGAACAATACCCACCTGCTGCTGACAGATACAAACAATTGGAGGACCGCTTGAGCGCCATGGAAATTCAGAATGTGCCGGGACTGGATTTCGGAGATTTGGGGTTATCTTCTGGGGTAGTAATTCCACACAAGTTTAAGGCGCCTGCCTTCGCCAAGTATGATGGGGTCTCCTGCCCAAAGCTGCATCTAAGGTCGTACGTAAGGAAGATCCAACCTTACACGGCGGACAAGAACCTCTGGATTCACTTCTTCCAAGATAGCCTCTCGGGGTCACAGCTTGAATGGTTCTACCAATTGGATGGAGCTAGCATCCGACACTGGGAAGATTTGGCAACCGCATTCTACAGACAATACCAATACAATTCTGATCTCGCTCCTACGCGTACCCAACTTCAGGGTATGTCTCTAGGAACGGATGAAGGGTTCAAAGAGTACGCTCAAAAATGGAGAGATTTGGCTGGCAGGGTGCAGCCTCCATTGACTGATCGAGAGCTGGTTGATATGTTTCTAGGGACGTTGTCTGGTACGTTTTTCAATCATTTGGTTGGTAACTCCTCCGCTGGGTTTACAGATTTGATATTGACAGGAGAAAGAATTGAAGCTGGCATCAGGTCAGGCAAGATACAAAAGGCTGCCTCCACAAGTGCTGAGAAGAGGCCGTTTAAGAAGGAAGCAAGTGCCGTCTATGGTCCTAGAAGACAAGTCAAGCCCGAAAGTCGCCAAGCCGTCAATGCTTTGATCATCTCCAAACCTGTTGCTGCTCCTCAGCAGTACAATCAACAAAGAAGCGAAAGGCCCAAGAGGCAGTATACCCGACTGAGTATGACCTTATCTCAAATTTTACCCCAACTGTTATCCACCAACCTGGTGACCCTCAAAGAAGCTCCTAAGGTCGTCAACACTGCGTCTCCTAAATATAACCCAAATGCCCGGTGTGCTTATCATTCTGATAGTTCCGGGCACACTACTGATGATTGCTGGGCCTTGAGAAACAAAGTGCAAGATCTGATCGACGCAAAGGAAATTCAGTTTGAAGCGCCGGAGAGACCAAATGTTGTAACTGCTCCTATGCCTCAACATAGAGTAAATGCCGTTGAGGAAGAAATGTACGCTGTTTCGGTAGATGAAGTTGTTACCCCTCTGAAGACCGTTAAGAAGAACCTACTGCGGGCCGGTTTATTTCCGGGTTGCGGTGAAGGTTGCCTGTTCTATGCTGTTTCCCTGTCCGGTTGTCCCTTGCTGAGGTTAGGCATCCAAAGCCTAATGGATAGCAAGGAGATTCTGTTTAAGAAGTCTGCTGTTCAGTTAGTTCCGATAAAAGAAATTTCTGTGGTTACCATCTTCAAAAATCCAATCAAGGCTCCCCCGAAGAAGCCTGTTCAAATCATGACTGTTGCACCTGTGATTATTACTGTCCCGGGGCCTCTCCCCTACATGTCTGATAAAGCTGTCCCCTGGCATTATGGGGCAGACGTGTATGTAAATGGAATCAAACAAGAATTCGACACTGGCGCCAGTATCTGCGACATCACTGGTCCAGCCAAGGTCACCCGCAGTGGCAGGCTCTTCTCGCCTGACATTGCGCCGCCCGCCATTCGAAGACCCCTCCTTATAAAACCTACAAGTTTACCTGTTCCTGTTGCTGATCAAGTTGTGTCCCCTGCTGCTGAGTCATCAAATGCTTGGGGCAAAGGGATTGAAGAAGAGCCTGCCCGGATGGAGGCACCAATACCCATAAATGCTGAGGCCTCCCGACAAGAAATGGAGGAGATTCTGAAAATAATAAAGAAAAGTGATTTCAATGTTGTCGAACAGCTGGGGCATACGCCCTCCAAGATCTCCCTGCTCTCCTTATTGCTATGCTCCGAGGCCCATGCTAAGGCCTTGATCTCATTTCTCAAGACGGCCCATGTGCCGCAAGAGACGTCTGCAGTCCAGTTCACCGATTGCATAGCAAATCTGACAGCAGACAATGGCTTGGGTTTCTCAGATGCTGACCTGACTGCGAAGGGAAGAGACCACAATGATGCCCTGCATGTCTCTATCGAATGCAGGGGCACTACTCTGGCGCATGTATTGGTGGATACTGGTTCTTCTTTGAATGTTCTACCAAAAAAGGCTTTAGACCGTCTGGATTATGAAGGCCTGGAATTGAAGCCCAGTAATATCATCGTCAGGGCCTTTGACGGTTCTAAAAGGATGGTTCATTGAGAGGTTAACATCCCTATCCGTGTGGGCTCTCAAGTGTTTGACTATACCTTTTATGTGATGGATATACGTCCATCGTACTCTTGTCTGCTGGGTCGACCTTGGATCCATAAAGCTGGGGTAGTTACCTCTACCTTGCACCAGAAGCTGAAGTATCCCGTCAGGGGAAAGATTGTCACTGTGCAAGGAGAAGAGGAGTATATGGTGAGCCATTTGAATTCCTTCAGATACATTGAGATGGACGGGGAGTTTATTGAAACCCCCTTTCAACATTTCGAGGAGGTGCATCCAATTTCAGCAGCTGCAGAGACAACAGTGGAAGAAAATGTTTCCTTGAAGATGGCTTCCCTAAGGGATGCTCGGGCTGTGGTTCAAAAAGGCGATTGCGCAAACTGGGGTCAGCTTCCTGACTTCACTCAGAAGAACGACAAGTTTGGGCTGGGCTTTACTGCAGAGGCTCAGAGGGCTGTACGCAAAGAGAAGATCAGAAAGGCTCCGATGTTTATCTCCAGCTCAAGGGTGAATGCTATCGAGGAGGATGTAGAGGAAGCAGAGTTTGACAGTTGGATCTACCCGACTGCCAGCGACGGACCAAGCAACTGGACGGCAAAGGATTTTACCCCTATCACATTTGTCACGCAGTAATTGATTTCTTTTGATTTCCAATTTGTAACAAACAATATGTTAAAACTTTGTTGGCTCGGTGTCCTACCCGGGGCATCGTAGCTCCATTTGTGAGGGCCTTTTGTATGACATTTTCATATATCATCAATCAAAACATTGGACGTTTGTTGCATTTCAAATCTTGTGCTCTTTTCCTTTCTGTGTTATATATATTGCAAAACAGCTATATTTACACACACTCACTTATACAGGTTTCAATCCACTCTGGATCTCACTGGTAACAGCTCTGCTATCGCCAGTTATGACTTCGAAAATCCGATCAACTTGGCCGAAGACGAAGGTGAAGATGATTGCGAAGTGCCTGGTGAACTTGCGAGACTGCTGCTCCAGGAAGAAAGAGCTATTCAGCCACATGAAGAGCCGGTGGAGACAATTAACTTGGGTATTGAGACAGATAGGAAAAAGGTCAAGATTGGTGCCAATCTAGAGCTCAGCGTGAAGCAACGATTGATCCAAATGCTACAAGATTACATGGAAATTTTTGCTTGGTCCTATGAAGATATGCCTGGTTTGGATGCCGACATTGTAGTTCACCACCTCCCAACCAAGGAAGATTGCCCTCCGGTAAAGCAAAAAGTCCGACGGATGCGTCCAGAGATGTCTGAAAAGATCAAGGCCGAGGTTATGAAGCAGTTTGATGCCGGGTTCCTTGCAGTGACTTCTTACCCTCAGTGGGTTGCCAATGTGGTACCAGTGCCAAAGAAAGACGGTAAAGTCAGAATGTGTGTTGACTACAGGGATCTGAACAGGGCCAGCCCCAAGGATGACTTCCCCCTACCTCACATTGATGTCCTTGTTGACAATACAGCTCAACACAAGGTGTTCTCCTTCATGGATGGTTTTTCGGGGTATAATCAGATCAAGATGGCTCCAGAGGATATGGAGAAGACTACATTTGTGACTCAGTGGGGCACCTTCTGTTATAAGGTCATGCCATTCGGATTGAAAAATGCTGGGGCAACCTATCAACGTGCCATGGTTGCTTTATTTCACGATATGATCCATCATGAGATTGAGGTATACGTTGATGATATGATTGCAAGGTCTCAAACTGAGGAGGAGCACCTTGACCATCTGAGGAAGTTGTTTGACCGACTCAAGTTATACAAGCTGAGGTTGAATCCCAACAAATGCACCTTTGGGGTAAGATCCGGAAAATTGCTAGGTTTCATTGTAAGTGATAAGGGTATTCAGGTGGACCCTGCCAAGGTAAAAGCCATACAAGAGATGCCGACTCCAAAAACAGAGAAAGAAGTCAGAGGTTTCCTAGGACGACTGAATTACATTGCCCGATTCATCTCACATCTGACTGCTACTTGTGAGCCAATCTTCAAATTACTGAAGAAAGATCAAGTAGTACGCTGGAATGATGAATGTCAGGCTGCCTTTGAAAAGATAAAGGAATACCTCCAAGAGCCACCCATTCTTATGCCCCCGGTGGAAGGAAGACCTCTGATACTATACTTGACAGTACTTGACAATTCAATGGGGTGTGTGCTGGGGCAGCATGACGAGTCTGGCCGAAAAGAGCACGCTATTTATTACTTGAGCAAAAAGTTTACCGACTGTGAGTCTCGTTACTCACTGCTTGAGAAAACTTGCTGCGCTCTTGTATGGGCTGCTCGCCGGCTGAGACAGTATATGCTGACTCACACTACTTTATTGATTTCAAAGATGGATCCCATCAAGTACATATTTGAAAAGCCCGCTCTGTCTGGAAGAATAGCGAGATGGCAAATGATCTTGACAGAATATGACATCCAGTATACAACTCAAAAAGCAATTAAGGGAAGTGTATTGGCAGATCATTTGGCACACCAACCTGTGGACGATTACCAATCATTGAACTTTGATTTTCCGGACGAAGACATCATGGTGGTAACTGACTGTGAAGTACCTGGACCAGATGAAGGACCTGAGGAAGGATCCCGATGGTCTATGCATTTTGATGGAGCCTCCAATGCTTTGGGTAACGGCATCGGCGCTGTAATCATATCTCCCAAAGGGACTCATACTCCCCTCACCGCCCGATTATGTTTCAGCTGCACCAACAATATGGCAGAATATGAGGCATGTATCATGGGTTTACAAGCTGCAATCGACTTAAGGATCAAATTTCTAAGTGTTTTCGGAGATTCCGCTCTCGTGATCAATCAGATCAAAGGCGAGTGGGATACGAAACACCCGAATCTTATTCCTTACAAGGAGTATGTGTCGACCTTGCTTCCCCACTTCGAAGAGATAACTTTTGAGCACTTCCCTAGAGAGGAGAATCAGCTAGCGGACGCCCTGGCTACGATGTCTTCAATGTTCAAAGTTAAATGGGACAATGAGGCTCCCCGAATCATTATCTGGAAGTTGGATGAACCGGCGTACTGCTGTGAGCTGGAGGCTGAGAAGGTGATTGAAAAACCCTGGTATCAGGAGGTGAAGAGGTACTTGGAAGCTCAGGAATACCCTGAAGGTGCATCTGTCAATGATAAGAAGTTCATGAGGAGGTTTGCTGCAAAATTCTTCCTCAACAACGACATTCTCTACAAACGGAATCATGATTCGACTCTGCTACGTTGTGTGGATAAGGCAGAAGCAGAGAAAATCATGATAGAACTGCATGAAGGTACATTTGGAACACATTCCAGTGGACACACCATGGCTAAGAAAATCCTTCGGGCAGGATATTTCTGGTCCACAATGGAAGCCGATTGTTACCAACACTCCCGAACTTGTCATAAATGCCAGATCTATGCTGACAAGGTGCATATCCCTCAGGTTCCTTTGAATGTCCTGACGGCGCCTTGGCCTTTTGCAATGTGGGGCATCGATATGACCGGTGAGATCCGACCAACGGCATCCAATGGGCATCGCTTCATCTTGGTGGCAATCGATTACTTCACGAAATGGGTTGAGGCAACTTCCTACGCCACAGTAACCAAGAGCGTCGTGGCACGTTTCATCCGGCATAATCTGATCTGTCGGTACGGCGTCCCGGAAAGAATCATTACGGACAATGGTACCAATCTCAATAACAAAATGATCACTGAACTCTGTGAACAATTCAAGATACAGCACCACAATTCTTCTCCCTACCGGCCGAAGATGAATGGGGCTGTAGAGGCAGCCAATAAGAATATCAAGAAAATTGTGCAGAAGATGACAGTGACCTATAAAGATTGGCACGAGATGTTACCGTTCGCTCTTCATGGGTACCGCACCTCAGCAAGGACGTCAACCGGGGCAACTCCTTTCTCCTTGGTCTATGGCATGGAGGCAGTCTTGCCAATTGAAGTCCAGATACCCTCTCTCCGGATAATGAAGGATGCAGACTTGAATGAAGATGATTGGATCCAGACTCGACTCGATCAATTAAATCTGATTGACGAAAAGAGGCTCACTGCTATCTGTCATGGTCAAACGTATCAGAAACGGATGATCAGGGCATTTAACAAGAAAGTCAGACCGCAGGAATATCAAGTTGGGGACCTGGTAATCAAACGCATCATCCTTCCTCAAAGTGATCCCCGGGGAAAATGGACCCCTACTTACGAAGGGCCATTTGTGGTTAAACGTGTGTTCTCAGGAGGAGCCAAAATCCTAGCCACCATGGATGGTGACGACCTTCCTCACCCCGCCAATGCAGACATAGTGAAAAAATACTACGCATAAATAAAAGACCCGCTAGGTTGACATACCTAGGCAAAAATAAGGGCTTCCCGGCGAACCAAAAGGGTTCGGGCAAAAATAAGGGATGAAATGAATAAAAAAATCTGTACACCCGGCAAGTCGAAAACCTGAAAGGGCGGCTTGGGCAAAAATGGGTATCCCGGTGGACTGAAAACCCGAAAGGGCGGTCCAGGCAAAAGTTAGGGATAAAAGCGTAACACTATGTCTCATTGGATCACTTCGCATCTAGAATTCAGCATCAACTATCTGGCTCCAGATTTCGGCATTAACCAATCAACTTCATCCTCAAATTAGGCAACAAAGCGATGAGACGTTCGGAGATATAAAGGCGATAGCAGAGTTGGAACCCAATGGGATTGTTCACATAGCTGTTTTGTTTCCTTTTTCAAATTGTAAATTCTGTGTTATTCGGCAGCATCCTCTTACTAGGATGTCAGCCTCTTGTACAAAAAACGCCTATTCACAGGCAAAGTTTAAATCAATACAAATTCACTTGTCCATACAAATTACTATTGTTTTCCTTTTTCTGTTTTGTCTTGCGAAGAACGTCCAATGTTCATTTTTGATATATGCATTTGACATTAAATTGCTGATTCATAAATATTTGCATATGAAACAAGAGATTGATTACAGGTGACATCAGAGACAGGGGCAATTTGAAGTTGTCTAATGCATGTCTGGTTGTTTTGTCCGCCAAGGCACCAAGGTAGGTTCAACTGAAGAATGTGGCCAAATCATCTCAACGCCCCGCAGAGTAAAACAAGGTTCAGTAGTACTTTCCCCAAGCAGAGTTGGTTCCCCGTTGATCCTGAAAAAGCACAACATTCCCCGGCAGGTCTTAAGGCTCATCCCCAGTAGATTCTGGAAGCTTATCCCCTGCGGAGCACGGACGTCTCTCCCGAATTTTATTTAGAGTTATTTCCTCACAAGGACTTATAACTGGGTTATCCTCAGCCAAAAACCACGGAAGACCGCCCTCGACAAAGTTCTGTCACGTCATCATTATCCCCAGCGGAATCCATCATCAAGAGTCCTCAACAGGCCTCGCATCAAACTTCGGCCAAGTATCTCTTCCACAGAGCAATTCTCCGGCCGGCCGTCAAGGATTTATTTTCCTAAGGCGAAATTACAATCCATAAACATTTCACATTCTCATACATCTTGCTTACATACATGATGAAACGCATACAACACTATCTCATGTTGAACATCATGATATCATGCATATCATACATCATGACATTGCATACAACTTACGTTTTTGCCTTTTCAGGAAAAAGACAATCCCAAAAACAACTACCTTCAACTGTCACAATTCCAGATTCGATACCTGTATCTAGCCAGGGCATATCTGTTGACCACGTTTCCAGACTCGATTCCTGTATCTAGCCAGGGCACGTCTGAAGAGTTCGAAGATTCGATTCCTGTATCCAGCCAGGGCACATCTATCAACTACAACATCTCCAAACTCGATTCCTGTATCTAGCCAAGGCACGTCTGAAGAGTTCGAAGATTCGATTCCTGTATCCAGCCAGGGCACATCTATTAACAATTATTCCCAGATTCGATTCCTGTATCCAGCCAGGGCATATCTGTGGACCACGTTTCCAGACTCGATTCCTGTATCTAGCCAGGGCACGTCTGAAGAGTTCGAAGATTCGATTCCTGTATCCAGCCAGGGCACATCTATTAACAACTATTCCCAGATTCGATTCCTGTATCCAGCCAGGGCACATCTGTGAACAACCAATTGTAGACTCGACACCTGTATCTAGCCAGGGCACATCTGCATAAGGAGATTGAAGATCAAACACCTGTAACAAGCCAGGAAAACATCCGTCTTTCTCAAAATATACAAGTTTCTCGCTAAGGAATCTCTTATGCGATCGACACTTCCAAATGGCATCTATAAGCCCATTCCCGACAAGGTTCTGTCACATCTCCAGATGGCATCTGTAAGCCCATCTCCCTATCCATCACCTCTCCAAATGGCATCTATAAGCCCATTCCCGCCATCACATTGCTGATACTCTACTAAGCGAGTGCAAATTTTCGGGCACTCTGGTGTCCAATCTCCTTTTACCTTCGAGTCGCGAAAGGCAAACTCGCCAATCTAACTCTTCAGGTTCAAGAAGATTGAACAGGGGCAACTGTTGTACCCCAAAATTTGCCCTCCTTTTCTTCAGGAAACCATCTTAGATTTTTCAAAGTCCCCTGAAACAAATCCAAGTCCTGAGTTATCCTTTGCCCAAGCAAGTCACTTACAAGAGCAAGATGATCTCACGAACTCCAGAGACAACACTTTTATCTTGAGAAAAAAAAATCAATCAATTTCTAAGTACTTAGAATGCTTCTTTAAAATAAGTGTTTTTAGAAAAAATCAGCGCTTCAGAACTTCTGGACCCATCCCAAATGAAGACGGTCAGAAGTTGCAAGCTTGGCTCAGCATGGTCAGAAGTTGGCTCTTCAGCAGCTACATCAGTTCAATCAGAAGTTGTAAACGTGGTTCAGAATGTAAGCCTCAAACAGAACATGCCCCTTCAGCAGTTACACAAGCTCAGTCAGAATTTGCTAAAGGAATGCAAGAGAAACAGGAAAGTATGAAGACTCCTTCAGAACAGGTTGAAATCAGAAGATGAAAGGTCAGAAGGATAGGTGTCACATTGATACAGAATCTCTAAGTCCAGATTGTCCAGAAGCAAATCCAAGGAACGTACCAGAAAACCAGGAGAATCTCCAGAGCTTACTAAGACAACAGGTAGCCAAGGCCAGAGCATGGTTTACGCTGCTGATTCAACGCTGGTTTCCATTACCAGAATGTTGGTATTGACAGGTCTTGTCACCATTTAATGCCCATTAATGCTTCCAACCACTCCTGAGCATTCACGTGTGGCTTGGAAAACGCTTTTGCACAGATTCTGGCATGGGTCTTCACGCCACCGCCCACTTCAGAGGTCACTTCTCCCCAATCTACGCCTGCTGCTGCAACCTAGGCTGAAAGATAGCTGTTATCACAACTTCCCAGGAATTTCTGTCAAAGAACAAATTCAAACTCTGTTGGCGCCTTAAATGTTCAAGGCATCCACAAGGATTTTGCCTATAAATAGAGAGTCTTCACCACTACCAAAGACGTTCAAGAAAAGAAACAGAAAAATTGCTAAGAGAGAAACGAAACTCCTAGCAACGTAGCATCCTGAAACTCTGCCAAAATCTCCAGCCTTGTTTCATAACTTTAAGTTTCTCACCTTCAAACTTCATCAAACATCCAGCTCTTTTCTGTAAACCAAAAACGCTCTTTCCAAACTTCTGACCCTATACACGTATACACCTTTACTTCCCCTTTTCCAAATCTGTCCAGAACACCACCAGAACCAAAAGCTAACTTTCACCCACCACTTTCCAAACAGTCAGGTAAGCACCTGCTGACCCTCACCACACTGTTAAGCATCATCAGCTGTGCATATTCAAGTAACATAATGTAAATATTCATGTTATTGCTGTTTATGTTTTGAGGACTCTCATACCTCAGAACGTTCTGAGCCAGTATAGGACTTGCCTGTGACCTTGGTGATTCTGACCTCTGAAACATTTTTGCTATTTTGATGGATCTGTTCCAAATATATTTCCTGTTTTGTAGAGTAATAACAGAATTGCAGATGTTCTGATTAGTACAGGGAAAAGCCAAATGCTGACTTTGACGTTAGCACATCTGAAGCCTGTTTTGCTGTCAATGACATCAGAACCTCTGAGAGTTATTGCCTTTTCAGCAGAATCAGAACTTCTGGTTGCTCCACTAACAAACTTCTGTCTTGCAGCGCAGGGAAATCAGAACTTCTGGTTTCCCCACTAACAAGGTTCTGTTTTGCAGGTTCTAGAGTCAGAAGTTCTGACTCATCCAATTTCACCAACAGGTTGATCATCTGACAGCGGATCTGGGTCAGAACTTCTGATGGCCTCCCAACAGCGCGCAGGCTCCCTCTCTCTCTCTCTATATATCTTGTTTTTTGCTATTTTCTTTTTTGTCTATTTTTCTCGTTGAACCCCCCATGTACAAATGTGTATCCCCCTCCCCTAATTGTTGTAATAGCGTAGGATTTTATATTTCCTCTTCTTATTGCTAGTAATTAGGACGTGTATGGCAAGATAAAATCAATGAAATAGAAAAACCTAATTCAAAGAAAAACTCTTGTATGCAATAAAACACACTTGCACACTAACACCCCTAGGGTATTCCACTTTGTTGCCTTCAAATAATTGGGCCATATTGCATGTTGAACTTCTTTGGGTAAAACAAACAATCAAAATGATCATAGTCCCACAAAATGTTGCTTAAATAAAATGATCAAGTCCCTTTTAAAGAAAATTGCCCAAAGACATTTAACGCCGTTGCAATTATGGTCTAAACGATGACCCGCGCTTGTCCCTTTCACATCCTAATTCAAGATTGTCCACCAAATACAATGGTGGAACAAACTTGTTAAAAGGGTTAAAACATAGCAATAGTCTTTTGAGAAATTTAGGAGTAGATGATCTCTTAGTTACTTGAATCAAACTTGCAAAACAAACACTTGCCTAATTTCAAAACCACACAACATTACACTTTCAAAACAACTTTCAAAAACAAATGAAAACCTTTTCAAAAGACATACATCTTTGTATACATCCCCACATGGATCATTACAAAGGTTGCCACCACATTGGCCTCTTTTCAAAATATTTTCAAACCCACCCACTCAAGCACCATTTAAAACAATTGAAAACAAAAGGCAAATGATCTAAGCAAGTAACTAAGAGCCCATGGATAACCATGGATAGAAAGGGTGCTAATACCTTCCCTTTCTATAATCTACTCCCCGAACCCAAGAAAACATCTCAAAAGGTTTTTGCTGTGCTTTTTAACCTTTCCTTAGGATAAAATAAAAAGTCGGTGGCGACTCTTGCTAACCGCAACATTTGCGAATACAAACGCGAAACCCAAGTCAGTTCTCCCACCGTATCACACTCTCCAACTGAGTGTATCCTCCCCAAGCTGAGTCTGTCCTACCCAACTGAGTCCATACTCTCCAGTTTGAATTTTCCTTTCAGATTATTGCAAATCATAGGGCCATAACCCATGATCCCTAGTAAAGCCGTCAGCAAAGCCTTTACTATTTCCAAAAAGATACTATGAAGCATGGACCCGACCAGATATTAGCACAATTTTCAAGTTATTATTAAAGCTTGGACCCGACCAGATAATAGTTTGACTTCTTCAATTACCGAAGCCTGGGCCCAACCAGACAACAGTTTAATTCCTACAAAATCATTAGCAAAACTCCTCTTCTCCAGTAGAGTTTGCCACTATCCCTAGTGAGTTACTGAAACCTGAACCCGACCAGATAACAATTTGAGTGTCTGAAAACTGGACCCGACCAGATAACAATTGATCTCAATTTCAAGTTACTAAAAGCCTGAACCCGACTAGATAATGGTTTAACTCTTTAAAATATAGAAGAACTTGGACTCAACTGGGACAAGGTTTAACTTCTTCTCCCCAGTAGAGTTTGCCTCTACCCCAACAAGTTGTTGTGAAGCCTGGATCCGACCGGATAGCAAACATCCTTAGAGATTCATTGTGAAACCTGGAAACTGACCAAATAACAACTAAATCCCCAAACAGTTTATTGTGAAACCTAGACCCGACCAGATAGCAATTGACCTCATCAACTTCAGAAATCTGCAAAGCCTGAACCCGACCAGATGACAATTTTTCAAACAGTTTATTGTGAAACCTGGAGCCCGACCAGATAACAATTAACTATGATCCCAGAGAGACACTATGAAGCCTGGCTCGACCAGATAATAGTACAACTTTCCAAAAACCATGAAACCTGGACCCGACCAGATAGTAGTTACCACTTCAAGTTACTGCGAAGCCTGGATCCGACCAGATAATAGTTAACCTCCATTACGACTTCAAGTTACTGCGAAGCCTGGATCCGACCATATAACAGTTAACTTCCATATCCCCAACAAGTTGTTGTGAAGCCTGGATCCGACCAGATAACTATTCAATTTCAAGAAATTTTCTACTAAGCTTGGAATCCGACCAGATAACAGTTAATTCGTCTCTTCCCCCAGTAAGTCGTCGTGAAGCCTGGATCCGACCAGATAGCAGTTGACTACTTCATCCTCAGCAAATTGTAAAGCCTGGATCTGACCAGATAACATCTGACATTCAAGACATATTCCCCAGCGAAAGCATTCCTTTTAACAAAGTTTGAAGATACGCATATTCTTCATCCCCAACGGCAATCAAAGATTCAACCCCCCAGAATTTCCACAACAGTAGTCAGAGATTTATTTTCACGGACAAAAACACACATCTCACGTTCATACATCATAGCATGTACATACAAAATACATTTAGCATAATACCACATATGGTGAACATCATGCATGCATCTGCGTTTTACTAACTCTTTTTTCTCACAGGTAAAACATCAAGTTTTAGTATAAATCAACAAGAGATTTGTACTGATAATCCTTCCAGTGTTCACCAACATTCCTCCAAATGGCATCTATAAGCCCATTCCCAATCCATCTTCGCGTGCAAATTTCTGGGCACTCTATTGTTCAATCATCTTTCACCTTCAAGTCATGAATGGCGGACTCGCCAATATAACTTTTCAGGTTTAAGAAGATTGAACAGGGGCAGCTGTTGTACCCCAAAATTTTCCCTGTCATTTCTCAAGGATTCTCTCACAAGATCTTCTATGACGTCAAGTTTGCAGCACTGATACATCAATTTAGGCTCGGAATTGGCACAAGGGCAAAATGGTCAATTGCATATTGGAAAGTCAAACTTTGACTTTTTGGTCAACATTATATTCCAAAGATCAAATTTCATCAAGACATTCAAGAATGTCAAGCTTGATCATCAAGAAGTCAAGAAAGTCAAAAGTCAACTTGAAAAGTCAAGATTTCCAAGACTTAGAAATTTTCTAAGTCTTTTTACACATGATAATTTCATCACTTCATGCCAATTTTTCACCAAAATGCAAGATGATTCAAGGAAAACTTTCAACATGAAAGTTTTAGATCTCCATGATATCTACAATATTGCTTTACACAACTTCTCCTAGCAGTGCTTGGATTTTGAGTTATAAATTCATGAAGTCATGACATTTTCATTTAACACTTAGAGAAATTTTCAACAGATTTTGTTCAGCATTTTATCCCAACTTCTTGGAATTTTTTCACATATTTACAAGATGATTTTGTCAAAATGGCCAACATGAAAGTTGTAGAGGTTGTTTCAAGCTTTCCAAAATATTCAAGAGCATGAATTTATCATATTTGAGCTAGGAGATTCAAGGGTTTGAAGTTGAGCATCCATTCTTGAATTGCAAGCCATTTTTGTTGAAGAACACATAATCCAATTGGCATGATGTGCTGCATAATATTACTTTGCAGGCCTTGTGACTTGAAAATCTCTACATAATTTACTGCTTACACCCACTCTTGAGCTATTACCCAAGTGTTTAAATCATTGTCCAAAAGATCTTTCCATTTATGGCATAAAGGCACAATTGCTATTCTTGAAAAGCAAGCTTTTTGTACAAAGTTTATCTTAAGCCTATACCTTGCTTGTTGCTGATTATATTCCACCATAAATCATGGAAAGTAGCTCCTCAGTACCAACAACTTTGGTACTTCATCTTGGGACTATGGAGTACTTAACTTAGTTTGATCTTTGTAATCCAACCAAACCATAACATGCTGTCTTGCAAACCCAGTCAGCTCATATGCACAAACCCCTTGCCTATAAATAAAAGAAGCATTTGCAAGATAAGGAGGTTGTAAAATAGGTTGGAAAAGAGGTTATAAAAAAGGTTAGGAAAAAATAAAGAGAAAAGCCAGAAGTTTTATTGTAAACTAGTCATCAAGATCCCATACTCTCCAAAAAGCCATAACTGTAAAAAAAAAAGCTTCCACTCTTGAGTTTTAAAGTCTAAATATTTAGAACTCTCACACCTTGCAAGCTCTGTCCAAACATCTAAGCACCTCACATACATCACTTAGAAATTGTTCAAACTCGAGAACAAGCTTCTACAACACCTATGTTTTCTCTTCCAAGTTCAAGAATAGTCAAGACAACAACTCAAGCACAAAATATAAGATCCAGCTCCAAGGTAAGTTCTTGACTTTAGTTCTTCATTTCAAGCATCATTAGTAATTCATTTTTTTGAAGACAACGTGTAATAACCATTGTCCTTGAAGCTAACCTTTTGTTTATCTTACATTATTTTCATTATGTGTTAAGAACTAACCCATGTATGCAGCAAAACAATGTTGAAGTAGAAAAAATGACAGTATGAGTCGACACATAGCTTTATGAGTCGATACATACTGCTTTACATACCCAAAACAAAAGGAAAAATAGTGTATGAGTTGACACAAAGCACGTATGAGTCGACACATGCAGTGTATGAGTAGACACATACCATTATGTATCGACTCATACCGAGTTGATTTGGCAATACATGGGTAAGGAAATTATATGTTGATGCATGTGAGCTTGTGTCGACACATAATAGTTCAAAATGAATTTTTCCCCTTCTTTTTACACTGTTTTTACATTTCCTTCATTGTTATTCGACATGGTTGTAATATTAAACTTCCTATTTCATCCCCATTTGTAAATTGTACCCCCATCCCCAAATGATGTAATAACATAGGATTTTACATTTCCGCAATTTATCGCTTTCAATTAGAAATGCTAGTAATTAGAGTTTTGTATGGAAAGACTAAAACCAATCAATAGAAAACCCTAATCAAAGACAAAAACAATGCATGAAAATCAACACACTTGCACACAAACACCTTTATGGTAATCCCGGTTTGTTGCCTTTTGGAGAATAGTCATATCCCTCGAATATGGGCGTTTTAGCAAAGACCCTCGATAAAAGATCGTAGTCCCTCGATAACCCTCAATGTTGCTTTCAGTAAATGATCTAGTCCCTAAATAACATTACTAAAACGTCCCATAGGTTGCCTTCTATGACTATACAAACGTCCCCACACCCGTCCCTTTACATCCAAAGATAGGGTTACTACCAAATCGATGGTAAGATAACAATGTCAAAGGAAAAAGGAAATGTAATATGAAAGACTTTTGAGTAGGTAGAATGTTCCTAGTGACTTGCTCAAATTCAAAACAAAAACATCCTTGTTGTTTTCAAAATAAATACCTACACTTTCAAAACACCTTTCAAACTGGAATACATTTTCAAAAGATCAACACTTTGTATACATTCTTATGAACGAGAATCATTACAAAGTTTGCCTAAACAATGGCATCTTTACAAAATACTTTCAAAAACCACACAAAACACATTTTTAAACAAAAGCAAGTGATCTAGCAAGTAACTAAGAGCCCATGGAAAACCATGGATGAAAAGGGTGATAATACCTTCCCTTTTCATAATCTACCCCCGAACTCAAGAAATAAATCTCAAAGGTCTTTCCTGTGCTTTTTCACCTTTCCTTTTGGATAAAAGAAAATTCGGTGGCGACTCTTGCTAACCGCAACATTTGCGATAAAATGTAAAACATCCCAAGTCAGTTCTCCCACTGTATCTCAACTACCTCAGCAGGATGAAGGAATCTTGGACGATTACTACCTCAGAAAGATGATGAAGGAATCTTGAACGACTACTACCTCAGTAGGATGATGAATGAATCTTGGACGATTACTACTCCAAAAAGATGATGACCTTTATCTGTTGATTAATCTTTCCTGAAAAGGTAAAGAGTTAGTTGTATGCAATGTCATGATGTATGAATTGCGTAATGATGTTCTCAAAATAAATGAGATTTGTGTTATGTATTTTGTATGCATATGCTATGAATGTTGTTAAAATGTAATTTTGTCTTGGAAAATAAATCCTTGACAAGTGTTGGGGAGTTATTAAATCCCGAATTGCTGTTGAAGAGTAGGCGTGTCTTCAAACTTTGCTTAGAATGTTTCCACCGGGGATTCCTGTTTTATTGTTTAAGGTGAATTCCGATGGGGAATGTTGAAAGCTCCATAGAGAGTGTTGATTCCTGTTTGGGGAAAAATAGTTCGGGAATCCCATTTTTCCGTTGCTCTATTGGGGAGTCGAAGTTGAACTGATATCTGGTCGAATCCAGGCTTTACAGTAACTTGCTGGGGACTGTAGAATAGTCTATTGTGGAAGAGGAGTTGTGGTCCTTTTATTTGTAGTAGTCGGAGAGACAAACTCAAGCTGGGGAATCCTGCCGTTTGTTGGGGAAATAAACCTTGTTACCAATCTGTTGGAGAGGTGCCTTCTTCACTGGGGAAAAATCCTTGAGGATTCTTGAGGCCGTCCCAGCTAGGAAAAAGGTTTTCAGAGATTAAACTCTGGCTGGGAGTCATCCTATTAGAAGGATTCTGGAAAGATTTGTCACTACCCCTAGTAGCAAGTGTTTGTGGCACTGTTAGGAAATGTTTGATTGTAAGTAAACCTTTGTCGGGATTTGCGTTTAATGCCCCAAGTGATGGAGACCTGCCCCTGGTTATTCAGCATTTCTTGAGACATTTCTTGGAATCTTGACTGGACTGCCCCAGGTGTGCTGGATACTGACATGTCATGCCATGTCTTTTTGCTTAGGAGATTTGTCATTTGGAAGTGATGTCCCACTTGAAGTGATTTTGTTCACTGAGAGAGCTTTCGTTCATCGGATATTCGTTGTGTGAATTTCTCTATTGTCAAACAAAATAGCCATATGCAAACAACGATATTCAAATAATGCAAAGTTTATGCTTGTCTTGAAATTTTGAAAATGCATTTTATCAAGTAAAGAAGTTTTGTAAGAAAATTCAAACTCAGGATTTAGAGTAAAGCTTTACAGGAGTCAGGACACCTTTTGTAATAGTATGCTTTCGAACTAACCCATGCTTTAATTAGGACTTTTGAAAGGTTGTAATGTGGCTTGGTTCACGGTTTAAGAAATAAAGGATAAGGCTCAAAGTGTATTTGTACCCGCCTGTTCTCCGTGATGTTCTTCAGTCCTAAACTCAGTTAATTATGCATTTGAACTCCAATTGAGTCTGGAATAACGTTTTGGTGATGGTTCAGACAAGTTAAGTTTGTCGGAAGGCAGTCATTTTTTGAAACATTTTTCCTGTTTTTGAGGATTTGTAGGGACCTCTTTCTTTTGTTATCCATAATTTTGCCTGACTGTTCTTGTTTTGAGATTACGGTCAACGGGATGCCCTAGTTTTCTTTAAGTATCCTTTGTAGGTTTTGACTTAGTGGGCTTTTCTTTTCGAGAGATAATGACTGCCTATTTGGTAGGTAACCATCACTGTCTTTTGATTCCATAGGAATGTTTTTTGATGTTATTCATTGTATTACGAGATGAGAGTTTGCGGCTAAATGCACATTTGAATTAACTGAGAGACTACCCTGCCCCAGTTTTTGATTAGAGGTTTCAATTTGTGTAAAAAGGAAAACTTCTACTTCTTTGGCTCGAAGGGGTTGACTAGGGATTATCTTCCTTATAACTCCAGTGTTTAGGATTTTAAAGAACGCATGTATATCGTCAGTAAGGTTTGTCCAAAAGCATATTGTATGAGACGAAGGCATTGTTTTCGTCATCCTCCGTATAAAGGCTTGTAACTTTTAGCAAGATTTTAGATTTAAAAAAACAATAGTTTAAATATAGAGAAAACGAATGGATGAATTCAAGACAAACATATGCAATGCATTAATGAAACAAAGTTTGACATTAACAGATAAGTGTTTGAATAACAAAAGAAATTACAATTGAAAATTCAAAATGAATAAGACGCTCTCAATGATTCGGCATAGGAGCAGTGATCATGTTTGGAGTCTCCGAAGGGTCAAACTCGACCTCCTTGGCATCAATCAAGTCTTGAATCTTATTCTTCAAAGTCCAACAGCCGTCAGTGTCATGTCCAGAACTATCAGAATGATAAGCACATCTTACGCTTGGATTGTACTTAGAAGAGGAGGTATGGGGATTTTGAGGAGGATCCTTAGGCGTGATCAGCTTCAACTTCATCAATGTTGTAACGCTTGAGACAAAGGCATGTTGATGTTAGTGTACTGCCTTTCTTGATATCTTACCCTATGCCTATTGCCCTGTCTTTGTTGAACAAGTGTAGAATTAGAGATCAGGATTGCCCCAACATGTTGATCATGATGACTCTTTTGACAACATACAACATTGGACTCTTTCTTCCCATTATATGGCTTTTTATGAGCATCGGAGGGTGTAGCTCCTTGGATCTTTCCGCTTTTGATACCAGCTTCAACCCTTTCAACGGTCAGTATTAGCTTGGTGAACTCGACTGAGGAGCTTATGATTATGTGCTTGAAGAAAGGTCCCATCAAGGTTCCCATAAAGATGTCAATCAGCTCCCTGTCAGTTAAAGGGGGCTGCACCCTACCAGCAAGATCTCTCCACTTTTGAGCATATCCTTTGAAGCTCTCGTTGGAACCCATGGTCATGTTCTGTAATTTCACACGAGTTGGTGTAAGATCAGCGTTGTACTGGTACTGCTTATAGAAAGCAGCAACTAGATCCTCCCAGGTGTGTATGCGAGCACTCTCCAATTGATAGAACCATTCAAGTTGAGTCCCAACTAAGCTCTCTTGGAAGAAATGGATCCAAAGCTTCAGATCAGTTGTGTATGGTTGAATCTTGCGGACATAAGACTTTAAGTGCATCTTAGGGCAAGAGACTCCATCGTACAGGGAAAAGGTAGGGATTTTGAACTTTGGCAGGATGACCACTCCAGAAACCAAACCCATGTCTCCTAAATCCAAGCCAGGTATCTGCTGAATCTCCATAGCAATGAGGCGATCCTCCAACTGTTTGTACTTGTCATCAACAGGAGGATATTATTCCTCAAATTAGTCAGCTTCAACTTCATCAATATCCAGACTGTTGTCTTCTTCATGACTATCCCCCATGTTGGATGGAGTTGGAAGATATAGAGCTCCCTTGACTGGTCCTTTAAGTCCTCTTCCCAAGTTCAGGACGCCTACTGACTTCTTGGACTTTTTCTTCTTGTCTTTGAGAAAAAGAGTCTTCAGGTCCTCTTGCCCTTTAGCCATAGCCAGGAAAATTTGTTGGAATTGAGCGTTTTGAGCTTGGAGATCTTTCACTGTTTGTTCCATATCCATCTTACTGAAATAAACAGTAGGAAGATAAGGAGACCTGTATGGGAGAAACCTGTCATGATATGATGCATGACACGTGGATGCATGTTTTCAAGGATCTCGTGGGGTAAATGTTAGTAGTCACTTACAGCTTTGATTGGAGAACTTTGTATCAGTGGATGTCCTTCCACGAGAATTAAGCTCACCATGTCGAGTGGGTTGTAGCCCTTGACTCAAGTCATTGTACTCGATCTTTGACGGTGTTTGATTAGAGGAAAATAAATCCTCTTGTCCCTTGATAGACGTCTGGTTCAATGTGACCCTGCATCAAAGGCCCTCGAGATCCTTGAAATGGTTATTGAAAATACTATAGTATGATGTCATGATGTTATGTACAAGTATGCAAAGTAAGCAAGTTTATATACAAATAATCATATACACACAAAGCAGACAAGTTCTTAGGTTTAGGCTTGCATGGAGTTTGTAGGTAAGTACCCTCTTGAAGTTTAGTTGGCTCAACCTGTCCTAGTAATAGTAACTGGGTTCTAAGGGATCTCAATATCACTTACTTTTCTCACAAGCTTCATTCGATATGAGATTCACTCGCAACCAAACAAAACTCAGGAGTCAATTCTCAATGAGTGTAGCATCGAGTATCAACCAATCTTCGGTCAAAACCAAAGCCGACTATCTCACTACTTCCTAATGGCCAAGGATGAGTCAATTAAGAGGTTGTAAAGGTCAGTTAGCGCTTAATGACACTAAGGAAGCCTAATGTTATCCATGACTGACTCAAGGAACATTAGTACAAGCTAAAGTATCACGCTAATGTAGTTATCACTTTGTCCATATCGGTATTCCCCGTACAACTTCCATGATTTATTGCTACTTACCTAAAAGGTGCCCCCAGATCCGGGTGTAGGATCTTTCATAGTAACCCAAACAAGGACCCAAAATGTAAAGCATACACGTCAAATAAAGAAAGCAAGTAAAGATGATCTAGCCCTAAGGTAACCCCACTTTTAAGTTCATTTCCCAGCAGAGTCGCCAGTTCTATAACACGGTGGGAGAACTGACTTGGTTGTTTTGCGTTTGATTGCAAACGTTGCAGATAACAAGAGTCGCCACCGACTTTTTTTATCCAATAAGGAAAGGCTAAAAAGAACAGGAAAGACCTTTGATATGTTTTCTTGAGTTCGGGGGTAGATTATGAAAAGGGAAGGTATTAGAACCCTTTTCATCTGTAGTTATCTACGGACTCTTAGTTACTTGCTAGATCACTTGCTTTTGTTTGAAAATGTGCTTTGTTTGGTGTGGGTTTTGAAAGTATTTTGAAAATGTCTTTGTAATGGTTCTCGTTTCTATAAGAACGCATACAAAGTGTTGTTTTGAAAATAGTTCAAAGAGGTGTTTGGGGAATGTGTTTTTGAAAGTGATTTTGAAAAGGTGTCTTCTTTGTAATGGCTCTCATTTCTATGAGAACACGTACAAAGTGTTTGTCTTTTGAAAATGTTTCAAAGTTTTGGTGTTGGTGTATATAATGTTTTTGTTGTGAGCAAGTGAGCAACTAGGAGCAAATCTACCTACTCAAAAGGTCTTAAATATTCTTTTCTTCCTCCTTTAGATGTTGTTATCTTACCATTGTTTGATAAGAAGCCCCACCGTTGAATGTGAAGGGACGGGTATGGGACGTTTTTATATTCATAGAAAGCAACCTATGGGACATTTTAGCAATATCGTTTAGGGACTAGATCGTTTACCGAAGGCAACATCGAGGGTCATCGAGGAACTATAATCTTTTATCGAGGGTCTTTGCTAAAACGCCCATGTTCGAGGGACATGACTATTTTTTCGATAGGCAACAAGTGATATTACCCTAAGGGGTGTAAGTGTGCAAGTGTGTTGGTTTACATGCATTGTTTTATTTTTGGGTTGTCTATTTATTGTTTTTATCTTACCATGCACACCTAATTACTAACAATATATGAAAGCAATAAAAATGAGGAAAAGTAAAGTCCTATGCTATTACATCATTAAGGGGATGGGGTGTAAAAATTTACGAATGGGGATTGCAAGAAATTAAAGTCCTAATCATCTATTACAACCATATTGAAATAAAATACAGGAAATATAAAAATGGACTTGTTTTGTTTAAGTAAAATAGGTTTACTTAAGAAAATATTTTGATATTTTTTAGTTCTAAAATAAATAAAATAAAACATGTGAATATGAAATATTTTTGGTGTTTTTGGTTATTAAAAGCTGAAATAAGATAACTAAGAGGAAAAGGAGTCAAAATCAACACATTGCTGAAACGAGAAGGAACATAAGTTCTGACTCTGATACGTTGCAAGAGAGAAAATGTTAGTGGAAAAATGGAGGGTCATAAGTTCTGGGCTTGGGTACACCAAGTTATGAAGTTGAGGGGTTCAGAAGTTGTAGCATAGCTAGTGTTGTACCCCAAAATTTGCCCTCCCATATTTCTCAATACATGTCAAGTGAGGTCCTTAAATTGCTCAAGGAAGTCCAAGAGTTGACCACACAAACTCTCTCCTAAGGCAGTCTACCTCAAATTAGGGTTTCATTTTTTATCAGGATATATGAACCACAACGGTATAAAATTCTCACAATTGTCTTAATATGTTCCCAAGATCATCCATTTCAAGTTTCAAGCCTTGCAGAAGAAGTTTGCTCAGTCAATTGCTCAAATGCCTGAAAATCAACTGTACTAGGGCAAAAGTCAACTGTGGCCCACATGCAGTCAAACTTCAAGATTTTTGGTAAACATCCTAATTTTGAAGTATTATTCATCATTTTATCAAGGGTTGATCATGATTCCTCAAGGATTGCTCACAATTCATCAAAACCCAAAAGTTGCTAAATTAGGGTTTTGTAGGAAAAGTCAACTCAACTTTTACCAAGCATAACTTTATCACACTTTATCATAAATGACCCATTCAAAGCTAATTTTAAAGAGGATGCAATTCCCTACAATTCATCTTCATCTCCCAAGTTCAAAATATGCACTCACAAAAAGATATAAATTTTTACATTATAGGTCCTTTTGAAAAGTCAACAAAAACACCTTTTGGGTCAAAGCTTCATACATGAACATGGAAGACTCAATTGATATGAGAGAAAAAGGATTACTTAGGGAACATCCTAATATTTCTAAAAAGTCCAAGAAAACCTCTCTAGGGTCAAAATTGAGAGAGTTATGCATTGGCCAAGTTGACCTTTTTTGTAAAATTGCTAAAAGACAAATGTGCTCAAATTTGCATTTTTTTTGTCAAATGGGCCTTGTTTTTCATGATTGAATATTGCTTATGATGTGGTCCACGACTAAAATACTCATCCACCATTTGTTTGCTTAATTTTTTAATTTATTTTGATTTTTCATTAATTAAAAGGTGGATTAAATCAAATAAATTATGAAAATTATCAAAGATTTGATTTGGTTGGTTTTTTGACAAGTTAGCAACCAAGATTTGATGAGCTTGCATGATCAATTCGAATCAAGGCTGATTGGGACAAGAAAGACATAATTTGGCTCAATATAGTAAGTTTACATATGCCATGAAAGTAAAATCAAATCTTGAAAACTTCCAAAGATGTGATCAACTTTTATAACCCTAATGCATTCTATAATATATATTTAACGTATCCAAAGCAAGAATAAGGGTTGAACAGTCGCGCAGAGCAAAACTGAAAAAATTCAAGAGAAAGTGGTGATCCAATTTCCATCCTAGAGGCCAATCCAAGCCATTATAACATTTCCAACAGATTGCTGGACATCCCAGGAACATATCCCAATCAATTGCAAGCCTTTTCACGCCTGGAATTATAAGTTACATGTACCACGGTTTGCTTACAAACTCAATTTCGATTTCATTGATTTACTTATCTTATGCATGTTTTGATTATATATTCTTGTTCATCATTGAGTTTGCAAACTATTGGTACCACTTAATTGCATTTTTGACGCCTGTACATGATATTGCCATAGCTAGGGTTTTGTATTCTTGTTTAGGGCTTTGCAGTATAGGCTAAATTGGGATTGGATTCTGGTACCATGATACTCGTGAGGATAAGACGAGTTGATTGGTACCTTTGAATTTAATTTATATTGCTTGTATGGAATTTTTGAATGGCACAAGTTTGTAGCTACAGTGCAGCGTCCGTAGGTAAAAGCTTGTTTGCCTAAAACGACAGTTTGGGGAAGAAGACAATGCGTGGCACTCACTGGTTGGATGATTTGAATTTTAGCGCGTTTTTGAATACATTATTGGTTTTTTTGATTAAATTGTTTTACTTCCATTATGTGTACAACAAAAACGCGTGGCTCAGTTGGCAGGTAGGCATTGGAGTTGGGTATAAGGGCATGGGTTCGATCCCCAGGTCCCAAACTTTGTTCATATTATTTTGTTTCATGAGATCAGGTACACAGCAGCCTCTAGCGTCCACCATATGCCATCAACATCTGGCCATCAAACACGTCTGTAGCCCAGATCCAAGGCCTCTCCATTGAAGGTCCACCATACGCCCTAGGTCAACATGTGCATCAGATCCAGCAAAGTCAAACGAGCTTGGATCATTTGGGCCCAGAATTTCAACAACATACCCCCATAATTGCTAGCACAGGCCCATCATTCTTTTCTTATTTATTTTATTTTATTTAATTCTTTTAATATTTATTTTATTTGTTCTTAATTCATAAATTAATATTTTTTATAAAATCATAAAATCAAGACTTCATAAAAAATTAAGATTAGTTTTTTTTTATTATTATCAAAATTAATTTAATTTAGTCTAATTTAGGGACATTGTAATTTATTTTCACAATTAAAATTAAATTAGAAAATTAGGTTATCTCTTGATTTAATTTAATTTTCTCCTTTTTCTCAAATAAATAAAAAAACCAAAAATAAGTTTGTTAGATTGAATTAATTTATTAATTTATTTAAAATTAATTAGAATTAGGATTTTCCTTTAATTTAACTATTTCATTATTTTCTTAAAACATGACAAAACCTTTTTTTAACCAATCGTCAATAGGTCTAGTCAAGGGTCAAAACCCTAATCGCCCTGTGTTTAATTCGCCGCGCGTTTGTTATTTTTGACAATATTTTTGTAAATGTACATGGTTTGTAATATTTTAATTTAGGGCTTTTATTTATCGCTTTTTCCCCGGGTTTTTGGCTATGTAATTAATCCCCCACCCCGAAGCCTTGTAATAGCGTAGATTTACTTCCTCGCATTTTTAATTCCTGCAAATATTTAACTGTCTAGATGTATGCTAATAGGATTGTATGACAAGAATGCATGACAAATTAATACGGTTAGAAAACCCTAATGTGCAAAGATTAAATAACTGAAAAAAATCACTCGCACATATCACTTTTAGGGTATACTCTCACTTCGGTTGCCTTCGGTAAACGATCATTAAGCATAGGGTGTCTTAGTGGTTGCCCTCCTGTCTAAAAAGATCAAATGTCCTGTTCGAATGTTGCCTCGGAAATGTTGCCTCGAATATGATCTTAAGACGCTAGGATTATTACTAAGGCGTCCTAACATTACTTTAGTGATCGTACGTCCCTTTCGAATGGACCCTTACAACTCCAACAACGGTGCTACCTATTTCCCAATAGTGGGATAGCGCTGTCTAAAGGAAACAAGAATAGAAACAATCTTTTTTCGAGTAAGTAGATGCTAGTAGGTACTTGCTCAAATCAAAAATTTTCACACTCACACATTTCAAAACAATTTTCAAAAACAACTTCGTCACACCTTTGAGGATTGATACAAGGGTTATCACGAAGTCAAACTTTTCAAAAACAAAGCACATACACAAGCAATTTTAAAAAGATGAGCAAGTACCTAAGAGCCCATGGAAAACCATGGATAGAAAGGGTGCTAACACCTTCCCTTTCTATAATCTACCCCCCGTATTCAGAATATCTCGAAAAAGGATTTTTTCAGTACTTTTTTCCTTTCCGATTGAATGAAATAAAAGTCGGTGGCAACTCTTGCTTACCGCGACATTTTGCAAACACAAAACGCAAAATGCAAACCAGTATTAAACAGTCGGTTCTGCCACCGTATCACAGAACTGGTGACTCTACTGGGGAATTATAAGTGGGGTATACCTTAGGATCTAGTTCATCGTAATTGCTTCTCTTGATTGCTTTGTTTGCTTTACTTTTAAGGGTTTTTGTTTGGGGTTCCTATAGATCCTAACCCGGATCTGGGGATACCTTTTAGGTAAGTAGAAATAGACTGTGAGGGAACTGTACGACATAGACCGATACGGTTGAAGTAGTAGCTACGTTGGTGTGGCACTTTGGTTGGTACCGGTATCCCTTGTGGAGAAACGAGGAGAATACGGGGCCGCTGCGTGGTGTCATTAAGCATCAATTGGCCTTAGAACCTTTAATCTCCCAACTTAGCCATTAGAAAGTAGTGAGATAGCTGGCCTCGGTGTAGAGCTGAGAACTGGTTGATACTCGATGCTACACTCATTGAGACCATACTCTCGGAATAGTTCCGGCCGCAAGAAAAGATTGTGTGAGCTGAAACCATGACTGGTGGAGGATGGTCAGTGATATTGAGATCCTCTAGAACCCGGTTACTTTCCTAGGACAGGTTTGAACCAACTTAACTTCAAGAGGGTATTACCTTTGACCTCATGCAAGCCTTAAACCTAAGGGCTTTGTGTGATTTGACTGTGTTTGCAATATTTGTGTTTGCTATACCTATGGCTTATCATGACATCATGCATCATAACATGGCATTCATGCTTCATTACACTAACCATTTCAAAGACCAATGGAATTTATCTTTGTTCTGTTTTGCAGATCATGGCTTCCGTGTGTAGAAATACCATCCGAGTCAACTTTGTGCAAATACCTACCCAACTTAAAGAGTTAGCATCAAGAGTTTCTGAAACGTCTACTTTCATTAAGAGACACGGTCAACTTCTCAGCCTGGTTACTTCAAACCTTGATGAACAGATGATGAGCATACTATTTCAGTTCTTCGATCCCGTGTATCATTGCTTCACCTTTCTTGATTACCAGCTGGTACCCACCTTGGAAGAGTTCTCTCATCTATTGGGCATATCCATTCTTGAACAGGTACCCTTCACAGGTATGGAAGAAGTTCCTAAGCCACAAGACATTTCCTCAGCCTTGCATTTAAAACGGGCCGATGTGGTATCTAATTGGGAAACTCGAAGCAGGGTCGAAGGTTTTCTAGCCAAATTTCTGATAGACCAGGCTCAGCTATTCTGGGATGACTTGGATTTTCAGGCTTTTGAATATGTATTGGATCTTCTTATCTACAATTTGGTTCTCTTCCCTGATCCAGACTCCTTTATAGATGTGAATGCTGTCAAGATTTTCCTTTCTCGCAACCCTGTGCCTACCTTGCTGGGAGATATCTTGTATGCCCTCCATACTCGTACTATGAGGAGAAGAGGGACTCTTATGTGCTGCATGCCGTAGTTGTCAAGGTGGTTTATTTCTAACCTCCCTAAGTCTGTGCTGAAGAACGAAGAAGGTTTGGGTTGGTTGTACAAAATAATGTCACTTGCTCATACAAATATTCTTTGGTGTTCCCGAGATATGGAAGACACTGCTTTTATTGAATGCTGTGGGGGATACCCTAATGTCCCATTGCTTGGAATCAGAGGAGGTATAACTTACAATCCTTGTCTAGCTTTGCGACAATTTGGTCGTGCTCGAAGAGACGGTACCCAAGAGTTACTTCTTGAGGACATTGTATTTGACTATAAGGAGGATGTTAAGGAGCATCGCCGGAGGTTCATACGAGCCTGGGGCATGGTGATCAAATCTGACCCCGAAGAGTTGGGACCGAAGACTTCCCTTCCTATGCAGCCTTACCTCCAATGGGTCTGAGCTCATGCCCAGAAGCTTATGATGCCTTATGAGGCCGTATTACCAGTGATTGTGGATCCCACTAATGAAGAAGGCACTCCTTACACGGTTCTCTATCCCTACATGCCCACTGATCCTGCAGAGTTGCAGAGGTCTTAGATTCAGCTGAGGAATGAGCGGGATACTTACCGGGAGTAGTTCCATGAGCAAGAAAGGAAGATTTTAAAACTCACCAGGCAGCTCGAGGAAGAAAGAGTGATCAATGACTACATTAGCACAAAGAGGAAGCGTCCATGGGACTTTTGATTTTGCTTTTTCTAGTTTTAGATTTGTTTTGTTTACTTCTTTGTAACGCCTTAAAGGCATTGTTGAACCTTTTAAAGTTAAGCTAATAAAGTTTTGTTTATTTTTGGTTTGCAAATTTAAATCTCCCAAAGTCTTTGAAATCATTACATGCACATCCCATTATCATGCACATCATTACAGGTACCACTATAGGTTTCTCATCTTCTTCGCTATTTATTACAGTAGAAATGTCTTCCGATCAAGCCATCAAAGATCTTCAGGCATAAAACGCCCAATTCCAACAAATGTTTATAAGTCTGGCTAAAGGACAAGAGGATCTGAAGACCCTTATTCTGAAAGAGAAGAAGAAGAAGAAGACTGGTATTCTGAATATGGGTAGAAGATTTGGAGAAAGGTTGAAGCATCAAATTGATTTGACCTCTTCATCCAAGGACGGGGAGAACCAAGAAAGGGAAAAGGACCCTAGTCCTGCAGTTTTTGACAATGATACTGATTATAACGATGAGCAATATCCTCCTGCTGAGGATAGGTACAAGCAGTTAGAAGACCGGCTGAGCGCTATGGAAATTCAGAAAATACCTGGTTTAGATTTAGGAGAATTGGGACTGGTATCAGGAGTGGTCATCCCTCATAAGTTCAAAGCTCCGGTTTTTGCCAAGTACGATGGAGTATCCTGTCCAAAGCTCCATCTCCTCTCGTATGTTAGAAAAATCCAACCCCACACTGCTGATAGAAATTAATGGGCGCATTTATTTCAAGATAGTCTGTCAGGGACTCAACTTGAATGGTTCTACCAGTTGGAAGGAGCCAGTGTCCGAAACTGGGAAGATCTTGCTGCTGCTTTCTACAAGCAGTATCAGTATAACGCCGACCTTGCTCTCACTCGTACTCAGCTCCAGGTATGTCCATGGGTGCAGGTGAAGGTTTTAAGGACTATGCTCAAAAGTGGAGAGACTTGGCTGGAAGAGTCCAACCCCCTTTGTCTGATAGGGAGTTGGTTGATATGTTTCTAGGAATGCTATCTGGCCCATTTTTCAATCACTTGATCGACAGCTCGTCATCTGGGTTTACTGAGTTGATTTTGACTGGAGAAAGAGTAGAAGATGGAATTCAAAGTGGAAAAATACAGAAGGATGCCTCTTCGAGTTCGGTAAAGAAACCTTTTGCTGGT
This sequence comes from Vicia faba, assembly GCA_948472305.1. Lineage (NCBI taxonomy): Eukaryota > Viridiplantae > Streptophyta > Magnoliopsida > Fabales > Fabaceae > Vicia > Vicia faba. The sequence goes on along the minus strand of OX451738.1, from coordinate 85,940,616 downwards.
AAGAAAGAGGCCAGTGCAATCTATAGCCCGAGGAGCCAAAGCAGATCTGAACACCATCAAATGGTAAATGCTGTAGTGATACCAAGACCCACAGTTGCCCCACAATGTAATAATCGACAAAGGGTGTAAAGACCACAGAGGCAGTTCACCCGGCTCAATATGACTCTGGCTCAAGTTTTACCACAATTGTTGAAGACTAATCTGGTAACTCTGAGGGAAGCCCCAAAGAATCCCAACACCACATCTTCCCGCTATAACCCAAATGCCCATTGCGCTTATCACTCTGAAAGTCCAGGTCATGATACAAACGACTGTTGGGCCTTGAAAAATAAGGTACAAGACCTAATCGAAGCCAAAGGGATTGAGTTTGACGCTTCGGAAAAGCCCAACGTCATCTGCACCCATGCCCAAGCATGGCTCGGGAATCAATGCTATTGAGGTTGTCTCCGCCACAGAAGATGCTAATGATGAGAACCCGGACATCGACAACTGGATCTACCCAATGACCAACGGTGGACTGAATAACTGGACGGGGAAGGACTTCATACCTGTTTCTTTTATTCCGCAGTAATTGACTTTTGTGTTAAGATTTGTAATAAACAGTTTGAAACTTTACGGCCCGGTGTCTTGCCCGAGGCACCTTGGCTTTGCTTGTGAGGGCTTATTATTTGTCATTTCATATATCATTAATAAAGCAATGGATGTTTCTTGCATTACAACTTTTGCACTCTTTGTTTTTCTTTTCTGTCTCTCACTTTATCAAAAACAACTATTCTCTTACACACACTCACGTATCATACTGGAGATCCATATCCACTCTGGATCCCATTGATAACAACTCTGCTATTGCCAGTTATGACTTTGAAAATCCGATCAACCAAGCTGAGGACGGAGGTGAGGATGATTGTGAGGTGCCTGGAGAACTTGCTAGACTGCTACAGTAGGAAGAAATGGCCATACAACCTCATGAAGAGTCGTTTGAGTCAGTGAATTTGGGTACAGAAGAAGATATGAAAGAGGTTAAAATAGGTGCGAATCTGGAGCCTAGTGTCAAGCAACGGTTAATACAGATGCTACATGACTATGTTGAGATCTTCGCTTGGTCCTATGAAGACATGCCTGGTTTGGACACTGATATCGTGGTACATCGCATATCGACTAAAGAAGACTACCCTACGCTAAAGCAGAAAGTTCGCCGTATGCGCCCTGAAATGTCAGAAAATCAAGGCAGAGGTCATGAAACAGTTCGACGCAAGATTATTAGCTGTCACTTCTTATCCGCAGTGGGTTGCCAACGTTGTTCCGGTACCTAAGAAGGACGGTAAGGTACAGATGTGTATGGACTATAGAGATTTGAACAGGGCGAGCCCCAAGGATGACTTCCCTCTTCCTCACATTGATGTTCTGGTCGACAACACCACACAACACAAGATCTTCTCCTTCATGGATGGTTTTTCTGGCTACAACCAGATCAAGGTGGCTCCGGAGGACATGGAGAAGACAACCTTCCTTACACAGTGGGGCACCTTCTGTTACAAGGTAATGCCTTTTGGGTTGAAAAATGTTGGGGAAACTTATCAGCACGCCATGGTCGCTTTGTTTCACGATATGATTCACCACGAGATCGAGGTGTATGTTGATGACATGATAGCCAGGTCCCAGACTGAGGAAGAGCACCTTGATCATCTCCAGAAACTGTTTGACAGGTTGAAGATGTACAAGCTGAGGTTGAATCCGAACAAGTGTACCTTCGGAGTAAGGTCTGGTAAGCTTCTGGGTTTTGTTGTCAGTGACAAGGGTATTCAGGTAGACCCTGCAAAGGTAAAGGCCATACAAGAAATGCCGGCTCCTCGCATAGAAAAAGAAGTTAGAGGTTTCTTGGGACGTCTGAATTACATCGCCAGGTTCATTTCACATCTGACTGCTACTTGTGAGCCAATCTTCAAGATGTTGAAGAAAGATCAAGTGGTAAAGTGGAATGATGAATTCCAGATCGATTTCGAAAGAATCAAAGCATACCTTCAAGAACCACCAACTATGATGCCTCCAGTTGAAGGAAGACCTTTGATATTATACTTGACAGTGCTAGGCAGTTCGATGGGGTGTGTGCTGGGGCAGCATGACGAGTCTGGTCGAAAAGAGCATGCCATTTATTACCTTAGCAAAACGTTTACTGACTGTGAGACCCGATACTCATTGCTCGAGAAAACTTGCTGCGCTTTGGCATGGGCTGCTCGCCGACTGAGATAGTATATGCTGACTCACACTACTTTGTTGATATCAAAGATGTATCCGATTAAGTATATTTTCGAGAAGTCCGCCTTATCCAGAACAATAGAAATATGGCAGATGATCTTAACCGAGTACGACATCCAATACACAACCCAAAAAGCAATCAAGGGAAGTGTATTATCGGATCATTTGGCGCATCAGGCCGTGGATGACTACCAGTCCATGAATTTCGAGTTCCCGGATGAGAATATCATGTTGGTGACCGATTGCGAAGAACCTGGACCAGATGAAGGAACCGAGGAGGGATCCCGATGGTCTATGTATTTTGATGGAGCCTCAAACGCATTGGGTAACGACATTGGCGCTGTAATCATATCTCCTGAGGGCTGTCATACTCCGTTCACCGCCCGATTATGTTTTAACTGCACCAACAATATGGCGGAGTATGAAGCGTGTATCATGGGTCTTCGAGCTGCTATTGACCTGAGGATTAAGTTCTTAAGTGTATTCGGAGATTCCGCTCTGGTGATAAGTCAGATCAAAGGAGAGTGGGATACAAAACACCCGAATCTTATTCCTTACAAAGAGTATGTACTGACATTGCTCCCGCACTTTGAGGAGATAACCTTTTAACACTTCCCACGAGAAGAGAACCAATTGGCAGACGCGTTGGCTACGATGTCTTCTATGTTCAAAGTCAGGTGGGACAATAAAGCTCCCCAGATTACCATTGAGAGGTTGGATGAACCCGCACACTGCTGTGAGATCGACACTGAAGAAGTAGCAAATAAACCCTGGTTTCACGAGGTAAAGAGGTATCTTGAGGCTCAAGAATACCCCGAGGGGGCATCTGTTAATGCTAAGAAGTTTCTGATAAGGTTCATTGCGAAGTTCTTCATCAGTAATGGAATCCTCTATAAGCGTAACCATGATTCAACCTTACTGCGGTGTGTAGACAAGAGCGAGGCAGAAAGGATCATGGCAGAGTTACATGAAGGCACTTTCAGAACCCATTCCAGTGGACATACCATGGCGAAGAAAATCCTACGGGTAGGATACTACTGGTCCACTATGGAGGCCGATTGTTATCAGCATTCTCGAACCTGTCATAAGTTCCAAGTCTATGCCGATAAGGTGCATGTACCTCCGGTTCCCCTGAATGTCTTGACATCTCCTTGGCCCTTTGCGATGTGGGGCATTGACATGATTGGAGAGATCAGACCTACTACGTCTAACGAGCATCGTTTCATTTTGGTGGCTATTGATTATTTCATGAAATCGGTTGAGGCAACTTCCTTTGCTACAGTAACCAAGAACGTCGTGGCGCGGTTTATGCGACACAATCTGATCTGTCGATATGGTGTTCCAGAGAGAATTATTACTGACAATGGTACAAATCTCAATAACACAGTAATCACCGAGCTCTGCAAATAGTTCAAGATTCAGCATCACAACTCTTCTCCCTACCGGCCGAAGATGAATGTCACTGTTGAAGCGGCTAACAAGAACATCAAGAAGATTGTGCAGAAGATGACGGTGACATACAAAGACTGGCACGAGATGTTACCATTTGCTCTTCATGGGCACCTTACCTCAACACGGACGTCGACAGGGGCAACACCCTACTCTTTGGTGTATGGCATGGAGGCAGTCCTACCCATCGAAGTCTAGATACCCTCTCTCAGGATTATGAAGGATGCAGGTTTAAACAAAGACGACTGGATCCAAACCTGACTTGATCAACTGAATCTAATTGATGAAAAGAGGCTTACTGCTATCTGTCATGGTCAGACGTATCAAAAGCGAATGATCAAGGCTTTTAATAAGAAAGTCAGACGTCAAGAATATCAAGTCGGGGATCTGGTGATCAAACGCATCATACTACCGCAAGGTGATCCCAGGGGAAAATGGACCCCCATATACGAAGGGCCATTTGTGGTTAAGAACATTTTCTCGGGAGGAGCTATGATTCTAACCACCATGGATGGTGACGAACTTCCTTACCCCGTCAATGCAGACATAGTGAAAAGATACTACGTATAATCAAAGACCCTCTAGGTTAACTGGCCTAGGCAAAAATAAGGGCTTCGCGACGAACCAAAAGGGTTCGGGAAAAAATAAGGGATGAAAATGAAAAAAATTTGTACACCCGGCAAGTCGAAAACCTGAAAAGGCGACTTAGGCAAAAAAGGGTATCCTAGTGGACTGAAAACCCGAAAGGGCGGTCCAGGCAAAAATTAGGGATTAAAGCGTAACACTGTGTCTCATTGGATCATCTTGCAACCAGACTTCGGTATCAACTATCAAGCTCAAACGACACCAATCAATCTGATCCACCTTCGGCCAAGTAGCAAAGTGATGAGACGCTTGAAGATATAAAGGCAATAGCAGAGTTGGAACCCAATGGGATTGTTTTACAGAGCTGTTTTTCTTTCTTCTACAAATTGTAATTTCTATCTTTCGGCGGTGTTCTCTTACTAGGACGTCAGCCTCTTTGTACAAAAATGCCTATTACGGACCAACTTCAAAATCAATACAATTCATCTTTACAAGAAATTTCAATTTTTTTTTCGTTTTGTTTTGTTTTATTTTGCAAGAACGTCCAATGATTCATTTTTAATATATGCATTTGAAAATAATTGTTGTTCATAAATATTTACACAAGAAACAAAAGACGATTACTCGTAATTCCAGGAACAGGGAAAAATAAGAAGTGCCCAAACCTTACAGTTACTCTGCCCATCAGATGCCGGGATAGAGCTAGCTTGAGAATATGAGTAGTGGTACATACACTCCCCACAAAGTAAAAGGTATCCAAAGACAGTGGTGTTAGTTTTTTCAAACAGGATATAACTCTCCCCAGTTGAGGTTCACAATCGCGAGTGAGTCGATAAATTTTTCCTCGAGCAGAGTTTATTTCTCTCACAAGCAGAATTTCAATCTCCAACAAGAATTCACTATCACCAGCAACAGAAATTCATCCCCAGCTGAGTTATTTCTCCAAGTCAGCAGATCTATTAACAAAGTATCTCCTCTCCAACAGAGTTATTCTCCGCAGAGTTATCCTCAGACAGAGTCTCGTCCGGCTGAATATTTACCAACCAAGGGGAAAATCCCCGGCATAGTCATCTTTGTTCACCGTCCCCAACAGAAGTAAAGGAACTATGATTTTTTATAGCAGTCATAGATTTATTTTCCCGGATTCAAATTATTACATCAACATCTCATGTTCACACATCATGACATGTGCATACATTACATATAACATAATCTCATTTATTTTGAGAACATCATTATACAATGCATCTCATGCATTGCACATAACTAACCCTGTATTTCTTTCAAGAAAGGCAGTTATTATCAATAATTTCCAGCAGATCCATGATCAACACTCGAAGCTAAACAGAGTAATCATCGGTGCAACAAGAACAACCTTACCTAGGTTCCCTCTGAAGTTTTACCCAAAATCATTCTGAAGCAGCCATATTATCCCGACTTTCATTTCGAAGTAACCCTACTATCCAGGTTCCTTCTCACAACCCTACTATCCCGACTTTCATTTCGAAGTAACCCTACTATCCAGGTTCCTTCTCACAGCCCTACTATCTCGAATTTTATTTTGAAGTAACCCTACTATCCAGGTTCCTTCTCACAGCCCTACTATCTCGGCTTTCATTTTGAAGTAACCCTACTATCCAGGTTCCTTCTCACAAACCTACTATCCCGACTTTCATTTCGAAGTAACCCTACTATCCAGGTTCCTTCTCACAACCCTACTATCCCGACTTTCATTTCGAAGTAACCCTACTATCCAGGTTCCTTCTCACAGCCCTACTATCCCGACTTTCATTTCGAAGTAACCCTACTATCCAGGTTCCTTCTCACAGCCCTACTATCCAGGCTTTCATATCAAAGTAACCCTACTATCCAGGTTCCTTCTCACAGCCCTACTATCCAGGATTTCATCTCGAAGTAACCCTACTATCCATGTTCCTTCTCATAACCTTATTATCCGGGTTCTTCCTCTCTTATCCCCAGACAGCAGTCCACAGCACTATAAGACCGGGACCCGATCAATCACAATTGATTTCATATTTCCCCATAAAGTCGCGGTGCAACATATACCCCGACCAGATACACAGTTCACTTCCGCTTCCCAAACTAGAATTATTCCCCAGTAGAGTAACAGACAACTGAAGCTCCTAAAACTCTATTTCTCTCAAGACAGAGACCAGCATTCCCCAGCGAAGTCCTCCTAAACAACAGGTATACAAGTTCTCACGAAGGAATCTCTTATGCGATCAACACTTCTTCGGATGGAATCTTTAAGCCCATCTCCGACAATTCTCTAGCAACCTCCAAATGGAATCTATAAGCCCATTCCCAATATCGCAAGTCAAGTATCACTTCATGCGAGTGCAAATTTCTGGGCACTCTAATGTTCAATCATCTTCCACCTTCAGATTACGAAAGGCAGACGAGCCAATCTACATCCTCAGGTTTAAGAAGATTGAACAGGGGAAGCTGTTGTACCCTAAAATTTTCCCTCCTATATTTCTCAATACATGTCAAGTGGGGTCCTCAAATTGCTCAAGGAAGTCCAAGAGTTGACCAGACAAACTCTCTCCTAAGGCAGTCTACCTCAAATTAGGGTTTCATTTTTTATCAGAATATATGAACCACAAAGGTACCAAATTCTCACAATTGTCTTAATATGTTCCCAAGATCATCCATTTCAAGTTTCAAGCCTTGCAGAAGAAGTTTGCTCAGTAAATTGCTCAAATGCCTGAAAATCAACTATACTAGGGCAAAAGTCAACTGTGGCCCACATACAGTCAAACTTCAAGATTTTTGGTAAACATCCTCATTTTGAAGTATTATTCATCATTTTATCAAGGGTTGATCATGGTTCCTCAAGGATTGCTCACAATTCATCAAAACCCAAAAGTTGCTAAATTAGGGTTTTGTAGGAAAAGTCAACTCAACTTTGACCAAGCATAACTTTCTCATACTTTATCATAAATGACTCATTTAAAGCTAATTTTAAATAGGATGCAATTCCCTACAATTCATCTTCATCTCCCAAGTTCAAAATATGCACTCACAAAAAGATATAAATTTTTACATTATAGGTCCTTTTGAAAAGTCAACAAAAACACCTTTTGGGTCAAAGCTTCATACATGAACATGTAAGACTCAATTGATATGAGAGAAAAAGGGTTACTTAGGGAACATCCTAAGATTTCTAAAAAGTCCAAGAAAACCTCTCTAGGGTCAAAATTGAGAGAGTTATGCATTGGCCAAGTTGACCTTTTTTGTAAAATTGCCAAAAGACAAATGTGCTCAAATTTGCATTTTTTGTCAAATGGGCCTAGTTTTTCATGATTGAATATTGCTTATGATGTGGTCCATGACTCAAATACTCATCCACCATTTGTTTGCTTCATTTTTTAATTTATTTTTATTTTTCATTAATTAAAAGGTGAATTAAATCAAATAAATGATGAAAATTATCAAAGATTTGATTTGGTTGATTTTTTTGACAGGTTAGCAACCAAGATTTGATGAGCTTGCATGATCAATTCGAATCAAGGCTGATTGGGACAAGAAAGGCATAATTTGGCTCAATATAGCAAGTTTACATATGCCATGAAAATCAAATCAAATCTTGAAAACTTCCAAAGATGTGATCAAATTTTACAACCCTAATGCATTCTATAATATATATTGAATGTATCCAAAGCAAGAATATGGGTTGAACAGTCGCGCAAAGCAAGAGCAAAACTGAAAAAATTCAAGAGAAAGTGGTGATCGAATTTCCATCCTAGAGGCCAATCCAAGCCATTCTAACATTGCCAACAGATTGCTGGACATCCCAGGAACATATCCCAATCAATTGCAAGCCTTTTCACGCCTGGAATTGTAAGTTACAGGTACCACAGTTTGCCTTCAAACTCAATTTAGATTTCATTGATTTACTCATCCTACGCATGTTTTGATTATATATTCTTGTTCATCATTGAGTTTACAAACTATTGGTACCACTTAATTGCATTTTTGACGCCTGTACATGATATTGCCATAGCTAGGGTTTTGTGTTCTTATTTAGGGCTTTGCAGTAGAGGCTAAATTAGGCTTGGATTCTGGTACCATGATACTCGTGAGGATGAGACGAGTTAATTGGTACCTTTGAATTTAATTTATATTGCTTGTATGGAATTTTTGAATTGCACAGGTTTGTAGCTACAACGCAACATCCGTAGGTAAAAGCTTGTTTGCCTAAAACGACGGTTTGGGGAAGAAGACAATGCGTGGCACTCACTGGTTGGGTGATTTGAATTTTAGCGCGTTTTTGAATACATTATTGGTTTTTTTGATTATATTATTTTACTTCCATTATGTGTACAACAAAAATGCGTGGCTCAGTTGGCAGGTAGGCATTGGAGTTGGGTATAAGGGCCTGGGTTCGATCCCCAGGTCCCAAAGTTTTTTCATATTATTTTGTTTCATGAGATCAGGTACACTGCAGCCTCCAGAGTCCACCATATGCCATCAACATCTGGCCATCAAACACGTCTCTAGCCCAGATCCAAGGCCTCTCCATTGAAGGTCCACCATACGCCCCAGGTCAACATGTGTATTAGATCCAGCAAAGTCAAACGGTCTTGGATCATTTGGGCCCAGAATTTCAATAGCATACCCCCATAATTGCTAGCACAGGCCCATCATTCTTTTCTTATTTCTTTTATTTTATTTAATTCTTTTAATATTTATTTTATTTGTTCTTAATTCACAAATTAATCTTTTTTTCTAAAATCATAAAATCAAGACTTCATAAAAAATTAGGATTAGTTTTTTATTATTATCATCAAAATTAATTTAATTTAGTCTAATTTAGGGAAATTTTAATTTATTTTCACAATTAAAATTAAATTAGAAAATTAGGTTATCTCTTGATTTAATTTAACTTTCTCTTTTTTCTCAAATAAATAAAAAAACCAAAAATAAGTTTGTTAGATTGAATTAATTTATTTAAAATTAATTATAATTTGGATTTTCCTTTAATTTAACTATTTCATTATTTTCTTAAAACATGACAAAACCTTTTTTTTAACCAATCGTCAATAGGTCTAGTCAAGGGTCAAAACCTTAATCGCCCCGTGTTTAATTCATCGCGCGTTTGTTATTTTTGACAATATTTTTGTAACTATACATGGTTTGTAATAGTTTAATTTAGGGCTTTTATTTATCGCTCTTTCCCCGGGTTTTTAGCTATGTAATTAATCCCCCTCCCCGAAGCCTTGTAATAACATAGATTTACTTCTTCGCATTTTTAATTCCTACAAATATTTAACTGTCTAGATGTATGCTAATAGGATTGTATGACAATAATGCATGACAAATTAATACGGTTAGAAAACCCTAATGTGCAAAGATTAAATAACTGAAAACAAATCACTCGCACATATCACTCTTAGGGTATACTCTCACTTCGGTTGCCTTCGGTAAATGATCATTAAGCATAGGGTGTCTTAGTGGTTGCCATCCTGTCTAAAAAGATCAAATGTCCCGTTCGAATGTTGCCTCAGAAATGTTATCTCGGAAATGTTGCCTCAGAAATGTTGCTTCGAATATGATCTTAAGACTCCAGAGTTATTACTAAGGTGTCCTAACATTTCTTTAGTGATCGTACGTCCCTTTCGAATTGACCCTTAAAACTCCAACGACGGTGCTACCTATTTCCCAATAGTGGGATAGTGCTGTCTAAAGGAAACAAGAATAGAAACAATCTTTTTTCGAGTAGGTAGATGCTAGTAGGTACTTGCTTAAATCAAAACTTTTCACACTCACACATTTCAAAACAATTTTCAAAAACAACTTCGTCACACCTTTGAGGACTGATACAAGGGTTATCACGAAGTCAAAATTTTCAAAAACAAAGCGCATACACAAGAAATTTTAAAAAGATGAGCAAGTACCTAAGAGCCCATGTAAAACCATGGATAGAAAGGGTGCTAACACCTTCCCTTTATATAATCTACCCCTCGTATTCATAATATCTCGAAAAAGGATTTTTTCTGTACTTTTTCCTTTCCTATTGGATGAAATAAAAGTCAGTGGCGACTCTTGCTTACCGCGACATTTTGCAAACACAAAACGAAAAATGCAAACCAGTATTAAACAGTCGGTTCTGCCACCGTATCACAGCTGGGAACCTAGAAGTTCGTATGTCACTGGCAAGTCAGAAGTTTTGATTGTTTGAGAGAGTGAAGTGATTATGCTGTTAGGTGAGGATATATAGAAGTTCTGATTATTGAGGGGGTTCAGAAGTTGTAGTGTAGCTGGGAACCTAGAAGTTCATATGTCATTGGCAAGTCAGAAGTTCTGGCTATTTGAGAGAGTGAGGTGATAATGTTGTTGTCTAGAAGTTCTGATTTAGGAATATTGTTTGATAGATAAATGTGTGAAAATGTCACTAAATAAACCTAAAAAGATGCTTCTGGGGTTAGAACCTAGGACCCTTAGTACTAATGTCTTATGCACACGCTTTCTACCACTGGGGTGGTTGTACATCCGATATTAGAAGCAAAAGCATAAACATGTATCATAAAGTAAATTCTGATGATGATCTTCATCTCTTTCTCCATGCTAATCAGAACATCTGCAACTTAGTCATTTCTCAACAGAACAGAAAACACAAACATAGAAATTATGGCAGGTTTCCATCATGGTTTCAGAAGCATAATAAATGTCAAGACTATAAAACAGAAATAAGCATGTATCTGCTAGTTCTAGTTTCCTTAAGAAGTTCTGAACTGATGTTCTCCCTACTTAGGCAGACAAATACATGAAACCTCATAATATGTACAACATTAGAATTAGGATGTCTACATTCTATTTTGGACATGCAAGTTTTAACAATGCCTAAGTGATGTGATTGAGAGTCAGCAGAAGCTTACCTTGCAGGTGGAGAAAGTCCTGTGAACTGGCGCCTAGTTCTGACTGCTTGTAATGTTCTGATCAGCTTCCTTACGTGCTCAGCTGACTGGAACAACCTTTAACTTGGGTTATGAATGACCAGAAGATTTAGAAGCTGTATGGATGATTTGGTCAAGAAACACTTGAGGGGAGTTGGAGTTTGAATGCAAGAATAAAAAACTAGCAGGTTTTGTATTTGTGTGTTGCAGTTTCGGATTTCTGGAATTTTTAGCAAGGTTTCAAAGCTTTTTTCTTTCAATTTTTTTGACCGGCCCCTTCACAGTTGCCAATGAAGTTCAATTTATAGGCAAGAAATTTGTAGCTTGGAGAAGTCAAAAGTACCAACATCATGCTAGCGTGCTGGCTTGTTCTTGAAGCAAGATAAACAAGTATGATGGTTAGAAGCTTTTAGCCGTGCTTAAGCTGGATTTGTAAGCATGAATTAAGGAAAAGTACCCTCAGAGGCAAAAGCAAAGCATGGTCCCAGCATAAACTTGTACAGAAGTTTGCTTTTCAAGGACATCAATGGTACTTCTATTTCACACGAGGGGAAATCCTTTGGATAAAAACTCAAAAGTGGTTGTGAGCATTAAATGATGATGAGATTTATCAAACCAGAAATCCTGCAATATGAGGTTATACATCATAGCTTAATTCTGGATCAGAAGTTCAGCATCAACACAACTTTGAACCAACATCTAACTTATGATCCTTTAATCTCTTTGCTCCAGCGTGTTTTGAGCGAGTTCTCAGACTTTCCCAAAAGCTTGTAACACGCTTTGTAAATCTTCTTTGAATTCCTCTTGCAAATTCTGACTGGACCTACATGAAAACTGGCCCAGAAGTTTTAACCAAATCCTATTTTGGAAAGGTCCAGAATTTGCTGAAAGCTTCAGTTTCATGGACGTGTCTTCAAGGATTTGTAGCTTGAAATCCCAACATTTCTAGTAGAAGTTTTGTTCTGCAATATTTGAGATATCATTGATATCTACCACTCTTGTGTTAGAAGTTCTTCCAGAATCAACTTCCATCATGGTGAAAATCTGGTTAGAAGTTCTGAGCTTGTCACTTAGAAAATTTCTAAGTATTCAGAATTTTGACTTTTTCGAAGTAATTTTGACTTTTGATTATCTTGATGAAACAAATCTCATATTCCAACATGTCTTGATGAAATATAATTTTTGAAACTTGATTTTGATCCAAAAGTCAAAGTTTGATTTTTCAGCATGCAATTGACCATTTTGCCCTTGTGAACGACTTTCTTGGAAAATTTGTAATTCAAGGCTTGGAATTGGATGGAAGCAAACCTGAGGGTCCAAGATGATCCTTTGAGAAATGGTAGGGTAAATTTTGGGGTACAACATCATCCATGTTCAAGGTCAGATGGGACAATGAGGCTCCCAAAATTACCATTGAAAGATTCAATGAACCGTCACACTGCTGTGAAATTGACACTGATGGAGTAGAGGAAAAACCTTGGTTTCATGAAGTGAAAAGGTACCTCGAGGATCAAGAATACCCAGAAGGGGAATCCATCAATGACAAGAAATTCCTATGGAGGTTCTCGACTAAGTTCTTCCTGAGCAATGGAATTTTATACAAGCGCAACCATGATTCAACCCTGCTGCGTTGTATGGACAAGAAGGAAGCAGAAGAAATTATGCAAGATATGCATGAATGTGTCTTCGGTACTCGTTTCAGTGGGTATACTATGGCCAAAAAGATTTTGAGAGCTAGTTACTATTGGTCGATTATGGAAACTGACTGTCACCACCACTTGAGAACTTGTCATAAATGCCAAATCTATGCTGATAAAGTTCATGTGCCTCCAGTACCTTTGAATGTCATGACTTCTCCTTGGCCATTCACAATATGGGGAATTGATATGGTTGGAGAAATCAAGCCTATTTCCTCTAACAGACATCGCTTCATCCTCATCGCCATTGATTACCTTACAAAATGGGTTGAAACAACCTCATTTGCCTCTGTTACCAAGAATGTGGTTGCCCGTTTCATCAAGCATAACCTTATCTGTCGGTATGGCATTCTCGAGAGGATTATCACAAATAATGGTACCAATCTCAACAACACAATGATCACTGATCTCTACATGCAGTTCAAGATCAAGCATCACAACTCTTCTCCGTATCGACCTATGATGAATGGCACAGTGGAAACCGCCCATAAGAACATAAAGAAGATCATACAAAAGATGGTTGTGACGTATAAATATTGGAACGAGATGTTACAGTTTGATCTTCACGGCTACCGCACTTCGGCTAAAACATCAACTAGAGTAACTCCTTTCTCTCTGGTTTATGATATGGAAGTCGTCCTACATGTCAAAGTCCAGATTCATTCTATGAGAATCATGAAAGATGCATACTCGGATGAAGACGAGTGGACTCATACCAGGTTGGATCAATTAAATCTAATCGACGAGAAGAGGCTTGCAGCTTCCTATCACGGTCAGATGTACCAAAAATGCATGATCAAGCCATTCAATAAGAAGATCAAACATGGAGTATATCAGGTTGGTGACTTGGTAATAAAGTGCATCATTCTACCGGAGGGTGATCCTAGGGGAAAATGGACTCCCACTTGTGAAGGACCATTTGTAATTAAGAAAATATTTTCTGGTGGAGCTATGATACTGACCACCACGGACGGTGAAAATTTACCACACCCTTTGAATGCAGACATAGTCAAAAGATACTACGCATAAAAACGACCTGCTAGGTTGACTGGCCTAGGAAAAATTAAGGGCATCCCAGAGAAACTAAAAGGTTCGGGTAAAAATCAAGGATATATATGAAAAGATTATACACCCAGCAAGTCGAAAACCTAAAAAGGTGGCTTAGGCTAAAAAGGGTATCCCGGTGGACTGAAAACCCGAAAGGGTGGTCCAGGAAAAAATTAGGGATTAAAGTGTATGAGTATGTCCCCATTGGATCACCTACCACAAGCTTTATTACTAAAATCAAAGTTTGAAACGGTACAGATCAATCCACTCACTTCTTCCGACAGCAAGGGATGAGATGTTTGAAGATATATGGGCAATAGCAGAGTTGGAACCCGACGAGATTATTCATACATAGCTATATGTTTTGTTTTCATTTTGTAATTTTTTCTTTGACGACTTCCTCTTACTAGGATTTTTGTCTCTTTGTATCACCTGTTCATAGGCAAATTATTAATACAAATACAATTTCAAAGCCAAATTCTATTTTACTTTTTCTATTTTGTTTGAAAAATTTCCAACGACTAAAATTGAATGAGCATATGTGTTGTACCCCAAAGTTTTCCCTTTCATTTCTCAAGATTTTTCTCACAAGCTTTTTATTGGATCAAGACTGCACAAGGTTTGATCAATTCAAGATACTTCCTCAACACTGATGACTCAAAACTAGAGTTTAAATTTACACAAGTACAATTGGATTTTTAATACCCCCCATAATTTCTATGGATCATATTGGATTTCCAAGCATCAGGTCAAAGAGGAAACCATTGAAAGAGTAAAGTAGATAAATTTGAGGTTTTGACAAAATTGGATAAAAAACAAGTTTGCTTCGATTCAAGCCAGCTTCGATTGGGCTTGGATTCCCTTTGCTAGTTTCTTTCGATTAAGAAGGAAATGACCTTTTGAAAAGCTTTCTTTGATTCAGAAGGAAATGACCTTCATACTAGCTTCTTTCAATTCAGAAAGTTGATGACCTCCTGTTAGCTTCCTTCGCTTCGGGAGGCAAAGGCCTCCTGTTTGACTTCCTTCAATTCAGAAAGTTGATGACCTCCTGTTACATTCCTTTGATTCAGAAGTTAAAGGCCTTCTGTTTGGCTTCCTTCAATTCAGGAGGCAAAGGCTTCTTTTCTGGTTTCCTTCGATTGTACCCTTTACCTCCTGCATGCATTCTTCGTTTGGGCGTGTGGCCCCCTTCAATACAAGCTTTGGTTACATTTTTCGTTTGGGCAGGTGGCCTCCTTCGAATAAAAGCTTTGGTTACATCCTTCGTTTAGGGATCTGGCTTCTTTGAGCAAGCTTGGTTCCTTTGCTTCGTTTAGGGCATTTGGCTTCTGTTGGTGAAGTAAGAAGGTAATCCAGAATTCCTTTCGTTTTGACTATGGCATTGAGATTTTATTGCCTACTCAAAGTAGTACATGCAGATGAATATGTCCTAATCGAAAGGCATACCATTGTGGGGAATATTTAGTTTTTCCTACCTTGAGTTTGGTCGAAGGTTGGACTTACGTGATAAAAAACAAAAGGTTTCAAAATGGTACATACAGTTGAATATGGCCCAATCGAAAGGCATGCCATTGTGGGGAATATTTAGTTTTTCTTGCCTTGAGTTTGGTCAAAGGTTGGACTTATGTGATAAAAAAAAGGTTTCAAAATGGTACATGCAGTTGAATATGGCCTAATCGAAAGGCATGCCATTGTGGGGAATATTTAGTTTTGCCGGCCTTGAGTTTGGTTGAAGGTTGGACTTACGTGATCAAAAACAAAAGGGTTTAAAATAGTACATGAAGTTGAATATGGCCTAATCGAAAGACATGCCATTGTTGGAAACATTCAATTTCATTTGCTCTTGAGTTTGGTCGAAGGCTGAACCTGTATGGACAAAACGAAAGACAAAGTATTCGATCCAAGGCATCAAGTTGAAAACAAAATCCATAGGCCAGGGCTATATGATCTTGCTCTTCAGGCCTCAAACCTATACCTCACTCCATAATTAATTATTTACACAATTAGTTAAACTATTACCCAGGTGTTTAAAGTATTGTCCAAAAGGTCATTTCGTATATGGCATAAAGTTATCATTGTCATTTCAGGAAAACATGCTTTATGCAAATTGTCAATGCATTGAGCCTTGTAACCTTTGTCTCCGAGTGCAAGTAAAATCAAAAAGCATGAGTCAAGTCTCCTGCAAACATCAGGCCCTCATTTGTACTTGAACTTGGGAACCATGAAAAACCCATTAAACAAGATTTATTTTCGTTTTACACAAAACAATAACATGTTATCCTGAACGTGAAAGAACCCTCTTCTCTATAAATAGAGAGACTCTTTACAAATCAGGGGCATATTTTTTTGGATAGAGGAAAAAGATCATAAAAAACTCTCAAACTCTCAAACTCTAAAAAAAACTCAAATCCTTTCATACATTAGAACCTTTCGATTCACCCTCTAACTTCCACACGCCAGCCTTTCGATTCACCCTCCAACTTCCACATACATCAACCTTTTGACTCACTCCCTGTAGCTTTCATATACTAGCCTTGGAACATTTAGAAAGCATTTGAAAAAGACCACTTAAGGAAGTCAGAGAACTCTTCGATTCACTCCTAATCAAACTTCGACTCAAGTGGTTTTCAAAGCAAAGTAGCAACTGGAATAACTTCAAGGAGTTTGAGGCAGACTTGACCAAATATCAAACCATTTCTGGAGGTTCTGTCGAAGTACCTCAAGTTTCGATCCAAGAGGTAAGATTTCTTAAACTTGGTACCTTTCATTCAAACTTCATTTGTATATGCATTAAAAAGAATAAATGTAGATATCAGGTCTAGGAAGTTAGCCATGCTCTTCGTTTCGATTATCATAGCATATATGTTGAGAACTGCAATTCTGACTAGTTAGGCTTCGATTTTGGCATCAAACAAATTTGTGCTAACCATTGATATGTGGTTTTCGAATGTTACATAGTTATATGTGTATTCATATTTTAGATAGGTTTGGTATTTGTACTGTTCAATTTGGTTGAGAATCGAAGCTTTCAAAAAGCTTAACATGGTAATGTACATCCCTGTGCTCGAAGGAATGAAATGGAGCCTTGAGTTCATTTTATTTTTAGTGCAAGTTGTACAACCAACGGATGAAACAGACCACCCCAGTGGTATAAACATCACGTGCAAAGGGCATTTCTGTGTAGGGTCCTGGGTTCAAACCCTGGCAGAACCAGAACCATTTTTATACTTTGTTTGTTTCCTTTTCTTTTTTAACAAACTTCAAACAGTTTTCCAACCAATCAAAACAAATCCTTTTAAGTTGATATTTTACACACCATTTATTCACAAGTTTTATTTTTATGAATATATAAAAATATTACAAATAAAAAAATTTATTTTCATAATTATTTTAATTAATCAAAACCTTTAACAAATTCAAAACAAAGTTCATTTTCTTTTCATTTCAATTCTTGCATTTATTCACATTCAATATGGTTGTAATAATTAATTAGGATTTAATTTCTTGCAATCCCCATTTGTATATTTGTATCCCCATCCCCAACTGATGTAATAGCGTAGTAAATTTACTTTCTGCAATTTACCGCTTTCATATAAATGTTAGTAATTAGGGTGTGTATGGCAAGATTAAAACCAATGCTTAGAAAACCCTAATTCAAGACAAAATGCATGCAATCAAATACATCATTCACACACATGCACCTCTATGGTAATCTCACTTGTTGCCTCGGAAAATAGTCATGTTCCTCAAATATGGGCGTTTTACCAAAGACCCTCGATAAAAGATCGTAGTCCCTCGATGACCCTCGATGTTGCCTTCGGTAAACGATCTAGTCCCTAAACGAATTTTTTTTAAATGTATCATAGGTTGCCTTCTATGACTTTACAAAAGTCCCACGCCCATCCCTTCACATCCAACGACGGGGCTTCTTACCAAATGAATGGTAAGATAGCAACATCTAAAGGAGGAGGAAAAGAACATAAGACCTTTTGAGTAGGTAGGTTGCTCATAGTTTCTCGCTTGCTCACAACAAAGACATTTTTCACACCAACACTTTCATTTGAAACATTTTCAAAAGACAAAGCTCTTTGTACGCATTCTTATAGAGACGAGAATCATTACAAAGGCACTTTTCAAAACCACTTCCGAAAACATCTTCCATAAACACCTTTTGAACTATTTTCAAAACTAACACTTTGAACGCGTTCTTATAAAGATGAGAACCATTACAAAGACGTTTTTCTAAATACTTTCAAACCCACACCATAAGCACATTTTCAAACAAAAGCAAGTGATCTAGAAAGAAACTAAGAGCCCGTATGTTGTACCCCAAAATTTTCCCTCTCATTTCTCAAAGGATCACCCTGGACCCCAAGGTTTGCTTCTATCCAATCCCAAGCCTTGAATTACAAATTTTTCAAGAAAGTCATTCACAAGGGGCAAAATGGTCATTTGCATACTGAAAAGTCAAACTTTGACTTTTGGATCAAAATCAAGTTTCAAGAATCATATTTAATCAAGACATGTTGAAATATGAAGTTTGTTTCATCAAGAAATTCAAAAGTCAAAATTACTTTGGAAAAGTCAAAATTCTAAATACTTAGAATTTTTCTAAGTGTTTAAGAAATATGACAAGCTCAGAACTTCTGATCAGATTATCACCATGATGGAAGTTGATTCTAGAAGCTTCTAACACAAGAGTTGTAGATCTCAATGAGATCTCAAACGTTGCAGAACAAAACTTCTCCTAGAAATGCTGGGATTTCAAGCTACAAATCCTTGAAGCCACGTCCTTGAAACTTAAACACTTAGTAAATTCTGAGCATTTTCAAATCAGAAGTTGCTTATAACTTTTGAGCCAGATTTCACATAGGTTCAGTCAGAAGTTACAAGAGTAATTCAAAAAGGGCTTACAAAGCATGTCATAAGCTTTCTGGAAAGTCTGAGAACTCGCTCAGAACATGCTGGAGCAAAAAGATTCAAGGATCAGAAGTTGGATGGTTGTTCTAAGTTGCGCTGATGCTGAACTTATGGCCCAGTTTAAGCTATGATGGACAATCTCATAGCGCATGATTTCTGGTTTGATAAATCTCTTCATCATTTAATGCTTACAACCATTTTTAAGCTTTTATCCAAAGGATTTCCCCACGTGTGAGATAGAAGTACCATTGCTGTCCTTGAAAAGAAAACTTTTGTACGAGTTTATGTTGGGCCCATGTTTTTCTTTTGCCTCTGAGGGTACTTTTCCGTAATTCATGCTTACAAATCCAGCTTAGGCACGGCTAAAAGATGCTAATCACCATACTTCTTTATCTTGCTTCAAGAATAAGCCAGCACGCTAGCATGATGTTGGTACTTTTGACTTCTCCAAGCTGCAAAATTCTTTCCTATAAATTGAAATTCATTTACAACTATGAAGGGGGCCGGTCGAAAAAACTGAAAAGAAAAAGCTTTGAAACCTTGTTAAAATATCCAAAAATCCGAAACTGCAAACACAAATACAAAACCTGCTAGTTTTTGATTCTTGCATTCAAACTACAATTTCCCTCAAGAGTTTATTGACCAAGTTATCCATTCACCTTTCATAACCCAAGATAAAGTTTGTTCCAATCTGCTGAATACGTGAGGAAGCTGATCAGAACATTATAAGCAGTCAGAACCAGACTCCAGCTCATAGAACATTTTCCAGTTGAAAGGTAAGCTTCTGCTGACTCTCATCATATTACTTAGGCATTGTTAGATTTGCATGATCAAAATACAATGTAGACATCCTGGTCTCGTTGCTGTATATATTATGAAGTTTCATGTATTTTTCTGCCTAAGTAGAGAGAACATCAGTTCAGAACTTCTTAAGGAAACTAGGTTTAGCAAATACATGTTTGTTCTGATTTATAGTTTTGACATTTTTTATGTTTCTGAAACCATAATGAAACTTGCCAGAACTGTTATGTGTGCATTTTTGTTTTGTTGAGAAATGACTAAGCTGCAGATGCTCTGATTGGTATGGAGAAAGAGATGAAGCGCATCATCAGAATTTACTTTATGTTATATGTTTATGCTTTTGTTTCTAATACTGGATGTACAACCAACCAAATGGTAGAAAGCATGCGCATAAGGCATTAGTGCTAAGGGTCCTGGGTTCTAGCCCCAGAAGCATCTTTTTAGGTTTATTTATTGACATTTTTACTCATTTGTTTGTCAGACGATACTCTTAAATCATAACTTCTAGATATCCTCACCTAACAGCATAATCACTTCATTCTTTCAAATAATCAGAACTTCTGACTTACCAGAGATATATGAACTTCTAGGTTCCCAGCTACGCTATAGCTTCTGAGCCCCTAAACTTCAGAACTTGGTGTACCCAAGCCCAGAACTTCTGACCCTCCACTTTTCTACTAACATTTTCTCTCTTACAGCGTATTAGAGTCAGAACTTCTATTCCTCTTCATTTCAGCAATGTGCTGGTTCTGACTCCTTTTTCTATTATTTATCTTATTTTAGCTTTTAATAACTAAAAACACCACAAAAAAAAACATTTTTATATTTACATACTTTATTTTATCTCTTTTTAAACCCAAAGATCAAAAATATTTTC
Source organism: Vicia faba (assembly GCA_948472305.1). Classification (NCBI taxonomy): domain Eukaryota; kingdom Viridiplantae; phylum Streptophyta; class Magnoliopsida; order Fabales; family Fabaceae; genus Vicia; species Vicia faba. The sequence goes on along the minus strand of OX451738.1, from coordinate 85,920,064 downwards.
TTAAGCCAATTTATTTCTTTTCTTAACAAAAACAAAACAAGTCCATTTCAATTCTTGTACATTATTTCAATATGGTTGTAATAGATAATTAGGACTTTAATTTCTTGCAATCCCCATTTGTAAATTTGTACACTCCATCCCCTTAATGATGTAATAGTGTATGACTTTACTTTTCCGCACTTTTATTGCTTTCATATATTGTTAGTAATTAGGTGTGTATGGCAAGATAAAAAAAAACAAATAAACAACCCAGAAAATCAAAGACTAAATGCATGTAAACCAAACGCACTATTCACACATGCACCCTTAGGGTAATTCCACTTGTTTCCTATCGGAAAAATAGTCATGTCCCTCTAACATAGGCGTTTTAGCAAAGACCCTCGATAAAAGATCGTAGTCCCTCGATGACTCTCGATGTTGCCTTCGGTAAACGATCTAGTCCCTAAAATGACATTGCTAAAATGTTCCATAGGTTGCCTTCTATGACTATACACAAATGTCCCACGCCCGTCCTGTGATACGATGGGAAAACTGACTTGAAGGTTTTGCGTTTGATTGCAAATGTTGTGGTTAGCAAGAGTCGCCACCGACTTTTCTTTTATCCAAAAGGAAAGGTGAAAAAGCACAGGAAAGACCTTTGAGATTGTTTCTTGAGTTCGGGGGGTAGATTATAAAAAGGGAAGGTATTAACACCCTTTTTATTCATAGTTTTACATGGGCTCTTAGTTACTTTCTAGATTACTTGCTTTTGTTTGAAATTATGCTTTGTGTGGTTTTTGAAAGTATTTTGTAAAGAGGCCATTGTTTAGGCAATCTTTGTAATGATTCTCGTTCGTAAGAATGTATACAAAGATGTTTGATCTTTTGAAAATGTATTCAAGTTTTGTAAGATGTTTTTTTGAAAGTGAGTGTGATTGTTTTGAGAATAGAGAGGATGTTTCTTTTGAAATGGAGTAAGTAATTAGGAGCAATCTACCTACTCAAATGTCTTTCTTGTTCATTTTCTTTTCCTTTGACATTGTTGTCTTACCATTGATTTGGTAAGTAACCCTATCTTTGGATGTAAACGGGACGGGCCTGGGCCATCGTATAGCCATGATTAGCAATGTTGCAAAGTATCTTAGCATTATTTTTGAGGGACTAAGATCATTTTGTAGCGCAACTTTGAATAGCGTCATCGAGGGACTATGATTTTGTATTTGCTTGTTTTTGTTAAGATACCTTACACGCGTAATATGGCCATTTTGTAAGGCAACCAAGTGGGATAATCCTATGGTTGCTTGTGTGCAAGTGTGTTATTTTCATGCTTGTTTTTGTCTTAGATTAGGGTTTTCTATTTGATTGATTTTATCTTTCCATACAAACCCTAATTACTAGCATATTATGTAAAAGCGATAAATTGCGTAATTTAAAGTTACTACGCTATTACAACATTTATGGGAGGGGGGCATACAATTTATGAATGTGGATTGCAATATTATAAACCTAATTAATCTATTACAACCAAATTGAATATTGCACAAATAATTGAAGGAATATATAGATGTACAAATGCAAATTGAAATAAATGATTTTTGTGTCTAGTTTTTTAAGGAAAAGGTTTTTTGATTTTAACCTAATTAGATAAAGAAAATAATTAGTCAAGTTTGAATTCATTAAGAAAAATATTCTTGAATAAACCCTAATTCTACTTAAAAAAGGAAATGAAGTTTATATAAAAAAAGTATTTTTTATATTTTTTTATATTTTTTTGTCTTAAAAAATAAATTATAGTATTATAAAATATTCATTAGTCTTTTTTTTTTATATTAAAAATATATTTTCATTAGTATAAAATAAATAATATTTTAGTTTTAATTAAAACTTTACAAGGAAATTAATAAAAGTAAATAAAGTATGATAAATAAAATAATTTTTATTTGGAAAAATGATTAAATTATGTCAAAATATAAATCTATATTTTTTTATACATTTTATGATTTTTTGGTATTTTAGAAAATATATTTAAAAAGAAAAAACAATAAATAAATAAATAAAAATAAAATGGGCCAGGATGGTGTCACAAGTAAACAGGGGGTATGTTAGCAAAATAAAAAAAAAGAATGACAGGCCCAAAGGGCCCAACGCCTACAAACAAACAATAAAAAATGTTAAAAAATTGGGAAAAAAAAGCCAAAATGGTCTCGCTGGGGCTTGAACCCAGGACCATAGGGTGAACAGGCGCGTGCTTTACCACTGGGGTGACTATACATCCATTTATATAGGAAAAACCATAAATATATAAGGCAAATCCAGTCCTGATGACTTCATCTTCAACCTCCAGCCGGTGTACCTGTAACTTCTTCATTTCTCAACAAAAATGGAAAGTGACAAAATGAAAGTTGTTGCATTCTTCCTCACGATTCTAACCATGTAAATAACTAAGACTGAAAGTCAAAGATAAGTGAGAATTTCTCTGGCCCTAAATTGAACCCTAAAAATTTCTGAAACTTCAACTCTAAAATTCTCTAAGCTCAAGCCATATAAATGCAAACTATGGATATGTACTACTTCGTGGCAATGAGGTCTACATTTTATCTTCACAAATGCAAGCCTAACAATGCCTAAGTGATAAGATAGAAGTTCAAGAAAAATACCTCAGAACTGGAAATTGTGAAATGCAAATGAGCTTATTTCAGTCAGTGCTGATGATCAGGTTAGCTTCCTTGGACCTCTAGGAAGCTACTGCAATGACTGGCTTGAGCTAAAGATGGCTGGAATGGCCTGGAGAAGTCCAACTATCATGCTCTATTTTTGGTTATGGAAGACAGGGAAAATGGTGTTACAGAAATGCAATAGGTACAAGGATGAGTTAGTCTTGATGCAAGGAAGCTTTAGAAACTAAAAGGCCAAGAAACGCACGAGGGAATTGTGAGTTTGGTATGAAAATTCAGAACTTGCACAACAATGGTGTTTTGGGACAATTTCTGGCTAGAGGGAGATTGAGTGAGTTTTAGGGGCTTCTTGCTCGTGAGTCAACTTGAAAATAGTGTGTCTACTTATAAGCAAGAGGTTTCAAGACTTGTATCAACTCAGATTTCAAAAACTCACATGTTTTACTTAGTTACTTGTTTTTGAAGCAAAGCTAGCAAGCATGGTTTCAAGGTGAAGTACAAAGATTGTAGGGGGGATAAGACCTTTAAACACACTTGTTCTGATTGTGTAGAGTGTGTTTGTGTAGAAAGAACCAATGCAAGGCTCAATGCAAGCTGACTTTGCATAAAGCTTGCTTTTCTGAAATGGCAATGTTGCCTTTCTTCCCAAAATGGAATTAACTTTGTACAATGCATTGAATGCATGGATTAAAGCTTCCAACAGCTGTCAAAACATTAAATTATGGAGTGAAAGTCAAGTTAGAAGCCTTCAAAGTGGGATTTGTACAACATGCTTGAGGATTAGATCCAATGTTCTTCACAAAATGGCTTGTAATCCAAGTGATAAAACACCAACTTCATCTCTTCGATTCTCCTTACTCAAGAATGATATCAAGGAGTTCTTTGACATTTTGGAAAGCTTGAAATATTCTGTACAACTCATATTTGAATTTATTTTGAAGATTCCCCTTGGAACTATGTGAAAAATTTCCATGAAGTTAGGTAAAAAATCTGCCTAACTAGGGCAAAATTTCACTAACTCATTTTTAGTTCATGAGCATGTATTCACAAAATTATAACTTGAGATCCAAGCATGTTTAGGAGAAATTGTGTGAAGCAAAGTTTTAGATTTCATAGAGATCTACAACTTTCATGTTGGAAGTTTCCTTTGAATCACCTTGCATCATGGTGAAAAATTGGCTCAAAGTTGTGAAAAAATAAGAAATTTTCTATACTTAGAAAAATTTCTAAGTTAAGAAATTTCAACTTTTCAAAATAAAATCTTGAATTCTTGATTTCTTGGTAAACAATTTTAATTTTTTGACATGTTTTAATGAATTATAACCTTTGGCATTTGGTTTTGACCAAAACGTCAAAGTTTGACTTTTCAGTATACAGTTGACTTTTGATCAGTTGACTGAAAAATTCATTTGTCAATTCAATGAACTTGTAGTGTTTTGAACCATGTAATTAGGTCAAAGTTATGCAATTGGACTCTTAATATCATGCCTTAACTCAATTAACCATTTTCCAGGTCAAAAACCAAAAATTGCTCTTTCCCAGTCAAAACCCTAATTTTGACCATTTTTCCCTTTTGATGATTTGATCAAATTTCTTGAGGAATTATGGTCCAAACTTGATCAAATGATACATATGAGTCTAAAATGTTGATGTGGATAAAAAATTATGAAGTTTGACTGTAAATTGGCCAAGGTTGACTTTTTCCCCAATACGGCTGATTTTTAGGTCAACTATTCAATTGACTGATCAAAAGTGTGATCCAAAGTTTGAAACTTGTCATGAGTAATCTTGGGGGTCCATAATGATCCATGAAAGCTATATGGGACATTGGAAGTTCAAAAATACTTGTGCAATCTCAAACCCTTATTTTCAGCCATCAGTGCTTGAGGAGGTGTCTTGAGCTGATTAACCCACATGCAGTCTTGAGCCCAAAGAGATCTTGTGAGTAAATTCTTGATAAGTGAGAGGGTAAATTTTGGGGTACAACAGCTGCCCCTGTTCAATATTCTTAAGTCTGAAGAGTTAGATTGGCATGCTTTGCCAATTGTGACTCGAAGGTGGAAGATGATTGGACACTAGAGTGCCTAGAAATTGGCACTCGGTGATGTGAGAGTCGGGGGAATGGGATTAAAGATACCATTTGGAGAGGTGATATAAAGTTGTAGGAGATGGGCTTAAAGATGCCATCCAAAGGTGATTGTTGAATTGTAATTTGTAAGCTGAAAGAATGAGTACTAGAATGGCGTCTGTGTCTGGAGCGTATCTGTACTGTATCTGGAAGACGCTTTGTTTGAGTATCAAAATGGCATCCGCGTCTGGAGCGTATCTGTAATGCACTTGAAAGTTGAATCAGAATGGCGTCCATGTCTGGAGCGTATTTGTACTGTATCTGAAGTCTGAATCTGAATGAGTATCAGCATGGCATCCGTGTTTGGAGCGTATCTGAACTGTATCTGAGGATTGAATCTGAATGAGTATCAGAATGGCGTCCATGTCTGGAGCGTATCTGAACTGTATCTGAATATTGAACCTAAATGAGTATCAAAATGGCATCTGTGTTTGGAGCGTATCTGAACTGTATCTGAGGATTGAATCTGAATGAGTATCAGAATGACGTCCGTGTCTGGAGCGTATCTGAACTGTATCTGAAGATTTTGGAACTTTGTTAATGGTAGCTGTTAATCTTATCTTGAAAAGGGTAAAATGTTAGCTAAAACAATATGTTTATGTTGTATAAAATGCATAGTATAATGCATTCGTGTTATCAATGTTTATGATATATGGATGCAATGTATGCGTATGTGAGCTAGTTTGCTGCGCTGCTGTTGGACTGGGGAAAATAAATCCCTGGATGCTGTTGAGGATATGTAAGTCTTCATGTTTTGAAGTCAAAATGTTGATGAATTTTTGTTTAGAGGAATAAACTCTGTTGTAAGGGAAACGCCATATACTGCTTGTAAAATCTTATTGGGGAATCCTGAGAAATTTGACGACTTCTACTGGGGATTGACAATTTGAAATTTTGTTCCGCTGGGGATTTAAACGACGTACTGCATGGATTTATTATGAAATAGCCTAGAGGTATTTCCCTATCCATTCCACCCATTAGTACTTATCTTTTTTCATTTTGTTTATTTGTAAACAGTAATTATATTCAAATGCATATGTTCAAAAACGAATATTTGGACGTTTTTGTAGACAAAATACAAGCGTAAAAGAAAATAGATAGTTTTTGCACTTTCAAAGAGATATCTTTGTATTGACTTTGAGTAAGTATTTTTGTACAAGGAGGCAAACATTCTAGTAAGAGGATGCTGTTGTAAAAAGAAAAATTTGATACAAAGAAAAGATAGCTATGTGTAAAAATCCCATGGGGTTTCCATTCTGCTATAGCCTTCGTATCTCTGAGCGTCTTGTCTATTTGTTGCCTTATCCGAAGCTGATTGAATTGATCAGAACCGCTGAATTTGAAGCTAAAGGTTGTCCGTAAGGTGATCCAACGGGACATAGTCATACACTTTAATTCCCTAACTTTTTCCTGGACCGCCCTTTTGGGTTTTCAGTCCACCGGGAAACCCCTTTTTGCCAAAGTCGCCCTTTCGGGTTTTCAACTTGCCGGGTGTACAATTTTTTTTTGTTTCATCCCTAATTTTTGCCCGAACCCTTTTGGTTCGTCGGGATGCCCCTGTTTTGCCTAGGTATGTCAACCTAGCGGGTCTCTTATGCGTAGTATCTTTTGACTATGTCCGTGTTTGCAGGATGCGGCAGGTCGTCACCATCCATGGTAGTCAAGATCATTGCTCCACCAGAGAAAATGCTTTTGATTACGAACGACCCTTCATAGGTAGGAGTCCACTTGCCCCTAGGATCACCTTGTGGCAGTATGATGCGTTTGATCACCAGATCTCCAACTTGATACACTTGGCGTCTGACCTTTTTGTTGAAAGCCTTGATCATCCGTTTTTGATACGTTTGACCATGACAAACAGCAGTAAGTCTCTTTTCATCAATCAAGTTCAGTTGATCAAGTCGAGTCTGAATCCAGTCATCTTCGTTCAACCCTGCATCCTTCATAATCCTCAGAGAGGGGATCTGAACCTCGATAGGCAAGACAACTTCCAAGCTGTAAACCAGAGAATAGGGTGTTGCCCCGGTTGATGTGCGAGCCGTGGTACGATACCCATGGAGAGCGAATGGTAACATCTCATGCCAGTCTTTGTACGTGACTGTCATTTTCTGTATGATCTTTTTAATGTTCTTATTTGCAGCTTCGACAACACCATTCATCTTCGGCCAATAAGGGGAAGAATTGTGATGTTGAATCTTGAATTGCTTGCACAAGGCGATGATCATAGTGTTGTTGAGATTTGTACCATTGTCAGTGATAATCCTTTCCGAGATACCATACTGGCAAATGAGATTTTTCTTGATGAAGCGGGCAACAACATTCTTAGTAACGGAAGCGAAGAAAGCTGCCTCCACCCACTTTGTAAAATAGTCAATGGCCACTAAGATGAAGCGGTGTCCATTGGAGGCTGTCCGCTTGATTTCCCCAATCATATCAATCCCCCACATAGCAAAGTGCCAAGGAGCCGTCAAGATATTCAGAGGAACCGGAGGTACGTGCACCTTGTCAACATAAATCTGGCATTTATGGCAGGTCCGAGAGTGTTGATAGAAATCTGCTTCCATGGTTGACCAGTAATAGCCTGCCCATAGGATTTTCTTTGCCATCGCATGCCCACTGGAATGGGTGCCAAAAGTTCCTTCGTGTAATTCAGCCATGATCCTTTCAGCTTCAACCTTATCTACGCACCGAAGTAACACAGAGTCATGATTGCATTTATATAGGATGTCGTTACTAAGGAAGAGCTTAGCAGAGAATATCCTTAAGAACTTCTTATCATTGATTGAAGCTCCTTCTGGGTATTCTTGAGCCTCGAGATACCTCTTGACTTCGTGAAACCAAGGCTAGTCCACTACTTCTTCAGTATTAATCTCGTGACAGTGTGCTGGTTCCTCCATTCGTTCGATGGTGATTTGGGGAGCCTCGTTATCCCAATTAAGTTTAAACATAGATGACATTGTGGCTACAACATCTGCTAGCTGATTTTCTTCTCGCGGGAAATGCTCGAAGGTAATCTTCTCAAAATGTGGTAGCAATTTCAAAACATGTTCTTTGTAAGGGATAAGGTTTGGGTGTTTGGTGTCTCGTTCCCCTTTGATCTGGATGATAACCAAAGATGAGTCTCTGAATACATCCAAGGATTTGATTCCCAAGTCTATGGAAGCTTTGAGACCGAAGATGTATGCTTCGTATTCTGCCATGTTGTTTGTACAATTGAAGCAGAGTCTTGCGATAAAGGGAGTATGACACCCTTCCGGAGATATGAGTACAACACCAATACCATTTCCGAGTGCATTGGATGCTCCATTAAAGAACAAGGTCCACCGGGATCCTTGCTCAGGTCCGTCATATGGCATGAATTCTTCACAGTTGTCTAATGTCATGATGTCCTCATCTAGAAATTTGAATTTCATGGACTGATAGTCTTCTACGGTTTGGTGAGAGAGGTGATCAGCTAGTACATTGCCCTTTATAGCTTTCTGGGTAGTATACTGTATGTCATATTCTGTCAGGATCATCTGCCATCTCGTTATTCTCCCAGAAAGAGCAGGCTTCTCGAAGATGTATTTTATCAGATCCATTTTAGATATCAGCAAGGTAGTATGAGTCAGCATATACTGTCTTAGCCAACGAGCAGCCCATGCCAGAGTGCAGCTCAGGTAGTAAATAGCATGCTCTTTTCGGCCAGACTCGTCATGCTGCCCCAATACACACCCCATTGAGTTTTCTAAAACAGTCAGATACATAATCAACGGTCTTCCCTCGACTGGTGGCATCAACTTATGAGGCTCTTGTAAGTATTTTTTGATTTTATCAAAAGCAACTTGGCATTCGTCATTCCATTTGACTACTTGATCTTTCTTCAACAATTTGAAGATTGGTTCACAAGTAGCTGTCAGGTGAGAGATGAATCTGGCAATATAGTTCAAACGTCCCAAGAATGCTCTGACTTCCTTCTCGGTACGAGGAGCATGCATCTCTGGTATTGCTTTAACTTTGGTAGGATCGACTTCAATAACTTTGTTGCTGACTATAAAGCCTAAGAGTTTACCAGATCGTACCCCAAATGTGCATTTGTTAGGATTCAACCTCAGCTTGTACTTCTTCAGTCTCTCGAACAATTTTTGTAAGTGATCAAGATGCTCTTCCTTTGTTTGAGATCTGGCTATCATATCGTCCATGTAGACCTCTATTTTGTGATGTATCATGTCGTGAAATAGAGCTACCATGACATGCTGATAGGTCGCGCCAACGTTAATTAGTCCTAATGGCGTTACCTTATAGTAGAAAGTTCCCCACTTCGCGACAAAGGTTGTTTTCTCCATGTGTTCAGGCGCAATTTTGATTTGGTTGTAACCTGAAAATCTGTCCATGAAGGAAAACACTTTGTGTTGTGTCGTATTGTCAATTAGGATATCAATGTGGGGGAGTGGAAAGTCATCCTTAGGGCTTTCCCTATTCAAATCTTTGTAGTCCACACACATTCGCACCTTGCCGTCCTGTTTGGGCACTGGAACAACATTGGCACCCATTGGGGATAAGAGGTGACAACCAAGAATCCGGCGTTGAATTGCTTCATGACTTCTGCCTTAATCTTTTCCGACATATCCGGTCTCATTCGACGAACCTTTTTTTTACTGGCAGGCAATCCTCTCTTGTAGGCAGACGATGTACCATAATATATTCATCAAGTCCTGGCATTTCTTCATCTGACCAGGAAAAGACTTCGACATAATCGTGTAACAACTGAATCAGACACTTCTTGATACTGGGTTCCAGATTGGCACCCATCTTGACCTCTTTTTTATCTTCTTCAGAACCTAGGTTGATTGTATCCACGGGTTCCTCGTGAGGCTGGATGGTTCTCTATTCTTGTTGTAGTAGTCTGGCAAGTTCTCCTGGTACTTCACAATCTTCCTCACCTTCGTCTTCGGCTTGGTAGATTAGATTATCAGAGTCACAAAAGGCCATAGCATTATCGTTACCCATGGGATCCTGAATGGATGTATACCTGCATTGTGAGTGTGGGTGTGTGTAAGGGTATAACTATCTTTGAAAGAAAGTAAAATGTAAAATAAAAACAATGAGCATAAATTTTTTTATGCGAAAACGTCCATGATTCATTGATGTCATATGAAAAATGAGATAATAACCCTTATAAATGGACCATTGTGCCTCGGGTAAGACACAAGGTTTTAAGAGTGCGAATTATTTTGAATATTACAGATCCAACAAAATGTAAAGACAAATTACTGAGGGATAAAAGTGATCGGGACGAAGTTTGTAGCCTCCTAATTGCTGAGCCCTCCATTGACAGTCGGGAAGATCCAATCCTCCAGGTTGCAGCCATCTTCACCATCTTCTACTGCGTTGACTTCACGGTTGCTGATCTTCAAGGGCGGCCCTCCAGCACGAGCACAACGTACAACCTTTTGATCACTTGAAGTGAAACCTAGGCCAAACTTGTCAGACTTATATGGGATATCTGGGAGTTGTCCCCAGATAGTGCATCCACCTTCTTCTACCACTTCTTTGGCATCCTTCAGTGACAACATCCAGAGTGGAGGCCTTGTAATCTTGGGAACAACCTTGGTCACTGCCACCTCTTGGGGGACCTCTTCAAAGTGTTGAAATGGAGTTTCAATGAATTCACCATCTAATTCCATATATCTGAAGGACTTGAGATGGCTGATCATGTATTCTTCCTCTCTATGAACGGTGATAATCTTCCCTTGAACTGGATACTTCAGCATTTGGTGCAACGTAGAAGTAACAGCGCCAACATTGTGGATCCATGGTCGGCCTAACAAGCAAGAGTATGAAGGGCGGATGTCCATTACATAAAAGGTTAAATTGAAGGTTTGGGTTCCAACCTGTATGGGGATATCCACTTCCCCGTGCACCATCCTCTTCGAGCCGTCAAAAGCCCTTACCACTATGTTACTTGGCTTCAAAGTCAACCCCTCACATTCAAGTCTATCAAGAGCTTTTTGGGTAATACATTCAAAGATGAGCCAGTGTCCACCAAAACATGAGCCAGAGTTGTGCCCCTACATTCCACTGAGACATGCAATGCCTCATTATGCTTCCTTCCCCTTGGCGTCAGATCAGCATCTGAAAAACCTAAGCCATTGTCCGCAGTTAGGCTGGCTACGCAGTCTTGAAGTTGATCAGCAGATGTCTCTTGAGGTACATGGGCGGTTTTTAAGAACTTCACCAACGCTTTTGCATGTGCCTAGGAACATAGTAGCAATGCCAGCATAAATATTTTAGAGGGAGTTTTCCCCAGTTGTTCAACTACATCGTAGTTGCTTCTCTTTATAATTTTTAAGATCTCCTCCATTTCTTTCTTGGAGGTCTCAGGGATAGTCAATGACTGAGTCTTCGTCTGGACGGACTCAAATAGAACACCTTTTCCTCGAGTCTCGGTTAACTCTGCAGCAGAAGTGTCAGTAGGAATGATTATAGGGGTTGTAACGGCTTTGTCAATCGGAGTATTGTTGGAGATAAATGTAGGACTGGGACCAAATTTTAGGGGAGAAACAACAGGAATGATTACGGGTCCAGAAACTGCTTTTGGGGGAGCAATTTCTGGAGAAAAGATCCTACCACTTCGGGTAATTTTGCTAGTTCCTGCAATATTACTGATGTCGGGGTTGACCTTCTCGGAGCTTGAATCTTTGGCGGTTGGCCAGTCCTGCTTGATACCATGGTAATAAACATCCCCTCCATAATTCCATGGTATGGTTTTGTCTGATGTATAGGGGATTGGTCCAAGCATTGTGATTATTAAAGGAGCTGCTTTCGGAACTGACGTAATTCTAACGGGTCTTTTGGTGGAGACCCTGGAAGAATTGGAGGAAATGGTAATGATAGAAACATATTCAAAAAGGATAGGTGGAACAGGAGTCTTTTCGAACAAAATCTCTTTGTTATCTATTATGCACTGAATGCCTATTTTCAACAAAGGACAGCTGGTTGGGGAGGACAAACAGAGATGGAAAACTTCACCACAGCCCAGGAACACGTCGACATTTAACAAATTGATTTTAATGGTCAGAAGTGGGGTCATGAGTTCATCAATTGAAGTAACAAACAATCCTTCTTCAATGGCATTTATATTATGGCCATGTATAGGAATAGGGGCATAAATGACATTTGGATTTTCAGGCGCATCGAACTCAATTTCTTTTGCTTCAATGAGGTCTTGTATTTTGTTCTTTAAAGCCCAACAGTTATTAGTATCGTGACCAGGACTTTCAGAGTGATATGTGCAACGGGCATTGGGATGATAATGAGGATATGTCGTATTGGGGTTTTTCGGAGCTTCTTTCAAGGTCACCAAGTTGGATCTTAGTAGATGCGGTAATACTTGAGACGAGGTCATGTTGATTCTGGTGAACTGCTTGACTGGCCTTTCCATCCTCAGTTGATTATTTCTTTGTTGATCAGATGCAGGCTTAGGAATTATAACAGCCCCTACCATTGGTCGGCGTTCGGCCCTATCTTGGTTTCTTTGTGGATATACAAGAGCCACCTCTTTCTTTCCGATGAAAGGCTTCCTTACAGCTGTAGAAGAATATGTGTCTTTCTGAATCTTTCCATTTTTTATACCGGCTTCTATCCTCTCTCCGGTCAGTATTAGTTCAGTAAAGCCTGCAGATGAACTTCTGATTAAATGATTGAAGAAGGGACCAGACAAGGTGCCCAAGAACATGTCTACCAATTCTCTCTCAGACGGAGGGGGTTGAACTCTTCCAGCCAAATGTCTCCATTTTTGTGCATAGTCTTTGAAACCCTCATTGGAAGCCATGGCCATACTCTGGAGTTGAGTACGGGTAGGCGCTAGATCAGCGTTGTACTGATATTGTTTGTAGAAAGTTGCAGCAAGATCTTCCCAATTATGAACGTTGGCTCTTTCCAGTTGGTAAAACCAGTCAAGTTGGGTTTCAGACAGGCTGTCTTGGAAGAAGCGCACCCATAAGTCTTTATCAGCGGTGTGGGGTTTAATTTTCCTCACATATGACCGGAGATGCATTTTATGGCATGAAACTCCGTCATATTTGGCAAATATAGGTTCTTTGAATTTCGGAGGAATAACAATCCCCGATACCAAACCCAATTCCTCAAAGTCCAAGCCAGACACCTTTTGGATTTCCATCACGCTCAAACGCTCTTCGAGATGTTTATATTTGTCATCAGCTGGAGGGTATTGTTCTTCAGAGTAGTCCTCTTCTTCCTCTTCCTCTTCTGATTCTGATGGGACAATCGTTTCATTGCCTTTCCCATCTTGGTTGTCTCTTTCACCGGATGTTATTGCAAAGTCCAAAGTCCTTCTTGTCTGCCCATGAAATCTTCTTCCCATGTTTAAGACTCCGGTTACCTTCTTGGTTTTCTTTTTCCTCTCTTCAGCCATCAAAGTCTTCAATTCTTCTTGTCCCTTGGCTAGGGTCAAGAGCAACTGTTGAAACTGTGTATTCTGAGCTTAAAGGTCTTTCACCGTTTGCTCGAGATCCATCTTACTGAAATAAACAGTAGAGAGATGAGGAGACATGTTGCAAAAACCTGCTTATGTTATGATGAGTGGTATATGCATATGCAATGTTTTCAAGGATTTCAAAGATTCAAATTTGTTTTAGACAAAAAGGAAACACACGTTATATTAATAAGATGAAGTTTGAGTACATCAATGCCCCTTGGGAAAAATAATACAAAAACTCTAAGATAGAAAAGTAGTACGCATCCTCTTTGGTGCAATGTAGGCACTGAGAGTCTGCTCCTCATAAAGTAGCCTAGTGAGCTCCAAAACCTTCTTCTCGCTTGCGTAGAATTAAGCTTCGAAAGTATCTCGCTCTCCTTTGAGTTGTATCCAATCCCTTTGTAGGTCTTAAAGAGATGTGGGCATGTCAGGATGTAGGATAATGTATGGAACATCTCCCTCTATGACAGGCTCAATGATTACCGGGAGAATGGAGGGGTAAGGAATCATAAGACTCTGAGCGCGAGTTCGTATCCATTTGAGGTAAGGCTCAAGAGGGATGGAATTATTGTGCCCTAAAGTCTTGCTATCCACCTTGTTTAACATCCTCCAAGCTCGGATAAATCTCTAGCGAAGACCTTGATCATTGTTGTCGTAGTCAAATACCAAACTTTGAATCAGCATCTCGTGCAGGCTATCCCTTCGGGCATAACCAAACTGTCTTAAGGCTAAACAAGGGTTGTAGGTGATTCCTCCCCTAATTCCAAGTAAAGGGACATTAGGAAATTCTCCACAATGGTCGACAATGATAACATTCTCCTCGGATCAGGAGCACCAATGAATGTCTGAATGTTTGATAGTCATCAACCTTTGTGACCACCTTGAACCTTGCTCATTTTTTAATACAGATTGGGGAAGATGAGAAATAAACCATCTTGCCAAGAGAGGAGTGCAACACATAAGAACACCTCTTTTCCTCATTGTGCGAGTGTGAAAAGAGTGTAGGATATCTCCTAGCAATGTAGGCACTGGGTTGCGGGATATGAAGATTTTGACGGTGTTCACATCTATAAGTTGGTCAGGATTTGGAAACAAAACCATCCCATAGATGAGGAGAGCCACAATTTCCTCGAAGTCTTGCAAGTCTAAGGAACTCCAACAACTTTGGGCTTTCTCAAATAGGAACTTTGCTAGGAAACCTTTGACACCACTCCTTGTTTCCCAATGAGTTGTGACATCAGATGAGTGCAAGTGTAGAGCTTGAGCAATCTCTTATGGCTTTGGATCTCTTTCCGTACCGTTGAAAGGTAGTTGACTGAGAATGAGAATCCTCAAGAGTTGGGAGAATTTTTCCAAAGTAGGCACAAGTTGGTAGTCGGGAAATGTGAAGCAATGGTGTAAAGGATCAAAGAACTGAAAAAGCACTTTCATCATGTCCTCATCTGTGTTGGAGGTGACCAAGTTGAGTAGGAGACCATGTCTCTCGGTGAATGGAGAGTTTTCAGGAATACTTGAAACTAGCTCCTTAAGTTGTGGAGGGATTATCACAAGGTTGACTTGAATAGTTTTCCTGCAAAGTGAATCCATATCCTACAAAACAAGAACAAAGATGAATCCCAAAATCCTTGAAATGGTTAGTGGATGTATATGATGTTCATGATGTTATGTACAAGTATGCATATACAAGAAAAGAAAACAAGTCCTTAGGTTTAGGCTTGCATGGAGTTTTATAGGTAAATACCCTCTTGAAGTTTAGTTGGCTCAAACCTGTCCTAGTAATAGTAACCGGGTTCTAAGGAGCTCAATATCATTGGTTTGTTTCCTTGGTCATTGTTTCAGCTCAAGCCTCTTTAATGGCGACCAAAATATCCCAAGAAACCAAACCTTAACGAGTGTAGTATCGAGTATCTACCAACTTCGGACTGCACCAAAGCCGGTCATCTCACTACATCCTAAAGGCCAAGTTGGTCAAGTAAAGGTTCTAGAAGTTCATTAGTGCTTCATGACATCACTCAGCGGCCCCGTATTCTCTTTGATTAACTCAAAGGCTACCGGTACCCACAAATATGTCACACTAACATAGCTATTTCTTAGAACATGTCGGTATACCCCGCACAGTTTCCACAATGTATTGCTACTTACCTATAATGTATCCCAAATTCGGGTAGAGGATTCAACCCAAACAAAGAGCCATAATGTAAAGCATACAAGTCAAACTATGTAAGCAAATAAATGTGATCTATCCCTAAGGTAACCCCACTTTTCAAAATATCCCCAGAAAAGTCGCCAGTTCTGTGATACGGTGGGAGAACTGACTTGAAGGTTTTGCGTTTGATCGCAAATGTTGCGGTTAGCAAGAGTCGCCACCGACTTTTCTTTTATCCAAAAGGAAAGGTGAAAAAGCACAGGAAAGATCTTTGATATTGTTTCTTGAGTTCGGGGGGTTGATTATAAAAAGGGAAGGTATTAACACCCTTTTTATCTATGGTTTTCCATGGGCTCTTAGTTACTTGCTAGATCACTTGCTTTTGTTTTAAATTGTGCTTTGTGTGGTTTTTGAAAGTATTTTGTAAAGAGGCCATTTTTTAGGCAATCTTTGTAATGATTCTCGTTTGTAAGAATGTATACAAAGATGTTTGATCTTTTGAAAATGTTTTCAAGTTTTGTAAGATGTTTTTCTGAAAGTGTGTGTGATTGTTTTGAAAATAGCAAGGATATTTGTTTTGAAATGGAGCAAGTAATTAGGAGCAATCTACCTACTCAAATGTCTTTCTTGTTCATTTTCTTTTCCTTTGACATTGTTGTCTTACCATTGATTTGGTAAGCAACCCTATCTTTAGGTGTAAACGGGACGGGCGTGGGTCATCGTATAGCCATGATTAGCAATGTTGCAAAGTATCTTAGCATTATTTTTGAGGGACTAAGATCATTTTGTAGGGAAACTTTGAATAGCGTCATCGAGGGACTATGATCTTGTATTTGCTTGTTTTTGCTAAGATACCTTACATGCGTAATATGTCCATTTTGTAAGGCAACCAAGTGGGGTTCTTGTGTGCAAGTGTGTTATTTTCATGCTTGTTTTTGTCTTGGATTAGGGTTTGCTATTTGATTGATTTTATCTTTCCATACAAACCCTAATTACTAGCATGTTATGTAAAAACGATAAATTGTGTAATTTAAAGTTACTACGCTATTACAACATTTATGGGAGGGGGACATACAATTTATGAATGGGGATTGCAATATTATAAAGCTAATTAATCTATTACAACCAAATTGAGTATTGCACAAATAATTAAAGGAATATATAGATGTACAAATGCAAATTGAAATAAATGATTTTTGTGTTTGGTTTTTTAAGGAAAAGGTTTTTTGATTTTAACCTAATTAGATAAAGAAAATAATTAGTCAAGTTTGAATTCATTAAGAAAAAGATTCTTGAATAAACCCTAATTCTACTTAAAAAAGGAAATGAAGTTTATATAAAAAAAGTATTTTTTATATTTTTTTATATTTTTTTGTCTTAAAAAATAAATTATAGTATTATAAAATATTCTTTAGTCTTTTTTTTATATTAAAAATATATTTTCATTATTATAAAATAAATAATATTTTAGTTTTAATTAAAACTTTACAAGGAAATTAATAAAAGTAAATAAAGTATGATAAATAAAATAATTTTTATGTGGAAAAATGATTAAATTATGTCAAAATATAAATCTATATTTTTTTTATAAATTTTATGATTTTTTGTATTTTAGAAAATATATTTAAAAAGAAAAGCAATAAATAAATAAATAAAAATAAAATGGGTCAGGGTGGTGTCACAAGTAAACAGGGGGTATGTTAGCAAAATAAAAAAAGAATGACAGGCCCAAAGGGCCCAGCGCCTGCAAACAAACAATCAAAAATGTCAAAAAGATGGAAAAAAGCCAAAATGGTCTCGATGGGGCTTGAACCCAGGACCATAGGATGAACTGGCGCGCACTTTACCACTAGGGGGCTATACATCCATTTATATAGGCAAATCCAGTCCGGATGACTTCATCTTCAACCTCCAGCCGATGTACCTGTAACTTCTTCATTTCTCAACAAAAATGAAAAGTGACAACATGAAAGTTGTTGCATTCTTCCTCACGATTCTAACCATGTAAATAACTAAGGCTGAAAGTCAAAGATAAGTGAGAATTTCTCTGGCCCTAATTTGAACCATAAAAATTTCAGAAACTTCAACTCTAAAATTCTCTAAGCTCAAGCCATATAAATGCAAACTATGGATATGTACTGCTTCGTGGCAATGAGGTCTACATTTTATCTTCACAAATACAAGCCTAACAATGCCTAAGTGATGAGATAGAATTTCAAGAAAAATACCTCAGAACTGGAAATCGTGAAATGCAAATGAGCTTGTTTCAGTCAGTGTTGATGATCAGGTTAGCTTCCTTGGACCTCTAGGAAGCTAGTGTAATGGCTGGCTTGAGCTGAAGATGGCTGGAATGGCCTGGAGAAGTCTAATTGTGATGCTCTATTTTTGGTTATGGAAGATAGGGAAAATGGTGTTACAGAAATGGAACAGGTACAGGGATGCGTTAGTCTTGATGCAAGGAAGCTTTAGAAACTAAAAGGCCAAGAAACGCACGAGGGAAATGTGAGTTTGGTATGAAAAGTCAGAAATTGCACAACAATGGTGTTTTGGGAAAATTTCTGGATAGAGGGAGCTTGAGTGAGTTTTAGGGGATTCTTCCTCGTGTGTCAACTTGCAAATAGTGTGTCTACTTATAAGCAAGAGGTTTCAAGACTTGTATCAACTCAGATTTCAAAAACTCACATGTTTTGCTTGGTTACTTGTTTTTGAAGCAAAGCTAGCAAGCATGGTTTGTAGGGGGATGAGACCTTTAAACACACTTGTTCTGATTGTGTAGAGTGTGTTTGTGCAGAAAGAACCAATGCAAGGCTCAATGCAAGCTGACTTTGCATAAAGCTTGCTTTTCTAAAATGACAATGTTGCCTTTCTTCCCAAAATGGAATTAACTTTGTACAATGCATTGAATGCTTGGATTAAAGCTTCCAACAGCTGTGAAAACATTAAATTATGGAGTGAAAGTCAAGTTAGAAGCCTTCAAAGTGCGATTTGTACAACATGCTTGAGGATTGGATCCAATTAATCCAAGTGACAAAACACCAACTTCATCTCTTCGATTCTCCTTACTCAAGAATGATCTCAATGAGTTCTTGGACATTTTGGAAAGCTTGTAATGTTATCTACAACTCATCTTTGAATTTATTTTGAAGATTCCCCTTGGAACTATGTGAAAAATTGCCATGAAGTTAGGTAAAAAATCTGCCTAACTAGGGCAAAATTTTACAAAGTCATTTTTAGTTCATGAGCATGTATTCACAAAATTACAACTTGATATCCAAGCATGTTTATGAGAAATTGTGTGAAGAAATGTTGTATATTTCATGGAGATCTACAACTTTCATGTTGGAAGTTTCGTTTGAATCACTTTGCATCATGGTGAAAATTTGGCTCAAAGTTGTGAAAAAATAAGAAATTTTCTATACTTAGAAAAATTTCAAAGTTAAGAAATTTCAACTTTTCAAAATAAAATCTTGAATTCTTTATTTATTGGTAAAAAAGTTTCATGTTTTGACATGTTTTAATGAATTACGACCTTTGGCATTTGGTTTTGACCAAAAAGTCAAAGTTTGACTTTTCAGTATACAGTTGACTTTTGATCAGTTGACTGAAAAATTCATCTGTCAATCCAATGGACTTGTAGTGTTTTGAACCATGTAATTTGGTAAAAGTGATGCAATTGGACTCTTAAGATCATTCCTTTACTCAATTGACCATTTTCCAGGTCAAAAACCAGAAATTGCCCTTTCCCAATCAAAACCCTAATTTTGACCATTTTGCCCTTTTGTTGATTTGATCAAATTTCTTGAGGAATTGTGGTTCAAACTTGATCAAATGATACATATGAGTCTAAAATGTTGATGTGGATAAAATATTATGAAGTTTGACTGCAAATTGGCCATGGTTGACTTTTTTCCCAATACAACTGATTTTTAGGTCAACTGTTCAATTGACTGGTCAAAAGTGTGATCCAAGGTTTGAAACTTGTCATGAGTAATCTTGGGGTCCATAATCATCATGAAAGTAATATGGGACATTGGAAGTTCAAAAATCCTTGTGCAATCTCAAACCCTTATTTTCAGTCATCAGTGCTTGAGGAGTTGTCTTGAGCTGATTAACCCACATGCTCTCTTGAGCCCAAGGAGATCTTGTGAGTAAATTCTTGATAAGTGATAAGGCAAATTTTGGGGTACAACCCGTCCCTTCACATCCAACAATGGGGCTTCTTACCAAATCAATGGTAAGATAGCAACATCTAAAGGAGGAAGAAAAGAACACTCAAGACCTTTTGAGTAGGTGGATTCGCTCCTAGTTGCTCGCTTGATCACAACAAAAACATTTTTATACACCCACACTCTCATTTTGAAATTTTTTCGAAAGACAACACTTTGTACGCGTTCTTATAGAGACGAGAACCATTATAAAGACACCTTTTCAAAATCACTTTCAAAAACACATTCCACAAACACCTCTTTGAACTATTTTCGAAATAAACACTTTGTACGCGTTCTTATAGAAACGAGAACCATTACAAAGACACTTTCAAAACCCACACCACAAGCACACATTTAAACAAAAGCAAATGATCTAGCAAGTAACTAAGAGCCCATGGAAAACAATGGATGAAAAGGGTGCTAATACCTTCCCTTTTCATAATCTACCCCTCGAACTCAAGAAACAATCTCAAAGGTCTTTCCCGTGCTTTTTCACATTTCCTTTTGAATAAAAGAAAAGCCGGGGGCGACTCTTGCTAACCGCAACATTTGCGATCAAACGCAAAACACCCAAGTCAGTTCCCCCACTGTACCACAGAACTGGCGACTCTGATGGGGACTATATCTTAAAGTGGGGTTACCTTAGGGTTAGATCACATTTACTTGCTTTCATTGTTTGTTTTGCTTGCTTTACATTATGGTTCCTTGTTTGGGTTTGCTTTGATCCTTCATCCGGATCTGGGATACCTTGTTAGGTAAGTAGCAATAGATTGTGGAAACTGTACGGCATAGACCAATATGGTTGAAACAATGGCTACGTTAGTGTGACACATTTGTGGGTACCGGTATCCCTTGTGTTGAATCGACGAGAATACGGGGCCTCTGAGTGGCGTCATGAAGCACTAACTGACTTTAGAACTCTAATTGAACAAAATTGGCCATTTAGAACGTAGTGAGATAATCGGTTTCGGTGGAAAGCTGAAAATTGGTTGATACTCGATACTACACTCATTGAGACTAGACTTTTGGGATATCTCGGCCGCAAGAAAAGATTGATTGTGCTGAGATAATGCCTAAAAGAAAGGTCATTGATATTGAGATCCCTTAGAACCCGGTTACTATTAATTACGACAAGATTGAGCCAACTAAAATTCAAGAGGGTATTTACCTACAAACTCCATGCAAGCCTAAACCTAAGAACTTGTTTGTTTTGTTTGTATATACATACTTGTACATAACATCATGACATCATGACATCATACTATAACATTTTCAATAACAATTTCAAGGATCTCGAGGGCCTTTAATGCAGGGTCACATTGAAACAAACGTCTATCAAGGGGCAAGAGGATTTATTTTCCTCTAACCAAACACCATCAAAGATCAAGTATAACAACTTGAGTCAAGGGCTATAACCCACTCGACATGGTGAGCTTAATTCTCGTGGAAGGACATCCACCGATACAAAATTCTTCAATCAAAACTGTAAGGGACCACTAACATTTATCCCGCGAGATCCTTGAAAACATGCATCACATATCGTGCATCATATCATGACAGGCTTTTCCCAGACAGGTCTCTCATCTTCCTACTATTTATTTCAGTAGAGATGGCCCTAGAGCAGATCATCAAGAGCATTCAGATTCAAAACGCCCAACTTCAAGAGATGTTCTTGAATCTGTCCAAGAGACAAGAAGAGGTGAAAGCTCTCCTCACCAGGGGCATGATCATGGGAAATCTTGAGGACGACAAAGATGACCAATTAGAGCGGCTACAAACTGAGATAGCCAAAATGAAGGTCCAAATGATGGGACAACTGGTGGGCCAGATGGCTCTTATCCAAAATCTGGCTCAAGAACAAGAAGAGCTGAAACTTCTTGTCAACCAAGTGCATCAAGACGGTTGCAACCGTATGGGGCAAACAACCAGAATTAGAAATCAAGTCACTGCTCAGCCTCCCATGAGACAAGAAGCCGAAAGACCTTCCCAATTTGCTGCCACATCATGAGCCCAACAACGACTTCATCAACATCAACCGGAAAATCAGCAAAGGCAAAGCGAGCCCAAAAGACAATTTACCAACATCAACATACCATTGTCTCAAGCTTTACAACACATGTTGAAGATGAATCTGATTACACCAATAAGACCTCATCCAAATCCCAAAACTTTTTCTCCCAGCTACAATCCCGATTCCAGGTGTGCCTATCATTCTGATAATCTTGGGCATGATACAAACGATTGTTGGGTGCTGAAGTACAAGATTCATAAGCTAATCGACGAAGGAATGCTAGAGTTCACACAAGATGGCCAGACTGAATTCTTCTGCCATCCCTAAAAGGCTCACCACCTAAAGTGACAATTTCATACAAAGAGGATTCTGTTCATTTTGAAATTTCAATTGTAATTTCTTTTGTTATTCAAACAATTATCTATTAATGTCAACCTCTGTTTCATTAATGCATTACACATGTTTGTCTTGAATTCATCCATTCATTTTCACTATATTTAAACTATGCTTTCTACTTTCTTTATGACATTTAACTCTTGCTAGAAGTTACAAGCCTTTAGAGGGAGGATGACGAAAACAATGCCATAATCTCATACAGTATGCTTTTAGACAGATCTTGCTGATGATGTACATGCGTTCTTTCAAATCCTAAACACTGGATTTATAAGGAAGATAATCCCTAGTCAACCTCTTCGATCCAAATAAGTAGAAGTTTTCTTTTTTACATATAGATTTAAACCTTTAAATCAAAACCTGGGGCAGGGTAGTCTCTCAGTTAATTCAAGTGCGCGTTCAGTCGCAAACTTCCACTTTGTAATACAATGAATGACATCAAAAATCAAAAGACAAATGATGGTTCCCTACCAAATAGGCAGTCATTATCTCTCAAAAAGAAAATCCCGCTAAGTCAAAACCTACAAAGGAGACTTAAGAAAAAATGGGGCATCCCGCTGACTGTAATCTCAAAACAAAAATCAGGGATAACAAATCAAAAAAGAGGTCACTACAAATCCTCAACAACATGAAAAATGTTGCAAAAAATGACTGCCTTCCGACAAACTTAACTTGTCTGAACCATCACTAAAACGTCATTCTAGACTCAATTGGAGCTCAAACGTACAATTAACTGAGTTTAGGACTGAAGAACGTCATGAAGAGCGGGTGGGTACAAATATATTTTGAGCCTTTATCCTTTGTTTCTTAAACCGTGAACCAGGCCACGTTACAACCCTTCAAAAGTCCTAATTGAAGCATGGGTTAGTTCGAAAGCATACTGTTACAAAAGGTATCCTGACTCTTGTAGGGCTTTACTCTAAATCCTGAGTTGAATTTTTCTTACAAAATTTATTTACTTGCTAAAATGCATTCTTAAAAGTTTCAAGACAAAAATAAACTTTGCATTACTCGAATATCACTGTTTGCATATGGCTATTTGTTTGACAGCGGAGAAATTCACACAACGAATATCTAGTGAACGAAAGCTCTCTTAGTGAACAAAATAACTTCAAGTGGGATGACACTTCCAATGACAAATCTCCTATCAACAAGGGGGCATGACATGTCACTATCCAACATACCTGGGGCAGTCCAGTCAAGATTCCAAGAAATCTCTCAAGAAGTGAGGAATAACCAGGGGCATGTCTCCATCTAAATCACTTGGGGCATGGAATGCAAATCCCAACAAAGGGTTACGTACAGTCAACATTTCTTGGAAGTTCCACAAACACTTGATACTAGGGGCAGCGACAAATGTTCCCAGAATCCTTCTCATAGGATGTTTCCCCAGCCATATTTTCCATCTCTAAAAACCTCTTCCCAACTGAGTCGACTTCAAGAATACTCGAGGATTTCTGCCAGTGAAGTCGTCTCCTCTCCAACAAACTAAGCAACAGGGTTTATTTCCCCAACAAACGACATGATTCCCCAGCTTGAGGTGGCCTCTCCGACCACTACAAATTAAAGGACCACAACTCCTCTTCCCAGTAGACTGCTCTACAATCCCCAGCAAGTTACTGTGAAGCCTGGACCCAACCAGACATTAGTTCATCTTCGACTCCCCAGTAGAGCAACGGACAACCGAGACTCCTGAACTTTTTCCCCAAGCAGGAATCAACACTCTCCACAGAGTTTTCAACTTTCCCCAGCGGAGTTCTCCTCAACAAAACAGGGATCCTCAGTGGAAACATTCTAAGCAAAGTTTGAAGACACACCTATTCTTCAACAGCAATCCAGGATTTAATAACTCCCCAACACTTGTCAAGGATTTATTATCCAAGACAAAATTACATTTTAACAACATTCATAGCATATGCATACAAGATACATATAACACAAATTTCATTTATTTTGAGAACATCATTACGCAATGCATACATCATGACATTGCATACAACTAACTATTTACCTTTTCAGGAAAAATCAACCGACAGATAAAGGTCATCATCTTTTTTGGAGTAGTAATAGTCCAAGATTCCTTCATCATCCTGCTGAGGTAGTAATCGCCCAAGATTCCTTCATCATCCTACTGAGGTAGTAATCATCCAAGATTCCTTTATCATCCTGTTGAGGTAGTAATCGTCCAAGATTCTTTCATCATCCTGCTGAGGTAATAGTCGTCCAAGATTCCTTCATCATCCGGCTGAGGTAGTAATCGTCCAAGATTCCTTCATCATCCTGCTGAGGTAGTAATCGTCCAAGATTCCTTCATCATCATGTTGAGGTAGTAATCGTCCAAGATTCCTTCATCATCCTGTTGAGGTAGTAATCGTCCAAGATTCCTTCATCATTCTGCTGAGGTAGTAATCGTCCAAGATTCCTTCATCATCCCACTGAGGTAGTAATCGTCCAAGATTCCTTCATCATTCTGCTGAGGTAGTAATCGTCCAAGATTCCTTCATCATTCTGCTGAGGTAGTAATCGTCCAAGATTCCTTTATCATCCTACTGAGGTAGTAATCATCTAAGATTCCTTCACCATCCTGTTGAGTTTTCAGATATAGTTCAGATAGCTCCAGATACGGATGCCATCCTAATACTCATTCATATTCAGCTTTCAAATAGAGTTCAGATACGCTCTAGATACAAATGCCATCCTAATACTCATTCAGATTCATCTTTCAGATATAGTTCAGATACGCTCCAGATACGGATGCCATCCTAATACTCATTCAGATTTAGCTTTCAGATACAGTTCAGATACGCTCTAGATACGGAAGCCATCCTGATACTCATTCAGATTCAGCTTTCAGATACAGTTCATATACGCTCCAGATACGGATGACATCCTGATACTCATTCAGATTCAGCTTTCAGATACAGTTCAGATACGCTCCAGA
Organism: Vicia faba; assembly: GCA_948472305.1. Lineage (NCBI taxonomy): Eukaryota > Viridiplantae > Streptophyta > Magnoliopsida > Fabales > Fabaceae > Vicia > Vicia faba. The sequence continues at coordinate 85,895,104 of OX451738.1, read as the reverse complement.
TACGGATGCCATCCTGATACTCATTCAGATTCAGCTTTCAAATACAGTTCAGATACACTCCAAATATGGATACCATCCTGATACTCATTCAGATTCGACTTTCAGATAAAGTTCATATACGCTCTAGATACGGATGCCATCCTGATACTCATTCAGATTCAGCTTTAAGATACAGTTCATATACGCTCCAGATACAGATTCCATCCTGATGCTCATTCAGATTCAGCATTCAAATACAGTCCAGATACGATCCATATTCAGATGTTATTTTATCACTCAAATATAGTCCAGATACAATCACCTCTGGATGGCATTTATAAGCCCATCTCCAAGAACTGTCCATCATTTCTCCAAATGGAATCTTTAAGCCCATTACTTATACAATCAACCACAACATCATCGAGTGAAAATTTCTGGGTACTCTAGTGTTCAATTATCTTCCAGCTTCAAGTCACGAATAGCAGATTTACCAATCTAACTCTTCAAGTGTAAGAAGATTGAACAGGGGCAGTTGTTGTACCCCAAAATTTTCCCTCTCATTTCTCAAAGGATCACCCTGGACCCTCAGGTTTGCTTCCATCCAATCCCAAGCCTTGAATTACAAATTTTTTAAGAAAGTCATTCACAAGGGGCTAAATGGTCATTTGCATACTAAAAAGTAAAACTTTTACTTTTGGATCAAAATCAAGTTTCAAGAATCATATTTAATCAAGACATGTTGAAATACGAAGTTTGTTTCATCAAGAAATTCAAAAGTCAAAATTACTTTGGAAAAGTCAAAATTCTAAATACTTAGAATTTTTCTAAGTGTTTAAGAAATATGACAAGCTCAGAACTTCTGATCAGATTATCACCATGATGGAAGTTGATTCTGGAAGAACTTCTAACACAAGAGTTGTAGATCTCAATGAGATCTCAAACATTGTAGAACAAAACTTCTCCTAGAAATGTTGGGATTTCAAGCTACAAATCCTTGAAGCCACATCATTGAAACTTAAACACTTAGTAAATTCTGAGCATTTTCAAATCAGAAGTTGCTTACAACTTCTGAGCCAGTTTTCACATAAGTTCAATCAAAAGTTACAAGAGTAATTCAAAAAGGGCTTACAAAGCATGTCATAAGCTTTCTGGAAAGTCAGAGAACTCGCTCAGAACATGTTGGAGCAAAAAGATTCAAGGATCAGAAGTTGGATGGTTGTTCTAAGTTGTGCTGATGCTGAACTTCTGGCCCAAATTTAAGCAATGGTGGACAATCTCATAGCGCAGGATTTCTGGTTTGATAAATCTCATCATCATTTAATGCTCACAACCACTTTTGAGTTTTTATCCAAAGGATTTCCCCACGTGTGAGATAGAAGTACCATTGCTGTCCTTGAAAAGCAAACTTTTGTATGAGTTTATGTTGGGCCCATGTTTTACTTTTGCCTCTGAGTGTACTTTTCCGTAATTCATGCTTACAAATCCAGCTTAGGCACGGCTAAAAGCTGCTAATCACCATACTTCTTTATCTTGATTCAAGAACAAGCCAACACGCTAGCATGATGTTGGTACTTTTGACTTCTCTAAGCTGCAAAATTCTTGCATATAAATTGAACTTCATTTACAACTATGAAGGGGCCGGTCGAAAAAATTGAAAAGAAAAAGCTTTGAAACCTTGTTAAAATATCCAGAAATCCGAAACTGCAAACACAAATACAAAACCTGCTAGTTTTTTATTCTTGCATTCAAACTGCAATTTCCCTCAAGAGTTTCTTGACCAAGTCATCCATTCACCTTTTATAACCCAAGCTAATGTTTGTTCCAGTCTACTGAATATGTGAGGAAGCTGATCAGAACATTACAAGCAGTCAGAACTAGACTCCAGCTCATAGAACATTTTCCAGTGGAAAAGTAAGCTTCTGCTGACTCTCATCATATTACTTAGGCATTATTAGATATGCAAGATCAAAATATAATGTAGACATCCTGATCTTGTTGTTGTATATATTCTGAAGTTTCATGTATTTGTCTGCCTAAGTAGAGAGAACATCAGTTCAGAACTTCTTAAGGAAACTAGGTTTAACAGATACATGTTTGTTCTGATTTACAGTTTTGACATTTTTTATGTTTCTGAAACCATAATGAAACTTGCCAGAACTGTTATGTGTTCATTTTTGTTTTGTTGAGAAATAACTAAGCTGCAGATGCTCTGATTGGTGTGGAGAAAGAGATGAAGCGCATCATCAGAATTTACTTTATGTTATATGTTTATGCTTTTGTTTCTAATACCAGATGTACAGCCACCCCAGTGGTAGAAAGCATGCACATAAGACATTAGTGCTAAGGGTCCTGGGTTCTAGCCCCAGAAGCATATTTTTAGGTTTATTTATTGACATTTTTACTCATTTGTTTGTTAGACGATACTCCTAAATCAGAACTTCTAGATATCCTCACCTAACAGCATAATCACTTCATTCTCTCAAATAATCAGGACTTATGACTTACCAGAGATATATGAACTTCTAGGTTCCCGGCTATGTTATAGGTTCTGAAGCCCTTAACTTCAGAACTTGGTGTACCCAAGCCCAGAACTTCTGACCCTCCATTTGTCTACTAAAATTTTCTCTCTTGCAGCGTATCAGAGTCAGAACTTATGTTCCTCTTCATTTCAGCAATGTGCTGGTTCTGACTCCTTTTTCTCTCATTTATCTTATTTTAGCTTTTAATAACTAAAAAAACCACAATTTTTTTTTTTATATTTACATTCTTTATTTTATCTCTTCTTAAACCCAAAGATCAAAAATATTTTCTTAAGCTAATTTATTTCTTTTCTTAACAAAAAGTAAACAAGTCCATTTCAATTCTTGTACATTATTTCAATATGGTTGTAATAGATAATTAGGACTTTAATTTTTTGCAATCCCCATTTGTAAATTTGTACACCCCATCCCCTTAATGATGTAATAGTGTAGGACTTTACTTTTCCACACTTTTATTGCTTTCATATATTGTTAGTAATTAGGTGTGTATGGCAAGATAAAAACAAATAAATAGACAACCTATAAAATCAAAGACTAAATGCATGTAAACCAAACGCACTATTCAAACATGCACCCTTAGGGTAATTCCACTTGTTGCCTATCGAAAAAATAGTCATGTCTCTCGAACATGGGCGTTTTAGCAAAGACCCTCGATAAAAGATCGTAGTCCCTCGATGTTGCCTTCGGTAAACGATCTAGTCCCTAAAACGACATTGCTAAAACGTCTCATAGGTTGCCTTCTATGACTATACACAAATGTCCCACGCCCATCCTGTGATACGGTGGGAGAACTGACTTGAAGGTTTTGTGTTTGATCGCAAATGTTGCGGTTAGCAAGAGTTGCCACCGACTTTTATTTTATCCAAAAGGAAAGGTGAAAAAGCACAGGAAAGACCTATGAGATTGTTTCTTGAGTTCGGGGGGTAGATTATAAAAAGGGAAGGTATTAACACCATTTTTATCCATGGTTTTCCATGGGCTCTTAGTTACTTTCTAGATCACTTGCTTTTGTTTGAAATTATGCTTTGTGTGGTTTTTGAAAGTATTTTATAAAGAGGCCATTGTTTAGGCAATCTTTGTAATAATTATCGGTCGTAAGAATGTATACAAAGATGTTTGATATTTTGAAAATGTTTTCAAGTTTTGTAAGATGTTTTTTTGAAAGTGTGTGTGATTGTTTTGAAAATAGCAAGGATGTTTGTTTTAAAATGGAGCAAGTAATTAGGAACAATCTACCTACTCAAATGTATTTCTTGTTCATTTTCTTTTCCTTTGACATTGTTGTCTTACCATTGATTTGGTAAGCAACCCTATCTTTGGATGTAAACGGGACGGGCGTGGGCCATCGTATAGCCATGATTAGTAATGTTGCAAAGTATCTTAGCATTATTTTTAAGGGACTAAGATCATTTTGTAGGGAAACTTTGAATAGCATCATCGAGGGACTATGATCTTGTATTTGCATGTTTTTGCTAAGATACCTTACATGCGTAATATGACCATTTTGTAAGGAAACCAAGTGGGATAACCCTAGGGGTGCTTGTGTGCAAGTGTGTTATTTTCATGCTTGTTTTTGTCTTGGATTAGGGTTTGCTATTTGATTGATTTTATCTTTCCATACAAATCCTAATTACTAGCATGTTATGTAAAAGCGATAAGTTGTGTAATTTAAAGTTACTACGCTATTACAACATTTATGGGAGGGGGGTATACAATTTATGAATGGGGATTGCAATATTATAAACCTAATTAATCTATTACAACCAAATTGAATATTTCACAAATAATTGAAGGAATATATAGATGTACAAATGCAAATTGAAATAAATGATTTTTGTGTTTGGTTTTTCAAGGAAAAGGTTTTTTGATTTTAATCTAATTAGATAAAGAAAATAGCCTGCCCATAGGATTTTCTTTGCCATCGCATGCCCACTGGAATGGGTGCCAAAAGTGCCTTCGTGTAATTCATCCACGATCCTTTCAGCTTCAACCTTATCTACGCACCGAAGTAACATAGAGTCATGATTGAATTTAAATAGGATGTCGTTACTAAGGAAGAACTTAGAAGAGAATCTCCTTAATAACTTCTTATCATTGATTGAAGCTCCTTCTGGGTATTCTTGAGCCTCGAGATACCTCTTGACTTCGTGAAACCATTGCTGGTCCACTACTTCTTCAGTATTAATCTCGTGACAATGTGCTGGTTCCTTCATTCGTTCGATGGTGATTTGGGGAGCCTCGTTATCCCAATTAAGTTTAAACATAGATGACATTGTGGCTAGAGCGTCTGCTAGCTGATTTTCTTCTCGCGGGAAATGCTCGAAGGTAATCTTCTCAAAATGTGGTAGAAATGTCAAAACATGTTCTTTGTAAGGGATAAGGTTTGGGTGTTTGGTGTCCCATTCCCCTTTGATCTGGATGATAACCAAAGCTAAGTCTCCGAATACATCCAAGGATTTGATTCCCAAGTCTATGGCAGCTTTGAGACCAAAGATGCATGCTTCGTATTCCGCCATGTTGTTTGTACAATTGAAGCAGAGTCTTGCGGTAAAGGGAGTATGACACCCTTCCGTAGATATGAGTACAACACCAATACCATTGCCGAGTGCATTGGAAGCTCCATTAAAGAACAGGGTCCATCGGGATCCTTGCTCAGGTCCGTCATATGGCCTGAATTCTTCACAGTTGTCTAATGTCATGATGTCCTCATCTGGAAATTCGAATTTCATGGACTGATAGTCTTCTACAGCTTGGTGAGCGAGGTGATCAGCTAGTACACTGCCCTTTATAGCTTTCTGGGTAGTATATTATATGTCATATTCTGTCAGGATCATCTGCCATCTCTCTATTCTCCCAGAAAGAGCAGGCTTCTCGAAGATGTATTTTATCGGATCCATTTTAGATATCAGCAAGGTAGTATGAGTCAGCATATACTGTCTTAGCCGGCGAGCAGCCCATGCTAGAGCCCATCAAGTTTTCTCGAGCAGTGAATATCTGGTTTCAAAGTCGGTAAACTTTTTGCTCAGGTAGTAAATAGCATGTTCTTTTCGGCCAGACTCGTCATGCTGCCCCAATACACACCCCATTGAGTTTTCTAAAACAGTCAGATACATAATCAACGGTCTTCCCTCGACTGGTGTCATCAACACAGGAGGCTCTTGTAAGTATTCTTTGATTTTATCAAAAGAAACTTGGCATTCATCATTCCATTTGACTACCTGATCTTTCTTTAATAATTTGAAGATTGGTTCACAAGTAGCTGTCAGGTGAGAGATGAATCTGGCAATATAGTTCAAATGTCCCAAGAATCCTCTAACTTCCTTCTCGGTACGAGGAGCAGGCATCTCTTGTATTGCTTTAACTTTGGCAGGATCGACTTAAATACCTTTGTTGCTGACGATAAAGCCTAAGAGTTTACCAGATCGTACCTCAAATGTGCATTTGTTAGGATTCAACCTCAGCCTGTACTTCTTCAGTCTCTCGAACAGTTTTTGTAAGTGATCAAGATGCTCTTCCTCTGTTTGAGATCTGGCTATCATATCGTCCATGTAGACCTCTATTTCGTGATGTGTCATGTCGTGAAATAGAGCTACCATGGCACGCTGATAGGTTACCCCAGCCTTCTTTAGTCCGAATGGCATTACCTTATAGTAGAAAGTGCTCCACTGCGTGACAAAGGTTGTTTTCTCCATGTCTTCAGGCACCATTTTGATTTGGTTGTAACCTGAGAATCCGTCCATGAAGGAAAACACTTTGTGTTGTGCCATATTGTCAAATAGGATATCAATGTGGGGGAGTGGAAAATCATCCTTAGGGCTCGCCCTTTTCAAATCTCTGTAGTCCACACACATTCGCACCTTGCCGTCCTTTTTGGGCACTGGAACAACATTGGCGACCCATTGGGGATAAGAGGTGACAGCCAAGAATCTAGCATTGAATTTCTTCATGACTTCTGCCTTAATCTTTTCCGACATATCTGGTCTCATTCGACGGACCTTTTATTTTACTGGCGGGAAATCCTCTCTTGTAGGCAGACGGTGTACCACAATATCTTCATCAAGTCCTGGCATGTCTTCATACGACCAGGAAAAGACTTCGACATAATCGTGTAATAACTGAATCAGACACTTCTTGATACTGGGTTCCAGATTGGTATCCACCTTGACCTCTTTTTTTATCTTCTTTGGTACCTAGGTTGATTGTATCCACGGGTTCCTCGTGAGGCTGGATGGTTCTCTATTCTTGTTGTAGTAGTCTGGCAAGCTCTCCTGGTACTTCACAATCTTCCTCACCTTCGTCTTCGACTTGGTAGATTAGATTCTCAGAGTCACAAAAGGCCATAGCAGTATCGTTACCCATGGGATCCTGAATGGATGTATACCTGCATTGTGAGTGTGGGTGTGTGTAAGGGTATAACTATCTTTGAAAGAAAGTAAAATGTAAAAAAAAACAATGAGCATAAAAGTTTGTATGCGAAAACGTCCATGATTCATTGATGTTATATGAAAAATGAGATAATAACCCTTACAAATGGACCATTGTGCCTCGGGTAAGACACAAGGTTTTAAGAGTGCGGATTATTTTGAATATTACAGATCCAACAAAATGCAAAGAGAAATTACTGAGGGATAAAAGTGATCGGGACGAAGTTTGTAGCCTCCCAATTGTTGAGCCCTCCATTGACAGTCGGGAAGATCCAATCCTTCAGGTTGCATCCATCTTCCCCATCTTCTACTGCGTTGACTTCATGGTTGCTGGTCTTCAAGGGTGGCCCTCTAGCACCGGCACGACGTACAACCTTTTGAGCACTTAAAGTGAAACCTAGGCCAAACTTGTCAGACTTATATGGGATATCTGGGAGTTGTCCCCAGGTAGTGCATCCACCTTCTTCTACCACTGCTTTGGCATCCTTCAGTGACGACATCCGGAGTGGAGGCCTTGTAATCTTGGGAACAACCTTGGTCACTGCCACCTCTTGGGGGACCTCTTCAAAGTGTTGAAATAGAGTTTCAATGAATTCACCATCTAATTCCACATATCTGAAGGAATTGAGATGGCTGATCATGTATTCTTCCTCTCCATGAACGGTGATAATATTCCCTTGAACTTGATACTTCAGCATTTGGTGCAACGTAGAAGTAACAGCGCCAACATTGTGGATCCATGGTCGACCTAACAAGCAAGAGTATGAAGGGCATATGTCCATTACATAAAAGGTTGAATTGAAGGTTTGGGTTCCAAACTTTATGGGGATATCCACTTCCCTGTGCACCATACTCTTCGAGCCGTCAAAAGCCCTTACCACTATGTTACTTGGCTTCAAAGTCAACCTCTCACAGTCAAGTCTATCAAGAGCTTTTTTGGGTAATACATTCAGAGATGAGCCAGTGTCCACTAAAACATGAGCCAGAGTTGTGCCCCTACATTCCAATGAGACATGAAATGCCTCATTATGCTTCCTTCCCCTCGGCGTCAGATCAGCATCTGAAAAACCTAAGCCATTGTCCGTAGTTAGGCTGGCTACACAGTCTTGAAGTTGATCGGCAGATGTCTCTTGAGGTACATGGGTGGTTTTTAAGAACTTCACCAACGCTTTTGCATGTGCCTCGAAACATAGTAGCAATGCCAGCATAGAGATTTTAGAGGGAGTTTGCCCCAGTTGTTCAACTACATCATAGTCGCTTCTCTTTATAATTTTTAAGATCTCCTCCATTTCTTTCTTGGAGGTCTCAGGGATAGTCAATGATTGAGTCTTCGTCCGGACAGACTCAAACAGAACATCTTTTCCTCGAGTCTCGGTTAACTCGGCAGCAGGAGTGTCAGTAGGAATGATTACAGGGGTTGTAACGGCTTTGTCAATCGGAGTATTGTTGGAGATAAATGTAGGACCGGGATCAACTTTTGGGGGAGAAACAACAGGAATGATTACGGGTCCAGAAACTGCTTTTGGGGGAGCAATTTCTGGAGAAAAGATCCTACCACTTTGGGTAATTTTGCTAGTTCCTGCAATATTACCGATGTCGGAGTTGACCTTCTCGGAGCTTGAATCTTCTGCGTTTGGCCAGTCCTGCTTGATACCATGGTAATAGACATCCCTTCCATAATTCCATGGTATGGTTTTATCTGATGTATAGGGGATTGGTCCAGGCATTGTTATTATAAAAGGAGCTACTTTCGGAACTGACGTAATTCTAACGAGTCTTTTGGTTGAGACCCTGGAAGAATTGGCGGAAATGGTAGTGATAGAAACATCTTCAAAAAGGATAGGTGGAACAGGAGTCTTTTCGAACAAAATCTCTTTGTTATCTATTAGGCACTGAATGCCTATTTTCAACAAAGGACAGCCGGTTGGGGAGGACAAACAGAGATGGCAAACTTCACCACAGCCCGGGAACACGCCGGCGTTTAACAAATCCATTTTAATGGTCAGAAGTGGGGTCATGAGTTCATCAATTGAAGTAACAAACAATCCTTCTTCAAAGGCATTGGTATTGTGGCCATGTCTAGGCCTAGGGGCAGAAATGACATTTGGCTTTTCAGGCGCACCGAACTCAGTTTCTTTTGCTTCAATGAGGTCTTGTATTTTGTTCTTTAAAGCCCAACAATTATTAGTATCGTGACCAGAACTTTCAGAGTGATATGTGCAACGGGCATTGGGATGATAATGAGGAGATGTTGTATTGGGGTTTTTCGGAGCTTCTTTCAAGGTCACCAAGTTGGATCTTAGTAGATGCGGTAATACTTGAGATGAGGTCATGTTGATTCTGGTGAACTGCCTGACTGGCCTTTCAATCCTCGGTTGATTATTTCTTTGCTGATCAGATGCAGGCTTAGGAATCATAATAGCCCCCACCACTGGTCAGCGTTCGGCCCTATTTTGGTTTCTTTGCGGATATACAGCAGCCACCTCTTTCTTTCCGACGAAAGGCTTCCTTACAGCTGTAGAAGAAGATGTGTCTTTTTGAATCTTTCCATTCTTTATACCGGCTTCTATCCTCTCTCCGGTCAGTATTAGTTCAGTAAAGCCTGCAGATGAACTTCCAATTAAATGATTGAAGAAGGGACCAGACAAGGTGCCCAAGAACATATCTACCAATTCTCTCTCAGACGGAGGGGGTTGAACTCTTCCAGCCAAATCTCTCCATTTTTGTGCATAGTCTTTGAAACCCTCATTGGAAGCCATGGCCATACTCTGGAGTTGAGTATGGGTAGGCGCCAGATCAACATTGTACTGATATTCTTTGTAGAAAGCTGCAGCAAGATCTTCCCAATTATGAACGTTGGCTCTTTCCAGTTGGTAAAACCAGTCAAGTTGGGTTTCAGACAGGCTGTCTTGGAAGAAATGCACCCATAAGTCTTTATCAGCGGTGTGGGGTTGAATTTTACTCACATATGACCGAAGATGCATTTTATGGCATGAAACTCCGTCATATTTGGCGAATATAGGTGCTTTGAATTTCGTAGGAATCACAATCCTCGATACCAAACCCAATTCCTCAAAGTCCAAGCCAGACACCTTTTGGATTTCCATCGCGCTCAAACGCTCTTCGAGATGTTTATATTTATCATCAGCCTGAGGGTATTATTCTTTAGAGTAGTCCTCTTCTTCCTCTTTCTCTTCTGATTCTGATGGGACAATCGTGTCTTTGCCTTTCCTATCTTGGTTGTCTCTTTCATCGGATGTTGTTACAAAGTCCAAATTCCTTCTTGTCTGCCCATGAAATCTTCTTCCCATGTTTAAGACTCTGGTTACCTTCTTGGTTTTCTTTTTCCTCTCTTCAGCCAGCAAAGTCTTCAATTCTTCTTGTCCCTTGGCTAGGGTCAAGAGCAACTATTGAAACTGTGTATTCTGAGCTTAGAGGTCTTTCACTGTTTGCTCGAGATCCATCTTACTGAAATAAACAGTAGAGAGATGAGGGGACTTGTTGCAAAAACCTGCTTATGTTATGATGAGTGGTATATGCATATGCAATATTTTAAAGGATTTCAAAGATTCAAATTTGTTTTAGACAAAAAGGAAACACACATTATATTAATAAGATAAAGTTTGAGTACATCAATGCCCCTTGGGCAAAATAATACAAAAACTCTAAGATAGAAAAGTAGTACGCATCCTCTTTGGTGCAATGTAGGCACTGAGAGTCTGCTCCTCATGAAGTAGCCTAGTGAGCTCCAAAACCTTCTTCTCGCTTGCGTAGAATTAGGCTTCAAAAGTATCTTGCTCTCCTTTGAGTTGTATCCAATCCCTTTGTAGGTCTTCAAGAGATGTGGGCATGTCAGGATGTAGGATAGTGTATGGAACATCTCCCTTCATGACAGGCTCAATGATTACCGGGAGAATGGAGGGGTAAGGCATCATAAGACTCTGAGCGCGAGTTCGTACCCATTTGAGGTAAGGCTCAAGAGGGATGGAATTATTGGGCCCCAAAGTCTTGCTATCCACCTTGTTTAACATCCTCCAATCTCGGATAAATCTCTGGCGAAGACCTTGATCGTTGTTGTCGTAGTCAAATACCAAACCTTGAATCAGCATCTCATGCAGGCCATCCCTTCGGGCATAACCAAACTGTCTTAAGGCTAAACAAGGGTTGTAGGTGATTCCTCCCATAATGTCAAGTAAAGGGACATTAGGAAATTCTCCACAACGGTCGACAATGATAACATTCTCTTTGGATCGGGAGCACAAATGAATCTCTGAATGTTTGATAGTCATCAACCTTTGTGACCACCTTGAACCTTGCTCATTTTTAATACAGATTTGGGAAGATGAGAAATAAACCATCTTGCCAAGAGAGGAGTGCAACACATAAGAACACCTCTTTTCCTCATTGTGCGAGTGTGAAAAGAGTGTAGGATATCTCCTAGCGATGTAAGCACTGGGTTGCGGGATATGAATATTTTTACGGTGTTCACATCTATGAGTTGGTCAGGATTTGGAAACAAAACCATCCCATAGATGAGGAGAGCCACAATTTCCTCGAAGTCTTACAAGTCTAAGGAATTCCAACAACTTTGGGCTTTCTCAAATAGGAACTTTGCTAGGAAACCTTTGACACCACTCATTGTTTCCCAATGAGTTGTGACATCAGATGAGTGCAAGTGTAGAGCTTGAGCAATCTCTTCTGGCTTTGGATATCTTTCTGTAACGTTGAAAGGTAGTTGACTGAGAATGAGAATCCTCAAGAGTTGGGAGAATTCTTCCAAAGTAGGCACAAGTTGATAGTCGGGAAATGTGAAGCAATGGTGTAAAGGATCAAAGAACTGAAAAAGCACTTTCATCATGTCCTCATCTGTGTTGGAGGTGACCAAGTTGAGTAGGCGACCATGTCTCTCAGTGAATGGAGATTTTTCAGGAATCCTTGTGTGATACGATGGGAGAACTGACTATGGTTTTGCGTTTGTTTTCGCAAATGTTTCGGTTGAGCAAGAGTCGCCACCGACTTTTTATTTTATCCTATGGAAAGGTTTAAAAAGCACAGCAAAAACCTTTGAGATGTTTTCTTGGGTTCGGGGAGTAAATTATAGAAAGGGAAGGTATTAGCACCCTTTCTATCCATGGTTATCCATGGGCTCTTAGTTACTTGCTTAGATCAACTTGCCTTAATTTTCAATTGTTTGAAATGGTGCTTTGTGTGTGGGTTTGAAAATGTTTTTGAAAAGAGGCCAATGTGGTGGCAACCTTTGTAATGATCCATGTTGGGATGTATACAAAGGTGTACGTATTTTGAAAAGGTTTTCATTTGTTTTCGAAAGTTTGTTTTGAAAGTGTTGTGAGGTGTGGTTTTAAAAATAGGCAAGTGTTTTGTTTTGCAAGTTTGATTCAAGTAACTAAGAGGTTATCTACTCCTAAATTTCTCAAAGATCTTTGCTATGTTTTAACCCTTTTAACAATTTTGTTCCACCATTGTATTTGGTGGACAATCTTGTGTTAGGATGTGAAAGGGACGGGCGCGGGTCATCGTTTAGACCATAATTGCAATGGTGCCAAGTATCTTTGGGCAATGTTTTCTTTAAGGGACTTGATCATTTTTAGGCAACTTTCGAAAGCGTCATCGAGGGACTATGATCATTTTGAATTGTTTTTGTTTTACCCAAAGAGACCTAACATGCAATATGGCCCATTATTGAAGGCAACAAGTGGAATACCCTAGGGGTGCAAGTGTGATTAGTGTTGTCCATTTTCATGCTTGTTTATCTTGAAATTAGGTCAAACTACTTTGGTTAATTGATTTTGCATACAAACCCTAATTCTAGCATGGTATAATTAGAAAGCATTAAAGTGCGAAAAATAAAGTTTCTAAGTTATTACAACACAATATATGGGAAGGGGGGGTACAAATGTTCAAATGGGGGTATTTTGACAAGGAATTTAAACCTAGACTATTACATCAAATATTGAATTATACAAAATATTTTAATATACAATAATTAAATAAAAATGGAATAAATATGCAAGATGCAAAAAATGTTTTTTATGTGTATGAAAAAAAAGGTATTTTTATGTGTCAAACAAACAAAAATAAAAAGTATTAATTTTTGGATTTTTTATGTATTTAGGGCAAAACCCTAATTTATTAAATAAAAGTATTAATTATTTAATATATACAATATTTATGTATTATATACAAAAATCAAATAAAAATGAAGTATATTTGTAAAAAAGGTATTTTTAATATTAAATATTAATAAGAATAAAAATGTATATATTTTGCATTTTAACCTAAATATATTAATATATATATATATGTATTTGTGTTATTTATTAAATATATTGAATATATACAAAATAATAATATTTAATATTTATAAAAAAAAAGTATATTTTATATAAAATATTTTCAGAAGATAAAATAAAATAAAAATGGAAAATAAAATGTGTTTGCATTATTTTAGTATTTTTTTTAATAAAAGTATGTAAGTATTTATTTATGTACAAATATTAATCTAAACAAATAAATGCCTAATAAATATAAAAATGGTGTGAAAAATATTTTTTATATTTTTAATATTATTATAAAAATAAATAAGTCAGAACAAAAAAGAAAAGATCAAAAAATCATAAAAATAAGCATAATGGGCCAGGGGGGTTCAAAAGTAACAAAAGGGTGCAAAAAGAAAGTCAACTCAGGCCCAGCCCAAGAAGACTTCATCGTCAACCTCAGAACATGTTTGAACAACCATCCACGCGCGTTTTCTATCTCCCAATTCCTGGACTTTCAAGCAAAACTCACAACATGAAAAATGTAGAGCATTAAAAGACGAATCCAGACATATAAATAACTTGGCTTAACTCTCTAAGATGAGAGAGAATTTCTTCTCCCCCAATTCCTGACCTAGTTTTTGTTCCATGTTCAGACATTAAATTCTCACAGCACACATAATATAAATGAAAACTAATTACATGGGCATGTTCAGGGCTATGAATGTGACATATTTTCTTCACAAACCTAAAGCTAACAATGCCTGGATAGAGAGATACGAGTTCATGAACTTACCTGTTCAGTTGGAGTTGTATCTGGTGATGGAGGTACTTTCAGTGCAAGGTGATGATTGGTACAGCTTCCTTGATGTCCAGGGATGCTATTTCAAGTTTTACTTTGCTTTGAAACTGGCTGAATCGAGTTATAGAACTCCACCTGCAAAACAGAAAAATGAAAATGGTGATGTTGAATGGGAGTGTTACAGGTCGTGTTTGAGGTTTGGAATAGCTTCAAGGGATGTTGAGGGATGTGTTTGAGGTGATTTTAGCAAGAATGCATGAAAGGATTGAACTATGGAACTCAATCTGCAGCAGGTCCCCTGTTTTGGCAGTTTGAGGGTGATTCTGTGTTTGAGAGGGTGTTGGAGATGGTTGGCTCGTGTTCTAGCTCAGGTTTGATGATTAGAAAGTGTTTGACAAGTTTGCTTAAGCTTGTGTTAGCTGAGATGAGAGTTGTGTTATGTTATGCTAGCTTTCTTCAACTTTAAGCAACAAATGTCCACTTGAGTTTTTAGACTGATAGAGGCCCCCCTAATGTGCTGCAAACCTTGGCCTTGATCAGTGTAATTAGCTCATAAACTTGTGCCAAAGAGATTTGCACTGTACTTGCTTGGATTGTTAATTGACATAAAGTGCAACTTTTCTAAAATAGATATAATGCTTTATCTAAAAATGGCTTAATCTTGCATATAATGTTTGAACTCATAGAACAACACCTTGGCACAAAGGATTGGAATTAAATTATGGAGTGTAGATGAGATAAAAGACCTGTAATCAAGGAAAGCAAGCTGAATTCAAAATGGCACAAATGTATGAACATGTAAATTGGCCAAATCAAAAGTGAGTTTTTCCCATCTTGCCAAATTCGATTCTCCCTAACCATGAGGTTGTTTAATGAGTTCTTGGACATTTTGGAAAGCTTGGAATGTGTACTACAATCCATATTTGAAATGAAAATTGAAATTCCAAGTGGAAGTATGTGAAAAATGGTCTTGAAGTTAGGTAAAAACCTTGCCTAAAATAGGTCAAATTTTCTCTAAGTTAAGAATGGTTTGGCACCCTTGTTCCAAAAATTGTAACTTGAGCTACATGCTTCTTTTGGGAAAAATTTGTGAATCAAAGTTGTAGATTTTGCAATAGGCTACAACTTTCATGTTTTGACTTTTGCTTGAATCCAAATGAATCTTGGTGAGAAGGTGGGACAAAGTTAGGAAAAAATTAGGGTTTTTCATAACTTAGAAAAATTCTAAGTTATGAAAAATCTTCATTTCAAACCCTAATTTGCAATTCTTGATTTCTTGATGAACAAGTTTCATGATTTGGCATGTTTTGATGAAAAATGAATCTTGACACTTGATTTTGACCAAAAAGTCAAAGTTTGACTTTTCAGTATACAGTCAAAATTGATCAATTGACTGGGAAATTCAACTGTCAATCTTGTGCATTTGGGATCTTTTGAACTTGTTGAGTATGTCAAGACAATTCCATGGGGTCCTTGAGTCCATATGTGAGCTTGGTTTGCCATTGGCTAGGTCAAACAGTCAAAAAATGCCCTTGTGCAGTCAAAACCCTAAAAATGACCATTTTGCCCTTTTGGTGATCTGATCAAATTTCTTGTGGAATTGTGATCCAAACTTGACCAAATGGTTCATATGAGTTCATAATGTTGATGTGGGTCAATTTTCATGAGATTTGACTGTCAATTGGCCACAGTTGACTTTTTCCCCAATACAGCTGATTTCTAGGTCAACTGTCCAATTGACTGGGCAAAATTTGGAATCAAGACTTGAAACTTGGTATGGATAAACTTGGGAGTCCAAAATGAAGCATGAAAGTCATCTTAGGCTTTTTAGGTCAAAACATCTTTGTTCAAACACAAACCCTAATTTGGGTCCACAGTGCAAGGAGAAGTCTTGAGCAGAGGAAATCCTAACTGGATCTTGAGCTCCAAGGGTTTTGTGATGAGAAAATGTTGAGGAAATGGGAGGGAAAATTTTGGGGTACAACAGTTACCCATGTTCAATCTTCTTGAACCTGAAGAGTTAGATTGGCAAGTTTGCCTTTCGTGACTCGAGGGTAAAAGGAGATTGGACACTAGAGTACCCGGAAATTTACACTCGCATGTTGGAGTATCAGCAAAGGTGATGTCGGGAATGGGCTTATAGATGCCATTTGGAGGGATGGTGGATAGGGAGATGGGCTTATAGATGCCATCTGGAGATGTGACAGAACCTTGTCGAGGATGGGCTTATAAATGCCATTTAGAAGTGTTGATCGCATAAGAGATTCCTTAGCGAGAACTTGTGTATTTTTAGAAAGATAGATGTTTTCCTGGCTTGTTACAGGTGTTTGATCTTCAATCTCCTCATGCAGATATGCCCTGGCTAGATACAGGTGTCGAATCTACAATCGGTTGCTTACAAATATGCCCTGGCCGGATACAAGAATCGAATCTGGAAATAGTCGTCAACAGATATGCCCTGGCTGGATACAGGAATCGAATCTTCAAACTCTTCAGATGTGCCCTGGCTAGATACAGGAATCGAATCCGGAATTGTGACAGTTGATAGATATGCCCTGGCTGGATACAGGAATCGAATCTTCAAACTCTTCAGACGTGCCCTGGCTGGATACAGGAATCGAGTCCAGAATTATGACAGTTGATAGATATGCCCTGGCTGGATACAGGAATCGAATCTTCAAACTCTTCAGACGTGCCCTGGCTAGATACAGGAATCGAGTCCGGAATTATGACAGTTGGTAGATATGCCCTGACTGGATACAGGAATCGAATCTTCAAACTCTTCAGACGTTCCCTGGCTGGATACAGGAATCGAGTCTGGAAACTGATCACTCACAGATGTGCCCTGGCTAGATACAGGAATCGAATCTGGAAACTGTGACAGTTGTAGGTAGTTGTCTTTTTCCTGAAAGGCAAAACATCAGTTGTATGCAATGTCATGATGTATGAAATGCATGATGTCATGATGTTCAACATGAGATAGTGTTGTATGCACTTTATCATGTATGTAAGCAAGATGTATGAAATATGAAGTGTTTATGAATGTATTTTTGTCTCAGGAAAATAAATCCTTGACGACCGGCCGGGGAATTAAATCCCGGGCTGATGTTGAAGAGTAGAGTTATTTGCTTCCGCTGGGGACGATGGTTGCAAGAATACACTGGTAGGAGAAGATGACTCCGTTGGGGAATAAGCTTGTTGGAGAGATTACTCTGAGGGGAATTACTCTGCGGAAAGTGACACTTTGCTGAAGTTTTGACGAGAGCTCCACTGAGGATTTCAATGATGGACTCCGCTGGGGATAACAATGATAAACTCCGCTGGGGATTGCGTTGATAAGTTATGTTGGGGAACTTTGATGAACTCCACTGGGGATAGGAAGAACTTTGCCGAGGGCGATCTTCCGTGGTAATTAGCTGAGGATAACCCAGTTATAAGCCCTTGTGAGGAATAACTTTGAATAAAGCTCGGGAGAGACGTCCGTACTCTGCAGGGGATAAGCTTCCAGAATCTACTGGGGATAAGCTTCAAGACCTGCTGGGGATAAGAATTCCACTTTCCTGGGGAAACTTTCGGACTGTACTGGAAAATGATTCCATTGGAGTGTCCGTATTCTGCCGGGGAACAATCTTAGACCAAGACTGCCGGGGATGCTTGCTGATGAATGCCTATACTCCGCTGGGGAATGTTGCTATCTCGTCTTACTCTGTGAGGAGTCGAGATAACTTGGTCACATTCTTTAGTTGAATCTACCTTGATACTTCGGCGGACAAAGCAACTAGACTGCATCAGACAACTCTACATTGCCCCTGTTTATGATGTCACCTGTAATTAGTCTTTTGTTTCTTATGCGAATATTTATGAATCAGCAATTTAATGTCAAATGCATATATCAAAAATGAACATTGGACGTTCTTCGCAAGACAAAACAGAAAAAAGGAAAAACAATGGGCAATTTGTTTGGAAAAGTGAACTTGTATTGATTTTGAAATTTGCCTGTCAATAGGCGTTTTTGTACAAGAGGCCGACGTCCTAGTAAGAGAACGCCGCCGAATAACACAAAGTTTATACAATTTTGAAAAGGAAACAAAACAGCTATGTGCATAATATTCCCACTGGGTTCCAACTCTACTATCGCCTTTATGTCTTCAAGCGTCTCATCACTTTGCTGCTTAGTTAAAGATGAAGCTGATTGATCGATGCCGAAGTCTGAGCCAGATAGTTGATGCCGAATTCTGGATGCAAGGTGATCCAATGAGACATAGTGTTACGCTTTATCCCTAACTTTTTCCTGGACCGCCCTTTCGGGTTTTCAGTCCACCGGGATACCCATTTTTGCCCAAGGCGCCTTTTCAAGTTTTCGACTTGCCGGGTGTACAGATTTTTTCATTTCATCCCTTATTTTTGCCCGAACCCTTTTGGTTCGCCGGGAAGCCCTTATTTTTGCCTAGGTATGTCAACCTAGCGGGTCTTTTATTCACGCGTAGTATCTTTTTACTATGTCTGCATTGGCGGGGTGAGGAAGGTCGTCACCATCCATGGTGGTTAGAATCATGGCTCCTCCTGAGAACACATGTTTAACCACAAATGGCCCTTCGTATGTAGGGGTCCATTTGCCCCGGGGATCACTTTGAGGAAGGATGATGCGTTTGATTACCAGGTCCCCAACTTGATACTCTTGTGGTCTGACTTTCTTGTTAAATGCCCTGATCATCCGTTTTTGGTACGTCTGACCATGACAGATAGCGGTGAGTCTCTTTTCGTCAATCAGGTTTAATTGATCAAGTCGAGTCTGGATCCAGTCATCTTCGTTCAAGTCTGCATCCTTCATTATCCGGAGAGAGGGTATCTGGACTTCAATTGGCAAGACTGCCTCCATGCCATAGACCAAGGAAAAAGGAGTTGCCCCGGTTGACGTCCTTGCTGAGGTACGGTACCCATGGAGAGCAAATGGTAACATTTCGTGCCAATCTTTGTAGGTCACTGTCATCTTCTGCACAATTTTCTTGATATTCTTATTAGCTGCTTCTACAGCCCCATTCATCTTCGGCCGGTAAGGAGAAGAGTTGTGGTGCTGTATCTTGAATTGTTCGCAGAGCTCAGTGATCATCTTGTTGTTAAGATTGGTACCATTGTCCGTAATGATTCTTTCCGGGACGCCGTACCGACAGATCAGGTTATGCCGAATGAAACGTGCCACGAAACTCTTGGTTACGGTGGCGTAGGAAGCTGCTTCTACCCACTTTGTGAAATAATCAATCGCTACCAAGATGAAGCGATGCCCGTTGGATTCCGTTGGTCGGATCTCGCCGATCATATCAATCCCCCACATTGCAAAAGGCCAAGGTGCCGTCAGGACGTTCAGAGGAACCGGAGGGATATGCACTTTATCAGCATAGATCTGGAATTTGTGACAAGTTCTAGAATGTTGGTAACAGTCGGCTTCTATTGTAGACCAGAAATATCCTGCCCGAAGGATTTTCTTTGCCATGGTATGTCCACTGGAATGTGTTCCGAATGTACCTTCGTGTAGTTCTACCATGATCTTCTCTGCTTCGGCCTTATCCACACAACGCAGTAAAGTTGAATCATGGTTTCATTTGTAGAGAATGCCGTTGTTGAGGAAGAATTTCGCCGCGAACCTTCTCAAAAACTCTTTGTCGTTGACAAATGCACCTTCAGGGTATTCCTGAGCTTCCAAGTATCTCTTCACCTCATGATACCAGGGTTTTTCAGTCACCTCTTCGGCCTCAAGATCGCAGCAGTATGCAGGTTCGTCCAACTTCCAGATAATGATCCGGGGAGCCTCATTGTCCCATTTGACTTTGAACATTGAAGACATCGTAGCTAGTGCGTCCGCTAACTGATTTTCCTCTCTTGGGAAGTGTTCAAAAGTTATCTCTTCAAAGTGGGGAAGCAAAGTCAATACATACTCCTTGTAAGGAATAAGATTTGGGTGTTTCGTATCCCACTCGCCTTTGATCTGATTGATCACGAGAGCGGAATCTCCGAAGACACTCAGAAACTTGATCCTTAAGTCGATTGCAGCTTAAAGACCCATGATACATGCCTCATATTCTGCCATGTTGTTGGTGCAGTTGAAACACAGCCGAGCAGTGAGTGGAGTATGAGTACCTTTAGGGGATATGATCACAGCGCCGATACCATTACCCAAAGCGTTGGAGGCTCCGTCAAAATGCATAGACCATCGGGATCCTTCCTCAGGTCCTTCATCCGGTCCAGGCACTTCACAATCAGTTACTACCATGATATCTTCGTCCGGAAATTCAAAGTTCAATGATTGGTAATCGTCCACAGGTTGGTGTGCCAAATGATCTGCCAATACACTTCCTTTGATTGCTTTTTGAGTTGTGTACTGGATATCATATTCTGTGAAGATCATTTGCCATCTTGCTATTCTTCCAGACAGAGCAGGCTTTTCAAATATGTACTTGATGGGATCCATCTTTGAAATCAACAAAGTAGTATGAGTCAACATATACTGTCTCAGCCGGCGAGCAGCCCATACCAGAGCGCAGCAAGTTTTCTCGAGCAGTGAGTACCGAGACTCACAGTCGGTAAACTTTTTGCTCAGGTAATAAATAGCGTGCTCTTTTCGGCCAGACTCGTCATGCTGCCCCAGCACACACCCCATTGAATTGTCAAGCACTGTCAAGTATAGTATCAGAGGTCTCCCTTCCACTGGTGGCATAAGAATGGGTGGCTCTTGGAGATACTCCTTTATCTTTTCGAAAGCAGCCTGACATTCATCGTTCCAACGCACTACTTGATCTTTCTTCAGCAGTTTGAAGATTGGCTCACAGGTAGCAGTTAGATGCGAGATGAATCAGGCAATGTAATTTAGTCGTCCCAGAAAGCCTCTGACTTCTTTCTCTGTCTTGGGAGTTGGCATCTCTTGTATGGATTTCACTTTGGCAGGGTCCACCTGAATACCTTTATCGCTCATAATGAAACCTAGCAATTTTCCAGACCTCACCCCAAAGGTGCATTTGTTGGGATTCAGCCTCAGCTTGTATAACTTCAATCGGTCAAACAGCTTCCGCAGATGGTCAAGGTGTTCCTCCTCAGTTTGGGACCTGGCAATCATGTCATCAACGTATACCTCAATCTCATGATGGATCATGTCATGAAATAAAGCAACCATGGCACGTTGGTAGGTTGCCCCAACATTTTTCAACCCGAATGGCATGACCTTGTAGCAGAAGGTCCCCCACTGAGTCACAAAGGTAGTTTTTTCCATATCTTCAGGAGCCATCTTGATCTGATTATACCCTGAAAAACCATCCATGAAGGAGAACACCTTGTGTTGAGCAGTGTTGTCAACAAGAATGTCGATGTGAGGTAGGGGAAGTCATCCTTGGGGCTGGCCCTGTTTAGATCCCTGTAATCGACACACATTCTGACCTTACCGTCCTTCTTCGGCACTGGCACCACGTTGGCAACCCACTGAGGGTAAGAGGTTACTGCTAGAAACCCGGCATCGAATTGCTTCATAACCTCAACTTTGATCTTTTCGGACATCTCTGGACGCATACAGCGGACCTTTTGCTTTACCGGAGGGCAGTCTTCCTTGGTAGGCAGGTGATGAACCACAATATCGGCATCCAAACCGGGCATGTCTTTGTAAGACCAAGCAAATATCTCCATGTAATCATGTAGCATCTGGATCAATCGTTGCTTCACGCTGAGCTCTAGATTGGCACCAATCTTGACTTCTTTCCTATCTGTCTCAGTACCCAGGTTCGCTGTTTCCACGGGCTCTTCATGTGGCTAAATGGCCCTCTCTTCCTGGAGTAGCAGTCTTGCGAGTTCACCAGGCACTTCGCAATCATCTTCACCTTCGTCTTCGGCCAAGTTGATCGGATTCTCGAAGTCATAACTGGCAGTAGCAGAGCTGTTACTAGTGAGATCCAGAGTGGATTGGAACCTGTATAAGTGAGTGTGTGTAAATATAGCTGTTTTGCAATATATAACACAGAAAGAAAAAGAGCACAAGATTTGAAATGCAACAAACGTCCAATGTTTTGATTAATGATATATGGAAATGTCATACAAAAAGCCCTCACAAATGGAGCTACGATGCCCCAGGTAGGACACCGAGCCAATAAAAGTTTCAACATATTGTTTGTTACAAATTGATAATAAAAGAGTTAATTACTGCGTGACAAATGTAATAGGTGTAAAATCCTTTGCCGTCCAGTTGCTTGGTCCGTTGTTGGTGGTTGGATAGATCCAACTGTCAAATTCTGCTTCTTCTACGTCCTCCTCGATAGCATTCACCCTTGGATTGGTTATGAACACTGGAGCCTTTCTGATCCTTTCTTTGCGCACAACCCTCTGAGCCTCTGCAGTGAAGCCCAGCCCAAACTTGTCGGTCTTTTGAGTGAAGTCAGGAAGCTGACCCCAGTTTGCACATTTTCCTTTCTCGATTACAGCCCGGGCATCCTTCAGGGAAGCCATCTTCAACGGAAAGTCTTCTTCAACCACTGTTTCAGCTGATGCCAACGTTGGAGGTACCTCCTCGAAATGCTGAAAGGGGGTTTCAATAAACTCCCCGTCCATCTCGATATACCGGAATGAATTCAAGTGACTAACCATGTATTCCTCCTCACCCTGCACAGTAACAATCTTCCCCTTGACATGGTATTTGAGCTTTTGGTGTAGAGTGGATGTTACCGCCCCAGCCTTGTGAATCCAGGGTCGACCTAACAAGCAGGAATAAGATGGACGAATATCCATCACGTAGAACGTTGAGTCGAAGACTTGGGAACCCACACGGATAAGAATGTCTACCTCATCGTGCACCATCCTCTTAGAACCGTCGAAGGCTCTAACAATGATGTTACTAGGTTTCAATTCTAGGCCCTCACAATCCAAGCGATCCAATGCCTTCTTGGGCAAAACATTCAGGGAAGAACCGGTGTCCACCAACACGTGTGCGAGAGTAGTGCCCCTGCACTCTATAGATACGTGCAGGGCATCATTGTGATTTTTTCCTTTGGCGGTAAGGTCAACATCCGAGAACCCCAAACCATTGTCAGCCGTCAAATTAGCCACACAGTCAGTGAATTGATCTGCAGAGGTCTCTTGTGGCACATGGGCCGTTTTCAGAAATGAAATCAGGGCCTTTGCATGGGCCTCTGAGAACAGCAGCAATGATAGCATAGAGATTTTGGAGGGGTATGCCCCAGCTGTTCAACAACATTGAAGTCACTCTTTTTAATGATTTTAAGAATTTCCTCCATCTCTTGTTGGGAGGCTTCAACAACAGTCTTTTTTGGTGCCTCCGTCCGGGCAGGCAAATCGGTAGCCACTTCTTTTCCCCGAGTATCAGAGGACTCGGCGGCAGTAGTAGACACAGGAACTCGATTTGGAACATGCACACTTGCGGGTGTGATGATAAGAGGTTTTCGGATAATTGGCGGTGCAATGTCGGGCGAGAAGAGCCTGCCACTGCGAGTAATCTTGGCGGGACCAGTGATGTTACTGATACTGGTACTGGTGTTGAACTCCTGCTTCACTCCAAGCACATACACGTCTGCCCCATAGTGCCATGGGACAGCCTTGTTAGATTCATAGGGGAGAGGCCCCGGAACAGTAATAGTAATGGGTGCAACAGACATAATTTGGACTGGCTTCCTCGGGAGAGCCTTGGTAGGATTGTTGAAAATTGTGACGACAGATACTTCTTCAGCGGAAACAAACAGAACAGCAGTTTTCTTGAACATAATTTCTTTGCTATCCATCAGGCTTTGGATGCCTGATTTCAGCAGCGGACAACCGGTAGGGATAACAGCACACAGGAGGCAACCCTTGCTACAACCCGGAAATAAACCGGCTAGTAGTAAGTTCCTCTTAACAGTCAAAAGAGGGGTAGCAACATCATTCGCCGAAACAGCATACAAATCTTCCTCGACGGCATTTACTCTATGCTGGGGCATAGGAGCAGTTACAACATTCAGCCTCTCAGGCGCCTCAAACTAAATTTCCTTCGCGTCGATAAGGTCTTGCACTTTATTTCTCAGGGCCCAGCAATCATCAGTAGTATGCCCGGGGCTATCGGAATAATAAGCACAACGGGCATTTGGGTTATACTTAGGAGATGCAGTATTCACGACCTTCGGAGCCTCTTTGATGGTCACCAAGTTGGTTGATAACAGTTGCGGTAAGATTTGTGACAAGGTCATACTCAGCCGAGTATACTGCCTCTTGGGCCTTTCACCTCTTTGTTGATTGTACTGCTGAGGAGCAGCAACAGGTTTTGAAATGACCAAGGCATTGACGGCTTGGCGGCTTTTTGGCTTGACTTGTCTTCTAGGACCATAGACGGCACTTGCTTCTTTCTTGAAAGGCCTCTTCTCAGTACTTGCAGAGGCAGCTTTTTGTATCTTTCCTGACCTGATGCCAGCTTCTATCCTTTCACCCGTCAGGATCAAATCCGTAAACCCGGCTGAGGAATTGCCAACCAGATGATTGAAAAATGGACCAGACAAGGTCCTTAGAAACATATCAACCAGCTCACGATCGGTCAATGGAGGCTGCACCCTGCCGGCCAAATCTCTCCATTTTTGTGCATATTCTTTGAACCCTTCGCCCGTTCCTAGAGACATACCCTGAAGTTGGGTACGCGTAGGAGCAAGGTCAGAATTGTATTGATATTGTCTATAAAATGCGGTCGCCAAATCTTCCCAATGTCGGATATTGGTTCCATCTAGCTGATAGAACCACTCAAGCTGTGACCCTGAAAGGCTATCTTGGAAGAAGTGGATCCAAAGGTTTTTGTCTGTCGTGTAAGGTTGGATCTTCCTTACGTACGACCTAAGATGCAGCTTTGGACAGGAGGCCCCGTCATATTTGGCAAAGGCAGGCGCTTTAAACTTGTGTGGGATTACCACCCCCGAAGATAACCCCAAATCTCCGAAATCCAGCCCCGACACATTCTGAATCTCCATGGCGCTCAAGCGGTCCTCTAATTGCTTGTATCTGTCAGCAGCGAGTGGGTATTGTTCGTCATTGTAATCCGTCTCGTTGTCAGAGACTGCAGGACTAGGAGCTCCTCCCCCTTGGGGACTGTCTTTATCTGCAGAGGAAGTAGTTGGATCAGCCTCGTTATGGAGTGTGTTCCCAAACCTGCGTCCAGTATTGAATAACGCAGTCCTCTTCTTCTTCTTCTTCTTTAGGAGCAGAGCCTTCAACTCTTGTTGACCTTGGGCCAGGCTTAGGACCATCTCTTGAAACTGGGCACTTTGGGCCTGAAGGGCCTTGATTGCTTGCTCACTGGATGAGTCTGGATTCATGATGACTGTTCCAAATAAACAGCGAAGAAGATTAAGCAACCTGTAGAAAAATGGGTACCTGTTATGCACATGATGCATGAGATGCTATCTATGCAATGCATTCAAGGATTTTGGAAATTCACAATTGTTGTAGACAAAAAGAACGCACGTCATATTAATAAGAAGAATTTTGTTAGTACATAAGTTCCCCATGGGCCAAATATTACAAAAACAACTTCTCAAGGTAAAAAGACGTTGCGCATCCTCTTTGGCGCAATGTAGGTGTTGAGGGCCTCTTGCTCATGGAGTCGGCGGGTGAGCTCTAAAACCTTCTTCTCGCTGGCGTAGAAGCTGGCTTCAAAAGTGTTCTGTTCCTCCTTGAGTTGGATCCAACTCTTCTGCATCTCCTCCCACGATGTAGGCATGTCAGGATGTAGGATGGTGTAGGGAACCTCTCCTTCCTTGACGGGCTCTTTAATCACAGGGAGAACATGAGGATAAGGCATCATTAGACTCTGGGCTCGGGCTCGTACCCACTTGAGATAAGGTTCAAGAGGGATGGAGTTCTTGTGTCCTAGTGTCTTGCTATCAACCTTGTTGGGCATCCTCCAAGCTCTGATGAATCTTTGGCGAAGTCCTTGCGCATCGTTGTCGAAGTCAAAAACTAGGTCAGGAATCAACATGTCGTGAGGGACATCCCTCCGTGCATATCCAAATTGCCTCAAAGCTAGGCAAGGGTTGTAGGTGATACCTCCTTTGATTCCAAGTAAAGGAACATTAGGAAACTCTCCACAATGATCGATGATGATGACATTTTCTCTGGACCAAGAACACCAATGTACATCAGAGTGAGTAAGATTCATCAACCGTTGGTACCACCTTGAGCCTTGGTCATTCTTCAAGACAGATTGTGGAAGGTGCGAAATAAACCACCTTGCAAGGAGAGGAGTACATCACATGAGAACACCCCTCTTTCTCATTGTTCGTGTGTAAAATGAGTGAAGGATGTCCCCAAGTAATGTTGGTATTGGATTTTTGGACAAGAAGATTTTGACGGTGTTGATATCTACAAGTTGGTCAGGATTTGGGAACAAGACCAACCCATAGATAAGGAGGGCCACAATTTCTTCAAAGGCTTGCAGGTCCAATGAGTTCCAACATTCTTGTGCCTTCTCAAACAAGAATTTTGCTAAGAAGCCTTTGACACCGCTTCTAGTTTCCCAATGCCCCTTGATGTCAGAAGGTTGTAGATGTAATGCTCGAGCAACATCTTCAGGCTTTGGTTCCTTTTCCGTAGCGTTGAAAGGTAGTTGATTAAGGATAGGAATTCTCAAGAGTTGAGAAAATTCCTCCAAAGTGGGTACCAACTGGTAGTCAGGGAAAGTGAAACGGTGGTGAAGAGGGTCAAAGAACTGGAATAGCACCTTCATCATGTCTTCTTCAATGTTGGTGTTGACTAAGCTGAGCAGTCTACCATGTCTTTCACTGAAGGATGAGCTTTCCGGAATTCTTGAGGTGAGCTCCTTGAGTTGAGGAGAGATTCTCACAAGGTTAACTTGGATGGTTTTTCTGCGAGGAATTTCCATGACCTACAAAACAAGAACAAAGATGAAGATCCAAACCCTTGAAGTGGTTAGTAAATGCATATGATGCTTTATGATGTTCTTGATGTATGCACAAACATATGTACAAGCAAATCACACCAAACCCTAGTTTCAGGCTTGCATGGGGTTTCATAGGTAAGTACCCTCTTGAGTGTAGTTGGCTTAAAAACCTGTCCTATAAATAGTAACCGGGTTCTAAGGAGCTCAATATCACTGGATTGTTTTCATTGTTCATTGTTTTGGTTTAGCCACTTAACTAGCGACCAAAATATTCCAAGAAAACAATCCTCAATGAGTGTAGTATCGAGTATCTACCAACTTCGGGCTGCACCAAAGCCGGTCATCTCACTACCCCTAATGAAAGGCCAAGATGGTCAAGTAAGGTTCTAGGTCATTAGTGCTTAGTGACATCACTCAGCGGCCCCGTACTCTCCTTGATTGAACTCAAGGGTTACCGGTACTCACAAATATGTCGCACTAATATAGCTATTGCTTCGACCGTGTCGGTATACCTCGCACAGTTTCCATAACGTATTGCTATCTATGAATGTTTCCCAAAATCCGGGTGTAGGATTGTAAACCCAAACAAGAGAGCCAAGATATAAAGCAATCAATTCAAACAATTAGTCATGAAAGAGGGTGATCTAAGCCCTAAGGTTACTCCACTTTTAAATTTATCCCCAGCAGAGTCGCCAGTTCTGTGATACGGTGGGAGAACTGACTATGGTTTTGCGTTTGTTTTCGCAAATGTTTCGGTTGAGCAAGAGTCGCCACCGACTTTTTATTTTATCCTAAGGAAAGGTTTAAAAAGCACAGCAAAAACCTTTGAGATGTTTTCTTGGGTTCGGGGAGTAGATTATAGAAAGGGAAGGTATTAGCACCCTTTCTATCCATGGTTATCCATGGGCTCTTAGTTACTTGCTTAGATCAACTTGCCTTAATTTTCAATTGTTTGAAATGGTGCTTTGTGTGTGGGTTTGAAAATGTTTTTGAAAAGAGGCCAATGTGGTGGCAACCTTTGTAATGATCCATGTTGGGATGTATACAAAGGTGTACGTCTTTTGAAAAGGTTTTCATTTGTTTTCGAAAGTTTGTTTTGAAAGTGTTGTGAGGTGTGGTTTTAAAAATAGGCAAGTGTTTTGTTTTGCAAGTTTGATTCAAGTAACTAAGAGGTTATCTACTCCTAAATTTCTCAAAGATCTTTGCTATGTTTTAACCCTTTTAACAATTTTGTTCCACCATTGTATTTGGTGGACAATCTTGTGTTAGGATGTGAAAGGGACGGGCGTGGGTCATCGTTTAGACCATAATTGCAATGGTGCCAAGTATCTTTGGGCAATGTTTTCTTTAAGGGACTTGATCATTTTTAGGCAACTTTTGAAAGCGTCATCGAGGGACTATGATCATTTTGAATTATTTTTGTTTTACCCAAAGAGACCTAACATGCAATATGGCCCATTATTGAAGGCAACAAGTGGAATACCCTAGGGGTGCAAGTGTGATTAGTGTTGTCCATTTTCATGCTTGTTTATCTTGAAATTAGGTCAAACTACTTTGGTTAATTGATTTTGCATACAAACCCTAATTCTAGTATGGTATAATTAGAAAGCATTAAAGTGCGAAAAATAAAGTTCCTAAGTTATTACAACACAATATATAGGAAGGAGGGTACAAATGTTCAAATGGGGGTATTTTGACAAGGAATTTAAACCTAGACTATTACATCAAATATTGAATTATACAAAATATTTTAATATACAATAATTAAATAAAAATGGAATAAATATGCAAGATGCAAAAAATGTTTTTTATGTGTATGAAAAAAAAGGTATTTTTATGTGTCAAACAAACAAAAATAAAAAGTATTAATTTTTGGATTTTTTTATGTATTTAGGGCAAAACCCTAATTTATTAAATAAAAGTATTAATTATTTAATATATACAATATTTATGTATTATATACAAAAATCAAATAAAAATGAAGTATATTTGTAAAAAAGGTATTTTTAATATTAAATATTAATAAGAATAAAAATGTATATATTTTGCATTTTAACCTAAATATATTTATATATATATATATATATATATATATATATATATATATATATATATATATATATATATATATATATATATATATATATATATATATATATATATATATATATATATATATATATATATATATATATATATATATATATATATATATATATATATATATATATATATATATATATATATATATATATATATATATATATATATATATATATATATATATATATATATATATATATATATATATATATATATATATATATATATATATATATATATATATATATATATATATATATATATATATATATATATATATATATATATATATATATATATATATATATATGTATTTGTGTTATTTATTAAATATATTGAATATATACAAAATAATAATATTTAATATTTATAAAAAAAAAGTATATTTTATATAAAATATTTTCAGAAGATAAAATAAAATAAATGTGTTTGCATTATTTTAGTATTTTTTTAATAAAAGTATGTAAGTATTTATTTATGTACAAATATTAATCTAAACAAATAAATGCCTAATAAATATAAAAATGGTGTGAAAAATATTTTTTATATTTTTAATATTATTATAAAAATAAATAAGTCAGAACAAAAAAGGAAAGATCAAAAAATCATAAAAATAAGCATAATGGGCCAGGGGGGTTCAAAAGTAACAAAAGGGTGCAAAAAGAAAGTCAACTCAGGCCCAGCCCAAGAAGACTTCATCTTCAACCTCAGAACATGTTTGAACAACCATCCACGCGCGTTTTCTATCTCCCAATTCCTGGACTTTCAAGCAAAACTCACAACATGAAAAATGTAGAGCATTAAAAGACGAATCCAGACATATAAATAACTTGGCTTAACTCTCTAAGATGAGAGAGAATTTCTTCTCCCCCAATTCCTGACCTAGTTTTTGTTCCATGTTCAGACATTAAATTCTCACAGCACACATAATATAAATGAAAACTAATTACATGGGCATGTTCAGGGCTATGAATGTGACATATTTTCTTCACAAACCTAAAGCTAACAATGCCTGGATAGAGAGATACGAGTTCATGAACTTACCTGTTCAGTTGGAGTTGTATCTGGTGATGGAGGTACTTTCAGTGCAAGGTGATGATTGGTACAACTTCCTTGATGTCCAGGGATGCTATTCCAAGTTTTACTTTGCTTTGAAACTAGCTGAATCGAGTTATAGAACTCCACCTGCAAAACAGAAAAATGAAAATAGTGATGTTGAATGGGAGTGTTACAGGTCGTGTTTGAGGTTTGGAATAGCTTCAAGGGATGTTGAGGGATGTGTTTGAGGTGATTTTAGCAAGAATGCATGAAAGGATTGAACTATGGAACTCAATCTGCAGCAGGTCCCCTGTTTTGGCAGTTTGAGGGTGATTCTGTGTTTGAGAGGGTGTTGGAGATGGTTGGCTCGTGTTCTAGCTCAGGTTTGATGATTAGAAAGTGTTTGACAAGTTTGCTTAAGCTTGTGTTAGCTGAGATGAGAGTTGTGTTATGTTATGCTAGCTTTCTTCAACTTTAAGCAACAAATGTCCACTTGAGTTTTTAGACTGATAGAGGCCCCCCTAATATGCTGCAAACCTTGGCCTTGATCAGTGTAATTAGCTCATAAACTTGTGCCAAAGAGATTTGCAGTGTACTTGCTTGGATTGTTAATTGACATAAAGTGCAACTTTTCTAAAATACTTATAATGCTTTATCTAAAAATGGCTTAATCTTGCATATAATGTTTGAACTCATAGAACAACACCTTGTCACAAAGGATTGGAATTAAATTATGGAGTGTAGATGAGATAAAAGACCTGTAATCAAGGAAAGCAAGCTGAATTCAAAATGGCACAAATGTATGAACATGTAAATTGGCCAAATCAAAAGTGAGTTTTTCCCATCTTGCCAAATTCGATTCTCCCTAACCATGAGGTTGTTTGATGAGTTCTTGGACATTTTGGAAAGCTTGGAATGTGTACTACAATCCATATTTGAAATGCAAATTGAAATTCCAAGTGGAAGTATGTGAAAAATGGTCTTGAAGTTAGGTAAAAACCTTGCCTAAAATAGGTCAAATTTTCTCTAAGTTAAGAATGGTTTGGTACCCTTGTTCCAAAAATTGTAACTTGAGCTACATGCTTCTTTTGGGAAAAATTTGTGAATCAAAGTTGTAGATTTTGCAATAGGCTACAACTTTCATGTTTTGACTTTTGCTTGAATCCAAATGAATCTTGGTGAGAAGGTGGGACAAAGTTAGGAAAAAATTAGGGTTTTTCATAACTTAGAAAAATTCTAAGTTATGAAAAATCTTCATTTCAAACCCTAATTTGCAATTCTTGATTTCTTGATGAACAAGTTTCATGATTTGGCATGTTTTGATGAAAAATGAATCTTGACACTTGATTTTGACCAAAAAGTCAAAGTTTGACTTTTCAGTATACAGTCAAAATTGATCAATTGACTGGGAAATTCAACTGTCAATCTTGTGCATTTGGGATCTTTTGAACTTGTTGAGTATGTCAAGACAATTCCATGGGGTCCTTGAGTCCATATGTGAGCTTGGTTTGCCATTGGCTAGGTCAAACAGTCAAAAAATGCCCTTGTGCAGTCAAAACCCTAAAAATGACCATTTTGCCCTTTTGGTGATCTGATCAAATTTCTTGTGGAATTGTGATCCAAACTTGACCAAATGGTTCATATGAGTTCATAATGTTGATGTGGGTCAATTTTCATGAGATTTGACTGTCAATTGGCCACAGTTGACTTTTTCCCCAATACAGTTGATTTCTAGGTCAACTGTCCAATTGACTGGGCAAAATTTGGAATCAAGACTTGAAACTTGGTATGGATAAACTTGGGAGTCCAAAATGAAGCATGAAAGTCATCTTAGGATTTTTAGGTCAAAACATCTTTGTTCAAACACAAACCCTAATTTGGGTCCACAGTGCAAGGAGAAGTCTTGAGCAGAGGAAATCCTAACTGGATCTTGAGCTCCAAGGGTTTTGTGATGAGAAAATGTTGAGGAAATGGGAGGGAAAATTTTGGGGTACAACAGTTACCCCTGTTCAATCTTCTTGAACCTGAAGAGTTAGATTGGCAAGTTTGCCTTTCGTGACTCGAGGGTAAAAGGAGATTGGACACTAGAGTACCCGGAAATTTGCACTCGCATGTTGGAGTATCAGCAAAGGTGATGTCGGGAATGGGCTTATAGATGCCATTTGGAGGGATGGTGGATAGGGAGATGGGCTTATAGATGCCATCTGGAGATGTGACAGAACCTTTTCGAGGATGGGCTTATAAATGCCATTTAGAAGTGTTGATCGCATAAGAGATTCCTTAGCGAGAACTTGTGTATTTTTAGAAAGATAGATGTTTTCCTGGCTTGTTACAGGTGTTTGATCTTCAATCTCCTCATGCAGATATGCCCTGGCTAGATACAGGTGTCGAATCTACAATCGGTTGCTCACAGATATGCCCTGGCCGGATACAGGAATCGAATCTGGAAATAGTCGTCAACAGATATGCCCTGGCTGGATACAGGAATCGAATCTTCAAACTCTTCAGATGTGCCCTGGCTAGATACAGGAATCGAATCCGGAATTGTGACAGTTGATAGATATGCCCTGGCTGGATACAGGAATCGAATCTTCAAACTCTTCAGACGTGCCCTGGCTGGATACAGGAATCGAGTCCAGAATTGTGACAGTTGATAGATATGCCCTGGCTGGATACAGGAATCAAATCTTCAAACTCTTCAGACGTGCCCTGGCTAGATACAGGAATCGAGTCCGGAATTATGACAGTTGATAGATATGCCCTGGCTGGATACAGGAATCGAATCTTCAAACTCTTCAGACGTGCCCTGGCTGGATACAGGAATCGAGTCTGGAAACTGATCACTCACAGATGTGCCCTGGCTAGATACAGGAATCGAATCTGGAAACTGTGACAGTTGTAGGTAGTTGTCTTTTGGGTTGTCTTTTTCCTGAAAGGCAAAACATCAGTTGTATGCAATGTCATGATGTATGAAATGCATGATGTCATGATGTTCAACATGAGATAGTGTTGTATGCACTTTATCATGTATGTAAGCAAGATGTATGAAATATGAAGTGTTTATGAATGTATTTTTGTCTCAGGAAAATAAATCCTTGACGACCGGCCGGGGAATTAAATCCCGGGCTGATGTTGAAGAGTAGAGTTCTTTGCTTCCGCTGGGGACGATGGTTGCAAGAATACACTGGTAGGAGAAGATGACTCCGTTGGGGAATAAGCTTGTTGGAGAGATTACTCTGAGGGGAATTACTCTGCGGAAAGTGACACTTTGCTGAAGTTTTGACGAGAGCTCCACTGAGGATTTCAATGATGGACTCCGCTGGGGATAACAATGATAAACTCCGCTGGGGATTGCGTTGATAAGTTATGTTGGGGAACTTTGATGAACTCCACTGGGGATAGGAAGAACTTTGCCGAGGGCGATCTTCCGTGGTAATTAGCTGAGGATAACCCAGTTATAAGCCCTTGTGAGGAATAACTTTGAATAAAGCTCGGGAGAGACGTCCATACTCTGCAGGGGATAAGCTTCCAGAATCTACTGGGGATAAGCTTCAAGACCTGCTGGGGATAAGAATTCCACTTTCCTGGGGAAACTTTCGGACTGTACTGGAAAATGATTCCATTGGAGTGTCCGTATTCTGCCGGGGAACAATCTTAGACCAAGACTGCCGGGGATGCTTGCTGATGAATGCCTATACTCCGCTGGGGAATGTTGCTATCTCGTCTTACTCTGTGAGGAGTCGAGATAACTTGGTCACATTCTTTAGTTGAATCTACCTTGATACTTCGGCGGACAAAGCAACTAGACTGCATCATACAACTCTACATTGCCCCTGTTTATGATGTCACCTGTAATTAGTCTTTTGTTTCTTATGCGAATATTTATGAATCAGCAATTTAATGTCAAATGCATATATCAAAAATGAACATTGGACGTTCTTCGCAAGACAAAACAGAAAAAAGGAAAAACAATGGGCAATTTGTTTGGAAAAGTGAACTTGTATTGATTTTGAAATTTGCCTGTCAATAGGCGTTTTTGTACAAGAGGCCGACGTCCTAGTAAGAGAACGCCGCCGAATAACACAAAGTTTATACAATTTTGAAAAGGAAACAAAACAGCTATGTGCATAATATTCCCACTGGGTTCCAACTCTACTATCGCCTTTATGTCTTCAAGCGTCTCATCACTTTGCTGCTTAGTTAAAGATGAAGCTGATTGATCGATGCCGAAGTCTGAGCCAGATAGTTGATGCCGAATTCTGGATGCAAGGTGATCCAATGAGACATAGTGTTACGCTTTATCCCTAACTTTTTCCTGGACCGCCCTTTCGGGTTTTCAGTCCACCGGGATACCCATTTTTGCCCAAGCCGCCTTTTCAGGTTTTCGACTTGCCGGGTGTACAGATTTTTTCATTTCATCCCTTATTTTTGCCCGAACCCTTTTGGTTCGCCGGGAAGCCCTTATTTTTGCCTAGGTATGTCAACCTAGCGGGTCTTTTATTCACGCGTAGTATCTTTTTACTATGTCTGCATTGGCGGGGTGAGGAAGGTCGTCACCATCCATGGTGGTTAGAATCATGGCTCCTCCTGAGAACACATGTTTAACCACAAATGGCCCTTCGTATGTAGGGGTCCATTTGCCCCGGGGATCACTTTGAGGAAGGATGATGCGTTTGATTACCAGGTCCCCAACTTGATACTCTTGTGGTCTGACTTTCTTGTTAAATGCCCTGATCATCCGTTTTTGGTACGTCTGACCATGACAGATAGCGGTGAGTCTCTTTTCGTCAATCAGGTTTAATTGATCAAGTCGAGTCTGGATCCAGTCATCTTCGTTCAAGTCTGCATCCTTCATTATCCGGAGAGAGGGTATCTGGACTTCAATTGGCAAGACTGCCTCCATGCCATAGACCAAGGAAAAAGGAGTTGCCCCGGTTGACGTCCTTGCTGAGGTACGGTACCCATGGAGAGCAAATGGTAACATTTCGTGCCAATCTTTGTAGGTCACTGTCATCTTCTGCACAATTTTCTTGATATTCTTATTAGCTGCTTCTACAGCCCCATTCATCTTCGGCCGGTAAGGAGAAGAGTTGTGGTGCTGTATCTTGAATTGCTCGCAGAGCTCAGTGATCATCTTGTTGTTAAGATTGGTACCATTGTCCGTAATGATTCTTTCCGGGACGCCGTACCGACAGATCAGGTTATGCCGAATGAAACGTGCCACGAAACTCTTGGTTACGGTGGCGTAGGAAGCTGCTTCTACCCACTTTGTGAAATAATCAATCGCTACCAAGATGAAGCGATGCCCGTTGGATTCCGTTGGTCGGATCTCGCCGATCATATCAATCCCCCACATTGCAAAAGGCCAAGGTTCCGTCAGGACGTTCAGAGGAACCGGAGGGATATGCACTTTATCAGCATAGATCTGGAATTTGTGACAAGTTCTAGAATGTTGGTAACAGTCGGCTTCTATTGTAGACCAGAAATATCCTGCCCGAAGGATTTTCTTTGCCATGGTATGTCCACTGGAATGTGTTCCGAATGTACCTTCGTGTAGTTCTACCATGATCTTCTCTGCTTCGGCCTTATCCACACAACGCAGTAAAGTTGAATCATGGTTTCATTTGTAGAGAATGCCGTTGTTGAGGAAGAATTTCGCCGCGAACCTTCTCAAAAACTCTTTGTCGTTGACAGATGCACCTTCAGGGTATTCCTGAGCTTCCAAGTATCTCTTCACCTCATGATACCAGGGTTTTTCAGTCACCTCTTCGGCCTCAAGATCGCAGCAGTATGCAGGTTCGTCCAACTTCCAGATAATGATCCGGGGAGCCTCATTGTCCCATTTGACTTTGAACATTGAAGACATCGTAGCTAGTGCGTCCGCTAACTGATTTTCCTCTCTTGGGAAGTGTTCAAAAGTTATCTCTTCAAAGTGGGGAAGCAAAGTCAATACATACTCCTTGTAAGGAATAAGATTTGGGTGTTTCGTATCCCACTCGCCTTTGATCTGATTGATCACGAGAGCGGAATCTCCGAAGACACTCAGAAACTTGATCCTTAAGTCGATTGCAGCTTAAAGACCCATGATACATGCCTCATATTCTGCCATGTTGTTGGTGCAGTTGAAACAAAGCCGGGCAGTGAGTGGAGTATGAGTACCTTTAGGGGATATGATCACAGCGCCGATACCATTACCCAAAGCGTTGGAGGCTCCGTCAAAATGCATAGACCATCGGGATCCTTCCTCAGGTCCTTCATCCGGTCCAGGCACTTCACAATCAGTTACTACCATGATATCTTCGTCCGGAAATTCAAAGTTCAATGATTGGTAATCGTCCACAGGTTGGTGTGCCAAATGATCTGCCAATACACTTCCTTTGATTGCTTTTTGAGTTGTGTACTGGATATCATATTCTGTGAAGATCATTTGCCATCTTGCTATTCTTCCAGACAGAGCAGGCTTTTCAAATATGTACTTGATGGGATCCATCTTTGAAATCAACAAAGTAGTGTGAGTCAACATATACTGTCTCAGCCGGCGAGCAGCCCATACCAGAGCGCAGCAAGTTTTCTCGAGCAGTGAGTACCGAGACTCACAGTCGGTAAACTTTTTGCTCAGGTAATAAATAGCGTGCTCTTTTCGGCCAGACTCGTCATGCTGCCCCAGCACACACCCCATTGAATTGTCAAGCACTGTCAAGTATAGTATCAGAGGTCTCCCTTCCACTGGTGGCATAAGAATGGGTGGCTCTTGGAGATACTCCTTTATCTTTTCGAAAGCAGCCTGACATTCATCGTTCCAACGCACTACTTGATCTTTCTTCAGCAGTTTGAAGATTGGCTCACAGGTAGCAGTTAGATGCGAGATGAATCAGGCAACGTAAGCAACAAATGTCCACTTGAGTTTTTAGACTGATAGAGGCCCCCCTAATATGCTGAAAACCTTGGCCTTGATCAGTGTAATTAGCTCATAAACTTGTGCCAAAGAGATTTGCACTGTACTTGCTTGGATTGTTAATTGACATAAAGTGCAACTTTTCTAAAGTAGATATAATGCTTTATCTAAAAATGGCTTAATCTTGCATATAATGTTTGAACTCATAGAACAACACCTTGGCACAAAGGATTGGCATTAAATTATGGAGTGTAGATGAGATAAAAGACCTGTAATCAAGGAAAGCAAGCTGAATTCAAAATGGCACAAATGTATGAACATGTAAATTGGCCAAATCAAAAGTGAGTTTTTCCCATCTTGCCAAATTCGATTCTCCCTAACCATGAGGTTGTTTGATGAGTTCTTGGACATTTTGGAAAGCTTGGAATGTGTACTACAATCCATCTTTGAAATTCAAATTGAAATTACAAGTGGAAGTATGTGAAAAATGGTCTTGAAGTTAGGTAAAAACCTTGCCTAAAATAGGTCAAATTTTCTCTAAGTTAAGAATGGTTTGGTACCCTTGTTCCAAAACTTGTAACTTGATCTACAAGCTTCTTTTGGGAAAAATTTGTGAATCAAAGTTGTAGATTTTGCAACAGGCTACAACTTTCATGTTTTGACTTTTGCTTGAATCCAAATGGATCTTGGTGAGAAAGTGGGACAAAGTTAGGAAAAAATTAGGGTTTTTCATAACTTAGAAAAATTCTAAGTTATGAAAAATCTTCATTTCAAACCCTAATTTGCAATTCTTGATTTCTTGATGAACAAGTTTCATGATTTGGCATGTTTTGATGAAAAATGAATCTTGGCACTTGATTTTGACCAAAAAGTCAAAGTTTGACTTTTCAGTATACAGTCAAAATTGATCAATTGACTGGGAAATTCAACTGTCAATCTTGTGCATTTGGGATCTTTTGAACTTGTTGAGTATGTCAAGACAATTCCATGGGGTCCTTGAGTCCATATGTGAGCTTGGTTTGCCATTGGCTAGGTCAAACAGTCAAAAAAAGCCCTTGTGCAGTCAAAACCCTAAAAATGACCATTTTGCCCTTTTGGTGATCTGATCAAATTTCTTGTGGAATTGTGATCCAAACTTGACCAAATGGTTCATATGAGTTCATAATGTTGATGTGGGTCAATTTTCATGAGATTTGACTGTCAATTGGCCACAGTTGACTTTTTCCCCAATACAGCTGATTTCTAGGTCAACTGTCCAATTGACTGGGCAAAATTTGGAATCAAGACTTGAAACTTGGTATGGATAAACTTGGGAGTCCAACATGAAGCATGAAAGTCATATTAGGCTTTTTAGGTCAAAACATCTTTGTTCAAACACAAACCCTAATTTGGGTCCACAATGCAAGGAGAAGTCTTGAATAGAGGAAATCCTAACTGGATCTTGAGCTCCAAGGGTTTTGTGATGAGAAAATGTTGAGGAAATGGGAGGGAAAATTTTGGGGTACAACACCTTGAAACTAGCTTCTTAAGTTGTGGATGGATTCTGACAAGGTTGACTTGAATAGTTTTCCTGTGAAGTGAATCCATATCCTACAAAACAAGAACAAAGATGAATCCCAAAATCCTTGAAATGGTTAGTGGATGTATATGATGTTCATGATGTTATGTACAAGTATGCATATACAAGTAAAGAAAACAAATCCTTAGGTTTAGGCTTGCATGGAGTTTTATAGGTAAATAACCTCTTGAAGTTTAGTTGGCTCAAACCTGTCCTAGTAATAGTAACCGGGTTCTAAGGAGCTCAATATCACTGTTTGTTTCCTTGGTCATTATTTCAGCTCAAGCCTCTTTAATGGCGACCAAAATATCCCAAGAAACCAAA
Organism: Vicia faba; assembly: GCA_948472305.1. Lineage (NCBI taxonomy): Eukaryota > Viridiplantae > Streptophyta > Magnoliopsida > Fabales > Fabaceae > Vicia > Vicia faba. The sequence continues at coordinate 85,856,265 of OX451738.1, read as the reverse complement.
CCTCAATAAGTGTAGTATCGAGTATCTACCAACTTCGGACTACACCAAAGCCGGTCATCTCACTACATCCTAAAGGCCAAGTTGGTCAAGTAAAGGTTCTAGAAGTTCATTAGTGCTTCATGACATCACTCAGCAGCCCCGTATTCTCTTTGATTAACTCAAAGGCTACCGGTACCCACAAATATGTCACACTAACATAGCTATTTCTTAGAACATGTCGGTATACCCCGCACAGTTTCCATAATGTATTGCTACTTACCTATAATGTATCCCAAATTCGGGTAGAGGATTCAACCCAAACAAAGAACCATAATGTAAAGCATACAAGTCAAACTATGTAAGCAAATAAATGTGATATATCCCTAAGGTAACCCCACTTTTAAAAATGTCCCCAACAGAGTCGCCAGTTCTGTGATACGGTGGGAGAACTGACTTGAAGGTTTTGCGTTTGATCGCAAATGTTGCGGTTAGCAAGAGTCGCCACCGACTTTTCTTTTATCCAAAAGGAAAGGTGAAAAAGCACAGGAAAGACCTTTGAGATTGTTTCTTGAGTTCGGGGGGGTAGATTATAAAAAGGGAAGGTATTAAAACCCTTTTTATCCATGGTTTTCCATGGGCTCTTATTTACTTGCTAGATCACTTGCTTTTGTTTGAAATTATGCTTTGTGTGGTTTTTGAAAGTATTTTGTAAAGAGGCCATTGTTTAGGCAATCTTTGTAATGATTCTCGTTCGTAAGAATGTATACAAAGATGTTTGATCTTTTGAAAATGTTTTCAAGTTTTGTAAAATGTTTTTTTGAAAGTGTGTGTGATTGTTTTGAAAATAGCAAGGATGTTTGTTTTGAAATGGAGCAAGTAATTAGGAGCAATCTACCTACTCAAATGTCTTTCTTGTTCATTTTCTCTTCCTTTGACATTGTTGTCTTACCATTGATTTGATAAGCAACCCTATCTTTGGGTGTAAACGGGACGGGTGTGGGTCATCGTATGGCCATGATTAGCAATATTGCAAAGTATCTTAGCATTATTTTTGAGGGACTAAGATCATTTTGTAGGGCAACTTTGAATAGCGTCATCGAGGGACTATGATCTTGTATTTGCTTGTTTTTGCTAAGATACCTTACATGCGTAATATGGCCATTTTGTAAGGCAACCAAGTGGGATAACCCTAGGGGTTCTTCTGTGCAAGTGTGTTATTTTCATGCTTGTTTTTGTCTTAGATTAGGGTTTGCTATTTGATTAATTTTATCTTTCCATACAAACCCTAATTACTAGCATGTTATGTAAAAGCGATAAATTGCATAATTTAAAGTTACTACGCTATTACAACATTTATGGGAGGGGGACATACAATTTATGAATGGGGATTGCAATATTATAAACCTAATTAATCTATTACAACCAAATTGAATATTGCACAAATAATTAAAGGAATATATAGATGTACAAATGCAAATTGAAATAAATGATTTTTGTGTTTGGTTTTTTAAGGAAAAGGTTTTTTGATTTTAACCTAATTAGATAAAGAAAATAATTAGTCAAGTTTGAATTCATTAAGAAAAAGATTCTTGAATAAACCCTAATTCTACTTAAAAAAGGAAATGAAGTTTATATAAAAAAAGTATTTTTTATATTTTTTTATATTTTTTTGTCTTAAAAAATAAATTATAGTATTATAAAATATTCTTTAGTCTTTTTTTTATATTAAAAATATATTTTCATTATTATAAAATAAATAATACTTTAGTTTTAATTAAAACTTCACAAGGAAATTAATAAAAGTAAATAAAGTATGATAAATAAAATAATTTTATGTGGAAAAATGATTAAATTATGTCAAAATATAAATCTATATTTTTTTATACATTTTATGTTTTTTTGGTATTTTAGAAAATATATTTAAAAAGAAAAGAAATAAAGAAATAAATAAAAATAAAATGGGCCAGGGTGGTGTCACAAGTAAACATGGGGTATGTTAGCAAAATAAAAAAAAGAATGACACGCCCAAAGGGCCCAGCGCTTGCAAATAAACAATCAAAAATGTTAAAAAATTGGAAAAAAGCCAAAATGGTCTCGCTGGGGCTTGAACCCAGGACCGCAGGGTGAACATGCGCGCACTTTACCATTGGGGTGGCTATACATTCGTTTATATAGGCAAAACCATAAATATATAAGGCAAATCCAGTCCTGATGACTTCATCTTCAACCTCCAACCGGTGTACCTGTAACTTCTTCATTTCTCAACAAAAATGGAAAGTGACAAAATGAAAGTTGTTGCATTCTTCCTCACGATTCTAACCATTTAAATAACTAAGGCTGAAAGTCAAAGTTAAGTGAGAATTTCTCTGGCCCTAATTTGAACCATAAAAATTTCAGAAACTTCAACTCTAAAATTCTCTAAGCTCAAGCCATATAAATGCAAACTATGGATATGTACTGCTTCGTGGCAATGAGGTCTACGTTTTATCTTCACAAATGCAAGCCTAACAATGCCTAAGTGATGAGATAGAAGTTCAAGAAAAATACCTCAGAACTGGAAATCGTGAAATGCAAATGAGCTTGTTTCACTCAGTATTGATGATCAGGTTAGCTTCCTTGGACCTCTAGGAAGATAGTGCAATGGCTGGCTTGAGTTGAAGATGGCTGGAATGGCCTGGAGAAGTCCAATTGTGATGCTCTATTTTTGGTTATGGAAGATAGGGAAAATGGTGTTACAGAAATGGAACAGGTACAAGGATGAGTTAGTCTTGATGCAAGAAAGCTTTAGAAACTAAAAGGCCAAGAAACGCACGAGGGAAATGTGAGTTTGGTATGAAAAGTCAGAAATTGCACAACAATGGTGTTTTGGGACAATTTCTGGCTATAGGGAGCTTGAGTGAGTTTTAGGGGCTTCTTGCTCGTGTGTCAACTTGCAAATAGTGTGTCTACTTATAAGCAAGAGGTTTCAAGACTTGTATCAACTCAGATTTCAAAAACTCACATGTTTTGCTTGGTTACTTGTTTTTGAAGCAAAGCTAGAAAGCATGGTTTGTAGGGGGATGAGACCTTTAAACACACTTGTTCTGATTGTGTAGAGTGTGTTTGTGCAGAAAGAACCAATACAAGGCTCAATGCAAGCTGACTTTGCATAAAGCTTGCTTTTCTAAAATGGCAATGTTGCCTTTCTTCCCAAAATGGAATTAACTTTGTACAATGCATTGAATGCTTGGATTAAAGCTTCCAAAAGCTGTCAAAACATTAAATTATGGAGTGAAAGTCAAGTTAGAAGCCTTCAAAGTGGGATTTGTACAACATTCTTGAGGATTGGATCCAATGTTCTTCACAAAATGGCTTGTAATCCAAGTGACAAAACACCAACTTCATCTCTTCGATTCTACTTACTCAAGAATGATCTCAAGGAGTTCTTTGACATTTTGGAAACTTGCAATGTTATCTATAACTCATCTTTGAATTTCTTTTGAAGATTCCCCTTGGAACTATGTGAAAAATTGCCATGAAGTTAGGTAAAAAATCTGCCTAACTATGGCAAAATTTCACTAAGTCATTTTTAGTTCATGAGCATGTATTCACAAAATTACAACTTGATATCCAAGCATGTTTAGGAGAAATTGTGTGAAGAAATGTTGTATATTTCATGGAGATCTACAAGTTTCATGTTGGAAGTTTCGTTTGAATCACTTTGCATCATAGTGAAAATTTGGCTCAAAGTTTTGAAAAAATAAGAAATTTTCTATACTTAGAAAAATTTCGAAGTTAAGAAATTTCAACTTTTCAAAATAAAATCTTGAATTCTTGATTTCTTGGTAAAAAAGTTTCATGTTTTGACATGTTTTAATGAATTATGACCTTTGGCATTTGGTTTTGACCAAAAAGTCAAAGTTTGACTTTTCAGTATACAGTTGACTTTTGATCAGTTGACTGAAAAATTCATCTGTCAATCCAATGGACTTGTAGTGTTTTGAACCATGTAATTTGGTAAAAGTGATGAAATTGGACTCTTAAGATCATTCCTTTACTCAATTGACCATTTTCCAGGTCAAAAACCAGAAATTGCCCTTTCCCAGTCAAAACCCTAATTTTGACCATTTTGCCCTTTTGTTGATTTGATCAAATTTCTTGAGGAATTGTGGTCCAAACTTGATCAAATGATACATATGAGTCTAAAATGTTGATGTGGATAAAAAATTATGAAGTTTGACTGCAAATTGGCCATGGTTGACTTTTTCCCAATACAACTGATTTTTAGGTCAACTGTTCAATTGACTGGTCAAAAGTGTGATCCAAGGTTTGAAACTTGTCATGAGTAATCTTGGGGTCCATAATGATCATGAAAGTAATATGGGACATTGGAAGTTCAAAAATACTTGTGCAATCTCAAACCCTTATTTTCAGTCATTAGTGCTTGAGGAGTTGTCTTGAGCTGATTAACCCACATGCTCTCTTGAGCCCAAGGAGATCTTGTGAGTAAATTCTTGATAAGTGAGAAGGCAAATTTTGGGGTACAACCCGTCCCTTCACATCCAACGATGGGGCTTCTTACCAAATCAATGGTAAGATAGCAACATCTAAAGGAGGAAGAAAAGAACACTCAAGACCTTTTGAGTAGGTGGATTCGCTCCTAGTTGCTCGCTTGCTCACAACAAAAACATTTTTATACACCCACACTCTCATTTTGAAACATTTTCGAAAGACAACACTTTGTACGCGTTCTTATAGAGACGAGAACCATTATAAAGACACCTTTTCAAAATCACTTTCAAAAACACATTCCACAAACACCTCTTTGAACTATTTTCGAAATAAACACTTTGTACGCGTTCTTATAGAAATGAGAACCATTACAAAGACACTTTCAAAACCCACACCACAAGCACACATTTAAACAAAAGCAAATGATCTAGCAAGTAACTAAGAGCCCATGGAAAACCATGGATGAAAAGGGTGCTAATACCTTCCCTTTTCATATTCTACCCCTCGAACTCAAGAAACAATCTCAAAGGTCTTTCCCGTGCTTTTTCACCTTTCCTTTTGAATAAAAGAAAAGTCGGAGGCGACTCTTGCTAACCGCAACATTTGCGATCAAACGCAAAACACCCAAGTCAGTTCCCCCACTGTACCACAAAACTGGCGACTCTGATGGGGACTATATCTTAAAGTGGGGTTACCTTAGGGTTAGATCACATTTACTTGCTTTCATTGTTTGTTTTGCTTGCTTTACATTATGGTTCCTTGTTTGGGTTTGCTTTGATCCTTCATCCGAATCTGGGACACCTTGTTAGGTAAGTAGCAATAGATTGTGGAAACTGTACGGGGTAGACCAATATGGTTGAAACAATGGCTACGTTAGTGTGACACATTTGTGGGTACCGGTATCCCTTGTGTTGAATCGACGAGAATACGGAGCTGCTGAGTGGCATCATGAAGCACTAACTGACTTTAGAACCCCAATTGAACAAACTTGGCCATTTAGGACGTAGTGAGATAACCGGTTTCGGTGGAAAGCTGAAAATTGGTTGATACTCGATACTACACTCATTGAGACTAGACTTTTGGGATATCTCGGCCGCAAGAAAAGATTGATTGTGGTGAGATAATGCCTAAAAGAAAGGTCATTGATATTGAGATCCCTTAGAACTCGGTTACTATTAATTACGACAGGATTGAGCCAACTAAACTTCAAGAGGGTATTTACCTACAAACTCCATGCAAGCCTAAACCTAAGAACTTGTTTGTTTTGTTTGTATATACATACTTGTACATAACATCATGACATCATACTATAACATTTTGAATAACCATTTCAAGGATCTCGAGGGCCTTTAATGCAGGGTCACGTTGAACCAAACGTCTATCAAGGGGCAAGAGGATTTATTTTCCTCTAACCAAACACCGTCAAAGATCAAGTATAACAACTTGAGTCAAGGGCTACAACCCACTCGACATGGTGAGCTTAATTCTCGTGGAAGGACATCCACCGATACAAAATTCTTCAATCAAAACTGTAAGGGACCACTAACATTTATCCTGCGAGATCCTTGAAAACATGCATCCACATATCGTGCATCATATCATGGCAGGCTTTTCCCAGACAGGTCTCTCATCTTCCTACTATTTATTTCATTAGAGATGGCCCTAGAGCAGACCATCAAGAGCATTTAGATTCAAAACGCCCAACTTCAAGAGATGTTCTTGAATCTGTCCAAGGGACAAGAAGAGGTGAAAGCCCTCCTCATCAGGGGCATGATCATGGGAAATCTTGGGGACGACAAAGATGACCAGTTAGAGCGGCTACAAACTAAGATAGCCATAATTAAGGTCCAAATGATGGGACAACTGGTGGGGCAAATGGCTCTTATCCAAAATCTGGCTCAAGAACAAGAAGAGATGAAAGTTCTTGTCAACCAACTGCGTCAAGACGATTGCAACCGTATGGGGCAAATAACCAGAATTGGAAATCAAGTCACTGCTCAGCCTCCTATGAGACAAGAAGCCGAAAGACCTTCCCAATTTGCTGCCACATCATGAGCCCAACAACGACTTCATCAATATCAATCGGAAAATCAGCAAAGGCAAAGCGAGCCCAAAAGACAGTTTACCAACATCAACATGCCATTGTCTCAAGCTTTACAACACATGTTGAAGATGAATCTGATTACACCAATAAGACCTCATCCAAATCCCAAAACTTTTTCTCCCAGCTACAATCCCGATGCCAGGTGTTCCTATCATTCTGATAGTCCTGGGCATGATACAAATGATTGTTGGGTGCTGAAGTACAAGATTCATAACCTAATCGACGAAGGAATGCTAGAGTTCACACAAAATGGCCAGACTGAATTCTTCTGCCGTCCCTCAAAGGCTCACCACCTAAAGTGACAATTTCATACAAAGAGGCTTCTGTTCATTTTGAAATTTCAATTGTAATTTCTTTTGTTATTCAAACAATTATCTATTAATGTCAACCTCTGTTTCATTAATGCATTACATATGTTTGTCTTGAATTCATCCATTCATTTTCACTATATTTAAACTATGCTTTCTACTTTCTTTATGACATTTAACTCTTGCTAGAAGTTACAAGCCTTTAGAGGGAGGATGACGAAAACAATGCCATAATCTCATACAATATGCTTTTAGACAGATCTTGCTGATGATGTACAGGAGTTCTTTCAAATCCTAAACACTGGAGTTATAAGGAAGATAATCCCTAGTCAGCCCCTTAGAGCCAAAGAAGTAGAAGTTTTCTTTTTTACACACAGATTTAAACCACTAAATCAAAACCTGGGGCAGGGTAGTCTCTCAGTTAATTCAAGTGTGCGTTCAGTCGCAAACTTCCACTTCGTAATACAACGAATGACATCAAAAATCAAAATACAAATGATGGTTCCCTACCAAATAGGCAGTCATTATCTCTCAAAAAGAAAATCCTGCTAAGTCAAAACCTACAAAGGAAACTTAAGAAAAACTGGGGCATCCCGCTGACTGTAATCTCAAAACAAAAATCAGGGATAATAAATCAAAAAAGAGGTCACTACAAATCCTCAACAACATGAAAAATGTTGCAAAAAATGACTGCCTTCCGACAAACTTAACTTGTCTGAACCATCACTAAAACGTCATTCCAGACTCAATTGAAGCTCAAACGTACAATTAACTGAGTTTAGGACTGAAGAACGTCACGAAGAGCGGATGGGTACAAATATATTTTGAGCCTTTATCCTTTGTTTCTTAAACCGTGAACCAAGTCACGTTACAACCCTTCAAAAGTCCTAATTGAAGCATGGGTTAGTTTGAAAGCATACTGTTACAAAAGGTATCCTGACTTCTGTAGGGCTTTACTCTAAATCCCGAGTTGAATTTTTTTACAAAATTTATTTACTTACTAAAATGCATTTTTAAAAGTTTCAAGACAAACATAAACTTTGCATTACTCGAACATCACTGTTTGCATATAGCTATTTGTTTGACAGCGGAGAAATTCACACAACGAATATCTAGTGAACGAAAGCTCTCTCAATGAACAAAATAACTTCAAGTGGGATGACACTTCCAATGACAAATCTCCTATCAACAAGGGGGCATGACATGTCACTATCTAACATACCTGGGGCAGTCCAGTCAAGATTCCAATAAATCTCTCAAGAAGTGAGGAATAACCAGGGGCATGTCTCCATCTAAATCACTTGGGGCATGGAACGCAAATCCCAACAAAGGGTTACATACAGTCAACATTTCCTGGAAGTGCCACAAACACTTGATACTAGGGGCAGCGACAAATATCCCCAGAATCCTTCTCATAGGATGTTTCCCCAGCCATATTTTCCATCTCTAAAAACCTCTTCCCAACTGAGTCGACTTCAAGAATCCTCGAGGATTTCTGCCAGTGAAGTCGTCGCCTCTCCAACAAACTAAGCAACTGGGTTTATTTCCCCAACAAACGACAGGATTCCCCATCTTGAGGTTGCCTCTCCGGCCACTACAAATTAAAGGACCACAACTCCTCTTCCCAGTAGACTACTCTACAATCTCCAGCAAGTTACTGTGAAGCCTGGACCCAACCAGACATTAGTTCATCTTCGACTCCCCAGTAGAGCAACGGACAACGGAGACTCCCGAACTTTTTCCCCAAGCAGGAATAAACACTCTCCACAGAGTTTTCAACTTTCCCCAGCGGAGTTCTCCTCAACAAAACAGGGATCCTCAGTGGAAACATTCTAAGCAAAGTTTGAAGACACACCTACTCTTCAACAGCAATCTAGGATTTAATAACTCCCCAACACTTGTCAAGGATTTATTATCCAAGACAAAATTACATTTCAACAACATTCATAGCATATGCATACAAGATACATATAACACAAATCTCATTTATTTTGAGAACATCATTGTGCAATGCATACATCATGACATTGCATACAACTAACTATTTACCTTTTCAGGAAAAATCAACTGACCGATAAAGGTCATCATCTTTTTTGGAGTAGTAATCGTCCAAGATTCCTTCATCATCCTGCTGAGGTAGTAATCGTCCAAGATTCCTTTATCATCCTGCTGAGGTAGTAATCGTCCAAGATTCCTTCATCATCCTGCTGAGGTAGTAATCATCCAAGATTCCTTTATCATCCTGCTGAGGTAGTAATCGTCCAAGATTCCTTCATCATCCTGCTGAGGTAGTAATCGTCCAAGATTCCTTCATCATCCTGCTGAGGTAGTAATCGTCCAATATTCCTTCATCATCCAGCTGAGGTAGTAATCATCCAAGATTCCTTCATCATCCTGCTGAGGTAGTAATCGTCCAAGATTCCTTCATCATCCAGCTGAGGTAGTAATTGTCCAAGATTCCTTCATCATCCTGCTGAGGTAGTAATCGTCCAAGATTCCTTCATCATCATGTTGAGGTAGTAATCGTCCAAGATTCCTTCATTATCCTGCTGAGGTAGTAATCGTCCAAGATTCCTTCATCATCCTGCTGAGGTAGTAATCATCCAAGATTCCTTCATCATTCTGCTGAGGTAGTAATCGTCCAAGATTCCTTCATCATTCTGCTGAGGTAGTAATCATCCAAGATTCCTTCATCATCCTGCTGAGGTAGTAATCGTCCAAGATTCCTTCATCATCCTGTTGAGTTTTCAGATACAGTTCAGATAGCTCCAAATACAGATGCCATCCCGATACTCATTCAGATTCAGCTTTCAGATAGAGTTCAGATACGCTCCATATACAAATGTCATCCTGATACTCATTCAGATTCAGCTTTCAGATACAGTTCAGATACGCTCCAGATACGGATGCCATCCTAATAATCATTCAGATTTAACTTTCAGATACAGTTCAGATACACTCCAGATACGGATGTCATCCTGATACTCATTCAGATTCAGCTTTCAGATACAGTTCAGATACGCTCCAGATACGGATGCCATCCTAATACTCATTCAGATTCAGCTTTCAGATACGCTCCAGATACGGATGCCATCCTGATACTCATTCAGATTCAGCTTTCAGATACAGTTTAGATATGCTCCAGATATGGATGCCATCCTGATACTCATTCAGATTCAGCTTTCAGATACAGTTCATATACGCTCTAGATACGGATGCCATCCTGATACTCATTCAGATTCAGCTTTCAGATACAGTTCATATACGCTCTAGATACGGATGCCATCCTGATACTCATTCAGATTCAACATTCAAATATAGTCCAGATACGATCCAGATTCGGATGCTATTCTGTCACTCAAATATAGTCCAGATACAATCACCTCTGGATGGCATTTATAAGCCCATTTCCAACAACTGTCCATCATTTCTCAAAATGGCATCTTTAAGCCCATTACCTATACAATCAATCATAACATCATCGAGTGCAAATTTCTGGGCACTCTAGTGTTCAATTATCTTCCACCTTCATGTCACGAATGGTAGACTTACCAATCTAACTCTTCAGATGTAAGAAGATTGAACAGGGGCAACTGTTGTACCCCAAAATTTTCCCTCTCATTTCTCAAAGGATCACCCTGGACCCTCAGGTTTGCTTCCATCCAATCCCAAGCCTTGAATTACAAATTTTTCAAGAAAGTCATTCACAAGGGGCAAAATGGTCATTTGCATACTAAAAAGTCAAACTTTGACTTTTGGATCAAAATCAAGTTTCAAGAATCATATTTAATCAAGACATGTTGAAATATGAAGTTTGTTTCATCAAGAAATTCAAAAGTCAAAATTACTTTGGAAAAGTCAAAATTCTAAATACTTAGAATTTTTCTAAGTGTTTAAGAAATATGACAAGCTCAGAACTTCTGATCAGATTATCACCATGATGGAAGTTGATTCTGGAAGAACTTCTAACACAAGAGTTGTAGATCTCAATGAGATCTCAAACATTGTGGAACAAAATTTCTCCTAGAAATGATGGGATTTCAAGCTACAAATCCTTGAAGCCACATCCTTGAAACTTAAACACTTAGTAAATTTTGAGCATTTTCAAATAAGAAGTTGCTTACAACTTCTGAGACAGTTTTCACATAGGTTCAGTCAGAAGTTACAAGAGTAATTCAAAAAGGGCTTACAAAGCATGTCATAAGCTTTTTGGAAAGTCTGAGAACTCGCTCAGAACATGCTGGAGCAAAAAGTTTTAAGGATCAGAAGTTGGATGGTTGTTCTAAGTTGCGCTGATGCTGAACTTCTGGCCCAGATTTAAGCTATGATGGACAATCTCACACAGGATTACTTATTTGATAAATCTCATAATCATTTAATGCTCACAACCACTTTTGAGTTTTTATCCAAAGGATTTCCCCACACATGAGATAGAAGTACCATTGTTGTCCTTGAAAAGCAAACTTTTGTACGAGTTTATGTTGGGCCCATGTTTTGATTTTGCCTCTGAGGGTACTTTTCCTTAATCCATGCTTACAAATCCAGCTTAGACACGACTAAAAGCTGCTAATCACCATACTTCTTTATCTTGCTTCAAGAACAAGCCAACACGCTAGCATGATGTTGGTACTTTTGACTTCTCCAAGCTGCAAAATTCTTGCCTATAAATTGAACTTCATTTGCAACTATGAAGGGGGCCGGTCGAAAAAAATGAAAAGAAAAAGCTTTGAAACCTTGTTAAAATATCCAGAAATCCGAAACTGCAAACACAAATACAAAACCTGCTAGTTTTTTATTCTTGCATTCAAACTGCAATTTCCCTCAAGAGTTTCTTGACCAAGTCATCCATTCACCTTTCATAACCCAAGTAATGTTTGTTCCAGTCCACTGGATACGTGAGGAAGGTGATCAGAACATTACAAGCAGTCAGAACCAGACTCCAACTTATAGAACATTTTCCAATTGAAAGGTAAGCTTTTGCTGACTCTCATCATATTACTTAGGCATTGTTAGATTTACATGATCAAAATACAATGTAGACATCCTGATCTTGTTGATGTATATATTATGAAGTTTCATGTATTTGTCTGCCTAAGTAGAGAGAACATCAATTCAGAACTTCTTAAGGAAACTAGGTTTAACAGATACATGTTTGTTCTGATTTACAGTTTTGACATTTTTTATGTTTCTGAAACCATAATGAAACTTGCCAGAATTGTTATGTGTGCATTTTTGTTTTGTTGAGAAATGACTAAGCTGCAAATGCTCTGATTGGTATGGAGAAAGAGATAAAGCGCATCATAAGAATTTACTTTATGTTATATGTTTATGCTTTTGTTTCTAATACCAGATGTACAGCCACCCCAGTGGTAGAAAGCATGCACATAAGACATTAGTGCTAAGGGTCCTGGGTTCTAGCCCCAGAAGCATCTTTTTAGGTTTATTTATTGACATTTTTACTCATTTGTTTGTCAGATGATACTCCTAAATCAGAACTTCTAGATATCCTCACCTAACAACATAATCACTTCATTCTCTCAAATAATCAGAACTTATGACTTACCAGAGATATATGAACTTCTAGGTTCCCGGCTACGCTATAGGTTCTGAACCCCTCAACTTCGGAACTTGGTGTACCCAAGTCCAGAACTTCTGACCCTCCATTTTTCTACTAACATTTTCTCTCTTGCAGCGTATCAGAGTCAGAACTTTTGTTCCTCTTCATTTTAGAAATGTGCTGGTTCTGACTCCTTTTTCTCTCATTTATCTTATTTTAGCTTTTAATAACTAAAAACACCACACAAAAAAACATTTTTATATTTACATACTTTATTTTATCTCTTTTTAAACCCAAAGATCAAAAATATTTTCTTAAGCCAATTTATTTCTTTTCTTAACAAAAATAAAACAAGTCCATTTCAATTCTTGTACATTATTTCAATATGGTTGTAATAGATAATTAGGACTTTAATTTCTTGCAATCCCCATTTGTAAATTTGTACACCCCATCCCCTTAATGATGTAATAGTGTAGGACTTTACTTTTCCGCACTTTTGTTGCTTTCATATATTGTTAGTAATTAGGTGTGTATGGCAAAGTAAAAACAAACAAATAGACAACCTAGAAAATCAAAGACTAAATGCATGTAAACCAAACGCACTATTCAAACAGGCACCCTTAGGGTAATTCCACTTGTTTCCTATCATAAAAATAGTCATGTCCCTTGAACATATGCATTTTAGCAAAGACCCTCGATAAAAGATCGTAGTCCCTCGATGTTGCCTTCGGTAAACGATCTAGTCCCTAAAACGACATTGCTAAAACGTCTCATAGGTTGCCTTATATGACTATACACAAATGTCCCACGCCCGTCCCTTCACATCCAACGTTGGGGCTTCTTACCAAATCAATGGTAAGATATCAACATCTAAATGAGGAGGAAAAGAACACTCAAGACCTTTTGAGTAGGTGGATTCGCTCCTAGTTGCTCGCTTGCTCACAACAAAAACATTTTTATACACCCACACTCTCATTTTGAAACATTTTTGAAAGACAACACTTTGTACGCGTTCTTATAGAGACGAGAACCGTTACAAAGGCACCTTTTCAAAATCACTTTCAAAAACACATTCCACAAACACCTCTTTGAACTATTTTCTAAACAAACACTTTGTACGCGTTCTTATAGAAACGAGAACCATTACAAAGACACTTTCAAAATACTTTCAAACCCACACCACAAGCACACATTTAAACAAAAGCAAGTGATCTAGCAAGTAACTAAGAGCCCATGGAAAACCATGGATGAAAAGGGTGCTAATACCTTCCCTTTTCATAATCTACCCCCCGAACTCAAGAAACAATCTCAAAGGTCTTTCCTGTGCTTTTTCACCCTTCCTTTTGGATAAAAGAAAAGTCGGTGGCGACTCTTGCTAACCGCAACATTTGCAATCAAACGCAAAACACCCAAGTCAGTTCTCCCACCATACCATACCGTAGATAACTACAGATGGAAAGGGTGCTAACACCTTCCATTTTCATAACCTACCCACGAACTCAAGAATTAATCTCAAAAGGTTTTTCCTGTTCTTTACAACCTTTCCTTATTGGATAAAAGAAAAGTCGATGGCGACTCTTGCTATCCACAACAGATGTGATAAAATGCAAAACACCCAAGTCAGTTCTCCCACCGTATTACAGAAATGGCGACTCTGCTGAGGATATACTTAAAAGTGGGGTTACCTTAGGGCTAGATCACCTTTACTTGCTTTCCTTGTTTGAATTGCTTGCTTTACATTATGGTTCCTTGTTTGGTCTTGTTTTGATCCTTCACCTGGATCTGGGGCACCTTTTAGGTAAGTAGCAATAGATTGTGGAAATTGTACAGTGTAGACCGATATGGTTGAAGCAATGGCTACGTTAGTGTGATGCATTTGTTGGTACCAATATCCCTTGTGTTGAATCGAGGAGAATACGGGGCCACTGAGCAGCGTCATGAAGCACTAACTGACCTTAGAACCTTAATTGAACAACTTGGCCATTAAGAAGTAGTGAGATATCCGGTTTTGGTGAAAAGCTGAAAATTGGTTGATACTCGATACTACACTCATTGAGATCAGACTTTTGGGATATCTCGGCCGCAAGAAAAGATTGATTGTGCCGAGACAATGCCTAAAAGAAAGTTCAGTGATATTGAGATCCCCTAGAACCCGATTACTTTCTAGGACAGGTTGAGCCAACTAAACTTCAAAAGGGTACTTACCTACAAACTCCATGCAAGCCTAAACCTAAGGACTTGTCTGCTTTGTGTGTACATAACAACTTTCTTTCCTTGCATACTTGTACATAACATCATAAACATCATAAGCATTCTCATTAACCATTTCAAGGATTTAGGAATTTATCTTTGCTTTGTTTTGTAGGCCATGAATCCCATTCAAAGGAATACCATCCGAATCAACTTCATGAAAGCACACCCTGAACTCCAAGAATTAGCATCAAGGGTGCCTGAAGATTATCCCTTCACCAAGAAATATGGTCGACTTCTCAGCTTGGCTACCTCCAATTTCCAAGAAGAAATTATGTATGTGCTCTTCTAATTCTTTGATCCCACGTATCATTGCTTCACCTTTCCTGATTATCAGTTGGTGCCTACATTAGAAGAATTCTCCCAACTGTTAGGAGTGCCTGTGCTGGATCAAATATCGTTCACCGGTCTAGAGGAGACTCCAAAGCATGAATCCATTTCTGAAGCTTTGCATTTGAAGAGATCCGACATTATAACAAATTGGGAGACGAGAAGTGGAGTAAAGGGTTTCTTAGCCAAGTTTCTGTTAGAGAAGGCTCATTCATTCTGGGAAGGTATGGACTTTCAAGCTTTTGAAGATGTCTTGTCCCTTCTAATCTATGGTTTGGTTCTATTTCCCAACCCGGACCAACTTGTAGATGTGAATGCTATCAAGGTTTTTCTCTCTTATAATCCTATACCCACCCTGCTTGGAGACATTCTACATTGTTTCCATACCCGCACCATGAAGAAAAGAGGTACCTTTTTGTGTTGCATTCCTTTGCTCTCTAGGTAGTTTATTTTGCACCTACCTCGATCACCATTGAAGAATGAGCAAGGCTTGACATGGTCTCAAAGGGTGATGTCACTCACACATTCTTATATTCATTGGTGTTCTCGATCCTTGGAGGACATTACTATTATCGACCGTTATGGGGAATTCCCTAATGTCCCTCTTCTTGGCATAAGGGGAGGTATTATCTACAACCCTTGTTTGGCTTTACGATAGTTTGGGTATGCGTGAAGAGATGGCCCCCATGATTCACTCATCCAAGGGCTGGTATTCGATTACGAGGGCGAAAATCAAGGATACCGTCAAATGTTCATACGAGCTTGGAGAATAATAAACAAAGTGGATAGCAAGACATTGGGGCGTAATAAATCCATTCCTTTGGAGCCTTATCTTAAGTGGGTACAAACTCGTGCTCAAAGACTCGGTATACCATACCTTGCCATTTTTCCTATCATCATGGAGCCATTAATTGAAGGAGATGTTCCGTATGCTATCCTTTATTCCAACATGCCTAACTCTCTTGAAGACTTGCAAAAGGATTGGATTCATCTAAAGGAAGAGCGAGACACCTTCGAAGCCCAGTTCCACGTGAGTGAGAAGAAAGTTCTGGAGCTCACAAAGAAGCTTCATGAAGAGCGAAGTTTGAACGCCTACGTTGCGCCAAAAAGGATACGCTCGACCTTCTTGTCTTAGGAGTTTATTTTGTGTTTATTTCTTTCATTGTAAGCCCCAAGAGACATGATGTAATCAAACTTGGATTTATTAATACAATGTGTGTTTCCTGCTGTCTAAACAAATTTAAATCTCCTAGTTTCCTTGAAATCATTTGCATATGCATTTTTCATTCATCATAACACAAACAGGTTTTTTTACAACATGTCTCCTTATCTTGCTACTGTTTATCTCAGTGAGATGGATATTGAACAGACAATAAAATATCTTCAAGCACAAAATACTTAATTCCAACAGATGTTCCTGGCTCTGGCTAAAGGACAAGAGGATCTGAAGGCTCTATGATCAAAGATAAGAACAAGAAGGCGAAGAAACTAGTCGGAGTTTTGAATTTTGGAAGAAGGTTCAGAGGACCAGCCAAGCAAGCTCTAGATTTCGCAACCTCGTCAGGTGAAGGAGATAATCAAGAAGGAAAGAACAAGGAAGGAAATGACAACCTAGAGTCTGAGGAAGATGAAGCTGACTACTCTGAAGAACAGTATCCTCCTGCTTATGATAAATACAAACAGATGGAGGATCACCTCAATGATATGGAGATCCAGAGGGTACCCGGGCTGAATTTTGAAGAGCTAGGACTAGTCTCAGCGGTGGTCGTCCCGCAGAAACTCAAGCTCCCCACATTTTCTAAATATGACGGTGTCTCTTATCCTAAGCTGTATTTAAGGTCATATGTCAGGAAGATTTAACCCCATACTTCTGATAGGAACCTATGGGTACATTTCTTCCAATAAAGTTTGTCAGGGACACAGTTAGAATGATTCTATCAGTTGGAAGGAATTAATATTCGCAATTGGTAAGATTTGGTTGTTTCTTTTTACAAGCAGTACCAGTATAATTCTGACCTCGCACCAACTTGTACACAATTGCAAAGTATGGCTATTGGTTCTGGAGAAGGTTTCAAAAATTATGCCCAGAAATGGAGGGATCTCGCGGGAAGAGTACAGCCCCCTCTATCTGATAGAGAGTTGGTGGATATGTTCTTAGGTACGTTGTCTAGTCCATTCTTCAACCATCTGAGTAGAAGCTCTTCAGTTGGTTTTACTGAGCAGATCTTAACTGGTGAGCGGGTAGAAGCTGGTATTAAGAGTGGCAAGATTCAGAGGGATGCATCCTCGAGCACGACGAAGAAACCCTTCACTGGAAAGAAGGAAGTCAGTGCTGCTTATGGCCAGAGAAATCAAAATAAAACTGATCGTCGTTCGATGGTAGGGGCTGTTATGATCTCCAATCCTGTATCAAATCAAAAACGAAACAATCAACGCAGGCCAGATACGCCCAGAAGATAGTTCGCCCAAATCAACATGACTTTATCCCAAGTATTGCCACACCTGTTGAAGTCCAATCTGGTGACTCTAAAGGAAGCTCCCAAGAATCCTAATATTACATCTCCCCGCTACAACCTGAACACTCAGTGTGCCTATCATTCTGAAAGTCTGGGGCATGATACAAACGATTGTTGGGCCCTGTTTCAAATCAAACACTCTTGTTTATTTTTTTAAAAAACACCAACACTTTCAAAACACTTTCAAAACATGAAATATTTTAAAAGCTCAACACTTTGCATACGTTCTTACGAAGGAGAACTATTACAAAGTTTGCCTAAATTATGGCGCCTTTTCAAAATACTTTCAAAAACCACACAAAGCATATTTTCAAACAAAAGCAAGTGATCTAGCAAGCAACTAAGAGCCCATAGATAATTATGGATAAAAATGGTGCTAATACCTTCCCTTTTATAATCTACCCCCGAACTCATAAATAATCTCAAAGGTCTTTCCTGTTCTTTTCATCCTTTCCTTTTAGATAAAAGAAAAGTCAGTGGCGACTCTTACTAACTGCAACATTGTGATCAAAATGAAAAACACCAAGTCAGTTCTCCCACCGTGTTACAATGACCTTCCACACCCGATAAATGTGGACATAGTTAAAAGATACTACGCATGAATAAAGACCCGCTAGGTCGACTGGCCTAGGAAAAAATTAGGGCATCCCGACAAACCAAAAGGGTTCGGGCTAAAATTAGGGATATACATATGGAAAAATCTGTACACTCGGCAAGTCGAAAACCTGAAAAGGCGACTTGGGAAAAAAAGGGTATCCTGGTGGACTGAAAAACTGAAAGGGTGGTCCAGACAAAAGTTAGGGATTCAAAGCGTATAACTATGTCCCGTTGGATCACCTTATAGCTAATCTTTAGTATCAACTATCAAGCTCAGGTGGTACTAATCAATCCAGTCAGCTTTGGACAAGCAGCGAAAGAGATGAGACGCTCAAAGACATAAAGGCAATAGCAGAATGGGAATCCAATGGGATTGTTTCACATAGCTGCTTTTCTTTGTATACTAGTTTTGTATAGTTTCCATTCTTACGACGACATTCTCTTACTAGGATGTCTGTCTCCTTGTACAAAAACGCTTATTCAAATTAATACAAAGTTATCTCTTTGAAAGTGCAAAACGTCTATTTTTATTTTTCTGTTTTGTTTGCAAAATGTCCAGTGATTATTTTTGAACATATGCATTTGAATGTGATTACTGCTTACAAATATACATATAAAAAACATAAAGGCAGTTACTAATGACTTTAAGAAACTGGACAATATCTAAGGACCATCCACAAAATCCCCGCAGATGTTTTCCCCAGTAGATACCTTCTCCAGCAGGTACAGAGGTAGGGGAATCCTACTACAAGGTCACTGTCATATTCTCATCATACAGCCTAATGATGTCAGGTGTTCTCATATCCCAGGCGAAGCAAGAATCTCCAACTATTGTTCAGACATCTAAAGAGGAAATTCCCCATTGAAGTCACCCAAAGCTTCTTAGGATTCCCCAACAGTATTTCAACAAAATCCCCAAGCAATTCACGGAGTTTACCTTCCCCAATAGAGTTTATTTCTCTGGAAACGAAATTTCATTTCTCAGTGTTTTAAAATCAAACAAAATCTGAAGACCTACATTCTTCACCCCCAACAACAATCAGGGATTTATTTTCCCCAGTTCAACAACACTGTAATGGAACAGCTGATACATTCATACATTGCATTCATACATCATTCTACAAACAACATAGCATATGCAGCACAAATGCATATATCACAGTCTCATTTATTTTGAGAGTATCATGCAATTCATACATCATTCTACAAACATCATAGCATATGCACCACAAATGCATATATCACAATCTCATTTATTTTGAGAGTATCATGCAATTCATACATCATGACATTGCATGAAACTGACTTTACCTTTCCAGGTTGAGTTTGCAGAAAGACAAACACTGTCAACCTGTACAGCAAGTCAAATATTAATGCCCAAAACCAGGCGAGGAAACTATCTACACGACCAAGTGGTATGAACTCCTGAAGCAAGACAGATTTACCAACAAATACAACAAGCCACATATTAATGCCCGAAACTAGACGGGGAAATTATCTATGTAACCAATGTTGCCAAGTCCCAGATTAATACCTGTAACAAGCTAGGAAAACTATCTGTGGATGACCGATTGTAGATTAATACCTGTAACAAGCCAGGAAAGTTATGTACATGAGGAGATTGAGGATTAATACCTGTAACAAGCCAGGAAAACTATCTTTCTTTCTCAGGTCAGAGATTAATACCTGTAACAAGCTAGGACAACTATCTCAGCGACCGACAATTTTCAAGTTCCAGATTAATACCTGTAACAAGTCCGGAAAACTATCTGTGGATGATCGACTGTAGATTAATACCTATAACAAGCCAGGAAAGCTATCTACATGAGGAGATTAAAGATTAATACATGTAACAAGCCAAGAAAACTATCTTTCTTTCTCAGGTCAGATATTAATACATATAACAAGCCAGGACAACTATCTTAGCGACCAACAAAAACATAGTTCCAGATTAATACCTGTAACAATCCAGGAAAACTTTTTGTGGATGACCGATTGTAGATTAATACCTGTAACAAGCCATGAAAGCTATCTACATGAGGAGATTGAAGACTAATACCTGAAACAAGATAGGAAAACTATCTTTCTTTCTCAAGTCAGAGATTAATACATGTAACAAGCCAGGATAACTATCTCAGCGACCGACAATTTTCAAGTTCCATATTAACACCTGTAACAAGCCAAGAGAACTATCTGTGGACGACCGACTGTGGATTAATACCTGTAACAAGCCAGGAGAACTATCTACATGAGGAGATTGAAGATTAATACCTGTAACAAGCCAGGAAAACTATCTTTCTTTCTCTGGTCAGAGATTAATACCTGAAACCAGCCAGGACAACTATCTCAGCGACCGACAATTTTCAAGTTCCAGATTAACACCTGAAACCAGACAGGAAAACTATCTACACGACCATCCTGAAGCTATCTTACACGAGTTCCTTCTTATCATCCAGATGCAGCCTAACATGGACTCATTCCGAAGCAATCTTACACGGGTTCCTTCTCATCATCCAGATGCAGCCTAACATGGACTCATCCCGAAGCAATCTTACACGGGTTCCTTCTCATCATCCTGATGCATTCTAACATGAAGTCATCCTGAAGTAGCCCCACATAGGCTCATTTTCATATATCTCTAGATGCAGACTAGTACGGACTCATCCTGGAACAGCCCTACACAGGCTCTTTCTAATACATTTTCAGGTAACAGTTAATTCCCTTATCCCCAGCAAGTTACTGTGAAATCTGGATTTCAACCAGAAAGCAACAAACTCTCATCTCTCCAATATAGAGATAACTCCTCGATAGAGTCGTGGAAAGCTGAAGTTCCTATACTCTATTCCCCATAGAGCTTTCTCAAACAGGAAAACAACAGAAATCAACATTCCCCAGTGGACTCCTCCTCAGACAGCAGGAACAGGGATTTCCCACAAAGAGACCTCTTAGGAAGTCAATAACTACTCTGGATGGCACCTTTAAGCCCATCTCTGACAACTCTCATTCATCTTCTCCAAATGGCATCTGTAAGCCCATTCCCGCCATCATCGATCATCAGTGTTACTTCATGCGAGTGGAAATTTTTGGGCACTCTAGTGTTCAATCCTCTTCCACCTTCAGATCACGAAAGGCAGATAAGCCAATCTAAATCCTCAAGTTTAAGAAGATTGAATAGGGGAAGCTGTTGTATCCCAAAATTTGCCCTCTCATGTTTCCCAAGGTTTTTCCTTACATGGGTAGTTACAAACATTTGCCTAAAGAAAATGAAATTTTTTGAATGATAGAAAAGTGTCTTTCGATTGGCATGCCGAAAATGTCTTTCGATTGGAATCTGAGTAATGTCCTTCGATTGGCATATCAGAGCAAAGGGTCCTTCGATTGGCACGTCAACCAGCTTTGATTAGGCGTCTAAAACCCTTCGATCAAGCATTGGCCCATTAGCTTCGATTGCGCGTTGGTTCCCCTTCGAGCAAGCCTTGGTCCAAGTTTCACAAGGCTAAAGGCCTCTTCAAGTTCCCTTCGATTCACTAGGCCAAAGGCCTCTTCATGCAACCTTAGATTCACTAAGCCAAAAGCCCCTTCACACTTGCCCTGGATTCACTAAGTCAAAGACTCCCTTTGTGCTTGCCTTCAATGCGTAAGGCCAAGACCCCTCAGTGCAGTTTCTGCACTATGTTACATAATTCGACCCCTTCGAAAGAGCACTCCAAAGGTCCATTAGAAGGACACATATTGGTGGCCCATTCAAAGAAGGCACAAGGCATACATATGAACTATTCGAAAGGCACGCAAAAGGGCCATTCAAAGGATATACATGTGGTCCATTTGAAGGAGACAATTCTGAGACAATCGAAGAGAAAGGATAAGGGATACTTTGAAGGCATGATTAACAAAGTGTCCTTTGATTGGCATATCAGAGAAAGATGTCTTTAGATAAGCATATCAACCAAATCAAGCAATCAATGTAGAACCTGACTGATCAAAGAAACTCTAATAAAGAAGTTTCTGAACACTTTGAATCCAAACTCTATGCCAATCGAAGAGTAATGCTGGAGGGAATTCGAAGGAGCCAAATGTGTCCAGGTTCATCCTAAGGCTCAAAGAGGCAAGAATGTTTCAAAAATAGAAGTATTTTAATGTGTTTGATTTTGGTCTTTGTCCTTCAAAGCTTGGTTAATGGCTGTCTCTTGCCATTTCCATGCACCCCCATCTCCTATAAATACAAGACACTCATACCACCGGTCAGGGACGAGATACATACACTGGAGACCTACGCTTACATATTGCCTCATACACGCATAAAAATTGTCTATCGAAAGCATACCAAAAACCCTCAAAATCCCGCAAATGTCGAAATAAAAACACTCTTTGCAGGCTCCTCCAAGTCCAAACAAATAGAAGCTCTCCTCCAAGCCTGAAGCACGCCCAAAAGTCACGCACTAAGCCCACCGGTCCTTGGTAATATTCTAGATCACAACCTTTTGATTACAGTTTAAATTGATTATGCAAATAAAGAAAATAAAGTAATATTAACCTAATAATTATTTATTATGCAAATAAAAATAAAATAAAAATATGATAAAATGCCAAAAATAAAGAAAGTATTTTTTTATGATTTTAAATGTTCAAGAAAAAATAATAAAGTCAGAAAATAAAAAATAAAAAATAAAAATATGCAAAAATAAAGAAAATGGGCCAAGGGGTGCAAATAGCACAAAGGGGGGTGTCAACAGCAAGGCAAGCCAGGCCCAGGCCCAAGTCATGCTTCATCCATGTCCTTTGGCCAAAACGCGCGCTTCTGAAACTTCAAATTTGTTCTCTCTATTCTTTGCATGAAATCAAAAACTCACAACATGAAACTTATAGAGCTTTAAACCACGATTCTAACCATATAAAAACTTGATCTAACTCTAAGAAACCAGGGAGAATTTTATCACCCACAATTTCTGACCTAAAAATTTCAGCATGTTCATCATCTAAATTCTCCTAGCTCAGTTAATATAAATACAAGTTATGCATATGTACAGTTCAAGGACATTAAGGGCTACATTTTTGCTTCACAAACCTAAGCCTAAGGATGTCTAAATAAGGAGATAGAAAGTTGGAAAATACCTGTTTCAGTCGAGTTCGAGTATGGCAATGTAGCAACTTTTAGTGAGGCCTGAAGGACTTTTGAGCTTGCTTGATGTTCCCTTGACCTTTCCCAATGCTTGGCTTGCTTTGAAATGACTTGAATCTCTCTATATAACTCAACCTGCAAACTCAGAAATTGAAAATGGTGAAGCTTGAAAATGGAGTTACAGTTGCTTGAGAAGGGCTTGGATAGTTCAGATGGGATGTATGTGATGTGTCTGAAGTGGCTTGGGACAAAACGCACGAGTGGAATTTGTTTTGGCTTGAGTTCTGCAGTGATGGCCCTGTTTTGACAAGAACTTGGTGTTTTGATGTATTTGGGTGTTTTAGATGCTAAGAGCTCGTGTTTCTGTTTGGTACAAGATGCTAAGGTTGTTTGAAATGATAGCCAAGCTTGGTTTTAACAGATGCACCAGATCTGTGGACTTTTGCACAATTGCTTGGTTTTGAAGAAAAGTTGGAATTGACAATGCCAAGGCCTGTACAGGCCTGTTTGCTAGCTGCACATAGTTGGTGAACTTTGCCTGATATTCATGGACTTTGTTTGCAACAAAAGGCTAGGTCCATGGCTCAAGATAAACAAAGTTACATAAAGTGAACTTTATCAAAGTAGCAATGTTATCTTTTTGCCAAAAATGGATTAATTCAACGTGTAATGTTCTAAAGCTCAGAACAAAGCCTCTAACCAATGTATTTGCATTTAATTTATGAGTGTAGAAAGGATTAGAACCTGTAAACCAAGTACAAGCATGCTTTGGACATATTTGCAAGTTGTAGCAATGTGCAAAATGCCTTGGACAAAAGTGATAATTTGCCATTTTCAAACTTTCGATTCTCCCTAACCATGAATGATCTTGGAGAGTTCTTGGACATTTTGGAAATATTTTAACATGCTCTACAATCCATCTTTGAAATGAATTTTGAGATTCCACTTGGAACTAGTTGAAAAGTTGCCATGAAGATAGGTCAAAATCCTGCCTAAACTAGGGCAAAATTTCACTAAGTTAAAAGTTTCATGGACCCTTATTCACAAAATCATAACTTGAGATCCAAGAATATTTTGGGAAAACTTTGTGAATAAAAGTTGTATATTTTATGGAGGACTACAACTTTCATGTTGGAAGTTTTCTTTGAATCCAATTGTATCATGGGGAAAAAGTTGGGAAAAAATAAGAAATTTTCATAACTTAGAAAATTTCTAAGTTATGAAAATTTTCCATTTTAAACCATAATTTCCAAAATTAGGTTTCTTGGTGAACAAGTTTCATGTTTTGACACATATTGATGAAAAATGACCCTTGGCACTTGATTTTGACAAAAAAGTCAAAGTTTGACTTTTCAGTGTACAGTTGACTTTTGATCAGTTGACTGGAAAATTCATCTGTCAATCTAATGCTTCTAAGATCTTTTGAACTTTGTGATCAGGTCAAGATGATTCCATTGAGTCCTTGAAATCATGCTTGAATCCAATTTGCCATTGGCTAAGTGAAAAATCAGAAATTGCCCTTCTACAGTCAAAACCCTAATTTTGACCATTTTGCCCTTTTGATGATCTGATCAAATTTCTTGAGGAGTTGTAGTCCAAACTTGATCAAATGGTTCATATGAGTCTATAATGTTGATGTGGACCAAAAATTATGAGGTTTGACTGTAAATTGGCCACAGTTGACTTTTTTCCCCAATATAGTTGATTTTTAGGTCAATTGTCCAATTGATTATGCAAAAATTTGATTCAAGGCTTGAAACTTGGTATGAGCAATCTTAGAGGTCCAACATGAAGCATGAAAGTCACATGAGGCATTGGAAGTCCAAAAATCCTTGTGTAAACTCAAACCCTAATTTCAGGTCATCAGTGCAAGGAGATGTCTTGAGCTGAGCAAACCCTAATCTAGTCTTGAGTCCAAAGAGTCTTGTGGGGAAAATCTTGATAAAATGAGAGGGAAAATTTTGGGGTACAACAACTTCCCCTGTTAAATCTTCTTGAACCTGAAGAGTTAGATTGGAGAGTTTTCCGTTCGTGACTCGAAGGTAAAAGATGATTGGACACTAGAGTGCCCGTAAATTTGCACTCGTCAAAGTATAGTTGAGGGAATGGGATTAAAGGTGCCATTTGGAGAGGTGACAGAATCTTGTTAGAGATGGGCTTAAAGATGTCATCCAAGAATGTTTTTTGAATTGTATGTTGCAGGTCAGAAGAATGAGTGTCAGAATGGCTACCGTGTCTGGAGTGTATCTGAGCTAGGGAACATCAGCATGAGTGATCAGCATGGCTACCATGTCTGGAGCGTATCTGGACTGTATCTGAATCTTGTATTTGAATAAGTGACAGAATAGCATCCGTGTCTGGAGCATCTCTGAGCTTTGAATTTGAATAAGCAATAGAATATCATCCGTGTCTGGAGCATCTCCAAGCTGTTTCCGAATTCTGTATTTGAATAAGAAATAGAATAGCGTTCGTGTCTGGAGCATCTCTGAGCTTTGAATATGAATAAGCAATAGAATAACACCCGTTTCTGGAGCATCTCCAAGCTGTTTCTGAATTATGTATTTGAATAAGCAATAGAATAGCATCCGTGTCTAGAGCATCTCTGAGCTTTGAATCTGAATAAGCAATAGAATATCATCCGTGTCTGGAGCATCTCTAAGCTGTTTTCTGAAATCTTTGAATATTTGTTAAAGATAGCTGTTAATCTTATCCTGAAAAGGGTAAAATGTTAGCTGAAACAAAAAGTTATGTTGCATGAAATGTATGATGCAATAAATGTGTTTTTATCAATGTTTATGATATATGAAGGTAATGTATGTGCATGTAAGCTGATTTGCTGTAATGCTGAGGAAAATAAATCCTTGATGGCTGGAGATGATAAAATCCTTGACTGTTGCCGGGGAAAATAAATCCTTGACCGTTGTTGGAGACTCAAAATCTTTGATTGTTGAGAATGAGACATCCTTGGACCACTGTTGGGGATAGAAAAATCCTTGGCAACTCGCGGGGATTATCAAAAACTTTGACAACTTCTGTGGGGATGTGAGAATCCTTCACGACTTTCCTGGGGAATCCAGAGAACTTTGAAGACTTCTACTGGGGGTTAAATAATGGGAAACCTTGATCTGCTAGAGAATAAGGAAAACTCTGGCGATCTCTATCGGGGATCAGACAAAGGAAAACCTTGATCTGCTGGAGAATCAGGAAGACTCTGATGGCTTCCGCGGGGAATTAAGAATGAGAATCTTCAATCTCCTGGGGAATTTGAATCCTTGGGGACTTCAAGCTGGGAAGTCAAGAATGAGAATCTTCAATCTGCGGGAGATTAAAAATTCTGACAAATTCATGCTGGGGAGTAATAAAGACTCATGCGACTTCACTGGGGAATCAAGAATGAGAATCTTCATTCTGTTGGGGAGTAAAAGCTCTGTGGGGAATAAATATACTGTTGGAGAGTAGCTATCTTGCTGGAGAGTAAGTTCAGGACTCTGGGGAACAACTTATTCCTGTTTGGAAAAAGTTCAGGAGTTTGGGTTGTATGCCAATCTACTGGGGAATTATCCTAGGTTGGGGATAAGACAAAAGTTAACTGTTATCTGGTTGATTCTCAGACTTTAAGACAACTTGCTGGGGAATCTGGGGAAAACCGAATGGTTTCTGCTATAGGTTGATAATTGGAAATTTGACTCCGTTGGAGAAGAAGGTTTCATCTTCGCTGAGGGTCTGTAGTTCAAAGTTTTGCTCCGTTGGGGATTGGGAGTTTGAAAACTTAACTCTGATAGGGATATGTATTTCAAGGTTTTAGCTCCACTGGGGATCTAGATGATGTACTGCAGGGGATTTCTCTTAGAATAGCCTAAAGACGTTTTCTTGTACTTTCAACCTGTCAGTAATTATTCTTCCACATTTCGTTTATTTGTAAACAGTGATTATATTCAAATGCATATGCTCATTTAATAAATCATTGGACGTTTTCAAATAAAACACATGTGTAAAGAAAAAGAAAAGGCAAATAGTTTTCTGCACTTTGAAGTATCTTTGTATTAACTTTGTGTAAGTATTTTGTACAAGGGAGATAGACATCCTAGTAAGAGAACATTGTCATATAAAAATTTATACAAAGAAAGATGGCTATGTGTAAAAATTCCATGGGGTTCCCATTCTGCTATAGCCTTCGTAACTCTGAATAACTTATCCATTCGTTGCTTCGTCCGAAGGTGATTGAATTAATCAGAAAACCGGAGCTTGTCTGTGAAGAGATTGTCCTTAAAGTGATCCGACGAGACATAGTCATATGCTTTAATTCCCTAATTTTTTCGTGGACCGCCCTTTCGGGTTTTCGATCCACCGGGAAACCCTTTTTTGCCCAAGTCGCCCTTTCGGGTTTTCAACTTGCCGGGTGTACAGATTTTTTTATTTATCCCTAACTTTTGCCTGAACCGCCCTTTCGGGTTTTTGATTCACCGGGATGCCCTTTTTTTTCCCCAAGTCGCCCTTTCGGGTTTTCAACTTGCCGGGTCATTTATGCGTAGTATCTTTTGACTATGTCTGCGTTCGTAGGGTGCGGCAGATCATCGCCGTCCATGGTGGTTAATATCATTGCCTCACCAGAAAAGATGTTTTTGATCACAAATGGTCCTTTGTAGGTAGGAGTCCATTTGCCCCTGGGATCACTTTGCGGAAAGATGATCCGCTTGATTACAAGGTCCCCGACTTGATATACCTGGCGCCTGACTTTCTTGTTGGAAGCCTTGATCATCCACTTTTGATACGTTTGACCATGGTAAACAGCAGTAAGTCGCTTTTCATCAATCAAGTTAAGTTGATCAAGCCGGGTCTGAATCCAATCGTCTTCACTCAAACCAGCATCCTTCATGATTCTCAAGGAGGGAATCTGAACCTCGATAGGAAAAACAGCTTCCATGCTGTATACCAAAGAATAGGGTGTTGCCCCAGTTGATGTACGTGCCGTGGTACGGTACCCGTGGAGAGCAAACGGTAACATCTCATGTCCGTCCTTGTAGGTGACTGTCATCTTTTGTATGATCTTCTTGATATTTTTGTTCGCAACCTCGACAACACCGTTCATCTTTGGCCGATAGGGAGATGAATTGTGATGTTGAATCTGGAACTATTCGCACAAGGTTGTGATCATAGTATTATTTGAAGATGTGAAAAACACAAGAAGGGGGGGGGGGGTTGAATTGTAAAACTTAAAACAAATGGTTTGACCACACGGTATTTTTATCATGGTTCGTATGATCTCAAACTACTCCAGTCCACCCGTCAAGGTGATTTCGCCTCTCTCCAACGAGGTCTTAATCCACTATTTTCAAAGGATTACAACAGCTACTTTAACACCTGTTAAAGTCTTCTTGAGTACAACCACAGACCGGTTTATCTCAAGGAAATCTCTTACAAATAATTGAACAAGAATGTGTTTAACGTTTTCCAAAAAAAACAATATATCACAACTGTGATAATTACACAACTTAAGCTTGGAGTAAAACTGAATTTGCTAAAGTGTTTGAGTAAGCGTGGTTTTGAAAGCTTGGCAAATTATGTGAGTGCATGCGTGCGTCTTTTCTCACACACACTTGTTTAAATAGGCAAGGCAGAGATACGTTGTCCATAAAGCCATTTTAATGATAATAACGCACTTTCCTTTTTGAGAAGATCTTGTCTGAGGATAGCCGTTAGCATTTAATTCTGTCTTGAATACTTAATAACGCTTCAGAGTCTTCTTTGCTTTAACTTATGATAACGCTTCAGAGTGTTGATGACTTGGAAAAGATCTTTGATCAGAGTCAGAGTGTATTTGTTTATGCGTAGATTCTGGTCATCAAGCTTCAGTGTATGATCTGGTAGCTTCAGCGTATGATCTGGTAGCTTCAGCGTGTAGCACATGTTACTGATCTTCTGATGTTGATTCCATCAGATCTTCTGTATATACAAAACATAATTTTAAGAAGCATATTTGTCTTATATATAAATCTTACAATTTATTTATTCTTTGTATTTTGTTATCATCAAAACTCTAATTAAGGGTTGTAGAATCAAACTATGTTCTAACATTATTCAGGTTTGTACCATTGTCAGTAATGATCCTATCGGGAATGCCGTACCGGCAAATGAGTTTCTGATTGATGAAGCGGGCAACCATATTCTTTGTAACAGATGCGGAGGAAGCTGCTTCGACCCACTTGGTAAAATAATCAATGGCCACCAAGATGAAGCGGTGTCCATTGGATGTTGTAGGCTTGATCTCTCCAATTATGTTGATTCCCCACATAGCGAATGGCCAAGGAGCTGTTAAGACATTGAGAGGAACTGGAGGTATATGTACCTTGCCAGCATAGATTTGGCATCTGTGACAAGTACGGGAATGTTGATGACAGTCAACTTCCATGGTAGACCAGTAATAGCCTGCCCGTAGAATCTTTTTAGCCATCGTATGTCCGCTAGAGTGAGTGCCAAAGGTACCATTGTGCAGTTCAGACATGATCTACTCAGCTTCAACCTTGTCCACACAACGGAGCAGGATGCAATCATGATTGCGCTTGTACAAGATACCATTGATCAGGAAGAACTTAGCTGAGAATCTCCTTAAGAACTTTTGTCGTTGACTGAAGCTCCTTCAGGGTATTCTTGAGCCTCGAGATACCTTTTGACTTCGTGAAACCAAGGTCGGTCCACTACTTCTTCGGTATTAATCTCGTGACAATGTGCAGGTTCATCCATTCGCTCGATGGTGATTTGGGGAGCCTCATTATCCCAGTTAAGTTTAAACATGGATGACATTGTAGCTAGAGCATTTGCTAGCTTATTTTCTTCTCACGGGAAGTGCTCGAAGGTAATCTGCTCGAAATGTGGTAACAATGTCAAGACATGTTCTTTGTAAGGGATGAGGTTAGGATGTTTAGTGTCCCACTCTCCTTTGATCTGACTGATGACCAAAGCTGAGTCCCCAAACACAATCAATGATTTGATTCCCAAGTCTATTGCAGCCTTGAGACTAAAGATACAAGCTTCATACTCGGCCATGTTGTTGGTGCAGCTGAAGCAAAGTCTAGCAGTGAAAGGTGTATGGCAACCTTGTGGAGAGATGAGTACCGCGATGATACCGTTGCCAAGTGCATTTGAGGCACCATCAAAGTACAGGGTCCATCGGGATCCTTGTTCAGGTCCTTCATACGGTCTGAAGTCTTCAATGTTGTCCAATGTCATAATGTCTTTGTCGGGGAAGTTGAACTTCATGGATTGGTAATCTTTGACAGCTTGATGAGCCAGATGGTCAGCTAGCACACTCCCCTTTATAGCTTTTTGGGTCGTGTACTGGATATCGTATTCTGTCAAGATCATCTGCCATCTATCTATTCTTCCAGATAAAGCAGGCTTCTCAAAGATGTACTTGATCGGATCCATCTTAGATATCAGTAAAGTGGTATGGGTCAACATATACTGCCTTAGCTGGCGAGCAGCCCATACCAAAGCGCAACAAGTTTTCTCGAGCAGTGAGTATCGGGTCTCACAGTCGGTAAACTTTTTGCTAAGGTAATAAATGGCATGCTCTTTTCGGCCAGACTCGTCATGTTGGCCCAATACGCACCCCATTGAATTCTCTAGGACAGTCAGATGCATGATTAACGGTATTCCTTCGACGAGAGGCATCAAGATAGGAGGTTCTAGCAAATACTCCTTGATTTTATCGAAAGTAACTTAACAATCATCATTCCATTTAACCACCTGATCTTTCTTCAACAGCTTGAAGATTGGTTCACAGGTAGATGTTAGGTGATAAATGAACCTTGCAATGTAGTTTAGGCGTCCCAAGAAACCTCTGACCTCCTTCTCAGTGCCAGGAGCAGGCATTTCTTGTATAGCTTTGACTTTGGATGGATCAACCTCGATGCCTTTGTTGCTGACTATGAAACCCAAGAGTTTACCGGATCAGACTCCAAAGGTGCACTTGTTAGGGTTCAGTCTGAGCTTGTACTCCTTCAACTTGACAAACAGCTTTTGCAAGTGGTCGAGGTGTTCTTCTTCTATTTGTGAACGGGCTATCATGTCATCTACGTAGACTTCAATCTCATGATGTATCATGTCATGAAATAAAGCTACCATGGCGCGTTGATAGGTTTCCCCAGCATTCTTCAGTCCAAATGGCATCGCTTTATAGCAGAACGTACCCCACCGTGTAACAAAAGTATTTTTCTCCATGTCTTCAGGTGCCATTTTGATCTGGTTGTAACCTGAAAATCCATCCATGAAAGAAAATACCTTGTGTTGAGCTGTATTGTCAACCAAGATGTAAATGTGCGGTAGTGGAAAGTCATCTTTAGGGCTAGCCCTGTTTAAGTCTCTGTAATCCACGCACATTCTCACTTTGCCGTCCTTCTTAGGCACGAGCACAATGTTAGCAACCCATTGTGGATAGGAAGTAACAGCAAGAAACCCAGCATTGAACTGCTTCATTACTTCTGCTTTGATCTTTTTAGACATGTCGGGCCTCATGCGGTGGACTTTCTGTTTAATTGGTGGACAGTCTTCTCTATTAGGGAGGCGGTGAACCACAATATCTGTATCGAGTCCCGGCATGTCTTCGTAAGACCAGGCAAAGATCTCAACATATTCATTCAACAGTTGAATCAAGCATTCCTTGACACTTGGCTCTAGGTTGGCACCCACTCTAACTTCTTTTCTGTCTTCAACAGTACCCAAGTTGATTGTCTCTAACAGCTCCTCATGAGGTAGAATAGCCCTTTCTTCCTGTTGTAGCAGTCTAGCCAATTCTCCCGGCACTTCACAGTCTTCATCACCTTTATATTTGGCATGGTAGACCAGATCTTCAGAGTCACTGAAGGTCATAGCAGAATTGTTACCCATGGAATCCGAAATGGAAGGGTACCTGTATTTGTGAGTGTGGGTGTGTGTAAGGGATAACCACCTTTAAACAAATAAAATGTAAAAAGAAAGAAAATGAACACAAAATTTTATATGTGAAAACGTCCATGATTCATTAAAATGGCATATGAAGATGAAAAATCAAACCCTTACAAATGGACCTATGTACCTCGGGTAAGGCACATAGGTTAAAAGTGTACGAATTGTTTAAGAATTATTACAAACCAACAGAAATGTTTGAAAGATAAATTACTGATTTATGAAAGTAATAGGAACAAATTCTTTTGCCTCCCAGTTGTTCAGTCTTCCGTCAACAGTAGGGAAAATCCATTCTTCCAGGTTGCTCTCCTCTTCACTATCCTCCAAAGCATTGACTCCATGATGGGTGATCTTCACTGGTGGCCCTCCAGCCCGAGAGCGGCGTACAACCTTTTGAGCAGAAGCAATGAAACCCAAGCCAAATTTATCTGATTTGAAAGGAAAGTCTGGTAGCTGACCCCAGATTGTGCTTCCTCCTTCTTCAATCACAACCTTTGCATCTTTGAGGGATGACATCCGAGGCACAGGTTTGGTAATCACAGGTACAGAAGCCACCGTCTTGGTTGCTGCAATCTCCTCAGAAAATTCCTCGAAGTGTTGGAAAGGGGTTTCTATGAATTCACCATCCAATTCTACATAGCAGAAAGAATTTAGATGGGTTATCATGTATTCCTCTTCACCGTGAACAATTATAATTTCCCCTGGACATGGTACTTGAGCATTTGATGCAGAGAGGAAGTGACAGCTCCAACATTGTGAATCCAGGGTCTTCCCAACAAGCAAGAGTAGGAAGGACGGATGTCCATCACATAGAATGTGGAGTTGAAGGTTTCAGTTCCCACTTTAATCGGGATGTCCACCTCCCCGTGGACCATCCTTTTAGAACCATCAAAGGATTTGACAATTATATTGCTGGGCTTCAGGGTTAAACCTTCACAATCTAGTCTTTCCAAGGATTTCTTCGGCAAGACATTTAAAGACGACCCGGTATCAACCATAACGTGTGCTAGAGTAGTCCCTCTGTGTTCCACCGAGACATGCAAAGCGTCATTATGCTTTCTCCCTTTAGATGTTAAATTGGCATTGGAGAATCCTAGACCATTGTCAGCTGTTAGGCTAGCTACACATTCCTGGAACTGATCTGCGGAGGTTTCCTGTGGCACGTGGGCCGTCTTCAAGAATCCGATCAAAGCTTTAGCATGAGCTTCAGAATAAAGCAGCAGGGCCAACATTGAGATCTTTGAGGGGGTTTTCCCCAGTTGTTCCACAACATTATAATCGCTTCTCTTGATTATTTTCAAAATCTCTTCCATTTCTTTTTGAGAGGTCTCGGGGATGACCAAAGGATGAGCCCTTGTCCTGACGGGCACTTCTTGGATCCCTTTCCCTCTATCATCAGCAGCAGCAGAGGGGACAACCATAGGAGTCACAACTTCTTCAATAACTGGAGTTCTTGCGGATATGTTGACCGGTGCAGGAGTAACCTTAGGAGCAACTGAGGGTCCGAAGATTGCCTTTGGAGGGGCAATCTCCGGAGAGAAAATCCTTCCACTGCGGCTGATTTTGCTTGTTCCAGCAATGTTTCCCACGTCGGAAGTCTCTTCATCAGAACTCTCTTCAGTATATTCTATTTGTTTAATTTCGTGGTAGAAGATCTCTCCATCATAATTCCACGGTATTTATTTGTTAGACTTGTACGGGATGGGCCCCGACATAGTTATCTTCAAAGGTGCAATCTTCAGATCGGATGTAATCTTAACAGGTCTTTTGGAGACCTTGGAAAGATTGGCGGATATGGTAATTATTGAAATATCATTGACAAGAGTCGGTGTAACAGGAGTCTTCTCAAAAAGGATTTCTTGGTTATCTATTAGGCGTTGGATGCCTAACTTCAACAATGGACAGTCGGTCAGTAAGGATGAACAAAGGAAACAATCTTCTTCACATCCTGGGAAAATCCCAGCCTTCAACAAATTCAGCTTGATTATCGGTAGCGGAGTCATCAAATCATCAACAGTAGCAACAAAAAGATCTTCTTCAATAGCATGGGCATTGTGGCCATGCTTTGGCATTGGAGCAGAGATCACATTCGGCTTTCAGGGGCGTCGAATTCAACTTCTTTAGCATTTATCAAATCCTGGATATTATTTTTGAGGGCCCAACAACTGTTGGTGTCGTGCCCCAGGCTGTCTGAATGATAAGCACACTTGGCGTTGGGATGGTAGTGTGGTGACGAAGTATTCGGATTCTTCGGGGCCTCTCTCAAACTGGCAAGGTTTAACTTCAATAGATGGGGTAGAACCTGAGCGGGAGTCGTGTTTATCTGGGTGTATTTCCGTGTAGGCCTTTCCACCCTTTGCTGGTTGGTTCTAGGTTGATTGTTTCTGGGCTGATCAGCTGCAGACTTCTGAATCATTACGGCCCCCACCTCTGGCTGGCGCTTAACTCTTCCTTGACCTCTTTGGGAGTAGACAGCTGAGACTTCCTTCTTTGCTGGAAAAGTCTTCTTGATGGCAGCAGAAGCAGATGTATCTTTTTGAATTTTCCCGCTTTTGATTCCGGCTTCAACTCTTTCACCAGTTAGAATTAACTCGGTGAACCCCGCAGACGAACTTCCAATCAGGTGATTGAAAAAGGGGCCTGACAATGTACCCAAGAACATATCTACAAGCTCCCTCTCAGATAGAGGTGGTTGAACTCGTCCCTCCAAGTCTCTCCATTTCTGGGCATACTCCTTAAAGCCTTCATTTGAGACCATGCCCATACTCTGTAATTGAGTACGGGTTGGTGCTAAGTTCGCATTATATTGATACTGCTTGTATAAGGCAACAGCCAAATCTTCCCAATTATGCACGTCATACCTCTCTAGTTGGTAGAACCAATCCAATTGCGTCCCCGACAAACTATCCTGAAAAAAGTGGACCCACAGGTCCTTGTCAGAAGAATGAGGTTGAATTTTTATGACGTAAGACCGTAGGTGCATCTTTGGGCAAGACACCCCATCGTACTTAGCAAAAAGAGGCACTTTAAACTTGGTGGGAATGACAATCCCAGAAACCAACCCTAACTCTTCGAAATCCAACCCCGGCACCCTCTGTACCTCCATAGCTTCCAGACGCTCTTCCAGATTCTTGTACTTGTCATCTGCAGGAGGGTACTGCTGTTCAGAATAGTCTTCATCCTCCTCCTCTTCAGCCTCAGTTTCAGATGGCACCGTGACCCCTTTACCCTTTCCTTCACCTTCTTCAGATGTTGATGGGAAATCTAGGACCCTTCTAGAGTGACCTTCAAATCTTCTGCCCAAAGTAGCCACACCAACTCTCTTCTTTTTCTTTTTCTCTTTTTCCTTCTCTAACAGTGTTTTGAGCTCCTCCTGACCCTTTCCCAAGGTCATGAGTAGCTGTTGGAACTGTGAATTCTGCGCTTGCAAATCTTTGTCTGTCTTCTCTATATCCATCTTGCTGAAATAAACAGCAGAGAGATAAGGAAACCTGGTGTGAAGACGTGTTTATGCATATCATGAATGATATGTATTCATGTAATGCATTCAAGGATTCGGAAATTCAAATTTGTTTTAGACAAAAAGGAACACACGTCATATTAATAAGATAGAATTTGTTAGTACATCAATGCCCCATGGGCAATATAATACAAAATTCTAATGTAAAAAGACGTTGTGCATCCTCTTTGGTGCAATGTAGGTGTTAAGAGTCCGCTCTTCGTGAAGTTAACGAGTAAGTTCTAAAACCTTCTTCTCACTTGCGTAGAATTGGGCTTCAAAAGTATCGTGTTCTCCCTTGAGCTGTATCCAACTCCTTTGTAAATCTTCTAGTGATATTGGCATGTCAGGATGTAGGAGGGTGTATGGAACCTCTCCTTCTAAAACAGGCTCTATAATCACAGGGAGAATGTAGGGGTAAGGCATCATAAGACTCTGGGTGCGGGTTCGTACCCACTTGAGGTAAGGCTCAAGAGGGATGGAATTCTTGTGTCCCAAGGTCTTACTGTCTACCTTGTTGGGCATCCTCCAAGCGCGGATAAACCTTTGTCGAAGTCCTTGATCGTCGTTGTCGAAGTCAAAAACCAAGTCTGGAATCAGCATGTCATGAGGGCCATCCCTTCGGGCATACCCAAACTGTCTCAGAGCCAAGCAGGGGTTGTAGGTGATGCCTCCCCTAATGCCAAGTAGAGGGACATTAGGGAATTCCCCATAACGGTTAATGATGATGACATTCTCTTTTGATCGAGAACACCAATGGATATCAGAATGTGTAAGAGTCATCAATCGTTGTGACCACCTCAAACCTTGCTCATTCTTCAAAATTGATTGGGGAAGATGAGAAATAAACCATCTTGCCAGTAGAGGAGTACAGCACATGAGAACACCTCTTTTCCTCATTATTTGAGTGTGAAATGAGTGGAGGATATCCCCAAGTAAAGTAGGCACAGGATTCCGAGATATGAAGATCTTGACAGCATTCACATCTATAAGCTGATCAGGGTTTGGGAACAAGACCAACCCATAGATGAGAAGAGCTACAATCTCCTCAAAAGCTTGCAGGTCTAGAG
This sequence comes from Vicia faba, assembly GCA_948472305.1. NCBI lineage: Eukaryota > Viridiplantae > Streptophyta > Magnoliopsida > Fabales > Fabaceae > Vicia > Vicia faba. The sequence goes on along the minus strand of OX451738.1, from coordinate 85,819,502 downwards.
AATTCCAACAGTCTTGAGCTTTCTCAAACAGGAACTTTGCCAAGAAACCCTTAACACCACTTCTGGTTTCCCAATGGCCTATGGCATCAGATGGTTGCAAGTGCAGGGCTTGAGCAACATCTTCAGGCTTTGGATCTCTTTCCGTACTGTTGTAGGGTAGTTGATGGAGAATAGGAATCCTCAGGAGTTGAGAAAATTCCTCCAAAGTAGGCACTAACTGATAGTCAGGAAATGTGAAGCAGTGGTGTAGGGGGTCAAAGAACTGGAAGAGAACCTTCACCATGTCTTCCTCTATGCTGGAGTTGACCAAGTTGAGAAGTCGACCATGTCTTTCAGTGAATGGAGAATACTCTGGAATCTTGGAAGCAAGCTCCTTGAGTTGAGGAGGAATTCTCACGAGATTGACTTGGATAGTTTTCCTGCGGAGTGAATCCATTACCTACAAAACAGGAACAAAGATGAAAATCCAAATCCTTGAAATGGTTAGTGGATGCAAATGATGCTTCATGATGTTCATGATGTTATGCACAAGTATATGTACAAGAAAATCACACAAGTTCCTAGTTTAGGCTTGCATGGGGTTTCATAGGTAAGTACCCTCTTGAAGTTTAGTTAGCTCAACCTGTCCTAGAAATAGTAACCGGGTTCTAAGGAGCTCAATATCATTGGATTGTCTTCTGTGTTCATTGTTTCAGTTTAGCCACTTTACTGGCGACCGAAATATTCCAAGAAAACAACCCTCAATGAGTGTAGTATCGAGTATATACCAACTTCGGACTGTACCAAAGCCGGTCATCTCACTACATCCTAAAAGGCCAAGATGGTCAAGTAAAGGTTCTAAAAGTTCATTAGTGCTTTATGACATCACTCATCAGCCCCGTATTCTCTTTGATTGACTCAAAGGCTACCGGTACCCACAAATATGTCGCACTAATATAGCTATTGCTTCAACCATGTCGGTATACCCCGCACAGTTTCCACAATGTATTGCTATTTACCTATGAATGTTTCCCAAATCCGGGTAGAGGATTCAAACCCAAACAATAGAACCAAATGTAAAGCAATCAAAGCAAACAAGGTAAGCATGTAAAGGTGATCTAAACCCTAAGGTAACCCCACTTTTAGAATTATTCCCCAGCAGATTCACCAGTTTTGTGATACGATGGGAGAACTGACTTAAGGTTTTGCGTCTGTGTTCGCAAATGTTTCGGTTTAGCAAGAGTCGCTACCGACTTTTTATTTTATCCAAAGGAAAGGTCAAAAAGCACAGGAAATACCTTTGAGATGTTTTCTTGGGTTCGGGGGGTAGATTATGAAAAGGGAAGGTGCTAGCACCCTTTTCATCCATGGTTATCCATGGGCTCTTAGTTACTTGTTTAGATCACTTGCTTTGCTTTTCCAATTGTTTGAAATGGTGCTTTGTGTGGTTTTGAAAGTATTTTTGAAAAGAGGCCTTTGTTTAGGAAACCTTTGTAATAATTCTTGTTTGAATGTATACAAAGGTGTTTGTCTTTTGAAAAATGTTTCAATGTTTGAAAGTTTGTTTTGGGGAAATGTTTTGAAATTGTGTGTGTGTTTTTGAAATTAGCAAGGATGTTTGCAAATTTGATCAAGTAACTAGGAGTTGTCTACCCTACTAAAAGATCTTTCCTACATATTTTTAACCCTTTGACATTGTTGTTTTACCATTGTATTTGGTAAACAACCCTGTATTTGGATGTTAAACGGGACGGGCGTGGGTCATCGTATGACCATGATAGCAATGGTGCTAAGTATCTTAGCAAGTTTTTTTAGGGACTAGATCATTTTTGTATAGGCAACCAAGATAGCGTCATCGAGGGACTATGATCTTTTGTTTTGTTTTTGTTTTGCCAAGATACCTAGCATGCATACCATGACCATTTTAAGGCAACAAAGTGGATGAAACCCTAGGGGTGCTTATGTGCATTGTGTTGTCATTTTCATGCATTTTTGTCTTGTGTTTAGTCATGCTATTTGTTTAATTTTGGTTATCATACAAACCCTAGTGTTTACTATCATGGTATATGAAAGCGATAAATGCGTAAAATAAATCTAAGCTATTACAACATTATTATGGGAAGGGGGTACAAAGTTTGAATAGGGGGATATTGCTCAAAATAAAACCCTAAAACTATTACAACCAAATTGAATTAATTTGTACAAATAAATAAATAAGCAAATATTTAAATGGACAATTAAATGTAAATATGCAAAATGTTTTTGTATTTATTTCTATGTATGTAAAAATGAATTTATTTAATGTCTTAAAAAGAAAATAAAATGATTATTTTTTTGGAAAGGGTGGAAACCCTAATTTTGGTTTAATAGAAAATATATTCTAATTATTTATTTTATTTCATTTGTGTACAAAGAAATAATAAAATAATATATACAAAATATTAAAAACATAAAATAAAATAAGTGAGAAAATATTATTTTACATGTATAATATGATAAAATAAAATATGTAAGTATTTTAATATTATTTACAAATTTTAATTAAGAAAATAAAGTAATATTAACCTAATACTTATTTATTATGCAAATAAAAATATGATAAAATGCCAAAAATAAAGAAAGTATTTTTTTTATGATTTTAAATGTTCAAGAAAAAATAATAAAGTCAGAAAATAAAAATAAAGAAAAGAAAAATATGCAAATATAAAGAAAATGAGCCAAGGGGTGCGAATAGCACGAAGGGGGGTGTCAACGGCAAGGCAAGCTAGGCCCAGGCCCAAGTCACGCTTCACCCCTGTCCTTTGGCCAAAACGCGCGCTTCTGCAACTTCAAATCTATTCTCTCTATTCTTTGCATGAAATCAAAAACTCACAACATGAAACTTATAGAGCTTTAAACCACGATTCTAACCATATAAAAAACTTGATCTAACTCTAAGAAACCAGGGAGAATTTTATCACCCCCAATTTCTGACCTAAAAATTGCAGCATGTTCATCATCTAAATTCTCCTAGCTCAGTTAATATAAATACAAGCTATGCATATGTACAGTTCAAGGACATTAAGGGCTACATTTTTGCTTCACAAACCTAAGCCTAAGGATCTCTAAATAAGGAGATAGAAAGTTGGAAAATACTTGTTTCAGTCAAGTTAGAGTATGGCAATGTAGCAACTTTTAGTGAGGCCTGAAGGACTTTTGAGCTTGCTTGATGTTCCCTTGGCCTTTCCCAATGCTTGGCTTGCTTTGAAATGGCTTGAATCTCTCTATAAAACTCAACCTGCAAACTCAGAAATTGAAAATGGTGAAGCTTGAAAATGGAGTTACAGTTGCTTGAGAAGGGCTTGGATAGTTCAGATGGGATGTATGTGATGTGTCTGAAGTGGCTTGGGACAAAACGCACGAGTGGAATTTGTTTTGGCTTGAGTTCTGTAGTGATGGCCCTGTTTTGACAAGAACTTGGTGTTTTGATGTATTTGGGTGTGTGATATGGTGGGAGAACTGACTTGAGTTTTGCGTTTGTTTTCGCAAATGTTTCGGTTTAGCAAGAGTCGCCACCGACTTTTTATTTTATCCTAAGGAAAGGTTAAAAAGCACAGCAAAAACCTTTGAGATGTTTTCTTGGGTTCGGGGAGTAGATTATAGAAAGTGAAGGTATTAGCACCCTTTCTATCCATGGTTATCCATGGGCTCTTAGTTACTTGCTTAGATCACTTGCTTTGCATTTTCAATTGTTTGAAATGGTGCTTTATGTGTGGTTTTGAAAGATGTTTTGAAAAAAAGATGCCTTGTCTAGGCAACCCTTGTAACAATTCTTTACTCGAATGTTTTTACAAAAGGTGTTTGTCTTTTCGAAAAGATGTTTCAATGTTTTTGGAAGTTGTTTTGAAAGTTGTGTTGTGGAGTGTGTTTTGAAAATAGGCAAGTGTGTTTTGCAAGTTTTATCAAGTAACTAAGAGTTGTCTACCCCTAAATTTGCTCAAAGATTTTTCTCATGTTTTTAACCCTTTTAACAGTATTGTTCCACCATTGTATTTGGTGGACAATCTTGTGTTAGGATGTTAACGGGACGGGCACAGGTCATCGTATGGACCATGATAGCAATTTTTCAAAGTATCTTAGCATTTTTGAGGGACTAAGATCATTTTCGTAAGGCAACTTTGAATAGCGTCATCGAGGGACTATGATCTTTAGATTTTGTTTGTTTTACCAAGATACTTTGCATGCGTAACATGGCCATTTTAAATTTAGGCAACCGAGTGGAGATACCTTAATGGGTGTTTGTGTGCAAGTGTGTTTTATTGCATACAAGAGTTTATCTTTGAATTAGGATTTTCTATTTCATTGATTTTATCTTTCCATACACATCCTAGTTACTAGCATTTATATTTGAAAGCGATAAAAAGCAGAAATATAAAATCCTACGCTATTACAGTAATTAGGGGGTGGGGATACATATTTGTACATGGGGTGGTTCAACGAGAAAAATAGATAAGAAAAAAAAGTAACAAAAACAAGATAGAGAGAAAGAGAGAGGGAGCCAGCGCGCTGCTAAGAGGTCATTAGAAGTTCTGACTCAGGCCCGCTGTCAGCTGATCAACCTTTTGGTTAAACTGTATGAGTCAGAACTTCTGACTCTGGCACCTGCAAAACAGAAACCTGTTAGTGGGAAGATCAGAAGTTCTGACCCCCATGCGCTGCAAGACAAAAGTTTGTTAGTGGGGATATCAGAAGTTCTGATCCTGCTGGAAATACAATAATTCTCAGAAGTTCTGATATTATTGACAGCAAAACAGGCTTCAAATGTGCTAACGTCAAAGTCAGCACTCGGCTTCTCCCTGTGCTAGTCATAACATCTGCAATTTTGTTATTTTTCCATAAAACAGAAAATATGTTTGGAACAGCTTCAGCAGATGTCAAAGTGTTTCAGGGGACAGAACCAACAAGGTCACAAGCAGGTTCTATGCTAACTCAAAACGTTCTGAGGTATGAAAATCCTCAGAACACAAACTGCAGCAACATGATGTTTACATTATGTTTATTTGAGCATGCAAAGCTGATGATACTTAGCAGCGTGATGAAGGTCAATAGGTGCTTACCTGGATGTTGGAAAAGTTTGTGAATGAGAGCTAGCTTTTGGCTCTGATGGTGTTCTGGACAGGTTCTTTTTTGAAAGGGGTAGATGAAGGTGTATGTATGTTCAGAGGCTGAAAGGGTGTTCTTTAGTCACAAAGAAAGCTGGGTATTGATGAAGTTTGAAGGTAAGAGGTTCAAAGTTATGAAACACTGGAGATTTTGGCAGAGTTTCACAGTACTTTCTTGCTAAGAATTTATGTTTCTCTTTTAGCAATTTTTCTGGTTTTTTGGATGCCCTTTTCAGTGGACAATGGTGCTCTATTTATAGGCAAAGCTCTTGTAGATTCTTGAACATTAAAGGCGCCAACAGAGGTTGAATTGTTTTTTGAAAGAAGTTCCTGGGAAGTTGTGATAATAGATAGCCTTTCAGCCTAGGCTGGAACAGCAGGCATGGATTGGGGAGAAGTGACCTCTAGGTGGACGGTGGCGCGTAGACCCATGCCTAAACCTGCATAAAGGCGTTTACCAAGCCACACGTGAAGAGACCCCTTGGATGAATGTTCAGGAGTGGTTGGGAGCATTAATGAGCATTAAATGGTGATGAGACTTATCAGCACCAAAATTCTGGTAATAGGAGAAAGACTTGAACCAGTAGTTCTGCTTTACCAAAAACAACGTAAACCATGCTCTGGTCTTGGCCTCTTGTTGTCTCAGCAAATTATGGGGATTCTCCTGACTTTCTGACACATTCCTTGGATTTGCTTCTGGAAATCCTGGACTTAGAGATTCTGTATCAGTGTAACACTCACTCTTCTGACCCTTTCATCTTCTGATTTCAGCATGTTCTGAAGGGGCCTTCAGACTTCCTTGCTTCTTTTGCATTCCTTTAGCAAACTCTGGCTGAACTTGCGTAATTGCTGAAAGAGTCATGTTCCGTTTGAGTCTCACGTGTTGAACCACGTTTGTAACTTCTGACTGAGTTGATGTAGCCGCTGAAGAGCCAACTTCTGACTGCATTGAGCCAAGCTTGCAACTTCTGACCGTTGAGCCAAGCTTGTAAATTCTGACCGTTGAGCCAAGCTTGTAACTTCTGACCGTTGAGCCAAGCTTGTAACTTCTGACCGTTTCTGTCTGGAGTTTGGTCCAGAAGTTCTGAAGCGCTATTTTCTTCTTAAACACCCATTTTTTAGAAAAATTCCAAATGTTTAGAATTTAACTTAATTTTAGATGAAAGCATTGCCTTTAGAGCTCGTGTGATCATTTTGCTCTTGTAAATGGTTTGCTTGGGAAGAAATGATAATTCAGGTCTTGGATTTGTTTCAGAGGGACTCTGAGAATCCAAGATGGTTTCCTGAAGGAAGAGAGGGAAAATTTTGGGGTACAACAGTTGCCCCTGTTCAATCTGCTTGAACCTGAAGAGTTAGATTGGCAGATTTTCCTTTCGCGGCTCGAAGGTAAAAGGAGATTGGACACTAGCGTGCCCTTAAATTTGTACTCGTCAAGACATGGATGCGGGAATGGGCTTAAAGATGCCATTTGGAGATGGGCTTAAAGATGCCATCTGGAGAGGTGACAAAATTTTATCGGGGATGGGCTTAAAGATGCCATCTGGAACATTTGTTGAACTGTAGGTCGTTGACGAGTGAGTGAGTATCAGAAAGGTATCCCTGCTTTGGAACATCTCTGAACTGGGGTCTGAATAAGCAATAGATTGACATCCGTATCTGGAAGCATCCGTAAGCTGTTTTCAAAAGTTGCATCTGAACAAGCGATAGATTAACATCCGTGTCTGGAGAATCTGTAAACTGTTTTTAGGAGTTGAGGAATCTGAACAAGCGATAGGTTAACATCCGTGTCTGGAGAACCCGTAAACTGTTTTCAGAAGTCTTGGAGTTGAATAAGCAATAGAGCAGCATCCGTTGTTGGGAAGCGTCCGTAAACTATTTTCAGAAGTTGAAGAATTTGAACAAGCGATAGGTTAACATCCGTGTCTGGAGAACCCGTAAATTGTTTTCAGAAGTCTTGGAGTTGAATAAGCAATAGAGCAGCATCCGTTGTTGGGAAGCGTCCGTAAACTGTTTTCAGAAGTTGAAGAATCTGAACAAGCGACAGGTTAACATCCGTGTCTGGAGAACCCGTAAACTGTTTTCAGAAGTCTTGGAGTTGAATAAGCAATAGAGCAGCATCCGTTGTTGGGAAGCGTCCGTAAACTGTTTTCAGAAGTTGAAGAATCTAAACAAGCGATAGGTTAACATCCGTGTCTGGAGAACCCATAAACTGTTTTCAGAAGTCTTGGAGTTGAATAAGCAATAGAGCAGCATCCGTTGTTGGGAAGCGTCTGTAAACTGTTTTCAAAAGTTGAAGAATCTGAACAAGCGATAGGTTAACATCCGTGTCTGGAGAACCCGTAAACTGTTTTCAGAAGTCTTGGAGTTGAATAAGCAATAGAGCAGCATCCGTTGTTGGGAAGCGTCCGTAAACTGTTTTCAGAAGTTGAAGAATCTGAACAAGCGATAGGGTAACATCCGTGTCTGGAGAACCCGTAAACTGTTTTCAGAAGTCTTGGAGTTGAATAAGCAATAGAGCAGCATCCGTTGTTGGGAAGCGTCCGTAAACTGTTTTCAAAAGTTGAAGAATCTGAACAAGCGATAGGTTAACATCCGTGTCTGGAGAACCCGTAAACTGTTTTCAAAAGTCTTGGAGATGAAGGAACCGGTGTAGGGTTTCCCGATGATGAGCCCGTGTAAAACTGCATCTTGGATAATTGTTAATGATAGCCTTTTATTCCTATCCTGAAAGGGACAAAATATTAGCTAAACACAAAGTCATGTTGCATGAAATGTATGATGCAATATGCGTATATCACTGTTCATGATATGAATGTAATGAATGCGCATGTAAGCTGATGAACTGTCTTGCTGAGGATAGATGGATCCTGGATAGCCGGAGATAACAGAACCTTGACTGCTGCCGAGGAAAGTGAGTCCTTGACTGTTACAGGGGATCGCAAGAATTGTTGAGGATGAGACATCCTTGTTGACTACTGACTGCTTGGAAAACAAAATCTTCAATTGTTTGAGAGATCTTAGGACCACTGTTGGGGATTGGAACTCCTTGGTGACTTGCGGGGCAAGAGAATTCTGATGATCTCTACTGGGGAGTCCAAAATCTGATAGACTCATGCTGGGGACGTGAGACTGAGAATATTTAGTCTGGTGAGAAGCATCTTTGTGGGGAGAAGGTTCGTCAATCTGGTTCTGCTGGGGATTGATAGTTGGAAGTTTTAGTTCCGCCGGGGATAGTGTTTTCAGATTTCAAGGCTCCACTGGGGACTCTGAAATTTAACTCTGAGGGGAATTGAGTTCTAGAAGGCTCTCTGGCTGGGGAAATCAGTTTTGAGAAAGCTTTTTCTGCTGAGGATCCTGAAGTCTAACCCTGTTTGGGGATTTAAGTTCTAGATTTTGACTTTGTCGAGGAATTTGGAGTTTAAATCTGTGGGGAATTTCTTCTGAAAGGGCATCAAGATATCTATCTGTACCCTCAACCTGTCAGCAATCATCTTTTCCTGATTTGTAAGAAAATGATTATGTTCAAATGCATATTCCTATTTAACAAAACATTGGACGTTTCTCAAATAAACATAAGTGCAAAAGAGAAAAAGGAAGTCAAAGCAAATTTCTGTATTTGGAAAAGTATTTTTATTAACTTTCTATAAGTATCTTTGTACAAAGGAGACAGGCATCCTAGTAAGAGGATGTTGTCGTAAAAATTGAAAAAATTTATACAAAAGAAAGATGGCTATGTGAAACAATTCCATGGGATTCCCATTCTGCTATAACCTTCACAACTCTGAATATCTGTCCATTCAATGCTTCGTCTGCTGGCGACTGGATTGATCAGAAGCTTGGAGCTGGTTGATGAAGAGATTGTCCTTAAAGTGGTCCGACGAGACATAGTCATACGCTCTAATTCTCTAACTTTTGCCTGAATCGCCCTTTCGGGTTTTCGATCCACCGGGAAACCCTTTTTTGCCCAAGTCGCCCTTTCGGGTTTTCAACTTGCCGGGTGTACAGATTTTTTTTCTTTTTTATCCCTAACTTTTTCCTGAACCGCCCTTTCGGGTTTTCGACTTGTCGGGTTGTTTTAGGCATAGTATCTTTTGACTATGTCTGCGTTCGCAGGGTGCGGCAAATCGTCGCCGTCCATGGTGGTAAGAATCATCGCACCACCAGAAAATATGCTCTTGATTACAAATGGTTCTTCGTAAGTAGGAGTCCATTTGCCCCTGGGATCACTTTGCGGCAAGATAATCCGCTTGATTACGAGATCTCCGACTTGATATATTTGACGTATGACTTTCTTGTTGAAAGCCTTGATCATCCGTTTTTGATACGTCTGACCATGGCAAACAGCAGCGAGTCATTTCTCGTCGATCAAATTGAGTTGATCAAGTCGGGTCTGAATCCAATCGTCTTCATTCAAACCAGCATCCTTCATAATCCTTAAAGAAGGAATCTGAACTTCCATGGGCAGGACAACTTCCATGCCATATACCAAAGAAAATGGGGTTGCCCCGGTTCAAGTACGTGTCGTGGAACGGTATCCGTGCAGAGCGAACGGTAACATCTCATGCCAGTCTTTGTAGGTGATTGTCATTTTCTGAATGATCTTCTTAAGGTTTTTGTTCGCAGCTTCAACATCACTGTTCATCTTCGACCGATAGGGAGATGAATTGTGATGATAAATATTGAACTGTTCGCATAGAGCGGTGATCATAGTATTATTCAGATTTGTACCGTTGTCTGTGATGATCCTGTCGGGGATACCATACCGGCATATGAGGTTTTGCTTGATGAAGCGGGCAACCACATTTTTTGTAACAGAGGTGAAGGAAGCTGCTTCGACCCATTTGGTAAAATAGTCAATGGCGACCAGGATGAAGCGATGTCCATTGGATGCTGTGGGCTTGATCTCTCCAATCATGTCAATGCCCCACATTGCGAATGGCCAAGGAGCTGTCAGAACGTTGAGAGGAACAGGAGGAATATGAATCTTGTCAGCGTAGACCTGCCGTTTGTGGCAAGTACGGGAATGCCGATGGCAATCTGCTTCCATGGTAGACCAGTAATAGCCTGCCCTTAGAATCTTATTAGCCATCATATGCCCGCTCAAGTGGGTGCCAAATGTACCGCTGTGTATCTCGGTCATGATTAGCTCTGCTTCAGCTTTGTCTACACATCAGAGTAAAACACAATCATGGTTGCGTTTATAGAGGATACCGTTGCTCAGGAAGAACTTGGCAGCAAACTTCCTTAGGAACTTCTTGTCATTTACGGAAGCTCCTTCGGGATATTCTCTAGTCTGGAGATACCTTTTGACTTCGTGAAACCAGGGTTGTTCCACTACTTCTTCGGTATTAATCTCATGACAATGCGCAGGTTCATCCATTCGCTCGATGGTGATTTAGGGAGCCTCGTTATCCCAGTTGAGTTTAAGCATGGAAGACATGGTAGCCAGAGCATCTGCTAGCTGATTCTCTTCTCGCGGGAAATGCTCGAAGGTGATTTGCTCGAAATGAGGCAACAATGTTAGGACATGTTCTTTGTATGGGATAAGATTAGGATGTTTGGTATCCCACTCTCCTTTGATTTGACTGATAACCAAAGTCGAGTCCCCAAATACGATTAAGGATTTGATCCCCAAGTCTATAGCAGCCTTGAGACCAAAGATGCAAGCTTCATATTCAGCCATGTTGTTGGTACAGCTGAAGCAAAGTCGGGCCGTGAAAGGTGTGTGGCAACCTTCCGGGGAAATGAGTACCCCACCGATACCGTTTCCAAGTGCATTTGAAGCACCATCAAAGTACAGGGTCCATCGGGATCCATTTTCAGGTCCGTCATACGGTCCGTTACCTTCAACGTTGTCCAAATTCATGATGTCCTCGTCTGGGAGGTCGAATCTCATGGATTGATAATCTTCGATAGCTTGATGAGCTAGATGGTCAGCTAGTACACTCCCTTTTATAGCTTTTTGGGTAGTATACTGCATGTCATACTCAGTCAGGATCATTTGCCATCTAGCGATTCTTCCAGATAAAGCAGGCTTCTCAAAGATATACTTGATAGGATCCATTTTGGAAATCAACAGAGTGGTATGAGTCAACATATACTGCTTTAGTCGGCGAGCAGCCCATACCAAAGCGCAGCAAGTTTTCTCGAGCAGTGAGTAGCGAGTCTCACAGTCGGTAAACTTTTTGCTAAGGTAATAAATGGCATGCTCTTTTCTACCAGACTCGTCATGCTGGCCCAACACACACCCCATTGAGTTATCCAAAACGGTCAGATACATGATCAACGGCCTTCCTTCGACGGGTGGCATTAGAATAGGAGGTTCTAGCAAATACTCTTTGATCTTATCAAAAGCAACTTGGCAATCGTCGTTCCATTCGACTACCTGATCTTTCTTCAATAGTTTGAAAATTGGCTCACAGGTAGACGTCAAATGAGAGATGAATCTGGCAATATAGTTCAAGCGCCCCAAGAATCCTCTAACCTCCTTTTCAGTACGGGGAGCAGGCATTTCTTGTATTGCTTTCACTTTCGCTGGATCGACCTTAATGCCTTTGTTGCTGACAATAAACCCTAGAAGTTTACCAGACCTGACTCCAAAAGTGCACTTACTTGGATTCAGCCTGAGTATGTACTCCTTCAACCTGGAAAACAGCTTTTGCAGATTTTCAAGGTGTTCCTCCTCTGTTTTTGATCGAGCTATCATATCGTCTACGTAAACTTCGATCTTATGATGTATCATATCATGAAACAAAGCTACCATGGCGCGTTGATAAGTTGCCCCTGTGTTCTTCAGTCCGAACGGCATCACCTTGTAACAGAAAGTACCCCATTGTGTAACAAAGGTCGTTTTCTCCGTGTCCTCGGGGGCCATTTTAATCTGGTTGTAGCCCGAGAATCCATCCATGAAGGAAAACACCTTGTGCTGAGCTGTATTGTCAATCAAAATGTTGATATGCGGTAGCGGAAAATCATCTTTGGGGTTGGCCCTATTCAAATCCCGGTAGTCCACACACATTCTGACCTTGCCATCTTTTTTAGGAACTGGCACGATATTAGCAACCCATAGTGGATAGGATGTCACGGCCAGAAAGCCAGCGTTGAACTGCTTCATTACTTCTGCTTTAATCTTCTCAGACATGTCAGGCCTCATTCGGCGAACTTTTTGCTTGATCGGTGGACAATCCTCTCTTGTAGGGAGACGGTGAACCACGATATCTGTGTCTAAACCCGGCATGTCTTCATAAGACCAGGCGAAGATTTCAACATATTCATTCAACAGCTGTATCAAACGCTCCTTGACACTTGGTTCCAGATTGGCACTCACTTGTACTTCCTTCCGGTCTTCCTCTGTTCCTAAGTTGACAGTTTCCAACAATTCTTCATGAGGCAAGATGGCCCTTTCTTCTTGCTGTAGAAGTCTGGCTAGCTCTCTTGGTACTTCACAATCTTCGTCATCTTCATACTCAGCCTGATTGACCAAATCTTCAGAGTTATTGAAGGACATAGCAGAATAGTCACCCATAGAATCTAGAGTGGATGGGTACCTGCATTTGTGAGTGTGGGTGTGTGTAAGGGATAACCATCCTTAAACAAACAAAAATGCAAAAGGAAAGAAAATGAACACAGCAGTTTATAAATGAAAAACGTCCAATGAATCATTAAACATGGCTTATGAATATGAAGAGAATGAAAACCCTTACAAATGGACCTACATGCCCCGGGCAAGGCATGGGGTGAAAAACAGTGTGCAGATTGTTTAAAAGTAATTATTACAGACCAACAGGAAATGTTCGAAAGATAAGTTACTGATTAATGAAAGTAATTGGGACAAAGTCTTTCGCCTCCCAGTTGCGTAGTCCCCCTTCGAGGGTTGGGAAGATCCAATCTTCAATGTTGGCCTCTTCGTCTTCGTCTTCCAAAGCATGATTCCATGAGGAGAAATCTTGATGGGCGTCCTTTCAATTTTTGAGCGACGCATAGCTTTTTGCCCCGCAGCGGTAAATCCCAACCCGAACTTGTCTGTTTTGTGAGGAAAGTCAGGCAACTGACCCCATGTTGAGCTCTTCCCCTCCTTCATTGCAGCCTTTGCGTCTTTCAGAGATGCCATCCTGGCCATCTGCTTGGGCTCCTCAGCTACTGCCTTTGCTACAGCAACCTCGGGAGCAATTTCCTCAAAGTGTTGGAACGGTGTTTCAATGAATTCGCCCTCCACCTCTACATACCGAAAGGAATTCAGGTGGCTGATCATATATTCCTCCTCACCGTGTACAGTTATGATTTTTCCTTTGACGGGGTATTTCAGCATCTGATGTAGGGAGGAAGTGACTGCGCCAGCATTATGTATCCATGGTCTCCCTAGCAAGCAAGAGTATGACGGACGGATGTCCATCACATAGAAAGTTGAGTGGAAAACTTCAGTTCCTACCTTGATAGGGATGTCGACCTCCCCGTGTACCATTCTTTTACGACAGTGACAACGATATTACTTGGTTTCAGCTCCAAGCCTTCACAATCCAATCGATCTAGAGCTTTCTTAGGCAGTACGTCCAGAGAAGAACCAGTGTCGACCAAAACATGGGCCAGAGTAGTTCCTCGGCATTCAACTGACACATGCAATGCGTCATTGTGTTTTCTTCCTTTCGGAGTCAGGTCAGCATCAGAGAAACCTAGGCCGTTGTCTGCGATAAGGTTGGCTACACAATCTTGGAATTGATCGGTTGAGGTTTCCTGGGGCACATGGGTTGTCTTTAGAAATCTTATCAATGCTTTGGCATGAGCCTCAGAACAAAGCAGTAAGGCTAACATGGATATCTTCGAGGGGGTTTTCCCCAGTTTCTCTACAACGTCATAATCACTCTTCTTAATTATTTTCAGAATCTCCTCCATTTCTTTCTTGGAGGTTTCGGGGATGACCAATGGTTGAGCCCTCGTCCTGACGAGCTCATCTTGGATCCCTTTCCCCTTATCAGCAGAAGTAGGAGGGATAACCACAGGAGTAACAACTTCTTCAATCGGAGTTCTTGCGGAAAGTTTTATCGGTGCCGGAGTAACTTTGGCAGCAGTTGAGGGTCCAAAGATTGCCTTTGGAGGGGCAATCTCTGGAGAAAATATTCTCCCACTTCGGGTAATCTTGCTCGTACCGGCAATGTTTCCAATGTCGGCGTCTTCTTCGTCAGAGCTTTCTTCAGTTAACTCAACTTGTTTAACACCATGGTAGTAGATTTCTCCACCATAATTCCATGGTATTGATTTGTCAGATTCGTAGGGGACGGGTCTAGGCATGGTTATTTTCAAAGGAACAAACTTCGTAGCGGATGTAATCTTAACAGGCTTTTTAGGGACCTTGGAAAGATTGGTGGAAATGGTGATTATTGAAACATCTTTGATAGGGGTAGCAAGAATCTTTTCGAAAAGAATTTGTCGACTGTCCATTAGGCCTTGGATGCCTATCTTCAGCAATAGACAGTCGATTGGTAGGGAGGAGCAACAGTAGCAGTCTTCTTTACATCCTGGGAAAATCCCAGCCTTCAATAGATTCAACTTGATTGTCAACAGTGGAGTCATCATGTCATTAACAGCAGAAACATACAGATCTTCTTCAATAGCATGGATATTGCGACCATGCTTCGGCATCGGAGCAGATATTACGTTTGGCTTCTCTGGAGCGTCGAACTCAACCTCCTTTGCATCTATCAAGTCTTGAATTTTATGCTTAAGCGCCCAGCAATCATTGGTGTCATGCCCGATGCTGTCAGAATGATATGCACATTTAGCATTGGGATGATAATGTGGTGAAGATGTGTTCACATTTTTTGGTGCCTCTTTGATAGTAGTGAGATTTAGCTTCAACAAATGGGGAAGTACTTGTGCAGGTGTCATATTGATGCGGGTGAACTGCCGTTGTGGCCGCTCTACCCGTTACTGATTTGGTCTGGACTGATTGTTACAAGGCTGGTCATTTGATGAATTTTGGATCATCACGGCCCCCACAGTCGGCCGGCGCTCAGTTCTTCCCGATCTTTTCTGAGAGTACATAACTGCTGCTTCCTTCTTGGCCGGAAATGATTTCTTAGCAGCTGTAGAGGCAGAGGCATCCCTTTGAATCTTTCCATTCTTAATACCAACTTCCACCCGTTCGCCAGTTAGAATCAATTCAGTAAACCCTGCGGAAGAGCTCCCGATCAGATGGTTGAAGAACAGGCCAGATAGGGTCCCCAAGAACATATCAACTAGTTCTCTATAAGAAAGAGGTGGACGCACTCTTCCGGCCAAGTCGTGCCATTTTTGGGCGTATTCTTTGAATCCCTCATTTAAGGCCATCCCCATACTCTGAAGCTGAGTACGGGTTGGCGCCAAGTCAGCATTGTATTGATATTGGCGATAAAAGGCAGCTGCCAAGTCTTCCCAATTATGTACTTCTGACCTCTCAAGCTGGTAGAACCAGTCTAGCTGTGTACCGGACAAACTATCCTGAAAGAAGTGTACCCAAATATTTCTGTCGGATGTATGAGGTTGAATTCTTCTGACATATGACCTCAGATGCATCTTCGGGCAAGACAGCCCGTCATATTTTGCAAAAATTGGCACCTTAAACTTTGGAGGGATCACAATTCCAGCAATCAATCCCAATTCTTCAAAATCTAACCCAGGAACCCTTTGCAGCTCCATAGCTGCCAGTCTATCCTCTAGGTTCTTGTATTTGCCGTCCGCTGGAGGGTATTGTTGCTCTGAGTAGTCTTCATCTTCCTCAACCTCTTCCTCTTCAGCTTCAGACTCAGAAGGTAGTGCAGCTCCTTTTCCCTTACTGGTTCCCTCATCAGATGCGGAGGGAAAATCAAGAACTCTTCTAGCTTCATTTTCAAACCTTCTTCCCAGTGCAGCTACCCCAACTCTTTTCTTCTTCTTTTTCACCTTTTCTTGCTCTTTGTTCCCAAGCAGTGCTTTTAGATCCTCCTGACCCTTTGCCAAGGTCATTAGGAGTTATTGAAACTGTGAGTTTTGTTACTACATATCTTTGACCGTCTGTTCGAGATCCATCTTACTGAAATAAACAGCAGAAAGATAAGGAAACCTGGTGTGGAGACCTGCTTATGCTTATGATGAATGATATGTTTATTCATGCAATGCATTCAAGGATTTAAAAATTCAAAATTGTTGCAAACAAAAAGAACACACGTCATATTAATAAGAAGAAATTTTGTTAGTACATAAATGCCCCATGGGCCAAATATTACAAAAACTTCTTAAGGCAAAAAGACGTTGCGCATCCTCTTTGGTGCGATGTAGGTGTTGAGGGTCTCCTCCTCGTGAAGTCGGCGGGTAAGCTCCAAAACCTTCTTCTCACTGGCGTAGAAGCTGGCTTCAAAAGTATTCCGCTCTTCCTTGAGTTGGATCCAACTCTTCTGCATCTCCTCCTATGATGTTGGCATGTCAGGATATAGGATGGTGTAGGGAACCTCTCCTTCCTTAACAGGCTCTTTAATCAAAGGGAGAATATGAGGGTAAGGCATCATAAGACTCTGGGCTCGGGTCCTTCCCACCTGAGATAAGGCTCAAGAGGGATGGAGTTCTTGTGCCCCAGTGTCTTGCTATCTACCTTGTTAGGCATCCTCCAAGCTCTGATGAATCTTTGGCGAAGTCCTTGCGCATCGTTGTCGAAGTCAAAAACTTGGTCAGGAATCAGCATGTCATGAGGGCCATCCCTCCGTGCATATCCAAATTGTCTCAAAGCTAGGCAAGGGTTGTAGGTAATGCCCCCTCTAATGCCAAGTAATGGAACATTAGGGAATTCACCACAACGATCGATGATGATGACATTTTCTCTGGACCGAGAACACCAATGTACATCAGAGTGTGTGAGGGTCATCAATCGTTGTGACCACCTTAAGCCTTAGTCATTCTTCAAAACAGATTGTGGAAGGTGCGAAATAAACCACCTTGCAAGGAGAGGAGTACAACACATGAGAACACCCCTCTTTCTCATTGTTCGTGTGTAAAATGAGTGGAGGATGTCCCCAAGCAATATAGGTATGGGATTCCTGGATAGGAAAATCTTGACAGCATTGACATCTACAAGTTGGTCAGGGTTTGGGAACAAGACCAACCCATAAATAAGGAGTGCCACAATCTCTTCAAAGGCTTGCAGATCCAAAGAATTCCAACACTCTTGTGCCTTCTCAAACAAGAATTTTGCCAAGAAGCCTTTGACACCACTTCTAGTCTCCCAATGCCCCTTGATGTCAGATGGTTTCAAGTGTAGTGCTTGAGCAACATCTTCAGGCTTTGGTTCTTTTTCCGTACCGTTGTAGGGTAATTGATTAAGAATAGGAATCCTCAGGAGTTGAGAAAATTCCTCCAAAGTAGGCACCAATTGGTAGTCGGGGAATGTGAAACAGTGGTGAAGGGGGTCAAAGAACTGGAACAACACTTTCACCATGTCTTCTTCAATGCTGGTGTTGACTAGGCTGAGCAGTCTACCATGTCTTTCACTGAAGAGAGAGCTTTCTAGAATTCTGGATGTGAGCTCCTTGAGTTGAGGAGGGATTCTCACAAGGTTGACTTGGATAGTTTTCCTGCGAAGAATTTCCATGACCTACAAAACAAGAACAAAGATGAAGATCCAAACCCTTGAAATGGTTAGTGGATGCATATGATGCTTTATGATGTTCATGATGTATGCACAAACACATGTACAAGCAAGTCACACAAAGCCCTAGTTTCAGGCTTGCATGGGGTTTCATAGGTAAGTACCCTCTTGAGTGTAGTTGGCTTAAAAACCTGTCCTATAAATAGTAACCGGGTTCTAAGGAGCTCAATATTATTGGATTGTTTTCCATATTCATTGTTTTGGTTTAGCCACTTAACTAGCGACCAAAATATTCCAAGAAAACAATCCTCAATGAGTGTAGTATCGAGTATCTACCAACTTCGGACTGCACCAAAGCCGGTCATCTCACTACCCCTAATGAAAGGCCAAGATGGTCAAGTAAGGTTATAGGTCATAAGTGCTTAGTGACATCACTCAGCGGCCCCGTACTCTCCTTTATTGAACTCAAGGGTTACCGGTACTCACAAATATGTCGCACTAATATAGCTATTACTTCAACCGTGTCGGTATACCCCGCACAGTTTCCACAACGTATTGCTATCTATGAATGTTTCCCAAATTCGGGTGTAGGATTTCAAGCCCAAACAAGAGAACCAAAATGTAAAGCAATCAAAGCAAACAATTAGTCATGCAAAGGGTGATCTAAGCCCCAAAGTTACTCCACTTTTAAAGATATCCCCAGCAGAGTCGCCAGTTCTGTGATACGGTGGGAGAACTGACTTGAGTTTTGCGTTTGTTTTTGCAAATGTTTCGGTTTAGCAAGAGTCGCCACCGAATTTTTATTTTATCCTAAGGAAAGGTTAAAAAGCACAACAAAAACCTTTGAGATGTTTTCTTGGGTTCGGGGAGTAGATTATAGAAAGGGAAGGTATTAGCACCCTTTCTATCCATGGTTATCCATGGGCTCTTAGTTACTTGCTTAGATCACTTGCTTTGCATTTTCAATTGTTTGAAATGGTGCTTTGTGTGTGGTTTTGAAAGATGTTTTGAAAAAAAGATGCCTTGTCTAGGCAACCCTTGTAACAATTCTTTACTCGAATGTTTTTACAAAAGGTGTTTGTCTTTTCGAAAAGATGTTTCAATGTTTTTGGAAGTTGTTTTGAAAGTTGTGTTGTGGAGTGTGTTTTGAAAATAGGCAAGTGTGTTTTGCAAGTTTTATCAAGTAACTAAGAGTTGTCTACCCCTAAATTTGCTCAAAGATTTTTCTCATGTTTTTAACCCTTTTAACAGTATTGTTCCACCATTGTATTTGGTGGACAATCTTGTGTTAGGATGTTAACGGGACGGGCACGGGTCATCGTATGGACCATGATAGCAATTTTGCAAAGTATCTTAGCATTTTTGAGGGACTAAGATCATTTTCGTAAGGCAACTTTGAATAGCGTCATCGAGGGACTATGATCTTTTGATTTTGTTTGTTTTACCAAGATACTTTGCATGCGTAACATGGCCATTTTAAATTTAGGCAACCGAGTGGAGATACCTTAAGGGGTGTTTGTGTGCAAGTGTGTTTTATTGCATACAAGAGTTTATCTTTGAATTAGGATTTTCTATTTCATTGATTTTATCTTTCCATACACATCCTAATTACTAGCATTTATATTTAAAAGCGATAAAAAGCAGAAATATAAAATCCTACGCTATTACAGTAATTAGGGGGTGGGGATACATATTTGTACATGGGGTGGTTCAACGAGAAAAATAGATAAGAAAAAAAAGTAACAAAAACAAGATAGAGAGAAAGAGAGAGGGAGCCAGCGTGCTGCTGAGAGGTCATCAGAAGTTCTGACTCAGGCCCGCTGTCAGCTGATCAACCTTTTGGTTAAACTGTATGAGTCAGAACTTCTGACTCTGGCACCTGCAAAACAGAAACCTGTTAGTGGGAAGATCAGAAGTTCTGACCCCCATGCGCTGCAAGACAAAAGTTTGTTAGTGGGGATATCAGAAGTTCTGATCCTGCTGGAAATACAATAATTCTCAGAAGTTATGATATTATTGACAGCAAAACAGGCTTCAGATGTGCTAACGTCAAAGTCAGCACTCGGCTTCTCCCTGTGCTAGTCATAACATCTGCAATTTTGTTATTTTTCCACAAAACAGAAAACATGTTTGGAACAGCTTCAACAGATGTCAAAGTGTTTCAGGGGACAGAACCAACAAGGTCACAGGCAGGTTCTATGCTGACTCAAAATGTTATGAGGTATGAAAATCCTCAGAACACAAACAACAACAACATGATGTTTACATTATGTTTATTTGAGCATGCAAAGCTGATGATGCTTAGCAGCGTGATGAAGGTCAGCAGGTGCTTACCTGGCTGTTGGAAAAGTTTGTGAATGAGAGCTAGCTTTTGGCTCTGATGGTGTTCTGGACAGGTTCTTTTTTGAAAGGGGTAGATGAAGGTGTATGTATGGTCAGAGGCTGAAAGGGTGTTCTTTAGTCACAAAGAAAGTTGGGTATTGATGAAGTTTGAAGGTAAGAGGTTCAAAGTTATGAAACACTGGAGATTTTGGAAGAGTTTCATAGTACTTTCTTGCTAAGAATTCCTGTTTCTCTTTTAGCAATTTTTCTGGTTTTTTGGACGCCCTTTTCAGTGGACAATGGTGCTCTATTTATAGGCAAAGCTCTTATGGATTCTTGAACATTAAAGGCGCAAACAGAGGTTGAATTGTTTTTTGAAAGAAGTTCCTGGGAAGTTGTGATAATAGATAGCCTTTCAGCCTAGGCTGGAACAGCATGCATGAATTGGGGAGAAGTGACCTCTAGGTGGTCGGTGGCGCGTAGACCCATGCCTAAACCTGCATAAAGGCGTTTACCAAGCCACACGTGAAGAGACCCCTTGGATGAATGTTCAGGAGTGGTTGGGAGCATTAATGAGCATTAAATGGTGATGAGACTTATCAGCACCAAAATTCTGGTAATAGGAGAAAGACTTGAACCAGTAGTTTTGCTTTACCAAAAACAACGTAAACCATGCTCTGGTCTTGGCCTCTTGTTGTCTCAGCAAATTATGGGGATTCTCCTGACTTTCTGACACATTCCTTGGATTTGCTTCTGGAAATCCTGGACTTAGAGATTCTGTATCAATGTAACACCCACTCTTCTGACCCTTTCATCTTCTGATTTCATCATGTTCTGAAGGGGCCTTCAGACTTCCTTGCTTCTTTTGCATTCCTTTAGCAAACTCTGGCTGAACTTGCGTAATTGCTGAAAGAGTCATGTTCCATTTGAGGATCACGTGTTGAACCACGTTTGAAACTTCTGACTGAGTTGATGTAGCCGCTGAAGAGCCAACTTCTGACTGCGTTGAGCCAAGCTTGCAACTTCTGACCGTTGAGCCAAGCTTGTAACTTCTGACCGTTGAGCCAAGCTTGTAACTTCTAACCGTTTCTGTCTGGAGTTTGGTCCAGAAGTTCTGAAGCGCTATTTTCTTCTTAAACACCCATTTTGTAGAAAAATTCCAAATGTTTAGAATTTAACTTAATTTTAGATGAAAGCATTTCCTTTAGAGCTCGTGTGATCATTTTGCTCTTGTAAATGGTTTGCTTGGGAAGAAATGATAATTCAGGTCTTGGATTTGTTTCAGAGGGACTCTGAGAATCCAAGATGGTTTCCTGAAGGAAGAGAGGGAAAATTTTGGGGTACAACAGGGTGTTTTAGATGCTAAAAGCTCGTGTTTCTGTTTGGTACAATATGCTAAGGTTGTTTGAAATGATAGCCAATCTTGGTTTTAACAGATGCACCAGATCTGTGGACTTTTGCACAATTGCTTGCTTTTGAAGAAAAGTTGGAATTGACAATGCCAAGGCCTGTACAGGCCTTTTTGCTTGCTGCACATAGTTGGTGAACTTTTCCTGATATTCATGGACTTTGTTTGCAACAAAAGGCTAGGTCCATGGCTCAAGATAAACAAAGTTACATAAAGTAAACTTTATCAAAGTAGCAATGTTATCTTTTTGCCAAAAATGGATTAATTCAATGTGTAATGTTCTAAAGCTCAGAACAAAGCCTCTAACCAATGTATTTGCATTTAATTTATGAGTGTAGAAAGTATTAGAACCTGTAAGCCAAGTACAAGCATGCTTTGGACATATTTGTAAGTTGTAGCAATGTGAAAAATGCCTTGGACAAAAGTGATAATTTTCCATTTTCAAACTTTCGATTCTCCCTAACCATGAATGATCTTGGAGAGTTCTTGGACATTTTGGAAAGCTTTTAACATGATCTACAATCCATATTTGAAATGCATTTTTAGATTCCACTTGGAACTAGGTGAAAAGTTGCCATGAAGATAGGTCAAAATCCTGCCTAAACTAGGGCAAAATTTCACTAAGTTAAAAGTTTCATGGACCCTTATTCACAAAATCATTACTTGAGATCCAAGCATCTTTTGGGAAAACTTTGTGAATAAAAGTTTTAGATTTTGTGGAGGACTACAACTTTTATGTTGGAAGTTTTCTTTGAATCCAATTGTATCATGGGGAAAAAGTTGGGAAAAAATAAGAAATTTTCATAACTTAGAAAATTTCTAAGTTATGAAAATTTTCCATTTTAAACCATAATTTCCAAAATTAGGTTTCTTGGTGAAAATTTTTCATGTTTTGACACATCTTGATGAAAAATGACCCTTGGCACTTGATTTTGACAAAAAAAGTCAAAGTTTGACTTTTTAGTGTACAGTTGACTTTTGATCAGTTGACTGGAAAATTCATATGTCAATCCAATGCTTTTGAGATCTTTTGAACCTTGTGATCAGGTCAAGATGATGCCATTTAGTCCTTGAAATCATGCTTGAATCTAATTTGCCATTGGATAAGTGAAAAATCAGAAATTTCCCTTCTACAGTCAAAACCCTAATTTTGACCATTTTGCCCTTTTGATGATCTGATCAAATTTCTTGAGGAGTTGTGGTCCAAAATTGATCAAATGGTTCATATGAGTCTATAATGTTTATGTGGACCAAAAATTATGAGGTTTGACTGTAAATTGGCCACATTTGACTTTTTCCCCAATACAGTTGATTTTTAGGTCAACTGTCCAATTGACTGGGCAAAAATTTGATTCAAGGCTTGAAACTTGGTATGAGAAATATTAGAGGTCCAACATGAAGCATGAAAGTCATATGAGGCATTGGAAGTCCAAAAATCCTTGTGCAAACTCAAACCCTAATTTCAGGTCATCAGTGCAAGGAGATGTCTTGAGCTGAGCAAACCCTAATCTGGTCTTGAGTCCAAAGAGTCTTGTGGGAAAAATCTTGATAAAATGAGAGGGAAAATTTTGGGGTACAACACATATATTAACTGCTTAGATGTATGCCTAATAAAATTTGCATGAAAAGACTAATAATAAAACGTTAGCAAACCTAACACAAAGACAAAAATAACTGAAACAAGCACACTTGCACATATACACCTCTAAGGTACGCTCACTTTGGTTGCCTTTCGGAAAATAAAACATTCATGTCCCTAGAAACGGGGATGCTATAGAAAATACCCGTAAATCAAAAGATCATAGTCCCTCGATGACTCTACAGTTGCCTTTCAGTAAATGATGTCTCTAAACAAAATTGCTAAAGCGTCTCTACATGTTGACTTAATGATTGTACGTCCCTTCGAATGTCCCTCATACATCTAACGATAAAGGCTACCTACTCACTAATAGTAGGATAGCACTGTCTAAAGGATAAGAGGAAAAGAACGAATCTTTTTTAGTATAAGTAGATAGTTCTTAGATGTTGTGCTCAAAACAAATTTTACACTTACACATTTCAAAAACAACTTTCAAAAAACGTTTGCTTTATCAACACTCTTGAGGACCGATACAAGAGTTATCATAAAGTAAATCGCCACACTAAGGCATTTCAAAACATTTTCTAAAACACACAAAGCACAATGTATTTCAAAATGAGCTAAGCATCTAAGAGCACGTAGAAAACTACGGATGGAAAGGGTGCTAACACCTTCTCTTTCTATAATCTACCCCCCTTACTCAGAAAATTATCGAAAGGTCTTTTTCTATTCTTTTCACCCTTTCCTTTGTTGGATGATGTGATACGGTGGTAGAACCGAATGTTAAATACTGGTCTGTGTTTTGTATTCGTAAATGTGCGATAAGTAAGAGTCGCCACCGACTTTTCTTTTATCCAATAAAGGAAAGGCTGAAAAGTATAGAAAAAGACCTTTGTCGAGATTTTCTGAGTAAGGGGTGTAGATTATGGAAAGGGAAGGTATTATCACCCTTTCCATCCGTAGTTTTCTACGGGCTCTTAGGTACTTGCTCATTTTTGAAAAAAATTACTTTCGTGTTTGTGTGAAAAAGTTTTTGTTTGAAAATACCTTAGTGCGGAAGTCCGCTTTATGATAACCCTTGTATCAGTCCTCAAGAGTGTGATAAAGCATTTTGAAAACTTTGTTTGAAAAGTGTTTGAAAGTGTGGTGTGTAAAAAGAATTGTTTGAGCAAGTACCTAACAATTATCTACCTACTCGAAAAAAGTTTGTTCTTTTCCTCCTATCTTTTAGACAGTGCCATCCTACTATTAATGAGTAGATAACCCTAGTCGGTGAATGTTTTTGGGACTATCGAAAGGGACGTACGATCACTAAAGGCAACTGGACAAAAACTCTTAGTAACTGTCCTAAAGTCCTAAGATCACTTTTTTAACCTAGAAAACAGTTGAGAGGGTCATAGAGGGACTAGTGATCTCTAGACTTAAGGAAAACCACTAAGAATACTCACATTTCGAGAATTGTGACCGTAATTCGAAGGCAATCGAGTGAGGTATACCCTAAGGGTGCAAGTGTGCAGCAGTGTGCTTTTTTCAGATATATTTATCTTGAGTTGAGTGATTGACTGATTGATTGATTAATCTTACATGCCTAGGTTACTAGCAATCATATACAAGCATATAAAATATAAAAGCGAGAAATAAAGGTCCTACGCTATTACAAGGCTTTGGTGTAGATACATAAATAATTACTGGAAGTAAAGTGCGGAAATAAAACCCTAATTAAGCTATTACAAACCCGGGCACAGTTACATCAATAATGAAAACTAATCGTACGGCAAAAATGACGCGCGATAAATAACTGGATAAAAGTTCAAAAACCCTAAAAAAATTAATTTAATTATTAAAAATATTTTTGGGATTTTATGAAAAAAAGAATTGAATTTTGACCTAATTTTTTCTAATTAATTTTAATTAATGAAAACCAATTAAAGTTGATGAAATTAATTAATTTGCAAAAAATTAATTTAATAAAAAAACTAAGTCCTATTTTTTTGTGATTATTTTCTGATTAAAAAAATGATTTGAAATAAAAAACAGTTGAAATAATTAGATAACAAAAGAGAATTAAATAAAAGAGAAAAGAATGGGCCTGAGGGGTGTAAACCCAAATTGGAGGGTTGCATGCTGAAATTATGTCTAAAGCCCACTCCAGTTGGCCCATAGCTGCGTGCGATTCAGTGTGGCTGTGCTAGGAGAGTCCATCATGGGGAGCTTCATTGGAAGCGTTTGATCTGGGCGCAGATGATCCAAGGGTGATGGATCTGGAGGCGTATGTTGAGTGAGATTGTGATAACAACATAGGATCTACAAGGAAATGTTAAGAAAAATATTATGTAGGAGACAGAGATCGAACCCCTGACCTCCTACACGCATACCTTGAAAACCCTTCGCTTGTACCACTGAGCCAATGTTTCATTCGTTGAATAATAGAAACACAATACATTATATTTAATAATGGTCAGTAGTGATAAATAAAAAGCGCGCAAAATTCAAACGACCCAACCAGGCTTTGACACACAGTCATCTTCCCCAAGGGACTGTCGTTTTAGGCAAGGGGTTTTTACCTACGAACATGTACTATAACTATAAACCTGCATATCTCAAAAAATCACAATCACGCAATAAAAATTTAATCAAAGAATACAGATCAACTGGGTTTGATCTCAAGAGTACAATGATACTCATCTTTTGCCATGATTTTGCCTGAAATGAAAAACCCTAAAAAGAGCCTGAAACCCTAACAATGGCATTCAATCAAATATGCATCAAAACACACAATTAATTATGCAAACATATTCTAAATGATTATACAAACATGAATATATATTTAGAATTCATTTATCATGTGTGTATAGTCAAAACCAAATTCAAGAAAAGTGGCAAACCGTGGTACTGGTATGGGGCGTTTCTGGGTGTGTTGAGGCATGGTAATGGTCTAGATAGCTCCCAAATACTGCCAGGAATTGATAACTAGCCTTGAAAGTCCTTGAATCTCATTGTAGACAAAAATCCGATCACCACTTTCTTGTCAAAAATTTGAGTTTTTTCTCTCAATTCCACACGGCCAATCCTTTTTTTTTTGTGGTTTGAAAATGTTATGCATATATAGTAGAACGAATTAGGTTAACAAAACTAAATTAAATCTTGAAGATTGAGTGAGAAAAGATTTGATTTGTGTCTTGTATTTTTTGTTTCTAAAATAGGCCAAATCTTTCTATTATTATTCCAATCACCACTTGCACGAAATCCTTGATTTGCCAGCTGATTATAGACTTATCATGTGCTCATAAAATCAAATCTTGGATTTTATTTTATTATTCCACTATTTTATTTGATTAATTTTTATTTTAATGAATAAAAAATAAAAAAAATAATAAAAATAATGAAATAATGTATGATTGAGCTCATGTGTCGTGGACCATGTTAGGAATAAGATTCAAGCATGAAAACATGGTCCCATTTGGAAAAAACTCAAGTTTGGTCATTATTTGCTTCATGCACATTTCCAAAAATGGTCAACTTTAGAAATGCATGTCTCTCTCATTTTTAACCCTAAGAGGGTTTTCTTGGACTTTTTAGCAATCTTAGGATGTCCTCTAAATAACCCTTTTGGTTTCATATCAATTGGATCTTCCATGTTCATGTAAGGAGCTTTGACCCAAAAGGTGTTTTTGGTGACTTTTTGAAAGGACCTATAATGTATGAACTTGTATCTTTTGATTGAGGAATTTCTTTGACTTGAGGGCTGAAGAGGAGTTATAGGGAATTGGATTCTCTTCAAAATGAGCCTTGGTTGGAAAAATTTTGATAAAGTATGAGAAAGTTATACTTGGTCAAGGTTTGGTTGACTTTTCCTATAGAAACCCTAATTTGCCATTTTTGACTTTTCATGAGTTAGGAGCATTTCTTGAGGAATCATGATCAATCCTTGATCAAATGGTGGATATTACTTCAAAATATTGATATTGACCAAAAATCTTGAAGTTTGACTATATTTGGGCCACAGTTGACTTTTGACCTAGTACAATTGATTTTTCAATACTTGAGCAGTTGACTGAGCAAACTTGTTGTTCAAAGCATGAAATTTGGCATGGGTGATCTTGAGGACATATTAGGACAATGGAGAATATTTGGGATCCTTTGGACTCCTACATCTTGCTTGAAATTGAAACCCTAATTTGAGATTCATTGCCTTAGGAGGAGAATTTGTCTAGTCAATTCTTGGTCATCCTAGGGCAATTGTGGACCTCTAGAGGCATGTCTTGAGTGAAAACGGGAGGGAAAATTTTGGGGTACAATAGCTGCCCTTGTTCAATCTTCTTAAACCTGAGGATGTAGATTGGCTGGTCTGGCTTTCGTGATCTGAAGGTGGAAGATGATTGAACACTAGAGTGCCCAGAAATTTGCACTCGTGATACTCGACTATGTAGGTAATATTAGGAATGGGCTTATGGATGCCATTTGGAGAAGATGGCGAAAGATCGTCGGAGATGGGCTTAAATATGCCATCTGGAAGATATGACGGAGAGTCATCAAAGATGGGCTTAAAGATGCCATCCAGAATAATGTTGATTTCATGAGATATTCCTTTGTGGGAATTCTTGTTCCTATTGTTAAGGAGGACTCCGCTGAGGAATGTTGGTTTATGTTTGGGAAATAGAGTTTAGGCGCTTCAGTTGTCCACTACTGTACTGGGGAGTCATCTCTTGATTGAAGAGACAGAAGTGAACTGCTATCTGGTCAGGATTCAGGCTTCACAATGACTTGCTGGGGATGATAAGGTTGACTGCTATCTGGTCGTATTCCATGCTTCACAACAACTTACTGGGGAAATGAGATTAAATTGTTATCTGGTCATACTCCATGCTTTGCAGTTTCTTAAATTGTTATCTGGTCGGAATCCAGGCTTCAGTGACTTGGGTTGTTATCTGGTCGTGTCCAGGCTTCACACTTTCTTTAGCTGGAATAGAAATCAGAAAAATCTTAGTGTCGATTTAACTGAACCAGAGAAAGGTCTTGATTTGTATTCCACTGGAATAGAGATCCAGAAAATATTAGTATCGATTTAGTTGAACCAGAGGAATGTCTTGAATTAACTTTGACAGGAATGGAAATCAGAAAAATCTTAGTGTCGATCTAACTGGACCAGAGAAGGTATTTTGAGAAAATCTTTTGGAGGAAGATGCTGAAATAGCCCTTCATCAGACATAGCCTTTGAGAAGACTCTCGGGTCATGTAAGTAGTCAAAAGTATATGTTGACTTGATCTTTCTTGAAAAGGTGAAGAGTTAGTCATGATGTATGAAATGCATTGTGTAATGATGTTCTCAAAATAAATGAGACTATGTTGTATGTGATGTGTATGCGCATGCCATGATGTATGAATATGGAATGCTGTTGTGATGTTTTTTAATCTGGGAAAGTAAATCCCAGACTACTGCTGAAGAGTCTTTGGAGGCTGAATCCTTCATTTTCATTGGGGATGATGAACAGAGATGATTCGCTGGTGATTTCCTCTTTCTGTCTGAGGATATTCTATCGGGGATTAACTCCGCTTGAGAATAAACTCTATGGAGGGAGATGTGTTATTGGAAGATTATGTCGTTGTAGAGAAATAAACACTATTGAGGAATGAACTTTCGTAGTTAGAGAAATAAACTCTACTCGGGAGGAGTTTTTATAACTATTGGATCATACAATTTGACTGGGGAATACAAATTTTAGCTCTCTGAAGGAACTTTGTTAGAGAAGATAATTCCTACTTGGGGAAGGAGAGATTGAAACTTTGGTTGTTTCTACCTTGTGGGGAACATAGACGTCACGGGGTCATATGTAATGGTGACTTCATCTCAAAACTGTCTCTGCCCCTATACCTGCTGGAAGGAGTAACTTGTCGGGATTTGAAATAGTTTTTATAAACTTTGCCCCGTTCCTTAAAGTCATGAGCAATTGTCTTTCTGTTTCTTATGCAAATATTTGTGAATAGAAATCATATTCAAATGCATATGTCAAGAATAAGTCATTGGACGTTTTTGCATAACAAAACAGGAAAAAGAAAAAAGAAACAGTTTTGTACTTCCAAAGAAACGATTTGTATTGACTTCTGAAGTTTTCCTATAACAGGCATCTTGTACAAAGAGGCTGACGTTCTAGTAGGAGAACACCGCCGTGAGAGTGTAAACTATACAAAATAGTGTATAACAAGAAGAAAACAGCTATGTGTAATGATCCCATTGAGTTTCAATTCCTCTATTGCCCCTATGTCTTCGAGCGTCTCATCACTTTGCTACTTGTCTGAAGCTGACTGGATTGATCAGTGTTGTTTGAGCTTGATAGTTGATACTGAAGTCTGGTCGTAAGGTGATCCAATTGGACATAGTGATACGCTTTGAATCCCTAACTTTTTCCTAGCCCGCCCTTTCGGGTTTTCAGTCCACCAGGATACCCTTTTTTGCCCAAGCCGCCTTTTCATGTTTTCGACTTGCCGAGTGTATAGATATTTTTTTGTTTTCATCCCTAACTTTTGCCCGAACCCTTTTGGTTCGTCGGGATGCCCTTATTTTTGCCTAGGCCAGTCAACCTAGCAGATCTTTATTCATGCGTAGTATCTTTTCACTATGTCCGCATTAACAGGGTGAGGAAGGTCGTCACCATCCATGGTGGTCAAAATCATGGCTCCTCCTGAAAATATGCTTTTGATCACAAATGGCCCTTCGTATGTGGGAGTCCATTTGCCCTTGTGATCACCTTGCGGCAATATGATGCGCTTGATCACTAGATCCCCGACTTTATATACTTGGTGTCTGACCTTTTTGTCGAAAGCCTTGATCATCCGTTTTTGATACATTTGACCATGACAGACAGCAGTAAGCCTTTTCTCATCAATCAGATTCAGTTGATCAAGTCGAGTCTGGATCCAATCGTCTTCGTTCAAACCCGCATCCTTCATGATTCTCAGAGAAGGTATCTGGACCTCAATAGGCAGGATAGCCTCCATACCATATACCAGAGAGTAGGGTGTTGCCCTGTCGATGTTCGTGCGGAGGTGTGGTATCCATGAAGAGCAAATGGTAACATCTCATGCCAGTCTTTGTATGTCACCGTCATCTTCTGTATGATTTTCTTAATATTCTTGTTAGCAGCCTCCACAGTGCCATTCATCTTCGATCGGTAAGGGGAAGAATTATGATGTTGGATCTTGAATTGTTTACATAGTTCGGTTATCATCATATTGTTGATATTTGTACCATTGTCAGTGATGATTCTCTCTGGCACACCGTACTGATAAATCAGGTTATGCTTGATAAACTGCGCCACAACGTTCTTGGTAACAGTAGCAAAAGAGGCAGCTTTAACCCACTTCGTGAAATAATCAATGGCCACCAGGATGAAGCGATGCCCATTGGAAGCGATAGGTCTAATATCTCTGATCATGTCAATTCCCCACATTGCAAAGGGCCAAGGACCCGTCAAGACATTCAAAGGAACCAGAGGTACATGCACCTTATCAGTATAGATCTGGCATTTGTGACAAGTTCGGGAATGTTGATAGTAGTCCGCTTCCATAGTGGACCAATAGTATCCTTCTCGTAGGATCTTTTTAGCCATGGCATGTCCACTAGAATGGGTGTCAAAGGTACCTTCGTGTAAATCTGCCATAATCCTCTCTACTTCGCTCTTGTCTATGCACTAAAGTAAAGTAGAATCATGATTGTGCTTGTAGAAGATTCCATTACTGAGGAAGAATTTTACGGTGAACCTTCTCAGAAACTTCTTATCATTGACAGGTGCCCCCTCAGGATATTCTTGAACCTCGAGATACCTTTTCACTTCATGAAACCAAGGTTTGTCTGCTACTCATTTAGTGTCGATCTCGTAGAAGTATGCTGGTTCATCCAACCTCTCGATGGTAATTCGGGGAGCCTCGTTATTCCATTTGACCTTAACATGGATGACATAGTAGCTAGCGCATCCTCTAACTGGTTCTCTTCTCGTGGAAAATGTTCAAAGGTGACTTCTTCAAAGTGTGGAAGCAATGCAGCAAATGTTCTTTGTAAGGGATAAGATTCGAGTGCTTTGTATCCCACTCGCCTTTGATTTGACTTATTACCAAGGCTGAATCCCCGAAAATGCTCAAAAACTTGATCCTCAAGTCAATAGCATCTTTGAGACTCATTATGCATGCTTCATACTCCGCCATATTGTTGGTACAGTTGAACCATAATCTGGCGGTGAAAGGAGTATGACAGCCTTCAGGAGATATAGTTACAGTATCAATGCCATTGCTGAGTGCGTTCGAGGCTCCGCCAAAAACCATAATCTATAGGGATCCTTCTTCAGGTCCTTCATCCGGTCCAGGTTCTTCATAGTCAGTCACTAGTATAATATTCTCGTCCGGGAACTCAAAATTCATGGATTGGTAGTCATCCACAGCTTGATGAGCCAAATGATCATCTAGTACACTTCCCTTGATTACTTTCTGGGTTGTGTATTGGATATTATAT
This sequence comes from Vicia faba, assembly GCA_948472305.1. NCBI lineage: Eukaryota > Viridiplantae > Streptophyta > Magnoliopsida > Fabales > Fabaceae > Vicia > Vicia faba. The sequence continues at coordinate 85,787,981 of OX451738.1, read as the reverse complement.
TCGGTCAAGATCATTTTCCATCTTGCTATTCTTCCTGAGAGTGCGAGCTTCTCGAAGATGTACTTGATCAGATCCATCTTAGATATCAACAAAGTAGTGTGGGTCAACATATACTGTCTCAGTCGGGGAGAAGCCCATGCCAAAGCGCAACAAGTTTTCTCGAGCAGTGAGTATCTTGTTTCACAGTCGGTAAACTTTTTTCTAAGGTAGTATATTGCATGCTCTTTTCGACCAGACTCGTCATGCTGCCCCAGCACACACCCCATTGAATTATCTAACATTGTTAGGTACATTATCAAAGGTCTTCCTTCAATCAGAGGCATCCTAATTGGTGGTTCTTGAAGGTATTCCTTGATTCTTTCGAAGGCAGTATGGCATTCGTCATTCCACTTTACCACTTGATCTTTCTTCGGGAGCTTGAAGATTGGCTCACAAGTAGCAGTTAAATGGGAAATGAACCTGGCAATGTAATTTAGTCGTCCCAAAAACCCTCTGACCTCCTTCTCAGTGTGAGGAGTCGACATCTCTTGTATATCCTTTACTTTTGCTGGGTCCACCTGAATACCCTTGTCACTAACAATGAAACCTAGCAGTTTACCAGACCTTACCCCGAAGGTGAACTTGTTTGGATTTAACCTTAGCTTGTATGTCTTCAACCTATCAAACAACTTTTGTAAATGATCAAGGTGCTCTTCCTCAGTTTGAGACCTGGCTATCATGTCATCCACATTACCTCTATCTCATGGTGAATCATGTCACGAAACAAGGCTACCATGGCTCGCTGATAGGTTACCCCGACATTCTTTAATCCAAATGGCATCACTTTGTAGCAGAAAGTGCCCCATTGCATGATGAAGGTTGTGTTCTACATATCTTCGGGTGCCATCTTGATCTGATTGTAACTAGAGAAACCATCCATGAAGGCAAAGATCTTGTGATACGCGGTGTTGTTGACAAGAACGTCGATGTGGGGGATTGGAAAGTCATCTTTAGGGCTTGCCCTGTTCAGATCTCCGTAGTCCACACACATCTGTACCTTGCCGTCCTTTTTAGGCACTGGCACCATGTTGTCAACCCATTGGGGATAAGAGGTAATAGTTAAGAACCCAGCATTGAACTGATTCATAACCTCTGCTTTGATCTTCTCTAATTTTTCAGGGCGCATGCGACGAACCTTCTGTTTTACCGAAGGGCAGTCTTCTTTAGTTGGCAGACAGTGAACCACAATATCTATATCCAATCCTGGCATGTCTTCATATGACCAGGCAAAGATCTCGATGTAATCATGCAACATCTGTATCAACCGCTGTTTGACATTAAGCCCCAGATTTGCACCGATCTTGACTTCTTTTCCGTCTTCCTCTGTGCCCAAGTTTATTGTCTCAACTGGCTCTTCATGAGGTTGTATAGCCTTCTCTTCCTGCTGTAACAACCTAGCAAGTTCTCCAGGTACCTCACAACCTTCCTCACCTTCGTCCTCGGCTTGGTTGATCAGATTTTCAAAGTCATAATTGGAAATAGCAGAACTGTTATCAATGAGATCCATAGCGGATATGGATTTGCAGTCGATATGTGAGTGTGTGTAAGAGCATAGTTGTATAGACAAAGTAAAAGTAGAAAAGAAAAACAGAGAGTGCAAAATTTGTATGCATAAATGTCCAATGCTTTATTAATGCCATATGAAAATAAAACATGATAACTGTGATACGATGGGAGAACTGACTTGAAGGTTTTGCGTTTTATTGCAAAAATGTTGCGGTTAGCAAGAGTTGCCACCGACTTTTCTTTTATCCAAAAGGAAAGGTGAAAAAGCACAGGAAAGACCTTTGAGATGTTTTCTTGAGTTCGGGGGGTAGATTATTAAAAGGGAAGGTATTAGCACCCTTTTCATCCATGGTTTTCCATGGGCTCTTAGTTACTTGCTAGATCACTTGCTTTTGTTGTTTGAAAAATGTGTTTGGTGTGGTTTTGAAAGTATTTTGTAAAAAGAGGCCATTGTTTAGGCAATCTTTGTAATGATTCTCGTTCGTAAGAATGTATACAAAGATGTTTGTCTTTTTGAAAATGTTTTAAATGTTTGTAAGTTGTTTGGAAATGTGTGTGTTTGTTTTGAAAATAACAAGGATATTTGTTTGAAAATAGAGCAAGTAACTAGAAGCAATCTACCTACTCAAATGTCTTTCCTATGCATTTTCTATTCCTTTGACATTATTGTCTTACCATTGATTTGGTAAACAATCTTATCTTTGGAGGTTAACGGGACGGGTGTGGGTCATTGTATAACCATGATTAGCAATGTCGCAAAGTATCTTAGTATTTTCGAGGGACTAAGATCATTTTATAAGGCAACTTTGAATAGCGTCATCGAGGGACTATGATCTTTTGATTTTGTTTGTTTTACCAAGATACTTTGCATACGTAACATGGCTATTTTTGTATAAAGCAACCAAGTGTAGAAACCCTAAGGGTGTTTGTGTGCAAGTGTGTTTGATTGCATGCATGATTTTATCTTGAATTAGGATTTTCTATTTCATTGATTTTTATCTTGCCATACATATCCTAATCACTAACATTTATACTTGAAAGCGATAAAAATGTGAAAATGTAAAGTCCTACGCTATTACAATATTTAGGGGGGTGGGGGTACAAATTTATGAATGGGGAGTACCAGCGAGAAAAATAAAGAAAATAGCAAAGGGAAGAAAGAAAGAAAAAGGAAAAGAGTCAGCGTGCTGCTGAGAGGAAGTCAGAAGTTCTAACCCTGACCTGCTGCAGAACATCAACCTGTTAGTGAAAATGTGTAGGTCAGAAGTTCTAACCCTAGTACACTACAAAACAGAAACCTGTTAGTGAAAATGTATGGGGTCAGAGGTTCTGACTCCGCTGGGCACACAGTAATTTTCAGGAGTTCTAATATTACTGATGATAAAACAGGCCCCAGAAGTTCTGGCGTAAAAGTCAGAACTTGGTCTTCCACCATGCTAGTCAGAACATCTGCAATTTGGTTATTTTTCCACGAAACAGAAGGCATGCCTAGAACAGTTTCAGCAGGTGTCATAGCATTTCAGAAGTCAGAACCAAAAATCAGAGGCAAGTTCTTAATCGATTCGTTCTCTACTCAAGTATGCATCTGCGTGAAAACCTCAAAATATGAACAACATCAGAAGCATGATATCTACATTGTGTTTTTGAGCATGCAATTCTGGTGATGTTTAAGCAATATGGTGAGGGTCAGCAAGTGCTTACCTTACAGCTAGAAAAAAGCTATGGACTGGAGTTAGCCTTAACTCTGATGATGTTCTGAACGGGTTCTTTGAATGGATGGATGGAGGGTATGTAGTAGTATGGATACAGAAGTTATGGCAGTTTCTAACGTGTGAGTCAGAAACTGTATGGGTGTTTTTTGGTCAAGAAATATTTTGAGAATAAAAGGAGTTTGAATGCAAGGGATCCAAAGTTAATGGCTTGTATGCCGTGTTTACAGTTTTTGAAACTCTGGGAATTTTGGGCAGAGATTCATGGTGTTTTCTTGCTAAAACTTTCTGTTTTTTCTCAGCAATTTTTCTGGATCCTCCTCCCTTTCCAATGGACAATGGTGTTCTATTTATAGGCAAAGCTTTGTGGGTTTTTAAAACGTTAAGTGGCGCCAATATCATGCACTAGATGCTGACTTACTCTTGCAGAAAAGTTCATAGAAAGTTGTGATGATTGACAGCTTTTAGCCTAGGCTGGGTTAGTAAGCGAAGATTAAGGAAAAGTGACACCCATGAGAAAAAAGTAGCGCATGAACCCATACCTAAATCTGCACAAGAGCGTTGCTATGCTGTACGCGGAGAGACCCTTTGGACAAATGCTCAAAAGCTGTTGTGAGCATCAATGAGCATTAAATGGTGATAAGATTGGTCAAGAATAAGAAATCTCGTAATATGAGATTTGCATCATTACTTAAATCTGAGCCATCGGCTCCTACTTCAGCATAGTCCAGAACAACCACCCAAGTTCTGATCTTGGTATCCTGCTGCCTCAGCAAATTCTGAGGGTTCTTCAGGCTTTCCAGCCTATTTTATAATCTTCTGTTTTTACCTTGGCAGATTCTGACTGAACTTGCGTAGATGCTTAAGAGTTGCATTCTGACTGAACGTTATGTGCTGAGCCAAGTTTGCAACTTCTGACTGAGTTGGCGTAGCTGCTGAAGAGCCACATTCTGATTGAATGTTATGTGCAGAGCCAAGTTTGCAACTTTTGACTGCTCCTGCCTGGAGGTTGGTTCAGAAGTTCTGAAGTGTCATTTTTTCTTAAATACTTTAGGAAAATTCTAAGTATTTAGAATTTAACTTTTTCAAGGTAAAATTTGACTTTTTAGCTTGTAAATGACCATTTTGCCCTTTTAAATGGCTTGCTTGGAAAGGAATGATAATTCAAGGCTTGGATTTGTATAAGAGAAAACTTTGAGAATCCAGGGTGATTTTTTCTTGAAAAATGAGAGGGGAAATTTTGGGTTACAACAGCTGCCCCTGTTCAATCTTCTTTAAACTGAGGAGTTAGATTGGCGAGGTTTGTCATTCGCGACTCGAAGGTGGAAGATGATTGGACACTAGAGTGCCCAGAAATTTGCGCTCGGTGACAGTAGGAGAAATGGGCTTAAAGATGTTATTTTTGGGGATGGGCTTGTGGATGCCATCCAAGAATGCTTGTTGAGATGTAGCTTGTATGTTTGAACATGAGAATGGCTTCCGTGTCTGGAGCGTATCAGAACTATATCAAGAGTGTAGAAATATGAGTCTGAATGAGTATCAGAATGGGTTGTGTCTGGAGCGTATCTGAACTGTATCAGGGGTGTAGAAATCTGAGTCTGAATGAGTATTAGAATGGCTTCTGTGTCTGGAGCGTATCTGAACTGTATCAGGGGTGTAGAAATCTGAATCTGAATAAGTACCAGAATGGCTTCCGTGTCTGGAGCATATCTGAATTGTATCAGGAGTGTAAAAATCTAAGTCTAAATGAGTATCAGAATGGCTTCCATGTCTGGAGCGTATCTGAACTGTATCAGGAGTGTAAAAATCTGAGTCTGAATGAGTATCAGAATGGCTTTCATGTCTGGAGTGTATCTGAACTATATCAGGAGTGTAGAAATCTGAGTCTGAATGAGTATCAGAATGGCTTCCATGTCTGGAGCGTATCTGAACTGTATCAGGAGTGTAAAAATCTGAGTCTGAATGAGTATCAGAATGGCTTCTGTGTTTGGAGCGTATCTGAACTGTATCAGGAGTGTAGAAATCTGAGTCTGAATGAGTATCAGAATGGCTTCTGTGTTTGGAGCATATCTGAACTGTATCAGGTTGTATATTGTTAATGGTAGTTGTTAATCTTATCCTGAAAAGGATAAAATGTTAGTTGAAACACAAAGTTATGTTGTATGAAATGTATGATGCAATGTATTTTCTTTATCAATGTTTATGATATATGGATGCAATGTACGTGCATGTAAGTTGATCTGTTGTATTGATGTTTGATTGAGGAAAATAAATCCTTGAAAGCTGTTGAGGATATGTTGAACCTTCATGTCTTGGAGTTGAAGTACTGACGAACTCTTGTTGAGAGAAGTTAATTCTATTGTGGGGGCAATGCCATGTACTGCTTGTAAGATCTGCTTGGGAAATCTTGAGAAATTTGACGATTTCTACTGGGGATTAATAATTCGAAGTTTAGTTCCGCTGGGGATTTAGATGACGTACTGTGGGGATTGCTTATGGAATAGCCTAGACACGTTTTACTGTCCTTTCAACCTATCAGTAATTGTCTTTCTCATTTTGTTTATCTATAAACGATAATTATGTTCAAATGCATATGTTCATCAATGAATCATTGGACGTTTTTGCAAACAAAACACAAGAAAAAGACCAATAGTTTTTGCACTTTCAAAGGGGTATCTTTGTATTTACTCTGAATAAGTATTTTATACAAAAGAGAAAAACATTCTAGTAAGAGAATGGTGTCATAAAACAAGAAAAATTTATACAAAGAAAGATAGCTATGTGTAATAATCCCATGGGGTTCCCATTCTGCTATAGCCTTCGTATCTCTGAGCATCTCGTCTATTTGTTGCTTCGTCCGAAGATGATTGAATTAATCCGAAACTCCGAGTTTGTCAGCAGAAATCAAAGGTTGTCCGTGAAGTGATCCGATGGGACATAGTCATACGCTTTAATTCCCTAACTTTTTCCTGGACCGCCCTTTCGGGTTTTCAATCCACCGGGAAACCCTTTTTTGCCCAAGTCTCCCTTTTGGGTATTCAACTTTCCGGGTGTACAAATTTTTTTTATTTTATCCCTAATTTTTGCCCGAACCTTTTTGGTTCGCCGGGATTCCCTTGTTTTGCCTGGGTGTGTCAACCTAGCGGGTCTCTTACGCGTAGTATCTTTTGACTATGTCCGCATTCGCAGGGTGTGGCAGGTCATCACCATCCATGGTGGTTAAGATCATTGCCCCACCGGAGAATATGCCTTTGATTACAAATGGTCCTTCATAGGTAGGAATCCATTTTCCCCTGGGATCACTTTGTGGCAAGGTGATAAGCTTGATCACTAGATCCCCAACTTGATATACTTGACGTCAGACTTTCTTGTTGAAAGCTTTGATCATCCGTTTTTGATACGTTTGACCATGGAAAATAGCAGCAAGTCTCTTTTCATCAATTAAGTTCAGTTGATCAAGTCGAGTTTGGATCCAGTCGTCTTCATTCAAACCTGCATCCTTCATAATCCTTAGGGAGGGGATCTGAACCTCAATCGGCAAGACAACTTCCATGCTGTAAACCAAAGAATAGGGTGTTGCCCCAGTTGATGTGCGAGTCGTGGTACGATACCCGTGGAGAGCGAATGGTAGCATCTCATGCCAGTCTTTGTACGTGAATGTCATTTTCTGTATGATCTTTTTAATGTTCTTATTTGCAGCCTCGACAACACCATTCATCTTTGGCTGATAGGGGGAAGAATTGTGATGTTGAATCTTGAATTGCTCGCACAAGGCGGTGATCATAGTACTATTAAGATTTGTACCATTATCAGTGATGATCCTTTCCGGGATACCGTACCGGCAAATAAGATTTTGCTTGATGAAGCGGGCAACAACATTCTTAGTGACGGATGCGAAGGAAGCTGCTTCACCCCACTTGGTAAAATAGTGAATGGCCACCAGGATGAAGCAGTGTCCATTGGAGGTTGTAGGCTTGATCTCCCCAATCATATCAATTCCCCATATAACAAAGGGCCAAGGAGCCGTTAAGACATTCAGAGGAACCGGAGGTACGTGTACCTTGTCAGCATAAATTTGACATTTATGACAAGTCCGAGAGTGCTGATAGCAATCTGCTTCCATGGTAGACCAATAATAGCCTGCTCGTAGGATTTTCTTTGCCATCGTATGCCCACTAGAATGAGTGCCAAAAGTACCTTCGTGTAATTCAGCCATGATCTTTTCAGCTTCAATCTTATCCACACACCGAAGCAAAATGGAGTCGTGGTTGCGCTTGTACAGGATGCCATTACTCAGGAAGAGCTTAGAAGAGAATCTCCTTAAGAACTTCTTATCATTGATTGAAGCTCCTTCTGGATATTCTTGAGCCTCGAGATACCTTTTGACTTCATGAAACCAAGGCTGGTCCATTACCTCTTCAGTATTAATCTCGTGACAATGTGTTGGTTCATCCTGTAAGTCTCAGAGTGCCTAAGAGGGGGGGGGGGGGTGAATTAGGTCTATAAAAATTTATTCGGTTTTATGAGAATACTTGTAGTACTTTTTGGTTAAGTGTTTGAAGGTTTTGATTATATCTTTATCTTTTCCTGATTATGGTGATGAAAGCGATAAAAGCGGAAAAGTAAAGAACACGATGATATATCCTGGTTCCCCTCACAATCTGAGAGTACTCCAGTCCCCTTTCCAACACGAAAGAGATTTCACTATAGTTAGAATGATTGTACAGCCTATGCTTACTATCTAACCTATAGGGAGATCAAAGGTTCTTAACACCTTTAAGATCAATCAAACACTAATGTGAATGAAGAACAATCCTCTTCAAATCACAGCACTTACTTCCAACAATCCTGGATAGTAAGGGAATAAATTCTTTAATGTAATACAATGATTAATATGAAATAGATGGAGAGCTTTATCAATCTTCAATTTATCTTCTTCTTCAAGATATAAACAATTCTCAAACAATGTATATAAATGTTCACAATGTATGTATGAAACTTGTAATGATTTAATGAAAGTGTATATGGCAAGTTTCACAAAATTATGAACATATGAAAGTATGAGTTCAAATGTGAATGATGAAAAATTGTTTATTGAAGAAGTATATTTGTTAATTTGAAAATTGAAGCATTGTTTTTTTTTTGAAATAAGAAAATCTGCAGCATTTTATAAAGTCACAAGAACCTCTTCATTCATGCCAATTCATATGAAAAGTTGCAATGCATTCATGAAAGAGTACTAATTGAAATATGTTCAAAAACCAAAAGAAAAGCTGCACTGGTTCGCTAGGAACCGGTTCTGACACTGACAGAACCCGGTTCTTAGTGAACGTTATAAGTCAGATTTCAAAAATATCACGCAGGAACCGGTTCCCCTATTGGTACAACCCGGTTCCTGGTACAAAAACCAGGGACATGTTTTTTTAATAAGTTTGGAACCCGGTTCCCTGTTAGGGAGGAACCGGTTCCTAAAAGGTTATTTTCAAAAATTCTTTTTGAAAAAGATTTCAAACATAGTTTTTCTTAAATGAAAACATGTTGGATATGTATATGATTATGAATGCAATTTTTGTGAACATCTATATTCAAGATTAAGAATTATTTATACCATTTGACATTTGATGATTCTTCAATAATTCTTCTTTTAATCTTCAAGACTTTTATATGATGTTGATAAGCTTTTTGCACATCCTTTGAATGTTGATGTCCATGTTGTCTTCATCAAAACAAATTCTTTAAAATATAATTTGAGAAGCTTGCAATTACATTCTCCCCCTTTTTGATGATGACAACCAAGTCTTGAAAACAATTCTTGAAATGTTTATGTTGTTTTGTGTAACAAAAATGTTGAGCAAATGCAAGGCTCCCCCTAAATTGTATGCTCCCCCTAAGTCCATGATTCTTTGAATTTTGGAGTGAGTTTGATAGATATTTGGGCCTGCAATTTCTTTGAAACAAAGCAACACATATGCATATTCTTCTCCCCCTTTGTTAACATAAAAAAGGACGGGGAAAAAGAGTGAAACAAATACATTTAAAAATTACACACAATATATACACTCATATTTTATCAATTAAAAACATATAAAAGAAGGAGTAGAAGCAGAGTGTACTAAAACCATAAAAATTTTGTTGAAGAAAAATTAATACGTGCACCTTATGAGAAACATTTAGATATCACCTTCATCCAAAATACCAAGTTCTCTTCGGATTTTGAAGAATGGTTCTCGAGCAAGCGGTTTTGTGAAGATATCTGCGAGTTGGTTATGAGTATCCACAAAAGTGACTTCGACATCTCCTTTAAGAACATGATAACGGAGAAAATGATGTCTGTGATACGGTGGGAGAACTGACTAGTGTTTTGCGTTCGTATTCGCACTTGTGCGGTTGAGCAAGAGTCGCCACCGACTTTTTATTTTATCCTAAAGGAAAGGTTAAAAAAGCACAGCAAAAACCTTTTGAGATATTTCGTGGGTTCGGGGGGTAGATTATGAAAAGGGAAGATATTAGCACCCTTTTCATCCATGGTTATCCATGGGCTCTTAGTTACTTGGTTTTTTAGATCACTTGCCTCGATTTTTGATTGCTTGAAAATGTGGTGTGTGTGTGTTTTGAAAATGTTTTGGAAGAAGATGCCTTGTCTTAGGCTAACCTTGTAACAATTCTTTACTCGAATATTTTACAAAGGCGTGTATCTTTTCGAAAAGATGTTTTCAAAATGTTTTGAGAGTTTGTTTGAAAGTGTTGTGGGTTGTGGTTTTTGAAAAGAAGGCAAGTGTTTTTGCAAGTCGATCTCAAGTAACTAAGAGTTTTGTCTACCCTATTGTACTCAAAGGTGTTTGTTATGTTTTAACCCTTTTTAACAATTTTGTTCCACCATTGAAATTGGTAGACAATCTTGCGTTTAGGAAGTTTATTCGGGACGGGCGCGGGTCGTCGTATGGACCATGAATGCAATGGTGCCAAGTGTCTTTGGCAATTTGCTTTGAAGGGACTATGATCATTCCGTTTAGGCAACACTTTGAGAGACTTATGATCATTTGATTTTGTTTTGCCAAAGATTCTCGGCGTGCAAGCATGGCCCATTTTGGAAGGCAATATGTGGGATTACCCTAGAGGGTGCAAGTGTGATTGTGTATTGATTACATGTATCTGTCTTGTATTAGGTTATCTAGCGTTTGATTTTATGTACATGCAAACCTAAGTCTAACCATGGTATAATTGGAAAACTGTAAATTGCGGAAATGTAAAGTCTACGCTATTACAAATAGTATCCGGGAGTGGGGGTATAAATGTACAAATGGGGATGAGACTTATAGTATCCAATAAGTTACAACCAAATCGAATTTGCGATCAAATGTAATATGACGAATATCAATGTATAAGATAAACAAGTATGTAGGAGCAATGTGAATGTATTGTGTAAGTGTAAGTGTGAGATGTATATGTATATGTGATTATTTACATGTGCGGAATGTGAAATTAATGAAGTATTGTTAGGTATTTGTTTTGACCTAAATATGCGTTTAATGAGTCTTTGATTCGTATATTTTAATATGTACAAAAGAAATATTTTAATTGAATATTTAAGTTCTAATTAAATTGCGAAATGATGTTTTAAGAAAAGAAAATATTTCTAGGTTTTCATTATGTAAAAAAGGAGTATTTTTCATTTGTTATGTACAAAATGTTTTAAGAAATTAAATTATGCAAAAAATGTATATTTACTTATTATGTACAAAATATATTTTAATTAAAAGAATAGAAAGGTATTTTCAATTTTAAATAGATGATGTAGAAAAAATTTATTTTTATGTGTTATGTACAAATTAAATAAAAGAAAGGTATTATCTTTTTTAAGAAAAATTTAATGTTCTATGTATAAAAAGAAAAAATAGAGAAAATGCAAGTTATTTATGGATCAAAATATATAGAAATAATATTAGTAAAAAAGGGGTTTATGTTAGTTAATTTTTCTCAAAAAATGATGTGTTAAAAAAGCAGTTAAATGAGAGCAATGGGCCTTAAGCATGTAGAATGGGGCGAGGCCCACGATGCTGAAACAAGATTTAGGGTTTCGCTTGTATTTTCGTTTGGATGCTCGGGGTTTGTACAGCGGCGCGTTCGTTCATTGTTCTTCGTTCATCTTCTTCGATCATTCGCTCTTTGCCCATGGATTCAGAAATCTGAGCTTCTCGCCTTAGCCACCAGCGTTACCACCTCTTCTCCCCTCTTCACGTTTGTCCAAGCGACGGTAAATCAAGGTAACGAAATGCCTTAAACTGGTTGGATGTTTTAGATGTTTTAGATTTGCATGTCATAATTTTATATTCTGATTTTTGTGTTCTTTCTGTTTGTTTTAACGAGATGGTAAAAGAGATGAGAAAGGAATATTCTACCTTGAGGGGAAGACAATGGAGGAGAAGAGGGCGAGGAAGCGCTGAGGTGGCTTAATGGTGAAGAGGCCTTGCATGATGCTTGGTATTTCTGTATCTTTTCTCAGGCTTTATGATATTGCTTCCTTTCTTCTTTGCCTTTGCTGCCTCGATTTTGCCTTTGGAACTTTTTACACCTCAGTTGCCTTGAACTGTCTTTTGAACGTTGAGCTCGATAGTATTACGCCCAGTGATGTGTTTACTGAGGGCTTGCCTGTGTTGAATGCCTCTTTTTTTCTTCTCTTACAGTTGCCCTGAACTTATGTATGCTTCCTTCTGTTGCCTGTCTGTGTGCTTGCTTCTCTACCCAATGATGAATGTTCTGAGGGTTTGGTATTTGGATGGTATTATGTCATGATGATTGCAGGTCTGAGGCTTTTATGGTTAAAGCTTATCAGTCTAAGGCTTGGTTTGGTCTTGTGGCCTTTGAGGGTAAAGCTTAATACAGGTTCAAGTTTGACAGTAGGTTGGATTCTTTAGGCTCAGCAGGTTTTAGTTTTATGGTTGAGGCTCTTTGGATTTAGGCAGGTTGTGATGGTTTGAGCAGATGTAAGGGTTTTGTATATTTGCTTGTGTTTTTCTTGTGGTTAGGCTTCTGCTTGACAGTAGGGCGGTTTAGCAGGTCATATAGATGGCTGGTATATGCTTTTGAGGCTATCCTGGTATGGTTGTTCAGGTTTGAGGTTATGTCTGCTGGTTTTTAGCTAATGCAGGTTTGGGTGTTGACAGTAGATAAGGGTTTCATGTGTTTCTTTTTTTACAGGATGAGGCTTTGAGGCTTCAGTTTGTATGCTCTTCAGCAGGTTTTGCTTCTGGTTAGGACTTGGTTGAGTTCTTGAGGCTCAGCAGGTTCTGAGCTTGTATATTTTCTGTCCCTTTTGTGAAAAATTCTCCCTCTGAACTGTGTTTGTTCTTGTGTTATATCTTTGTTTATGCCCTGCCTTTTAGCCTAAAGCCTGAACCCTGCTTACTTTATCTCCCTTCTTTTTCTCTCTTTGTACAGTTAAAAGAATTTTAAATGTTTTTTTTGCTGTACTTTCTGAAGGGGCCACTGATGGGAAATGATGAAAAAAGAAAGCTTGCTTGCATATAAGATTTCCTCTGCATCTTTATCTTTCTTTGACAACTTGTGTGCTTTTTGATATCTTTCAAAATCTTCTCTTGACAGCTTTTGTGTAGACTCTTTGATACTTTGACAGTAAATTGCACTTTTTGATCTTTGATAGAAAGTTGTAATTGGATTTTCAGTTTGGTTTGAACTTACTTCTGAACTATGCAGTTTGACATTTTAAAATTATGCATTTTGACATTTTGCATTCATGATAAAATTCTTCCCTCTTTGTGAACCGGGAGAAATCCCGTGATTTGCAGAGAGGGTTAACTGATCCCAATCAGTGGCCCCTAGTGATGAATTTCTTCTGTCTGTATTTATTTTATCTGCTTTTTGACTTTCTCTTTTTCTTTTGCAGATGAAAAATGGAGCACCGGAGCGAAGTGAAGAATGAAGAATTAGAAATAAATAGGATAGTTTTCCCCTTTTTTTATTTAAATTTAAATCAATGTAAAAAACAATGTTTGTAATTAAATTCCAAACATCAATTGTACAGTTAATTTAAAGATAAATAAAAGTTTCCATTATCCAGTTTAATTTTGTTTTCTCTCTTTATTGTTTATTTATTTATTTAAAACTCTTTGAATTAAAATAATTGAAAAATAAATTTCAATCACTTAATTTAGAATAATAAATAATTTAAATAAAACAATGCTTTAGTAATTGACCAATTAAACCTGTCCTTTCCAATATCCAAAGCAAAGCAGCAGTTAACCAAAATAAACTGATCAAGCGCATTCCTTTTTTCACTTATTCTTTGCCAAGCACTGTAATTCCAAACTGCATATTTCCTTTGACTGGCTCAAACAAAACAACATGAATTCAACCCAACTGCCTCTTTTACTGATTAAGTCAAAACAATGCGAATTCAACCTAAACCTTGGAATAACTTGCGGAGTGCTGTGGAATTTTAACCTTTCTGAGAATATGTCCATAAAAAACTTAATTCCTGATTAAATGCCAACGAACCTTCGCCTGATCAAAATTGAGCCAAAATCAACCAAAACCCTAAGCCAACTGTTTGACAGAACCCAGAGCCCTGAAAAATCAATAAAACCCTAATTTTTGTTTGACTGACGAGAAAAGTCCGTTTGTCCGATTCTTGAGCCAGTTTGAAAAGTCAAGAAATGTCTGAAGCTGAGATTTCTCGAGAAAAATGCGAGGGCAAATTTTGGGGTACAACAGTTGCCCTTGTTCAATCTTCTTGGACCTGAAGAGTTAGATTGGCAAGTTTGCCTTTCGCGACTTGAAGGTAAAAGAAGATTGGACACTAAAGTGCCCAGAAAATTTGCACTCGGCGATATGATGGTGGAGGTGAATGGGCTTAAAGATGCCATTTTGTGATGGGCTTAAAGATGCCATTTGGTGCGATAGAATTTTGTCGGGGAATGGGCTTAGAGATGCCATTTGTTGATGGGCTTAAAGATGCCATCTGGTGACTGCTGGTAGGAGGATGGGCTTATAGATGCCATCTGGACATGTCGAACTGTATGTCAAAAGTGAGTGGACGAGTATCAGAAAGGCATCCCTGTTTTGGAACATCTCTGAATTGGGGTCTGAGCAAGCGATAGATTGACATCCACGTTTCGGAGAATCCGTAAACTATTTTCAGGAATTGGGATTTGAATGAGCAATAGAGCAACGTCCGTTGTTGGGAAGCGTCCGTAAACTGTTTTCAAAAGTTGAGAAGAGTTTGAACAAGTTGGTAGATTGACATCCGTTGTAGGGAAGAATCCGTAAACTGTTTTCAAAAACTACACCTGAACAAGTTGGTAGATTGACATCCGTTATAGGGAAGAATCCGTAAACTATTTTCAAAAGTCTTGAAGTTGAAGAGGAACCGGTGTAGGGTTTCCTGATGATGCGTCTGAATGAATCTGGAATAAGTATCAGAATGTCGCCGTGTCCGGGTCACATCTGAACTATTTCTGGATGAATCTTGGGAGATGATCTGTGTCTGTCGACTGCTCTTACCTGAAATGTAAAGGGTTAGCCGGATGCAATGTTATGATGCATGATGCAATGTATGTGACATCAATGTTTATGACATGAATGTGATGAATGCGCATGTAGGCTGATGAGCTATCTTGCTGAGGATAGATGAATTCGAGATGGCTGAAGATAAAAGCATCTTGACTGCTGCCGGGGAAAATAAATCCTTGGCTGCTGCTGGGGAAGATAAATCCTGATGACCTCTACTGGGGAGTTCCAAATTAATAGGCTCATGCTGGGGAGGTAAGATTGAGAATCTTCAGCTTGATGGGAAGTAACTCTGGCGACTTCACTGGGGAACTCAAGATTTGCCCTTTCCAAAACTCTGTGGGGAGAAGGTTCAATGGTCTGGCTCCGCTGGGGATAATGATAATTTGAAGTTTTAGCTTTGCTGGAGATAATGAAGCTTGACTCTGAGTGGAGCTAGCTTTTGAGAAGAATCTGAACAAGCGATAGGTTAACATCCGTTTACTTGGAGAACCCGTGAACCGTTCTCAGAAATCTCGAAGTTGAATCAGCAATAGAGCCGCATCCGTTATTGGGAAGCGTCCGTAAACTAATTTCAAAGGTTGCTTCTGAATAAGCTGATAGATTAACATCCATTGTTGGGAAGAATCCATAAACTGTTTTCAGAAGTCTTGAAGAAGAATCTGAACAAGTGATAGGTTAACATCCGTTTACTTGGAGAACCCGTGAATTGTTTTCAGAAATCTTGAGATTGAATCAGCAATAGAGCCGCATCCATTGTTGGGAAGCATCCGTAAACTGTTTTCAAAGGTTGCATCTGAACAAGTTGATAGATTAACATCCGTTGTTGGGAAGAATCCATAAACTGTTTTCAGAAGTCTTGAAGAAGAATCTGAACAAGTGATAGGTTAACATCTGTTTACTTGGAGAACCCATGAACTGTTTTCAGAAATCTTGAGATTGAATCAGCAATAGAGCCGCATCCGTTGTTGGGAAGCGTCCGTAAACTAATTTCAAAGGTTGAGAAGAGTCTGAACAAGTTGGTAGATTAACATCCGTTGTTGGGAAGAATCTGTAAACTCGTTTCAGAAGTCTTAAAGAGGAACCGGTGTAGGGTTTCCTGAAGATGAGCTTGTGTAAAACTGCATCGGTTTTTGAACACTTTTAACATTCGAATGCCCCAAGTGGTGACGTAGATAAATTCCTGGCTTATTACAGGTGTTGGTCTACAATCGGTCGTTCACAGATGTTTTCCTGGGTTGTTATAGGTGTTGATCTGGAATTCTTCAGACATGCCCTGGCTGGATACAGGAATCGAATCTGGAAAGGTGATAGTTGATAGATATGCCCTGGCTGGATACAGGAATCGAATATGGAAATGTAATGGTTGATAGATATGCCCTGGCTGGATACAGGAATCGAATCTTCAAACTCTTCAGACGTGCCCTGGCTAGATACAGGAATCGAGTCTGGAAATATGGTCAACAGATATGCCCTGGCTGGATACAGGAATCGAATCTGGAAATGTGATAGTTGATTTGTTGAACACTTTTGACATTCGAATGCCCCAAGTGGTGAAGAAGGAGTCTTGAATCAGATTACTCTGCATATTGAGAGATTTCTTGAAATCTTGACTGGACTGCCCCAGGTTAACTGAACTTTGAAAGATCTGTTGGACCTTGACTGGACTGCCCCAGGTTAATTGAATTGTGACATGCCATGCCCCTTGTTGATAGGAGATTTGATGGAAGTGTTATCCTCTTGAAGTGATTTTGACTTACTGAGAGAGTTTTCGTTCCTCCGAACATTCGCTATATGAATTTCTTCGCTGTCAAACAAAGGTCAAATGCAGACAGTGATATTCGTATAATGCAAAGTTTATGTTTGTCTCAGAATTTTGAAAAATGCGTTTTTAGCAGAAAACTTTTCATAAGACAAGTTAACACAAGATTTAGAGCAAAACCATACAGGAGTCAGGATACCTTTTGTAACAGTATGCTTTCGAACTAACTCATGCTTCAATTAGGACTTTTGAAGGGTTGTAACGTGGCCTGGTTCACGATTTAAGAAACAAAGGATAAAGGCTCAAAGTATATTTGTACCCACCCGCTCTTCGTGATGTTCTTCAACCTAAGCTCAGTTGATTGTGCGTCACACTCTGTTTTGAGTTTGGAACGACTTTTGGGCGATGGTTCACCAGTTGAATTTGGGGAGACAGTCATCATCTCCTTTTTTTCTTTTTCAACATTTTTCATGTTGATGAGGATTTTGTAATGACCTCACTATTTTGATTTTGATTTGTTATCCCTAACTTTTGCCTGACTGTTACCGTTTTCCGGGATTATTGTCAGCGGGATGCCCCAGCTTTCTTAAGCCTCCTTTATAGGTTTTGGCTCGGCGGGCTTTTCTCTTTTGAGAGATTGACTGTCTGTGTGATAGGGAACCACCCCTGTTTTTGGATTCCAAAGGAATACTTTCTTTTTCGACGTCGTTCGTTGTATTACGAACTGAGAGTTTGCGACTTCAATGCACATTTTCTTTTGAACTAACCGAGAGACTACCCTGCCCCAGGTTTATATCAAGGGTTTTGATTGTTTAGAACAAAAAACTCCTACTTCTTTGGCTCGAAGGGGTTGACTAGGGATTAACTTCCTTATAACTCTAGTGTTTGGGAATTGAAAGAAATGCCTGTACATCATCAGCAAGGTCTATTCAAAAGCATATTGTATAAGATCACGGTATTGTTTCGTCATCCTCCCTCTAAAGGCTTGTAGCTTTTTATCAAGAGTCAAATATCATAAAGAAAAGCATAAGAGTAGTGAAACGAATGGATGAATTCAAGACAAACATATGCAATGCATTAATGAAAACAGAGTTTAACATCAACAGATAATTGTTTGACAGCAAAAGAAATTACAACTTTGAAAATTCAAAAAGAAGCAAAAGTCTTTCAGCTTGAGCTTCGTCACTTCAAGTGGAGAACCCTTTTAACGGAAGATTTTCATCTCGCCGTCTGGCATGAATTCCAGCACCCCAATGTCGATCAGATCTTGAATCTTGTTCTTCAAGGCCCAACAGTCGTTGGTGTCGTGTCCCGGGCTGTAGGAATGGTAAACACAGAATGCATCGGGATGATAGTGAGGAGAGGAGATATTGGGCTTCTGAGGAGGGTCTTTTACGGTAAGCAAGTTGACCTCCAACAGACGCTTCAGTATGAAGAATGATGGTATTTCAGTCTCCGTAAACTGTCTTCCCGACTTTTCTTGCTTACGCCGATTGCCCCGTTGACGTTGGCGAGGTTGTTGATGGGCTTGTGACCCTGAAGCTAGCAAAGGAGCTTTCCCCTTGTCTTCTTGAGTGGATGGAGGCTGAGCGGTGACTTGCTCTTCGACCTCAGATGCTTGCCCCAGTTGGTTGTTTGGAAGCAGTTGGCGGACAAGAACTCTGAGTTCCTCTTGTCTTTGAGATAGGTCTTGGATGAGAGCCATCTGGCCCACCAACTGTCCCATCATTTGGGTCCTCAAGGTTGTCAGATCAAACTGCAGTTCCGCCAGCTGGTCGCTCCTGGCATTGTTGGAATTCCCCAAGCCCTTGGTGAGGAGAGCTTTCATCTCCTCTTGCCCCAGAGACAAGTTCAGGAACATCTCCTGTAACTGAGCAGTCTGGTCTTGGATGTCTTTGACAGACCTTTCTAGAGCCATCTCTTGCTGAAATAAACAGCAGGAGAGTAAGGAAACCTGAAAAAGGAAAAATTGTCAAAATGCAATGCATGATATGTGGATGCAATGCTTTCAAGGATCTCTTGGGGTAAACACAAGAAAATGTTAGAGGTTGAACTCTGCTCTTGGATTGGAGATCTCTGCACCGGTGGACGTCCTTCCACGAGAATCAAGCTCACCATGTCGAGTGGGTCATAGCCACTGATTCAAGTTGTTGCACTTGATCTTTGATTGGAGAGCTTTGTATCGGTGGATGTCCCTCCACGAGAATCAAACTCACCATGTCGAGTGGGTCATAGCCACTGATTCAAGTTGTTGTATTTGAACTTTGACTGGATTGGTTAGAGGAGGAACCTCTTGCCCCTTGATAGACGTCTGGTTCAACGGAACCCTGCATCCAAAGAACCCTCGAGATCCTTGAAATGGTTATTGAAAATGCTATGGTATGATGTCATGATGTTATGTACATGTATGCACAAGCAAGTGAGTGTATATACAGGCAAACATATTCACACAGAGCAAACAAGTCCTTAGGTTTAGGCTTGCATGAGGTTCAGGTACTACCCTCTTTCAGTTTGTTGGTTAAAACCTGTCCTATCAAAAGTAACCGGGTTCTAGAGAATCTCATATCATTGGCTACCCTCAATCGGTCATAACTCCAGCATCGCAACCTTTTCTCGCGGCCGGAACCATCGCAAGAGTTTAGCCTCAATGAGCGTAGCATACTGCTACTGTTCTAATGGCCAAGTTGGGTCAATTTAGGGTTCTAAGGTCGGTTGGTGCTTAATGACTCCTTGGAAGACCCATATTCTCCCCGTTTTAACACGAGGGATATCGGTACAGACCAAAGCGCCACACCAACGTAGCCACTGCTTCACCCATGTCGGTATACCCCGGACAGGTCCCTCGCAGATTATGCTACCTAAAAAGGTTTCCCCCAGATCCGGGTTAGGATCTATGAAACTCCGATACAAAGCCCACAAATGTAAAAGCAAACAAAGCAATCAATTGAAAACAATAGGTGATCTAAACCCTAAGGTAACCCCACTTTGAGTCATAATCCCCAGCAGAGTCGCCAGTTCTGGTGATACGGTGGGAGAACTGACTAGTGTTTTGCGTTCGTATTCGCACTTGTGCGGTTGAGCAAGAGTCGCCACCGACTTTTTATTTTATCCTAAAGGAAAGGTTAAAAAAGCACAGCAAAAACCTTTTGAGATATTTCGTGGGTTCGGGGGGTAGATTATGAAAAGGGAAGGTATTAGCACCCTTTTCATCCATGGTTATCCATGGGCTCTTAGTTACTTGGTTTTTTAGATCACTTGCCTCGATTTTTGATTGCTTGAAAATGTGGTGTGTGTGTGTGTTTTGAAAATGTTTTGGAAGAAGATGCCTTGTCTTAGGCTAACCTTGTAACAATTCTTTACTCGAATATTTTACAAAGGCGTGTATCTTTTCGAAAAGATGTTTTCAAAATGTTTTGAGAGTTTGTTTGAAAGTGTTGTGGGTTGTGGTTTTTGAAAAGAAGGCAAGTGTTTTTGCAAGTCGATCTCAAGTAACTAAGAGTTTTGTCTACCCTATTGTACTCAAAGGTTTTTGTTATGTTTTAACCCTTTTTAACAATTTTGTTCCACCATTGAAATTGGTAGACAATCTTGCGTTTAGGAAGTTTATTCGGGACGGGCGCGGGTCGTCGTATGGACCATGAATGCAATGGTGCCAAGTGTCTTTGGCAATTTGCTTTGAAGGGACTATGATCATTCCGTTTAGGCAACACTTTGAGAGACTTATGATCATTTGATTTTGTTTTGCCAAAGATTCTCGGCGTGCAAGCATGGCCCATTTTGGAAGGCAATATGTGGGATTACCCTAGAGGGTGCAAGTGTGATTGTGTATTGATTACATGTATCTGTCTTGTATTAGGTTATCTAGCGTTTGATTTTATGTACATGCAAACCTAAGTCTAACCATGGTATAATTGGAAAACTGTAAATTGCGGAAATGTAAAGTCTACGCTATTACAAATAGTATCCGGGAGTGGGGGTATAAATGTACAAATGGGGATGAGACTTATAGTATCCAATAAGTTACAACCAAATCGAATTTGCGATCAAATGTAATATGACGAATATCAATGTATAAGATAAACAAGTATGTAGGAGCAATGTGAATGTATTGTGTAAGTGTAAGTGTGAGATGTATATGTATATGTGATTATTTACATGTGCGGAATGTGAAATTAATGAAGTATTGTTAGGTATTTGTTTTGACCTAAATATGCGTTTAATGAGTCTTTGATTCGTATATTTTAATATGTACAAAAGAAATATTTTAATTGAATATTTAAGTTCTAATTAAATTGCGAAATGATGTTTTAAGAAAAGAAAATATTTCTAGGTTTTCATTATGTAAAAAAGGAGTATTTTTCATTTGTTATGTACAAAATGTTTTAAGAAATTAAATTATGCAAAAAATGTATATTTACTTATTATGTACAAAATATATTTTAATTAAAAGAATAGAAAGGTATTTTCAATTTTAAATAGATGATGTAGAAAAAATTTATTTTTATGTGTTATGTACAAATTAAATAAAAGAAAGGTATTATCTTTTTTAAGAAAAATTTAATGTTCTATGTATAAAAAGAAAAAATAGAGAAAATGCAAGTTATTTATGGATCAAAATATATAGAAATAATATTAGTAAAAAAGGGGTTTATGTTAGTTAATTTTTCTCAAAAAATGATGTGTTAAAAAAGCAGTTAAATGAGAGCAATGGGCCTTAAGCATGTAGAATGGGGCGAGGCCCACGATGCTGAAACAAGATTTAGGGTTTCGCTTGTATTTTCGTTTGGATGCTCGGGGTTTGTACAGCGGCGCGTTTGTTCATTGTTCTTCGTTCATCTTCTTCGATCATTCGCTCTTTGCCCATGGATTCAGAAATCTGAGCTTCTCGCCTTAGCCACCAGCGTTACCACCTCTTCTCCCCTCTTCACGTTTGTCCAAGCGACGGTAAATCAAGGTAACGAAATGCCTTAAACTGGTTGGATGTTTTAGATGTTTTAGATTTGCATGTCATAATTTTATATTCTGATTTTTGTGTTCTTTCTGTTTGTTTTAACGAGATGGTAAAAGAGATGAGAAAGGAATATTCTACCTTGAGGGGAAGACAATGGAGGAGAAGAGGGCGAGGAAGCGCTGAGGTGGCTTAATGGTGAAGAGGCCTTGCATGATGCTTGGTATTTCTGTATCTTTTCTCAGGCTTTATGATATTGCTTCCTTTCTTCTTTGCCTTTGCTGCCTCGATTTTGCCTTTGGAACTTTTTACACCTCAGTTGCCTTGAACTGTCTTTTGAACGTTGAGCTCGATAGTATTACGCCCAGTGATGTGTTTACTGAGGGCTTGCCTGTGTTGAATGCCTCTTTTTTTCTTCTCTTACAGTTGCCCTGAACTTATGTATGCTTCCTTCTGTTGCCTGTCTGTGTGCTTGCTTCTCTACCCAATGATGAATGTTCTGAGGGTTTGGTATTTGGATGGTATTATGTCATGATGATTGCAGGTCTGAGGCTTTTATGGTTAAAGCTTATCAGTCTAAGGCTTGGTTTGGTCTTGTGGCCTTTGAGGGTAAAGCTTAATACAGGTTCAAGTTTGACAGTAGGTTGGATTCTTTAGGCTCAGCAGGTTTTAGTTTTATGGTTGAGGCTCTTTGGATTTAGGCAGGTTGTGATGGTTTGAGCAGATGTAAGGGTTTTGTATATTTGCTTGTGTTTTTCTTGTGGTTAGGCTTCTGCTTGACAGTAGGGCGGTTTAGCAGGTCATATAGATGGCTGGTATATGCTTTTGAGGTTATCCTGGTATGGTTGTTCAGGTTTGAGGTTATGTCTGCTGGTTTTTAGCTAATGCAGGTTTGGGTGTTGACAGTAGATAAGGGTTTCATGTGTTTCTTTTTTTACAGGATGAGGCTTTGAGGCTTCAGTTTGTATGCTCTTCAGCAGGTTTTGCTTCTGGTTAGGACTTGGTTGAGTTCTTGAGGCTCAGCAGGTTCTGAGCTTGTATATTTTCTGTCCCTTTTGTGAAAAATTCTCCCTCTGAACTGTGTTTGTTCTTGTGTTATATCTTTGTTTATGCCCTGCCTTTTAGCCTAAAGCCTGAACCCTGCTTACTTTATCTCCCTTCTTTTTCTCTCTTTGTACAGTTAAAAGAATTTTAAATGTTTTTTTTGCTGTACTTTCTGAAGGGGCCACTGATGGGAAATGATGAAAAAAGAAAGCTTGCTTGCATATAAGATTTCCTCTGCATCTTTATCTTTCTTTGACAGCTTGTGTGCTTTTTGATATCTTTCAAAATCTTCTCTTGACAGCTTTTGTGTAGACTCTTTGATACTTTGACAGTAAATTGCACTTTTTGATCTTTGATAGAAAGTTGTAATTGGATTTTCAGTTTGGTTTGAACTTACTTCTGAACTATGCAGTTTGACATTTTAAAATTATGCATTTTGACATTTTGCATTCATGATAAAATTCTTCCCTCTTTGTGAACCGGGAGAAATCCCGTGATTTGCAGAGAGGGTTAACTGATCCCAATCAGTGGCCCCTAGTGATGAATTTCTTCTGTCTGTATTTATTTTATCTGCTTTTTGACTTTCTCTTTTTCTTTTGCAGATGAAAAATGGAGCACCGGAGCGAAGTGAAGAATGAAGAATTAGAAATAAATAGGATAGTTTTCCCCTTTTTTTTATTTAAATTTAAATCAATGTAAAAAACAATGTTTGTAATTAAATTCCAAACATCAATTGTACAGTTAATTTAAAGATAAATAAAAGTTTCCATTATCCAGTTTAATTTTGTTTTCTCTCTTTATTGTTTATTTATTTATTTAAAACTCTTTGAATTAAAATAATTGAAAAATAAATTTCAATCACTTAATTTAGAATAATAAATAATTTAAATAAAACAATGCTTTAGTAATTGACCAATTAAACCTGTCCTTTCCAATATCCAAAGCAAAGCAGCAGTTAACCAAAATAAACTGATCAAGCGCATTCCTTTTTTCACTGATTCTTTGCCAAGCACTGTAATTCCAAACTGCATATTTCCTTTGATTGGCTCAAACAAAACAACATGAATTCAACCCAACTGCCTCTTTTACAGATTAAGTCAAAACAATGTGAATTCAACCTAAACCTTGGAATAACTTGCGGAGTGCTGTGGAATTTTAACCTTTCTGAGAATATGTCCATAAAAACCTTAATTCCTGATTAAATGCCAACGAACCTTCGCCTGATCAAAATTGAGCCAAAATCAACCAAAACCCTAAGCCAACTGTTTGAGAGAACCCAGAGCCCTGAAAAATCAATAAAACCCTAATTTTTGTTTGACTGACGAGAAAAGTCCGTTTGTCCGATTCTTGAGCCAGTTTGAAAAGTCAGGAAATGTCTGAAGCTGAGATTTCTCGAGAAAAATGCGAGGGCAAATTTTGGGGTACAACAATGTCGAATATCTATATGTTTGGTTCTTGAATGCATGACCAGATTCTTTGTAATATTGATAGCACTTGTATTGTCGCATCGAAGAGGAATGCATCCGAGATCAAGTCCGTAATCACGGAGTTGTTGCTTGAGCCAAAGAATTTATGCACAATAACTACCTGCTGCTATGTATTCTGCTTCGGCCGTGCTAAGAGCAACACATGCTTGCTTTTTACAAGCCCATGATACTAATGCATTTCCAATAATGTGACAAGTGCCACTTGTGCTTTTACGATCAGTTTTACAACTTGCATAATCCGCGTCAGAATAACCAATTAAAGTGCAAATACTACCTTTCGGATACTATAAGCCGACATTGTTGTTCCTTTAAGATACTTCATGATCCTTTTAACTTCCATGAGGTGTGATTCCTTTGGATTTGCTTGAAAGCGAGCACACAGACAAACACTAAACATGATGTCAGGACGGCTTGCCGTCAAATACAATAAGGAACCAATCATACCTCGGTATTTTGTAATATCAATTGAAGTACCAGATTCATCTTGATCAACATATGTACCGGAGCCCATTGGAGTATTCAATGCTTTACAATTGTCCATATCAAACTTTTTCAATAATTCTTTGCAATACTTAGATTGGTTGATGAAGATCCCATCTTCTAGTTGCTTAATTTGTAGTCCAAGAAAGTAGTTCATCTTTCCCATCATAGACATCTCGAATTCTCCTTGCATCATCAATGAGAATTCCTCACACATTTCTTTGTTAGTCGATCCAAAAATGATATCATCAACATAGACTTGAACCAATAAAGTGTTACTTTGAATTTTCTTAATGAACAAAGTTTTATCAACCTTACCCTTTTCGAAACCTTTTTCACACAAAAAATTGCTAAGTCTATCATACCATGCTCTTGGTGCTTGCTTTAAGCCATAAAGAGCCTTTCTCAACTTAAAGACATGTGTAGGATGTTTGAAGTCTTCAAAACCCGGAGGTTGTTTGACATAGACTTCTTCATTGATGTATCCATTCAAGAATGCGCTTTTGACGTCCATTTGAAAAAGCTGAAAATTTAATGAACAAGCATAAGCAAGTAAAAGATGTATAACTTCTAACCTTGCAACCGGAGCAAATGTTTCTTCAACATCGATTCCTTCCTCTTGATTGTAACCTTGGGCAACCAACCTTGCTTTGTTTCGAACAATTAGACCATTCTCATCAAGTTTGTTCTTAAACACCCATCGGGTACCTATGATGTGTTTACCACTTGGTCTAGGAACAAGTTCCCAAACTTGATTTCTCTCGAATTGATTTAATTCTTCTTGCATAGCAATAATCCATTGATCATCTCCTAAGGCTTCATAAATTTTGGTAGGTTCAATTTGAGAAACAAACGCCATGTTTAAGCAAGCATCTTTTAGATTCAATCTTGTTGATACTCCTTGGCTAATGTCACCAATAATTTTGTCAATAGGATGGTCTCTATGAGTTCTCCATTCTTTTGGTAGATCATTGATGTTTGAATCTTGTTGTACAATGTTTTCTTGATTTTCCGGTGATTTCACAACTTGATCATTTGAAAGATCTTCCGGGGGTAAATCTATAGGATCATCATCATCACATACAACTACTTCCTCCTTAGAGGGGTTAGTTTCATCAAAAGATACATGCATAGATTCTTCAATAGTTAAAGTTCTTTTATTATAAATTCTATATGCTTTACTAGAAAGAGAATAACCGAGAAATATACCTTCGTCGGATTTCTCGTCAAACTTACCGAGATTGTCTTTGTCATTGTTAAGAACAAAGCACTTGCATCCAAAAATGTGAAAGTGAGCAATATTTGGCTTTCTTCCTTTGAAGAGTTCATATGGAGTCTTCTTTATTATAGGTCTAATGATAACTCGATTTCCAACATAACATGTCGTACTAACCGCATCCGCCCAAAAATATTTAGGAAGATTTGCATCACTAAGCATTGTTCTTGCAAGTTCCACTAGAAATCTATTCTTTCTTTCAACTACTCCATTTTGTTGTGGAGTTCTAGGTGCTGAAAAATTATGAGAGATACCATGTTCTTTACAAAATTCTTCAAATTGTGAATTTTGGAATTCTCCACCATGATCACTTCTTATGGATACAATCTTTAGTGATTTTTCATTTTGGATTTGCTTAGCATACTTCTTAAAAGCTTTAAAAGCATCACTTTTCTGCACAAGAAACAAAGTCCAAGAATATCTAGAAAAATCATCAATAATAACTAAAGCGTATACATTACCTCCAAAGCTTTTTGTTCTTGATGGACCAAAGAGATCCATGTGTAACAATTGTAGTGGCCTTGTAGTGGACACCACATTCTTAGATTTGAAATTTGTTTTGGTCTGTTTGCCCTTTTGGCAAGCACTACATAATTTGTCTTTGATGAACTTCATCCTTGGTAGACCAATAACTAAGTCATGCTTAACCAATTTGTTCAAGTGCTCCATGTGAATGTGAGCAATCCTCTTATGCCATAACCAAGCGTCATTGTTGTTTACCATAAGACATTGTACCTTCATAGACAAATCATCTAAAGTAATCATAAAAATATTGTTAGTTCTTATACCTTTGAGTTTTACCTCATTGGTTGCCTCATCCATAATAAGACATTCTTCTTTGTTGAATTTGATCTTGAACCCTCTATCACAAAGTTGACTTATGCTAAGAAGGTTGTACTTTAATCCTTCAACATAGAGAGCATCCTCAATTTGAATGGATGGAGGTGTGCCAACTATTCCAACGCCAAGAATCTTTCCTTTGGTGTTGTCTCCATAGGTGACATACCCTTTGGCTTTATGTACTAGATATTAAAATTGATGTACATCTCCTGTCATATGCTTTGAACATCCACTATCAAGATACCAAACATTTGATGTGGATTTCAAGCATACCTACAAAAACAAATTATTCTTTGTTAGGTACCCAAGTTGCCTTGGGTCCTTCATAGTTAGTTCCCTTTTTCACCCACACATAATGCCCACTTACTATACTAAAGTTTCTAACATAGCAAGCATTAGGTGTATGGCCTTTAACACCACAATAAAAAAAAGTAGGTTCAAAGTTACTTCTATATCTAGAAGGATAAGATTTCTTCTTAGGAAATGTTTTCTTTTTCGATACATTAGCCTTTTTCTTTTGATGATTATGAACAACTTGCTTCTTTTCTACTTTCTTGGGATTGGAACTATTACTAGCCTTTACAAAAACAGTGGGATTGTTACTTGGTCTCTTAGAATTCACATAACCAAGACCTCTTTTATCATTTGGATAACGTTGTTGGCTTAGTAATCCTTCCAATCCTATTTGTCCTTTTTCATATCGTTCAATGACTCTTTTCAATTGAACAATTTGAAAGACATTTGATTCACACTTGGAGCATGCAAAGTTTTCTTTTTCTTTAATAAAATTTTGTTTCTGAAGATCAAAATCTTTAGTCATGGTGTCAATTTTTTCTAGACAAATTAAAAGTTCTTTTTCTTGATTTGACACCTTTTTGTATAAACTTTTGCATTCTCCCAAGAGTTCATCAATAGCACCTTTAACATCATCATCAAAAAGATTAAATTCATTACTAACCTCTTCTTCATCGTCGGAGTGATGTGAAGCCATCAATGCTAGATTTGCACATTCGTCGCTTTCTGAATCAGATGAAGAACTTATCTCATTATCTTCCCATGCAACATAAGCCTTTTTGTTCTTGAACTCCTTTTTGCCTTTGAATCCATTTTTCTTGGAGAGTTTTGGACAATCCGGCTTTATGTGACCTTGCTTTCCACATTCATAGCATGTGACATCTTGTGTTGATGTGGAGGCTTCTTTGTCTTTATGCTTATAAAATTTCTTTCTTTTGACAAAGTTAGCATTATGAAGATTATTTTTATGACCAAAATATTTTCCTAACCTTTTTACAAGAAGCAAGAGATTTTCATAT
This sequence comes from Vicia faba, assembly GCA_948472305.1. Taxonomy (NCBI): domain Eukaryota; kingdom Viridiplantae; phylum Streptophyta; class Magnoliopsida; order Fabales; family Fabaceae; genus Vicia; species Vicia faba. The sequence goes on along the minus strand of OX451738.1, from coordinate 85,760,051 downwards.
TCCTCCGATGCATCTTTATCTTGACTTTATTTTGAATCAACTTTCAAAGCAATGCCTTTGGATTCTTCTCATTATTCTCATGTTTTTCAAGTCTTCCAAGTTCCGTCTCATATTCTTGAAGCTTTCCGAAAAGTGTTGCGGAAGTCATCGTTGCTAGGCTTTTCTTTTCGGATATTGCCGTCACTTTTGGTTGCCATTCCCTCGTTAAAGACCTAAGCACTTTAAGATTTAATTCATCGTTTGTTAAAGTCTTACCAAGTGCCTTCAAATGGTTTGTCAAGTGAACGAATCTCTTTTGCAAGTCAAGGATGGATTCTCCGGGCAGCATTTTGAATAATTCATATTCTTGACTCAAAGTGTTCAATCTAGACCTTTTTACTTCGGCGGTTCCTTCATGAGTTTCTACAAGAGTATCCCAAATTTCCTTTGTCGTTGTACATGCCGATACTCGAAAAAATTCATCCATACTAAGAGCACTTTGGAGAATATTGATTGCCTTTTTGTCAAAGAGAACTTTTTTCTTGTCATCGTCATCCCATGATGCTTTAGGCTTTGATGACCCAACACCATTGACAACACACACCAGAGTAAATGGACCATTCTCAACATCATTCCATATTTCTTCTCCTTGCGCTTCAAGATGAGCCTTCATGCGAATTTTCCAAAAGTCAAAGTATTCACCACAAAACAATGGAGGCTTGTTGTTACTACCACCATCTTTGAAAACCGAATTTTGATTTGGATTTGCGGAAGCCATTCTGGATCTTTAGGAACAAGTTACCTATAACTTACTCTGATGCCAATTGTAAGTCTCAGAGTGCCTAAGAGGGGGGGGGGGGGTGAATTAGGTCTATAAAAATTTATTCGGTTTTATGAGAATACTTGTAGTACTTTTTGGTTAAGTGTTTGAAGGTTTTGATTATATCTTTATCTTTTCCTGATTATGGTGATGAAAGCGATAAAAGCGGAAAAGTAAAGAACACGATGATATATCCTGGTTCCCCTCACAATCCGAGAGTACTCCAGTCCCTTTTCCAACACGAAAGAGATTTCACTATAGTTAGAATGATTGTACAGCCTATGCTTAATATCTAACCTATAGGGAGATCAAAGGTTCTTAACACCTTTAAGATCAATCAAACACTAATGTGAATGAAGAACAATCCTCTTCAAATCACAACACTTACTTCCAACAATCCTGGATAGTAAGGGAATAAATTCTTTAATGTAATACAATGATTAATATGAAATAGATGGAGAGCTTTATCAATCTTCAATTGATCTTCTTCTTCAAGATATAAACAATTCTCAAACAATGTATATAAATGTTCACAATGTATGTATGAAACTTGTAATGATTTAATGAAAGTGTATATGGCAAGTTTCACAAAATTATGAACATATGAAAGTATGAGTTCAAATGTGAATGATGAAAAATTGTTTATTGAAGAAGTATATTTGTTAATTTGAAAATTGAAGCATTGTTTTTTTTTTTTGAAATAAGAAAATCTGCAGCATTTTATAAAGTCACAAGAACCTCTTCATTCATGCCAATTCATATGAAAAGTTACAATGCATTCATGAAAGAGTACTAATTGAAATATGTTCAAAAACCAAAAGAAAAGCTGCACTGGTTCGCTAGGAACCGGTTCCGACACTGACAGTACCCGGTTCTTAGTGAACGTTATAAGTCAGATTTCAAAAATATCACGCAGGAACCGGTTCCCCTATTGGTACAACCCGGTTCCTGGTACAAAAACCAGGGACATGTTTTTTTAATAAGTTTGGAACCCGGTTCCCTGTTAGCGAGGAACCGGTTCCTAAAAGGTTATTTTCAAAAATTCTTTTTGAAAAAGATTTCAAACATAGTTTTTCTTAAATGAAAACATGTTGGATATGTATATGATTATGAATGAAATTTTTGTGAACATCTATATTCAAGATTAAGAATTATTTATACCATTTGACATTTGATGACTCTTCAATAATTCTTCTTTTAATCTTCAAGACTTTTATATGATGTTGATAAGCTTTTTGCACATCCTTTGAATGTTGATGTCCATGTTGTCTTCATCAAAACAAATTCTTTAAAATATGATTTGAGAAGCTTGCAATTACACATCCATTCGTTCAATGGTGATCTGGGGAGCTTCGTTATCCCAATTAAGTTTAAACATAGATGACATTGTGGCTAGAGCGTCTGCTAGCTGATTTTCTTCTTGCGGGAAGTGCTCAAAGGTAATCTTCTCAAAATGTGGTAGCAATGTCAAAACATGTTCTTTATAAGGGATAAGATTTGGATGTTTAGTGTCCCATTCTCCTTTGATCTGACTGACGACCAAAGCTGAATCTCAAAACACATCTAGAGATTTGATTCCCAAGTCTATGGCAGCCTTGAGACCAAAGATGCATGCTTCGTATTCCGCCATGTTGTTCGTACAGTTGAAGCAAAGACTGGCATTAAAGGGAGTATGACACCCTTCCGGAGATATGAGTACAGCGTCGATACCATTACCAAGTGCATTGGATGCCCCATCAAAGAACAGGGTCCATCGGGATCTTTGTTCAGGTCCGTCATATTGTCTGATTTCTTCACAGTTGTCTAATGTCATGATGTCTTCATCAGAGAAATCAAACTTCATGGAATGATAGTATTCCACAGCTTGGTGAGCAAGATGATCAGCCAATACACTGCCTTTTATAGCTTTTTGGGTAGTATACTGTATGTCGTATTCCGTTAGGATCATCTTCCATCTAGCTATCCTCCCAGACAGAGCAGGCTTCTCGAAGATGTATTTTATCGGATCCATCTTAGATATCAACAAAGTAGTATGAGTCAGCATATATTGTCTTAGCTGGTGAGCAGCCCATGCCAGAGCGTAGCAAGTTTTCTCGAGCAGTGAATATCTGGTTTCACAGTCGGTAAACTTTTTGCTCAGGTAGTAAATAGCGTGATCTTTTCGGCCAGACTCGTCATGCTGCCCCAATATACACCCCCATTGAGTTTTCTAAAATGGTCAGATACATGATCAGTGGTCTTCCTTTGACTGGTGGCATCAAAACAGGTGGCTCTTGTAATTACTCTTTAATCTTGTCGAAAGCAATCTGGCATTCATCATTCCATCTGACTACTTGATATTTGTTTTACGGTGGAAGAACTGACTTGAGGTTTTGCGTTTATTTTCGCAAATGTTTCAGTTGAGCAAGAGTCGCCACCGACTTTTTATTTTATCCTAAGGAAAGGTTTAAAAAGCACAGCAAAAACCTTTGAGATTTTTTCTTGGGTTCGGGGAGTAGATTATAGAAGGGGAAGGTATTAGCACCCCTTCTATCCATGGTTATCCATGGGCTCTTAGGTACTTGATTAGATCAACTTGCCTTGGTTTTCAATTGTTTGAAATGGTGCTTTGTGTGTGGTTTTGAAAAGGTTTTGAAAAAGATGCCTTGTATAGGCTACCCTTGTAACAATTCTTTACTCGAATGTTTTACAAAAGGTGTTTGTCTTTTTGAAAAGATGTTTCAAGGTTTTTTTGAAAGTTTGTTTTGAAAGTGTTTGTGAAGTAGGTTTTGAAATAAGGCAAGTGTTTTCTTGGAAAGTTGACAAGTACTTAAGAGTTCATCTACCCTAAAGTTTTCTCAAAGATTTTTGTTATGTTTTAAACCTTTTGACAATTTTGTTCCATCATTGCATTTGGTGGACAATCTTGTTTTAGGAGATTAAAGGGACGGGCGCGGGTCATCGTTTAGACCATAGTTGCAATAGTGTTAAATGTCTTTGGGCAATTTTCTTTAAAAAAGGGACTTGATCATTCATTTAAGCAACATTTTGTGGGACTATGATCATTTGATTGTTTGTTTTTAACCAAAGAAATTCAACATACAATATGGCCCAATTATTTGAAGGCAACAAAGTGGAATACCCTAGGGGTGCAAGTGTGAAATGTGTTGTCCATTTTTCATGCTCATTTATCTTGTATTAGGTCCAACTATTTTGTTCATTTTTATTCGCATACAAAACCCTAATTCTAGCATAGTATGTTTAGAAAGCGATAAAAGTGCGAAATTTAAAATCCTACGCTATTACAACATAATAATATGGGGAGGGGGGTACAATGTTTCAAATGGGGATATTTAGACAAAAAATTGAATCTAAGCTATTACATCATTTTCTATGAATATTTACAAGATAAATAAATGTATACTTTAAATGGTAAATAAAACAAATATGCAAGAATGCAAAAGGAATTTTTATATGTATGAAAAAAGTATTATTTATGTAAAATAAGAAAATAAAAATATTATAAAATATTATTTTTGGAGTATTTTTGAATTTAGGGCAAAAACCCTAATTCTATTAAATAAAAGATATCATTTATTAATATATACAATATTTATCATTTATACACAAAAATAAAATAAGAAAAGAAATATATTTGTAAAAAAAATGATTTTTGTAGTTTTTAATATTAATAAAATAAAATATGTATATTTTAGTATTTTATTCTAAGTATATTAATATATATATATATATATATATATATATATATATATATATATATATATATATATATATATATATATATATATATATATATATATATATATATATATATATATATATATATATATATATATATATATATATATATATATATATTATATATATATATATATATATATATATATATATATTATATATATATATATATATATATATATATATATATATATATATTATATATATATATATATATATATATATATATATATATATATACATATATATATATATATTAAGTTCTAAATAGGTATTATATATAAAAATGATAATATTTAATATAATAATAAAAAAGGGATTTTTATACAAAATATTTTCAGGAAGTAAAAATAAAATAAAAGTGTATAAAAAGTATTTTTTTTTTGTATTATCTCAATATTTTAAACAAAAAGTATATATATATATATATTATATATATATATATATATATATATATATATATATATATATATATATATATATATATATATATATATATATATATATATATATATATATATATATATATATATATATATATATATATATATATATATATATATATATATATATATATATATATATATATATATATATATATATATATATATATATATATATATATATATATATATTTATTTATTTATTTATTTATGTACAAACAAAAGAAATAATCAAATAAATATTCAATAAATTCAAAAAAATGAGGAGAAAAATATTTTTATGTTTTTAATATGCTGAGAAAAAATAAATGAACCAATCAAAAAAAAGCAAAAGTCAAAAATATTAAAAATGAAGCAAATGGGCTCAGGGGTGCAAAACCAAAAAGGGTGGTTTGAAAAGTAACTCAGAAGCAAGCCCAGCCCAAAGTCACCTTTCTTCAACCTCTGAACAAAAATTATTCAGAAAACGCGCGCCAAGAGCTCCACTTGAACATCCTGATTCTTTGATTTTTTTGAACAAACTTCCAACACAAAAAATGTTAAGCATGAAGAGACGATTCTAACCATATGCATAACTTGATCTAACTCTCTAAGATGAGGGAGAATTTCTCCTCCCCCAAATCCTAACCTAGTTTTTCTGCCATTTTTAAACCTTAAATTCTCTCAACTCAGGCAAAAGAAATGAAAAGTAAAAGAATGTACATGTTCAGTGGCATGAGTAGGACATTGTTTATTCACAAACTTAAGGCTAATGATGCATAATCAGAGAGATACGAGTTCAAAAAACTACCTGTTCAGTTGAAGTTCTATCTGGAGATGTAAGAACTTTCAGGGCAAGGTGATGATTGGAAAAGCTTCCTTGAGGTCCAAGGATGCTATTCCAATGTTTACTTTGTCTTGAAAGCTTCTGAATCGAGCTAGAGAACTTCACCTGCAAATCAGAAATGTGAAAATGGTGGAAGTGGTTAGAGTGATTACAGGTCGTGCCTTTGCTTTTGGTTAGCTTGCATAGATGGTATGGAAGGTATGTGAACTGGTTTTGGCAAGAATGCTTGAGAGGAATAGAAGTTGGCACTCAAACTGCAGAGGCAACTCTGTTTTTGCAGTTTGATGGTGTTTTTTGGTTTGATGATGTTTGGGAGGTAAATGGCTCGTGCAATAGCTTGGTTATGATGTGTGTAATGTGTTTGATCACTTTGTTCTTGTGTATGTAAGCTGAGATGGATGTTTTTCTTAGTTATGCCATGTTTCTTAACCTTTAAGCAACAAAATGCAAGTTGGTGTTTTAGGTCAGTAGGGGACCTCTAATCCTGCTGCAAAGCTTCTCTTGATCAGAGTAATTTGTTCATAATCTTGTGCCAAAGAGATTTGGTTTGTACTTACTTGATTTACCAATTGGACATAAAGTGGACTTTTGCAAAAATGGATAGTTTACTTTATCTAAAAATGGATTAAACTTGTATACAATACTTGAACTCATAGAATAACACTTTGACACAATGAACAAGCATTAAATTATTGAGTGTAACTTGGTTTAAGGACCTGTAATCAAGGGCATGCTGGTTTTGAGAAGTTTGCATAACTTATGAACATGAAAAAATGGCCAATTCAAAAGTGAGTTTTTGCTATATTGTGAAATTCGATTCTCCCTAACCATGAGGTTGTTTGAGAAGTTCTTGGACATTTTGGAAAGCTTGGAATGTGTAATACAATCCATCTTTGAAATGCAATTTGAAATTCCAAGTGGAAGTGTATGGAAAATGGCCTTGAAGTGGGGTAGAAAACCTTGTCAAAATAGGTCAAAAAATTCACTAAGTTAAGAATGGTTTAGTGCCCTTATTCAAAAATTTGTAACTTGAGATGCAAGCTTCAAATGAGAAAACTTTGTGAATCAAAGTTGTAGATTATACAACAAGCTACAACTTTCATGTTTGGACTTTTGTTTGAATCCAAATGGATCATGGTGAAAAAGTGGGGCAAAGTTGGGAAAAAATTAGGGTTTTCCATAACTTAGAAAAATTCTAAGTTATGAAAAATTCCATTTTAAACCCTAATTTGCATTTCTTGGTTTCTTGGTGAACAAGTTTCATGATTTGGCAAGTTTTGATGAAAAATGAATCTTGACTCTTGATTTTGACCAAAAAGTCAAAGTTTGACTTTTCAGTATACAGTCAAAATTGATCAATTGATTGGGAAATTCAACTGTCAATCCTGTGTACTTGGGATCTTTTGAGTTTGTTGATCATGTCAAGATAATTCCATGGGGTCCTTGAGTCCATGTGTGAGCTTGGTTTGCCATTGGCTAGGTCAAACAGTCAAAAATTGCCTTTGTGCAGTCAAAACCCTAAAAATGACCATTTTGCCCTTTTGGTGATCTGATCAAATTTCTTGGGGAATTGTGATTCAAACTTGATCAAATGGTCCATATGAGTTCATAATGTTGATGTGGGTCAAATTTCATGAGGTTTGACTGTCAATTGGCCACAATTGACTTTTCCCCAATACAGTTGATTTCTGGGTCAACTGTCCAATTGACTGGGCAAAACTTGGAATCAAGACTTGAAACTTGATATGGGTAAACTTGGGAGTCCAATATGAAGCATGAAAGTCATATTGGGCATTTTAGGTCAAAACATCTTTGTGCAAACACAAACCCTAATTTGAGTCATCAGTGCAAGGGGGGGGGGGGTCTTGAGCAGATGAAACCCTAACTGGATCTTGAGCTTCAAAGGCTTTGTGGTGAGAAATCAATGAGAAATGGGAGGGCAAATTTTGGGGTACAACAATATTTCTTCAATAGTTTGAAGATTGGCTCACAAGTAGCTGTTAGGTGAGAAATGAATCTGGCAATATAGTTTAGGCGCCCCAAGAATCCTCTGACTTCCTTCTCAGTATGAGGAGCAGGAATTTCTTGTATTGCTTTAACCTTGGCAGGATCAACCTCGATGCCTTTGCTACTGAAGACAAAACCTAAAAGTTTACCGGACCGTACTCTGAATGTGCACTTGTTTGGATTCAACCTTAACTTGTACTCCTTCAATCTCACAAACAACTTTTGCAAGTGATCGAGGTGCTCTTCTTTGGTTTATGATCGGGATATCATATCGTCTACGTAGACCTCTATTTGATGGTGTATCATATCATGAAACAAAGCTACCATGGCACGCTGATAGGTGGCCCCAGCATTCTTCAGTCCGAATGGCATCACTTTGTAGAAGAATATGCCCCACTGTGTGACAAATGTGGTTTTCTCCATGTCCTCAGGTGCCATTTTGATTTGATTATAACCCGAGAATCCGTCCATGAAGGAAAACACTTTGTGCTGGGTCGTATTGTCAACCAGGATATCTATGTGGGGGAGTGGAAAATCATCTTTAAGGCTGGCCCTATTCAAATCTCTATAGTCCATGCATATTCGTACTTTGCTGTCCTTTTTAGGCACGGGAACAATGTTGGCAACCCATTGAGGATAGGAAGTGACAACCAAGAATCCAGCATTGAATTGTTTCATGACTTTCGCTTTGATCTTCTCTGACATGTCAGGTCTCATGCGGCGGACTTTTTGTTTTACTGGTGGACAATCTTCTCTTGTGGGTAGACGATGTACCACGATGTCTGCATCAAGTCCTGGCATGTCTTTGTATGACCAGGCAAAGATCTCAACATAATCATGCAATAGCTGAATTAGACGCTCCTTGACACTTGGCTCTAGATTGACACCCACCTTGATTTCCTTTTTATCCTCCTCGGTACCCAAGTTGATTGTATCCACCGGTTCCTCATGAGGCTGAATAGCTCTTTCCTCTTATTGTAGTAGTCTGGCCAATTCCCCTGGTACTTTACAATCTTCCTCACCTTCGTCTTCGGCTTGGTAGATTAGATCTTCAGAGTCACTAAAGGCCATAGTAGTATTGTTACCCACGGGATCCGGAATGGAGGGGTACCTGCATTTGTGAGTGTGGGTGTGTGTAAGGGTATAACCATCTATAAACAATGAAATGTAAAAGATAAACAATGAGCACAAAAGGTTTGTATGTGAAGAAAAAAATGTCCATGATTCATTGAATGTCATATGAAGATGAAATAAAAACCCTTACAAATGGACCATTGTGCCTCGGGTAAGACACAAGGTTTTAAATGTGCGAATTGTTTGTGAATATTACAAGTCCAACAGAAATGTAAAAGATAAATTACTGAGAGATGAAGGTTATTGGGACAAAGTCTCTGGCTACCCAATTGTGAAGTCCTCCGTTGACAGCAGGAAATATCCAATCCTCCAAGTTGCAATCCGCTTCACCATCTTCCACTGCATTGACCTCTCGGTTGCTAATCTTCAAAGGTGGCCCTCCAGCACGGGCACGACGCACAGCCTTCTGAGCACTTGAAGTAAACCCTAAGCCAAACTTATCAGATTTATATGGAATGTCTGGAAGTTGCCCTCAGATGGTGTATCCACCCTCCTCTACTACTGCCTTGGCGTCCTTTAGAGATGACATCCGAAGAAGAGGTCTTGTGATCTTGGGGATCTGGGATACCGTCTTGGTCACTGCTACCTCTTGAGAGACTTCTTCGAAATGTTGAAAAGGAGTTTTAATGAATTCGCCATCCAATTCCACATACCTGAAGGAATTGAGGTGGCTAATCATATATTCTTCCTCTCTGTGAACAGTGATAATCTTTCCATGCACCGAATATTCCAGCATCTGGTGTAGTGTAGAGGTGACAACACCGGCATTATGGATCCAGGGCCGTCCTAGCAGACAGGAGTAAGAGGGGCGGATGTCCATTACATAGAAAGTTGAGTTGAAAGTCTGAGTTCCCACCTTTATGGGGATGTCCACCTCCCCGTGGACCATCCTCTTTGAGCCATCAAATGCTCTCAAGACTATGTTACTGGGTTTCAATGTCAGTCCTTCGCAATTCAATCTGCCGAGAGCTTTCTTCAGTAAAACGTTCAAAGATGAGTCAGTGTCCACAAGACATGGGCCAGAGCTATTCCTCTACACTCCACAGAGACATGTAATGCCTCGTTGTGCTTTCTCTCTCTTGGTGTCAAATCAGCATCAGAGAAACCTAGACCGTTATCAGCTGTCAAGCTGGCCACAAAATCTTGGAATTGGTCAGCAGACGTCTCTTGGGCACATGGGATGTCTTTAGGAATTTCACCAGGGCTTTCGCATGCGCCTCAGAACACAACAACAATTCTAGCATGGAGATTTTGGAGGGAGTTTGCCCCAACTATTCAACCACGTCATCGTCACTCTTCTTTATTATCCTCGGGATCTCTTCCATTTCCTTCTTGGAGGTTCCGGGGATAGTCAGTGGTTGAGCCTTTGTCCGGACAGGCTCTTCTTGAATACTTTTTCCTCGAATTTCAGTAGTGGAAGTGTTGGTAGGGATAACAGTAGGTGTTATGTCATCTTTTCCAGTAGGAGCACTTGTAGATATGATTATTGGTATGGAGGTAACCTTTGGAACAGCCACGGGTCTAAAAACTGCCTTTGGAGGGGCAATTTCTGGAGAGAAGATTCTACCGCTACGGGTAATCTTACTGGTTCCGGCAATATTGCTAATGTAGAATTCTTCTTCTTCGGAGCTCACTTCTTCGGCGGCCAGCCCATCTTTTTTGATACCATGGTAGTAGACGTCTCCACCGTAATTCCATGGTACTGTTTTGTCTGATTCATATGGGACCGGCCCAGGCATTGTGATTATAAGAGGAGTAGTTTTTGGAACCGATGTAATCCTAACGGGTATTTTGGGGACCCTAGAAGTATTGGCGAAGATGTTTATGATTAAAACGTCTTCAACAGGGACAGATGAAACATGATCACTTTCAAACAGAATCTCTTGGTTGTCTATCAAGCGTTGAATGCATGTCTTCAACAAAGGGCAAACAGTTGGTGAGGATAAGCAAAGATGGAAGTCTTCATTACAACCTGGGAATACACCAGCTTTCAACAAGTTTAACTTAATGATTGGGAGCAGAGTCAAGAGTTCATCAACTATGGTAACAAACAAATCTTCTTCGATAGCATTGGTGTTGTGACCATGCCTAGGCATAGGAGCGGAAATGAAGTTTGGTTTCTTGGGCGCATCAAACTCAATCCCTTTTGCATCTATGAGGTCTTGAATTTTGTTTTTCAGGGCCCAACAGTTGTTAGTGTCATGACCCAGACTTTCGGAATGATATGCGCATCTGGCAGTTGGGTGATAATGAGAGGACGCAGTGTTGGGATTCTTTGGAGCTTCCTTTAAAGTTTCCAGAATAGATTTCAGAAGATGTGGTAAAACCTGGGCTAGAGTCATATTAATTCTGGTGAATTTCCGGACTGGCTTTTCCACCCTCGGTTGGTTACTTCTTGGTTGGTCAGATGTAGGCTTTGGGATCATAACGGCCCCCACCATTGGTCGGCGTTCAGCTTTCCCTTGATTCCTTTGTGGATAAACAGCAGATACCACCTTCTTCCCAGTGAAAGGTTTTCTCACAGCTATAGAGGCAGAAAAATCCTTTTGAATCTTTCCACTTTTTATGCCAGCTTCCACCCTCTCTCCGGTTAGTATTAACTCAGTAAACCCAGCGGATGAGCTCCCAATCAAATGGTTGAAGAAAGGGCCTGATATAGTGCCTAAGAACATATCCACCAACTCCCTTTCAGACAGAGGGGGTTGCACTCTCCCAGCTAGATCTCTCCATTTCTGTGCGTAATCTTTGAAACCCTCATTTGAAGCCATAGCCCTACTCTGAAGTTGAGTACGGGTAGGCACCAAATCTGCATTATACTGGTATTGTTTATAGAAATTTGTGGCAAGATATTCCCAGTTGTGGATGTCGGCCCTTTATAATTGGTAAAACCGGTCGAGTTGTGTTCCAGATAGGCTATCTTAGAAAAAATGCACCCACAGGTCTTTACCGGCGGAGTGCGGTTGAATCTTTCTCACTATGATCGGAGGTGCATTTTAGGACATGACACCCCATCATATTTTGCAAACAACGACACTTTGAACTTTGGTGGGATCACAATTCCCAATACTAGCCCCAATTCTTCAAAGTCTAGACCTGGTACCCTTTGTATTTCCATAGCGCTCAAACGCTCTTCAAGATGTCTGTATTTATCATCAGCCGGAGGATACTGTTCCTCAGAGTAGTCTTCCTCTTCTTCCTCCTCTTCATATTCTGATGAACTGCTGTTTCCTTTCCTTTTCCTTCTCCTTCATCAGATGTTGCTGCGAAATTTAAGGTTCTTCTAGTTTGTCCTTGAAACCTTCTCCCCATGATTACAACACCAGTTGGTTTCTTCTCTTTCTTCTTTTTCTCTTTGGCCAACAGAGTCTTCAACTCCTCTTGTCCTTTGGCCAGGGTTGTGAGTAATTGTTGAAACTGCATGTTTTGAGCCTGAAGATCTTTGAATGTCTGTTCGAGATCCATATTACTGAAATAAATAGTAGAGAGATGAGGAAACTTGTTGCAAAAGACTTATTTATGTTATGATGAATGACATGTACATATGCAATGTTTTCAAGGATTTTAAAAGATTCAAGCTCGTTTAGATAAAAAGAAACACACTTTATATTAATAGAGTTTGAATACATCAATGCTCCTTGGGCAGAATAAAAAAAACTCTAAGATAAAAAGGTAGTGTGCATCCTCTTTGGTGCTATGTAGACATTTAGAGCCTGCTCCTCATGAAGTAGCCTAGTGAGTTCCAAAACCTTCTTCTCGCTTGCGTAGAATTGGGCTTCGAAAGTATCCCGCTCTCCTTTGAGTTGTATCCAATCCCTTTGTAGGTCTTCAAGAGATGTGGTCATGTCAGGATGTAGGATAGTGTATGGAACCTCTCCTTCCTTAACAAGCTCAATAATCACCGGGGGAATGGAAGGAGAAGGCATCATAAGACATTGAGCGCGGGTTCGTACCCACTTGAGGTAAAGCTCAAGAGGGATGGAATTCTTGTGTCCCAAAGTCTTGCTATCCACCTTGTTTAGCATCCTCCAAGCTCGAATGAATATCTGGCGAAGACCTTGATTGTCGTTGTCGTAGTCGAATACCAAGCCTTGAATCAGCATCTCATGTGAGCCATCCCTTCGGGCATAACCAAATTGTCTTAGAGCAAAACATGGGTTGTAGGTGATGCCTCCCCTAATTCCAAGTAGAGGGACATTAGGGAATTCCCCACAACGGTCAACAATGATAACATTCTCTTTGGATCGAGAGCACCAATGAATATCTGAATGTTTGAGCGTCATTAACCTTTGCGACCACCTTAATCCTTGCTCATTTTTTAAGACTGATTGGGGAAGATGAGAAATAAACCATCTTGCCAGGAGAGGAGTGCAACACATAAGGACACCTCTTTTCTTCATTGTGCGAGTGTGAAAATAGTACAGGATATCCCCTAGTAATGTAGGCACCGGATTGCATGATATGAAGATTTTGACGGCATTTACATCTATGAGTTGGTCAGGATTGGGAAACAAGACCATGCCATAGATAAGAAGAGCCACAATCTCCTCAAAATCTTGCAAGTTTAGGGAATTCCAACAACTTTGGGCCTTCTCAATCAGAAACTTTGCTAAGAAGCCTTTGACACCACTTCTAATTTCCCAATGAGTTGTGACATCAGATGAGTGCAAGTGCAAAGCTTGGGAAATCTATTCTGGTTTTGGATCTCTTTCTGTACCGTTGAAAGGTAGTTGATTGAGAATTGGAATCCTCAAGAGTTGAGAGAATTCTTCCAGAGTGGGCACAAGCTGATAGTCGGGAAATGTGAAGCAATGGTGCAAAGGATCAAAGAACTGGAAGAGCACCTTCATCATATCCTCATTTGTATTGGAGGTGACCAAGTTGAGTAGACGGCCATGCCTCTCGGTGAATGAAGAGTTCTCATGGATCCTTGAAGCTAGCTCCTTGAGTTGTGGAGGAATTCTTACAAGATTGATTTGGATAGTTTTCCTACAGAGTGAATCCATATCCTACAAAACAAGAACAAAGATGAATCTCCCAAAATCCTTGAAATGGTTAGTGGATGCATATGATGCTCATGATGCTCATGATGCTCATGATGTTATGCACAAGTATGTATATACAAGCAAGACAAACAAGTTCTTAGTTTAGGCTTGCATGGGGATTTATAGGTAAGTACCCTCTTGAAGTTTAGTTGGCTCAAAATAGTAATAGTAACCGGGTTCTAAGGAGCTCAAAATCACTGGATTGTTTCATTGGTCATTGTTTCAGCTCAAGCCTCTTTAATGGCGACCGAAATATCCCAAGAAACCAATCCTCAATGAGTGTAGTATCGAGTATCTACCAACTTCAGACTGCACCAAAGCCAGTCATCTCACTACATCCCAAAGGTCAAGTTGGTCAAGTAAAGGGTTATAGAAGTTCATTAGTGCTTCATGACATCACTCAGCGGCCCCGTATTCTCTTTGATTGACTAAAAGGCTACCGGTACCCACAAATATGTCACACTAACATAGCTATTGCTTAGACCATGTCGGTATACCCCGCACAGTTTCCACAACGTATTGCTATTTACCTATAATGTTTCCTAATTCCTGGTGGAGGATTCAAACCCAAACAAAGAACCATAATGTAAAGCAAACAAGTCAAACAATGTAAGCAAATAAATATGATCTAGCCCTAAGGTAACCCCACTTTTAAAAATCCCCAGCAGAGTCGCCAGTTCTGTGATACGGTGGGAGAACTCACTTGAAGGCTTTGCATTTTATTGCAAAAATGTCGCGGTTAGCAAGAGTCGCCACTGACTTTTCTTTTATCCAAAAGGAAAGGTGAAAAAGCACAGGAAAGACCTTTGAGATGTTTTCTTGAGTTCGGGGGGTAGATTATGAAAAGGTAAGGTATTAGCACCCTTTTCATCCATGGTTTTCCATGGGCTCTTAGTTACTTGCTAGATCACTTGCTTTTGTTGTTTGAAAAATGTGTTTGGTATGGTTTTGAAAGTATTTTGTAAAAAGAGGCCATTATTTAGGCAATCTTTGTAATGATTCTCGTTCGTAAGAATGTATACAAAGATGTTTGTCTTTTTGAAAATGTTTTCAATGTTTGTAAGTTGTTTGGAAATGTGTGTGTTTGTTTTGAAAATAGCAAGGATATTTGTTTGAAAATAGAGCAAGTAACTAGAAGAAATTTACCTACTCAAATGTCTTTCCTATGCATTTTCCATTCCTTTGACATTATTGTCTTACCATTGATTTGGTAAACAATCCTATCTTTGAATGTTAACGGGAAGGGCGTGGGTCATTGTATAACCATGATTAGCAATGTCGCAAAGTATCTTAGTATTTTCGAGGGACTAAGATCATTTTATAAGGCAACTTTGAATAGAGTCATCGAGGGACTATGATCTTTTGATTTTGTTTATTTTACCAAGATACTTTGCATGCATAACATGGCTATTTTTGTATAAAGCAACCAAGTGGAGAAACCCTAAGGGTGTTTGTGTGCAAGTGTGTTTGATTGCATGCATGATTTTGTCTTGAATTAGGATTTTCTATTTCATTTATTTTTATCTTGCCATACATATCCTAATCACTAACATTTATACTTGAAAGAGATAAAAATGCGAAAATGTAAAGTCCTACGCTATTACAATATTTAGGGGGGTGGGGGTACAAATTTATGAATGGGGAGTACCAGCAAGAAAAATAAAGAAAATAGAAAAGGGAAGAAAGAAAGAAAAAGGAAAAGAGTCAGCGTGCTGCTGAGAGGAAGTCAGAAGTTCTGACCCTGACCTGCTGCAGAACATCAACCTGTTAGTGAAAATGTGTAGGTCAGAAGTTCTGACCCTAGTACACTACAAAACAGAAACCTGTTAGTGAAAATGTATGGGGTCAGAGGTTCTGACTCCGCTGGGCACACAGTAATTTTCAGGAGTTCTGATATTACTGATGACAAAACAGGCCCCAGAAGTTCTGCCGTCAAAGTCAGAACTTGGTCTTCCTTCATGCTAGTCAGAACATCTACAATTTGGTTATTTTTCCATAAAATAGAAGGCATGCCTATGACAGTTTCAGCATGTGTCATAGCATTTCAGAAGTCAGAACCAAAAATCAGAGGCAAGTTCTGAACAGATTCGTTCTCTACTCAAGTATGCAGATGGGTGAAAACCTCAGAATATGAACAACATCAGAAGCATGATATCTACATTGTATTTTTGAGCATGCAATTATGGTGTGTTTAAGCAATGTGGTCAGGGTCAGCAAGTGCTTACCTTACATCTAGAAAAAAGCTATGGACTGGAGTTAGCCTTAACTCTGATGATGTTCTGAACGGGTTCTTTGAATGGATGGATGGAAGGTATGTAGTAGTATGGATACAGAAGTTATGGCAGTTTCTAACGTGTGGGTCAGAAACTGTATGGGTGTTTTTTGGTCAAGAAATATTTTGAGAATAAAAGGAGATTGAAAGCAAGGGATCCAAAGTTAATGGCTTGTATGTTGTGTTTATAGTTTTTGAAACTCTGGGAATTTTGGGCAGAGATTCAAGGTGTTTTCTTGCTAAAACTTTCTGTTTCTTCTCAGAAATTTTTCTGGATCCTCCTCCCTTTTCAATGGACAATGGTGTTCTATTTATAGGAAAAGCTTTGTGGGTTTTTAAAACGTTAAGTGGCGCCAATATCATGCACTAGATGTTGACTTACTCTTCCAGAAAAGTTCATAGAAAGTTGTGATGATTGACAGCTTTTAGCCTAGGCTGGGTTAGTAAGCGAAGATTAAGGAAAAATGACACCCATGAGAAAAAAGTAGCGCATGAACCCATACCTAAATCTGCACAAGAGCGTTGCTATGCTGTACGCGGAGAGACCCTTTGGACAAATGCTCAAAAGTGGTTGTGAGCATTAATGAGCATTAAATGGTGATGAGATTGGTCAAGAATAATAAATCTTGTAATATGAGATTTGCATCATTACTTAAATCTGAGCCAGCAGTTCCTACTTTAGCATAGTCCAGAACAACGCACCCAAGTTCTGATCTTGGTATCCTACTGCCTCAGCAAATTCTGAGGGTTCTTCAGGCTTTCCAACCTATTTTATAATCTTCTGTTTTTACCTTGGCAGATTCTGACTGAACTTGCGTAGCTGCTGAAGAGCTGCATTCTGACTGAACGTTATGTGATGAGCCAAGTTTGCAACTTCTGATTGAGTTGGCGTAGCTTCTTAAGAGCCACATTCTGACTGAATGTTATGTGCTGAGCCAAGTTTGCAACTTCTGACTGCTCCTGCCTGGAGGTTGGTTCAGAAGTTCTGAAGTGTCATTTTTTTCTTAAATACTTTAGGAAAATTCTAAGTATTTAGAATTTAACTTTTTCAAGGTAAAATTTGACTTTTTAGCTTGTAAATGACCATTTTCCCCTTGTAAATGGCTTGCTTGGAAAGGAATGATAATTCAAGGCTTGGATTTGTATAAGAGAAAACTTTGAGAATCCATGGTGATTTTTTCCTGAAAAATGAGAGGGCAAATTTTGGGGTACAACAATAACCCTCATAAATAAATCAATATGCCCCGGGTAAGACACATGGCCATAAAGTTATATTGTTTATTACATATCCAAAAAAACAAGAAAGACAATTACTTCTGAACAAAAGTAATTGGTACAAAATCTTTTTATGTCCAGTTACTAGGTCCACCATTGGTAGTAGGGAAGATCCAGCTGTCCATATCATTGTCACTGTCTCCGTCTTCTAAAGCGTTGACCCCATGATTGTTGATGCGTAGGGGAGGTCTTCTAGCACGAGCACGTCGAACATCCCTTTGAGCCCTTGAAGAGAAACCCAAACCAAATTTATCATACTTTTATGGAATATCAGGGAGCTGACCCCAGATGATAGACCCACCTTCTTCGGCAACCGCTTTTTCATCCTTAAGAGAAGCCATCTTCAAGGGAGGTCTGGTGATCTTTGGCATATTGGTAACATTTTTGGTTGCAGCCTGAGTCTGAGGTACCTCTTCTAAATTTTGGCATGGAGTCTCGATGAACTCACCATCCATTTCCATATATCTGAATGAATTCAGGTGACTGACCATGTATTCTTCTTCTTCGTGTACAGTGACAATTCTCCCTTTGATCGGGTATTTCATCATCTGATGCAGAGTGAACGTAACAGCTCCCACCCCATGAATCCAAGGGCAACCCAATAAACAAGAATAAGATGGTCTAATGTACATCACGTAGAAGGTAGAGTCGAAAGTCTGAGAACCAACCTTGATAGAGACGTCCACCTTCCCGTGCACCATTCTCTTTGAACCGTCAAAAGCCCTCACTACAATATTGTTGGGATTCAAGGTTAAACTTTCACAGTCTAGTCTATCCAGAGCGTTCTTAGGCAGCACATTTAATGATGAACCAGTATCTACTAGGACATGGGCTAAAGTAGTTCCCTTGCATTCGACAGAGACATGCAACGCATCATTATGCTTCCTTCCTCTAGGGGTCAAATCAGTATCAGAAAAGCTCAAACCGTTATCAGCCGTCAACCTGGCCACACAATCTTCAAATTGGTCAGTAGAGGTTTCTTGGGGAACATGGGCAGTTTTCAGGAACTTCACCAAAGCCTTCGCATGAGCTTCAGAGCACAATAGCAAGGCTAGCATAGTGATCTTTGAAGGAGTCTGCCCCAGCTGTTCGACCATGTCATAGTTTCTTTTCTTGATAATTTTCAAAATTTCTTCCATTTCTTTCTTAGAAGCCTCTGGGATAGATACCGAATACGCCTTCGTCTGGACAGGCTTAACCAATATGTCTTTGCCCCGAGTCTCGGTCGAATCAGTGATAAGGGTGTCAGCAGGGGTAATCATAGGTATTGTAGTAGTAGTATCAGCAGGAACAAAAGTAGGAATGATCACAGGACCAGTAACAGATTTAGGAGGAGAAATCTCCGGGGAGAACACTCTTCCACTTCTGGTTATTTTGCTGGTTCCCACAATGTTGCCAATGTCGGGGTCAGCCTTTTCGAAAACCTGGTGTGATACGGTGGGAGAACTGACTTGAGGTTTTACGTTTGTGTTTGCAAATGATGCGTTTTAGCAAGAGTCGCCACCGACTTTTATTTTATCCAAAAGGAAAGGTCAAAAAGCACAGGAAAGACCTTTGAGATGTTTTCTTGAGTTCGGGGGGTAGATTATGAAAAGGGAAGGTGCTAGCACCCTTTTAATCCATGGTTTTCCATAGGCTCTTAGTTACTTGTTTAGATCACTTGCTTTGATTTTTCAATTGTTTGAAATGGTGCTTTGTGTGGTTTTGAAAGTATTTTGAAAAGAGGCCTTTGTTTAGGCAATTTTTGTAATGATTCTTGTTTGTAAGAATGTATACAAAGACGTTTGTCTTTTGAAAAATGTTTCAATATTTTGAAAGTTGTTTGGAAATGTTTTGAAAGTGTGTGTGATTGTTTGAAAATAGCAAGGATGTTTTGCAAATTGATCAAGTAACTAGAAGCTATCTACCTACTCAAAATTCTTTCTTGTACATTTTTATTCCTTTGACATTGTTGATTTACCATTGTATTTGGTAAACAACCCTATCTTTAGATGTTAAACGGGACGGGCGTGGGTCATCGTATGACCATGATAGCAATGGTGCCAAGTATCTTTAGCATTTTGAGGGACTAAGATCATTTGTTTTTAGGCAACCTTGTCTAGCATCGTCGACGGACTATGATCTTTTGTTTTGTTTGATTTTGCCAAGATACCTAGCATGCATACCATGGCCATTTTGTAAGGCAACCAAGTGGGTGAAACCCTAGAGGTGCTTGTGTGCAATGTGTTGTCATTTTTCATGCATTTTTGTTGTCTTGTATTAGGTCATGCTATTTGTTGGATTTTGTCTTATCATACAAACCCTAATTTACTAAACATGTATATAATGCGATAAATTGCGTAAAGTAAATCTAAGCTATTACAATAATATTATGGGAGAGGGGATACAAGTATTTGAATGGGGATATTTGCACAAAATAAAATCCTAATTCACTATTACAACCCAATTGAATTTATTATACAATAAATAAATAAATATACAATATTTAAATATGAAATAAAGTGTATATATGCAAAATGTTTTTTTTTGTATTTATTTTTATGTATGAGAAAAAATAAATTATTTAAGTCTAAAATGAGAAAAAATATTGTGATTATTTTTGAAAGGGTGAAAAACCCTAATTTTTATTTAAAAGAAATATATTCTATATCATTCATTTTATTCATTTTTGTTCAAGAAAAATAATAATAATATGTACAAAATGTTTAAAAAAATGAAATATGTATAAAATAATATTTTAAGTGTGAAAAAATAATAAAATAAAAATGTATGATATTTTTAAATGTATTTATTATTTATTTAAGAAAATAAATTTCTATTTATTCTAGTAAACTATTTTATTATGCAAAAAATAATTAAAATAAAATAAAAATGCAAAAAATAAAGAAAATATTTTTTGTGATTTTTAAAGTTCAGAAAAAATAAATGCAAGTCAAAATATAAAATATGCAAGAAAATATAAAAAATAAAAGAAAATGGTCAGGGGGGTGTAAAAGTAAACAGGGGGTGTGGAAAACAACAGGCCCAAGGCGCCCGACCCAGACAGCCTTCATCCCTGTCCTCCAGCCAACAAATTTGTGCGCGTTTGCCTTCTCCCTGTATCTTGCTCTAGCTTGCATAAAATCAAAAACTCATAACACAAAAAATGTAGCTTATGATTTCACGATTCCAGGGATATAAAATTCATGACCTAACTCTAAAAGACCAGGGAGAATTTAATCACCCTTAATTTCTGACATAAATTTTTCATGAACTTCAAGCTTCAAATTCTTACTACTCAGTTAATATAAATAAAAACTATGCATATGTATAGCTTAAGCAAGTTAAGGACTACATTTTTTCTTCACAAATAGTGACCTAAGGATGCCTAAATAAGGAGATAGAACTTTGAAAAATACATTGTTCAGTTGAGTTTGGATATGGCAATGTGGGGACTTTAAGTGAGGCCTGAAGATCATGTGAGCTTCCTTGAAGTTCCCTCAAGCTATCTCAATGCTCAGCTTGCCTTGAAGTTGCTTGAAACTCCTTGTAGAAGTCAACCTGCAACCTTCAAAAATGAAAATGGTGAAGCTTGAAACAGGAGTTACAGTTGCAAGGCAAAGGCCTGGATAGTTTAGGTAGGAGGTATGGAATGTGTTTGAAGTCTTGAGATGAGAAACGCATGAGCCAATATTGATTTGGCAAGGGTTCTACAGAAGATGCCCTGTTTAGGCAGAAAAATGTAATTTTGGTGTTTTAGAGTGTTTAGGATGCTATGGATTCGTGTATTTGCTTGTGACAAAGTTCTGAAGTCGTTTCAAATGATGCTAAAGCTTCCCTTTATCAGATAGATCAGTTTGCTTGACTTTTGCAAGTTTGCTTGCTTTTGAAGAAAGTTGACATGACCAATGCAAAAGGTTGTACTTGGTAGTTCTAGGGCTGCAAGGAGTTGGTAAACATTGCCTGATGTTTGTGGATCTTGCTTGCAACAAAATATCAGGTCCATGGCTCAAGAAATGTAAAGTTGGAAAAAGCAAGCTTTATCAAAGTAGTATTATGAACTTTATGTCATTTTGGGATTAATTCATTGTACAATGCTTCAAAGATCATAACAAAGCCAAAATCCATTGATTTTGCATTTAATTATGGAGTGTAGAAAGGATTAGGACCTGTAATACCAAGTACAAGCATGCTAGGACAGATTTGCAACTTGAACCATGGTGAAAATGTCTTGAACAAAAGTGATAAATTACCATTTTCCCTTCTTCGATTCTCCCTAACCATAAATGATCTTGGAGAGTTCTTGGACATTTTAGAAATCTTGTAACATGCTCTATAATCCATATTTGAAATGAAACCTGAGATACCTTTTGGAACTAGGTGAAACATTTGCATGAAGTTAGGTCAAAAACCTGCCTAAAATAGGGTAAAATTTCACTAAGTTATAAAGTTTATAGACCCCTATTCACAAAATCATAACTTGAGATCCAAGCATCATTTGGGAAAAATTTGTGAATCAAATTGTAGATTTCATGGAGGACTACAACTTTCATGTTGGAAGTTTTCTTTGAATCCAATCACATCATGGTGAAAAAGTTGGGAAAAAATAAGAAATTTTCATAACTTCGAAAAATTCTAAGTTATGAAAAATTTCAAATTAAAACCCTAATTTGCAATTTTAGGTTTCTTGGTCAACAAGTTTCACATTTTGACATATCTTGATGATTTATTATCCTTGGCACTTGATTTTGACCAAAAAGTCAAAGTTTGACTTTTTAGTATACAGTTGATTTTTGATCAGTTGACTGGAAAATTCATCTGTCAATCCAATGCATTTGAGATCTTTTGAGCCATGTGATTAGGTCAATATGATTCTATTGAGTCCTTTAAATCATGCTTGAACCCAATTGGTCATTGGCTAGGTTAAAAATCAGAAATTGCCTTTTCTTAGTCAAAACCCTAATTTTGACCATTTTGCCCTTTTGATGATCTGATCAAATTTCTTGAGGAGTTGTGGTCCAAACTTGATCAAATGGTTCATAGGAGCCTAGAATGTTGTTGTGGATCAAAAATTATGAAGTTTGACTGTAAATTGGCCATGGTTGACTTTTTCCCCAATACAGTTGATTTTTAGGTCAACTGTCCAATTGACTGGGCAAAAATGTGATTTTAGGCTTGAAACTTGGTATGAGAAATCTTAGGGGTCCAAGATGGTATATTAAAGTCACATGAAGCATTGATAGTCCAAAAATCCTTGTGCAAACTCAAACCCTATATTCAGGTCATCAGTGCAAGGAGATGTCTTGAGCTGTACAAACCCTAATCATGTTTGGAGTCCAAGAAGTCTTGTGAGGAAAAATCTTGATAAATGAGAGGGCAAATTTTGGGGTACAACAGCTGCCTCTGTTCAATCTTCTTGAACCTGAAGAGTTAGATTGGCGAGTTTGTCGTTCGTGACTCGAAGGTAAAAGATGATTGGACACTAGAGTGCCCGTAAATTTGCACTCATCAAAGTATAGTTAAGGGAATGGGATTAAAGATGCCATTTGGAGAAGTGACAGAATCTTGTCGGAGATGGGCTTAGAGATGCCATCAGAGAATGTTTGTTGAGTTATAAGTTGTAATTCAGAAGAATGAATATCAGAATGGTGTCTGCGTTTGGAATGTATCTGAGTTGTATCTTGAACTGAATCTGAATGAGTAATAGAATTGCTTCCGTGTCTGGAGCGTATCTAAACTGTATCTTGAACTGAATCTGAATAAGGGTCAGAATGGCATCCGTGTCTGGAGCATCTCTGAGCTGGGGAAAATCAGAATAAGTGACAGAATGGGAACCATGTCTGGAGCGTATCTGGACGGGAATCTGAATAAGTAGCAGAATGACTTCCGTGTCTGGAGTGTATCTGGACTGGAATCTGAATAAGTAACAGAATGACTTCCATGTCTGGAGTGTATCTTGACTTGAATCTTGACTTGAAATCTTGAATAAGTATCAAAATGACTTCCGTGTCTGGAGTGTATATGAACTGTATTTGAAAGTTGTTGAGATCTGAATGAGTATTAGAATGGCATCCTTGTCTGGTGCATATTTGTACTGTATTTGAAATCTTTGAGCATTGTCAAAAGTAAACTGTTAATCTTATCCTGAAAAGGGAAAAATGTTAGCTTAAACATAAAATTATGTTGCATGAAATTTATGATGCAATAAATGTGTTTTGTCAATGTTTATGATATATGTAATGTATGCGCATGTAAGCTGATTCGCTATTTTGCTGAAGAAAATAAATCCTTGACTACTGCCGGGGAAAATAAATCCTTGACCGCTGCTGGAGATTCAAAATATTTATTTGTTGAGGATGATTAATCCTTGGCGACTGTTGGGGATAATAAATCCTTAGTGACTTCACTGGTGATATGGGGATCCTTCAAGTCTTGAAATTGGAATATTGACAAAAATCTGTTGTGAGAGTAATGCCAAATACTGCTTGAGAAATCTGCTTGGAGAATCCAGAGAACTTTGATGACTTCTACTGGGAATTAGCAATGGGAATCCTTATTCTGCTAGGGAATAGAGAAAACTCTGATGACTTCTGCGGGGAATTAAGAATGAGAATCTTCATTCCGTTGACCTTACTGAGGAATAGTAAATCTCTGTGAGGAAGAAGGCTTACTACTGGGGAATCACCCTAGATTGGGGATAGACAAAAGTTAACTGTTATCTGGTTGATTTCCAGGCTTCAAGACAACTTGCTGGGGAATTTGGAGAAACTTGATGGTCTCCACTGGGGATTGATAGTTGGGAATCTTGACTTGACTGGGGAAGAAGGTTTCATCTCCACTGGGGATCTGTAACTCAAAGTTTTTACTCCGCTGGAAATTGGGAGTTTGAAGTTTTAACTCTGATGGGGCTAAAGGGTTTGAAATTATAATTCCGCTAGGGATATGTATTTCAAGGTTTCAGCTCCGCTGGGGTTCTAGATGATGTACTGTAGGGATTGCTCATGGAATAGCCTAAAGACGTTTTCCTATCCTTTCAGTCTGTCAGTAATTGTTCTTTTTCATCCTGTTTATTTGTAAACAATAATTATGTTCAAATGTATATGTTCATTAATGAATCATTGGACGTTTTTGCAAATAAAAACACAAGTGTAAAAGAAAAAGACAAATAGTTTTTGCACTTTGAAAGAGGCATCTTTGTATTTACTTTGAATAAGTATTTGTGTACAAAGGAGACAAACATCCTAGTAAGAGGATGGTGTCATAATAAGAGGAAAATTTTATACAAAGAAAGATAGCTATATATGAAAAATCCCATGGGGTTCCCATTCCGCTACAGCTTTCGTAACTCTGAATATCTTGTCAATTCGTTGCTTCGTCCGAAGATGATTGGATTAATCAGAAGCTCCAGGTTTGTCAGTGAAGAGATTGTCCTTAAAGTGATCCAACGAGACATATTCATACGCTTTAATTCCCTAAATTTTTCCTGGACTGCCCTTTCGGGTTTTCAGTCCACCGGGAAACCTTGTTTTGCCCAAGTTGCCCTTTCGGGTTTTCAACTTGCCGGGTGTAATGATTTTTTTATTTATCCCTAATTTTTGCCTGAACCGCCCTTTCGGGTTTTCGATTCACCGGGATGCCCTTTTTTTTACCTAGGTGTGTCAACCAAGCGGGTCGTTTATGCGTAGTATCTTTTGACTATGTCTGCATTCACAGGGTGCGGTAGGTCATCACCGTCCATGGTGGTTAAGATCATTGCCCCACCAGAAAAGATGTTCTTGATCACAAATGGTCCTTCGTAGGTAGGAGTCCATTTGCCCCTGGGATCACTTTGTTGCAAGATGATGCGCTTGATTACTAGATCTCCAACTTGATATACTTGTCGTCTGACTTTCTTGTTGAAAGCCTTGATCATCCGTTTTTTATACGTCTGACCATGACAAACAACAGTAAGTCTCTTCTCGTCAATTAAGTTTAATTGATCAAGCCGAGTCTGAATCCAATCGTCTTCACTCAAACCAGCATCCTTCATAATTCTCAAGGAGGGAATCTGAACCTCGATAGGCAAGACAGCTTCCATGCCGTAGACTAAAGAATAGGGTGTTGCCCTAGTTGATGTGCGTGCCATGGTATGGTACCCGTGGAGAGAAAACGGTAACATTTCATGCCAATCCTTGTAGGTGACTGTCATCTTTTATATGATCTTCTTGATATTTTTGTTCGCAGCTTCGAAAGCACCGTTCATCTTTGGCCGATAGGGAGATGAATTGTGATGTTGAATCTTGAACTGCTCGCACAAGGCGATGATCATATTATTGTTAAGGTTTGTACCGTTATCAGTGATAATCCTTTCGAGGATACCGTACCAGCAAATAAGATTCTGCTTGATGAAGCAGGCAACCACATTTTTAGTAACGAATGCGAAGAATGCTGCTTCGACCCACTTGGTGAAGTAATCGATGGCCACCAGAATGAAACGATGTCCATTGGATGTTGTAGGCTTGATCTCTCCAATCATGTTGATTCCCCACACAGCGAATGGCAAAGGAGCTGTTAAGACATTTAGAGGAACTGGAGGCACGTGTACCTTGTCGGCATAGATTTGACATTTGTGACAGGTGCGGGAGTGTTGATAACAGTCAGCTTCCATGGTAGACCAGTAATAGCCTGCCCTTAGAATCTTCTTAGCCATCGTATGCCCGCTAGAGTGAGTGCCAAATGTACCTTCATGCAATTCAGCCATAATCCTTTCAGCTTCAATCTTGTCCACACAACGGAGCAAAATAGAATCATGATTGTGCTTGTACAGGATGCCATTGCTTAGGAAGAACTTTGTCGAGAACCTCCTTAAGAACTTTTTGTCATTGACTGAAACTCCTTCAGGGTATTCTTGCGCCTCGAGATACCTTTTGAATTCATGAAACCATGGTTGGTCCACTATTTCTTCAGTATTAATCTCGTGACAATGCACAGGCTCGTCCATCCGTTCAATGGTGATTTGGGGAGCCTCATTATCCCAGTTAAGTTTAAACATGGATGAAATTGTAGCTAGGGCATCTGCTAGCTGATTTTCTTCTCGCGGGAAGTGCTCGAAGGTAATCTGCTCGAAATGTGGTAACAATGTCAAGACATGTTCTTTGTAAGGGATGAGGTTTGGATGTTTAGTGTCCCACTCTCCTTTGATCTGACTGATGACCAAAGCCGAGTCCCCAAACACAATCAAAGATTTGATTCCCAAGTTTATGGCAGCCTTGAGTCTAAAGATGCAAGCTTCATATTCTGCCATGTTGTTCGTACAGTTGAAGCAAAGTCTGGCTGTGAAAGGAGTATAGAAACCCTCTGGGGAGATGAGTATCGCGCCGATACCGTTGTCGAGTGCATTGGAGGTCCCATCAAAGTACAGGGTCCATCGGGATCCTTGTTCAGGTTCGTCGTATGGTCTGATATCTTCAATATTTTCCAAAGTCATGATGTCTTCGTCAGGGAAGTCGAACTTCATGGATTGGTAATCTTCGATAGCTTGATGGTCCAAATGGTCGGCTAGCCCACTCTCCTTTATAGCTTTTTGGGTTGTGTACTGTATATCATATTCTGTTAGGATCATCTGCCATCTGGCTATCCTTCCAGACAAAGCAGGCTTCTCAAAGATGTACTTTATCAGATCCATCTTAGATATCAGCAAACTGGTATGAGTCAACATATACTGCCTTAGCCAGCGAGCAACCCATACCAAAGCGCAACAAGTTTTCTCGAGCAGTGAATATCTTGTTTCACAGTTGGTGAACTTTTTGCTAAGGTAATAAATGGCATGCTCTTTTCAACCAGACTCGTCATGTTGGCCCAATACGCACCCCATTGAATTCTCTAAGACATTCAGATACATGATTAGCGGTCTTCCTTCGACGGGTGGCATCAATATAGGAGGTTCTAGAAAATACTCCTTGATTTTATCGAAAGCAACTTGACAATCATCATTCCATTCAACTACCTGATCTTTCTTCAACAGCTTGAAGATCGGTTCACAGGTGGATGTTAGGTGAGAAATGAACCTTGCAATGTAGTTTAGTCGTCCCAAGAAACCTCTGACCTCCTTCTCAGTGCGAGGAGCAGGAATTTCTTGTATAGCTTTGACTTTGGCAGGATCAACCTCGATGCCTTTGTTGCTGACAATGAAACCCAAGAGTTTACCAGACCGGACTTCGAATGTACACTTGTTTGGATTCAATCTGAGCTTGTACTCCTTCAAACTGACCAACAACTTTTGCAGGTGATCGAGGTGTTCTTCTTCAGTTTGTGATCGGGCTATCATGTAATCTACGTAGACCTCTATCTCATGATGTATCATATCATGAAACAAAGCTACCATGGCGCGTTGATAGGTTGCCCCGACATTCTTCAGTCCGAATGGCATCACTTTACAGCAGAACGTACCCCATTGTGTAACAAAAGTAGTTTTCTCCATGTCCTCAGGTGCCATTTTGATCTGGTTATAGCCTGAGAATCCGTCCATGAAAGAAAATACTTTGTGTTGAGCTGTGTTGTCAACCAGGATATCGATGTGCGGAAGTGGAAAGTCATCTTTAGGGTTGGCCCTGTTTAAATCTCTATAATCCACGCACATTCCCACTTTGCCGTCCTTCTTAGGCACGTGCATAATGTTAGCAACCCATTGGGGATAGGAAGTAACAGCCAGAAATCCAGCATTGAACTGCTTCATATCTTCTGCCTTGATCTTCTCAGACATGTCAGGTCTCATGCGGCGGACCTTCTGTTTCACTGGTGGACATTCTTCTCTTGTGGGTAGACGGTGTACCACAATGTTTGTATCAAGTCCTGGCATGTCTTCGTATGACCAGGCAAAGATCTCAACATATTCATGCAACAGCTGAATTAGGTGTGTTTTGACATTCAGCTTTAGATTGGCACCCACTCTAATTTCCTTCTTGTCTTCCTCAGTACCCAAGTTGATTATGTCTAACAGCTCCTCATGAGGCAAAATTGTTCTTTCCTCTTGTTGCAGTAGTCTGGCCAATTCCCCCGGCACCTCACAATCTTCCTCACCTTCGTATTCGGCTTGGTAGATCAGATCTTCAGAGTCACTGAAGGCTATAGCAATATCGTTATCCATGGGTTCCGGAGTGGAAGGGTACCTGCATTTGTGAGTGTAGGTGTGTGTAAGTGCATAGCCATCTTAAAACAACAAAATGTAAAAGAAAGACAATGAGCACAAAAGGTTTTAACATGAAAAGCGTCCATGATTCATTAAAATGACATATGAAATGAAGATAAAGACCCTTACAAATGGACCTATGTGCCTCGGGTAAGACACACGGTTGAAAAAGTACGAATTGTTTGTGAATTATTACAGTCCAACAGAAATGGAAAAGATAAATTACTGATTTATGAAAGTAATCGGAACCAAGTCTTTTGCTTCCCAGTTGCACAGTCCTCCGTCAACAGTAGGAAAAATCCAGTCTTCCAGGCTACCCTCTTCTTCACTGTCCTCTAGTGCATTAACCCCTTGATGGCTGATCTTCACAGGTGGCCCTCCGGCACGGAAGCGGAGCACGGCCTTCTGAGCAGTTGAGGTGAATCCCAAGCCAAATTTGTCTGATTTGAAAGGAAAATCGGGAAGTTGTCCCCAGATAGTGGATCCTCCTTCTTCCACTACTTCCCTTGCATCTTTTAGAGAATACATCCGAGGTACAGGCCTTGTGATTATAGGAGCTGGAGATACTGCTTTGGTCGCTGCTATTTAAGGAGAAACCTCTTCAAAATGTTGGAAAGGGGTCTCTATGAATTTGCCATCTAACTCCACATAACGGAAGGAATTCAGATGACTAATCATATATTCCTCTTCACCATGGACAGTTATGATTTTCCCTTGGACGGGGTACTTGAGCATTTGATGCAAAGTGGAAGTGACAGCTCCGGCATTGTGAATCCAGGGACACCCCAATAGGCAAGAGTAGGAAGGACGGATGTCCATCACATAGAATGTTGAATTGAACGTCTGGGTTCCCACCTTGATCGGGATGTCCACCTCTCCATGGACCATCCTCTTAGAACCATCAAAGGCTCTGACAATTATATTGCTGGGTTTCAGGGTTAAGCCTTCACAATCCAATTTATCCAAGGCTTTCTTTGGCAAGACATTCAGAGATGATCCAGTATCAACCAAAACATGAGCTAGGGTGGTTCCCCTACACTCCACCGAGACATGTAGCACGTTGTTATGTTTTCTCCCTTTGGAGGTCAAGTCAGCATCAGAGAAACCCAAGCCATTGTCAGCTGTCCGACTGGCTACACATTCCTGGAATTGATCATCCGAAGTCTCTTGCGGCACGTGCGTTGTCTTCAAAAACTTGACCAAAGCTTTGGCATGTGCCTCAGAGCACGGAAACAGGGCTAACATAGAAATTTTGGAGGGGGTCTGCCCCAGTTGTTCAATAACATCATAATCACTTTTCTTAGTGATCCTCAGAATCTCTTCCATCTCTTTCTGGGATGTTTCAGGAATGACTAGTGACTGAGCCTTCGTCAAGACAGGCTCCTCTTGAACATTCTTTCCTTTTTTCTCAGTAGCGGAAGTAGGGATGGGAATTGTATTGTCATTGTTGGCGGGTACACTTGCAGGTGTAATCACTGGTACAGCTGTAATCTTCGGAACGGGTCCAGAGACTTCCTTTGGTGGCGCAATCTCTGGAGAGAAAATTCTTCCACTACGAGTAATTTTTCTTGTGCCAGCAATGTTACTGATGTCAGAATTATCTTCTTCAGAGCTCTCGTCTTCGGCAGTCTGTTCAATCTGTTTGACACCATGGTAGTAGATTTCTCCACCATAGTTCCATGGTACCATTTTATCTGATTTGTATGGGGCTGGCCCGGGCATTGTTATCTTCAACGGAGTAGTCATAGGAGCGGATGTAATCCTAACGGTTTTTTTAGGAACCCTGGAAGGATTGGCGTATATGATTATTATTGAAACTTCTGAAACTGGAATGGGTGAGACATGAGTTTTCTCAAACAAAATTTCCTTGTTATCAATGAATTGTTGGATTCCTTTCTTCAACAGAGGACAATCAGATGATGAGGACAGGCAAGTATGGAAATCTTTGTCACAACCTGGGAACACCCCATCTTTTAACAAATTCAACTTGATGGTTAGGAGAGGAGTTAACAGTTCATCCACAGTAGAAACAAACAGATCTTCTTCCACATCATTGGCATTATGTCCATGCCTAGGCATTGGAGCAGAGATGACATTGGGTTTTTCAGGAGCTTCAAATTCAACTTCCTTTACATCAATCAGATCTTGAATCTTGTTCTTCAAGGCCCAACGGTTGTTGGTGTCGTGCACTGGACTTTCTGAATGGTAAGCACATCTGGCATTTGGATGGTAGTGTGGAGATGAAGTATTAGGATTTTTAGGGGCCTCTTTTAGCATGGCCAGGTTCAACTTCAGGAGATGTGGTAGGACTTGAGCAGGAGTCATGTTTATCTTGGTGAATTGCCTTACAGGCCTTTCCACCCTTTACTGGTTATTCCTCGGCTGATCATTTCTAGGCTGATTGTTTCTTGGCTGGTCTGATGCAGACTTTTGAATCATAACGGCCCCCATAATTGGTCGTCGTTCGGTTCTTCCCTGATTCCTCTGAGCATAGACAACAGACACTTCTTTCTTTCCCGTAAAGGGCTTTTTGGCAGCAGCAGAGGTAGACGCATCTTTCTGAATTTTCCCGCTTCTAATACCGGCTTCTATCCTCTCGCCAGTTAAGATCAACTCAGTGAAACCTACAGAGGAGCTTCCAATTAGGTGATTAAAAAAAGGACCTGACAGAGTCCCCAAGAACATGTCCACTAGTTCCCTTTCAGATAATGGTGGTTGTACCCTTCTGGATAAATCCCTCCACTTCTGGGCATAGTCTTTGAAGCCCTCATTGGACACCATAGCCATACCCTGGAGTTGAGTACGGGTTGGCGCAAAGTCGGCGTTGTATTGATACTATTTATAGAATGCGGCTGCCAAGTCTTCCCAATTATGGACATCAGACCTCTCCAACTGGTAGAACCAATCAAGCTGCGTTCTGGATAGACTGTCTTGGAAAAAGTGGACCCACAAGTCTTTGTCAGAAGAATGTGGTTGAATTTTCCTGACATAAGATCGTAGGTGCATCTTTGGTCAAGACACCCCATCGTACTTGGCAAACAGTGGCACTTTAAATTTATGAGGGATTACTATTCCAGAAACCAACCCTAACTCCTCAAAGTCTAGCCCAGACACTCTTTGTATCTCCATAGCAGCTAGACGTTCTTCCAAGTTTTTGTATTTGTCAACGGCCGGAGGGTATTGTTGTTTTGAGTAGTCCTCATCTTCCTCTTCTTCAGCTTCAGACTCAGATGGAACTGCAGTTTCTTTTCCTTTTCCTTCCCCCTCTTCAAATGTTGATGGGAATTCCAAAGTCTGTCTGGCTTGTCCTTCAAACCTTCTACCCAAGATAGCCACACCAGCTCTCTTCTTCTTCTTTTTCTCTTTTTCCTTCTCTAGAAGAGTTTTGAGCTCCTCCTGCCCCTTAGCCAAGGTCAAGAGTAGCTGTTGAAATTGTGAATTATGAGCTTGCAAATCTTTGACCGTTTGTTTAATATCCATCTTGCTGAAATAAACAGCAGAGAGATGAGGAAACTTGGTGTGAAGACCTGTTTATGCATTTGATGAATGATATGTATTCATGTAATGCTTTCAAGGATTCAGAAATTCAAATTTGTTTTAAACAAAAAGAAACACACGTCGTATTAATAAGATAGAATTGTTAGTACATCAATGCCCCTTGGGCAAAATAATACAAACTTTTAAGGCAAAAAGACGTTGCGCATTCTCTTTGGTGCAATGTAGGTGTTGAGAGTCTGCTCTTTGTGAAGTTGACGAGTGAATTCCAAAACCTTCTTCTCGCTTGCGTAGAATTAGGCTTCTAAAGTATCACGCTCTCCCTTGATTTGTATCCAACTCCTTTACAGATCTTCGAGTGATGTTGGCATGTCAGGATGTAGGAGGGTGTATGGAACCTCTCCTTCCTTAACAGGCTCTATAATCACAAGGAGAATGGAGGGGTAAGGCATCATAAGATTTTGGGCGCGGGTTCATACCCACTTGAGGTAAGGCTCAAGGGGGATGGAATTCTTGTGTCCCAAGGTCTTACTGTCTACCTTGTTAGGCATCCTCCAAGCTCGGATGAACCTTTGTCGAAGTCCTTGATCATCGTTGTCGAAGTCAAAAACCAAGTCTGGAATTAGCATATCATGTGGGCCATCCCTTCGGGCATATCCAAACTGTCTCAAAGCCAAGCAGGGGTTGTAGGTGATGCCTCCCCTAATGCCAAGTAGAGGGACATTAGGGAATTCCCCACAACGGTCGACGATAATAACATTCTCTTTGGATTGAGAACACCAATGAATATCTGAATGTGTAAGAGTCATCAATCGTTGTGACCACCTCAAACCTTGCTCATTCTTCAAGACTGATTGGGGAAGATTAGAAATAAACCATCTTGCCAGTAGAGGAGTGCAACACATGAGAACACCTCTTTTCCTCATTGTTTGAGTGTGAAAAGAGTGTAATATATCTCCAAGCAATATAGGTACCGGGTTGCGAGCCATGAAGATTTTAACAGCACTCACATCTATGAGTTGGTCAGGATTAGGGAACAAGACCATCCCATAGATGAGAAGATCTACAATCTCCTCAAAAGCTTGTAAGTCCAAGGAATTCCAGCAGCTTTGGGCCTTCTCAAACAAGAACTTTGCCAAGAAGCCTTTGACACCACTTCTAGTTTCCCAATGGGTTGTGACATCAGATGAGTGCAAGTGTAAGGCTTGAGCAATCTCTTCTGGCTTTGGATCTCTTTACGTACTGTTGAAGGGTAGTTGATTGAGAATAGGAATCCTCAAGAGTTGAGAAAATTCCTCCAAAGTAGGCACAAGTTGGTAGTCAGGAAATGTGAAGCAGTGGTGCAAAGGGTCAAAGAACTGGAAAAGAACTTTCATCATGTCTTCCTCTGTGTTGGAAGTGACTAAGTTGAGAAGACGACCATGCCTCTCGATGAATGGAGAATTCTCAGGAATCCTTGAAGCTAGCTCCTTGAGTTGTGGAGGAATTCTTACAAGGTTGACTTGGATAGTTTTCCTGTGAAGTGAATCCATAACCTACAAAAAAGGAACAAAGATGAATCTCCAAAATCCTTGAAATGGTTAGTGGATGCATATGATGCTTCATGATGTCCATGATGTTATGAACAAGTATATATGTACAAGAAAGTCACACAAGTTCCTAGTTTAGGCTTGCATGGGGTTTCATAGGTAAGTACCCTCTTGAAGTTTAGTTGGCTCAACCTGTCCTAGAAATAGTAACCGGGTTTTAAGGAGCTCAATATCACTGGATTGTTTCATGTGTTCATAGTTTCAGTTTAGCCTCTTTACTGGCGACCGAAATATTCCAAGGAACCAACCCTTAATGAGTATAGTATCGAGTATCTACCAACTTCGGACTGCACCAAAGCCGGTCATCTCACTACATGCTAAAAGGCCAAGTTGGTCAAGTAAAGGTTCTAAAAGTTCGTTAGTGCTTCATGACATCACTCAGCGGCCCCGTATTCTCTTTAATTGACTCAAAGGCTACCGGTACCTACAAATATGTCACACTAACATAGCTATTGCTTAGACCGTGTCGGTATACCTCGCACAGTTTCCACAACGTATTGCAATTTACCTATGAATGTTTCCCAAATCCGGGTAGAGGATTCAAACCCCAAACAATAGAACCAAAGTGTAAAGCAATCAAGTCAAGCAAGATAAGCATGTAAAGGTGATCTAAAACCCTATGGTAACCCCACTTTTATAATTCTCCCCAGCAGAGTCGCCAGTTCTGTGATACGGTGGGAGAACTGACTTGAGGTTTTGCGTTTGTGTTTGCAAATGTTGCAGTTTAGCAAGAGTCGCCACCGACTTTTATTTTATCCAAAAGGAAAGGTCAAAAAGCACAGGAAAGACCTTTGAGATGTTTTCTTGAGTTCGAGGGGTAGATTATGAAAAGGGAAGGTGCTAGCACCCTTTTCATCCATGGTTTTCCATGGGCTCTTAGTTACTTGTTTAGATTATTTGCTTTTCTTTTTCAATTGTTTGAAATGGTGCTTTGTGTGGTTTTGAAAGTATTTTGAAAAGAGGCCTTTGTTTAGGCAATCTTTGTAATGATTTTTGTTTGTAAGAATGTATACAAAGACGTTTGTCTTTTGAAAAATGTTTCAATATTTTGAAAGTTATTTGGAAATGTTTTGAAAGTGTGTATGATTGTTTGAAAATAGCAAGGATGGTTTGCAAATTGATCAAGTAACTAGAAGCTATCTACCTACTCAAAATTCTTTCTTGTACATTTTTATTCCTTTGACATTGTTGATTTACCATTATATTTGGTAAACAACCCTATCTTTGGATGTTAAACGGGACGGGCGTGGGTCATCGTATGACCATGATAGCAATGGTGCCAAGTATCTTTAGCCTTTTGAGGGACTACGATCATTTGTTTTTAGGCAACCTTGTCTAGCATCGTCGAGGGACTATGATCTTTTGTTTTGTTTGATTTTGCCAAGATACCCAGCATGCATACCATGGCCATTTTGTAAGGCAACCAAGTGGGTGAAACCCTAGAGGTGCTTATGTGCAATGTGTTGTCATTTTTCATGCATTTTTGTTGTCTTGTATTAGGTCATGCTATTTGTTTGATTTTTTCTTATCATACAAACCCTAATTTACTAAACATGTATATAATGCGATAAATTGCGTAAAGTAAATCTAAGCTATTACAAAAATATTATGGGAGGGGAGATACAAGTTTTTGAATGGGGATATTTGCACAAAATAAAACCCTAATTCACTATTACAACCCAGTTGAATTTATTATACAATAAATAAATAAATATACAATATTTAAATATGAAATAAAGTGTATATATGCAAAATGTTTTTTTTGTATTTATTTTTATGTATGAGAAAAAATAAATTATTTAAGTCTAAAATGAGAAAAAATATTGTGATTATTTTTGAAAGGGTGAAAAACCCTAATTTTTGTTTAAAAGAAATATATTCTATATTATTCATTTTATTCACTTTTGTTCAAGAAAAATGATAATAATATGTACAAAATGTTTAAAAAAATGAAATATGTATAAAATAATATTTTAAGTGTGAAAAAATAATAAAATAAAAATGTATGATATTTTTAAATGTATTTATTATTTATTTAAGAAAATAAATTTCTATTTATTCTAGTAAACTATTTTATTATGCAAAAAATAAAATTAAAATAAAATAAAAATGCAAAAAATAAAGAAAATATTTTTTTGTGATTTTTTAAAGTTCAGAAAAAATAAATGCAAGTCAAAATATAAAATATGCAAGAAAATATAAAAAATAAAAGAAAATGGTCAGGGGGGTGTAAAAGTAAACAGGGGGGTGTGGAAAACAACAGGCCCAAGGCGCCAGGCCCAGACAGCCTTCATCCCTGTCCTCCAGCCAACCAATCTACCCACGTTTGTCTTCTCCCTGTATCTTTCTCTAGCTTGCATAAAATCAAAAACTCATAACACAAAAAATGTAGCTTATGATTTCACGATTCCAGGGATATAAAATTCATGACCTAAATCTAAAAGACCAGGGAGAATTTAATCACCCCTAATTTCTGACCTAAATTTTTCATGAACTTCAAGCTTCAAATTCTCACTACTCAGCTAATATAAATAAAAACTATGCATATGTACAGCTTAAGTAAGTTAAGGACTACATTTTTGCTTCACAAATCGTGACCTAAGGATGCCTAAATAAGGAAATAGAACTTTGAAAAATACCTTGTTTAGTTGAGTTTGGATATGGCAATGTGGGGACTTTGAGTGAGGCCTAAAGATCGTGTGAGCTTCCTTGAAGTTCCCTCAAGCTATCCCAATGCTCAGCTTGCCTTGAAGTTGCTTGAAACTCCTTGTAGAAGTCAACCCGCAACCTTCAAAAATGAAAATGGTGAAGCTTGAAACAGGAGTTATAGTTGCAAGACAAAGGCCTGGATAGTTTAGGTAGGAGGTATAGAATGTGTTTGAAGTCTTAAGATGAGAAACGCACAAGCCAATATTGATTTGGCAAGGGTTCTGCAGAAGATACCCTGTTTGGGCAGAAAAATGTGATTTTGGTGTTTTAGAGTGTTTGGGATGCTATGGATTTGTGTATTTTCTTGTGACAAAGTTCTGAAGTCGTTTCAAATGATGCTAAGGCTTCCCTTTATCAGATAGATCAGTTCACTTGACTTTTGCAATTTTGCTTACTTTTGAAGAAAGTTGACATGACCAATGCCAAAGGTTGTACTTGCTAGTTCTAAGGATGAAAGGAGTTGGTAAACATTTCCTGATGTTTGTGGATCTTGCTTGCAACAAAAGATCAGGTCCATGGCTCAAGAAATGTAAAGTTGGAAAAAGCAAGCTTTATCAAAGTAGTATTATAAACTTTATGCCATTTTGGGATTAATTCATTGTACAATGCTTCAAAGATCATAACAAAGCCAAAATCCATTGAGTTTGCATTTAATTATGGAGTGTAGAAAGGATTAGGACCTGTAATACCAAGTACAAGCATGCTAGGACATATTTGCAACTTGAACCATGGTGAAAATGTCTTGAACAAAAGTGATAAATTGCCATTTTCCCTTCTTCGATTCTCCCTAACCATAAATGATCTTGGAGAGTTACATGACATTTTGGAAGCTTGTAACATTCTATAAAATTCATCTTTGAAATGCAACCTGAGATACCTCTTGGAACTAGGTGAAAAGTTGCCATGAAGTTAGGTAAAAAACATTCCTAAAATATGGCAAAATTTCACTAAGTTATAAAGTTTATGGACCCCTATTCACAAAATCATAACTTGAGATACAAGCATCATTTTGGAAAACTTTGTGAATCAATGTTGTAGATTTCATGGAGGACTACAACTTTCAAGTTGGAAGTTTTCTTTGAATCTAATTGTATCATGGTGAAAAAGTTGGGAAAAGTTGGGAAAAAATAAGAAATTTCCATGACTTAGAAAAATTCTAAGTTATGAAAAATTTCAAATTAAAACCCTAATTTGCAATTTTAGGTTTCTTGGTCAAGAAGTTTCACATTTTTACATATCTTGATAAATTATGACCCTTGGCACTTGATTTTGACCAAAAAGTCAAAGTTTGACTTTTCAGTGTACAGTTGATTTTTGATCAGTTGATTGGAAATTTCATCTGTCAATTCAATGCATTTGAGATCTTTTGAGCCATGTGATTAGGTCAAGATGATGCTATTGAGTCCTTGAAATCATTCTTGAACCCAATTGGTCATTGGCTAGGTTAAAAATCAGAAATTGCCCTTTCTCAGTCAAAACCCTAATTTTGA
Organism: Vicia faba; assembly: GCA_948472305.1. Taxonomy (NCBI): domain Eukaryota; kingdom Viridiplantae; phylum Streptophyta; class Magnoliopsida; order Fabales; family Fabaceae; genus Vicia; species Vicia faba. Next base: position 85,722,086 of record OX451738.1, on the reverse strand, counting down.
CTATTTTTCCCCTTTGATGATCTGATCAAATTTCTTGAGGAGTTGTGGTCCAAACTTGATCAAATGGTTCATAGGAGCCTAGAATGTTGTTGTGGATCAAAAATTATAAAGTTTGACTGTAGATTGGCCATGGTTGACTTTTTCCCCAATACAACTGATTTTTAGGTCAATTGTCCAATTGACTGGGCAAAAATGTGATTTTAGGCTTGAAACTTGGTATGAGCAATCTTAGGGGTCCAAGATGGTATATGAAAGTCACATGAAGCATTTATAGTCCAAAAGTCCTTGTGCAAACTCAACCCCTAATTTCAGGTCATCAGTGCAAGGAGATGTCTTGAGCTGTGCAAACCCTAATCATGTCTGGAGTCCAAGAAGTCTTGTGAGGAAAAATCTTGATAAATGAGAGGGCAAATTTTGGGGTACAACACCTGGTCTTCATCAACCAGCCAATCCTGCTTGACGTTGTGGTAGTAGACATCGCCCCCATAGTTCCAAGGGACAGTTTTATCTGAGGAGTATGGGATTGGTCCTGGCATAGTAATTATCAGCGGAGTAACCTTCGGAACAGATGTAATCCTGATGGGTCTTTTGGTGGAGACCTTGGGAGGATTGGCAGAAATGGTTATTATCAAAACATCTTTGCAAGAAATGGTTGGACCGAGATTCTTATTAAACAAAATCTCTCTATCATCCATCAGGCGCTGAACACTTGTGTTGTACCCCAAAATTTGCCCTCTCATTTTACTCAAAACATACTCATTGAGGTCCTCAACTTGCTCAAGGATGCCCAAGAACTAACCGACAAATGCTCTCCTAAGAGAATGAACCTCAAACTAGGGTTTCCATTTTCAACAATATGGTTGAGTTCCAAGGGTCTCATATTCTCTCCATAGTCCTAATATGTTCTCAAGACCACTCATGCCAAGTTTTATGCCTTGCACAAGAAGTTTTCTCAGACAATTGCTCAAGTTTTGGAAAATCAACTATACTAGGTCAAAAGTCAACTGTGGCCCACATAGAGTCAAACTTCAATATTTTTGGGTCAACATCAACATTTTGAATTGATATCTATCATTTTATCAAGGTTTTATCATGATTCCCTAAGAAATGCTCCTAATTCATCAAAACTCAAAAGTTGCTAAATTAGGGTTTCTCAAGAAAATCAACCAAACTTTGACCAGGCATAACTTCCTCATACTTTATTAGAAATTTCTCATCCAAGGCTCATTTTTAATAGAATCCAAATCCCTACAACTCATCTTCATCCCTCAAGTTCAAAAAATGCACTCATGAAAAGATATAAATTCAGACATTATAGGTCATTTCAAAAAGTCAACAAAAACACTTTTTGGGTCAAAGCTTCTTACATGAACATGGAAGACCTAATTGAGATAAAACCAAAGTGGTTTCTTAGGTGTCATCCTAAGCTTTCTAAAAAGTCCAAAAACATCCTTCTATGGTCAAAATTGAGAATGATATGCATTGTCAAAGTTGGCAATTTTTTGAAATTTGCACAAAATCAACAATGCCGAAAATTGCATTTTTTCCACATGGGCCCATCTTTTCAAGATTGAATCTCAGTCCTAGCATGGTCCACGACTTATATGACCCTCCATGATTTATTTATTTATTTATTTAATTTATTTTTATTTTTATTCATTTAAAAATCAAATAAAATCAAATAAATCCAAATAAATCATATATTTTGTTTTAGGAATGATTTTTGTATTGAATGGAGATCTTATATGTTGTTAATAGCCAAGAAAAATGTGAAAGATTGAAAAGAGAAGAGATCTCTATATTTGGAAAGATTGGATGCAAGAATTGAAATTCATTATTCTTTGGATTCATTCCAATTTTATGGATCTAATTTGATTCTCACATATATACAAGATCATTCTAACCCTAGAGGAGAGGATTTCACACGCAGCCTGCCCTTCTAGAGCAAGAACAAAGCTCCATTTTTTTTCAAAGAATTGCAGACCGGATCCCTTTCTACAAGTCGTTTCTAGTCATTCAAAGGGACAAAACAGATCCCTGGGCATCCTCTGAAGCGATTGCAAGCATCACCGATTCTCCACAAGCCCAAAAACGTGTTGTACGATCGTCACAGTTTGTCTTTCTTTCCAAAATCGATTACCATGATTCTTGCATCATAAACATGTTTTAATTATATGTCTGTGCTTATTATCGTATTTGCAATGTACTGGATTGGTTTGATTGAAGCTTGAGTGCAGGAATAGACATTTGCCATGGCTAGGGTTCTGGAGCTCAAATTTGGGGAACCCTAGTTAGAAGAAAAATTAGGCCAAATTAAGGACCTCTTCATGTGCAAGGATTGATTTGCAATCGATCCATGGCTTTGGATGGGATTTATATTGCTTGGATTGTATTTTTTATGTTTGCAGGTTTGTAGCCACGCATAAAAACCGTCACTATAGCCTATAGTGACGAGTTTGTCTGTAGGTAAAAGTTCCCTCTAAGACAACAGTCCCTAGGGAAGAGGATGAAGGCGTGTCAGTGCCTGAATGGATGATTTGAAATTCGTGCGTTTTTTGGGGGTAACCACTTGGCTTGCCTTATATTGTATTTATCTTATTATATTAACAATTGATTAATGCGGCACAGATGGTTAAGGGCGAAGGATTTGAAGCAAGCGTCCTGGGTTCGATCCCAGGCGCGCTGCTTTTGCATTTTTCGTAACATTTAATTGCATATCTGATATCACACTACCAAGCATGTCCACCATACACCTCAGCGCCTCATCATTGGATCCATCTCCATCCATATACAACGCTCAGCATGTGTAAGCTCATGGTAGACCCTCAGAAGATGATCCCACTAGATCAGGCGCATGACCTTTAGGCCAAAGGATTTGGGCCTAGCACAATTTCAGTCACACCCCCAGTTTGTCTAACTACAGCAGGCTCATTCTTATTTGTTTTTTTATTTCTTTAACATTATTTTTTTATTTATTTTTGATTGCTTTAACAAAAATCTTTTTTTTATAAATCACAAAAAATAAATAGGATTAGGGTTTTTTCTAATTAAAATTAATTTTGTTGAAAATTAATTAATTTAATCATATTAACTTAATTATTTTCATTGATTAAAATTAATTAGAAATTAGGACTAACTTGCAAATTTCAAAATTTATCTTATTTTCTCAATAAAAAATACAAATTTTTTTTAATTAATTAGATTTTTAGGACATTTTGACTTATTCCCATCTTAATTCTTCGTGCGTTTATTTCTTTCCGTACCATTATTTTCAATTAATGTAACTGTTGATGGTTTGTAATAGTTTCAAATTAGGTTTTTATTTACTGTTTATCCCCCATTTTTGGTTATGTAACCCCCTCCCTGCGGCCTTATAATAGCTAGATTTTTTTCCTTTTCGCACTTTAATTTTTTGCTACTATTAATTGTTAGATGATTGATAATATGATTGTATGCCGAAGATAAGCCCATGAGTAAAACAATAGCAAACCCTAATTGTGCAAAGATAATTAACTGAAAAAAGCACACTTTCACATTGTGATACGGTGGGAGAACTGACTTGGGGTTTTACGTTTGTGTTCGCAAATGTTGCGGTTAGCAAGAGTCGCCATCGACTTTTCTTTTATCCAAAAGGAAAGGTGAAAAAGCACAGAAAAGACCTTTGAGATTGTTTCTTGAGTTCGGGGGGTAGATTATGAAAAGGGAAGGTATTAGCACCCTTTTCATCCATGGTTTTCTATGGCCTCTTAGTTACTTGCTAGATCACTTACTTTTGTTTGAATGTGCTTGTGGTGTGTGTTTTGAAAGTATTTTTGAAAATGGAACTTCGTAATGGTTCTCGTTTCTATAAGAACGCCTACAAAGTGTTTGTTTCGAAAATAGTTCAAAGGTGTGTTTGTCAGATGTGTTTTTGAAAGTATTTTGAAAATGGAATTTCGTAGTGGTTCTCGTCTCTATAAGAACGCATACAAAGTGTTTGTTTCGAAAATAGTTCAAAGAGGTGTTTGTGAGATGTGTTTTTGAAAGCGATTTCGAAAAGGATGTCTTTGTGATGATTCTCGTCTCTATAAGAACGCATACAAAGTGTTGTCTTTTGAAAATGTTTCAAATGAGAGTGTTGGTGTAAAAATGTTTCATTGTGAGCAAGCTAGCAACTAGGATCAAATCTACCTACTCAAAAGGTCGTAAATGTGCTTTTCCTCCTCCTTTAGATGTGGCTATCTTACCATTGATTTGGTAAGAATCCCCATCGTTGGATGTGAAGGGATGGGAGTTGGGACGTTTGTATAGTCATAGAAAGCAACATATGGGACGTTTTAGCAATTTCATTTTAGGGACTAGATCGTTTACCGAAGGCAATATCGAGGTTCATCGAGGGACTACGATCTTTTATCGAGGGTCTTTGCTAAAACGCCCATGCTCGAGGGACATGACTATTTTCCGATAGGCAACAAGTAGAATTACCCTAAGGGTGTAAGTGTGCAAATTTGTTTTATTTACATGCATTTAGTCTTGATTAGGGTGATCTACTTGTTGGTTTTGTCTTTCCATACAAACCCTAATTTACTAGCATTGATATGAAAGCGATAAATTGCGGAAAGTAAAATTACTACGCTATTACATCATTATGGGGATGGGGTATACAAATGTACAAATGGGGATGACAAGTAAAGTAAACCCTAATTACTATTAAAAGGCTTTGACACTTACATAATTTATAATGCAAAAAGAATAAAATATGCAAGAAGATGTGAAGTGAGAGAAATTGCTTTTTAGGGTTTTTTTATAGAAAAAGGTTTTGTAATTAATTTCATTGAAGAAAAAACCTAAGTCTAACTTAATTGTTTAGAAAAGTGTTTTTGAGGTTTCATTTGAACAAAAAGGTTTTATAAATTTAGGTCACTTCCAAGCAATGCAATATGTCCAAAAGAACCTAAAAATCTCCAAAAATCAAGAAATTTGGTGCCCGAGCTGACACGGGCCGTGTCGGGGGACACGGGCACCCGTGTCAGGACCTGTCCATGACTTTTATGCATTTTTTGGTCCCAGCCATCCTGACACTACCGTGTCACCTGACACGGGCGCCCGTGTCAGCCTATGTTCATCTTTTTCTGCTCATGTACACATCAGTAACATTGACACGGGCTGTGTCATTTGACACGGGCACCCGTGTCAGCCTCTGTCCCTGCATTTTACTATGTTTTTCAACCCAAATAAGCTGACACGGGCCGTGTCATGTGACACGGGCACCCATGTCAACCTCTGGTCTGGCTTTTTGTTAGTTTTTTCTCTTTGATTTGTCTTGTTATATCTTTTGAGCGCAAAAGCAAATGATGTATGAACAATGAGATCACAGTTTGAGAAAGTTTACCTCTCGAAGCGGAAGCTTTAAGACACGTACAAATGTTTTCGAGTGAAAAGTGGTGATTGATCGAGCTCCTTTGAACCTTCTTGAAGTAGCTCCAACCTTCATTTTATGCTGAAAATGGTTGAACCGCTCCAACCGAGTCAAGTTGCAATGTATGATTTTGAGTTTTGAAGATGGTGATAGTGATGTTACAGAAGTTATTCTTATGTTTGAACAACTTCTATATGGTGTATATGAAGTGTTTGGATGGTTTTTTTTGGAGAAAACTTGCAAGGTATGAGATTCAAAGATTTGGACTTCAAAGCTCAAAAATGGAGGTTTTGTGTATAAATCTGGTTTTTGACAGCAAAATGATTTTTGAGTGTTAGTTTCTCCTTCTATTTTTATGGCCTTTCTCTCTATTTTTTCTCACCTCTATCTATTTTTTTATAACCCCTTTCTCTTGTGATTGGCCTCTCTATTTATAGAGAAGGTTTGAGACTTGAACAAACTCATATTTTGGATCACATGTTATGTCTAGGTTAGATTGTACATGAAGCAAGCTTGAAGAACATGTTTCCAATGCTTGTACCAAGATATCTAAAATGGTTGATCACTTTAAACATGTTTTTTCTGACTTGTAGAAGTTGAGTGTGATTAGAACAACCAGTTAGAGGCTCAAGAAATTGACTTTATGATTAAAGTGAACTTTGTAAGAATGGTAATGGTGCCTTTGTGCCAAAAATGGAAAGATGCAATGGACAATGCTTGAACCACTTGGATAATGGTTTAATCAATTGTGTAAACATATGATTATGGATAGATTTGCAAGTCAAGAGGCCTACAAAGTGAAGATTATGCAGCATGGCTAAGATTTGGTTCCTTGTTCATCACAAATCTGCCTTGTAGATTAAGAATGAATGTCCAACTTCAGATCCTTGAATCTCCTAGCTCAAATATGATAAATTCATGCTCTTGAATGTTTTGGAAAGCTTGAAACACCCTCTATAACTTTCATGTTGGCCATTTTGACAAAATCATCTTGTAACTATGTAAAAAATGCCAAGAAGTTGGGATAAAATCCTGACCAAAACTGCTGAAAATTTCTCTAAGTGTTAAATGAAAATGCCATGATTTCATGAACTTATAACTTGATATCCAAGCATATTTAGGAGAAGTTATGTAAAGAAATGTTGTAGATATCATGGAGATCTACAACTTTCATGTTGAAAGTTTCCCTTGAACTATCTTGCATCTTAGTGAAAGAATGGCATGAAGTGATGAAATTATCATGTATAAAGACACTTAGAAAATTTCTAAGTCTTGGAAATCTTGACTTTTCAAGTTTACTTTTGACTTTCTTGACTTCTTAATGATCAAGCTTGATATTCTTGAATTTCTTGATGAAATTTGATCTTTGGAATGTAATGTTTGACCAAAAAGTCAAAGTTTGACTTTCTAGTATGCAACTGACCATTTTGCCCTCTTGCCAATTCCAAGCCTAAATTGATGTATCAATGCTGCAAACTTGATGTCATAAAAGATCTTGTGAGAAAATCCTTGAGAAATGAGAGGGCAAATTTTGGGGTACAACACACATGCTCACTCCTAGGGTTTGTCCCCACTTGGTTGCCTCGGAAATAATGGTCGTGTCCCACGAATATGGGGATACCTTAGCAATGACCCGCGATTCAAAATCGTCATAAAGATCATGGCCCCTACTTGTCCCTAGAGGTGCCTACAAATTGATCTTATGACGATAGTCCCTTCGAAACGCTAAGGTATCCTTACTTGTTGCCTTCGGAGACCATTTCGTCCCTTCGAACGTCCCTTTATAATTCCAACGACATAGCTACCTACTCCTTAATAGTAGGATATCGCTATCTAAAGGAAACGAAAATGAACAGACTTTTTTCGAGTAGGTAGAGAACTCTTAAATACTTGCTCAAAATAAAAACTTTTCACACAAACACTTTTCAAAAACAGTTTTCAAAACAACTTCATCACACTCTTGAGGACCGATACAAGGGTTATTACGAAGTAAACAAAACTTTTCAAAACAAGAACACACAAGCAATTTAAAAATGAGAAAGTACCTAAGAGCCCGTGGAAAACCACAGATATAAAGGGTGCTAACACCTTCCCTTTCTATAACCTACCCCCCCGTACTCAGAAATATCTCGAAAAAAGATTTTTTCTATTCTTTTTCCTTTTCCTTTGTAGGATGAAATAAAAGTCGGTGGCGACTCTTGCTTACCGCGACATTTGCGAATAAAAAATGAAAACCAGTATAACAGTCGGTTCTGCCACTGTATCATAGAACTGGCGACTCTGCTGGGGAAATTATAAAGTGGGGTTTACCTTAGGGTCTAGATCATTTTAAACTGCTTTCTTTGTTTGCCTTGACTGCTGTATCTTTAAGGGTTTGTTGGGGTATTCTTGTAAAGATCCTATACCCGGATCTGGGACACTTTTTAGGTAAACAACAATAGATTGTGGAGACTGTACGGTGTAGACCGATATGGTTGAAGCGATGGTTGTGTTGGTGTGACACTTTTGTTGGTACCAGTATCCTTCGTGTGAAAACGAGGAGAATACGGGGCCGTCGCGTGGTGTCGTGAAGCACTAATGGACCTTAGAACCTTAGTTGAACAAACTTAGCCATTAGAAAGTAGTGAGATAGTCGGCCTCAGTATAAAGCTGAGGATTGGTTGATACTCGATGCTACACTCATTGAGGTCAGACTTTCGGGATACTTTGGCGGCAAGAAAAGATTTCCTGAGCTGAAACAATATCCGATAAAGGATGATCAGTGATATTGAAAATCTTTATAACCCGGTTACTTTTCTAAGACAGGTTTGAAACCAACTAAACTTCAAGATGGTACTTGCCTTTTAACCTCATGCAAGCCTTTGAACCTAAGGTCTATTGTGTGTTTTGCTTGTGTGTGATTTATTCTGTTTGAACATAACATCATGCATCATAACATAGCATCCATTATTATTACACTAATCATTTCAAGGACCAAGGGAATTTATCTTTGTTTTGTTTTGTAGATCACGGCTTCCGCTCGTAGAAACACTGTCCGAATCAGCTTTGTGAGAATACCTCCCCAACTCAAGGAGCTAGTATCGAGGGTTCCTGAAACTTCTGAGTTCACTAAGAGACATGGTCGACTTCTCAACCTGGTTACCTCAAAATTTGATGAAAGGATGATGGGTGTACTCTTTCAGTTCTTTGATCCCAAGAACCACTGCTTCACCTTCCCAGACTACCAGTTGGTGCCTACTATGGAAGAATTCTATCAGTTATTGGATATACCCATTCTTGAACAGTTGCCTTTCACAGGTTTAGAAGAGGTTCCTAAGCCAGAAGTTATTGCCTCATCCTTGCATCTGAAACGGGCTGACGTGGTATCCAATTGGGAAACAAGAAGCGGAGCCAAGGGTTTTCTAGCCAAGTTCCTAATAGACAAGGCCCAAGTGTTTTGGGATGATATGGACTTTCAGGCTTTTAAGGAGGTATTGGCCCTTCTAATCTATGGGTTAGTACTATTCCCTAATCCAGACTTATTCATAGATGTGAATGCTATTAAGATCTTCCTCTCTCGCAACCCTGTGCCTACCTTGATCGGAGACATCTTACACGCTCTCCATACTCGTACCATGAAGAGAAGAGGGGTTCTTATGTGTTGCATGCCATTGCTGTCGAGGTGGTTTATTTCTCACCTCCCTAAGTTCGTACTGAAGAATGAAGAAGGTTTGGGTTGGTCGCAAAGGATAATGTCACTCGCTCACACGAATATTCTTTGGTATTCCCGAGCTATAGGAGATACTGCTATTATTGACCGCTGCGGGGAGTACCCTAATGTCCCATTACTTGGCATTAGAGGAGGCATAACTTACAATCCTTGTTTGGCTCTGCGAAAATTTGGTTACGCTCAAAGGGATGGTCCCCATGAGTTACTTATCGAGGGCATTGTATTTAACTATGAGGATGATGTTCAAGGGTATCGCCGGAGGTTCATACGAGCTTGGAGCATGGTAAACAAATCTGACGCCAAGGCTTTAGGGCCGAAGGCTTCCATTCCTATGGAACCTTATCTCCAATGGGTACGAGCTCGCGCCCAGAAACTTATGATGCCTTACATGGCCGTTTTACCAATGATTATGGAACCCACTACTGAAGGGGGTATCTCTTACACGGTTCTTCATCCTGATATGCCCACTGATCTTAAAGAATTACAGAGGTCTTAGATTTAGTTGAATAAAGAGCGGGATACTTATAGGGATCAGTTCTATGCACAGGAGAGGAAGATTTTAGAGCTCGCAAAGCAACTTCATGAGGAAAGAAGCCTTAATGTCTATCTCGGCACGAAGAGGAAGCATCCATGGGAAATCTGATTTTTTTCTAGTTTTTTAGAATTGCTTTTAATTGTAACTGTTGTACCCCAAAATCTTCCCTCTCATTTTACTTAATACATATCCATTGAGATCTTCAATTTGCTCAAGGTTGCCCAAGAGTGGACCAGACAAACTCTCTCTTAAGGCAGTGTACCTCAAACAAGGGTTTCCATTTCTATCAAGATGGGTGAACCACAAAATCCTCATATGCTCTCCATGGTCTTAATATGTTCTCAAGACCCTACATGTCAAGTTTCATGCCTTGCACAAGAAGTTTGCTCAGTCAACTGCTCAGATGCTTGAGAATAGACTGTATTAGGTCAAAAGTCAATGGTGACCCACATACAGTCAAACTTCAAGATTTTTGGTCAACATCAACATTTTTAAGTGATATCCATCATTTTATTAAGGGTTGATCACGATTCCTCAAGGAATTCCCCAAATTCATCAAAACCCAAAAGTTGTTAAATTAGGGTTTCTCAGGAAAAGTCAACCAAACTTTGACCAAGCATAACTTCTTCATACTTGTTGTACCCCAAAATTTGCCCTCCCATTTCTTATTGATTTCTCATCATAAAGCCCTTTAAGCTCAAGATCCAGTTAGGGTTTCATCTGCTCAAGACTTCTCCTTGCACTATGGACCCAAATTAGGGTTTGTGTTTGCACAAAGATGTTTTGACCTAAAATGCCTAAGATGACTTTCATGCTTCATATTGGACTCCCAAGTTTATCCATACCAAGTTTCAAGCCTTGATTCCAAGTTTTGCCCAGTCAATTGGACAGTTGATCTAGAAGTCAGTTGTACTGGGGAAAAAGTCAACTGTGGCCAATTGACAGTCAAACCTCATGAAAATTGATCCACATCAACATTATGAACTCCTATGAACCATTTGATCAAGTTTGGATCACAATTCCATAAGAAATTTGATCAGATCACCAAAAGGGCAAAATGGTCATTTTTAGGGTTTTGACTGCACAAAGGCAATTTTTGACTGTTTGACCTAGCCAATGGCAAACCAAGCTCACATATGGACTCAAGGACCCCATGGAATTATCTTGACATGCTCAACAAACTCAAAAGATCCCAAGTACACAAGATTGACAGTTGAATTCCCCAGTCAATTGATCAATTTTGACTGTACACTGAAAAGTCAAACTTTGACTTTTTGGTCAAAATCAAGAGTCAAGATTCATTTTTCATCAAAACATGCCAAATCATGAAACTTGTTCATCAAGAAATCACAAAATGCAAATTAGGGTTAGAAATTAGAATTTTTCATAACTTGAAATTTTTCGAAGTTATAAAAAACCCTAATTTTTTCCCAACTTTGCCCCAATTTTTCACCAAGATCCATTTGGATTCAAACAAAAGTCAAAACATGAAAGTTGTAGCTTGTTGCATAATCTACAACTTTGATTCACAAAGTTTTCCAATTTGAGGCTTGTATCTCAAGTTACAAAATTTTGAATAAGGGCACTAAACCATTCTTAACTTAGTGAAATTTTAACCTATTTTGACAAGGTTTTCTACCCAACTTCAAGGCCATTTTCCATACACTTCCACTTGGAATTTCAATTTGAATTTCAAATATGGATTGTAGTACACATTCCAAGATTTCCAAAATGTCCAAGAACTTCTCAAACAACCTCATAACTTGAGAGAATCGAATTTCACAATTTGGCAAAAACTCACTTTTGAATTGATCATGAACATGTTCATAACTTAAGCCATTTTCAAGTCAGCATAGTTTGTGCTAAATTACAGGTCCTAAAACCCTTTGACACTCAATAATTCAATGCAAAATCTTTGTGCCAAGGCCTTGTTTCATGAGTTCAAGCATTGCCTAAAGGATTAATCCATTTATAGATAAAGCATTTCTTCCATTTTTGCAAAAGGTAACTTTATGTCCAATTGAAAATCCAAGCAGTACAAATGAGATCTAATTGGCACAAGATTATGGGCAAAACACTCTGATCAAGGAGGGATTATGCAGCTCATTAGGGGGCCTCTACTGACCTAGAACACAACTTGGGCATTTGTTGCTTAAAGTGTAAGTAACTTAGCATATTGTAACACAACTCTCATATCAGCTTGAAAACACTGAAGTGAACTTGTGAAACACACTCAAGACATCTCAACCAAGCTATTGCACGACCCTAACACCTCTCATACACTCCCAATCTCAGAATCACCTTCAAACTGCAAAAACAGGGTCAGGCCTGCAGTTTGAGTGCCATCTTCCATTTCCCTCAAGCTCTCTTGCCCAAACCAGTTCACATACATTCCCTAGCATCTATGCAAGCTAACCATGAATTGAAACACGACCTGTAATCCCTCTAACCAGTTCCACCATTTTCAGTTTCTTGTTTTGCAGGTGAAGTGCTCTAGCACGATTCAAAAGCTTTCAAGACAAAGTAAACATTGGAATAGCATCCCTGGACCTCAAGGAAGCTTTTCCAATCATCACCTTGCACTGAAAGCTTCCTCATTGCCAGATAGAACTTCAACTGAACAGGTATTTTGGTGAACTTCTATCTCTCTTATTAAGCATCATTAGCTCTAAGTTTGTGAATAAACAATGTTCTACTCATGCCACTGAACATGCACATGTTTTTACTTTTCATTTCTTTTGCTTGAGCTGTGAGAATTTAAGGTTTGAAAATGACAGAAAATCTAGGTTAGGATTTGGGGGAGAAGAAATTCTCCCTCATCTTAGAGAGTTAGATCAAGTTCTGCATATGGTTGGATTCGTCTCTTGATGCTGAACATTTTTTATGTTATGAGTTTTCATTAATAAGCCAGGAATCAGGAGTTAGAAGATTGAGAAGAAGGGCGCGCGTTTTTGAACTGGTTTTGTCTGAAGGTTGAAGACAATGTCTTCTTGGGCTGGGCCTGAGTGATTTTCTTGTTCACACCACCTTTTTGGTTTTACACCCCCTGGGCCCATTTGCTTTATTTATAATGTTTTTTGACTTTTTTCTTTTTTTAATTGACTCATTTATTTTTTCTCAGCATATTAAAAATAAAAAAATATTTTTTCTCATCATTTTTGAATTTATTAGGTATTTATTTGATTTTTTTTTCTCTTTTAGTTTGTACATAAATAAATAAATATATACTTTTTGTTTAAAATACTAAAATAGCACAAATATATTTTATACACTTTTATCTTATTTTTACTTCCTGAAAATATTCTATAGAAAAAATACTTTTTTATTTTAATATTAAATATTATTAATTAATATATATATAATACATATCTTGTAAATAATATAAATATACATATATATATTAATACATTTAGGGTAAAAATATCAAAAATATACATATTTTTATTTTTATTAATATTTAACACTAAAAAGACATTTTTATAAATATACTATATTTTATTTTATTTTTGTATGTAAATAGTAAATATTATATGAATTAATTGATTAATATCCCTTTTTGATTAAAAATTAGGGTTTTGCCTTAAATTTGAAAATACTCCAAAAATAATACCTTTTTATTGCTCTTTTTATTTTCACATAAATAATATTCTTTTTTTTTCATACACATAAAAATTCTTTTTACATTTTGCATTTTTATTTCAATTTCCATTTAATTATACAATTATTTGTCTTGTAAATATTCATAAAAAATGATGTAATAGTTAGGTTTAAATTCTTGTCTAAATATACCCCATTTGAAACATTGTACCCCCCTCCCCATATTATTGTGTTGTAATAGTGTAGGAATTTAAATTTCGCACTTTAATGCTTTCTAAACCTACCATGCTAGAATTAGGGTTTGTATGCGAATAAAACGAACAAAATAGTTTGACCTAATACAAGACAAAAAAGCATGGAAAATGGACAACACATTCCATACTTGCACCCCTAGGGTATTCCACTTTGTTGCCTTCAAATAATTGGGCCATGTTGCATGTTAGATTTCTTTGGGTAAAACAAACAATCAAATGATCATAGTCCCTCAAAATGTTGCCTAAATGAATGATCAAGTCCCTTTTTAAAGAAAAATTGCCCAAAGACATTTAATACTATTGCAATTATGGTCTGAACGATGACCCGCGCCCGTCCCTTTCACCTCCTAAGACAAGCTTGTCCACCAAATGCAATGGTGGAACAAAATTGTCAAAAAGGTTTAAAACATAACAAAAAAACCTTTGAGAAAACTTTAGGGTAGATAACTCTTAAGTGCTTATCAATTTGCAAAGAAAACACTTGCCTAATTTCAAACTACATTTCACAAACACTTTCAAAACAAACTTTCAAAAAACCTTGAAACATCTTTTCAAAAGACAAAACACCTTTTGTAAAACATTCGAGTAAAGAATTGTTACAAGGGTAGCCTATACAAGGCATCTTTTCAAAACATTTTCAAAACCACACATCAAGCACCATTTCAAACAATTGAAAACTAAGGCAAGTTGATCTAAGCAAGTACTTAAGAGCCCATGGATAACCATGGATAGAAAGGGTGCTAATACCTTCCCTTTCTATAATCTACTCCCCGAACCCAAGAAAAATCTCAAAGGTTTTTGCTGTGCTTTTTAAACCTTTCCTTAGGATAAAATAAAAAGTCGGTGGCGACTCTTGCTCAACCGAAACATTTGAGAAAACAAACGCAAAACCCTGGTCAGTTCTCCCACCGTATCACAGAACTGGCGACTCTGCTGGGGATATACTTAAAAGTGGAGTAACCTTAGGGCTTAGATCACCCTCTTGCATGACTAATTGTTTGATTTGTTTGCTTTATACTTTGGCTCTATTGTTTGGGTTTGCAATCCTACACCCGAATTTTGGGAAACATTCATAGATAGCAATACGTTGTGGAAACTGTGCGGGGTATACCGACACGGTCGAAGCAATAGCTATATTAGTGCAACATATTTGTGAGTACCGGTAACCCTTGAGTTCAATCAAGGAGAGTACGGGGCCGCTGAGTGATGTCACTAAGCACTAATGACCTAGAACCTTAATTGACCATCTTGGCCTTTTATTAAGGGTAGTGAGATGACCGGCTTTGGTGCAGTCCAAAGTTGGTAGATACTCGATACTACACTCATTGAGGGTTGTTTTCTTGGAATATTTTGGTCGCTAGTTAAGTGGCTAAACCAAAACAATGAACATTGAAAGCAATCCCGTGATATTGAGCTCCTTAGAACCCGGTTACTATTTATAGGACAGGTTTTTTAAGCCAACTACACTCAAGAGGGTACTTACCTATGAAACCCCATGCAAGCCTGAAACTAGGGTTTGGTGTGATTTGCTTGTGCATATGTGTTGTGCATACATCATAAACATCATGAAGCATCATATGCATTCACTAACCATTTCAAGGGTTTGGATCTTCATCTTTGTTCTTGTTTTGTAGGTCATGGAAGTTCCTCGCAGAAACACCATTCAAGTCAACCTGGTGAGAATCTCTCCTCAACTCAAGGAGATCACTTCAAGAATTCCGGAAAATTCATCCTTCAGTGAAATACATGGTAGACTGCTCAGCCTAGTCAACACCAACATTGAAGAAGACATGATGAAAGTGCTATTCCAGTTCTTTGACCCTCTTCACCACTGCTTCACTTTCCCTGATTATCAGTTGGTACCCACTTTGGAGGAGTTTTCTCAACTCCTAAGAATCCCTATCCTTAATCAACTACCCTTCAATGGTACGGAAAAGGAACCAAAGCCGGAAGATGTTGCTCGAGCATTACATCTACAACCATCCGACATCAAGGGGCATTGGGAAACCAGAAGTGGCGTCAAAGGATTCTTAGCAAAATTCTTGTTTGAGAAGGCACAAGAGTGTTGGAACTCATTGGACCTACAAGCCTTTGAAGAGATTGTGGCACTCCTTATCTACGGGTTGGTCTTGTTCCCAAATCCTGACCAATTGGTAGATGTCAACGCCGTCAAAATCTTCTTGTCCAGAAATCCAATACCAACATTGCTTGGGGACATTCTTCACTCATTTTACACACGAACAATGAGAAAGAGGGGTGTTCTCATGTGCTGTACTCCTATCCTTGCAAGGTGGTTTATTTCGCACCTTCCGCAATCTGTCTTGAGGAATGACCAAGGTACAAGGTGGTCCCAACGGTTGATGACTCTTACTCATTCTGATGTGCATTGGTGTTCTTGGTCCAGAGAAAATGTCATTATTGTCGATCGTTGCGGAGAATTTCCTAATGTTCCTTTACTTGGAATTAGGGGAGGTATCACCTACAACCCTTGTCTAGCTTTGAGGCAATTTGGATATGCACGGAGGGATGGCCCTCATGACATGTTGATTCCTAACCTAGTTTTTGACTTCGACAACGATGCGCAAGGACTTCGCCAAAGATTCATCAGAGCTTGGGGAAAACTCAACAAGGTTGATAGCAAGACTCTGGGACACAAGAACTCCATCCCTCTTGAGCCCTATCTCAAGTGGGTACGAGCCCGAGCCCAAAGTCTAATGATGCCTTATCCTCATGTACTCCCAGTGATTAAAGAGCCCGTCAATGAAGGAGAGGTCCCCTACACCATCCTACATCCAGACATGCCTACATCGTGGGAGGAAATGCAGAAAAGTTGGATTCAGCTCAAGGAAGAACGGAATACTTTTGAAGCTAGCTTCTACGCCAGTGAGAAGAAGGTTCTAGAGCTTACCCGCCGACTCCACGAGCAAGAGGCCCTTAACACCTACATCGCACCAAAGAGGATGCGCAATGTCTTTCTGCCTTAAGAAGTTTATTTTGTAATATTTGGCCCATGGGGCATTTATGTACTAACAAATTTCTTCTTATTAATATGACGTGCGTTCTTCTTTGTCTGAAACAATTTTGAATGTTCTAAATCCTTGAATACATTGCATACATAAGCATACCATTCATCATGTGCATAAGCAGGTCTCACTCCAGGTTTCCTTATCTGTCTGCTGTTTATTTCAGTAGGATGGATCTCGAGCAAACAGTCAAAGACCTACAAGCTCAGAATGCACAGTTCCAGCAACTCCTGATGACCTTGGCTAAAGGTCAGGAGGATATCAAGACTCAATTGGGGAATAAGGACCCAGTGAAAAAGAAGAAAAAGAGGATTGGGGTGGCTACTTTGGGGAGAAGATTTGACGGAGAAGCTCGAAGAGTGCTTGAATTTCCTCCTACTTCTGATGAAGGGACTAGTAAGAGAGATGGAGCTGCGGTGCCTTCTGAGTCTGATGCGGAAGAAGAAGAGGTTGAAGAGGATGAGGATTATTCTGACCAGCAATACCCTCCAGCTGATGATAAATACAAAGGGTTAGAAGACAGATTGGCCGCCATGGAATTACAAAGAGTATCGGGCTTGGACTTTGAAGACTTGGGTTTGGTTGTCGGGATTGTGATTCCCCCAAAATTCAAAGTGCCAGTGTTTGTGAGGTATGATGGGCTGTCCTGTCCAAAAATGCATCTCAGGTCCTACGTGAGAAAGATTCAACCCTATACGGCAGATAAAAATCTCTGGATTCATTTCTTTCAAGACAGCCTTTCGGGAGCTCAGTTGGAGTGGTTTTATCAGCTAGAAGGAACCAGTGTCAGGAATTGGGAAGATTTGGCCACCGCTTTCTATAAACAATACCAATATAATTCTGATCTTGCTCCTACTCGTACCCAACTTCAGGGTATGTCACTAGGAACAAGTGAGGGATTCAAAGAATATTCACAAAAATTGAGGGATTTGGCTGGCAGGGTGCAGCCTCCTTTAACCGATCGTGAGCTCGTTGATATGTTTCTTGGGACCCTATCTGGGCCATTTTTCAATCATCTAATTGGTAACTCTTCCGCAGGGTTTACCGATTTGATCTTAACAGGCGAAAGAATAGAAGCTGGCATCAAGTCAGGAAAGATTCAGAAGGGTGTTGCTGCAAGTGTTGAGAAGAAGCCTTTTAAGAAGGAAACAGTTGTGGTATATTCTCAGAGAAAAGCAGGGAAGACGGAGCGTCGGCCAACTGTGGGGGCCGTAATGATTCAAAACACTCCAAGCGAGCAGCCTCGCTATAACCAGTCCAGACCAAATCAAAAACGAGTGGAACGGCCACAACGGCAGTTCACCCGTATTAATATGACTCCAGCGCAAGTGCTTCCCCATCTATTGAAGTTGAACCTCGCCACCAACAAGGAGGCACCAAAGAATGTGAATACGTCCTCTCCGCATTATCATGCCAATGCTAAATGCGCCTACCATTCAGACAGTGTCGGCCACGACACCAATGATTGCTGGGCACTCAAGCATAAAATCCAAGACCTGATAGAGGCTAAGGAGGTAGAGTTTGACTCTCCATAGAAGCCTAATGTGATATCTGCACCCATGCCGAAGCACGGCTGAAATGTCAACGCCATTGAAGAAGATTTGTATGTTGCTGATGTCAGTGATCTGACTACTCCGCTGCTAACCATTAAGTTGAATCTGTTGAGGGCCGGGATCTTCCCGGGATGTAAAGAAGACTGCTATTGTTGTTACTCTCTGCCGTTTGATTGTCCGTTATTGAAGAAAGGCATCCAATGCCTTATGGATAGTCGAAAAATTTTGTTTGAAAAAGTTTATGCTGTTCCAGTTCATACTGAAGATGTCTCAATCATAACCATTCACGCCAATCTTTCCAAGGCCGTCAAAAAGCCTGTTAAGATTACACCAGCTGCGAAATTTGTTCCTTTGAAGATAAGAATGCAAGGGCATGTTCCCTATGTTTCTGAGAAGTCGATACCTTGGAACTATGGCGGTGACATCTACTACCATGGTATCAAGCAAATCGAGGTAATTGAAGAAAGTTTGGATGATGAAGAATCCAGCATTAGTAACATTGCGGGCACCAGCAAAATCACCAAGAGCGGGAGAATATTTTCTCCAGAGATTGCCCCTCCAAGAGCAGTCTTTGGACCCTCATCAGCTAACGAGGTCATCCCTGCACCAATAAAACTCTCCGCTAGAACTCCTCTGATTGAAGACATTGTTGTTCCTAGTACTGTCTCTCCTACCGCTGCTAACAAAGGTAAGGGAATCCAAGATGAGCCCGTCAGGACGAGGGCTCAACCCTTAGTAATCCCAGAAACCTCCAAGAAGGAAATGGATGAGATTTTGAGGATAATCAAGAGAAGTGATTACGATGTGGTGGAACAGTTGGGGCAAACCCCCTCCAAGATCTCCATGCTGGCACTACTACTTTGCTCAGAAGCGCACGCTAAAGCCCTGATAAAATTCCTGAAGGCAGCTCATGTGCCCCAGGAAACCTCTGCGGATCAATTTCAGAATTGCGTGGCTAGCCTGACTGCAGACAATGGATTAGGTTTTTCTGATGCTGACTTAACTCCTAAAGGTAGGAATCACAATGATGCTTTGCACATTTCAGTCGACTGTCGAGGAACTACTCTCGCACATGTCTTGGTTGATACTGGTTCGTCGCTGAATGTTTTGCCTAAGAAGGCCTTGGACCGACTAGATTGTGAAGGATTGGAATTGAAGCCAAGTGATATTGTTGTCAGAGCTTTTGATGGTTCGAAGAGAATGGTCCATGGAGAGGTTGAAATTCCCATCAAGATAGGCACCGAGGTGTTTAAATCCACTTTCTATGTGATGGACATCCGTCCATCATATTCTTGCCTGCTGGGTAGACCTTGGATACACCATGCTGGGGCAGTCACCTCCTCCTTACATCAGATGTTGAAGTATCCTGTTAAGGGAAAGATCATTACCGTCCATGGCGAAGAAGAGTACATGATTAGCCACTTAAATTCTTTCCGGTATGTGGAGGTTGAAGGAGAATTCATCGAGACACCGTTTCAACATTTCGAAGAAGTCCTTCCTGAAATAGCAGTAGCGAAGTTGACGGCTGAGACACCGAGGCAGATGGCCAGGATGGCATCTCTGGAGGATGCAAGGGCCGCAATAAAAGAAGGGGAGAATTCAGCATGGGGGCAGTTACCCGACTTTCCGCATAAGACTGACAAGTTTGGGTTAGGGTTCACAGCCGCCGGCCAGAAAGCTATGCGCCGTGCGAAGATTGAAAGGGCGCCAGTCAAAATTTCTCCCTACGGAATCAACGCCCTGGAAGATGAAGACAAGGAGAGCAACATTGAAGAGTGGATTTATCCAACTGTCAAAGGAGGATTGAGCAACTGGGAGGCAAAAGACTTTGTCCCCATCACTTTTATTCATCAGTAATTTATCTGTTAAACATTTCTTATTTGGTCTGTAATATTTACTTTCAAACAATCCGTACACTATCTTTTCACCTCCTGCCTTGCCCGGGGCATGTAGGTCCATTTGTAAGGGTTTTGATTATTTTTCATATCCATATGCCATGTTTAATGATTCATTGGACGTTTTTCATTTGATAAACTGCTTATGTTCATTTTCTTTCCTTTTGCATTTTTTGTTTAAGGATGGCTATCCCTTACACACACCCACACTCACCAATGCAGGTACCCATCCACTCCGGATTCCATGGGTGACTATTCTGCTATATCTTCCAACAACTCTGAA
The DNA here is from genome assembly GCA_948472305.1 of Vicia faba. Lineage (NCBI taxonomy): Eukaryota > Viridiplantae > Streptophyta > Magnoliopsida > Fabales > Fabaceae > Vicia > Vicia faba. The sequence continues at coordinate 85,701,839 of OX451738.1, read as the reverse complement.
GATCTGGTCAATCTAGCCGAGTATGAAGATGACGAAGGTTGTGAAGTACCCGGGGAACTAGCCAGACTTCTGCAACAAGAGGAAAGGGCCATCTTACCGCATGAAGAGCCATTGGAAACTGTTAACTTGGGAACCAAGGAAGACCGGAAGGAGGTGCAAGTGGGTGCCAATCTGAAATCGAGTGTCAAGGAACGCCTGATACAGTTGTTGAATAAGTATGTTGAAATCTTCGCTTGGTCTTATGAAGATATGCCGGGTTTAGACACAGACATCGTGGTTCACCGTCTCCCCACAAGAGAGGATTGTCCGCCGATCAAGCAAAAAGTTCTCCGAATGAGGCCTGACATGTCTGAGAAGATCAAGGCAGAAGTAATGAAGCAATTCGATGCTGGCTTTCTGGCTGTTACGTCCTATCCACAATGGGTCGCTAACATTGTGCCAGTACCTAAGAAAGATGGCAAAGTCAGGATGTGTGTGGACTATCGGGATTTGAATAGGGCCAGCCTTAAAGATGATTTCCCGCTACCTCACATTGACATCTTGATCGACAATACAGCTCAGCATAAAGTGTTTTCCTTCATGGATGGATTCTCGGGCTACAATCAAATCAAAATGGCCCCCGAGGATATGGAGAAAACAACTTTTGTCACACAATGGGGCACTTTCTGTTACAAGGTGATGCCGTTCGGGCTGAAGAACGCAGGGGCAACTTATCAACGCGCCATGGTAGCTTTATTCCATGATATGATACGTCATGAGATTGAAGTTTACGTAGACGATATGATAGCTCGGTCACAAACAGAGGAAGAGCACCTTGAACATCTAGAGAAGCTGTTTGCCAGGTTAAAAGAATACAAGCTCAGGCTGAATCCAAGTACATGCACTTTTGGAGTTAGGTCTAGTAAACTCCTGGGATTCATTGTAAGCAACAAAGGCATTGAAGTCGATCCCGCAAAAGTAAAAGCGATACAAGAGATGCATGCTCCCCGTACTGAGAAGGAAGTTAGAGGATTCTTGGGGCGCATAAACTATATTGCCAGATTCATCTCACATCTAACTTCTACCTGTGAACCGATTTTCAAACTCTTGAAAAAAGATCAGGTAGTGGAATGGAACGACGATTGCCAAGCTGCTTTTGATAGAATCAAGGAGTATTTGCTAGAACCTCCTATTCTGATGCCACTCGTCGAAGGAAGACCATTGATCATGTATTTGACCGTCTTGGATAACTCAATGGGGTGTGTTTTGGGCCAGCATGGCGAGTCTGGTCGAAAAGAGCATGCTATTTATTACCTTAGCAAAAAGTTTACCGACTGTGAGACTCGCTACTCACTGCTCGAGAAAACTTGCTGCGCTTTGGTATGGGCTGCTCGCCGACTAAGACAGTATATGCTGACTCATACTACCTTGTTGATTTCCAAAATGGACCCTATCAAGTATATCTTCGAGAAGCCCGCTTTATCTGGAAGGATAGCTAAATGGCAAATGATCTTGACCGAGTATGACATCCAGTACACCACCCAAAAATCTATAAAAGGGAGTGTATTAGCTGACCATCTGGCTCATCAGGCTATCGAAGACTATCAACCCATGAGATTTGACTTCCCAGACGAGGACATCATGAATTTGGACAACGTTGAAGGTGACGGACCGTATGACGGACCTAAAAAGGGATCCCGATGGACCCTGTACTTTGATGGTGCTTCAAATGCGCTTGGAAACGGTATTGGCGCAGTACTCATTTCTCCGGAAGGTTGTCACACACCTTTCACGGCCCGACTTTGCTTCAGCTGCACAAACAACATGGTTGAGTATGAAGCCTGCATCTTTGGTCTCAAGGCTGCTATAGACTTGGGGATCAAATCTTTGATCGTATTTGGGGACTCGGCTTTGGTTATCAGTCAAATCAAAGGAGAATGGGATACCAAACATCCTAATCTCGTCCTATACAAAGAACATGTCCTGACATTGTTGCCGCATTTCGAGCAAATTACCTTCGAGCATTTCCCGCAAGAAGAGAATCAGCTAGCAGATGCTCTAGCCACAATGTCCTCCATGTTTAAACTCAACTGGGATAACGAGGCTCCCCAAATCACCATCGAGCGAATGGATGAACCGGCGCATTGCCACGAGATTAATACTGAAGAAGTAGTGGAACAACCTTGGTTCCATGAAATCAAAAGGTATCTCGAGACCCGAGATTATCCTGAAGGAGCTTCCGTGAATGACAAGAAGTTCTTAAGGAAATTTGCTGCTAAGTTCTTCCTGAGCAACGGCATCCTTTACAAACGAAGCCATGATTGTGTATTACTCCGATGCGTAGATAAAGCTGAAGCAGAGTTGATCATGACTGATATACACAGCGGCACATTTGGCACTCACTTGAGCGGGCATACAATGGCTAAGAAGATCCTAAGGGCAGGCTATTACTGGTCTACTATGGAGGCTGACTTCCATCAACATTCCCTTACTTGCCACAAGTGTCAAGTCTATGCTGACAAAGTTCATATTCCTTTGGTTCCTCTCAACGTCCTGACTGCTCCGTGGCCCTTTGCAATGTGGGGGATCGATATGATTGGAGAGATCAAGCCCACGGCTTCCAACGGACATCGCTTCATCCTGGTTGCCATTGACTACTTCACTAAATGGGTCGAAGCAGCTTCCTTCGCCTCTGTCACTAAAAATGTGGTTGCCCGCTTTATCAAGCAAAATCTCATATGTCGGTATGGTGTTCCAGACAGGATCATCACAGACAACGGTACAAATCTGAATAACACAATGATCACTGCATTGTGCGAACAGTTCAAGATTTATCATCACAATTCATCTCCCTATCGGCCGAAGATGAACGGTGCTGTTGAAGCTGCGAACAAAAACATTAAGAAAATCATTCAGAAAATGACAGTCACTTACAAAGACTAGCATGAGATGTTACCGTTTGCTCTGCATGGATACCGTACGACGGTACGTACTTCAACCGGGGCAACCCCATTTTCTTTGGTTTATGGCATGGAAGCTGTTTTGCCCATGGAAGTCCAGATCCCTTCTCTAAGGATTATGAAGGATGCAGGTTTGAATGAAGATGATTGGACGCAGACCCGACTTGATCAACTCAATCTGATCGACGAAAAGTGACTTGCTGCTATATGCCATGGTCAGACGTATCAAAAACGGATGATCAAAGCCTTCAATAAGAAAGTCAGACGTCAAGTGTATCAAGTCGGAGATCTTGTGATCAAGCGGATTATCTTGCCGCAAAGTGATCCCAGGGGCAAATGGACTCCTACATATGAAGGACCATTTGTGATCAAGAGCATATTTTCTGGTGGTGCAATGATTCTGACCACCATGGACGACGACGATTTGCCGCACCCTGCGAACGCAGACATAGTCAAAAGATACTACGCATAAAATAACCCGACAAGTCGAAAACCCGAAAGGGCGGCTTGGGCAAAAATGGGCATCTCGGTGAGCCGAAAACCCGAAAGGGCGGTTCAGGCAAAAATTAGGGATAAAAATTAAAAAAATCTGTACACCCGGCAAGTTGAAAACCCGAAAGGGCAGCTTGGGCAAAAATGGGTATCCCGGTGGATCGAAAACCCGAAAGGGCGATTCAGGCAAAAGTTAGGGAATTAAAGCGTATGACTATGTCTCGACGAATCACTTCAAAGACAATCTCTTCATCAACCGGTTCCAGGCTTCTGATCAATCCAGTCATCGTCAAACGAAGCATTGAGTGGACAGATATTCAGGGTTGTGAAAGCTATAGCGGAATGGAATCCCATGGAATTATTTCACATAGCCATCTTTATTTTGTATAAACCTTTCAAATATTTACGACAAAATCCTCTTACTAGGATGATTGTCTCCTTTGTACAAATATACTCATAGAAAATCAATACAAATACTTTTCCCAGAAATTTGTGTCATTTCCTTTTCTTTTCTCTTGCACTATTTGTTTATTTTGAGAAACGTCCAATGTTTTGTTAAATAGGCATATGCATTTGAAACATAATCATTTCCTTATAAACCAAGAAAGAGGATTACTGATAAGTCGAAGGTACAGTTGGATAACCCGATACCCTTTCAAAGGAAACCCCCGGGAGATTTGGAATCCATATCCCTAGCAAGTCTTGAAGCTCATCCCCAGTAGATTCTGGAAGCTTATTCCCCACAGAGAACGGACGTTTCTCCCGAGTTTTATTCAAATTTATTCCTCCCAGGGACTTATAACTAGGTTATCCTCAGCTAACAACCGCGGAAGATCGCACTCGCCAAAATTCTTCCTATCCCCAGCGGAGTTCATCAAATTTCCCCAGCAGTAACTTATCTTTACAATCCCCCAGCCAGAGGATCCTCAGGAATCCAATTTCCCTCAGAATTTAAGTTTCAATATCCCCAGCAGAGCCAAACTACTGAACCTTTTCCCCACAGAGTTTTAGGAAGGAAAATCTTGAGTTCCCCAGTGAAGTCGCCCGAGTTACTTCCCGCCAAACTGAAGATTCTCAGTCTTGCATCCCCGGCATAAGTCCACTAGATTGGTACTCCCCAATAGAAGTCTTCAGGATTTCCCCAGAAGACTGGTATACAACCCAAGCTCCTTTTTCTCCATCAATGACCAGGATTTATTCTTCCTAACAGCAGTCACGATGCTTTTATCTTCAGCCATCCAGGATTCATCTATACCCAGCAAGACAACTCATCAGCTTACATGCGCATTCATTACATTCATATCATAAACATTGATATAACATATATTGCATCATACATTTTATGCAACATAATTTTGTGTTTAGCTGACATTTTGTCCTTGTCAGAACAGGGATAAAAAGCTATCCTTAACAGTTTCAGATGCAGTTTTACACGGATTCATCATCAAGCAACCCTACACCGGTTCTTATTCAAATCCAAGACTTCTGAAAATAGTTTACGGATTCTTCCCAACAACGGATGTTAATCTATCACTTGTTCAGACTCTTCTCAACCGTTGAAAACAGCTTACGGACGCTTCCCAATAACGGACGCTGCTCTATTGCTTATTCAACCTCAAGATTTCTGAAAACAGTTCACGGGTTCTCCAAGTAACGGATGTTAACCTATCACTTGTTCAGATTCTTCTCAAGACTTCTGAAAATAGTTTATGGATTCTTCCCAACAACGGATGTTAATCTATCGACTTGTTCAGATGCAACTTTCTGAAAACAGCTTACGGACGCTTCCCAACAACGGATGCTGCTCTATTGCTTATTCAAACTTCAAGACTTCTAAAAACAGTTTACGGGTTCTCCAAGTAACGGATGTTAACCTATCGCTTGTTCAGTTTCTTCTCCAGACTTCTGAAAACAGTCTATGGATTCTTCCCAACAACGGATGTTAATCTATCACTTGTTCAGACACAACCTCCTGAAAACAGTTCATGGATTCTTCCCAACAACGGATGTTAATCTATCAACTTGTTCGGATGCAACCTTCTGAAAACAGCTTACGGATTCCTCCCAACAACGGATGTCAATCTATTGCTTGTTCAGACCCCCAGTTCAGAGATGGTCCAAAGCTTGGACACCTTCCTAATATTCCCTTCCAGATGGCATCTCTAAGCCCATCCCCGACAGGATTTCTGTTACCCTCTCAAGATGGCATCTCTAAGCCCATCTCCAAATGGCATCTCTAAGCCCATTCCCGCATTCATTGCTTTGACGAGTGCAGATTTCCGGGCACTCTAGTGTCCAATCTCCTTTTACCCTCGAGTCACGAAAGGCAAGCTTGCCAATCTAACTCTTAGGATTCAAGAAGATTGAACAGGGGAAACTGTTGTGCCCCAAAATTTTCCCTCCCATTTCTCATTGATTTCTCATCATAAAGCCCTTTAAGCTCAAGATCCAGTTAGGGTTTCATCTGCTCAAGACTTCTCCTTGCACTATGGACCCAAATTAGGGTTTGTGTTTGCACAAAGATGTTTTGACCTAAAATGCCTAAGATGACTTTCATGCTTCATATTGGACTCCCAAGTTTATCCATACCAAGTTTCAAGCCTTGATTCCAAGTTTTTCCCAGTCAATTGGACAGTTGATCTAGAAGTCAGCTGTACTGGGGAAAAAGTCAAATGTGGCCAATTGACAGTCAAACCTCATGAAAATTGATCCACATCAACATTATGAACTCCTATGAACCATTTGATCAAGTTTGGATCACAATTCCATAAGAAATTTGATCAGATCACCAAAAGGGCAAAATGGTCATTTTTAGGGTTTTGACTGCACAAAGGCAATTTTTGACTGTTTGACCTAGCCAATGGCAAACCAAGCTCACATATGGACTCAAGGACCCCATGGAATTATCTTGAAATGCTCAACAAACTCAAAAGATCCCAAGTACACAAGATTGACAGTTGAATTCCCCAGTCAATTGATCAATTTTGACTATACACTGAAAAGTCAAACTTTGACTTTTTGGTCAAAATCAAGAGTCAAGATTCATTTTTCATCAAAACATGCCAAATCATGAAACTTGTTCACCAAGAAATCACAAAATGCAAATTAGGGTTAGAAATTAGAATTTTTCATAACTTGGAATTTTTCTAAGTTATAAAAAACCCTAATTTTTTCCCAACTTTGCCCCACTTTTTCACCAAGATCCATTTGGATTCAAACAAAAGTCAAAACATGAAAGTTGTAGCTTGTTGCATAATCTACAACTTAGATTCACAAAGTTTTCCCATTTGAGGCTTTTATCTCAAGTTACAAATTTTTAAATAAGGGCACTAAACCATTCTTAACTTAGTGAAATTTTAACCTATTTTGACAAGGTTTTCTACCCAACTTCAAGGCTATTTTCCATACACTTCCACTTGGAATTTCAATTTGCATTTCAAAGATGGATTGTAGTACACATTCCAAGCTTTCCAAAATGTCCAAGAACTTCTCAAACAACCTCATAACTTGAGAGAATCGAATTTCACAATTTGGCAAAAACTCACTTTTGAATTGATCATGAACATGTTCATAACTTAAGCCATTTTCAAGTCAGCATAGTTTGTGCTATTAAAGGTCCTAAAACCCTTTGACACTCAATAATTCAATGCAAAACCTTTGTGCCAAGGCCTTGTTTCATGAGTTCAAGCATTGCCTAAAGGATTAATCCATTTATAGATAAAGCATTTCTTCCATTTTTGCAAAAGGTAACTTTATGTCCAATTGAAAATCCAAGCAGTACAAATGAGATCTAATTGGCACAAGATTATGGGCAAAACACTCTGATCAAGGAGGGATTATGCAGCTCATTAGGGGGCCTCTACTGACCTAGAACACAACTTGGGCATTTGTTGCTTAAAGTGTAAGTAACTTAACATATTGTAACACAACTCTCATATCAGCTTGAAAACACTGAAGTGAACTTGTGAAACACACTCAAGACATCTCAACCAAGCTATTGCACGACCCTAACACCTCTCATACACTCCCAATCTCATAATCACCTTCAAACTGCAAAAACAGGGCCAGGCCTGCAGTTTGAGTGCCATCTTCCATTTCCCTCAAGCTCTCTTGCCCAAACCAGTTCACATACATTCCCTAGCATCTATGCAAGCTAACCATGACTTGAAACACGACCTATAATCCCTCTAACCAGTTCCACCATTTTCAGTTTCTTGTTTTGCAGGTGAAGTGCTCTAGCACGATTCAAAAGCTTTCAAGACAAAGTAAACATTGTAATAGCATCCCTGGACCTCAAGGAAGCTTTTCCAATCATCACCTTGCACTGAAAGCTTCCTCATTGCCAGATAGAACTTCAACTGAACAGGTATTTTGGTGAATTTCTATCTCTCTTATTAAGCATCATTAGCTCTAAGTTTGTGAATAAACAATGTTCTACTCATGCTACTGAACATGCACATGTTTTTACTTTTCATTTCTTTTGCTTGAGCTATGAGAATTTAAGGTTTGAAAATGACAGAAAATCTAGGTTAGGATTTGGGGGAGAAGAAATTATCCCTCATCTTAGAGAGTTAGATCAAGTTCTGCATATGGTTGGATTCGTCTCTTGATGCTGAACATTTTTTATGTTATGAGTTTTCATTAATAAGCCAGGAATCAGGAGTTAGAAGATTGAGAAGAAGGGCGCGCGTTTTTGAACTGGTTTTGTCTGAAGGTTGAAGACAATGTCTTCTTGGGCTGGGCCTGAGTGATTTTCTTGTTCACACCACCTTTTTGGTTTTACACCCCCTGGGCCCATTTGCTTCATTTTTAATGTTTTTTGACTTTTTCTTTTTTTAATTGACTCATTTATTTTTTCTCAGCATATTAAAAATATAAAAATATTTTTTCTCATCATTTTTGAATTTATTAGGTATTTATTTGATTTTTTTTCTCTTTTAGTTTGTACATAAATAAATAAATATATACTTTTTGTTTAAAATACTAAAATAGCACAAATATATTTTATACACTTTTATCTTATTTTTACTTCCTGAAAATATTCTATAGAAAAATACTTTTTTATTTTAATATTAAATATTATTAATTAATATATATAATACATATCTTGTAAATAATATAAATATACATATATATATTAATACATTTAGGGTAAAAATATCAAAAATATACATATTTTTATTTTTATTAATACTTAACACTAAAAAGACATTTTTATAAATATACTATATTTTATTTTATTTTTGTATGTAAATAGTAAATATTATATGAATTAATTGATTAATATCCCTTTTTGATTAAAAATTAGGGTTTTGCCCTAAATTTGAAAATACTCCAAAAATAATACCTTTTTATTTCTCTTTTTATTTTCACATAAATAATATTCTTTTTTTTCATACACATAAAAATTCTTTTTACATTTTGCATTTTTATTTCAATTTCCATTTAATTATACAATTATTTGTCTTGTAAATATTCAAAAAAAATGATGTAATAGTTAGGTTTAAATTCTTGTCTAAATATACCCCATTTGAAACATTGTACCCCCCTCCCCATATTATTGTGTTGTAATAGTGTAGGAATTTAAATTTCGCACTTTAATGCTTTCTAAACCTACCATGCTAGAATTAGGGTTTGTATGCGAATAAAACGAACAAAATAGTTTGACCTAATACAAGACAAAAAAGCATGGAAAATGGACAACACATTCCACACTTGCACCCCTAGGGTATTCCACTTTGTTGCCTTCAAATAATTGGACCATGTTGCATGTTAGATTTCTTTGGGTAAAACAAACAATCAAATGATCATAGTCCCTCAAAATGTTGCCTAAATGAATGATCAAGTCCCTTTTTAAAGAAAAATTGCCCAAAGACATTTAATACTATTGCAATTATGGTCTGAACGATGACCCGCGCCCGTCCCTTTCACCTCCTAAGACAAGATTGTCCACCAAATGCAATGGTGGAACAAAATTGTCAAAAAGGTTTAAAACATAACAAAAAAACCTTTGAGAAAACTTTAGGGTAGATAACTCTTAAGTGCTTGTCAATTTGCAAAGAAAACACTTGCCTAATTTCAAACTACATTTCACAAACACTTTCAAAACAAACTTTCAAAAAACCTTGAAACATCTTTTCAAAAGACAAAACACCTTTTGTAAAACATTCAAGTAAAGAATTGTTACAAGGGTAGCCTATACAAGGCATCTTTTCAAAACATTTTCAAAACCACACATCAAGCACCATTTTAAACAATTGAAAACCAAGGCAAGTTGATCTAAGCAAGTACCTAAGAGCCCATGGATAACCATGGATAGAAAGGGTGCTAATACCTTCCCTTTCTATAATCTACTCCCCGAACCCAAGAAAAATCTCAAAGGTTTTTGTTGTGCTTTTTAGACCTTTCCTTAGGATAAAATAAAAAGTCGGTGGCGACTCTTGCTCAACCGAAACATTTGCGAAAACAAACGCAAAACCCTAGTCAGTTCTCCCACCGTATCACAATACTTTATCAAAATATTTCCATCCAAGGCTCATTTTGAAGATGATGCAATTCCCTACTTCATCTTCATCCCCCAAGTTCAAAATATGCACTTATCAAAAGATATTAATTTCTACATTATAGGTCCTTTTTAAAAGTCAACAAAAACACTTTTTGGGTCAAAGCTTCTTACATGAACATGGAAGACCCAAGTGAGATGAAACCAAAAGGGTTGTTTAGGGTACATCCTAAGCTTTCTAAAAAGTCCAAGAACACCCTCTTAGGGTTAAAGTTGAGGGAGATATGTATTGTCAAAATTGACTAATTTTTGGAAATGTGCATGAAGTCAACATTGATCAAAATGACTTTTTTTTCCAAATGGGCCCATGTTTTCTTGTTTGAAAATTGTTCCTAAGATGGCCCAGGACCCTTGAGCTTATCCACCTATTATTTTATTATTTTTATATTTTATTTTGATTTTTTATCCATTTAAATCAAAATAAATCAATTTAAATAGTAGAATAATCAAATAAAATCAAAGATTTGATTTTATGAGCATATTATGAGTCCATGAACAGCTAGCAAATCAAAAAATTCGTGCAAGAGCTAATTGATTGGAAAAGATCTTAATTTGGTCTATTTTGGAAACAAATCATAAAAGGCAAAGAATGAAATCAAATCTCCATAATTTGCAAAGATATGATCAGTTTTTGTTGACCTAAATCATTCTATGATATATACACAACATTTCCAAAGCATAAAAAAGGGTTCTTGGTCGTGAAAACAAAGGAGTCAACTTCAAATTTTTGTCAAAAAAAGTGTTGATCACATATTCCTCCATAGACTGATTCAAGCAATTCCAAGGCCAGCAATCCGTTCCTGGACATTTTCTGAAGCCATTACAATCATCCTCAAGCCTTAAAACCTTCAGAAATCACGCCTCACAGTGCCACGGTTTGCATCTTTTTTCAAGATTCATTTTCAATAATGTATCCATCATAAACATGTTTTGATCATATATCCATGCTTGCTATCATATTTGCAATGTTTTTCATTGGTTTGATTGAAGTTTAAGTGCAGGAATAGCACGATGCCATTGTTAGGGTTTTGAGGTCCCAAATTGGGAATTCCATATAGAGGTAAAATTGGACAAAATCAGGGGTACTATCATGCTTAGAAGATGATTTGCAATTGAGCCATATCTTTGGTTTGAATTTATTCTGCTTGTACTACGTTTTTGAATTTTACAGATTTATGGCTACGAACAAAATCCGTCACTATAGATTTTAGTGACGGAAACGACTGTAGGTAAAAGTGTGGCCAAAAACAACAGTTATGGGGAAGAAAACGATTAGGTGGCAGAATCCCATTAGGTGATTTAAATCACGCGCGCGTTTGGGAAAGACCACTTTATTTCCTTTATATTTTATTTATGTTATTATATTTACAACTAACCATCCAGCCATTGGATTCATCGTCAATCCAGATCCAACGCTCAAGTCATACCATGGACCGTCAGAAAGAGCATCACACTGGATCTAGCGTGTTGACTGGGCTGAGCAAGGAATGGGCCTAACAAATTCAGTACTACACCCCCTGAATTGCTCAACAATACAGGCCCAATTTCTTTTCTATTTTATTTTATTTCCTTTATTTTAATTATTTGATTAATTATTTCCTTTTACAAAAATAACACAAAAAATCATTTTTTTTATTTAATCATAAAATCAAGAAAACCACAAAAATGTAGAATTAGGTTTTTTATTTAAAAAAAATTTGGAAAATAATTAATTTAATGATATTGACTTGATTGTTTTCATAATTAAAATTAATTAGACAAATTAGGTTTAATTCACAAATATTTAATTTTCTCAATAAAATACCAAAAAATATGTTTCTTTAATTAATTAGATTTAGGTTAAGATTTCAAATATTTTTCTCAACAATAAAATACAAAAAAATATTTTCTCTTTAATTGATTAGATTTTAGAATTTAAACTTTGATTCTCGTACTAAATTCTCGCGGGCAATATTTTATTTTTCAATTATTGTATTTGCTTCGGGTTTGTAATAGTTTTTAATTCGAGTTTACCGCATATTATTTATTGTTTAATCCCCGGTTTTTGGTTATGTAATTAATCCCCCTCCCCGAAGCCTTGTAATAGCTAAGTTTATTTTCTCACATTTTAAATTCCCGCAATCTTTAACTGTTCGATGCATGGCTAATAGGATTGTATGGAAAGATGCTTGAAAATTTAAACGGTAGATCACCTGATGTGCAAAGACTAAATAACTGAAAAATTCACATGCACATATTCACTTCTAGGGTTTCCCTCACTTCGGTTGCCTTCGGTAAAATAGTCATTTAAGCATAGGAGATTTTATTGGTTGCCTTCCTGTCTAAAAGATCAAATGTCCCATTCGAATGTTGCCTCAGAAATGTTGCCTCGGAAATATTGCCTCGGAAAGATCTTAAGACTCTAGGGTTACTACTAAGGTTTCCTACCCATTGCTCTGGTGACTGTACTTGTCCCTTTCGAACGTCCCTTACAAACTCCAACGACGAGGATACCTACTCCTTAATAGTAGGATAACACTGTCTAAAGGAAACGAGAACAAACAATCTTTTTTTGAGTAGGTAGATTAGTTCTTAAGTACTTGCTCAAAACAAACACAAACTTTTTCACACCAAACACTTTTCAAACAAAGTTTTCAAAAACAACTTCATAACACTCTTGAGGACTGATACAAGGGTTATCACGAAGTAAAAAAAAATTCAAAACAAGCACACACAAGCAATTTCAAAAAATGAGCAAGTACCTAAGAGCCCATGGAAAACCATGGATAGAAAGGGTGCTAACACCTTCCCTTTCTATAATCTACCCCCCGTACTTAGAATATCTCGAAAAAAGTTTTTTCTGTTCTTTTTCCTTTTCCTTGATTGGATGAAATAAAAGTCGGTGGCGACTCTTGCTTACCGCGACATTTTGCAAACAAAAAATGCAAAATGCAAACCAGTATTAACAGTCGGTTCTGCCACCGTATCATAGAACTGGCAACTCTGATGGGGAGTTTTATAAAGTGGGGTTTACCTTAGGCTCTAGGTCATTTTTAAATTGCTTTCTTGTTTTCTTTGCCTGCTTTATCTTTAAGCGTTTTTGTTTGTGTATTATTAAAGATCCTACACCCGGATCTGGGAACACTTTTTAGGTAAACAACAATAGATCGTGGAGACTGTATGGCGTAGACCGATATGGTTTAAGCATTGGCTGTGTTGGTGTGACACTTTGGTTGGTACCGGTATCCTTCGTGTGGAAACGAGGAGAATACGGGGCCGTCGTGTGGTGTCGTGAAGCACTAACGTACCATAGAACCTTAGTTGAACAAACTTGGCCATTAGAAAGTAGTGAGATAGCCGGCCTTGGTATAAAGTTGAGGATTGGTTGATACTCGATGCTACACTCATTGAGATCAAACTTTCGGGATATTTCGGCCGTAAGAAAAGATTGCTTGAGCTGAAACAATGCCCGATAAAGGATGATCAGTGATATTGAGAATCTTTAGAACCCGGTTACTTTTCTAAGACAGGTTTAAAACCAACTAAACTTCAAGAGGGTACGACCTTAAAACCCATGCAAGCCTAAACCTAAGGTTGTTTGCGTGACTTGTGTGCTTTCAACTTGAACTACTTGTAGAGTTTTATTACCTGACAACATGAGTTCTTTGCAGGTTTTGTTTACAGTTATTATCCAATAACTTGGATTTCTTGCAGGGTTTACTCGCTTACATCACTTTGCACCTTTGCTTAAAATCATAGCATACACATCATAACATCATGCCTTAATATTTCCTTAACCATTTCAAGGATCTCGGGGGCCTGTGATGCAGGTTATGATAAATCAAACGTCTAGCAAGGGGCAAGGGGATTTATTTTCTTCTAGCCAATGTCGTCAGAAGATCAAAACTCAAAAACTTGAGTCAGGGGCTATGACCCACTTGATATGGTGAGATTGTCTCTCGTAGAAGGACTCTCAACGATACAAAGTTCTTCAATCAAAGCTCAAAATTCAACTTGACATTTTCTTGTTTACCCAGCGAGATCCTTGAAAACATTGCATACATAATACATATCATTGCATAACCAGGTTTCAAAGCAGGTCTCTCATGTACTCGCTGTTTATTTCAGCAATGGCTCTCCAATAAGACAACAGAGATATCCAAGCTCAAGATGCCCAGTTCAAGGAATTTCTCCTGAATCTATCCAAGGGGAAAGAAGACCTGAAAACACTCTTCACCGGGAATCTAACCAAGGAACGTCATGACAACAACAAGGATGAACAATTGGAACAACTACAAGCTGAGGTAGAAGCAATGAGAATCCAGATGCTGGGGCAGATGGATCTTATCCAAAACTTAGCTCGAGGACAAGAAGGGCTAAGAGCCTTCCTCAACAAGCTTCACCAAGATGGATGCAGATCCATGATACAAACAATTAAAATTGTGGATCAAGGCATTAATTATCCCCCAGTGAGAGAAGAGGTTGGTTTGGTCAAGAACAGACCTTTCTAGATTGCTACTACATCACAAGCCCAACTACAACATCGCCAATGACAACGGGGCAATCGGCATAAAAAGAATACATCTGAAAGATGCTTCACCGAAATCAACATATCATTGGCTCACGCATTGCAATGCCTGTTGAAGACCAAGTTGGTTATGTTAAGGGAACCTCCTCATAATCCCAACATAGCCTCCCCAAGGTACAATACAAATGCAAGATGTGTGTACCACTCCAACAGTCCTAGACATGACACCAACAGCTGTTGGGCATTGAGAAATAAAATTCAAGACCTGATTGATGAAGGAGCGCTAGAATTGGCACAAGACGGTCAGGCTGATTTCTTCTACCATCCCTCCAAGGCATACCATCTGAAGTGACAAGTTCTCACAAGAAGACTTTTTGTTCATTAGAATTTTCAATGTGTAATTTTCTTTTGATTTGTTTGAACATTTATTCATATCAAACCTCGTTATTTCATCAATGCATTGCACATGTTTGTCTTGAATCAATTCATTCATATTCATTATTTCAAAAATGTGTTCTTATTTCCTTTTGTGATATTCAACTCTCGATTAAAAACTCTAAGCTTTAGAGGGAGGATGACGAAAATGATACCACAATCTCTACAGTATGCTTTTCAACAGACCCCGCTGACGATGTACATGCATTGTTTCAAATCCTAAACAGTGGAGTTATAAGGAAGATAATCCCTAGTCAACCCCTTCGAGCCAAAGAAGTAGGAGTTTTTCTTTTCACACAAACTAAAACCCTTAATCATAACCTAGGGCAGGTTTTCTCAGTTAATTCATAGGCACATTCAGTCACAATCTGCCACTTCGTACACAATGAAGGGCATCGAAGATGTCGTTCCAAAACAAAAGATGGTGATGGTTATGTATGATCGTCAAGACAGGCAGTCATTATCTCTCAAAATAAAAGCCCATTAAGTCAAAACCTATGAAGGAGACTTAAGAGAAAAATTAGGGCATCCCGCTGACTGTAATCACAAAAGAAACAGTTCAGGAAAAAGAAGGGATAACGAAAACCAAAAAAAGAGGTTACTATAAATCCTCGACAAACATAAGATTACAAAAATGACTTCCTTTTCAAAACAAATGTTCAATTTCTGAATCTTCACCAAGTATCAGAGTAAAGATTCCAGACTCAATCGGGATCTAAACGCGCAATTAACTGAGCATAGGACTAAAGAACATCACAAAGAGTGGGTTGGGTAAAAATAAAATTTGAGTCTTTATCCTTTGTTTCTTGAACCGTGAACCAGGCCACGTTATAGCCCTTAAAAGTCCTAGCTGAAGCATGGATTAGTTTGAGAGTATACTGTTACAAAGGTATCCTAACTCTTGTAGGCTTTGTTACGAATCCTGAGTTGATATCACATTCTTGCAAATTTTGTTTTACTACACAAAACACATTTTCAAAAAATTTCAAGACAGACATGAGTTTTGCATTCTTTAAATGACATTGTTTGCATATGACTAATTGTTTGACAGCAGAGAAATCCATACAATGGATATTAAATGAACAGACATCCTCTCAATGGACAGAATCACCTCAGCGGGAAAGACACTTCAATAACAGGTCTTCCATAAGCAAGGGGCATGACATCATGTCTAAACACACCTGGGGCAGTCTCTCCAAAAGTGCCAAATAACCAGGGGCAGATCTCCATCTGAATCCTTGGGGCATTACGCACGCATTCCAGCAACGAATCATGTGCCATCAAGAAAACATTTTTGATAGTACTATAACACAACACTATGGACAGTGATAACTCTCTACATCCTGAAAGCATGGACATAGTCGGAAAATACTACGCATGAAAAAAAGACCCGCTAGGTTGACATACCTAGGCAAAAATAAGGGAATCCCGGCGAACCAAAAGGGTTTAGGCAAAAATTAGGGATAAAAAATGAAAATATGTACACCCGGCAAGTCGAAAACCCGAAAGGGCGACTTGGGCAAAAAAGGGTATCCCGGTGGACTGAAAACCCAAAAGGGTGGTCCAGGAAAAAGTTAGGTATTTAAAACGTATGTACGACTATGTTCTGTCACCTGTCTATCAGTGGAAGACTTATACCTTGATCAACATTCATCAAAAGCACCAGAATCGAGAAACGGTTCAAATACGCTCCAGATACGGATGCCATTCTGATACTCATTCAGATCCAGCTTTTAGATACAGTTCAGATACGCTCCAGATACGTATGCTATTCTGATACTCATTCAGATTCATCTTTCAAATACAGTTCAGATACGCTCCAGAGATGGATGTTATCCTAATACTCATTCAAATTCAGCTTTCAGATACGGTTCAGATACGATCCAGATACGGATGCCATTTTGACACTCATTCAACATGTGTTTCAAATACAGCTCATATACGATCCAGAGACGGATGTCAATCTGACACTCATTCGACACATGTTTCAAAGTACAGTTCAGATACGATCCAGAGGCAGATTTCATTCTGACACTCATTCAACACATGTTTCTAGTACAGTTCAGATACGATCCAGAGACGGATGTCATCCTGACACTCATTAAATACATGTTCAAGTACAATCACGACATAGATCCATCCACAAAATCTCCGCATGTACTTTTCCCAGCATGGTACAAGGGGCAGAGACAGTTGGAAGTGAAGTCACTATCACATACAAGCCAATGATACCTATATTCCCCACAGAGCCGAGACAACCAAGGTCCGACCTCCGTATCCCCAAGCAGGAATTCCTTCCCTAGCAGGTTCCTTCAGAAAGCTGATATCTGCATTCCCCAACCGATTTTTATAACCATGAGCAGTTTATAAAGCCATCTCCCGAGCAAAGTTTATTTCTTTGACAGCGGAAGCTCAATCTCCAACAGAGCTCTTCTCTCCAGCAATGGAATTTCATCCCCAAATAAGTTTATTCCCCCCGATCAGCGGGTCCACCAACAGAGTATCTCTTCCCTCTAAGTCTGGTCCCCGCAGAGTGATTCTCCAACATCCCTTCCCGATAGAATATCTACAAATCTCCAGCAACTGTCAGGGATTTATTTCCCCAAACGCGGGCATACCCCGATAGCATTTCATGAACATACATCATGACATACACATGGATATCATATGCAGCACGATCTCATTTATTTTGAGAACATCATCTCATCCTGCATTTCATACATCGCATATAACTAACCCTAATACCTTTTCAGGAAAATACGATTGGCTTCAACAAATTCAGTAGTTATACAGATCACATCTACAGACGACTAATGGAAACTCAGTTCCCGAAATCAAACGGATCAACCAATCTACATTATCACTTCGAAGTAACCCTACTATCCAGGTTTCTTCCCACAACCCTACTATCCAGGCTTTCATATCGAAGTAACCCTACTATCCAGGTTCCTTCTCACAGCCCTACTATCCAAGCTTTCATATCGAAGTAACCCTACTATCCAGGTTCCTTCTTACAGCCCTACTATCCAGGCTTTCATATCGAAGTAACCCTACTATCCAGGTTCCTTCTCACAGCCCTACTATCCAGGCTTTCATATCGAAGTAACCATATTATCCAGGTTCCTTCTCACAACCCTACTATCCAGACTTTCATTTCGAAGTAACTCTACTATCCAGGTTCCTTCTTATAACCTTACTATCCAGGTTCCTTCTCACAGCCCTACTATCCAGGCTTTCATATCGAAGTAACCCTACTATCCAGGTTCCTTCTCACAACCCTATTATCCAGGCTTTCATATCAAAGTAACCCTACGACCCAGGTTCCTTCACATCCCTACTATCCAGGATTTCATATTGAAGTAACCCTATTATCCAGGTTCCTTCTCACAACCCTACTATCCAGGCTTTCATTTCGAAGTAACCCTACTATCCAGGTTCCTTCTCATAACCTTACCATCCAAATTTCTAGACAGCAGTCCACAACATTGTTACACCGAGATCGGATCAAACACAATTAGTTTTGCATTTCCCCAGTAGAGTAACGGACAACTGAAGCTCATAAAACTCTATTTCTCCCAAGACAGATACCAATGTTCCTCAGCAGATTCCTCATCAACAACAGCAACAGGAACTCTCATCAAAGGAATATCCCAGGAAATCAACATTCTCTAGATGACATCTTTAAGCCCATCTCTGACAATTCTCCATCGCATCCAAGATGGCATCTTTAATCCCATCTCCAATAATCTTCCATTATCAACCTCCAAATGGCATCTGTAAGCCCATTCCCAGTATCACAAATCAAGTGCCACTTCATGCGAGTGCAAATTTCTGGGCACTCTAGTGTTAAATCATCTTCCACCTTCAGATCACGAAAGGAAGACGAGCCAATCTACATCCTCGGGTTTAAGAAGATTGAATAGGGGCAGCTGTTGTACCCCAAAATGTTCCCTCTCATTTTACTCAATACATGTCTATTGAGATCTTCAATTTGCTCAAGGTTTCCCAAGAGTGGACCAGACAAACTCTCTCCTAAGGCAGTGTATCTCAAATTAGGGTTTCCATTTCTATCAAGATGGGTGAACCACAAAATACTTATATGCTCTTCATGGTCTTAATATGTTCTCAAGACCCTACATGTCAAGTTTCATGCCTTGCACAAGAAGTTTGCTCAGTCAACTGCTCAAATGCTTGAGAATCGACTGTATTAGGTCAAAAGTCAACTATGACCCACATACAGTCAAACTTCAAGATTTTTGGTCAACATAAACATTTTGAAGTGATATCCATCATTTTATTAAGGGTTGATCACGATTCCACAAGGAATTCCCCAAATTCATCAAACCCAAAAGTTGTTAAATTAGGGTTTCTCAGGAAAAGTCAACCAAACTATGACCAAGCATAACTTCTTCATACTTTATCAAAAAATTTCCATCCAAGGCTCATTTTGAAGATGATGCAATTCCCTACAATTCATCTTCATCCTCCAAGTTCAAAATATGCACTCATCAAAAGATATTAATTTCTACATTATAGGTCCTTTTGAAAAGTCAACAAAAACACTTTTTGGGTCAAAGGTTCTTACATGAAAATGAAAGACCCAATTGAGATAAATCCAAAAGGGTTGTTTAGGGGACATACTAAGCTTTCTAAAAAGTCCAAGAACACCCTCTTAGGGTTAAAGTTGAGAGAGATATGTATTGTCAAAATTGACCAAGTTTTGGAAATATGCATGAAGTCAACATTGATCAAAATGACTTTTTTTCCAAATGGGCCCATGTTTTCTTGTTTGAAACTTGTTCCTAAGATGGCCTACGACCCTTGAGCTTATCCACCTATTATTTTATTATTTTCATTATTTATTTTGATTTATTATCCATTTAAATCAAAATAAATCAATTTAAATAGTAGAAAAATAAAATCAAAGATTTGATTTTATGAGCATATTATGAGTCCATGAACAGTTAGCAAATCAAAAAATTCGTGCAAGAGCTAATTGATTGGAAAAGATCTCAATTTGGTCTATTTCGGAAACAAATCATACAAGGCAAAGAATGAAACCAAATCTCCATAGTTTGCAAAAATATGATTAGTTTTTGTTGACCTAAATCATTCTATGATATATACACAATATTTCCAAAGCATAAAAAAGGGTTCTTGGTCGTGAAAACAAAGGAGTCAACTTCAATTTTTTGTCAAAAAAAGTGCTGATCACATATTCCTCCATAGACTGATTCAAGCAATTCCAAGGCCAGCAATCCGTTCCTAGACATTTTTTGAAGCCATTCCAATCATCCTCAAGCCTTAAAACCTTCAGAAATCACGCCTCACAGTGCCACGATTTACATCTTTTTTCAAGATTCATTTTCAATAATTTATCCATCATAAACATGTTTTGATCATATATCCATGCTTGCTATCATATTTGCAATGTTTTTGATTGGTTTGATTGAAGTTTAAGTGCAGGAATGGCATGATGCCATTGTTAGGGTTTTGAGGTTCCTAATTGGGAATTCCATATAGAGGCAAAATTGGACAAAATCAAGGGTACTATCATGCTTAGAAGATGATTTACAATTGATCCATGTCTTTCGTTTGAATTTATTCTGCTTGTGCTGCATTTTTGAATTTTACAGGTTTATAGCTACGAACAAAATCCGTCACTATAGCTTTTAGTGACGAAAACGACTGTAGGTAAAAGTGTGGCCAAAAACAACAATTATAGGGAAGAAAACGATTAGGTGGTAGAATCTCATTGGGTGATTTGAATCACGCGCGCGTTTGGGAAAGACCACTTTATTTCCTTTATATTTTATTTATGTTATTATATTTACAACTAACCATCCAACCATTGGATTCATCATCAATCCAGATCCAACGCTCAAGTCATACCATGGACCGTTAGAAAGAGCATCACACTGGATCTAGCGCGTTGATTGGGCTGAGCAAGGAATGGGCCTAACAAATTCAGTACTACACCCTCTGAATTGCTCAACAATATTGGCCCAATTTCTTTTCTTTTTTTATTTTATTTCCTTTATTTTAATTATTTGATTAATTATTTCCTTTTACAAAAATAACACAAAAAATCATTTTTTTTTATTTAATCATAAAATCAAGAAAACCACAAAAATGTAAAATTAGGTTTTTATTTAAAAAAAAATTGGAAAATAATTAATTTAATGATATTGACTTGATTGTTTTCATAATTAAAATTAATTAGACAAATTAGGTTTAATTCACAAATATTTAATTTTCTCAATAAAATACCAAAAAATATTTTTTCTTTAATTAATTAGATTTAGGTTAAGATTTCAAATATTTTTCTCAACAATAAAATACAAAAAATTATTTTCTCTTTAATTGATTAGATTTTAGAATTTAAACTTTGATTCCCGTACTTAATTCTCGCGCGCAATAGTTTATTTTCCAATTGTTGTATTTGCTTCGGGTTTGTAATAGTTTTTAATTAGAGTTTACCGCATATTATTTACTATTTAATCCCCGGTTTTTGGTTATGTAATTAATCCCCCTCCCGAAGCCTTGTAATAGCTAGGTTTATTTTCTCGCACTTTAAATTCCCGCAATCTTTAACTGTTAGATGCATGGCTAATAGGATTGCATGGAAAGATGCTTGAAAATTTAAACGGTAGATCACCTAATGTGCAAATACTAAATAACTGAAAAATTCACATGCACATATTCACTCCTAGGGTTTTCCTCACTTCGGTTGCCTTCGGTAAAATAGTCATTTAAGCATAGGAGATTTTAGTGGTTGCCCTCCTGTATAAAAGATCAAATGTCCCATTTGAATGTTGCCTCGGAAATATTGCCTCGGAGAGATCTTAAGACTCTAGGGTTACTACTAAGGTTTCCTACCCATTGCTCTGGTGACTGTACTTGTCCCTTTCGAACGTCCCTTACAAACTCCAACAACGAGGCTACCTACTCCTTAATAGAAGGATAGCGCTGTCTAAAGGAAACGAGAACAAACAATCTTTTTTCGAGTAGGTAGATTAGTTCTTAAGTACTTTCTCAAAACAAACAAAAACTTTTTCACACCAAACACTTTTCAAACAAAGTTTTCAAAAACAACTTCGTAACACTCTTGAGGACTGATACAAGGGTTATCACGAAGTAAAACTTTTTTCAAAACAAGCACACACAAGCAATTTCAAAAAATGAGCAAGTACCTAAGATCCCATAGAAAACCATGGATAGAAAGGGTGCTAACACCTTCCTTTTCTATAATCTACCCCCCGTACTCAGAATATCTCGAAAAAGGTTTTTTCTATTCTTTTTCCTTTTCCTTGATTGGATGAAATAAAAGTCAGTGGAGACTCTTGCTTACCGCGACATTTTGCGAACAAAAAATGGAAAATGCAAACCAGTATTAACATTCGGTTCTGCCACCGTATCACAGTAACGCTTAAAAGTCAATTGAACTTTGAATTCTACTAATAAAATCTTTGTTTCATTTCGGTTCGCAAATTTAAATTTCCCAAAGTCCTTGAAATCATTACATATGCATCCCATCCATAAACACTGCATATACAGGTACCATTACAGGCTTCTCATCTTCTTCGCTGTTTATTTCAGCAAAAATGTCTTCTGAACAAAGTATCAAAGATCTTCAGGCACAAAATGCCCAATTCCAACAGATGTTCATAACTTTGGGGAAAGGGTGGGAGGATTTGAGAGCCCTCATCCTGAAGGAGAAGAAGAAAAATAAGAATGTCTCTGGTATTCTGAATATGGGCAGAAGGTTCAGGGGGCCATTAAAGCAACCAGTCGATCTAACCTTCTCATCTAAGGAAGGGGAGAATCAAGAAAGGGAGACAAGGGAAAGGGACCCCAATCCTGAAGTTTCTTACAATGATACAGACTATAATGATGAGCAGTATCCTCCCAATGAGGATATATACAAGCAGTTGGAAGATCGTTTGAGTTCTATGGAAGTCCAGAGGATACCTAGGTTGGATTTCGAAGAACTGGGATTAGTGTCGGAAGTGGTCATCCCGCAAAAATTTAAGGCTCCAATTTTTGCAAAGTACGATGGGGTGTCTTGCCCTAAGCTCCATATCCATTCCTATGTAAGGAAGATCCAGCCCCACACAGCTGATAAAAACTTGTGGGTTCACTTCTTTTAAGACAGTTTGTCAGGTACTCAGCTTGAGTGGTTCTACCAACTAGAGAGAATCAATGTCTGAATCTGGGAGGATCTAGCTACTGCTTTTTATAAGCAGTATCAATACAACTCCGACCTTTCCCCCACTCGTACTCAACTCTAGAGTATGACCATGGGTGCAGGTGAAGGCTTTAAGGACTATGCATAGAAGTGGAGAGACTTGGTTGGAAGAGTCCAACCCCTTTTATCTGACAGGGAGTTGGTTGACATGTTTCTTGGGACGCTATCTGGTCCTTTCTTTAAACATTTGATTGGTAGCTCATCAGCTGGTTTCACCGAGCTGATATTAATAGGAGAAAGGGTAGAAGTTAGGATTCAGAGCGGTAAGATACAGAAAGATGCCTCTTCGAGTTCAGTAAAGAAGCCTTTCACTGGTAAGATGGAAGCCAGTGCCATCTATAGCCTAAAAGGCCAAAGCAGAGTTGAACACCGTCCGGCGGTAAGTGCTATAATGATACCTAGGCCTGTGGCTGCTCCATAACGCCACAATCAACAGAGGGTAAAAAGACCACAAAGGCAATTTACCCGGATTAACATGACATTGACAGAGGTTCTACCCCATCTACTAAGATCCAACTTGGCAACCTTGAAAGAGGCTCCCAAGAATCTAAATACTACATCTCCTCGGTACAATCCAAATGCTCGGTGTGCCTATCATTCTGAGAGTCATGGCCATGATACAAATGATTGTTGGGCTTTGAGAAATAAGGTACAAGATCTGATCGGAGCCAAAGAGATTGAGTTCGATGCTCCGGAGAAGCCCAATGTCATAACTGCTCCCATGCCTAAGCATAATCGTGGAGTTAATGTTGTTAATACCGATCTGTTTGTGTCCTTAGTTGATGAAGTTTCTACTCCTCTCATGATTGTTAAGAAGAATTTGTTGTTGGATGGTTTATTTCCGGGTTGTGGTGAAAGTTGCCACATGTGTTCATCTCTGCCTTCTGGTTGCCATTTGCTGAAGACAGGTGTTCAGCGCCTGATCGACAGCAGAGAAATTTTGTTCGAGAAAACTTTGGTTCTAACTGTTCCATGTGAAGATATTGCAATTATAACCATTTCCGCCTATCCTTCCAAGGTATCCTCGAGAATACCTGTTAGGATTACATCTACTCCAAGAGTCACTACGTTAATAATCACCCTTCTTGGTCATGTCCCATACGCCTCAGACAAAGCTGTCCCTTGGCATTATGGCGCTGATGTCTACTATCATGGCGTTAGACAAGACCTGAAGAATAAAGAGGCTGATCCCGATGTCAGTAACATTGTCGGCACCAGTAACATCACCAGAAGTGGAAGGGTTTTCTCTCCCTAGATTTTCCCAAAGATTGTCAATAAGCCTTTTGTTATTTCGCCCGCTATTCCTGTTGGTGCTTCAACTACTAATCCTATTTTTACTCCAATTGTTACCCCTATCGTCGAGTCATCTGGTACCCGAGGCAAAGAACCTATAGGTGAGTCTGCCCGGACGGAGGCACCTAGAAAAATTGTCGTAGAAGCCTCTAAGCAAGAGATAGAGGAAATATTAAAAATAATTAAAAAGAGCGACTACAATGTGGTCGAGCAGCTGGGGCAGACCCCCTCAAAGATATCCATGTTGTCTCTGTTGTTGTGTTCTGAGGCCCATGCGAAGGCTTTGATCGCATTCCTCAAGACTGCGCACGTGCCACATGAGACCTCGGCTGATCAATTCAAAGACTGTATGGCCAGCCTGACTGCTGACAATGGGCTGGGTTTTTCAGATGCCGATTTGACACCGAAAGGGAAGAAGCATAATGATTCTCTCTATGTCTCGATCAAATGCAGGGGCACCATTATGGCTCATGTGCTGGTAGATATTAGGTTTTCACTGAATGTCATGCCGAAGAAGGCTCTCGACCGACTAGATTGTGAGGGCTTGACCTTAAAGCCTAGTAACATTGTGGTAAGGGCTTTTGACGGGTCAAAGAGAATGGTGCATGGGGAGGTGGACATCCCTGTCAAGGTAGGTTCTCAGACTTTTAATTCCACTTTCTATGTGATAGACATCCGGCCCTCATACTCTTGTTTGTTGGGTCGTCCTTGGATCCATGAAGCTGGGGCTGTTACTTCTATACTGCACCAAATGCTGAAGTATCCGGTGAAGGGGAAGATTGTCATTGTACATGGCGAAGAGGAGTATATGGTGAGTCACCTCGACTCCTTCAGGTACGTGAAGATGGACGGGGAATTCACAGAGACTCCTTGCCAAAACTTTGAAGAGGTTCCCCATATCTTGGCATCGACTGAGACTACTACCGGCACCAAACCTCCTTTGAAGATGGCTTCTCTAGAAGACGCCAGAGCAGTGGTTAAAGAAGGTGGGTATACCAACTAGGGACAACTCCCTGATTTTACTCAGAAAAATTACAAGTTTGGTTTGGGCCTTACTTCAGTAGCTCAAAGGGTTGTTCGACGCACTCGAGCTGGAGGACTGCCCCTGCACATCAGCAATCGGGGAATTAATGCCATTGAAGACAGTGAGGAAGACTCTGACATTGACAGCTGGATCTATCCAACTACCAATGGTGGACCGAGTAATTGGACGACTAGAGATGTTATACCAGTTTCTTTTATTCCGAAGTAATTATCCTACTTGTTTCCCAATATTGTAATAAACAATTTAAACTCTACAGCCTTGTGTCTTGCCCGAGGCACATTGATTTTGTTTGTGAGGGCTATTATGTATCATTTCATATATCATCAATAAAACATTGGACGTTCTTTGCATATAAATTTTGCGCTCTCTGTTTTCACTTATCAAAACAGATATGCTCTTACACATAATCAAGTATCATATTGCAGATCCATATCCACTCTGGATCCCATTGATAACAGTTCTGCTACTGCCAGTTATAACTTCGAAAATCCGATCAACCAAGCCGAGAACAAAGGTGAGGATAATTGTGAAGTTCCTGGAGAACTTGCTAGACTGTTAGAGCAGGAAGAAAGGGCTATACAACCTCGTGAAGAGCCAGTTGAGACAATAAAATTGGGAATGGAGGTAGACAGAAAAGAAGTCAAGATCGGCACAAATCCGGAAGCTAAGATCAAGCTACGGTTGATACAGATGTTGCACGACTATGTTGAGATCTTTGCCTGGTCATATGAAGACATGCCTGGTTTAGACACTAATATTGTGGTACATCGTCTGCCAACCAAGGAATACTGTCCTCCGGTTAAACAGAAGGTCCGCCGTATGCACCCTGAGATGTCATAGAATATTAAGGCAAAGGTCATGAAGCATTTTGACGCAGGGTTCTTAGCTGTCACCTCCTATCCACAGTGGTTTGCTAATGTCGTTCCAGTACCTAAGAAAGACGGCAAGGTACGGATGTGTGTGGATTACAGGGACCTGAATAGAGCGAGCCCCAAGGATGACTTCCCGCTTCCTCACATTGATGTTCTGGTTGATAACACCGCTCAGTACAAAATCTTCTCCTTCATGGATGGTTTCTCTGGCTACAACCAGATTAAGATGGCTCCTGAAGACATGGAGAAGACAACCTTCGTCACACAGTGGGGCACCTTCTGTTACAAGGTGATGCCTTTTGGGTTGAAGAATGCTTGGGAAACTTATCAGCGAGCCATGGTTGCTTTGTTTCACGATATGATTCACCATGAGATAGAGGTTTATGTTGATGACATGATTGTCAGGTCTCAAACTGAGGAAGAGCACCTTGATCATTTTCAAAATTTGTTCGACAAGTTGAAGACATAAAAGCTAAGGTTGAATCTGAACAAGTGCACCTTCGGGGTAAGGTCTGGTAAGCTTCTGGGTTTCATCGTCAATGACAAAGGTATTCAAGTAGACCCCGCAAAAGTAAAGACCATACAAGAGATGTCGGCTCCCTGTACAGATAAGGAAGTTAGAGGTTTCTTGGGACGTTTAAATTATATTTCCAGGTTCATTTCGCATCTGACTGCTACTTGTGAACCCATCTTCAAGCTTCTAAATAAAGATCAAGTGGTAAAATGGAATGACGAGTGCCAGACAGCCTTCGAAAGGATCAAAGAATATCTCTAAGAACCACCAATTTTGATGCCTTCGGTTGAAGGAAGACCTTTGATACTATACTTAACAGTGCTGGACAATTCAATGGGGTGTGTGCTGGGACAGCTTGACGAGTCTGGTCGAAAAGAGCACGCAATATACTACCTTAGCAAAAAAGTTTACCGACTGTGAGACACGATACTCACTACTTAAGAAAACTTGATATGCTTTGGCATGGGCTGCTCGCCGACTAAGACAGTACATGTTGACCCACACTACTTTGTTGATATCTAAGATGGATCCAATCAAATACATCTTCGAGAAGCCCGCTCTCTCCGGAAGAATAGCAAGATGGTAGATGATCTTAACTGAATACGATATACAATATACAACCCAGAAAGCAATCAAGGGGAGTGTATTGGCTGATCATTTGGTTCATCAGGCCGTGGATGACTACCAGTCCATGAACTTTGAGTTCTCGGATGAGAATATTATGCTGGTGACTGACTACGAAGAACCTGGGCCAGATGAAGGACCAGAGGAGGGATCCCGATGGACTATGGTTTTTGACGGAGCTTCGAATGCACTTGGTAATTGCATCGGCATTGTAATCATATATCTTAAGGGCTTTCATACTCCTTTCACCATCCGACTATGTTTCAACTGCACTAACAACATGGCAGAGTATGAAGCCTGCATCATGGGTCTCAAAGCCGCTATTGACCTCAGGATCAAGTTCTTAAATGTCTTTGGGGGTTCAGCCTTGGTGATAAGTCATATCAAAGGCGAATGGGATACGAAGCATTCGAATCTCATCCCATACAAAGAGCACGTGCTGAAATTGCTCCCACACCTTGAGGAGGTAACCTTTGAACATTTCCCGCGAGAGGAGAATCATTTAGCGGACGCGCTAGCTACCATGTCTTCTATGTTCAAAGTCAGGTGGGACAACGAAGCTCCCCTAATCACCATCGATAGGTTGGATGGACCAGCACACTGCTGTGAAATTGATATTGAAGAGGTAGCAGATAAACCCTAGTTCCATGAAGTGAAGAAGTACCTCGAGACTCAGGAGTATCTCGAAGGGGAATCTGTCAATGATAAGAAGTTTCTGAGAAGGTTCGCTACGAAATTTTTCCTCAGTAATGGAATCCTCTACAAGTGCAATCATGACTCTACCTTGCTGCGGTGTGTAGACAAGAGCGAAGTAGAGAGGATTATGACAGATCTACATGAAGGTACCTTAGGAACCCATTCCAGTGGACATACCATGGCTAAGAAGATCCTATGGGCAGGATACTACTGGTCCATTATGGAAGCAGATTGTTATCAGCACTCCTGAACTTGTCATAAGTGCCAAATCTACGCTGATAAGGTGCATGTGCCTCTGGTTCCTTTGAATGTTTTGACAGCTCTGTGGCCCTTTGCAATGTGGGGCATTGACATGCTCGGAGAAATCAGGCCTACTGCTTCCAATGGACATCGCTTCATCTTAGTGGCCATTGATTACTTCACAAAATGGGTTGAGGCGGCCTCCTTTTCTATTGTTAACAAGAATGTTGTGGCGCGGTTTATCCACATAATTTAATCTGTCGGTATGGTGTTCCAGAAAGAATTATTACTGATAATGGTACAAATCTCAACAACACGGTGATCACCGAGCTCTGTAAGAAATTCAAGATACAACATCATAACTCTTCTCCCTACCGGCCGAAGATGAATGGCGTTGTTGAAGCGGCTAACAAAAACATCAAAAAGATCATACAGAAGATGACGGTGACATACAAAGACTGGCATAAGATGTTACCATTCGCTCTTCATGGGTACCGTACCTCAGCATGGACATCGACAAGGGCAACACCCTACTCTCTAGTATATGGCATGGAGGCAGTCCTACCCATCGAGGTTCAAATTCCTTCTTTAAGGATTATGAAAGATGTGGGTTTGAACGAAGACGACTGGATCCAGACTCAACTTTATCAACTAAATCTGATCGACGAGAAGAGACTTACTGCTATTTGTCATGGTCGAACATATCAAAAGCGAATGATCAAGGCTTTTAACAAGAAAGTCAGACGTCAAGAATATCAAGTCAGGGATCTGGTAGTCAAGCGCATCATACTGCCACAAGGTGATCCCAGGGGCAAATGGACTCCCACTTACAAAGGGCCATTTGTGATTAAAAACATTTTCTCGGGTGGAGCCATGATTCTAACCACCATGGATAGTGACGACCTTCCTCACCCTGTTAATGCAAACATAGTGAAAAGATATTAAGCCTGATAAGAGACTCGCTAGGTTGACTGGCCTAGGCAAAAATAAGGGCTTCCCGGCAAACCAAAATGGTTCGGGCAAAAATAAGGGATGAAAATGAAAAATGTGTACATCCGGAAAGCCGAAAACCTAAAAAGGCGGCTTGGGCAAAAAAGGGTATCCCGATGAACTGAAAACCCGAAAGGGAAGTCCAGGCAAAAGTTAGGGATGTAAAGTGTATCACTATGTCCCATTAGATCATCTTGCGACCAGACCTCAATATCAATTGTCAAGCTCGAACGGCACCAATCAATCTAATCAACTTCAGATAAGTAGCAAAGTGATGAGACGCTCGAAGACGTAGGGGAAATAGCAGAGTTGGAACCCAATGGGATTGTTGCACATAGTTGTTTTTCCTTTTACATAAAATTATATAGCTTCTATTTTTACGACGGTGGTCTCTTACTAGAGTGTCAGTCCCCTTGTACAAAAAACGCCTATTATAGGCCAACTTCGAAAATTAATACAAATCATTCTTACAAAACTATTTGTTTTTCGTTTTCTGTTTTGTTTTGCAAGAACGTCCAATGGTTTATTCTTGACATATGCATTTGAATATGATTGATGCTCATAAAAATTTACATAAGAAACGAAAAGACAATTGCTCATAACTTACGAAACAGGGGCAAAAATAAGAAATGTCAAACCCGACAATTACTATGTCCAGCAGGTACCAGGGCAGAGACAGCTTTGGAGCACAGTCATCAGTAAATACGACTTTATAACATCTACACTCCCCACTGAGTAAAAGCAATCAAAACATTGATATCAGCTTTCCCGTAACAGGGAGTAAGCTCCCCAGCCAAGGTCTTTCAGAAACCTAACAGCTATATCCCCCCATCCGAATTTCATAAGCGCGAGCGAATCATCATATTTTTTATCTCCCCAAGCAGAGTTTATTTCTATGAATACAAAAGCTCAATCCCTTACAGAGCTTATTATTTTAGATATGGAAATTCATCGTCCAAATTATTCCCCGCAGAGCTACTCTCAGATAGAGTCTCTCCCTAACGGAATATTCATAAGCAACAAAGAGTAAAACTTCAGCACAGTCATTTCCACTCACCATCCTCAGCAAAAGTAGAAGAACCACAATTCTATACAATAGTCAGGAATGTTATACTCTACAGTAGCAGTCATGGATTTATTTTCCCAGACTTTGACATATCCCCAATAGCATTTCACGTACATACATCATCACATGCACATACATATCACGTACATCATAATCTCATTTATTTTGAGAACATCATCTCACAAGGCATTTCATACATTGCATATAATTAACCCTGTTATCTTTTCAGGAAAGACGATTGTCGCCAAAAATTCCAGCAGTTATACATACAGCTAGTGGAAAATCAGTTCCCGAAGATCAAACGGGTCGACTAATCTGCATAACCAAATGAGGTAACCCTACTATCTAGGTTCCTTCTCATATCCCTACCATCCAGGCTTTCATCTCGAAGTAACCCTACTATCCAGGTTCCTTCTCATAGCCCTACCATCCAGGCTTTCATCTCGAAGTAACCCTACTATCCAGGTTCCTTCTCATAGCCCTACTATCTAGGCTTTCATCTCGAGGTAACCCTACGACCCAGGTTCCTTCTCACGGCCCTACTATCCAGGATTTCATCCCAAATAAACCTTACGACCCAGGTTCCTTCTCATAGCCCTACTATCTCGGCTTTCATCTTGAGGTAACCCTACCATCCAGGTTCCTTCTCATAGCCCTACTATCCCGACTTTCATCTTGAAGTAACCCTACTATCTAGGTTCCTTCTCATAGCCCTATTATCCAGGCTTTCATCTTGAAGTAACCCTACTATCCAGGTTCCTTCTCATAGCCCTACTATCCAGGCTTTCTTCTCGAGGTAACCCTACTATCCAGGTTCCTTCTCATAGCCCTACTATCTGGGCTTTCATCTCGAAGTAACCCTATGACCCAGGTTCCTTCTCATAAGCCCTACTATCCAGGCTTTCATTTCGAAGAAACCCTACGACCCAGGTTTCTTCTCTCTCATCTCCAGATAGCAGTTTATAACACTGTAAGACCTAGACCCAACCAGATGCGGTTAATTTCACATTTCCCCAGTAGATCGTTGTGCAGCCTGGACCCTGACCAGATATGCAGTTTACTTCCACCTCTCAATCAGGATTCAACCCCCCAGTAGATTAATGGACAACTGAAGCTCCTAGACTCTACTTCCCAAGACATAAATCAACATTCCCCGGCAAAGTCCTCCTCAACAGCAGGTACAAGAATTCTCGCAAAGAAATCTCATACGACTGATATCTTTTCTGGATGGCATCTTTAAGCCCATCTCTAACGACTCTCTGTCGACTCCCAAATGGCATCTGTAAGCCCATTCCCGGTATCACCAATCAGTATTACTTCATGCGAGTGCAAATTTATGGGCACTCTAGTGTTCAATCATCTTCTACCTCCAAATCACGAAAGGCATACCAGCCAATCTACATCCTGAGGTTTAAGAAGATTGAACAGGGGAAGCTATTGTACCCTAAAACATTCCCTCTCATTTTACTCAAAACATACTCATTGAGGTCCTCAACTTGCTCAAGGATGCCCAAGAATTAACCAGACAAATGCTCTCCTAAGACAATGAACCTCAAACTAGGGTTTCCATTTTCATCAAGATGGTTGAGTCCCAAGGGCCTCATATGCTCTCCATAGTCCTAATATGTTCTCAATACCATTAATGCCGAGTTTTATGCCTTGCACAAGAAGTTTGCTCAGTCAATTGCTCAAGTTTTGGAAAATCAACTATACTAGGTCAAAAGTCAACTGTGGCCCACATACAGTCAAACTTCAAGATTTTTAGGTCAACATCAACATTTTTAAGTGATATCTATCATTTGATCAAGTTTTGGTCATGATTCTCCAAGGAATGCTCCTAATTCATCAAAACTCAAAAGTTGCTAAATTAGGGTTTCTCATGAAAAATCAACCAAACTTTGACCAGGCATAACTTCCTCATACTTTATCAGAAATTTCTCATCCAAGGCTCATTTTTAATAGAATTCGATTCCCTACAACTCATCTTCAGCCCTCAAGTTCAAAAAATGCACTCATGAAAAGATATAAATTCAGACATTATAGGTCATTTCAAAAAGTCAACAAAAACACCTTTTGGGTCAAAGCTTCTTACATGAATATGGAAGACCCAATTGAGATGAAACCAAAGATGTTACTTTCGTGACATCCTAGGCTTTCTAAAAAGTCCAAAAACATCCTTCTAGGATCAAAATTGAGAAAGATATGCATTGTCAAAGTTGGCCATTTTTGGAAATTTGCACAAAATCAACAATGCCCAAAATTGCATTTTTTTTCCACATGGGCCCATCTTTTCAAGATTGAATCTCAGTCCTAGCATGGTCCACGACCTACAGGACCCTCCATGATTTATTTATTCATTTATTTAATTTATTTTGATTTTTATTCATTTAAAAATCAAATAAAATCAAATAAATCCAAATAAATCATATATTTTGTTTTAGGAATGATTTTTGTATTGAATGGAGATCTTATATGCTGTCAATAGCCAAGAAAATGTGCAAGATTGAAAATAGAAGAGATCTCTATATTTGGAAAGATTGGATGCAAGAATTGAAATTCATTATTCTTTGGATTCATTCCAATTTTATGGACCTAATTTGATTCTCACATATATACAAGATCATTCTAACCCTAGTTGAGAGGATTTCACACGCAGCCTGCCCTGCTAGAGCAAGAACAAAGTTCCATTTTTTGTCAAAGAATTGCAGACCGGATCCCTTTCTACAATCCGTTTCCAGTTATTTAAAGGGGAAAAACAGATCCCTGGGCATCCTCTGAAGCGATTGCAAGCATAACTGAGTCTCCACAAGCCCAGAAACGTGTTGTACGATCATCACGGTTTGTCTTTCTTTCCAAAATTGATTACCATGATTCTTGCATCATAAACATGTTTTAATTATATGATTGTGCTTATTATCGTATTTGCAATGTACTAGATTGGTTTGATTGAAGCTTGAGTGCAGGAATAGACATTTGCCATGGCTAGGGTTCCGGAGCTCCAATTTGGGGAACCCTAGTTAGAAGAAAAATTAGGCTAAATTAAGGACCTCTTCATGTGCATGGATTGATTTGCAATCGATACATGGCTTTGGATGGGATTTATATTGCTTAGGTTGTATTTTTTATGTTTGCAAGTTTGTAGTCACACATAAAAACTGACACTATAGCCTATAGTGACGAGTTTGTTTGTAGGTAAAAGTTCCCTCTAAGACAACAGTCCCTGGGGAAGAGGATGAAGGCGTGTCAGTGCCTGAATGAATGATTTGAAATTCGCGCGTTTTTTGGGGGAAACAACTTGGCTTGCCTTATATTGTATTTATCTTATTATATTAACAATTGAGTAATGTAGTGCAAATGGTTAAGGGCGAAGGATTTGAAGCAAGTGTCCTGGGTTCGATCCCAAGCGTACTGCTTTAGCATTTTTCCTAACATTTAATTGGAGATCTAATGTCACACTACCAAGCATGTCCACCATACACCTCAACGCCTCATCATTGGATCCATCTCCAGCCAGATCCAACGCTCAGCATGCATAAGCTCATGGTAGACCCTCAGAAGATGATCCCACTAGATCAGGCACTGGACCTTTGGGCCAAAGGATTTGGGCCTATCACAATTTCAGTCACACCCCTAGTTTGTCTAACTACAGCAGGCCCATTCTTATTTGTTTTTTTTATTTCTTTAACATTCTTTTTTTATTAATTTTTTATTGCTTTAAGAAATTTTTTTTTTATATATTAATCAAAAATCACAAAAAAATAAATAGGATTAGGGTTTTTTCTAATTAAAATTAATTTTTTTGAAAATTAATTAATTTAATTATATTAACTTAATTATTTTCATTGATTAAAATTAATTAGAAATTAGGACTAACTTGCAAATTTCAAAATTTATCTTATTTTCTCAATAAAAAATACAACAAATATTTTTTTAATTAATTAGATTTTTAGGACTTTTTGACTTATTCCCATCTTAATTTTTCGCGCGTTTATTTCTTTCCGTACCATTATTTTTCAATTAATGCAACTGTTGACGGTTTGTAATAGTTTCAAATTAGGGTTTTATTTACTGTTTATCCCCCGTTTTTGGTTATATAACCCCCTCCCTGAGGCCTTGTAATAGCTAGATTTTTTTCCTTTCCGCACTTTAATTTTCTGCTACTATTAATTATTAGATGATTGATGATAGGATTGTATGCCGAAGATAAGTCCATGATTAAAACAATAGCAAACCCTAATTGTGCAAAGATAATTAACTGAAAAAAGCACACTTGCACATGCTCACTCCTAGGGTTTGTCCCCACTTGGTTGCCTAAGAAATAATGGTCGTGTCCCACGAATGTGGGGATACCTTAGCAATTACTCGCGATTCAAAATCGTCATAAAGATCATGGCCCCTACTTGTCCCTCGAGTTTCCTACAAATTGATCTTATGACGATAGTCCCTTCGAAACGCTAAGGTATCCTTACGTGTTGCCTTCAGAGACCATTTCGTCCCTTCGAACGTCCCTTTATAATTCTAACAACAGAGCTACCTACTCCTTAATAGTAGGATAATGCTGTCTAAAGGAAACGAAAATGAACAGACTTTTTTCGAGTAGGTATAGAACTCTTAAATACTTGCTCAAAATAAAAACTTTTCACACAAACACTTTTCAAAAAAAGTTTTCAAAACAACTTCGTCACACTCTTGACGACCGATACAAGGGTTATCACGAAGTAACCAAAACTTTTCAAAACAAGCACACACAAGAAATTTAAAAATGAGCAAGTACCTAAGAGCCCATGGAAAACCACGGATAGAAAGGGTGCTAACACCTTCCCTTTCTATAATCTACCCCCGTACTCAGAAATATCTCAAAAAAAGGTTTTTTCTGTTCTTTTTCCTTTTCCTTTGTTGGATGAAATAAAAGTCAGTGGTGACTCTTGCTTACCGCGATATTTGCGAATACAAAACACAAACCAGTATAACAGTCAGTTTTGCCACCGTATCACAACCTGCCTTTAATAAATGACAACCAGTCGGTAGAGATAAACAGAAGTGGCAACCTTCGCCACAGCCCGGAAATAAACCGGCCTTCAATAAGTTCCACTTAACGGTCATAAGAGGAGTAACAAGCTCTTCAACAGTAGTAACAAACATATCATATTCAATAGCGTTAACACCATGGTCGTGCTTGCGCATAGGAGCAGTGATAACATTTGGAATTTCAGGGGCGTCAAACTTAATTTCCTTCGCCTCGATAAGGTCTTGTACCTTGTTTTTCAAAGCCCAGCAGTCATTAGTATCATGACCTGGACTTTTCGAATGATAAGCACAGCGGGCATTTGGATTGTAGCGGGGAGAGGCAGTGTTGGGATTCTTTGGAGCTTCTCGCAAGGTTACCAGATTAGATTTTAGCAAATGAGGAAAAACTTGGGATAAAGTCATATTTATCTGGGTAAACTATATTACCGGCTTTTCTTCTCTCTTCTAATTATTCCTCTGTTGAGTGGATGCAGGCTTAGGGATCATGACGGCCCCTACCGTTGGATGGCGTTCAGTTCTGTCCTAATTCCTTTGATTGTACACAACACTAACCCTTTCTTCCCAGCAAATGGCTTCCTTACTGCACTGGAGGATGCGTCCTTTTGGATCTTACCACTCTTAATTCCATCTTCCACTATTTCCCCTGTCAAGATTAATTCAGTAAAGCTGACCGAGGAACTTCTAATTAGGTGATTAAAGAATGGACCGGATAGGGTACCCAGAAACATATCCACTAGTTCCCTATCAGACAGGGGAGACTGGACTCTTCCTGCTAAGTCCCTCCATTTCTGAGTGTAGTCTTTAAAGCCCTCGCTCGAACCCATAGTCATACTTTGGAGTTGAGTACGGATGGGAGCAAGTTCTGCATTATACTGATACTGCTTATAGAAAGCAGCGGCCAGGTCTTCCTAATTATGGATGTTGGCCCTCTTCAGCTGATAGAACCAATCTAACTGAGTTCCGGATAGACTATCCTGAAAGAAGTGGACCCATAAGTCCCTGTCAGCAGTGTGAGGCCGTATCTTTATCACATAAGATCGAAGGTGCATCTTGGGACATGAAACCCCATCGTACTTGGCAAACACTGGCACCTTGAACTTTGGCAGAATGACAATCCCAAACACCAAACCCAACTCTTCAAAGTCCAGCCCGGGCAATTTATGAATCTCCATTGCACTCAGACGATCTTCCAGTTGTTTGTACTTTTCATCGTCCGGAGGATACTGCTCTTCATTGTAATCAGTCTCATTATCAGATTCCCCCAGACTAGGGTCTTCCTCTCTTGTCTCACCCTCTTGGTTATCTCCTTCTTTGGATGAAGATGTCAGCTCAACCACTTGCCTTAGTGGTCCTTTAAATCTCCTTCCCAGATTTACTACACTAGTTGTCCTCTTTGGCTTCTTAGTCTTGTCTTTAACAATCAGGGCCTTCAGTTCCTCTTGCCCCTTAGCCAGAGCCATAATCATCTGTTGGAATTGTGCGTTCTGAGTTTGTAGATCCGTCACTGTCTGTTCGAGAGCCATTTCTTTACTGCTGAAATAAACAACGAAGAAGATGAGAAACCTGCTATGAAACCTGTTTATGCAATGATATGTATGATATGTGTATGCAATGATTTCAAGGATTTAGGGAAATTTAAATTTGTGAACCAAAATGGAACAAATATTTTATTAGTAGAATTCAAAATACAATTTCCTTTTAGGCGTTTCAATTGAAGGTTCAAAAAACTTTAAAAAATCAGGTTTCCCATGGGCGCTTCCTCTTTGCGCCGAGATAGACATTAAGAGTTCTTTCCTCATGAAGTTCCTTCGTGAGCTCTAAAACTTTCCTCTCATGGGCATAGAAATGGTCTCTATAGGTATCCCGCTCTTTCTTCAGCTGAATCCAGGATCTCTGCAGTTCTTCAAGATTAGTGGGCATATCAGGATGAAGAACCGTATAGGGAATATCCCCTTCAGTAATGGGCTCCACAATCACTGGTAAAATGACTATATATGGCATCATAAGGTTCTGAGCACGAGCTCATACCCATTGGAGATAAGGTTTCATAGGAATGGAAGTCTTCGGCCCCAAACTCTTGATGTCAAATTTGTTTACCATGCCCCAAGCTTGTATGAACCTCTGGCGATACCCTTGAACACTATCCTCATAGTTAAACACAATGCCCTGGATAAGCATCTCGTGAGGACCATCCCTTCGAGCGTAACCAAATTTTCACAGAGCCAAAGAAGGATTATAGGTTATGTCTCCCCTAATGCCAATTAGTGAGACATTAGGGAATTCCCCGCAATGGTCAATAATAGAAATATCTCCCATAGATCGGGAATACCAGAGAATGTCCTTGTGAGAAATTGACATTATCCTTTGTGACCAGCCCAAACCTTCTTCATTCTCTAGTACTATTTTAGGAAGGTGAGATATAAACCACCTCGAAAGCAATGGAACACATCACATAAGAATCCCTCTTTTCTTTGTGGTACGCGTGTGGAAGGTATGCAAAATGTCTCCGAGTAAAGTGGGACAAGGTTGCAAGAAAGGAAGACCTTGATAACATTCACATCTATGAGTAAGTTTGGGTTAGGGAACAGTACTAACCCATAGATGAGAAGGGCCAAGACCTCTTCAAAAGCCTGGAAGTCAAAATCATCCAAAAACAGCTGATCCTTCTGTATTAGGAACTTGGCTAGAAAACCCTTAACTCCGCTTCTTATTTCCCATATTGATACAACGTCGGACTATTTCAGGTGTAAAGTTGTTGCAATAATCTCCAGCTTTGGAGCTTCTTCCAAACCGGTGAAATGCAACTGATCCAAGATAGGTATGCCCAATATCTGAGAGAACTCTTCCATGGTGGGTACCAACTGATAGTCTGGAAAGGTGAAGCAATGGTGCTTAGGGTCAAAGAACTGAAAGAGCACACTCATCATCTTCTCATCAAAACCTAAGGTAACCAGATTGAGGAGTCGACCGTAGTTCTTGGTGAATGAAGAAGTCTCATAAACCCTGGATACTAGATCTTTGAGTTGAAGAGGTATTCTCACAAAGCTGATTCGGATGGTATTTCTACGAGCGGAAGCCATGATCTGCAAAACAGAACAAAGATAACTTCCCCTAATCCTTGAAATGGTTAGTATAATGAAGAATGAATGTTTATGATGCATGATGTCATGTTTAAGCAAATTAATCACACACAATTAAATCACGCAAGACCTTAGGTTTTAGGCTTGCATGGGGTTTATAGGTAAATACCCTCTTGAAGTTTAGTTGGTTTCAAACCTGTCCTAGAAATAGTAACCGGGTTCTAAGGAGTCTCAATATCACTGATCTTTCTTTATCGGTATTATTTCAGTTTAGCAATCTTTTCTTGCAACTGAAACATCCCAAAAGTCTGATCTCAATTAGTGTAGTATCGAGTATTAACCAATTCCCAACTTTACATTGAGGTCGGATATCTCACTACTTTCTAATGGCCAAGTTTGTTCAACTAAGGTTCTAAGGTTCTCTAGTGCTTCACGACACCATGTGGCGGCCCCATATTCTCCTCGATTCAACACAAAGGATACAGGTACCAACCAAAGTGTCACACCGATACAACTATCGCTTCAACCATATCGGTCTAAATCGTAGTCTCTACGATCTATTGTTGTTTACCTAAAAAGATGCCCCAGATCCGGGTATAGGATCTATAGTATCCCAAGCAAACCTTAAAAAGTAAAGCAATCAAAACAAACAAGGAAAGCAATTTAGAAATGAACTAGACCCTAAGGTAAACCCCACTTTTTAAAATTTCCCCACAGTTATCTACCTACTCGAAAAAGTTTGTTCTTTTCCTCCTATCTTTTAGATAGTGTTATCCTACTATTAGTGAGTAGGTAACCCTAGTCGGTTGATGTTTTTGGGACTACCGAAAGGGACGTATGATCACAAAAGGCAACTGGGCAAAAACTCTTAGTAACTGTCCTAAAGCCCTAAGATCACTTTTTTAACCGAGGTAACAGTCAAGAGGGTCATCGAGGGACTAGTGATCTCTAGACTTAAGGACATCCACTAAGAATTCTCACGTTTCGAGAATTGTGACCGTAATTCGAAGGCAACCGAGTGAGGTATATCCTAAGGGTGCAAGTGTGCAGCAGTGTGCTTTTTCAGATATATTTATCTTGAGTTTAGTGATCTACTGATTGATTGATTAATCATACACGCTTAGGTTACTAGCAATCATATACAAGCATATAAAATATAAAAGCGAGAAATAAAGGTCCTACGCTATTACAAGGCTTTGGTGTATATACATAAATAATTACTGGAAGTAAAGTGCGGAAATAAAACCCTAATTAAGTTATTGCAAACCCGGGTGCAGTTACATCAATAATGAAAAGTAATCGTACGACAAAAATGACGCGCGGGAATTAACTGGATAAAAGTTCAAAAACCCTAAAAAAAATTAATTTTATTATTAGAAATATTTTTGGGATTTTATGAAAAAAAGAATTGAATTTTGACCTAATTTTTTCTAATTAATTTTAATTAATGAAAACCAATTAAAGTTGATGAAATTAATTAATTTGCAAAAAATTAATTTAATAAAAAGACTAAGTCTTATTTTTTTGTGATTATTTTCTGATTAAAAAAATGATTTGAAATAAAAACAGTTGAAATAATTACATAACAAAAGAGAATTAAATAAAAGAGAAAAGAATGGGCCTCATGGGTGTAAACCCAAATTGGAGGTTGCATGCTGATATTCTGTCTAAAGCTCACTCCAGTTGGCCCATAGTTGTGTGTGATTCAGTGTAGCTGCACTAGGAGAGTCCATCATAGGGAGCTTCATTGGAAGCGTTTGATCTGGGCGCAGATGATCCAAGGGTGGTGGATCTGGAGGCGTATGATGAGTGCGATTGTGATAACAGCATAGGATCTGCAAGGAAATGTTGAGGAAAATATTATGTAGGCAGGCTTTAAAATGCAGTCATCTTCCCCAAGGGACTGTCGTATTAGGCAAGGGGTTTTTATCTACAGACATGTACTGTAGCTATAAACCTGCATATCTTAAAAATCACAATCACGCAATAAAAATTTAATCCAAGAATACAGATCAATTGGGTTTGATCTCGTGAGTACAATGGTACTCATCTTTTTCCCTGATTTTTCCTAAAACGAAAAACCCTAAAAAGAACCTTGAAACCCTAACAATAGCATTCAGTCAAATATGCATCAAAACACACAATTAATTATGCAAACATGTTCTAAATGATTATACAAACATGAATATATATTTAGAATTCATTTATCATGTGTGTATAGTCAAAACCAAATTTAAGAAAAGAGGAAAATTGTGGTACTGGTATGGGCGTTTTAGGGTGTGTTAAGGCGTGGTAATGGTCCAAATAGCTCCCAAATACTGCCAGGAATTGATAGCTAGCCTTGAAAGTCCTTGAATCTCCTTGTAGACAAAAATTCGATCACCACTTTCTTGTCAAAAATTTGAGTTTTTTCTTTCAATTCCACATGGCCAATCCTTTTTTTTTGTGGTCTGGAAATGTTATGCATATACAGTAGAACGAATTAGGTTAACAAAACTGAATTAAATCTTGAAGATTGAGGGAGAAAAGATTTGATTTGTGTCTTGTATTTTTTGTTTCTAAAATAGTCCAAATCTTTCTATTATTATTCCAATCACCACTTGCACGAAATCCTTGATTTGCCAGCTGATTATAGACTCATCATGTGCTCATAAAATTAAATCTTGGATTTTATTTCATTATTCCACTATTTTATTTGATTTATTTTGACTTTAATGAATAAAAAATCAAAACAAATAATAAAAATAATTAAATAATGTATATGTGAGCTCAGGTGTCGTGGACCATGTTAGGAATAAGATTCAAGCATGAAAACATGGGTCCATTTGGAAAAAATTCAAGTTTGGTCATTATTTGCTTCATGCACATTTCCAAAAATGGTCATCTTTAGCAATGCATATCTCTCTTATTTTTAACCCTAAGAGGGTGTTCTTAGACTTTTTAGAAAGCTTAGGATGTCCTATAAACAACCCTTTTGGTTTCATCTCAATTGTTTCTTCCATGTTCATGTAAGGAGCTTTGACCCAAAAGGTGTTTTTGTTGACTTTTTGAAAGGGCCTATAATGTATAAACTTGTATCTTTTGATTGAGGCATTTATTGTACTTGAGGGATGAAGAGGAGTTGTAGGTAATTGTATTCTATTCAAAACGAGCCTTGGTTGAAAAATTTCTGATAAAGTATGAGAAAGTTATGCTTGGTCAAAGTTTGGTTGACTTTTCCTATAGAAACCCTAATTTGCCATTTTTTACTTTTAATGAGTTAAGAGCATTTCTTGAGGAATCATGATCAACCATTGATAAAATGGTGGATATTACTTCAAAATATTGATGTTGACCAAAAATCTTGAAGTTTGACTGTATTTGGGCCACAGTTGACTTTTGACCTAGTACGGTTGATTTTCCAATACTTGAGCAGTTGACTGAGCAAACTTGTTATTCATGGCATGAAATTTGGCATGGGTGATGTTGAGGATATATTAGGACAATGGAGAACATTTGGGATCATTTGGACTCCTACATCTTGCTTGAAATTGAAACCCTAATTTGAGATTCATTGCCTTAGGAGGAGAATTTGTTTGGTCAATTCTTGGTCATCCTAGGGCAATTGTGGACCTCTAGAGGAATGTATTGAGTGAAAATGGGAGGGAAAATTTTAGGGTACAACAGATGAAACAAAAGTAGGTGGCGACTCTTGCTTACCGCAACATTTGCAAATACAAATGCAAAACCAGTATAACAGTCGGTTCTGCCACCGTATAGCATACAATATACTACCTGAGCAAAAATTTTACCGACTATGAAACCAGATATTCACTTCTTGAGAAAACTTGTTGTGCTCTAGCATGGGCTGCTCGCCATCTAAGATAATATATGTTGACTCACACTACTTTATTGATTTCTAATATGGACCCTATCAAGTACATCTTCGAGAAGCCAGCTCTTTCCAGATGAATAGCTAGATGGCAAATGATTCTGACCGAATATGACATCCAGTATACCATACAAAAGGCCATAAAAGGAAGTGTAGTGGCAGAACATTTGGCCCATCAAGTTGTTAATGATTACCAGTCTATGAACTTTGACTTCTCGGATGAGAATATTATGCTAGTAACTGATTGTGAAGAACCTGGACCGTGTGACGGACCTGAACAAGGATCCTGATGGATTATGGTTTTCGATGGAGCTTCCAACGCTTTGGGCAATGAAATTGGTGTTGTGATTATTTCTCCTGAGGGTTTCCATACTCCTTTCACTGCTAGGTTGTGCTTCGATTGTACGAACAACATGGTTGAGTACGAAGCATGCATCTTGGGTTCAAATGATGCCATTGACTTAAGGATCAAGTTCTTGAACGTATTCGAAGATTCTGCTATAGTGATCAGTCATGCCAAAGGATAATAGGACACTAAGCATCATAACCTTATTCCTTACAAGGAGCTTATGTTAACCTTAATACCATACTTCGAGGAGATCACCTTTGAACATTTTCCTAGAGAAGAAAATCAGTTGGCTGACGCCTTGGCAACAATGATTTCCATGTTCAAGGTCAAATGGGACAATGAAGCTCCTATGATTATAATCGAAATATTTGACGAACTTGTACACTTCTATGAGCTTGACACTGACAAAGAGAAACCATGGTACCATGAAGTGAGGAGATATCTTGAAGCACAAGAGTATCCTGAAGGTGCTTCCATCAATGATAAGCAATTCTTACGAAGATT
Organism: Vicia faba; assembly: GCA_948472305.1. Classification (NCBI taxonomy): domain Eukaryota; kingdom Viridiplantae; phylum Streptophyta; class Magnoliopsida; order Fabales; family Fabaceae; genus Vicia; species Vicia faba. Next base: position 85,658,484 of record OX451738.1, on the reverse strand, counting down.
CTCAACCAAATTCTTTCTAAGCAATGGAATCTTGTATAAGCGAAATCGTGATTCTACTCTACTCCGGTGTGTGGACAAGAAGGAGGCAGAGAAAATTATGGAAGACATGCATGATGGAATCTTTGGGACTCACTCTAGTGGGTACATTATGGTCAAGAAAATCCTGAGAGCTGGTTACTATTGGTCCATAATGGAAACTGATTGTCATCATCACTCAAGGGTTTGCCACAAGTGTCAAATCTATGCTGACAAGGTTCATGTACCTCCAATTCCCCTGAATTTCATGACCGCTCTATGGCCATTTGCAATGTGGGGCATTGGCGTGATTGGAGAGATCAAACCTACTGCTTCCAATGGACATCGTTTCATCCTTGTTGCCATTAATTATTTTATCAAGTGGGTTGAAGCCTCCTCGTATGCCTCAGTTACCAAGAACGTTATAGCCAGGTTTATCAAGCATAACCTCATCTACCGTTACGGTATCCCCGAAAGGATCATCACTAACAATGGAACCAACCTCAACAATGCTATGATTACGAAAATTTGTACTCAGTTCAAAATCAAGCATCACAGTTATTCTCCGTATAGACCCAAGATGAATGGCGCGGTGGAAGCTTCCAATAAAAATATCAAGAAGATTGTGCAAAAGATGGTGGTAACATATAAAGACTGGCATGAGATGTTACAGTTTGCTCTCCACGGCTACCATACTTCAGCTCGAACGTCAACTGGGGTAACTCCTTTCTCCTTGGTCTATGGCATGGAAGTCGTATTGCCTATAGAAGTTCAAATTCCTTCCCTAAGGATTATGAAAGAGGCAGATCTAGGTGAATACGAATGGGTGCAGACTAGGTTGTATCAACTAAACTTGATTGATGAGAAGAGACTGATTGTTGTTTATCATGGTCAAATGTATCAAAAATGTATGATCAAGGCTTTCAACAAAAAGATCAAGCCTTGAGTATATCAAACTGGTGACTTGGTAATAAAGCGCATCATTTTTCCCTAAGACGACCTCAGAGGCAAATGGACTCCCACTTATAAAGGACCATTTATTGTAAAGAAAGTTTTCTCTGGTGGAGCCATGATGCTGACTACTATGGATGGCGAAGATTTCCCACATCCTATCAGCGCGGACATAGTTAAAAAATACTACGCATAAAACGACTCGCTAGGTTGACATGCCTAGGCAAAAATAAGGGCATCCTGGCGAACCAAAGAGGTTCTGGCAAAAATTAGGGATATATGCAAAAGATTGTACACCCGGCAAGTCAAAAACCTGAAAGGGCGGCTTGGGCAAAAATGGGTATCCTGGTGGGCTGAAAACCCGAGAGGGAGGTCCAGGCAAAAGTTAAGGATTAAAGCGCATGAGTATGTCCCGTTGTATCCCTATAGCTAGTTTATTACCAAGGTCCAAATTCAATGGTACAAGATCAATTCAATCAATTTCTTCCAACAGCAAGGGATGGTGTTCGAAGACATAGGGGCAATAGCGGAGTTGGAACACAATGAGATCACTTCCACATGGATATTATTTTTGCTTCCACTTTGTACACTTTTCATTTCTTTCAATTATTTCCTCTTACTAGGGTATCTGTCTCCTTGTACAAAAAACGCTTGTTTATAGGCAAACATCAATACAAATATACTTTGAAGTGAAAACCTTTTGTTTTTATGTTTTGAGTGCAAAAGCATCCAATGACTAAAATTGAATGAACATATGCATATGAACATGATTAAACTGTTAACAAAATGTATACATAAAAATAGTAACAAGCATTTCCTTAAGGATTTGGGATTATCCCCACAGAGTTAGTTCAATCAAATTATCCCCACAAATTTGGATTCATGAAACCCCCAGCCAGAGTTTCAATCTCCAAAAAATTCTCTCCCCAATTGAGTTTGGTTTTAAAAGAATAAGCTTGTTGAAGTTCTTCCTAAAGAATTTATTCCACCAAGTAGGTCGTCAAATTTTCTTCTCAACAGGGTTTATTTCCCCAATGAACTACAAATTCCCCAGCTTGAGTTTGCTTCTCAGACTATTACAGGTCAACGGACAAAACCCCTCAATCACCAATGGAGTCATTGTTATCCTAACAAGTTACTACGAACCCTGGATCCGACCAGATACTAGTTCAACTTCAAACGAGTTACTACAAAGCCTGGATCTGACCAGATACTAGTTCAACTTCAAATGAGTTACTACGAAGCCTGGAATCCGACCAGATAATAGTTCAACTTCATTCCTATACAAGCAAGTTACTATGAAGCCTTGACCCGATCAGATAACAACTAATCTTAATTTTAAGTTACTGAAGCCTGGACCCGACCAGATAGTAATTTAACTTCCTCAAATTATTGTTGAAACCTGGACTCGACCAGATAAAAGTTTGAGTTACTGTAAAACCTGGACCCACCCAGATAATATTTGATCTCAATTTCAAGTCACTAAAGCTTGGACTCAACCAGATAAACAGTTTAACTTCTCCAATTACCGCAAAGCCTAGACCCAACCAGATAACAGTTCGAATTGCTGAAACCTGGACCCAACTAGATAACAGTTAGCTTTCATATTCCTCAGTAAGACGTTGTGAAGCGTGGAATACGACCAGATAATAGTTAACATTATTACCCCCAGTAAGTTGTTGTGAATCATGGAATCCTACCAGATAACAGCTAAACTTTCTTCCTCTAAATAACTCCCCGATAGAGTAGTAACTCCTAAACTCTATTCCCCAAGCAGAAAATCAACACTCTCTGCAAAGTTTCCTCAAAGAAAAGAGCCAAAATCATTATTCCCCAACAAAGTTCTCCTCAAAAATTAGAAATTCCCAACAGGAAGCACTCTGAACAAATTTTGAAGATGCACATACTTTTCATCTCCAACAGCGGTCCAGGATTTAATTTCCCAAAACTCCCCAGCAATTTGTCAATGATTTATTTTCTAGAAAAAGATGCACTTTAATGTTTCTCATTCATATATCATGTCACATACATAACAAATGTGTAATACGGTGGGAGAACTGACTTGGTTGTTTTACGTTTGATCGTAATTGTTGCGGATAGCAAGAGTCGCCACTGACTTTTCTTTTATCCAATAAAGAAAGGGTGAAAAGAACAGGAAAGACCTTTGAGATGTTTTCTTGAGTTCGGGGGGTAGATTATGAAAAGGGAAGGTGTTAACACCCTTTTCATCCATAGTTATCTATGGGATCTTAGTTGCTTGCTAGATCACTTTTGCTTTGTTTGAAAATGTGCTTTATGATGGGTGTAAGTTTGAAAGTATTTTGCAAAATGCCTTTGTTGCGGAAAAATTTATAATGATTCTTGTCTCTATAAGAATACATACAAAGTGTTGGTTTTGAAAATAGTTCAAAGAGATGTTTGTTTTTGAAAGTGTAAGTGTGAAAAATGGTTTTAGTTTGCGAGCAAGCAACTACGAGTGTCCTACCTACTCAAAAGGTTTATGTTCTTTTCCTCCTCCTTTAGATGTTTCTATCTTACCATTGATTGATAAGAAGCTCCATCGTTGGATGTTAAGGGACGGGCGTGGGTCATTTGTAAGTCATAGAAGGCAACTTATGAGACATTTTAGCAGTTTTCGTGAGGGACTAGATCGTTTACCAAAGGCAACATCGAGGGACGTCGAGGGACTACTATCTTTTTACCAAGGGTCTTTGCTAAAACGCTCATATTTGAGGGACATGACTATTTTCCGAGGCAACAAGTGAGGTTACCCTAGAGGTGCATGTGTGTAGTGTGTTTGATTGCATGCATTTAGTCTTGAATTTGGGTTGTCTACTTGTTAATTTTAACTCTTGCCATACACAACCTAATTACTAGCATTTTATATAAAAGCGGTAAATTGAGGAAAAATAATGGCCTACGCTATTACATATTTTGGGCATGGGGTGTACAAATTTACAAATGGGGATTTGCAAGAAATTAAATCCTACTTATCTATTACAACCATATTGAATTTGTACAAGAATTGAAAGGAATAAAATGTACAAGGCAAAATGGAAAAAGGAAAAGATTTGTTTTGTTTTTGTTAAGAAATTTAATCAAGTTAAAGAAAAGAAAGTAAATAGGATTTTTTTTTTGGTCTTTTTCATTGTAAGAAGTTAAATAAAATAAACTAGATAACTTAAATATATTTTTGGTGTTTTTGTGTAGAAAACTATTTTTTTTGTTTAAAACAGTTTTTGTGTAGAAAACAGTTTTGGGTTTGAAAACAGTTTTTTGTGAAAAAAAATTGTTTTGTGTTTGAAAACAGTTTTGTGTAGAAAATTGTTTTGTGTTTGGGCCTTGGGTCAGTTTGTTAGTAAACAGGGGGGTTCAAAAACTGGAAATGCCAAGGCCCAGCTATGATACGGTGGGAGAACTGACTATTTTTTTTGGAATGTTGGTTTGCATTTTGCGTTTGTTTTCGCAAAGTTTCGCGGTAAGCAAGAGTCTCCATCGACTTTTATTTTATCCAACAAGGAAAGGAAAAAAGCACAGAAAAATTCCTTTTTCGAGATATTTCTCGGGTTCGGGGGGTAGATTATAGAAAGGGAAGGTATTAGCACCCTTTCTATCCATAGTTATCTACGGGCTCTTAGGTACTTGCTCAATTGTTTTCAAAATTGTTTTCTTTGTACTTGTGGGTTTGAAAAAAAGTTTTTTGTTTTGAGACTTTGATTTAACTCTTGCTTCCGTCCTCAAGAGTGTAATGAAGTGTTTTGAAAACTTTGTTCGAAAAGTGTAAGTGTGAAGAGTTTTTTTTGTTTTTGAAAGAGCAAGTATCTAAGAACCATCTACCTACTCGAAAAAGGAATTGTTCTATGTTAATTTCCTTTAGACAATACTATCCCACTATTAATGAGTGGGTAGCACCATCGTTGGAGTTTGAGGGTCAATTCGAATTAGGGACTTACGGTCACCAAAGCAATGTTAGGACGCCTTAGCGGTAACCCTAATGCCTTAGATCATTTGTTTGAGGCAACAATATCCGAGGCAACCGTTTCGAGGCAACTATGATCTTTTAGACAAGAGGACGACCTCTAAAGCGACCTATACTCAATGACCGTGTACGAAGGCAACCAAGTGGGGTGTACCCTAAGAGTGCGCATGTGCGGGTGTGTCGTTTTCAGTTATTTTTGTCTTTATACATGTTAAAGGTGATCTAATTTGATTTTAAAATTAACATTCAGTCTTGTCATGCAACCCTATTATTAAACATCTAGCAGTTATAATTTGCGGAAATAAAATGCGGAATTTAAATTACAAGGCGTCGGGTATTTACATCGCCAATCACAAACCCTTTTGAAAAATAAAATAAAGCGATAAAAGTAATTAAAAGTCCTATTTAACTATTACAATCTGGAAGCAGTTACATTATTATGATAAAAATAAATAAAGCGCGCGGGAAATTAGATCGAGTGCAAACTTTAGGGTTTTAACCCTTTTGGAAAGAAAATGTGTCTTTTTTGGTTTTTGTTGTTTTTTAAATTAAGAAAGAAATTAAACCTAAATTAATTACTAAATTAAATTAAATTAATTAATTAAATGAAAAATAAATTATTTTTGGAGTTTTTGATTATTTAGGAAAGAAATTAAAAAATGATTAAATTAGTGGTTAATATCTAATTAAATCTAATTAATTAAAATTATTTACAAAAATAAATTAAAGTTTTCTAATTAAAAACCTAGTTAATTAATAAATTTATTAAGAAAAATAAAAGTTAAAAATTTGATTGAAATAAAAAATATTTTTTGTGATTTTATTTAATAAAAACAGAATTTTGATTGGTTAGAAAAAATTAAATAAAAATAATAAAACAATTAATAAAAAAAAACAAAATAAATAAAGAGAGGAGTTTGGGCCTGACTAGGTAGTGTTGGTAGCAATTTGAAGGCCCATTAGTGTTGGCCTTTTTGACTTTTTTGGATCTGGTACGCATGCATTGACCAGCGTTTTGGTGGTCCTTCAATCCCTAGCCATCAGATCTGGCCATTGGCCATCTGGCTCTTGGATGCGTGAGGGAGTATGGTGTACTGCAAGCCAGCGTATGCATGTGATAACCTGAAAAGAAACAAGAAAATACAAAGTGCTGGAGGCAGGGATTGAACCCCTGACCTCCAGCCCCTAACGCCTTGGAAACTGACTTGTTGACCACTGGGAATCGCTGCTGGATTTGTTATAATAATACAAAAGATATATTATATAAAAAAACAAAATCATTGCCAGAAAAAAAAACGCGCGCGGTTATTTGAATCCACCAATGGACGGGGGACAACTCATCGTCCCTGTCCTCAAACCTGTAACAAAAATACCTGCGGATTTGAATCCGCAGCTAAAAGCGCAGCCTATGCTAAAATCTTCTTCAGACCATATAAATCCATTCCAAGAACATGGTTTGACTCGTCATGTCCTCCTGATCAAAACCATGTGCTTCTTGTGTCTCAATTGTGCCTGAAACAAAAAACCCCAAAACCACGAGCCAAACCCTAGCAATGGTGTTTCTTCATACAGAGTACATAAATGAAATTAAACAATGCAAAAAGTTTAAACATGTTCTTGTGATCACGAATATACCATTAGTTTGTTCAATGGATGCCAGAATGCTTCAAATTGAAATCAAGAACAGAGTTGTGTTACGTGTGACTTACAGTGCGTTAGTACGTCTGAAAGTGCTTGGTTTTGATTGGAATGGCTTGTGTGAATGCCCAGGAAGCGATTGGAACAAGTCTCGTGTCCTGAAACTGCCTTTAACTTGGACTTTGATCTCTCACTTTTTTGTGAATTTTTCAATTCTTGTTCTGCCTCTCTCCATAGTTTCCAACCCTTATTTTCGTGTGCTTTCCTTCCTTATGTAATGCTCAGTGTATTAGGGTAAGAAACATGGACTAAATCTTTCCATATCAATGCACATGAATTTGATTTGATCTCCATTTTAAAACCTTCCAAATTTATCCAATTCCAATCTTTTTGCACATGATTTTATTTGATACTAATTTGATGATGATAATTACTGAATGTGGAACCTGAAATAGCCAAAAGATCATGAGTTATCAATGCCTTGGATTTTATATGATTTTATTTGATTAAAAATGAATAAATTCAATTAAAAATCAAATTAAATAATAAAAATTAAATATGGACACATGGCTGAAGCTAGGGCACGTGGGCAATGATGCAAACTCAAATCAAGTGAAAAAGAATGGGCCCATTTGACAAAATTTGAAGTTTTGGGGATAGTTGACTTTTGGCAATTTTGCAAAAAAGTCCAACTTCAACAATGCATAACTTCTTCAATTTTGAATTTTGGAGGTGTTCTTGGACTTTTTAGAAAGCTTGAGATGTCCTCTAACCAACCCTTTTGGTCTCATCTCATTTTTATATTCCATGCTCAAGTTATAAGCTTTGGCAAAAAATGTGTTTTTGTTGACTTTCAAAAATGACCTATAATGTCCAAATTCATAACTTCTTGTGAGTGAATTTTTTGATCTTGCGGTATGAAGATGTATTGTAGGGAATTGCATACTCTTCAATATGAGATTTGGATGGTTCATTTCTCATAAAGTATGAGAAAGTTATGCTTGGTCAAAGTTGAGTTGACGTTTTCTACAAAACCCTAATTTAGCAACTTTTGAGTCTTGATGAGTTTTGAGCAATACTTGATGAATCATGATCAACCCTTGATTAAATGATGAAATATCCTTCAAAATTAGAATGTTGACAAAAAATCTTGAAGTTTGACTGTTTATAGGTCACAGTTGACTTTTGCCCTAGCACAGTCGATTTTTAGACCTTTTGAGCAATTGACTGAGCAAACTTCCTCTGCAAGGCTTGAAACTTGACATGGATGATATTGAGAACATATTAGGACATTGGGTAGCACCTGAGGTCATTTGTACTCAAGGATCTTGATGCAACACAAAACCCTAATTTGGGGTTGACTGCCTTAGGAGATAGCTTGTCTGACCAACTCTTGAGCAACCTTGAGCAACTTGGAGATTTTTCTTGCAATATTTTGAGAAATATGGGAGGAAAAATTTTGGGGTACAACAGCTGCCCCTGTTCAATCTTCTTAAACATGAGGATGTAGATTGGCTTTCATGCCTTTCGTGATCCGAAGGCGGAAGATGATTGAACACTAGAGTGCCCGGAAATTTGCACTCGCATGAAGTGGTATCAGCCTTGTGATGTCGGGAATGGGCTTACAGATACCATTTGGAGGAGTGTCGATCGCATAAGAGATTCCTTAGTGAGATATTGTATACCTGTTGTTGTAGAAGATTCTGTTGGGGGAGTCTGATTTTTGTTAAGATTTAGGGACTTGTCTGTACCTCAACTGAGAGAACATCATTGCTGAGTTTTAAGAACTTGTCCATAATTCAACTGGGGGGAAACATCTTCATCGAGATTTAAGAACTCTCCCGTAATTCAACTGAGAAAACTCTGCTGAGATTTAGGAACTTTCTGTAATTCGACGGAGGAACTTTGTCGAGACTTAGAACCTTATCTGTAATTCAACTGAGGATAATTTGGTTAAGATTTAAGAATCGATCAGTACTTTGACTGAGGGAAACATCTTCATCGAGATTTAGGACTTGTCTGTAATTCAACGGAGGATAATTCTATTGAGATTTAAGAATTGTCAGTAATTCAACGGAGAAACTTTGCCGAGATTTAGAACCTTATCTGTAATTCAACTGAGGATAATTCGGTTGAGATTTAAGAACCGGTCAGTACTTCGACTGAGGGAAACATCTTCATCGAGATTTAGGACTTGTCTATAATTCAACAGAGGATAATTCTGTTGAGATTTAAGAACTGTCAGTAATTCGACGGAGGAACTTTGCCGAGATTTAGAACCTTATCTGTAACTCAACTAAGGATAATTCGGTTGAGATTTAAGAATCGGTCAGTACTTCGACTGAGGGAAACATCTTCATCGAGATTTAGGACTTGTCTGTAATTCAACGGAGGATAATTTTGTTGAGATTTAAGAACTGTCATTAATTTGATGGAGGAACTTTGTCGAGATTTAGAACCTTGTCTGTAATTCAACTAAGGATAATTTGGTTGAGATTTAAGAACCGGTCAGCAGTTCGACTGAGATAAAAGTTTCATAGCTGAGAGCTTAACTACATCATTCCTGAAAGGTAAAGGTTAGTTGTATGTAATGCATGATATGTATCAAATAATGATGTTCTCAAAATAAATGAGATTGTGTTGTATGATGTGTATATGCATGTATCATGATGTATGGAAATGTAATGCTTTTAGCTGGGGAACATGAATCCCAGATAGCTGCTGGAGAAAAGAGTTGAATTCTTCGTTTTTGCTGGAGATAGGGGCACGAAGATGATTGTGAGAATAAACCTGCAGGAGAGGATAACTCCGTTGGGGAATAAACTGATGAGGAGATTACTCTGTGGGGAAGAGATGCTCTACTGAGGATTCCACCGATAAATTTCGCTGGGGATAAATTACCGTTGCTGGTGACACTGAATCCTGTTGGGGGATTGAATTCTTGTTTGTGAAAGGAATGAACTCCGCTGGGGATGATCTTTCAGTTGCGACTTCACTGGGGATAACCTTTTAGACTCTAATGGGGATAATCCTTTGAGCTCTGCTGGGGACAATCTTCCAAAGTCTACTGGGGAAGCTTTTTCAGACTGTGCTGGGAAAGATTTCAGACTCCACTGGGGATATCTTATACTCTGCCGTGGAATATTCTTATACTCCGCTGGGGAATATTAAGGTCTTTCGGTGCTGATGGTAGATAAACTCTGCTCAGGGAGAATATTACTGATTCATTCACAGTTGTGAGTCTCAGCTGGGGAGAGCTATCATTATTGTCCTTTCTTACTCTGCGGGGAGTGAATACACCTTAGCCATATTCTTCAGCTAAATCTACCTTTGTACCTGGTGGACAGAGCAACTGTACAGCTTAGACATTTCTCGTTTTCCCCTTTTCTGATATTACAAGTAATCATCTTTTGTTTCGTACGTAAATATTCATGAGCAGCAATTAATGTCAAATGCATATATCAAAATGAACATTGGATGTTCTTTGCAAGACAAAACAGAAAAAAGGAAAAACAATTTGAAATTTCTCTGAAAATGAATTGTATTGATTTTGAAGTTTGGCCTGTAAATAGGCGTTTTTGTACAAGAGGTTGACGTCCTAGTAAGAGAACGCCGCCGAACAAATAGAATTTATACAATTTGTGAAAACAAAGAAAAATAGCTATGTGAATAATCCCACTGGGTTCCAACTCTGCTATTGCCTTTATGTCCTCGAGCATTTCATCACTTTGCTACTTGGTTGAAGGTAGATCAAATTGATTAGTGCCATCTGAGCTTGATAGTTGATACCGAAGTCTGGTTGCAAGGTGATCCAATGAGATATAGTGTTACGCTTTGATCCCTAATTTTTTCCTGGACCGCCCTTTCGGGTTTTCAGTCCACCGGGATACCCTTTTTTGCCCAAGCCGCCCTTTCAGGTTTTCGACTTGCCGGGTGTACAGATTTTTTCATTTTCATCCCTTATTTTTGCCCGAACCCTTTTGGTTCGCCGGGAAGCCCTTATTTTTTCCTAGGTGTGTCGACCTAGCGGGTCTTTGATTATGCGTAGTATTTTTTCACTATGTCTGCATTGACGGGGTGAGGAAAGTCGTCACCATCCATGGTGGTTAGAATCATAGCTCCTCCTGAGAAAACGTTCTTAACCACAAATGGCCCTTCGTAAGTAGGGGTCCATTTGCCCCTGGGATCACCTTGAGGTAGAATGATGCGCTTGATAACCAGGTCCCCAACTTGATACTCTTGTCGTCTGACTTTCTTGTTAAATGCCTTGATCATCTGCTTTTGATACGTTTGACCATGACAAATAGCAGTAAATCTCTTTTCATCGATTAAGTTCAGCTGATCAAGTCGGGTCTGTATCTAGTCATCTTCGCTCAAACCTGTATCCTTCATGATTCGAAGAGAAGGTATCTGAACTTCAATGGGCAAGACTGCCTCCAGCCATATACCAAGGAATAGGGTGTTGCCCCTATTGACGTTCGCGCTGAGGTACGGTATCCATGAAGAGCAAACGGTAGCATCTCGTGCCAATCTTTGTATGTCACCGTCATTTTCTACATAATCTTCTTAATGTTCTTATTAGCCGCTTCTACAGCCCCATTCATCTTCGGTCGGTAGGGAGAAGAGTTATAATGCTGTATCTTGAACTGCTTGCAGAGTTCGGTGATCATCTTATTATTGAGATTTGTACCATTGTCCTTAATGATCCTCTCTGGTACACCGTATCGACAAATCAGATTGTGCCGAATGAATCGTGCCACGACGTTCTTGGTTACAGTAGCAAAGGAAGTTGCTTCAACCCACTTTGTAAAGTAATCAATAGCTACCAGGATGAAACGATTCCCGTTGGAGGCTGTAGGTCTGATCTCGCCGATCATATGAATGCCCCACATTTCAAAAGGCCAAGGAGCCGTCAAGACGTTCAGAGGTACTGGAGGTAAGTACACCTTATCAGCATAGACTTGGCACTTGTGATAGGTCCGAGAATGCTGATAACAGTCGGCTTCCATCGTGGACCAATAATATCCTGCCCGAAGGATTTTCTTTGCCATGATGTGTCCACTGGAATAGGTTCTAAAAGTACCTTTATGTAAATCTACCATAATCCTTTTTGCTTCGTTCTTATCCGCACAACGTAGTAAGGTCGAATCATGGTTACGCTTGTAAAGGATGCCATTGCTGATGAAGAATTTCGCTGTGAACCTCCTCAGAAACTTCTTGTCATTAACATATGCACCCTCAGGGTACTCCTGAGTCTCGAGATACTTCTTCACCTCATGAAACCAGGGTTTATCTGCTACCTCTTCAGTCTCAATGTCACAACAATGTGCAGGTTCATCCAACCTTTCAATGGTAATCGGGGGAGCCTCATTGTCCCAATTGACTTTGAACATAGAAGACATTGTAGCCAGCGCGTCCGCCAACTGGTTCTCCTCTCTAGGGAAGTGTTCAAAGGTTATCTCCTCGAAGTGCGGAAGCAACGTCAACACATACTCCTTGTAAGGAATAAGATTAGGGTGTTTCGTATCCCACTCGCCTTTGATCTGACTGATCACGAGAGAGGAATCTCTGAAAACACTTAGAAACTTAATCCTTAGGTCAATTGCTGCTCGAAGACCCATAATGCATGCTTCATACTCCGCCATGTTGTTGGTGCAGTTGAAACATAGTCGGGAGGTAAACGGAGTATGAGAGCCTTTAGGAGATACGATCATGGTGCCAATGCCATTACCCAAAGCGTTCGAAGCTCCATCAAAGTACATAGACCATCGGGATCCTTCCTCAGGTCCTTCATCCGGTCTAGGTTCTTCACAATCAGTCACTATCATGATATTCTCGTCCAGAAATTCAAAGTTCATAGACTGGTAATCATCCACTTCCTGATGTGCCAAATGGTCTGCCAACACACTTCCCTTGATTGCTTTTTGGGTTGTGTATTGGATGTCATACTCAGTCAAGATCATCTACCATCTTGCTATTCTTCCGGACAAGGCAGGCTTTTCGAAGATATACTTGATTGGATCCATCTTTGATATCAATAGAGTAGTGTGAGTCAGCATATACTGTCTCAGTCGGCGAGCAGCCCATGCCAAAGCGCAACAATTTTTCTCAAGCAACGAGTATCGAGTCTCACAGTCGGTAAACTTTTTGCTAAGGTAATAAATAGCATGCTCTTTTTGGCCAGACTCGTCATGCTGACCCAGCACACACCCCATTGAGTTGTCGAATACTGTCAAGTATAAGATCAGAGGTCTCCCTTCAACTGGAGGCATCAGAATGGATGGCTCTTGGAGATACTCCTTGATTCTTTCGAAAGCGGCTTGACATTCTTCGTTCCATCTTACCACTTGATCTTTCTTCAGTAGCTTGAAGTTTGGCTCACAAGTAGCATTCAGGTGTGAGATGAATCGGGCAATGTAGTTTAAACGTCCCAAAAAGCCTCTGACTTCTTTCTCAGTTCGGGGAGCTAGCATTTCCTGTATAGCCTTCACCTTTGCAGGATCCACTTGAATACCTTTATCACTTACAATGAAACCTAGCAGCTTACCAGACCTCACCCCGAAGGTGCACTTGTTCGGGTTTAACCTCAGCTTGTACAACTTCAACCTGTCAAACAACTTCTGAAGGTGGTCAAGATGTTCTTCCTCAGTCTGGGATCTGGCAATCATATCATCAATGTTTACCTCAATCTCATGATGGATCATGTCATGAAACAAAGCGACCATGGCGTGCTGATACGTTGCCCCAGCATTTTTCAGTCCGAAAGGCATGACTTTGTAGCAAAAGGTACCCCATTGAGTAACAAAGGTTGTCTTCTCCATATCTTCGGGAGCCATCTTAATCTGATTGTAACCGGAGAAACCATCCATAAAGGAGAAGACCTTATGTTGTGCGGTGTTGTCAACCAGAACATCGATATGAGGCAGAGGGAAATCATCCTTGGGGCTTGCCCTGTTCAGATCCCTTTAATCAACACACATTCGAACCTTACCGTCCTTCTTCGGCACTAGAACCACGTTGGCCACCCATTGTGGGTAAGAAGTAACTGATAAGGAAACTGGCGTCAAATTGTTTCATCACTTCAGCCTTGATTTTCTCAGACATCTCTGGGCGCATTCGGCGGACCTTCTGTTTCACTGGAGGACAGTCTTCCTTGGTAGGCAATCGGTGAACCACAATATCGGTATCCAACCCAGGCATATCTTCATAAGACCAGGCGAAGATCTCAACATAGTCATGCAGCATCTGAATCAACTGTTGCTTCACACTAAGCTCTAGATTTGCCCCGATCTTGACCTCTTTCTTGTCTTCTTTTGTACCCATATTTACTGTTTCCACGGGCTCCTCATGCGGTTGTATGGCCCTCTCTTCCTGAAGTAGCAGTCTAGCAAGTTCACCAGGCACTTCACAATCATCTTCACCTTCGTCTTCGGCTAAGTTGATCGGACTTTCGAAGTCATAACTGGCAGTAGCAGAGTCATTACCAGTGAGATCCAGAGTGGATGTAGACCTGTATATGTGAGTGTGTGTGTAAAATAGTTGTTTTGCAATATGTAATAAAAGAAAAAAAACAAGGAGCGCAAAATTTGAAATGCAAGAAACGTCCAATGCTTTTATTAATGATATATGTAGATGACACACATAAAGCCCTCACAAATAAAACCACGGTGCCCCGGGTAAGACACCGGGCCATAAAGTTTAAAACATTGTCTGTTTAAATACAAAACAAAAGTCTCATTACTGGGTAACAAAAGAAATTGGGATGAAGTCCTTTACTGTCCAATTGCTTAGTCCACCATCGGCAGTTGAGTAAATCCAGCTGTCAAACTCAGATTCTTCAACATCGTCTTCAATGGCATTTACTCCTGAATTGTTGATAAACAGGGGAGGTCCTTTGATCCGTGCGTGCCGAACAGCCCTTTGAGCTTCTACAGTGAAACCCAAACCAAACTTGTTAGTCTTATGTGCAAAATCAGGGAGTTGGCCCCAATTCGCACACCCACCTTTCTCAATAACAGCCCGGGCATCCTTGAGGGAAGCCATCTTCATTGGAGGATCTTCAACAACAGTTTCAGTTGATGCCAGCGTCTGGGGAACCTCTTCAAAATGTTGAAACAGGGTCTCAATGAACTCCCCATCCATCTCTACATATCGGAAAGAGTTGAGGTGGCTCACCATGTACTCCTCTTCTCCTTGTACTGTCACAATTTTCCCTTTCACTGGGTACTTTAGCTTCTGGTGGAGCGTTGAGGTTACTGCCCCAGATTTGTGGATCCACGGACGACCCAGCAAACAAGAATAAGATGGCTGAATGTCCATCACATAGAATGTAGATGCGAAGATCTGAGAACCAACCTTAATCAGAATATCCACTTCTCCGTGTACCATCCTCTTGGGCCCATCAAAGGCCCTGACTACAATGTTACTCGGCTTCAGCTCCAACCCTTCATGGTCTAACCGATCTAGAGCTTTCTTGGGCAACACATTCAACAAGGACCCAATATCCACCAACACATGAGCTAGAGTAGTGCCCCTGCATTCGATGAAGACATGCAGGGCATCATTGTGATTCCTCCCCTTAGCAGGAAAGTCTGTGTCTGAGAAACCTAACCCATTATCCGCTGTTAGACTAGCCACACAATATTTAAACTGATCAGCTGATGTTTCCTGGGGTACGTGCGCAGTTTTCAGGAAGGCAATCAGAGCCTTGGCATGAGCCTCTGAGCATAGCAACATAGACAACATAGAGATTTTGGACGGGGTTTGCCCCAGCTGTTTGACTACATTATAGTCGCTCTTTTTGATGATCTTCAAAATTTCATCCATCTCTTGTCTAGAGGCTTCAACGGTAATTGTCTTTGGTGCCTCCGTCCGGGCAGGCTCATCAGTGGTCCCTTTGCCCCGAGTATCAGATGACTCGGCAACAGGGGTAAGAATGGGAACTTGAACAGGGATAGTAGCGGGTGTACTAGCAGGTAAAATAACAGCAGGCTTCCGAACAACTGGTGGAGAGATCTCAGGGGAGAAAAGTCTTCCGCTGCGGGTGACTTTGGCAGGTCCAACAATATTGCTGACGTCAGTATCAGCCTTTTCAGCACTCAAGTCTTGCTTAACTCCATGACAATATACATCAGCCTCGTGGTGCCATGGGACAGCTTTACTTGATGTATAGGGGATAGGCCCAGGAATGGTGATGATCAATGGTGCAGTTCTTGGAGCAGATGTAATTCTAACAGGCTTTCTCGAGGAAGCCTTAGAAGAATTGTCAAAAATGGTGATTATGGCAACTTCTTTAACAGGAACCAAAGGAACAACAGTCTTCTCAAACAGAATTTCTTTATTATCCATCAGGCGTTGGACACCTGACTTCAAAAGATGGCAACCGGTAGGTAGGACGGAACACATACGGCAACCTTTGTCACAGCCCGTAAATAAACCGGTTAGCAGAAGGTTCTTCTTCACAGTCATTAATGGAGTAACAATGTATTTCACAGAAACCACAAACGAGTCTTCATCTATAGCATTCACCACATGCTTGGGCATAGGAGCAGTCACAACATTGGGTCTTTCAGGTGCTTCGAACTCAATCTCCTTAGCATCAATCAGGTCATGTACCTTATTCTTCAAGACCCAGCAGTTATCCGTGTCATGCCCCGGGCTATCAGAGTGAAAAGCACAGTGGGCATTCGGATCGTACATCAGTGATGTTGTGTTGGGACTCTTCGGGGCCTCTTTCAGAATCACCAAGTTGGTCTTCAATAACTGTGGCAGAATTTGGGAAAGAGTCATGTTGAGCTGAGTGAATTGTCTTCGCGGCCTCTCGGCCCTTGGCTGATTGTTGCGCTGAGGAGCAACAACAGGTCTTGATATAACCACCGCATTGACTGCTTGGCAGCGTTCAGGTCTATTATGGCTCTTCGCGCTATAAACAGCGCTTGACTCCTTCTTAAAAGGCTTCTTCTCGGTGCCTGATGAAGCACCCTTCTGTATTTTACCATATTTGATATCGGCCTCAATCCTTTCCCCAGTCATAATCAGCTCTGTAAACCCGGACGATGAACTTCCAATCAGATGGTTGAAATACGGACCAGACAAGGTCCCCAGAAACATATCCACTAGCTCCCTATCAGCCAAGGGTGGTTGCACTCTTCCAGCGAGGTCCCTTCATTTCTGAGCATAGTTTTTGAAACCTTCGCTCACACCCATAGACATACCCTGGAGTTGGGTACGCGTGGGAGCGAGGTCGGCATTGTATTGGCATTGCTTGTAGAAAGCAGCAACCAAATCTTCCCAATTACGGATACTAGCTCCTTCCAGCTGGTAAAACCATTCAAGCTGGGTCCCTGAGAGACTGTCTTGAAAGAAGTGGATCCAGAGGTTCTTGTCAGCGGTGTATGGCTGAATTTTTCTAACATATGAACAGAGGTGCAGCTTTGGGCAAGAAACCCTGTCGTACTTAGCAAAGGCTGGTGCTTTGAACTTGTGGGGAATCACCACCCCATATGACAAACCCAAATCACCAAAGTCCAACCCAGGGACCTTCTGAATCTCCATCACACTTAACCGGTCTTCAAGTTGTTTATATTTATCCTTAATAGGAGGATACTAGTCTTCGTCAAAGTCAGTCTCGTGGTCAGATACCACAGGGCTAGGAACCCTCCTTTCTTCTTGGTTTTCTCCCCCTCCAGATGAGTGGGATAGATTGACTTCATCTCGCAGCCTGGTTCCAAACCTGTGACCCATGTTCAGGAGGACTGTCTTCTTTTTCTTCTTCTTTTTATCCTTCAAGATAAGGGTCTTCATATCTTGCTGGCCCTTAGCCAAATTCATGAACATTTCCTGAAATTGAGAGTTTTGAGCTTGTAAAGCCTTGATTTCTTGTTCAGTTGATGTTTCAGAAGACATGATGCTGAAATAAACAGCGAAGAAGATAAGAAACCTGTAATGGGTACCTGTGATGAGGTGCATGGAATGAAATGCGTATGATATGATTTCAAAGACTTTGGAGATTCAAATTCGTAAACCAAAAATGAAACACACTTTTATTAGATAAACTTGAAACAAATGTTTGACAAATGCCCTTAAGGCGTTACTAGAAAGAGAAACTGAAAAGTAAATCAAAACTAGAAATAATCAAAAGACATCAGCGCTCCCATGGTCGTTTGCCTTTGGTGTTGACATAATCATTGAGGATCTTCTCATTCTCCAATTGCCTTGTCAACTTTTGAATCTTCCGCTCTTTCTCTTGATACTTTTCTCTGTAAGTATCCCGCTCTTCTCTCAGCTGAATCCAAGATCTCTTTAGTGCCCCAATGTCAGTAGGCATGTGTGGATGGAGGATGGTAGGTGGAACCCCTTCTTCATCAGCAACCTCAACAATCACAGGCAAGACGGCTTCGTACGACATTCCCAGCTTTTAGGCACGGATTCGAACCCATCGGAGATATGGCTCCATTGGAAGAGAAGTCTTCACACCTAACTCGTGCGGATCAGACCTGTGTACTCTATCCCAAGCTCGTATGAACCTACAGTGTTGCTCGTCACTATCCCCTTGGAAGTCAAAGACAATGCTTGGCATCAGCAACTCATGAGGTCCTTCCCTCCTAGCTCACCCAAACTGACGTAAGGCCAAACACGGATTATAGGTGATTCCTCCATGGGTTCCTAGCAGTGGAACATTGGGGTACTCCCCACAGCGATCAATAATAGCCACATCTTCCATGCCCTTGATAGTCCAAATAATTTCATTATGAGAGAGAGACATAGTCCTATAGGCCCAACCCATGCCTTCCTTGTTCTTCAAAACTGATTTGGGGAGGTGATAAATAAACCACCTCGCCAGCAATGGCGCACAGCACATAAGGGTTCCCCGTTTCCGAGCAGTACGGGCATAAAGAGAGTGCAAAATGTCACCCAAAAGAGTGGGCACATGATTACTGGACATAAAAATCTTCACTGCGTTCACGTCGACGAAGGAATCTGAGTTAGGAAACAACACCAAACCATATATGAGAAGAGCCAAAATGTCTTCAAATTCCTGGAAGTCTAGACTGTCCCAGAACTGATTATCCTTACCAACCAAGAATTTAGTCAAGAAGCCCTTTGTCCCACTTCTAGTTTCCCAGTTTGACATTACCTCAGCCTTTGTTAGATGGAGGGATGAAGCAATCTCTTTCGGCCTAAGGATCTTCTCCCAACCTATAAACGGGGTCTGCTCCAGAATAGAGATACCGAGTAGATCAGAGAACTCTTCCAAGGTGGGGACCAACTGGTAGTCCGGAAAAGTAAAGCAATGGTACAGTGGATCAAAGAACTGGGCTAAGACACTCATCATCTGTTCATCCATCTTGGAGGTGACCAAACCAAGGAGGTGCCCATGTCTTCTGATAAAGGAAGAAGTATCTGGCATCTTTGCAACCAATTCCTTAAGTTGAGTGGGAATATGGACAAAGTTGATCCAAATAGTGTTTCTACGCATGGGTTCCATGACCTACAAAACAGAACAAAGATGAATCCCCTCTGTCTTTGAAACCGGTTAGTCCAATACAAGATGCATGCAATGTCATGATGCATGATGTCATGATAGAAACACATCACAAGTATTCACAGATAACAAACATGGTAAGGGCACACAAGTCACACAGATAGCCCTTAGATTTTAGGCTGGCAAGGAGTTTAGGCATTACCCTCTTTCAGTTTAGTTGGTTCAAACCTGTCCTAGAAATAGTAACCGGGTTCTAGAGGATCTCAATATCACTGACCACCCTCGATCGGTCATAATTCCAGTTTAGCAACCTTTTCTTGCGGCCAGAATCATCGCGAGAGTTTGGTCTCAATGAGTGTAGCATACTGCTACTGTTCTATGGCCAAGTTGGTCAATTATAGGTTCTAAGGTCAGTTGGTGCTTAATGACCCCTTAGCAGACCCATATTCTCCTTGTTGCACCACAAGGGATATCGGTACAAACTAAAGTGCCACACCAATGTAGCTACTGCTTCAACCGTATCGGTCTACATCGTACAGTTCCCTCACAGTTTATTGCTACTTACCTAAAAGGTATCCCCCAGATCCGGGTTAGGATCTATAGTAACTCTGATCCAAACCCAAAAAGATAAATCAAACAGATCAAACAATTGAAAACATTATGAACTATTCCTAAGGTACACCCCACTTATAAGCGTCCCCAGCAGAGTCGCCAGTTCTGTGATACGGTGGGAGAACTGACTGTTTTTTTGGAATGCTGGTTTGCGTTTTGCGTATGTTTTCGCAGAGTGTCGCGGTAAGCAAGAGTCGCCACCGACTTTTATTTTATCCGACAAGGAAAGGAAAAAAGCACAGAAAAATTCCTTTTTCAAGATATTTCTCGGGTTCGGGGGGTAGATTATAAAAAGGGAAGGTATTAGCACCCTTTCTATCCGTAGTTATCTACGGGCTCTTAGGTACTTGCTCAATTGTTTTCAAAATTGTTTTCTTTGTGCTTGTGGGTTTGATAAAAAAAATTTGTTTTGAGACTTCTATTTAACTCTTGCTTCCATCCTCAAGAGTGTAATGAAGTGTTTTGAAAACTTTGTTCGAAAAGTGTAAGTGTGAAGAGTTTTTTTTTTGTTTTTGAAAGAGCAAATATCTAAGAACCATCTACCTACTCGAAAAAGGAATCGTTCTATGTTAATTTCCTTTAGACAATACTATCCCACTATTAATGAGTGGGTAGCACCGTCGTTGGAGTTTGAGGGTCAATTCGAATTAGGGACTTACGGTCACCAAAGCAATGTTAGGACGCCTTAGCGGTAACCCTAATGTCTTAGATTATTTGTTTGAGGCAACAATATCTGAGGCAACCGTTTCGAGGCGACTATGATCTTTTAGACAAGAGGACGACCTCTAAAGCGACCTATACTCAATGATCGTGAACGAAGGCAACCAAGTGGGGTGTATCCTAAGAGTGCGCATGTGCGGGTGTGTCGTTTTCAGTTATTTTTGTCTTTGTACATGTTAAAGGTGATCTAATTTGATTTTAAAATTAACATTCAGTCTTGTCATGCAACCCTATTATTAAACATCTAGCAGTTATAATTTGCGGAAATAAAATGCGGAATTTAAATTACAAGGCGTAGGGTATTTACATCGCCAAAGACAAACCCTTTTGAAAAATAAAATAAAGCGATAAAAGTAATTAAAATTCCTATTTAACTATTACAATCCGGAAGCATGTACATTATTATGATATAAATAAATAAAGCGCGCGGGAAATTAGATCGAGTGTGAACTTTAGGGTTTTGACCCTTTTGGAAAGAAAATGTGTCTTTTTTTGTTTTTGTTGTTTTTTAAATAAAGAAAGAAATTAAACCTAAATTAATTACTAAATTAAATTAAATTAATTAATTAAATGAAAAATAAATTATTTTTGGAGTTTTTGATTATTTAGGAAAGAAATTAAAAAATGATTAAATTAGTGGTTAATATCTAATTAAATCTAATTAATTAAAATTATTTACAAAAATAAATTAAAGTTTTCTAATTAAAAACCTAGTTAATTAATAAATTTATTAAGAAAAATAAAAGTTAAAAATTTGATTGAAATAAAAAATATTTTTTGTGATTTTATTTAATAAAAATAGAATTTTGATTGGTTAGAAAAAATTAAATAAAAATAATAAAACAATTAATAAAACAAACAAAATAAATAAAAAGAGGAGTTTGGGCCTGATTAGGTGGTGTTGGTAGCAATTTAAAGGCCCATTAGTGTTGGCCTTTTTGACTTTTTTGGATCTGGTGCGCATGCATTGACCAGCGTTTTGGTGGTCCTTCAATCCCTAGCCATCAGATCTGGCCATTGGCCATCTGGCTCTTGGATGCGTGAGGGAGTATGGTGTACTGCAAGCCAGCGTATGCATGTGATAACCTGAAAAGAAACAAGAAAATACAAAGTACTGGAGGCAGGGATCGAACCCCTGACCTCCAGCCCCTAACGCCTTGGAAACTAACTTGTTGACCACTAGGACACGCTGTTGGATTTGTTATAATAATACAAAAGATATATATTATATAAAAAACAAAATCATTTCCAAAAAACAAAAAAATGCGCGCGGTTATTTGAATCCACCAATGGACGGGGGACACCTCATCGTCCCTGTCCTCAAACCTGTAACAAAAATACCTGCGGATTTGAATCCGCAGCTAAAAGCGCAGCCTATGCTAAAATCTTCTTCAGGCCATATAAATCCATTCCAAGAACATGGTTTGACTCGTCATGGCCTCCTGATCAAAACCATGTGCTTCTTGTGTCTCAATTGTGCCTGAAACAAAAACCCCCAAAACCAAGAGCCAAACCCTAGTAATGGTGTTTCTTCATACAGGGTACATAAATGAAATTAAACAATGCAAAAAGTTTAAACATGTTCTTGTGATCACGAATATACCATTAGTTTGTTCAATGGATGCCAGAATACTTCAAATCAAAATCAAGAACATAGTTGTGTTACGTGCGACTTACAGTGTGTTAGGGCGTCTGAAAGTGTTTGGTTTTGATTAGAATGGCTTGTGTGAATGCCCAGGAAGCGATTGGAACAAGTCTCGTGTCCTGAAACAGCCTCTAACTTGGACTTTGATCTCTCACTTTTTGTGAATTTTTCAATTCTTGTTCTGCCTCTCTCCACGGTTTCCAACCCTTATTTTCGTGTGCTCTCCTTCCTTATGTAATGCTCAGTGTATTAGGGTAAGAAACATGGACTAAATCTTTCCATATCAATGCACATGAATTTGATTTGATCTCCATTTTAAAACCTTCCAAATTTGTCCAATTCCAATCTTTTTGCACATGATTTGATTTGATACGAATTTGATGATGATAATTACTGAATGTGGAACCTGAAATAGCCAAAAGATCATGAGTTATCAATGCCTTGGATTTTATATGATTTTATTTGATTAAAAATGAATAAATTCAATTAAAAATCAAATTAAATAATAAAAATGAAATATGGACACATGGCTGAAGCTAGGGCACGTGGGCAATGATGGAAACTCAAATCAAGTGAAAAAGAATGGGCCCATTTGACAAAATTTGAAGTTTTGGGGATAGTTGACTTTTGGCAATTTTGCAAAAAAGTCCAACTTCAACAATGCATAACTTCTTCAATTTTGAACTTTTGGAAGTGTTCTGTGACTTTTTAGAAAGCTTGAGATATCCTCTAACCAACACTTTTGGTCTCATCTCATTTTGATATTCCATGATCAAGTTATAAGCTTTGGCAAAAAAGGTGTTTTTGTTGACTTTCAAAAATGACATATAATGTCCAAATTCATAACTTCTTGTGAGTGAATGTTTTGATCTTGGGGTATGAATATGGATTGTAGGTAATTGAATCCTCTTCAAAATGAGCTTTTTATGGGTCATTTCTCATAAATTATGAGAAAGTTATGCTTGGTCAAAGTTGAGTTGACTTTTCCTACAAAACCCTAATTTAGCAACTTTTGAGTCTTGATGAATTTTGAGCAATCCTTGATGAATCATGATCAAACATTGATAAAATGATGAAATATCCTTCAAAATGAGAATGTTGACAAAAAATCTTGAAGTTTGACTGTTTATAGGTCACAGTTGACTTTTGCCCTAGCACAGTCGATTTATGGACCTTTTGAGCAATTGGCTGAGCAAACTTCCTCTGCAAGGCTTGAAACTTGACATGGATGATCTTGAGAATATATTAGGACATTAGGGAGCACATTAGGTCATTTTTACTCAAGGATCTTGATGCAACACAAAACCCTAGTTTGGGGTTGACTGCCTTAGGAGATAACTTGTGTGACCAACTCTTGAGCAACCTTGAGCAACTTGGAGATTTTTCTTGCAATGTTTTGAGAAATATGGGAGGGCAAATTTTGGGGTACACACCAGCCAATGGAGGCCCAGGTGTTCTCCTGCAAACAAGGCAAAGTGAAAAAAATATGAACAGATGACAAAAGGTCTTGCTGGGGCTTGAACCTAAAACCTTATACATAAGTGCCTTTCGTGCGTGCTGTTTGTACCACTAGAGTGGTCTGTTTCGTCTGTTAGTTATACAGTGTGCACTAAAGATAAAATGAACTCATGGATTCATCTTTTTCCTTCGAGCGCAGGGATGTCTAGCTTATTTGTTAAGATTCGAAAGGCTTCACCCTTAGCCAATCGAAGGATGTAAAATATTTGCCTAACATGTGAATACAAATCTAACTATGTAGCTTTCAAAAGCTACAGAACAGAGATTAGCACAAATTTGTTTGGTACCAAAATCGAAAGAAAACTAACTAGGCAGAGTTGAAATTCTCAATGTATAAGCAATGATAATCGAAACTAAGAGCATGTTCAACTTCCTAGATATGATATATAAATTTTTCTTTTATTTGTATATACAAATGATGTTTGAATGAAAAGTTCCAAGTTTAAGAAAAATTTACCTCTTGGAGCGAAACTTGAGGTACTTCGACAGAGCCTCTAGGAACATTTTGATGATGGATTATGCCTGCTTCAACCTCCCTGAAGTTATTATAGTTGTTACTTTTCTTTGAAAATCACTTGAATCAAAGATTGGTATGTGGTATTTAGGAGTGAATTGAAGGTTGGTATATGGAAGTTAGGGGTGAATCGAAGGGCTTATATATGGAGTTAGGGGGGGTGAATCGAAAGACTCACTAACGTATGAAGGGATTTGTGATTTTTAAGAGTTTGAGAATTTGAGAGTTTGAGAATGTTTGAGAGTGTTTGAATATTTTTTTCACACAACCAAAGTCTATTCAGCTACCAAAAATCCACCCCTAGATGTGTTGTGGAACCTCTTATTTGTAGATGAAGTTTGGCTGAGGTTTGGGGGGAAAACAAATAAAATTTGAACAATTTGAGTATGTTATTTTTGTAGCTTTTGAGGTGTAGTTTTTGTATGCCAATTTTGTGCAAATATGGGAGCAGCATAGCAGGACTGCTTTGCAGCAGTTTTTGGAGTGTTATGGCCAGTGCAGCAGGCTTGGGCTTGGCAGTATATAGGACTTTGGTTAGCAAGCATCTTGAATACTTCACCCTTTCGTTTTGACCATATAGACCCAACCTTCGACCAGACTTCTCTTCAGACAACAATATTTGTTTCCTTCCAATGTGTGTCCTTCGAATGGACCATGTGTGTATCCTTTGAAGGGGACAAATGTATGTCCTTCGAATGGACCATATGTGTGTTCTTCGAAGGGGGCAAATGTATGTTCTTTGAATGGACCATATGTGTGTTCTTCGAAGGAGTCAAATGTATGTTCTTCGAATGGACCATGTGTGTGTTCTTCAAAGGGGCCAAATGTATGTCCTTCGAATGGACCATTTGTATGTGTCATAGTGTAGAAACTATGTGTGTTGAAGGGTCTAAAGGTGGAATCGAAGCAAGATGTTTCAAAGGGAGATATAGCCCAGTCGAAGCTAGCATGAAGATATCCAATGCCATGTGGGTGCTAGCATGAAGGAAGTCATTGCCTTGTGCATGCTAGCATGAGGGAAAACCCATGCCTTATGAATCTAAGCAAGCAGGAAAAAGGCCACTGCTTTGTGGGTGCTAGCATGAGGGAAATCCCTACCTTGTGAATTAAAGCAAGTAGGAAAGAGGCTATTGCTTTCTGAATTGAAGCAAACCTTGTAGGAGGCTATTGCTTTATGAATCGAAGCAGGTAGGAAAGAGGCCCTTGCTTTCTGAATCGAAGAAAACACTGTAGGAGGCTATTTCTTTGTGAATTGAAGCAGGAGAGAAAGGAAGGAGTTCAGTTGAACCTAGCGTGAATCGAAGCAACACCCAGTCGAAGCTAGCATGAATCGAAGCAAACTTGCTTTTCTTCAATTTTGTCAAAAAAAATCAAATTTATCTGCTTTCCCCTTTCAATAGTTTCCTCTTTGACTTAATGCTTGAAAATTCAATATGATCCATGGAAACTAATATGGGCCATTAAAAATCCAAATGTACTTGTGCAAACTCGAACTTTTGAAAATCCTTGTGAGAAAATGTCTTGAGAAAAGAGAGGGAAAATTTTATGATACAACAACTGCCCCTGTTTAATCTTCTTAAACCTGAAAAACGAGTATGGAACATTGTCGTTCATAGCTTGAAGGTAGAAGATGATTGAACACTAGAGTTTCCAGAAATTTGCACTCGATGATGTGCTAGTTGATTATGTAGGGAATGGGCTTAGAGATGCCATTTTAAGAAGATGACTGAGATTTATCGGAGATGGGCTTAAATATGCCATCCAAAGTAGATGATGACTTCATAAGAGGTCTCTTTGTGGGGATTCTTGTTCATGTTGTCTGAGGAGGACGCCACTGGGGAATGTTGATTTATGTTGTTCTTTCGCTTGAGGAAAACTCTGTGGGGAATAGAGTCTAGGAGCTTTAGTTGTCCATGGATCTACTGAGGAGTTATCTCTGGAATGGAGAGATGAAAGTTAGCTGCTTTCTGACTGAAATCCAGGCTTCACCATAATTTGCCAGGGAGAACAAAATTAACTGTTATTTGGAAATGTATTAGAAGGAGCTTGTGTAGGGCTGCTCCAGGATGAGTCTGTGTTAAACTTCATCTAGAGACTGTGTAGGGCCGCTTCTGGATGAGTCTGTGTTAGATTTCTTCTTGGAGATTGATGGGAAGGAACCTGTGTAGGGATACTTCAGGATGAGCCCGTGTAAGGCGACATATGGAGGTTGAGAAAGAATCCGTGTAAGATTGCTTCAGGGTGAGTGTGTAGATAGTCACCCCGTTTTGTTTCGGGAATTGAACCATAATCAGTCGTTCACAAATAGTTGTCTTGTCTTGCTTCAGGTATTAATCTGGAAATTGCTTTTGTTGGTGTTGAGATAATGGCTTTGTCTGGTTTCAGGAATTAATCTTTGACCTAAGAGAAAGAAAGATAGTTTCCCCGTCGTGTTTCGGGAGTTAATCTTAAATATGCTCATGTAGATAGTTGTCCTGTCTGGTTTCAGGTATTAATATACAATCAATCATTCACATATAGTTGTCCTGTCTTGTTTCAGGTATTAATCTGGAACTGTTGAAAACTGGTGATGATATTTGTTTGCTTGCTAACTTTCCTGAAAAATGTAAAGAATCAGTTGTATGTAGTGTCATGATGCATGAGATACATCGAGTAATAATATTCTCAAAATAAATGAGATTGTGATATATGCATTTGTGCTGCATATGCTATGATGTTTTTAGAATGATGTATGAATGCAATGTATGAATGTATCAGTTGTTCTACTGCAGCGTTGCTGAACTAGGGAAAATAAATCCCTGACTAATGCTGGGGATAAAGAGCGTAAGTCTTCATATTTTGTTGAAGTTGAAATGTTGAGAGACAGATTTCTGTTGTTTGAGAAATAAACTCTGTTGGGGAAGGTAAACTCCATAAACCGCTTGGGGATTTTTACAAAACCATTATTTGGGAAATCCAAGAAGCTTGTGAACCAGGCTAAGGAATTCTTTGAGATGTTGGGTAAGTAACTATAAATTTTTGTTCCACTGGGGGATATAAGAACACTTGACATCATTAGGTTGTATGTTGAGGATATGGAAGTGACTTCATAGTAGGATTCCTCTACCTCTGTACCTGTTGGAGAAAGTATCTACGGGGATTTGCAGATGGCCTTTAGACATTGTCTTGTTTCTTAAAGCCTGCAGTAACTGTCTTTCTATTTTTTATATGCGTATTTGTAAACGGTAATCACATTCAAATGCATATGTTCAAAAATAATCACTGTACGTTTTTGCAAACAACACATAAAGGTAAAAAAACAAATAGTTTTTCACTTTCAAAGAAATAGCTTTGTATTAATTTGAGGAGGTTTTGCCTATAATAGGCATTTTTGTACAAGGAGACGGACACCCTAGTAAGAGAATATCGTCGTAAGAATGAAAACTATACAAAATAGTATATAAAGAAAAACAACTATGTGAAATAATCCCATTGGCTTTCCATTCTGCTATTGCCTTTATGTCTTTGAGCGTCTCATCTCTTTGCTGCTTGTCCGAAGTTGACTGGGTTGATTAGTACCATTTGAGCTTGATAGTTGTTATCAAAGATTGGCTATAAGGTGATCCAACGGGACATAGTTATACGCTTTCAATCCCAAACTTTTTCCTGGACCGCCCTTTCGAGTTTTCAGTCCACCGGGATACCCTTTTTTACCCAAGCCTCCTTTTCAAGTTTTCGACTTACCGAGTGTACAGATTTTTTCCATATGTATATCCCTAATTTTTTGCTTGAACCCTTTTGGTTCGCTGGGATGCCCTTATTTTTGCATAGGCCAGTCAACCTAGCGGATCTTTATTCATGTGTAGCATCTTTTAACTATGTCTGTTTACAGGGTGCGGAAGGTCGTCACCGTTTATAGTGGTTAAGATCATGGCTCCACCAGAAAATATGTTCTTGATCATAAATGGTCCTTCGTATGTAGGAGTACATTTGCCCCTGGGATCACCTTGTGGCAGTTTGATGCGCTTGATTACTAGGTCACCAGCCTGATGTACATGGTGTCTGACCTTTTTGTTAAAAGCTTTAATCATACATTTTTGGTACATCTGACCATGGCAGACAGCCGCGAGCCTCTTCTCATCAATCAGGTTCTATTGGTCAAGTCAAGCTTGAACCCATTCGTCTTCATTCAACCCTGCATCCTTCATGATTCTAAAGGAATGGATATGGACTTCAATGGGTAGGACAACTTTCATCGTATACCAGAGAGTAAGGAGTTGCCCATGTTGATGTATGCACTGTGGTACGGTAACTGTGAAGAGCAAATGGTAACATCTCATGCCAGTCTTTGGATGTCACTATCATCTTCTGTATGATCTTTTTGATGTTATTAGCATCCTCTACAGCGCCATTCATCTTCGTCTGGTAAGTAGAAGAGTTATTATGTTGGATGTTAAATTGCACGTAGAGTCCGGTGATCATAGTATTATTGAGATTGGTACCATTATCCGTAATGATTCTTTCTGGAATACTATACCGACAGATAAGGTTATGTCTGATGAATCGGGCCACAACGTTTTTGGTAACATAAGCAAATGAAGCCTCCTCGAACCATTTTGTGAAGTAATCGATGGCGACGAGAATGAAGCGGTGCCCATTAGAAGTTGTGGGTTTGATCTCTCCAATCATATCGATGCCCTACATTGCGAATGGCCAGGGAGCAGTCAATACGTTCAAGGAAATTGGGGGCACTTGTACTTTATCAGCATAGATCTGGCACTTGTGACAAGTTCGTGAATGTTGATAACAGTATGCTTCCATAGTGGACCAGTAGTATCTTGCCCTCAGAATTTTCTTAGTCATTGTGTACCCGCTAGAATGGGTGCCAAATGTGCCTTCATGCATATCCGCCATAATCCTCGTTGCTTTACTCTTGTCTACACAACGAAGTAAAGTGGAATCGTGGTTGCACTTGTAGAGGATTCCATTACTGAGGAAAAACTTGGCAGAGAACCTTCTTAGGAACTTCTTATCATTGACGGAAGCTCCCTCAGGATATTCTTGGGCCTCAAGGTATTTTTGTACTTCATGAAACCAAGGTTTGTCCACTACTTCTTCAGTATCAATCTCATGGCAGTATGTTGGTTCGTCCATTCTTTCAATAGTGATCTGAGGAACTTCATTATCCCACCTGACTTTGAACATGGGTGACATGGTAGCTAACGCGTCCGCTGGTTGATTTTCCTCTCGTGGAAAATGCTCAAAGGTAACTTCTTCAAAGTATGGAATTAATGTCAGCACATATTCCTAATAAGAGATGAGATTAGGATGCTCTGTATCCCATTCTCCTTTAATTTGACGTATTACTAGGGTCGAGACTCCAAATACACTCAAGAATTTAATCCTCAATTCAATATCAGCTTTGAGACCCATAATACAAGCTTCATATTCAGCCATATTGTTAGTACAATTGAAACATAGCCTGGAAGTGAAAGGAGTATGACAGCCTTCGGGAGATATGATCACGGCACTGATGCCATTGCCAAGTGCGTTGGAAGCTCCGTCAAAAACCATAGTCCATCAGGATCCTTGTTCAGGTCTGTCATACGGTCTAAGTTATTCACAATCATTCACTAACATGATGTCCTCGTCTAGAAATTCAAAATTCATGGATTGATAATCGTCCATAGCCCGATGAGCCAAATCATCAGCTAGTACACTTCCTTTTATTGCTTTTTGGGTAGTGTACTGAATGTCGTATTCAGTAAGGACCATTTGCCATCTAACTATTCTTCCAGAGAGAGCGGACTTCTCGGATATGTATTTGATAGGATCCATTTTAGATATCAATAAGGTAGTGTAAGTCAGCATATGCTGTCTTAGTCGGTGAGCAGCCCATGCCAGAGCGTATCAAGTTTTCTCGAGCAGTGAATATCTGGTTTCACAGTCAGTAAACTTTTTGCTCAGGTAGTATATTGCGTGCTCTTTTCGGCCAGACTCGTCATGCTTCCCCAACACACACCCCATTGAATTTTCCCATACTGTTAAGTACATGATCAGGGGTCTTCCTTCAATCGGCAGCATCAAAATTTGAGGCTCTCGAAGATACTCCTTGATTCTGTAAAAGGCAGTCTGGCAGTCGGCATTCCACCTCACCACTTGATCCTTTTTTAGTAGTTTAAAGATCGGCTCACAAGTAGCAGTTAGGTGGGAAATGAATCTGGCAATATAGTTTAGACGTAATAAGAATCCTCTAACCTCTTTCTCGGTGTGGGGAGCTGGAATATCTTGAGTAGCTTTAACCTTTGCAGGATCTACTTCGATACCTTTTCCGCTGACAACGAAGCCTAATAGCTTACTAGATCTTACTCCAAAGGTGCACTTGTT
The DNA here is from genome assembly GCA_948472305.1 of Vicia faba. Taxonomy (NCBI): domain Eukaryota; kingdom Viridiplantae; phylum Streptophyta; class Magnoliopsida; order Fabales; family Fabaceae; genus Vicia; species Vicia faba. The sequence goes on along the minus strand of OX451738.1, from coordinate 85,628,042 downwards.
CGGGTTCAGTCTTAACTTGTATTTCTTCAATCTTTCAAACAGTTTCTGCAAATGATCCAAGTTCTCCTCTTTAGTCTGAGACCTAGCTATCATATCGTCGACATAGACTTATATCTCGTGATGGATCATATCATGAAACAAATCTACCATAGCACACTAATAGGTTGCCCCAACGTTTTTCAATCCAAATGGTATAACTTTGTAACAGAAGGCCCCCCACTGCGTAACTAAAGTTGTTTTCTCCATATCTTCAGGCGCCATTTTAATCTGGTTATACCCAGAGAAACCATCCATGAAGGAGAAAACTTTATGTTGCGCTGTGTTGTCAACCAAAACATCAATATGGGGAAGCGATAAGTCATCCTTGGGGATTTCCCTATTCAAATCTCTGTAACCCACACACATGCGCACTTTGCCGTCTTTTTTAGGTACCGGTACCACGTTTGCAACCCATTGTGGATAAGAAGTAACAGCTAAGAATTCGGTGTTAAACTGTTTCATAACCTTGGCCTTGATCTTTTCTGACATTTCAGGCCGCATACGATGAACCTTTTGCTTTACTGGAGGACAGTCTTCTTTCGTTGGTAGACGATGAACCACAATATTTGTGTCTAACCCCAGCATGTCTTCGTATGACCAGGCAAAGATCTCAATGTAGTCATGTAACATCCGAATTAACCACTCCTTGATGCTATTCTCCAAGTTGGCACCTATCTTAACTTCCTTTTTGTCCTCTTCAGTGCCCAAGTTTAACGTCTCGACTGGCTCTTCATGAGGCTGTATCGTTCTTTCCTTCTATTGTAACAGTCTAACAAGTTCTCCTGGTACTTCACAATCTTCCTCAACTTCGTTCTCAATTTGGTAGATCGGATTTTCAAAGTCATAATTGGCAATAGCAAAACCGTTATCAATGGGATCCATAGTGGATGCGAATCTGTAGTTTGATATGTGGATGTGTGTAAGAGGGCATAGCTATTTTGATAAAGTGAAAACAGAAAAGAAAGACAGAGAGCTTAAAATTTGCATGCAAAACATCCAATGATTTATTAATGACATATGAGGATGAAGTAATATCCCTCACAAAATTGACCATTGTGTCTCGGGTAAAGCACAAGGCTTTAGAGTTTCAACTGTTCAAATATTACATATTCAAAAAACAAAAAGACAATTACTCTTGAATAAAAGTAATAGGAACAAAATCATTAGCCTCCCAATTGTTGAGTCCACCGCTGATAGTTGGGAAGATCCATTTGTCCATGTCGCAGTCGCTATCATTATCCCCTAAAGCATTGATTCTATGATTGCTGATGCGTAGTGGTGGTCCTCCGGCACAAACACGACGAACAACTCATTTGGCTCTTGAAGTAAACCCTAAACCAAATTTGTCAGATTTGTAAGGGATATCAGGGAGTTGGCCCTAAATGGTACACCCACCTTCCTCTACTACTGCTTTGGCATCCTTCAAAGAAGCCATCTTCAACGGAGGTCTGGTAATCTTTAGAACACTAGTAGTAGTCTTGGTTATAGAAACTGCCTGTGGAACCTCCTCAAAGTTCTGACAGGGGGTCTCAATGAACTCGTTGTCCATCTCAACATACCTAAAAGAGTTCAGGTGGCTCACCATGTATTCCTCCTTTCCATGGACTGTGATAATCTTTTCGTTAACTGGGTACTTCAACATTTGATGCAGAGTAGAAGTAATAGCATCGGCCCCATGGATCTAGGGGCGGCCCAATAGACATGAGTAAGATGGGCGGATGTCCATCACGTAGAAAGTGGAGTCAAAAGTCTGAGTACCAACTTTGATAGGGATGTCCACCTCCCCCTGCACCATTCTCTTGGAACCATCTAAGGCCCTCACCACAATATTACTGGGCTTCAGTGTGAGTCCTTCAAAATCTAATATGTCCAAAGTGTTCTTGGGTAAGACATTAAACAATGAACCCTTATCCACCAGTACATGATCTAGCGTAGTGCCCCTACACTCAATGGAGATATGCAGGACATCATTATGCTTTCTTCCCTTGGATGTTAAATCTGCATCAGAGAAACCAAGTCCATTGTCAGCTCTTAAACTAGCAACACGGTTCTCGAATTGATCGGTGGAGGTCTCTTGAGGCACATGGGCAGACTTCATGAATTTTACCAAAGCCTTAGCATGGGCTTCAGAGTATAATAGTAGGGCCATTATTGAGATTTTTGAAGGGATCTGCCCCAACTGCTCCAGAATGTTGTAATCACTTTTCTTTATGATCTTTAGTATTTCTTCTATTTCCTTTTTAGAAGCCTCGGGAATGACTTCTTTATGTGCCTTCTCCTGGACAGGCTCAACCAATATCTCTTTGCCTCGAGTCTCAGCTGACTCAGTAGCGGAGATACGGGTTTATCTTTGCCCCTACTATCCAGGTTCCTTCTCATAGCCCTACTATCTAGGCTTTCATTTCGAAGTAACCCTACTATCCAGGTTCCTTCTCTTTTATCTCCGGACAACAGTTTACAACACTGTAAAACCTGGACCCCACCAGATATGGTCAATTTCATATTCCCCAATAGAGTAATGGACAATCGAAGCTCCTAGACTCTATTTCCTAGAACATAAGTCAACATTCCCCGGCGAAGTCCTCCTCAACGGCAGGTACAGGAATTCTCGCAAAGGAATCTCTTATACAACGGATATCTTTTCTGGATGGCATCTTTAAGCCCATTTCCGACGATTCTCCGTCGCCTTCTAAATGGAATCTGTAAGCCCATTTCCGATATTACCGGTCAGTATTACTTCATGCGAGTGCAAATTTCTGGGCACTCTAGTGCTCAATCATCTTCCACCTTCAGATCACGAAAGGCAGACCAGCCAATCTACATCCTTAGGTTTAAGAAGATTGAATAGGTGTAGTGTTGTACCCCAAAATTTCCCCTCTCATTTTCACTCAAGACATACTCCTAGAGGTCCTCAATTGCTCAAGTTGACTAAGGATTGACCAGACAAATCCTCCTCCTAAGACAATGAGCCTCAAACTAGGGTTTCACTCCTCATCAAGATGTTTGAGTTACAAGGGTCCTAAATGGTTTCCATTGCCCTAATATTCCCTAAAGATCATCCATGTCAAGTTTCATGCCTTGCGCGAGAAGTTTGCTCAGTCAACTGCTCAGATGCCTAAAAATCAACTGTACTAGGTCAAAAGTCAATTGTGGCCCATATACAGTCAAACTTCAAGATTTTTGGTCAACATCAACATTTTGAAGTAACATCCATCATTTGATCAAGGTTTGATCATGATTCCTCAAGAAATGCCCCAAATTCATCAAAACTCAAAAGTTGCTAAATTAGGGTTTTTATAGGAAAAGTCAACCAAACTTTTACCAAGCATAACTTTCTCATACTTTATCAAAAATTTCCCATCCAAGGCTCATTTTAAATAGAATCCAATTTCCTACAACTCATCTTTAGCCCTCAAGTTCATAAAATGCACTCATGAAAAGATATAAATTCAGACATTATAGGTCATTTCAAAAAGTCAACAAAAACACCTTTTGGGTCAAAGATCCTTACATGAACATGGAAGATCCAATTGAGATGAAAACAAAGTGGTTGCTTAGGGGACATCCTAAGATTTCTAAAAAGTCCAAGAACACCCTCTTAGGGTCAAAATTGAGAGAGATATGAATTGTCAAAGTTGGACATTTTTGGAAATTTGTCGAAAGCCAACATTGCCCAAAATTGTATTTTTTTTCACATGGGCCCATTTTTTCAAGATTGAATCTCAGTCCTAGCATGGTCCACGACCTATGGGACCCTCCATGCCTTTTTATTTTTGTTTATTTAATTTATTTTTATTTTTATTCATTTAAAAATCAAATAAAATCAAAATAAATCAAATTAAGGGAATGAGATTTGTTTTGCATTGAATTATGGATCATGCAAGCTGTATAACATCAAACAAATCGTGCCAAGCCAAAAACAAGAGGAAATCTCCAATTCTGGAAAGATTTGAACCAAAACTTCAAGACCACCAATCTTTTGATTATTTCCAATTTTATTGACCTAATTGAATTAAGTACTTATACAGAAGCTTTGTGAACCCTAAGGAAGAGAATTCAAGCGTAGCCTGCCTCCCTAGAGCAAGAACAAAACTCAAAATTTTGAACAAAAAAAGGCAATCGGATTTACTTCTACAAGGAGATTCAAGGTGTTTCAAGGCCAGCAACTCATTCCTGGAAGTATTTGGGAGCTGTTTGGATCATCACCAAGTCTCAACAAGCCCAGAAATGCGCTACACAGACATCACAGTTTGCATACATTCTTGATTTTGATTCCTCTAATTCTGGTATCATAAACGCATTTTAGCTATATATATTCATATCCATCATCATGTTTGCAATGATTCTGGTTGGTTTAATTGGAGTTTAAGCGCATGAATCATATTCACCATAACTAGGGTTCCGAAGGTCCCAAATTGGGGACTCCATGTACAGGTTAAATTAAGTCCAATCAAGGGTCAATTCATGCTCAGGAGGTCACGAGTGATCGACCCATGGCCTTATCTAAGATTTATATTGCTTGTGCTAAATTTTTGAAAATACAGAGGTTATAGCTACGGAAGTTGTCCTAAGGTAAAAGTCTAGCATCTAAAACGACGGTTCTTTGGAGAAGACGACTAGGTGACAGCCCATCACTGGCCAGTTTGAATCTGGCGCGCGTTTTTTTTTATTTCCAAATATTAATATGGTTTTCATATATAATATTATTATGTTGTTAGTTGTACAAACAAGCGCTCCAGTGCAGATGGAAAAGGACAAGGCATTTGAGAGGGAGGACCTGGGTTCAATCCCAGGTCTCAACGTTTTCTTATTTTCTGAGTTGGTTATTGCAGATTCCATGTACCTCGTTATCCATCGCCCACCATACTCCCAAGATTCATCACCATCAAATCCATCTCCACCCAGATCTAACGCCTCAAGCAGGCAGGCGCATGGTGGACTTTCTTGGCCAGCTTCTCACTGGATCAGGCGAAGCAATTGGGCCACCAGCAAGATAGGCCTGGAAAATTCAGTTTTGCACCCCCAGGATTACTCTTCACGTCAGGCCCATCTCAATTTTTGTTTCTTTTTTCCTTTTTATTATTTTATTGTTTTATTTATTTTTTAATTATTTTAAAAAAATCATGTTTTTTTCAATTAAATCAAAAAATCACAAAATATGAGAATTAGATTTTTCATAAAATATTTGTTTCATTAATTAATTAGTAATTAGGATAACTTAAATTCTTTTTTTCATAATTAAAAATAATTATAAGTTAGGTTAATTTGTAAAATTAATTATTTTTTCTCAAAAATCCAAAAAAAAATTATTAAATTAAATATCTTTGAATTTAATTTTAATTCCTAATTTTAATTTTGTCGCGCGTATTTATTTCATTATTTTTCCAATTAATGTAATTGCTCCGAGTTTGTAATAGTTTTAATTTAGGTTTATTATTGTTTTCATTTACTGTTTTCCCCGAGTTTTGATTATGTAATCCCCCTCCCCAAGGCCTTGTAATAGCTAGGTTTTAAATTTCTCGCATTTCACTTTCCGTCATTATAAACTGTTAGATGATTGATAATAGGATTGTATGCAAACGATAAATCCATAATTTAAAACAGTAGAAAACCCTAACTGTGCAAAGATAAATAACTGAAAAAACAAACACTTGCACATGCTCCCTCCTAGGGTTTGCCCCACTTCGGTTGCCTTCGGTAAACGGTCAAAAAGTATAGGGAGTTTTAGTGGTTTCCCACTAGTCCCAAAAGATAAAAAATGACCCATTCGAATGTTGCCTCAGAAAGATCTTTAGGACTCTAGGGTAATTACTAAGGTTTCCTAACCATTGCTTTAGTGATCGTAATCATCCCTTTCGTCCCTTTCAATTGTCCCTTAAACTCCAATGATGGAGCTACCTACTCCTTAATAGTAGGATAGTGTTGTCTAAAGGAAATAAGAAAACGAACAACCTTTTTCGAGTAGGTAGAAACTTTTAGGTATTTGCTAAAAACAACAAATTTTTACACATACACTTTCAAACAAGCTTTTCAAACAAAGTTTTCAAAAACATTCTATCACACCCTTGAGGACTGATACAAGGGTTACCATAAATTAAAACGCCGCACTAAGGCAATTTCAAAACTTTTTCAAAGCACACAAACACACACAAAAGCAATTTTAAGAATGAGCAAGTACCTAAGAGCCTGTGGAAAACCACGGATAGAAAGAGTACTAACACCTTCCCTTTCTATAATCTACCCCCCGTACTCAGAAACATCTTGAAAAAGGTTTTTTCTGTTCTTTTCCCTTTTCCTTTGTTGGATGAAATAAAAGTCAGTGGTGACTCTTGCTTACCGCAATATTTGCAAACAAAAAATGCAAATCAATATAACAGTAGGTTCTGCCACCGTATCACAGAACTGGCGACTCTTCTGGGGAATTAATAAAGTGGGGTATACCTTAGGATCTAGGTCATTTTTAAAATTGCTTTCTTGTTTGTTTTCTCTACTTTATCTTTAAGGGTTTTTGCTTGGGTATTGTTGAAGATCCTACACCCGGATCATGGGGCACTTTTTAGGTAAACAACAATAGATCGTGGAGACTGTACGGCATTGACCGATATGGTTTAAGCGATGACTGTGTTGGTGTGACACTTTGGTTGGTACCAGTATCCTTCGTGTGGAAACAAGGAGAATACAGGGCTGCCGCGTGGTGTCGTGAAGCACTAACGGACCTTAGAATCTTAGTTGAACAAACTTGGCCATTAGAAAGTAGTGAGATAGACGACCTCGGTATAAAGCTGAGGATTGGTTGATACTCGATGCTACACTCATTGAGATCATACTTTCAGGATATTTCGGCTGCAAGAAAAGATTTCCTGAGCTGAAACAATGCCCGATAAAGGATGATCAGTGATATTGAGAATCCTTAGAACCCGATTACTTTTATAAGACAAGTTTGAAACCAACTAAAATTCAAGAGGGTACTTACCTTTAACCTCATGCAAACCTTTGAACTTAAGGTCTATTGTGTGCTTTGCTTGTGTGTGATTTACTCTGTTTGAACATAAAATCATGCATCATAACATAGCATCCATTCTTATTACACTGACCATTTCAAGGACCGAGGGAATTTATCTTTGTTCTGTTTTGCAGATCATGGCTTCCGTTTGTAGAAACACTATCTGAATCACCTTTATGAGAATACCTCTCCAACCCAAGGAGCTAGTATCAAGGGTTCCTGAAACTTCTTCGTTCACTTAGAGACATGGTCGACTTCTCAACCTAGTTACTTCGTGCTTTGATGAAAAGATGATGGGTGTACTCATTCAGTTCTTTGATCCCAAGAACCACTACTTCACCTTTCCAGACTATCAGTTGGTGCCTACCATGGAAGAGTTCTCTCAATTATTGGATATACCTATTCTTGACCAGATGCCTTTCATGGGTTTAGAAGAAGTTCCCAATCCAGAGATCATTGCCTCAACATTGCATCTGAAACGGGCCGACGTGGTGTCCAACTGGGAAACAAGAAGCGGAGTCAAGGGTTTTCTAGCCAAGTTCCTAATAGAGAAGGCCCAGCTGTTTTGGAATGATTTGGACTTTCAGGCTTTTGAGGAGGTTTTGGCCCTTCTAATCTATGGGTTAATACTGTTCCCTAATCCAGACTTACTCGTATACATGAATGCTATCAAGATATTCCTCTCTCGCAACCCTGTGCCTACTTTGCTCGGAGATATCTTGCATGCTCTCCACACTCGTACTATGAAGAGAAGAGGGGTTCTTATGTGCTGCATGCCATTACTGTCGAGGTGGTTTGTTTCTTACCTCCCTAAGTCAGTGTTGAAGAATGAAGAAGGTTTGGGCTGGTCGCAAAGGATAATGTCACTTTCTCACACGGATATTCTCTGGTATTCCCGATCTATGGGAGATATTTCTATTATTGACCGCTGCGTGGAATTCCCTAATGTCCCACTACTTGGCATTAGGGGAGGTATAACTTATAATCCTTTTTTGGCTCTGCGACAGTTTGTTTACGCCCGAAGGGATGGTCCTCATGAGATGCTTATCTAGGGCATTATGTTCAACTATGAGGATGATGTTCAAGGGTATCGCCAAAGGTTCATACGAGCTTGGGGCATGGTAAATAGATATGACATCAAGACTTTGGGGCTGAATACTTCCATTCCTATGGAACCTTATCTCCAATGGGTATGAGCTCGTGCTTAGAAACTGATGATGCCATACATAGATGTCTTACCAGTGATTGTGGAGCCCATTACTGAAGGGGATATTCCCTACATGTTTCTTCATCCTGATATGCCCACTAATCTTGAAGAATTACAGAGGTCCTGGATTCAGTTGAAGAAGGAGCGGGATACTTATAGGGACCAGTTATATGCCCATGATAAGAAAGTTTTAGAGCTCACAAAGCAGCTTCATGAGGAAAGAAGCCTTAATGTCTATCTCGGCATGAAGAGGAAGCATCCATGGGAAACTTGGTCTTTTTTAGTTTTTAGAATTTTCAATTGTAACGCCTAAAAGGCAATTGTATTTTGAATTCTACTAATAAAATCGTTGTTTCATTTTGGGTTCGCAAATTTAAATTTCCCAAAGTCCTTGAAATCATTGCATACACATATCATCCATGACATGGCATAAACAAGTTTCATAATAGGTTTCTCATCGTCTTCGCTGTTTATTTCAGCAATAATGACTTCTGAACAAAGTATCAAGGACCTCCAGGCACAAAATTCCCAATGTCAGCAAATGTTCGTAACTTTGGCTAAAGGGCAGGAAGATCTGAAGGCCCTTATCTTGAAAGATAGAAAGAAGAAGACAAAGAAGACTGTCGGTGTCCTGAATCTGGGCAGAAGATTCAAGGGACCGTTGAAGCAACCGGTTGATCTGACCTCTTCATCCAGAGAAGGGGAGAACTAGGAGGATGAGACAAGGGAGGAAGACCCTAGCCCAAGAGTTTCTGAGGATGAATCTGATTACAATGATGAATAGTATCCTCCCACTGAGGATAGACACAAACAGTTAGAGGATCATCTGAGCGCAATGGAGATCCAGAGAGTACCAGGGCTGGATTTTGAAGAGTTGGGTTTGGTATCTGGGGTTGTCATCCCACCGAAGTTTAAGGCTCTGGTATTCACAAAGTATGATGGGGTGTCTTGTCCCAAGCTTCATCTCTGTTCTTATGTGAGGAAGATTCAGCCTCACACTTCTGATAGGAACTTATGGGTCCATTTCTTTCAGCACAGTCTATCCGGGACTCAGCTCGAATGGTTCTATCAGTTGGAGGGAACCAATGTCTGCAACTGGGAAGATCTGGCTGCTGCTTTTTATAAGCAGTATCAATATAACGCTGACCTTGCTCCTATCCATAGTCAACTCCAGAGTTTGTCCATGGGTGCAAGCGAAGGTTTTAAGGACTATGCGCAGAAGTGGAGAGATCTGGCAGGGAGAGTCCAACCCCATTTGTTTGATATGGAGTTGGTGGACATGTTTCTTGGTACGCTGTTTGGTCTGTTCTTCAATCACTTGATTGGTAGCTCCTCATCTGGTTTCACCAACTTGATATTGACTGGGGAAAGAGTAGAAGTTGGGATCCGGAGTGGCAAGATCCAGAAAGATACCTCGTCAAGTACAGTAAAGAAGCCATTCACGGGTAAGAAGGAGGTCAGATCCATTTATAACCCAAGAGGTCAAAGCTGAGTTGAGCGACGTCCAACGGTAGGGGTTGTGTTGATACCTAGGCCTGCGGCTACTCAACAACGAAACAATCAGCCAAGGGCAGAAAGACCTCAAAGGTAGTTCACCTGGATTAATATGACGTTAATTGAGGTTTTACCTCATCTGTTAAGATCTAACTTGGCAAACTTAAAGGAGGCTCCCGAGAATCCTAACACCTCATCTCCTCGTTATAATCCAAACGCCTGGTGTGCTTACCATTCTAATAGTCCAGGCCGCGATACAAATGATTGTTGGGCTCTGAGGAATAAGATACAAGATCTGATCAAAGCCAAGGAGATTGAGTTTGATGCTCCGGAGAAGCCTAATGTCATAATTGCTCCCATGCCCAAGCACAACTGTGGTGTTAATATCGTTGATACCTATCTATTTTTTACCTCTATTGATGAAGTTTCCACTCCTCTCATGACTGTCAAGAAGAATTTGTTGCTAGCCAGTTTATTTCCAGGTTGTGGTGAAGGTTGCCAAATGTGTCTATCTCTACCTTCTGGTTGTTATTTGCTGAAAGCAGGTGTTCAACGCCTGATGGATAACATAGAGATTTTGTTTGAAAAAACTCGGATTCCAAATGTTCTGCATAAAGATGTTGCTATCATAACCATTTCTGCCAATCCTTCCAATGTCTCCTCTAAAAGACCTGTTAGGATTACACCTGCTCCAAGAATTGCTCCATTGATAATCACTTTTCCTGGCTCTGTATCGTACTCCTCGGACAAAGTTATTCCTTGGAATTATGGTGATGACGTTTACTACCATGGCGTCAAATAGGATTTGAAGACTGAAGAGGCTGATCCCGATATCAGTAACATTGTCAGGACCAGCAAAGTTACCCGAAGTGGAAGGGTTTTCTCTCCCGAGATCTCCGTGAAGACTATTGCTAAGCCTGTTGTTATTCCATTTGTTGTTCCTGCTAGTACTTCTGCTACTACTCCCATCCTTACTCCAGTTGTTACCCCTGCCGATAAGTCATTTGGGACTCGGGGCAAAGAAGCTATAGGTGAGCCTGCCCAGACGGAGGCACCTAGAAAAGTTGTGTTGGAATCCTCTAAGCAAGTAATGGAGGAAATTTTAAAAATAATCAAGAAGAGCGACTACAATGTGGTCAAGCAGCTGGGGCAGAACCCTTCAAAGATATCAATGTTGTCTCTGTTGTTGTGTTCTGAGGCCCATGCAAAGGCTTTGGTTATATTTCTCAAGATTGTGCATGTGCCGCAAGAAACCTCCACTGACCAATTCAAAGATTGTGTGTCCAGTTTGACTGCTGACAATGGGTTAGGTTTTTCATATGTTGATTTGACACCAAAGGGGGATAAAGCATAATGATGCTCTGCATGTCTCGATCATGCAGGGGCACTATTATGGCTCATGTGCTAGTGGCTAGATTGTGAGGGTTTGACCTTAAAGCCCAGTAACATTATGGTAAGGGCTTTTGATGGTTCAAAAAGAATGGTACACAGGGAGGTGGACATCTCTGTCAAAGTGGGTTCCCAGACATTTGAATCCACCTTCTACGTGATGGACATCAGGCCATTGTACTCTTATTTGTTGGGTCTTCCTTGGATCCATGAAGCTGGGTCATTACTTCTATGCTGCACCAAATGCTGAAGTATCCAGTAAAGGGGAAGATTATCACCGTGCATGGTGAAGAGGAGTACATGGTAAGCCACCTGAACTCTTTTAGGTATGCGGAGATGGACAGGGAATTCATAGAGACCCCTTGTCAAAATTTTGAAGAGGTTCCCCAGATCATGGCATCAACCGAGACTATCACCAGCGCGTCGAAAATCACCAAACCTCCTTTGAAAATGGCTTCTCTCAAGGACGCCAGAGCAGTAGTTGAAGAAGGTGGGTGTACCATTTGAGGACAGCTCCCTGATTTTCCTCATAAAACTGACAAATTTGGTTTGGGCTTTACTTCAGGAGCTCAAAGGGCTATCGACATGCTCGGGCTGGAGGACCACCCCTACGCATCAGCAATCATGGGGTTAACACTATAGAAGACAATGATGAGGATTCTGATATTGACAGCTGGATCTACCCTACTACCAATGGTGGACCTAGTAATTGGACGGCCAAAGATTTTGTGTCGATTTCTTTTGTTCAGCAGTAATTGTCTTACTTATTTTTCGAATTTGTAATAAACCATTTAAACTCTATGGCCTTGTGTCTTACCCGAGGCACAATGGTTTTATTTGTGAGGGTTATTATATGTCATTTTCATATATCATCAATAAAACATTAGACGTTTCTTGCATACAAATTTTGCGCTCTCTATTTTTCTTTTCTGCTTTTTCACTTTATCAATACAGCTATGCTCTTACACACACTCACATAATCAAACTGCAGATCCATATCCACTCTGGATCCCATTGATAACAGTTCTGCTATTGCCAATTATAACTTCGAAAATCCGATCAACCAAGCCGAGGACGAAGGTGAGGAAGATTGTGAAGTGCCTGGAGAACTTGCTAGTCAGTTACAGTAGGAAGAGAGGGCTATACAGCCTCATGAAGAGCCACTTGAGACGATAAACTTGGGCACAGAGGTAGACAGAAAAGAAGTCAAGATTGGCGCAAATATGGAGATTAATGTCAAACAGCGGGTGATACAAATGTTGCACGATTATGTTGAGATCTTCACCTGGTCATATGAAGACATGCCTGGTTTAGACACTGATATTGTGGTATATCGTCTGCCGATTAAAGAAGATTGTCCTCCGGTTAAACAAAAGGTTTGTCGTATGTGCCCTGAAATGTCAGAGAAGATCAAAGCAGAGGCTATGAAACAGTTCAACGATGGCTTCTTAGCTGTCACCTCCTATCCGCAGTGGGTTGCTAACGTCGTTCCGGTACCTAAGAAGGATGGTAAGGTACGGATGTGTGTGGACTACAGAGACCTGAACAGGGCAAGCCCCAAGGATGACTTCCCGCTTCCCCACATTGATGTTCTAGTTGAAAACACCACACAACACAAGATCTTTTCCTTCATGGACGGTTTCTCTGGGTACAACCAGATCAAGATGGCACCCGAAGACATTGAGAATACAACCTTCGTCATACAGTGGGGCACCTTCTGTTACAAGGTGATACATTTCAGATTAAAGAATGTTGGGGAAACTTATCAGCGATCCATGGTAGCTTTATTCCATGATATGATTCACCATGAGATAGAGGTTTATGTTGATGACATGATAGCCAGGTCTCAAACTGAGGAAGAACACCTTGATCATCTACAAAAGTTATTTGACAGGTTGAAGACGTACAAGTTGAGACTGGATCCGAACAAGTGCACCTTCAGGGTAAGGTCTGGTAAACTTCAGGGGTTCATCATCAGTGACAAGGGTATTCAGGTAGACCCTGCAAAGATGAAGGCCATACAAGAGATGCCGGCTCCCCGTACTGAGAAGGAGGTTAGAGGTTTCTTGGGACGCCTAAACTATATCTCCAGGTTCATTTCACATCTGACTGCTACTTGTGAGCCGATCTTCAAACTCCTGAAGAAAGATCAACTAGTAAAATGGAATGACGAATGCCAGACCGCTTTCGGAAGAATCAAAGAATACCTTCAAGAACCACCAATTCTGATGCCTCCGCTTGAAGGAAGACCTTTGATAATGTACTTAACATTATTAGACAATTCAATGGGGTGTGTGTTGGGGCAGCATGACGAGTCTAGTCGAAAAGAGCACGCAATATACTACCTTAGCAAAAAGTTTACCTACTGTGAAACACGATACTTACAGCTCGAGAAAACTTGCTGCATTTTGGCATGGGCTGCTCGCCGACTAAGACAGTATATGTTGACCCACACTACTTTGTTGATATCTAAGATGGAACCAATCAAGTACATCTTCGAGAAGCCCGCTCTCTCCGAAAGAATAGCAAGATGGCAGATGATCTTAACAGAATACGATATCTAATACACAACCCATAAAGTAATCAAGAGAAGTGTGTTATCTAATCATTTAGCCCATCATGCCATGGATGACTACCAGTCCATGAATTTTGAGTTCCCGGACGAGAATATTATGCTAGTGACTGACTATGAAGAACCTGGACTGAATGAAGGACCTGAAGAAGGATCCCGATGGACTATGGTTTTTGATGGAGCTTCGAATTCACTTGGTAATGGAATTGGCACTGTAATCATATCTCCTGAGGTCTGTCATACTCCTTTCACCACCCGACAATCCTTCAACTGTACCAACAACATGGCAGAGTATGAAGCCTGCATCATGTGTCTCAAAGCTGCTATCAACCTAAGGATCAAATTCTTGAGCACCTTCAGGAATTCAGCCTTGGTGATAAGTCTGATCAAAGGAGAGTGGGATATGAAGCATCTGAATCGCATCCCGTACAAAGAGCACGTGCTGACATTGCTCCCACACTTTGAGATGGTAACCTTTGAACATTTCCCATGAGAGGAGAATCAGTTAGCGAATGCGCTAGCCACCATGTCTTCTATGTTCAAAGTTAAGTGGGACAACGAAGCTCCCCGAATCACTATCGAGAGGTTGGATGGACTAGCATACTGCTGTGAGATTGATACTGAAGAGGTAGCAAATAACCTTGGTTTCACGAAGTAAAAAGGTATCTTGTGGCTCAAGAGTATCCCGAGGGGGAATCTGTCAACGATAAGAAGTTTCCGAGAAGGTTCACCGCGAAATTTTTCCTCAGTAATGGAATCCTCTACAAGCGCAACCATGACTATACCTTACTGCGGTGTGTAGACAAGTGCAAAGCAGAGAGGATTATGACATATCTACACGAAGGTACCTTCAGAACCCATTCCAGTGGACATACCATGGCTAAGAAGATCCTACAGGTAGGATACTATTGGTCCACTATGGAAGCAGATTGTTATCAGCACTCTCAAACTTTCCACAAGTGTCAAATCTACGTCGATAAGGTGCATGTACCTCTGGTTCCTTTAAATGTCTTGACGGATCCTTGGCCCTTTTCAATGTGGGGCATTGACATGATCAGATAGATTAGACCTACCACTTCCAATGGGCATCGCTTCATCCTGGTGGCCATTGATTACTTCACGAAGTGGGTTGAAGCTGCCTCCTTTGCTACCGTTACCAAGAATGTTATGGCACGATTTATCAAGCATAACCTGATCTGTCGGTACGGTGTGCCCGAAAGAATCATCACTGACAATGGTATGAATCTCAACAACACAATGATCACCAAACTCTGTAAACAGTTCAAAATCCAACATCATAACTCTTCTCCCTACCGGACAAAGATGAATGGCGTTGTCGAAGCTGCTAACAAGAACATCAAGAAGATCATACAGAAGATGACAGTGACATACAAAGACTGGCATGAGATGTTACCATTTGCTCTTCATGGGTACCGCACGTCCGCGCGAACATCGACATGGGCAACACGCTACTCTCTAGTATATGGCATGGAGGCTATCCTACCTATTGAGATACAGATCCCTTCTCCGAGGATTATGAAGGATGCGAGTTTGAACGAAGATGACTGGATCCAGACTCGACTTGATCAACTGAATCTGATCAATAAGAAGAGACTTACTGCTGTCTGTCATGGTCAAATGTATCAAAGACAGATGATCAAGGCTTTCAACAAAAAAGTCAGACGCCAAGAATATCAAGTCGGGGATCTAGTGATCAAGCGCATCATACTGCCGCAAGGTGATCCCAGGGGCAAATGGACTCCCACATATGAAGGGCCATTTGTGATCAAAAACATTTTCTCGGGTGGAGCCATGATTCTGACCACCATGGACGGTGACGACCTTCCTCACCCTGTCAATGCAAACATAGTGAAAAGATGCTACGCATGATTAAAGACCCGCTAGGTTGAATGACCTAGGCAAAAATAAGGGCTTCCCGGTGAACCAAAAGGGTTCGGGCAAAATTAGGGATGAAAATGAAAAATCTGTACACCCGGCAAGTCGAAAACCTGAAAAGGCGGCTTAGGCAAAAAAGGGTATCCCGGTGGGCTGAAAACCCGAAAGGGCGGTCCAGGAAAAATTTAGGGATTTAAAGCGTATCACTATGTCCCATTGGATCACCTTGCGACCAGACCTCAGTATCAACTATCAAGCTCGAACGGTACCAATCAATCTAGTCAGCTTCGGACAAGCAGCAAAGTGATGAGACACTCGAAGACATAGCGACAATAGCGGAACTGAAACTCAATGGGATTATTACACATAATTATTTTCTTCTCTTTGTACACAATCATTGTATAACTTTCATTTTCACGACGGCGTTCTCTTACTAGAGCGTCAGCTTCCTTGTACAAAAATGCATGTTATAGGCCAACTTCAAAAATTAATACAAGTCATTTTTACAAAACCATTTGTTTTTCTTTTTCTGTCTTGTTTTGAAAAAAACGTCCAATGATTTATTCTTGACATATGCATTTGAATATAATCGCTATTCACAAATATCTGCATAGGAAACGGAAAGACAATTGCTCGTAACTTAAGAAACAGGGGCAAAAACTTAAAAAACTCATGCCAAGCCCGACAGTTACTCTATTCAGCAGGTACAGGGATAGAGACAGTTTCGAAACAACGTCATCTCAACATACGACCCTATGACATCTACACTCCTCACAGAGTAGAGGCAACTAAAGCTTTGACATCAGCTTCCCCAAACAGGAGTTACTCTCCCCAGCCAAGTTCCTTCAGAAAACTGACATCTATGTTCCCCAGCCGAATTTTATAAGTCGCAAGCGGTGCATAAAGTTTTCTCCCGAGCAGAGTTTATTTCTCTGAATACAAAAGCTCAATCCCCGACAGAGTTTGTTCCTTCATTTACGGAAGTTCATCCCCTAGCGGAGTTTATTCCTCAGAATCAGCAAAATCTTCCAGCAAAGCATCTCCTCTCTCGAATAGAGTTATTCTCCCATAGAGTTATTCTCAAGCAGAGTCTCTCTCCGGAAGAATATTCACAAACAAGGAGCAAATCCCCAGCATAGTCATCTCCATTTACAATCCCCAGCGGAAGTAGAAGAACCACTATTTTCTACAGCAGTCAGGAATTCAATTTCCAATACTCTCTAGCGGCAGTCAGGGATTTATTTTCCCATACTCTGATACGTCACAATAGCATTTCATGGTCATACATCATGACGTGCGCATACATATTACATACAACATAGTCTCATTTATTTTGATAACATCATCCCAGAATGCATTTCATGCATCGCATATAATTAACCCTCTACCTTTCCAGGAAAGATGGTTATCATCAACAATTCCAACAATTCCAGATTAAATCCATGAAGTTATACATGTCACATCTGCACGACTAATGGAAAATCAGTTCCTGAAACCAAATGGGTCAACTAATCTACGTGATCAAATGAGGCAAACCCTACTATCCAAGCTTTCATTTTGAAGTAACCCTACTATCCAGGTTCCTTCTCATAGCCCTACTATCCAGGCTTTCATTTTGAAGTAACCCTACTATCTAGATTCCTTCTTATAGCCCTACTATCCAGGATTTTATTTCGAAGTAACCCTATTATCCAGGTTCCTTCTCATAGCCCTACTATCCAGGCTTTTATTTCAAAGTAACCCTACTATCCAGGTTCCTTCTCATACCCCTACTATCCAGGATTTCATTTCGAAGTAACCCTACTATCCAGGTTCCTTCTTATAGCCCTACTATCCCGACTTTCATTTCGAAGTAACCCTAATATCCAGGTTCCTTCTCATAGCCCTACCATCCAGGCTTTCATTTCGAAGTAACCCTAATATCCGGGTTCCTTCTCATAGCCATACTATCCAGGCTTTCATTTCGAAGTAACCCTACTATCCAGGTTCCTTCTCAGAGCCCTACTATCCAAGCTTTTATTTCGAAGTAACCCTACTATCCAGGTTCCTTCTCATAGCCCTACTATCCAGGCTTTCATTTAGAAGAAGCCCCACTATCCAGGTTCCTTCTTATAGCCCTACTATCCAGGCTTTCATTTCGAAGTAACCCTATTATCCAGGTTCTTTCTCATAGCCCTACTATCCAGGCTTTCATTTTGAAGTAACCCTACTATCCAGGTTCCTTATCTTTTATCTCCGGACAACAGTTTACAGCACTGTAAAACATGGACCCTACCAAATACGATCAATTTCATGTTTCCCAGTAGAGTAATGGATAACCGAAGCTACTGGACTCTATTTCCCATAACATAAGTCAACATTCCCCAGCGAAGTCCTCCTCAACGGCAGGTACAAGAATTCTCGCAAAGGAATCTCTTATACAACGAATATCTTTTCTGGATGGCATCTTTAAGACCATCTCCGACGATTCTCTATCGCCTCCTAAATGGCATCTGTAAGCCCATTCCCGATATTACTGGTCAGTATTACTTCATGCGAGTGCAAATTTCTGGACACTCTAGTGTTCGATCATCTTCCACCTTCAGATCACGAAAGGCAGACCAGCCAATCTACATCCTCAGGTTTAAGAAGATTGAACAGGGGCATTTGTTGTATCCCAAAATTTCCCCTTTCATTTTCACTCAAGACATACTCCTAGAGGTTCCTCAATTGCTCAAGTTGAATAAGGATTGACCAGACAAATCCTCCTCCTAAGACAATGAGCCTCAAACTAGGGTTTCACTCCTCATCAAGATGTTTGAGTTCCAAGGGTCCTAAATGGTTTCCATTGCCCTAATATTCCCTCAAGATCATCCATGTCAAGTTTCATGCCTTGCACAAGAAGTTTGCTCAGTCAACTGCTCAGATGCCTGAAAATCAACTATACTGGGTCAAAAGTCAATTGTGGCCCACATACAGTCAAACTTCAAGATTTTTGGCCAACATCAACATTTTGAAGTAAAATACATCATTTGATCAATGTTTGGTCATGATTCCTCAAGGAATTCCCCAAATTCATCAAAACTCAAAAGTTGCTAAATTAAGGTTTCTATAGGAAAAGTCAACCAAACTTTGACCAATCATAACTTTCTCATACTTTATCAGAAATTTCTCATCCAAGGCTCATTTTGAAGAGAATCCAATTCCCTACATCTCATCTTCATCCCTCAAGTTCAAAAAATGCACTCATGAAAAGATATAAATTCAGACATTATAGGTCATTTCAAAAAGTCAACAAAAACACCTTTTGGGTCAAAGCTCCTTACATGAACATGGAATATCCAATTGAGATTAAACCAAAGAGTTTGCTTAAGGGACATCCTAAGATTTCTAAAAAGTCCAAGAACACCCTCTTAGGGTCAAAATTGAGAGAGAGAGAGAGAGAGAGAGAGAGAGAGAGAGAGAGAGAGAGAGAGAGAGAGAGAGAGAGAGAGAGAGAGAGAGATGCATTGTCAAAGTTGGCCATTTTTGGAAATTTGCCCAAAGCCAACAATGCCGAAAATTGCATTTTTTTCCACATGGGCCCATTTTTTCAAGATTGAATCTCAGTCCTAGCATGGTCCACGACCTATGGGACCCTCCATGCCTTTTTACTTTTGTTTATTTAATTTATTTTTATTTTTATTCATTTAAAAATCAAATAAATTCAAATTAAATCAAATTAAATCAAAATAAATCAAATTAAGGGAATGAGATTTGTTTTGCATTGAATTATGGATCATGCAAGCTGTATAACATCTAACAAATTGTGCCAAGCCAAAAACAAGAGGAAATCTCCAATTTTGGAAAGATTTGAACTAAAACTTCAAGACCGTCAATCTTTTGATTCTTTCCAATTTTATTGACCTAATTGGATTCAGTACATATACAGAAGCTTTGTGAACCCTAAGTAAGAGAATTCATGCGCAGCCTGCCTCCCTAGAGCAAGAACAAAACTCAAAATTTTGAACAAAAAAAGGCAATCAGATTTCCTTCTACAAGGAGATTCAAGGTGTTTCAAGGCCAGCAACTCATTCCTGGAAGTATTTGGGAGCTGTTTGGATCATCACCAAGTCTCAACAAGCCCAGAAACACGCTACACAGACATCACAGTTTGCATATATTCTTGATTTTGATTCCTTTAATTTTGGTATCATAAACGCATTTTAGTTATATATTCATATTCATCATCATGTTTGCAATGATTCTGGTTGGTCTAATTGGAGTTTAAGCGCGGGAATCATATTCACCATAGCTAGGGTTTCGAAGGTCCCAAATTTGGGACTCCATGTACAGGTTAAATTAGGTCCAATCAAGAGTCAATTCATGCTCAGGAGGTCATGAGCGATCGACCCATGGCCTTATCTGAGATTTATATTGCTTGTGCTGAATTTTTGAAAATGCATGGGTTATATCTACGGAAGTTGTCCGTAGGTAAAAGTCTAGCATCTAAAAGGATGGTTCTTTAGAGAAGACGACTAGGTGGCAGCCCATCACTGGCCAGTTTGAATCTGGCGCGCGTTTTTTTTTAATTTCCAAATATTAATTTGGGTTTCCTATATAATATTATTATGTTGTTAGTTGTACAAATAAGCGCTCCAGTGCAGATGGCAAAGAACGAGGCATTTGAGAGGGAGGACATGGGTTTGATCCCATGTCTCAATGTTTTCTTATTTTTTGAGTTGGTTATTGCAGATTCCATGCGCCTCACTATCCAGCGCCCACCATACTCCTGAGTTGGTTATTGGACTTTCTTGGCCAACTTCTCACTGGATCAGACGCATCAATTGGGCCACCAACAAGATGGGCCTGGAAAATTCAGTTTTGCACCCCCAGGATTACTCTTCACGTCAGGCCCATCTCAATTTTTGTTTCTTTTTTTCCTTTTTATTGTTTTATTGTTTTATTTATTTTTTTAATTGTTTTAAAAAATCATGTTTTTTTCAATTAAATCAAAAAATCACAAAACATGAGAATTAGATTTTTCATAAAATATTTTTTTCATTAATTAATTAGTAATTAGGATAACTTAAATTCTTTTTTTCATAATTAAAAACAATTAAAAGTTAGGTTAATTTATAAAATTAATTATTTTTTCTCAAAAATCCAAAAAAAAAATTTATTAAATTAAATATCTTTGAATTTAATTTTAATTCCTAATTTTAATTTTGTCGCGCGCATTTATTTCATTATTTTTCCAATTAATGTAATTGTTCCGAGTTTGTAATAGTTTTAATTTAGGTTTATTATTGTTTTCATTTACCGTTTTCCCCGGGTTTTGATTATGTAATCCCCCTCCCCAAGGCCTTGTAATAGTTAGGTTTTAAATTTCTCGCATTTCACTTTCCGTCATTATAAAATGTTAGATGATTGATAATAGGGTTGTATGCGAAAGATAAATTCATAATTTAAAACAGTAGAAAACCCTAACTGTGCAAAGATAAATAACTAAAAAAACAAATACTTACACATGCTCACTCATAGGGTTTGCCCCACTTCGGTTGCCTTCGGTAAATGGTCATGAAGTATAGGGAGTTTTAGTGGTTGCCCTTTAGTCCCAAAAGATAAAAAATTACCCATTCGAATGTTGCCTCGGAAAGATCTTTAGGACTCTAGGGTAATTACTAAGGTTTCCTAACCATTGCTTTAGTGATCATAATCGTCCCTTTCGATTGTCCCTTAAACTCAAACGATGAAGCTACCTACTCCTTAATAGTAGGATAGTGATGTCTAAAGGAAATAAGAAAATGAATAGCCTTTTTCGAGTAGGTAGAAACTTTTAGGTATTTGCTCAAAACAACAAATTTTTACACATACACTTTCAAACAAGCTTTTCAAATGAAGTTTTCAAAAACATTCTATCACACCCTTGAGGAATGATACAAGGGTTACCATAAAGTGAAACGTCGTACTAAGGCAATTTCAAAAAAATTTCAAAGCACACAAACACACATAAAAGCAATTTTAAGAATGAGCAAGTACCTAAGAGCCCGTGGAAAACCACGGATAGAAAGGGTTCTAACACCTTCCCTTTCTATAATCTACCCCCCGTACTCAGAAACATCTCAAAAAAGGTTTTTTTTGTTCTTTTCCCTTTTCCTTTATTGGATGAAATAAAAGTCGGT
Organism: Vicia faba; assembly: GCA_948472305.1. NCBI lineage: Eukaryota > Viridiplantae > Streptophyta > Magnoliopsida > Fabales > Fabaceae > Vicia > Vicia faba. Next base: position 85,606,299 of record OX451738.1, on the reverse strand, counting down.
GGAGACTCTTGCTTACCGCGACATTTGCAAACAAAAAACATAAACCAGTATAACAGTCGGTTCTGCCACCGTATCACATGTAGTAACAGTCTTTAGAGAGATTTCAGGAGAGAAAACTCTTCCACTTTTTGTAATTTTACTGGTCCCAACGATGTTGTCAATGTAAGGATCAATATCGTCAGCAGCTTTATTTTTAACAACCAATAGGTCTTGCTTGACGCCTTGGTAATAGGCGTTAGCCCCATAATTCCAAGGAACGACTTTATCGGAGGAATATGGTATTGGCCCGGGAAAAGTGATGACCAGAGGGGAAACCTTAAGAACAGATGTAATCCTGACGGGTTTTTTGGAGGAGACCCTGGGAGGAATGTCGGAAATGGTAATTATTGAAATGTTTTCACACAGAACTTTTGTAGATGGAACTTTCTCAAACATAATTTCTCTGATGTTTATCAGGTGTTGGACACCTATCTTTAACAACAAACAACCATTGGATAAAGACATACACATGTGGCAACATTTACCATATCCTGGAAATAAACTGGCTCGCAACAGATTCTTTTTAATAATCAGGAGAGGAGTAACTAATTCATCAACAGAAGAAACAAACAGGTCGTTATCAATGGCATTGACACCCTGGCCATGTTTGGGCATTGGTGCAGTGATTACATTAGGGGTCTCAGGTGGATCAAACTCAATCTCCTTCGCTTCGATAAGATCTTGCACCTTGTTTTTTAGAGCCCAATAATCATTTGTATCATGCCCCAGAATTTCAGAATGATAGGCACACCGGGCATTTAGGTTGTAGCGGGGAGATGTAGTATTGGGATTTTTAGGAGCCTCTTTTAGAGTGACCAGATTAGACTTCAACAAGTGTGGAAAAACCTGAGATAAGGTCATGTTGATCCGGGTGAACTGTCTTATGGTTGCATCCGGTCTGCACTGATTGTTTCGTTGTTAGTTTGATGCAGGATTGGAGATCACAACAGCCCCTACCGTTGGACGGTGTTCAGCTTTGCTTTGATTCCTCTGACCGTATGCAGCACTTACTTCTTTCTTCCCAGAGAATGCTTTCCTTACTGTACTTGAGGATGCATCTCCCTAGATCTTACCTTTCTTGATACCAGCTTCCACTCACTCACCAGTCAATATTAGCTAAGTAAACCTCAGCTGAAGAGCTTCCGATCAGATGGTTGAAGAATGGACCAGACAAAGTACCCAAGAACATGTCTACCAGCTCTCTGTCATACATAGGAGGTTGGACTCTTCCTGTAAGATCTCTCCATTTCTGGGCATAATCTTTGAAGCCCTCACTGGAACCCATAGACATCCTTTAAGGTTGTGTACGGGTTGGAGCAAGGTCAGTGTTATATTGGTACTGCTTGTAGAAAGCAGTAGCCAGGTCCTCCCAATTACGGATGTTGGTCCCCACCAGCTGATAGAACCATTCTAATTAAGTCCCTGATAAACTTTCCTGGAAGAAATGCACCCACAAGTTCCTCTCAGCGGTGTGAGGTTGGATCTTCTTGACGTAGGACCTCACATGCAGCTTAGGACATGAAACCCCGTCATATTTAGCAAATATGGGAATTTTGAACTTTGGTGGAATGACCACCCTAGAAACCAAACCTAGTTCTTCAAAATCCAGACCAGGTAATCTCTGAATTTCCATGGCATTGAGACGATCCTCCAGTTGTTTATATTTATCATCAGCAATAGGATATTGTTCTTCAGCATAGTCAGCCTCCTCTTCATCAGACCCTATGATCTGGTCTCCTTCTTTTGCCTTCTCTTCCTGATTGTCTCCCTCATTTGACGGAGTTGTGAATTCTATAGTTCACTTTGTTGTTCTCTGAACCTCCTTCATATATTCAGAACATCCACCATTTTCTTCATCTTCTTCTTGTCTTTGATTATGAGAGCCTTCAAGTCCTCTTGTCCTTTAGCCAGATCCAGGAACATCTATTGGAATTGAGCATTCCGTGCTTGAAGATCCATCACTGTTTGTTCGATATCTATCTTACTGAAATAAACAGTAGAAAGATATGGAAACCTGTTTGTGTTATGATGCATGAACATGCGTATGCAAATGATTTCAAGGACCCATAAGATTTTTAAACAAAAGGAACAAATGTCAATTGCATTAATAAGTTCAAATTGAGTACAAACATGCCTCTTGGGCTTACAATGGAGGAAATAAATACAAAATAAACTCCTAAGACAAAAATGTCAAACGCATTCTCTTCGGTGTAACGTAGGCGTTCAAACTTCGCTCTTCATGAAGCTGTTTCATGAGCTTCATAACCTTCTTCTCACTGGCAAAGAATTGGGTCTCAAAGGTATCTCGTTCTTCTTTGAGCTGGATCCAAGACTTTTGCAATTCTTTGAAGTTTGTTGGCATATCAGGATGAAAAATGATGTGAGACTTGTCCTCTTGAACAATGGGCTCTGAAATCATTAGTAGGATAGCAGCATATGACATCATAAGACTTTGAGCATAAGCTCACACCCACTTGAGGTATGGTTCTAAAGGGATAGAGTTCTTGCGACCTAAGGTCTTGTTGTCAGTCTTCTTAACCATACCCCAAGCACGGATGAACCTCTGGTGATAACCTTGCAGATAATTTGAATAGTCAAACATAATACCCTGGATGAGCATATCATGAGGACCATCCCTCCGGGCGTAACCAAACTGATGTAGGGCTAAAGAGGGGTTATAGGTTATGCCTCCTATAATGCCAAGGAGTGGCACATTATGAAATTCTCCGCAACGATCAATAAAAGAGATATCTTCTTAAGAGCAAGGGCACCAATAGATATCAGAGTGAGAAAGAGACGTTAACCTTTGGTTCCACCTTAAGCCTAACTCATTCTTCATTACTGACCGAGAAAGGTGCGAAATAAACCACATATAGAGCAAACGCATACAACACATAAGAGTTCCTTGTTTCTTCATGGTACGAGTGTGGAGTGAATGCAGAATATCCCTGAGTAACATGGGCACTGGATTATAAGCGAGGGAGATGTTGATGGCACTAACATCTATGAACTGGTCTGAATTAGGGAACAAAACCAACCCATATATCAAGAGAGCTAAGACATCTGCAAAGGCATGGTAACTCATAGCATCCAAGAATACCTGAGCTTTCTTCATTAGAAAATTTACAAGGAGGCCCTTAACTCCACTTCTTCTTTCACAATTGGACTCAATCTCAGATGGTTTAAAATGCAAAGCTACGGCAATAACTTCAGAAACTGGATCTTGTTCTAAACTGGTTAAAGGTACCTGCTCCAATATAGGTGAACCAAGTATTTTGGAGAATTCTTCCAGCGTGGGCAGCAACTGATAGTCTGGAAATGTGAAGCAATGGTGCTAGGATCGAAGAACTGGAATAGGACACTCATCAGACCTTCTTCAAAACTGGTAGTAACTAAACTGAGCAAGTGACCATATCTCTTTTTGAGTGATGAGCTCCCAGAAACTTTTAAGACCATTTCCTTGATTTTGGGAGGGATCTCTACAAAATTGGTTTGAATGGTTTTTCTGCGAGCTGAATCCATGACCTACAAAACAGAGAATAGATAAATCCCCAGGCCCTTGAAATAGTTAGTGTATATGTTATGATGCTTATGATGTTATGGCTATGTTCTAAAATCACAGATATGTCAAACAAGTCACAAAAAGACCTTAAGTTTAAAGGCTTGCATGAGTTTTAAAGGTAAGTATCCTATTGAAGTTTCAGTTGGCTCAACCTGTCCTAAAAAGTGAACGGGTGCTAAGGATTCTCATATCACTGACTTTTCTTTTAGGCATTGTTTTAGCTCAAGCACTGAAGTATTGCGGCCAAAACATCCCAAAAGTCCAATCTCAATGAGTGTAGTATCGAGTATCAACCAATCTCTGGTCAGAACCAAAGTCGGCAATCTCACTACTTTCTAATGGCTTAGGATGAGTCAATTAAAGGTTCTAAAGGTCAGGTAGCGCTTAATGACACTATAAGGAAGCCTAATGTTATCCTTGAATGACTCAAGGAACATTAGTACAAGCCAGAGTGTCACGCTAACATAGCTATCACTTTGTCCATATCGGTCTACACCATACAACCTCCATGATTTATTGCTACTTACCTAAAAAGGTGCCCCAGATCCGAGTGTAGGATCTTTAACAATAACCCAAACAAGAACCCAAAAAATGTAAAGCAAGTAAGTCAAACAAGGAAAGCAAGTAAATGTGATCTAGTTCTAAGGTAACCCCACTTTTAAGTATATTCCCCAGCAGAGTCGCCAGTTCTGTAATACAATGGGAGAACTGACTTGGTTGTTTTGCGTTTGATCGCAATTGTTGCGGATAGCAAGAGTCGCCACCGACTTTTCTTTTGTCCAATAAGGAAAGGGTGAAAAGAACAGGAAAGACCTTTGAGATGTTTTCTTGAGTTCAGGGGGTAGATTATTAAAATGGAATGTGCTATCACCCTTTTCATCCATAGTTATCTATGGGCTCTTAGTTGCTTTCTAGATCACTTTTGCTTTGTTTGAAAATGTGCTTTGTGATGGGTGTAAGTTTGAAAGTATTTTGCAAAATTCCTTTGTTGCGACGAACTTTATAATGATTTTTGTCTCTATAAGAATGCATACAAAGTGTTCGTTTTGAAAATAGTTCAAAGAGATGTTTATTTTTGAAGGTGTTTTTGAAAGTGTAAGTGTGGAAAAATGGTTTTAGTTTGCGAGCAAGCAACTACGAGCATCCTACCTACTCAAAAGGTCTATGTTCTTTTCCTCCTCCTTTAGATGTTGCTATCTTACCATTGATTGATAAGAAACCCCATCTTTGGATGTGAAGGGACGAGCGTAGGTCATTTGTATAGTCATAGAAGGCAACTTATGAGATTTTTTAGCAGTTATCGTGAGGGACTAGATCGTTTACCGAAGGCAACATCAAGGGACATCGAGGGACTACGATCTTTTTATCGAGGGTCTTTGCTAAAACTCCCATATTCAAGGGACATGACTATTTTCCGAGGCAACAATTGAGTTTAACCTAGAAGTGCATGTGTGTAGTGTGTTTGATTGCATGCATTTAGTCTTGAATTTGAGTTGTCTACTTGTTGATTTTAGCTCTTTCCACACACAACCTAATTACTAGAATTTTATATAAAAGCAGTAAATTACGGAAAAATAAATGTCCTACGCTATTACATATTTTGGGTATGAGGGTGTACAAATTTACAAATGGGGATTTGCAAGAAATTAAATCCTACTTATCTATTACAACCATATTGAATTTGTACAAGAATTGAAAGGAATAAAATGTACAAGGAAAAATCGAAAAGGGAAAAGATTTGTTTTGTTTTTGTTAAGGAAATTTAATCAAGTTAAAGAAAAGAAAGTAAATAGGAAAATGTTTTTGGTCTTTTTCATTGTAAGAAGTTAAATAAAATAAACTAGATAACTTAAATATATTTTTGGTGTTTTTGTGTAGAAAACAGTTTTTTTGTGTTTAAAACAATTTTTGTGTAGAATACAGTTTTGTGTTTGAAAACAGTTTTTTGTGTAAAAAAACAGTTTTGTGTTTGAAAACAGTTGTGTAGAAAACTATTTTGTGTTTGGGCCCAGGGTCTGTTTGTTAGTAAACAGGGGGGTTCAAAAACTGGAAATTCCAAGGCCTAGCCAATGGAGGCCCAGGCGTGCTTCCTGCAAACAAGGCAAAGTGAAAAAATATGAACAGATGACAAAAGGTCTCGTTGGGGCTTGAACCCAGGACCTTACATAGAAATTCCTTTCACGCGCGTTGTTTGTACCATTGAGGTGGTCTGTTTCATTCGTTAGTTATACAGTGTGCACTAAAGATAAAATGAACTCGTGGCTTCATCATTTTCCTTCGAGCGCATGGATGTCTAGCTTATTTGTTAAGATTTGAAAGGCTTCACTGTGATACGGTGGGAGAACTGACTTGGGTTTTTGCGTTTGTTTTCGCAAATGTTTCGGTTGAGCAAGAGTCGCCACCGACTTTTTATTTTATCCTAAGGAAAGGTTAAAAAGCACAGCAAAAACCTTTGAGATGTTTTCTTGGGTTCGGGGAGTAGATTATAGAAAGGGAAGGCATTAGCACCCTTTCTATCCATGGTTATCCATGGGCTCTTAGTTACTTTCTTAGATTAACTTGCCTTGATTTTCAATTGTTTGAAATGGTGCTTTCAATTGTTTGAAATGGTGCTTTGTGTGTGGGTTTGAAAACGTTTTGAAAAGAGGCCAATGTGGTGGCAACCTTTGTAATGATCCATGTTGGGATGGGTACAAAAGTGTATGTCTTTCGAAATGTTTTTAATGTTTTTTTTAAAGTTATTTTAAAAATGTGTTGTGATGTGTGTTTTGAAAAATAGGCAAGGGTTTTTGTTTTGCAAGTTGGCAAGTAACCAAGAGCTTATCTACCCTAAATTTCTCAAAGATCTTTGCTATGTTTTAACCCTTTTAACAATTTTGTTCCACCATTGTATTTGGTGGATAATCTTGTTTTAGGATGTTAACGGGACGGGTGCGGGTCATCGTTTAGACCATGATTGCAATGGTGCCAAGTATCTTTGGGCAATTTTTCCTTTAAGGGACTTGATCATTTTTTAGGCAACTTTTGAAAGCGTCATCGAGGGACTATGATCATTTGATTGTTTGTTTTTGCCAAAGATACCTAACATGCAATATGACCCATTTTTTTGAAGGCAACAAGTGGAATACCCTAGGGGTGCAAGTGTGATTAGTGTTGTCCATTTTCATGCTTGTTTATCTTGAAATTAGGTCAAACTATTTTTTGGTTAATTTTGCATACAAAACCCTAATTCTATCATGGTATAATTAGAAAGCTTTTAAATGCGAAAAATAAAAGGTCCTAAGTTATTACAACACAATATATGGGATGGGGGTACAAATTTGCAAATGAGGATATTTTAACAAGAAATTAAAACCTAAACTATTACATCCAAATTGAATTATACGAATTATTTAATTGCACAATGATAAAATAAAAATGAGATAAATATGCAAGATGCAAAAATGGTTTTCATATGTATGTAAAAAGTATTTTTTATGTGTCAAATAAACAAAAATAAAATTAATTAATTTTTGGCATTTTTATGTATTTAGGGTAAAACCCTAATTTTATAAATAAAAGGTATTTATTATATAATATATGCAATATTTATTAATTATGGGCAAAAAATAAATAAAAGAAGGTATATTGTAAAAAAAGTATTTTTGAGGTCAAAATATTAATAAAAATAAAATGTATTAATTCTTTGTATTTTCCCTAAATATACTAATAAATATATAAGTATTTTACATTATTTATTAAATATATATTATGTGTACAAAAATAAAATATTTAATATTATTAAAAAACATATATGTTTATTATAGAATGTTTTCAAGAGATAACATAAAATAAAAATCAAAAATAAAATATGTTTGTATTATTTTTTAGTTATTTTAAATAATAGTATATTTATGTTTATTTATATACAAAACTAAATAAAGCCTAATAAACATCAAAATAAATGCAAAAAATGTGGGAAAAATAATTTTAATATTTTTTTATACTTAAATAAAAATATGGAAACAAAATCAAAAGGAAAAAATGGAAAATGACAAGTAAAACTCAAAATGGGCCAGGGGGTGCATGTGAAATGCAAGGGTGTGAAAAGGAAAAACAAATCTCAGGCCCAGCCCAAGACTCTGTCTTCTTCAACCTCCAGCTTCTTTGTACAAAACACGCGCTTCTGCTATCTCAAGATTCTTGGACTTTTAGCACAAACTCACAACATGAAAAATGTTAAGCATCAAGCCACGATTCCATACATATAAAAAACTTAACCTAACTCTCAGAAATGAGAGAGAATTTCTCCATCCCTAATTCTTAACCTAAGTTTTTGTCAATGTTCAGGTTCAAAATACTCTCAGCATATGCAATATAAATGGAAAGTAAAGATATGTATAGCTTCAGGGGCATGAATAGAACATTTTTCATTCACAAACTTAGAGCTAACTCTTCCTATATTGAGAGATAGAAGTCCATGAACTTACCTGTTCAGCTTGGATCGTGTTTGACAATGGAGGCACTTTCAAGGCAAAATGAGGATTGGTACAGCTTGCTTGAAGTTCAGGGATGCTATTCCAACCTTTAACTTGCTTTGAAACCAACTGGATCAAGCTATGGCAATCAACCTGCAAAACAGAAAAATGAAAATGGTGATGTTGGCTACAGGTGTTACAGGTCATGTCCAATGCCTGGGATAGCTTGCATATATGGTATGGAATGTGTATGAACTGGAATTAGCAAGAATGCACGAATGGATTGACTTATGGAAGTCCAACTGCAGAGGTTACTCTGTTTTCTGCAGTGGGAGGGTGTTTTGAGGTTTGATGATGTTTGGAAGGTATTTGGCTCGTGCTCTAGCTTAGGTTTGATGTTTGGAAGGTGTACAACAACTTTGCTTAAGCTTGTGTTGGCTGAAATGAGAGTTGGTGTAAGTTATGCCAAGTTACTTCTAACTTAAGCAAGAAATGGCAAGTTGGTTTTACAAGCTTGTGCAGGCCCCTCTAATGTGCTGCAACTATCCCTCTTGATCAGTGTGACATGCTTCTGAACTTGTGCCCAAAGATATGGCCTTGTACTTCTTGATTTTCAAACTTGACATAAAGTTCTACTTTACAAAAATGGATAAATCACTTTTTCCAATTATGGCTCAATCTTGTATGCAATGCTTAAACACACAAGATAAGACCTAAACATGAAGGATTGGCATTAAATTTATGAGTTTGAATGAGATAAAGGACCTGTAATCTAGCTTAGAGCATGCTGAGTTCAAAAATGCAAAGTTATGGACATGTAAATTGGCCATGAACAAAGTGAGTTTTGCCCATATTGCCAAATTCGATTCTCCCTAACCACAAGGTTGTTTGATGAGTTCTTGGACATTTTGGAAAGCTTGGAATGTGTACTACAATCCATCTTCGTAATGAAAATTGAAATTCCAAGTGGAAGCATGTGAAAAGTGGCCATGAAGTTAGGCAAAAATCCTGCCTAGAATAGGTCAAAATTTTTCTAAGTTAAGAATGTTTTGCACCCTTGTTCCAAAAATCATAACTTGAGCTACAAGCTTCTTTTGAGGAAACTTTGTGAATCAAAGTTGTAGATTTTACAATGGACTACAACTTTCATGTTTTGACTTTTGTTTGAATCCAAATGCATCTTGATGAAAAAATGGGACAAAGTTAGGAAAAAATTAGGGATTTTCATAACTTAGAAAATTTCTAAGTTATGAAAATTCTTCATTTCAAACCCTAATTTGTGATTTTTGATTTCTTGATGAACAAGTTTCATAATTTGGCATGTTTTGATGAAAAATGAATCTTGACACTTGATTTTGACCAAAAAGTCAAAGTTTGACTTTTCAGTATACAGTCAAAAATTGATCAATTGACTGGAAAATTCATCTGTCAATCTTGTGCATTTGGGATCTTTTGAACTTGTTGAACATGTAAAGAAAATTCCATTGGGTCCTTGAGTCCATATATGAGCTTGGTTTGCCATTGGTTAGGTCAAACAGTCAAAAATTGCCTTTGTGCAGTCAAAACTCTAAAAATGACCATTTTGCCCTTTTGGTGATCTGATCAAATTTCTTGTGGAATTGTGATCCAAACTTGACCAAATGGTTTGTATGAGTTCAATATGTTGATGTGGGTCAAATTTCATGAGGTTTGACTGTCAATTGACCACAGTTGACTTTTCCCCCAATACAGTTGATTTCTAGGTCAACTGTCCAATTGACTAGGCAAAGTTTGGAATCAAGGCTTGAAATTTGGTATGGGTAAACTGGAGAGTCCAATATGAGGTATGAAAGTCATTTTGGGCACTTTAGGTCAAAACATCTTTGTGCAAACTCAAACCCTAATTTGGGTCAACAGTGCAAGGAAGAGTCTTGAGCAGAGCAAACCCTAACTTGATCTTGAGCCCCAAGGGTCTGTTGATGAGAAAATGTTGAGGAAATGGGAGGGAAAATTTTGGGGTACAACAGTTGCCCATGTTCAATCTTCTTGCACCTGAAGAGTTAGATTGGCAGGTTTGCCTTTCGCGTCTCGAAGGTAAAAGGAGATTGGACGCTAGAGTGCCCTTAAATTTGCACTTATCAGAACAATGGATATGGGAATGGGCTTAGAGATGCCATTTGGAGATGGTCTTAAAGATGCCGTCTGAAGGGTGACAGAATCTTGTCGGAGATGGGCTTAAAGATGCCATCTGGAAGGTTTGTTGAACTGTAGTGTGACGGGTCAGAAGAATGAGGATCAAAATGGTATCTGTGTCTGGAATGTATTTGAACTGCATCTAAGGACTGAGTTTGTATGAGCAGAAGAATGGCCTCCGTATCTGGGGCGTATCTGAGTTGTAACTGTGTTTGAAGTGTAGAACGAATATCAGAATGACTGCCGTGTCTGGAGTGTATCTGTATTGTATCTGGGTAACAGAGAAACATCTGTATGGAGCAACTGCGTGCTGGGGACAAATTCTGAATGAGTGACAGAATGGCAACCATGTTTGGAGCGTATCCGGACTGTATCTGAAGTTGAAAGTTGTATGAGTAGCAGAATGACTTCCGTGGCGAACGTACTGGAGAGAATCAAGCTGCTGTTGTAAGGGTCAGAATGGTATCCATGTTTGGAATGCATTGAACCTTGAGGTGGATAAATGAATCTGAATGAGGGGTAGAACGCCTGCCGTGTCTGGAGCGTATCTAGTCCGTATCTGATTGTTGTAGTCCGAATGAGTAGTAGAATAACCGTCGTGTCTTAGGTGTATCCATACTGTATCTGACTTGAGATTCTGAATGAGTAATAGAATGACCGCCGTGTCTGGGGTGTATCCATACTGTATCTAAATAATTGTTAATGATAGCCTTTTAATTTTATCCTGAAAAGGGTGAAATGTTAGCTAAAACACAAAGTTATGTTGCATGATATGTAGGATGCAAAATATGTTATATCAATGTTTATGATATGAATGTAAATGAATGTGCAGGTAAGCTGAAGAGTTGTCTTGCTGAGGATAGATGAATCCTGGAGATAAAGAATCTTGATTGCTGCCAAGGGAAGTGAATCCTTGACTGCTGCAGGGGAAGACAAAAATTTTGATTGCTGAGGATGAGACATCCTTGTCGACTACTGCTGGAGAAACAGGAGCTTGGGTTGTATACCAATCTTCTGGGGATTCTTGTCTTGAGGAGATCTTCACCGGAGAACCTCTGGTCATCTTGTGAGGAGCTGAGAATGAGAGTCTTCATTCTGCTTGGGGAATACAAAATCTTTAATTGTTGAGAGATCTTAGGACCACTGCTGGAGAACTGGCATTCCTTGGTGACTTGCGGGGAACGAGAACTCCTGAAGATCTCTACTGGGGAAGTTCAGAACCTGATAGACTTATGTTGGAGAGGTATGATTGAGAATTTTCAGTTTGGTGGCAGGTATCTCTGTGGGGAGAAGTTTCACTAGCCTGGTTCAGCTGGGGATTGGATTTTCAGATTTTTACGGCTCCACTGGGGATTCTGAAACTTAACTCTGAGGGGAATCGAGTTCTGGAAGGCCCTCTGGCTGGGGAATTTGGAGTTTAACTCTGCTGAGGATTCCTTCTGAAAGGGCATCAAGATATCTATTTGTACTTTTAACCTATCAGTAATCATCTTTCTTGATTCATAAGGAAATGATTATGTTCAAATGCACATGCCTATTTAACAAAACATTGGACGTTTCCCAAATAAAACGTAAGTGCAAAAGAAAAGAGAAAAGGAAGACAACGCAAATTTCTGTATTTGGAAAAGTATTTGTATTAACTTTCTATGTATATATTTGTACAAAGGAGACAGTCATCCTAGTAAGAGGATGCTGTCGTAAAAATTGAAAAATTTATACACAAGAAAGATGGCTATGTGAAACAATTCCATGGGATTCCATTCTGCTATAGCCTTCACAACTCTGAATATCTGTCCATTCAATGCTTCGTCTGCCGATGACTGGATTGATTAGAAGCTTTGAGCTGGTTGATGAAGAGGTTGTCCTTAAAGTGATCCGACGAGACATAGTCATACGCTTTAATTCCCTAACTTTTGCCTGAATCGCCCTTTCGGGTTTTCGATCCACCGGGAAACCCCTTTTTGCCCAAGCCTCCCTTTCGGGTTTTCAACTTGACGGGTGTACAGATTTTTTTTGTTTTATCCCTAATTTTTGCCTGAACCGCCCTTTCGGGTTTTCGATCCACCGGGATACCCATTTTTGCCCAAGCCGCCCTTTCGGGTTTTCGACTTATGCGTAGTATCTTTTGACTATGTCTGCGTTCGCAGGGTGCGGCAAATCGTCGCCGTCCATGGTGGTCAGAATCATTGCACCACCAGAAAATATGCTCTTGATCACAAATGGTCCTTCGTATGTAGGAGTCCATTTGCCCCTGGGATCACTTTGCGGCAGGATAATCCGCTTGATTACGAGATCTCCGACTTGATATACTTGACGTCTGACTTTCTTGTTGAAGGCCTTGATCATTCGTTTCTGATACGTCTGACCATGGCACACAGCAGCGAGTCGCTTCTCGTCGATCAAATTGAGTTGATCAAGTCGGGTCTGAATCCAATCATCTTCACTCAAACCAGAGTCCTTCATAATCTTTAAAGAGGGAATCTGAACTTCCATGGGCAGGACAGCTTCCATGCCATATACCAAAGAAAATGGGGTTGCCCCGGTTGAAGTACGTGTCGTCGTACGGTATCCATGCAGAGCAAACGGTAACATCTCATGCCAGTCCTTGTAAGTGACTGTCATTTTCTGAATGATCTTCTTAATGTTTTTGTTCGCAGCTTCAACAGCACCATTCATCTTCGGCCGATAGGGAGATGAATTGTGATGATAAATCTTGAACTGTTCGCACAATGCAATGATCATAGTATTATTCAGATTTGTACCGTTGTCCGTGATGATCCTGTCTGGAACACCATACCGGCAAATGAGGTTTTGCTTGATGAAGAGGGCAGCCACATTTTTAGTGACAGAGGCGAAGGAAGCTGCTTCGACCCATTTGGTGATGTAGTCAATGGCAACCAGGATGAAGCGATGTCCGTTGGAAGCCGTGGGCTTAATCTCTCCAATCATATCAATGCCCCACATTGCGAATGGCCAAGGAGCTGTCAGCATGTTGAGAGGAACCGGAGGAATATGAATCTTGTCAGCATAGACTTGACACTTGTGGCAAGTACGGGAGTGCTGATGGCAATCTGCTTCCATGGTAGACCAGTAATAGCCTGCCCTTAGGATCTTTTTAGCCATAGTATGCCCGCTCAAATGGGTGCCAAATGTACCGCTTTGCATCTCTGTCATGATTAACTCCGCTTCAGATTTGTCAACACATCAGAGTAAAACACAATCATGGTTGCGCTTATAGAGGATGCCATTTCTCAGGAAGAACTTGGTAGCAAATTTCCTTAGGAACTTCTTGTCATTTACGGAAGCTCCTTCGGGATATCCTCTAGTCTGGAGATACCTTTTGATTTCGTGAAACCAGGGTTGTTCCACTACTTCTTCAGTATTAATCTCATGACAATGCGCAGGTTCATCCATTCGCTCGATGGTGATTTGGGGAGCCTCGTTATCCCAGTTGAGTTTAAACATAGAAGACATTGTGGCCAGAGCATCCGCTAGCTGATTCTCTTCTCGCGGGAAATGCTCGAAGGTAATTTGCTCGAAATGAGGCAACAATGTCAGGACATGTTCTTTGTATGGGATAAGATTAGGATGTTTGGTATCCCACTCTCCTTTGATTTGACTGATAACCAAAGCCGAGTCCCCAAACACGATCAAAGATTTGATCCCCAAGTCTATAGCAGCCTTGAGACCGAAGATGCAAGCTTCATATTCCGCCATGTTATTTGTGCAGCTGAAGCAGAGTCGAGCCGTGAAAGGAGTGTGACAACCTTCCGGGGAAATGACTACCGCACTGATACCGTTTCCAAGTGCATTTGAAGCACCATCAAAGTACAGAGTCCATCGGGATCCCTTTTCGGGTCCGTCATACGATATGTTACCTTCGATGTTGTCCAAATTCATGATGTCCTCGTCTGGGAAGTCAAATCTCATGGTTTGATAATCTTCGATAGCTTGATGAGCTAGATGATCAGCTAGTACACTCCCTTTTATAGCTTTTTGAGTGGTGTACTGGATGTCATACTCAGTTAGGATCATTTGCCATCTAGCTATTCTTCCAGATAAAGCAGGCTTCTCGAAGATATACTTGATAGGATCCATTTTGGAAATCAACAAGGTGGTATAAGTCAGCATATACTGCCTTAGTCGGCGAGTAGCCCATACCAAAGCGCAGCAAGTTTTCTCGAGCAGTGAGTAGCGAGTCTCACAGTCGGTAAACTTTTTGCTAAGGTAATAAATAGCATGCTCTTTTCGACCAGACTCGTCATGCTGGCCCAAAACACACCCCATTGAGTTATCCAAGACGGTTAGATACATGATCAATGGTCTTCCTTCGACGGGAGGCATCAGAATAGGAGGTTCTAGCAAATACTCCTTGATCTTATCAAAAGCAGCTTGGCAATCGTCGTTCCATTCGACTACCTGATCCTTCTTTAATAATTTGAAAATTGGCTCGCAGGTAGAAGTCAGATGAGAGATGAATCTGGCAATATAGTTCAAGCGCCCCAAGAACCCTCTAACCTCCTTTTCAGTACGGGGAGCAGGCATCTCTTGTATTGCTTTCACTTTTGCTGGATCGACCTCAATGCCTTTGTTGCTGACAATAAACCCTAGAATCTTACCAGACCTAACTCCAAAAGTACACTTACTTGGATTCAGCCTGAGTTTGTACTCTTTCAACCTGGCAAACAGTTTTTCCAGGTGTTCAAGGTGTTCCTCCTCCGTTTGTGACCGAGCTATCATATCGTCTACGTAAACTTTGATCTCACGATGTATCATATCATGAAATAAAGCTACATGGCGCGTTGATAAGTTGCCCCTGCGTTCTTCAGTCCGAACGGCATCACCTTGTAACAGAAAGTACCCCATTGGGTAACAAAGGTTGTTTTCTCCATGTCCTCGGGGGCCATTTTAATTTGGTTGTAGCCCGAGAATCCATCCATGAAGGAAAACACTTTGTGCTGAGCTGTGTTGTCAATCAGAATGTCAATGTGTGGTAGCGGAAAATCATCCTTGGGGTTGGCCCTGTTCAAATCCCGGTAGTCTACACACATCCTGACCTTGCTATCTTTTTTAGGAACTGGCACGATGTTAGCAACCCATTGTGGATAGGATGTAACAGCCAGAAAGCCAGCGTTGAATTGTTTCATCACTTCTGCTTTAATCTTCTCAGACATGTCGGGCCTCATTCGGAGGACTTTTTGCTTGATCGGTGGACAATCCTCTCTTGTAGGGAGACGGTGAACCACGATGTCTGTGTCTAAACCCGGCATGTCTTCGTAAGACCAGGCGAAGATTTCAACGTACTCATTTAACAGCTGTATCAGGCACTCCTTGACACTTGGTTCCAGATTGGCACCCACTTGCACTTCCTTCCGGTCTTCCTCTGTTCCTAAGTTGATAGTTTCCAACGACTCTTCGTGAGGTAAGATGGCCCTTTCCTCTTGCTGTAGAAGTCTGGCTAGTTCTCCTGGTACTTCACAACCTTCGTCATCTTCATACTCAGCCTGATTGACCAGATCTTCAGAGTTATTGAAGGACATAGCAGAATAGTCACCCATAGAATCCAGAGTGGATGGGTACCTGCATTTGTGAGCGTGGGTGTGTGTAAGGGATAGCCATCTTTAAACAAAATGCAAAAAGGAAGGAAAATTAACACATCAGTTTATCGATGAAAAACGTCCAATGAATCATTAAACATGACATATGGATATGAAGATAATCAAAACCCTTACAAATGGACCTACATGCCCCGGGCAAGGCATGAGGTGAAAAAGTAGTGTACGGATTGTTCAAAAGAAATTATTACAGACCAAAGGAAATGTTTGACAGATAATTATTGATTAATAAAAGTAATGGGGACAAAGTCCTTTTCCTCCCAGTTGCGTAGTCCCCCTTCGATGGTTGGGTAGATCCAATCTTCAATGTTGGCCTCTTCGTCTTCACCTTCCAAAGCATTGATCCCATAAGGAGAGATCTTGATGGGTGCTCTTTCAACCTTTGAGCTGCGCATAGCTTTCTGCCCCGCAGCAGTGAATCCTAAACCAAACTTGTCTGTTTTGTGAGGAATGTCTGGCAACTGCCCCCATGTTGAGCTTTTCCCTTCCTTCATTGCGGCCTTCGCGTCTTTTAGAGATGCCATCCTGGCCATCTGCTTTGGTACCTCAGCTACCACTTTTGCTACTTCCCCCTCAGGAGAGACTTCCTCGAAGTGCTGGAATGGCGTCTCAATGAATTCACCTTCTACCTCTACATATCGGAAAGAGTTCAGGTGGCTGATCATATATTCCTCTTCACCGTGGACGGTTACGATCTTTCCCTTGACAGGGTACTTCAGCATTTGATGTAGGGAAGAGGTGACTGCCCCAGCATTATGTATCCATGGTCTCCCCAATAAGCAAGAGTATGACGGACGGATGTCCATCACATAGAAAGTTGAGGGGAAAACCTCTGTGCCAACCTTAATGGGAATGTCTACCTCCCCATGTACCATTCTCTTTGACCCGTCAAATGCCCTTACAATGATATTACTTGGCCTTAACTCCAAGCCTTCACAGTCTAATCGGTCGAGGGCCTTCTTATGCAGCACGTTCAGAGAAGAACCAATGTCGACTAGAACATGGGCCAGAGTAGTTCCTTGGCATTCTACTGACACATGTAATGCGTCGTTGTGTTTTCTTCCTTTTGAGGTTAGGTCAGCATCAGAGAAACCTAAACTGTTGTCTGCTGTAAGACTGGCTACACAGTTTTGGAATTGGTCGGCAGAGGTTTCCTGGGGTACATGGGCTGTCTTCAGGAACTTTATCAATGCTTTGGCGTGCGCCTCTGAACAAAGTAGCAATGCTAACATGGAGATTTTCGAGGGGGTTTTCCCCAGTTGCTCTACCACGTCATAATCACTCTTTTTAATTATCTGCAAGATCTCCTCCATCTCTTTCTTAGAGGTTTCCGGGATGACCAAAGGTTGAGCCCTCGTCCTGACGAGCTCATCTTGGATCCCTTTACCCTTATCAGCAGAATTTGGAGGGACAATAACAGGAACAGCAGCATCTTCAATCAATGGGGTTCTAGCGGAAAGTTTTATTGGTGCAGGAATAACTTCGGCGGCAGATGAGGGTCCAAAGATTGCCTTTGGGGGGGCAATCTCTGGAGAAAATATTCTCCCACTTCGGGTGATCTTGCTTGTGCCGGAAATGTTTCCAATGCTGGCATCTTCTTCATCAGAGCTTCCTTCGGTTACTTCCACTTGTTTAATACCATGGTAGTAGATTTCTCCACCGTAATTCCATGGTATTGACTTTTCAGAACTGTAGGGGACAGGCCCTGACATAGTTATTTTCAGAGGAACAGACACTGTAGCAGATGTAATCTTAACAGGCTTTCTGACGGCCTTGGAAAGATTGGCGTGAATGGTGATAATTGAAACATCTTCAGTAGGGGTCGGAATAGCAGAAACTTTTTCAAACAGAATTTGTTGACTGTCCATCAGGCCTTGGATGCCTTTCTTCAGTAACGGGCAGTCAATTGGCAGAGAGTAACAACAGTAGTAGTCTTCTTTGCATCCCGGGAAAATCCCGGCCTTTAACAGATTTAACTTGATGGTTAACATCGGAGTTATCATATCATTGACATCGGAAACATACAAATCTTCCTCAATAGCATGGACATTTCGACCGTGCTTCGGCATCGGAGCAGATATCACGTTGGGTTTCTCTGGAGCATCGAACTCCACCTCTTTTGCATCTATCAAGTCTTGAATTTTATTTTTCAGCGCCCAAAAATTATTTGTGTCATGTCTGACGCTATCGGAATGGTAGGCGCATTTGGCATTGGCATTGTAAGTTGGTGAGGTCGTATTCACATTTTTCGGCGCTTCTTTGATATTTGTGAGATTCAGCTTTAACAAGTGTGGAAGAACTTGCGCGGGCGTCATATTAATGCGGGTGAACTGCCGTGGTGGCCGTTCTACCCATTGTTGTTTAGGTCTGGACGGGTTATTGCGAGGCTGATCATTTGGTGGATTTTGGATCATTACGGCCCCCACAGTCGGCCTGCGCTCACTTCTTCCTGCTCCCCTTTGAGAATACACAACAACTGTTTCTTTCTTCGCTGGAAATGATTTCTTAGCAATTGTAGATGCAGAGGCATCCTTCTGAATCTTCCCATTCTTAATACCGACTTCTACCCGCTCGCCAGTCAGAATTAATTCAGTAAACCCCGAGGAAGAGCTACCGATCAGATGATTAAATAATGGACCAGACCGGGTCCCTAGGAACATATCAACAAGTTCTCTATCAGAAAGAGGTGGCTGCACTCTTCCGGCCAGATCGCGCCACTTCTGGGCGTATTCCTTAAATCCCTCACCTGAGGCCATTCCCATACTCTGTAGCTGAGTACGGGTTGGTGCTAGGTCAGAGTTATACTGATATTGGCGATAAAAAGCAGCTGCCAGATCCTCCCAACTACGTACCTCCGACCTTTCCAGCTTGTAAAACCAGTCTAGCTGAGTGCCAGACAGGCTATCTTGAAAGAAATGTACCCAAAGGTTTTTGTCAGATGTGTGAGGTTGGATTCTTCAGACATATGATCTTAGGTGCATTTTTGGGCAGGACAGCCCGTCATATCTTGCAAAGATAGGCACTTTAAACTTCGGGGGGATCACCACTCCAGCAATTAATCCCAAATCTTCGAAATCCAAACCGGGAACTCTCTGCAGATCCATAGCTGCCAACCTGTCCTCCAAACTCTTGTACTTGTCATCGGCCGGCGGGTATTGTTGTTTTGAGTAGTCTTCATCTTATTCAGCCTCTTCTTCCTCAACTTCGGATTCGGAAGGTACCTCAGCCCCTTTTCCTTTACTGTTTTCTTCTTCGGATGCGGAAGGAAATTCAAGAACCCTTCTGGCTTCACCCTCAAACCTTCTCCCCAAGGTAGCCACCCCGACTCTCTTCTTTTTCTTTTTCACTTGGTCTTTGTTCCCCAGCAGGACTTTCAGATCCTCCTGACCCTTAGCCAAGGTCATCAGGAGTTGTTGAAACTGTGCGTTCTGAGACTGCAAGTCCTTGACCGTCTGTTCGAGATCCATCTTACTGAAATAAACAGCAGAAAGATAAGGAAACCTGGTGTGGAGACCTGCTTATGCACATGATGAATGGTATGCTTATGTATGCAATGCATTCAAGGATTTAGAAAGTTCAAAATTGTTGCAAACAAAAAGAACGCACGTCATATTAATAAGAAGAAATTTGTCAGTACATAAATGCCCTATGGGCCAAAAATTACAAAAACTTCTCAAGGTAAAAAGATGTTGCGCATCCTCTTTGGTGCGATGTAGGTGTTGAGGGTTTCTTCCTCATGGAGTCGGCGGGTAAGCTCCAAAACCTTCTTCTCACTGGCGTAAAAGCTGGCCTCAAAAGTGTTCCGTTCCTCCTTGAGTTGGATCCAACTCTTCTGCATCTCTTCCCATGATGTAGGCATGTCAGGATATAGGATGGTGTAGGGGACCTCTCCTTCCGTAACGGGCTCTTTAATCACAAGGAGAACATGAGGATAAGGCATCATTAGACTCTGGGCTCGGATTCGTACCCACTTGAGATAAGGCTCAAGAGGGATGGAATTCTTGTGCTCTAGTGTCTTGCTGTCAACCTTATTAGGCATCCTCCAAGCTCTGATGAATCTTTGGCGAAGTCCTTGCGCATCGTTGTTGAAGTCAAAAACTAAGTCAGGAATCAACATGTCATGAGGGCCATCCCTCCGTGCATATCCAAATTGTCTCAAATCTAGACAAGGATTGTAGGTAATACCTCCTCTAATGCCAAGCAATGGAACATTAGGGAACTCTCTACAACGATCGACGATGATGACATTTTCTCTGGACCGAGAACACCAATGTACATCAGAGTGAGTAAGGGTCATCAATCGTTGTGACCACCTTAGGCCTTGGTCATTCTTCAAGACAGATTGTGGAAGGTGCAAAATAAACCACCTTGCAAGGAGAAGAGTACAGCACATGAGAACACCCCTCTTTCTCATTGTTCGAGTGTAAAATGAGTGAAGAATGTCCCCAAGCAATGTTGGTATTGGATTTTTGGATAAGAAGATTTTGACGGAGTTGACATCTACAAGCTGGTCAGGATTTGGGAACAAGACCAGCCCATAGATAAGGAGGGCCACAATTTCTTCAAAAGCTTGTAGGTCCAATGAATTCCAACACTCTTGTGCCTTCTCAAACAAGAATTTTTCCAAGAAGCCTTTGACACCGCTTCTAGTTTCCCAATGCCCCTTGATATCAGATGGTTGTAGGTGTAGTGCTCGAGCAACATCTTCAGGCTTTGGTTCCTTTTCCATACCGTTGTAAGGTAGTTGGTTAAGGATAGGAATTCTCAGGAGTTGAGAAAATTCCTCCAAAGTGGGCACCAACTGGTAGTCGGGGAAAGTGAAACAGTGGTGAAGAGGGTCAAAGAACTGGAACATCACCTTTACCATGTCCTCTTCAATGCTGGTGTTGACTAGGCTGAGTAGTCTACCATGTCTTTCACTGAAGGGAGAGCTTTCCGGAATTCTTGATGTGAGCTCCTTGAGTTGAGGAGGGATTCTCACAAGGTTGACTTGGATAGTTTTTCTGTGAGGAATTTCCATGACCTACAAAACAAGAACAAAGATGAAAATCTAAACCCTTGAAGTGGTTAGTGAATGCATATGATGCTTTATGATGTTCATGATGTATGCACAAACATATGTACAAGCAAATCACACAAAACCCTAGTTTCAGGCTTGCATGGGGCTTCATAGGTAAGTACCCTCTTGAGTGTAGTTGGCTTAAAAACCTGTCCTATAAATAGTAACCGGGTTCTAAGAAGCTCAATATCACTGGATTGTTTTCCATGTTCATTGTTTTGGTTTAGCCACTTAACTAGCGACCAAAATATTCCAAGAAAACAACCCTCAATGAGTGTAGTATCGAGTATCTACCAACTTCGGACTGCACCAAAGCCGGTCATCTCACTACCCCTAATGAAAGGCCAAGATGGTCAAGTAAGGTTCTAGGTCATTAGTGCTTAGTGACATCACTCAGCGGCCCCGTACTCTCCTTGATTGAACTCAAGGGTTACCGGTACTCACAAATATGTCGCACTAATATAGCTATTGCTTCAACCTTGTCGGTATACCCCGCACAGTTTCCACAACGTATTGCTATCTATGAATGTTTCCCCAAATCCGGGTGTAGGATTGCAAACCCAAACAAGAGAGCCAAGATGTAAAGAAATCAAAACAAACAATTAGTCAAGCAAGAGGGTGATCTAAGCCCTAAGGTTACTCCACTTTTAAAACTCTCCCCAGCAGAGTCGCCAGTTCTGTGATACGGTGGGAGAACTGACTTGGGTTTTTGCGTTTGTTTTCGCAAATGTTTCGGTTGAGCAAGAGTCGCCACCGACTTTTTATTTTATCCTAAGGAAAGGTTAAAAAGCACAGCAAAAACCTTTGAGATGTTTTCTTGGGTTCGGGGAGTAGATTATAGAAAGGGAAGGTATTAGCAACCTATCTATCCATGGTTATCCATGGGCTCTTAGTTACTTGCTTAGATCAACTTGCCTTGATTTTCAATTGTTTGAAATGGTGCTTTCAATTGTTTGAAATGGTGCTTTGTGTGTGGGTTTGAAAATGTTTTGAAAAGAGGCCAATGTGGTGGCAACCTTTGTAATGATCCATGTTGGGATGGGTACAAAAGTGTATGTCTTTTGAAAAGTTTTCAATGTTTTTTTTGAAATTTATTTTAAAAATGTGTTGTGATGTGTGTTTTGAAAAATAGGCAAGGGTTTTTGTTTTGCAAGTTGGCAAGTAACCAAGAGCTTATCTACCCTAAATTTCTCAAAGATCTTTGCTATGTTTTAACCCTTTTAACAATTTTGTTCCACCATTGTATTTGGTGGAAAATCTTGTGTTAGGATGTTAACGGGACGGGTGCGGGTCATCGTTTAGACCATGATTGCAATGGTGCCAAGTATCTTTGGGCAATTTTTCCTTTAAGGGACTTGATCATTTTTTAGGCAACTTTTGAAAGCGTCATCGAGGGACTATGATCATTTGATTGTTTTTTTTTTGCCAAAGATACCTAACATGCAATATGGCCCATTTTTTTGAAGGCAACAAGTGGAATACCCTAGGGGTGCAAGTGTGATTAGTGTTGTCCATTTTCATGCTTGTTTATCTTGAAATTAGGTCAAACTATTTTTTGGTTAATTTTGCATACAAAACCCTAATTCTATCATGGTATAATTAGAAAGCTTTTAAATACGAAAAATAAAAGGTCCTAAGTTATTACAACACAATATATGGGATGGGGGGTACAAATTTACAAATGGGGATATTTTAACAAGAAATTAAAACCTAAACTATTACATCCAAATTGAATTATACGAATTATTTAATTGCACAATGATAAAATAAAAATGAGATATATATGCAAGATGCAAAAATGGTTTTTATATGTATGTAAAAAGTATTTTTTATGTGTCAAATAAACAAAAATAAAATTAATTAATTTTTGGCATTTTTATGTATTTAGGGTAAAACCCTAATTTTATAAATAAAAGGTATTTATTATATAATATATGCAATATTTATTAATTATGGACAAAAAATAAATAAAAGAAGGTATATTGTAAAAAAAGTATTTTTGAGGTCAAAATATTAATAAAAATAAAATGTATTAATTCTTTGTATTTTCCCTAAATATACTAATAAATATATAAGTATTTTACATTATTTATTAAATATATATTATGTGTACAAAAATAAAATATTTAATATTATTAAAAAACATATATTTTTATTATATAATGTTTTCAAGAGATAACATAAAATAAAAATCAAAAATAAAATATGTTTGTATTATTTTTTAGTTATTTTAAATAATAGTATATTTATGTTTATTTATATACAAAACTAAATAAAGCCTAATAAACATCAAAATAAATGCAAAAAATGTGGGGAAAATAATTTTAATATTTTTTTATACTTAAATAAAAATATGGAAACAAAATCAAAAGGAAAAATGGAAAATGACAAGTAAAACTCAAAATGGGCCAGGGGGTGCATGTGAAATGCAAGGGTGTGAAAAGGAAAAACAAATCTCAGGCCCAGCCCAAGACTCTGTCTTCTTCAACCTCCAGCTTCTTTGTACAAAACACGCGCTTCTGCTATCTCAAGATTCTTGGACTTTTAGCACAAACTCACAACATGAAAAATGTTAAGCATCAAGCCACGATTCCATACATATAAAAAACTTAACCTAACTCTCAGAAATGAGAGAGAATTTCTCCATCCCTAATTCTTAACCTAAGTTTTTGTCAATGTTCAGGTTCAAAATACTCTCAGCATATGCAATATAAATGGAAAGTAAAGATATGTATAGCTTCAGGGGCATGAATAGAACATTTTTCATTCACAAACTTAGAGCTAACTCTTCCTATATTGAGAGATAGAAGTCCATGAACTTACCTGTTCAGCTTGGATCGTGTCTGACAATGGAGGCACTTTCAAGGCAAAATGAGGATTGGTACAGCTTGCTTGAAGTTCTGGGATGCTATTCCAACCTTTAACTTGCTTTGAAACCAACTGGATCAAGCTATGGCAATCAACCTGCAAAACAGAAAAAATGAAAATGGTGATGTTGGCTAGAGGTGTTACAGGTCATGTCCAATGCCTGGGATAGCTTGCATATATGGTATGGAATGTGTATGAACTGGATTTAGCAAGAATGCACGAATGGATTGACTTATGGAAGTCCAACTGCAGAGGTTACTCTGTTTTCTGCAGTGGGAGGGTGTTTTGAGGTTTGGTGATGTTTGGAAGGTATTTGGCTCGTGCTCTAACTTAGGTTTGATGTTTGGAAGGTGTACAACAACTTTGCTTAAGCTTGTGTTGGCTGAAATGAGAGTTGGTGTAAGTTATGCCAAGTTACTTCTAACTTAAGCAAGAAATGGCAAGTTGGTTTTACAAGCTTGTGCAGGCCCCTCTAATGTGCTGTAACTATCCCTCTTGATCAGTGTGACATGCTTCTGAACTTGTGCCCAAAGATATGGCCTTGTACTTCTTGATTTTCAAACTTGACATAAAGTTCTACTTTACAAAAATGGATAAATCACTTTTTCCAATTATGGCTCAATCTTGTATGCAATGCTTAAACACACAAGATAAGACCTAAACATGAATGATTGGCATTAAATTTATGAGTGTGAATGAGATAAAGGACCTGTAATCTATCTTAGAGCATGCTGAGTTCAAAAATGCAAAGTTATGGACATGTAAATTGGCCATGAACAAAGTGAGTTTTGCCCATATTGCCAAATTCGATTCTCACTAACCACAAGGTTGTTTGATGAGTTCTTGGACATTTTAGAAAGCTTGGAATGTGTACTACAATCCATATTTGTAATGCAAATTGAAATTCCAAGTGGAAGCATGTGAAAAGTGGCCATGAAGTTAGGCAAAAATCCTGCCTAGAATAGGTCAAAAAATTTCTAAGTTAAGAATGTTTTGCACCCTTGTTCCAAAAATCATAACTTGAGCTACAAGCTTCTTTTGAGGAAACTTTGTGAATCAAAGTTGTAGATTTTGCAATGGACTACAACTTTCATGTTTTGACTTTTGTTTGAATCCAAATGCATCTTGATGAAAAAATGGGACAAAGTTAGGAAAAAATTAGGGATTTTCATAACTTAGAAAATTTCTAAGTTATGAAAATTCTTCATTTCAAACCCTAATTTGTGATTTTTGATTTCTTGATGAACAAGTTTGATAATTTGGCATGTTTTTATGAAAAATGAATCTTGACACTTGATTTTGACCAAAAAGTCAAAGTTTGACTTTTCAGTATACAGTCAAAAATTGATCAATTGACTGGAAAATTCATCTGTCAATCTTGTGCATTTGGGATCTTTTGAACTTGTTGAACATGTCAAGACAATTCCATTGGGTCCTTGAGTCCATATATGAGCTTGGTTTGCCATTGGTTAGGTCAAACAGTCAAAAATTGCCTTTGTGCAGTCAAAACTCTAAAAATGACCATTTTGCCCTTTTGGTGATCTGATCAAATTTCTTGTGGAATTGTGATCCAAACTTGACCAAATGGTTTGTATGAGTTCAATATGTTGATGTGGGTCAAATTTCATGAGGTTTGACTGTCAATTGACCACAGTTGACTTTTTCCCCAATATAGCTGATTTCTAGGTCAACTGTCCAATTGACTGGGCAAAGTTTGGAATCAAGGCTTGAAATTTTGGTATGGGTAAACTGGAGAGTCCAATATGAGGTATGAAAGTCATTTTGGGCACTTTAGGTCAAAACATCTTTGTGCAAACTCAAACCCTAATTTGGGTCAACAGTGCAAGGAAGAGTCTTGAGCAGAGCAAACCCTAACTTGATCTTGAGCCCCAAGGGTCTGTTGATGAGAAAATGTTGAGGAAATGGGAGGGCAAATTTTGGGGTACAACATTCACCCTCATCCAATCGAAGGATGTAAAAAACCCACCTAACATGTGAATACAAATCTAACTATGTAGCTTTTGAAAGCTACAGAACAGAGATTAGCACATATTTGTTTGGTACCAAAATTGAAAGAAAACTAACTAGGCAGAGTTGAAATTCTCAACGTATAAGCAGTGATAATCGAAACTAAGAGCATGTTCAACTTCCTAGATATGATATCTACATTTTTCTTTTATTTGTATATACTAATGATGTTTGAATGAAAAGTTCCAAGTTTACGAAAAACTTACCTCTTAGAGAGAAAATTGTGGTACTTCGACGGAGCCTCAAGGAACAGTTTGATGATGGATTATGCCCGCTTCAACCTTCCTGAAGCTATTCCAGTTGTTACTTTGCTTTGAAAGTCACTTGAATCAAATATTGGTATGTGGTATTTAGGAGTGAATCGAAGGTTGGTATATGGAAGTTAGGGGTGAATCGAAGGGCTGATATATGGAATTATGAGGGGTGAATCGAAAGACTTACTAACGTATGAAGGGATTTGTGATTTTTTAAAGTTTGAGAATGTTTGAGAGTGTTTGAAGATTTTTTTCACACAACTAAAGTCTATTCAGCTACCAAAAATCCACCCCCTAGATGTGTTATGGAACCTCTTATTTATAGGTGAAGTTTGGCTGAGGTTTGGGGGGAAAATAGATAAAATTTGAACAAATTAGGTATGTTGTCTTTGTAGCTTTCGCTGTGCAGTTTTTGTATGTCAATTTGGTGCAAATATGGGAGCAGCATAGCAGGACTACTTTGCAGCATTTTTAGAGTGTTGTGGCCAATGCAGCAGGCTTGGGCTTGGCAGCATATAAGACTTTAGTCAGCAAGCATCTTGAATACTTCACCCTTTTGTTTTGACCATATAGACCCAACCTTCAACGAGAATCCTCTTCAGACAACAATATTTGTTTCCACCCAATGTGTGTCCTTCGAATGGACCATGTGTGTATCCTTTGAAGGGGCCAAATGTATGTCCTTCGAGTGGACCATATGTGTGTTTTTTGAAGGGGCCAAATTTATGTCCTTCGAATGGACCATATGCGTGTTCTTCGAAGGGGCCAAATGTATGTCCTTCGAATGGACCATATGTGTATTCTTCGAAGGGGCCATATGTATGTCCTTCGAATGGACCATTTATATGTGTCATAGCATAGAAACTATGTGTGTTGAAGGGTCTAAAGGTGGAATCGAAGTAATCTGTTTCAAAGGGAGATATTGCCAAGTCGAAGCTAGCATGAATATAGCCAATGCCATGTGGGTGCTAACATGAAGGAAGTCATTGCCTTGTGCAAGCTAGCATGAGGGAAAACCCTTGCCTTGTGAATGGAAGCAAGCAGGAAAAAGGCCACTGCTTTGTCGGTGCTAGCATGAGGGAAATCCCTGCCTTGTGAATCGAAGAAGGCATTATACATGATTTCTCTTATCCTAGAACTCCCCAGCAAAATGGAGTTATAGAACGAAAGAACAGAACATTGCAAGAAATGGCCAGAACCATGATCAAGGAGACTAACGTTGCTAAGATCTTCTGGGCAGAGGCAATAAACACAGCGTGTTACATTCAGAATAGAATCTCCATAAGACCTATTTTGGAAAAGACTCCATATGAATTATGGAAGAACAGAAAGCCCAACATTTCTTATTTTCACCCCTTTGGATGCACATGTTTTATTCTGAATACAAAAAATTATTTGAACAAGTTTGACTCTAAAGCACAAAAGTGTATTATGTTAGGATACTTTGAACACTCGAGAGGGTACAGAGTATACAATACATAAACACAGATTGTTGAAGAGTCAATCAGTGTTAGGTTTGATGATAAGCTTGACTCTCAAAAGTCAAAGCAGAATGAATTCCTCGCAGGTATGGAAGTTGAGCTCACAGGTACTGAAGACAACTCATCAGAGGCTCTCAACAGAGACACTCCCTTAACAGCAGAAAGAGTCACTACAAGAAATCCAGCACCTTCTGTTGATCAACTCCAGAAAAGACTATCCAGAAGCAGCATTGATCACCCAGAAGATACAATATTGGGAAAGAAGGAAGATCCAATCAGAACAAGATCAACATTCAGAAACTCTGAAGAATCCCTCATGGGACTGGTTTCTCTGATTGAACCAATAACAATTGATGAAGCACTTCTGGACAATGACTGGATTCTGGCAATACAAGAGGAACTAAATCAATTCACCAGAAATGACGTATGGGATCTGGTTCCCAAACCAAAAGGGTTCAACGTCATTGGTACAAAATGGGTGTTCAGAAACAAACTGAACGAGCAAGGTGAAGTCATCAGAAACAAAGCACGAATGGTAGCGCAAGGTTATAATCAGCAAGAGGGGATAGACTATACAGAAACCTTTGCTCCAGTCGCCAGATAAATCAAACTCTAGAAGGAACTTACATTCATAGAGCAAATATGTCAGAGAACTTATGAAGAAATTTGATCTCTCAGAATGTAAGCCCTCAAGGATTCCAATGCATCCCACGTGCATTCTAGAAAAAGAAGAGGTAAGTAAAAAGGTAGAACAGAAGGTCTACAAAGGTATGATTGGTTCTCTTTTCTATCTGACGGCTTCAAGGCCTGACATTCTATTTAGTGTTTGCATTTGTGCTAGATTCCAATCAGATCCTAGAGAATCTCACTTAATAGCAATTAAGCGAATTTTCAAGTATCTGAAAGGTACTGCTAATCTGGGTTTGTTTTATATAAAATCAAGTGATTACAGCTTAGTAGGATACTGTGATGCTGACTTTGCTGGAGACAGAGTAGAACATAAAAGTACTTCTGGAAGCTGCCAGTTTCTGGGAGAAAATCTGATCTCATGGTCCAGGAAAAGACAATCCACAATAGCACTATCAACAGCAGAAGCTAAATACATAGCAGCAGCTGGATGTAGTACGCAAATGCTCTGGATGAAAAGTCAACTTGAGGACTTAAATATATTTGAGAGTAACATCCATATCCTCTGTGATAATACTTCTGCTATTTGTCTCAGTAAAAATCATATTTTGCATTCTAGGGCTAAGCATATAGAAATAAAACATCATTTTATTAGGGACTATATTCAAAAAGGGATTCTTAACTTAAAATTCATTGACACATACCATCAATGGGCTGATGTCTTTACAAAACCTCTTTCTGAAGATAGGTTTAACTTCATTCTGAAACATCTCAGCATGAAGCTTTTCCCAGAATAAATTGTTTTATTTACATATCTTAACCTCCAGAATTTTAGTTATTTTATGTGAACTATTGATCAACCTGCCTTCAGAATTTTAGAAGTACAGATTGTATCAGAATCTATCCATGAAGATCTGAGCGTTTCATTTCAAGGATAGAAGTGTGTTGTTCACGTAAGCAAACAGTTGTCATCCATTCATCATCCACCTTCTGAGGCTGAACACGCATTCACTTTTCTGAAAGGTCAAAAGCGTTGATTGGGTGCATTGAGGCACACGTCATGGGTAATCGTTCCAATATCTTTATGAATCCCCTAAAATCAACTATCATTAATGCTTATAATCATGACTAATTACTTCTCTATCTTACTGGTTATGCTTTCAAGAAAATCTATTTAAACTCAAGTTTCACTCTTTACATTCTTTCACTTTTACTCTCTCAATACCTTCTAATTGTTTTCAGTTCGTACTTTCAAAAACCCTTTCATCTTTCTCAAATTTCTTGTGTGAACATGGCTTCTTCAAGCGTCCAAAACACCAGTACTCTGGAAACTGCTTCTATGGAACAGTACGAAGAACCATACAGAACTTTACTCATGCCCATTGACAACCTGGAAGTTCATTCAGAACTGATTGTTGATTTTGAAAGCCTTCAAGAAAATGGCTTCAATCTCTCTGAAGATGCCAATGCTCAAGGATGGAGCAGATATTTTGACCGACTTCTAGGGCCAATGTTTCCAATTATTGTCAAAGAATTCTGGATGCATGCTTCCTCCTCAAACCATCAAGTTACCTCGTATGTCATGGGGAAGAAGATTGTCATTACAGAAGACCTAATTTCAAGACTTATTGGTTACAATGGTGGAGGTGTCAGGTGTATAGATATGGCTGAAAGATGTTCTGATGTTGCTTCAATTGCAAGGGAAATATTCACTCTGGGTCTACCCTCCAGCAAGATTAGGGATCTGAAGGATCATCACAGAATCTGAGATAAGATAATTTTGGGATGCATCAACCAAAGGAAGCCAACTAGCTCTCCTGATTACATAAACATTGATCATCAGTTTCTGATCTACTTTATCTCCAAGAAGACTAAGGTAAATCTCCCTCACTTGCTATTTAATCATCTGAGGACCAGTGTAAAGGAAACAAGAGAAGATGAGCATGCCAAAAGGGACTGGATACCCCTAGGAAGACTCATATCATATATTCTGACAGAGAATAGGCTGATAGAGCATCTGACTGAAGCACAGGAAATTACCTCACTAAAAGCAACTGTTGGGAAGCCTCTGAACGCAAAGAATCTAAAAAAGATGAAAATCATTGAGAACATCAAGAAGGAACCCAATGTTACTTCTTTTGCAACCATCACTTCCAGAAGAATTCCTCTGGATGATTTTCCTCTTTTCTCTAAGATTGACTCCAAGCCTGAGATAATTGTCAGATATATGGATGCATGTAAGGCAGATGGTACTGCACCAGAAATAAATATCTAGGACTTGCATCAGGCGGCTCCAGAAGTTGATTTGAAGAAGACCAAGAAAAGGAAGGCAGCAGTAGAAGGATCATCCCAGAGGACTCCAAAAGTTGCTAAAAAGAAAGGTAATCCTTCCTCTGTTACTGTTTTAGAATCAATCACTATATCAACATCTAAAACCATAACTACCCAATCAGAACATCCAACCCCACAAAATTTTGATGACTTTGACATAGGATTTGATCCATCGGAAACTCTAAGTCTAAGAGAAACTCACTCCCTTCCTATCAATCCAAATCCTGAACAAACTCAACCAGAACTTGCCAAAGTTCTGTCTGATATTGACTCTTTTGACCAAGACATTTTAGCTCCCACACCATAAAATCCAAATCCTCAAACCCATGATAATCCAAACTTCGAAACTACAACAGATGTTCCACAACCAGATATTCCACTACATCTCTCTCCACAACCAGATATTCCACTACCTCTCTCTCCACAACAAGATATTCCTCATCCACCATCACCTCAACCTGAACAATCACAACCAGAAGCTCAAACTTATGAGAATCAACCATCTGAGACCTATGAACCAGAACCTCACAATGTTCCATCCAACCAATCTGAAGAACCTACATCAGATTCAGATTTTATACCAATCCCAGGAATCACTGAACCACTTGCCATTCGCATGCCTCTCACCATCCTGGATATTCCATAAATTCCTTCTTCTCGGAATCCACACCACCAAATTCCCCAACCAGTCCAATCATCATACCCGGCTCTCCCACTCCCTCTCCCAAGAGCAATCCAACTGACAACGTAAGACTTGTCATTGATCTAACTATATTGGAACGTTTAGCTGCTACATCTCACAAAACCAAAACTGCCATTCCCAAACCAAAACCAACTGAAACCACACCAGATGTTGGTACTAGTTTGTTGATGTTTGAAACATGAATACAGAAATGGATAACCTCCATGAAGCATGCTAGTCTAGAGATGACTAATACTGCTGCTTCTGATTATCTATGGACAAGTTTCAGAAACTGGCTAAGTTCTGAAACACTAAAGCTAAAAGAACAGAGCTATGAACAGGTTTAACGAAATTTCAGTGCTATGCTAAAGGTTTTTAAAGACCAAGTTCTGAGCCATCTGCTCAAGGAGGAGATTATCCCTCTGGATAATGCTCCCTGGTCAGAACATCGTCCCTCAGATGAAGTTCAACCAGAATCAGAAGGTCTCTCCTTGACTACTGCTCCAGATGAGATGATCTCAGCAGAGGAATTGGTTCAAAATGATCAAGTTGCAGAATGCTCTGAGAAGCATCCAGAAACTGAAGAATCTCCAGCTCCTTCCTATGACAGGCAAACTCTGGAAGAATTGAAGAGAGCCAATGCTGTTATCCAGGAAAGGTTGGATAAGCAGGAGGACACGAACAAAGAAATCAAGATCATTTTGAGAAAACAAGAGGAAGCTAACACCCAGATCAAAGGCTTGCTGGAAGCTTTGTTCACACGCCTTCCTCCTCCCTCTTAAATTCTTTTCTGTTTTAAAATCTGTTTACCTGTAAAGTTTGTTTTACATTGCTTCTGTTCTGAACTACTTATCATTGCTTCTTGTTTTTTAATATAAATCAACTTTTTAGCTCTGATTATATTGCCTTTTTTGATAACTGACAAAAAGAGGGAGAAAGTAAGATATTTTCAATAACGGTTTACTGAGACAGAAGTCTCAAACATTCTGAACTACTTAACCTCTATATTTTGAAAAGCTTGAACAGGTACACAACTCTGATGAAAGACGCAGTTAAACTCTGATGCTCAAAGACTCAAGGAACTTAAGGGAAGTAATCAACTCAGGGGGAGTTTTTCTTCTCTATTCTAAACTTTTTATTCTTTATTTTTTAATTGAAAAATCTGGTTTTTGTCATCATAAAAAAGGGGGAGATTGTTAGAACATAGTTTGATTCTACAACCCTTAGTTAGAGTTTTGATGATAACAAATACAAAGAATAATTAAATACAAAGAACAAATATGCACCTTAAAAATATGTTTTATGTATGCATATGTTCTGATCAAATCAGCATCAGAAGATCAGCCATAAGTGCTACACGCTGAAGCAATCAGAACATACGCTGAAGATTGATGACCAGAACCTGCGCTTAATCAAGTAAACTCTGATTCTAAACAAGAACATATCAAACCAAGTCATCACTATTCAGAAGCATTATCAGCAGTAAGGAGAAAAGACTCTGAAGCGTTACTGAACATTCAAGACAGAATTAATTCCAATGGCTTTCTTCAGACAGGATCTTCTCCAAAAGGAAAGTGTGTTAATGACATTAAACATGTTTTATTGACAACGTCATTACATTGCCTATATAA
This sequence comes from Vicia faba, assembly GCA_948472305.1. Classification (NCBI taxonomy): domain Eukaryota; kingdom Viridiplantae; phylum Streptophyta; class Magnoliopsida; order Fabales; family Fabaceae; genus Vicia; species Vicia faba. The sequence goes on along the minus strand of OX451738.1, from coordinate 85,573,493 downwards.
ACAAGTCATCTTGCAAAATGAAGCACGTACGTACACACAACAATTTGCTAAGATCACCAACCACGCATATTCAAGCTCAAGCAAATTCAATCTTTATTCTAAGCTATAAACCTGTGTAATTTATCACAGTTGTGATAAATTGTTTTTATTAGAAAAATAACAACACATTTTGTTTAATCATATTGTAAAAGAGATCATTGAGATTAACCGGATTGTGGTTGTACTCAAGAAGACTTTAACAGTTGTTAAAGTAGCCTTTGTAATCTTGTTGAGATTAGTGAATTAAGACCTCGTTGGAGAGAGGCGAAATCACCTTGACGGGTGGACTGGAGTAGTTTGAGATCAAACGAACCAGGATAAAAATAATGTGTCATTAAGCTATTTTAGATCCAAGTTTTCAATTCAACCCCCCCTTCTTGTGTTTTTCACATCTTCAATTGGCATCAGAGTGTTTGGTTCTGAGCTTAAACACTTAACTGTGTCAGTACAAGATCCAAGCATCAGAAAAACACTATGGTGGGACTAAGCCAAAACATCAGCAATGACAACAATGAAGAAAGGGGCAGATTCAGTGGTAAACCTCCAGTCTTTGGTGGAGAGAACTTTGACTATTGGAAAGACAGAATTGAGAGTGTCTTTCTGGCCCATGATGCTGATTTGTGGGACATGGTGACTGATGGATTCATGCATCCTGTGGATGGACAGGGTCAGAAGATAGACAGGAAAATGATATCTGATCAGCAAAAGCGTGAATTCAGAAACCACCACAAGGCCAGAACAATTCTCCTCAGCGCCATCTCATATTCAGAATATGAGAAAATATCAAACTGAGAAACTGCCAAGAATATGTTTGACTCTCTGAGAATGATGCATGAAAGCAACATTCAAGTCAAAGAAACCAAGGCCCTTGCGCTCATTCAGAAGTATGAGGCATTCAAGATAGAAGATAGTGAATCTATAGAAACTATGTTTTCAAGATTTCAAATTCTTGTTGCTGGACTAAAATTTCTTGACAAAGGGTATTCTACTGCTGATCACGTTAAGAAGATCATCATAAGCTTGCCAAAACAATGGAGGCCAATGGTCACAGCACTTAAGCTAGCCAAAGATCTCAACAAAATCTCTCTGGAGGAACTTGTTAGCTCCCTCAGAAGTCACGAGATAGAGCTAGAAGAAGATGAACCTCAAAAGCAAGGTAAGCCATTAGCCTTAAAATCTAACAGAAAATCTGACTCCAAAGTTTTGCAGGCCGTGGAGGAAACCTCTGATGGATTCTCATCAGAAGAAGATGAATTGTCTCTCCTCTCCAGAAGGGTGAACCAACTGTGGAAGCAGAGGCAAAGGAAGTTCAGAAATCCCAAAATATCAAAAAATCAGAATGAATCCTCTTTCAGATACAAAAGGTCAGAATCCCTTCTCTGAACACAGAAGATCTGAAGGTTCTTCAGGATACAGAAAGCCAAACAACAAAGATATCATCTGCTATGAATGTAACGAGCAAGGGCACTACAAAAGTGACTGCCCAAAGCTTCAGAAGGAAAAGCCCAAAAAGAAGTTTCTCAAGGAAAAGAAGAAAAGCCTCATGGCTACATGGGATGACTCTGGCACATCTAAAGTTGACTCAGAATCAGATGATGAAAGAGAAAACATAGCTCTCATGGAAAACATATCAGAAGACAGTGAAGCTTCTGGTTCAGACTCAGAATCAGACACTGAAGAGGTATTCCCTGACTTTACCATAAACTCTACTAAGGCTGAACTTGCTGAAAGCCTAAATGAAATTCTGGAAAGGTATCAGCAGATCAGAGTCAAATTCAGAAACCTGAAAAGGAATCTTGCCTCTGACTCTGATAAGACTGAGAGTCTCAGATTGGAGAATTCTGAGTTAAGAGAAAAATTTCAAAATTAGAAAACCAATTGCAAAACTCTCAGAAGGAAACAATCTCTGAAACTCTCAGCAATGCTGATGAGTTCATCAAAGAGTATGATCACAACTTTCAGAAGTTTCTAGATAAAAACATAGATAGAAGCAAGATGGCTTCAATGATCTATGGAGTTAGCAGAAATGGCAGAAAAGGAATAGGATATCAAGGTAAGGTACCTACACCAAAAAATGCCATGGACTTAGTTATAAAACGCACACCACTCAATTCACATTTTATATATGGGCACACACATGACATAAAATACACAAGTAGTGATTATTCTGTCAAACCAAAATTCAACCAGAATTTTGGTAAAACTAACAAATCAGGACCAAAGAAAATGTGGGTACCTAAGGATAAAATCATACATGTGGCAGATATCTTTAGCAGCAAGGCTAAGACACCAATCATGGTACCTGGACTCTGGCTGCTCACGACACATGACGGGAAGAAGGCATATGTTCCAAAGCCTGGAACCTAAGCCTGGAGGCCACATGGGTTTTGGAGGCAATCAGAGAGGAAAGATCATTGGCTCTAGAACAGTAGGTAATGGAAATCTTCCCTCTATAAGTAATGTTTTATTAGTTGATGGATTAATGCATAACCTATTATCCATAAGTCAATTAAGTGATAATGGTTATGATATAATCTTCAATCAAAATTCATGCAAAGCTGTTAGTCAAAAAGATGGGACTATCCTATTTAATGGAAAGAGGAAAAACAACATTTATAAAATAAAACTTTCTGAACTAAAGAGTCAGAATGTAAAATTTCTATTGTCTGTTAACAACGAGCAATGGATCTGGCACAGAAGATTGGTACATGTTAGTATGAGAAGAATATATCAGATTAACAAACTCAATCTGGTCAGAGGACTTCCTAACTTGAAGTTCAATTTAGATGCTCTGTGTGAAGCATGTCAGAAAGGCAAGTTTGCAAAACCTGCTTTCAAATCCAAAAATGTTGTTTCCACCTCTAAGCCATTAGAACTTCTGAACATTGACTTATTTGGACCAGTAAAAACTACTTCAGTCAGTGGCAAGAAGTATGGGTTAGTAATTGTAGATGACTATAGCAGATGGACATAGGTAAAGTTCTTAAGACACAAGGACGAGTCACACTTTGTGTTTGTTACCTTCTGCAACCAAGTTCAGAATGAAAATGATCTTAGAATTGTAAAAGTCAGAAGTGATTATGGTGGAGAATTTGAAAATAAAGATTTTGAATTATTCTTTAATGAAAAAGGCATTCTGCATGATTTCTCTTGTCCTATAATTCCCCAGCAAAATGGAGTTGTAGAACGAAAGAACAGAACATTACAAGAAATGGCCAGAACCATGATCAACGAGACTAACGTTGATAAGATCTTCTGGGCAGAGGCAATAAACACAGTGTGTTACATTCAGAATAGAATCTCCATAAGACCTATTTTGGAAAAGACTCCATATGAATTGTGGAAGAACAGAAAGCCCAACATTTCTTATTTTCACCCATTTGGATGCACATGTTTTATTCTGAATACAAAAAATTATTTGAACAAGTTTGACTCTAAAGCACAAAAGTGTATTATATTAGGATACTCTGAATGCTCGAGAGGGTACAGAGTATACAATACAAAAACACAGATTGTTGAAGAGTCAATCAGTGTTAGGTTTGATGATAAGCTTGACTTTCAAAAGTCAAAGCAGAATGAATTCCTTGCAGGTATGGAAGTTGAACTCACAGGTACTGAAGACAACTCATTAGAGGCTCTCAACAGAGACACTCCCTCAACAGCAGAAAGAGTCACTACCAGCAATCCAGTACCTTCTGTTGATCAACTCCAGAAAAGACTATCCAGAAGTAGCATTGATCACCTAGAAGATACAATATTGGGAAAGAAGGAAGATCCAATCAGAACAAGATCAACATTCAGAAACTCTGAAGATCCCTCATGGGACTGGTTTCTCTTATTGAACCAACAACAATTGATGAAGCACTTTTGGACAATGACTGAATTCTGGAAATGCAAGCGGAACTAAATCAATTCACTAGAAATGACGTATGGGATCTGGTTCCCAAACCAAAAGGGTTCAACGTCATTGGTACAAAATGGGTGTTCATAAACAAACTGAACGAGCAAGGTGAAGTCATCAGAAATAAAGCACGACTGGTAGCGTAAGGTTATAGTCAGCAAGAGGGGATAGACTCTACAGAAACCTTTGCTCCAGTCGCCAGATAAATCAAACTCCAGAAGGAACTTACATTCATCAGAGCAAATATGTCAGAGAACTTCTGAAGAAATTTGATCTCTCAGAATGTAAGCCCTCAAGGATTCCAATGCATCCCACGTGCATTCTGGAAAAAGAAGAGGTAAGTAAAAAGATAGAACATAAGGTCTACAGAGGTATGATTGGTTCTCTTCTCTATCTGACGACTTCAAGGCCTGACATTCTATTCAGTGTTTGCATTTGTGCTAGATTCCAATCAGATCCTAGAGAATCTCACTGAAGATTGATGACCAGAACCTGCGCTTAATCAAGTAAACTCTAATTCTGAACAAGAACATATCAAACAAAGTCATCAATATTCTGAAGCGTTAGCAGCAGTAAGGAGAAAAGACTCTGATGCGTTACTGAACATTCAAGACAGAATTAATTCCAACAGCTTTCTTCAGACATGATCTTCTCCAAAAGGAAAGTGTGTTAATGACATTAAATATGTTTTATGGACAACGTCATTACATTGCCTATATAAACAAGTCAGCTTGCAAAATGAAGCACGTACGTACACACAACAATTTGCTAAGATCACCAACCACGCATGTTCAAGCTCAAGCAAATTCAATCTTTATTCTAAACTATAAATCTGTGTAATTTATCACAGTTGTGATAAACTGTTTTTGTTAGAAAAACAACAACATATTTTGTTTAATCATATTGTAAAAGAGATCCTTGAGATTAACCGGATTGTGGTTGTACTCAAGAAGACTTTAACAGTTGTTAAAGTAGCCTTTGTAATCTTGTTGAGATTAGTGAATTAAGACCTTGTTGGAGAGAGGCGAAATCACCTTGACGGGTGGACTGAAGTAGTTTGAGATCAAACGAACCAGGATAAAAATAATGTGTCATTAAGCTATTTTAGATCCAAGTTTTCAATTCAACCCCCCCTTCTTGTGTTTTTCACATCTTCAGTATTTATGAGTGAATCGAACGTTGGTATATGGAAGTTAGGGGTGAATCGAAGGGTTGATATATGGAGTTATGAGGGGTGAATCGAAAGACTTACTAACGTATGAAGGGATTTGTGATTTTTGAAAGGTTGAGAATGTTTGAGAGTGTTTGAAGATTTTTTTTCACACAACTAAATTTAATTCAGCTACCAAAAATCCACCCCCTAGATGTGTTGTGGAACCTCTTATTTATAGATGAAGTTTGGCTGAGGTTTGGGGGGAAAACAGATAAAATTTGAACAAATTAGGTATATTGTTTTTGTAGCTTTTGAGGTGCAGTTTTTATATGTCAATTTGGTGCAAATATGGGAGCAGCATAGCAGGACTACTTTGCAGCAGTTGTAGAGTGTTGTGGCCAATGCAGCAGGCTTGGGCTTGGCAGCATATAAGACTTTAGTCAACAAGCATCTTGAATACTTCACCATTTCGTTTTTACCATATAGACCTAACCTTCGACGAGAATCCTCTTCAGACAATAATATTTGTTTCCACCCAATGTGTGTCCTTCGAATGGACCATGTGTGTATCCTTTGAAGGGGCCAAATGTATGTCCTTCGAGTGGACCATATGTGTATTCTTCGAAGGGGCCAAATGTATGTCCTTCGAATGGACCATATGCGTGTTCTTCGAAGGGGCCAAATGTATGTCCTTCGAATGGACCATATGTGTATTCTTCGAAGGGGCCAGATGTATGTCCTTCGAATGGACCATTTATATGTGTCATAGCATAGAAACTATGTGTGTTGAAGGGTCTAAAGGTGGAATCGAAGCAATCTGTTTCAAAGGGAGATATTGCCCAGTCGAAGCTAGCATGAATATAGCCAATGCCATGTGGGTGCTAACATGAAGGAAGTCATTGCCTTGTGCATGCTAGCATGAGGGAAAACCCTTGCCTTGTGAATGAAAGCAAGCAGGAAAAAGGCCACTACTTTATGGGTGCTAGCATGAGGGAAATCCCTGCCTTGTGAATTGAAGCAAGCAGGAAAGAGGCCCTTACTTTCTGAATTGAAGCAAACACTGTATGAGGCCATTGCTTTGTGAATCAAAGCAGGCACGAAAGAAGACCTTGCTTTCTGAATCGAAGAAAATAATGTAGGAGGCAATTGCTTTGTGAATCGAAGCAGGCAGGAAAGGAAGGAGTTCAGTCGAAGCTAGCGTGAATCAAAGTAACGCCCAGTCGAAGCTAGCATGAATCGAAGTAAACTTACTTTTCTTCAATTTTGTCAAAAAAATCAAATTTATCTGCTTTCCCCTTTTAACAATTTCCTCTTTAACTTAATGCTTGAAAATCAATATGATCCATGGAAACTAATGTGGGACATTAAAAATCCAAATGTATTTGTGCAAACTCGAACTTTTGAAAATCCTTGTGAGAAAATGTCTTGAGAAAAGAGAGGGCAAATTTTGAGGTACAATAAAATGCATATATCATAATCTCATTTATGTTGAGAACATCATTACACCATGCATACATCTGCATACAAATAACTCCCTTTCCTTGCAGGAAGAAATCAATCATCAGTCAAGTCCTCTTCTGGATCAGATTTATCTCTCCCAATTAAAGATAGGCAAAAGACATCTATAGTTTCAACATAAATAGACCAAAGATTTATTCTGATACTTCTTCCAATCTCCACCAATAGACATTCCAAATGGCATCATTAAGCCCATTCCCGATACAATCAACCACATCATCGAGTGCAAATTTCTGGGCACTCTAGTGTTCAATCATCTTTCGCCTTCAGGTCACAAATGGAGGATCCGCCAATCTAACTCTTCAGGCTTAAGAAGATTGAATAGGGGAAGATGTTTTACCACAAAATTTTCCCTCTAATTTCTCAAGAAATTTCTCATAAGATTTTCAACTGCTCAAAATTGCACAAGGATTGATCAGCTCAAGACACTTCCTCAACACTGATGACTCAAATTAGGGTTTGATTTTACACAAAGACAAATGAACTTTTAATGCCTCATATGACTTTCATGGATCATTTTGGACCTTCAAAAATGCTCATGTCAAATTTTAAGTTCTGCAGTTCAAGTTTGCTCAGTCAATTGATCAGATGACCTAAAATTAGTCTTATTAGGTAAAAAGTCAATTATGGCCAACTTACAGTCAAACTTCATGATTTTTTGACCCATATCAATATTTTGAACTCATATGAATCATTTGGTCAAGTTTGGATTACAATTCCTCGAGAAATTTGATCAGATCACTAGAGGGGCAAAATGGTCAAAATTAGGGTTTTGACTAAGTAGGCTTGATTTTTAACTTCTGACCTAATACATGACTTATTGGATAGAGACATGATATCAATGATTCAAATGCATCATATTGACCTAATTTCATAGTTCAAAACACTTCTCATGATCAATTGATTGATAGTTGAAATTTGGTCAACTGATGAAAAAGTCAACTGTACACTGAAAAGTCAAACTTTGACTTTTTGATCAAAATCAAGTTTCAAAAATCATATTTCATCAACTCATGTCAAAATATGAAGATTGTTCATCAAGAAATCAAAAGTCAAAATTCACTTTGAAAAGTCAAAATTTCTAAGACTTAGAAATTTTTCTGTGTTGGAAATTTTACTTTTTTTCATAACTTTGTGCCAAATTTTCACCATGGTGCTAAATGATTCAAGAAAAACTTCCAACATAAAAGTTGTAGATCTCAATGAGATCTAAAAAATTCTAGGGCAGAAATTTTTCTAGAAATGCTTGGATTTTGAGTTATAAGTTCATGAAGACGTGTACATGAAACAAAAACACTTGGTGAAATTTTGACCTAGTTAGGCAGATTTTTGACCTAACTTCTTGGCCAAGTTTCACATGGTTCCAATTTGATTATTCAAAAATGTCCAACGTGAAAGTTGTAGAGGATGTTACAAGCTTTCTAAAAAGTCAAAAAACTCATTGAGATCATGTTTGATCTAATAGAATCGAAGCCATGAAGTTAGGGTTTCATTCTTGTTTTGCAAGGCAAATTTTGTGATGAACAATCATCCAATCTTCAAGCATGTTGTACAAATCTCACTTTGCAAGCCTAAAACTTGTGTTTCACTCCATGTTTAAATGTTTGCACAACTGTTAGAGCTTTGCTCCAAACATTTAAGCCATTGTCCAAGTAATTAATCAATTTTAGGAAGAAAGGTACCACTTCCATTTTAGAAAAGCCAGTTTTATGCAAAGTCAACTTGCATTGAGCCTTTCACTTGTTCTTTATGCATACAAAACATCTATAATCCAAAAGTAACATGTTTAAAGTGATCAGCCACTCTAGATAGTCTTGTACCATTCTTTGGGAAGATGTTTGTCAACTTTGCTTCAAAAATAAGCAATAGTGCCACAACTCATGGATTCAAATTCTGGCTTGTTGTAGCACTCAAAACCTCTTGCCTATAAATACATACACTATTTTTAACCTAACACACAAGATACAAGCCCCTGAAACTCCCTCAATCATAGACAAAGTCAAAAATGCATAACAAACCTCCATTGTTGCATATTTTAACCAAAAACTCCAATCTCAAACTACTCGTGCGTTTCTTGGCCTTTTGCTCCCAAAAGATTCTAAACATCATACATAAACAATCCCAATACCTGTTATCCAACTGTAACACCATCTTCATTAACTTCCATAACCAAAAAATAGAGCTTGCACCTTGACTTCTCCAGCACGATACAACCATCCTCAGCCCAAAGTAGTTATTGCATTATCTTCCTGGAGGTTCAAGGAAGCTAACTCAATCATCACAACACCTTGAAAGCTCCTCTAACTCAAAACATGATCCCTGGTTGCAAGTTAAGTTTTCTGATTTTTAAACTCCTCATATAGGCATTGTTAAGCTTCCATTTTCAAAAATAAAATGTAGATATCATTGCCCTGAAGCTGACCATGTCCTTAGATTTCATTTACATTACTTTAGTAGAGAGAATTTTGGACCTGAACTTTCTGAAAAAATTAGGTTAGATTTGGTACCATTCAAAATTCATGTTTACCTTTGATTTATTATTTTAATGAGTTTCATTTCTGAAATCGTGATGAAATTTGCCACAACTTTCATGTTTGCATTTTACATTTTTATTGAGAAATGAATGAAATACAGAGGTTCGGGCTGGGCGTGAGGTTGAAGATGAAGTTGCCTTCAGGAAAGAGTTTGTAATATAATAATATGGATTGACATAAGTACGCGGATGTATAGCCACCCCAGTGGTAAGGTAGCATGCGTATATTGCAGAGGGCGTGGGTTCGAGCCCCAGCGCTGCCATTTTTCATATTTGTCAAACATTTTCTCTTCTTTTTTTTGTTTCCAACTAGTGTGCCTGGGCCTAGAGTCTTTGGACCTGATATTTTTTCTTTGGCTAAACCCCTTGTCTCATATACCATGCAGCCCATATAATCTTTTTATTTGTTTTTTTTATTCTGACTAACAAAAACACTAATGGGCCATACTTTAAAATTGTTTTACTTCTAAACTCCCCAAATCAAACTTTCACCCCTGACCTTCTCTATTTATTTTATTTTTTATTTTATTATTGTTTTTTATTAATATTAATATTAATATTTATTTTATTAACAAAAAGACAAAAAATTATTTTTTATTTATTTTTATATTTATACCACATACTTGTTTTATTTTTTTATTCAAAACCAAAAACATCAAAAAATATTTTTTACAAACTTTAATTATTTTTTCTTAATTAATTCAATTAATTAGACTTAAGTTTGTTTATTTCTCTTTTAATTAAAACTGACCTAGAAATTTAGGTTTCTTTTAATTTATTAATTTCTTTTTCATATCTTTTGATTAATATTAAACCTTTTCATCAAAAACATTAAAATATATTTTCTTTTCTAATTTACTTAATTTAATTTCTTATTAACTATTTTAGTTAAATATGTTAAAATATTTTCCCCAAAACTAAAATTCATGTCTTCTCCATTTATCTCTTGCACATTATATATTTCAATTCTTGTACATTTATTCAATATGGTTGTAATAGATAATTAGAGCTTTTAATGTCTTACAATTCCCCCATTTGTAATTTGTACACCCTTCCCCAAATGATGTAATAGCGTAGGATATTTATTTTCCGCAATTTATCGCTTTCATATAAATGCTAGTAAATTAGGGTTTGTATGGAAAGATAAAATCAACGCTTAAAAAACCCTAATTCAAGATAAATCAAGCATGAAATACAAAACACTTGTACACTTTGCACCTATAGGGTTAACTCCACTTTGTTGCCTTAAAATAGTCATGATATGCATGTGAGACGTCTTAGCAAAAACAATCAAAAATACAAGATCATAGTCCCTCGATGACGCTTCGAATGTTGCCTTATAAATAATCTTAGACCCTTAAGGAAACGCTAAGTGTTGTACCCCAAAATTTGCCCTCTCATTTCTCAAGAAAATCACCCTGAATTCTCAAGCTTTCCCTTGTACAAATCCAAGCCTTGAATTATCATTTATTTCCAAGCAAGCCATTTACAAGGGCAAAATGTTCATCAAGAAGCTCAAAAGTCAAATTTTACCTTGGAAAAGTTAAATTCTAAATACTTAGAATTTTTCTAAAGTATTTAAGAAAAATGACACTTCAGAACTTCTGAACCAACCTCCAGGAAGGAGCAGTCAGAAGTTGTAAACTTGGCTCAGCACATAACATTCAGTCAGAATGTGGCTCTTCAGCAGCTACGCCAACTCAGTCAAAAGTTGTAAACGTGGTTCAGCACATAATCTTTAGTCAGAACATGGCTTTTTTCCAGCAGTTACACAAGTTCAGTCAGAATTTGCTAGAGGAATGCAAAGAAAGCAACGAAGCCTGAAATCTCCTTCAAAATATGTTGGAATCAGAAGGTAAGGGGGTCAGAAGATTGGGTGTTACACTGAAGCAGAATCTCTAAGTCCATAGTTTTCAGAGGCAAATCAAAAGAACATGCTGGAAAGTGTGAAGAACCCTCAGAATTTGCTGAGGCAGCAGGATACTAAGATCAGAACTTGGGTGCGTTGTTCTAGACTTATGCTGAAGTAGGAACTGCTGGCTCAGATTTAAGTAATGATGCAAATCTCACATTACAAGATTTCTTAGTCTTGACCAATCTCATCACCATTTAATGCTCATTAATGCTCACAACCACTTTTGAGCATTTGTCCAAAGGGTCTCTCCACGTGCAGCATAACAACGCTCTTGTGAAGATTTAGGTATGGGTTCATGCGCTACTTTCCGCTCATGGGTGTCACTTTTCCTTAATCCTCGCTTACTAACCCAACCTAGGCTAAAAGCTGTCAATCATCACAACTTTTTATGAACTTTTCTTCAAGAGTAAGTCAGCATCTAATGCATGATATTGGCGCCACTTAACGTTTTAAAAATCCACAAAGCTTTTCCTATAAATATAACACCATTGTCCATCGAAAAACCCCGGTCCAACCCCAGAAAAATTGCTAAGAAAAGAAACAGAAAATTTTAGCAAGAAAACACCTTGAAACTCTGCCAAAATTCCTAGTGTTTCAAGAGCCTTAAACTCAACTTTGAATCTCCTGCCTCCAAACTTCATTTGTACCCAAATTATTTCTTGACTAAGAAACACCCATACAGTTTCTGACCACATATATATACTCTCCATCCACCCATTCAAAGAACCTGTCCAGAACACTATCAGAGTTAAGATTAACTCCAGTTTATAGAATTTCTTCCAACAGCAAGGTAAGCATCGGCTGACTCTCACCACACTGCTTAAGCATCACCAGATTTGCATGCTCGAAAACACAATGTAGATATCATGCTTCTGATGATTGTTTATGTTCTGAGGTTTTCATGCATCTGTACGCTTAAGTAGGGATCAGTTCAGAACTTGCCTCTAATTTTTGGTTCTGACTTCTGAAACGTTATGATACCTGCTGAAAGTGTCCTAGGCACGCCTTCTCTTTTGTGGAAAATAACCAAATTGCAGATGTTCTGACTAGCACGGAGGGAGACCAAGTTCTGACTTTGACGCCAGCACTTCTGAGGCCTGTTTTATTATCACTAATATCAGAACTTCTGAAAATTATTGTGTTCCCAGCCGGGTCAGAACCTCTGACCCCATATATTTACACTAACAGGTTTCTGTTTTGCAGCGCATCAGGGTCAGAACTTCTGACCTTCCCACTAACAGGTTTCTGTTTTGCAGCGCACCAAGGTCAGAAGTTCTGACCTATACATTTTCACTAACAGGTTGCTATTCTGCAGCAGGCCAGGGTCAGAACTTCTGACTTCCTTTCAGCAGCACGCTGACCCCCTCCTTTTTTCTTTTTTCTTCCCCTTGCTATTTTTCTTTATTTTTCTCGCTGGATTCCCCATTCATAAGTGTGTACCCCCACCCCCTAAATATTGTAATAGCGTAGGACTTTACATTTCCGCATTTTTATCGCTTTCAAATGTAAATGCTAGCAATTAGGATATGTATGGCAAGATAAAATCAATGAAATGGAAAATCCTAATTCAAGATAAAATCATGCATGCAATCAAACACACTTGCACACAAACACCCTTAGGGTTTCTCCACTTGGTTGCTTTATACAAAAATAGCCATGTTACACATGCAAAGTATCTTGGTAAAACAAACAAAATCAAAAAGATCATAGTCCCTCGATGATGCTATTCAAAGTTTCCTTACAAAAATGATCTTAGTCCCTCGAAAATACTAAGATACTTTGCAACATTTCTAATCATGGTTATACGATGGTAAGACAATAATGTCAAAGGAATAGAAAATGAATAGAAAAGACATTTGAGTAGGTAGAGTTCTTCTAGTTACTTGCTCTATTTTCAAACAAATATCCTTGCTATTTTCAAAACAAACACACACATTTCCAAACAACTTACAAACATTGAAAACATTTTCAAAAAGACAAACATCTTTGTATACATTCTTACGAACGATAATCATTACAAAGATTGCCTAAATGAATGGCCTCTTTTACAAAATACTTTCAAAATCAAACCAAACACCTTTTCAAGCAACAAAAGCAAGTGATCTAGCAAGTAACTAAGAGCCCATGGAAAACCATGGATGAAAAGGGTGTTAATACCTTCCCTTTTCATAATCTACCCCCCCCCCCCCCGAACTCAAGAAACAATCTCAAAGGTCTTTCCTGTGCTTTTTCACCTTTCCTTTTGGATAAAAGAAAAGTCGGTGGTGACTCTTGCTAACCGCAACATTTGCAAACACAAACGCAAACCCTCAAGTCAGTTCTCCCACCGTGTCACAGAACTGGTGACTCTGCTGGGGATAATTATAAAAGTGGGGTTACCTTAGGGCTAGATCACATTTATTTTCTTACATTGTTTGATTTGTTTTCTTTACATTATGGTTATTTGTTTGGGTTTGAATCCTCCACCCGGATTTGGGAAACATTATACGTAAATAGCAATACATTGTTGAAACTGAGTGGGGTATACTGACATGGTCTAAGCAATAGTTATGTTAGTGTGACATATTTGTGGGTACCGGTAGCCCTTGAGTAGTCAAGGAGAATACGGGGCCGCTAAGTGATGTCGTGAAGCACTAACGGACTTTTAGAACCTTTACTTGACCAACTTGGCCTTTAGGGCGTAGTGAGATGACCAGCTTTGGTGCAGTCCGAAGTTGGTAGATACTCGATACTACACTCATTGAGGGTTGTTTTCTTGGAATATTTCGGTCACCATTAAAGATGTTTGAGATGAAACAATGACCAAGGAAACAATTCGGTGATATTGAGCTCTTTAGAACCCGGTTACTATTATTAGGACAGGTTGAGCCAACTAAAATTCAATAGGGTACTTACCTATAAAACCTCATGCAAGCCTAAACTAAGAACTTGTTTGCTTTGCTTGTATATGCATACTTGTACATAACATCATGTACATCATGAACATCATATGCATCCACTAACCATTTCAAGGATTTTGGAGATTCATCTTTGTTCTTGTTTTGTAGGATATGGATTCACTCCGCAGGAAAACTATCCAAATCAATCTTGTAAGAATTCCTCCACAACTAAAGGAGCTAGCTTCAAGGATCCTTGAGAGCTCTCCTTTCACCGAGAGACATGGTCGCCTACTCAACTTGGTCACCTCCAACACAAAGGAGGACATGATGAAGGTGCTCTTCCAGTTCTTTGATCCTTTACATCATTGCTTCATATTTCCCGACTATCAGCTTGTGCCCACTTTGGAAGAATTCTCTCAACTCTTGAGGATTCCCATTCTCAATCAACTACCTTTCAAAGGTACGGAAAGAGACCCAAATCCAGAAGAGATTGCTCAAGCTCTGCACTTGCACTCATCTGATGTCACAACCTATTGGGAAACTAGGAGTGGTGTCAAAGGCTTCTTAGCAAAGTTTCTGTTTGAGAAGGCCCAAAGCTGTTGGAATTCCCTAAACTTGAAAGCTTTTGAGGAGATTGTGGCTCTTCTTATCTATGGGATGGTCTTGTTTCCCAATCCTGACCAACTCATAGATGTAAGTGCTGTCAAAATCTTCATATCACGTAATCTGGTGCCTACATTACTAGGGGATATCCTGCATTCTTTTCACACTCGCACAATGAGGAAGAGAGGTGTCCTTATGTGTTGCACCCCTCTCTTGGCAAGATGGTTTATTTCTCATCTTCCTCAATCAGTCTTAAAGAATGAGCAAGGATTAAGGTGGTCACAAAGGTTAATGACGCTCAAACATTCAAATATTCATTGGTGCTCTCGATCCAAAGAGAATGTTATCATTGTTGACCATTGTGGGGAATTCCCTAATGTCCCTCTACTTGGCATTAGGGGAGGCATAACCTACAACCCATGCTTAGCTTAAAGACATTTTGGTTATGCCCAAAGGGATGGCCCACATGAGATGTTGATTCAAGGTTTGGTATTCGACTACGACAACGACAATCAAGGTCTTCGCCAGAGATTCATCCGAGCTTGGAGGATGATAAACAAGGTGGATAGCAAGACTTTGGGACACAAGAATTCCATCCCTCTTGAGCCTTACCTCAATTGGGTACGAACCCGCGCTCAAAGTCTTATGATGCCTTATCCTTCCATTCTCCCAGTGATCATTGAGCCTGTTAAGGAAGGAGAAGTTCCATACACTATCCTACATCCTGACATGCCCACATCTCTTAAAGACTTACAAAGGGATTGGATACAGCTCAAGGGGGGAGCGAGATACTTTTGAAGCCCAATTCTACGCAAGCGAGAAGAAGGTTTTGGAACTCACTAGGCTACTTCATGAGGAGCAGACTCTAAATGCCTACATAACACCAAAGAGGATGCGCACTACCTTTTTATCTTAGAGTTTTGTATTATTGATATATTCAAACTCTATCTTATTAATATGACGTATGTTTCTTTTTGTCTAAAACAAACTTGAATCTTTTTAAATCCTTGAAAACATTGCATATGTACATATCATTCATCATAACATAAACAGGTCTTTTGCAACGAGTCTCCTCATCTCTCTACTATTTATTTCAGTAAGATGGATCTCGAACAGACAGTCAAAGATCTTCAAGCTCAAAACATGTAGTTTCAACAGTTACTCATAACCCTGGCCAAAGGACAAGAGGAGTTGAAGACTCTGTTGGCCAAAGAGAAGAAGAAGAAAGAGAAGAAACAAACCGGTGTTGTAATCATGGGGAGAAGGTTTCAAGGACAAACTAGAAGAACCTTGAATTTCGCAGCAACATCTGATGAAGGAGAAGGAAAAGGGAAAGAAATAGCAGTTCCGTCAGAATCTGAAGATGAGGAAGAAGAGGAAGATTACTCAGAGGAACAATATCCTCTAGCGGATGATAAGTACAGACATCTTGAAGAGCGTCTGAACACTATGGAAATATAGAGGGTACCAGGTCTAGACTTTGAAGAATTGGGGCTAGTATTGGGAATTGTGATCCCACCAAAGTTCAAAGTGCCATTGTTTGCAAAATATGATAGGGTGTCATGTCCTAAAATGCACCTCCGATCATATGTGAGAAAGATTCAACCGTACTCCACCGATAAAGACATGTGGGTGCATTTTTTCCAAGATAGCCTATCTAGTACACAACTCGATTGGTTTTACCAATTGGAAAGGGCCGACGTCCACAACTTGGAAGACCTTGCCGCAGCTTTCTATAAATAATACCAATATAATGCAGATTTGGCGCCTACCCGTACTCAACTTCAGAGTATGGCTATGGCTTCAAATGAGGATTTCAAAGATTACGCGCAGAAATGGAGAGATTTAGTTGGAAGAGTACAACCCCCTCTGTCTGAAAGGGAGTTGATGGATATGTTCTTAGGCACTCTATCGGGCCCTTTCTTCAACCATTTGATTGGGAGCTCATCTGCTGGATTTATTGAGTTAATATTAACCGGACAGAGGGTGAAAGCTAGCATAAAAAGTGGAAAGATTCAGAAGGATTCGTCTGCCTCTACAGCTGTGAGAAAGCCTTTCACTGGGAAGAAGGAGGTATCTGCTGTTTATCCATAAAGGAATCAAGGGAGAGTTGGACGCCGACCAATGATAGGGTCCGTTATGATCCCAAAGCCTACATCTGATCAACCAAGAAGTAACCAACCGAGGGTGGAAAGGCCAGTCCGACAATTCACCAGAATTAATATGACTCTAGCCCAGGTTTTACCGCATCTTCTGAAATCTAATCTGGCAACTTTAAAGGAAGCTCCAAAGAATACCAACACTGCGTCCCCTCATTATCACCCAAATGCCAGATGCGCATATCATTCCGAAAGTCTGGGTCACGACACTAACAACTGTTGGGCCCTGAAAAACAAAATTCAAGACCTTATAAATGCGAAAGAGATTGAGTTTGATGCACCCGAGAATCCAAACATCATTTCTGGTCTGATGCCTAGGCATGGTCACAACACCAATGTTATCAAAGAAGATTTGTTTGTTACCACAATTGATGAACTCTTGACTCCACTCCCAATCATTAAGATAAACTTGTTGAAAGCTGGTGTATTCCCGGGTTGTAATGAAGACTGCCATCTTTGCTTATCCTCACCAATGGTTTGCCCTCTGTTGAAGACATGCATTCAATGCTTGATAGACAACCAAGAGATTCTGTTTGAAAGTACTCCTGTTTCACCTGTTCCTGTCGAAGATATTTCAATCATAACCATCTCCGCCAATCCTTCCAGGGTCCCCAAAAGACTCGTTAGGATTACATCGGTTCCAAAAACTACTCCTCTTATAATCACAATGCTCGGGTCGGACCCGTATGAATCAGACAAAACAGTACCGTGGAATTACGGTGGAGATATCTACTACCATGGTATCAAACAAGATGGGTTAGCCGCCGAAGAAATGAACTCCAAAGAAGAAGACTCCGACATTAGCAATATTGCTGGAACCAGTAAGATTACCCGTAGCGGTAGAATCTTCTCTCCAAAAATTGCCCCTCCAAAGGCAGTTTTTGGACCCGTGGTTGTTCCAAAGGTTACCTCCATACCAATAATCATATCTGAAAGTGCTCCTACTGGCAAAGACAACACAACCCCTGCTGTTATCCCTACCAATACTTCCACTGCTGATATTCGAGGAAAAAGTATTCAAGAAGAGCCTATTCGGACGAAGGCTCAACCACTGACTATCCCTGAAGCCTCCAAGAAGGAAATGGAGGAGATACTGAGGATAATAAAGAAGAGTGACTATGACGTGGTTGAACAGTTGGGGCAAACTCCCTCCAAGATCTCCATGCTAGCATTGTTGTTGTGTTATGAGGCACATGCGAAAGCTCTGGTGAAGTTTCTGAAGGCAGCCCATGTGCCACAAGAGACGTCTGCTGACCAATTCCAAGATTGTGTGACCAATTTGACAGCTGATAATGGCCTAGGCTTCTCTGATGCTGATTTGACACCAAGAGGGAGAAAGCACAATGAGGCATTACATGTCTCTGTGGAGTATAGAGGAACAACTATGGCCCATGTCTTGGTGGACATTGGCTCATATTTGAACGTTTTACCGAAAAAAGCTCTCAACAGATTGGATTATGAAGGACTGACGTTGAAACCCAATAACATAATCGTGAGAGCGTTTGATGGCTCTAAAAGGATGGTCCATGGGGAGGTGGACATCCCCATAAAGGTTGGGACTCGGACTTTCAACTCAACCTTCTATGTAATGGACATCCTCCCGTCTGACTCCTGTCTACTAGGACGACCGTGGATCCATAATGTCGGTGCTATCACCTCTACACTACACCAGATGCTAAAATATTCGGTCCAGAGAAAGATTATCACTGTCCACGGAGAGGAGGAGTATATGATTAGCCACCTCAATTCCTTCAGGTATGTGGAATTGGATGGCGAGTTCATTGAAACTCCTTTTCAACATTTCGAAAAAGTCCCCCAAGAGGTAGCAACAACCAAGACTATGTCCCAGAATCCCAAGATTACAAGACCTCCAATCCGGATGTCATCTCTGAAGGACACCAAAGCAGTAGTAGAGGAGGGTGGATGCACCATCTGGGGGCAACTTCTAGATATTCCATATAAATCTGACAAGTTTGGCTTAGGGTTTACTTCAAATACTCAGAAGGTTGTGCACCGTGCCCGTGCTGGAGGGCCACCTCTGAAGATTAGCAACCGAGAGGTCAATACAGTGGAATATGGTGAAGAAGATTACATCTTGGAGGATTGGATATTTCCTACTGCCAATGGAGGACTTCGCAATTGGGAAGCCAGAGACTTTGTCCCAATAACTTTCATCTCTCAGTAATTTATCTTTTACATTTCTATTGGACTTGTAATATTCACAAACAATTTGCACATTCTGAACCTTGTGTCTTACCCGAGGCGCAATGGTCCATTTGTAAGGGTTTTTATTTCATCTTCATATGACATTCAATGAATCATGGACGTTTTTCACATACAAACTTTTTGGGCTAATTGTTTTTCTTTTACATTTTATTTTTAAGGATGGCTATACCCTTACACACACCCACACTCATAAATGCAGGTACCCCTCCATTCTGGATCCCATGGGTAACGATACTGCTATGGCCTTTAGTGACTCTGAAGATCTAATCTACCAAGCCAAAGACGAAGGTGAGGAAGATTTTGAAGTATCAGGGGAACTGGCCAGACTACTACAACAAGAAGAAAGAGCTATTCAGCCTCATGAGGAACCGGTAGATACAATCAACTTGGGTACCGAGGATGATAGAAAAGAGGTCAAGATGGGTGCCAATCTAGAGCCCAGTGTTAAGGAGCGTCTGATTCAGCTATTGCGTGATTATGTTGAGATCTTTGCTTGGTCATATGAAGACATTTCGGGACTTGATACAGACATCGTGGTACATCGTCTGCCAACAAGAGAAGACTGTCCACCAGTAAAACAAAAAGTCTGCCGCATGAGACCTGATATGTCAGAAAAGATCAAAGCGGAAGTCATGAAACAATTCAATGTTGGATTCTTGGCTGTCACTTCCTACCCCCAATGGGTTGCCAACATTGTTCTCGTGCCTAAAAAGGACGACAAAGTACGAATGTGCGTGGACTATAGAGATTTGAATAGGGCCAGCCCTAAAGATGATTTTCCACTCCCCCACATAGATATCCTGGTTGACAATATGGCCCATCACAAAGTATTTTCCTTCATGGATGGATTCTCAGGTTATAACCAAATCAAAATGGCACCTGAGGACATGGAGAAAACTAAATTTGTCACACAGTAGGGCATATTCTGCTACAAAGTGATGCCATTCGGACTAAAGAATGTTGGGGCAACCTATCATCGCGCCATGGTAGCTTTGTTTCATGACATGATACATCATGAAATAGAGGTCTACATAGACGATATGATAGCCCAATCAAAAACAGAAGAGGAGCACCTTGATCATTTGCAAAAGTTGTTTGAGAGATTGAAGGAGTACAAACTAAGGTTGAATCCAAACAAGTTCACATTCGGGGTGCGGTCCGGTAAACTCCTAGGCTTTGTTGTCAGCAACAAAGGCATCAAGGTTGATCCTGCCAAGGTTAAAGCGATACAAGAAATGCCTGCTCCTTGTACAGAGAAGGAAATCAGAGGATTCTTGGGACGCCTGAACTATATTGCCAGATTCATTTCTCACCTGACAACTACTTGTGAGCCAATCTTCAAACTATTGAAGAAAGATCAAGTAGTCAAATAGAATGATGAATTCCAGACTACTTTCGACAAAATCAAAGAGTACTTACAAGAGCCTCCTGTTTTGATGCCACCAGTCGAGGGAAAACCACTGATCATGTATCTGACTGTTTTAGAAAACTCAATGGGGTGTGTATTGGGGCA
The DNA here is from genome assembly GCA_948472305.1 of Vicia faba. Classification (NCBI taxonomy): domain Eukaryota; kingdom Viridiplantae; phylum Streptophyta; class Magnoliopsida; order Fabales; family Fabaceae; genus Vicia; species Vicia faba. Next base: position 85,553,054 of record OX451738.1, on the reverse strand, counting down.
GCATGATGAGTCTGGCCGAAAAGAGCACACTATTTACTACCTGAGCAAAAATTTTACCGACTGTGAAACCAGATATTCACTGCTCGAGAAAACTTGTTACGCTCTGGCATGGGCTGCTCGCTGGCTAAGACAGTATATGCTGACTCATACTACCTTGTTGATATTTAAGATGGATCCGATAAAATACATCTTCGAAAAGCCTGCTCTGTCTGGGAGGATAGCTAGATGGCAGATGATCCTAACGAAATACGACATACAATATACTACCCAAAAAGCTATAAAGGGCAATATATTGGCTGATCATCTTGCTCACCAAGTTGTGGAAGACTATCAGTCCATGAAGTTTGATTTCCCGGATGAAGACATCATGACATTAGACAACTGGGAAGAAATCAGACCATATGACGGACCTGAACAAGGATCCCGATGGACCCTATTCTTTGATGGGGCATCCAATGCACTTGGTAATGGTATCAGCGTTATACTCATATCTCTAGAAGGGTGTTATACTCCCTTTACTATCAGACTTTGCTTCAACTGTACGAACAACATGGCAGAATACGAAGCATGCATCTTTGGTCTCAAGGCTGCCATAGACTTGGGAATCAAATCTTTAGATGTGTTTGGAGATTCAACTTTGGTCATCAGTCAGATCAAAGGAGAATGGGATAATAAGCACCCAAACCTTATCCCTTACAAAGAACATGTTTTGACATTACTACCACATTTTGAGCATATTACCTTCGAGCATTTCCCGCGAGAAGAAAATCAGCTAGCAGATGCCCTAGCCACAATGTCATCTATGTTTAAACTTAATTGGGATAACGAGGCTCCCCAGATCACCATCGAATGAATGGATGAACCAGCACACTGTCACGAGATTAATACTGAAGAAGTAGTGGACCAGCCTTGGTTTCATGAAGTCAAGAGGTATCTTGAGGCTCAAGAATATCCAGAAGGAGCTTCAATCAATGATAAAAAGTTCCTAAGGAGATTCTCTGATAAGTTCTTCTTGAGTAATGGCATCCTATACAAACGTAATCATGACTCCATTCTGCTCCGGTGTATGGATAAGATTGAGGCTGAAAAGATCATGGTTGAATTACATGAAGGTACTTTTGGCACTCACTCCAGTGGGCATACGATGGAAAATAAAATCCTACGGGCGGGCTATTATTGGTCTACCATGGAAGCAGACTGCTATCAACACTCTCAGACCTATCATAAGTGTCAAATTTATGCGAACAAGGTGCACGTACCTCCAGTTCCTCTGAATGTCTTGACGGCTCCTTGGCCCTTTGCTATATGGGGAATCGGTATGATTGGGGAGATCAAGCATACAACCTCCAATGGAAACCGCTTCATTCTAGTGCCCATTGACTATTTTACAAAGTGGTCGAAGCATCTTCCTTCGCATCTGTTACTAAGAATGTTGTTGCCCGCTTCATCAAGAAAAATCTCATTTGCCGGTACGGTATCCCAGAAAGGATCATCACTGATAACGGTACAAACCTTAACAATACTATGATCACCGCCTTGTGCGAGCAGTTCAAGATTCAGCATCATTATTCGTCCCCCTATCGGCCAAAGATGAATGGTGTCGTCAAAGTTGCAAATAAAAACATTAAAAAGATCATACAGAAGATGACAGTCACCTACAAGAACTGGCTTGAGATGCTACCATTTGCTCTCCACGGGTATCATACCACGACTCGTACATCAATTGGGGAAACACCCTATTCTTTGGTATATGGCATGGAAGTTGTCTTGCCTATTGAGGTTCAAATCCCCTCTTTGAGAATCATGAAAGATGCAGGTTTGAGTGAGGACGATTGGATCCAGACCCGACTTGATCAATTGAACTTAATTGATGAAAAGAGACTTACTGTTGTTTGCCATGGTCAGATGTATCAAAAAAGGATGATCAAGGCTTTCAACAAGAAAGTCAGGTGCCAAGTATATCAAGTTGGAGATCTAGTGATCAAACGCATTATCTTACCACAAAGTGACCCTAGGGGCAAATGGACTCCTACCTACGAAGGACCATTTGTAATCAAGAACATATTCTCCGGTGGGACAATGATCTTAACCACCATGGACGGTGATGACCTGCCACACCCTGCGAACGCGGACATAGTCAAAAGATACTACGCATAAGAGACCCGCTAGGTTGACACACCTAGGAAAAACAAGGGCATCCCGGCGAACCAAAAAGGTTCGGGCAAAAATTAGGGATAAAATAAAAAATCTGTACACCCGGCAAGTTGAAAACCGGAAAGGGTGACTTGGGAAAAAAAGGGTTTCCCGGTGGACTGAAAACCTGAAAGGGCGGCCCAGGCAAAAGTTAGGGAATTAAAGCATATGACTATGTCCCGTCGGATCACTTTGCGGACAACACTTGTTCCTCTAACAAAACTCGGAGTTTCTGATAAATTTAATCATCTTCGGACGAAACAACAAATAGACAAGATATTCGGAGATACGAAGGCTATATCAGAATGGGAACCCCATGGGATTATCACACATAGCTATCTTTCTTTGTACAAATTCTTCTTACTTTTATGGAACCATCCTCTTACTAGGATGTGTTGTACCCCAAAATTTGCCCTCGCATTTTTTCACAAGAAATAACAACTTCAGGCTTTCCATGATCTTTCAAACTGGCTCAAGAATCGATCAAACGGACTTTTCTCGTCAGTCAGACACAATTAGGGTTTTACTGGTTTTCATGGCTCTAGCACAGTTCACACAATTGGCTTAGGGTTTTGGTTGATTTTGACTCAATTTTGATCAGGTGAACGTTCTTTGGCATTTAATCAGGAATTAAGGTTTTTGTGGGCATATTCTCAGAAGGTTAAAATTCCACAGCACTTTGCAAGTTATTCCGAGATTCGGGTTGAATTTGCATTGTTTTTTATTTAATCAGTAAAAGAAGGCAGTTGATTTGAATTCACCAGTCAAAAGATATACGCAGCTTGGAATTACAGTGTTTGTTGAAAATCAGTGAAAAGAAGGAATGCGCCTGATCAATGTTTTGATTAACTATTGATTCGCTTTGGAGATACCAGGTTTAACTGATCAATGTGCTAAAGTATTGTTTATTTAAATTATTTATTATTCTAAATTAAGTGATTGAAATTTATTTTTCAATTATTTTAATTCAAAGAGTTTTAAATAATAGATAAACAATAAAGAAAGAGGAAATAGAATTGATTGGATAATAAAGACTTTTATTGATTCTTGAATTATTTGTACAATTATTGTTTATAATTTAATTACAAACAATGGTTTTACATTAATTTAAATATTAAATAAAAAGAAAACTATCCTATTTTTTCTAATTCTCCAGTCTTCATTTAGTACCCCTCCATCCATTTTTATTCATCTGCAAAAGAAAAGGAGAAAAGTCAGTGACTGATAAATAAATAAAGACAGATAAAATTGCAGTCATCATTAAGGGCCACTGATTGGGATCAGTTAACCCTCTCTGCAAATCACGGGATTTCTCCCGGTTCACAAAGAGGGAAGAATTTTATGCAAAGTTGAGAAAAAAATGCAAAGTTGAGAAAATGCATAAGTTCAAAATGTCAAACTGCATAGTTCAGAAGCAAGTTCAAACCAAACTGAAAATCCAAATTACAACTTGCTGTCATAATCCAAAAGGTACAAGTTACTGCACAAAGATATCAAAGAAGATAAAAAAGTACAAAAGCTGTCAAAGAAGAGATAAAGAATGCAAAGGAAAGCATGATATGCAAGCAACTCATTTTCATCATTTCCCAAATGAAGTGACCCTTTCAGAACAAAGGTACAGCACAAACATTTTTTTTATATATTTTTAGCTGTACTGAGAAAGAAGGGAGAGAGATAAAAGAATGCAGGTTTTTAGGCTTTAGGCAGGAGGCATAGAAACGTATACAAAAAGACTGAACACAGAAGAGATAAAGAGGAGAGAGCAAAACCAACACAAAAGAGAAATATACAAACTGCTAAGCATTAAACCTGAAGAGGCCAAAAACCAGCAGTAAAAACTGTTAAGCCTCAAGCTTAACACAAACCAGCTGAAGCAAGTAAAAAGCTTCATCCTGTCAAACACCTTAAACCAGTTAAACCTGAAGCACAAACTGCATAAACCATAAACACCTCCAAAAACACCTCAAAACCATAACCTGCATTGGCTCAAACCTGTAAAAGCCTTAAGATTAGAAAGGCTAAAACGTGTGGCAGGTTTGAAGCCAAACCTGCATTAGCTTTATTTCCAAAAGCCTCATCATACCTGTTAAGGCCATCAACCAGAAGCAAACCATTCTTACCTGCAAGCATAACCAGTTAAACCTGAAGCACAACCTGCCTACTGCACTACCAAAACCTGTTGTTTGCATTGCCACAGCCTACCTAAGCATCACCAAAATCATGGCCTAAACACATAACCTCCAAACAATAACCTGTTGTCCAGAACCTTAAGCAAAAACAAACTGCTTAGCATACTGCATAATACCATCCAAACATCAAGCCCTCAGTGAATACATCATTGGGCAAAAGGCAATTATCAAGCTCAACAGTCTCAAAGTTTCAAAGGGCAAATTCGAGGCAAAGGAGAAGAAGAAAGTAAAAACAGGCAACATCAAAGGCACCACATTTTCAAAGGCAAATCGTTCAGCAACATTCAAAGCATACAAAGTGGCTCAACAATAACATTTCAAGCATACAGGCGAGGCCCCCTCAGAACTCTGAGTTCATCATAGGGTGGAAAAAGAAGCAGCAAGCATACAGTGGCAAAGAAGAAGAAGAAAGAGGCGAATTCAAAAATAAGGTTTTCAGTCAAATCATCATCATGAAACCTTTAAAATGGTAACAAAATAAAGGGTACCAGGAAGATACATCAACATCCTTCACCGTCGGGCCTCCTAGCTTTCCTTATCTCCTTCCTCCGTCTCCAAAGGTACCTCTTTCCTTCTATCCTTCTTTCAAAACCTCAAACAAACATTGAAGAAAGCTTGAAGTTAAAATCAACAGGATTAGACAATCATAGCATGTACATATGTAACAAACCCTAACGAATCAAATTGATTACCTAATTCTGTCGCCTTGACGCTACCGTTGGAGGGAAGGGGAAATGAAGGTCGCTGGTGGCTGAGGCAAAAGGCTCACGCTGGACACTCAAGAACGGATGAAGAAGATGAGGCAAGAACGATGAACGAACACCGCCGCTGCACTAACCCTAAGCGCTGTCAAAACTGGATACCAAAACAATGAACCCTAAAAAACCAATGCTTGCACTATGGGCCTTGCCCGTTTCTGAATACCCAAGGCCCATTTTAAAAAAAGGTTTTAAACTCTTTTCTTTTATAAAACAAATATTATTCTTACTAATTAATTAATTTAACCCTTTTTAGACAAATGTTTTATTAATAACTTAATACTAACTTTTCTCTATAACATTTTAAAATACTTTTTTCTCTAACTTAATTTCTACAACAATACTTTAATAATAAAAATACATTTTTGCACCATATAATTAAAATTGAAAATACCCTTTTTTATTCTTTTAATTAAAATATATTTTTGTACATAACAAATAAAAACGCATTTTTCTAATTTAATCCTTGATTTTTATTAAAAACATAAGTTGTACATAACAAATGAAGAAATACTTTTTTGTATACATGATTAAAACTTAGAAATATTTTATTTTCTTAAAACATCATTTTTGCATAATTTAATTTCTTAATTAAAATACTCTTTGTATATAACAAATAAAGATACATTTTTATACATAATTTAATTAGAACTCAAAACATTCAATTAAAACATCTTCTTTTGTACATATTAAAAATATACAAATCAAAGATTTATTAAACACATATTTAGGTCAACAATACCTTAATACGCATTAATTTCACATTGTCGCACCTGTAAATAATTACATACGCGTATACTTGTACAGTTACACAATACATTCACATCGCTCCTATACACATTTGTTTATCTTATACATTGATATTCATCATTTATATTTGATCGCAAATTCGATTTGGTTGTAACTTATTGGATACTATAAGTCTCATCCCCATTCATACACATGTACCCCCACTCCCGGATACTTATTTTGTAATAAGCGTAGACTTTACATTTCCGCAATTTACAGTTTTCCAATTATACCATGGTTAGACCTAGGGTTTGTATGTACATAAAATCAAACGCTAGATAACCTAATACAAGACAAATACATGAAATCAATACACAATCACACTTGCACCCTCTAGGGTAATCCCACATGTTGCCTTCCAAAATGGGCCATGCTTGCACGTCGAGTATCTTCGGCAAAACAAATTCAAAATGATCATAGTCCCTCGATAACACTTTCAAAATGTTGCCTAAACAAATGATCAAGTCCCTCAAAGCAAATTGGAAAAGACACTTGGCATCATTGCATCCATGGTCCATACAATGATCCGCGCCGTCCCGAACAAACTTCCTAAAACGCAAGATTGTCCACCAAATTCAATGGTGGAACAAAATTGTTAAAAGGGGTTAAAACATAACAAAAACCTTTGAGTACAATAGGGTAGACAAAACTCTTAGTTACTTGAGATCAACTTGCAAAAACACTTGCCTTCTTTTTCAAAAACCACAATCCACAACACTTTCAAACAAACTCTCAAAAACATTTGAAACATCTTTTCGAAAAGATCCACACTTTTGTAAAACACTCAAACATGAGTCAAATACATTGGTTGCCTAAGACAAGGCATCTCTTCCAAAACATTTTCAAAAAACACACACACACACACACCATTTTCAAGCAATCGAAAATCAAGGCAAGTGATCTAAAAACCAAGTAACTAAGAGCCCATGGATAACCATGGATGAAAAGGGTGCTAATACCTTCCCTTTTCATAATCTACCCCCCGAACCCACGAAATATCTCAAAAGGTTTTTGCTGTGCTTTTTTTAACCTTTCCTTTAGGATAAAATAAAAAGTCGATGGCGACTCTTGCTCAACCGCACAAGTGCGAACACGAACGCAAAACTCCTAGTCAGTTCTCCCACCGTATCACAGAACTGGCGACTCTGCTGGGGATGTATTTTCAAAGTGGGGTTACCTTAGGGTTTAGATCACCTTTATTTTCAATTGATTGTTTTGATTGCTTTTACATTTGTGGGCTTTGTATCGGAGTTTCATAGATCCTAACCCGGATCTGGGGGAAACCTTTTTTTAGGTAGCATAATTTGTGAGGGACCTGTCCGGCGTATACCGACATGGGTGAAGCAGTGGCTACGTTGGTGTGGCGCCTTGGTCTGTACCGATATCCCTCGTGTTGAAATGGGGAGAATATGGGTCTTCCAAGGAGTCGTTAAGCACCAACCGACCTTAGAACCCTAATTGACCCAACTTGGCCATTAGAACAGTAGCAGTATGCTACGCTCATTGAGGCTAAACTCTCGCGATGGTTCCGACCGCGAGAAAAGATTGAGATGCTGGAGTTATGACTGATTGAGGGTAGCCAATGATTTGAGATCCTCTAGAACCCGATTACTTTTGATAGGACAGGTTTTAACCAACAAACTGAAAGAGGGTAGTACCTGAGCCTCATGCAAGCCTAAAGCTAAGGACTTGTTTGCTTTGTGTGAATATGTTTGCCTGTATATACACTCACTTGCTTGTGCATACATGTACATAACATCATAACATCATACCATAGCATTTTCAATAACCATTTCAAGGATATCGAGGGTTCTTTTGATGCAGGGTTACGTTGAACCAGACATCTACCAAGGGGCAAGAGGTTTTCTCCTCTAAACAAAGTTCTCCAGTCAAAGATCAAGTGCAACAACTTGAATCAGTGGCTATGACCCACTCGACATGGTGAGCTTGATTCTCGGGGAAAGACATCCACCGATACAAAGCTCTCCAATCAAAGATCAAGTGAAACAACTTGAATCAGTGGCTATGACCCATTCGACATGGTGAGCTTGATTCTCGTGGAAGGACGTCCACCAGTGCAAAATTCTCCAATCCAAGAGCAGAGTTCAACCTCTAACATTTTCTTGTGTTTACCCCAAGAGATCCTTGAAAGCATGCATCCACATATCATGCATTGAATTTTGACAGTCTTTCCTTTTTCAGGTTTCCTTACTCTCCTGCTGTTTATTTCAGCAAGAGATGGCTCTAGAAAGGTCTGTCAAAGACATTCAAGACCAGACTGCTCAGCTGCAGGAGATGTTCCTGAACTTGTCTCTGGGGCAAGAGGAGATGAAAGCTCTCCTCACAAAGGGCTTGGAGAATTCCAACAACGCCAGGAGTGATCAGCTTGCGGAGCTGCAGTTTGATCTGACAACCTTGAGGACCCAGGTGATGGGACAGTTGGTGGGCCAGATGGCTCTCATCCAAGACCTATCTCAAAGACAAGAGGAACTCAGAGTTCTTGTCCGCCACCTGCTTCCAAACAACCAACTGGGGCAAACATCTGAGGTCGAAGAGCAAGTCACCGCTCATCCTCCATCCACTCAAGAAGACAAGGGGAAAGCTCCTTTGCTTGCTTCAGGGTCACAAGCCCATCAACAACCTCACCAGCGTCAACGGGGTAATCGGCGTAAGCAAGAAACATCGGGAAGACAGTTCACGGAGACTAAAATACCATCATTCTTCATACTGAAGCGCCTGTTGCAGGTCAACTTGCTTACCGTAAAGGATCCTCCTCAGAAGCTCAATACCTCCTCTCCTAACTATCATCCCGACGCATTTTGTGTTTACCATTCCTACAGCCCGGGACACGACACCAACGACTGTTGGGCCTTGAAGAACAAGATTCAAGATTTGATCGACATTGGAGTGCTGGAATTCATGCCAGACGGCGAGATGAAAATCTTCCGTTAAAGGGTTCTCCACTTGAAGTGACGAAGCTCAAGCTGAAAGACTTCTGCTTCTTTTTGAATTTTCAAAGTTGTAATTCTTTTTGCTGTCAAACAATTATTTGTTGATGTTAAACTCTGTTTTCATTAATGCATTGCATATGTTTGTCTTGAATTCATCCATTCGTTTCACTACTCTTATGCTTTTCTTTATGATATTTGACTCTTGATAAAAAGTTGCAAGCCTTTAGAGGGAGGATGACGAAACAATACCATGATCTTATACAGTATGCTTTCGAACAGACCTTGCTGATAATGTACATGCATTTCTTTCAATTCCCAAACACTGGAGTTATAAGGAAGTGAATCCCTAGTCAACCCCTTCGAGCCAAAGAAGTAGGAGTTTTTATGTTCTAAACAATCAAAACCTTTGATATAAACCTGGGGCAGGGTAGTATCTCAGTTAATTCAAAAGAAAACGCGCATTGAAGTCGCAAACTCTCAGTTCGTAACACAACGAACGACGTCGAAAAAAAAGAAAGCATTCCTTTGGAATCAAAAGACAAGGGTGGTTCCCTATCACATAGACAGTCAATCTCTCAAAATAGAAAAAGCCCACTGAGCCAAAACCTATAAAGGAGGCTTAAGAAAGCTGGGGCATCTCGCTGACAGTAATCCCGGAAAACGGGAACAGTCAGGCAAAAGTTAGGGATAACAAATCAAAATCAAAATAGTGAGGTCATTACAAAATCCTCAACAACATGAAAAAGGTTGAAAAAGAAAAAAAGGAGATGATGATTGTCTCCCCCAAATTCAACTGGTGAACCATCGCCCAAAAGTCGTTCAAAACTAAAAACAGAGTGTGACACACAATTAACTGAGCTTAGGTTGAAGGACATCACGAAGAGCGGGTGGGTACAAATATACTTTGAGCCTTTATCCTTTGTTTCTTAAACCGTGAACCAGGCCACGTTACAACCCTGCAAAAGTCCTAATTGAAGCATGGGTTAGTTCGAAAGTATACTGTTACAAAAGGTATCCTGACTCCTGTAAGGCTTTACTCTAAATCTTGTGTTGACTAGTCTTATGAAAAGTTTTCTGCTAAAAACGCATTTTTCAAAACTTCGAGACAAACATAAACTTTGCATTGCTTGAATATCACTGTTTGCATTTGGCTTTTTGTTTGACAGCAAAGAAATTCATACAGCGAATGTTCGGAGGAACGAAAATTCTCTCAGTAAGTAAAAATCACTTCAAGAGGATAACACTTCCATCAAATCTCCTATCAACAAGGGGCATGACATGTCACTATTCAATTAACATGGGGCAGTCCGTTCAAGATTTCAAAAAAATCTCTCAATATGCAGAGTAATCTGATTCAAGATTCCTTCATCACCACTTGGGGCATTCGAATGTAAAAAGTGTTCAACAAATCAACTATTACACTTCCAGACTCGATTCCTGTATCCAGCCAGGGCACGTCTGAAGAGTTCGAAGATTCGATTCCTGTATCCAGCCAGGGCATATCTATCAACTATCACAATTCCAAATTCGATTCCTGTATCCAGCCAGGGCATATCTGTTGACCACATTTCCAGACTCGATTCCTGTATCTAGCCAGGGCACGTCTGAAGAGTTCGAAGATTCGATTCCTGTATCCAGCTAGGGCATATCTGTTGACGACTATTTTCAGACTCGACTCCTGTATCCAGCCAGGGCACGTCTGAAGAGTTCCAGATCAACACCTGTAACAAGCCAGGAAACATCTGTGAACGATCGATTGTAGACCAACACCTGTAACAAGCCAGGACCTTATCTACATCACCACTTGGGGCATTCAAATGTCAAAAGTGTTCAAAAACCCGATGCAGTTTTACACGGACTCATCGTCAGGAAATCCTACACAGATCTCCTCAAAACAGGAAGACCCCAGTAGTTTGGCATACAACCCAAGCTTCTGATTCTCCCAACAGTGGTCCCAAGACTTCTCATTTTTAACAATTGAAGACTCCTGCCCTCCACAGCAGCAGCCAAGGATTTATTTTCCCCGGCAGCAATCAAGATTCTTTTATCTGCAGCAATCAAGATTCTTTTATCTGCAGCAGTCAAGATTCATCTATCCTCAGCAAGATAGCTCATCAGCTTACATGCGCATTCATCACATTCATGTCACATACATTTCATCATGCATCATGACATTGCATACAACTAACCCTTTACCTTTTCAGGTAAGATCAGTCGGCAGACAAAGATCATCTTCCAAGTTTACTCAGATGTGACCCGGACACGGCGACATTCTGATACTTATTCCAGATTCATCCAAATACAGCTTTACACGAGCTCATCATCGGGAAACCCTACACCGGTTCCTCTTCAAGACGTCTGAAAACAGTTTACGGATTCTTCCCAACAACGGATGTCAATCTACCAACTTGTTCAGACTCTTCTCAACCGTTGAAAATAGTTTACGGACGCGTCCCAACAACGGATGCTGCTCTATTGCTTATTCAACTTCAAGACGTCTGAAAACAGTTTACAGATTCTTCCCAACAACGGATGTCAATCTACCAACTTGTTCAGGTGCAACCGTTGAAAACAGTTTACGGACGCGTCCCAACAACGGATGTTGCTCTATTGCTTATTCAACTTCAAGACGTCTGAAAACAGTTTACAGATTCTTCCCAACAACGAATGTCAATCTACCAACTTGTTCAGGTGCAACTTTTGAAAACAGTTTACGGACGTGTCCCAACAACGGATGATGCTCTATTGCTTATTCAACTTCAAGACTTCTGAAAACAGTTCACGGGTTCTCCAAACAACGGATGTCAATCTACCAACTTGTTCAGACGCAATTTCTGAAAACAGTTTACAGATTCTTCCCAACAACGGATGTCAATCTACCAACTTGTTCAGGTGCAACCGTTGAAAACAGTTTACGGACGTGTCCCAACAACGGATGCTGCTCTATTGCTTATTCAACTTCAAGACGTCTGAAAACAGTTTACAGATTCTTCCCAACAACGGATGTCAATCTACCAACTTGTTCAGGTGCAACTTTTGAAAACAGTTTACGGACGCGTCCCAACAACGGATGATGCTCTATTGCTTATTCAACTTCAAGACTTCTGAAAACAGTTCACGGGTTCTCCAAACAACGGATGTCAATCTACCAACTTGTTCAGACGCAATTTCTGAAAACAGTTTACAGATTCTTCCCTACAACGGATGTTAACCTATCACTTGTTCAGATTCTTCTCAACTTTTAAAAACAGTTTACGGACGCTTCCCAACAACGGATGCTACTCTATTGCTTATTCAATCTCAACTCCTGAAAATAGTTTACGGATTCTCCGAAACGTGGATGTCAATCTATTGCCTATTCGGACCCCCAATTCAGAGATGTTCCAGAACATGGGTGGCTTTCTGATACTTGTCCACTCACCATTGACATACAGTTCAACATAACCAGATGGCATCTATAAGCCCATCCTCCTACCAGCAGTCACCAGATGGCGTCTATAAGCCCATCCTTCTACCAGCAGTCACCAGATGGCATCTTTAAGCCCATCACCAAATGGCATCTTTAAGCCCATTCACCTCTACCATCATATCGCCGAGTGCAAATTTTCTGGGCACTTTAGTGTCCAATCTTCTTTTACCTTCAAGTCGCGAAAGGCAAACGTGCCAATCTAACTCTTCAGGTTCAAGAAGATTGAACAGGGGCAACTGTTGTACCCCAAAATTTGCCCTCGCATTTTTTCACAAGAAATAACAACTTCAGGCTTTCCATGATCTTTCAAACTGGCTCAAGAATCGATCAAACAGACTTTTCTCGTCAGTCAGACACAATTAGGGTTTTACTGGTTTTCATGGCTCTAGCACAGTTCACACAGTTGGCTTAGGGTTTTGGTTGATTTTGACTCAATTTTGATCAGGTGAACATTCTTTGGCATTTAATCAGGAATTAAGGTTTTTGTGGGCATATTCTCAGAAGGTTAAAATTCCATAGCACTTTGCAAGTTATTCCGAGATTCGGGTTGAATTTGCATTGTTTTTGATTTAATCAGTAAAAGAAGGCAGTTGATTTGAATTCACCAGTCAAAAGATATACGCAGTTTGGAATTACAGTGTTTGTTGAAAATCAGTGAAAAGAAGGAATGCGCCTGATCAATGTTTTGATTAACTATTGATTCGCTTTGGAAATACCAGGTTTAACTGATCAATGTGCTAAAGTATTGTTTATTTAAATTATTTATTATTCTAAATTAAGTGATTGAAATTTATTTTTCAATTATTTTAATTCAAAGAGTTTTAAATAATAGATAAACAATAAAGAAAGAGGAAATAGAATTGATTGGATAATAAAGACTTTTATTGATTCTTGAATTATTTGTACAATTATTGTTTATAATTTAATTACAAACAATGGTTTTACATTAATTTAAATATTAAATAAAAAGAAAACTATCCTATTTTTTCTAATTCTTCAGTCTTCATTTAGTACCCCTCCATCCATTTTTATTCATCTGCAAAAGAAAAGGAGAAAAGTCAGTGACTGATAAATAAATAAAGACAGATAAAATTGCAGTCATCATTAAGGGCCACTGATTGGGATCAGTTAACCCTCTCTGCAAATCACGGGATTTCTCCCGGTTCACAAAGAGGGAAGAATTTTATGCAAAGTTGAGAAAAAAATGCAAAGTGTCAAAAATGCATAAGTTCAAAATGTCAAACTGCATAGTTCAGAAGCAAGTTCAAACCAAACTGAAAATCCAAATTACAACTTGCTGTCATAATCCAAAAGGTACAAGTTACTGCACAAAGATATCAAAGAAGATAAAAAGGTACAAAAGTTGTCAAAGAAGAGATAAAGAATGCAGAGGAAAGCATGATATGCAAGCAACTCATTTTCATCATTTCCCAAATGAAGTGACCCTTTCAGAACAACGGTACAGCACAAACATTTTTTATATATATTTTTAGCTGTACTGAGAAAGAAGGGAGAGAGATAAAAGAATGCAGGTTTTTAGGTTTTAGGCAGGAGGCATAGAAACGTATACAAAGAGACTGAACACAGAAGAGATAAGGAGGAGAGAGCAAAACCAACACAAAAGAGAAATATACAAACTGCTAAGCATTAAACCTGAAGAGGCCAAAAACCAGCAGTAAAAACTATTAAGCCTCAAGCTTAACACAAACCAGTTGAAGCAAGTAAAAAGCTTCATCCTGTCAAACACCTTAAACCAGTTAAACCTGAAGCACAAACTGCATAAACCATAAACACCTCCAAAAACACCTCAAAACCATAACCTGCATTGGCTCAAACCTGTAAAAGCCTTAAGATTAGAAAGGCTAAAACGTGTGGCAGGTTTGAAGCCAAACCTGCATTAGCTTTATTTCCAAAAGCCTCATCATACCTGTTAAGGCCATCAACCAGAAGCAAACCATTCTTAACTGCAAGCATAACCAGTTAAACCTGAAGCACAGCCTGCCTACTGCACTACCAAAACCTGCTGTTTGCATTGCCACAGCCTACCTAAGCATCACCAAAATCATGGCCTAAACACATAACCTCCAAACAATAACCTGCTGTCCAGAACCTTAAGCAAAAACAAACTGCTTAGCATACTGCATAATACCATCCAAACATCAAGCCCTCAGTGAATACATCATTGGGCAAAAGGCAATTATCAAGCTCAACAGTCTCAAAGTTTCAAAGGGCAAATTCGAGGCAAAGGAGAAGAAGAAAGTAAAAACAGGCAACATCAAAGGCACCACATTTTCAAAGGCAAATCGTTCAGCAACATTCAAAGCATACAAAGTGGCTCAACAATAACATTTCAAGCATACAGGCGAGGCCCCCTCAGAACTCTGAGTTCATCATAGGGTGGAAAAAGAAGCAGCAAGCATACAGTGGCAAAGAAGAAGAAGAAAGAGGCGAATTCAAAAATAAGGTTTTCAGTTAAATCATCATCACGAAACCTTAAAAATGGTAACAAAATAAAGGGTACCAGGAAGATACATCAACATCCTTCACCGTCGGGCCTCCTAGCTTTCCTCATCTCCTTCCTCCGTCTCCAAAGGTACCTCTTTCCTTCTATCCTTCTTTCAAAACCTCAAACAAACATTGAAGAAAGCTTGAAGTTAAAATCAACAGGATTAGACAATCATAGCATGTACATTTGTAACAAACCCTAACGAATCAAATTGATTACCTAATTCTGTCGCCTTGACGCTACCGTTGGAGGGAAGGGGAAATGAAGGTCGCTGGTGGCTGAGGCAAAAGGCTCACGCTGGACACTCAAGAACGGATGAAGAAGATGAGGCAAGAACGATGAACGAACACCGCCGCTGCACTAACCCTAAGCGCTGTCAAAACTGGATACCAAAACAATGAACCCTAAAAAACCAATGCTTGCACTATGGGCCTTGCCCGTTTCTGAATACCCAAGGACCATTTTAAAAAAAGGTTTTAAACTCTTTTCTTTTATAAAACAAATATTATTCTTACTAATTAATTAATTTAACCCTTTTTAGACAAATGTTTTATTAATAACTTAATACTAACTTTTCTCTATAACATTTTAAAATACTTTTTTCTCTAACTTAATTTCTACAACAATACTTTAATAATAAAAATACATTTTTGCACCATATAATTAAAATTGAAAATACCCTTTTTTATTCTTTTAATTAAAATATATTTTTGTACATAACAAATAAAAACGCATTTTTCTAATTTAATCCTTGATTTTTATTAAAAACATAAGTTGTACATAACAAATGAAGAAATACTTTTTTGTATACATGATTAAAACTTAGAAATATTTTCTTTTCTTAAAACATCATTTTTGCATAATTTAATTTCTTAATTAAAATACTCTTTGTATATAACAAATAAAGATACATTTTTATACATAATTTAATTAGAACTCAAAACATTCAATTAAAACATCTTCTTTTGTACATATTAAAAATATACAAATCAAAGATTTATTGAACACATATTTAGGTCAACAATACCTTAATACGCATTAATTTCACATTGTCGCACCTGTAAATAATTACATACGCGTATACTTGTACACTTACACAATACATTCACATCGCTCCTATACACATTTGTTTATCTTATACATTGATATTCATCATTTATATTTGATCGCAAATTTGATTTGGTTGTAACTTATTGGATACTATAAGTCTCATCCCCATTCATACACATGTACCCCCACTCCCGGATACTTATTTTGTAATAAGCGTAGACTTTACATTTCCGCAATTTACAGTTTTCCAATTATACCATGGTTAGACCTAGGGTTTGTATGTACATAAAATCAAACGCTAGATAACCTAATACAAGACAAATACATGAAATCAATACACAATCACACTTGCACCCTCTAGGGTAATCCCACATGTTGCCTTCCAAAATGGGCCATGCTTGCACGTCGAGTATCTTCGGCAAAACGAATTCAAAATGATCATAGTCCCTCGATAACACTTTCAAAATGTTGCCTAAACAAATGATCAAGTCCCTCAAAGCAAATTGCCAAAGACACTTGGCATCATTGCATCCATGGTCCATACAATGACCCGCGCCTGTCCCGAACAAACTTCCTAAAACGCAAGATTGTCCACCAAATTCAATGGTGGAACAAAATTGTTAAAAGGGGTTAAAACATAACAAAAACCTTTGAGTACAATAGGGTAGACAAAACTCTTAGTTACTTGAGATCAACTTGCAAAAACAATTGCCTTCTTTTTCAAAAACCACAATCCACAACACTTTCAAACAAACTCTCAAAAACATTTGAAACATCTTTTCGAAAAGATCCACACTTTTGTAAAACACTCAAACATGAGTCAAATACATTGGTTGCCTAAGACAAGGCATCTCTTCCAAAACATTTTCAAAAAACACACACACACACACACACCATTTTCAAGCAATCGAAAATCAAGGCAAGTGATCTAAAAACCAAGTAACTAAGAGCCCATGGATAACCATGGATGAAAAGGGTGCTAATACCTTCCCTTTTCATAATCTACCCCCCGAACCCACGAAATATCTCAAAAGGTTTTTGCTGTGCTTTTTTTAACCTTTCCTTTAGGATAAAATAAAAAGTCGGTGGCGACTCTTGCTCAACCGCACAAGTGCGAACACGAACGTAAAACTCCTAGTCAGTTCTCCCACCGTATCACAGGATGTATGTCTCCTTTGTACAAAATACTTATTCAAAATTAAATACAAAGATATCTCTTTGAAAGTACAGAAAACTACTTGTCTTTTTTCTTTACACTTGTGTTTTATTTGCAAAAACGTCCAATGATTCATTAATGAACATATGCATTTGAACATAATTACTGTTTACAAATAAACAAAATGGGAAAGATAATTACTGATAGGTTGAAAGGATAGGGAAATGTCTTTAGGCTATTCCGTAAGTAATCCCCATAGTACGCCATTTGAATCCCCAGCGGAACAAATTTCAAATTATTAATCCCCAGTGGAAGTCGTCAAAATTCTTTGGATTCCCCAAGCAGATCTTACAAGCAACACATGGCGTTGCGCTTACAACGGAATTTACTCCTCTCGACAAGAATTCATCGAAACTTCGCCATCAAAACATGAAAATTCACATATCGCCAACAAACTACAGATCCACTGGTTTGAATTTACCTCTCCTACTACTACAAATCAAAGGACCACAACTCCTCTTCCCCAGTAGACTACTCTACATCAGGTTACTGTGAAGCCTAGAATCTGGCCAAATAACAGTAAACTTCCTTATCTCTAGCAAATTATTGTGAAGCCTGGAATCTGAACAGGTAGCGGCTAACTTTTGATTCTCTCCAGCCAAGGGTAACCCCCTGTGATACGGTGGAAGAACTGACTATGGTTTTGCGTTTGTTTTCACAAATGTTTCGGTTGAGCAAGAGTCGCCACCGACTTTTTATTTTATCCTAAGGAAAGGTTTAAAAAGCACAGCAAAAACCTTTGAGATGTTTTCTTGGGTTCGGGGAGTAGATTATAGAAAGGGAAGGTATTATCACCCTTTCTATCCATGGTTATCCATGGGCTCTTAGTTACTTGCTTAGATCAACTTGCCTTAATTTTCAATTGTTTGAAATGGTGTTTTGTGTGTGGGTTTGAAAATGTTTTTGAAAAGAGGCCAATGTGGTGGCAACCTTTGTAATGATCCATGTTGGGATGTATACAAAGGTGTATGTCTTTTGAAAAGGTTTTCATTTGTTTTTTGAAAGTTTGTTTTGAAAGTGTAGTGATGTGTGGTTTAGAAAATAGGCAAGTGTTTTTGTTTTGCAAGTTTGTTTCAAGTAACTAAGAGGTTATCTACTCCTAAATTTCTCAAAGATTTCTCCTATGCTTTTAACCCTTTTAACAATTTTGTTCCACCATTGTATTTGGTGGACAATCTTGTGTTAGGATGTGAGAGGGACGGGCGCGGGTCATTGTTTAGACCAAAATTGCAACGGTGCCAAGTATCTTTGGGCAATTTTCCTTTAAGGGACTTGATCATTTTTTAGGCAACTTTCGAAAGCGTCATCGAGGGACTATGATCATTTGAATTGTGTTTGTTTTGCCCAAAGAGACCTAACATGCAATATGGCCCAATTTTGAAGGCAACAAGTGGAGTACCCTAGGGGTGTTAGTGTGCAAGTGTGTTTTATTGCATACAAGAGTTTTTTCTTTGAATTAGGATTTTCTATTTCGTTGATTTTATCTTGCCATACACGTCCTAATTACTAGCAATAAGAAGCGGAAATATAAAATCCTACGCTATTACAACAATTAGGGGATGGGGATACACATTTGTACATGGGGGGTTCAACGAGAAAAATAGACAAAAAAGAAAATAGCCAAAAACAAGATATATAGAGAGAGAGAGAGGGAGCCAGCGCGCTGCTGAGAGGTCATCAGAAGTTCTGACTCGGATCTGCCGCCAGATGATCAACCTCTTGGTTAAACTGTATGAGTCAGAACTTCTGACTCTGGTACCTGCAAAACAGAACCCTGTTAGTGGGGAAATCAGAAGTTCTGACCCCCCCTGCACTGCAAGACAGAAGTTTGTTAGTGGAGAAACCAGAAGTTCTGATTCTGCTGGGAAGACAATAACTCTCAGAGGTTCTGATATTATTGACAGCAAAACAGGCTTCAGATGCGCTAACGTCAAAGTCAGCACTTGGCTTTTCCCTGTACTAATCAGAACATCTGCAATTTTGTTGTTATTCCACAAAACAGGAAACATATTTGGAACAGATCCAGCAAATGTCAAAATGTTTCAGAGGGCAGAACCAACAAGGTCACAGGCAAGTCCTACACTGGCTCAGAACGTTCTGAGGTATGAAAATCCTCAGAATATAAACAGCAACAACAATATTTACGTTATGTTTATTTGAGTATGCACAGCTGATGATGCTTAGCAGCGTGATGAAGGTCAGCAGGTGCTTACCTGGCTGTTGGAAAAGTTTGTGGGTGAAAGCTAGCTTTTGGCTCTGGTGGTGTTCTGGACAGTTTCCTTTTTTTGGAAAAAAAAGGCAGGTGAAGGTGTATGCGTATGTAGGGTCAGAAGTTTGGAAAGAGGTTTATTAGTTCACACAGAAAACTGGGTATTGGATAAAGTTTGAAGATGAGAAATTCAAAGTTATGAAACAAACTGGAGATTTTGGCAGAGTTTCAGAACGCTATTTTGCTAAGGGTTTCTGTTTCTCTCTTAGCAATTTTTTTGTTTCTTGAACGCCCTTTTGCAGTGGACAATGACTCTCTATTTATAGGCAAAGTTCTTGTGGGTGCCTTGAACATTAAAGCGCCAACAGAGTTTGAATTGTTCTTTGACAGAAATTCCTGGGAAGTTGTGATAACAGATTGCCTTCAGCCTAGGCTGCAGCAACAGGCGTGGATTGGAGAGAAGTGACCTCTTAAGTGGGCGGTGGCGTGTAGACCCATGCCAGAGTCTGCAGAAAGGCATTTTCCAAGCCACACGTGAAGGGATTACTTGGATGAATGTTCAGGAGTGGTTGGAAGCATTAATGAGCATTAAATGATAATAAGACCTATCAACATCAATATTCTGGTAATGGAAACCAACGTTGAATCAGCAGTTCTGTTTCAAAAAAAGAATAGCGTAAACCATGCTCTGGCCTTGGCTTCCTGTTGTCTTAGTAAGTTCTGGGGATTCTCCTGATTTTCTGATACGTTCCTTGGATTTGCTTCTGGACCTCCTGGGCTTAGAGATTCTGTATCAGTGTAACACCCACTCTTCTGACCTTTTCATCTTCTGATTTCAGCATGTTCTGAAAGAGCCTTCAGACTTCCCTGCTTCTTTTGCATTCCTTTAGCAAATTCTGATTGAGCTTGTATAACTGCTGAAAGAGTCATGTTCTGTCTGAGGCTTACATACTGAACCACGTTTACAACTTCTGATTGAGCTGATGTAGCTGCTGAAAAGCCAACTTCTGACTACGCTGAGCCAAGCTTGCAACTTCTGACCGTTTTTATCCGGAATTGGTCCAGAAGTTCTGAAGCGCTGATTTTTTTTCTTAAACACTCTTTTTTTTAAAAAGAAACATTTCAAGTGTTTTGAATTTAATTTTTTTTCTCAAGATAAATGCGTTGTCTTTAGAGCTTGTGTGATCATCTTGCTCTTGTAAATGGTCTGCTTGGGCAAAAAAAATGATAACTCAGGACTTGGATTTGTTTCAGAGGGACCTTGAAAATCCAAGATGGTTTCCTGAAGAAAGAGAGGGCAAATTTTGGGGTACAACAGTTGCCCCTGTTCAATCTTCTTGAACCTGAAGAGTTAGATTGGCAATTTTGCCTTTCGCGACTCGAAGGTAAAAGAAGATTGGACACTAGAGTGCCCGGAAATTTGCACTCGCATAGTAGAGTATCAGCAATGTGGTGGCGGGAATGGGCTTATAGATGCCATTTGGAGAGATGGTGGATAGAGATATGGGCTTATAGATGCCATCTGGGGACGTGACAGAACCTTGTCGGGAATGCGCTTATAGATGCCATTTGGAAGTGTCGATCGCGGAAGAGATTCCTTAGCAAAAACTTGTGTATTTTGAGAAAGGAAGATGGTTTCCTGGCTTGTTACAGGTGTTGATCTTTAATCTCTTCATGCAGACACGCCCTGGCTAGATACAGGTATCGAATCTACAATCGGTTGCTCGCAGATGTCCCCTGGCAGGATACATGTATCGAATCTGGAAATAGTCGTCAACAGATATGCCCTGGCTGGATACAGGAATCGAATCTTCAAACTCTTCAGACGTGCCCTGGCTAGATACAGGAATTAAGTCTGGAAATAGTCGTCAACAGATATGCCCTGGCTGGATACAGGAATCGAATCTTCAAACTCTTCAGACGTGCCCTGGCTAGATACAGGAATCGAGTCTGGAAATTGTGATAGTTGATAGATATGCCCTGGCTAGATACAGGAATCGAATATTCAAACTCTTTAGACGTGCCCTGGCTAGATACAGGAATTGAGTCTGGAAATGTGGCAGTTGATAGATATGCCCTGGCTGGATACAGGAATCGAATCTTCAAACTCTTCAGATGTGCCCTGGCTAGATACAGGAATCGAATCTGGAAACTGATCACTCACAGATGTGCCCTGGCTAGATACAGGAATCGAATCTAGAAACTGTGACAGTTGAAGGTAGTTGTCTTTTTCCTGAAAAGGCAAAGCATCAGTTGTATGCAATGTCATGATGTATGACATGCATGATGTCATGACGTTCAAAATGAGATAGTGTCGTATGCACTTTATCATGTATGTAAGCAAGATGTATGAAATGAGAACTGTTTATGAATGTATTTCGTCTAGGAAAATAAATCCTTGACGATTGGCTGGGGAGTTAAATCCTGGGCTGACATTGAAGAGTAAAGTTCTTCGCTTCCGCTAGGGATGATGTTTGCAAGAATACATCGGTAGGAGAAGATGACTCCGTTGGGGAATAAACTTGTTGAAAAGATTACTCTGAGGGGAATTACTCTGTGGGAAGCGGTACTTTGCTGAAGTTTTGATGAGAGCTCCGCTGAGGATTTCAATGATGGATTCTGCTGGGGATAACAATGATAAACTCCTCTGGGGATGACAATAATAAACTCCGTTGGGGATTGCATTGATAAGTTATGTTGGGGAACTTTGATGAACTCCGCTGGGGGTAGGAAGAACTTCGCCGAGGTCGATCTTCCGTGGCAATTAGCTGAGGATACCCCAGTTATAAGCCCTTGTGAGGAATAACTTTGAATAAAGCTCGGGAGAGACGTTCGTACTCTGCAGGGGATAAGCTTCCAGAATCTACTAGGGATAAGCTTTAAGACCTGCTGGGGATAAAAATTCCGCTTTCCTGGGGAAACCTTCAGACTGTTACTGGAAAATGATTCCACTGGAGTGTCCGTATTTCGCTGGGGAACAATCTTAGATCAAGACTGCCGGGGATGCTTGCTGATGAATGCCTATACTCCACTGGAGGAAGGTTGCCATCTTGTCTTACTTTGTGGGGAGCTGAGATAACTTGGTCACATTCTTCAGTTAAATCTACCTTGGTACCTTGGCGGACCAAACAAGCAAGACTGTCTAGACAACTTTACATTGCCCCTGTTTCTGATGTCACCTGTAATTGGTCTTTCGTTTCGTATACAAATATTTATGAATTAGCAATTTAATGTCAAATGCATATATCAAAAATGAACATTGGACGTTCTTCGCAAGAAAAAACAGAAAAAGGAAAAACAATTGGCAATTTGTTTGGAAAACTGAATCTGTATAGATTTTGAAATTTGCCTGTAAATAGGCGTTTTTTGTACAAGAGGCTGACGTCCTAGTAAGAGAACGCCGCTGAGTAACACCAAGTTTATAAAATTTTGAAAAGGAAACAAAACAGCTATGTGCACAATATTCCCACTGGGTTCCAACTCTGCTATCGCCTTTATGTCTTTAAGCGTCTCATCACTTTGCTGCTTAGTTAAAGATGAAGCAGACTGATCGATGCCGCAGTCTGAGCCAGATAATTGATGCCGAATTCTGGATGCAAGGTGATCCAATGAGACATAGTGTTACGCTTTATCCCTAACTTTTGCCTGGACCGCCCTTTCGGGTTTTCAGTCCACCGGGATACCCATTTTTGCCCAAGCCGCCTTTTCAGGTTTTCGACTTGCCGGGTGTACAGATTTTTTTTTCATTTCATCCCTTATTTTTTCCCGAACCCTTTTGGTTCGCCGGGAAGCCCTTATTTTTGCCTAGGTATGACAACCTAGCGGGTCTTTTATTCATGCGTAGTATCTTTTTACTATGTCTGCATTGGCGGGGTGAGGAAGGTTGTCACCATCCATGGTGGTCAGAATCATGGCTCCTCCTGAGAACACATGTTTAACCACAAATGGCCCTTCGTACGTAGGGGTCCATTTGCCCCGGGGATCACTTTGAGGAAGGATGATGCGTTTGATTACCAGGTCCCCAACTTGATACTCTTGTGGTCTGACTTTCTTGTTAAATGCCCTGATCATCCGTTTTTGGTACGTCTGACCATGACAGATAGCGGTGAGTCTCTTTTCGTCAATCAGGTTTAATTGATCAAGTCGAGTCTGGATCCAGTCATCTTCGTTCAAGTCTGCATCCTTCATTATCCAGAGAGAGGGTATCTGGACTTCAATTGGCAAGACTGCCTCCATGCCATAGACCAAGGAAAAAGGAGTTGCCCCGGTTGACGTCCTTGCTGAGGTACGGTACCCATGAAGAGCAAACGGTAACATTTCGTGCCAATCTTTATAGGTCACTGTCATCTTCTGCACAATTTTCTTGATATTCTTATTGGCTGCTTCTACAGCCCCATTCATCTTTGGCCGGTAAGGAGAAGAGTTATGGTGTTGTATCTTAAATTGTTCGCAGAGCTCAGTGATCATCTTGTTGTTAAGATTGGTACCATTGTCCGTAATGATTCTTTCCGGGACGCTGTACCGACAGATCAGGTTATGCCGAATGAAACGTGCCACGACGCTCTTGGTTACCGTGGCATGGGAAGCTGCCTCAACCCACTTCGTGAAGTAATCAATTGCTACCAAGATGAAGCGATGCCCATTGGATGCCGTCGGTCGTATCTCACCGATCATATCGATGCCCCACATTGCAAAAGGCCAAGGTGCCGTCAGGACATTCAGAGGAACCGGAGGGATGTGCACCTTGTCAGCATAAATCTGGCATTTATGACAGGTTCGAGAATGTTGGTAACAGTCGGCTTCCATTGTGGACCAGAAATATCCTGCCCTAAGGATTTTCTTTACCATGGTATGTCCACTGGAATGTGTTCCGAATGTACCTTCATGTAGTTCTACCATGATCTTCTCTGCTTCATCCTTATCCACACAACGCAGTAGAGTTGAGTCATGATTTCTTTTGTAGAGAATGTCGTTCCTGAGGAAGAATTTTGCCGCAAACCTTCTCATGAACTTCTTGTCGTTGACAGATGCACCTTCAGGGTATTCCTGAGCTTCCAAGTATCTCTTCACCTCATGATACCAGGGTTTTTCAGTCACCTTTTCGGCCTCAAGATCGCAGCAGTATGTAGGTTCGTCCAACTTCCAGATAATGATCCGGGGAGCCTCATTGTCCCATTTGACTTTGAACATTGAAGACATCGTAGCTAGTGCGTCCGCTAACTGATTCTCCTCTCTTGGGAAGTGTTCGAAAGTTATCTCTTCAAAGTGGGGAAGCAAAGTCAACACATACTCCTTGTAAGGAATAAGATTCGAGTGTTTCGTAGCCCACTCGCCTTTGATCTGATTGATCACGAGAGAGGAATCTCCGAAGACACTCAGAAACTTGATCCTTAAGTCGATTGCGGCTTGAAGACCCATGATACATGCCTCATATTCTGCCATGTTGTTGGTGCAGTTGAAACACAGCCGGGCAGTGAGAGGAGTATGAGTTCCTTTGGGGGATATGATCACAGCGCCGATGCCGTTACCCAAAGCGTTGGAGGCTCCGTCAAAATGCATAGACCATCGGGACCCTTCCTCAGGTCCTTCATCCGGTCCAGGTGCTTCACAATCAGTTACCACCATGATGTCTTCGTCCGGAAATTCAAAGTTCAATGATTGGTAATCGTCCACAGGTTGGTGTGCCAAATGATCTGCCAGTACACTTCCTTTGATTGCTTTTTGAGTTGTATACTGGATATCATATTCTGTCAAGATCATTTGCCATCTTGCTATTCTTCCAGACAGAGCAGGCTTTTCGAATATGTACTTGATGGGATCCATCTTTGAAATCAACAGAGTGGTGTGAGTCAACATATACTGTCTCAGCCGGCGAGCGGCCCATACCAGAGTGCAGCAAGTTTTCTCGAGCAGTGAGTAACGAGACTCACAGTCGGTAAACTTTTTGCTCAGGTAATAAATAGCGTGCTCTTTTCGGCCAGACTCGTCATGCTGCCCCAGCACACACCCCATTGAGTTGTCAAGTACTGCTAAGTATAGTATTAGAGGTCTCCCTTCCACTGGTGGCATAAGAATGGGTGGCTCTTGGAGATACTCTTTTATCTTTTCAAAAGCGGCCTGACATTCATCGTTCCAACGTACTACTTGATCTTTCTTCAGTAATTTGAAGATTGGCTCACAGGTAGCAGTTAGATGTGAGATGAATCGGGCAATGTAATTCAATCGTCCCAGAAAGCCTCTGACTTCCTTCTCTGTCTTGGGAGCGGGCATCTCTTGTATGGCTTTTACTTTGGCAGGATCCACTTGAATACCTTTATCGCTTACAATGAAACCTAGCAATTTTCCGGACCTCACCCCAAAGGTGCATTTGTTGGGATTCAGCCTCAGCTTGTATAACTTCAATCGGTCAAACAGCTTCCGCAGATGGTCAAGGTGTTCCTCCTCAGTTTGGGACCTTGCAATCATGTCATCAACATATACCTCAATCTCATGATGGATCATATAATGAAATAAAGCAACCATGGCGCGTTGGTAGGTTGCCCCAACATTTTTCAACCCGAATGGCATGACCTTGTAGCAGAAGGTGCCCCACTAAGTCACAAAGGTAGTCTTTTCCATATCTTCCGGAGCCATCTTGATCTGATTATACCCTGAAAAACCATCCATGAAGGAGAACACCTTGTGTTGATCAGTATTGTCAACAAGAACATCGATGTGAGGCAGAGGGAAATCATCTTTGGGGCTGGCCCTGTTTAAATCCCTATAGTTGACACACATTCTGACCTTACCATCCTTCTTCGGCACTGGCACCACATTGGCAACCCACTGAGGGTAAGAGGTTACTGCTAGAAACCCGACATCGAATTGCTTCATAACCTCAGCTTTGATCTTTTCGGACATCTCTGGATGCATACGGCGGACCTTTTGCTTTACCGGAGGGCAATCTTCCTTGGTTGGCAGGTGATGAACTACAATGTCGGCATCCAAACCGGGCATGTCTTCGTATGACCAAGCAAAGATCTCCATGTAATCATGTAGCATCTGGATCAATCGTTGCTTCACGCTGAGCTCTAGATTGGCACCAATCTTGACTTCTTTTCTATCTGTCTCAGTACCCAGGTTCACTGTTTCCACCGGCTCTTCATGCGGTTGAATGGCCCTCTCTTCCTGGAGTAGCAGTCTTGCGAGTTCACCAGGCACTTCGCAATCATCTTCACCTTCGTCCTCGGCCAAGTTGATCGGATTCTCAAAGTCATAACTAGTGGTAGCAGAGCTGTTACCAGTAAGATCCAGAGTGGATTGAAACCTGTATAAGTGAGTGTGTGTAAATATAGTTGTTTTGCAATATATAACACAGAAAGAAAAAGAGCACAAGATTTGAAATGCAACAAACGTCCAATGTTAATGATATATGGAAATGTCATACAAAAAGCCCTCATAAATGGAGCTACGATGCCCCGGGTAGGACACCGAGCCAATAAAAGTTTCAACATATTGTTTGTTACAAATTGAAAATCAAAAGAGTTAATTACTGCGTGACAAATGTGATAGGTGTAAAATCCTTTGTCGTCCAGTTGCTTGGTCCGTTGCTGGTGGTTGGATAGATCCAACTGTCAAACTCTGCTTCTTCTACATCCTCCTCGATAGCATTTACCCTTGGGTTGGTGATAAACACCAGAGCCTTTCTGATCTTTTCCTTGCGCACAGCCTTCTGAGCCTCTGCAGTGAAGCCCAGCCCAAACTTGTCGGTCTTTTGAGTGAAGTCAGGAAGCTGACCCCAGTTTGCACAATTGCCTTTCTCGATTACAGCCCGGGCATCCTTCAGGGAAGCCATCTTCAACGGAAAGTCTTCTTCAACCACTGTTTCAGCTGATGCCAACGTTGGAGGTACCTCCTCAAAATGCTGAAAGGGGGTTTCAATAAACTCCCCGTCCATCTCGATATACCGGAATGAATTCAAGTGACTTACCACGTATTCCTCCTCACCCTGCACAGTAACAATCTTCCCTTTGACAGGGTATTTGAGCTTTTGGTGTAGAGTGGATGTTACTGCCCCAGCCTTGTGAATCCAGGGTCGACCCAACAAGCAGGAATAAGATGGACGAATATCCATCACATAGAACATTGAGTGGAAGACTTGGGAACCCACACGAATAGGAATGTCTACCTCACCGTGCACCATCCTCTTAGAACCGTCGAAGGCTCTAACAATGATGTTACTAGGTTTCAATTCCAGGCCCTCACAATCCAAGCGATCCAACGCCTTCTTGGGCAAAACAATCAGGGAAGAACCGGTATCCACCAACACGTGTGCGAGAGTAGTGCCCCTGCATTCTATAGAGACGTGCAGGGCATCATTGTGATTTTTTCCTTTGGCGGTGAGGTCAACATCCGAGAACCCCAAACCATTGTCAGCTGTCAAATTAGCCACACAGTCAGTGAATTGATCTGCAGAGGTCTCTTGCGGCACATGGGCTGTTTTCAGAAATGAAATCAGGGTCTTTGCATGGGCCTCTGAGCATAGCAGCAATGATAGCATAGAGATTTTGGAGGGGGTATGCCCCAACTGTTCAACAACATTGAAGTCACTCTTTTTAATGATTTGAAGGATTTCCTCCATCTCTTGTTGGGAGGCCTCAACAGCAGTCTTTTTTGGTGCCTCCGTCCTGGCAGGCAAATCGGTAACAACTTCTTTGCCCCGAGCATCAGAGGACTCGGCGGCAGTAGTAGACACAGGAACTTGATTTGGAACATGCACACTTGCGGGTGTGATGATAAGAGGCTTTCGGATAACTGGCGGTGCAATGTTAGGCGAGAAGAGCCTGCCACTGCGAGTAATCTTGGCGGGACCAGTGATGTTACTGATACTGGTACCGGTGTTGAACTCCTGCTTCACTCCAAGCACATACACGTCTGCCCTGTAATGCCATGGGACAGCCTTGTTAGATTCATAGGGGAGAGGCCCCGGAACAGTAATGGTAATGGGTGCAGCAGACATAATTTGGACTGGCTTTCTCGGGGGAGCCTTGGTAGGATTGTTGAAAATTGTGACGACAGATACTTCTTCAGCGGAAACAAACAGAATAGCAGTTTTCTTGAACATAATTTCTTTGCTATCCATCAGGCTTTGGATGCCTGATTTCAGCAGCGGACAACCGGTAGGGATAACAGCACACAAGAGACAACCCTTGCTACAACCTGGAAATAAACCGGCTAGTAGTAAGTTCCTCTTAACAGTCAAAAGAGGGGTAGCAACATCATTCACCGAAACAGCATACAAATCTTCCTCGATGGCATTTACTTTATGCTGGGGCATAGGAGCAGTTACAACATTTGGCCTCTCAGGCTCCTCAAACTGAATTTCCTTCGCGCCGATAAGGTCTTGCACTTTATTTCTCAAGGCCCAGCAATCATCAGTAGTATGCCCGGGGCTATCGGAATGATAAGCACAACGGGCATTTGGGTTATACTTAGGAGATGCAGTATTCACGACCTTCGGCGCCTCTTTGAGGGTCACCAAGTTGGTTGATAACAGTTGCGGTAAGATTTGTAACAAGGTCATACTCAGCCGAGTATACTGCCTCTTGGGCCTTTCGCCTCTTTGTTGATTGTACTGCTGAGGAGCAGCAACAGGCTTTGAGATAACCAAGGCATTGACGGCTTGACGACTTTCTGGCTTGACTTGTCTTCTAGGACCATAGACGGCACTTGCTTCTTTCTTGAAAGGCCTCTTCTCAGTACTTGCGGAGGCAGCTTTTTGTATCTTTCCTGACCTGATGCCAGCTTCTATCCTTTCACCCGTCATAATCAGATCCGTAAACCCAGTTGAGGAATTGCCAACCAGATGATTGAAAAATGGACCAGACAAGGTCCCTAGAAACATATCAACCAGCTCACGATCAGTCAATGGAGGTTGCACCCTGCCAGCCAAATCTCTCCATTTTTGCGCATATTCTTTGAACCCTTCGCCCGTTCCTAGAGACATTCCCTGAAGTTGGGTACGCGTAGGAGCGAGGTCAGAATTGTATTGATATTGTCTATAGAATGCGGTTGCCAAATCTTCCCAATGTCGGATATTAGTTCCATCTAGTTGATAGAACAACTCAAGCTGTGACCCCGAAAGGCTATCTTGGAAGAAGTGAATCCAGAGATTTTTATCTGCCGTGTAAGGTTGGATCTTCCTTACGTACGACCTTAGATGCAGCTTTGGACAGGCAGCCCCGTCATATTTGGCAAAGGCAGGCGCCTTAAACTTGTGTGGGATTACCACCCCAGAAGATAACCCCAAATCTCCAAAATCTAGCCCTGGCACATTCTGAATCTCCATGGCGCTCAAGCGGTCTTCTAATTGCTTGTATCTGTCAGTAGCGGGTGGGTATTGTTCGTCGTTGTAATCCGTCTCGTTGTCAGAGACTGCAGGACTAGGAGCTCCTCCCCCTTGGGGACTATCTTTCTTTGCGGAGGAAGTAGTTGGATCAACCTCGTTATGGAGTGTGTTCCCAAACCTGCGTCCGGTGTTGAATAACGCAATCCTCTTCTTCTTCTTCTTCTTTTTTAGGAGCAGAGCCTTCAACTCTTGTTGACCTTGGGCCATGCTTAGGACCATCTCTTGAAACTGGGCACTTTGGGCCTGAAGGGCCTTGATTGCTTGCTCACTGGAGGAATCTGGATTCATGATGACTATTCCAAATAAACGAAGAAGATTAAGCAACCTGTAGAAAAATGGGTACCTGTTATGCACATGATGCATGAGATGCTATCTATGCAATGCATTCAAGGGTTTTGGAAATTCACAATTGTTGTAGACAAAAGGAACGCGCGTCATATTAATAAGAAAAGATTTGTTAGTACATAAATGCCCCATGGGCCAAATATTACAAAAACAACTTCTCAAGGTAAAAAGACGTTGCGCATCCTCTTTGGCGCAATGTAGGTGTTGAGGGCCTCTTGCTCATGGAGTCAGCGGGTGAGCTCTAAAACCTTCTTCTCGCTGGCGTAGAAGCTGGCTTCAAAAGTGTTCCGTTCCTCCTTGAGTTGGATCCAACTCTTCTGCATTTCCTCCCACAATGTAGGCATGTCAGGATGTAGGATGGTGTAGGGAACCTCTCCTTCCTTGACGGGCTCTTTAATCACAGGGAGAACATGAGGATAAGGCATCATTAGACTCTGGGCTCGGGCTCGTACCCACTTGAGGTAAGGTTCAAGAGGGATGGAGTTCTTGTGTCCCAGAGTCTTGCTATCAACCTTGTTGGGTCTCCTCCAAGCTCTGATGAATCTTTGGCGAAGTCCTTGCGCATCGTTGTCGAAGTCAAAAACTAGGTCAGGAATCAACATGTCGTGAGGGCCATCCCTTCGTGCATATCCAAATTGCCTCAAAGCTAGGCAAGGGTTGTAGGTGATACCTCCTCTGATTCCAAGTAAAGGAACATTAGGAAACTCTCCGCAATGATCGATGATGATGACATTTTCTCTGGACCGAGAACACCAATGTACATCAGAGTGAGTAAGAGTCATCAACCGTTGGGACCACCTTGAGCCTTGGTCATTCTTCAAGACAGATTGTGGAAGGTGCGAAATAAACCACCTTGCAAGGAGAGGAGTACAGCACATGAGAACACCCCTCTTTCTCATTGTTCGTGTGTAAAATGAGTGAAGAGTGTCCCCAAGCAATGTTGGTATTGGATTTCTGGACAAGAAGATTTTGACGGTGTTGACATCTACCAATTAGTCAGAATTTGGGAATAGGACCAACCCATAGATAAGGAGTGCCACAATCTCTTCAAAGGCTTGTAGGTCCAACGAATTCCAACATTCTTGTGCCTTCTCAAACAAGAACTTTGCTAAGAAGCCTTTGACACCGCTTCTAGTTTCCCAATGCCCCTTGATGTCAGAAGGCTGTAGATGTAATGCTCGAGCAACATCTTCGGGCTTTGGCTCCTTTTCTGTACCGTTGAAAGGTAGTTGATTAAGGATAGGAATTCTCAGGAGTTGAGAAAATTCCTCCAAAGTGGGTACCAACTGGTAGTCAGGGAAAGTGAAACAGTGGTGAAGAGGGTCAAAGAACTGGAATAGCACTTTCATCATGTCTTCTTCAATGTTGGTGTTGACTAAGCTGAGCAGTCTACCATGTCTTTCACTGAAGGATGAGCTTTCCGGAATTCTTGAGGTGAGCTCCTTGAGTTGAGGAGAGATTCTCACAAGGTTGACTTGGATGGTTTTTCTGCGAGGAATTTCCATGACCTACAAAACAAGAACAAAGATGAAGATCCAAACCCTTGAAATGGTTAGTGAATGCATATGATGCTTTATGATGTTTATGATGTATGCACAAACATATGTACAAGCAAATCACACCAAACCCTAGTTTCAGGCTTGCATGGGGTTTCATAGGTAAGTACCCTCTTGAGTGTAGTTGGCTTAAAAACCTGTCCTATAAATAGTCACCGGGTTCTAAGGAGCTCAATATCACTGGATTATTTTCATTGTTCATTGTTTTGGTTTAGCCACTTAACTAGCGACCAAAATATTCCAAGAAAACAACCCTCAATGAGTGTAGTATCGAGTATCTACCAACTTCGGACTGCACCAAAGCCGATCATCTCACTACCCCTAATAAAAGGCCAAGATGGTCAAGTAAGGTTCTAGGTCATTAGTGCTTAGTGACATCACTCAGCGGCCCCGTACTCTCCTTGATTGAACTCAAGGGTTACCGGTACTCACAAATATGTCGCACTAATTATAGTTATTGCTTCGACCGTGTCGGTATACCCCGCACAGTTTCCACAACGTATTGCTATCTATGAATGTTTCCCAAAATCCGGGTGTAGGATTGCAAACCCAAACAAGAGAGCCAAAATGTAAAGCAATCAAGACAAACAATTAATCATGCAAGAGGGTGATCTAAGCCCTAAGGTCACTCCACTTTTAAATAAATCCCCAGCAGAGTCGCCAGTTCTGTGATACGGTGGGAGAACTGACTATGGTTTTGCGTTTGTTTTCGCAAATGTTTCGGTTGAGCAAGAGTCGCCACCAACTTTTTATTTTATCCTAAGGAAAGGTTTAAAAAGCACAACAAAAACCTTTGAGATGTTTTCTTGGGTTCGGGGAGTAGATTATAGAAAGGGAAGGTATTAACACCCTTTCTATCCATGGTTATCCATGGGCTCTTAGTTACTTGCTTAGATCAACTTGCCTTATTTTTCAATTGTTTGAAATGGTGTTTTGTGTGTGGGTTTGAAAATGTTTTTGAAAAGAGGCCAATGTGGTGGCAACCTTTGTAATGATCCATGTTGGGATGTATACAAAGGTGTATGTCTTTTGAAAAGGTTTTCATTTGTTTTTTGAAAGTTTGTTTTGAAAGTGTAGTGATGTGTGGTTTAGAAAATAGGCAAGTGTTTTTGTTTTGCAAGTTTGTTTCAAGTAACTAAGAGGTTATCTACTCCTAAATTTCTCAAAGATTTCTCCTATGCTTTTAACCCTTTTAACAATTTTGTTCCACCATTGCATTTGGTGGACAATCTTGTGTTAGGATGTGAGAGGGACGGGCGCGGGTCATTGTTTAGACCAAAATTGCAACGGTGCCAAGTATCTTTGGGCAATTTTCCTTTAAGGGACTTGATCATTTTTTAGGCAACTTTCGAAAGCGTCATCGAGGGACTATGATCATTTGAATTGTGTTTGTTTTGCCCAAAGAGACCTAACATGCAATATGGCCCAATTTTGAAGGCAACAAGTGGAGTACCCTAGGGGTGTTAGTGTGCAAGTGTGTTTTATTGCATACAAGAGTTTTTTTCTTTGAATTAGGATTTTCTATTTCGTTGATTTTATCTTGCCATACACGTCCTAATTACTAGCAATAAGAAGCGGAAATATAAAATCCTACGCTATTACAACAATTAGGGGATGGGGATACACATTTGTACATGGGGGGTTTAACGAGAAAAATAGACAAAAAAGAAAATAGCCAAAAACAAGATATAGAGAGAGAGGGGGAGCCAGCGCGCTGCTGAGAGGTCATCAGAAGTTCTAACTCGGATCCGCTGCCAGATGATCAACCTCTTGGTTAAACTATATGAGTCAGAACTTCTGACTCTGGTACCTGCAAAACAGAACCCTGTTAGTAGGGAAATCAGAAGTTCTGACCCCCCTGCACTGCAAGACAGAAGTTTGTTAGTGGAGAAACCAGAAGTTCTGATTCTGCTGGGAAGACAATAACTCTCAGAGGTTCTGATATTATTGACAGCAAA
This sequence comes from Vicia faba, assembly GCA_948472305.1. Classification (NCBI taxonomy): domain Eukaryota; kingdom Viridiplantae; phylum Streptophyta; class Magnoliopsida; order Fabales; family Fabaceae; genus Vicia; species Vicia faba. The sequence continues at coordinate 85,519,478 of OX451738.1, read as the reverse complement.
ACAGGCTTCAGATGCGCTAACGTCAAAGTCAGCACTTGGCTTTTCCCTGTACTAATCAGAACATCTACAATTTTGTTGTTATTCCATAAAATAGGAAACATATTTGGAACAGATCCAGCAAATGTCAAAATGTTTCAGAGGGCAGAACCAACAAGGTCACAGGCAAGTCCTATACTGGCTCAGAACATTCTGAGGTATGAAAATCCTCAGAATATAAACAGCAACAACAATATTTATGTTATGTTTATTTGAGTATGCACAGCTGATGATGCTTAGCAGCGTGATGAAGGTCAACAGGTGCTTACCTGGCTGTTGGAAAAGTTTGTTGGTGAAAGCTAGCTTTTGGCTCTGGTGGTGTTCTGGACAGATTCCTTTTTTTGGAAAAAAGGCAGGTGAAGGTGTATGCGTATGTAGGGTCAGAAGTTTGGAAAGAGGTTTATTAGTTCACACAGAAAACTGGGTATTGGATAAAGTTTGAAGATGAGAAATTCAAAGTTATGAAACAAACTGGAGATTTTGGTAGAGTTTCAGAACGTTATTTTGCTAAGGGTTTCTGTTTCTCTCTTAGCAATTTTTCTGTTTCTTGAACGCCCTTTTGTAGTGGACAATGACTCTCTATTTATAGGCAAAGTTCTTGTGGGTGCCTTGAACATTAAAGCGCCAACAGAGTTTGAATTGTTCTTTGACAGAAATTCCTGGGAAGTTGTGATAACAGATAGCCTTCAGCCTAGGCTGCAGTAGCAGGCATGGATTGGAGAGAAATGACCTCTTAAGTGGGCGGTGGCGTGTAGACCCATGCCAGAGTCTGCAGAAAGGCGTTTTCCAAGCCACACGTGAAGGGATTACTTGGATGAATGTTCAGGAGTGGTTGGAAGCATTAATGAGCATTAAATGATGATAAGACCTATCAACATCAATATTCTGGTAATGGAAACCAACGTTGAATCAGCAGTTCTGTTTCAAAAAAAGAACAGCGTAAACCATGCTCTGGCCTTGGCTTCCTGTTGTCTTAGTAAGTTATGGGGATTCTCCTGATTTTCTGATACGTTCCTTGGATTTGCTTCTGGACCTCCTGGGCTTAGAGATTCTGTATCAATGTAACACCCACTCTTCTGACCTTTTCATCTTCTGATTTCAGCATGTTCTGAAAGAGCCTTCAGACTTCCCTGCTTCTTTTGCATTCCTTTAGCAAATTCTGACTGAGCTTGTGTAACTGCTGAAAGAGTCATGTTCTGTCTGAGGCTTACATACTGAACCACGTTTACAACTTCTGATTGAGCTGATGTAGCTGCTGAAAAGCCAACTTCTGACTACGCTGAGCCAAGCTTGCAACTTCTTACCGTTTTTATCCGGAATTGGTCCAGAAGTTCTGAAACGCTGATTTTTTTTCTTAAACACTCATTTTTTTTTAAAAGAAACATTTCAAGTGTTTTGAATTTAATTTTTTTTTTCAAGATAAATGCGTTGTCTTTAGAGCTTGTGTGATCATCTTGCTCTTGTAAATGGTCTGCTTGGGCAAAAAAAATGATAACTCAGGACTTGGATTTGTTTCAGAGGGACCTTGAAAATCCAAGATGGTTTCCTGAAGAAAGAGAGGGCAAATTTTGGGGTACAACACCCCCCAATAGAGCGGCAGACAACCGAGACTCCTGAACTTTTGCAAGGAAAAATCACCTTTCTCCCCATGGAGTTTTCCATCATCCCAAGCGGAACAAAATCCCCAGTTATGAAGCTTCTAGTTTTTCGAATCCCGGTAGAAATCACCCAATTTCTCCAAACTCCTCAGCAATTTGTTGTAAAGCCTGGAATCCGACCGGATAACAGCTAACTTTACAATTCTCCCCAGCGGAATAAAAACTCCCAATAGATAATCCCCAGTGAAAGTCGTCAAGATTTTCAGGTTGCCTCAAGCAGATCTTGCGAGCAATACATGGCATTTTCCTTACAACAAGAGTTTATTCCTCTCAACAGAAATTCATCAACACTTCAACTTCAAGACCTGAAGATTTACATATCCTCAACAACATTCAAGGATTTATTTTCCTCAATCATACATCAATACAACAAACCAACTTACATGCGCATACATTACATCCATATATCATAAACATTGATAAAAAAATACATTGCATCATACATTTCATGCAACATAACTTTGTATTTTAGCTAACATTTCATCCTTTTCAAGATAAGATTAACAGCTACCATTAACAATATGCAGTCATGAAAGAGTTCGGATACGCTCCAGACACGGATGTCATTCTGATACTCATTCAGATATTCAAGTCCTGATACAGTTCAGATACGCTCCAGACACGGAAGCTATTATGATACTCACTCAGATTTCAACCTACTTGACACAGTTTAGATACGCTCCAGACACAGAAGCCATTTTGATACTCATTCAGTTTTCAACCTCTTGATATAGTTCGGATACGCTCCAGACACGGATGTCATTCTGATACTCATTCAGATATTCAAGTCCTGATATAGTTCAGATACGCTCCAGGCACGGAAGCCATTTTGATACTCATTCAGATTTCAACCTACTTGACACAGTTTAGATACACTCCAGACACGGAAGCCATTCTGATACTTATTCAGTTTTCAACCTTTTGATACAGTTCAGATACGCTCCAGACCCGAATGCCATTCTGTTACTCATTCAGACTCAACCTTCTGATACAGTCCAAATACGCTCTAGACACGGAAGCCATTCTGATACTCATTCAGATTCAACTTTTGATACAGTTCAGTCCAGATACTCTCCAGACCCGGAAGCCATTCTGATACTCATTCATACTCAATACAGATAAGCTCCAGACACGGACGTCATTCTGATGATCAAACTTGCAGATTACATCTCAACAAGCACTCTTGGATGGCATCTATAAGCCCATCTCCAACAGGATTTTATCACCTCTCCAAATGGCATCTTTAAGCTCATTCCTCCTATCACCACCGAGTGCAAATTTCTGGGCACTCTAATGTCCAATCATCTTCCACCTTCGAGTCGCAAATGGCAAATCTCGCCAATCTAACTCTTCAAGCTAATAGAAGATTGAACAGGGGAAATTGTTGTACCCCAAAATTTGCCTTCTCATTTCTCAAAAAAATCACCCCGAATTATCAAGCTTTCCCTTGTACAAATCCAAGCCTTGAATTATCATTTCTTTCCAAGCAAGCCATTTACAAGGGCAAAATGTTCATCAAGAAGCTCAAAAGTCAAATTTTACCTTGGAAAAGTTAAATTCTAAATACTTATAATTTTTCTAAAGTATTTAAGAAAAATGACACTTCAGAACTTCTGAACCAACCTCTAGGCAGGAGCAGTCAGAAGTTGCAAACTTGGCTCAGCATATAACATTCAGTCAGAATGTGGCTCTTCAACAACTACGCCAACTCATTCAAAAGTTGTAAACGTGGTTCATCACATAATCTTTAGTCAGAACATGGTTTTTTTTTCCAGCAGTTACGCAAGTTCAGTCAGAATTTGCTAGAGGAATGCAAAGAAAGCAACGAAGCCTGAAAGCTCCTTCAGAACATGCTAGAATCAGAAGGTAAGGGGGGTCAGAAGATTGGGTGTTGCACTGAAGTAGAATCTCTAAGTTCAGAGTTTTCAGAGGTAAATTAAAAGAACATGCTGGAAAGTCTGGAGAACCCTCAGAATTTGCTGAGGCAGCAGGATACTAAGATCAGAACTTGAGTGTGTTGTTCTAGACTTATGCTGAAGTAGGAACTGCTGGCTCAGATTTAAGTAATGATGCAAATCTCACATTACAATATTTCTTAGTCTTGACCAATCTCATCACCATTTAATGCTCATTAATGCTCACAACCACTTTTGAGCATTTGTCCAAAGGGTCTCTCCACGTGCAGCATAACAACGCTCTTGTGCAGATTTAGGTATGGGTTCATGCGCTACTTTTCGCTCATGGGTGTCACTTTTCCTTAATCCTCGCTTACTAACCCAGCCTAGGCTAAAAGCTGTCAATCATCACAACTTTTTATGAACTTTTCTTCAAGAGTAAGTCAGCATCTAATGCATGATATTGGCGCCACTTAATGTTTTAAAAATCCACAAAGCTTTGCCTATAAATAGAACACCATTGTCCATTGAAAAACCTTGGTCCAACCCCAGAAAAATTGCTAAGAAAAGAAACAAAAAATTTTAGCAAGAAAACACCTTGAAACTCTGCCAAAATTCCTAGTGTTTCAAGAGCCTTAAACACAACTTTGAATCTCTTGTCTCCAAACTTCATTTGTACCCAAATAGTTTCTTGACTAAGAAACGCCCATAAAGTTTCTGACCACATATATATACTCTCCATCCACCCATTCAAAGAAATTGTCCAGAACACTATCAAAGTTAAGATTAACTCCAGTTCACAAAATTTCTTCCAATAGCAAGGTAAGCATCGACTGACTCTCACCACACTGCTTAAGCATAACCAGATTTGCATGCTCAAAAACACAATGTAGATATTATGCTTCTGATGATTGTTCATGTTCTGAGGTTTTCATGCATTTGTACGCTTAAGTAGGGAACGATTCAGTTCAAAACTTGCCTCTAATTTTTGGTTCTGACTTCTAAAACGCTATGACACCTGCTGAAACTGTCCTAGGCATGCCTTCTGTTTTATGGAAAAATAACCAAATTGCAGATGTTCTGACTAGCACGGAGGGAGACCAAGTTCTGACTTTGACGCTAGCACTTTTGAGGCCTGTTTTGTTATCAGTAATATCAGAACTTCTGAAAATTACTGTGTTCCCAACAGGGTCAGAACCTCTGACCCCATATATTTACACTAACAGGTTTCTGTTTTGCAGCGCACCAGGGTCAGAACTTATGACCTTCCCACTAACAGGTTTCTGTTTTGCAGCGCACCAAGGTCAGAAGTTTTGACCTATACATTTTCACTAACAGGTTGCTATTCTGCAGCAGGCCAGGGTCAGAACTTCTGACTTCCTTTCACCAGCACGCTGACCCCCTCCTTCTTTCTTTTTTCTTCCCCTTGTTATTTTTCTTTATTTTTCTCGCTGGATTCCCCATTCATAAGTGTGTACCCCCACCCCCTAAATATTGTAATAGCGTAGGACTTTACATTTCTGCATTTTTATCGCTTTCAAATGTAAATGCTAGCAATTAGGATATGTATGGCAAGATAAAATCAATGAAATAGAAAATCCTAATTCAAGATAAAATCATGCATGCAATCAAACACACTTGCACACAAACACCCTTAGGGTTTCTCCACTTGGTTGCTTTATACAAAAATAGCCATGTTACGCATGCAAAGCATCTTGGTAAAACAAACAAAATCAAAAAGATCATAGTCCCTCGATGACGCTATTCAAAGTTGCGTTACAAAAATGATCTTAGTCCCTCGAAAATACTAAGATACTTTGCAACATTGCTAATCATGGTTATACGATGACCCACGCCCATCCCGTTAACATCCAAAGATAGGATTGTTTACCAAATCAATGGTAAGACAATAATGTCAAAGGAATAGAAAATCCATAGGAAAGACATTTGAGTAGGTAGATTGCTTCTAGTTACTTGCTCTATTTTCAAACAAATATCCTTGCTATTTTCAAAACAAACACACACATTTCCAAACAACTTACAAACATTGAAAACATTTTCAAAAAGACAAATATCTTTGTATACATTCTTACGAACGAGAATCATTACAAAGATTGCCTAAACGAATGGCCTCTTTTACAAAATACTTTCAAAATCATACCAAACACCTTTTCAAGCAACAAAAGCAAGTGATCTAGAAAGTAACTAAGAGCCCATGGAAAACCATGGATGAAAAGGGTTCTAATACCTTCCTTTTTCATAATCTACCCCCCTGAACTCAAGAAACAATCTCAAAGGTCTTTCCTGTGCTTTTTCACCTTTCCTTTTGGATAAAAGAAAAGTCGGTGGCGACTCTTGCTAACCGCAACATTTGCAAACAGAAACGCAAACCCTCAAGTCAATTCTCCCACCATATCACACTAAGGTATCTCATAATGTTGTTATTTATGACTATACGATGACCCACTCCCGTCCATTTACATCCAAAGATAGGGCTTCTTATCAATCAATGGTAAGAAAACAATATATAAAGGAGGAGGAAAAGAACAAAAGACTTTTGAGTAGGTAGAACGTTCTTAGTTGCTTGCTCACAATTCATCTTCAAAAACAAACATCTTTTCAAACACACCAAACACTTTCAAAACATGAAATATTTTCAAAAAGTCCAACACTTTGTATGCACTCTTATAGAGACGATAATCATTACAAAATTTGCCTAAACGAAGACTCTTTTCAAAAATACTTTCAAAACCCACCACAAACATATTTCAAACAAAGAAATTCCAAAAGCGAGTTAGCAAAGAAACTAAGAGCCCATAGATAACTATGGATGAAAAGGGTTCTAACACCTTCCCTTTTCATAACCTACCCCCCGAACTCAAGAAAATATCTCAAAGGTCTTTCCCGTTCTTTTCACCCTTTCCTTATTGGATAAAAGAAAAGTTGGTGCCGACTCTTGCTATCCACAACAATTGTGATAAAACACAAAACACCCAAGTCAGTTCTCCCACCGTATCACACGTATCTTTATTGTTTCTCTTTAATACTGTGAATTTTGTGAACTGTAAGAATAATAGACCTGAAACTGAAAAAAACAGAATTATGCGAAATAAGGAAAAAAGTAGTAATATACAAAACTGTAAAATTTATTCAGTCTTCCTCCAAACTGCATCTTCCTGGTGAATTTCCACCATTTCCATCTTCATCAAAGCCCTAGCTCGCAGCTCCACGCCAAATCCAAATTTCATTCAATCTTCCTCTTCAATCTGACAATACTCCCCTGTTCATAACTTCTGAATTCCTCTTCTAATCTGCCTCTAACCTCCGCCGATACCCACTTATACCAGCCTCCCTCGCAATTACAACCTCATCAACATTCAACACATACACCCATCTCCGGAACCACCATCATTGTTCCGCTCTCAACCATCATTCTCCCCCACCAAAACATTCTTCAAAAGCCAAGCAACAACATCCTCGGTCCCCATAAACCTCCAATGGCACTTCTCCTCAACTCATACCACAACTTTCACTAGTTCAAACAACATCCATTGTGAAACTTCCGCTCCCGCTGGTTACTCCGCATCACTCATCATCTGCTACAGACACTACAACCAAGCCATTACCACAACCATTTGTTCACCTTCATGGTCCTCTGTTTCAACATCATCCGCCATTGATTTCTTCGCCCTTCACCTTCAACAACTTCCTTCGCCGAGCTTCATCACCAAACGCGATGCTCCCTCAATCAGCCGCGTCTCTCGGAATTAACTTATCTACTGTCGATCTTGATTCCATTCATGGTGAAGACTGTGGCATTTTGAGTGATGATGAGGATCGATTGTTTGGATTTGGGAATGGGAGTGTTATGGAAGATCATGGTTAGAAAATAAATGGAAGAAGATAATGGCTAGATTCCAGAAAGAGAGAGGATCGTGTTTTTGTTTTTCTTTTATCTGTTTTATTGGAAACAACGATTATAATATTAATTCTGTACATTTCCCTTTCCAATGTGATAACTCCCAACCAGCGATGCTTATTTCTCTCTAGGGTTACAAAACATTTCCTTGTCCTTTCCCAACCGGGTCAGCCCATTGGGCTCGTTTGGCCCAATTTCATAATCTTACTCACCCTTTTGTCTTAATTAAAGTATAGTAATAACGAATAAACAATATAGTTCAGTTGGCGAGGCATGTATGCTGCAAACAAGGAGACCTGAGTTCAATATTTTGCCAAGGCATTTTTTTAAACTCTTTAGCCTTATAACAAAAATTAGTTTAAGTTTAGTTTTAATTTTAAAATTCAATTAAATAAAAAAAATATAATTTCAAAATTAGTTAATTAATTTAGTTTAGGACTTTAAGAATAATTTTATTAATCAATTTTTTTAGTTAACATTCTTTTAAATTGTTTAATATCTTTTAGTCAATTATTTTATTTTAGAATAGGTTTTATTTTCTCTTCAAAATTTCTCACAAACAAAAAATACCAAAAATATGATTTTCATTTGTTTTACTTTAAACTGTTTTAATTTAATTAATTGTTCATTTCTAATTCGATTGGGTTGTATTGCTTGTTTACTTAGATTCTTTTAATCACATTGTCGATTCGATCCATCCCCATTTGTAAATTTGTACTCCCCATTACCGAAAACTCTGTAATAGCATAGAATTTTAATTTCTGCAATTTACTGCTTTTCTTTATACTATATAGTAATTAGGCGTGTATTATAAGACATAAAATCAAACGATAGATAACCATAAACTTCAAGATAAAATAACCGAAGACAAATCACTTTTTGCACACTCACACCTTTAGGGTAACCTCGCTTGTTGCCTTTGAAAAATGCAGTCATGTCCCTCGAATATGGGACGCTTTAGAAAAGACCCTTCGATAAAAAAAATCATAGTCCCTCGATGTCCCTTGATGTTGCCTTCGGTAAACGATCTTGTCCCTTACGAAAATTGCTAAAGCTTCTTACAAGTTGCCTTCTATGACTGTATGATTGACCCGCGCCCGTTCCTTCACATCCAATAATGGGGCTTCTTACCAATCAATGGTAAGATAACAACGTCTAAAGGAGGAGAAAAAGAACAAAGACCTGTTGAGTAGGTATAACATTAATAGTTTCTTGCTCACAATCATTCTTCAAAACATCTTTTTAAAACACGCCAACACTTTCAACATGAAATATTTTCAAAAGTCAACATTTTGTATGCATTCTTATAGAGACGAGAATCATTACAAAGTTCGCCTAAACGATGACACTTTTCAAAAATACTTCCAAAATCATCACAAACACATTTCAAACAAAGCATTTTCAAAGTGAGCTAGCAACTAAGAGTCCGTAGATAACTACGGATGAAAAGGGTGCTAACACCTTCCCTTTTCATAACCTACCCCCCGAACTTAAGAAAATTCTCAAAAGGTCTTTCCTATTCTTTTCACTCTTTCCTTTATTGGATAAAAGAAAAGTCGGTGGCGACTCTTACTATCCGCAACAATTGTGATAAAACAAAAACAACCAAGTCAATTCTCTCACCATATTACAATGTGCATATGAACATGGTTAACTATTAACAAATATATGCATGAGAACAGTAATAAGCATTTACTCAAGATTCTAGGAGTTGGGATGACACTCGAGTTGTCCATAAAACCCCACATAGCCACTTCTATGAGATTATCCCCACAAAGTAATTCTCATAAATTCATATATTCCTCGTAATTTCTTTACGAAGTTTGAATCAGTACATCTCTTGGAAATTCTCCCCCAACCGAGTTTGGTCTTCCAAAACTGGAAAGGGAACCTTGCAAAAGTTCTTCCCCAGAAGAATTCATTTTTCCAGTAAGGTCGCCAGAATACTTTCCTCAACAAAGTTTATTTCCCCAACGGATTACAATCTCCCCAGCTTGAGTCTATTCCTCAGACTACTGCAAATCACTAATAAAAATCCTCTTCCCCATTAGAATTGCCACTATCCCCAGAAAGTTGCTGTAAAACCCGGACTCTGACCAGAATACCAGTCAACTTTACTCTCCCCAAACAAGTCAGAAGTTTAATCATATCTTTTATCCCCAATCAGGGCATATAAGAGTTAGATTCCCCAGTAGAGCAACAAACGACTAAGGCTCATGGACTTCTCCCCAAATAGAAATCAACATCCCCAGAAGAGACTCTTCAAACAGTAAACAAGAATCCCAAGCGGAAGTATTCTAGATAAAGTTAAAGATACCCATACTCTTCATCCCCAACAATAGTCAGGGATTTATTTTCTCAGACAAAAATACATTTCAACAACATTCATACATCATGACATGTGTATACGAAACACATATAACACAATCTCATTTATTTTAAGAACATCATTACGCAATGCATTTCATACATCATGACATTGCATACGACTAACTCTTTACCTCTTCAGGAAAGATCGATCAACAAATGAATATCATCAACGACGAACATTTCCTTCACAAGATCTTTGCTGGTTCATTTTAAATTGACCAATGATTTATCCTAATTTGTTTCCATTAGACACTTTCTCTGGTTCAGTTAAATCGATCCTAAGATTTATGCTGATTTATTATCTAGTTAAAGACCATTCAAGACCTCTGCTAGTTCAGTTTAAATCGACCAATGATTTATCTTGATTCGTTTCCAATAGACACTTTCTCTAGTTCAGTTAAATCGATCCTAAGATTTATGCTGATTTGTTATCTAGTTAAAGACCATTCAAGACCTCAGCTGGTTCAGTTTAAATCGACTAATGATTTGTCCTGATTTGTTCCCGATAGACGCTTTCTCTGGTTCAGTTAAATCGACCCTAAGATTTATTCTGATTCACACCCAATTCAAGACCTCAGTTGGTTCAGTTTAAATCGAACAATGATTTATCCTGATTCATTTTCGATAGACGCTTTCTCTGGTTCAGTTAAATCGACCCTAATATTTATTATGATTCGTACCCAATTAAAGATAATTCAAGACCTCTGCTGGTTCAGTTTAAATCGACCAATGATTTATCATGATTCGTTTCCGGTAGACACGTTCTCTGGTCCAGTTAAATCGACCCTAAGATTTATACTGATTCATATTCAGTTAAAGGCAATTATAGACCTCTGCTCGTTCAGTTTTAAATCAACCAAATATTTATTCTGATACTTCTTCTAGTAGACACTTTCTGGCTCAGATTAAATCGACCAAATATTTATTCGGATACTTCTCTCAGATAAAGATTTGAAGACATTTGCTGGCTCAGATTAAATCGACCAAAATATTTATTCTGATACATCTCTCAATAGACCTTTTCTGGCTCAGATTAAATCAACAAAATATTTACTCTGATACTTCTTCCAATAGACATTTCCTGACTCATATTAAATCGACCAAAGATTTATTCTGATACTTCTCCTAGTTAAAGTCGAGCATTAGACTTAGTCTAATTTCTCTATCAATAGTCACTTCTGGATGGCATCTATAAGCCCATACCCGAAGATTCTTAACCACCCCTGATGGCATCTATAAGCCCATCTCCTGCAATATTCTGTCACTCTCCAAATGGCATCTTTAAGCCTATTCTAGATATAACCAACCAACAATGTTACTTCTTACACATGTGAGTGCAAATTTCTGGGCACTTAAGTGTTCAATCATCTTCTACCTTAAAGTCACGAATGACAGACATGCCAATCTAACTCTTCAGGTTCAAAAAGATTGAACAGGGGCAGCTGTTGTACCCCAAAATTTTCCCTCCCATTTTTTTCCATTCAAGATATTCTCCTAGGGTTTCTCAAATGCTCAAGATGGCTCAAGAATTGATCAGATGAATTCTCCTCCTAAGCATTGGGTCCACGACTAGGGTTTGGTATTTCTCAAGCAAGATTAGGTTTCCAAGGTCTCAAGTGGCTTTCGAGGTGCTTCATATGAATTCAAGAATGCTCATATCAAATTTCATGCCTTGCATCACAAGTTCGCTCAGTCAATTGTTCGGATGACCGAAAATCAACTGTATTGACCAAAAAGTCAACATTTTCAAGATCAATTTCAGACGATTGTAACTTCTTCATTACTCAATATTTTGAGTGGTTCTTTTTGCATATGACTCTCCTTGACGCCATATTCAACTTCTCTTTACAAGTCAAGAGCCGATTATGTGTGAAAGGCCATAAAAAATTTGAATACTTTAAGAGGTCGCTTTCTGGACTTTGACCTAATCTCAAGTAATTGTTGTCCGACTTCCAAGAAATCGTAATTTCCTCAATTTTCAAGATCTTGAGACAATTATTTTTGCACACTGTCATAAGGAATATCGTCTACGAGTCTCCTTTCAGAATTGAAGTCAAATTGCGCTTATAAGGAATGTCATCTTGACTTAAAAGGTTTTGGACTTCTAACTTTAACTCGTGGTGCCAATTCCTAGATACCATAAATTCTTGCCTCAAAGCATAATCCATGTGATTATTGGATTCAAGCCTTTTTTTATTCAATTCTCTTTAAATCATGGCATTTTTTTAAGAACTATACAAGGTAATGACTTTTGTCAAATGAGACACATTTGTGGATTGAATTATAAGGTCTAAATCATGTTAAAAGGATGATATTATGAACTTGTATTGTGATCAAGGCATTTTACTATTTGTTGCTTCAATTGAGAGATAACTCGGATTTTGGAAATCAAGATTAGTGGTTGAAGATTTATCAAGTGGACTTGGGTTGCTTAAGGAATAAGTTACAAGTTACAAGACGTTTGCGAAGCTTAATACTAATACAAGTTGCAAGGCATGTTCAACGTAATTTCGAGCTCATTTAAGTATCATTATCGTTTCAAACATGGTTCAAGTGCAATATCATTCAAGAATCGAGGTATATTCAGGGATACAATATGGAAGTTCGGTACAATAAAACTTGAATTTCAAATAGAGCAAAGGAAGGGAAAATCACCTTATTATTTGAGAAGCAAATTACAAATGTTTGAACATCACAAAATTACAAATCTCTAAAGACGCCAATGTTGTTTTTTCTCATGAACACTTTCAAAAAACCTTTTTCCAAAACCTGCTTAATAAACTTCAGACCTTGCATCAACGTAGGAACAAAATCACATTGCTTCCATGTTATAATAGTTCCAAAAACCTTGCCAAAAGAAAAACCTGCTAGTGCTGCTTTCTGCCCAGAAAAATGCACAATACTCCAAAGCATAAGACTCCAAAAACCAGCCTTGTTGTCCATAATCAATCCCTGCATAAATTAGATTTGAAACAAAAAATATTGAGGTCCACAATAAGCCAAAAATCAAACCAAAATAACCTTGCTGCCCTATACTACAACCAGTCCATAACATGCCAAAATATGCACCATATACATACAAAACTTACACACAAAAAAGCAAAACAAAAATTTCTATAGAAAGTTCAGTTTCAGCATACGAAATTTGTTTGAAAACTTATCAAATTTCCCCCCATAACGTTATTTTCATTCGCTATAAAACGACAGAGAAAATCATGAGGAACATACTGATACATACACACAAAAATAAACGAATGATCAGGCGGTGCAGTGGTTGAGGTGTTGGTGTACAAACGTAAAGACCCGGGTTCGAGACCCTCCGGGGATGTTTTTTTTTTCCTTTTTTTTTGTTTTTTCCTCATTAACCCCCTTTTCCTTTTTGTATTTTGTTGGACAAAAAAAACTTAGTTGTTGGCCCTCAGACTCTTAGCCCATCAACGAATTACTCACCCCATCTCTCTTAATTCTACTTCAAACCCTCATTTTATCTTGTTTTAATAATTTTCTTAATCTTTAGTTTAGATTTTAAAATTCAATTAAATAAAAATATAGTTTCTAAATTAGTTTTTTTTTAATTAGTTTAGTTTATGACTTTGTGAATAATTTTGTTAATTAATATTTTATTGTTTAGTTAACTTTCTTTTAAATTGTTTAATTTCTACATGATGAAAAGTCCAAAAAATAATAGAATAGGTCTTTATTTTCTTTTCGAATTTTCTCACAAACAAAATACCAAAAATATTATTTAGAATTTCAATTCTTGAATTTTTGTTCATAACTTTTTATTTAATTTCCTTATTTGATAAAATCACAAAACAATTTCCCTTTTTTTCTCTCCGTGTAATTTACTATTTTCGCATTCTTTCGATTATTGTATCTGTTTACGATTTGTAATAGTTTAATTAGGCTTTTACTTCATGCCCATTCATAAATTTGTACCCCAATTCCCGAAGCTTTGTAATAGTGTAGAACTTTAATTTCTGCAATTTACGGTTTTCTTTTATTATTGTATAGTAATTAGACGTGTATGACAAAACATAAAATCAACCGCTAGATAACCCTAACTTCAAGACAAAATAATTGAAAACAAACCACTACGCCCACGGCCACCTCTAAGGTGACCTCCACTTGTTGCCTTCCGATAAAAACAGTCATGTCCCTCGAATGTGGGACGCTTTAGCAAAGACCCTAGATTAAAAAAGATTGTAGTCCCTCGATGACCCTTCAATATTGCCTTTGATAAACGGTCTTAGTCCCTTACGATAAATTGCTAAAGCGCCTTACAAGTTGCCTTCTATGACTGTACGATGACCCATGCCTGTCCCTTCACATCCAACGATATGGCTTCTTACAAATCAATGGTAAGATAGTACTATCTAAAGGAGGAGGAAAAGAAGAAAGATTTCTCTTGATTAGGTAGACGTTCGTAGTTGTTTGCTTACAACATTTCAAAACAAAACAACTTTCAACACACATACACTTTTCTTGAAATATTTTCAAAGTCAACATTTTGTATGCATTCTTATAGAGACGAAAATCATTACAAAGTTTGCCCAACGATGGCACTTTTCAAAATATTTTTGAAACAAGCACATTCACAAAGTATTTCAAAAGTGAGCTAGCAACTAAGAGCTCGTAGATAACTATGGATGAAAAGGGTACTAACACCTTCCCTTTTCATAACCTACCCCCCGAACTCAAGAAAATTCTCAAAAGGTCTTTCCTTTTCGTTTCACCCTTTCCTTTATTTGATAAAAGAAAAGCCAATGGCGACTCTTGCTATCCGCAATAATTGCGATAAAATGCAAAACACCCAAGTCAGTTCTCCCACCGTATTACAACATTCAAGAGAGGGTTGCAACCTAGTGAAAGTCTTTGGAGATAAAGAACGCAAATGACCATTTGGAGATAAAGAACGTAAATGAAGTAGTGTGAGAACGACAAATCAAATTGAAGTCTTGTGTGCAATAGGTACAATTGATTGTGTGCGAAAGCTTTGGAGATAAAGAACGTAAATGAGTAGCAATATCGACAAGTTAATTAGTAACTATTGCTTCTTGGTCTTTCTCAAGATCAAAAAAAGAGAAGGGATTGAATAAAAAATGGTTAGAGTTTGTAGGGTTGCTATTGGAACACTTCTCTTGTAACGACTTTTTGTATAGTAAAAATTATCCTAATTCCAAAATTAGAATTGGGGAGATACGTAGCCATAGCGAGGACGAATTGGATAACTTCCTAAACAAATCCTTGTGTCTCTTTTTCTTATCACTTTACTTGCTTTAATTTTCATTAATCAATTTATCAAATAACATTGATTAATCGATTGACTCGTAAATTTTTTGCCGTGAATATTTTCATTTTGAATTGTGTGTTGATTTGATTATAATCACTTTTTTATATCAACACAACTCAAAGGAAAATTCTGAAAATTCGGTCGCACACCAAGTGTTCGACAAATTGTTTAGTTTATTCTTTTGCTAGTTACCATTGGAAATAATATTGCTAGTAACCTGCTATAAACGATTAATACTTTGTTACTTGATTGAAATTTATAAATTCAGTATTATATTGTTCATTCCATATATTTATTTATATTTGCATATCCGACATCCAATAACTTGGTTCGTATAGACGATAATTTTTTGATATATTTTAAAACCTTCTGTGCTCTTTTTGAACTAATTTTTAAAACCATAATTTTATATGAATTTTTTGGCTTGATGGTCTATTCACCCTCTCTAGATAAGACACAATCATCTAACATGGGGAGTTCTATATCTGCTGCATATTATTATGTTATTTTGTCCTAATTTTCCATCAAGAATGATACCTTGAAGTCAAAATCAACGTTGATGGGAATTTAGGGTTAAAATGAGTTTGCTTTCGTCTTCTGCTCTTTTGTAAACTTGAAACAAAAACAATGGTGGATTTTAGGGTTCAACTTTATCTCTTTTAATGTATGCATTCAAAGCCATTTTCTCTTTCCATCTTTTAGTGTGACTTTTCAAATCTAGCTCCGTCGAGTAAAGTGAAAAATTGGTTCTTTCCATCTCCCAGTGTGATCTTTCAGGTCAAGTTTTATTGGACAGAGGGAGAAATTAATTTTGGCATTGAAAAATGAAAAAGGTAACCGTTAATACGTGAATGTAATAATTAGATTCAAGATAAATAAGTATAATAAAGAATGATAAAAAAATGAAAGTCAATAATAAAGTTAATTAAGTATGTTTAGTAAAAAATAACCTTCATTACAAAACAATTAAAATAAATTTAAAAAGGATGCTTAAGTAAAATCAATTGTATCTTAATTTCATAGAAATATGTAAAATATATATATATATATATATATATATATATATATATATATATATATATATATATATATATATATATATATATATATATATATATATATATATATATATATATATATATATATATATATATATATATATATATATATATATATATATATATATATATATATATATAAATGGAGAAGAAAAAGTACCCAAAAATTTAATGTTCAAATCACTTATATTTAGGGGTGTCGATTTGCATCTATTAAAGGGATCCCTATGAGGATTATCTGTTCGGACCACTGAAGTTGGAGATTTTTTCTTCTGCAGAGACGTGGATGGAAGGAAAAGTTCTCCTGATGACACTTTGGGACAGGGATTGGTAAAGTATCATCCGTCTCGTGGATTCTCCGACTCCGACCATATTATTTAACTTTTGTATTTTATGTATTATCACTATAAAAAAACAAGCTCATTTTATAAATTAATGTACATTAATGTATTAGAAAATGAAGAGTCATTAGTGAATTATTTTATTTTTATGTTTTATTGTATAATGTATCGTTTCACCACTCAAGTATCCAATCCTAGAAAAATGCACCTAATACATAAAATGTACACATCGTCTCCTTTTCTTTTTTCAATTATCTTTGTCTCCTCCATTCATCATCTCTTATGTTCTCATCATCATCACAACAATCACTCTCCTTTATTTATTGTACTTATGGTAATTACTCTTCAAATTCACTTTACTTACATTTAATAACATGTTTTTCATTCGATTAACAACTTAGTAGTTATAGATTTACCACACTCACACATAATCAATCACTGGACGACAGTGATATTGTGGTAGTAAATTAGTGAAAGTATGGTAGCAATAAGTTATGATAATATTTTTGTTACAGAAAAATATTAGCAACAACAAGTGTTTTTGTTTTTTTAATTGTTATAGATGCAAGATGTATTTTTTATTTTTTAAAGAAGAAAGATACAAAATATATGTGTTTTTTTAAAAGAAAAAATAACAAAATATCAGTGTCATTGTTTTGATCGAAAAATATAGAAATTTTCTTAAGATTCAATCTTTACCGATCTTCGTGAGAATCTGTAGGGATGGGGATGAGGGGAAATGTTTTCCCGTGGCGAGGATTGGGGGATGGGGATGGAGAATAAACTTAGGGGTGAGGAGCATAGAAACATCCTCTGAATATTCCCTGTCACGTTGACATCCCTACTCACACCTTCCTCCTTAAATAGAAATAAACATTTTAAATTATTTTATATAGATAAATAATAAATAAAATAAGATGTTTGAATTAGTGGTGGATAAAATTGATTATAGTAAAATTAAATTTAGTAAAACTAATTCTAGTAGAATTGAGTTTAACAAAATTAATATATTTTTAAATATATCTATTATATAAAAATGAGTTCAACAATAAATTTCAATATAAAAATCATTCAAAATTAATTTTAAAGACAAAAACTATAAATTTTAACTTAAAATAGAATCAATTCTACCCTATCAAAACAAAATATCTTAATATGATTGAAGAACCAATTTTACACTTAAATAGAATTGAAAACAAACCTACACTAAAACATGCAAAGAAAAAATAAACACAATTCCTTTTTCTTTTTAATAGGAAATGCGTCATGTGATAAAATCAGAAAAAAAATTATAAACAAGAATCGAAGGTTATGAACGGAATAACAGAAGGAGAATTGTAACCTGTACATTTTTCACTCAACACAAGTCACAGTGAACATACACATTTTTCAAGGGTTTTTCTCTGTTAACGATTGCGGTAAGTTCCGATGGCGAAATCATCTTCGTCGTCGTCGAACTCTGAAAATTCCGGCGAGCTTCTCTGCGTCGGAACTTTAGAAATCGCCACTCCCAAACCCGTTGGATTCCTCTGCGGCTCAATCCCCGTTCCCACCGATAAATCTTTCCACTCTTTTCATTCCGCTCTTCTCCCAACTCCGCAAACGTACTCTCCCTCTCTATAATCAATTGATTCGAGTTCCAATGCATCATTGTTATGATTATTATTGTTTTGTGTTTTGATTTTTTCAGAGTTAATGCTCCACGATATCGGTACCGGATGTTGCCAACTGAAACTGACCTGAATACGCCTCCTGTTCTTGCGAATTTCCAAGAAAAAGTTCTTCCTGTTGGTGCTGTTCATTCCAAGGCGACTGCCGGAGGTAATTCTTTTTCATCACTTAACAAGTTCATATTGATGGCATAATTATATCAGATGGTGATGTGGTAAGAAAGTATCTCTTAATGGAGAAATTAGTAGATTAGTTCAAGATAAACGGCCTTTGGAAATTGAGTTATCCCATCGGATTAAATAGCTATATATTCTAATTGTTATGTTCTTTTTTATCTGCCTGACTTTTTCTAAACCATATCTGTTATTAGGCAGATTATCTCAATTTTCCTGTAGTTATAGGTTAGTATTTATTGGTTGGTAGATACTGAAAGAAGAGTGTAGTGAAATACTGGTATATATCTAGTCTAGTTTTCCATACTAGAGATGTATGCCTTTTACATTCACTGATGATTTCTTTTGACTCGACATTGTTTTGGTTACAGATTTTCCATGGGAAAGCACTTCCATTGCGTCAAATTTCACTAGAAAATGTGAGGCTCTTGCAGTGTCTGGCTTTGTCGACTACGGCGATGAGATTGACATAATTGCTCCAGCAGACATTTTGAAGCAGATATTTAAAATGCCATATTCCAAGGCTCGACTATCAATTGCTGTTCATCGCATTGGTGATACTCTTGTTTTGAACACTGGGTATTTGTCCTATTGTTGACCCTTCTTCTGCAGTGCCTAACTTCCACTATTTAAAGCTATTGCTTAAAATTTGCTGCTCACAACTATCCTTCTGGTCCCTGATACAATTTTCACTTCAGAAACTGAACAGTCAACTGTTTTTTGAAAAGCTTTGACGAATTTATATCAATTTTTGATTCAGGAGTAAATATTAGTAGTTGAAGACAGTAGGCTTATACGTTTCAACAAGAAAGAAATTTAATAGACAACTCAATAGAATCATATTCTGGTCTTAGTGTATCATATTTGATCCTGCAATCTAGTATGATACTGCAGAACTGATTTTTTTTCTAAACAGTCATCCAAAAATAAATTAGCGCTTCAAAATTTTTATTTAAGGTTATTGCATTTGGTTATGGGGGATTTGTTTGATTGAATACTCCATTTCTGTAGTGCACTATTCGACTGGCTTCCTTTTTTTTTAGCAAACGTTCACCATGTTCATAATCATAATCATGCCTATGATTTAGTGACAATATTTGTGAACTGCAGGCCGGATATTGAAGAGGGTGAAAAGTTGATTAGGCGACATAATAATCAATCAAAATGTGCAGATCAATCTTTATTTTTGAATTTTGCTATGCATTCAGTCCGAATGGAGGCCTGTGATTGTCCACCAACTCATCATGTTCCATCAGAAGAGCAATCAAATTCATCTGTTTTTCCTGGAAAAACACCCCATATTGTGGTACAGAATGATGATGTTATTCAAGCTGAAGGATACAATTGCCATTCTGACTACTCACAGGTTGGACAGGACAGCTTATTTTGGAGTAGCAAAAAAAATAGGAGAAATAAGAGTCACAGTCCAGTTAATAAGGTGTCTCAAGTTGGTGAAAAATCCAGATCATCAATGCAAGAGTCTGAAAAACAGAGAAAAGTTGGTAATGATAACTTTCTAAGGGTTTTATTCTGGCAGTTTCATAATTTCCGTATGCTCCTGGGAAGTGACCTACTTTTATTCAGTAATGAAAAGTATGTTGCAGTGAGCTTGCATTTATGGGATGTCAAACGACAGGTAAGTATTAGAGATACATACATATTGCTTATTACAGGGGTCCTTTTCTGTAATTTACTTTGTACAGCTGGCATAGGGTTTGTTAGTGCCTAGCCTTTTATCTCCCTTATATATAGGGCTGTCTTGTACTGTTATTAGTGTCAATGAAATACAATAACAGATTTCTTCATCTCTCTCTTCTCTTTCTCTTAACATGGTATCTTGAGTTTTTTTTTTTTCTCGATCTAAGCGCTTCCATGGCATCGCCTTTCAGCACTGACGGTGCTTTTTCTTCATCTCATGTGAAACTCTCACATCTCATCTCCGTCAAATTAGATGAGAAGAATTTCAAACAGTGGAAACAGCAAATTGAAGGCGTTATTCGTGGTCATCGTCTTCAACGGTTCGTCACTGTACCGTGCGTTCCACAGCATCTTCCCGGCGACGATCCAGTCACCGGCAGTGCAAATCCAGATTATCTGGAGTGGGAACAGCAGGATGTACTTATCTGCACCAGGCTACTCTCCACGATTTCCGATTCTCTTCTTCCGAAACTCGTCGACTGCACGTATTCGTGGCAAGTATGGTCAGAAATTCACCGTTACTTCAATACTCTGCTCACCACCAAGGCGCGACAGTTGCAATCTGATCTTCGCAACCTGAAGAAAGGTTCGCGTTCCATTGCTGAGTTCGTGGTTCACGTTCGTGACATCAGCAAGGCGTTGGTGTCAATCGGAGATCCAGTTCCTCTCCGTAATCTCATTGAGGTAGTTCTCGATGCTCTTCCTGAGGATTACGATCCTATTGTTGTTGCGATTAATAGCAAAGACGATCTGTGCTCTCTTGATGAACTTGAGTCCAGTCTCCTTGCGCATGAATCGCGACTGGAGAAGCATCGCAAGGCTGTGATTACTGAACCGATATCTGTCAATATGGCTCAAGCTCCACCGTCTTCAGTGCCGCACTCGACTGAGCACTCAGGTTCTGATTCCAACTCTGAATTTCCCACTGGTACCAGTCATGTGACTGCCACTGCTGAAAATCATAGCACTAGCTCTCGTGGAGGCAGATATGGCCATGGCGGTGGTCGTTATGGTCGCGGTGGTGGCCGTTTTGGCAAGGTTTCATGTCAGATTTGCCACAAACACAGACATGATGCCTCTGTGTGCTGTCATCGTTACACTTACTCTGGAGCTCCTTCATACTCAGCTCCACGAGCTCCCTTCAATCCTAACACAATGGCTCCACGTCCCTCTTTCCATCCATCCTTTGGATATCCTCCTATTCCACGGCCAACACCACCCAGGCAGCAGCAACCACAGGCGTTTCTAGCAGGATCTGACCCTAACTTCAACAATCAGTGGTGGTACCCTGATTCAGGTGCGTCTCACCATGTTACACCTGATGCTTCAAATGTATCTGATGCTTCCTCCATGTCTAGTGCAAAACAGGTGTTTATGGGAAATGGTCAAGGTTTGTTTATAAATTCTGTAGGATCCATGAAATCTCCTTTGTCTACCCATTCCATGCATCTCTAATCTTTAGATAACCTTCTGCTTGTTCCGCATATCACCAAGAATCTTATGAGTGTCAACAAGTTTGCACAAGACAATCATGTTTTCTTTGAATTTCATCCTCAATTTTGCCTTGTAAAATCGCAGGATTCTTCTGAAGTTCTTCTTCGTGGCACTGTTGGATCTGATGGACTCTACAGATTTGTCAATCCTGCCTCGTCTCTGTCCAAGTCTCTTAGCCCTAGTTCTTGTAATAGGCGTAGCTCAAACTCTAATTTCTCTTGTAATACAGCTGCTACTTGCAACTGGTTTCCTTCTTGTAATTCTGCTTCTTATATAAATAAAAATACTCCTAATTCTCACAGTGCATTTAATTCTAATGCTAATGTCTCTTCCTCTAAATATCCCTAACATAGATCCTGCCATGCTTTGTCATTCTCCTATAGCCACAAGCAAGTATGCTCTATGGCATACAAGACTTGGTCACCCTCATCATTATGTCCTCACAGAAGTTCTTAAGACCTGCAATATTCCTATCCCCCACAAACCTTCCCTTGATCTGTGTTCTGCCTGCTGTCTTGGCAAATCTCACAGACTCCCCTCATCTCTGTCCAACACAGTCTATTATCACCCTTTTGAACTGGTTGTGTGTGACCTATGGGGTTCTGCACCTATTCTTTCCTCAGGCAGCTACTCCTATTTTCTCACCTGTGTTGATGCACATTCTAGATTTGTCTGGGTGTTTCCCCTTAGGCTGAAATCTGGCACTCACCCAATTTCTTCACTTCAAATGTATGGTAGAACTTCAGTTTAATTGCAAAATTAAAACTGTTTAGAGTGATGGTGGTGGTGAATTCAAACCCCTCACAAAACACCTTACTTGAATTAGGCATCATCCACAGGTTTACTTGCCCCTATACTCACCACCAGAATGGTATAGTTGAGCGTAAACACCGTCACATAGTTGAAACGGGTCTAGCATTGCTTGCTCATTCCAAAATGCCTCTTAAATATTATATTGGGACCATGCCTTCGTCACCGCAGCCTATCTTATCAATAGGCTGCCTAGTCCTTCCCTCGAGAACAAGTCTCCCTATTTCAAATTGCTGCATCAGTCCCCATATTCTAGTCTCCGTGTGTTTGGGTGTGCTTGCTTCCCCTTTCTTCGTCCATATAATTCACACAAGCTAGCCTTTAGATCTCAGGAGTGTGTATTTTTAGATTACGTGTGTATTTTTAGGTTACTCCACTGTCCATAAAGGATATAAATGTTTGGCAGCAGATGGACATATCTATATTTCTAAAGATGTGATGTTTCATGAGTCTAGATTTCCCTATTCTAACCTTTTTTCCAACTCCCATATTCCTTCTAATTCCTCCTCCAGCACTTCCTCTAATGCTCCCTCAGCCATGTCCTGGTTTCCCTCCACTACTGTCCATCATATCCCTCCCTTAAATCATATCAGTTCTCCTGTTACTCCTTCAAACAGTCCATCCTTACCCATTTCTTCTGCTAGCTCTTCCTCTGCTGGACATTCTCTGCATGAGTTTGCTAACTCTCCAGCTACTACTGCTGCTACTTCCAGTGTTTCCCCTCCTGTATCCTCACCTCAGCTTAGTTCACCCTTACCTAATTCTATTTTTTCTGATCTAGCAGAAACAAGTACTATCTCTCCCTCTTCCTTACCTCAATCTGATTCTACTGCTAGTCCTGCCTCTATCCCTCCTCTTCTCTATCCTCAAAATGTTCACTCTATGCAAACTAGAGCTAAGAGTGGTATTGTCAAGCCTAGACTCAATCCTACACTTCTTCTCACTCATATGGAACCCACATCTGTTAAACAAGCCCTGACTATCCCACACTGGTTTCAAGCTATGCAGGATGAGTATCATGCTCTTTTGAAGAATCAGACATGGACATTGGTGTCTCCATCTGATTCTAAAAGGCCTATTGGCTGCAAATGGGTCTTTAGGGTTAAGGAGAACCCTGATGGATCCATTAATAGATACAAGGCAAGACTGGTTGCCAAAGGATTCCATCAGCAGGCTGGCAGTGACTTTACTGAGACTTTTTCTCCAGTTGTCAAACCTGTAACAGTTAGAACAGTGCTCACACTTGCAGTTACTAATCAATGGTCAATTCAGCAGATTGATGTTAATAAGCTTTTCTCAATGGTGTGCTTGAGGAAGAGGTATACATGATTCAGCCTCCTCGGTTTGAAGCAGCTGATAGGTCATTGGTTTGCAAGTTGAATAAAGCACTGTATGGGCTAAAACAGGCCCCCAGGGCCTGGTTTGACAGACAAGAGTTCTCTGGTGCAGCATGGGTTCAAGGCAAGTAAATGTGATCCCAGTCTATTCTTCTTCCACAGTGACAGTTTAAACATTCTGATTTTGGTTTATGTGGATGATATAATCATCACTGGAAATTCACCGTCCTTTATTGCCAGCCTAGTCAAAAGTCTCAATAGTCAGTTTGCTCTCAAAGATCCAGGGCAACTAGACTACTTTCTTGGGATTGAGGTCACCCATATGCCAAATGGATCTCTTATTCTCTCACAAACCAAGTATATTACTGACTTACTTGCAAAGGTTAACATGGCTACTGCCAATGGCATGCCTACCCCTATGGTGTCTAGCAGCAAATTGACTAAGTTTGGTTCTGTTACTGTTGCTGATCCTACACAGTACAGATCTATTGTTTTGGTGCCTGCAGTATGCTACCTCAACTAGGCCTGAGCTGTCCTTTTCTGTTAACAAAGTGTGCCAGTTCTTGTCAAATCCTTTGGAGGAGCATTGGAAAGCAGTTAAAAGAATACTCAGGTATCTCAGTGGCACACTAAATCATGGTTTGTTAATTCAGCCTGCTCCCAAACATCAGCCTTTATCCCTGCTGGGCTTCTGTGATGCTGACTGGGCAGCAGACCCAGATGATAGAAGATCCACATCAGGTGCTTGTGTTTTCTTGGGTCCTAACCTAATTTCCTGGTGGTCTAAGAAGCAGCAGTTGGTAGCTAGGTCCAGTGCTGAGGCAGAGTATAGAAGCATGGCTCAACTGGCTGCAGAATTGTTGTGGATTCAATCTCTTCTTCATGAACTTCAATGCAGATTTCAGATTCCTAGAATTCTGTGACAACCTGAGCACAGTAACTTTAACTCACAATCCTGTGCTTCATAACAGAACTAAGCACACGGAATTAGACATCTTTTTCGTGAGAGAGAAAGTCCTAAATAAAAGCTTAATTGTGGCTCATGTGCCTGCCCAGGATCAGTGGGCAGATGCACTGACAAAACCTCTTTCTGCTGTGAAGTTTCTTCCTCTTGAGGGACAAACTCAGAGTTGTCAACAAAAGGCAGTTACTGGAATCACCCTCAGTTTCTA
The DNA here is from genome assembly GCA_948472305.1 of Vicia faba. Lineage (NCBI taxonomy): Eukaryota > Viridiplantae > Streptophyta > Magnoliopsida > Fabales > Fabaceae > Vicia > Vicia faba. Next base: position 85,494,553 of record OX451738.1, on the reverse strand, counting down.
AGGGGGACTATTACTATTAGAGATACATACATATTGCTTATTACAGGGGTCCTTTTCTGTAATTTACTTTGTACAGCTGGCATATGGTTTGTTAGTGCCTAGCCTTTTATCTCCCTTATATATAGGGCTGCCTTGTACTGTTATTAGTGTCAATGAAATATGATAAGAGATTTCTTCATCTCTCTCTTCTCTTTCTCTTAACAGTAAGGATCATTTCTCTGAAATTATCAACTGATTTGTGTTTTTGTAAATTGCCAATGTTTGTTTTCCTTATTTTGACAGGTCACGCCTTTAACTTGGCTTGAAGCTTGGCTTGACAATGTTATGGCAAGTGTACCAGAGTTGGCCATATGTTATCATCACAATGGTGTTGTTCAGGGATATGAGCTTTTAAAAACGGATGACATTTTTCTCCTTAAAGGGATATCAGAGGATGGAACCCCTGCATTTCATCCCTATGTTGTCCAACAAAATGGTCTGTCTGTTTTGAGGTTTCTTCAGGACAATTGCAAGCAGGATCCTGGAGCTTATTGGGTATTAATTTTTAATTTAAACATTTGATGCTTTCGGGTTTATTATGTTAATTTTTTTTAGCAAATTTGTTGCCCTGAGTAATGCTACCAATCTCGGCTTTGCATTTTGCAGCTTTATAAAGGCGCTGGTGAAGATGATATACAACTTTTTGATCTTTCTGTTATTCCGAAAAGCCATTCATCGAATGGTAGTGATGATGCTTCAAGCTCCTTGCCGTCTCTAATCAGTAGTGGTAGAAGTGATGCAGTATATTCCCTGGGAATTCTTCTCTATCGAATTGCTCACAGGCTTTCACTCTCAATGGTGTGGAAGAATTGGAACTATTTTTGGATTAATCCTGCTTTGAGTAGTTTCTAACAGCCAATGACTAATTATTGTTTCTTTTGCTACAGGCCCCTAAAAATAGGGCTAGGTGTGTGAGGTTCTTTAGACAGTGTTTGAAGTTTCTTGATGATTCTGATCATCTGGTATGTCTTAGGAATAACACAATTGATGTCTTACCTGGCCCTGTTTCTGTGGTACTTCCAATTATCTTCTGTTGAGATAACTGCATTTCTAATAAATATTTTGGTAAACAGGCGGTACGTGCAATTGCTCATGAACAATTTGCAAGGCTGATTTTAAATTATGACGAGGAGTTGAAATTAACTCCTGAGTCTCTAGCTGTAGAATGTGATCTATCTGTTACTGAAGCCAAGGAATCATCTTTGGACGGTGAAAACAGTAATTCTGAACTAGTTGCCCATGAAATGTTTTATCTGCTTGCTGATGGAAACTCAGGTGAACACATGAATATAAGTGAGCAATTAGAATCAGAAAGTCTTGCAAAGATGGTTTCTCAAGCATCCATTTCTGTTTCTGGGGAGCTTATACCAGCCGGCAACACAGAGTTGAGCAACCAAGGAGGGGTTGAACCATGTTTGTCTTCTGGTGTTGGGTCTTCGGTGTGTGAAGTAAGTCCAGTTCCCGCACCTGTTGTTCAGACGGTTGCCGATCCAATCTCATCCAAGTTAGCCGCTGTACATCATGTTTCCCAGGCCATTAAGTCTTTGAGATGGATGAGGCAGCTTCAGAGCACTGAACCAGAGATGATGGGTCAATTCAATAATAGTCATGATGCACCACCACCATCTTTTAATGTTAACGTCTGTGCTTGTGGGGATTCCGATTGTATTGAAGTTTGTGACATTCGAGAATGGCTTCCAACGTCCAAGTTGGATCATAAGTTGTGGAAGCTTGTTCTTTTGCTTGGAGAATCTTATTTGGCACTTGCAGAAGCTTATAAAGAGGATGGTCAGCTTTATCAAGCCTTAAAGGTTATACAGTTATCATGTTCTGTTTATGGATCAATGCCTTCACATCTTGAAGACACAAAGTTTATTTCTTCAATGGCTAGTTACTCATCTTTAAAGAGAGAACATATTGATATGAATGAAAACATGAAATGGTTGGATGATAAAGAAGAGGAGCCTGTTTATGGATACATAGAAAGGAAATCTTCTACCTACATTTTCTGGGCCAAGGCATGGGCGTTGGTTGGAGATGTTAAAATTGAGTTCCATAGGATAAAGGGTAAAGAAATCTCAGCGCAAGATATGACAAAAGCTGCTACCAGGGAATTGAGAATGTCATCTGAGGTTGTGAAGGAAGTAAAAAGACTGAAGAAGAAGCTGGTGCAGTTGAACCAGAACTGCAGTTCATGTTCCTTGGTAAATTGCAGTTGCCAGAGTGACAGAGCTAGTAGTGGAAACAGCGCAAGTAGCAGTAGTGCAGATGTAACCATGAATTATGGTAGAAAGCATAGTAAAAGATTGTCTTCTAAAATTGCCAATCTCTTGCCTGCAAGAGACTCGGGAGACGAGTTCATTCATGACAAGGAGAGTAGAAAAGATTTTGATGCTGAATATTTTGAGGACAATAATTATGGTGGAAACTTGACAGAAACTCTTCAAAGTAATCGGACTGAAGTTGAATCCTCAGCTGCTATGAACTCTAGAAATGTTGAGGGATCTTCTGAGATGGACAACTCATGCTCTAGTGCTGTCTCTCAAACTGAAGTTAATTCAAAGGAAACCGGAAAAGCCAAAATTGGTGGGATATTTGAGTACCTAGCAGAACCTCTAGCTGGAGATGTAGAGCACAATCTATTGAGTGCATTGAAATGCTATGAAGAAGCTAGAAAAGCATTCCTTAAACTTTCATCTGGTTTGTCCGAGTTACAATCAGTGGTTAAAAAGAAAGGGTGGGTTTGCAATGAATTGGGCCGAATTAGAATTGAAAATAAAGAACTGCATAAAGCTGAACTAGCATTTACTGATGCTATAGATGCATTCAGAGAAGTTTCTGATCACACCAATATAATATTGATAAACTGTAATTTGGGACATGGCAAACGGGCACTTGCTGAGGAGATGATATCTAAAATGGAAAATCTTAAACTACATAATATCTTCCAAATTGCATACAATCATGCATTGGAAACTGCAAAACTGGAATATAAAGAATCTCTTAGGTATTATGGGGCAGCAAGGTTAGAACTAAATGCCATTAAAGAGGACGCTGATACTGGCGCAAACAACTTAAGGAACAAGGTACATACGCAGTTTGCTCATACTTATCTGCGGCTTGGCATGCTTTTGGCAAGAGAAAATACTACAGCCGAAGTTTATGAGAATGGATCATTGGATAAGACTCGTAGTCATACCAATTCCCATGGCAGAAAAGCGAAGAAAGATCTAAGAAAGCATGAAATTTCAGCTAATGAGGCCATCAGGGAAGCATTATCTGTTTATGAGTCCCTGGGGGAGCTACGCAAGCAGGAGGCTGCTTATGCTTACTTCCAGTTGGCTTGTTATCAAAGAGACTGTTGTTTGAAATTTATGAATTCTAGCAATAAGAAAAGTGGTTTGTCAAAAGGTGAAAACAGCATCATTCAACGAATCAAGCAGTATGCATCTCTTGCAGAGAGGAACTGGCAAAAAGCCATGGATTTCTATGGCCCCAAAACACATTCTAACATGTATTTAACTATTCTGATGGAGAGATCAGCTCTTTCATTAAGCATTTCAAGCCACTTACACTCCAATGTGGTATTTTCTTGCACTTTCACTCAGTAATTTGATTTAGATAAATGCTTCTTTTTTCTTGTTTGGTGATTTTCATTGCGATGCTTAACTCATTATTTTTCTTCCTCTTTTTTTTTTTTTTTTTACTATGCAATGTACTATCTAGTACACGTATAGATAAGGGTTCCTTGATTAGTGGCATAATAGATAGGGTCACTTAATCTATTTTCAAAGCCATTGCAAAATTAACTTAGTCCCTTCCCTTGCAACAAAAATACGATAGACTTCTTGCATTTTGCTTTTTTATTTCCAGCTTATATTTTATTCTTATTGAAATTTGGTTAGTGTATGTGTCAAAGGAGTTGGTTGGGTTGAGATGATATGTTAGCTATGAACTGCATATTTTTTTAATTGTTAGATTTCGATTATCTCCATACTGAAGGATGAGAATAAAATGATGAAATTTCTTTTAATTTGCTGACTTGCATTTTTGGGAGTCAATTAATTGCCATAAACCCAAACAAAAAAATTGTGTGGTGTTCTAAACTACTATTGAAAACCTTTAAATAGTTTTATCGAATCTTTAGTTTTTGATAGATCACAGACCCATCAATTGATCCCAGACTTTCAGTTTATGTTTCTGACATTTGTTAATACTTTCTAATTTTTTTTTCAGATGCTGGAGTCAGCTTTGGCTCATATGTTTGAAGGACGGCATGTTACAAATTCAAATGTGGACACTTTCAGTATCAGTAATCCCGAATTTCATGCAAAATATTGGAGTCAGTTGCAAGTGCTTTTGAAGAAAATGTTGGCCACGGTGCTTTCGTCCAGTGCAAATAAATCTCTCAGCCAACCATCTTCAACGTCTAACAGATTTGGTGATAGTCAAAAGATCAAGGAACTGTACAAGATGTCCCTGAAGGCTACTGACATGGCTCAACTGCATACTATGTACAGCTTGTGGATATCATGATAAGAAATTCTTCCAATGGCATTGTGGATATTATTGTAAAGAATTTATCACGTCATTTTTCTCTTGTTTGCATAAGTTCTAAGTAATTTGTTTGCCACCTCTTTCTGATTATCTTGTATTGATATATTAGGATTATATCTTACTGTCTGCTGTTGTTACTGTTGCAGCTATTGCTGTTGCATTGTATATTGTGTTGAACTTCTGTTTCTATCAGTTTTTGCATGCTCAGCTGTAATTGACTCTATTGTCATGGATTGTAGATAGTCTAATGAATCCGTTTGAGAATGTATCTATTATTCATATTAGGAGGCATTTAAATTCCGAAGCTTACAATCTTGTAGATCTTGCATAGACCTTCGGCTCTAAAACTTGGTTGGGAAGACCGTGTATCGTTTAGGTGAACCTTATTATAATGGTGTTTTTAGCTGTGATTGAATTCTGATGTTTAGTTGCAAAACCAAATAATCACTAAAGGGAACAAACCTTATTTTTTATGAATTTTGTGGTGGAGGTGTATCAGCAAACACTCTAAATCTCAAATCAATAACGGTTGTAGATGCGGGGTTTTAGGTTAAAATTGTGTACCTGACATTGACTTTCCTTTTAGTCTTAATGGTAGTCCCTTTTAAGGTTTAAGATCCTAAAACCTTCTTTACTAAACACTGATTCCATTTATTTTGAAAAAATATTCCTAGATCTTCATTTATTTCAAAATCTTTAAAAAAATTGCTTTTGGCTCTCACCTGATCGACTAGGAATCATCTTGACCAAATAGAAAAACAAAGTCTTACTGTTTAATCGATTAGAACCTGTATTTAATAGATTAAGGAGCAAGCTCGCCATATAATCAATTAGAAATCCTTTTAATCGATTAGGATGTGAACTTGGCTTAAAGATTTTTTTCTTTGCTAGGTTTAATCGATTAGCACCACACACTATTGGATAATTTTTCAAAACACAAATTTTCTGAATTCACACTCTTCTCTCACTATACATTGTTTTAGTGTACAAAAGACTTATAGAGAGTTGTGAAATGTCTATCCACCAGTAGTGTTTGTAAACCATGTTTGTGATCATACATATATTTAAACAAATGTAGTGGTAAATCTAGTGACACCTGGACGTAGGATTTCAAAACACGATTTTTTCTGAGTTCAAACTATTTTGTTCTCTCACTATTGTCACCATACATTGCTTTAGTACTCAGAGAGTGAAAGGCTTAAAAAGAGACTTGTGTAACAGTTTCTCTGTGAAACAATCATTAGCCTCTTATTAAAAGTTATTTGCAGGACCGATTATAATAATCATAGATTTAGTGTTTTGAGTGTTTTTGGGTTGAAACTAGTTGATATTGGATAAAAAGGCAAAAGTAAAAGACAATTGCAGATTCAACAAAGTAAATGACAAGACTTGTAAGTTAAAGCAAAAAATTGAAATTTTTTATGAATTTAAAGGTAGAAGCATTCATACATTATTAAGCCTGAACTCATTATTCTCTTAGATGCGGGTACTTTGAGTGTAATGCTCTAAATATGAAGAAATGCGATCACTGACATAAATACAAACATTTGCTTAAATAGAAAATCTAAAAGTGTAACCGTCGACGGTTACTAGTCCCACATTGGGTCTTTGTAGAGAACTGCCCTAAACTGCTTTGAATATTTCCACGTTCTTACTGATTTGCATGTTGATAATCATTCCCGCCACCATAGATCCTTGCTCGTCGACCTCTATGTCTGACGATGGTTGCCTCTGAATGTTATGTCCTCATCAACTAGCTCTTCTGGTTGATATCCTTTAACTCGATCGACACATCCTATGGTTTTCTACAAACTCATGCCTTTTTAACTAAAGAAATCTTACAGGTTAAAGACTTATTTCCATAGTCGAAAAATTGCTTGTCAATAAATTGCCCCCCAAAACGGCATGTTCGATGGGGCCCCTGTCGATGGGAGAACTTTGGCGTTTTCTCTTTCAAGTTTTCGACCGCATCTAAAAAATGACGTCATGCGTAATCATGACTCCTTTCCGCGAAACAATTTCCCATATCAATCAATCGCTTCTCATGATTACTGTAACACCCGATAATTTAATTAATTATTTAATTAAATTATTTTCGAATTATTTGTTGAAATGTGTGAGATGTTTCTATATGTTGCTAAGTTGTTATTTAGTTGATTATTTTAGTTGATTAAGAATATTAATAATAATATTAGAATTGTAGAATATTAATAATATTAAGATGATATAAGAGTAATTGTGGTTGATCCTATTTTAAGGGTTAGAAGTAGTAATATGGGGGTGTGTTGTTAAGCCCACTAAAAATAATAAACTTGTGAGTTTTAAGTTAAATGGAAATTAGATTATTTAACAAAGGGTTAAGAAAAAGAGTGGAAAAAAGTGCAGTAACGTTGGAAGTGGCAGAAAAGAGGAATAAGGAAAAGAGGCAAAGCTAGGCCAATCGTAGAGTTACAGAGCATCCTTCAATCTAAGATAAGGGTGGGGTTCTGACTCTATAATGAGAATCATGATGAATAATATGTAGGAATTGGGTTGGTGTAATGTTGTTGTGCATATATTATTGTTGTTTTTGAAATTGTCTGTTATTATGTTGGAATCATGTTGTGGATGTTCCTGAGTTGTTCGCAGAATTAACTATCTGTTATTAAAAATTATAATATTGCTGATATAGTTGTTATGTTGCTATGTCGATAGAATATTGTGTTGTATCACGTTGTTGTGAAAATACTGTTAATTGAAGGAAGATTTGGAGAATTATGTGTTTGAATCAGTAAGTTTGTGAAGAAACTATGTGAGAAACACTCTGTGCCGATGGGCACACGAGCGTGCCGACCGGCACCATGTATGCAGAGGAGTGTGCCGAGCAGCACAACTCCATGACGAGCGGCACGGCCTTTTAGTTTTGTGTCGAGAGGCACATTTGGGTGACGAGGGGCACACCCATAAACCTCTATTTTTCTTTGTTTGTGTTGTCTGTTTTCTGTGTCTGTTACTTTATTAATTGGTTACTAATTGTTATCACAAAGTTAATGAATTATGGGTAGAATAGATTAAGAAATAAATACTTCTTATGGTATTAGCATGTTAATCCACATAAGAACAATTAAATAACTACAAAGTATATATATATATAGCAAATATTAAATTAGTTACAGAATTGTTATGTAGCAGAGTTAGCAAAAATAAATAATAGCAGAGACTATTTGTTAGTTACCGAAGTAAACAAATTGTAGATTAGTATATATAGCAGGTAGGATTAATAGATGACAGAGTCAATATGCTTTAGCAGAGACAATTATTAAGTTGTTGTGATGGTGTTGTTGTTAATTGTTGAAGTTGCAGGTAGTGATGAATTTTGTTGTGTTGCCTGTATTGATTGGCTAAAACCAAGTTTTAGGCTATTAACATTAAACCAATAGCAAAGATGATTCATGGTAGTAGGACATAATTCATAGTAGTAGGATGTAATTGCAGGAATCTTATCAAAAAACTATTAAAAGTATAATAGATAGTACATGTAGCAGGAATAAGTTAACCGTAGGAGTTAATTGTGAAATAGTAACAAAGCTATTAGCAATAAAACAACGATAGAGAATTAATTAGTAGCACTAGCAGTAGTAGAAATTGTTGATAGCATTACTAGTTTATATAATAGTTGCAGCAGGTTAATATTAGAGGAACCATCGCAGAACGTCTAACAATCGAATATAGACGTATAGTTGAATAATTATGTAGTGTTATTGCAATGGGTTTCAATTGTATTTGTTAATTTTACTATATTGTTGTAATGTCAATATTGTTAACGATGCGAAGTTGCAGGATATACCGATGTTGTTGAAATGCCTCTAATTCTTGGCAGATAAGTTATAGGCTTGTGGCCAATGTTGAATTGTTGTTGAGTTGTTTTTGAATTGTTATTGGTGTTGTTGAGTTGTTGTTGAATGGTTGATGTTGTAGTTGTTGTGTGTTTCATAATGTTGTCGCATACATAGCATAACAAGTTGGGAGCTCATGCTCTGTAAGTTGGCCTGGAATGGTAAGATATTAAGTTGAAGGCTTATGCCTTGTTGATGCCTCTATTAATTGGCAGATTATTAAGTTAAGAGTTTTTCTCCATTGGTACCACATGCATTTGCATTGTAACAAGTTGCATTTCATGTTGCATCTTGAGTTGTTGTGATGATGAATTAGTTGTGATATTATGTTGATGACTTGGTTGTAATGGATGTCGTTTAAAAGCTATGAAGCGGTGATTTTATATGATCTGATTCAAATATATTATTTATCATACATCCAATTATATTGTTTGATATCTCACCCGTTCTGTTTGAATGTTACCCCTATGTTGGTAACGTGTAGGTAATCTAGAGTGAATGCTATTTACCTTCATTAGTTCGAGACGGTGTCGTTGCTCTGATACGTAACACTCGGGGGTATGAACGCTTGTTGCTTTATCGTTGTTATTACTTCATTTGTTGAATTTTAAGTTGATTTCGTTAAGTACTTATTGTTTTAAAGTTGTTTTCATTTGGAAAAAGATGTTATGTCATTTGAGTTGAAAATTGTGATTCCGCTGCTTAATTATAAAAGTTGTTTTGTTTTCAAAGACTAATTTATGTTGCTATCGGTTCATTCTAGTTTTAAGTGTTATGTATCTATGTTGCATGCGATTAAATGTCGTTGTTATAAGTTGTAAGTGTAGCATCTTATTTATATGTTGAAATTTTATAACTCTGATTTTAATAATATTTGCCGGGTAGAAATGGGGTGTTACACTAGTGGTATCAGAGCAGGTCGGTCCGTCCGACCAAGTTGTTGAGTCAGTAGAGTAGTGTGACAGTTGAATACCGTCGATCTGTTGTTTCTTAGTACATGACATGTGTGCGACACACTGTCAGTACTTATTTTATTTTCCAATCAATTGTATGCAGGAGTTGGTTTGAATATAAGTGGGGGAGAAGCTTTGCCTCTCAGATATGTTTCGGTTGTAAGATGTTAGTTCAGTATGCGGTTGATGGTGACAGTACAAGTATTGTTAAAGTTTTTTTGTTTCCCAAATCCGAAGGTGATATGGATTCAAGATTTTGTTTGTTAATTAAATTGGAGCGTCTTGAGGGAGGATGATCAAACATTGTTGATGTTTACTTCTCGAAGGATGAGGAGCAATATAATGGTTGTTGATATACGAGTAAAGTGTAAATCCCTGATGTTTCTGAAGGTGATTGTTTAGCAACAAGGATAATTTTTAGAAGATGGAATTTAGAAAGTTGCGATGTTTCAGCGCTGCTGGTGGACTGTGAAGTTGTCGGTTTTGGTAGCCCTTGCATAAGATGTCGACGTCTGAACGGTGATAGCATGACATATTGTTGTAGACCTTGTCACGGGATCCTTGTGAGTGATTGTAAAAGTTGTTGAAGTAGTTGGAATGTTTTGAATCACTAGTCTGAGTCGGAAATGCAAGGAGATGAGTACGATTTCAAGAATGGTATGTGTTGGTACTGGTATAAAGAAATTTTGTTCTGATATTATTGTAAGGTGTGTAATAGTATGTCGCTGTATGACGTCGGTGTTCACATTTTTGGATAACTTCGGAAATTCATATCTTGTGTTCTGAGTATCAGATTGATGTTCCATTTAAACCTATGAGGAGATAGAAATATATTCTATCATATGAAAGTATTTTCGAATATGGTAGATGCATTCCTATATGGAGAGACTCTGAAGTAGGTTACGGAACTAGCGACTTTTTGGGCATAAATGATTATTATTGCAGTTGTTCGAGACGAGGTCAAGTGTAATATATTGTTGGCGAATAAGTTGAGAAATGAGATGTTCAACATTAAAAAGGATGTAAAAGTATTGGGGAAGCGCATAGAGATGCAACTTATGATGATTAACAATGATTATAATGAAGATGTCCTTTTAAAGAAAGATGCTTTTAAGAGTAATTATAGTCGTGTTTATGATGCCAAGGTAGTGGCACATGTAAGAGAAGAATTACAGAGGTTCTATCACCAAAATTGTATGGAACGACATTGTTGAGATTTCAATTGGGACGAGACGACGTGTAATGTACTGGTATAGTAGTAATTCTTGATTTGGAGAATACTTAACCTTCGTGTGAGGTTAAGTGAGTGTAATATGGACCGTGTAATATTTTGGGCGTTAGTGGCTCATCGACAAGATCAAATGAGAGGGAAATTATGGGAGTATTTGTAAACCTCATTGGAGATTATTGGATTATGGTGCTTTAGGTGACTTGAGTACAAGTTCTAAAGGAACACTATTATAGTTTGATAACGATAATTTATACTCCATTGTGGTTGTCGGCTATCTATTGACAAATTGAGGAACTGGTCACCCTTAATCTCTTGTTGATAGTAGACGAGATCATGTTGGATGGTATAGACTTGTCTTGCTATCTTAATTGTGTGTAAAGTGATTGATGTTATATTGTGAGGATAGTCGCTCACCAATTTGTGTGAAGTAATAGAGGAGTGGCTTGGAAAGAGTTAAGACATATTGAACAATTCAGAGTATCGGGTTTATATGCGAGCTAACGTCACAAAGTGAAAGATTGAGAATATCAAGTGAACAACGATTTTATGGTGGATGTTAAAGAAAGTCTGAAACTAGATTGAAACTTGTAAATCATATATTTGACGGAAATTTTACTGAGGACGGTGACTTAAGGTGGATGATCAGAGTTGCGCAGCTGAAGCGTGATGTGGCGCAGTTGCTATGCGTGTACGACTCGTTAGAAGTGAAGGACTAAATATCAGAATCCTATGGGAGGGATATGTATTGATCTACATGTTTGATTTGGTGGATTGTTGATATATGGATGATGTGCCAGGGTACTGTGTTTTCTCGTAAATCTTTACTAATTTTATAAGGATATAAATGTAGTTGTTGGTTGATGGTGAGTTGTGTGTATATTTGTTTAGTTATACTATTAAGTTGATTTTATAATGATTTTGTTCCCGTTGCCGTGATGTTGTTGTTGGTTTTCGTAAATGATAAATAATACCCCATAATATGACGGAGTTGATTATGTTGGCTATGTTGATGTCACTATAAGGGTGATACAATGATATGAATAGAGTTGATGATATTTTGTTGATAATTGACACACACACACACACACACACACACACACACACACACACACACACACACACACACACACATCACACACACACACACACACACACACACACACACACACACACACACACACACACACACACACACACACACACACACATATATATATATATATATATATATATGAATGAAATTGTGTATGTGTTTTGGTGTTGAAAATGTTGTTAAGATGATAATGTGATGTTGTATATCCAAGTATAAGTGTGTTATGGTTGTTACTATTTTAAATGTTTGATATGTTAAAATATTGTTGAAGTGATTGATAAGTTATTAACGATTATGTCACGAAGGTGTTGAATGATTAGCATGTGTGTATTTGATTTAAATCGTGTTGAGTTATTGTTATGTCGAGAAAGTAGTGATCAAAGTGTTGCTAGACGCGACTTGGGGATCCGAGAGTGTGATGCGGAATTCGTGTTAAGAGTGGTAGTATCGAGTAGATTTTTGAGGACGAAAATATTCTAAGTGGGGGAAAGTTATAACACCCGATAATTTAATTAAATTATTTTTGAATTATTTGTTGAAATGTGTGAGATGTTTCTATATGTTGCGAAGTTGTTATTTAGTTGATTATTTTAGTTGATTAATAATATTAGTAATAATATTAGAATTGTAGAATATTAATAATATTAAGATGATATAAGAGTAATTGTGGTTGGTCCTATTTTAAGGGTTAGAAATAGTAATATGAGGGTGTGTTGTTAAGCCCACTAAGAATAATAAACTTGTGTGTTTTAAGTTAAATGGAAATTAAGTTATTTAACAAAGGGTTAAGAAAAAGAGTGGAAAAAAGTGCAGTAACATAGGAAGTGGCAGAGAAGAGGAATAAGGAAAAGAGGCAAAGCTAGGTCAATCATAGAGTTACAGAGTAATCTTCAATCCAAGGTAAGGGTGGGGTTCTGACTCTATAATGGGAATTATGATGAATAGTATGTAGGAATTGGGTTAGTGTAATGTTGTTGTGTGTATATTGTTGTTGTTTATGAAATTGTCTGTTATTATGTTGTTATCATGTTGTGGATGTTCCCGAATTGTTCGCAAAATTAACTATCTGTTGTTGGAAATTATAATATTGCTGATATATTTATTATGTTGCTATGTTGATGGAATACTGCATTGTATCATGTTGTTGTGAAAATACTGTTAATTGAAGGAAGATTTGGAGAATTCTGTGTTTGAATCAATAAGCCTGTGAAGAAACTGCGTGAGAAAAACTCTGTGCCGAGGGGCACACGAGCGTGCCGACCGACACCATGTATGCAGAGGAGTGTGCTGAGCAGCACAACTCCATGACGAGCGGCACGACCTTTTAGTTTTGTACCGAGGTACCGAGGGGCACAATTGGGTGACGAGGGACACGCCCATAAACCTCTATTTTCCTTTGTCTGTTTTCTGTGTCTGTTACTTTATTAATTGGTTACTAATTGTTATCACAGAGTTAATGAATTACGGATAGCAGAGATTAAGTAATCAATACTTCTTATGGTCTTAGAATGTTAATCCACAGAAGAATGATTAAATAACTACAAGGTATATATATAGTAGATATTAAATTGGTTACAAAATTGTTATGTAGCAGAGTTAGCAAAAATAAGTAATAGCAGAGACTATTTATTAGTTATCGAAGTAAATAAATTGTAGATTAGCATATATAGCATGTAGGATTAATAGATGACAGAGTCAATGTGCTTTAGCAGGGACAATTATTAAGTTGTTGTGATGATGTTGTTGTTAATTGTTGAAGTTGCAGGCAGTGATGAATTTTGTTGTGTTGCCTGTATTGATGGGCTAAAACCAAGTTGTAGGCTATTAATAGTAAAACAATAACAGAGATAATTCATGGTAGTAGGAGATAATTCATAGTAGTAGGATATAATTTCAAGAATCTTATCGGAAAACTATTAACAGTATAATAACATAGTACATGTAGCATGAATAAGTTGACTGTAGGAGTTAATTGTGAAATAGTAACAGAAAGCTACTAGCAACAAAACTACAGTAGAGAATTAATTAGTAGCACTAATAGTAGTAGAAATTTTTGATAGCAGTACTAGCTTATATAATAGTTACAGCAGGTTAAAATTAAAGGAACCGTCACAGAACGTCTAATAACCGAATATAAACATATAGATGAATAATTATGTAGTGTTATTGCAATGGGTTTCGATTGTATTTGTGAATTTTACTATGTTGTTGTAATGTCAATATTGTTGATGATGCAAAGTTATAGGATATACCTATGTTGTTGAAATGCCTCTAATTCTTGGCAGATAAGTTGTAGGCTTATGACCAGTGTTGAATTGTTGTTGAGTTATTGTTAAATTGTTGTTGTTGTTGAATGGTTGATGTTGTAGTTGTTGTGTGTTTCATAATGTTATCACATATATAGCATAACAAGTTGGGAGCTCATGCTCTGTAAGTTGTCCTGGAATGGCAATATATTAAGTTGAAGGCTTATGACTTGTTGATGCCTCTATTAATTGGAAGATTATTAAGTTGGGAATTTTTCTCCATTGTACCACATGCATTTGCATCATAACAAGTTGCATTTCATGTTGTATCTTAAGTTGTTGTGATGATGACTTAATTATGATATTATGTTGATGAATTGGTTATAATGTATGTCGTTTAAAAGCTATGAAGCGGTGATTTTATATGATCTGATTTTAATATATTATTTATCATACATCCGATTATATTGTTTGATATCTCATCCCTTCTGTTTAAATGTTACCTCTATGTTGGTGACGTGCAGGTAATCCAGAGTAAATGATGTTTACCTTCATTAGTTCGAGTCGGTGTCGTCGCTCTGATACGTAACACTCGGGGGGATGAACGCTTGTTGCTTTAGCATTGTTATTACTTCAGTTGTTGAATTTTAAGTTAATTTCTTTAAGTACTTGTTGTTTTGAAGTTGTTTTCAGTTGGACAAAGATGTTATGTCATTTGAGTTGAAAATTGTGATTCCGCTGCTTAATTATAAAAGTTGTTTTATTTTCAAAGACTAATTTATGTTGCTATCGATTCATCCGAGTTTTAAGTGTTATGTATGTTAGAACATAGTTTGATTCTACAACCCTTGGTTAGAATTTTGATGATAAAAAATACAAAGAATAATTTATAAAATACAAAGAACAAATATGCACCTTAAAAATCATGTTTTATGTATGCAGAAGTTCTGATCATATCAGCATCAGAAGATAAGCCATAAGTGCTACACGCTGAAGCAATCAAAACATACACTGAAGATTAATGACCAGAACCTGCGCTTAATCAAAGTAAACTCTGACTCTGAACAAGAACATATCAAACCAAGTCATCAATATTCTGAAGCGTCATTTGCAGTAAGGAGAAAAGATTCTAAAGCGTTACTGATCATTCAAGATAACATCAATTCCAACGACTTCTTTCAGACAAGATCTTCTCCAAAAGGAAAGTGTGTTAATGACATTAAACATGCTTTATGATCAACGTCATTCCACTTCCTATATAAACAAGCCAACTTTCAAAAATGTGAGGGATGCATGAACAACGATTTTGCTAAGATAACCATTCACGCATATTCAACTGCGAGCAATTTCATTTTACTTTTCTAAGCTATAAACCTGTGTAATTTATCACAGTTATGATAAACAGTTTTTGTTAGAAAAAATAACAACACATATTGTATAATTGTATTGAAAAAGAGTTCCTTGAGATTAACCGGATTGTGGTTGTACTCAAGAAGACTTTAACAGTTGTTAAAATAGATTTTGTAATCTTGTTGAGATTAGTGGATTAAGACCTCGTTGGAGAGAGGCGAAATCACCTTGACGGATGGACTAGAGTAGTTTGAGATCAAAAGAACCAGGATAAAAATATTGTGTCATTAAGCTTTTAGATTCAAGTGTTCAATTCAACCCCCCTTCTTGTGTTTTTCACATCTTCAATGTATCTATGTTACATGCAATTAAATGCTGGTGTCATAAGTTGTAAGTGTAGCATCCTATTTGTATGTCAAAATTTTGTAACTTTGAATTTAATAGTATTCGCTGGGTAGAAATGGGGTGTTAAAATTACTCATAGGTTTTAGGGCGTGGGTTTTTCAACAAACCCCAACTCTTCCACCTCTTGGCTTGCTCACGCCATTTGAGTGACATTTGTTTCGCTTTTAACGACTTTAATTTATATTTAAATAGACTTTCAAATAATCCTAGTTCCCTTCTTCTCTCCTTCTACTTCAGTTTTCCAGACTCTGTAGTTTCTAAAATCTTAAAGAAACTTACTTCCCTTCCATAATGAACGCTCCATCCAACACTCCCTTCAACACGAGTAATAACCCCACAAATTTCTCTATTTCTACGAAACAAAGTTTGAACTTCATCCCAAAGCCCTCCTCTAAAGTGAAATCCAAGATTGAGGCATGGCAACACAAAATACTTATACCTTTTATTATTGCCAAGAAACTCTTTGTATTCCATAGGCCTTATCCAGCCCAAGAAATACATCCTAAGATTGTCAATCAATACTTTCCTTGTTTTATCCCTGCCACCCCTTCTGCTTTCAACCATATAAAACCCATTGTTGTTAGGTTTATAGCCTCTGATGCCACGGTATTTACCTCCACACATACACCAGGTGATACGGCGTATCTTGCTTGGCTCGATAAAGTCCAAGGGAAATAAAGCTCTTAGAGGGAAAAGCTTGGCATTTTCAACGCAATTCAAATTTCACGGAGCAACTATACAATTGATCCCAACTTTATTCTTGCTTCGCTTTTTTTTTGGGAAAGTTTGACTAACACTTTTCAACTTCCCCGTGGGATGTTGACACCTACTCAGTTTGATGTGGCAACCATTATTGGGATTTCCCTGCTGGGTATAACTTTCAACCCAACTGAGTCGATGAAACATACATTTTGCTTCGACCATCTGGATTTCACCTGTTATATTACTGATCACCATCTAGTGGATACAACAGACGTCTCTGACACTGAGCACATAGCCTTTCTGACCCTCTGAATCTCTCATTTCTTATTTTGCACATGATCTTTAACAATAGTTTAGGATTTCATACCTCTGGCGATTCAACTTCATGAGGGACAAAACATCTCGCTGGGTAAGCTTTTGCTGGCGACTCTCTACCAAACTTTGGGCAATGCTTCCACTCAGTTGAAGGCACTTCCCAATCATGAAACAACTTCACCCTCTCAGGACCTCTTTGGCTTCTACAACATTGGCTGAATGCCACATTCAAATCTTAATCGAATCATTTTATTTCTGAAACAATTCCGCGTCTAAACAAAGTTAGATCCATTGAAGGCCTGAGGCTATCCTTGACAACTCTTCCCCAGAAGCTTAATCGATTCGTTTTCATGAAGTACATCAATATGTTCGTCGAAACCAAGACATTTATCTCAACCATGGCCCCTTTTATGGAGTGACGATTTGGTCCAGAATGGTTCCAAGAACCTTTTCCCAACACTTCTCAAAATGCCGCTCGTATAAACACAATTTGGAGGGCCTTTCTAACACCCATCGTGTTTTCCTGTCGCGTTAACGCTGGATAGACAAGATATGGTTTCATGGGTTACCAACCCAACTTAGTGTCTCAATAACTAGACCTTAGTCAAATGTTGCCTTCGTCTTTATTCTACCGTCATGCCGACATTGTCTTGGTTGGAAGACAACTCACTGCTGAGGAGTATCAGGCTTACCTCAAATTCCACCGGACAACTCAAACTCTTGAACTTCTAGTATTTAACTTTGAACACTCCTTTTTTACTTCAGAGTTTTTCGACTAGTGGTGGCCTCAATACCAAGAGAAATACTTCTCTATACCCAACTTTCTTCAAAGGCTTATCATCGCCTTTAATGCTCTAGGGACTCGATAACCATTGCATCATCAATCTCTCAGGAATGGGAGCGCCCTTCGCCAGTCTAAATGCTCCAAGGTTCTTCTCCCAAAATGGTACAGAGAATGACACCCACCTTCTTTGTCAACTCCGTCTTACCGGAGCACCATATTGTGCAACCAAACTTAGAGGTATTTTTATTCCTCTTTTTCTTTTTTCTCCTCTAGTCTTGTTCTTTATGCTAACTGAAATTCTTCCCAGGGGCTTACTTGCATATGCAATGTCAAAATAAATTCGATCGGAACTGCTCCTGTTGGGGGATGACACTGCAAGGTCCATCATCCAACTTTTACCAAGACTACCTGTCACGTCTTTAACGACGCCCGTCCTTCGACCCTGTCACACAAAACAAAATCAAAGTTTTGAAAAAACAAGATCCAATGGCAGTATCTAAGAAGATTCACCTTCTTCGTCCTATGCCAATGGCTTCACCAGACCCTGGCTCGATATCTCCATCTTTCACTGAACTGGACACTGAATTAATCCATGCGCTTCACCAACTAAGGTTTTATATGTTTGAGAGTGAGTTTTTTGTTGTCGTCGAGGAGGAAGCTTTCATGGCAGCTGATATTTTTAAACTTCTCGACACTATTTTCCAATAACCTATTTCAGATCCTTGGCTCAATAATTGATCGACTTTGAGGCTTTCTTCAAGCAACTTGCAAAAGATCTATCATTTTACCGACACACCGACCTCCAACTTAAAACCAAAGCAAATGAGATGAGAGTTGAGTGGGACTTGAGTGAAATATGTGTACAAAAGGATAATGATCTTGCGGCTAAGAGAAAAACCCGTATTGAGAAACATTCTGCTTTTGACCAAGAGATCCAGCGCTACCAAAACCAAATCGAAGCCCTCAATCAGAAAATTGTCGACGTAGATAATCAGAAGGCCTTATTGGATTCATCTTATGGCCATTCACTCGATGAAATCCAATAATCCACTCTTGAGGGAATAACTCACGGCGAGCAAGCCCTTTAGCTTAGGAGCAAGATTAGTCACCTGACACCTAAGGGGACTCGTCTTGACTAGAAAAGTACCTACAAAAAGTCCATTTGGAAAACCTTAATCCCGACTTCCTTTATAATTTTGTTGTTGCTCACATTCCAACTGAGATTCATTTTTGAATATGTAATCCCATTGGGAATTTTTATAGACATCTTGGCGCTTATCCATTTTGGCCAACGATATTTTGATATGCTTTATTTTGCAGTAATTTGAATCTCTTGAAGCATAATTATATATTTTTTCAAGTATTTACCGTTTACTTTTAAGATTCTTTGATTAAAGCCTAGATCTTCGATATCGTATGCATTATTGGTGAACACCTGTAGTACTTGGAATGGTCCTTCCCAATTTGGTGACCACTTCCCCAAAGTTCTATCTTTCCGATCCATGAGAAGAATAACTTTCCACACATAGTCACCAACTGCAAACGTTTTTATTTTGGCCTTTTTTATTGTAGGCCCTTGCAACCCGCTCTTTTTGTCGAATTATCACATCCAATGCAACTAATCTTTCTTCATCCAGATCCACTATTTCATCAAACATCATATTCCAATACTGTTCTGATGAAAGTTCGTGTTGACGTTGTACTCATACTGATTGCAAGTATATCTCGAGTGGCAGAACCAAATTGTGTCCAAATACTAATCGAAAATCCGTCGACCAGTTGCCTCATTGGGAGACATTCGACAAGCCCATAGAACTTAATACAACATCTCATGCCAATTTTTAGGCTTCTTAGTAACATGTTTATTAATTATCCCAGTTATTACTTTGTTGGCAACTTTGACCGGACCATTGACTTGAGCGTAACAAGGCATGTATGTTACCAACTTTAAGCCTATCTAAGATGCAAACTCTTGCATCTTACACTCAATGAAAACCGACCCTTGGTTTGTAGTGATTGTCTCAAGAATTCTAAATCTACAAATGATGTGATTTTTAATGAAGTCAATCACTGCTTCTTGGTCAACATTGACCAAGTATTGCTTCTATCCATATGGTGAAGTAGTCTATCCCCTCCAGGATAAACCTTTGTTGTTTCAACGAGGCTGGTCGAATTTCTCCTATGATATCTAGCGCCCATCCTCGAAACGACCATGGCTTAAAAATTGTGTGCAACTCGCTTGTGGGTACATGTTGAATACCTGCATGCTTTTGGAATTTTGACATCTCTTAGCAAATTTAATACGGTTTTTCAGCATACTTGGCCAATAAACACCATGTCGGAATAAAATCCATTTTATTTTATGGTCGGATTGGTGGGCACCATAAGCTCCACTGTGGACTTTGACCATTGCCAAATATGCTTCAGTATCTCCTAAGCACTTGAGAAAAACCCCTTCAGGAGTCTTCTTGAACAATTCATTTCCCATGCACACGTAGCTTAAATCCCTGTATTTTATTTTCCTATCAACATTTCCAACTGAATTTTTCAAATAACTCACAATTGGCTTTCGCCAATCTGTGTCTGACAAATTTCCAATAGCAAAAATTTCAAAATTAAACTTATCATCTGCCCCCCCCCCCCAGTTTTTGGGATTGACAATATTGGTGATGGTATCAAAATTGCCTTTTCCCCTACCTCGACAAAACCCTTCAGCTTGTCGGTCGATACTTTCTATGTAGAGGCAATTTGTGCCAAATCATTATCCACTTGATTTTCTATTCTGGGCACATGTGTAACACTTACAACCTCGAAGTATTCCAACAATTGATTCACCATCACAAAATACAAAAATAAATTCTCTTTGATGCACTTATACTCTCGAGTGATTTGCTTAATCACTAGCTCCGAGTCACCTTTGATTTTGACCCTCTTTGCACCTAAGTCTTTCAAAAGTTTAAGCCCAGTGATCAAGGCTTCATAGTCTGCTTCATTGTTGGAGCATTTTCCATCTACCTTACATTTTAATTTTGTTGGTACCCCTTTTAGAGAGATAACTAGCACTCTGACACCAGTTCCATTCTTATGGCTTGACCCGTCGAAGTATAATTTCCAAGGGTCGGTGTCTATCAGATTCACCAATGGTTCGACTATTGCGTGATCGACTATAAAGTCTACAACGATTTGGCCTTTCATGGCCTTCAAAGGCATGTAAAACAATGAAAACCCAGTTAAGGCTAGTGCCCAGTTGCCAATTCGACTATGCAAAATTAGTTTGGATAACATATGTTTAATGACATCACAATGATATGAAACATAAACATCAACTGGTTTAATATATTGCTTAAGTTTAATACATGAGAAATACAAACACAAGCATAATTTTTCTATTATGCTATACCTAGTTTCTGCATCTATCAATACTCGACTAAGGTGATATACATCCTCTTGGGCTAACATGCTCTCTATTGTTAAATCAGATGCAACTATGTATAATATCATGTTCTTATTTCGACTAGGTGGAAATAAAATGGGAGACCTTTTTAAATATTCTTTAATGGCATCGAAGGCCTCTTGTTGTTCCTTTCCCCAATGAAATTCACTTTCCTTCTATCTTCAGTAATGGCGAAAAAAATTCGTCTTGCCACTTATATTTGAGATAAATCTTCTCAAGAAGTTGATTTTCCCCAACAAAAACCACAACTATTTCTTTGTCAAAGGAGGCTTGAGATCTAAAATTTCTTTTGTTTTGCTTTGATTGACCTTGATGCCTTTTTTGTGTACTACAAAACCTAAAAAATCTCCTGCATGTACATAGAAAGCACATTTTAATGGATTTATTTTCAATCCATATTTCCTCATTATTTTAAAGGATTGTCGAAGATGGTCTAAATTTCCATTCTCAAATGAAGATTTTATCACAATATCATCAATATATATTTGTATGAAATGTTCTATAAAATCATGGAGCATATGATTCATTTCCCTTTCATAGGGGGCTCCGACATTTTTCAAACCAAACGGAATTACCACCCATTCATGCGTTCCTTATGCCCCTGGACATCTGAATGCCATTTTAGGCACATCCTCATCTTCTATGAAAATCTGGTTATTGCCAGAATATCCCGAGCATGCTAAGATATTCATACCCTGCAACCGAATTGACTAACATTTATGCTACAGACATCAAATATTAATCTTTCAGGGTAGCATTATTAAAATTCCTAAAATCTATGCAAAATCTAAGGGTTCCATTTTTCTTAATAACAGGAACAATGTTTGCTAACTATTCAACGTACCTTGCAGTTCTGATGAACTTTCTTTTGAGCAGCGTTTCGATCTCCTGTTTGATCTTCATGGTGATTTTTGGAGCGAACCTCCTAGGATGCTGCTTCACCAGCCTTTTGCCTGGTTGAATAGGCAAACGATGCTCTACTACACTTTGACTTATGTAATACAATGGGAGAACTAACTTTTTTAGTGTTTTATCATAAATGTTGTAGTTAGCAAGAGTCGCCACCGACTTTTCTTTTATTCAATATTTAGGAAAGGTGAAAAGAACAGGAAAGACCTTGATAGATTTTAAGTTCGGGGGGTAAGTTACGAAAAGGGAAGGTGTTAACACCCTTTTCATCCGTAGTTATCTATGGGCTCTTAATCTGTAGCTCACTTTGAAAATTTGCTTTGTGTGTGTGATTTGAAAATATTTTTGAAAAGCCAAAATACGGCTAACTTTGTAATGATTCTTGTATCAGTCCTCAAGAACGCGTACAAAGTGTTTGAAAATATTTGTTTTGAAAAGTGATGTGAAAAAATGTTTGTTTTAGAAAAGAATTTTGAGTAAGTGATTAAAAGTTCCTTACCCACTCAAGGTCGTTCTTATTCTTTTCCTTCTCCTTTAGATATAGTGCTATTCGTACCATTATTCAGTAGGTAGCCCTATCTATTGGATGTGAAGGGACAGACGAAGGATCGTCGTATGGTCATAGAAAGCAACTTGTAAGGATACTTTAGCAAGTGGCTATCATCATATTATCCGTAGGCAACAAGGGACTAGGTCATCTTTTCGTAGGCATCTCGAGGGACATGACGGGACTATGATATTTATTCGAAGGGACTATGATGATTTAATCGAGGGTCTTTGCTAAAGCACCCTTATTTTCGAGGGACATGACCATTGTTTTCCGAAGACAACAGAGAGGTTATCCTAGAGGTGCAAAGTGTGCAAAGGTGATTCAGTTCAGTTATATTATCTAGAGTTAAGGTTTTCTAACATTTGTTTTTGTCTTTCCATACAAACCCTATTAGCATACATCTAACTGTTATGTATACATGTATATAAAAAATAAATGCAAAAAGTAAAGCCCTAGGACTATTACATGGCTTTGGGGCAGTTACAATATTTAATAAAACCTTGTGAGAAATTAAACACTAAGCTATTACAATTTTTATACAACCTATACATTTGTCTAAAAATAAATAGCAAATAAATAAAAATACATGTTAAAAATTATTTAAAAAAAAACCTAAATGTCTAAAATTTCACTTTTTTTTTTGTATTTTGGGTTAATTTTAAGCATTTAGAAAATAATTAGTTATCTAATTCTAAATTAATTACAAAGGTTAATTAATTAAAAAAACTAAGTTTAATAAAATTGAATTAAAAATATGTTCAAAATTAGATTAATTAATAAAACCATAAGACTATTTTTTTTTTGATTTTTTATCGATTAAAATGATTAGTAGAAAAATTAAATAAGAAAATAAGTAAAAATAATGGAAAGTGGAAAAGATTAGAAAACAAATAAAAGATAGTTGCAAGCGCCCAGGCTCGAACCCACGCCCTCTTCTTTGCCAAGCAAGAACACTACCACTACGCCATGAAACAAACAAAATTTTATGCCATAACAATGGCATCTCGTATTCCTCATGTTAAAACTTGCATGTAAGACTTCAAACCTGTTTTAAACAATCATGCTAAGCAGTCTGAATGGTTAGAATCCGTTAACAATGCGTATAATTTATAATACGAATAATAAAAAATAATGTAAACCAGACATGACATGTATACAAGTTTTAGGTACAAATAGGCATGGAAAGTTACCTATTCTTACCTTGGAGATGTTCTGGAATTCATTTGAGGTGGTGGTTTAGACTGAATCAAACTGGAACTTGAGATTCAATGGTGCATTTTCTTTGAAAATTTATGATTTTTGAGACTTTTCTTGAGGCAAAATTTTGTGTCTTTGTAGTGTGATGACTTCAGTATTTATAGAGGAAAAGATTTAAGTCACCAAAGAAGGAAAGAATCAAGTGATAATGGTGTTACCAAAAATCAATGAAACATGTTTTCTAACTTGCCATTTTTGAAGATCCTTGTCTCAAATATGTCTCTCACGGTTTTGGCAAGTTTTTATGAGATCTTGGGCCTTCTAAAAGATGTCCAAATGATCATAGTCCAACATTAATCCAACTATTTATTATTTTTAATTTAATTCTTTTACAAAAATTAAATAAAAATTTAAATAAATAGGAAAAAATTATGACCATGTACCAATGGACTTAGAGGTCTTTTATCATTTCATAAACATGTTTGATCCTCAAAAGTTAGGCCCATTAGTCCAAAAATTTAAAATTGCTCAATTGAGGTTTCATGCATTTCTAAAAAATTGTCCAACTTGTTCCAACCATAACTCTCACAATTTTTGTCATATGAAGGTGATCTTGGACTTTTGGAAACCTCAAGATGTCTCCTACAACTTTCATGTTGGTCGTTTTTTCATTTGAAGTATTTAGCTTAATGTAAATTTCCTTGACAAAAAATATCTTTTTGTTGACTTTTAAAATGACCTGTAATGTTTTGATCCATATCTCTCAAATGAAGCATTTTTGGCCTTGAGCTTAGAGAGACAAAGATGTAGAGAATTGAATTTACTTAAAAATGGGCTTTGGCTGAGAAATTTTCTATGAATCATGTGAAAGTTATGCTTGGTCAAAGTTTAGTTGACTTCTCCTCAAGAAAACCTTAATTAGTAATTTTTTGACTTTTGATGAATCTTGAGTTTTCTTGATGAATCATGATCAACCCTTGATCAAATTATGAACGTGACTTCATAATCTTGATATTGACCAAAAATATAGAGTTTTGAATGTATGTTGACCATAATTGACTTTTTGTCCAATATAATTGATTTTCAATCATCTGAGCAATTGACTGAGCAAACTTGTGATGAAAGACTTGAAACTTGTCATAAGGGTACCTTGAAGCATATGAGGAACCATGAAACTCACTTGAGGCATTAGAAACTCAATTTTCTTTGAGAAAGCTTAGGAGAGATGCTTATATTTTAAAACCCTTGAGTATTCTTGAGCAATTGAGAACCTTATGAGCATAAGGAGGTGTCTTGAATCAATTTTCTTCAAAAATGGGAGGGCGAATTTTGGGGTACAACAACTGCCCCTGTTTAATCTTCTTAAACCTAAAGATTTAGATTGACATTCCGCCATTCGTGATCTGAAGGTGGAAGAGGATTGAACACTTAAGTGCCCAGAAATTTGCACTCACATATGCATGAAGTGACACTGTTGGTTGATGATACTGCTTGAATGGGCTTAATATGCCATTCAAAGAGGTGATAGAATGTCTCTGGGGATGGGCTTACAGATGCCATCCAAAGTAACTGTTGATAGGAGTATCATAATGAGTGTATCTGAAGAATTCTTTTCAGAAGGAAAATGCTCGCAAGAATTTAGTTTCGGAGGGGAATTCTTTTTGAAATAAACTTCTGAAGAGGAATGCTCGCTAAAATTCAGTCTCTGGGGGGAAAGCTTTTCAGAATAAAGGCCCTGAAGGAGATGCTTTTCAGAATGAAGGCCCTGAAGGGGAAATCATTTGGTCATGTAGATAGTCGCCCCATCCTGTTTCAGGAATTGATCTGCAATCTGTTTTTCACTGGTAAACCCGTCCTATTTTGGGAATTTATACCGCCCGGTCATATAGATAGTTGCCTCCGTCCTATTTCAGGAATTAATCTGCAACCTGTTTTTTGTTGGCAAACACGTCCTGTTTCTGGAATTCATACCACCTGGTCATATAGATAGTTACCCCGTCCCGTTTCAGGAATTAATCTGCGACCTGTTTTTTGTTGGTAAACCTGTCCTGTTTCGGGAATTCATATCGCTTGATTATATAGATAGTTGCCCTATCCTATTTCGGGAACTAATATCTGACCTGTTTGAAAATTGCTGATGATATTCGTTTGTTTGTGAACTTTACCTGAAAAGACAAAATCAGCTTTATGTAATGTCATGATGTATGTAATGCATTGCATAATGATGCTCTCAAAATAAATGAGAATGTTATATGTGTTTCGGTACGCATATGCTATGATGTATTATGAAATGATGTATGGATGAAATATGTTGTTGAAGCGTATCGGTAACTCCTTGTAATAATGTCTAACTGGGGAAAATAAATCTTGGACTGTTGCTGGGGATGAAGAAAGTGATTCTTCAATTTCTGCTGGAAATAATTTTGCTGAAGATTCCCGCTTTCTATTTGAGGATACTCCACTGGGGATTTTCAAATTCTGCTTGAGGATAGAGGAATTCAAGGAGAGTCAGTCAATCACCATTCTTTTTGTTGAAGGATTTGATTCTTATGTACCCTGACTAGGGATAAAAGAGATGGATATTCCCCCGGTGTGCTACCTATTCAGGTTTCAGGTACCGTAACAACTCTTATGGGGATAACAACTTTGATTAAACCCTGCTGGAGAAGAGAATTTTGTTAGGTATTTACAGCGTTGGAGTAATAAACTTCACTGGGAAATTAAATTCCTGTAAACTGTGTCGATGAAATACTCTCTAATGGGGATTAAGATTTTATAGGCTACGCTGAGGAAGTCTCCACTGTATGTTGAGGAAATGATCAAACTTCCTTATCTTCTAGGGGACCTATTGGGGGTGATGATCAGGTCAAGCTATTCATTAAGGCTATAGAGGTGAGCTGCTGGAAAGATGCCTTGATTTCTACCTAAGGGTATCTTAGACCGGATGAGGAATATATCTCTGTTGGGGATGAGCTTGTGAAGATAGCTCTATAGAGATAGTTTCATGGAGATTGCTCTGTGGGGATTTATGAATGACTTAAATATTATCCCAACTCCTAGGGTCTTCGATAAATGCTAATCCTGTTTTTTTATGCAAATATTTGTAAATGGTGATCATATTCAAATGCATATGTTCATTCAAAGTAACCATTGGATGTATTCGCAAACAAAAATAGAGGAAGTAAAAACAAATAGTTTTGAATTTTGAAATAGACTGAGTTGTATTGATTTTGAAAGTTTGCCTATAAACATACAATTTTATACAAGGAGACAAAAATCCTAGTAAGAGGAATTTGTGAAATTGAAAAATACAAAGTGATAAACAAGAAAAACAACTATGTGGAAATGATCCCATCGAGTTTCAACTCTACTATTTCCTCTATATCTTCAAGCATCTCATCACTTGTCGTAGAAAGAAGACGACTGGATTGACTGTACCATTTGATATGGACGTTGATAATAAAGATTGTTGTAAGTAAATGATCCAACGGGGCATAATCATACGCTTTAATCCCTAACTTTTTTCTTGACCGCCTGTTGTACCCCAAAATTTGCCCTCCCATATTTCTCAAAACATTTCAAGAAAAATTCACAAGTCCAACCCGGCGCGTCATATTCAGGTGTTCTTTCGCCAAAATATCTCTGATAACGTATTCTCAAATTCAGGTTCGGCTCAAGAGTCAATTCTTTAAAGAAGGTATCCGACTGTGTGAGTTTTCTCGAAGAAATATGGTGAAAAAAGTGTGCTGAAAGTGCAGTTTTTACGCGCTAAAAAATTCATAACTTGAAGATCGTGGCTCGTTTTGAACCCGTTCCAGTGGCCAAAATTCCGTCTTGACATTATCTATGTTTTCATCTCTCACGGCTGGAAGCCAATTTCGATCAGAAGGTCTTCAAAAATGTGGATTTATCAAGTATTTTCGTACAGAAAATTTGTGACAGAAGTTTATTTGCGTCATGTTCAGAAAATCATAACTTGGTCGATTTTCATCGTATCGAGCTGGTTCTGACGCCAAAATTTTACAAATTGAGTTGGCTACATTTTCTCAGAAGGTATTGAGTTCAAAAGGTATTCAAAAGGCCTTCGTTTTTTGCTCAGAGTGCGTGACACGCTGAAAATCCTGAATGCTGAATATTATTTCATCTGGGCCGAAACTTCGAAAATTCATAACTCGGTCAATGTTTATCGGATTGGGCTCATATTTTTACACAAGGTTACTGACTCATAGATCTACAACTTTGCTTCAAAAGTCGAGACCGGATTATGCTCCGATCAATACCAGTTTTTTATTGAAGAACGTGTCAGAGTCGACACTAGAGCCCAAAATAAGTTTGTCTGAGCTGAAACTTCAAAAATTCATAACTAATTCACTGTTTATCCGATTGAGCCGATTTTCGGACAGGAGTTAGTTCTCGATATCCGCTACATTTTGTTTTCACAGTTCAACTTCAAAAATTACACTTAAGTCCCTGCGATTTAGCCTGGAAAGTGACGAACTCAAGTGAACATTGGAGGCCCAATTGCACATTCAAAGCCCATTTTCTTTACCCTAATCTCCATTATATAATCACATTCTTTTCACACAAACCAGAGGAGAAAAAAGAGAAAAAACTTTGCCACAACACTGTCATAATATCAAATTCTTTCAAGAACTCTAAAACCTTGAAATCCTTATTACAAATCCCTCTCTCACTACAAACAAGCCATCTCAGTTACAAACCAACATCTCACTACTTCTTCAGTAAGGGTAAGGTTGATTTGATCTCCATGATCAAAAGGGTATAATCATTCATATATGCCATATTGTGCCTAAACATTAAATTTCTTCATATATTGGCTTTATTTGCATTTTATGATTTTATTTAATGTGTTCATGAGATTCAACACTGCAGATTTTAGACAGGATCCCATGCAGGTTCATTAAGGAACGTTGAGGCCAGAACACAAATGACCAAAAGCCAAATGACCAAAACAGAACAGCTTACACATGACACCAATACATGGCGAGACAGACATCCTGAGAAGGTTAAGGAACATTGAGGCCAGAATACAAATGGCCAAAAGCCAGAACACAAATGGCCAAAAGCCAAAACACAAATGGCCAAAACAGAACAGTTTACACATGACGCCAATAGCTGTTTCACCCCTCCAATCAGGCTCATATACTCCTAAACTTTATCTCTATTTGTATTATGTTCCTTTAATTAATTAATCGTTATTCTTTTTATTAATCACTAACCAATTAACATTTTTTCCTAATAAAATCAAAAACACAAAAAAATATATTTTATTTATTAAAATTAACTTCATGACTTTTATTTTTGTAAATAAATTAATTTAATCAATTTAGCTTTAATTAAATTTAACTTTTAATATTTTTTGCAATATTTAAAATCAATTTAGAATATTAGGTTTTTATTAGCATTAATTCAATTTATTTTATTTCTTTAAAAAAACTCAAAAATCCAAAAATATTTCTATTATTTAATTTAATTTAATTGTTCATTTAATTTAATTCCATTTAATTCAAAAATAACAAAAAAATCACTTTCTTTCAAAAAAGGGTCAAAACCCCAAAAAAACTCACATCCGATTTAATTTCCCGCACGCGATCCATTTTTCCATATTATTGTACTTGCTTCCGGAATGTAATAACTTTAATTAAGACTTTATTTATTTATTGCTTTATTTTACTTTCCGCAATTTAAATTAAAGGGTTTGTTTTTGGCAATGTAAATACCCTACGCCTTGTAATAGTTTAGATTTAATTTCCGCAATTTACTTTCCGCAATTATTAACTGTTAATTATGCATGACAAGACTTGTATGAAAAATAAAATCAATCTGTAGCTCACCATGATAAATATGCAAAGATAAACCTAAACTGAAACAACACACATGCACATGCCACTTCTAGGGTACGCCTCACTCGTTGCCTCGAACGTGGTAGTCAAGTATAGGTTGTTTTAGAGGTTGCCCTCCTGTCTAAGATCCAGTTGCCTCGAAACGGTTGCCTCGGATAAAAGGATCTAGGACATTAGGGTTACTTCTAAGGTGTCCTACTATTGCTTCGGTGACCACACTGTCCCTATAATCGAATTGACCCGAACAACTCAAACGATGGTGCTACCTACCCCTCAATGGTGGGATAACACTATCTAAAGGACTCTTACACAACCTAATTCCTTAGGGTAGGTAGATGACTCGTGGGTACTTGCTCTCTTCAAAAACAAACAAAACATCTTTTCACACTGACACTTTCAAAAGTTTTCAAAACAAATTTTTCATACACTCTTGAGGACATATACAAGAGTTACTTAAAAATTTTTCAACGAAACTTTTTTCAAAACCCACAAACACAAGAAAAGCAAAACATTTTTGAAAACATAGTGAGCAAGTACCTAAGAGCCCGTGGATAACCACGGATAGAAAGGGTGCTAACACCTTCCCTTTCTATAATCTACCTCCCGAACCGAGAAACATCTCGAAAAGGAATTTTACTGTGCTTTTGTCCTTTCCTTGTTGGAGAAAATAAAAGACGGTGGCGACTCTTGCTTACCGCGACATACGCGATCCAGCTTTAAACAGTCAGTTCTATTTCCACCGATCACAGAACTGGCGACTCTGCTGGGGACATTTTAAAGTGAGGTGTACCTTAGGAATTAGACCACTCTTATGTTTTCAATTGCTTGTTTTGCTTGCTTTAAAATTGTGGGCCTGTTTCGGAGTTCTATAGATCCTAACCCGGATCTGGGGGATACCTCTTAGAAAGTAGCAACAAAACTATGAGGGAACTGTGCGGGGTATACCGACACGGTTGAAGCAGTTTGCTACGTTGATGTGGCACTTTGGTGAGTACCGGTAACCTTTGAGTCAAGTCAAGGAGAGTACGGGGCCGCCGCGTGGTGTCGTGAAGCATCAACTGACCTTAGGAACCTTACTTGACCATCCTGGCCTCTCTAGGGTAGTGAGATGACCGACTTTGGTGCAGTCCAAAGTTGGTAGATACTCGATACTACACTCATTGAGGGTTGTTTTCTTGGAATATTTTGATCGCCAGTTCAGTGGCTAAATCAAAACAATGAACATAGAAAACAACCCTATGATATTGAGCTCCTTAGAACCCGGTTACTTTTGATAGGACAGGTTTTGAGCCCACCAACTTCAAGAGGGTAGTACCCAAACTTCTTGCTGGCCTAAACTCTAAGGGCTGTCTTGTGTGACTTGTGTGCCTTCAAACTTGACTACTTGCATGCTTGTTATCTGACACTTGAGTTTCTTGTAGGTTTTGTTTATGGTCCTTAATCTGGACTCATAACAGGGTTTACCTACATTACTCCATGCATAGCATAGCATCATACCATCATACCATTGCATGCATCCTGCATAAAGACTAACCCATTTCAAGGATCTCAAGGGCTTGTGATGCAGGTCATGATGAACCAACTGTCCAGCAAGGGGCAAAGGGGATTTATTTTCCTCTAGCCAAGGTTGTCAGGGGCTATGACCCACTCGATATGGTGAGCCTTGACTCTTGAAGAAGGACTCTCAACAATATGCAGTTCCTTCAATCAAGCTACCCAAATTCAAATGCTAACAATTTTCTTGTTTACCCCACGAGGTCCTTGAAAACATCGCATGCATACATACATGTCATTGCATTACATGTACCCTTGTTACAGGTCACTTACCTTCTTCGCTATTTATTTCAGCAATCATCATGAATCCTGAATCATCCAATGAACAAGCTATCAAGGCCCTCCAGGCCCAGAATGCCCAGTTCCAGGAGTTGGTTATGAGCCTAGCCCAGGGTCAACAGGATTTGAAGACTCTGCTTCTGAAAGAGAAGAAGAAGAAGAAGAAGAGGACTGTTTTGTTCAACCCTAGATGCAGATCTGGGAATGGATTACCGAATGAGGCTGAGCTGACTACCTCATCTGTAGGCAAGGACAGTCCCCAAGAGAGAAGGGTTCCTAGTCCCGTGGTCTCCGACAACGAGACAGATTTAAATGATGAACAGTATCCTCCTGCTGAGGATAAGTACAAACAGCTCGAAGACCGGTTAAGTGCTATGGAGATACAAAAAGTGCCCGGCCTGGACTTCGAAGATCTGGGTCTATCCTCTGGGGTAGTGATTCCCCACAAGTTCAAGGCACCTTCTTTTGCAAAGTACGACAGGGCTTCCTGTCCTAAGCTACATCTCAGATCCTATGTAAGGAAGATCCAACCTTACACTGTTGACAAGAATTTATGGATCCATTTCTTCCAAGAAAGTCTTTCAGGGACTCAACTTGAATAGTTATATCAGCTGGATGAAGCCAGTATTCATAACTAGGAGGACTTGGCTACTGCGTTCTACAAGCAATATCAGTATAATTCCGACCTTGCTCCTACGCGCACCCAACTCCAGGGTATGTCACTAGGGACGGGTGAAGGATTCAAGGAATATGCGCAAAAGTGGAGAGACCTTGCTGGAAGGGTGCAACCACCTCTGACCGACCGTGAGCTCGTTGATATGTTCTTGGGGACCCTGTCTGGGCCTTTCTTCAACCATCTAATTGGGAATTCTTCTGCTGGGTTTACATATTTGATCTTGACCGGGGAGAGGATTGAAGCTGGTATCAAGGCTGGGAAGATTCAAGAGGCCACACCTTCTGATGCTCATAAAAAGCCTTACCATGGAAAAAAAGAGTCCAACCCTGTGCATGGTTGTTGTACCCCAAAATTTGCCCTCGCGCTTTTCCACAAGAAATCTCAGCTTCAGGCATTTCCTGACTTTTCAAACTGGCTCAATAATCGGACAAACGGACTTTTCTTGACAGTCAAGCAAAATTAGGGTTTTTTACTGATTTTTAGAGCTCTGGATTGTTTCACAATTGGTTTAGGGTTTTGAATGATTTTTGGTTCAATTTTGATCAGGCGAACGCTATTTGGCATTTAATCAGGAATTAAGGGTTTTATAGGCATGTTCTCAGAAGAATTTAAATTCCACAAGCACTTTGCAGTTTATTCCGAGATTCGGGTTGAAATTCGCGTTATCTTGATTTAATCAGTAAAAGAGACAGTGGTTGGAATTCATGTTGTTTTCTTTGAGCCGGTCAAACACAGTATGCAGTATTGGATTCACAGTGTTTATGGCAAATCAGCGAAGAAGGAATGCGTTTGATCAGTCTATTTGGGTTAACTGCTACTTTGCTTTGGACTTTGAATCAGACAGGTTTAATTGATCAATATTGTTTATTATTCTAAAAAATTGAATGATTGAAATTTATTTTTCAATTGTTTTAATTCTAAGAATTTTAAATAAATAAATAAACAATAAAGAAAATTAGAACCAATTGGATAATTTGGATTTTATTGATATTTGAATTATTTGTACAAGTTGTTGTTTATAATTTAAATTACAGACAATAATTTACATTAATTTAAATATTACATAAAATAAAAACTATCCTAGTTCTAATATTCTTCATTCTTCACTCCGCGCCGGTGCTCCATTTTTATCTGCGAAAAGAAGAAGAAAAGTCAGAAAGCAGTTAATTAAAGACAGATAAGATATTGCTCATCATTAGGGGCCACTGACTGGGATCAGTTGACCCTCTCTGCAAATCACGGGATTTCTCCCGGTTCACAAAGAGGGAAGATTTTTATTCATGAATGCAAATGTCAAATGCATAATTTCTAAAAATTCAAGCTGCATAGAATCTCAACTTCAAAATTCAAACTAAACTGAAAAATCCAATTCCCACTTAAATGCCAAAGATATCAAAGAAAATCAAGGAAGTACAATTTGCTGTCACAAGTACTCAAAAGCTGTCAAAGAGGGATTTTGGAAAGATATCAATGCAAAGTCAGCACACAATCTGTCAAAAAAGAGATAAAGAGGATGCAGTCAAGTAGTGTGTTATGCAAGCTAATCTAAGTCATCACTTCCCAGGGCCCCTTCAGAGCAAAGCACAGTAATAATCATATAAAAAATCTTAACTGTACTTTTGGAGAAAAAAGAGAGAAAAAGCAGCATAGGTTTTAGGCTTAAGCAAGACAGAAAAAAAGATATAATCCAAAAAACACAGTTCAGCAGGCAGTTCAGGGAGGAAGAGAAAGATACAAAGCAAGCTTTACCAAAAACTTGCATCAGTCACACAAAAAATCCATCAAACCTGAACGACCATCAAACACATCTCAAGCTTCATACCAGCCCCTACCATAACCTGAAACATCTCAAACCCATCCAAAAACTAGACTAAAACACAACTCAGTTCAGCATAGCAAAAATGGTGAAAAGATACAAACTGATAAAACCAACACCCTGCCTTCACCTCAAAGGCCTAACCATCAAAACATGGCCTAGCTTTCAAACCTGATAAACAAAATCCAAATCCCTCAATCATACTGTAAAACTAAACCAGCATAAGCCAAAAGTCAGAACCTCAAACTTCAAACTGATAACCTGCCAATGCCATCAACCTGCAGTCCAAAAACTGAACAACCAAACACAGTACCTACAAACTGAAGTCTCACAACAAAACTCAAAAAAATACCAAAAACCTGCATCATCCTTACAAAATCACACAACTCTGCCTCAATACAAAAACACCAAGCCAATACAACACAGTTGAAGATGAAGAGAAAATAGACAAAAAACATACAGCATATGCAAAGAGAATATACTGTAAAAACTTCATACCATACTGTCAAACCAGAAATCCCTTAAACATAATCAAGTTCAAACCTGAGATAAACAAAACCCCCTAGCCCTCAGTATAACATCATTGGGCGAAATCTCAGAACCTACCCAACATTCGAGGCAATACCAAGGCAACAATGTTCTAAAGTATTCAAAGTCATTCAGAAGCAAAAATTCCAGGCAACTAAGGCCCTCAGACCTCTGGGATCATCACAGGGCAACAAGAGAAGAGGAGAGAAAGCGTCAAGGGCATACTCAGAAGCATGTTCAGGGCAACATAGGCAACAACATAGGCAAATCGTTCAAGAAAGCAACCAACAATTCAAAGGGACGAAAGTAGAAGAGATAAAGATACCAGGAAAGCATCAGAAGCCAAGGGCAAGCATCACTGTTCATGCCGTCCCGGCCTCCTAAAGCGTCACTCCTCCGCCTCTCCTCCATCTCCAAAAATGAAGGTAGCCAATCTTTTCCCACTTCTCTTCTCCTTCATCTCATAATGAAAGGAAATAGTTAAGACTCAAATCAAAAATGCGTATCATTCACGAAAAGAGCATAAAGTGTTGAAATCAAACCTTAAATCAAGGACGCTGGGCTCATGCCAATGGAGGGAAGAAAGGCTTCAGGAGTGACGTTGATGGCCGGAAAGAGAAGCGTTCAGGAGGTTGATGATCGGAGAAGACGAACGTACGGCGCGCCGCTGCTAACCCTAAAACTTTCATTACCAAACTAAACTAACAATCACTAACCCTAAAATTCGTTCAAGATTAAACATGGGCCTGACCCGTCTCTAAGTCTCCCTAAAGCCCATCAAAAAAATACTAACATTGTTCTAACCAAACCCATTTTAAATACTGACTCTTTTTATTATTTATATTACATAAACTTTCTTTTTCTTTTCAAAAATCATTTTAGTAGACAAAATATGTTTCTTATATTCTTTAATATATTTAAAACGCTTTTTATGTACATGTTTAATTCAATTAACTTGGAAACTTTTTAGTACATATTAAAATATATTTTCTTTTTAGTATACATAATTTATTTCTTGATATATAATTGAAATATACCTTGTACATATTTTCTTTTTTTTAAAAATATTTTTGCATATAAAAATACATTTCCACATCATATAAGTAAAAATTGAAAATACTTCTTTTTCTTTTAATTAATATACTTTTGTACATAATAATAGAAATACATTTTTCTAATATTAAATTCACAACATTTAATCAAAATACTTTTTGCAAACTAAAATACTTTTTAATTAAAACTTGAACATTTAAATCAAAACACTTTTTTTTTCCTTTATACATAATTAAACATATAAATCAAAGATTCATTTAAAACATTTATCTAGGTCAAAAAACCCTAATACGTTTCAATTCCACAATTCGCACTTGTACATAATTACACAATTCATGTACATATACACTTGTACACTTACACAAATACATTCACATTGCCCTATACACATTTTATCTTATATTTGTATATTCGATATTTACATTTTGATCGCACATTCAATTTGGTTGTAACTTATTGGGTACTATAAGTCTCATCCCCCTTGTACATTTATACCCCCACTCCCGGATACTACTTTGTAATAGCGTAGATTTTACATTCCGCAATTTACAGTTTTCCAATTATACCATGGTTAGACCTAGGGTTTGTATGTACATAAAATCAAACGCTAGATAACCTAATACAAGACAAATACATGTAATCAATACACAATCACACTTGCACCCCCTAGGGTAATCCCACATGTTGCCTTCCAAAATGGGCCATGCTTGCACGTCGAGTATCTTTGGCAAAACAAAATCAAATGATCATAAGTCCCTCAAAGTGTTGCCTAAACGGAATGATCATAGTCCCTTCAAAGCAAAATTGCCAAAGACACTTGGCATCATTGCATTCATGGTCCATACGATGACCCACGCCCGTCCCGAATAAACTTCCTAAATGCAAGATTGCCTACCAATTTCAATGGTAGAACAAAATTGTTAAAAGGGGTTAAAACATAACAAAAACCTTTGAGTACAATAGGGTAGACAAAACTCTTAGTTACTTGAGATCAAACTTGCAAAAACACTTGCCTTCTTTTCAAAAACTACAATCCAAAACACTTTCAAACAAATTCTCAAAAACATTTTGAAAACATCTTTTCGAAAAGATTCACACTTTTGTAAAACACTCAAACACGAGTCAAATACATTAGTTGCCTAAAACAAGGCATTTTTTTCCAAAACATTTTCAAAAGCACCCACACACACACACCATTTTCAAAGCAATCGAAAAACAAGGCAAGTGATCTAAAAAACCAAGTAACTAAGAGCCCATGGATAACCATGGATGAAAAGGGTGCTAATACCTTCCCTTTTCATAATCTACCCCCCGAACCCACGAAATATCTCAAAAGGTTTTTGCTGTGCTTTTTTAACCTTTCCTTTAGGATAAAATAAAAAGTCGGTGGCGACTCTTGCTCAACCGCACAAGTGCGAATACGAACGCAAAACACTAGTCAGTTCTCCCACCGTATCACAATGGTAAAAAGAGTCGTCATGATCAACATATAGGGGAAACCCAGATCTCCAATCCTATGCCTGCTCAGCAAAGACAGGGGCAGCAACGTAATAAGGTCGCACCCAAACGACAGTTCACTAAGATCAACATGTCACTGGATCAAGCACTACAACAAATGTTGAAGGCAGGGCTGATTACCTTAAGGGCTCCTCTCCGGAATCCAAACACTTATGCTCCTAACTACCATCCTAATGAGAGGTGTGCATACCACTCTGATAGCCCGGGGCATACTACGGACAACTGTTGGGCTCTGAAGAACAAGGTCCAGGACATGATCGATGCTAAAGAAGTCCAGTTTGAAGCACCAGAGACTCCAAACATAATCACTGCTCCTTTGCCAAATCATTGAAGGCTTTTGTTCTATTTGAATTTCCGAGTTGTATTTTTCTTTGACTGTTCAAACATTTTATTCATGTTAAACGTTGTTATTTCATTAATGCATTACACATGTCTGTTTTGAAGTAATTATGTTCACTATGCTTAAAACTGCTTTCATTTTTTGATGTTCAACTCTCGATTGATAATTCAAAGCCTCTTGAGGGAGGATAACGAAAATGATACCACAATCTACAGTATGCTTTTGAACAGACCCCGCTGATGAGGTACAGGAATTGTTTCAATTCCTAAACACTGGAGTTATAAGGAAGATAATCCCTCGTCAACCCCTTTGAGCCAAAGAAGTAGGAGTTTTTCTTTTCGAAAATTAAAACCCTTAATTATAACCTGGGGCAGGGTAGTTCTCTCAGTTGATCCAGGCGCACAATGAACAGCACCGAAGAAGTCCTTAAAAAAAAAGACAGTGATGGTTCCTATAATCATAAGGATAGGCAGTCATTATCTCTCAGAAATAAAAGCCCAATAAGTCAAAACCTATGAAGGAGACTTACAAAACTGGGGCATCCCGCTGACTGTAAATCCTAAAAGAAATAGTTCAGGCAAAAACAGGGATAATGAAATCAAAAAGAAAAGAGGTCCTACAAACCCTCAATACAAAAGGAAACGACTGCCTATTCAAAATAAACTATCAGCATCCGAACCATCACTGGAATATCAGAGCAAAGACTCAAACAAGATCTAGTGCACGATTAGCTGAGTTTAGGATCGGAGAACATCACGAAGAGCGGGTGGGTACAAATAAAATTTGAGCCTTTCTCCTTTGTTTCTTAAACCGTGAACCAGGCCACATTATAACCCTTAAAAAGTCCTAGCTGAAGCACGGGTTGGTTCGAAAGCATACTGTTGCCAAAGGTATCCTGACTCCTTAAGGCTTGCTGTAAAATATTGAGTTGACATCACATTTTACAAAAATTCACTTGTTTTATTAAAAACTGCATTTTCAAAAACTTCAAGATAGACATAAGCTTTGCATTCTTGATATAACATTGTTTGCATATGACTTTTTGTTCGAACAGCAGAGAAATTCGCACGAAGAATATCTAGTGAATAAAAAGCATTTCCAACCAAGGGGCAGACATGATCATTGTCCATCATCTGGGGCAGTCAAGTCAAGATTCAGAGAATCTCTCAAATGCCAACAAAGCCAAGGGGAAAATCTTCGCCTGAGTCAATTGGGGCATTGGGCATAAATTCCAGCGACAAATCTGGTACGATCAAACATCTTCTGGTAGTATGACAATATGACACTACTGACAGTGACAACTCCCTACGCTCTGAGAACATGGACATAGTCGAAAAAATACTACGCACAATCAAAGACCCGCTAGGTTGACACACCTAGGCAAAAATAAGGGCTTTCCGGCGAACCAAAAGGGTTCGGGCAAAATTAAGGGATGAAGATGAAAATCTGTACACCCGGCAAGTCGAAAACCTGAAAAGGCGGCTTGGGCAAAAATGGGTATCCCGGTGGACTGAAAACCCGAAAGGGCGGTCCAGGCAAAAATTAGGGATCAAAGCGCACGACTATGTCCCGTCATCTCGTCACTTGCCTATCAGAAAAAGATTTGTCAAATCGGCAGTTGTCAAGACCTCTACAGGTACCTTCTCCCACAGAAGCTGGGGCAATAAGAATTGTCCGAACTGTACAGTCACTCTGTCCACCAGGTATAAGGTAAGTTCAGCTGAAGAATATGACCAAGATACCTTCACTCCCCAGAGTAAGACAAGACTCAGCAGTACTCTCCCCCGAGCAGAGTTGGTCTCCCAATCCCGAAAAGGCACAACATCCCTAGCAAGTCAGCAACACTCTCCCAAGCAGAGTTAGTCTACTGTCAGCCTTAAGGAAGTTGGGTTTATCCCCAGCAAATCTCAATATTCCCCAACGGAGTATACAGATATTCCTCAGCAAGCATCCCTGACAGTCTTAGTATAAGATTGTTCCCCGGCGGAATACAGACACCCCAGTGGAGCCATTTCCCCAGTGTAGTCCAAAGATTTCCCTAGGAGAGTTGAACCATATCCCCAATAGATTCTGGAAGCTTATCCCCAGTAGATTCTGGAAGCTTATCCCCAGTAGATTCTGGAAGCTTGTCCCCTGCAGAGTAAATGAATCTCCCCAACCATATTCAGAAGGTTATTCCCCACTAGAGTCTAACTGGGTTATCCTCAGCTAATTACCTCGGAAAGATCGTCCTCGGCGAAGTTCTTCCTATCCCCCAGCG
The DNA here is from genome assembly GCA_948472305.1 of Vicia faba. NCBI lineage: Eukaryota > Viridiplantae > Streptophyta > Magnoliopsida > Fabales > Fabaceae > Vicia > Vicia faba. The sequence goes on along the minus strand of OX451738.1, from coordinate 85,455,005 downwards.
GAGTTCATCAAATTCCCCATCAAAACATATCAATGGAATCCCCAGCGGAGTTCTCATCAAAACCTCAGCGAAGTATCTCTTTCCCCACAGAGTATTCCCCGCAGAGTAATCCCTTCAGCAAGTTTATTCCCCAACGGAGTCATCTTCTCCTACCGGCTTATTCTTGCACTCATCATCCCCAGCGGAAATGAAGAACTATACTCTTCACTATCAGCCCAGGATTCCATAATTTCCCGGCATTCGTCAAGGATTTATTTTCCTAGACGAAAATACATTCATAAACATCACATTATCATACACCATGACGCATGCATATACGCATCATAAACACACAATCTCATTTATTCTTGAGAACATCATGACATCATGCAGTTCATGCATCATGACATTGCATACAACTGATGTTTTGCCTTTTCAGGAAAAAGGTCAATCCAAAGATGATTACTATCAACCGTCGCAATTCCAGATTCGATACCTGTATCTAGCCAGGGCATATCTGTGAGCGATTGATTGTGGATTCGATACCTGTATCTAGCCAGGGCATATCTACATTAAAGAGATTTCAGAGATAGCTTGGAAATGCTCCCGACGCGGATGATATTCTATTGCTTATTCAGATTTCCTTTCAGAGATAGCTTAGAGATGCTCCGGATGTGGATGTTATTCTATTGCTTATTCAGACTTCCTTCTAGAGATAGCTTAGAGATGCTCCGGACACGGATGCTATTCTATTGCTTATTCAGATGTCCTTCTAGAGATGGTTCAGATGCGATCCAGACATGGCTACATTCTGATACTTATTCCAGATTCCCTTCTAGAGATGGTTCAGATGCGACCCAGATATGGCTACATTCTGATACTTATTCAGATTTCTTCTCAGAAATGGCTTAGAGATGCTCCGGACCCGGATGTTATTCTATCGCTTATTCAGAGTTTCTTCCCAGAAATGGCTTGGAAATGCTCCAGATATGGATGCTATTCTTTTGCTTATTCAGAGATAGCTTGGAAATGCTCCAAACATGGATGCTATTCTTTTGCTTATTCAAGTTTCCTTTCAGAGATGGCTTAGAGATACTCCTGACCCGGATGTTATTCTACTGCTTATTCAGATTTCTCTTCAGAGATAGCTTGGAAATGCTCCTGATATGGATGCTATTCTTTTGCTTATTCAAGAGTTTCCTTTCAAATATAGCCTAGATATGCTCCAAACCGGATGCTATTCTTTTGCTTATTCAAAGTTTCTTCTCATAGATAGTTCAGATATGCTCCAAATCGGATGCCATTCTGTTGCTTATTCAGAGTTGCTTTTCAGAGATGGCCTAGAGATGCTCAAGATCCGGATGCTATTCTATTGCTTATTCAGAGATAGTTCAGTTGCGACCCAGGCATGGCGACTTTTTGATACTTATTCAAGAGTTCCTTTCAGATGTAGCTTAGAGATGCTCCGGACCCGGATGTTATTCTACTGCTTATTCAGATTCAAACTTCTAAAGATGACTTAGAGATGCTCCAAACCCGGATGCTATTATATTGTTTAGTCCAGATTCATTCAAAAGACAGTCCAGATACGATCCAGGTTCGGATGACATTCTGTCACTCACTCACTCAGATGCAGTATGGATATACCCCATACGCGACGGTCATTTTACTACTCGTTCAGACGTCAGTAATTAGATATAGACTAGATATGCTCCAGACACGGAAGCCATTCTATTTCTTACTCAGATTCAACTATCCATTACATTTCCAAATGACATCTATAAGCCCATTCCCGACAAGGTTCTGTCACGTCTCCAGATGGCATCTATAAGCCCATCCTCCTATCCATCATATCTCCAAATGGCATCTGTAAGCCCATTCCCGACATCACATTGCTAATACTCTACTATGCGAGTGCAAATTTCTGGACACTCTAGTATTCAATCATCTTCCACCTTTGGATCACGAAAGGCACGCAAGCCAATCTACATCCTCAGGTCTAAGAAGATTGAACAGGGGCAACTGTTGTACCCCAAAATTTGCCCTCCCATATTTCTCAAAACATTTCAAGAAAAATTCACAAGTCCAACCCGGCGCGTCATATTCAGGTGTTCTTTCGCCAAGATATCTCTGATAACGTATTCTCAAATTCAGGTTCGGCTCAAGAGTCAATTCTTTAAAGAAGGTATCCGACTGTGTGAGTTTTCTCGAAGAAATATGGTGAAAAAAGTGTGCTGAAAGTGCAGTTTTTACGCGCTAAAAAATTCATAACTTGAAGATCGTGGCTCGTTTTGAACCCGTTCCAGTGGCCAAAATTCCGTCTTGACATTATCTACGTTTTCATCTCTCACGTCTGGAAGCCAATTTCGATCAGAAGGTCTTCAAAAATGTGGATTTATCAAGTATTTTCGTACAGAAAATTTGTGACAAAAGTTTATTTGCATCATGTTCAGAAAATCATAACTTGGTCGATTTTCATCGTATCGAGCTGGTTCTGACGCCAAAATTTCACAAATTGAGTTGGCTACATTTTCAAAGAAGGTATTGAGTTCAAACGGTATTCAAAAGGCCTTCATTTTTTGCTCAGAGTGCGTGACACGCTGAAAATCCTGAATGCTGAATATTATTTCATCTGGGCCAAAACTTCGAAAATTCATAACTCGGTCAATTTTTATCGGATTGGGCTCATATTTTTACACAAGGTCACTGACTCATAGATCTACAACTTTGCTTCATAAGTCGAGACCGGATTATGCTCTGATCAATACCAGTTTTTTATTGAAGAACGTGTCAGAGTCGACACTGGAGCCCAAAATAAGTTTGTCTGAGCTGAAACTTCAAAAATTCATAACTAATTCACCGTTTATCCGATTGAGCCTATTTTCGGACAGGAGTTAGTTCTCGATATCGGCTACATTTTGTTTTCACAGTTCAACTTCAAAAATTGCACTTAAGTCCCTGCGATTTAGCCTGGAAAGTGAAGAACTCAAGTGAACATTGGAGGCCCAATTGCATATTCAAAGCCCATTTTCTTTATCCTAATTTCCATTATATAATCACATTCTTTTCACACAAACCAGAGGAGAAAAAAGAGAAAAAACTTTGCCACAACACTGTCAGAATATCAAATGCTTTCAAGAACCCTAAAACCTTGAAATCCTTATTACAAATCCCAATCTCACTACAAACAAGCCATCTCAGTTACAAACCAACATCTCACTACTTCTTCAGTAAGGGTAAGGTTGATTTGATCTCCATGACCAAAAGGGTATAATCATTCATACATGCCATATTGTGCCTAAACATTAAATTTCTTCATATATTGGCTTTATTTGCATTTTATGATTTTATTTAATGTGTTCATGAGATTCAATACTGCAGATTTTAGACAGGACCCCATGCAGGTTCATTAAGGAACGTTGAGGCCAGAACACAAATGGCCAAAACAGAACAGCTTACACATGACACCAATACATGGCGAGACAGACATCCGAAGGTTAAGGAACGTTGAGGCCAGAACACAAATGGCCAAAAGCCAGAACACAAATGGCCAAAAGCCAAAACACAAATGGCCAAAACAGAACAGTTTACACATGACGCCAATAGCTGTTTCACCCCTCCAATCAGGCTCGTATACTCCTAAACTTTCTCTCTATTTGTATTATATTTCTTTAATTAATTAATCGTTATTCTTTTTATTAATCACTAACCAATTAACACTTTTTCATAATAAAATCAAAAACACAAAAAAATATATTTTATTTATTAAAATTAACTTCATGACTTTTATTTTTGTAAATAAATTAATTTAATCAATTTAGATTTAATTAGATTTAACTTTTAATATTTTTTGCAATATTTAAAATCAATTTAGAATATTAGGTTTTTATTAGCATTAATTCAATTTATTTTATTTCTTTAAAAAAACTCAAAAATCCAAAAATATTTCTATTATTTAATTTAATTTAATTGTTCATTTAATTTAATTCCATTTAATTCAAAAATAACCAAAAAATCACTTTCTTTCAAAAAAGGGTCAAAACCCCAAAAAAACTCGCATCCGATTTAATTTCCCGCACGCGATCCATTTTTCCATATTATTGTACTTGCTTCCGGAATGTAATAACTTTAATTAAGACTTTATTTATTTATTGCTTTATTTTACTTTCTGCAATTTAAATTAAAGGGTTTGTTTTTGGCAATGTAAATACCCGACGCCTTGTAATAGTTTAGATTTAATTTCTGCAATTTACTTTCCGCAATTATTAACTGTTAATTATGCATGACAAGACTTGTATGAAAAATAAAATCAATCCATAGCTCACCATGATAAATATGCAAAGATAAACCTAAATTGAAACAACACACATGCACATGCCACTTCTAGGGTACACCTCACTTGTTGCCTCGAACGTGTTCGTCAAGTATAGGTTGTTTTAGAGGTCGCCCTCCTGTCTAAGATCCAGTTGCCTCGAAACGGTTGCCTCGGATAAAAGGATCTAGGACATTAGTGTTACTTCTAAGGTGTCCTACTATTTCTTTGATGACCACACTGTCCCTATAATCGAATTGACCCGAACAACTCCAACGATGGTGCTACCTACCCCTCAATGGTGGGATAGCACTATCTAAAGGACTCTTACACAGCCTAATTCCTTAGGGTAGGTAGATGACTCGTGGGTACTTGCTCTCTTCAAAAACAAACAAAACATCTTTTCACACTGACACTTTCAAAAAATTTCAAAACAAATTTTTCATACACTCTTGAGGACAGATACAAGAGTTACTTAGAAATTTTTTAACGAAACTTTTTTCAAAACCCACAAACACAAGAAAAGCAAAACATTTTTGAAAACATAGTGAGCAAGTACCTAAGAGCCCATGGATAACCACAGATAGAAAGGGTGCTAACACCTTCCCTTTCTATAATCTACCTCCTGAACCGAGAAACATCTGGAAAAGGAATTTTACTGTGCTTTTGTCCTTTCCTTGTTGGAGAAAATAAAAGACGGTGGCGACTCTTACTTACTGCGACATACGCGATCCAGCTTTAAACAGTCAGTTCTATTTCCACCGATCACACCGCCCTTTCGGGTTTTTAGTCCACCAGGATGCCCTTTTTTGCCCAAATTGCCCTTTCAGGTTTTCGACTTTCTGGGTGTATAATTTATATATATATATATATATATATATATATATATATATATATATATATATATATATATATATATATATATATATATATATATATATATATATATATATATATATATATATATATATATATATATATATATATATATATATATATATATATATATATATATATATATATATATATATATATATATATATATATATATATATATATATATATAGTTCGCTGGGATGCCCTTATTTTTGCCTAGGCCAATTGTAATACGATGGGGGAACTTACTTGGGTGTTTTGCGTTTTATCGCAATTGTTGCGGATAGCAAGATTCGCCACCTAATTTTCTTTTATCCAATAAAGGAAAGGGTGAAAAGAACATGAAATACCTTTTGAGAATTTTCTTGAGTTCGGGGGGTAGGTTATGAAAAGGGAAGGTGTTAGCACCCTTTTCATCCGTAGTTATCTACGGGCTCTTAGTTGCTAGCTCACTTTGAAATATGTTTGTGATGTTTTTGAAAGTATTTTTAAAAGTGACTTTGTTTAGGAAAATTTTGTAATGATTCTCGTCTCTATAAGAATGTATACAAAGTGTTGAATTTTGAAAATATTTCATGGAAAGTGTTGGTGTATTTGAAAGATGTTTGGTTTGAAATGTTTGTGAGCAAGTAACTACGAATGTTATACCAACTCAAAAAGTCTTTGTTCATTTCCTCCTCCTTTAGATATTGCTATCTTACCATTGATTGATAAGAAGCCCTATCATTGGATGTGAAGGGACGAGCGTGAGTCATTGTATAGTCATAGAAAGCAACATTGTAGGATACCTTAGCAATGTTGTAAGCGTCTAAGATCATTTATAAAGGCAATATTTGAAGGCTCATCCAGAGACTATGATCTTGTTTTTGATTGTTTTTGCTAAAGTATCCCACGTTTGCGTAACATGACTATTTTTATCTTAGGCAACAAGTGAGGTAAACCCTAGAGGTGAAAGTGTGCAAAGTGTTTATTTTTCATGCATTTTTTTCTTGAATTAGGGTTTTCTATTTGTTGATTTTATGTCTTGCCATACAAACCCTAATTACTAGCAATTATATTGAAAGCGATAAATTGCGGAAATTTAAAGTTCTACGCTACTACATCATTTAGAGGATGGGGATACAAGTTTACGAATGGGGGATGAAAGCAATAAACCCTAAATTTCTATTACAACCATATTGAATAAATACAAAATAGAATGTACAAGAATGTAAAGTGAAATTAGGAAGAAGATTGTTTTTATGTTTTTTTGTATGAAAAATGTTCTAATTAACTAGTAAAAGAGAAAGAAAATAATTAATTAGTCTAAGTTGATTTAATAAAACTAAACCTAAATTAATTTGACAAAAAGAAATTAAATTAATTAAGAAAACAATTTTTAGGGTTTTTTATGAAAAGATTTTAATGTTAACCTTTTTAATTAAACTAAAATGAATGGAAAAAAAGTTAATTAATTAAACTCCTAAGTTCTAAATTAATTCAATTAAAAAGAAAATTAAAATAGAACTAAGTCTAAATTGATTTAATTAAGAAAAAAATATATTAAGAAAATGTTTTTAATCTTTTTGTTAAAAAGAAATGAAATCAAAATAAACTAAATATTTAATATAATATATTTTTAGTATTTTTTGATTAATAATAATAATAAAATAATAAAAGAAAAGGAAATAAAATAAAAAGTATAAAAGTTGGGTCACGGGATTTTGAAAGTGAAAAGGGTGTAAAATAGTAAAACAACTTGGTTTTGTGTTAGGCCCAAAAAATGATTTTTGTTTGTAATAGAAAATAAAAACAAAATAAAAAAGTGTGATGTTGGGCTGCGTATCATTAAGCATTCAGGGGGTGAAAGGGAGTAAAAAATGAGTGGCCCAAAGTGAAGAAGCCCAACGCACCTAGCAAACAAAAAAAGGGTAAGAAAATATAATGAAAAATAGCAAAATGTGGCACTGGGGCTCGAACCCAGGTCACAAAGGTCATAGGCGCGCGCTTTAGCCACTGGGATGATGATACATCCGTTAACTTATGCACAACTAACATATTATATTTTAAACACGCTCCTGGTTGTATCATCATCTTCTTCCTCGCGCCAGTTTCTTCATCACCATTTTTGAACTTTGTAACTTTCTCATTTCTCAACCATTCAGAAATTGTAAATATCAAACTTGTTAGATATTTCACCATGATTTCAAATATGTAAATAAATTAAACAATGGATAAAAAATGAATGATAATTTCAGTTGGTACCAAATCTGACCTAACTTTTTTAGGAAGTTCAAGCTTGAAATGCACACTACTCAGGAAATATAAATGAAATCTAAGGGCATTGTTAGCTTCAGGGCTATGATGTATACATTTTATCTTCACAAATGGAAACCAAATGATGCCTATATGAAGAGTTCAAAAGTCATAAAAATCACCTTAAAAATGGAATTCGTGTTTTGAGTTTGAGCAACTTTCAAGGTGTTATAATGATCTGGTTAGCTTCCTTGAACCTCTAGGAAGCTAATGCAATGCTTAGCTTGAGTTGAGAGTGCCTGAATTGTTCTGAAGAAGTCATGTTACAGACCTCTGTTTTTGGTTATGGGAGATGAGGAAGATGGTGTTACAATTATGTTGCAGGTATTGGGATAGCCTCTTTATGTGTATTAGAAGCTTTGTGATTGATTATAACTAAAAAGGCACAAGTAGATTTTGTGTTTGAGGTTTTCTGGCCAGAAATGATAACAATTGAGGTTTGTATACAATTCTGAATTTTTAGGGAGTTTGAGTGAGTTTGAGGGCTTGTAAACTCGTGTGTTATGTTGTAAATGATTTTTCTATTTATAGAGAAGAGGTTTGGAAGCTTGGAGAAGTCAGAAGTACAAAATCACATGTTTGTGGATTTTGACATGTTTTTGAAGCAACATGGACAAACATGGTTTCAAGGCAAGGTAGGGTGGTTGTGCACTTTAAACATACTTCCTCTGATCTTATAGACTTAGTGTGTACAGAAGGAACAAGTTAGAAGCTCAAGAAAAGTTGACTTTGCATAAAGCTTGCTTTACAAGAATGGAATGGTGACTTTCTTCCAAATATGGAAAATTGCTTTGGATAATGGCTCAATCACTTGGACCATACCTCAACAAATTGTGTAAAAAATTAATTATGGAGTGATTTACAAGTTAGAAGCTTGCAAAAATAAGATTGTGTAGCATAGGCTTGAGATTTGAATTCTTGTTCATCACAAAAATGACCTATAATTCAAGAATGGGTGTCCAACTTCTTGCCTTCGATTCTCTTAGCTCAAAAATGATCTCATTGAATTCTTGGACATTTTGAAAATCTTGAAACATTATCTACAACTTTCATGTTGGTCATTTTAACAAAATACCCTTGGAGCTTGGTGAAAATTGACCAAGAAGTTAGGTAAAAAATCTGCCTAAACTAGGTCAAATTTTCACTAAGTTTTTAAGAAAAAGTGCATGACTTCATGGGTTCATAATTCAAAATCCAAGCATATCTAGAACTTTATCAGTAAAGCAAAGTTGTATATATCATAAAGTTCTACAACTTTCATGTTGAAAGTTTTCTTTGAATCATCTTTCATCTTGGTGAAAAAATGTCATGAAGTAGTGAAATTATCATACTTAAAGACACTTGGAAAATATTCCGAGTCTTGAAAAGTTTGAATTTTCAAATTGACTTTTGAATTTCTTGATTTCTTGATGATCAAGTTTCATATTTTTGAATGTCTTGATCAAGTTTGATCTTTGAAACTCAACTTTAATCAGAAGGTCAAAGTTTGACTTTTGGTGTATCAATTGACTTTTCATCAGTTGACTGAATTTCAACTATCAATCAATTGATCTTGAGAAATGTTTTGAGCCATGAAATTAGGTCAACATGTTGTATTTGAATCCTTGAGATTCTGCTTCAAGCCATTAGATCATGTATTAGGTCAAAAACCCTTGATCAGTCAAATACAGTCAAAACCCTAATTTTGACCATTTTACCCTTTTTATGATTTGAACATTTTTCTTGGGGAATTGTGATCCAAACTTGATAAATTGATACATATAACTTAAAAATGTTGATATTGGTCAAAAAAATTGAAGTTTGGCTGTAGGTTGACCATAATTGACTTTTTACCCAATACAACTGATTTTAGGTCATCTGATCAATTGACTGAGCAATTTTGAGATGCAAGACTTGAAACTTGATATGAGCATCCTTGAAGGTCCATAATGATCCATGAAAGTCAATTGAAGCATTAGAAGTCCAATTGTACTTATGAAAATCCAAACCCTAATTTGAGACATTAGTGTCGAGGAGATGGCTTGACCTAGTCAATACTTGTGTAAGCTTGAACCATTGAAGATCTTTGTGAGAAATGTCTTGAGAAAAAGAGAGGGTAAATTTTGGGGTAAAAAAGCTGCCCCTGTTCAATCTTCTTAAACCTGAATATTTAGATTGGTGGGTCCACCATTCGTGACTTGAAGGTGGAAGATGATTGAACACTATAGTGCCCATAAATTTGCACTTGATGATGTGTTAGTTGATTGTGTCAGGAATGGGCTTAAAGATGCCATTTGGAGAAGTGATAAAGAATTTTTTGAAGATGGGCTTACAGATGCCATTCAGAGTGACTGTTGGTAGAAATTGGAAGAACTATCAAAATAAATCTTTGGTCGATTTATACTGAAACAGTAGATGTCTTTTTCTTATTTTTAATTGGAAGAGATAAATCTAACCCGAAGAGGTATGTTGTTTGGCGAATTCACTGGCGAAATAATCCTAACCAGAAGAGGTCTGTTGATTGCCTGTCTTTAACTGGAAGGAATGAATCTAACCAAAAGAGGTTCGTTGATTTCTTGTCTTTAACTGGAAGAAAAAAATCTAACCAGAAGAGGTCTGTCGTTTGCCTGTCCTTATCTGGAAGAAATAAATCTAAACCAAAAGAGGTATGTCGCTCACCTGTCTTTAATTGGAAGAAATAAATCTAACCAGAAGAGGTCTATCGTCTGCCCGATTGATTTTCCCTGAAAAGAAGAGGGTTTGTTGCATGCAGATGTATGCATGGCGTAATAATGTTCTCAAAATAAATGAGATTATGCTGTATGCATTTGTATTATATGTGATATGATGTATGAATGTTATTGAAATGTATCTTTGTCTAGGAAAATAAATCCTTGACAAATGCTGGGAGTGTTGGGAAGCAAAATCCCGGACTACCGCTGAAGTTGAAGAGTATGTGTATCTTCGACTTTGTTTAGAGTGTTCCGCTAGGGATTCCTGTCTCATTGTTTTGAGGAAGTTCTGCGGGGAATGTCGGTTTCTGCTTGAGGGGTAGAGTTCAGGAACCTTAGTTATCCATTACTCTAATGGGGAATTATAACTTGACTGGGGAGAGTAAAAGTTAACTGGTATCTGGTTAAATTCCAAGCTCTGCAACAACTTTTTGGGGATAGTAACGACTTTGTTGGGGACAAAAGGGTTTTATCTGTCGATTTGTAATAGTCTGAGAAAAGACTCGTGTTTGGGAATCTGTAACTTGTTGGGGAAATAAAATCTGTTGAGGAGAATATTTTGAAGACCTTATTGGGGAGATGAATCCTTTTGTGGAGAACTCCACAAGTTTTCTTTTTTCAGTTAAGATGAACTCAGCTGGGGAGAGGGTTTTTAGGAGATTATACTTTGGGTGGAGACTGTATGAATTCAACTCCTTGGGGATAATCTTATTGAAGCAACTCTGTGGGGATATCCCAAATCCTTAAGGAAATGCTTATTACATGCACCTGTTAATAGTTAATCATGTTCATATGCATATGTTCATGCAATTTTAATCATTGGACGTTTTTGCACTCAAAACAGAAAAAACAAAAAGTTTACACTTCGAAGTATATATTTGTATTGATGTTTTGCCTATAAACATGCATTTTTGTACAAGGAGACATGAATCCTATTAAGAGGAAATCGTCAAAAGAATGAAAGGAATACAAAGTGAAAACAAAATAATAGCCATGTGGAAGTAATATCATTAGGTTCCAACTCAGCCATTGCTCCTATGTCTTCGAACATCATCCCTTGCCGTTGAAAGAAGTTGATTAAATTGATCTTATACCATTAAACTTGGACATTGGTAATAAAGCTGGCTATAGTGATTTCACGAGACGTAGTCATACGTTTTGATCCTTAACTTTTTCCTGGATAGCCCTTTCGAGTTTTCAGCCCACTAAGATACCCTTTTTTTGCCTAAGTCGCCCTTTCGGATTTTTGACTTGCCGGACGTACAATCTTTTGTATATATCCCTAACTTTTTCCCAAGCCTCTTTGATTCGCCGAGATGCCCTTATTTTTGCCTAGGAATGTCAACCTAGCAGGTCATTCTTATGCGTAGTATTTTTTAACTATGTCTGCATTCACAGGATGCAGGAACTCTTCGCCGTCCATAGTAGTTAGCATCATGGCACCGCCAGAGAATATTTTCTTTGAAACAAATGACCCTTCGTAAGTGGGAGTCCATTTTCCCCTGGGATCGCCTTGAGGAAGAATGATACGCTTTATTACCAAATCTCCAGTCTGATACACTCGAGGTTTGATCTTCTTGTTGAAAGCCTTGATCATACGCTTTTGATACATTTGACCATGACAAACAGCAACCGGTCTCTTCTCGTCAATTAATTTAAACTGATCCAACCTAGTATGAATCTATTCATCTTCGCATAAGTCTGCTTCTTTTATAATCCTTAAGGAAGGAATCTGAACTTCCACAAGTAGGACAACTTCCATGCCATAGAATAAAGAGAAAGGTGTTGCCCCAGTTGATGTTCGAATTGAAGTATGGCAGCCATGAAAAGAAAATGGTAGCATCTCATGCCAATCTTTGAAAGTCACCACCATATTTTGCACAATCTTTTTTATGTTTTTGTTGGCGACTTCTACTGCGCCATTCATCTTAGGTCTGTATGGAGAAGAGTTGTGATGCTTGATTTTGAACTGCATACAAAGTTCAGTGATCATAACATTGTTGAGATTGGTTCCGTTATCATTGATGATCCTTTCAGGGATGCCGTACCCACATATGAGGTTATGCTTGATAAACCGGAATACAACATTCTTAGTGACTTATGAAAATGAAGCAACTTCGACCCATTTGGTGAAGTAGTTGATGGCAACGAGGATGAAACAATGTCTATTAGAAGCAGTGGGCTTGATCTCTCCAATCATGTCAATGCCCAACATTGCAAATGGCCACGAAGAAGTCATGACATTCAAAGGGATTGGAGGCACATGAACCTTGTCGGTATATATTTGACACTTATGGCAAGTCCTCAAGTGATGGTGACTTTCCATAGTCAACCAATAGTAACCAGCCCTCAGAATCTTCTTGGCCATAGCGTGTCCACTAGAGTGAGTTCCGAAGATACCCTCATGTATGTCTTCCATGATCTTCTCTACCTCCTTCTTGTCCATAAAATGGATTAGAGTTGAATCATGGTTGCGTTTGTACATAATCCCGTTGCTTAGGAAGAATTTGGCTGAGAACCTCTGTAGGAATTTCTTGTTGTTGATTGAGGCTCCCTCAGGATACTCTTGTGCTTCAAGGTACCTCTTCATCTCATGGTACCAAGGAATCTCCTCATCAGTGTCAATCTCATAACAGTGCGCAGGTTCGTCAAATATTTCGATAGTAATTTTGGGAGCTTCGTTGTCCCAATTGACCTTAAACATAGACGACATAGTTGCTAAAGCATCTGGCAACTGATTTTCTTTCTGCGTGATATGTTCAAAGGTGACCTCCTCGAAGTATGGGATCAAGGTTAGCACAAGCTCTTTGTAAGGGATCAGGTTTGGATGTTTGGTATCCCATTCTCCTTTAACTTGACTGATTATTAGAGCTGAGTCCCCTTATATATCCAAGAACTTGATTCTTAGTTCGATAGAAGCCTTTAGACCCAAGATGCATGCTTTATACTCAACCATGTTATTTGTATAGTCGAAGCACAACCTGGCAGTAAAAGGCGTATGACCATCTTTGAGGGAAATAATCACAACACTAATTCTGTTACCTAAAGCAATAGAAGCTCCATCAAAAACCATAGTCCATCGGGACCCTTGTTCAGGTCCTTCATACGGTCCAGGCTTTTCACAATAAGTTATCAGTATGATATTCTCGTCCGGGAATTCAAAGTTCATGGATTGGTAGTCATTAACAACTTGATAGGCCAAATGATCCGCCAATACACTTCCTTTGATTACTTTTTGTATGGTGTATTGGATGTCGTATTCAGTCAGGATCATTTGCCATCTAGCTATTTGTCCGAAGAGAGCTGGCTTCTCGAAGATATACTTGATATGATCCATCTTAGAAATCAATAAAGTGGAATGAGTCAACAAATACTGTCTTAGCCTGTGAGCAGCCCATACCAGAGCGCAACAAGTTTTTTTGAGCAGTGAATATCTTGTTTCACAGTCGGTAAACTTTTTGCTTAGGTAGTATATTGCATGCTCTTTTCGTCCACACTCGTCATGTTGGCCTAACACACACCCTAGTGAATTCTCTAATACAGTCAAGTACATAATCATAGGTCTTCCTTCAACTGGAGGCATCAGGATGGGAGGTTCTTGCAGATATTCTTTGATTTTGTCAAAGGCTGCTTGGCAGTCATTATTCCATCTGAATACTTGATCTTTCTTCAATAGTTTGAAGATTGGCTCACAAGTAGCAATTAAGTGGGATATGAACCGGGCAATATAGTTGAGTCGACCTAAGAAACCCCTGACCTCCGTCTTAGTACAGGGAGCTGGCATTTCTTGTATGGCTTTGACTTTTGCAGAGTCAACCTCAATACCTTTTCCACTGACAATAAACCCCAAGAGTTTTCCAGATCATACCCTGAAGGTGAATTTATTGGGATTCAGCCTTAGCTTGTACTTCTTCAACCTCTCAAACAACTTGTGAAGATGTTCAAGGTGTTGTTCCTCAGTTTGCAACCTTTTAATCATATCATTAACATATACTTCTATCTCATGATGGATCATATCATGAAATAGAGCTACCATAGCTCATTGAGAGGTTGCCCTTGCATTCTTCAAACTGAAAGGCATGACCTTATAGCAGAAGGTGCCCCACTGTGTGATAAAGGTGGTCTTCTACATGTACTCGAGAGCCATTTTGATTTGGTTGTAGCCGGAGAAGCCATCCATGAAGGAGAAGACTTAATGTTGTAGAATATTATCGACCAAGACATCAATGTGTGGTAGTGGGAAATCATTCTTGGGACTGGCCCTATTCAAATCAATGTAGTCTACACACATACGGACTTTCCCATCTTTCTTCGACACCGAGACCATATTTTCCACCCATTGGGGATATGACATTGTGATACGGTGGCAGAACTGACTGTTAATACTGGTTTGTGTTTTTTGTTCACAAATATCGCGGTAAGCAAGAGTCGCCACCGACTTTTCTTTTATCCGATAAAGGAAAGGGTGAAAAGAACAGAAAAAACCTTTTTCGAGATGTTTCTGAGTACGGGGGGTAGATTATAGAAAGGGAAGGTGTTAGCACCCTTTCTATCCATGGTTTTCCATGGGCTCTCAGGTACTTGCTCATTTTTAAATTGCTTTTGTGTGTGTTTTGAAAATTTTGTAAATGCCTTAGTGCGACGATTCGCTTTGTGATAACTCTTGTATCAGTCCTCAAGAGTGTTGACTAGGCGAATGTTTTTGAAATGTTTTTGTGTAGGTGAAAAAAGTTGTTTTGAGCAAGCATTTAAGAACTTATCTACTTATACTCGAAAATGTCGTTATTTTCTCCCTATCCTTTAGATAGTGCTATCCTACTATTAGTGAGTAGGTTGCCCTATCGTTGGATGTATGAGGGACAAGCGCGGGTCATTGTTATGGTCATAGAAGGCAACATATAGGGATACCTTAGCAGTTCGAAGGGACTGTCATCATATAAGCAACATCGAGGGACAAGATCATTTCTCGTAGGCAACTCGAGGGACGTTAAGGGACTATGATCTTTATGATGACTTTTAGATTGAGGGTCTTTTGCTAAGATATCCCTACGTTCGAGGGATATGACCATTGTTTTCCGAGGCAACCAAATGGGGAGTACCCTAGTGGTGCAAGTGTGCAACAATGTGTTTTTTCAGTTATATTTATCTTGCAATTAGGGTTTTCTATCGTTCATTTTTATCTTTCCATACAATCCTATTAATCTAAGCATTGCATAAAATATAGTAGCTGAAGGTAAATGCGGAAATATAAACCTAGGCTATTACAAAGCTTTGGAGCAATTACATAATAGTGAAGAGTGCGGAAAAGAAATCCTAAAACGGTTACATCTCGGAAGCAATTACATGATAATGATTAAAAAAGCGAAAAAAATAAAGCTACGCTATTACAGTTGAACGCGCCCTATACACTTTATCTAGGAAAATAAAAATAAGATGAAAATAGCAAAGAAAAATGTTTTGGTGATTTTTTTTATGAAAAATAATTTATGATAATTAATTAAATAAACCTAAAATACCTAACTATTTTTAATTAATAAAAAAATGTTAATTTTGAAAAAAAGTTAATTAAAATACCTAAATCCTAATTAGTTTGAATTTTAAAAAAGGTTAATTTTGAAAAAAAGGTTAATTAAAAAAAACCTAAAAACCTAATTAATTTTAATTAAAAAAAGGTTAATTTTGAAAAAATTTAATTAAAAAAAACCTAAAAACCTAATTAATTTTAATTAAAAAAGGTTAATTTTGAAGAAAAAAAAGGTTAATTAAAAAAACCTAAAACCTAATTAATTTTAGTTAAAAAAAGATTTTAAAAAAATAGTTTATGTGTAATGATTAACAAGAAAGAATTAAGTTTGCCAAAAAATAGATAGGGGAAGAAACATCAATGAAAAATAGGGTTAGAAAATACAAATAATACAAATGTCAGGGGTGGGTGTTGAACCAAAAATTAATTTAAAACCTAAAATTATATTTAGAAAAACCTAAAATTAATTATTCGAGTTTATTATGAAAAATCAAAGGTTTGTGAAAAATGTTAAGTTTTATGAAAAAAGGTTTTAAATAGAAAGAATGAAAATAGGTAAAAGGATAAATAGAAAGGAAGAAAACCAAAACCAATAGGGGTGTGTGTTGAACCCACGCCCTTAACCTCCTCAGGATGTTTGCCTTTCCATGAGTCATGTATTGGTGGTTGTTCTGTTTTGGCCTCAGCGTTTTATAATAACCCTGCATGAGACCCTGTCTAAATCTGCAGTGTTGAATCTCATTAACACATTAAATAAATTACTATATCATGAAATACAAATAAAGCAAATATATGAAATTTTGTAATGTTAAAATCGATATGGCATGTATGAGTGCTTCTACGTCCTTTTGATCATGGAGATCAAATCAGCCTTACCCTTACTTGAGAAGTAGTGAGATGGGGGTTTGTAACAAGGATGACTTGTTTGTAGTGAGATGGGGGTTTGTAACAAGGATTTTAAGGTTTTTAGGGTTCTTGAAGGAATTTGATATTTTGACAGGGTTGTGGCAAAGGTTTTTTTCGTCTCCTATTTGTGTGAAAAGAATGAGATTATATAATGAAAATTAGAGCAAATATATGGGCTTTGAATGTACAATTGGGCCTCCAATAACCACAAGCAATAGTGCAGATTTTTATTCACTTGAGTCTGTCATGTTCCAGGCTAAATCACAAGGACTTAAGTACAAATTTTGAAGTTGAAATGTGAAAACAAAATGTAGCCAACATGGGGACTAACTCATATCCGAAAATAGGCTCAATCGAATAAACGGTGAATTAGTTATAAATTTTTGAAGTTTTGGCTCAGACAAATTTATTTTGGGCTCCAGTGTCAACTCTGACACATTCTTCATTAAAAAACTGGTATTGATCGGAGCAGAACTTGGTCTTGACTTTGGAAGCAAAGTTGTAGATCTCTGAGTCAGTGACCTTGTGTAAAAAGATGGGCCTGATCCGATAAAAATTGACCGAGTTATGAATTTTCGAAGTTTCGACCCAAATGAAATAATATTCAGCATTCAGGATTTTCGGCGCGTCACATGCACTCTAGGCAAAAAACGAAGGTCTTTTGGATACCGTTCAAACTCGATACCTCCTGTGAAAACGTAGCCAACTCAATTGTGAAATTTTGGCGCCAGACCAACTCAATACTGTGAAAATAGACCAAGTTAGGATTTTCTGAACATGAGTCAAATAAACTTCTATCACAAATTTTCTGTACGAAAATACTTGATAAATCCACATTTTTGAAGACCTTCTGATCGAAATTGGCTTCCAGCCGTGAGAGACGAAAATGTAGGTGATGTCAAGATGGAATTTTGGCCACTGGAACGGGTTCAATACGAGCCACGATCTTCAAGTTATGAATTTTTTAGTGCGTAAAAACTGCACTTTCAGCACACTTTTTCACCATATTTCTTCGAGAAAAATCACACACTCGGAGACCTTCTTTAAAGAATTGGCTCTCGAGATGAACCTGAATTTGAGAATATGTTATCAGGGATATCTTGGCGAAAGAACACCTGAATATGATGCGTCGGGTTGGACTTGTGAATCTTTGAACCCCGAATCATTGCGAAACGATCTTCAGTACAAAAAATACTCTGAGAATATCCATTGGTGAAATAAACATCACTTGTAACCTGAAGAAGCTTAATAAATATACCTTGATTCCATAACCATAGAATCAATGATATGCGTGTATGTAATAATGAAATGTAATCCAAACAAGTCGAAATAAAGAGGGTAAATTTTGGGGTACAACAACTGCCCTTGTTCAATCTTCTTAAACCTGAAGATTTAGATTGGCTTGTCTGCCTTTCGTGATCTGAAGGTGGAAGATGATTGAACACTAGAGTGACCATAAATTTTCACTCGCATGAAGTAACGCCGTTGGTTGATGATGTCAGGAATGGGCTTATAGATGCCATTTGGAGAAGATGACTGAGAGTCGCCGGAGACGGGCTTAGAGATGCCATCTAGAACAATGTTGATTTCACGAGATATTCCTTTGTGGGACTTCCTATGCCTGTTGTTGGGAGGACTCCGCTGAGGAATATCGGTCTTTGTTCGGGGAATAGAGTTTAGGAGCTTCAGTTGTCCATTACTCTACTGGGGAGTCATCTCTTGATTGAAGAGACGGAAGTGAACTGCTATTTGGTCAAGATCCAGGCTTCACAATGACTTGCTGAGGATAATAAGGCTAACTGCTATCTGGTCGTGCTCCAGGCTTCACAACGACTTACTTGGGGAGATGAGATTAAACTGTTATCTGATCAGGATCCAGGTTTCGCAGCGTCTTGAATTGTTGATTGACTATTATCTGGTCAATTTCTGGGCTTCACGACGACTTACTGAGGAATATGAAATCGACTATATCTGGTCGGGTCCAGGTTTTACAGTGTTGTAAACTGTTGTCTGGAGATAAAAGAGAAGGAACATGTATAGGGCTTTCTCGGGATAAGTCCATGCAAAACTGCACCAGGTAATTCATGAAAAGGAGCCTGGATAGTAGGGCTATAAGAAGGAACCTGGGTAGTAGGGTTAATTCGAAATGAAGCCTGGGTAGTAGGGATGCTTTGGAATAAAGCTGGGTGGTAGGGCTGTGAGAAGAAACCTGGGTAGTAGGTTTACTTCTAAATAAAGCCTGGGTAGTAGGGCTATGAGAAGGAACCTGGGTAGTAGGGTTACTTCAAAATAAAATCCTGGATAATAGGGCTATGAGAAGGAACCTAGGTAGTAGGGTTACTTTGAAATAAAGCCTGGGTAGTAGGGCTATGAGAAGGAACCTGGGTAGTAGGGTTACTTCGAAATAAAGCCTGGGTAGTAGGGCTATAAGAAGGAACATGGGTAGTAGGGTTACTTCGAAATAAAGCCTGGGTAGTAGGGCTATGAGAAGGAACCTGGGTAGTAGGGTTACTTTGAAATAAAGCCTGGGTAGTAGGGCTATGAGAAGGAAACTGGGTAGTAGGGTTACTTAGAAATGAAAGCCTGGATAGTAGGGCTATGAGAAGGAACCTGGGTAGTAGGGTTACTTCGAAATAAAAGCCTGGATAGTAGGGCTATGAGAAGGAACCTGGGTAGTAGGGTTACTTCGAAATGAAAGCCTGGATAGTAGGGCTATGAGAAGGAACTTGGGTAGTAGGGTTACTTCGAAATAAAAGTCTGGGTAGTAGGGCTGTGAGAAGGAACCTATCTAGTAGGGTTACTTCGAAATAAAGCCTGGGAAGTAGGGCTGCCTCATTTGATCACATAGATTAGTTGACCCGTTTGGTTTCGGGAATTGATTTTCCATTAGTTGTCTGCAAATATGACATGTATAGCTTCATGGATTTAATCTTGAACTGTTGGAATTATTGATGATAACCATCCTTCCTGAAAAGGTACATGATTAATTATAGGCGATGCATGAAATACATTGTGTGATGATGTTCTCAAAATAAATGAGATTATGCTGTATGCAATATGAATACGCACGTCATGATGTATGAACATGAAATGCTATTGTGACATATCTGAGTCTGGGAAAATAAATCCCTGACTGCTGCTGGAGAGTACTGGAAATTGAATTCCTGACCGTTGTAGAAAAAGTGGTTCTTCTACTTCCGTTGGGGATGGTGAACGGAGATGACTATGCCGTGGATTTACTCCTTTCTGTTTGTGAATATTCTGCCGGGGAGAGACTCTGCTTGAGAATAACTATGCGGGGGAATAACTCTGTTTGAGAGAGGAGATGCCTTGCTGGAAGATTTTGCTGATTCGGAGAAATAAACTTCGCAGGGGGATGAACTTTCATAGCTGGAGGAATAAACTCTATTGGGGATTGAGCTTTTATATTCAGAGAAATAAACTCTGCTCGGGAGAAAACTTTATGAGCCGCTTGCGATTATAAAATTCGGATAGGGAATATAGACGTTGACTCTTTGAAGGAAATTTGTTGGGGAAAGTAACTCCTGTTTGGGCAAGCTGATGATAAATCTTTGGTTGCCTCTACTCTGTGGGAAGTGTAGATGTCACAGGGGAGCATGTAATGGTGACTTCGTTTCAAAACTGTCCCTTCCCCTGTACCGGCTGGAGAAAGTACATGCGCAGGCTTTGTGGATGGATCTATGTGTTGAAATAAGTGTCAGAATGACATCCGTCTCTGGATCGTATCTGAACTGTATTTGAAGAGAATCTGAATAAGTATCAGGATGACATCTGTCTTTGGATCGTACCTGAACCGTTTCTAGATGTGAATCTGCTTTATTCAGAATGCTTCCGTCGGGGAAGGGAAACTCTGTAATCCGCTTGGGGAATCCCGATAAGCTTGGCGACTTCATTGGGGAATTTTCGTTGGAGTAGTAATTTGGAGATTTTGCTCTGCCGCGGGTATGAGAACACCTGACATCAATAGGTTATACACTGAGGATATGGTGGGGACCTTATAGTATAATTCCCCTGTCTCGATACATGTTGTAGAAAATATCAACCAGAGATTTTGTAGATTGTTTGACTATTATCCCAACTCTCGGAGTCCTTGGTGAATGTAGACCAGGGTAATAAACCTTCTACTGATTAGACAAGTGACGAGATAACGGGGCATAGTCATACGATTTAATCCCTAACTTTTTCCTGGACCGTCTTTTCAGATTTTCAGTCCACCAGGATACCCTTTTTTGCCCAATCCGCCTTTTCAGGTTTTCGACTTGCCAGGTGTACAAATTTTTTGTTTTTATCCCTAATTTTTGCCCGAACCCTTTTGGTTCACCGGGATGCCCTTATTTTTGCCCAGGCCAGTCAACCTAGCAGGTCTTTGTTCATGCGTAGTATTTTCTGACCATGTCCATGTTCACCGGGTATGAAGAATTGTCACTGTCCATAGTAGTAAGTGTTGCCACACTTCCAGAAGGTGTTTGTTTGATCGTACAAGATTCATTGTTAGAATTCATGTCCAATGCCCTAAGTGATTCAGATGGAGATCTGCCCCTGGCTATTTGACATCTTTGAGAGATTCCTTGAATCTTGAGTTGACTTCCCCAGATGATGGACAATGATCATGCTGTGCCCCTTGGTTGGAAGTGTTTTTCCACTTGAGGTGATCCTTTTCATTGATAAGGTTTTTGTTCACTAGGTATTCGTCATGCGAATTTCTCTGCTGTTGAACAAATAGTCATATGCAAATAATGTCATTTAAAGAATGCAAAGCTTATGTCTGTCTTGAAAATTTTTTGAAAACGTTTTTTTGTAGTAAAACCAAATTTGCAAGAATGTGATATCAACTCATGATTTATAGAAAACCTTGCAGGAGTCAGGATACCTTTGTAATAGTATGCTCTCGAACTAACCCATGCTCCAGCTAGGACTTTTAAGGGTTGTAACGTGGCCTAGTTCACAGTTTAAGAAACAAAGGATAAAGGCTCAAAATTTATTTGTACCCACCTGTTCTTCGTGATGTTCTTCAGTTCTATGCTCAGCTAATTGTGTGTTCAGCTCCCAATTGAGGCTGGCATCTTATCCTTGATGTTCCGATGATGGTTCGGATACTAAAAGTTTATTTGAAAAAGGCAGTCATTTTGTAATCTTTTTTTTTACCGAGGATTTATAGTAACCTCTTTCTTGGTTTTACTATCCCTGTCTTTTGCCTGAACTGTTTCTTTTGTGATTACAGTCAGTGGGATGCCCCAGTTTTTCCTTAAGTCTCCTTCACAGGTTTTGACTTAACGGGCTTTTATTTTGAGAAATGATGACTGACTGTTTTGATGATTATACGGAACCATCACCGTCTTT
Source organism: Vicia faba (assembly GCA_948472305.1). Classification (NCBI taxonomy): domain Eukaryota; kingdom Viridiplantae; phylum Streptophyta; class Magnoliopsida; order Fabales; family Fabaceae; genus Vicia; species Vicia faba. The sequence continues at coordinate 85,433,041 of OX451738.1, read as the reverse complement.
TGTTTTAGAAGGATGTCTTCGATGCCATTCATTGTGTACGAAGCGGCAGATTGCGACTGAATGCGCACCTGAATTAACTGAGAAAACTACCCTGCCCCAGGTTATGATTAAGGGTTTTAATTTGTGTGAAAAGAAAAACTCCTACTTCTTTGACTCAAAGGGGTTGACTAGGGATTATCTTCCTTATAACTCCATTGTTTAGGATTTGAAACAACGCATGTACATCGTCAGCGGGGTCTGTTCAAAAGTATATTGTTGAGATTGTGGTATCATTTTCGTCATCCTCCCTCTAAAGGCTTAGAGCTTTTTATCGAGAGTTGAATATCACAAAAAGGGAAGCAGTTTAAATATAGTGAATACGAATGAATTGATTCAAAACAGACATATGTAATGCATTGATAAAGTAATCGAGTTTGACATGAATAGATGTTCGAACAATCAAAAGAAAATTACAAATTGAAAATTCTAATGAACAAAAGCCTCTTTGCCTGAACTTGTCACTTCAGATGGTGTGTCTTTGAGGGATGGCAGAAGAACTCAGCCTGACCATCTTGTGTAAACTCCAGCACCCCTTCATCAATCAAGTTTTGAACTTTATATTTCAACCTCCAACAGTCGTCAGTATCATGCCCCGGGCTGTTGGAGTGGTATGCACACCTTGCATCAAGATTGTAGTTAGGGTAAGAAGTATTGGGATTCAGATGAGGTCCTATCAACGTAATCAAATTCATCCTCAATATGTGTTGTAAATCGTGAGACAGCGACATGTTGAGTTTGGTAAACTGCCTTTTGGGTATATCCGACTTACTCTGATTAACCTGTTGTTTTTAGCGAGGTTGTTGTTGGACCCGTGATGTGGTAGCAATTTGGAAAATTCCACTCTTCACCAAACCAGCCTCTTGTCTTCTCGGAAGTTGATCAATGACTTGGTCCCCAACCTCAACTGTTTGCTTCATACGGCTGCAGCCGTCTTGATGAAGTTTCTTGATAATGGCTCTCAGCTCTTCTTGTCCCCGGGTTAGGCCTTGGATAAGGGCTCCTGCCCCAGCATCTGGGTTCTCATTGTTTCAACTTTAGCTTGCACTTATTCCAACTGTTCGTCCTTATTGTCTTTAGGATTTTTCTTAGCCAGGTTCACAGCGAGGAGTGCTTTCAACTCTTCCTGCCCCCTGGATAGGTTTAGGAACATTTCCATGAACTGAGCTTCTTGAGTTTGGAGATCTCTGTTGTCTTGTTTGAGAGCCATTGCTGAAATAAACAATGAGAAAATGAGAGACCTGCTTTGAATCCTGCTTATGCAATGATATGTATGATATATGTATGCAATGTTTTCAAGGATTTCTCAGGATAAACAAGAAAATGTCAGCATTTGCAGCTTTGATTGAAGAACTTCGTATCATTGAGTATTCTTCTACGAGAGTCAAGCTCACCATATCAAGTGGGTCATAGACCTTGACTCAAGTTGTTGAGTTTTGATCTTTTGACGACATTGGCTAGAGGAAAATAAATCCCCTTTGCCCCTTGCTAGACGTCTGATTTACCATAACCTGCATCACAAACCCTTGAGATCCTTGAAATGGTTAGTATGATATGCCATGTTATGATGTCATGATTATGCTAAGAAATCACATATATGGCAAGCACAAGCAAATCACACAAAAACCTTAAGTTTAAGGCTTGCGTGGGTTTTGAGGTCATACCCTCTTGAAGTTGGATTGGTTCAACCTGTCCTATAAATAGTAACCGGGTTTTAAGGGATCTTAATATCACTGATCTTTCTCCCAAATTTCGTTCTGATAGACAATTGACTTGCCACCAAACAAAACTCAAGAGTCAAACCTCAATGAGTGTAGCATCGAGTATCAACCGACTTTGGGTTTACACCAAAGACGGCTATCTCACTACGTCCTAAAAATCCAAGTTGGTCAATTAAGGTGCTTAGGTCAGTTGATGGTTTATGATACCACACATCGGCCCCGTATTCTCCTTGATTACTCAAGGTCTACCGATACACACCAAAGTATCGCATCAACGTAGCTACTGTTTCAACCGTGTCGGTATACCCCACACAATTCTCTCACAGTTTATTGCTACTTACCTAAAAGGAATTCCCCGATCCGGGTTTAGGATCCAAACAACCCAAACAGATACCCTTAAAAGTAAATCAAACAAGACAAGCCAAAGAAGCAATTAAAATGACCTAGATCCTAAGGTAAACCCCACTAGAGTTAATTCCCCAGTAGATTCGCCAGTTCTGTGATACGGTGGTAGAACTGACTGTTAATACTGGTTTGCATTTTTTGTTCGCAAATGTCGCGGTAAGCAAGAGTTGCCACCGAGTTTTCTTTTATCCAACAAAGGAAAGGGTGAAAAGAACAGAAAAAAAACCTTTTTTGAGATGTTTCTGAGTACGGGGGGTAGATTATAGAAAGGGAAGGTGTTAGTGCCCTTTCTATCCATGGTTTTCTGTGGGCTCTTAAGTACTTGCTCATTTTTAAATTGCTTTTGTGTGTGTTTTGAAAAGTTTTGAAAATGCCTTAGTGTGTCGATTCCCTTTGTGATAACTCTTATATCAGTCCTCAAGAGTGTTGACAAGGCGAATGTTTTTGAAAGTGTTTTGAAATGTTTTTGTGTAGGTGCAAAAAGTTGTTTTGAGCAAGCATCTAAGAACTTATCTACTTATACTCGAAAAGGTCGTTCTTTTCTCCCTATCCTTTAGATAATGCTATCCTACTATTAGTGAGTAGGTAGCCCTATCGCTGGATGTATGAGGGATAAGCGCGGGTCATCATTATGGTCATAGAAGGTAACATATAGGGATACCTTAGCAGTTCGAAGGGACTATCATCATATAGGCAACATCGAGGGATAAGATCATTTCTCGTAGGCAACTCGAGGGACGTTAAGGGACTATGATCTTTATGATGACTTTTAGATTGAGGGTCTTTTGCTAAGATATCCTTACGTTTGAGGGACATGACCATTGTTTTCCGAGGCAACCAAATGGGGAGTACCCTAGGGGTGCAAGTGTGCAACAGTGTGTTTTTTCAGTTATATTTATCTTGCAATTAGGGTTTTCTACCGTTCATTTTTATCTTTCCATACAATTCTATTAATCTAAGCATTGCATACAATATAGTAGCTGAAAGTAAAGGCGGAAATATAAACCTAGGCTATTACAAAGCTTTGGGGCAGTTACATAATAGTGAAGAGTGTGGAAAAGAAATCCTAAAACTGTTACATCCCAGAAGCAATTATATGATAAGGATAAAAAAAGCGGGAAAAATAAAGCTACGCTATTACAGTTGAACGCGCCCTATACACTTTATATAGGAAAATAAAAATAAGATGAAAATAACAAAGAAAAATATTTTGGTGATTTTTTTTATGAAAAATGATTTATGATAATTAATAAAATAAACCTAAAAAACCTAATTAATTTTAATTAATAAAAAAATGTTAATTATGAAAAAAAAGTTAATTAAAATACCTAAAACCTAATTAGTTCGAATTAAAAAAAAGGTTAATTTTGAAAAAAAGGTTAATTAAAAAAAACCTAAAAACCTAATTAATTTTAATTAAAAAAAGGTTAATTTTGAAAAAATTTAATTAAAAAAAACCTAAAAACCTAATTAATTTTAATTAAAAAAAGGTTAATTTTGAAAAAAAAAAGGGTTAATTAAAAAACCTAAAACCTAATTAATTTTAATTAAAAAAAGGTTTTAATAAAAATAGTTTATGTGTAATGATTAACAAGAAAGAATTAAGTTTGCCAAAAAATAGATAGGGGAAGAAACATCAATGAAAATAGGGTTAGAAAATACAAATAATACAAATGTCAGGGGTGAATGTTGAACCAAAAATTAATTTAAAACCTAAAATTAAATTTAAAAAAACCTAAAATTAATTATTCAAGTTTATTATGAAAAATCAAAGGTTTGTGAAAAATGTTAAGTTTTATGAAAAAAGGTTTTAAACAGAAAGAATGAAAATGGGTAAAAGGATAAATAGAAAGGAAGAAAACCAAAACCAATAGGGGTGAGTGTTGAACCCACGCCCTTAACCTCTTCAGGATGTCTGCCTTGCCATGAGCCATGCATTGGTGGTTGTTATGTTTTGACCTCAGCGTTTTATAATAACCCTGCATGAGATCCTGTCTAAATCTGCAGTGTTGAATCTCATGAATACATTAAATAAATTACTATATCATGAAATACAAATAGAGAAAATATATGAAATTTTGTAATGTTAAAACTGATATGGCATGTATGAATGCTTCTACACCCTTTTAATCATAGAGATCAAACCAGCCTTACCCTTACTGGAGAAGTAGTGAGATGGGGGTTTGTAACAAGGATGACTTGTTTGTAGTGAGATGGGGGTTTGTAACAAGGATTTTAAGGTTTTTAGGGTTCTTGAAGGAATTTGATATTTTGACAGGGTTGTGGCAAAGGTTTTCTTTGTCTCCTGTTTGTGTGAAAAGAATGAGATTATATAATGAAAATTAGAGCAAAGATATGAGCTTTGAATGTGCAATTAGGCCTCCAATAACCACAAGCAATAGTGCATATTTTTATTCACTTGAGTATGTTACGTTCCAGGCTAAATCGCAGGTACTTAAGTGCAATTTTTGAAGTTGAAATGTGAAAACAAAATGTAGCCGACATCGAGAACTAACTCCTGCCTGAAAATGGGCTCAATCAGATAAACGGTGAATTAGTTATGAATTTTTGAAGTTTTGGCTCAGACAAACTTATTTTGGGCTCCAGTGTCAACTCTGACACGTTCTTCAATAAAAAACTGTTATTGATCGGAGCAGAATCCGGTCTCGACTTTAGAAGAAAATTTGTAGATCTCTGAGTCAGTGACCTTGTGTAAAAATATGGGCTCAATCCGATAAAAATTGACCGAGTTATGAATTTTCGAAGTTTCGACCCAGATGAAATAGTATTCAGCATTCAGGATTTTCGGCACGTCACGTGCAACTCTATGCAAAAAATGAAGGCCTTCTGGATACCGTTCTGTTGTACCCCAAAATTTTCCCTCCCATTTTACTCAACATATGTTCATTGAGATCCTCAACTTGCTCAAGGATACCCAAGAGTTGACCAGACAAACTCTCTCATAAAGCAATGAACCTCCAACTAGGGTTTCTATTTTCATCAAGATGGGTGAGATCCAAAGGCCTCATATTCTCTCCATAGTCCTAATATATTCTTAAGACCCTTCATGTCAAGATTCAAGCCTTGCACAAGAAGTTTGCTCAGTCAGCTGCTCAGATGCTTGAAAATTAACTATATTAGGTCAAAAGTCAACTGTGGCCCACATACAGTCAAACTTCAAGATTTTTGGTCAACATCAACATTTTGAAGTGATATCCATCATTTGATCAAGGGTTGACCATGATTCTCCAAGGAATGCTCCTAATTCATCAAAACTCAAAAGTTGCTAAATTAGGATTTCTTAGGAAAAGTCAACCAAACTTTGACCAGAAATAACTTCCTCATACTTTATCAGAAATTTCTCATCTAAGGCTCATTTTGAAGAGAATCCAATTCCCTACAACTCATCTTCAGCCCTCAAGCTCAAAAAATTCACTCATGGAAAGATATGAATTCAGACATTATAGGTCATTCCAAAAAGTCAACAAAAACACATTTTGGGTCAAAGCTCCTTACATGAACATGGAAGATCCAATTGAGATGAAACTAAAGAGGTTGCTTATTGGACATCCTAATATTTCTAAAAGTCTAAGAACACCCTCTTAAGGTCAAAATTAAGAGAGATATGCATTGTCAAAGTTTGCCATTTTTGGAAATTTGCATAAAGTCAACAATACCCAAAATTGAATTTTTTCCACATGGGCCCATCTTTTCAAGATTGAATCTCAATCCTAGCATAGTCCACGACCTATGGGACCCTCCATGATTTATTTATTTGATTATTTAATTTATTTTGATTTTTATTCATTTAAAAATCAAATAAAATCAAATAAATCCAAATAAATCATATAATTTGTTTTAGGAAAGATTTTGGTATTGAATAGAGATATTATATGTTGTCAATAACCAAGAGAAACGTGCAAGATTGAAAAGAGAAGAAATCTCTATATTTGGAAAGATTGGATGCAAGAATTTAAATTCATTATTCTTTGTATTCATTCCAATTTTATGGATCTAATTTGATTCTCACCTATATACAAGATCATTCTAACCCTAAAGGAAGAGAATTTACGTGCGCAGCCTGCCTCTAAAGCAAGAAACAAAACTCAAACTTTTGTCCAAAAGTGTAAGACCTATCTTCTTCCACAGGCTAGCTCAAGATGTTCTGAAGGTCAAATCTTATTCCTGGGCGATCATTGGGGCGATAGCAAGCATCATCAAGGCCTGAAGCATCAAGAAATGAGCACTAGCCATAACAAGATTTGTTCATATTTTTGAAATTAGTTTTTACAATTCACGCATGATAAATGAGTTATAAGTATATGTTCGTGTTTATATCATCGTTTAGAATGTTTTTGCATACTTAATTGCATGTTTTGGTGCCTGTTGGATGAAACACCATTGCTAGGGTTTACAAGGCTGTTTTAGGGCTTTCAAATGCAGGAATAATTGGATCTCAAGATGGATACTATCATGATCAGAGGATCAAACCAAATCGATCCATGATCTTGAATCCAATTTATGTTGCCTAGACAGGATATTTGAGGATTGCAGGTTTGTAGCTATGGCCAATGTCCGTGGGTAAAAGCTCTGGACCTAAGACGACAATCCCCTGGAGAAGACGAATGCGTGTCACAACCTGAGTGGACAGTTTAAACTTTGCGCGCGTTTTGGTTACAATCACTGACCATCTTTCAATATATTGTTTATTGTGTGTTTATGCTAACAAATAGGAAGCTGGCTCAGTTGGTGAAGTGAATGGTCTTAAGGTATTCATGTGTAGGAGGTCAGGGGTTCGATCCCTGCCTCCTACATTTTATTTTCCATTATATTTCCTTGCAGATCCAATGTATCTCAATGCCCAACCTCCACCGTACGCCCCAGATCTCATCCCTGGGATCCATCATCATGAAGATCTCACGCTCCAGTCTTAGGGGTCCACCATGAACCATCAGAAGAAGGATGCACTAGATCTCACGCTGGACAACTGGGCCACCAACTTTGGGCCTAACACAAAATTGGCAGCATACCCCCAAATTGCTCATCAACCAGGCCCAAGTCTAATTCTTTTCTTATTTCTTTTATCACTTGCCTTAATTATCCTTTTTTTCACAAAATCATTTTTTTTTATTATTAAATTATTAAATCATAAAAATCAGAAAATCACAAAAAATGTAGAATTATGTTTTTCATTAAAATTAGTTTTTTTGGGAAATTAATTAATTTTGTTTTGATTGTTTTCACAATTAAAATTAACTAGACAAATTAGGTTCAATTCATAAATATTTAATTTTCTCAATAAGATACCAAAAAAATGTTTTTTTAATTAATTGGATTTAGGTTAAGATTTAAAATATTTTTCTCAATAATAAAATACAAAAAATATTTTCTCTTTAATTGATTAGATTTTTTAGGACTTAGACTTCATTCTCGTATTTATTTCGTCGCGCGCGCCTTACTTTATTTTAATTCATATTATTGTATCTGCTCTGGATTTGTAATAGATTAATTAGGATTTCAAATTTCCTCATCTTTATTTTCAGTCAAATATTTGTGTATCTGTCCAAAAGCATTGTAATAGCGTAGATCTTTATTTCTCGCTTTTAATTTCCGCAACTATTAAACTGTTAGACGTATGGACATTAGGATTGCATGCGAAATATAAGTCAAATTAAAATGGTAGACAACCCTAATTATGCAAAGATAATTAACTGAAAAAAGGCACACTTGCACATGCTCACTCCTAGGATTTGTCCCCACTTGGTGGCCTCGGAAATAATGGTCGTGTCCCTCGAATGTAGGGATACCTTAGCAATGACCCGCGATTCACAATCGTCATAAAAGATCATAGTCCCTACTTGTCCCTCGAGTTGCCTACGAATTGATCTTATGACGATAGTCCCTTCGAAACGCTAAGGTATCTTTACTTGTTGCCTTCAGAGAACATTTTCGTCCCTTCGAACGTCCCTTTAAAATTCCAACGACGGAGCTACCTACTCCTTAATAGTAGGACAATGCTGTCTAAAGGAAACGAAAACGAACAGACTTTTTTCGAGTAGGTAGAAAACTCTTAAGTACTTGCTCAAAACAAAAACTTTTCACACAAACACTTTTCAAAAACAGTTTTCAAAACAACTTCGTCACACTCTTGAGGACCGATACAAGGGTTATCACGAAGTAAACAAAAATTTTCAAAACAAGCACACACAAGAAATTTTAATAAAAAAAAGAGCAAGTACCTAAGAGCCCGTGGAAAACCACGGATGGAAAGGGTGCTAACACCTTCCCTTTCTATAATCTACCCCCCGTACTCAGAAATATCTCGAAAAAAGGTTTTTTCTGTTCTTTTTCCTTTTCCTTAGTTGGATGAAATAAAAGTCGATGGCGACTCTTGCTTACCGCAACATTTGCGAATAAAAACGCAAACCAGTATTAACAGTCGGTTCTTCCAACGTATCACATGTTCAAACTCGATACCTCCTATGAAAATGTAGCCAACTCAATATGTGAAATTTTGGCGCCGGAACCAGCTCAATACGATGAAAATAGACCAAGTTATGATTTTTTGAACATGACGCAAATAAACTTCCGTCACAAATTTTCTGTACGAAAATACTTGATAAATCTGTATTTTTGAAGATCTTCTGATTGAAATTGGCTTCCAGTCGTGAGAGATGAAAACGTAGGTGACGTCAAGACGGAATTTTTGCCACTGGAACAGGTTCAAAACGAGCCACGATCTTCAAGTTATGAATTTTTTAGTGCCTAAAAACTGCACTTTCAGCACACTTTTTCACCATATTTCTTCCAGAAAAATCGCACATTCGGAGACCTTCTTTAAAGAATTGGCTCTCAAGCCGAACCTGAATTTGAGAATATGTTATCAGGGATATCTTAGAGAAATAACACCTAAATATGACGCGCCGGGTTGGACTTGTGAATCTTTGAACCCCGAATCGTTGCGAAATGGCGAACCGATCTTCAGCATAGAAAATACTCTGAGAACATCCATTGGTGAAATAAACGTCACTTGTAACCTGACGAAGCTTGCTAAATATACCTTGATTCCATAACCATAGATTCAATGATATGCGTGTATGTAATAATGAAATATAAGCCAAACAAGTCTAAATAAAGAGGGTAAATTTTGGGGTACAACAGACGTCACTGCTAAAAAACTACATTGAATTGCTTCATTACCTCAGCTTTTATTTTCTCAGACATGTCTGGCCGTATGCGACGAATCTTTTGCTTGACTGGAGGACAATCATCCTTTATTGGAAGACGATGAACCACAATGTCAGTATCAAGTCCCGACATATCTTCATATGACCAAGCAAACACCGTAACATAGTCATTCAACATCTGAACCAATATGCTTTTGACACCGTCTTCCAAGTTGGTGTCGATCTTGATTTCCCTCTTGGCTGCCTCAGTACCTAGGTTGATCACTTCCATTGTTTCCTCGTGAGGTTGAATGGCCTTTTACTCTTGCATCAGAAGTATGGCTAGTTCACCAGGTATTTCATAATCTTCTTCGCCTTCGTCTCCGGCTTTGTAGATTGGATGTTCAAAGTCATAGATGGAAATAACAGAGTCGTTGTCAATGAGATCCGAAGTGGATGTGGATCTGCAAATGTGTGTGTGTGCATGTAAGGTCACATGGCTATTTTGAAAATACAATAAAGTGAAATAAAGACAATGGGCGTAAAATTTGAATGCAAAAGAGTCCAATGTTTTTCATTAAATGATCATATGGCATATGAAAATGAACAAACCCTTAACAAATGGACCATGGTGCCCCGGGCATGGCACATGGCTTAAAGTCATTATTTCAAATAAAATTACAGACAAATTTCTTAAAATAAAACAGTAAATGGTAATTACTCCTCGTTGAAGGAGATTGGAATAAAGTCCTTGGCACGCCAGTTGTTGAGCCCTTCATCAACAGTCGGGTAGATCTAATCATCGAAGTTACAATCATCGTCAAAGTCTTCAAGAGCATTCACTTCATGATTACTTATGCAAAGAGGTGGTTTCCCCGTAAGAGCACGTCTGGCCTCCTTTTGAGCTTTGACAGTGAAGCCCAAACCATATTTGTCTGACTTGAAAGGGATGTCTGGGAGTTGTCCCCAAATGGTACAACCTCCATGTTCGATCACAGCGTGAGCATCTTTGAGGGAAGCCATTCTAGGCACATTTTTAACAGCTTTCAGAACATCAGGAGTAGCCTTGGCAGCACCATCCATGGGAGAGACCACTTTGAAGGCTTGATAAGGAGTTTCTATGAACTCGCTGTCCATCTCAACATACTTAAATGAATTCATATGGCTAACCATAAACTCTTCTTCACCATAGACGGTAACAATCTTTCCTTTGACCGTATATTTCAGCTTTTGATGAAGTGTAAAAGTCACTGCTCCTGCCCCATGTATCCAGGGGCGTCCAAGTAGGCAAGAGTAAGAAGGAAGGATATCCATCACATAGAAAGTTGAGTTAAAAATTTGAGACCCAACTTTTATGGGGAGATCAACTTCCCCATGGACCATCCTTTTGGATCCGTCAAAAGCCCTCACCACTATGTCACTTGGCTTCAATATCAAACCTTCGCAATCTAACCGATCTAAGGCACCTTTGGGAAAGACATTCAGAGAGGACCCAATATCCACCAATACATGGGCTAGAGTGGTTATTTTGCATTCAATGGAGACATGCAAAGCTTTATTATGATTTCTTCTGGCGGGAGTTAAATCAGTATCCGAGAATCCCAATCCATTATCGGCAGTCAAACTCGCTATATAATTTTCAAACTGATCGGCCGTAGTCTCTTGAGGAACATGCATATTCTTCAAAAAATTTATCAATGCTTGAGCATGCGCATCTGACATAGTAATAAAAGATAGCATAGAAATCTTCGAGGGGGTTTGTCCCAACTGCTCTACTATCTTATAATAACTTTTCCTTATAATGTTTAAAATCTCCTCCATTTCTTGGGTAGAGGGTTCCTCAGTAATAATGTCTTTGGCAGGTGCCTCCTTCCTGACAGACTCAATCATCTTTTCTTTGCCCCTAGCATCAGTACTAGGTTTGTCAACAGTAATGCGAACATGTGTAGTTGTGGTGGTTGGAGGTGAAATATCAGGAGAGAAAATTCACCCTGTTCTAGTCACCTTACTAGTCCTAGCAATGTTGGTAACATCAACAGTCTTATCTTCATCAATCTAGGAGTCTTGTCTAATACCATGGTAGTATACTTCAGCACCATAATTCTAGGGTACCGCCTTATCGGAAGAATAAGGGACTGGCCCCGGTGTAGTAATTATCAATGGAGCTATCTTTGGTTCATTGGAAGTCCTAATAGGACCTTTTGAGGTGATCCTAATAGGTTTGTTGGAGATAGTGATGATGGATATATCTTTAACTTCTTGAGGCACAATTCCAGTCAAACTTTTTACGGGTGGAGTTCTTTCGAATAGGATCTCATGGCTGTCCATTAGGTGTTGGATACCTCTTTTCAGACATTCACAGCCATTTATTTGCACAACACAACAACAACAATCTTCAAGGCAACCAGAGAAAACCCCAGCTTTCAACAAATTGTTTTTTAACAAACTTTAGCGGAGTCGTCAAGTCATTAACAAAGGAGACAAAAGCAATATCTTCAATAGCGTTGACACCTTTGCCATGATTTGGCATAGGTGCGGTGATTACATTAGGAGTTGGAGGATGATTAAATTCGATGGTCTTGTTGTTAATGAGGTCTTGGATCTTGCATTATAGTGCCCAATAATGATCAGTGTCATGTTCGGGACTATTGGAGTGGTAAACACATTTGGTGTTTGGGTTATACTTTGGAGATGAAACATTGGGATTTGAAGGGGGATCGCGCAATGTTACCAAATTAGCCTTCAACAGGTGTTGTAGGGTTTGAGATAGTGACATGTTGATCCTTGTAAATTTCCTTCTTGGAATATCAGGTCTTTGGTGATTATCTTGTTGTTGTGGTCTTTGAGTAGAGGTCAGATTGGAGATCAAAACTGGATTAACAGACTAACGATGGTCCTTCTTGGTGTTGTACCCCAAAATTTTCCCTCCCATATTTCGCAACACATGGCAAGTGAGGTCCCTAAATTGCTCAAGGAAGTTCAAGAATTGACCAGACAAACTCTCTCCTAAGGCAGTATACCTCAAATTAGGGTTTCCATCTTCATCAAGATGTGTGAACCACAAAGGATTAAAATGCTCACCATTATCCTAATATGTTCTCAAGATCATCCATGTCAAGTTTCAAGCCTTGCAGAAGAAGTTTGCTCAGTCAATTGCTCAAATGCCTGAAAATCAACTATACTAGGTCAAAAGTCAACTGTGGCCCACATACAGTCAAACTTCAAGATTTTTGGTCAACATCCTCATTTTGAAGTATTATCCATCATTTGATAAAGGTTTGATCATGATTCCTCAAGGGTTGCTCACAATTCATCAAAATCCAAAAGTTGCTAAACTAGGGTTTTGTAGGAAAAGTCAACTCAACTTTGACCAAGCATAACTTTCTCATAATTTATCATAAATGACCCATCCAAAGCTCAATTTTAATAGGATGAAATTCCATACAATTCATATTCATCTCCAAAGTCCAGAATATGCACTCATAAAAAGATATGAATTTTGACATTATAGGTCTTTTTGAAAAGTCAACAAAAACACCTTTTGGGTCAAAGCTTAATACATGAACATGGAAGACTCAATTGATATGAGAACAAAAGGGTTGTTTAGAGGACATCCTAAGCTTTCTAAAAAGTCCAAGAACACCTCTCTATGGTCAAAATTGAGAGAGTTATGCATGGGCCAAGTTGACCATTTTTGCAAAATTGCCAAAAGTCAAATGTTCTCAAATTTGCATTTTTTTCTAAATGGGCCAAACTTTTTATGCTTGCACCTCAATTATATTGTGGTCCACGACTCAAATGTTCACTCACCCATTATGTGCTTCATTTTTCAATTTATTTTGATTTTTCATTAATTAAAAAGTGAATTAAATCAAATAAATGATGAAAATTAACAAAGATATGATTTGATTTGTTTTTTGATAGATTGGCAATCAAGATATGCTGAGTTAACAAGATCAAATCGAATCAAGGTCAATTGGTACAAGAAAGGCATGATTTGGCTCAAAATAGCAACATATCATATAGCTTGAAAATCAAATCAAATCTTGGATAAATGCAAAGATTTAGTCCAAGTTTGTTAACCTAATTCACTCTAGGTTATATACTGAACAATTCCAGATCAAAGACAAGGGTTGAGCAGTCGTGAAAACACCAAACCAAATTCCAAAAAAGTGACAAAAAGTGTTGGATCGTTTTTGCATTTAGAGATCAATTCAGACCATTCCAATGCTGCTAATCGACTCTTGGACCTTCCCAGAAGCCAATTGGATCAGTTGCAAGGCTTGAAGCACCCATAAACACCAACTGTAACTCACACGGTTTGCGTTTTTTTCAGAATCGATTATCCCAATTCTTGCATCATTAGCAATTTTAATTGTCATATTTGTGATTATCGTCATGTTTGCAAGCTAACTGTATTATTTAATTGCATTTTTGAAGCCTCTACATGCCGTTGCCATTGTTAGGGTTTATGTTTGCAATTTAGGGTCTTTGTGTACAGGAAAAATTGGGCCATGAATCAAGTACCATGATACTCGTGAGTCCAAGACGAGTTGATTGGTACTATCACAATAGATTTATCATGCTCGTATGAAATTTTTGAATTGTGGAGGGCTGTAGTTACAGCAAACGTCCATAGGTATAAGTCTTTTACCTAATACGACGGTTGCAGCGAAGAAGATGATGCGCGTCAGCCCATGAATGGCTGATTTAAATTTTGCGTGCATTTTCCGAATCCATTGTTTATTTTGCTTATATTGTTTTGTTTCTATTATATGAACAAAAGAACATGGTAGCGCAACTGGAAAAGCATCACTGGAGGCGAGCATAAGGACCTGGGTTCGATCCCAGGTCCCAACATTTTCTTTCTATTATTTTTTCTCATATGATCAGGCGCACCACATTCCCAACCATCCACCATACAACTCAAGATCTGACCATCAGATCCATCTCCAGCCAAGATCCAACGCCTGCAAGGAAGGAGTAAGATGCACCACAAAGTCAACACTACATCGGATCCAATGCTGAATGGGCTTGGGAGCTTAATGGGCCAAATATATTCAGATTGACACCCCCAGCATTGCTATTCAACACATGCCCAATTCTCAACTTCTTTTTATTTTTATTTTATCTTTTAATTTGTTTAGTTATTTTATTTTAAAAAATCAGTTTTAATTAAATCATAAAAATCAAAAAAGTAAAAAAAAAAGATTTAGTTGTTTTCTTATTAAATTTAGTTTTGTTAATTAATTAGATTAATATTTAAATTAGGGTAACTTTAATTTTTTTTTCACAATTAAAATTAAATTAGAAAATTAGGTTAACTCTTGATTTAATTTTTCTCTTTTTTCTCAAATAAAACAAAAATACAAAAATAGGTTGTTTAGAATTAATTAATTTATTTTTCAAAAATTAATATAAATTAGGACTGAGGATTTTCTTTTAATTTAATTCTCCATTATTTTCTCAAATAACAAAACATGACAAAAAAACATTTTTTCTTTAATCAATCACAAGTAGGATTAGTCAAAGGGTCAAAACCCTAATCGCCTCGCATTTAACTTACCGCGCACATTTAATTTTTTTTATTATTTTTGTAACTGTTTCGAGGATGTAATAGTTTTAATTAGGGTTTTTAAATTTCCGCAACTTTATTTACTGTCAACGACAATTATGTAACTGTCAAAGCCATGTAATAAGCGTAGGTTATTTTTTCCACTTTTACTTTCCGTAAAATTCTTAACTGTTAGATGTATGTTTAGGATTGTATGGCAAGAATGCATGACAAAATTAAAATGGTTAGAAAACCCTAATGTGCAAAGATAATAAAATGAAAATAAATCACTCGCATATATTCACTCTTAGGGTATACTCTCACTTCGGTTGCCTTCGGTAAACGATCATTAAGCATAGGGTGTCTTAGTGGTCGTCCTCCCGTCTAAAGAGATCAAATTGTCCCGTTCAAATGTTGCCTCGGAAATGTTGCCTCGAAAAGATCTTAAGACTCTAGGGTTACTACTAAGGTGTCCTAATATTGCTTTAGTGTTCGTACGTCCCTTTCGAATTGACCCTTACAAATTCCAACAACGGTGCTACCTATTTCTCAATAGTAGGATAGCGCGGTCTAAAGGAAACAAGAATAGAAACGATCTTTTTTCGAGTGGGTAGATGCTAGTAGGTACTTGCTCAAATCAAAACTTTTCACACTTACACTTTTCAAACAAATGTTCAAAACAACTTTATCACACCCTTGAGGACTGATACAAGGGTTATCACGAAGTAAAACATTTTTTCAAAAAAATAAGCACACAAACACAAGCAATTTAAAAATGAGTAAGTACCTAAGAGCCCATGGAAAACCATGGATAGAAAGGGTGCTAACACCTTCCCTTTCTATAATCTACCCCCCGTACTCAAAATCTCGAAAAAGGATTTTTTCTGTACTTTTTTCCTTTTCGGTTGGATGAAATAAAAGTCAGTGGCGACTCTTGCTTACCGTGACATTTTGCGAATAAAAAGAAAAACGCAAAATGCAAACCAGTAAAAACAGTCGGTTCTGCCACCGTATCACACTTGGCATATCCCCTTGACCCATATACGAAATTAGTTTCTTTTTGCCGATAAAAGGGTTCTTCATAGTATTTGATGTAGAGGAGGAGGCCATGGGTATCTTTCCACTTTTAATACCGCTATCAACCATTTCACCAGTCAAGATTAACTCAGTGAACCCATATGATGAGCTCTGAATCAGTAAGTTGAAAAATGGCCCAGTTAATGTCCCCATGAACATATCTACCAATCCACTGTCAGTCAATGATGGCTGCACCCTACCGGCCAGGTCTCTCCATTTCTGTGCACATTCTTTGAAGCCTTCATTGGAACCCATGGTCATTCCTTGTAACTACACTCTAGTTGGCACCAAATCGGTATTGTACTGATATTGACGGTAGAAGGCGGTGGCCAAGTCCTCCCAGGTATGGATGTTGGAACCTTCTAACTGGTAAAACCACTCCAATTAAGTTCCAGACAGACTCTCTTAAAAGAAGTGCACCCACA
This sequence comes from Vicia faba, assembly GCA_948472305.1. Lineage (NCBI taxonomy): Eukaryota > Viridiplantae > Streptophyta > Magnoliopsida > Fabales > Fabaceae > Vicia > Vicia faba. Next base: position 85,416,657 of record OX451738.1, on the reverse strand, counting down.
ACTTCTTATCAGTGGTATGCGGTTAAATTTTACGGACGTAAGATCTCAAGTGAAGCTTCGGGCACGAAATGCCATCATACTTGGCAAAAACTGGAATCTTGAATTTGTGGGGGATCGCTACCCCAGGAACCAAACCCAAATCACCAAAATCTAGGCCAGGCATAACTTGAATTTCCATAGCCTTCAATCTGTCCTCCAGTTGCTTATACTTGTCTTCAGTCAGTGGATATTGTTCGTCAAAATAGTCCTCATCCTCAGAGATTAGATTGTTACCACTCCCAGCACGGCTTCTCCTCGCGTCTTCATCCAGATTCTCATCCTCCTTAGAGGAGTCTTCTACCACTTGAACTTGTCGAACATGGCACTTGAACCTCTTCCCCATGTTAATCAAAGCCTTCTTCTTGGTCTTCTTATTTGCAACCAAAAGTGACATCAGTTCTTGCTGCCCCTTGGCCAAGTTAAGCAAGGTTTCTTGAAATTGAGAATTTTGTGTCTGCAAGTCCTTCACAGTCTGCTCAAGATCCATCTTATTGAAATAAACAGTAGAAAGATGAGGAAACCTGTGTCAGAAAACCTACTTATGTTATGATGCATGTAATGTGGATGCAAATGTTTTCAAGGACCTTTAAGATTTAAATTGGTTTAAACAAAGAAGGAACAAACATTAATTGTATTAATAAGTTCAAAGGGTTACAAAAAATGCCTCTTAGGCTTACAACGAAAGAAAAACAAACAAAATGAACTAATACCAAAAGGCCCAGGTCTCCTATGGACGCTTCCTCTTTGGAGTAATGTAGGAATTCAGGTTCCACACCTCGTGAAGTTGCCTTGTGAGCTCCAACACTTTCTTCTTGCTTGCATAGAACTGGGTTTCAAAGGTGTCTCTCTCCCCTTTGAGTTGAATCCATGATCTTTACAACTCCTCGAGGGTAGTAGGCATGTCAGGATGAAGAATAGTGTAGGGAACATCTCCTTCGGTGATAGGCTCCATAATGATTGGTAGGATGGCCTCATATGGCATCATGAGGTTTTAAGCGCAAGCTCGCACCCACTGGAGATAAGGCTCCAACGGAATGGAGTTCTTATGCCCCAAAGTTTTGCTATCGACCTTGTTCACCATGCCCCAAGCTCATGTAAATCTTTAACGATAACCTTGGGCATGGTTCTCATAGTCAAACACAATACCTTGGACAAGCGCGTCATGCAAACCATCCCTCAGAGTGTAACCAAACTGTCGTAAAGCCAAGCAAGGATTATAAGTGATACCTCCCTTAATGCCAAGGAGTGCGACATCAGGGAATTCCCCACAGCGGTCAATGATGGTGACATCCCCCAAAGATCGAGAACACCAATGAATATCCGAATGCGAGAGTGACATCAACCTATTATACCATTTCATGCCTTGCTCATTCTTCAAAACTGATGGAGGAAGGTGCGAAATAAACCACCTAGCCAGCAAAGGAGTGCAACACATAAGGATCCCCCTTCTCTTCATGGTGCAAGCGTGGGTCATTGTATAATCATAGAAAGCAACATTGTAGGATACCTTAGCAATTTTGTAAGGGTCTAAGATCATTTATAAAGGCAACATTTATATGATCTTGTTTTTTATTGTTTTTGCTAAAGTATCCCACATTTGTGTAACATGACAATTTTTATCTTAGGCAACAAGTATGGTCAACCCTAGAGGTGCAAGTGTGCAAAGTGTTTGTTTTTCATGCATTTTTTATCTTGAATTAGGGTTTTCTATTTGTTGATTTTATGTTTTGCAATACAAATCTTAATTACTAGCATTATATTGAAAGCAATAAATTGCGGAAATTTAAAGTTCTACGCCACTATATCATTTAGGGGATGGGGATAGAAGTTTATGAATGGGGGATGAAAGCAATAAATCCTAAATTGCTATTACAACCATATTGAATAAATACGAAATAGAATGTACAAGAATGTAAAGTGAAATTAGAAAGAAGATTATTTTTATGTTTTTTGTATGAAAAATGTTCTAATTAAACTAGTAAAAGAGAAAGAAAATAATTAATTAGTCTAAGTTGATTTAATAAAACTAAACCTAAATTAATTTGAGAAAAAGAAATTAAATTAATTAAGAAAACAAATTTTAGGGTTTTTTATGAAAAGATTTTAAAGTTAACCTATTTAATTAAACTAAAGTGAATGGAAATTTTTTAATTAATTAAACTCCTAAGTACTAAATTAATTCAATTAAAAAGAAAATTAAAATAGAACTAAGTCTAAATTGATTTAATTAAGAAAATAAATTTATTAAGAAAATGTTTTTAATCTTTTTGTTAAAAAGAAATGAAATAAAAATAACCTAAATATTTAAATATTTAATATAATATATTTTTGGTATTTTTTGATTAATAATAATAATAAAATAATAAAAGAAAAGAAAAGGAAATAAAATAAAAAATATAAAAATTGGGTCCGAGGATTTTGAAAGTGAAAAGGGTGTGGGTGTAAAATAGTAAAACAACTTGGTTTTGTGTTAGGCCCAAAAAATGATTTTTGTTTGTAACAGAAAATAAAAACAAAATAAAAAAAGTATGATGTTGGGATGCGTATCATTAAGCATTCAGGGGGTGAAAGAGAGTAAAAAGTGAATGGCCCAAAGTGAAGAAGCCCAGCGCGCCTAGCAAATAAAAAAGGGTCAGAAAATGTAATGAAAAATAGCAAAATGTGCCACCTGGGCTCGAACCCAGGTCACAAGGGTCATAGGCGCGCGCTTTAACCACTGGGGTGGCGATACATCCGTTAACTTATGAACAACTAACATATTATATTTTAAATGCGCTCCTGGATGTATAATCTTCTTCTTCCTCGCGCTAGTTTCTTCATCACCATTTTTGAACTTTGTAACTTTCTCATTTCTCAATCATTTCAGAAATTGTAAACATCAATCTTGTTATAAATTTCACCACAATTTAAAATATGTAAATAAATTAAACAATGGATCTAAGATGAATGAGAATTTTAGTTGGTACCAAATATGTCCTAACTTTTTCAGGAAGTTTAAACTTGAAATTCACACTACTCAGGCAATATAAATGAAATCTAAGGGCATGGTTAGCTTCAGGGCTATGATGTCTACATTTTATCTTCACAAATGGAAACCAAATGATGCCTATATGAAGAGTTCAAAATTTATAAAACTCACCTTGAAAATCAAATTTGTGTTTTGAGTTTGAGCAACTTTCAAGGTGTTCGAATGACCTGGTTAGATTCCTTGAACCTCTAGGGAGCTAATGCAATGCTTAGCTTGAGCTGAGAGTGCCTGGAATGTTCTAGAGAAGTCAAGTTACAGACCTCTGTTTTTGGTTATGGAAGATGAGGAAGATGGTGTTACAGTTATGTTGCAGGTATTAGGATAACCTCTATATGTGTATTAGAAGCTTTGTGATTGATTAGAACTAAAAACGCACGAGTAAATTTTGTGTTTGAGGTTTTCTGGCCAGAAATGATAACAATAGAGGTTTGTATACAGTTCTGAATTTTAGGGAGTTTGAGTGAGTCTGAGGGCTTGTAAACTCGTGTGTTATATTGCAAATGGTGTCTTTATTTATAGAGAAGAGGTTTGGAAGCTTGGAGAAGTCAGAAGTACAAAATCACATGTTTGTGGATTTTGACTTATTTTTTAAGCAACATGGACAAACATGGTTTCAAGGCAAGGTAGGGTGGTTGAGCACTTTAAACATACTTCTTATGATCTTATAGACTTAGTGTGTACAGAAGGAACAAGTTAGGAGCTCAAGACAAGTTGACTTTGCATAAAGCTTGCTTTACAAGAATGGAATGGTGACTTTCTTCCAAATATGGCAAATTGATTTGGATAATGGCTTAATCACTTGGACCATACCTTAATCAATTGCATAAACAATTAATTATGGAGTGATTTACGAGTTAGAAGCATAAAAAACAAGATTGTGCAGCATAGGCTTGAGATTTGAATTCTTGTTCATCACAAAAATGACCTATAATTCAAGAATGGGTGTCCAACTTCTTGCCTTCGATTCTCTTAGCTAAAAAATGATCTCATTGAGTTCTTGGACATTTTGAAAAGCTTGGAAAATTATCTACAACTTTCATTTTGGTCATTTTGACAAAATCCTCTTGGAACTTGGTGAAAATTGACCAAGAATTTAGGTCAAAAATCTGCCTTAACTAGGTCAAATTTTCACTAAGTGTTTAAGAAAAAGTGCATGACTTCATGGCTTCATAATTCAAAATACAAGCATTTCTAGAAATTTATAAGTAAACAAAAGTTGTAGATCTCATCAAGGTCTACAACTTTCATGTTGAAAGTTTTCTTTGAATTATCTTGCATCTTAGTGAAAAAAATGTCATGAAGTAGTGAAATTATCATACTTCAAAACACTTGGAAAAATTCTAAGTTTTGAAAAGTTTGACTTTTCAAATTGACTTTTGACTTTCTTGATGATCAAGTTTCATATTTTTGAATGTCTTGATGAGATGTCATCTTTGAAACTCAATTTTGATCAAAAGGTCAAAGTTCAACTTTTGGTGTATCAGTGGACTTTTCATAAGTTGATTGAATTTCAACTATCAATCAATTGATCTTGAGAAATGTTTTGAGCCATGAAATTAGGTCAAAATGTTGTATTTTAATCCTTGAAATTGTTCTTTAAGCCATTAGATAATGTATTAGGTCAAAAACCCTTGATCAGTCAAATATAGTCAAAACCCTAATTTTGACCATTTTGCCCTTTTGATGATTTGAACATTTTTATTGTGGAATTGTGATCTAAACTTGATAAATTGATACATATAACTTCAGAATGTTGATATTGGTCAAAAATCTTGAAGTTTGACTGTAGGTTGACCATAATTGACTTTTTATACAATACAGCTGATTTTGGGTCATCTGATCAATCTGATTAGCTGATTTTGAGATGCAAGACTTGGAACTTGATATGAGCATTCTTGAAGGTCCATAATGATCCATGAAAGTCAATTTAAGCATTATAAGTCCAATTGTCCCTGTGAAAATCCAAACCCTAATTTGAGACATTAGTGTTGAGGAGATGGCTTGACCTAGTCAATACTTGTGTAAGCTTGAACCATTGAAGATCTTTGTGAGAAATGTCTTGAGGAAAAGAGAGGACAAATTTTGGGGCACAACACCAGTCAACCTAGCGGGTCTCTTTTATGCGTAGTATTTTTTTACTATGTCTGTGTTTACAGGGTGTGGAAAATCTTCACCGTCCATGATGGTAAGTATCATAGCACCGCTAGAAAATATATTTTTGATTACAAATGGACCTTAGTATGTGAGAGTCCATTTGTACCTGGGATCACCTTGTGGTAGGATGATGCGCTTTATAACCAAATCATCAGCTTGGTACACCCGATGTCTGACTTTCTTATTAAAGACCTTGATCATGTGCTTCTGATACATCTGGCCATGACAAACAGCCGCAAGCCTCTTCTCATCAATCAAATTTATCTGGTCAAGTATAGTTTGAATCCACTCGTAAAGAAATTTTTGAGACCAAGTGTGTCACCTTGAGGATCTCTAGTGTTATTGGTAAATAAGAAGGATGGTAGTATGAGGTTGTGTGTGGATTACCGGTAGTTGAATAAAGCAACAATTAATAACAAGTAATTACTTCCAATAATAGATGACTTGATTGATAAGTTGGTGGGTGTATGTGTGTTTCGCAAAATTGACTTGAGCTCGGGTTACCATTAGATTCAAGATAAGGATGAGGATGTTCAAAAGACGACCTTAAGACCTCGGTATGGACACTATGAATACTTGGTGATGGTGTTTGGTGTTTCTAATGCGCCATAAGTGTTTATGGAATATATGAATTGTATATTTCATACTTATCTGGATCAGTTTGTGGTGGTTTATATTGATAAAATTTTGATCTACTCTAAATCAAAAGAAGAACATGTTGGGCATTTGCAAATTGTGTTTCAAGTGTTGAAGGAGAAGAAGCTTTATGTTAAGTTGTTAAAGTGTGAATTTTGGTTGCAGGAAGTTAGTTTTCTTGGTCATGTTATTTCAGATGATGGTATTATTGTGAATCCGTCCAAAGTAGATGTAGTTCTACAATGGGAGGCTCTGAAGTCGGTTACATAGATTATAAGGTTTTTGGGCTTGGCTGATTATTATTGCAGGTTTATTGAAGGCTTTTCCAAGTTATCACTTTTATTGACTTTGTTGACTTGTAAAGGTAAAGCATTTGTGTGGGACATTCATTCATTGTGAGTAGAGTTTCATTGAGCTGAAGAAGAGGTTGACTACGGCTCTAGTTTTGATTTTACCTGAACTGAATGAACCATTTGTGGTGTATTGTTATGCGTCTTTGATGGAGTTAGGTTGTATGCTGATGTAGGATGGCAAGGTTGTGGCTTGTGCTTCAAGACAACTAAGAGTTCGTGAGAGAAACTATCTGTTAGTTCCATGGTTCTATGGTTGACTAATTTTTGGTTAAGCATGGTTCTATGTATGGTTTTATGTTAGTGTTGAGTAAGATGGTGTAACATCTTTATCAATTGTCATAACAAGTTTTATTGTTATGTGTTTTTATACCAGATGTCACAAATGATATTATGACATCCTGAGGCTAATGCATCAGGCGATGCTTTTGGATATCCTTGAAGATTTAATTTGAAGATATGAGTATCTAAAATATTCTGTACTCATTATAGGCGCAAGCCAATCAAGAATTTTATTAGAAGTATGTGCAGATTTGATTGGTTACTAAAAAGGATCGATTGAGACTTTTTAGTAAACTATTTATGAATATTATTTCTATTTTTATGGAGAATATTCTGCAGAGATTTTTCAGCTGAAAATTGGAGTTGATTGAAGAATTCAAGCCAGTCAAAGCCCAACTGCAGAAGCTTATATAAGGAGTTGTCCAAGACCTAGTTTTTAAGCATAGTTTTTATTGTAAAACCTTGTGAAAACAAGGGTTTAGGGTTTGATAGTTCCTTAGGTTCTCTGTGTTTTTGTACGTCCTCATGTATCTCTGATACATTTGAGTTGACTTATTTTTGCTTGTTCATTAAACTATTGTTCCCCTCGAAGCTGTGAAGCAAGAGTTGAGTGTTATTCTTGGAGGAAGCTTTTAAGCAGCTCCTAGTACTTGTAATTTGGAAGTGTGATCTTCCTTTTTTTATCTCCAGGTTGTTGTGACTCTAACTTGATTAGATACTACCAATGGGATTGGAGTAGCTCTATTTTATCATTGCGGTGATTGGAAGTGGGATGTCGATTTCTCATATCTAGGGAGGGTCTAGGTAGAAGTTGCATTGGATAGGGATTAGGCGAGAAGTTGTAAACTTAGGACTAGTTTAGCTTCAAACTAATACTGCTAATAGTGGATTTCCTTCCCGACTTGGTAACCCTCAGAGTAGGTGAGTTAGCACCGTACTAGGTTAACATATCATTGTGTTCTTTCTTTTTCTACAAGTTATAATTCTGTTGTGTTATTGTTTGTTGTTCTGTCAACAGATGTCATAACATATGTTATGACATTGTGTGTTGTTAAGACATCAGTCTTGACTTCTGTTTGTGTGTGTTCCAGAATTTCACTATCCTACTCATGATTTAGAGTTGGCTGTTATGGTGTTTGTGTTAAAGATTTAGAGGCATCATCTTTATGGTTCCAGATTTGAGGTGTTTAGTTATCATAAGAGTTTGAATTATCTGTTTGATCAGAAGGAATTGAATATGAGAAAGAATAGGTGGTTGGAATTATTGAAGGATTATGATTGGCTTGAATTATCATCCCATTAAAGCTAATATCGTGGCTGATGCTTTAAGTCGGAAGTATTTGCATATGTGTGCTATGATGGTTATGGAGTTGGAATTGATTGAGCAGTTTAAAGACTTGAGTTTGGTATTTGAGTTGACACCACAGAGTGTGATGTTGGGTATGATGAAGATCAACAATCATTTTCTTAATAATATTAAAGAGTGTCATAATTTAGATGTGAATTTGGTAGACTTTATGGTTGGGAGTAATCAGACCGAGGATAGTGACTTTAGAATGGATGAGCAATGTGTGTTGAGATTTTGTGACATAGTTTGTATTCCTGATGATTCTGAGTTGAAAAAGATGATTTTGGAAGAGAGTCATGGGAGTTGCTTTAGTATCTATCTAGGAGCTACAAAGATGTACCAGAACTTGAAGAATATATTTTGGTGGCCTGGATTGAAATGTGATGTGGCACAATTTATGTATGCTTGTCTGACTTGTCTGAAGTTGAAAGTTGAGCATCAGAAACCTGCAGGGTTGATGCAATCGTTGGATATTCCATAGTGGAAATGGGATAGCATTTCGATGGACTTTGTGATGGGATTACTGAATACTCTTAGAGGGCATGATGCTATATGGGTGATTGTTGATAGACTGACGAAGTCAGAGCACTTTATACTGGTTAACATAAGTTTTTCTTTAAAGAAATTAGAAGAGATTTACATATGTGTGATTGTAAAGTTGCATGGAGTTTTGTTGAGCATTATTTCTAATAGAGACCCGAGGTTTACATTAGGATTTTGGAAAAGTTTGCAGGGAGCCTTAGGTTCTAAGTTGAGGTTGATTTATTCTTATCATTCACACACAGATGGTCAGACATGGAGGATTATTCAGTCTTTGGATGATTTATTGAGGGCTTGTGTTCTTGAGAAATGAGGTGCTTAGGATAGTCATTTTCCATTTATATACTTTACTTATAATAACAATTACCATTCTAGTATTGGAATGACACCTTTTGAAGCATTTTATAGACGGGGGTGTAGGACACCTTTATGTTGGCATGAATCTGGTGAGAGTGTAGTGCTTGGACATGAGATTCTCCAATAGACTACTGAGAAGGTGAAGCTGATTCAGGAGAAGATGAAAGCTTCATAGAATAGACAGAACTACCATGATAAGAGGAGGAAGAATCTTGATTTTCAAGAAGGAGACCATGTATTCTTGAGAGTTACTCCGGTGACCGATGTTGGGTGTGCCTTGAAATCGAGGAAGCTTACTCCTCGGTTTATTGGTCGGTATCAGATATCGCAGAGGGTTTGAGTTGTTACTTGTTGCTTATAGAGTGGTTTTGCCACCAATTTTTTTGAATTTGTATGATGTATTCCGTGTTTCACAGCTTCAGAAGTATGCTCTGGATCTGTCGCATGTGATTTTGATGGATGATGTTCAGGTAAAGGATAACCTTACAGTTGAGGCCTTACCTGTGAGGATTGATGATCGTGAGATGAAGCAGTTGAGAGGTAAGGAGATTGCTCTCGTTAAGGTAGTACAGGGAGGCGCTGTCGGGGAGAATATGACTTGGGAATTGAAGAGTAGGATGTGAGAATCGTATCCAGAGTTTTTCACATCAGGTAATTTTTGAGAAAGAAAATATTCTAAGTGGGGGAGAGTTGTATCGCCCTGACTTATTTTATTTATTTTCTGTAACTTAATTGTGTGGTATTTGGTTATTTTTTGGTGTTTTGGTGTGTTTGGGGCACACTTGGTGTGGGGTAGTGGCCTTAAGAGTGGAATTAAGGTGTTGGGGGTGTGTGAGTAAAAGTGCAGAATTTGGTGGTGGGGGTGAGTAAGACTAATTTAATTATAATTAATAATTTTTTAATTATTTAATATTAGGTGGATATTAATTAAATTAAATAATTGATGGAATTATTATTATTATTATTATTATTATTTAATTAGTTGGATTAAATTATAAAAATGATATAATAAAATAATAGAAAAGAGAAGTTGAGGGATAGAAATGAGATCATGGAAGTTTGGAGAAAAGAGAAAGGAGAACTAGGGTAAAGGAGAACAAAAGATCATCATTGTTGAAAAGCTTTTGCAAGAACTCTAAGATAAGAGTGAGGTTCTAATTATCTAAGTATTTGTATGATGATGGTGGTTAGATTATGTCTATGCTTGGTTTGTGTTTTTCGTCTCTCAATATCATGATCATGGTTGCAATTTTGTAATTGTTGGATTAATTGTGTGGATAATCTAATTGTATGTTGTTGATGAATTAGATGTGTTAGAATATGGTATTATGATGTTATGGTTGATTATGTAATGGTGCATTGTGTAATGTTTTTGTTTAAATTTTGCATTTGATAGAATTGTTGATGGTGGATGTTATGTTGTTGTGTATGATTGCGAGTCAGAGTCGGAACTAAGTTATTAGTGTTTTTGGTGAAAAACATTTGGGGTTTGAAAGTTTTAAAAAGTGATTTTTCGTGTTAAATATAATCTAAATGATTTGTAATAAAATGGGATTTTGGAATGGCTTAAAGTGATTTTTCATTTTGAAAAAGTTGCAGAAAAGTGCTCCTGTCAACAATGTAATCAGTTAAATGGATGATGTAACCGGTTACACTACTTTTAAACGTGTTTTTGGGGCATTTTTGGGTGATGTAACCGATTACATGAATGAGGTAACCGGTTACCTCAGAGAAAATTGTATTGTTTCTATAACCCAGGTAACCGGTTACGTGTTTTGAAGTAACCGGTTACACTACTGTGTCAACATTTTATAAAATTCATAACTTTAGTTCCACGTGTCCGATTCGAGTGTCGTTCGAAGCGTTGGAAAGTTAACACGATGAACTTTATTTTAAAATTGGTTTCAGTACATTAAAATGAATAAATTTATGTGTGGTGTTGTTAAATGCATTGTATTATTTATGTTGTGGTATGACATAATCTAAAATGCATTGTTGTTGCTTCCTATAATGTATGTTGATGTTGTTGAGCTGATATAACATGTGTTGGTGCATGGTGGCCAATATTGGCAGAGTATATTGACTATGAAGGTGTTAGTCATTATTCTTGATATTTTTTTGCATGTATAATATGTTTCATGCATTCATGAAGTTGGATAATGGTCTGTTGTGTATATGCATCAATCCCAGGAGGTGGAAATTAGGTGCGAGTAGTTGATTTCAGAGGTGATGGGATCATTGAAGTGTTATCGGAGGTGATAGTAACAAATTGGTGGGCTCTAATCCTAGGAGGTGAGGATCGGAGCGGTGAACCTGAGTGTTAACGTATTGGTACCATATGCATTGAGTTGGGTTGTGAGTTTGCTTGCCTTGCATATTGGTCGTGTTGTTATTGTGTTGGTTGGCTGTTGTGTTGATTGTGTGGAATTGTGTTGTGGAAATGGTGATATGCATGTAATAATCTGATGCTAACTTATTATCATGTTTTCCTTTATATAATTATGATATCTAACCCTATTTGTTTGAATGTTGCCTTTACATGGGCGTCGTGCAGATAACTCACAGTAGAGGAGTTAATGTGAGTGAAAGATGGAGTCTTTCTTTTTATTTTTCTAGTGTCAAAGCCTGTTCTGATGTGTAACACCGAGGGTGGAACATTTTTATTTCTTCTATGTTTGTTGGATATTATTTGGATATCTCTTGAGTTGATATTACTATGTTTACTTTAAAAACATGGTTATGTTTTGTATTATTGTTTGATGATGATGTTTCCGCTGCTTAAATAAAAGTTGAATTTTCAGACATGCTATATTATTATAATCTTTATTATAATTTTTAAAAATAGTACGTGTTACATATTATAAAGTATGAGCAGGTTTTGTTGAATTGTAGCATCCTAAATATTTTTGTGTTGAATTTACTCTGATATTTTATTTACATTGCGCGGGGGTTATTTAGTTTGTTACATTGGGAGTGTGAGATCCTTGGAAAACAACAATATAAGGGTGCATCTTGAAGATTTGGAGCAGGGTTTGCATCAATCGGCGGGGAATCGCGATAAATGTTTGTACTTCACTATTCACTTTGTATTTAGTTTCCATGTGTAGCTAATTTCTTTTTCTTGTCAAGATTGACAAGTATTTTTCAAGTCTTGACCTAAGTTATCACCTATCAAAAGCCAAACTCTAGACATAGATTTAGATTTGATATTCACTTGTATCATAGCTTAATTTTATTGTGTTGTTTAATAGGTCTAGGAACCATTGATTAAACAATACGATGAAAACCACAACACCGGTTAGACATAAGCGGTGTTGATGTGTGATACATGATTATATTGATTATGAACAAGTTCACATGCTAGATCAGTTGATTACATATGAAATAGGTATATAATATCTAATCTTGACATGTCTCTTTAACCGTTTAAAACCTAAATCTTTTACCATTTTAACTTGTCAAATGCATACAATACTTTTTTCAACAAAAAAAACCCTCATGAAACTTAACTTAAAATTGTAGAAACTGTGGAATAGCGGTAGTATCGCATCAATCCCTATGGAGACGATAGAAAATACTTTACAACCCTAAATTGCATTTCATCAAAATGGCACCATTTTCGGGGATTGGTGTTTAGATATTAAAAACATCGCAATAGTTTCTATCTTTTTAATCTTTGCACATTTTTCCATATTGTATATATTTTTGTTTTGTATAACATTCACTCAAGTGTTGGTTAGGAGTAACATCGGGTGAAGGAGAAACTAGCCAAGCAAAAGGAATCACCAAGAAAGAGCATGTGCTAAATAAAGGCGTCGAGCTAACTACGTTAAACAAGCGCTTGTTGTAAGGAAACCCAATTTTAAATTATAGTAGTTTAGTTTAATTTAATTTCAAGTCTAGTAGTTTAGTTTAATTTCAAGAGTTTTAACAAAAAAAATTAGTTTGTTCCCAATTCTTGTTTGATATTGACTCAATGAAGCAACTAATGAGTATTCCAAGTTTGAATGCATCAACATGCAAATGTTATGATAGTGATATAATTTTGAAAAGTTGATACAAGGTCAAGGTACATGCTTATTGCTTTGTAAATCAAAGCATGAATATGAAACTTATAATTTATACAAAATCATGTCATTCATTCTTTTGCACTACATGTTTCATGATTGAATCACTTTAGGTCATTACCCCAATTATGAGGAAGCTTTCCATTATTCACTATATGCACGGGAGACCAACAATTCTTGTTTTAACTAGGTTTTATTATGTTTAATCTTGTATTTATGTTAAATTGTATGAAAGCATGAAAATGATCAAGGAATTTTTTTGATATTGAGCACAACCACTTGACCAAACATTTAATCTACCTTGTTAGTGAGCGAGAATCTGTTAACCCTTTTTGTCAAGATCCATGTTGTAGTTAAACTATGGTAATTGTGCACGAGTAATAAGTTCATTGATTTTTGAATGGATTTAGATTTTGTTTCTTGAACCATCAACCATAAATTATGGTTAGAATTTTCCCCTCTTTTCTTAGAAAGTTTCAGAGTATTCATGTTATAATGTATGGTTGTATTCAAGTTGGGGGGAAAAGGTTGGTTGCTAAATTTTGAATAAGAAAGTGGTTGAGAAAAAAATGAAGAAAAAAACAACAGAGAAAAATAAAAAGATAAAAAAAGAAAAAGCTTTGGAAGAGAATAAAATTGGCAAGCATTGTATGCCAACATTTGAGTTTAAGGGTGTGATATTTGAAAAGAGTAAAATAAAGTTGTGTATGCTTGAGAATGTGCAAAGTGAATTCTCTAATAGGATTAGGAAATTTTTGTTTCAATTACCTTAATATATGACTCTTCTTTGTAAACTAAGCCTCATTATAACCCTTGAAAGTCCTTTGTGAATTGTGCTTTCATGCTTTCTGTAATACGGTGGGAGAAATGACTTGGTGTTTTACGTTTGATCGTAAATGTTGCGGATAGCAAGAGTCGCCACCGACTTTTCTTTTATCTAATAAAGGAAAGGTTGAAAAGAATAGGAAAGACCTTTTGATAATTTTCTTGAGTTCGGGGGGTAGGTTATGAAAAGGGAAGGTGTTAGCACCCTTTTCATCCGTAGTTATCTATGGGCTATTAATTGCTAGCTCACTTTGAAATGCTTTGTGTTTGTATAAGTTTGAAAATATTTTAAAAACGCCTTTGTTCGGTAAACTTTGTAATGATTCTCGTATCTTTGAGAATGTATACAAAGTGTTGGTTTTGAAAATATTTATTGAAAAGGAGTGTTTGGAAAGATGTTTGAAAATGCCAAAGTAAGGCAATTTTGTAATGATTCTCGTATCGTTGAGAATGTATACAAAATGTTTGTTTGAAAAGTGTTTTTGAAAGTGTGAAGTGTGGAAATGTTTTTGTTTGTGAGCAAGCAATTACGAGCAATCTACCTACTCAAAAAGTCTTTGTTCTTTTCCTCCTCCTTTAGATAGTGCTTGTCTATAATTAGTTAGTAGGAAGACATATCATTGGATATGAGGGACGAGCGTGAGTCATCGTACAATCATAGAAGGTAACTTGTAAGATGTTTTATCAATTGTCGTAAGGGACTAAGATCATTTACCAAAGGCAACATTTTGAAGGGTCATCGAGGGACTATGATCTTTTAATCGAGAGTCTTTGCTAAAGCATCCCACGTTCGAAGGACACGACTGTTTATATCTGAGGCAACAAGTGTGGGTTACTCTAGAGGTGCATGTGTGCACAGTGTATTGATTTCAAGTATTTTATCTTGAATTAAGGTTTTGCTAGGTTTAATTTTAAGTCTTGTCATGCAAACCCTAATTACTAACAATAATAAGGAAAGCGATAAATTGCGGAATTTAAATGTCCTACACTTTTACAATGCTTTGGGAATTGGGGGGTGCAATTTTGTGAATAAGAGGAGGGAAGCAATAAAGTCCTAATCATCTATTACAAACCGTTGAAAACAATAAAATGCACAAAATGTAAAGAGGACGAAAGAAATTGTTTTTTTAAGGGTTTTTTGATGGAGAAAATATTTGATAATTAACCTAATTAAACTAATTAATTAATCAAAACAAAAAAACCTAAAATCTATGTTAATCAACTTAATCAATTTAAAAGAAAAATTAAATGACAAAACCTAAGTCTAATTTAATTGTTTAGAAAATAATTTAGATGTCAATGTTAAGGAAAATGTTTTACAATGTAAATAAAATTTAATTTAATTAACAAAAAATAAAATAAGGTGTTTGAATTGAAATATTTAATTATTTAAGAAAATATGTTTTTTTGTATTTTTTGGTTAAATAAAAATAAAAAATAAATAAAATAAAGAAAATATGGAGAAAATAAAAATATTGGGCCTGGGTGTTAAAAAAGTAAATCATGAGGTGAAAAGTAGCAAAAGAGTTAGGCCCAAGATGTACTTTGTCTAAATCAGAAAATAAAAAAAATGTATATGAGCCTTCACATTATAAAGTAAAAAGGGGGGTGAGAATTCAAAAATGATCTAGGCCCAGAACAAAGTTCAGCGCCTGTATGTGATCTAGTGTGGCTAGCTTTGACGGTGCATCATGGACTTGCTCATGTGGAGTGCTGGATTTGATTGTATGATGATCAGATGGTGTGCATGAGAGGCGCATGGTGCACGCATGTGCCTGGCTTGTATTGAATCTGTAGAGGAAATGTTAGAAAATAAAAATGCCTCACGCCTGGATCGAACCCAGGACAAGGCATGGGAATGACTTATACGCGCGCGCTCTGCCATTGGGGTGGCTGTTACATTCGGTGGTAGAACTGTAGCGGTAGAAATGTTGAAAGTAAGCCATTGAATTGACTTAACTCGCACAGATCCAAATAAAAATCGCCACCGTGCTTTATTGTTTCCAAAGGAATGGGAAAAAAGAGAATAACCCAAAAAATAAGGGGAGAGAATCTAAGTCTGGGGGTTGGTTATGCAAAGGGAATGTATTAGCATCCTAAACATCTACAGTACTCCGCAGGAACCTCTTTGAAAATCTGTGTTTTTTGGCTATAAATGTTGTATGCAAAAATAGATTGTGGGGATGAGCAAAGAAGTAATTTTTATAATTTTTGCACATGCCGCGGTTGTGAACCTTTAGTGCCTATGTACCACCTTCCGTGCAATAGGGGATCAGGGTACTCATAGTTCACCTTTTAAAAATTTAAAACACAAGTGTGTTGGTTAATTTTAAGAGACGAGACATCATTGTCTTATCCGAGTGGAAAACATACTTACTACCCACAATTATGAGAAAGGAGAATTTGCATCATCTCAAAGTGGAGGATATAGCTTGGATTTTAAAATCAACAAATCCTCGCTCAACACCCAAGTGGAAAATATCTCATTTCACTACATATCATAGAAGTATAGTAGCTCGCAGCACTACAAGGATTAACAAAAGTCTAATCGGTTGATAAAATTTTAAGGTAAAAAACCAAAGTGGCAAAATGGTTTGAATTAGATTGATTAATTTTTAGTCTTCTCATAAAAATTTCATGGTATTATTAAGTTGGTTAAAGTTTGATTAAGAAAATACTTTTTAAAATGCATGGACCTAAGTCCAAGTTTATTATGAAAGCGGTATAAGTTTGGAAAACAAGAATAGTTTTGAAAAGGAGGGAGAAGATTTTTGAAATTAAAGAAGATGAGAGGAGATGAAGGGACTATCCTAAGGCATAAAGTAAAATCTAGGGAAAAGAACCGTCTGACCAACGAGAAGCTAACACTTGACACAATAAGTCAGTGTAGAATTCCCATCCTTTTGATTAAAACCAAACAAGCAAAGATAATAAACCTCTTAAGAAAACCAAACTTCAAAGGCATTAAGTCTTCACAAAAATTGGGCAGAGTAACGGTTGTATACAGATGAACTCCCAATCACAGACAAAGCACATAATCAGAATAACCTGCACACAAAGAAAACAAGCAACCCAATTTCTCGGGGGAAAACCCCAAGAACTCTAGACAAAATAGCAATAGAAGTTACATGGTCCCAAAGGTAGGTCAAGGTCTCTAATCCTAAGTCCGAGAAGTCCGCAACTCCAAAATGCCAAGGATGGTAACCAAATAGTCCAAGTAACATTAAATTTTTTTTATAGTTCAAGTTAGTTATTAGGTATCTTAAAACAAATATGAAAAAAACTCAAGTGAACAAAATGAAAATGACATAAAGATAAGTGCCAAAGTGAACAAAGATGAAAATAGCATGAAATGTAAATGCTAAAATAAATGTGCTTAAAGTAAAAGTAAAAAGTAAAGGCATAAAATAAAGTCAATTATTAAGAATTAGAGGTTAGTTGAATGCCCATCTTGAAACTTGAATTTGAAAATAAAGCCTCTCAACAACAAGTTTCATTTGCTTTTTTGTCAAGTATATCATTCATTTCAAAATCTCAAAGCCACAGTAAATGATCAACGATGTTTAAATGATTCACTTAGTTCTAAAATTTATGAAGATTCATTAGAGGATTGATAAGACCAAAGCCTCCTAACAATGAACCTCAAGGTTATTGGATCAAAGGTTTCAATTTAAATAATACTTGGGATTGCAAACATAGGTTTGGGCCACGAATCATTATTTCTCGAATAGGGACAAAATTTAGTGCTACGTTAAGCAATCGTAAGTGGACTTATGTAGAAGTCGCACCTATTTTGAGGCCGGTCAATAGCACTCTATGGACTATATGTTTGGAGAAATAATATGTATATTATTCTCCAATAACATATAGCACAAGTGAGAAGAGGATGAGATGAAGAGGGAAGGGGAATATTTGAATCAAAATATTTGATCAAACTATCATTAAAATCATCCATCTATTTTAGTGGAGTTAAACTCAACACCCAAGATCTAATGATGTTAATGAAGTTTATGATCAACAATCACATAGTCATGATATATATAAAAAATAAATTGCATTTAATGGATAAAATAAAAAGAGGAAAATGATTTTTAAAATGAAAATAAAAGGGAAAATAACAAACTATATTCAAAATATCAAAGGAAAATTTAAAAGGACTACAGAAAAATCAAAAGTGATCTCAAATATTTTTATAAAATTTTTGGTAATTTTTTAAGATAGAAAAGTATTTTTAAACTAAGTAAAATCTCTCAAATAAGTGGGGAAAAAAGATCAAAAATAGTAAAAATCAAAATAAATTTCTAGAAAAATTTAGAAGGTCGGAAATGAGTAGAATGATTTTTATAAAAAAATTCAGAATTTAAAAACATGAAAAAGTGTTTTTAAATAATTAGAAACAAATCAAAATAAAGGGAAAATTATAAAAAAAATATCAAATCTGAAAATAAAAATATAAAAAAAATAAAAATAAGAAAGAGGATATTTGAAAATATTTTTGTGAATTTTTCCATAATTTTTGAATCAAAAATGAATTATCTATAATTTTTTGAAGTTTAAATCAATTAAAATAAAAATCAGAAAATAAAAATATTAAACAAAAAAATATGGGTCATCTGATAATTGTCAAAACACGTTAGTAAACAGATCCAGTGGATCTGGCGTGCTGTGCATGTCATGGGCTTTATTGGTTTTCACACTGAATCAATTTTTATTAAATATAAACAACTTAAAATATGGCACGTTGGATGGAGTCTGACTCACTAAAGTAATCAGATCCAAGGACTCCTGAGAGGCGCACATGATAAAACATATGTACTGGATTTAATTCAAATAAATCACATGTCACACTTTCATTGGTTGAAACACGACACATAGGTCGTCTTCAACCTCCAGACGCCCTAGATTGGGATTCTTCAAACTGTAAAATTAGAGGACCAGACCGGTACCATTAACTTCATCTCTTCAAGACGATTCTAATGGTACCCTCGTGCCAAATTTATATAAATTATGCAAGGCTGAATTCGAAGAAAACCAGAAAAAATAGCGAGCACGAAAATCCCAAGTATCTCCCTCAATTCTCAATGAAAATGCAAACCGTAAGAAGTGTGAGAATCAGAAGGGTGAATAGAGTAGAATAGGCCTTTATTTGGTTCAAACTGATGGAGAATTCTACCTGAATGAAGTAGCTGAAAATTGTTCTGAAACTGGACTTGGTTAGCACGATTTAGGACACCTTAGGACTTGATTCCTCTTCTGTTAGCTTCACGGAAGTTTAAGGATGAAGGATCAATGGAGAAATTGGATTGAAAAGTGGGGAAAATAGGAATTCAAAAAAATCAGAAAAGTGAACTATGCAGGAAGTTTGGCAGGGTGATTTTGGCTCTTCAAGCTTGAGAAAATGAATGAGGTATGACCCTTTATTTATAGGGAAACTAATGGAATGCTCAAGCGTGTGGAATGATGAAATTTGGAGAGAATTCGTGTGAAATTGCAAACATGAAAAGTGTGACTTCTATTTTGGTCAAAACTCAACCAAAGCTTGTGTTTCAATGCGCTATTCACTTCTGGAAGATTATTAAGCATGATTAGAAGTAAAAACACGCAAAAAATTGGTGATTAGAAGCTGGATTATGGATTTCAAATTCTGACTTTAGAAGAAACTTCAGTTTCAAGGTACCACCTTTGAATCCATGGTGTTCATAGCTCAAGGGGTCTTAGGGCATGATTCTTGAAGCGTTTGAAAGATAAGGTTATAACCTTTACAATATGCAAAGAAAGGGATCAAATGGATGCTTGAGCTAAAAGTTGTGATGAAAAAATATGGCATGAAGTAGATCTCTTAAATGACATTTTGAAACTTGAATCACTCATAAATACTAAATAATGAAAAAGTTATGACTTTGTGAAGTTGGTGAAAATTAATGAGGTGACCTATAATCTTTTGAGTTCTTAAGGCATGTTCCATCCATTTTCAAGCTTTGCACATAAAAGAAGAGTTGAAGTTCACATCTTTAAGATCCTTATGGAAAAATAATGGGCTCAAGGAGATAAAAAATGACCAAGTTATGATCTTTTAAAGTCAAACCCTAAAATTCAAAGGCATTTCAAGGAGACTTGTAATCTTTCTCAATCATTGGGAATCTTCCACACACAAATTTCTTGAGACTTTTGAAGTTATTTTTTGACAAACCTTTTAAGAGAATCATGTTTTTGAAACCACTCAAAAATTCCAAAAGATGAGCAAGATATAACCCTTAGAAGTTCAAAACCCTAGCTCTTAGAGCAACAAAGTGCCTTGGGAACCCCTTTCAATTTTGAGAAACTTTCTTGCACAAATACTTTTGTCATGTAAGTATAAGTTGTTTAGGATAATAATGAGAAACCATAGCATCCATATCCACTTCCAAACATTAAGAATTGAGGAAATTATGCACTTGTGATCAAGAAATCAAGAACTTGCCCAATTAGGTCAAACTTGTTCAATCAACCCTTTCATTCTCTAGATTTATTTGACAAATTAAGGCATGATAAATCATATTAGACCTTGTCATGATATTAATTCAAAGCCTCTTAAAGGATTAATCTTGAATCTCAATGAAACTTTGTAAAAGAAGGCATGGAAATAAACTCATGAGCCTATAGACCAACCTGATGATATGTGTTGTGCTTTCACCTATGGCATCATCAATTAGAGAAAACATTCATTTTATTTATTATCTAAAAGTTAATACATACATAGATGATCACATTATACAAATAAATATGCTTGGTGATTCCTCATGAGAAAATTTAAAGATAGGGAGAAGAACCCAAACCCTAGTGTGATCTTGTTGTGATTGAGTTGATATAAAATAATAGAGGAATCTTAGGGGGGAAAATTAGGGTACAACAATAAAAAGTTGCAATAAATTTAAAATAAACCCATTTATGAATTTTGAAACTTCATCTTCTTCCTCCTTCACGCACACAGAATAATAACACCATTTTTTATTTTTGGAACTTCCTCATTTCTCAACCAAATCAGAAAATGTAAACATGAAACCTGCTTGAAATTTCACCATGAATCCAACCATATAAATTTCAAAAGCTATAAATCAAAGATGAATGAGAATTTTACTGGTACCAAATAAAAACTTAATATTTTCAGAAAGTTCAACTTCAAAATTCACATCACTCAGGCAATATAAATAAAAACTAAAGGCATGGTTAGCTTCAGGGCAATGATGTCTACATTTTTCATTCACAAAGTATCCATTAATGATGCTTGTATAAGGAATTCAAAGTTGAGAAAACTTACCTCAAAACTGGAAATTGTGTTTGGAGTTTGAGCACTCCTGGAGGTGTTGCGATGATCTGGATAGCTTCACTGGACTCCTAGGAATCTAATGCAATGCTTACTTTATGCTGAAAGTGCTTGAATCTTTCTGGAGAAGTCAAGTTGCAGGTTTGAGTGTTTGGAAATGAAGGATGATGAAGATGGTGTTACAGTTGTGTAGAAAGTGTTTGGATAGCCTCTATATGTGTTATAGAAGCTTTGTGATTGATTAAAAGTGAAAACACACAAGTGGATTATGTATTTGAAGTTCAAGGTCAGAAATGATAAGTAATGGAGGTTTTGGTGCAAGTTCTGGTTTGACGGAGTATGAGAGTGTTTTACGTCTTGTAAAATCATGTATTATCTTGTAAATACTTCCTCTATTTATAGAGGAAAGATTTGAGGGTTTGAAGTAATTAGATTCACAAGATCACATGTTACGATTTTGAAACTTGATTTTAAAGCAACTTTGACAAACATTGTTCCAATGCAATGGTACAAGGGCTCATAGGGTGGTTAGGAACTTTAAACATGTTGCTTCTGAGCATACATTTTGAGTGTGATCAGAACAAACAAGTTAGAGGCTTAAGACAAGTTGACTTTGTAATTAAAGTCACTTTTCCAAAATGGAAGTGTGAACTTTGTTATTTAAATGGTAAGGTAACTTGAGCAATGCTTGAATCACTTGGACAATGGCTCAAAAGTTTGTGTAATCAACTTATTATGGATATATTTAGAGGTTAAGGGGCTTGCAAAGCAAGATTATGCAGCATACTTGAAGATTGGATCAAATGTTCTTCATGAAAATGACCTAAAATTCAAGAATGGATGCCCAACTTCTTCTCTTCGATTCTCCTAGCTCATAAATGATATCTTCAATTTCTTGGTCATTTTAGAAATCTCGAAACATTGTCTACAACTTTCATATTGACCACTTTTGCTAAATAAACTTGGAACTTGGTGAAAATTGGTCATGAAGTTGGGACAAAAATCTGCCTAAACTTGTTGAAAATTTCACTAAGTGTTTATATAAAAATGTCATGACTTTATGAGCCCATATCTTCAAATCTAAGTATTTTTTGGACATAAACCCTAAGGGAAAAATATTTATAATTCATCAAGATCTAGCACTTTCATGTTGAAAGTTTTCCTTGAATCATCTTGCATCTTGGTGAAAAATTGTCATGAAGTAGTGAAATTATTAAGGTAAAAAAACACTTAGGAATTTTCTAAGTATTGGAAATATTTGACTTTTGTAGAATTTATTGATTCTTGATGATCAAGTTTGATATTTTTGAAGGTCTTGATGAATTTTGATCTTTTAAATTCAATGTTGACCAAAGAGTCAAAGTTTAATTTTTTGTGTATCAATTAACTTTTCATCAATTGACTCAAATTTCAACTATCAATCACTTGATCTTGAGAAATGATTTGAGCCATGTAATTAGGTCAATACATTGTGTTTTAATCCTTAAGATCATACTTCAAGCCATTAGGTCATGTACTAGGTCAAAAGTCAATGATCAATCCTTGATTAATTTGATGAATATTACTTTAATATCTTGATGTTGGCAAAAAATTATGAAGTTTGACTATATGTTGAATACAATTGACTTTTTACCCAATACAATTGATTTTAAGTCATCTGAGCAACTGACTGAGCAAATTTGTGGTGCAAGACTTGAAACTTGGTATGAGAATTCTTGGAGACCTATAATGAACCATGTAAGTCACTTGAGTCATTAGAAGTCCAATAATCCTTGAGAAAACCAAAACCATAATTTGTGGACTCAATGATTAAAAGGTGAGCTTGTCTGATCAAACCCTTTAGAATCCTTGAGCATTTGAGATCTTTTTGTGAGAAATGTCTTGAGAAAAGAGAGGGAAAATTTTGGGGTACAACAACTGCCCCTGTTCAATCTTCTTAAACCTGAAGAGTTAGATTGACCCGTCTGCCATTTGTAACTTAAAGGTAGAAATGATTGAACACTTAAGTGTTCAGAAATTTGCACTCGCCTGTGCATGAAGTAAAACTGTTGGTGGGAATGGGCTTAAAGATGCCATTTGGAGAGGTAATGAAGACTTTTCGGAGATAGGCTTTATAGATGCCATCCAAAGTAATTGTTGATAGAGAAATTAGACTAAGTCTACGCTCGACTTTTAACTGGGAGAAGTATCAGAATAAATCTTTGGTCGATTTAATCTGAGCCAGGAAATGTCTAATGGAAGAAATATCAGAATAAATCTTTGGTCGACTTAATCTGAGCCAGAAAATGTCTACTGGAAGAAGTATCAGAATAAATATTTGGTCGATTTAATCTGAGCCTGAAGAGGTCTTTTGTCTTTAACTGGAAGAAGTATCAGAATAAATCTTTGGTCGATTTAATCTGAGCAAGAAAAAGTCTACTGGAAGAAGTATTAGAATAAATCTTTGGTCGATTTAATCTGAGCCAAAAGAGGTCTTTTTGTCTTTAACTGGAAGAAGTATCAAAATAAATCTTTGGTCGATTTAATTTGAGCCAGAAAAAGTCTACTGGAAGAAGTATCAGAATAAATCTTTGGTCAATTTAATCTGAGCCAGAAGAGGTCTTTTGTCTTTAACTGGAAGAAGTATTAGAATAAATCTTTGGTCGATTTAATCTGATCCAAAAAAAGTCTACTGGAAGAAGTATCAGAATAAATCTTTTGTCGATTTAATCTGAGCCATAAGAGGTCTTTTTGTCTTTAACTGGAAGAAGTATCAGAATAAATCTTTGGTCGATTTAATCTGAGCCAGAAAAAGTCTACTGGCAGAAGTATAATCTTTGGTCGATTTAATCTGAGCCAGAAGAGGTCTTTTTGTCTTTAACTAGAAGAAGTATCAGAATAAATCTTTGATCGATTTAATCTGAGCCATAAAAAGTCTACTGGAAGAAGTATCAGAATAAATCTTTGGTCAATTTAATCTAAGCCAGAAGAGGTCTTTTTGTCTTTAACTAGAAGAAGTATCAGAATAAATCTTTGTTGATTTAATCTGAGCCAGAAAAAGTCTAACTCGAAGAAGTATAAAAATAAATCTTTGGTTGATTTAATCTGAGCCAACAAAGGTCTTTTTATCTTTAACTGGAAGAAGTATCAGAATAAATCTTTGGTTGATTTAATCTGAGCCAGAAAAAGTCTATTGGAAGAAGTATCAGAATAAATCTTTGGTCGATTTAATCTGATCCATAAGAGGTCTTTTTGTATTTAACTGGAATAAGTATTAGAATAAATCTTTGGTCGATTTAATCTGAGCCATAAAAAGTCTAACTGGAAGAAGTATCAGAATAAATCTTTGGTTGATTTAATCTGAGCTAGCAGAGGTCTTTTTGTCTTTAACTGGAAGAAGTACCAGAATCAATTTTTGGTCGACTTAATCTGAGCCAGAAAAATTCTATTGGAAGAAGTATCAGAATAAATCTTTGGTCGATTTAATCTGAGCCAGAAGAGGTCTTTTGTCTTTAACTGGAAGAAGTATCAGAATAAATCTTTGGTCGATTTAATCTGAGCCAAAAAAGTCTAACTAGAAGAAGTATCAAAATAAATCTTTGGTTGATTTAATCTGAGCCAAGAGATGTTTGAAGGAAATGTTCATCATGTAGATATTTGCCCTGTCTTATTTCGGGAATTAATCTACAATCTGTTTTGAGAATTGTTGATGATATTCATTTGTTGATTGACCTTTCGTGAAAAGGAAAAAAGTTAATTGTATGCAATTTCATGATGTATGAAATGCATTGTGTAATGATGTTCTCAAAATAAATGAGATTGTGCTATATGTGTTTTGTATGCATATGCTATGATGTATGGATGTAAAATGTTGTTAAAATGTATTTGTAAGAGCGTGTTGTAATTTGTCTGGGAAAATAAATCCCTGACTATTGATGGGGATGAAGAGTATGTGTATCTTCAATCTTGTCTAGAATGCTTCCGCCGGGGATTCCTGCTTACTTTTTTGAGGAAAATCTATAGGGAATGTTGACTTTCTGCTTGGGGAGTAGAGTTTAAGAACCTTGGTCATTCGTTGCTCTACTGGGGAGTTTAATTCTTATATACCCTAATTGGGGATAAAAGAGATGGATAATCTTCCGACTCGTCTGGGGAGGATAATTCTTGTACACCCTGACTGGGGATAAAAGAGATGGATAACCTTCCAACTTGTCTGAGGAGGATAAAGTTAACTTGGTATCTAGTCGGATTCCAGGTTTTGCAGCAACTTTCTAGGGATAATGATGACTTCACTGGGGAGAAGAAATTTCATCAGTGATTTGTAGTAGTCTGAGGAATAGACTCAAGCTGGGGAAATTGTAGACTGTTGGGGAAATAAACCTTTGTTGATGGAGAAATGCTCTGCTGAGGAAACCAACTCTCTTAGGGAGATAGAATTTGGTAGAGAAAAGAAACCTGTAGGGGTTTTACAGCTTTTCAAACTCAGTTGGGGAAGAGACATTCCATGCTTTGTACTGATTGGAACTCCGTAGGTTGGTGATATTACTGAGAAAGAGATTATACTCTTTTATCTGCTGGAGCGATCTGCCAGGCAGATTGCAAGGAATGTACCCTTATTCGTGAAGACTACTTTGTAGGGGTAATCTCATAGGAGTATCTCTGTGGGGATTTATGGACAGCTTAAATGTCATCCCAATTCCTATATTCTTGAGTAAATTCTTATTCCTATTTTTCATGCATATATTTGTTAACAGATAATCATGTTCATATGCATATGTTCATTCAATTTTAGTCATTGGACGTTTTTGCACTCAAAACAGAAACAAAAAGTTTGAACTTCAAAGTGTATTTGTATTGATAATTTTCCTATAAACAAGAGATTTTGTACAAAGAGATGGAAAACCTAGTAAGAGGAAGTCGCCGTGAAATTAAAAGAGTACAAAGTAAAAAACAAATATATATATATATATATATATATATATATATATATATATATATATATATATATATATATATATATATATATATATATATATATATATATATATATATATATATATATATATATATATATATATATATATATATATATAGCCATGTGTAAATGATCTCATTGGGTTCCAACTCCGCTATTGCCCCTATGTCTTTGAATATCGCATTCCTTGTTGTCGGAGGAAGTTGATTGAACTGATCTTGTACCATTTGAATTGTTGACCTTGGTAATAAAGTTGGATGTAAGTGATCCAACGGGGTATAGTTGTACGCTTTAATCCCTAACTTTTTCCTGGACCGCCCTTTCGGGTTTTCAGTCCACCAGGATACCCTTTTTTCCCAAGCCTCCTTTTCAGATTTTCGACTTGTCGGGTGTACAATCTTTTGTATATATCCCTAACTTTTGCACGAACCCTTTTAGTTCGCCGAGATGCCTTTATTTTTTCCTAGGCCAGTCAACCTAGCGGGTCGTTTTTATGCATAGTATTTTTTTACTATGTCTGCATTCACAGGGTGCAGGAAGTCTTCAACGTCCATGAAGGTTAGTATCATAGCACCGCTCAAGAATACTTTCTTGATAACAAATAGCCCTTCATAGGTGGGATTACGTTTGCCCCTAGGATCACCTTTTTGTAGAATGATGTGTTTTATCACCAAATCACCAGCCTGATATACCCGATGCTTGATATTCTTGTTGAAAGCCTTGATCATACATTTCTGGTACATCTGACCGTGACAGACAACCGCAAGCCTCTTTTCGTCAATCAAATTCAACTTATCTAACCTAGTCTGAATCCACTCATCTTTGTCTAAGTATGCTTCTTAGAGAAAGGATTTGAACTTCGACAAGCATGACAGCTTCCATACCTTAGACTAGAGAGAATGGGGTTGCCCCAGTTGATGTTTGCGTCGAAGTACGATAGCCATGAAGAGCAAATGGTAGCATCTCGTGCCAGTCTTTGTAGGTCACAACCATCTTTTGCATAATCTTATTTATATTCTTGTTGGCGGCTTCCACTGAACCATTCATCTTAGGTCTGTATGGAGAAGAGTTGTGATGCTTGATCTTGAACTATGTGCAGAGTTCAGTGATCATGGAATTATTGGGGTTGGTAACATTGTCAGTGATGATTCTCTCGGGGATGCCATACCAACAAGTGAGGTTATGCTTGATGAACCAGGCTACAACATTGTTGGTAACTGAGGCAAATGAAGTCGCTTTAACCCATTTTGTAAAGTAGTCAATGGCGACGAGAATGAAGCGATGTCCATTAGAAGCAGTAGGCTTGATTTCTATGATCATATCAATTCCCCACATTGCAAATGGCCAAGGAGCAGTCGTAACATTCAGAGGATTTGGAGGCACATGAACCTTATCAGCATAAATTTGGCACTTATGACAAATCCTTGAGTGGTGATGACAATCGATTTCCATAGTCGACCAATTGTAACCAGTTCTCAGAATATTCTTGGCCATAGTGTGTCCAATGGAGTGAGTTCCAAAGATTCCTTCATGCATATCCTCCATAATTTCCTTGGCCTCCTTCTTGTCCACACAACGAAGCAGAGTTGAATCGAGGTTGCACTTGTACAAAATCCCATTGCTTAGGAAGAACTTGGCTGAGAACCTCTGCAAGAATTTATTATCATTGATTGATGCCCCCTCAGGGTATTCCTGAGCTTCAAGATACCTTTTCACTTCATGAAACCAGGGCTTCTCTTCTACTTCATCAGTTTCAATCTCATAGCAGTGTGTCGGTTTGTTAAATCTTTCGACAATAATTCTGGGAGCTTCATTGTCCCATCTGACCTTGAACATGGATGACATAGTAGCTAAGCATCTTCCAACTGGTTTTCTTCCCTCAGAATATGCTCAAAGGTAATCTCTTCGGAGTATGGAATTAGGGTTAGCACAAGGTCTTTGTATGGGATAAGGTTTGGATGTTTTGTATCCCACTCTCCTTTAACTTGACTGACCACCAAGGCTGAATCTCCAAACACACTCAGGAATTTGATTCTTAATTCAAAGCAGCCTTAAGACCCAAGATGCATGCTTCGTATTCGGCCATGTTATTAGTGCAGTCAAAGTAAAGTCTGGTAGTGAAAGGCGTATGGCAACCCTCGGGGGAGATGATGACATCACCAATTCTGTTACCAAGTGCGTTGGAAGCTCCATCAAAAACCATAGTCCATCGGGATTCTTGCTCAGGTCCTTCATATGGTCCATGTTCCTCACCATCTGCTATCAGCATGATATTCTCGTCCGAGAATTCAAAGTTCATAGAATGGTAGTCATCTATAGCTTGAAGAGCCAAATGATATGCTAGTACACTTCCTTTGATTGCTTTTTGTATAGTGTACTGAATGTCATATTTAGTCAAGATCATTTGCCATCAGGCTATTCTTTCAGAGAGAGATGGCTTCTCGAAGATGTACTTGATGGGATCCATCTTAGAGATCAATATAGTGGTATGAGTCAACATATATTGCCTTATTCGGTGAGCAGCCCATGCCAAAGCGCAACAAGTTTTCTTGAGCAGTGAATATCTTTATTCACAGTCGGTAAAAATTTTGCTAAGGTAGTATATTGTATGCTCTTTTCAACCAGACTCGTCATGCTGCCCCAACACACACCCCATTGAATTCTCTAACACAGACATGTACATGATCAAAGGTATTCCTTTGACTGGTGGCATCAGAATTGGAGGTTCTTGTAAGTACTCTTTGATCTTATCAAAATCTATTTGGTAGTCGTCATTCCACCTGACTAATTGGTCTTTCTTCAGCAGCTTGAAGATTGGCTCAAAAGTAGTTGTCAAGTGAGAGATGAATCGGGAAATGTAGTTTAATCTTCCTAGAAAACCTCTAACCTCCTTCTCAGTACGGGGAGCTGGCATTTCTTGGATAGCATTGACTTTTTAGGGGTCAACCTCAATACCTTTACCACTGACAAAAAAACCTAGGAGCTTTCCATACCTCACCCCAAAGGTGCATTTGTTGGGATTCAACCTCAGCTTGTACTTTTTCAGCCTTTCAAATAACTTGTACAGATGAGCAAGTTGTTCTTCCTCTGTTTGGGACCTTGCTATCATGTCATCAACATAAACTTATATCTCATGATGAATCATGTCATGAAATAAACCACCATATCCCGTTGATAAGTTGCGCTTGCATTCTTCAGCCCAAAATGCATGACCTTATAACAGAAGGTGTCCCACTGTGTAACAAAGGTAGTTTTATCCATGTCTTCAGGTGCCATTTTGATTTGATTATAACCCGAGAAACCATCCATGAAGGAGAATACCTTATGTTGAGCGGTGTTGTCGACCAATACATCGATATGCGGTAGTGGGAAGTCACCTTTGGGGCTCGCCCTATTTAAGTCCCTGTAGTCTACACACGCATGGACCTTACAGTCTTTCTTTGGCACTGGAACAACATTTGCAACCCATTAGGGATACGACGTCACTGCCAAGAAACCTATATTAAACTGTTTCATCACCTCATCCTTGATTTTCTCTGACATATCAGGATGCATGCGACAAACCTTTTATTTGATCGGAGAACAACCCTCTTTCATTGGCAGACGATGAACCACGATATCAATATCGAGCCCTGACATGTCTCCGCATGACCAAGCGAAAACTTCAACATAGTCGTGCGACATCTAAACCAATCTGCTCTTGACAATATCTCCCAAGTTGGTGCCAATCTTGAATTCTTTCTTATCTTTATCAGTACCAAATTTTATTACTTCGACCAGTTATTTGTGCGGTTGGATAGCCTTTTCCTCTTGTATCAGGAGTTTGGCGAGTTCTCCAAGTATCTCACAATCTTCCTCACCTTTGTCTTTGAATTGAAAGATTATATTTTCGAAGTCATAAACGGTAATAGCAGAATTATTGTCAATGAGATCCAAAGTGGATGTGGATCTGCAAATGTGTGTGTGTGTGTGTGTGTGTGTGTGTGTGCGTGTAAGGTCACATGGCTATTTGAAAATGCAGTAAAGTAAAAGAAAGACAAGGAGCACAAAATTTTAATGCAAAATCGTCCAATGTTTTCATTAAATAAGCATATGATATATGAAATGACAACCCTTAATAAATGGACCATTGTGCCCCGGGCAAGACACATGGTTTAAAGTCATTGTTTTAAACGAAATTATACAGACAAACTTCTTAAAGTAATAAAAACAGGAAATAACAATTACTCATGTCTGAAGGAGATTAAGATGAAGTCTTTGGCCTTCCAGTTGTTGAGTCCACCGTCAGTAGTTGGGAATATCCAGTTGTCCAGGTCACCATCACTATCAGTGTCTTCCAGTGCATTGACTTCATTGCTACTAATACAGAAAGGTGATCCTCCAGCACGAACACGTTGAACCTCTTTCTGAGCCTTTGAAGAAAAACCCAAACCAAATTTGTCAGATTTGTAGGGGATATCAGGAATTTATCCCCGGATAGTGCAACCTCCATCTTCTATAACAACCCTAGCATCCTTAAGAGAGGCCATTCTTGGTGTGTCTTTAGAGATTTCAGGAATAGTAGCTTTAGCAACAACAATCGTTGGAGAGATTACTTCAAATGTTTGCAGAGGATTTCAATGAATTCACCGTCCATTTCAACATATTTGAAAAAATTCAAGTGACTGACCATATATTCTTCCTCTCCACAGACTGTGACAATCTCCCATTTCACTGGGTATTTCAGCTTTTGATGTAATGTAGAGGTAATTGTGCCTGTCCCACGAATCCATGGGCGTCCGAGCAAGCAGGAATAGGCCGGGAGGATATCCATTACATAAAATGTTGAATTGAAGACTTGAGATCCCACCTTGATCGGCAGATCAACCTCTCCGTGGACCATTCTTTTCGAACCATCAAAAGCTCTTACCATAATATCGTTGAGTTTCAGCACCAGCCCATCACAGTCCAGTCTATCCAAAGCACCTTTTGGAAAAACATTGAGGGAGGATCATGTATCTACTAACACATGCGCCAGAGTGGTGCCTTTGCATTCAATAGAGATGTGCAGAGCTTTATTGTGATTCTTACCCGCTGGAGTTAAATCTGCATCGGAAAAGCCCAACCCATTGTCAACAGTTAGACTCGCAAAACAATTTTCAAATTGATCAGTAGTGGTCTCTTGTGGTACATGGACATTTTTCAGGAACTTCAACAAATCTTCGACATACGCTTCAGAGCATAATAACAAGGACGACATGGATATTTTTGAGGGTGTCTACCCTAGTTGGTCAACTATTTTGTAGTCACTTTTATGAATGATCTTCAGAATTTCTTCCATCTCTTCTCTCGATGGGTCTTCAATTGTAACATCTTTGGAGGGTGCCTCCATCAGGGCAGCCTCAATAACTTTTTCTTTACCTCAAGCATCAACAGTTGACCCAGCAGCAGGAACACGAACATGTGTTGTAGTATTTGGAGGAGAGATCTCCGGAGAGAAGACCCTTCCTGTATTAGTGGCCTTACTAGTTCCGGTAATGTTTGTAATTTCAGGATCTTCATTCTCATTAATCCATGGCTCTTTCTTGACACCATGGTAATAAACCTCTGCCCCATAGTTCCAAGACACAGCTTCGTCAGTGGAATAGGGGACTGGCCCCGGTGTAGTAATGATCAGGGGAGCCACTCTTGGCTCAGCAGGAATCCTTATAGGGCCTTTAGAGGTGATCCTAATAGGATTGTTTGAAATGGTGATTATGGAAACATCTTCAAGGCTTTCAGGTAAACTCTTCATGGATGGAGTTTTCTTGAACATAATTTCATGGCTATCAATCAGGCGTTGAATACCTTTCTTCATCCATATACATCCATTAGTTTGGGAAGCACAATGGTAACAATTTTCAAGGTAGCCCGGAAATAAACCAGATCTTAACAAATTCTTCTTAACGGTCATCAAGGGGGGTGGTAAAATCACTAATGGAGGAGACATAAGAAACATCGTCAATGGCATTGATACCTTTACCATGACTG
Source organism: Vicia faba (assembly GCA_948472305.1). Taxonomy (NCBI): domain Eukaryota; kingdom Viridiplantae; phylum Streptophyta; class Magnoliopsida; order Fabales; family Fabaceae; genus Vicia; species Vicia faba. The sequence continues at coordinate 85,384,765 of OX451738.1, read as the reverse complement.
GGCATGGGTGCGTTAATCACATTAGGGGTCTGTGTAGGGTCAAACTCAATCACTTTGTTATCAATCAAATCTTGGATCTTGTTCTTCAATGCCCAACAGTTGTTTGTGTCATGCCCAAGACTATTTGAGTATAGGCACATTTCACATTCAGATTATATTTGGGAGAGGAAGTATTGGGATTAGGAGGAGGATCTCGTAGCATTACCAAATCTGCCTCCAAAAGATGTTGTAAAGCTTGAGACAATGGCATGTTGATTCTAGTGAATTTCCTCCTCGGGGCATCTGGCCTTTTCTGATTGTTTGATTATTGTGGTCGTTGAACTAGGGTCAGGTTAGAAATCAATACTTCTCCTACCGACTGATGACGATCATTCTTGATACGGCTCCTTTATCCATAAACAAGATTAGTTTCCTTCTTACCAATAAATGGTTTCTTTACCGCATTAGAGGTTGAGGCCATTGGGATCTTCCCGCTTTTGATTCCACTTTCAACTCGCTTTCCAGTCAAAATCAACTCAGTAAACCCTGATGAAGAACTTCCTATCAGCAAGTTAAAGAATGGACCAGTCAAGGTGCCCATGAACATGTCCACTAGTTCTATGTCAGTCAGAGGGGGTTGCACCCTTCCATCCAGGTACCTCCACTTTTGGGCATACTCCTTAAAGCCTTCATTTGAGCCCATAGTCATACTTTGTAATTACATGTGAGTTGGTGCAAGGTCAGCATTATATTGGTATTGTCTATAGAAGGCAGTATCCAGATCCTCTCATGTGTGGATATTAGTCCCTTCTAGTTGATAGAACCATTCCAATTGTGTTCCAGATAAGCTTTCTTGGAATAAATGAACCCATAACTTCCTATCGGCGGTGTGTGGTTAAATCTTGCAGACATAAGACTTCAGATACATCTTGGGACAGGAGACTCCGTCGTATTTGGCGAAGACAGGGACCTTGAATTTGTGTGGGATGACCACCCCAGGGACCAAACCTAAGTTTCCAAAGTCCAAACCAGGCACTGTTTGAATCTCCACAACCTTAAGTCGGTCTTCTAGCTATTTGTATTTCTCATCCGTCGGTGGGTACTGCTCTTCGGAATAGTCTTTGTCCTCGGAAATCTGGTTATTTCCACCCTCAGCTCTGGTGCTTCTAACATCTTTGTGTTGATTGTCGTCTTCCTTGAAGGAGACATCTTCAGCTTGAACCTGTCAGGCAGGGCCTTTGAACCTCCTTCCCATGTATATAACATCCAATTTCTTAGTCTTATCTTCGTGACGAGAAGCGCCACCATCTCTTGTTGTCCTTTGGCTAGGTTGAGGAGAGTCTCTTGGAACTTAGCATGTTAAGTTTGAAAATCTTTGAAGGTTTTCTCTAGAGCCATCTTATACTGAAATAAACAGTAAAAAGATGAGGAAACCTGTATCAGAAAACCTGCTTATGACATGATGTATGCTATGTGGATGCAATGTTTTCAAGGACCTTAAGGAATTTAAATTTTCTATCCAAAAAGGAAACAAACACAACAATTGTATTAGTAAGTTCAAGATTACAACTGCCCCTTGGGCTTACAATGAAAAAGAAAAAAGGTCTCAAAGAGACAACAACATAAACTCCTAAAACAAAAGACTCAAGTCTTCCACGACCGTTTACTCTTCGTGTCGAGGTATGCATTCAGGCTTTGCTCCTCATAAAGTTTCCTTGTGAGCTCCAACACTTTCTTCTCGCTTGCGCAAAATCGAGCTTCAAAGGTGTCTCATTCCCCCTTAATTTGAATCCATGATCTCTTCAAATCCTCGAAGTCGGTAGGAATGTCATGATGTAGAATAGTATAAGGAATGTCCCCCTCGGCAATAGACTCCACAACTATTGGTAAGATGGATGGATATGGCATCATGAGGTTTTAAGCGCGAGATCGCACCCATTTGAGATAAGGCTCCAATGGAATGGAGTTCTTATGTCCCAAACTCTTGCTATAAACCTTTTTTACCATGCCCCAAGCTCGCACAAACCTTTGACGATAACCTTGGACATCGTTCTCGTAGTCGAATATAATACCCTGGATAAGCGCGTCATGAGGACCATCTCTTCGAGCATATCCAAGTTATCATAGAGCCAGAGAAGGGTTATAAGTAATACCTCCCATAATTCCAAGGAGTGGGATATTAGGGAATTCCCCATAATGGTTAATGATGGTGACATCTTCTAGAGACCGGGAACACCAATAAATATCTGAATGAGAGAGCGACATCATCCTATGAGACCACTTTAAGCCTTGTTCATTCTTCAATACTGGTCGAGGAAGGAGTGAAATAAACCACCTAGACAATAATGGTATGCAACACATAAGAGCCCCTCTCCTCCTCATGGTGCGAGTGTAAAGAGAATGTAGAATGTCTCCAAGCAAAGTAGGCACAGGGTTACGAGAAAGGAAAATCTTGACATCATTCACACTATGAGTCGGTCCGGATTAGGGAACAATACCAAACCATAGATTAGAAGAGCTAAAACTTCTTCAAAAGCTTGAAAATCCATAGGCTCCCAAAACAGTCGATCCTTCTCTAATAGAAAATTAGCTAGAAAACCCTCGGCTCCACTCCTTGTTTCCCGATTAGCTACAATGTCGGACCTCTTCAAATGTAAAGCCTTGGCAATAACTTCAGGTTTTGGAGTTCCTCTAAACCAGTGAATGGCATTTGATCAAGGACATGTATTCCCAATAGTTGAGAGAACTCATCCAATATGGGCACCAATTGATAGTCGGGAAAGGTTAAGCAATGATGTACAGGGTCAAAGAATTGAAAGAGCACACACATCATGTCTTCTTCAAAGCTTGAGGTGACCAAATTAAGAAGTCGACCATATATTTTGGTGAAGGGAAAATATTTATGAACCCTTAATGCTAACTCTTTGAGTTGAGGAGGCACTCTTACAAAGTTGATTCAGATGGTATTTCTTCTAGTGGAAGTTATATCCTACAAAACAGGACAAAGATAAATCCCTAGGTCCTTCAAATGGATTAGTGAAAATTCTGCGGCATGGTGTCATAATGTTTATGATGTCATGAATAATTAATCACAAACAAACACACACAAAGCCTTAGGTTTAGGCTTGCATAGGGTTTATAGGTAAGTATCCTCTTGAAGTTTAGATGGCTCAACATGTCCTAAAATAAATTAATTGGGTTCTAAGGAGTCTCAATATCATTAATCTTTCTTTACCAGGCATTGTTTTAGCTCAAGCATCGCACTGCAGCCAAAATATCCCAAAAGTCCGATCTCAATGAGTGTAGTATCGAGTATCAACCAACTTCAGACTGCACCAAAGCCGACTACCTCACTACTTTCTAATGGACAAGTTGTTCAATTAAGGTTCTACGGTCAGTTAGTGCTTCATGACACCACTCAGAGGCCCCATATTCTTCTTGATTTAACTCAAGGGACACCAGTACCCAAAAATTGTCATACTAATGTAGCTATCGCTTCAACCATATCATTCTACGATGTACAGTCTCCATAATTAATTTCTACTTACCTAAAATGCCCCATATCCGGGTATAAGATCTATACAAGAATAAACCCAAGCATAACCCAAAAATGTAAAGCAAACAAGGCACACAAATAAAGAAAATAAAGGTGATCTAGCTCTTAAGGTAACCCCACTTTTAGTATTTTTCTCCAGCAGAGTCTCCAGTTCTATAATACGGTGGGAGAACTGACTTGGTGTTTTGCGTTTGATCGCAAATGTTGCGGATAGCAAGAGACGCCACCGACTTTTCTTTTATCCAATAAAGCAAAGGGTGAAAAGATCAGGAAAGACCTTTTGAGAATTTTCTTGAGTTCGGGGGGTAGATTATGAAAAGGCAAGGTGTTAGCACCCTTTTCATCCTTAGTTACCTACGGGCTTTTAATTGCTATCTCACTTTAAAATGCTTTGTGTTTGTGTAAGTTTGAAAATATTTTGAAAGCGCCTTCATTCAACAAATTTGTAATGATTCTCGTATCATTGAGAATGTATACAAAGTGTTGGTTTTGAAAATATTTGTTGAAAAGGCGTGTTTGGAAAGATGTTTGAAAATGCCAAAGTAAGGTAATTTTGTAATGATTCTCGTGTCGTTGAGAATGTATACAAAATGTTTGTTTAAAACGTGTTTTTTAAAGTGTGAAGTGTGGAAATGGTTTTGTTTGTGAGCAAGAAATTACGAGAAATCTACCTACTCAATAAGTCTTTGTTCTTTTCCTCCTCCTTTAGATAGTGCTTATCTACCATTGATTAGTAGGAAGCCATATCATTAGATATGAGGGACAGACGTGTGTCTTATCATACAGTCATAGAAGGCAACTTGCAAGATGTTTTATCAATTGTCGTAAGGGACTAAGATTATTTACCGAAGGTAACATTTTGAAGGGTCATCGAGGGACTATGATCTTTTAATCGAGGGTCTTTGCTAAAGCATCCCACGTTCGAAGGACATGACTGTTTATATCCGAGGCAACAAGTGTGGGTTACTCTAGAGGTGCATGTGTGCAAAGTGTATGGATTTCAAGTATTTTATCTTGAGTTAGGGGTTTGCTAGGTTTAATTTTAAGTCTTGTCATGCAAACCCTAATTACTAATAATAATAAGGAAAACAATAAATTGCAGAACTTAAATGTCCTATGCTATTACAACGCTTTGGGAATGGAGGGTACAATTTTGTGAATGAGGGGAGGGAAGCAATAAAGTCCTAATTATCTATTACAAACCATTGAAAACAATAAAATGCACAAAATGTAAAGAGGAAGAAAGAAATTTTTTTTTAGGGTTTTTTATGGAGAAAAGATTTGATAATTAACCTAATTAAACTAATTACTTAATCAAAACAAAAAACCTAAAACCTATGTTAATTAACTTACTCAATTTAAAAGGAAAATTAAATGAAAAAACCTAAGTCTAATTTAATTGTTTAGAAAATGATTTATATGTCAATGTTAATAAAGATAATGTTTTATAATGTAAATAAAATTTAATTTAGTTAACAAAAAATAAAATAAGGTGTTTGAATTGAAATATTTAATTATTTAAGAAAATATGTTTTTTGTATTTTTTGGTTAAATAAAAATAAATAAATAAATAAATAAAATAAAGATAATATGGAGAAAATAAAAATAAAAATATTGGGCATGGGTGTTAAAAAAGTAATCAGGAGGTGAAAAGTAGCAAAAGAGTTAGGCCCGAGATGTATTTTGTCTAAATCAGAAAATATAAAAAAATGTATATGGGCCTGCATATTATAAAGTAAAAAAGGGGGTGAGAATTCAAAAATGATCCAGGCCTAGAACAAAGTCCAGCGCCTCTATGTGATCCAGTGTGGCTATCTTTGATGGTGCATTATAGACTTGCCATGTGGAGCGCTGGATTTAATTGTATGATGATCAGATGGTGTGGATGAGAGGCGCATGGTGCGCGCATGTGCCTTGCTTGTATTGAATCTGTAGAGGAAATGTTAGAAAATAAAAATGCCTCACCCCTGGATTGAACCCAAGATAAGGCAGGGGAATGACTTATACGCGCGCACTCTGCCATTGGGGTGGCTATTACATCTGGTGGTAGAACAAGTTGCAATAAATTTAAAATAAACCCATTTCTAAATTTTGAAACTTCATCTTCTTCCTCCTTCGCGCGTGCCGAACAACAACACCATTTTTTATTTTTGGAACTTCCTTATTTCTCAACCAAATCAGAAAATCTAAACATGAAACTTGATTGAAATTTCACCACGAATCCAACCATATAAATTTCATAAGCTATAAATCAAATATGAATAAGAATTTTACTGGTACCAAATAAAAACCTAATATTTTCATAAAGTTCAACTTCAAAATTCACATCACTCAGACCATATAAATGAAAACTAAAGGCATGGTCAGCTTTAGGGAAATGATGTCTACATTTTTCATTCACAAAGTATCCATTAATTATGCTTGTATAAGGAATTCAAAGTTTAGAAAACTTACCTCAAAACTGGAAATCATGTTTGGAGTTTGAGCACTCCTTGAGGTGTTGTGATGATCTGGATAGCTTCACTGGACTCCTAGGAAGCTAATGTGATGCTTACTTTATGCTGAAAGTGCCTGAATCTTTCTAGAGAAGTCAAGTTGCAGGTTTAAGTTTTTTGGAAATGGAGGATGATGAAGATGGTGTTACAATTATGTAGCAAGTGTTTGGATAGCCTCAATATGTGTTATAGAATCTTTGTGATTTATTAAAAGTGAAAACGCATGAGTGGATTGTGTATTTGAAGTTCAAGGTCAGAAATGACAAGTAATGGAGGTTTTGGTGCAAGTTCTGGCTTGAGGGAGTATGAGAGTGTTTCAGGGCTTGTAAACTCGTGTCTTAGCTTTCAAATACTTCCTATATTTATAGATAGAGGAAAGGTTTGAGGGTTTAAAGTAATCAGATTCACAAGATCACATGTTATGGTTTTGAAACTTGATTTTGAAGCAACTTTGACAAACATTGTTCCAATGCAATGTTACAAGGGCTCATAGGGTGGTTAGGAACCTTAGACATGTTTCTTCTAAACATACATGTTGAGTGTGATCAGAAAAAATAAGTTGGAGGCTCAAGACAACTTAACTTTGGGATTAAAATCACTTTTCCAGAATGGAAGTGTGAACTTTGTTCCTTAAATGGTAAGGTAACTTGGACAATGCTTAAATCACTTGGAAAATGGCTCAAAAGTTTGTGTAATCAACTTATTATGGATAGATTTAGAGGTTAAGGGGCCTGAAAAGCAAGATTATGCAGCATACTTGAAGATTGGATCATATGTTCTTCATGAAAATGACCTAAAATTCAAGAATGGGTTCCTAACTTCTTCTATTCGATTCTCCTAGCTCAAAAATGATCTCTTCAAGTTCTTTGACATTTTGGAAAGTTTGAAACTTTGTATACAACTTTCATGTTGAACACGTTGGCTAAATCAACTTGGAACTTGGTGGAAAATGGTCATGAAGTTGGGACAAAAATATGCCTAAACTTGTTGAAAATTTCACTAAGTGTTTATATAAAAATGTCATGACTTCATGAGCCCATATCTTCAAATATAAGCATTTTTTGGACATCAACCCTAAGGGAAAAGTTGTAGAATTCATAAAGATCTACAACTTTCATGTTGAAAGCTTTCCTTGAATCATCTTGCATCTTAGTGAAAATTGTCATGAAGTAGTGAAATTATTAAGGTCAAAAAACACTTAGAATTTTCTAAGTATTGGAAATCTTTGAATTTTTTTGACTTTATTGATTCTTGATGATCAAGTTTGATACTTTTGAAGGTCTTGATGAATTTTGATCTTTGAAATTCAATGTTGACCAAAAAGTCAAAGTTTGACCTTTTGTGTATTAGTTGACTTTTCATCAGTTGACTCAAATTTCAACTATCAATCACTTGATATTGAGAAATGATTTGAGCCATGAAATTAGGTCAATACATTGTTTTTGAATCCTTAAGATCATACTTCAATCCATTAGGTTATGTACTAGGTCAAAAGTCAATGATTAGTCAATCTCAGTCAAAACCCTAATTTTGACAAGTTTTCCCCTTTGGTGATTTGAATGTTCTTCTTGAGAAATTATGATCAATACTTGATCAATTGATGAATATTACTTCAAGATGTTTATGTTGGCCAAAAATCATGAAGTTTGACTGTATGTTGACTACAATTGACTTTTTACCCAATATAATTGATTTCCAGTCATCTGAGCAATTGAATTAGCAAATTTATGGTGAAGGACTTGAAACTTGGTATGATAATTCTTGGAGACCTATAATGAACCATGAAAGTCATTTGAGGCATTAGAAGTCCAATTATCCTTGGGAAAACCAATACCCTAATTTGTGGACTCGGTGCTTAGGAGGTGAGCTTGTCTGATCAAACCCTTGAGAATCCTTGAGCATTTGAGATCTCTTTGTGAGAAATGTCTTGAGTAAATAGAAGGAAATTTTTTGGGTACAACACTTTCAATATAATTTTTTTAGATGAATGCATAGTTTAATCTATTGTTAGCAAGATTGTTGGGTATGAGTTAAATACCTCATGTTTTTCTTTCATCCATTGATGAAGTTGTGTGCTAGGTGTGATTCATGGTTGAGCATGTGTTGTTTTATAATGTTTGTCATAACTTTTGTGTTTAGAATTTGTTTCATAATCATGGTGTGGTTGTAGTATATGGTAAGCATGACTTTACTTGTGCTTTTGAAATTTTGAACCATGCATTAGCTTGTTTGATCATGATAAATTTTGGATGTTGCTTTTGTTTCTTTAAGTTGGTGAAATTCTTGTTTAAGGACAAACAAAGTTTTAAGTTGGGGAGAGTTTGATAAGTTCCAAATGTGTGTAAATTCCCGGTTAAAAAATTGGCACTTTTCAGCTCCATTTTGCATGTTCGTTTATTTTTTCCCCAAGTTTTGCTAGAATTTATCGTTTTTAGTATTTAGTAATAAAATCTTTGATTTGTGTGTTATTATGCAGAAAAGTGTTGGATCAAGCCTAAAAGAAGAAGGCATAAGCAATGGAAGAGAATGCACAAAGAAAAGAAGAAAAAGTTTATGTCCTGTCAATTCTGCCATGCGAATCCAAAGTGAATTCCACGCTTCGAGGTCGCCAGGAAAATCCGGAGCGGATTAAGCGCCAGACAAAATTTTGATCACCGTGAGAATTTGGATATTTTCCCCGGTAAAAAGAGACATTTCTCTAGGTGAAATTTTTGGGCGCCGGGCGAATTTGTCTGAGCAGATTTTGTATATATTGTGTAAAAACATATTTATTTTTTAGGGTTTATGGACCTGAAACCATTTAGGGAGTGTGAGATCCTTGGAAAACAATAAGAGAAGGGTACATCTTGAATAATTGGAGTGGGGTTTGCATCAATCGACGGGGAATCGTGGTAGATGTTTGTCCTTCTTCACTCTTCACTTTGTATTTAGTTGCCATGTGTAACTAATTCTTTTTCTTATTATGATATCTTCACTTTGTATGTCAGAAGTTGTATCGTGGTATGATAGACTGTCTTTTGTATCTGACTGCATCTAGACCTGATATTTTATTCAATGTTCATCTTTGTGCTAGATTCCAATCTGATCCTAGGGAATCTCAATTAACTGTTGTTAAGAGAATTCTAAGTTATCTGAAAGGAACCACTAACCTTGGCTTGATGTATGAGAAAACATCAGAGTATACTCTTTCTGGTTTCTATGATGCAGACTATGCTAGAAATAGACTAGAGAGGAAGAGTACTTCTGGAAATTGTCTGTTTCTAGGCAATAATCTGATCTCATGGTCAAGTAAAAGGCAATCAACAATTGCTCTCTCAACTGCAGAAGCATAGTATATCTCAACAGCACTACGCAACACTCAAATGCTCTGGATGAAGAATTAGCTGGAAGATTATCATATTTATGAGAGTAACATTCCTATCTTTTGTGATAATACTACTGGTATTTACTTGAGTAATAATCATATCTTACACTCTAGAGATAAACACATATAAATCAAACATCATTTTATTAGATACTATGTTCAGGAAGGGGTCCTATCTTTAAAATTCATTGATATAGACCATCAGTGGGCTGATATTTTTACAAAATCCTTAGCTGAAGATAGATTTCTATTTATTCTAAAGAATCTGAAAATGGATATCTGTCTAGAGTAAGATGTCATTAGAATCAAACTTGTTTTAGTCTTAGTCTAAAGTGATAATATTTTGACTCAATCAAAGTCTTTCTAATTTCTTTTACCTCTGTCATCAGAGGATGTCTTGGTCAGAAATGTCTCTGATCAAATGGAAATCCTCATGGTTTTTCCAGATGTTGATAATATCAAATGCATCACATAAATAAACTTAGTGAAATCACACTCTACCTAGGCAATGCACGAGCAATTATTTTTCTTGGAATAGATTAATCATTATTATATTTATTAACTACTCCTATATTTTGTCTTGGGAACAGTTGTTTCGTGCCGTATTCCTATGTTTTGTCTGATATGACTGCTAAGATCTTCCCTGTCAGGCTCTAATTAAGTGTTCTCGTGTTCTTTTGTCTTAACTTTTGATCTACTTCTCTTTTCATTCCCTACTTTTAGTAGTCTGACGTCATTTTATTCTCTCTCTCGAAATTAATTCCTTTGAGTGCTTTAATCATCTCATTTATTGAACGACTTGACTGACTATTTATATCTCCTCTCATCTATAGTCCTTCATCAAGTCCTTATCCTTATACCATCTTTAACCGTTTCTTCTCTTCAAGCTTTTCTGCATACCATGAATGTTAGAACCTTTCAAGGAGATGAAAATCTTCTCGAAGTAATCAAAGAGAAAAGACCCAACTATGTGTCTGATGATGGTTTCATCAATGGTTTTATTGAAAATCAAGGATGGTTTGGGTATGCAACAATGCTTAGAGGTCCAATTTATCCTAACCTCGTGAAGAATTTTTGGCTTCATGTTTTTGTCAGTCCTAATGGAAACTTCATTTATTCTCATTGTGATCGGTGGAAATAGAACTGACTATTTTGAAATGCTGGTTCGCGAAATGTCGCGGTAAGCAAGAGTCTCCACCGTCTTTTATGTTCTCCAACAAGGAAAGAACAAAAGCATAGCAAAATTCCTTTTCGAGATGTTTCTCGGTTCAGGAGGTAGATTATAGAAAGGGAAGGTGTTAGCACCCTTTCTATCCATGGTTATCCATGGGCTCTTAGGTACTTGCTCACTATGTTTTCAAAAATTGTTTGCTTTTCTTGTGTGTGTGGGTTTTGAAAAAGTTTAGTTTGAAAACTTCTAGGTAACTCTTGTATCAGTCCTCAAGAGTGTATGAAGTATTTGTTTGAAAACTTTTAGAAAGTGTAGGTGCGAAAAGTTGTTTTTATTTTTGAAAGAGCAAGTACCCAGGAGAAATCTACCTACTCTAAGGAATTAAGCTGTGTAAGAGTCCTTTAGACAGTACTATCCCACTATTGAGAAGTAGGTAGCACCATCGTTGGAGTTATTCGGGTCAATTCGATTATAGGGACATGTGTGGTCACCAAAGCAATAGTAGGACACCTTAGCGGTAACCCTAATGTCTTAGATCCTTTTTATCCGAGGAAACCGTTTCGAGGCAACTTGGATCTTTAGACAGGAGGGCGACCTCTAAAACACCTTATACTTGATGACCATGTCGAGGCAACCAAGTGAGGCGTACCCTAGGGGTGGCATGTGCACGTGTGTCAAATTCAGTTAAGATTATCTTGTACATGTTATTTGTGAGCTACGTTTTGATTTTAATTTTCATACAAGTCTTGTCATGCATAATTAACAGTTTAATAATTGTGCGGAAAATAAATTGCAGAAAATTGAATCTACGTATTACAAGGCGTCGGGTATTTACATCGCCAAAAGCATAACCCTTGAAAATAAATGCGAGAAAATAAAGAAAGCGATAAAAGTCCTAATTATCTATTACATTCTCGGAGCAGATACATGAATATGATCAAAATAATAAAGTGCGCACAAAGAAATTAAATCGGGACGTCCTTAGGGTTTTGACCCTTTTTGAGAAAAGAATTGAAATTTGGTCTTTTTTGCAATTAAATTAAATATTTAACCTAAAACTAATTAATTAATTAATTAAAAGAAAAAAGTATTTTTGTGTTTTTTATGTTTTAATGAAAATAAAAATAAAAAGAAAAAGAAAATTAAAAGTTATCAAAAGAAAAACCCTAATTCTAATTTATTTTAAGTTATTGAGAAAAAAAGATTAAAGTTAACCTAATTAACTAAATTAATTATATTTAGAATTTATTTACAAAAATAATTAATAGTGAAATTAATAAATAATGATAATAATAAGAAAATATGGTTTTCTGAATTAATTATAAAAATAATTATTTGTTAGTTAAATAATAATAATAGTAATTAATAATAATAATTAGTAAAGATAATAAAAAAAAAGAACAAAAAAGAATAAACCAGGGGTGCTGGGCCAGCTTGGAGGTGTTGAAGCAATTCCCAGGCCCATTTGTTGGCCAGTCCATTGACCTTTTTTATTATCCAGCGCATGCTTTGACGGGGAGTATGGTGTTCAGCACCTTATGGCCATTAGATCAATGATTGAGGACACATGGCGTCTGGGATGTGGGAGTCCATGGTGGAACGCCTTTGAATATCTGCACATGACTATGTTATAAAAAATAGAAACAAATATGGGGTGGACCTGGGAATCGAACCCAGGTCCCAATGATAACCAACCAGATCACCAACCACTAGGCCATCACGCTGCATTTGATATAATGATAATCAATGAATATAATATATAAAAAGATCAATTATGCTGGAAACACAAAATCACGCGCGTTTTATTTGAACTACCCAACCACATATTACCACGTCATCATCGTCTTCCCTGAAACCTGTATAAAACAAACAGATAGCGGGGGTTTTTAACCCCCACAATTTGGCATGAGGAAAAATAGCGATTAGGCGTACGCTAAATATAAATCGTTCGCGAGCATGGTGTTTGATTTGTCTGGCCTTGACGAATTCAACCATAGGTTTCATGAAGCTTAATTTTTCCTATATCACAAAGCCCCAATTTAAAAGCTTGGAAAACCTAAAATTCATCAATGGCAATTTCTGTTTCAGGGCATTTCAATGCAATTAAATCACACCATTAGCTTCATATGAGTCCTGTGAACACAAAACAATCAACAAAACATGTCAAATGCACATGAATAATGAGATGCGATTCTGAAAAATATATGCAAACCGTTAAACCGTTTTTGATGATTCTTGTGGCTTTAGTGCTTGGTTTCGATTGCAATGTGTTCCTGGGGACCCCTGCAATGTGTTAGAAGCAATTAAAAGTATTGAATTGGCCTTGAAGTGAGAAAACAGTTTTCAAGTTTCTTGAAAAAATTCAATATGGCTATGGCTTTTTGCAGCAGCTTTTTTCACGTCCATGCCATTAGGGTTGAGTTCTGTATATATAATGGATTGAATTTAGGTTAAATCTTTGACCAAATATCCATGGAATTATGGTTTGTATATTTGATTGAAAATCAAATATTTTTCAATCTTTTTGATTGGCAAAACTTGCTAATTTTGGAGATTCTTGTCCCCTTGATTGGCACACGAATTTGACAGCATATATTGAGCTTGTTTGCTTCACAAAAGATTGGAAAAACCATATCTTTGAATTTCCTACAATTTAAATTAATTAAATGAATTAAAAATCAATTAAAAATCCAATTAATTAATAAAAATAAGAAAATAAATTCAAATAATCTCAATGGGCCGTGCATAGGCCTTGGACAAAGTTTCAAGAAGGAATTTGAGGCCCATTAGCAAAAATGATGTGTTTTGAGCAAAGTTGACTTTTGCAAATTCACAAAAATTTCCCAACTTCTCCAATGCATATCTTGCTCAATTTTGATCATATGAACATGTTCTTGGACATTTTGGAAAGGTCTTGAAGTCCTCTAACCAATACCTTTGGTCCCATATCATTTGGATTTACCAATCTCAATTTATGGTCTTTGACTTAAAGTGCATCTTTGTTGACTTTTGAAATTGACCTATAATGTAGAAATTGATAACTTTATGTGAGAGCATTTCTTGGATTTGGAATGTGAAGATGAGTTGTAGGAAATGTCATATCCTTCAAAATGAGCATTGGATGGGATTTTTCTGATGAACCATGAAAACGTTATGCCCTGGTCAAGTTACAGTTGACTTTTCAACTGTCCAAAAATAGTAACTTTTGCATCTTTGATGATTTTTGAGCCATTCTTGTGGAATCATGATCAAGACTTGATCAAATGATGATTGTGGACTCAAAAATAAGATGTTGACCAAAACTTCTGACTTTTGACTGCCAAAATGACCATTTTACCCCTGTAGTTGATTGTGAAGCAAATGGAGCTTTTGACTGTGCAATTTGACATTGTGAGTCTTGAAACTTGGTATGTAGGTGCTTGACAATGTATATAGGCCTATGAGACTTGATTGAGCCATTGAAAACCCCAAATTCCTTGAGAGAACCAAAACCCTAATTTTGACTGGCTTAGGAGGTATTTGGACTGTGTAATCCCTTGAGAAATCTTGAACCATTTGAAGATGATTCTTGATAAATCTTGAAGAATATGGGAGGGCAAATTTTGGGGTACAACAGTTTCCCCTGTTCAATCTTCTTAGACTTGAGGATGTAGATTGGCTTGCGTGCCTTTCGTGATCCGAAGGTGGAAGATGATTGAACACTAGAGTGCCCAGAAATTTGCACTCGCATAGTAGAATATCAGCAATGTGATGTCGGGAATGGGCTTATAGATGCCATTTGGAGAGATGATGGATAGGAGGATGGGCTTATAGATGCCATCTGGAGACGTGACTGAATCTTGTCAGGAATGGGCTTATAAATGCCATTTGGAAATGTAATGGATAGTTGTGGAGATGGGCTTAAAGATGCCATCCAGGGGTGTTGATCGCGTAAGAGATTTCTTAGCGAGAACTTGCGTACCTGAGAAAGAAAGATAATTTCCTGGCCTGTTACAGGTGTTGATCTTCAAAATCTTCATGCAGATATGCCCTGGCTAGATACAGGTATCGAATCTACAATCAATCGCTCACAGATATGCCCTGGCTAGATACAGGTATCGAATCTGGAACTTCAAACTCTTCATGCAGATATGCCCTGGCTAGATACAGGTATCGAATCCATAATCAATATCTCACAGATACGCCCTGGCTAGATACAGGTATCGAATCTGGAACTTCAAACTCTTCATGCAGATATGCCCTGGCTAGATACAGGTATCGAATCTACAATCAATCGCTCACAGATATGCCCTGGCTAGATACAGGTATCGAATATGGACCTTCAAACTCTTCATGCAGATATGCTCTGGCTAGATACAGGTATCGAATCTACAATCAATCGCTCACAGATATGCCCTGGCTAGATACAGGTATCGAATCTAGAATTGGTCGTCTATAGATATGCCCTGGCTAGATACAGGTATCGAATCTGGAATTTGTCGTCTACAGATTTTCCCTGGCTGGATACAGGTATCGAATCTGGAATTTCACAAGGTTGATCGAGATAACTTTCCTGGCTGGATACAGGCGTAGACCTCTGACCTGAGAATGAAAGATAATTTCCTGGCCTGTTACAGGGGTTGATCTTCAAACTCTTCATGCAGATATGCCCTGACTAGATAC
The DNA here is from genome assembly GCA_948472305.1 of Vicia faba. NCBI lineage: Eukaryota > Viridiplantae > Streptophyta > Magnoliopsida > Fabales > Fabaceae > Vicia > Vicia faba. The sequence goes on along the minus strand of OX451738.1, from coordinate 85,369,538 downwards.
AGGTATCGAATCTACAATCAATCGCTTACAGATATGCCCTGGCTAGATACAGGTATCGAATTTGGAACTTCAAAAGGTTGGTCGAGATAACTTTACTGGCTGGATACAGGCGTAGACCTCTGACCTGAGAATGAAAGATAATTTCCTGGCCTGTTACAGGGGTTGATCTTCAAACTATTCATGTAGATATTCCCTGGCTAGATACAGGTATCGAATCTACAATCAATCGCTCACAGATATGCCCTGGCTAGATACAGGTATCGAATCTGGAACTTCAGAAGGTTGATGGTAATCATCTTTGGATTGACCTTTTCCTGAAAAGGCAAAACATTAGTTGTATGCAATGTCATGATGTATGAAATGCATGATGTCATGATGTTTTCAGGGATAAATGAGATTGTGTCGTATGCACTTTATCATGTATATGAATAGGAGGTATGAGATGTGATATGTTTATGAATGTATTTTCGTCTAGGAAAATAAATCCTTGACGAATGCCGGGAGCTTGTTGAATCCTGGACTGATGTTTGAAGAGTAGAGTTCTTCTTTTTCGCTGGGGATGATGATTGCAAGGATAAGCCGGTAGGAGAAGATGACTCCGTTGGGGAATAAACTTGATGAAGATATTACTCCGCGGGGAATTACTCTGTGGGAAGAGATACTTCGCTGAGATTTTGATGATAACTTCGCTGGGGATTCCATTGATAAGTTATGTTGGGGAATTTGATGAACTCCACTGGGGGATAGGAAGAACTTCGCCGAGGACGATCTTTCCGTTGTAATTAGCTGAGGATAACCCAGTTATAGGCTCTGGTGGGGAATAACCTTTAAATATGGCCGAGAGCGATATTTGTGCTCTGCAGGGGATAAGCTTCCAGACTCTATTGGGGATAAGCTTCCAGAATCTACTGGGGAGATGGTTCAACTCTCCTAGGGAAACTTTTTGGATTGCACTGGGGAATGGCTCCACTGGGATGTCTGGCATTCCGCCGGGGAACAATCTTATATTAAGACTGCCGGGGATGCTTGTTAAGGAATATCTGTATACTCTGTTGGAGAATATTGAGATCTTCTGGGGATATCCAACTTCCTTAGGGCTGACAGTAGCCTAACTCTGCTTGGGGAGAGTGTTGCTGACTTGCTAGGGATACTGTGCCTTTTCGGGGCTGATGGGAGACCAACTCTGCTTGGGGAGAGAGCATGGCTGACTCTTGTCTAACTCTTGGGGAGTGAAGGTATCTTGGTTGAATTCTTCAGCCGAATATATACCTCAGTACCTGGTGGACAGAGCATCTTGTACAGTTCGGACAATTCTATTGCCCCAGTTTCTGTGGGAGAAGGTACCTGTGGAGGTGTTTGAGAACTACCGATTGACAAATCTTCTTCTGGTAGGCAAGTGAGGAGATGTCGGGACATAGTCGTACGCTTTGATCCCTAATTTTTGCCTGGACCTCCCTTTCGGGTTTTCAGTCCATCGGGATACCCATTTTTGCCCAAGCCGCCTTTTCAGGTTTTCGACTTGCCGAGTGTACAGATTTTTTCATTTTCATCCCTTATTTTTGCCCGAACCCTTTTGGTTCGCCGGGAAGCCCTTATTTTTGCCTAGGCCAGTCGACCTAGCGGGTCTTTGATTATGCGCAGTATTTTTTCGACTATGTCCACGCTCTCAAAATGCAGGGAAGTGTCACTGCCGGTAGCATTATGTTGCTATACCACCAGGAGATGTCTGATCATGCAAGACTCGTTGTCGGAATTCACGTCCAATGCCCCAAGTGACTCAGATGGAGGTCTGCCCCTGGTTATTTGGCCTTTTGAGAGATTCTTTGAATCTTGACGTGACTGCCCCAGATGATGGACCATGATCATGTCTGCCCCTTGATTGGAAGTGTTTTTCCACTTGATGTGACTCTTTTTGTTGAAAAGATTTTTGTTCACTAGATATTCGTCGTGCGAATTTCTCTGCTGTTTAACCAAATAGTCATATGCAAACAATGTTATTTTAAGAATGCAAAGCTTATGTTTGTCTTGAAGTTTTTGAAAATGTAGTTTTCAATAAAACAAGTGAATTTTTTGTAAAATGTGATGTCAACTCAGGATTTTACAGCAAGCCCTACAGGAGTCAGGATACCTTTTGTAACAGTATGCTTTCGAACTAACCCATGCTTCAGCTAGGACTTTTAAGGGTTATAACGTGGCCTGGTTCACGGTTTAAGAAACAAAGGATAAAGGCTCAAATTTTATTTGTACCCACCCATTCTTCGTGATGTTCTTCGATCCTAAACTCAGCTAATCGTGCAGTAGATCTTGTTTGAGTCTTTGCTCTGATATACCAGTGATGGTTTGGACACTGACAGTTTATTTTGAATAGGCAGTCATTTCCTTCTTGTCGAGGGTTTGTAAGACCTCTTTCTTTTCAATTTTATTATCCCTGTTTTTGCCTGAACTGTTTCTTTTTGTGATTACAGTCAGCGGGATGCCCCAGTTTTTTTGTAAGTCTCCTTCATAGGTTTTGACTTATTGGGCTTTTAATTTGAGAGATAATGACTGCTTGTCTTTATGATTATTCGGAACCATCACTGTCTTTTGTTTTGGAAGGACTCCTTTGATGTCGTTTATTGTGCACCTGGATCACTGAGTGATGCCCTTCATTGTGCACCTGGATTAACTGAGAGAACTACCCTGCCCCAGGTTATGATTAAGAGTTTTAACTTTTTGAAAAGAAAAACTCCAACTTCTTTGGCTCAAAGGGGTTGACTAGGGATTATCTTCCTTATAACTCCACTGTTTAGGATTTGAAACAATGCATGTACATCGTCAGCGGGGTTCATTCAAAAGCATACTGTAAATGTCGTGGTATCATTTTCGTCATCCTCCCTCAAAAGGCTTAGAATTTTTAACCGAGAGTTGAACATCACAAAAAATGAAAGCAATTTGAATATAGTGAATACGAATGGATTGATTCAAAACAGACATATGCGATGCATTAATGAAATAAAAAGGTTTGCCATGACAATAATGTTTGAACAATCAAAGAAAAATACAACTCGAACATTCGAATGAACAAAAGTTTCTTAGTTTGAACTAGTCATCTCAGATGGAGAACTCCCAGCGGAAGATTTTCATCTTGCCATCCGGCATAAACTCCAGCACCCTTCCGTCAATAAAGTCTTGGATCTTGTTCTGCAGAGTCCAACAGTTGTCGGTGTCATGTCCCGGACCGTCAGAGTGGTATGCACACCTTTCATAGGGATGATAGGTAGGAGCAGAGGTGTTGGGATTCCGGGGAGGATCCTTCAATGTAATCAGCCCTGCCTTCAACAATTGCTGTAGCGCTTGAGTTGGTGACATGTTGATCTTGGTAAATTGCCTCTTGGGCTTGTTTGGCTTGCTCTGATCAACCCGTTGTTCTTGGCGAGGTCGTTGTTGGACCTGTGAGGTAGTAGCAGCTTGGAGAGGTCTATTTATCGAACCAAACCTTTGACTTCTTGGAGGCTGATTGTCGGTTTGGTCCCCAGCCTTGACTACTTGCTTCATACTGTCTTGTTGAAACTGGTTGATCACAGTTCTCAACTCTTCTTGCTCCCGAGCTAAGCCTTGGATAAGGGCCATCTGCCCCAGCATCTGAGTCCTTATTGCATCTACCTCAGCTTGCAGATGTTTCAGCCGTTCATCCTTGCTGTCTTCTGGACTGTTCTTGACCAAATTCCCCATGAGGAGCGTTCTCAATTCTTCCTGCCCCATGGATAGGCTTAGGAAGATTTCCCTGAAATGAGTCTCTTGAGTACGGAGATCCTGGTTGTCTGGTTGGAAAGCCATTGCTGAAATAAATAGCGAAGAAGGTAAGTGACCTGTAACAAGGGTACCTGTTATGCAATGATGTGTATGTATGCATGCAATGTTTTCAAGGATCTCGCGGGGTAAACAAGAAAATTGTTAGAATCTGGTAGCTTGATTGAAGGAACTTTATATTGTTGAGAGTCCTTCTTCAAGAGTCAAATCTCACCATATTGAGTGGGTCATAGCCCCTGACTCAAGTTATCATGTTTGGATTTCTGGACAACCTTGGTTAGAGGAAAATAAATCCCCTTTTGCCCTTTGCTAGACATCTGGTTCATCATGACCTGCATCACAAACCCTTGAGATCCTTGAAATGGGTAAGGAAATGCTATGGTATGATGGTATGATGCGTATGATGTTATGTACATGGATGCAAAGGGGTGGGATGTAAGTAAGCCCTGTTATGAGCCCAGATTAAGGACTGTAAACAAAACCTGCAAGGAACTCATATGTCAGACAACAAGAATATGCAAGTAGTCAAGTTTGAAGGCACACAAGTCACACCCAACAACCCTTAGAGTTTATGCCAGCATGAAGTTTAGGTACTACCCTCTTGAAGTTGGTTGGCTCAAAACCTGTCCTATGAATAGTAACCGGGTTCTAAGGAGCTCAATATCATTGGATTATTTTCTATGTTCATTGTTTTGATTTAGCCATTGAACTAGCGATCAAAATATTCCAAGAAAACAACCCTCAATGAGTGTAGTATCGAGTATCTACCAACTTCTGACTGCACCAAAGTCGGTCATCTCACTACCCCTAAAGAGGCCAGGATGGTCAAGTAAGGTTCTAGGTCAGTTGATGCTTCACGACACCACGCGACTGCCCTGTACTCTCTTTGACTTGACTCAAGGGTTACCGGTACTCACCAAAGTGCCACATCAATGTAGCAACTGCTTCAACCATGTCAGTATACCCCGCACAGTTCCCTCACAGTTTGTTGCTACCTAAAGGGTTTTCCCCAGATCCGGGTTAGGATCTATGAAACTCCAAAACAGGCCCACAATATTAAAGCAAACAAAGCAAGCAATTGAAAACAAGAGTGGTATAATCCTAAGGTACACCTCACTTATTTATCTTTCCCCAGCAGAGTCGCCAGTTCTCTGATCGGTGGAAATAGAACTGACTGTTTTGAAATGCTGGTTCGCGAAATGTCGCGGTAAGCAAGAGTCGCCACCGTCTTTTATGTTCTCCAACAAGGAAAGGACAAAAGCACAGCAAAATTCCTTTTCAAGATGTTTCTCGGTTCGGGAGGTAGATTATAGAAAGGGAAGGTGTTAGCACCCTTTCTATCCATGGTTATCCATGGGCTCTTAGGTACTTGCTCACTATGTTTACAAAAATTGTTTGCTTTTCTTGTGTATGTGGGTTTTGAAAAAGTTTAGTTTGAAAACTTCTAGGTAACTCTTGTATCAGTCCTTAAGAGTGTATGAAGTATTTGTTTGAAAACTTTTAGAAAGTGTAGGTGCGAAAAGTTGTTTTTGTTTTTGAAAGAGCAAGTACCCAGGAGAAATCTACCTACTCTAAGGAATTAAGCTGTGTAAGAGTCCTTTAGACAGTACTATCCCACTATTGAGAAGTAGGTAGCACCGTCGTTGGAGTTATTCGGGTCAATTCGATTATAGGGACATGTGTGGTCACCAAAGCAATAGTAGGACGCCTTAGCGGTAACCCTAATGTCTTAGATCCTTTTTATCTGAGGCAACCGTTTCGAGGCAACTTGGATCTTTAGACAGGAGGGCGACCTCTAAAACACCCTATACTTGATGACCACGTCGAGGCAACCAAGTGAGGCGTACCCTAGGGGTGGCATGTGCACGTGTGTCAAATTCAGTTAAGATTATCTTGTACATGTTATTTGTGAGCTACGTTTTGATTTTATTTTTCATACAAGTCTTGTCATGCATAATTAACAGTTTAATAATTATGCGGAAAATAAATTGCGGAAAATTGAATCTACGCTATTACAAGGCGTCGGATATTTACATCGCCAAAAGCATAACCCTTGAAAATAAATGCGAGAAAATAAAGAAAGCGATAAAAGTCCTAATTATCTATTACATTCTCGGAGCAGATACATGAATATGATCAAAATAATAAAGTGCGCGCAAAGAAATTGAATCGGAACGTCCTTAGGGTTTTGACCCTTTTTGAGAAAAGAATTGAAATTTGGTCTTTTTTGCAATTAAATTAAATATTTAACCTAAAACTAATTAATTAATTAATTAAAAGAAAAAAGTATTTTTGTGTTTTTTATGTTTTAATGAAAATAAAAATAAAAAGAAAAAGAAAATTAAAAGTTATCAAAAGAAAAACCCTAATTCTAATTTATTTTAAGTTATTGAGAAAAAAAGATTAAAGTTAACCTAATTAACTAAATTAATTATATTTAGAATTTATTTACAAAAATAATTAATAGTGAAATTAATAAATAATGATAATAAGAAGAAAATATGGTTTTCTGAATTAATTATAAAAATAATTATTTGTTAGTTAAATAATAATAATAGTAATTAATAAAAATAATTTGTAAAGATAATAAAAAATAAAATAAAAAGAACAAAAAAGAATAAACCAGGGGTGCTGGGCCAGCTTGGAGGTGTTGAAGCAATTCCCAGGCCCATTTGTTGGCCAGTCCATTGACCTTTTTGATTATCCAGCGCATGCTTTGACGGGGAGTATGGTGTTCAGCACCTTATGGCCATTAGATCAATACTTGAGGAGACATGGCGTCTGGGATGTGGGAGTCCATGGTGGAACGCCTTTGAATATCTTCACATGACTATGTTATAAAAAATAGAAACAAATATGGGGTGGACCTGGGAATCGAACCCAGGTCCCAATGATAACCAGCCAGATCACCAACCACTAGGCCATCACGCTGCATTTGATATAATGATAATCAATGAATATAATATATAAAAAGATCAATTATGCTGGAAACACAAAATCACGCGCGTTTTATTTGAACTACCCAACCACATATTACCACGTCATCATCGTCTTCCCTGAAACCTGTATAAAACAAACAGATAGCGGGGGTTTTTAACCCCCACAATTTGGCATGAGCAAAAATAGCGATTAGGCGTACGCTAAATATAAATCGTTCGCGAGCATGGTGTTTGATTCGTCTGGCCTTGACGAATTCAACCATAGGTTTCATGAAGCTTAATTTTTCCTATATCACAAAGCCCCAATTTAAGAGCTTGGAAAACCTAAAATTCACCAATGGCAATTTCTGTTTCAGGGCATTTCAATGCAATTAAATCACACCATTAGCTTCATATGAGTCCTGTGAACACAAAACAATCAACTAAACATGTCAAATGCACATGAATAATGAGATGCGATTCTGAAAAATATGTGCAAATTGTTAAACCGTTTTTGATGATTCTTGTGGCTTTAGTGCTTGGTTTCGATTGCAATGTGTTCCTGGGGACCCCTGTAACGTGTTAGAAGCAATTAAAAGTATTGAATTGGCCTTGAAGTGAGAAAACAGTTTTCAAGTTTCTTGAAAAAATTCAATATGGTTGTGGCTTTTGCAACAGCTTTTTTCACGTCCATGCCATTAGGGTTGAGTTCTGTATATATAATGGGTTGAATTTAGGTTAAATATTTGACCAAAGATCCATGGAATTATGGTTTGTATATTTGATTGAAAATCAAATATTTTTCAATCTTTTTGATTGGCAAAACTTGCTAATTTTGGAGATTCTTGTCCCCTTGATTGGTACACGAATTTGACAGCATATATTGAGCTTGTTTGCTTCACAAAAGATTGGAAAAACCATATCTTTGAATTTCCTACAATTTAAATTAATTAAATGAATTAAAAATCAATTAAAAATCCAATTAATTAATAAAAATAAGAAAATAAATTCAAATAATCTCAATGGGTCGTGCATAGGCCTTGGACAAAGTTTCAAGAAGGAATTTGAGGCCCATTAGCAAAAATGATGTGTTTTGAGCAAAGTTGACTTTTGCAAATTCACAAAAATTTCCCAACTTCTCCAATGCATATCTTGCTCAATTTTGATCATATGAACATGTTATTGGACATTTTGGAAAGTTCTTGAAGTCCTCTAACCAATGCCTTTGTTCCCATGTCATTTGGATTTACCAATCTCAAGTTATGGTCTTTGACTTAAAGTGCATCTTTGTTGACTTTTGAAATTGACCTATAATGTAGAAATTGATAACTTTTTGTGAGAGCATTTCTTGGATTTGGAATGTGAAGATGAGTTGTAGGAAATGTCATCCCCTTCAAAATGAGCATTGGATGGGATTTTTCTGATGAACCATGAAAAAGTTATGCCCTGGTCAAGTTACAGTTGACTTTTCAACTGTCCAAAAATAGTAACTTTTGCATCTTTGATGATTTTTGAGCCATTCTTGTGGAATCATGATAAAGACTTGATCAAATGATGATTGTGGACTCAAAAATAAGATGTTGACCAAAAATTCTGACTTTTGACTGCCAAAATGACCATTTTACCCCTGCAGTTGATTGTGAAGCAAATGGAGCTTTTGACTGTGCAATTTGACATTGTGAGTCTTGAAACTTGGTATGTAGGTGCTTGACAATGTATATAGGCCTATGAGACTTGATTGAGCCATTTAAAACCCCAAATTTCTTGAGAGAACCAAAACCCTAATTTTGACTGGCTCAAGAGGTATTTGGACTGTGCAATCCCTTGAGAAATCTTGAACCATTTGAAGATGATTCTTGATAAATCTTGAAGAATATGGGAGGGCAAATTTTGGGGTACAACACTCATTTTTGGTATTCCGATTACCATCACTCGGTCCTCCATTGATGTAGTCATCCAGAGTCCACCGCTACCCAACTTCTGCATGAATTTTTATGTGTTTCCAAGAGTTCCTAATTCTCCCTTTAGATATGAGCCCCTTAATTCAGATCATTTGAAACCGATTGCAAAAATTTGGTTTCAGTTCTTATTGAAAAATCTTCATCCCAGAGGGGAAGATCTTGATAAAGTTTTCCCGAGGGACACGTGTCTTCTTTATTGCCTTCGCAAGAGTATTCCAATTCATCTTTTGGTAATAATATTTAATCATTTGAAGCTATCAATCCTTGCATCCAAAAACTCGTAAAAACCATTCATTCCTTATGGACGTGTATTGTCTAAACTGTTTGAGTTAGCTGGTGTAATTGAAACTGTTCAAAGAAACTCGTTCATCATAGGAAATTCTCTATTTGATGAGAGTTGTGATATGTTTGAAGTTTAGCTAGTTTCCCTTGTTTGTATTTATTATGTTGTTTCTCCGTCTGTTGTAATTCTTTTTGAAATATTAATGAAACTTCTTATCTTTCCTGTTGTTTCTTCTGGTTTTTATGTTTTTCACACATAATTACCTTTTTTGATTATGACAAAAAGGGGGTGGGGGGGTAAATAAATGAACGTAATTTTGGTTTCGATAATCAAGTTCTGGAAAATGTTCTCTTAAAAAAGCTGCTTACATTCTAACCAAGTTAAAATTTTGTTTATGTTAGAATTGTTTTCTTTTTCAGAAAATGAGAACTTTTATTAAAAATGAAGATCTGAAAGCATTATGAAAGGCTTATGTTTAACATTTTGGCTTCAGACTTGGCTCCAAGAATTAAAATCTGGAATCAGACTCCAAGAATTGAGAATCTGGAAGCTATCTTAGTGACATTAAAGTTTCAAGATTTCAATTGATTTCATTTTCATTGGCATCTAGAGTCAAGACTCCCAAGATCTCAATATCTGATATATTGGAACCAGGGGAGTTTTTACTCAAATGGTTCAGAGTCAGGATATTCGAGCTTCATCAAGTCATTGACTCAGGGGGAGTTTCATAAAAAGGATAAGTATTTCTTACCTTCTTATTTTTCACTTTTTCTGATTATGTGAACAAAATTGTATCATCAAAATACATAGTTTTGTCATCATCAAAAAGGGGGAGATTATTAGAACAAGATTTGGTTCTGCAATACTATCTATGAGTTTTGATGATAACAAATGAGTATGTTTGTATGAACAATTTTGATACTCTAATGTTTTTTTTAGAATTTAACAAACAGGTTCTTCTTTTGATGGATGACGTGGCCAAGACATTAGAAGAGAATTAGTTCCACTGATGCGCTATAAAAGTTTTGATGAACAGTAGCAAGACACTCTAGAAGACTCTGAAGTGCAGACTCTGATATGAAGTCTAAAGAAACCAATTAGAAGATCTGAAGACATAAGTTTCTACTTAAGTTCAGATGCTAAAGACTCGTGTTTCTAAAGACAGCGTGTTATAAAGAAATAAGTCAGAAGATTTGAAGATAAAAGTTTCTACTTAAGTCCAGATGCTGAAGATTAATGTTTCTGAAGACAAATGATTCTTAAGACCAAGTGTTGAAGATTCTGATAGATGAAGTTCTAAAGACTCTAAATACTTGAAGTTATAAAGACCCATGGTTCTAAGAAAATGTTTCTAAATATCAAGTGCTAAAGACTCTGAAGGCAAAAGTTCTAAAGACTCTAAAGAGTTGAAGTTCTGAATACCCAAGGTTCTAAGAAAATATTCTTACGACCAAGTGTTGAAGACTCTGAAGACGCAGTTATTAAGACTCTGAAGACTTGAAGTTGTGATTACCTTGTGTTTTGTTATCTCTTCTAAACTCATGCTCGTAGGAGCCTCTGAAGTGTAGAAGGAAAGAAGATAACGTTAACATGGTACAAATATTACATGGTACAGTCAACGTTTCATTTCACTACCATGAAAGGACGGACGAGTTGCACGATCTTGTCCCCCAAGTGATTTCTCAAGCTTCCAATGTTATGGAAATACCAATAGTACCCCTCAATGGATATATTATTTTATTGGCTATATAAAGGGTTGAAGACTAAGAGAGAAAGAAAAATCTAATTTACTACATATCCACGCAAAAGCGTTGTTCATAGCTTTCATATTCTTAAGTCATTATTCTTAAAATCGTTTACATATTCAGCTTGTGTAGAAGCAGTATTATTGTAAAAAAAACATGTATTCAAATAGTTGTTTGATTTCCTTAAGGGACCAGTTAGGTTTGTATCCTTAAGAAGTCTAGGACTAGTGTGTCTTAGAGGTTTGATTTTCCTTAAGGGACCAGTTAGGTATGTATCCTTAAGAAGTCTAGGACATGTGTGTCTTAGAGGTTGTTAGTCACTTGCGGGTAGCTTGTGCATTGTAATAATCAATTGGATTATTGGATTAAGTCCTCGATTGAGAAAGGCGAAATCACCTTGGCGGATGGACTAGACTAGCTTAATAGTTTTCAAGTGAACTAGTATAAATATACCTTGTTCTTAACTTCCTGTTCTTAATTATTGTTATCATCAAGAGTGAAGGAAAAATAATTTTAATTAAAGGGGAATATTTTTAAAAGAAAAGTTTTGATTTAAAACCCAATTCAACCCCCCCCCCCCTTTCTTGTGTTTTTCACACCTTCGTTAGTATGTATTTTTATTGATCACGGTGTTGTATACAATCTATTTTTTATATCTATATAAATTTTATCTTTGTTTTAATCTTTATCTTAATGGGTTTGGGTTGTTATTGGGAAATATGGTTCGAACTCAAACTAAGATGAACATATGTTAGATTCTAAACTCTATGCATAGATTTAGGTGTAACATTAACCATGAGTATAGGCTTGTAATGCGCTGTATTTTTTATAGGTTAAGGGATCATCGATTAAACAATAAAGTAAAACTCGCAAAACCGGTTATACATGATCGAGATTGATAATTAATCTCATAAGAGTTTAGAAATGAACTCTTTTGTGAGTGATACATGGTGTTGTACCCCAATTTTCCCCCCTAAGATTCCCCCATCATACCATGTTGGTTCCATCACAACAGGATCACATTAGGGCTTTTAGATCTCCTCCCTATATTTAGCTTTGCTCTTTGAGGAATCACCAAGATCCTTGACTTGTGTTCTTTTGTGATCATGAATATTTTTGTCTTGATTTCTTATTTTAATTAATAAAATGCAATGTTGGTTTGTCTTGCTTGTTACTTATGTAGGTAAAAGAAATGAGATTTAGCAGGTTGCTCCATGGGTTCATGAGTTTATTTCCATGCCCTAGTCAATAAAGATTGAGAAGTTCAAACCTCACCATTGTATTTTTTTTGGAAGAAATGGCATGGCAAGGTTATTTTGGTTCACTACATTCCAAGATATCAAGATTGATCCAAAAGTACAATGGGTTGATTGAAGAAGTTGTCATGCTTAGACAAGGCCTTGTTCCCATTGATCACAAGTGCATATTTCTCTAAATTCTCAAGATATGGAAGTGGTTTTGGTGGCTATTAATTCTCATTTTCATCCTCAACAACTTCTATTTACAAAGCATTTGTGTTGGTACAAGAAGTTTGTTCAAAACTGTCAAGGTTCCTCAAAGCATTTTCTTGATCTAGGAGCTAGGGTTTTGAACTTCAAAGAAGTATATCTTGCTCATATTTTGGTATTTTTGAGTTATTCCAAAGACATCATTCTCTTCAAATGGTTATCAATAAATCACTTCAAAAGTTTCAAGGAGTTTTCATGTGTAAGAAACTTGATTATGAAGAAAGATTACAAGTCCTCCAGATGAACCCCCAATTTCTCATGTGTGACTTCAAATGATCATAACTTGGCCAATTTTTTATCACCTTGAACCCATTCATTTTCCACAATGATCTTGAGGAGGTGAAATTTAAGCCTTCTTTTATGTGCAAAGTGAGAAAATGGATGGAAGATGCCCTAAGGATACAAAAGATTATAGGTCATTTCATGATTTTTTGCCAACTTCAACGATTCATAACTCTCTCAATTTTTGGATATTTTGAACGGTTCAAGTTTCAAAATGTGATTCAATAGGTCTATTTCATGCCATCTTTTTTGGTCAAGAGAAAATTTCAACTGGAAGGCCATGTTTGGATGCAAAACATTATAGGTCACTTTTGAAGAAAACTTTGAAATATTTCTAAGTATGGAAAGTCAACCTTTTTTCCAACTTTGACTCCATGTAACTTTCAGCTCAAGCATCCAGTTGATTCCATTCTTTTTTCATTGCAAAGTTTGTAACCTCATCTTTCTAAAGCATCAAGAATCATTCCCTAAGACCCCTCGAGCTGAGAATGCCATTGATTTGAACTTGGTAACTTAGAATTGAAGTTTCTTCAAAAGTCAGAATTTGAAATCACTGGTTTAGCTTCTAAACACTTTGATTCTACGTGTTTTTGCTTCTAAACATGTTTAGTGAACCTCCAGAAGTGATTAGCATAGCAAAACGTGCATTTTGGATGAGTTTTGATCAAAGTAGAGGTCACACTTTTCTTGTTTGCAACTTCACACGATTTCCCTCCAAACTTCATCATTTCACACGCTTGAACATTCCATTTGATTCCCTATAAATAGAAGGTCATTCCCCATTCATTTCCTCAAGTTTGGATAGCCAGGATCACCCTGCCAAACTTGCTCCATAACTCAAAATTCTGCTACTTCAAAATCTGCTTTCAAGCCTTTTTCAATCCAATTTTTCCATCAATTCACCTTCCTTGATCTTCCCTGAAGCTAACCATATAATTACATTCAAGAATCGTGCCCTATATTACTCCATAGAAGTCCAGTTTCAGAGCTCTGCAACTCAACTTCAATAGGTAGATTCCTTCATCAATTCTTCAAAACTTTGATATCATTGTGATGCTCTCATTGCCCTGGTTCTAGTCGCAACACTTATTTTCATCTGGAAACTTGTTTTGACCATAAAATTTCAAATCCGTTTTCAAAACTTTCCTTCCAAATTGCTTGAGCTACAATTTATATAAATTTGTCGCGAAGGTGTGGTTGTCTTCGTCTTGAAGAGATGAAGTGAATGGCATAGGTATGAGTTTCTGATTTTACAGTTTGAGAGATTTTCAATTCACGTTGGCTGGAGGTTGAAGATGACCAACGTGTCATCTTCTAACCAATGATTGCACGCCACTTGTTTTTTTTTAAATATGATTTAATTAATGATTTAATGCATTATCCACTAAAGTCCATAACATGCACAGCGCGTCAGGTCCACTTGATCTGTTTACTAAAGCGTTTTGACATTGATCAGATGGCCCATATTTGTTTGGTTTTTTATTTTCTTTTCTGATTTTTATATTTAATTGTTTTAAATTTCAAAAAATCATAGAAAAATCATTTTCAGTCCAAAAAATCTGAAAAATTTATGAAAAATATTTTTAATTTTTCTCTTTCTGATTTTTATTTTTTCACAATTTTATTTTGTGTTTTGGTAATTTTTATAAATTTTCACTTTATTTGATTTGTTTTAAATGTTTAAAAATACTTTTATGCATTTTTAAATTCTGAAAAAAAACACGGAATGATCCAATGATATTGTGACAAATATTGGTGACCTCACTTATTTTTTATTTCCGACTTTGGTATTTTTTATCATTTTTGGTTTATTTTACTAATTTCTTTTAATTTTAAAAATAGTTTCTGACTTTAAAAAATTACCAAAAATTTTACAAAAATATTTGAGTCCATTTCAGATTTTTCTATGGTCTTACTTTTTATTTCTTGATTAATTTGAACATAGTTGATATTTTTATCCCTTATTTCTATTTTAAATATTTTCTAAAACCTTTTTTTAATGTATATATTAAATGCAATATTATTTTGTGATTATTTTTTGGCTGATCTTGGGTTGAGTTTTTGATCATGAACTTTATTAACATCATTGGTTCCATGGTGTTGAGTCTAACTCCACAAAAATTGATGAATGATTTTAATAATAGTTTGATTTAAATTTAATTCAAATGTGGTTTGTATGTTCTCTCCCACCCCTCTTCATCTTGTCCCTTTCTCATTGCACTAAGTGTTATTGGAGCATGATCTCTATATCATGTCTCAAAATAAATGGTGCATAGATTGCTATTGACCAGCCTTAAAATAGGTGCGACTTCTACATAAGTCCACTTACGATTGCTTAACATAGCGCTAAATTTTGTCTCGATTTGAATAAATGATCATTCGTGGCCCAAACCTATGGTTGCAAGCCCAAGTATGTTAATTTGATCTCTTTGATCCAATAACCTTGAGATTCATTGTGTGGAGGCTTTGGTTCTACCAATCCTCTAATGGATCTACAAAACTTTTGGTCAACGTGGATCACTTAAACATCGTTGATCATTAAATGGTACTTTTGAGGATTCCAAATGGATGATATACTTGAAAAAAAGCAAATGCAACTTGTTGTGTGGAGGCTTTGGTTCTACCAGTCCTCTAATGAGTTCCAAATACAAGTTTCAAGATGGTCATCCAACTAACCACTAATTATTAAATTGTTTTTACTTTATGCCCCTTTTTATTTTTTATGCTTTATGTACCATTTACTTTAAGCATTACATTTCATGTCATTTTTATTTTTTGCTCACTTGAGCCTTTTATTTTCTCTTTTAAGATACCTAATAATCAATATGAACCATAAAAAACATTAATGATATTTGGATTGTTTGGTTACTATCCTTGGCATTATGGAGTATTGGACTTCTTGGACTTAGGATTAGAGACCTTGGCCTATGTTGGAGACCTTATGACCTTAATTAATATTTTGTCTGGAGTTCTTGAGGTTTACCTCAAGGCATTGGGTTGTTTGTTTGTTTTGTGTGCAGGTTATTGTGATTACATACTTTGTTTGTAGTCTGGAATTAACCTGTATACAACCGTTACTCTGCCCAATTTTTTATGAAGACTTAATACACTTGAAGTTTGGTTCTCTCAAAAGGTCTAGTACCTTTTCTTGCTTGGTTTCAATCCAAAGAATGAGAATTCTATCTGGACTCATAATGTCAAGTATTGGCTTCTTGTTGGTTAGATGGTTCCTATCCCTAGCTTTTACCTTATGCTTTAGGATAGCCTCTTCTTCTCCTCCCATCTTCTTAAATTTCAAAATATCTTCTCCCTCTTTTTGAAAATTCTTCTTATTTTTAAAACTGAACTACTTTCATAATAAACTTGGACTTAGGTCCATGCATTTTCAAAAAATCTTTCACAAATAAACTTCAATCAACATTAATAAAACCTAGACATTTTTTGTGAGATGACTAAAAATCAATCAATCTCATTCAAACCATTTTATCATCTTTGCTTTCATTTTTAACTTTTCCCAAAAGATTCGACTCTTATCAATCCTTGTAGTGATGCAAAAAACTATACTTCTATGATATGTAGTGAAGTGAGGTATTTTCCACTTGGGTGTTGAGTGAGGCATTGTTGATTTTAAAATCTAAGCCATATCCTCCACTTTGAGATGATGCAAATTCTCCTTTCTCATGATTGTGGGTAGTAAGTATGTTTTTCCACACGGACAATGATGATGATGTCTTATCTCATAAAATTAACCAACACACTTGTGTTTTAAAATTTTTAAAGGTGAACTACGTGTACCCTGATCCCCTATTGCACGAAAAGTGGTATGTAGGCACTAAAGGTTCGCAACTGCAGCGGGTGCAAAAATCATAAAAAATATATATATATTTCTTCTCTCATCTCCATCATCTATTTTACATACAACATTTTATAGCCAAAATATACATATTTTTACAAAGAGGTTCTTGCAGAGTACCGTAGATGTTTAGGGTGCTAATACCTTCCCTTTGCATAACCAACCCCCTTACCTGGAATCTTTCCCCCTCTTTTGGGTTATTTGCTCTTTTCCCATTCCTTTTGAAATGATAAAGTGCGGTGGCGATTTTGATTTTGATTTGTACAAGTCTAATCAATCACATGGCTTAGTCTTAAACATTTCTACCGCTACAGAAAAAATGGCGACTTCACTGGGGAAATATTGACCTCTTGTTGGTCCATCCCTAAGTGGGTTAAACATATCTTTGTTTTTATCTGTATAAGTGTTATTGTTGTTTATGTGTTATATGTTGTATATTTGTTTATCTGGATTTTCCTGGTTTTCAGGGGGCTTGGTGATTACTTATAAGTCCTATACCCAAACTTGGGCAAACTTTAAGATAGGATAGGCGGTATAGTCATGTTAACTTTAAGGGAGTAATCCCAAAAAAGGAGGCATGAGATACCCCACTCAGTGGAGGCCCCTTTGAATGTAGTGTCATTTACCGAGTAATCGGGAAGACGTACTACTTTCGACCTGGGAGCCTGCTGAAGCTGAGGACCGTAGAATACCTAACCCATCTTGGCCTTTTAGGTGTAATGCGGAAGCTATGACGGAGTAATCCGAAAATATTTGTCACGCGATACTACGCTCGGACGAGTTTTTCTTGAGAATATTACTAATTACCAAGTTAATCGGGAAGTTAGTAATATCTGAAGGAAGGATGTAGACTCTGGGAACCTTTAGAACCTTTTTTGGCAGGTGATAACTTTTAGACCAACACCTTATGGGTAGTACCTTCGACCTCATGCTCATGACTTTGAACCTATGAACCCTATATGTGTGATCTTGTGTGTGATTGTTGCATCATGCATCCATGCACTCATAAGCATCTTTTGAAGAAATCTTATTTAAAGGGACTTAAAAGTTGACCATTTATGAATATCTCAGGTACTTTTTAACCATGGATTCTGGAAAAAGAAAGACCGGGAAGTACAGTTTCAAGGATCCCAAGATAGATGAGTTGATAAGTCTAATTCCCGAGATCGAGTGTTCTGCAGATTTTCGGAAGAAGTATGGATCCATCATTCCTCCTATGAAGCTTAGGATGAATGAGGGTTTTATCTTGACCTTGGTCCAGTTCTATGATCCAATGTATCATTGCTTTACTTTTCCCGAATATCAGTTGATTCCTACACTGGAGGAGTATTCTTATCTGTTGGATTTACCTGTTACCGATCGTGTTTGTGATATGGTGGCAGAACCGGACTGTTTTGGAAAATGCAGGTTTGCGTTTTGTGTTTGTGTTTGCAAAATGTTGCGGTATGAAAGAGTCACCTACAACTTTTATTTTATCCAACTGGAAAGGAAAAAAGCACAGAAAAAAATCCTTTTCCGAGATTTTGAGTACGGGGGGTAGATTATAGAAAGGGAGGGTATTAGCACCCTTTCTATCCGTGGTTTTCCACGGACTCTTAGGTACTTGCTCATCATTTTAAAAATTGCTTCAGTGTTTGTGTGATTTGAAAAGTTTTTGTTTTACTTCGATTTAACCCTTGCTTCTGTCTTCAAGGGTGTTACGAAGTTGTTTTGAAAACTTTGTTTGAAAAGAGTGTAAGTGTGGAAAAGTTTGTTTTGAGCAAGTACCTACTAGCATCTACCTACTCGAAAAAAGAATCGTTCTATGTTCATTTCCTTTAGACAGCGCTATCCTACTATTAGTGAGTAGGTAGCACCATCGTTGGAGTTTTAAGGGTCAATTCGAAAAGGTACGTACGATCACTAAAGCAATGTTAGGACATCTTAGTAATAACCCTAATGTCTTAAGATCGTATTCGAGGCAACAATTCTGAGACAACTTTCCGAACGGGACTTTGATCTTTTGTTTAGACAAGAGGGCGGCCACTAAAATATCCTATACTCAATGGTCGTTTACCGAAGGCAACCGAGTGGTAGTATACCCTAGGGGTGCGCATGTGCGAGTGATTTAATTTCAAGTTTATTATCTTTACACATTTAGGGTTTGCTAACCGTTTTAAAGTTTACATACAGTCTTGTCATGCAGCCCTAATATTCATACATCTAACAGTTAATATTTGCGGAATTTAAAGTGCGGAAGGTAAAGCTACGCTATTACAAGGCTTCGGGTATTAATTACATAGCCAAAAACAACCCGTAAAAAAACGATAAATGAACGAAAAAAGTCCTAATTAATCTATTACATCCCATGAGCAATTACATCAGTATTGTAAAAATAATAAAGTGCGCGCGATGAATTAAGAACGAGAAAAGTTAGGGTTTTGACCCTGTCTAAACTAATTAAAGGAAAACTATTTTTTTGGTTGTTTTGATTATTTTCAAGAAAAAGAATAATGTTTTAAATTAAATACAAATCTAATTAGTAATTAAATTAAATTAAATTAAATAATTTACATGACCTATTTTTGTATTTTGTTATTTTTTAAGAAAAAGAAAATAGAATTTAAATTAAACAAACCCCTAATTTCTAACTTGTTTTAATTTGTTTACAAAAGAATTTAAGTTACCCTAAAATTAAATAAACTAATTAAATTAATTTTTTTGATAAAAAAATAACCTAAATCTAATTGGATGAAAAATTGTTTTTGTGATTTTTTAATAAAAAAAAAAAGAATTGATTTTATGTTAGTAAAAATAACTAAATGAATTAATAAAGAAAAATATAAAAAGAAAAAAGAAGAATTGGGCCTGTGAAATAGCAAATGGAGGGTGTGGATAGCAAGCTCTTGGGCCCAAACAATTCTGATCCACATTGACCTTCTGGATTCCATGTTGTGCGTTGACTGGGGTGTATCATGGTCCTCTAAATGATGGCCTTCAGATCTGGCCTTCTGGAAATCCAAAGGTTGAATCTTGAGGGTACATGGTGGTCTCCCTGCCTTGTGTGCACGTCTGATCATTTAAAGAAAAATAATGTGAAATATGGGGGGGACCTGGGATTCGAACCCAGGTCATGTGGCTTTCTCCACCTGCATTGTTACCAATTGAGCTGGACGCATTTGTTGTATATTGAATAACAATCATTGATAAAATATAATAATGCAAATTAGTGTGGGGGGAAAATAAAAAATGCACCAGAATTCAAATGGACGAATGAGATGGAGCCACGCATGTCATCTTCTTCCTCTCTCCGTTGGTAAAAGTCATAGACTTTTACCTACGGACAAACGTCCGTCACTACAAACCCTGCACATTGCAAAATCACACACACGCATGATAAATGGAATCTAAGGCTGTGAATCAAGTCGCCTTGGCCTGCTGAGCATCATGGTGCCCTTCTTGTGGACCAATTTCACCTGTATAAAAAGATCCCAAATCGAGACCAAGAACCCTAGCAATGGTGGATTCTGATATAGCCAACGAAAATGCAATTGATTACCACCACAAGCTTGCAAACATGTTAGGGATTCAGAATATGCTATTGAAACATGATATATATGCAAGAATCACAAGATTCGATTATGAAAATAATAGCAAACCGTGTACCACTTACAGTGAGTTCTAGCGCGCGCGGATCCTTGTTTTTGATTGCTATGGCTTCCTTGCAATCCCAGGAAGCGAATGAGATGGTTAGGGAACCTTGTAAACGCCTGGAAGTATGAAATCAAGTCAGCACTTTTTGGTGATTTTTCCAAGTTTGGTTCTGCCTTTTCACGCCTCAAAACCTTGTGTTTTTGTCTTCTTTTGTTCACTATATATCACTGATCAAATTAGGTTTACAAAAGTCCATTCAATCTTTGTCAATTATGGCTTTTGATCTTGATTTGATTCACTTGAAAATATTTCCAAAATAGTCCAAAATCAATCTTTTTGTGCCCACCTATGCCTTGCACGAATTGATTCAGTTGTTAGCTGGATATAGGACCTGAAATATGCACAAGATCTTGAAGTTTGAATGATTTGGATTTTTTCATGATTTGTTTTGATTTAAATTGATTTAATTGCAATAAAAATCAAAATAAATAGCAAAAATAAGATGAAGACAAATGGGAAGATCTAGGGCTCTTGCACCATGATACCAACTCAAAACAAGTGCAAAAAGTTAGGCCCATTTAGCAAAAATTGCAATTTGAGGCACTTTTGACTTTTGGCAATTTTCCAAAAAAGGTCAACTTAACCAATGCATGACTTCTTCAATTTTTACTCTTTGAAGGTGTTCTTGGACTTTTTAGAAAGCTTGAGATGTCCCATAAGCAACCCTTTTTGTCTCATTTCAATTTGGTATTCCATGTTCATGTATGAAGCTTTGACAAAAGAGGTGCTTTTGTTAACTTTTCAAAATGACCTATAATGTCCAAATTCATAACTTCTTGTGAGTGCATATTTTGAACTTGGGAGATGAATATGAATTATAGGGAATTGTATTATCTTCAAAATGAGCTTTGTATGGGTCATTTCTCATAAAGTGTGAGAAAGTTATGCTTGGTCAAAGTTGAGTTGACTTTTCCTACAAAACCCTAATTTAGAAACTCTTGGGTTTTGATGCATTGTGAGCAATCCTTGATGAATCATGATCAACCCTTGATCAAATGATGAATCATACTTAAAAATGAGAATGTTGACAAAAAATATTAAAGTTTGACTGTATGTGGGGCACAGTTGACTTTTGCCCTAGCTCAGTCGATTTTCAGGCTTTTGAGCAATTGACTGAGCAAACTTTCTCTGCAAGGCTTGAAACTTGACAAGGATGATCTTGTGAACATATTAGGGAAATGGTGAGAATTTGAGACCCTTTGGACTCACACATCTTGATGCAACATGAAACCCTAATTTTGAGGTAGACTGCCTTAGGAGAGAGCTTGTCTGGTCAACTCTTGGACTTCCTTGAGCAATTTGAGAACCTCACTTGAAATGTATTGAGAAATATGGGAGGGAAAATTTTGGGGTAGAACAGCTGCCCCTGTTCAATCTTCTTAAACCTGAGGATGTAGATTAGCTTGTCTGCCTTTCGTGATCCGAAAGTGGAAGATGATTGAACACTAGAGTGCCCAGAAATTTGCACTCGCATGAAGTGGCACCTGTCTTGCAACATCGGGAATGGGCTTATATATGCCATTTGGATATTAATGAAGGAAGATGGGCTTAAAGATGCCATCTGAAGAAGTGTCGATCGCATAGGAGATTCCTTAGCGAGAGCTTGTATACATGTTGTTGAGGAGGATTCCGCTGGGGGATGTTGGTCTCTGTCTTGAGATAAAGTTGAATTTTAGGAGCTTCGATCGTCCGTTATTCTACTGGGGAATAGCATCTTGGTTGAAGAGGTGAAAATGAACTATTATCTGGTCGTGATCCAGGCTTCATAGTGATAAGATCGACTGCTATCTGGTCGTAACCCAGGCTTTACAATGATCTACTGGGGATATGAGATTAAACTTGATATTCGGTCGTAATCCGGGCTTTGCAATTTCTCAATTCTTATTTGGTCATAATCCAGGCTTCAAAAGGAATTAAGTTGTTATCCGGTCACATCCGGGCTTCAACTTGAATTTAGGGCATACTAATATCTGGTCGACTCCGGGCTTCTTAGTAATTGTCCAGGTAAAACTTCTATTTGGTTGAAATCCAAGCTTCACAGTGTCTTGTACCGCTATCTGGTCGTAATCCAGGCTTCACGATGTAATATACCATTATCTGGTCGAATCCAGGCTTCATGGTGTTCGGGGAAATCAAGGTATTATCCGGTCGAATCCGGGCGTCATAACTTGAATTAAAGATATACTATTATTTGGTCATAATCCAGACTTCGTAGTATTCTTGGCTGCTATCTGGTCATAATCCAGGCTTCACAGTGTCCTCTACCATTATCTGGTCGAGTCCGGACTTCATGGCGTCTTGTATTGCTATCTGGTCGTAATCCAGGCTTCACAATAACTTGTTGGGGATTAAGCTATTATCCGGTCGAATCCGGGCTTCATAGCTTGTGATAAACCACTATCTGGTCGTAATTCAGGCTTCGCGGTATTCTGATATTGTTATCCGGTCGTTCTCCGGGCTTCACAATATGATGGAGGAATCAAGATATTATCTGGTCGTACCCGGGCTTCATAGCTTGAACTTTGTGAGAATTTGATTGTATCTTTCCCTGAAAGGTAAGGGTTAGTCGTGTGTAATGTCATGATGTATGAAATGTATTGAGCAATGATGTTCTCAAAATAAATGAGACTGTGTTGTATGATGCGTATGTGCATGTCATGATGTATGCAATGTTCTCTTGATGTTTTCTAGCTGGGGAAAATAAATCCCGGACTGTTGCTGGAGAATAAAAGGCGTTTCGCTCGCTGAGGATAACGATCAAAGATGATTTGAGAATTCATTGGCCGGCGAATAATTCTGCTGGAGAGTAAATTGGCGAGAAGATGACTCTGTGGGGAAGAGATATATTCTATCAAAAGATCTACTGATTTGGAGAAATAATCTCGGTTGTAGATGAATCACCGTTGTTGGCGATGAGGAACTTTGTCGGGGATAAAATTTCCGTTTGTGGAAGAAATAAACTCCAATGGGGATGGTCTTCCATTGTTGGTGATAGATGAACTCTACTTGGGGAGAACTAACACCTCCTTTTTTAGATATCTTTTACTCTGGGGGGAGTGAATGCATTTTAGTCTTATTCTTCAACTGGGTCTATCCCTACACCTGGTGGATAGAGCAACTGTAAGGTTTGGACATTTCTTGTTTTCCCCTGTTCCTGAAATTACCAGTAATCGTCTTTTGTTTCGTATGTACATATTTATGAGCAGCAGTTATTGTCAAATGCATATATCAAAAATGAATCATTGGATGTTCTTGCAAAACAAAACAGGAAAAGGAATTTTTTTTTGAAATTTATTATAAAAATGAATTGTATTGATTTTGAAGTTGGCCTGTAACAGGCATTTTTGTACAAGAGGCTGACGTCCTAGTAAGAGAACACCGCCGAAATGATAGAATTTATACAATTTGCGAAAAACAAAGAAAAAAACAGATATGTGAACAATCCCACTAGGTTCCAACTCTGCTATTGCCTTTATGTCTTCGAGCATTTCATCACTTTGCTACTTGGTCGAAGGTGAATCGGGTTGATTGGCGCCGTCTGAGCTTGATAGTCGATACCGAAGTCTGGTTGCAAGATGATCCAATGAGACATAGTGTTACGCTTTGATCCCTAATTTTTGCCCGGACCGCCCTTTCAGGTTTTCAGTCCACCGGGATACCCCTTTTTGCCCAAGCTGCCCTTTCAGGTTTTAGACTTGTCGGGTGTACAGTTTTTTTCATTTTCATCCCTTACTTTTGCTCGAACCCTTTTGGTTCGCCGGGAAGCCCTTATTTTTGCCTAGGCCAGTCGACCTAGCGGGTCTTTGATTATGTGTAGTATTTTTTCACTATGTCTGCATTGACGGGGTGAGGAAGATCGTCACCATCCATGGTGGTTAGAATCATGGCTCCTCCTGAGAAGATGTTCTTAACCACAAATGGCCCTTCATAAGTGGGGGTCCATTTGCCCCGTGGATCACCTTGCAGCAGTATGATGCGTTTGATCACTAGAACCCCGACTTGATACTCTTATCGTCTGACTTTCTTGTTAAATGCCTTGATCATCCGTTTTTGATACGTCTGACCATGACAGATAGCAGTAAGTCTCTTTTCGTCGATTAGATTCAGCTGATCAAGCCGGGTATGGATCCAATCGTCTTCGCTTAAACCCGGATCCTTCATAATCCGGAGAGAGGGTATCTGGACCTCAATGGGTAGGAATTCCTCCATGCCATACACCAAAGAGTAGGGTGTTGCCCCTGTCGGTGTTCGCGCTGCGGTGCGATACCCATGAAGAGTGAATGGTAACATCTCATGCCAGTCTTTATATGTCACTGTCATCTTCTACACAATCTTCTTGATGTTCTTATTAGCCGCTTCAACATCCCCATTCATCTTCGGCTGGTAAGGAGAAGAGTTGTGTTGTTGTATCTTAAACTATTTGCAAAGTTCGGTGATCATCGTATTGTTGAGATTTGTACCTGTTGTACCCCAAAATTTTCCCTCCCATATTCTTCAAAATTTGCCAAGATCAAGCTTCAAAATCTCTCAAGGGTTGCACAGTCCAATTGCCTCCTAACACAGTCAAAATTAGGGTTTTGGTTCTTGCAAAGAAAATGAGGTTTTCAAGGGTCTAAACAAGTCCCATATGCCTACAAACATTGTCAAGCATTCATATGTCAAGTTTCAAGACTCACAACATCAAATTGCACAGTCAAAAACCCTAATTGCTTCACAGTCAACTGCAGGGGCAAAATGGTCATTTGACAGTCAAAAGTCAAAATTTTTGGTCAACATCTTATTTTGAAGCCACAAACATCATTTGATCAATTCTTGATCATGATTTCAAAGCATGGCTCAAAAAGTCTCAAGATGCAAAAGTTTCTATTTTTGGACAGTTGGAAAAGTCAACTGCAAATTGACCAAGGCATAACTTCTTCATGGTTTATCATAAAAATTCCATCCAAAGCTCATTTTGAAGAGGATGACATTTCCTACAACTCATATTCACACTCCAAGTCCAAGAAATGCTCTCACAAAAAGTTATCAATTTCAACATTATAGGTCATTTTTAAAAGTCAACAAAAAGGCACTTTAAGTCAAAGACCATAACTTGAGATTGGTAAATCAAAATGACATGGGACCAAATAAATTGGTTAGAGGACTTCAAGACCTTTCCAAAATGTCCAAGAACATGTTCATAGCTTCAAAATTGAGCAAGATATGCCTTGTAGAAGTTGGGAAATTTTTGGGAATTTTGAAAAGTCAACTTTGCTTCAAAAGCTTCAAAAATGCTAATGGGCCTCAAGTTCTTCCTTGAATCATTACCCAAAGGCTATGCACGACCCATTGACCTCAAAGGGATTTCTTTTC
Source organism: Vicia faba (assembly GCA_948472305.1). NCBI lineage: Eukaryota > Viridiplantae > Streptophyta > Magnoliopsida > Fabales > Fabaceae > Vicia > Vicia faba. The sequence goes on along the minus strand of OX451738.1, from coordinate 85,344,154 downwards.
TTAGTTTTGATTAATTATTTGAATTTTTATTATTATTAATTCATTTAATTAGTTTTAAATATGAGAAAAATATCAAATCATGTTTTTAAATCTTTTTTGTGCAGCAAATATCTTCCACATATGCAAAAGATTTCGTGCATTATCTCAAGGGGACAAGATCATCCCTATTTGGCAAGTTTTCCATGGCAAAAAGATTGAAAAAAGATGTGAAAAATCAAAAATTAAAATCATTAATTCATGGACTATGGGCTTGGCTTTTTGACCTAATTCCATTCAGATACATATGCACAACATAACCTAATGCTAACACACACGAAAGACTGCTCAGAAAACAAAGAACCAATTTGCAATTTTTCATTAAAAACTTGAACTGAAATCATAGTTACAAGGCGATTCAAGGTCTAAAAGCTTGTCCATTACATTCCTGACATTGCTAGGAATCGATTGCAACCACTTTCCAGTCCCCATACTCCAGGAATTGGTAGAACAAAATCATCTTCTTCGTGAATATATAATCATTTTTCAATTTCCATGCATTATTCATGTATTTTATTTGTTGATTTATACTAACAATGATGTTCTGAAGCTATTGGTAATATTTAATTGAACCAATGATGCGTGTATTCAAATTTGCCATGGATGAAACCTAGGGTTTCAGAAGCTTCGAATTAGGGGTTTCTTCATATGGAAAAATTAGACCTTCAAACTGGTACAGCTGAATTCGTGACCTCAAGACGAGACAAACCATGACCTCGCGCCCTTTTTATGTTACAGCATGCTCTAATTGCTATTTTCATAGTATGCAGTTTGTGGGGGTTTAAAACCCCCGCTATGTGTCTTCTATTTGCAGGAAAAACAAGGAAGACGAAGGACGTGGCTTGATGCTATAGGGTGATTCAAATATTGGCGCGTGATTTTTGTTCATACCACTAACGCTTATTTTTCACATATAATAATCACGCTCCATTATGTATACAAAGAAACGCGTTGGCTCGGTTGGTGGATGAGTTGTCCTGCAGGTATTGGGACCTGGGTTCGATTCCCAGGTCCCCCCATATGTTTGATAATTTTTGTATTAACACGTTCCCATGCAGTTTCCTTCAAACGTCCTACCATGCACACACACGCCCAGGCTTGCCACATATTCATGATGATCAATCTGAAGGCTACAAAAGGAGGTCCATCGTGTACACTCAGTCAACCACACGCACTCAAGCTGGAAAAGTCAACAAGGCTTTGATTTCAGTGGGCCAAATTACTTCACAAAAACCTCCTAAATGGGCCAGACACCCCCAATGTTTGTATTCTTTTTTTTAATTTCCTTTTCTTTTCTTTTTAATTGTTTAAATTGTTTTAATTATTTTATTCACCCAAAATATTTTTTCCATAATAAAAATCAGAAACAAAAATGTTTAATATTTAATTCTTATTAATTTCACTATTAAAATACTTTTGTAAACAAATGTTAATGATTAATTTAGTTAATTTAAGTTTCAATTTTAACATTTTTCTTAATAAATTAAAATAGGTAGAATTAGGTTTTTTGATATTTTTCATCTTTCTCTTAAATAAATAATTTTCTCATCATTATTATTATTATTAATTACTAAATATTTTTGTAAATAAATATGTAAATAATTAATTAGCATAAATTAGGTTAACTTTAATATTTTTCATTAATAGTTAAAAATAACTTAGAATTAGGGTTTCTCTTGATTTTTAATTTTCTTTATTTCTTAAATACAAAAAAACATAAAAACAATTTCTTTTTTTCTTATTAAATACTTAATTAGCTTTTAATTCAATTTAATTTCAAAAGGGTCAAAACCCTCGGACGTTCAACTTTAATTCTTTCGCGCATTTATTTTCTTTCAAATATTATGTAACTGCTCAAGTCATGTAATAGTAACTAGGTTTACTTTCCGCATCTTTTATCAAACGGGTCTTTGTAATTTGGCGATGTATAGACCCGCGCCTTGTAATAGCGTAGGATTTTACTTTCCGCATTTAAATTATCGCACTTTTAAATTCTAATTGCATGAAAGAATGAATGACGAATTAAAAACAATGCGTAGCTCACCATGCCATGATCAAAAGATAAATGCTAAGCTGAAAACAACACACAAATTCACACACCACTCTTAGGGTACGCCTCACTGTTGCCTTACCTTCGAAACGTGGTCGTCGAGTATAGGACGTTTTAGTAAGTCCTTATGTCCATGATCCAGTTGCCTCGAAACGGTTGCCTCGGATTAAAAAAGGATCAATGGCATAAGGGTAGCTTCTAAGGTGTCCTACTGTTGCTCTGGTGACCACACTGTCCCTACAAACGAATTGACCCGAACACCTCCAACGGTGGTGCTACCTACCTCTCAATAGTGGGATGGAACTATCTTAAGGACATTTACACAGCCTAATTCCTTAGGGTAGGTAGACGACTCATGGATACTTGCTCTATTCAAAAACCAGTCAAAACTCTTTTCACACCGACACTTTTCAAAAAGCTTTCAAAACAATTTTTCAAACACTCTTGAGGACCGATACAAGAGTCATTCTGAAATCTTTAAATGAAACTTTTTCAAACCCACTCACACTTTGAAAAGCAAACATTTTGAAAACACAATGAGCAAGTATCTAAGAGCCCATGGATAACCATGGATAGAAAGGGTGCTAACACCTTCCCTTTCTATAAATCTACCTCCCGAACCGAGAAACTATCTCATAAGGAATTTTGCTGTGCTTTTGTCCTATCCAAGTTGGAGAAAATAAAAGACGGTGGCGACTCTTGCTTCCGCGACATTTCGCGAACCAGCGTTAAACAGTCAGTTTCAGATCCACCGATCACAGAACTGGCGACTCTGCTGGGGAAACTTAAAGTGAGGTGTACCTTAGGACTAAGATCACTTGTGTTTTCAATTGTTGTGCTTGTTTGCTTTATTATTGTGGGCTGCATCGAAGTTACATAGATCCTAACCTGGATCTGGGGATACCCTGTTAGGTAGCATAAGCTGTGAGGGACCTGTCCGGCGTAGACCGACATGGGTGAAGCAGTGGCTACATTGGTGTGGCACCTTGGTCTGTACCAATATCCCTTGTGTCGCAACGAGGAGAATATGGGTCTTCTGAGGAGTTATTAAGCACCAACCGACCTTAGAACCTTAAATGACCCAACCTGGCCAATAGAACAGTAGCAGTATGCTACGCCCATTGAGGCTAAACTCTCGTGATGGTTCTGGATGCAAGAAAAGATTGCGATGCTGGAGTTATGACCGATGGAGGGTAGTCAGTGATATTGGGATCCTCTAGAACCCGGTTACTTCTGATAGGACAGGTCTTAACCAACAAACTGAAAGAGGGTAATACCTAGAACCCATGATGGCCTAAACTCTAAGGGCTTGTCTTGTGTGACTTGTGTGCCTTATCATGTTTACCTTTGTAAATATTTGTGGCGTGCTTTATCATAACATCATGCCATCATAAACATTGCATGCATCCTGCATAAGGACTGGCCATTTCAAAGACAAGAGGGTTTCACCTTTGCTCTGTTTTGTAGGACATCATGATGCATATGCGAAGGAATACTATCAGGTTCAACTTTGTTCACCCACCTGAGTTTCTTGAAGAATTGGTTAGCAGAATTCCAAATACTACTTCCTTCATCCAGAGGCATGGTTCTCTTCTCAGTTTAGTCACGGAAAAGTGGGACCAACAACTGATGAGTGTCCTGACACAGTTTTATGACCCTCTATACCAGTGCTTCACCTTTCAAGACTTCCAGCTGGTCCCTACCCTGGAAGAGTTCTCTGATTTGTTTGGCATCCCTATCTTGGATCAGACTCCCTACACTGGTTGGGAAAAGACTCTTAGGCTTGAGGAGATTGTTGCAGCTCTTCCTTTGACCCACAAAGAAGTAATGGACAACTGGGTGACTAGAAGCAAAGTTAAGGGTTTCTTGGCCAAGTTTCTGATTGTTAAGGCTAATAGTTTCTGGAATGACCTGGACTTTAGGGCGTATGAAGACATTCTGGCTCTCTTAATCTATGGTCTAGTCTTGTTTCCTAACCCTGACAACTTCATTAACGTCACTGCCATAAGGATCTTCATGTCTCGGAACCCTGTGCCCACTCTCTTGGGTGATATCCTGCAACAACTTTATGCTCGTACTGCCCGAAGACGAGGAACTCTGTGGTGTTGTATCCCTTTGTTAGTGAGGTGGTTTATTTCGCACCTCCCTAAGTTCGTGCTGAAGAACAAAGAAGGAAGAGGCTGGGCTCATAGGTTAATGTCTCTCACTGATAATGACATCACTTGGACTCTCAGAGGTTTGGAGGAGGTAGCTGTTATTGATTGTTGCGGAGAATATCCTAATGTCCCTTTGATTGGTACCCAAGGAGGAATCTCTTATAATCCATGTCTAGCTCTCCGTTAGTTTGGAAGAGCCAGAAGAGCAGGGCCTCATGAGATGTTGGTGCCTCACATCAGTTTTGAGTTTCAGGTAGACAGTGACAAGCTGCGTCGTAGGTTCATCAAGGCTTGGGACAGAATCCACAAAGCTGACCCACAAGAGCTGGGACCAAAGACTTCTCTACCTATGGAAGCCTACTACAAATGGGTCTGCATCCGTGCTCAGAAGTTAGGCATGCCATATGAAGCTGTCAGACCCGTCATTCTTGAATATCCTGATAGAGATGGGGCTCCTCCAACTGTTCTCCCTCCTCAGATACCTACTGATATTGAGACACTAAAGAGGTCTTGGGCGCAACTACGGGAAGAACGGGATTCTTATCGGGAAAAGTTCAACGAGCAGGAATTGAAGATCCAGAAGCTGACAAAGCAATTGGAGAACGAGCGAGCCATGAATGACTACATCCGTACTGAGAAGAGGAGACCATGGGATCACTGATGAGCTTTGATTTTCTTTTACAGTTTTATTTCCCTTTTCAGTATTTTCATTTTATGTAACGCCTAAGGGCAACCTGTTGAACAATTTGAATTTCAAAGTTGAATCTAATGAAGTGTGTTCTTTTTTTGTTTACAAAGTTGATTCCCGATTGTCTTTGAAAACATAAATCATACACATTCCATTCATCATGTGCATAGCAGGTACTCTTCTTTTCAGGTTGTTTAATGTTCTTCGCTGTTTATTTCAGCATCATGAACCCTGAATCATCTACCGAGCAGTCCATCAAGGCCCTCCAGGCTCAGAACGCCCAATTTCAAGAGCTGATTATGAGTTTGGCTCAAGGTCAAGAGGAGTTGAAGGCTCTGCTGGTTAAGAAGAAGAAAAAGAAGAGAACTGTACTATTCAACATTGGCCGGAGGTTTGGTAACACACTGCAGAATGAGGTTGATCAAGCTGATTCTTCTGTAGGGAAGGGCAGTCCCCAGGGGGGAAGAGTTCCTAGTCCGGTGGTCTCTGACAACGAGACTGATTTTAATGAGGAGCAGTATCCTCCAGCTGAAGACAGGTACAAGCAGTTAGAAGACCGTCTGAATGCCATGGAAATTCAACAAGTGCCTGGTTTGGATTTCGGAGACTTGGGTCTATCTTCTGGTGTGGTCATCCCACACAAATTCAAAGCACCATCTTTCGCAAAGTATGACGGGGCGTCCTGCCCTAAGCTACATCTCAGATCTTATGTGCGGAAGATCCAACCATACACTGTGGACAAGAACTTGTGGATCCACTTCTTCCAGGAGAGTCTTTCAGGGACTCATCTCGAATGGTTCTATCAGCTGGATGGAACCAAGGTTCGTAACTGGGAGGAGTTGGCTACTGCTTTTTACAAGCAATATCAGTATAATGCCGACCTCGCTCCTACACGTACCCAACTCCAGGGTATGTCGCTAGGATTGGGAGAAGGTTTTAAAGAGTATGCGCAGAAGTGGAGGGACCTGGCTGGCGGGGTGCAGCCACCATTAACCGATCGTGAGCTAGTAGACATGTTCTTGGGGATCCTATCTGGGCCATTCTTCAATCATCTCATTGGCAATTCGTCTGCAGGGTTTACAGATCTCATTCTAACTGGGGAAAGGATAGAGGTTGGTATGAAATCAGGGAAGATTCAGAAAGGTGCGTCCTCAAGTTCTGAGAAAAAGCCTTTCAAAAAGGAAGCCAGTGTTGTGTATGGGCCTAGGAGGCAAAACAAACCAGAACGCCGCCAAGCTGTCAACGCGGTGGTAATTGCAAAGCCTGTTGCCACTCCTCGGCAACCTAACCAACCAAGGGCTGAGAGACCCAGAAGAGAATACACTCGGCTGAGTATGACCTTGTCACAGATCTTGCCGCAACTGCTATCGACTAATTTGGTGACCGTCAGAGAAGCTCCGAAGGTGGTGAACACAACCTCTCCCAAGTATAATCCCAATGCCCGCTGTGCTTATCACTCTGATAGCCCGGGGCATTCTACTGATGATTGTTGGGCCCTAAGAAATAAGGTTCAAGACCTTATTGATGCTAAGGAGGTACAGTTTGAGGCACCTGAGAAACCCAATGTGGTGACAGCTCCCCTACCTGACCATGGAGTGAATGCTATCAGGGATGGTGACGAAGTGGAAGAATCTGAGTTCAACAGCTGGATCTGCCCGACGACCAACGGTGGACTGAACAATTGGACTGCCAAAGATCACATACCTGTTACTTTTGTTACGCAGTAATGAATTCCTTTGTTTTAATTTTGTAATAAACAATAAATTGAAACTTTATGGTCCGGTGTCTTACCCGGGGCACCGTGGCTTCATTTCTGAGGGCATATTAACTGTCATTTCCATATATCATGAATAAAGACATTGGACGTTTTTCGCATTTCAAATCTTGTGCTCCCTTTCTTTCTTTCTTTCTTTCTTTATATATTGCAAAACAGCTATATTTACACACACTCACCCATACAGGTTCCAATCCACTCTGGATCTCACTGGTAACGACTCTACTACTGCCAGTTATGACTTCGAAAATCCGATCAACTTAGCCGAAGATGAAGGTGAAGATGATTGCAAAGTGCCTGGTGAGCTTGCAAGACTGTTACTCCAGGAAGAGAGGGCCATTCAGCCACATGAAGAGCCAGTGGAAACGGTAAATCTGGGTACTGAGGCAGACGGAAAGGAAGTTAAGATTGGTGCCAATCTGGAGCTTAGCGTGAAACAACGGTTGATTCAGATGTTACATGATTATGTGGAAATCTTTGCCTAGTCCTACGAAGACATGCCTGGCTTGGATACCGACATTGTGGTCCATCATTTGCCTACCAAGGAAGACTGCCCTCCGGTTAAGCAAAAGGTCTGCCGTATGAGTCCAGAGATGTCCGAGAAGATCAAAGCTGAGGTTATGAAACAATTCGATGCCGGTTTTCTGGCAGTGACTTCTTACCCTCAGTGGGTTGCCAACGTGGTTCCGGTACCAAAGAAAGATGGTAAGGTCAGAATGTGTGTCGACTACATGGATTTGAACAGGGTCAGCCCCAAGGATGACTTCCCCCTACCTCACATCGACGTTCTGGTTGACAATACTGCTCAGCACAAGGTGTTCTCCTTCATGGATGGTTTTTCAAGATATAATCAGATCAAGATGGCTCCTGAAGACATGGAAAAGACTACCTTTGTTACTCAGTGGGGCACCTTCTGCTACAAGGTCATGCCATTCGGGTTGAAAAATGATGGGGCAACCTACCAACGTGCCATGGTTGCTTTATTTCATGACATGATCCATCATGAGATAGAAGTATATGTCGACGATATGATTGCAAGGTATCAGACTGAGGAGGAACACCTTGACCATCTACAGAAGTTGTTTGACCGTCTGAAGTTGTACAAGCTATGATTGAATCCAAACAAGTGCACATTTGGGGTAAGATCTGGAAAGTTACTAGGCTTCATCATCAGTGACAAGGGTATTCAAGTGGACCCTGCCAAGGTTAAAGCCATACAAGAGATGCCAGTTCCCAAGACAGAGAAAGAAGTCAGAGGCTTTCTGGGACGTCTGAATTACATTGCTCGATTCATCTCGCGCCTAACTGCTACCTGTGAGCCAATCTTCAAGCTGCTGAAGAAAGATCAGGTAGTACGTTTGAACGATGAATGTCAGGCCGCTTTTGACAGAATCAAAGAGTATCTCCAAGAACCACCCATTCTTATGCCACCGGTTGAAGGGAGACCTCTAATACTATACTTGACAGTACTTGACAGCTCAATGGGGTGTGTGCTGGGGCAGCATGACGAGTCTGGCCGAAAAGAGCACGCCATTTATTACCTTAGCAAAAAGTTTACCGACTGTGAGACCCGATACTCACTGCTCGAGAAAACTTGCTGCGCTTTGGTATGGGCTGCTCGCCGGCTGAGACAGTATATGCTGACTCACACTACTTTGTTGATTTCAAAGATGGATCCAATAAAGTACATATTCGAAAAGCCTGCTCTGTCTGGGAGAATAGCAAGATGGCAAATGATCTTGACAGAATACGACATCCAGTACACGACTCAGAAAGCTATCAAAGGAAGTGTATTGGCAGACCATTTGGCACACCAAGTAGTGGATGACTACCAGTCAATAAACTTTGAGTTTCCAGACGAGAGCATCATGATAGTGACTGATTGTGAAGTACCTGGACTGGATGAAGGACCTGAGGAAGGATCCCGATGGTCTATGCACTTTGACGGAGCCTCCAACGCGTTGGGTAACGGTATCGGCGCTGTGATCATATCCCCTCAAGGCACTCATACTCCACTCACCGCCCGACTATGTTTTAACTGCACCAACAACATGGCGGAGTATGAGGCATGCATCATGGGTCTTCAAGCTGCGATTGACTTAAGGATCAAGTTTATGAGTGTCTTCGGAGATTCCGCTCTCGTGATCAATCAGATCAAAGGCGAGTGGGATACGAAACATCCAAACCTTATTCCTTACAGAGAATGTGTGTTGATATTTGATCTGACCTGATCAGAAGGTTTGGACCGTCACGGCTGGCTCCGAGCAGAAGGCTTTTTGAACGAGGAGGGGGGGTACCTGCAAGGCACTCCGATGCTAAAGTCAGTGGGAGTACGAGCAGATAATAGAGTTGAGGTTAGAATGATGAATACCTGACCCTCTGGAAACAGAGGGTATTTATAGCCCCCAGCGCTGGGCCAAGGTTCCTTCATTGGGCCGGGCGGATTTGGCCCAATGGAGGAACTGCCAGGTTCTACGTGGGTAGTGGGGACCCGCACGTGGTCCCCTTCCTGGATGTGCTGCGTGAAGTGCGGGCGGACGAAGACGCGGTCTTTCCGGAGTGTCGTTGGGGGAACGTTGGACTGAGTCTGCCCTAGTTGGGATGCTCGAGACAACGTCGAGCTGGACAGCAGGGGTGTCGAGCTGGACGTTAGGATGTCGAGCTGGACGACAGGGCGTCGAGCTGGACGACAGGAGGTGGAGCTGGACATCATCACGTGAGTTAGACAGCGGGATGTCGAGCTGGACATCAGGATGTCGGGCACGGATGTGACTCCTTTGCTCGGCATGGACCTCCGTAAGTCCTTTTGGATTGGGCCTTAGTAACGCTTTTGGGCCTTGTCGGGCCCAGTCCAGAACAGGAGCCCCCCAAGTCGTGGTTCCTTGGCGAGGAGCCATGACTTGAACCAAAGTTATTCCCTCGCTGAGGTCTCGTGCCCGGGATGGACGTGGGGGGCCCTCGAGGGGCCTCCTCTTGTCGTGCTCGAAGATGCCCTCGGGGATGGATGCGTGGGGAATCCTTTCCGGGCGCGTCGGTCGGGCACACGAGGTATCTTTCGGGAAGTGTGTCGCCACCCTATGGGGGTAGGGTCATCATTGCGTTGGGAGCAGCGCGTCGAGGAGATGGAGTCCGTGGATGCCCGAGGTGACGTTTGGTATTCCACGTCATCACTATAAATAGGAATCTTGGGCCCCATAATACGTTTTCCGCTCTCCGTGCTCTCTCTGTTGCTGCTCTCCCACACTTTCTCCAGTTGCGACTTCCCGTCTCAGATTCTTCCATTTCGTAGCCAAATCCCAAACTTTGATCCAAGTAAGTGATCTACTTTCTTCATTTTTCCGTTTAGAATGCATGATTCCTGGAATTTGTAGGTGTTTTAGGACCGTGCGCGTGGGATTAGCCCGGTAAACTCGTGTTTTGCCCGACATATTCATGTCTAGGACCGGCAAACGCATGTTTGTGGCCGACACATTCGTAGTTTTAGGTGAAAAACTTCAGAGCTGCCCGGGGTCTTCATGATCCAGGGCGCCTGATTCATGACCGTGCCCGGTATGTTCATGGTCGTGGCCGTGGGCTTCACAGTGCGGCTCACCATGTTCATACCTCGGGTCGACATGCTTGAAGAGTGGCCGCGCAGTTGGTTTGAGGAAGAACACCGGGTTCAGGAGAGTCGGGGAGGCATCCATTTGTGGAAACGGACTTGTGTAGTCGTGTATGGGACGACATGATTTTGTCGAGCATAGGACTTTGTGCTCAACTGATTGGTTTCCCGTGCTCTGCAGGTAACCATGACGGACGAGCCGAGCTCCTCTGGACGTCGTGATCGTGAAGAACAGAGTGCCGACGAGTCGGCCACCCTGATAGATACTGTGACCGACCCATTGCTGGAATGGGTGGGTGTCGAGCCGCGGGGGACAGCGTCGGTATATAGTCGGGATGAGCGACATCCATTCACTGTCATTGAAGAGGGTCAAGACGAGCCTGGCTTCCAACAAAACTTCGTAGTCATGATTCCGTCGACCGGCGCAAGGATTTGCTCGGTCTATCCGAATTACAGCCTCGCGATGTATGAGATCGCGTTTAAAGACCTAGGGCTGCGGCTGCCGTTCACTGATTTTCAGGCCGGGGTCTTTATGCACTTGGAGCTGGCCCCGTCCCAGCTACACCCGAACTCTCTCGCCTTCATCCGGGCGTTTGAGTTGATTTGTCGCTACCTGAGGATCGGGGCGACCATCCCTCTTTTCTTCCGGGTATTTCACTTGCAGCGTCAGTCCCGAGGAGGGAGGCACAACTGGGTGTCCCTGAAGCAGTCGAGGAGACTTTTTAAGATGTATATGGACTCCGTGAGGGGGTTTAAAGACAAGTGGTTCGTGGTACGACCAATTACTGACGGTGCTTTAGATTCCCTTTTCGAGGAGGAGGGGCCAGTGAGCGACGATGATGGGGAAACGATGGTGGCCGACGACGGGAGCCCTGTGTTGGGTCGTAGGGCTAGATTCCCGGTGTACTGGATGTCCCGACATTACGAGCATGGGACCGGTTATTATCATACCGCTGTCGGGGACATGTGCTCGGAAGATCAGCGGGCGTACGACGCTCTATGCCGGTTTGTCGACAGTTTTCATCCCGCCCGATGGGTTACGCGGGAAGGGGATGATATCCTGGACAAAGACGAATACCCGACGTTCGAGTCCCGCCCGATCGACACCAAGGCGTTGGTGGAGTGTCCGACTTACAGGCAGGCTGCCCTCCTGTTAGGTTGTTTGCTTGAAATTTTATTTGTCATTTACTCATGTAGTTTGCTCGATACTGACTTTTCCTTTATGTCGTGCAGGTACGATGGCTAGCCGACATGAAAGGCTCCTGAAATTATCAACCGACCAGAGGCGGGGCAGGAGGGTCGTGAAGCCCCCGCAGACGACGAGAATGGGACCACCACAAAGTCCGAACGCTCCTCAGCCGGTGAGGGTGGACTCGACGTCGAGCTCAGGACCCGCGTCAGATCCAGAAGTCGAGGAGATTGATCCCAGTGCTGTTTTGACGCAGAGGAAGAGGACCCGCGTGGAAGGTGGTCCGACTGTCGGGGAGGATGCCGGTGCCGTTAAATCTTTCGCCTTCCCCCCTTGCTTCAAAGAGGCGGGCTTTTTCGAGCGATTCCCTCCGACAGTGGTTGCCCATGAAGCTGCGGCCATAAAGAAGATGAGCAAAGAGGAAAGGAAGGCGTATCTGGCCGCCAGCGTAGATGGGCTGGTAAAAATGGCCGAGATGGCCTTGGTGCTATCTGAGGATGGAGGGGATACTGCCCGTGTTGAAGAACTCGAGCAGGAGAAGGCGGCCCTGACTGCGAGCTCGTGGAAGTTGAAGGTCGCTTTGGAACGCTCCGAGGAGATGTTCCGAGAGCAGACCGCGATGCTTGATGCTGAGAGGGAGATGCTGACCTTGGAAAAGGAGAAGTCGGGGAGGTTGACTGAGGAAGGGGAGCTTCTTCGGACCGACAGGGATCGCCTGGCGGCCGAAGTCGAACGCTTGGGTAAACAGGTCGAGGAAATGAATGTTGTCCTGCAACCTGCCGAAGATGATCCCGAGGACATAGTGGCTTTGAAGAATCAGGCGGAGCTAGTCGCCCACATCCGGCTCCTCGAGGTGGACTGCGTCGGTGCTCTGGAGGACGGGTTCAATTCTGCGGTCGATCAGCTCTCATTGCTAAACCCTGGTCTGGTCACTGAGGGTATCGGTCACACACACCGGGTTGTAGGTGGCATGATCGTTCCTCCGCCCGACTCTCCTGGCGTCGACAATGATGATTCTGTGGAAGTCTGAGTAGGATAGCGGGCCTGCGTGCTCTTGATATTTGTATTCTTTGGGCCTGCGTGCCCGTTTATTGTATGTTATGAACATCGCCGGCCTTCTTGGTCGGTTTAATATTGTTTTGTTGCCTTCGGGCATTTATATCTTGTTATACATTTTGTATTTTTTGCCCTTGTTTGAAATCACATGCTTGTATGAATTTAGCCTAAGTCACGGGCCCGAGGAGTGCCCGTAGGTGGCTTTGATTTGGCGAGCGAATCTGCTCGTCTCCACTTGTATGCGTTCGAGGGGAGAGGTTTTCTTTTGACCCTTGTAGATGGCCCGTCGTTCTTGATGGGATGTCGGGCATTTCGGAGCGAAGTTGCTCAGTCGGGCGCGGAGCCCGTTAGGGACGATTCGCCCTTGGCGTGAACTGCCCATCGCGAGCTGGGTGTTCTGCCTTATAGGTACGACGACGGTGGGGCTCGGTATAGCTTGTCCACGTCGGGCACTATCGATCGTCATCGTTTACCGCGCGATGCTGTGCCATTTTGGTCGTGTGTCGGGCCTGTACCTTAGCCTTAAACGAAATTGGACGTTTTTCCTCGTTGCCCGAGCGTGGGTGCTACTGGTCGAGGGTCCTAGGTGTTGACAGTTTCTAACTGTAGTACTGGTTTAGCTTAGCAGCATTCCAGGGTCTTGGTAATGGCTCTCCGTCTAACTGCTCGAGGTAGTACGCCCCGGTACCCGTGGTGCCGTGGACGCGGTAAGGTCCTTCCCAGTTCGCGGCCAATTTCCCTTCGCGGGAGTCTTTCTGGTTCCTGCGTAGTACCAGGCTTCCTATTTCGAACTCGCGCTTGATGACCTTGTCATTGTGGCGCAGAGCCACTCGTTGTTTTAGGGTGGCTTCTCGCAGGGCAGCCCCCGAACGAATTTCCTCGACTAGGTCGAGTTCATCCCTTAATGCTTCGTCATTCATTTCTTCGTCGAGGGGTTCCTCTGTTCGTCGGGATGGTTCCATGATTTCGACCGGGATGACGGCTTCGGTGCCGTAAGTCAGTCGGAATGGTGTTTCCCCAGTCGTTGAGTGGGGTGTGGTGCGGTATGCCCACAGGACACTGTGGAGCTCCTCGACCCATCCTCTTTTGGCTTCGCCGAGTCGACGTTTGAGCCCTCGGAGGATGACTCTGTTCGCGGCTTCGGCTTGCCCATTGGTCTGAGGGTGTTCGACCGACGTGAAGTGTTGTTTGGTCCCCAGTTTGGTGACGAAGTCTCGGAATCCGTGGTCGGTGAACTGGGTACCGTTGTCGGTCACCAGTGCCTGCGGAATTCCGAACTTGGCGAGCACGTTTCTTTTGTAGAAACGGAGGATGTTGTGTGAGGTGATTTTTGCGAGTGCCTCGGCCTCGATCCACTTCGTGAAGTAATCCACGGCGACGATTAGGAATTTGTTCTGGTAGGTCCCTTGCACGAAGGGGCCGAGGATGTCCATGCCCCACCAGGCGAACGGCCATGGGGATGACAATGTATTCAGCTCGTGCGGGGGTGCGAGGTGCATATCCCCGTGCTTCTGGCACTTGTCACATTTTTTCACGTGTTCCTTGGCGTCCTGTTGCATCGTCGTCCAGTAGTATCCTGCTCGGAGGGCTTTCCTTGCCAAGGATTTACCGCCCATGTGCTGGGCGTTGATACCTTCGTGTATCTCCCGCAGTACGTCGGGGATGGCGGACTCGTCGATGCATTTCAGGAGGGGAATGGAGAATCCTCTTCGGTACAGTCTCTGCTCGAGGACAACATAGGAACATGCTCGTCGCTTGATTATGGCAGCGTCGGCCTGGTTCGACGGGAGTTCTCCCTTTGTTAGGAAATTATAAACCGGGGTCATCCAAGACGTGGCATCCCCGATGGCGTGGACCTCGACCGTAGTCGAGGATGGTTCGATACTCGGACGTGCCAGAGATTCCTGGATGACGGATTTATTCCCGCCCTTCTTTCGTGTGCTCGCGAGTTTGGACAATATGTCCGCCCTCGTGTTTTGCTTGCGGGGAACATGAGAAATTTCTGCACGTACGAACTTTGCCATGTGTTTTTTGACTAAGTTCAAGTACTCAATGAGGTTGTCATTCTTGGCCTGGTAGCTTCCCTGTACTTGGGAAGCGACGAGCTTGGAGTCGGTGTAAATTTGAACTTCACGGGCTCCTAGGTCCTCGGCTAGTCTCAGTCCTGCGAGCAGGGCTTCGTATTCTGCCTGGTTATTTGACGTCGGGAAGGAGAGAACCAAGGAGTGCTCGATTACCACACCCTCTTCGTTTTCCAGGAGGATCCCTGCGCCGCTTCCGGACGCGCTGGAGGCTCCGTCGACGAAGATGGTCCACTTGTGTTCCTTCCCCGGGGGAATGTCGTTGGCGGTCATCTCCGCGACGAAGTCGGCCAAGGCTTGTGCTTTCAGGGCCTTCCTGCTCTCGTACTGAATGTCGAATTCGGAGAGTTCCAGGGACCACTTCAGCATTCTGCCCGCCATATCTGGCCGGCCCAGGAGTTGCCTCACCGGCTGATCGGTTCGCACGATGATGGTGTGCGCTAGAAAGTAGTGTCTGAGCCTCCTCGCAGCGTTGACGAGGGCCAGAGCAACCTTTTCTATCTGTTGATACCTGCTCTCGGGGCCTTGTAAGGCTTTGCTCGTGAAGTAGACAGGTTTCTGCCCGTCAGAAGTCTCGCGAACAAGGGCTGCACTGATGGCTTCGTTTGAAACTGCCAAGTATAGGTATAGTGGTTCGTCGTCATCTGGTCGAGACAACACGGGCGGTTGAGATAGGCTCTGCTTCAGATGGCGAAGTGCGTGTTCGCATTCCTCGGTCCATTCGAAGGCTTCTTCCTTTCGAAGGAGTTTGAAAAAGGGAAGGGCGTGCTGAGCGGACTTCGCGACGAAGCGTGATAGTGACGTCAACATGCCGTTCATGATCTGTATCGACTTCTTCGACGTTGGTGTCGGGAGGTCGGAGAATGCTCGACACTTGTCGGGGTTGGCTTCAATCCCTCGCTCTGTTAGATAGAATCCGAGGAATTTTCCTACCTTAACCCCAAACGTGCACTTCTCGGGGTTGAACCTCATTTTGCACTGTCTTGCTTGGGCGAAGACTGTCTTGAGATGAGCTGCGTGATCGGTGTCTGCTCGAGATTTGACGATCATGTCGTCCATATATACCTCGAGCATGTCGCCGATCTGTTTGTTGAACACTTTGTTCATCATGCGTTGGTAAGTTGCGCCGGCGTTCTTCAGTCCGAAGGGCATTACATTGTAGTAATAGTTGCCTAAGCTGGTCATGAACGCCGTGCAGCGTTTGTCGC
Organism: Vicia faba; assembly: GCA_948472305.1. Classification (NCBI taxonomy): domain Eukaryota; kingdom Viridiplantae; phylum Streptophyta; class Magnoliopsida; order Fabales; family Fabaceae; genus Vicia; species Vicia faba. The sequence continues at coordinate 85,328,315 of OX451738.1, read as the reverse complement.
CCAGGGCCATTGGGATTTGATTGTATCCCGAGTAGGCGTCCATGAACGACAAAGTCTTGTAGCCGGCCGAATTGTCGACCAGCATGTCAATGTTAGGTAGAGGAAAAGCATCCTTCGGGCAAGCCCGGTTGAGGTCGGTATAGTCAACACACATTCTCCATTTTCCATTATTCTTTTTAACAAGTACAACATTTGACAGCCAGGTGGAGTACCGGGCTTCAGAAATAAAATTTGCCTCTAAGAGGTCTTTTACAGCTTTTTCAGCAGCCTCTGTTTTTTCTGGAGACTGCCTACGCCTACGTTGTACTACGGCCTTGGCGGCTGGATCAATGGCGAGGTGATGACAGGCGACCTCAGGGTCGAGTCCGGGCATCTCTGCAGCGCTCCAGGCAAAGAGATCAGCATTCTCGCACAGACAGGCCTTGATTTGCTTCCTGGCCAAGTCGGGGAGGTCCTTGCCAATCTTCACTCCCTTGGTCGGGTCTGCTCCGAGGGGAACGAGTTCGAAATCGCCGTCCGGAATAGGTCGGAGGGGGATTTGCTCGCTGCTGGATGGCTCGTCTTGGTCGAAGCGGGCGTCGAGGGCTATGGAGTCGACCTTTGGTGGAGCCTTCTGAACTTCTACCTCGGGAGATGCTCTGTCGGGCTCTTGCTTTGTCTTCTTGATGGGTCCGGTGCTAGTACCCACGTCGACGGTATCCCGTCCTCTTGAAGCGGCGTTGAAGCACCTGCGGGCAGCGGCGAGGTCGCCCTGGATGGTGGCTACCCTTGCCCTTTTGGTATAGAACTTCATTTTTAGATGGACAGTTGAGGGGACCGCTGTCAGCTCCGCCAATGTCGGCCTCCCCAAGATGCAATTGTATAGGGACGGGCAGTCAATGACGAGGAAGCGGACCTTCACCTGTCTTGTAGCAGTTCCTTCCCCGAACGTCACGAGGAGCTCGACATATCCCCAAGGTTTGGAAGTCGAGCCGTTGAAGCCTTGAAGGTCCGAACCTATATACGGAGACAGATGTGAGTCATCCAGTTGCAAGGTCCGGAACAGCTGGGTGTACATCACGTCGACGGAACTCCCTTTGTCGACCAGGATGCGATGCACGTCAAAATTGGCCATCTTTGCCCTTATCAGCAAGGGGATGACTGCGTTCGGGGCTCCGCCGGGGAGCTCTTCTAAGTAGAAGGTGATGGGCTCTGATCTGCCCTTCACTATTTCGAAAGTCACAGTTTGTGGAGGAGCTGCGTCGACCAGTTCGTCCAACTTCCTCTTGGCTGAGTTGATGGTGAGGTCGTTGAACCCACCCCCGTTGATGACCATGGCGGAGGGGAAGTATTCCCACCTGCTGTGTGTCGTCAGGGGCTCCTGCAGGAGCTCGGGAAGTTCGAAATCCTCGGGCCTGGTTACCGAGAAGGCGGTCTGGATTGGCACCGACTCGTCAGATGGTCGGGCATCTTCTTCGGGCTCCTTTGCTTCGTGGGCGTCACGACGGGGAGCGTCGTTTCGCCTGTACTGTGCAAGCCTCCCTCCTTTGATGAGGGTTTCAATGGCGTCCTTCAGGTGGACGCAGTCCTCTGTCAAATGACCATGACTCCTATGGTATTGACAGTATTTATTTTTGTCTACCCCTGGCTTGGCAGGAGCTGGTCGGGGACGCTTGACGCCACCGTCTTTAAAATCTGTGCTAGCACACTCCGCCAAAATACGCTCGCGGGAAGCCGTGAGCGGAGTGTACTCGGTGAAACGGCCCGAGGGGCCCCTTTGTTCCCGGACCTCCCGGGGTCGATCTTCCTTCCTCTTCTCTCCGGTACGTCGGGGAGGAGGGTCTTGTCTCGAGCTGCTGCTATGATTGCGAGCCCTGGAGTCTCGTGCCCTGTTGGCAGCTTCTCTCTCCTCGTAATCCATGTATGCTCGGGCTTTGTCGAGGAGAGCATCAAAAGTTGCAGGTGGCTCGATACCCACAGCTTTTCTGAATTCTGTGCCGGGGAGGAGGCCCCTCTCCAGCAAATATCTTTTCATATGGTCCGCGCAGGGGACCTGTATTGCTTCCCGGTTGAAGCGGTTGATGAATTCCCTCAAGGTTTCATCCTGTCTTTGGATGATGGCCTCGAGGGCCGCCTCGGTCTTCGGGTGGCGCCGAGAAGCTGTGAAGGAACTGATGAACTGGTTCTTCAGGTTCCGCCACGAGGTAATGGAGCCCGGGGCGAGTCCTTTGTACCAGTCCATGGCCGCCTTCCTGAGAGTTGTGGGGAAGAGACGGCACTTGATGGGCCCCCCGACATTATGATAGTGGAGCATGGCTTCGAACCCGTCAATATGGTCGACTGGGTCTGCTACGCCGTCGTACTCCTTCAGATGTGGGGGCTTCTCCATGCCCGGGGGAATAGGAGCGTCCATGATGGCCTGCGACAGGGGACCGCGGGGGTCGTCCTCGTTGCTCCTCTCCTGAGAAAGAGAAGGGGTCCTGTAGTTATGTCTGGCACGCTGATCGTGCTGAGATTCCCTCGAGCGTGATGCTCGGTGGTTGAAGGTCACACGCCCGTCTCTGTTGTGCCTCCTGTCGTGCCTTGATGGGTCGCGACTGGGTTCTTCGTTAGGGATGACGGGCTGTCTCTCATATTGGGGCCGCCTCTGCTTTGGCCGGGGAGAGGGGCTCCTAGAGTTCTCCCTGTAGTGTCTCCGCGGGGGAGTAGGGTGTCGAACTTCTTCGACCCGAGGAGGTGGAGATGGTGGCCTCTGATGCCTCCTCGGGGGTCGTCGATCATTTTCAAGTGCCCTTAGTCTTTCTCCTTGGGCGAATAGGAGATAATTTGTCTGGTTGATGGCCGCGAACAGTGCCTGAGTCGTGGCGTCTGCCCCGGCAGGAACTTGGACTTCATAGAACCGGGCAGCTCTGCGATAGGCGAGAGCCTCCGGGTCGTCTTCGAGTGCTGGAGGGGTCGTCGAGGAAGACGCAGTGTTCCCGTCCCTGCGGGAGGAAGGTCCAGGGGCGGTTGTCACATGGGTGGCATTGTGGCCGGGATCACCGAGATTGTCGAGGTGTCCATTCTTGTCCGCGGGACCGTTGTTAGTGTCGGTGACGCGGACGTGTTGTTCTTCACGAGCTGGATCAGCCATGACAGGTAATTGAATTGAGCTTTGGTCTTTGGAATTGTTCGTTAGACGGGGAAGCTTTTTCCCACAGACGGCGCCACTGATCTGACCTGATCAGAAGGTTTGGACCGTCACTGCTGGCTCCGAGCAGAAGGCTTTTTGAACGAGGAGGGGGGGTACCTGCAAGGCACTCCGATGCTAAAGTCAGTGGGAGTAAGAGCAGATAATAGAGTTGAGGTTAGAATGATGAATACCTGACCCTCTGGAAACATAGGGTATTTATAGCCCCCAGCGCTGGGCCAAGGTTCCTTCATTGGGCCGGGCGAATTTGGCCCAATGGAGGAACTGCCAGGTTCTACGTGGGTAGTGGGGACCCGCACGTGGTCCCCTTCCTGGATGTGCTGCGTGAAGTGCGGGCGGACGAAGACGCGGTCTTTTCGGAGTGTCGTTGGGGGAACGTTGGACTGAGTCTGCCCTAGTTGGGATGCTCGAGACAACGTCGAGCTGGACAGCAGGGGTGTCGAGCTGGACGTTAGGATGTCGAGCTGGACGACAGGGCGTCGAGCTGGACGACAGGAGGTGGAGCTGGACATCATCACGTGAGTTAGACAGCGGGATGTCGAGCTGGACATCAGGATGTCGGGCACGGATGTGACTCCTTTGCTCGGCATGGACCTCCGTAAGTCCTTTTGGATTGGGCCTTAGTAACGCTTTTGGGCCTTGTCGGGCCCAGTCCAGAACAATATTGATCCCCCATTTCACAGATAACTTTTGAACATTTCCCAAGAGAGGAGAATCAGTTGGCGGACGCGTTAGCTACGATGTCTTCCATGTTCAAAGTCAAGTGGGACAATGAGGCTCCCCGGATCATTATCTGGAAATTGGACGAACCGGCATATTGTTGTGATCTTGAGGCTGAGACAGTAACTGAAAAACCCTGGTACCATGAAGTGAAGAGGTATTTGGAAGCTCAAGAATACCCTGAAGGTGCATCTGTCAATGACAAGAAGTTTTTGAGAAGGTTCGCAGCGAAGTTCTTCCTTAGCAACGGCATTCTGTACAAGAGAAACCATGATTCAACCTTACTGCGTTGTGTGGATAAGACTGAAGCAGAAAGGATCACGGCAAAGCTGCATGAACGCACCTTTGGAACACATTCTAGTGGACACACCATGGCAACGAAGATCCTTCGGGCAGGATATTTCTGGTCCACAATGGAAGCTGACTGTTACCAACATTCTCGGACATGTCATAAGTGCCAGATCTATGCAGATAAGGTGCACGTTCCTCCAGTTCCTCTGAATGTCTTGACAGCACCTTGGCCTTTCGCAATGTGGGGAATTCATATGATCGTCGAGATTAAACCAACGGCATCCAACGGGTATCGCTTCATCCTGGTGGAGATCGATTACTTTACAAAGTGGGTTAAAGCAGCTTCCTATGCTACAGTAACCAAGAATGTCGTGGCACGGTTCATTCGGCATAACCTGATCTGTCAATATGGTGTCCCGGAAAGGATCATTACGGACAACGGTATCAATCTCAATAACAAAATGATCACTGAGCTCTGCGAGCAATTCAAGATACAGCACCACAACTCTTCTCCTTACCGGCCGAAGATGAATGGGGCTGTAGAAGCAGCGAATAAGAATATCAAGAAGATTGTGCAGAAGATGACAGTGACCTATAAATATTGGCACGAGATGTTACCGTTTGCTCTTCATGGGTACCGTACCTCAGCAAGGACGTCAACCGGGGCAACTCCGTTTTCCTTGGTCTATGGTATGGAGGCAGTCTTACCGATTGAAGCTCAGATACCCTCTCTTCGGATAATGAAGGATGCAGATCTGAGCGAAGATGACTGGATCCAGACTCGACTTGATCAGTTAAACCTAATTAACAAAAAGAGACTCACTGCTATATGTCATGGTCAAACGTACCAAAAACGGATGATCAGGGCATTTAACAAGAAAGTCAGACCACAAGAGTATCAAGTTGGGGACCTGGTAATCAAGCGCATCATTCTTCCTCAGAGTGATCCCAGGGGCAAATGGACCCCTACGTACGAAGGGCCATTTGTGGTTAAACATGTGTTCTCAGGAGGAGCCATGATTCTAACCACCATGGACGGTGACGACCTTCCTCACCCCGCCAATGCAGACATAGTAAAAAGATACTACGCATGATAAAAGACCCGCTAGGTTGACATACCTAGGCAAAAATTAGGGCTTCCCGGCGAACCAAAAGGGTTCGGGCAAAATGAGGGATGAAATGAAAAAAATCTGTACACCCGGCAAGTCAAAAACCTGAAAAGGCGGCTTGGGAAAAAATGGGTATCCCGGTGGACTGAAAACCCGAAAGGGCAGTCCAGGCAAAAGTTAGGGATTAAAGCGTAATACTATGTCTCATTGGATCACCTTGCATCCAGAATCCGGTATCAACTTCAAGTTCAGACGGCATCGATCAATCAGCTTCATCATCAACTGAGCAGCAAAATGATGAGACGCTCGAAGATATAAAGGCGATAGCAGAGTTGGAACCCAGTGGGATTATTCTTTTCACATAGATGTTTTGTTTTCTTTGTACAAATTGTATAAACTATGTTGTTCAGCGGCGTTCTCTTACTAGGACGTCAGCCTCTTGTACATAAACGCCTATTTACAGGCAAATTCAAAAATCAATACAAATTCACTTTTCAGACCAATTACCAATTGTTTTTCCTTTTTGTTTTGTTTTGCGAAGAACTTCCAATGTTCAATTTGTGATATATGCATTTGACACTAATTGCTAACTCATAAATATTTGCATGCGAAACAAAGGATTAATTACAGGTAACATCATAAACAGGGGCAATAATGAGTTGTCTAAGTGATCTAATTGCTCTGTCCACCAAGGTACCAAGGCAAGTTCGGCTGAAGAATGTAACCAGGATACCTTAATTCCCCAGAGAGTAAGCCAAGATTCAACAATTCTCTCCTAAGCAGTTGGTCTCCAACCAACCCTGAACAAGGCACAATATCCCCTAGCAAGTCAACGATTCTCTCCCCAAGCAGAGTTAATATACTGTCAGCCTTAAGGAAATTGGGTATCCCCAGCAGATCTCAACATTCCTCAGCGGAGTATACAAACATTCTTAACAAGCATCCTCGGCAGTCTTGATCTAAGATTGTTCCCCGGCGGTATATCAGACGTTTAATGGAGCCACTTCCCCAGTACATCTCAAGAATTTCCCCAGGAGAGTTCATCTCAAAAGTTCCCCAGGAAAGTGGAATCAATCTCCCCAGCAGGTCTTGAAGCTTATCCCCAGTAGATTCTGGAAGCTTATCCCCTGCAGAGTACGAACGCTCCCCCGACTTTATTCAGAAGGTTATTTCCCCACCAGGATATAACTGGGTTATCCTCAGCCAATAACCATGGAAAGATCGCCCCCGGCGAAGTCTTCCCATCCCCAGTGGAGTTCATCAATTCCTTCAACATAATACAACAATGGTATCCTCAGCGGAGTTATCATCAACCTCAGCAAAGAATCTCTCTTTCCCCACAGAGTTCATTCCCCGCAGAGTAATCTATTCACCAAGTTTATTCCCCAACGGAGTCATCCTCTCCTACCGGTATTCTTGCAACCATCATTCCCAGCGGAAGCAAAGAACGCTACTCTTCAACATCAGCCCAGGATTTAACTTCCCGGCACCCGTCAAGGATTTACTTTCCTAGACACAATACATTTATAAACATCGCATCTTCATACATTATAGCATGCATATACGCATCATGAACATACAATCTCATTTTGAGAACATCACTCATGTCATACATCATGACATCGCATACAACTAATGTTTTGTCTTTTCAGGACAAAAGTAAATCCAAAGATGATTACTATCAATAGTCGTGATTCCAGATCCGATTCATGTATCTTGCCAGGGTGTATCTGTTGACGACTATACCAGACTCGATTCCTGTATCTTGCCAGGGCACGTCTGAAGAGTTCGAAGATCCGATTCCTGTATCCTGCCAGGGTGTATCTATTGACGACATTACCAGACTCGATTCATGTATCTTGCCAAGGCACGTCTGAAGAGTTCGAAGATATGATCCCTGTATCTTGCCAGGGTGTATCTGTTGACGACTACAATTCCAGACTCGATTCCTGTATCTTGCCAGGGCACGTCTGAAGAGTTCGAAGATCTGATTCCTGTATCTTGCCAGGGTGTATCTGTTGACGACTAACATTACCAGACTCGATTCCTGTATCTTGCCAGGGCACGTCTGAAGAGTTCGAAGATCCGATTCCTGTATCTTGCCAGGGTGTATCTGTTGACGACTAACATTACCAGACTCGATTCCTGTATCCGGCCAGGGCACGTCTGAAGAGTTCGAAGATCCGATTCCTGTATCTTGCCAGGGTGTATCTGTTGATGACTATTCTCCAAACTCGATTCATGTATCTTGCCAGGGCACGTCTGAAGAGTTTAAAAATTCGATTCTTGTATCTAGCCAGGGCACATCTACATAAAGAGTTCGAAGATCAACTCCTGTAACAGGCCAGGTAATTATTTTTCTTTCTCAGGTACACAAGTTCTCGCTAAGGAATCTCTTACGCGATCGACACCTAGATGGCATCTATAAGCCCATCCTTCTATCCATCATCCTTCCAAATGGCATCTGTAAGCCCATTCCTGCTATCACACTGCTGACATTCTACTATGTGAGTGCAAATTTCTGGGCACTCTAGTGTTCAATCATCTTCCACCTTCGGATTACGAAAGGCACGACAGCCAATCTACATCCTCAGGTCTAAGAAGATTGAACAGGGGCAACTGTTGTACCCCAAAATTTGCCCTCCCATATTCTTCAAAATTTGCCAAGATCAACCTCCAGATCAAGCTTCAAAATCTCTCAAGGGTTGCACAGTCCAATTGCCTCCTAACACAGTCAAAATTAGGGTTTTGGTTCTTGCAAAGAAAATGAGGTTTTCAAGGGTCTAAACAATTCCCATATGCCTACAAACATTGTCAAGCATTCATATGTCAAGTTTCAAGACTCACAGCATCAAATTGCACAGTCAAAAACCCTAATTGCTTCACAATCAACTGTAGGGGCAAAATGGTCATTTGACAGTCAAAAGTCAAAAAATTTGGTCAACATCTTATTTTGAAGCCACAAACATCATTTGATCAATTCTTGATCATGATTTCAAAGCATGGCTCAAAAAGTCTCAAGATGCAAAAGTTTCTATTTTTGGACAGTTGGAAAAGTCAACTGCAAATTGACCAAGGCATAACTTCTTCATGGTTTATCATAAAAATTCCATCCAAAGCTCATTTTGAAGAGGATGACATTTCCTACAACTCATCTTCACACTCCAAGTCCAAGAAATGCTCTCACAAAAAGTTATCAATTTCAACATTATAGGTCATTTTCAAAAGTCAACAAAAAGGCACTTTAAGTCAAAGACCATAACTTGAGATTGGTAAGTCAAAATGACATGGGACCAAATAAATTGGTTAGAGGACTTCAAGACCTTTCCAAAATGTCCAAGAACATGTTCATAGCTTCAAAATTGAGCAAGATATGCCTTGTAGAAGTTGGGAAATTTTTGGGATTTTTGAAAAGTCAACTTTGCTTCAAAAGCTTCAAAAATGCTAATGGGCCTCAAGTTCTTCCTTGAATCATTACCCAAAGGCTATGCACGACCCATTGACCTCAAAGGGATTTATTTTCTTAGTTTTGATTAATTATTTGAATTTTTATTATTATTAATTCATTTAATTAGTTTTAAATATGAGAAAAATATCAAATCATGTTTTTAAATCTTTTTTGTGCAGCAAATATCTTCCACATATGCAAAAGATTTCGTGCATTATCTCAAGGGGACAAGATCATCCCTATTTGGCAAGTTTTCCATGGCAAAAAGATTGAAAAAAGATGTGAAAAATCAAATATCAAAATCATTAATTCATGGACTATGGGCTTGGCTTTTTGACCTAATTCCATTCAGATACATATGCACAACATAACTTAATGCTAACACACACGAAAGACTGCTCAGAAAACAAAGAACCAATTTGCAATTTTTCATTAAAAACTTGAACTGAAATCATAGTTACAAGGCGATTCAAGGTCTAAAAGCTTGTCCATTACATTCCTGACATTGCTAGGAATCGATTGCAACCACTTTCCAGTCCCCATACTCCAGGAATTGGTAGAACAGAATCGTCTTCTTCGTGAATATATCCATAATCGTTTTTCAATTTCCATGCATTATTCATGTATTTTATTTGTTGATTTATACTAACAATGATGTTCTGAAGCTATTGGTAATATTTAATTGAACCAATGATGCGTGTATTCAAATTTTCCATGGATGAAACCTAGGGTTTCAGAAGCTTCGAATTAGGGGTTTCTTCATATGGAAAAATTAGACCTTCAAACTGGTACAGCTGAATTCGTGACCTCAAGACGAGACAAACCATGACCTCGCGCCCTTTTTATGTTACAGCATGCTCTAATCGCTATTTTCATAGTATGCAGTTTGTGGGGGTTTAAAACCCCCGATATGTGTCTTCTATTTGCAGGAAAAACAAGGAAGACGAAGGACGTGGCTTGATGCTATAGGGTGATTCAAATATTGGCGCGTGATTTTTGTTCATACCACTAACGCTTATTTTTCACATATAATAATCACGCTCCATTATGTATACAAAGAAACGCGTTGGCTCGGTTGGTGGATGAGTTGTCCTGCAGGTATTGGGACCTGGGTTCGATTCCCAGGTCCCCCCATATGTTTGATAATTTTTGTATTAACACGTTCCCGTGCAGTTTCCTTCAAACGTCCTACCATGCACACACACGCCCAGGCTTGCCACATATTCATGATGATCAATCTGAAGGCTACAAAAGGAGGTCCATCGTGTACACTCAGTCAACCACACGCACTCAAGCTGGAAAAGTCAACAAGGCTTTGATTTCAGTGGGCCAAATTACTTCACAAAAACCTCCTAAATGGGCCAGACACCCCCAATGTTTGTATTCTTTTTTTTAATTTCCTTTTCTTTTCTTTTTAATTGTTTAAATTGTTTTAATTATTTTATTCACCCAAAATATTTTTTCCATAATAAAAATCAGAAACAAAAATGTTTAATATTTAATTCTTATTAATTTCACTATTAAAATACTTTTGTAAACAAATGTTAATGATTAATTTAGTTAATTTAAGTTTCAATTTTAACATTTTTCTTAATAAATTAAAATAGGTAGAATTAGGTTTTTTGATATTTTTCATCTTTCTCTTAAATAAATAATTTTCTCATCATTATTATTATTATTAATTACTAAATATTTTTGTAAATAAATATGTAAATAATTAATTAGCATAAATTAGGTTAACTTTAATATTTTTCATTAATAGTTAAAAATAACTTAGAATTAGGGTTTCTCTTGATTTTTAATTTTCTTTATTTCTTAAATACAAAAAAACATAAAAACAATTTCTTTTTTTCTTATTAAATACTTAATTAGCTTTTAATTCAATTTAATTTCAAAAGGGTCAAAACCCTCGGACGTTCAACTTTAATTCTTTCGCGCATTTATTTTCTTTCAAATATTATGTAACTGCTCAAGTCATGTAATAGTAACTAGGTTTTACTTTCCGCATCTTTTATCAAACGGGTCTTTGTAATTTGGCGATGTATAGACCCGCGCCTTGTAATAGCGTAGGATTTTACTTTCCGCATTTAAATTATCGCACTTTTAAATTCTAATTGCATGAAAGAATGAATGACGAATTAAAAACAATGCGTAGCTCACCATGCCATGATCAAAAGATAAATGCTAAGCTGAAAACAACACACAAATTCACACACCACTCTTAGGGTACGCCTCACTGTTGCCTTACCTTCGAAACGTGGTCGTCGAGTATAGGACGTTTTAGTAAGTCCTTATGTCCATGATCCAGTTGCCTCGAAACGGTTGCCTCGGATTTAAAAAGGATCAATGGCATAAGGGTAGCTTCTAAGGTGTCCTACTGTTGCTCTGGTGACCACACTGTCCCTACAAACGAATTGACCCGAACACCTCCAACGGTGGTGCTACCTACCTCTCAATGGTGGGATGGCACTATCTTAAGGACATTTACACAGCCTAATTCCTTAGGGTAGGTAGACGACTTATGGATACTTGCTCTATTCAAAAACCAGTCAAAACTCTTTTCACACCGACACTTTTCAAAAAGCTTTCAAAACAATTTTTCAAACACTCTTGAAGACTGATACAAGAGTAATTCTGAAATCTTTAAACGAAACTTTTTCAAACCCACTCACACTTTGAAAAGCAAACATTTTGAAAACACAATGAGCAAGTATCTAAGAGCCCATGGATAACCATGGATAGAAAGGGTGCTAACACCTTCCCTTTCTATAAATCTACCTCCCGAACCGAGAAACTATCTCATAAGGAATTTTGTTGTGCTTTTGTCCTGTCCATGTTGGAGAAAATAAAAGACGGTGGCGACTCTTGCTTCTGCAACATTTTGCGAACCAGCGTTAAACAGTCAGTTCCAGATCCACCGATCACAGTACCATTGTCCGTAATGATCCTTTCTGGTATGCCGTATCGACAAATCAGATTGTGTCGGATGAACCGTGCCACGACGTTCTTGGTCACTGTAGCAAAATAAGCTGCTTCAACCCACTTCATGAAATAATCAATTGCTGCCAGAATGAAGCGATGCCCGTTAGAAGCAGTAGGTCTGATCTCACCAATCATGTTGATGCCCCATATTTCTAAAGGCCAAGGAGCTATTAAAACATTTAGCGGAACTGGAGGTACATGCACCTTATCAGCATAGACTTGGCACTTATGACAGGTCCGGGAATGCTGATAACAATCAGCTTCCATAGTAGACCAATAATATCCTGCCCATAGGATTTTCTTCGCCATGGTATGTCCACTGGAGTGAGTTCCGAAGGTACCTTCATGTAACTCTGCCATAATCCTTTCTGCTTCATTCTTGTCCACACATCACAGTAAGGTTGAATCATGGTTACGCTTGTAAAGGATACCATTACTGATGAAGAACTTCGCCGCGAACCTCCTCAGAAACTTATTATCATTAACAGATGCACCCTCGGGGTACTCTTGAGCCTTAAGATACCTCTTTACCTCGTGAAACCAGGGTTTATCTGCTACCTCTTCAGTCTCAATATCACAGCAATGTGAGGGTTCGTTCAACCTTTCAATGGTAATCCGGGGAGCTTCATTTTCCCACCTGACCTTGAACATAGAAGACATGGTAGCTAGCGTGTCCGCTAACTGGTTCTCCTCTCTGGGGAAATGTTCAAAGGTTACCTCCTCTAAGTGCGGAAGCAAAGTCAATACATACTCTTTGTAAGGAATAAGATTTGGGTGTTTCATATCCCACTCGCCTTTGATCTGATTGATCACGAGAGAGGAATCTCTGAACACACTCAAGAACTTAATCCTTAAGTCAATTTCTGCTCGAAGGCCCAAGATGCATGCTTCATACTCTGCCATGTTGTTGGTACAGTTAAAACATAGTCGGGCGGTGAACGGAGTATGACAACCTTCAGGAGATATGATCACGGCACCGATGCCATTACCCAACGCGTTTGAAGCTCCATCGAAATACATAGACCATCGAGATCCCTCCTCGGGTCCTTCATCCGGTCCAGGTTCTTCACAGTCGGTCACTAACATGATGTTCTCATCCGTGAATTCGAAGTTCATGGATTGGTAATCATCTACGGCCCGATGCGCCAAATGGTCCGCCAACACACTTCCCTTGATTGATTTTTGGGTTGTGTATTGGATATCATACTCAGTTAAGATCATCTGCCATCTTGCTATTCTTCCGGATAAGGCAGGCTTTTCAAAGATATACTTGATTGGATCCATCTTTGATATCAATAGGGTAGTGTGAGTCAGCATATACTGTCTCAGCCGGCGAGCAGCCCATGCCAAAGCGCAGCAAGTTTTCTCAAGCAGTGAGTATCGAGTCTCACAGTCGGTAAACCTTTTGCTAAGGTAGTAAATAGCATGCTCTTTTCGGCCAGACTCATCATGCTGCCCCAGCACGCACCCCATTGAATTATCCAGCACTGTCAAGTATAAGATCAAAGGTATTCCTTCGACTGGAGGCATCAGAATTGGTGGCTCTTGGAGATATTCTTTGATCCTTTAGAAAGCGGCCTGACATTCATCATTCCACTTTATCACTTGATCTTTCTTCAGCAGCTTGAAGATTGGCTCACAAGTAGCAGTCAGATGTGAAATGAATCGGGCAATGTAATTCAGACGTCCCAAAAAGCCTCTAACTTCCTTCTCTGTTCGGGGAGCTGGCATCTCCTGTATAGCCTTCACCTTTGCAGGATCCACCTGGATACCTTTATCACTAATAACGAAACCCAACAACTTACCATATCTTACCCCGAAGGTGCATTTGTTCGGGTTTAACCTCAGCTTGTACATCTTCAACCTGTCGAATAGTTTCTGAAGATGGTCAACGTGTTCTTCTTCAGTCTGGGACCTTGCAATCATGTCATCAACTTAAACCTCAATCTCATGGTGAATCATGTCGTGGAACAAAGCGACCATGGCACGTTGATATGTTTCCCCAGCATTCTTCAACCCGAAAGGCATTACCTTGTAACAGAAGGTACCCCACTGCGTAACGAAAGTTGTCTTTTCCATATCCTCAGGAGCCATCTTAATCTGATTGTAACCAGAGAAACCATCCATGAAGGAGAATATCTTATGTTATGTGGTGTTGTCAACTAAAACATCAATGTGAGGAAGTGGAAAGTCATCTTTGGGGCTCGCCCTGTTCAAATCTCTATAATCTACACACATCCGTACCTTACTGTGATCGGTGGAAATAGAACTGACTGTTTTTAGCTGGTTTCGCGAAATGTCGCGGTAAGCAAGAGTCGCCACCGTCTTTTATGTTCTCCAACATGGAAAGGACAAAAGCACATCAAAATTCCTTCTTTGAGATGTCTCTTGGTTCGGGAGGTAGATTTATAGAAAGGGAAGGTGTTAGCACCCTTTCTATCCGTAGTTATCCACGGGCTCTCAGGTACTTGCTCTTATGTTTTCAAAATTTGTTTGCTTTTCAAATGTGTGTGGGTTTTGAAAAAGTTTCGTTTGAAAAATTTCTAAGTAACTCTTGTATCTGTCCTCAAGAGTGTATGAAAAAATTGTTTGAAAACTTTTGAAAGTGTGAGGTGTGAAAAGTTGTTTTGTTTGTTTGAAAAGAGCAAGTACTTAAGAGAAATCTACCTACTCTAAGGAATTAGGCTGTGTAAGAGTCCTTTAGATAGTGCTATCCCACCATTGAGAGGTAGGTAGCACCATCGTTGGAGTTATTCGGGTCAATTCGATTAAGGGACATGTGTGGTCACCGAAGCAATGGTAGGACATCTTAAAAGTAACCCTAATGTCCTAGATCCTTTTTATCCGAGGCAACCGTTTCGAGGCAACTGGATCTTTAGACAAAGGGCGACCTCTAAGACACCCTATACTTGATGACCACGTTCGAGGCAACCAGTGAGGCGTACCCTAAGAGTGGCATGTGCTTGTGTGTTGTTTTCATGTTATGTTTATCTTGTACATGTTATTTGTGAGCTACGGATTGGTTTCATTTGTCATACATTCTTTCATGCATTTTTTAACAGTTAGGAGTGCGGAAAATAAATTGCGGAAAGGTAAATCTAACTATTACAAGGCGCGGGTCTATACATCGCCAAAAACACAAAGACCCGTTTTTGAAAATAAAGTGCGAGAAATAGTAAATAAAGCGGTAAAGTTCCTATTTAACTATTACATTCTTGGAAGCAATTACATAATAATCAAAATAAAATAAATGCGCGCGAATAAAAATTAATCGAGAATGCCTTAAGGGTTTTGACCCTTTTAAGAAAAGAAATGAATTTTTTTGTCTTTTTTATGATTAAATGAAATTAATTAAATAAAGCCTAATTACTAATTAATTAATTTATTAAAAGAAAATATTTTTTGTGTTTTTATGTTTTTTAATGAAATAAAATAAAAAGAAATAAAATTAAAAGTTAATAAAAACTTAATTCTAAATTTATTTTAGTTATTTAAAAAAGAGTTAAAATTGCCTAATTAAAGCTAATTCAATTTATGAATATTTATTTACAAAATAATTACTTAAATGAAATTAATAAAGTAATGATATTAGTTCTTTTTGTTTTTTTTTTTATAAATATTAATTGGTTAATTGTTAATAAAAAAAAGAATAAGAAATAAAATAAAGCAAATAAAAAAATAAAATGACAAAAGAAAAAAAGAAAAAGCAAACCCAAGGGGGGTTTGGGCCAGGAATGAGGGTTTGAGGAAGCAATATGGCCCAATAAGCTTAAGCCTTTGTTGACTTTAGGAATTGCCTGCACGTGCTTTGACTTGGAGCATGGTATCCAGCATCTCATAGCCCCTGGATTGATCTTTGAGGCCACTTGGCGCATGATCGTTTGATGCACATGGTGGAAAGCCTTTGTGAAACCTGCACAGGAACATGTTATGAAAAAATAGAAATAAGCATTTGGGGGACCTGGGATGTTGATGGAGTGCTTGGAAGTAGTTGAATCTGGCTAGATCAGGTCTTTCGAGCTTGACAACTTCAAGGAAATTTTTGCAATTTTGGGGCGTTCTCTAGGCTGTGTGTATTTGTCTGTAATGCTTTCTCATGGCTTGTATTTATAGAGGAGATGGAGGGGACAAAGAAATAAGGCAAGAATCCAAGCCATAAAGCCATGCTTTCAAACCAAAATCCAACAAATTAAAAAGCTTCCAAAATTTGCAAAACTTTCCCTTTCCATGCTTACATGTATCTGGACATCTTGGCACAAATTCAAAATTTTGTGTACAAAAAATAGCTTGCACGAATTTGGCAGCTAGTAAATGGCATATAAAGGTCATTCAAACCACAAAGATCCCCTTTAATTAATTTTTTTGATTTTATTTGAATTTTATGGATTTAAAATGGATTAAATCAATAAAAATTAAATAAAATATAAAAATTAATGTTTAATCTTGAAATTAATCATGGGACACGTGGGTGGCTTGACAAGGCTGAATCAAGTGGAAAAAAGTGGGCCCTTTTGTCAAAAATTGAAGTTTCAAGGATAGTTGACTTTTGCCATTTCACAAAAATTTCCCAACTTCTCCAATGCATATTTTGCTCAATTTTGATCATATGAACATGTTATTGGACATTTTGGAAAGGTCTTGAAGTCCTCTAACCAATGCCTTTGGTCCCATGTCATTTTTATTTACCAATATCAAGTTATGGTCTTTGACTTAAAATGCCTTTTTGTTGACTTTTAAAAATGACCTATAATGTTGAAATTGATAACTTTTTGTGAGAGTATTTCTTGTACTTGGAATGTGAATATGAGTTGTAGGAAATTTCCCCCCCCCCCCCCCCCCCCCTTCAAAATGAGCATTGGATGGGATTTTTCTGATGAACCATGAAAAAGTTATGCCTTGGTCAAGTTACAGTTGACTTTTCAGCTGTCCAAAAATGGAAACTTTTGCATCTTGATGATTTTTTGAGCCATTCTTGTGGAATCATGGTCAAGACTTGACCAAATGATGATTGTGGCTTCAAAATAAGATGTTGACCAAAAAATTTTACTTTTGACTGCCAAATGACCATTTTACCCCTACAGTTGATTGTGGAGCAATTAGGGTTTTTGACTGTGCAACTTGACCTTGTGAGCCTTGAAACTTGACATATAGGTGCTTGACAATGTATATGAGCATATGGGACTTGATTAAGCCCTTGAAAACCTCAACTTCTTTGCAAGAACCAAAACCCTAATTTGACTGGCTTAGGAGGATGGTTGACTGTGTAGCCCTTGAGTAGACTTGAGCAAATGCTTGCCAAAACTTTGAAGAATATGGGAGGGCAAATTTTGGGGTACAACACTTACCATCCTTCTTTGGCACCGGAACAACGTTGGCAACCCACTGCGGGTAAGAAGTAACAGCTAAAAATACAGCGTCAAACTGTTTCATGACCTTAGCTTTGATTTTCTCAGACATCTCAGGCCGCATATGGTGAACCTTCTACTTTACCGGAGGACAGTCTTCTTTGTTTGGCAAGCGGTGAGCCACAATATCAGTGTCTAAACCAGGCATATCTTCGTAAGACCAAGCAAAGATCTCAACATAGTCGCGTAGCATCTGTATCAACCGTTGCTTGACACTAGGCTCCAGATTTGCACCTATCTTGACCTCTTTCATGTCTTCCCCTGTACCCAAATTCACTGATTCCACTGGCTCTTCATGAGGCTGTATGGCCCTCTCTTCCTGTAACAGCAATCTAGCAAGTTCCTCGGGCACTTCACAATTATCCTCACCTTCGTCCTCGGCTTGGTTGATCGGATTTTCGAAGTCATAACTGGAAGTAGTAGAGTTGTTATCAATGGGATCCAGAGTGGATGTGGATCTACATTATGATATGTGAGTGTGTGTAAGACAATAGCTGTTTAAATAGTGAGAGACAGAAAAGAAAGACAAGGAGCGCAAAATTTGTAATGCAAGAAACGTCCAATGCTTTATTGATGATATATGAAAATGACACGTAATAAGCCCTCACAAACAAAGCCAAGGTGCCTCGGGCAAGACACCGGGCCGTAAAGTTTCAAATTGTCTGTTATAAATCTCAAAACAAAAGTCAATTACTGTGTAATAAAAGAAACGGGCACGAAGTCTTTCGGTGTCCAGTTGTTCAAGCCACCGTTGGTAGTCGGGTAAATCCAGTTTTCGATATCTGACTCTTCTTCATCATCTTCAACTGCATTCACTCCCAGATTACTAATATGCAGAGGAGGTCTTCCAATCTGCATGCGCCGAACAGCCCTTTGAGCCTTTGCAGTAAAGCCCAAACCAAACTTGTTAGTTTTGTGTAAGAAGTCAGGGAGTTGTCTCTAATTTACACACCCACCTTGATTAATAATAGCCCTGGCATCCTTGAGGGAAGCCATCTTCATCGGAGGTTTGTCAGCAGCAACTTCAGTCGACGCCAAAGTCTGGGGAACCTCTTCAAAGTTATGACATGAGGTTTCAATGAACTCTCCATCCATCTCCACATACCGGAAGGAGTTAAGATGACTCGCCATGTACTCTTCCTCACCTTGTACCGTAACAATCTTCCCTTTTACTGGATATTTCAACATCTGATGGAGAGTAGAAGTCACTGCCCCAGCCTTATGAATCCAAGGGCGACCTAACAAGCAAGAATAAGATGGTCGGATATCCATCACATAGAAAGTAGATGCAAAAGTATGAGAGCCAACCTTAACAGGGACATCCACCTCCCCGTGCACCATCCTTTTCGACCCATCGAAAGCCCTAACCACAATATTACTTGGTTTCAGAATCAAACCTTCACAGTCCAGACGATCTAATGCCTTCTTTGGCAAAACATTTAATGAGGACTCGGTATCCACCAGTACGTGAGCCAGAGTAGTGCCCCTTCACTCGATCGAGACGTGCAGAGCATCATTGTGATTCCTTCCTTTAGCAGTCATATATGCGTCTGAGAAACCTAACCCGTTGTCGGCAGTCAGACTAGCTACACAGTCTTTAAATTGATCAGCAGAAGTCTCCTGCAGCACATGCGCAGTTTTAAGGAAAGCAATTAAAGCCTTTGCATGGGCTTCCGAGCACAATAACAAGGATAACATGGAGATTTTTGACAGGGTCTGCCCCAGCTGCTCGACTATGTTGTAGTCGCTCTTCTTGATAATCTTCAGAATTTCCTCTATCTCCTGCTTAGAGGTTTCTACAATAATCTTCTTAGGTGCCTCCGTCTGGGCAGGCTCACCTGTAACTTCTTTGCCCCGAGTGTCAGATGACTCAGATAGGAGTGATAACTAGAGTAAGAATTGGAGCAGTAGCTGATGTATTGGCAGATGGAATGACAACAGGTTTTTGAATAGTCGGAGGGGAAATCTCAGGAGAAAAGAGTCTTCCATTTCTGGTGACTTTGCTAGACCCGACAATATTGTCGATATCAGCATCAGCTTCTTCATTTCCAAAGTCTTGTTTAACTCCATGGTAATACACATCGGCACCATAGTGCCATGGGACAGCCTTGTCCGAAATGTAAGGGATGGGACCAGGAATAGTAATGATCAACAGAGCGATTCTTGGAACAGATGTAATCCTAACAGGCTTTCTCGAGGAAGCCTTGGAAGAATTGGCGGAAATGGTTATGATGGCAACATCTTCAACTGGAATCAATGGAGTCAAAGTCTTCTCAAACAGGATCTCTTTGTTATCCATCAGGCGCTGAACACCTGACTTCGATAAATGGCAACTAACATGTAGAATTGAACATAGGTGGCAACCTTTGCCACAGCCCGAAAATAAACCGGCCAACAAAATATTTTTCTTTACTGTCATCAAAGGAGTAGAGATGTCTTCCACAGAGGTCACAAAAAAATCATCGTCCACGGCATTTACTCCATGACCATGCTTAGGCATAGGAGCAGTTATGACATTGGGTTTCTCTGGAGCGTCAAACTCGATCTCTTTAGCTTCAATCAAATCTTGCACTTTATTCCTCAAAGCCCAGCAGTTATTTGTATTATGACCCGGGCTATCTGAGTGATAGGCACAACGGGCGTTTGGATTATATAGCAGAGATGTGGTGTTGGGATTCTTCGGAGCTTCCCTCAGAGTTGCCAGATTGGTTTTCAACAATTGCGGTAGAATCTGAGACAAAGTCATATTAAGCCGAGTGTACTGTCTTTACGGCCTCTATGTTCTTTGTTGATTGTTGCATTATGGGGCAACGATGGGTCTTGATATTACTACCGCATTCACCACTTGACGGCGTTCAGGTTGGTTTTGGCTCCTCAAGTTGTAGACTGCACTAGCTTCTTTCTTACCAGCAAAAGGCTTCTTTACTATACTAGATGACGCATCTTTCTATATCTTACCACTTCTGATACCAGCTTCTACTCTCTCCCCAGTCAGAATCAATTCAGTAAACCCAGATGACGAACTACCGATCAGATGATTGAAAAATGGACCAGACAACATCCAGAGAAACATATCAACCAACTCCCTGTCAGACAGAGGGGGTTGGACTCTTCCAGCCAGATCTCTCCACTTCTGAGCATAATCCTTAAAACCTTCGCTTGCACCCATAGACATACCCTGAAGCTGAGTACGAGTGGGAGCAAGGTCGGCATTATACTGGTACTGCTTGTAGAAAGCAGCAGCAAGGTCCTCCCAGTTGTGGACATTAGCTCCTTCCAATTGATAGAACCATTCAAGTTGAGTCCCTGACAGACTGTCTTGAAAGAAGTCTACCCACAGATTCCTATCAGCAGTGTAAGGTTGAATTTTTCTGACGTATGAGCGGAGATGGAGTTTTGGACAGGATACTCCATCGTACTTAGCAAAAAATGGAGCTTTGAACTTGTGAGGGATCACCACCCCCCGATGCTAGTCCCAAATCTCCGAAATCCAACCCAGGAACCTTCTGAATCTCCATAGAACTTAGACGGTCCTCAAGTTGTTTGTACCTATCCTCAGCAGGAGGATACTGTTCCTCATCAAAGTCAGTGTCATTATCAGAGACCACATGACTAGGACCTTTTTCTTCCTCTTGATTCTCTCCTCCTTTGGATGAATGAGATAGATCAGCTTCTTCTCGCAACCTATTCCCAAATTGGTGACCCATATTCAGAAGAACCACCTTCTTCTTCTTATTTTCCTTCTTCAGGATGAGAGTCTTCAAATCTTGTTGCCCTTTAACCAAGTTCAAGAACATCTCTTGGAATTGGGCATTCTGAGCCTGAAGAGCTTTGATGGCTTGATTGGTAGGCATTTCAAAAGACATTTTGTGCTGAAATAAACAGCGAAGAAGATGAGAAACCTGTAATGGTACCTATAGTGATGTGCATGATAATGGAATGCGTATGAAGTGATTTCAAAGACTTTGTGAGATTTAAATTTGTAAAACAAAAATAAAACACACTTTATTAGATTAACTTGTAAAAATGTTTAATAGTGCCTTTAAGGCGTTACAAAATAAATGACTGAAAAGAAAATCTGAACTAGAAACAATAAAAGACATCAGAAATCCAATGGTCGTTTCCCCTTCGTGCTGACGTAGTCATTGATTTTCCTTTCATTCTCAAGTTGCCTCGTGAGCTTTAAGATCTTCCTCTCTTGCTCATGATACTTATCTCGGTAGGTATCCCTCTCTTCCCTTAACTGAATCCAAGATCTCTTCAATGCCCCAAGATCAGTAGGCATGTATGGATAAAGGACCATATAAGGAACACCTTTTTCATTGGTATGCTCCACAATCACTGGCAGCACAGCTTCATAGGGCATCCCAAGCTTCTGAGCACGAGCTCGGACCCACTGGAGATAAGGTTGCATAGGGAGAGAAGTCTTTAGTCCTAGCTCATGAGCGTCAGACCTGTTCACCATGCCCCAAGCTCGGATGAACCTTCGGCGATGCTCATTAGTGTCTTTCTTGTAGTCAAAGGCAATATCCTCAAGAAGTAGCTCATGGGGACCGTCTCTCTGAGCACGAACAAAATGTCGTAAAGCCAAACAAGGACTGTAGGTTATTCCTCCTCTGATTCCAAGCAACGGGACATTAGGGTATCCTCCACATCGATCAATGACAATAACCTTTTCCATATCTTTAGAACTCCAAAGAATGTCCGTATGGGCAAGGGACATTATCCTGTAGGACCAACCTAAACCTTCTTCATTCTTCAATACAGACTTGGGGAGGTGCGAAATAAACCACCTCGCCAGCAGCGGCATACAACACATGAGGGTCCCTCTTCTTCGCACGGTACGAGTGTAGAGGGCATGTAGGATATCACCAAGAAGAGTAGGCACATGATTGCGGGACAAGAAGATCTTAACTGCATTCACATCTATTAAGGAATCTGGATTCGGGAAAAGAACCAAGCCGTAGATGAGGAGAGCTAAGATGTCTTCAAAATCCTGAAAATCCAAGTTATCCCAGAAATGTTGAGCTTGATCCATCAGAAACTTAGCCAAGAAACCTTTAACCCCGCTCCGTGTCTCCCAGTTGGATACTACATCAGCCCTTTTTAGATGTAAGGCTGAAGCAATGTCCTCAGGTCTAGGAACCTCTTCCAAACCTGTGAAGGGTGTCTGCTCGAGGACGAATATGCCCAGTAAATAAGAAAACTCCTCCAAAGTGGGAACTAGCTGATAATACGGGAAAGTGAAGCAATGATGCACCGGATCAAAGAACTGGAAAAGCACACTCATCATCTGCTCATCAAACTTTGAGGTAACCAAGCTAAGAAGCTGACCATGTCTCCTAATGAATGAAGAAGTATCAGAAATCCTCGAGGCTAAATCTTTGAGTTTAGCAGGTATTTGCACAAAGTTAACTCGGATGGTGTTTCTGCGCATAGAAGCTATAATCTACAAAATAGAACAAAGATAAATCCCCTCGGTCTTTGAAATGGTTAGTGTAATGAAATATGCATGCTATGTTATGATGCATGATGTCATGATAAAACACACAACAGGCATAGCAGATAGCAGACATGATAAAGGCAAACAAGTCACACAAGAGCCCTTAAGTTTCAGGCTTGCATGGGGTCTAGGTACTACCCTCTTGAAGTTCAGTTGGTTTCAACCTGTCCTAATAATAGTAACCGGGTTCTAGAGGTTCTCAATATCACTGACCATCCTCCATCGGTTATGGTTTCAGCTCACGCAATCTTTTCTTGCAGTCGGAACTATCTCGAGAGTATGGTCTCAAAAAGTGTAGTATCGAGTATCAACCAGTTCTCAGCTTTACACCGAGGTCGGCTATCTCACTACTTCCTATGGCCAAGTTGGTCAATTATAGGTTCTAAGGTCAGTTGATGCTTAACGACACACATAGCAGCCCCGTATTCTCCTCGTTTCTCCACAAGGGATACCGGTACCAACCAATGTGCCACATCAATGTAGCTACTGCTTCAACCGTATCGGTCTATGTCGTACGGTTCCCTCACAGTTTATTGCTACTTACCTAAAAGGTGTCCCCAGATCCGGGTTAGGATCTATAGTAACTCCAATACAAAACCCTCAAAAGTAAAGCAATCAAATCAAACAATAGAAGCAAATATGATGAACTAATCCTAAGGTGTACCCCACTTATTAACTCTCCCCAGCAGAGTCGCCAGTTCTGTGATACGGTGGCAGAACCAGACTGTTTTGGAAAATGCTGGTTTGCGTTTTGTGTTTGTGTTTGCAAAATGTCGTGGTAAGCAAGAGTCACCACCGACTTTTATTTTATCCAACTGGAAAGGAAAAAAGCATAGAAAAATTCCTTTTTCGAGATTTTGAGTACGGGGGGTAGATTATAGAAAGGGAAGGTATTAGCACCCTTTCTATCTGTGGTTTTCCACGGGCTCTTAGGTGCTTGCTCATCATTTTAAAAATTGCTTCAGTGTTTGTGTGATTTGAAAAGTTTTTGTTTTACTTCGATTTAACCCTTGCTTATGTCTTCAAGGGTGTTACGAAGTTGTTTTGAAAACTTTGTTTAAAAAGAGTGTAAGTATGGAAAAGTTTGTTTTGAGCAAGTACCTACTAGCATCTACCTACTCGAAAAAAGAATTGTTATATGTTCGTTTCCTTTAGACAACGCTATCCTACTATTAGTGAGTAGGTAGCACCATCATTGGAGTTTTAAGGGTCAATTCAAAAAGGGACGTACGATCACTAAAGCAATGTTAGGACATCTTAGTAATAACCCTAATGTCTTAAGATCGTATTTGAGGCAACAATTCCGAGGCAACTTTCCGAACGGGACTTTGATCTTTTGTTTAGACAAGAGGGCGACCACTAAAATATCCTATACTCAATGATCGTTTACCAAAGGCAACCGAAGTGGGAGTATACCCTAGGGGTGCGCATGTGCGAGTGATTCAATTTCAAGTTTATTATCTTTTCACATTTAGGGTTTGCTAACCGTTTTAAAGTTTACATACAGTCTTGTCATGCAGCCCTAATATTCATACATCTAACAGTTAATATTTGTGGAATTTAAAGTGCGGAAGGTAAAGCTACGCTATTACAAGGCTTCGGGTATTAATTACATAGCCTAAAACAACCCGTAAAAAAATGATAAATGAACGAAAAAAGTCCTAATTAATCTATTACATCCCATGAGAAATTACATCAGTATTGTAAAAATAATAAAGCGCGCGCGATGAATTAAGAACAAGAAAAGTTAGGGTTTTGACCCCGTCTAAACTAATTAAAGGAAAACTATTTTTTTGGTTGTTTTGATTATTTTCAAGAAAAAGAATAATGTTTTAAATTAAATACAAATCTAATTAGTAATTAAATAAAATAAAATAAAATAATTTACATGACCTATTTTTGTATTTTGTTATTTTTTAAGAAAAAGAAAATAGAATTTAAATTAAACAAAACCCTAATTTCTAACTTGTTTTAATTTATTTACAAAAGAATTTAAGTTACCCTAAAATTAAATAAAATAATTAAATTAATTTTTTTGATAAAAAAATAACCTAAATCTAATTGGATGAAAAATTGTTTTTGTGATTTTTTAATAAAAAAAGAATTGATTTTATGTTAGTAAAAATAACTAAATGAATTAATAAAGAAAAATATATAAATAAAAAAGAAGAATTGGGCCTGTGAAATAGCAAATTGAGGGTGTGGATAGCAAGCTCTTGGGCCCAAACAATTCTGATCCACATTGACCTTCTGGATTCCATGTTGCGCGTTGACTGGGGTGTATCATGGTCCTTCAAATGATGGCCTTCGGATATGGCCTTCTGGAAATCCAAAGGTTGAATCTTGAGGGTACATGGTGGTCTCCCTGCCTTGCGTGCACGCCTGATCATTTAAAGAAAAATAATGTGAAATATGGGGGGGGGACCTGGGATTTGAACCCAGGTCCTGTGGCTTTCTCCACCTGCCTTGTTACCAACTGAGCTGGATGCATTTGTTGTATATTGAATAACAATCATTGATAAAATATAATAATGCAAATTAGTGGGGGGGGGGGAATAAAAAATGCGCTAGAATTCAAATGGACGAATGAGATGGAGCCACGCATGTCATCTTCTTCCTCTCTCCGTTGGTAAAAGTCATAGATTTTTTCCTACGGACAAACGTCCGTCACTACAAACCATGCACATTGCAAAATCACACACAAGCATGATAAATGGAATCTAAGGCTGCGAATCAAGTCGCCTTGGCCTGTTGAGCATCATGGTGCCCTTCTTGTGGACCAATTTCACCTGTATAAAAAGATCCCAAATCGAGACCAAGAACCCTAGCAATGGTGGATTCTGATATAGCCAACGAAAATGCAATTGATTACCACCACAAGCTTGCAAACATGTTAGGGATTCAGAATATGCTATTGAAACATGATATATATGCAAGAATCACAAGATTCGATTATGAAAATAATAGCAAACCGTGTACCACTTACAGTGAGTTCTAGCGCGTGAGGATCCTTGTTTCTAATTGTTATGGCTTCCTTGCAATCCCAGGAAGCGAATGAGATGGTTAGGGAGCCTTGTAAACGCCTGGAAGTATGAAATCAAGTCAGCACTTTTTGGTGATTTTTCCAAGTTTGGTTCTGCCTTTTCACGCCTCAAAACCTTGTGTTTTTTGTCTGCTTTTGTTCACTATATATCACTGATCAAATTAGGTTTACAAAAGTCCATTCAATCTTTGTCAATTATGGCTTTTGATCTTGATTTGATTCACTTGAAAATCTTTCCAAAATAGGCCAAAGTCAATCTTTTTGTGCCCACCTATGCCTTGCACGAATTGATTCACTTGTTAGCTGGATATAGGACCTGAAATATGCACAAGATCTTGAAGTTTGAATGATTTGGATTTTTTCATGATTTGTTTTGATTTAAATTGATTTAATTTCAATAAAAATCAAAATAAATAGAAAAAATAAGATGAATACAAATGGGAAGAGCTATGGCTCGTGGACCATGCTACCAACTCAAAACAAGTGCAAAAAGTTAGGCCCATTTAGCAAAATTGCAATTTGAGGCACTTTTGACTTTTGGCAATTTTGCAAAAAAAGGTCAACTTCACCAATGCATAACTTCTTCAATTTTGACTCTTTGAAGGTGTTCTTGGACTTTTTAGAAAGCTTGAGATGTCCCCTAAGCAACACTTTTGGTCTCATCTCAATTTGGTATTCCATTTTCATGTATGAAGCTTTGACAAAAAAGGTGCTTTTGTTAACTTTTCAAAATGACCTATAATGTCCAAATTCATAACTTCTTGTGAGTGCATATGTTGAACTTGGGAGATGAATATGAATTGTAGGGAATTGTATTATCTTCAAAATGAGATTTGTATGGGTCATTTCTCATAAAGTGTGAGAAAGTTATGCTTGGTCAAAGTTGAGTTGACTTTTCCTACAAAACCCTAATTTAGCAACTCTTGGGTTTTGATGCATTGTGAGCAATCCTTGATGAATCATGATAAACCCTTGATCAAATGATGAATCATAATTCAAAATGAGAATGTTGACAAAAAATCTTGAAGTTTGACTGTATGTGGGGCACAGTTGACTTTTGCCCTAGCTCAGTCGATTTTCAGGCTTTTGAGCCATTGACTGAGCAAACTTTCTCTGCAAGGCTTGAAACTTGACATGGATGATCTTGAGAACATATTAGGGAAATGGTGAGCATTTGAGACCATTTGGACTCACACATCTTGATGCAACATGAAACCCTAATTTTGAGGTAGACTGCCTTAGGAGAGAGCATGTCTGGTCAACTCTTGGACTTCCTTGAGCAATTTGAGAACCTCACTTGAAATTTATTGAGAAATATGGGAGGGCAAATTTTGGGGTACAACAGTGTTCCTTTTACTGGTTTGGAGGGTGAGCCAAAACCACACGAGATTGCTGCTTTGATCCATCTGGGGAAGTCTGGGGTGGAAGCCCATATGACTACTAACGGAGGGATTAGAGAATTATCGGCCCAGTTCTTATTGGAGAAAGCTCGTTACTTTGTTAGGATGAAGAGTACAGTCGCTTTTGAGGCCATCTTTGCTCTACTTGCTTACGGATTATTCTTATTTTCTAATGTGGACAAGTTTATTAACGTCAATGCTATCAGGATCTTCATCATTGGAAACCCAGTTCTTACATTGT
Source organism: Vicia faba (assembly GCA_948472305.1). Taxonomy (NCBI): domain Eukaryota; kingdom Viridiplantae; phylum Streptophyta; class Magnoliopsida; order Fabales; family Fabaceae; genus Vicia; species Vicia faba. The sequence continues at coordinate 85,301,004 of OX451738.1, read as the reverse complement.
TGGGTGATGCTTATTACTCTATTCATCTTCGAAATTCTTATCATGGAGGGATGATTATCTGTTGCACGCCTTTGTTGTACCGGTGGTTTATCTCTCATATGCCTCAGTTTCATGCTTTCTGGGATGTCGGGAAGGAACCCCGTTGGGCTCCTAAGATCATGGCACTTACTCACTCGGACATTGATTGGTATCATAGAGCTTACCAGGATATAGAGATTGTTGACAGTTGTGGTAGTTTCCCCAATGTACCTCTTCTCGGTACAAAGGGAGGAATTAACTATAACCCTGTTCTTGCATGACGACAGCTTGGTTATCCGATGAGGGATAAACCAAATAGTATTCATTTGAGTAGTTTATTTCTGAAGGAGGAAGGAGACCATAAGGAGGCTAGGGAGCAGATTGCAAAGGCTTGGCGTCATATCCACAAGAAGAGTAGGAAAGACTTGGGGCCTAGGGGTGTTGTTTCTTTGGAGCCATATCTTCAGTGGGTTCAAGCGAGAGTTATTCAGTTGAAGATTTTGTATTCCCAGGAAACACCTATGCCTGATTTGTTTGTGAAAACAACTCCTCCCTTATTGGATGATCTAGAAGAGCTGCAGCTTGCTTTGGTCAGGATGCAATAGGAAAAGGATGCTTGGAAGAATAAGTGCCAAACTTTAGAGATTTTCTTTAGAGAAGACTTGAAGGAGAAAGATAACTTGATTGAGATCCTTGAGATTCGAGTGGTAGAGACTATGGAGAGGCGAGGGGATTTATTTTCTCCTAAGCCTCAATCAGATGTTGATTACTCACTTCCCAATTCAGGTGATTGGAAGGAGGTTGCCACCAGGTATGCGGAAGAAAACCAGAGGTTGAAGGCTCAGATTGCCAGGCTTACGGGGAAGCGCCAGCGTATAGAGTAATCTCCGATAGATTTACTTCTCAGGGTTTTAGACTTTATTTTCATCTTGTACTTGGGATTGTTGAGACTTGTAACCTATTTTGAAGTTATTATAATAAAATTTTTCAGTATTTCAAATGCGTTATTACTTAGATATTTGCAATGTGTCTCTAAAACTTTAAATCCATTGAAATATTAAATAATGAAATAAAATCATGTGCATTGCACATCATGCATCATATTGCACATATTTCTTGCATTTGTTGTGCATATTCAGGTGTCTTACCAAGCTTCTTTACTTTGTTCAGCAAGCTGACTCACCACTACCACACTCGGGCTAATTTCAGAAGAAAGATGGACAACTTAGAACAAGAGAATCGCGAGCTGCGCGAGGAATTTTCTGCTTTGAAGGTCGGCATGGCTAATCTTACTGCTCTAATGGAATCTCTGGTGGCTGCTCAGAATCATCCACCGAGTGTTCAACCTCAACCAACAAGGGTTACTGCTGGGGTTTCGACTGTTCCTGTGTCCGCTACTCCAACTGTTATTCAGAATCGCATGCCTAAAGGTTATCCCTAGGGAATGCCAGAGAATTTTGCACCTCAAGTTTTAAATCTTGGTCCTCAAGAAGCTCCAGTTGTTCAGACAACTGTTACTTCTGTACCTCCTGTGGTGCATGTTCCTGTTGCATCTTCTTCGGTGAATTTGGTTCCATTTGTTAACGATGATGTGTGTCATCATTTTCCTCCACCAAGTGAAGACTTGGGTATTTATAACAGAATGGATGATTTTCAAGATCAGTTTGACAAGATGCAGAGGGAGATGAAGGCCCTCAGGGGAAAAGAGTTATTCAGGCAGAATGTGAATGAATTATGCTTGGTCCCGAATGTTAAGATACCTGCATATTTTAAGGTCCCAGAGTTTGAGAAGTATAAGGGTAGCACCTGTCCTCATGCTCATCTTGTGATGTATGTAAGGAGAATGTATACCCATACTGATGATCAGCGTCTGCTGATTCATTTTTTCCAGTATAGTTTGACCGGTGCTGCATTGAAGTGGTATATGAGTTTGGACAGCATCAACATCTATACTTTCAATGACTTAGGAGAAGCATTTATCAGACAATACAAATATAACATGGACATGGCGCCTGCTCGTGATCAACTCGGGGCCATGGTTCAGAAAGACAGGGAATCATTCAAAGAATACACGCAGAGATGGCGTGAGGTAGCCGCCCAAGTGATTCGTCTTATGGAAGAGAAGGAGATGACTAAGATTTTCTTGAATACTCTGGGTGCTTTCTACTATGAAAGGATGGTAGCAAGTGCGCCAAGTGATTTTACTGAAATGGTAGGCATGGGTATCCGTCTAGAAAAGGTTGTAAGAGAGGGTCGTTTAACGAAGAGTGAAGGATATAGAGGTGCGAAGAAGCCATCTTATGGGCTTACCAAGAAGAAGGAAGGAGATACAAATGTTGTTATGCAAGAAATGAGGGCCAATCCTCCTAGAAGAAATTATCAACGTTGTGATACGGTGGCAGAACCGACTGTTTTAAAATGTTGGTTTGTGTTTTGTGTTTGCAAAATTTCGCGGTAAGCAAGAGTCGCCACTGACTTTTATTTCATCCAACCGGAAAGGAAAAAAGTACAGAAAAAATCCTTTTTCGAGATATTCTGAGTACGGGGGGTAGATTATAGAAAGGGAAGGTGTTAGCACCATTTCTATCCATGGTTTTCTATGGGCTCTTAGGTACTTCCTCATCTTTTAAAATTGCTTGTGTATGTGTTTTGTTTTGAAAAGGTTTGACTTCGTGATAACCCTTGTATCAGTCCTCAAAGGTGTGACGAAGTTGTTTTGAAAATTGTTTTGAAATGTGCAAGTGTGAAAAAGGTTTGATTTGAGCAAGTACCTACTAGCATCTACCTACTCAAAAAAAGATCGTTTCTATTCTTGTTTCTTTTAGACAGCGCTATCCCGCTATTAAGGAGTAGGTAGCACCTTCGTTGGAGTTGTAAGGGTCAATTCAAAAGGGACGCACGATCACTAAAGCAATGTTAGGACACCTTAGTAGTAACCCTAGAGTCTTAAGATCATATTCGAGGCAACATTTCCGAGGCAACATTTGATCTCTTTAGACAGGAGGGTAACCACTAAGACATCCTTTACTCAATGACCGTTTATCGAAGGCAACGGAAGTGAGAGTATACCCTAAGAGTGCGCATGTGCGAGTGATTTGATTTCAGTTATTATCTTTGCACATTAGGGTTTTCTAGCCGCTTTAAATTATCATGCAATCTTGTCATACAATCCTATTAACATACATCTAAACAGTTAATATTTACGAGAATTAAAATGCGAGAAAGTGAATCTACGCTATTACAAGGCTTCGGGGATGGGGATTAATTGCATAGCCAAAAAACCCGTAAAAAGATGATAAATAAAAGAAAATCCTAAATTAAACTATTACATATCGTGTACAGTTACATCAATATTGCAAAAAAATAATAAAACGCGCGATGAATCGAATGCAAAATAATTAGGGTTTTGACCCTCGACTTAAACCCAATTGCGATTAGTTAAAAAAAATGGTTTTCGCTTTGTTTTGTTAATTTTAAGAAAAATAGAGAAATTATTATATTAAATTAAAAAAGAAAAGCCTAATTCTAATTAATCTTAATTTTAAGAAAGAATTGAATTAATTTAATCTAAAACCTATTTTTTTGTATTTTTATTTATTTGAGAAAGAAAATAATTAAAACCAAGAATTAAACCTAATCTTGCTAATTAATTTTAATTGTAAAAAAAGTTAAACATTACCCTAAATTAAGCTATACTAAATTAAGTTAAATTTGATTTAAAAAATTAATTCTAATTTTTTGAACTCTTGATTTTATGATTTTATTAAAATAAATTATTTTTGTTTTGAAAATAAAATAAATAAATTAAAAAAGAAGTTAAAGAAAATAATAAAAAGAAAAGTGAGAATGGGCCTGATTGCATTAGCAAAAGAGGGGGCGTGGTTTGCAATTTCTTGGCCCAATAAGCTCCTGGCCCTGTTGACTTCGCCCAATTCCATGTGCACGCTTGACTGGGACGCATGGTGGTCCTTCAGGGAGAAGGCCTTAGATCTGAAGCCTTGGTGGATTGAATGGTCAGATCTGGATGGCATATGGTGGATCTCTTGCCATGTACTACACTAGATCACCTGTTCAAGAAAAACATGAAATAAAGTTGGGACCTGGGGAACGAACCCAGGCCCTTAAGCATTCTGCCCTTGCACGCCTGCCATCTGAGCTGGCTGATTCAATTGTACATGTGATCAAAAACAAATATAATATGATAAAAGAAAAATGTTATATTTTAAAACGCGCGAAATTCAAACTGGCAAGTCAGAGAGCGCCACGTATCCATCTTCTTCGTCCCACCGTCGCTGTAGGTTTTGTAACTTTTACCTACGGACATTTGTGTGTAACTATAGACCCTGTACATTCCAAAATCTTGTACGCGCATGAAAAATGAAAACCAATGGTACCAATCAACTCGTTTCAACCTCACGAGCATCACGGTACCATTATCATTGTCCAATTTTTCCTGTATAAGAAAACCCTAAAAGTAAAGGAAGAACCTTAGCCATGGCAATTTAAGGTTTAATCAATAAAAATGAAATTGAATGTAGTCATTAGTTTGCAAACATCTCAAGTATTATAAATATGTCAATCAATCATGCTAAATATGCTACAATCAATGTATTCGAATTCAAGAAAAGAGACAAACTGTGTGACTGCTACAATGCGTTTCAGGGCGTGAGGAGGCTTGCTAGCGATTGAAACACGATCCTGGGGCGTCCAGCAATTGATTGGTATGGTTAGAACGGCTTGAGATGGTCTGCAATTTGGAATTTGGTCTGCACTTTTTCTTTGAAATTTTGCAATTCTTTCTTTGCCTTTGCACGCCTCTAGCCTCTTTCTTTTGGTCTGCATTTGTTCCTTATGTATACTAGAGTGTATTAGGGTTACAATTTGTATCAAATCTTTTCCAATTATGAATATTAATCCATGAATCAATCCTTGCACCAAATCTTTCCAAAACAAGCAAATTCAATCTTTTTGTGTCCATATGAAGCCTTTCACAATTTGATCTTTTCTCCAGCTGTATAATGAACCTAATCATGCACAAAATCTCAAGGTTTTGATGATTTTTGATACTATCACTATTTTATATTGATTTTATTTGATTTAAATGAAATAAAATCAAAATAAACAACAAAAATAAAAGAATGATAAGTGGAAGGGCTCATGGATCGTGGGTCACATTACAAACTCAGTGCAAGCATAAAAAGTTGGGCCCATTTAGCAAAAAATGCCATTTTGGACACTTTTGACTTTTGGCAATTTTGCAAAAAGGGTCAATTTGGCCAATGCATAACACCTTCAATTTTGACCCTAGATATGTGTTCTTGGACTTTTTAGAAAGCTTAAGATGTCCTCTAAGCAACCCTTTTGGTCTCATCTCAATCGAGTCTTCCATGTTCATGTATGAAGCTTTGACCTAAAAGGTGTTTTTGTTGACTTTTCAAGATGACCTATAATGTCAAAATTTTATATCTTTTTGTGAGTGCATTTTTTGAGCTTGGGAGATGAAGATAAATTTTATGGAATTGAATCCTCTTAAAAATGAGTTTTGAATGGGTCATTTCTGATAAAGTATGAGAAAGTTATGCTTGGTCAAAGTTGAGTTGACTTTTCCTGCAAAACCCTAATTTAGCAACTTTTGGGTTTTGATGAATTGTGAGCAATCCCTGATGAATCATGATCAAACCTTGATAAAATTATGAATGGTACTTCAAAATGAGGATGTTAACCAAAAGTCTTGAGATTTGACTGTATGTGGGCCACAGTTGACTTTTTGACCTAGCACATTCGATTTCTAGGTATTTGAGCAATTGACTGAGCAAACTTCCTCTGCAAGGCTTGAAACTTGACATGGATGATCATGAGAACATATTAGGACAATGGTGAGCATTTGAGTCCTTTTTGGTTCACACATATTGATGAAAATGGAAACCCTAATTTGGGTATACTGCCTTAGGAGAGAGTTTGTCTGGTCAGCTCTTGAACTTCCTTGAGCAATTTGAGGACCTCACTTGACATGTATTGAGAAAATATGGGAGGGAAAATTTTGGGGTACAACAAGCGTCATCAGCAAGTCTCCTCAATTAATCCAGTTATTGGTGTATCTCCAACCACCGTTGCTTATCAGAAACCGTCCCAGCAGGGGAATCAAGGGTATAATCAGAGAAGAGAGAGTTATGACCTTATTTTTATGAGTTATACGGAGTTACTACCGGCATTGATTCAGAAGAAGTTGGTTCAGACTCGACCCCATTTCGTTGTATCATCACCATTGCCTTGGTATTACAAAGTAGACCAAACATGTGCTTTTCATTAGGGAGCATCAGGGCATAATGTTGAGAATTGTTATCCTTTAAAGACTGAGGTGCAGAAATTGGTGAAGTCTGGTATTCTATCTTTCAAGGATGTGGGCCCTAATGTGAAAGACAATCCTCTGCCCAAGCATGGAGGAGAAAACACTGTGAACATGGTGGCTGGTTGTCCAGGCAAATTTCGGATTTTTGATATTAATCTGATTAGAGGAGATTTGGTGAAAATGCATGCATACCTCTGTGAATTTAGCTACTATGTGCATGACCATTCCGGTTGTGCTATTTGCAGTGCAGACATACAGGGTTGTGACAAGATAAAGGTTGATTTGTAGGAGATGGTGGATGAGGTCCTCATCCACATAATCAGGCCTAGGGCAGAGTGTGAAGAGGAGGTGAACATGGTTTCTGGATGTCCTGGAGAGTTTCGAATTTTTGATGTGGAGTATATGAATTAAGACCTTGTGCAATTGCATGCTACTTTATGTCACATGGTTGGTCAGGTGGAACATCAGTATGGATCTTTCCAAATCTGCTGTCAAGATTCCCGAGGAGGTTCAATTATGAAGAAAGGTGTCCAGTTGTTGTTAGACAATGGAACTATCAAGGTTACAGGTCAAAGGGATGATTACCATGAAGTTGATATGATTTAGGTTTGTTTGGCTGAAGAAGAGTTGGAAGATGAGTATGCCTCTGCAGATGAGTATTTCTCCTCAGATGAGGATTTGTTTTTCAGAGATGACTCAATAATGACTGATTGTGTTGAAGAAGGGGTAAGTGTCATTGTGCCTTGTTTCGGTGCACCCGTCCATTTTGAAGTTGAGTATTATAGCAAGCCAACTGTTACCCCATTGGTGATTAGTTTGCCGGGTCTTGTCCCCTGCAAATCAGAAAAGGTTGTACCCTACAAATATAATGCTACAATCTTGGAGGATAGTGTGGAATTTCCAATCCAGCAATGCCTGATGTTGGAAATATTGTTGAGACTAGCAGAGTGACCCGCAGCGGTCGTGTATTTGCACCAGTTGTTCGTGGAGATGTTAGCGCTGGAAAGAAAATTGCTGAGAATGTTGAACCCAAGAAGACTACGGGTGAGACTAGTGGGGCTACGTTAGAGAAAGAAGTGGATTACATTTTGAAGATAATCAAGATGAGCGACTACAGAATTGTAGATCAGCTACTGCAGACTCCTTCAAAAATATCTATCTTGGCTTTATTGATGAACTCCTCTGCTCACAGAGAATCTCTGATGAGGGTATTGGACCAAGCTTTTGTGGAAAGTGACATGCCTGTAGACCAGTTCAGCAGTGTAGTAGGGAACATTACGTCATATAATAACTTGAGTTTCTGCAATGATGAATTTCCAGACGAAGGAAGGAATCACAACCTGGCCCTCCACATCTATATGAATTGCAAGAATGATTCACTATCCAATGTGATGATTGATAATGGATATGCATTTAAAGTTATATCATGGAGCATGCTAATGAAGTTGAAATATCAAGGAACGTCCATGCGCCCAAGTGGCATTATTGTGAAAGCGTTTGATGGATCAAGGAAATTTGTTATTGGTGAAGTGGACTTGCATATTCATATAGACCCACATTTGTTTCAGATTACTTTCCAGGTCATGGATATTGTACATGCTTATAGTTGCTTGCTAGGAAGGCCGCGGATACATGAGGCAGGGGCTGTCACTTCAACTTTACACCAGAAACTGAAGTTTGTAAGTGAAGGGAAAGTTGTGATCATAAATGGAGAACAGGTATTCTGTGATCGGTGGATCTGGAACTGACTGTTTAACGCTGGTTCGCGAAATGTCGCTGAAGCAAGAGTCGCCACAGTCTTTTATTTTCTCCAAATGGAAAGGACAAAAGCACAGAAAAATTCCTTATTGAGATTAGTTCTCGGTTCGGGAGGTAGATTATAGAAAGGGAAGGTGTTAGCACCCTTTCTATCCATGGTTATCCATGGGCTCTTAGATACTTGCTCATTTGTGTTTTCAAAAATGGTTTGTTTGCTTTTCAAGGTGAGTGGGTTTGAAAAAGTTCCGTTTGAAAAATTTCTAAGTAACTCTTGTATCTGTCCTCAAGAGTGTATGAAAAATTTGTTTGAAAACTTTTAGAAAGTGTAGGTGTGAAAAGTATTTTGTTTGTTTTTGAAAAGAGCAAGTATCTATGAGAATCTACCTACCCTAAGGAATTCGTCTGTGTAAATGTCCTTAAAGTAGTGCCATCCCACCATTGAGAGGTAGGTAGCACCACCGTTGGAGGTGTTCGGGTCAATTCGAGGTTCGGGACATGGTGATCACCAGAGCAATGGGAAGACACCTTAGAAGCTACCCTCATGCCAGGTTCCCGGATCATGAGGACTTACTAAGACATCCTCTACTCGACGATCACCTTTCGAGGCAAGGCAACAGTGAGGCGTACCCTAGGGGTGGTGTGTGAATTGTGTGTCATTTTCAGTTTATTGTTTGTCTTGTCATGTTATTGGTGATCTAGCGTTTGTTTTTTATTTTTGGGCATTCATTCTTTCATGTGATTGTTTAACAGTTAAAAGATGCGGGAATTTAAAGTGCGGAAAAGATATAGGTCCTACGCTATTACAAAGGCGCGGGTCTACAACGCCAAATTAATCCAGACCCGATTTAAAATAAAGTGCAGAAAGTAAATGTCTAATTAACTATTACAGGGCTTTGGAGCAAGTACATTATATTTACAAAAAAAGAAATAAATAAAACGCGCGAAACAAAAATGTAATCGAATGCGAGGGCGTTGAACCCTTTGAAGGAATTAAAATAAAATTATTAAAATAATTAAGTTAAATAAAGGCAATGACTTATTTTTTTATGTTTTTTGTATTAAAGAAAATTAAATTGGAATTAAAAGTCAAATAATTCTAGTTCTAGTTATTTTTTAATTTATTAAAGAAAATGCATTAAAGTTAAAACCTAGAATTAAAACTAAATTAATTATAAAATTTATTTACAAAATTAATGGTTAATGATACTTATAATAAAAAAAACATTTAATTAATTAAAAAAAAAGGGTAAAAAGTGCTAAAGATCTATTTTTATTATTTTTGGTTATTGAGAAAAAGAATTAAATTAACAACCTAAAGTTAAAACTAAATTTATTATGGGATTTATTTACAAAATTAGTACTAAAATAAAATATTTATTATTTTTTATCTTTTCTGGTTTTTTGGTGTGTTTTTTTTTTATATATTGAAAATATTAAATTAATTAATAAAACAATAATTAAAAGAAAGAAAAATAATAATAAAAAAAACAAAGAATGAAAAAAGTTTGCAAACCTAGGGGGTCTGCCCCTAATTTTGGAGGTGAAGCCCACCAATGTAGGGCCCAATTCCTTAAGCCTCGTTGACTTTGACACTAGGGTGTGAGGTGGTTGACTGCAGTCCATGGTGCGCTTCAGATTGTGGCCATTTGATCCATCTCCATAGGCACGTGGACGGCCAGATTGTATGGACATAGGGTGCTCCTTCAGGCTGAAACTGCATGGGAACATTGCATGAAAAATAACATGGAAGTAGTGAGGGACCTGGGGCTCGAACCCAGGTCCTGTAGTTTGCCAATGCTTGTGCCTGCCACTGAGCCACTTTGTTTCTTTGTAAATTAAATAAACAACAATCAATATAAAATAAAACAACACGCTAGTGGATTTTTAGCGCGCGATTTTAAATGGACCAACCAGAACCGACCACTTCATCGTCTCCTTCGCTTGGCTTTATTTTCCTGAAACAAGAATAATTTAGCAACGGTTTTTTAAGCGTTCTTTTAGGCCATTTTTGGGAAAATAGCGAATAACCCAGGGATGCTCATAAATTGAGCGCGAGGGTGTCATCCTCTTCGTCCAAGCATGCTGGTTGCAACCATGGCATCGTGATTCTCCAATTTTGCTGTATTCAAAAACCCCTAATTTAAAAGCTTAAGAACCCTAAAAAACAATAATGGCAGATTCTCCAATAGTGCATGAAAACGCAATTAGAATATAGGGTTAGCTTCAAAACACATTGCTTAGTATGAATATGTAAACAAAATGCTATGAGAATGTCTCAAAATTAAAACACGAATATGTATTTTTATGAGGAAAAATTGACTTCTGTATACCGATTCAAAGGGTTAGGGACGATGTTCTTGATTGGAAAAGTCCTCTTGAAGCCTCAGGAAGCTAATGAGATAAGAATCTTGCCTTGAATCATACTGCAAGTATGTTTTCAGATTTGAGTTTTTAAGCTAAAAGTGTGAGTTTTATCTGAGTGTTCCTGCGCAGCTTAGCCTTCAATATTGCTTCTGATCACTTGTATATACATTAGGAAATGTGTATGAAGAGGAATTATGGCCTCATAATGCAACACATTCAATTTCATGATTCTCCATAAACCTCCATAACCAAACTTCCTTTTTTGGATCAATTTTGAATTCTTGCTCTATTTGGCCACATGCACGAATTTGGCACATGCTTAATGGTAATTCAAGGTCCATCAAAGTCAAATATCTTCTTTAATTAGGCTTTTTGATTTTCCTTTGATTTTAAAAGATTTAAAATTAATTAAATCTAATAAAATCAATAAAAAATGAAAAAATTAATTAAAAAATTTGAAATAAAAGGTGGGACACGTGGGAAGCATGGCCAAGTTAATTCAAGTGGAAAAAGTGGGCCCCTTTTGTCAAAAATGAAATTCCAAGGATAAATGATTTTGGCCATTTCACAAAAATTTCCCAACTTCTCCAATGCATATCTTGCTCAATTTTTAAGCTTTGATCATGTTCTTGGACATTTTAGAAAGGTCTTGAAGTCCTTTAAACAATGTCCTTGGTCCCATGTCATTTTGATTTACCAATCTCAAGTTATGGTCTTTGACTTAAAGTCCCTTTTTGTTGACTTTTGAAAATGACCTATAATGTTGAAATTGATAACTTTTTGTGAGAGCATCTCTTGGACTTGGAGTGTGAAGATGAGTTGTAGGAAATGTCTCCCCCTTCAAGATGAGCATTGGATGGGATTTTTCTGATGAACCATGAAAAAGTTATGCCTTGGTCAAGTTACAGTTGACTTTTCAGCTGTCCAAAAATAGAAACTTTTGACACCTTGATGATTTTTGAGCCAAGCTTTGAGAATCATGATCAAGCATTGATCAAATGATGTTTGTGGCTTCAAAATGAGATGTTGACCAAAAATTTGAACTTTTGACTGCCAAATGACCATTTTGCCCCTGCAGTTGACTGTAGGGCAATTAGGGTTTCTGACTGTGCAATTTTGTGCTGAAAGTCTTGAAACTTGGTATGAGGATGCTTGACCATATTTATTGGCATGTGGGACTTGATTGGACCCTTGGAAACTTCATTTTCTTGATCAGAACCAAAACCCTAATTCTGACTATTTAGGAGGCCCTTGAACTATGCAACCCTTGGGGAATTTTGAAGCTTGACTTGGCAATTCTTGAAGAATATGGGAGGGCAAATTTTGGGGTACAACAGTTGCCCCTTTTCAATCTTCTTAGACCTGAGGATGCAGATTGGCTGACGTGCCTTTCGTAATCCGAGGGTGGAAGATGATTGGACACTAGAGTGCCCAGAAATTTGCGCTCACATAGTAGTGTGATGATGGGAATGGGCTTATAGATGCCATTTGGAGATTGATGGATAGGATGATGGGCTTATAGATGCCATGCTAAGAGATGATGGGTAGGATGATGGGCTTATAGATGCCATCTGGATGTTGATCGCGTAAGAGATTCCTTAGCGAGAACTTGCGTACCTGCAAAAGAAAAACGAGTACCTGACATGTTGCAGGAGCTGATCTTCAGATGCTTTGTGTAGATGTGTCCTGACTGGTTACAGGAGCTGGATCTGGAGCTTCACACGGCGATGGATGAACCAGGGATGGTTACTACCTCAACAGGAACGGTGAGAGAACCTTGGATGACCTTAACCTCAACAGGAAACGTTGAGAAAATCTTGGATAACTTCACTTCAACAGCAATCATTGAGCGAAATCTTGGTGGGAATTACCATCTCCGCAGGATCGGGGAGAGAACCATAGGCAATTATAATCTCAAAAGCAAACATTGAGATAAACCTAGAATGGAATTATCGTCTCCGCAGCATTGGGGAGAGAACCATAGGCAATTATAATCTCAAAAGCAAACATTGAGAAAAACCTGGAATGGAATTATCGTCTCCGCGGCATTGGGGAGAGAACCATATGCAATTGTAATCTCAAAAGCAAACATTGAGAAAAACCTGGAATGGAATTATCGTCTCCGCAGCATTGGGGAGAGAACCATAGGCAATTTTAATCTCAAAAGCAAACATTGAGAAAAACCTGGGATGGAATTATCGTCTCCGCAGGATCGGGGAGAGAACCATAGGCAATTATAATCTCAATAACATTCATTGAGAAAAACCTGGAATGGAATTATCGTCTCCGCAGCATTGGGGAGAGAACCATAGGCAATTATAATGTCAATAACATTCATTGAGAAAAACCTGGAATGGAATTATCGTCTCCGCGGCATTGGGGAGAGAACCATAGGAAATTATAATCTCAATAACATTCATTGAGAAAAACCTGGGATGGAATTATCGTCTCCGCAGGATTGGGGAGAGAACCATAGGCAATTATAATCTCAATAACATTCATTGAGAAAAACCTTTGATAACTTCTACTGAGTCTTCATCAGAAAAATCTGTTTGGGGTCGACTTAGCTGGACTAGAGAAAGCCTTGGACTGGATAAGAAATCTTTGGAGTCGATTAACTAAACCGGTCTAGGTCTTGGAATGTCTTCAACTGGGTCTTTATCAGAGAAATCTGTTTGGGGTCGACTTAGCTGGACTAGAGAAAGCCTTGGACTGGATAAGAAATCTTTGGAGTCGATTAACTAAACCGGTCTAGGTCTTGAAATATGATTGAGAATTTAACTGAATCTTTCCTGAAAGGTAAAGGTCAGTCATATACAATGCATGATATGGACCAAGCAATGATGTTCTCAACATAAATGAGATTTGTATGATGCGTTTATGCATGCTATAATGATGTATGGAAGTGCGATGTTTATGAATGTATTTTTTTTTCGTCTAGGAAAGTAAATCCTTGACGGGTGCCGGGAAGTCACTCCTGGGCTGATGTTGAAGAATAGATTTTCCTTCGTTGGGGATGATAGTTGCAAGTATACCGGTAGGAGAAGATGACTCCGTTGGGGAGTAAACTTGGCGAATGGATTACTCTGCGGGGAGAAAATTATTCTAGCGATCTGGCTGGGGAACAATACTTTGTGGGGAGAGAGGTACTCTTGTTGAGATGTTGGTAGTAACTTCGCCGGGGATACCGTCGTTGTATCGGAAGTGTTAATAGACTTCGCTGGGGATAAGAAGACTTCGTCGAGGACGCTCTTTCCGTGGCTTTTGGCTGAGGATAACCCAGTTATATCCTGTTAAGGAAATAACTCTTTGAATAAAGCCGGACGACGCATTCGTGCTCTGCGAGGGATAAGCTTCCAGAATCTACTGGGGATAAGCTTACTGCTTGGGGAGATGAATTCCAACTTCTTGGGGAAACTGGATTGGACTCTCCTGGGGAAGTTTTGAGAGGTATTGGGAGTAACTCCACTGAAGGTTTGATATGCCACCGGGGAACAATCTTAGCTCAAGACTGTCGGGGATGCTTTTTAAGAATGTATGTATACTGCTGGAGAATGCTGAGATCTGCGGGAGGATACCCAACTTCCTTAAGGCTTGATAATAGCTTCGCTTGAGGAGAGTGTACTGATTTGCTGACTCACTCTCTGGGGAAGTAAGATATGCTGGCTGTGTTCTTCAACCGAACCTACCTTGATACCTTGGAGGACAGAACAATTAGATTGCTTAGACAACTCTTTATTGCCCCTGTTTCTAATGTTACCTGTAATTAATCCTTTGTTTCGCATGCAAATATTCATGAGTTAGCAAATTATTGTCAATGCATATATCACAAATTGAACCTTGGACGTTCTTCGCAAGACAAAACAGGAAAAGAAAAACAATTGGCACTTTTTAACTGAAAAGTATATTTGTATTGATTTCTGGATAGCCTGTAAATAGGCGTTTTATGTACAAGAGGCTGACGTCCTAGTAAGAGAACGCCGCCGAGCAAAAGAGTTTATACAAATTTTGTACAAAAGAACATAAAACAGCTGTGTGAAATGAATGATCCACCGGGTTTCAACTCTGCTATTGCCTTTATAACTCCGAGCGTCTCATCACTTGATGACTTAAACGAAGAATGAAGCTGACTGATCGATGCCGTCTGAACTTGATGTAAATACCGGATTCTGGATGCGAAGTGATCCAATGCGACATAGTATTACGCTTTTATCCCTAATTTTTGCCTGGACCGCCCTTTCGGGTTTTCAGTCCACCGGGATACCCATTTTTGCCCAAGCCGCCTTTTCAGGTTTTCGACTTGCCGGGTGTACAGATTTTTTTCATTTCATCCCTTCATTTTGCCCGAACCCTTTTGGTTCGCCGGGAAGCCCTAATTTTTGCCTAGGCATGTCAGCCTAGCGGGTCTTTTTCATGCGTAGTATCTTTTTACTATGTCTGCATTGGCGGGGTGAGGAAGGTCGTCACCATCCATGGTGGTTAGAATCATGGCTCCTCCTGAGAACACATGTTTAACCACAAATGGCCCTTCGTAGGTAGGGGTCCATTTTCCCCTTGGATCACCCTGAGGAAGGATGATACGCTTGATTACCAGATCCCCAACTCGATACTCTTGCGGTCTGACCTTTTTGTTAAATTCCCTGATCATCCGTTTCTGATACGTCTGACCATGGCAGATAGCAGCAAGTCTCTTCTCATCAATAAGGTTTAACTGATCAAGTCGTGTCTGGATCCAATCATCTTCGTTCAGATTTGCATCCTTCATTATCCGGAGAGAGGGTATTTGCACTTCGATCGGTAAGACTGCCTCCATACCATAAACCAAAGAGAAAGGAGTTGCCCCGGTTGACGTCCTAGCTGAGGTACGGTACCCATGTAAAGCGAACGGTAACATCTCGTGCCAATCTTTATAAGTCACTGTCATCTTGTGCACGATTTTCTTGATGTTCTTATTTGCTGCTTCCACAGCCCCATTCATCTTCGGTCTGTAAGGAGAAGAATTGTGGTGCTGTATTTTGAATTGCTCGCAGAGCTCGGTGATCATCTTATTATTGAGATTGGTACCGTTGTCTGTAATAATTCTCTCAGGGACGCCGTATCGACAGATCAGATTATGCCGAATGAACCGTGCCACGACATTCTTGGTTACTGTAGCGTAGGAAGCTGCTTCAACCCACTTTGTAAAATAATCAATCGCCACTAGGATGAAGCGATGCCCATTAGATGCCGTAGGTTTAATCTCACTGATCATGTCTATGCCCCACATTGCAAACGGCCAAGGCACAGTTAGAACGTTCAGGGGAACTGGAGGAACATGCACGTTGTCTGCATAAATCTGGCACTTATGGCATGTCCTAGAATATTGGTAACAATCAGCTTCCATTGTAGACCAGTAATACCCTGCCCGAAGGATCTTCTTTGCCATTGTATGCCCACTGGAATGTGTACCGAAGGTCCCTTCATGTAGCTCTTCCATGATCTTTTCTGCTTCCGTCTTATCCACACAACGCAGTAAGGTTGAATCATGGTTTCGCTTGTACAAGATGTCGTTGCTAAGGAAGAACTTTGCCGCGAACCTTCTCAGGAACTTCTTATCATTGACAGATGCACCTTCAGGGTATTCCTGAGCTTCCAAATATCTCTTCACCTCATGGTACCAGGGCTTCTCAGTCACCAATTCAGTCTCGAGATCGCAACAGTATGCCGGTTCGTCCAGTTTCCAGATGATGATCCGGGGAGCCTCATTGTCCCACTTGACTTTGAACATAGAAGACATTGTGGCTAACGCGTCCGCTAACTGATTCTCCTCTCTCGGGAAATGTTCAAAGGTTATCTCTGTGAAGTGGGGGATCATTGTCAACACACATTCTTTGTAAGGAATAAGATTCGGATGTTTCGTATCCCACTCGCCTTTGATCTGGTTGATCACGAGAGCGGAATCTCCGAAGACACTCAGAAACTTGATCCTTAAGTCAATTGCAGCTTTGAGTCCCATGATGCACGCCTCATACTCCGCCATGTTGTTGGTACAGTTGAAACACAGCCGGGCGGTGAGTGGAGTATGGGTGCCTTGAGGGGATATGATCACAGCGCCGATACCATTACCCAAAGCATTGGAGGCTCCGTCAAAGTGCATAGACCATCGGGATCCTTCCTCAGGTCCTTCATCCGGTCCAGGTACTTCACAATCAGTCACTATCATAATGCTTTCATCCGGAAACTCGAAGTTCATTGACTGATAGTCATCTACGGCCTGATGTGCCAAGTGGTCTGCCAATACACTTCCCTTGATGGCTTTCTGGGTCGTGTACTGAATGTCGTATTCCGTCAAGATCATTTGCCATCTTGCAATTCTCCCAGACATAGCAGGCTTTTCGAATATGTACTTTATAGGATCCATCTTTGAGATCAACAAGGTAGTGTGAGTCAGCATATATTGTCTCAGCCGGCGAGCAGCCCATACCAAAGCGCAGCAAGTTTTCTCAAGCAGTGAGTATCGGGTCTCACAGTCGGTAAACTTTTTGCTAAGGTAATAAATGGCATGCTCTTTTCGGCCAGACTCGTCATGCTGCCCCAGCACACACCCCATTGAATTGTCAAGCACTGTCAGGTATAGTATCAGAGGTCTCCCTTCAACCGGTGGCATAAGGATAGGTGGTTCTTGGAGATACTCTTTGATTCTGTCGAAAGCAGCCTGACATTCATCGTTCCAACGTATTACCTGATCTTTCTTCAGCAGCTTGAAGATTGGCTCACAGGTAGCAGTCAGATGTGAGATGAATCGAGCAATGTAATTCAGGCGTCCTAAAAAGCCTCTGGCTTCCTTCTCTGTCTTAGGAACTGGCATCTCTTGAATAGCTTTAACCTTGGCAGGATCCACTTGGATGCCCTTGTCACTTACCATGAAGCCTAGCAACTTTCCAGATCTTACCCCGAAGGTGCACTTGTTCGGGTTCAACCTCAGCTTGTATAATTTCAACCGGTCAAACAACTTCTGCAGATGATTTAGATGCTCTTCCTCAGTCTGGGACCTTGCGATCATGTCGTCAACATACACTTCTATCTCATGATGGATCATGTCATGAAATAAAGCAACCATGGCACGTTGGTAGGTTGCCCCAGCATTCTTCAACCCGAATGGCATGACCTTGTAGCAGAAGGTGCCCCACTGAGTAACAAATGTAGTCTTTTCCATGTCTTCAGGTGCCATCTTGATCTGATTGTAACCTGAAAAACCATCCATGAAAGAGAACACCTTATGCTGAGCAGTATTATCAACAAGGACATCAATGTGAGGTAGGGGAAGTCATCCTTGGGACTGGCCCTGTTCAGATCCCTGTAATCGACACACATTCTGACCTTTCCATCCTTCTTTGGTACCGGCACCACATTAGCAACCCACTGAGGGTAAGAAGTCACTGCAAGAAACCCAGCATCAAACTGTTTCATAACCTCGGCTTTAATCTTCTCAGACATTTCTGGACGCATACGGCGGACCTTTTGCTTAACCGAAGGGCAGTCTTCCTTAGTAGGCAAGTGATGGACCACAATATCGGTATCCAACCCGGGCATGTCTTCGTAGGACCAGGCAAAGACCTCCATATAATCATGCAGCATCTGAGTCAACCGTTGCTTCACGCTGAGCTCTAGGTTGGCACCAATCTTTACCTCTTTCTTGTCTTCTTCAGTACCCAAGTTTATTGTTTCCACTGGCTCTTCATGGGGTTGAATTGCCCTTTCCTCTTGAAGTAACAGTCTTGCAAGCTCGCCAGGCACTTCGCAATCATCTTCACCTTCGTCTTTGGCTAAGTTGATCGGATTTCCGAAGTCATAACTGGCAGTAGCAGAGTCGTTACCAGTGAGATCCAGAGTGGATTGGAACCTGTATGAGTGAGTGTGTGTGTAAATACAGCTGTTTTGCAATATATAAAGAAAGGAAAGAAAAAGAGCGCAAGATTTGAAATGTGAAAAACGTCCAATGCTTTTATTTATGATATATGACAGTGACAAACAAAAGCCCTCATAAATAAGGCCACGGTGCCCCGGGTAAGACACCGGGCCATACAGTTTCAAATTATTGTTTATTACAAGTCCAAAACAAAGAAGTTCATTACTGGGGAACAAAAGTTATGGGTGTAAAGTCTTTAGCAGTCCAATTGGTCAATCCACCATCAGTCGTCGGGTAGATCCAGCTATCGAACTCTGACTCTTCCACTTCGTCTTCCTCTCCAATAGCATTCACTCCTGAGTGGGTGATGAGCACAGGAGGTCTTCCAATTCTTGCCTTGCGCACAGCCTTCTGAGCCTCTGCAGTGAAACCCAGCCCAAACTTGTTAGTCTTAGGAGTAAAATCAGGGAGCTTGCCCCAGTTTGCACATTCACCTCTTTCAATCACAGCCTGGGCGTCCTTTAAGGAGTCCATCTTCAAAGGAGAAACCTCTTCGACCACTGCTTCTGCTGCCAATGTTTGTGGCACCTCCTCAAAATGTTGAAAGGGGGTCTCAATGAACTCCCCATCCATTTCTACGTACCTGAAGGAGTTGAGGTGGCTGACCATGTATTCCTCTTCCCCTTGCACTGTTACAATCTTCCCCCTGACCGGGTACTTGAGCTTCTGATGCAACGTGGAGGTCACAGCTCCAGCCTTGTGGATCCACGGGCGACCCAGCAAACAAGAATAGGATGGACGGATGTCCATCACATAGAATTTTGAATCAAGTACCTGTGACCCAACCCTGATTGGGATGTCAACCTCACCATGTACCATTCTTTTGGACCCGTCAAAGGCCCGGACAACAATGCTACTTGGTTTGAGCTCTAGACCCTCACAGTCCAGCCTATCCAGAGCCTTCTTGGGCAGCACGTTTAATGAAGAACCAGTGTCAACCAGCACATGAGCAAGAGTAGTGCCCCTGCATTCAATGGAGACATGCAGGGCATCATTATGGTTCTTCCCTTTGGCTGTCAGGTCGGCATCAGAGAAACCCAGGCCGTTATCAGCGGTTAGGTTGGCCACACAGTCGGTGAACTGATCAGCAGACGTCTCTTGGGGTACGTGGGCCATTTTTAAGAAAGCAATCAGGGCCTTGGCATGGGCCTCTGAACACAGCAGCAGCGACAACATGGAGATTTTGGAGGGGGTGTGCCCCAGCTGTTCTACAACGTTGAAATCACTTTTCTTTATTATTTTGAGGATTTCTTCCATCTCCTGCCTGGAAGCCTCAACAATGGTCTTTGGTGCCTCCGTCCGGGCAGGCATATCAGCAGCAATCCCCTTGCCCCGAGCATCAGATGACTCGGCAGCAGGGGTGGAAACTTGGTCAGGGGAAGAGACAGACACCCTGGCAGGTGTGATGATCAAAGGCCTCTGAATTACCGAAGGAGCAATGTCTGGTGAGAATAGTCTTCCACTACGAGTGACCTTAGCGGGCCCGGTGATGTTGGTGACACCAGTATCAGCGTCGAACTCTTGTTTCACACCCAGAACATAAACATCTGCCTCATAGTGCCATGGGACAGCCTTATCAGATTTGTAGGGGATGGGTCCCGGAACAGTGATGGTGATGGGAGCAATCTTGTGGACAGGCACAATTTGGACAGGCTTCCTTTAAGGAGCCTTGGAAGGGTTGTTGAAGATGGTAATAATTGAGACTTCTCCAACAGGAGCAGCAGGAACAACAGTCTTTTTGAACAAAATCTCTTTACTATCCATCAGGTTTTGGACGCCTGACTTCAGCAAAGAACAACTAGCAGGGGAAGCAACACATAGAGGGCAACCTTTGCTACATCCCGGAAATAAACCGGCTAGCAACAGGTTCCTCTTGACCGTCAGCAGCGGAGCAGCAACATCATCCACCGAAGCTACATACAAATCCTCCTCAACAGCATTCACTCCATGATGGGGCATGGGAGCGGTTACAACATTTGGCCTCTCGGGCGCCTCAAACTGTATCTCCTTTGCATCAATAAGGTCCTGAACCTTATTCTTTAGGGCCCAACAGTCATCTGTGTTATGCTCCGGGCTATCAGAGTGATAAGCGCAACGGGCGTTGGGGTTGAACCTGGGGGATGTAGTATTCACACCCTTCGGAGCCTCTCTGATAGTCACTAAATTGGTGGATAGCAACTGTGGCAGTATCTGTGATAAGGTCATGCTTAAACGGGTAAACTCTCTCCGGGGTCTTTCAGCCCTTTGAGGATTGGTCGGCCGAGGAGCGGCAGCAGGCTTGGCAATCATTACTGCACTGACAGATTGGTGGCGCTCAGACCTCTCTGGTCTCCGGGAGCTATATACAGCACTAGCCTCCTTTTTGAAGGGTTTCTTTTCAGCATTGGAGGAGGCAACCTTCTGTATCTTCCCCGATTTTATACCGGCCTCGATCCTTTCACCCGTCAGGATCAGATCAGTAAACCCAGCAGAGGAATTACCAATGAGATGATTGAAAAATGGACCAGATAGGGTCCCCAAAAACATATCCACCAGCTCCCGGTCCGTCAATGGTGGCTGCACCCTGCCAGCCAGATCTCTCCATTTCTGTGCGTACTCCTTAAAACCTTCACCCGACCCTAGCGACATACCCTGGAGTTGGGTACGCGTAGGAGCGAGGTCGGAATTATATTGATACTGCTTGTAAAAAGCAGTGGCCAGATCCTCCCAGTTACGAATGTTGGTTCCATCCAACTGATAGAACCATTCGAGGTGAGTCCCTGAAAGACTCTCCTGGAAGAAGTGGATCCATAAGTTCCTGTCTGCTGTGTAAGGTTGGATCTTCCTTACATAAGAACGGAGGTGCATCTTGGGACAGGAAGCCCCGTCATACTTCACAAAGGCAGGTGCCTTGAACTTGTGTGGAATCACCACCCCAGTAGATAATCCCAAGTCTCCGAAATCCAGTCCAGCCACACGCTGAATTTCCATAGCTTTTAATCTGTCCTCCAGCTGCTTGTACCGGTCTTCAGCAGGAGGGTACTGTTCATCGTTGAAGTCTGTTTCAGTATCAGAGACCACAGGAGTAGGGACCTCCCTTTCTTGGTGACTACCTTCCCCCACAGATGGAGTAGTCCTCTCAGCCTCATTTTGCAAGGTGTTCCCGAGTCTGCGCCCAGTGTTAAATAGCACAGTCCTCTTCTTCTTCTTATTCTTCTTCAGAAGCATAGCCTTCAGCTCTTTTTGACCTTGAGCCAGACCCATGATCAGCTCCTGAAATTGGGCGTTCTGCGCCTGAAGGGCTTTGATAGATGTCTCGGTTGATGATTCAGGGTTCATGATGCTGAAATAAACAGCGAAGAACAGTCAGCAACCTGAAAAGAAGAGTACCTGTGATGCATATGATGAATGAAATGCGTATGATTTATGTTTTCAAAGACAATCGGGAATCAACTTTATAAACAAAAAGGAACACACTTCATTAGATTCAACTTTGAAACTGAAATTGTTCAACAGGTTGCCCTTAGGCGTTACATGAAAGGAAATACTGAAAAGGGAAGTAAAACTGTAAAAAGAACATCCAGAGCTCCTTATTGATCCCATGGTCTCCTCTTCTCAGTACGGATGTAGGCATTCAGAGCTCGCTCATTCTCCAACTGCTTTGTCAGCTTCTGGATCTTCAATTCCTGCTCGTTGAACTTTTCCCGGTAAGAATCCCGTTCTTCTCGCAGTTGCGACCAAGACCTCTTTAATGTCTCATAATCAGTGGGTATATGAGGAGGAAGGACAGTTGGAGGAACACTATCTTTGTCAGGACACTCAAGAATGACGGGTCTGACAGCTTCATATGGCATACCTAACTTCTGAGCTCGGGTGCGAACCCATTTGTAATAGGCTTCCATAGGTAAAGAAGTCTTTGGTCCCAACTCTTGTGGGTTAGCTTTATGAACTTTGTCCCAAGCCTTGATGAACCTACGACGCAGCTCGTCACTATCCACCTGAAACTCAAAACTGATGTGAGGCACCAACATTTCATGAGGCCCTGCTCTTCTTGCTCTTCCAAACTGACGGAGTGCTAGACATGGATTGTAAGAGATTCCTCCTTGGGTACCAATCAGAGGAACATTAGGGTACTCCCCGCATCGATCAATAATAGCTATCTCATCCAAACCTCTGCAAGTCCAAATGATGTCCTTATCAGTGAGGGACATTAACCTGTGAGCCCAACCCCTTCCTTCTTGGTTCTTCAACACGAACTTAGGGAGGTGCGAAATAAACCACCCCACCAACAAAGGGATACAACACCATAGGGTTCCTCGTCTTCGGGTAGTACGAGCATGAAGTTGTTGCAAGATGTCACCCAAGAGAGTGGGTACGGGATTCTGAGACATAAAGATCCTTATGGCAGTGACATTGATGAAGTTGTTAGGATTGGGAAACAAGACTAACCCATAGATTAGGAGAGCCAAGATGTCTTCATATCCCCTAAAGTCCAGGTCATTCCAGAAACTGTTAGCTTTACCAATCAGAAATTTGGCCAAGAAACCCTTAACTCCGCTTCTAGTTACCCAGTTGTCCATTACCTCTTGCTGTGTCAAGGGAAGAGCTGCAGCAACATCCTCAAGCCTGAGGGTCTCTTCCCAACCAGTAAAGGGAGTCTGATCCAAGATAGGGATACCAAGCAGATCAGAGAACTCTTCCAGGGTAGGGACCAGCTGGAAGTCTTGAAAGGTGAAGCACTGGTACAGAGGGTCATAGAACTGGGTCAGAACACTCATCAACTGTTGATCCCGCTTTGCAGTGACCAAACTGAGAAGAGAACCATGCCTCTGAATGAAGGAAGTGGTATTTGGAATCCTGCTAACCAACTCTTCAAGCAACTCAGGTGAGTGAACAAAGTTGAATCGGATAGTATTCCTTCGCACAGACATCATGGTGTCCTACAAAACAGAGCAAAGGTGAAACCCTCTTGTCTTTGAAATGGTCAGTCCTTATGCGGGATACATGCAATGCTCATGATGTTATGATGTTATGATAAAGCACACCACAAATAGATACAAAGGCAAACATGGTAAGGCATACAAGTCACACAAAGCAAGCCCTTAAAGTTTAGGCCAGCATGATGTCTAGGTACTACCCTCTTTCAGTTTGTTGGTTCATACCTGTCCTATCAAAGTAACCGGGTTCTTAGAGGATCCCAATATCATTGACTACCCTCAATCGGTCATAACTCCAGCATCGCAATCTTTTCTTGCGGCCAGAACCATCACGAGAGTTTAGCCTCAATGGGCGTAGCATACTGCTACAATTCTAAAGGCCAAGTTGTGTCAATTAAGGTTCTAAGGTTGTTGGTGCTTAATGACTCCTTAGAAGACCCATATTCTCCTTGTTGCGACACAAGGGATATCGGTACAGACCAAGGTGCCACACCAACGTAGCCACTGCTTCACCCGTGTCGTTCTACGCCGGACAGGTCCCTCACAGCTTATGCTACCTAAACAGGGTATCCCCAGATCCGGGTTAGGATCTATGTAACTCCGATGCAACCCACAATAGTAAAGCAAGCAAATCAATACAATTGAAAACACAGTTATGAACTAGCCCTAAGGTACACCTCACTTTAAGTTTAAGTCCCCAGCAGAGTCGCCAGTTCTGTGATCGGTGGATCTGGAACTGACTGTTTAACGCTGGTTCGCGAAATGTCGCGGAAGCAAGAGTCGCCACCGTCTTTTATTTTCTCCAAATGGAAAGGACAAAAGCACAGAAAAATTCCTTATTGAGATTAGTTCTCGGTTCGGGAGGTAGATTATAGAAAGGGAAGGTGTTAGCACCCTTTCTATCCATGGTTATCCATGGGCTCTTAGATACTTGCTCATTTGTGTTTTCAAAAATGGTTTGTTTGCTTTTCAAGGTGAGTGGGTTTGAAAAAGTTCCGTTTGAAAATTTTCTAAGTAACTCTTGTATCTGTCCTCAAGAGTGTATGAAAAATTTGTTTGAAAACTTTTAGAAAGTGTAGGTGTGAAAAGTATTTTGTTTGTTTTTGAAAAGAGCAAGTATCTATGAGAATCTACCTACCCTAAGGAATTCGTCTGTGTAAATGTCCTTAAAGTAGTGCCATCCCACCATTGAGAGGTAGGTAGCACCACCGTTGGAGGTTTTCGGGTCAATTCGAGGTTCGGGACATGGTGATCACCAGAGCAATGGGAAGACACCTTAGAAGCTACCCTCATGCCAGGTTCCCGGATCATGAGGACTTACTAAGACATCCTCTACTCGACGATCACCTTTCGAGGCAAGGCAACAGTGAGGCGTACCCTAGGGGTGGTGTGTGAATTGTGTGTCATTTTCAGTTTATTGTTTGTCTTGTCATGTTATTGGTGATCTAGCGTTTGTTTTTTATTTTTGGGCATTCATTCTTTCATGTGATTGTTTAACAGTTAAAAGATGCGGGAATTTAAAGTGCGGAAAAGATAGAGGTCCTACGCTATTACAAAGGCGCGGGTCTACAACGCCAAATTAATCCAGACCCGATTTAAAATAAAGTGCAGAAAGTAAATGTCTAATTAACTATTACAGGGCTTTGGAGCAAGTACATTATATTTACAAAAAAAGAAATAAATAAAACGCGCGAAACAAAAATGTAATCGAATGCGAGGGCGTTGAACCCTTTGAAGGAATTAAAATAAAATTATTAAAATAATTAAGTTAAATAAAGGCAATGACTTATTTTTTTATGTTTTTTGTATTAAAGAAAATTAAATTGGAATTAAAAGTCAAATAATTCTAGTTCTAGTTATTTTTTAATTTATTAAAGAAAATGCATTAAAGTTAAAACCTAGAATTAAAACTAAATTAATTATAAAATTTATTTACAAAATTAATGGTTAATGATACTTATAATAAAAAAACATTTAATTAATTAAAAAAAAAGGGTAAAAAGTGCTAAAGATCTATTTTTATTATTTTTGGTTATTGAGAAAAAGAATTAAATTAACAACCTAAAGTTAAAACTAAATTTATTATGGGATTTATTTACAAAATTAGTACTAAAATAAAATATTTATTATTTTTTATCTTTTCTGGTTTTTTGGTGTGTTTTTTTTTTATATATTGAAAATATTAAATTAATTAATAAAACAATAATTAAAAGAAAGAAAAATAATAATAAAAAAAAACAAAGAATGAAAAAAGTTTGCAAACCTAGGGGGTCTGCCCCTAATTTTGGAGGTGAAGCCCAGCAATGTAGGGCCCAATTCCTTAAGCCTCGTTGACTTTGACACTAGGGTGTGAGGTGGTTGACTGCAGTCCATGGTGCTCTTCAGATTGTGGCCATTTGATCCATCTCCGTAGGCACGTGGACGGCCAGATTGTATGGACATAGGGTGCTCCTTCAGGCTGAAACTGCATGGGAACATTGCATGAAAAATAACATGGAAGTAGTGAGGGACCTGGGGCTCGAACCCAGGTCCTGTAGTTTGCCAATGCTTGTGCCTGCCACTGAGCCACTTTGTTTCTTTGTAAATTAAATAAACAACAATCAATATAAAATAAAACAACACGCTAGTGGATTTTTAGCGCGCGATTTTAAATGGACCAACCAGAACCGGCCACTTCATCGTCTCCTTCGCTTGGCTTTATTTTCCTGAAACAAGAACAATTTAGCAACGGTTTTTTAAGCGTTCTTTTAGGCCATTTTTGGGAAAATAGCGAATAACCCAGGGATGCTCATAAATTGAGCGCGAGGGTGTCATCCTCTTCGTCCAAGCATGCTGGTTGCAACCATGGCATCGTGATTCTCCAATTTTGCTGTATTCAAAAACCCCTAATTTAAAAGCTTAAGAACCCTAAAAAACAATAATGGCAGATTCTCCAATAGTGCATGAAAACGCAATTAGAATATAGGGTTAGCTTCAAAACACATTGCTTAGTATGAATATGTAAACAAAATGCTATGAGAATGTCTTAAAATTAAAACACGAATATGTATTTTTATGAGGAAAAATTGACTTCTGTATACCGATTCAAAGGGTTAGGGACGATGTTCTTGATTGGAAAAGTCCTCTTGAAGCCTCAGGAAGCTAATGAGATAAGAATCTTGCCTTGAATCGTACTGCAAGTATGTTTTCAGATTTGAGTTTTTAAGCTAAAAGTGTGAGTTTTATCTGAGTGTTCCTGCGCAGCTTAGCCTTCAATATTGCTTCTGATCACTTGTATATACATTAGGCAATGTGTATGAAGAGGAATTATGGCCTCATAATGCAACACATTCAATTTCATGATTCTCCATAAACCTCCATAACCAAACTTCCTTTTTTGGATCAATTTTGAATTCTTGCTCTATTTGGCCACATGCACGAATTTGGCACATGCTTAATGGTAATTCAAGGTCCATCAAAGTCAAATATCTTCTTTAATTAGGCTTTTTGATTTTCCTTTGATTTTAAAAGATTTAAAATTAATTAAATCTAATAAAATCAATAAAAAATGAAAAAATTAATTAAAAAATTTGAAATAAAAGGTGGGACACGTGGGAAGCATGGCCAAGTTAATTCAAGTGGAAAAAGTGGGCCCCTTTTGTCAAAAATGAAATTCCAAGGATAAATGATTTTGGCCATTTCACAAAAATTTCCCAACTTCTCCAATGCATATCTTGCTCAATTTTTAAGCTTTGATCATGTTCTTGGACATTTTAGAAAGGTCTTGAAGTCCTTTAAACAATGTCCTTGGTCCCATGTCATTTTGATTTACCAATCTCAAGTTATGGTCTTTGACTTAAAGTCCCTTTTTGTTGACTTTTGAAAATGACCTATAATGTTGAAATTGATAACTTTTTGTGAGAGCATCTCTTGGACTTGGAGTGTGAAGATGAGTTGTAGGAAATGTCTCCCCCTTCAAGATGAGCATTGGATGGGATTTTTCTGATGAACCATGAAAAAGTTATGCCTTGGTCAAGTTACAGTTGACTTTTCAGCTGTCCAAAAATAGAAACTTTTGACACCTTGATGATTTTTGAGCCAAGCTTTGAGAATCATGATCAAGCATTGATCAAATGATGTTTGTGGCTTCAAAATGAGATGTTGACCAAAAATTTGAACTTTTGACTGCCAAATGACCATTTTGCCCCTGCAGTTGACTGTAGGGCAATTAGGGTTTCTGACTGTGCAATTTTGTGCTGAAAGTCTTGAAACTTGGTATGAGGATGCTTGACCATATTTATTGGCATGTGGGACTTGATTGGACCCTTGGAAACTTCATTTTCTTGATCAGAACCAAAACCCTAATTCTGACTATTTAGGAGGCCCTTGAACTATGCAACCCTTGGGGAATTTTGAAGCTTGACTTGGCAATTCTTGAAGAATATGGGAGGGCAAATTTTGGGGTACAACAGGTATTATTGATATCTCATTTGTCCTCTTTCAGCATTGTGGAGGTGGATGAAGTTGTCGTTGGAACCCAGTTCCAAGCTTTATCCATTGACAACATAAGAGGAAATGAGAATTCTATGGTTTCGCTCAAGGATGCGCAGCAGGTTGTGCGTAAGGGTCATAGCGAAGTATGAGGACAGATTATGGACCCACCTGTGAACAAGAACATAGCCGGCTTAGGGTTCTCTTTGAAGAATGACAAAAGTAAGAGAATGAAGCCGAAGTCTGCTGCAGGCAAGTATCAAGACATCTTCCGTAGCAGGGGTTATCTTCATCCGATTGTTTCTAGGATGTGAATTTATTTTGCACGAGAAGGCCTTTATCTCCTCAAGCAGGAATACATTGGCATTTCCCCGGGAAGTCATATTTCTTTCCCAAGAAAGTATTTTTTTCCTCCATAACAGAAAGTGGCAGGTCTCTTTATTTGAGCAACTTGTATTTCCCTGTAAAAGTCAACGTAACTGTTTTTTTCTATCTTCTCTATGAGTGGATAGTTTGCAGCCCGTTGCAAAATTACTCCAGTGGATGGCAAGAATTTCAATATTGCGGAGAAAGTTCATTGTGAAATCTTTACAAGTGGTAGTCTCTTTATTTGAGACAGCTTATATATTACCCTTTCCAGGCAGAATGCTTTGGTTAAAGAAGAAGTTGAGACCCGTTCTAGGTGAAATTCCAGAATTTTGGGGAAACTTGTTATCTTTTTGCTACCCTCAGTGAACATTGGTAGTTCATCATCAGTGAATGGAGATGTCATGATATATTCTCTTTCTACCATCAGTGAAAGTTGGTAGGTCACCTTCAGTGAGAGTTGGTGATTGTTATCTTTTTGCTACCTTCAGTGAATGTTGGTAGTTCATGGTCAGTGAACGGCGGTGCTATGATATTTTCTCTTTCTACCTTCAGTGAAAGTTGGTAGGTCACTGTTGTACCCCCAAAATTTGCCCTCCCATTTTTCATAAGAAAATCGCAACCCTAGGGTTTCTCAAATATTCAAGATTGGCTCAGGAATCGATCAGACAGATTTTCTCCTGTGGCAGTAAATCAACAATTAGGGTTTTTCTTGCATTTCTCAGAAGAAAATAAGTTCTCATAAATTCAATTGATTTTCACATGTTTTCATGCTCTCTCAAATTTACTAAAAAGGCAATGTTTGTTTGATCCAGGTTAACCAGATAATTTGCGTCTTTTAAAACATTTGCTTGTTTATGGAATAAAACATTTGCTTGTTTATGGAATAAACATTTTCTTGTTTATGGAATACACAGTGTGTGTTTTGATTGGAATATAGTTGCAAGGTTACATGATTATCGGAATTTAAGTTATCTTGATTGGAATTATTGGAATGCAGTTTCAATCATCTTGATCAGGGAATCTTTAAGAATCAGTGAAGACACAAAGAGAGAATTACAAGTTATTAACAGTAAAGGTTTTTTTTTAATGGACACCAGAATATCTCATAAAGACTTTCTCCATTTTATTTCAAAAGTTGGTACAAAATAATTTATTATTTGAATGCTTTGGGTTTTACAACTTATTGTATTTGAAAAATAAATAAGTACAATTGATTGAATTTTTCTCTAAATTACAAAGAAAAATATATGCCTAAGGATGACTGAGCTTCCATTGCTTCCATGCTTGCCACAGAATCTCTTGCTTCCTCTGCTTTGCCACCATCCAGTTGTGCTCACATGAAAACAAAAGACAAAAAAATAGTTAGTACAGTTAATTGGGCATAAGCAAGAATTTTCAAAAGAAAGAAAAAGCGTTCATCATTAAAGTTAGCAATTTGGAATCAGAAGGCTATTTTTTTTAATTCATCACGTTTTTTATTTTTCTATTTGCAAATCACAAGAGAATTATTCCTCTTGGTTCACAAAAAGAATAAATAGGAAATGTAAGCAAACTATCCAAACAAGAGAAATATAGGCAAGCTATCCAAACAATGCAAGCAAGCTGGACAAAACAAATAGTCCAAACTGAATGCAGCAGCATGGCAAAACAAAATACAAGCAGCAGCATAGCAGTAGGAAGTAGGCAGCAAAGAAGTATAGCAATATAATAACTAAGTCAACAAGAAAGAGGCTTGTTCAAATAGGCATTTTCATCATTTTCCTTTTATTGTAAACTTTTCAGAAGAAAAAATCATTTGGCTTAGGGTCATTGAGAGAGAAAGAGGAAAGAAGTCACCTAGGGATGCTGCCCTGCTGTCACAATTGCACCAGAATTTCTAGAAAACAAAAATGCAAGGAAAAGAGCATAAGGAGAACATGCCAAAGTATTCAAATTTTGGTGGTTTTCCCACCATTTTGAATAAGCTGTCAAACAAAGAGCAACTAATATAACAGTATACAATTCTCAAGAAGAGGGAGAGAACATTTTGATAAAAACTCAGAAAAAACTGAAACAAAAATTTCAAGTATCAAAAGCTGTCAAACCATCCTCAAAACTGTTACAAGCCATTTTCAAGCATACAAAATTCCAAACCATCCTCAAATCACAAAACTCCCATCATCCACCAAGCCAAAAAAACATAACCTTCAAAAATATTGTCAACAAAACATACCAAGCCAAGTTGTAACCAAAACAAAGAGAAACAGAAAAATAGTCCAAAACCTGTAACAGTATCAAAAAGTCTAAAACCGGTAGTAACACCAAAAACTGCCATCAACCTTCAAACACCAACAACCTTCACAAACAATACAAACAATCAAAAACATTCAAATCCAAACAGTTCAAACTAAACTGTAACAAGTAAAAAACCAGAAAAAAAATATACTCAACCAAAACCTGTAAAACAGTTCAAGCCAAGTTTCCAAAACTGCCAAAACCATCCCAACATCCCAACATTCCAAGAATCCATCAACATCATCAAATCATCAGCAAACAACATCCAACAAAGCACGAAAAAATCACAAAGTCAGAAGTACAGCATCATCATCATTCAAGGCTCAAAGAGTATAGAAAAAGGTTACCAGAAACCCTAGCATCTTTCAATCTTCATCTTCCTCCCTCGCGAGATCCGCCACCAGGGAGCGCCTCCCTCAAGTCTCACCATTCCCTTCCATTCCAGAAAAGCCCTAAACAGGTATGGCTTCTTCGCCCTCCTTACAAATTATTCACTGCATCTTCAAATGAATAGCAAATAGATTAACAGAAGAGCATGAACAAGACAAAAAAATGATGAAATTGTTAAGCCTTAAACAAAACCGAACCATACCTTTCAAGAACGAAACCGCTAGCACTTGGTTAGGAGGTGAGAATTGAGAGGCGCTCCAGCAATGGAAGGTTGAGGGAAGATCAGATAAACAGATTAGGCATAAATCCAACCTTAGGGTTTTCATAGAAAAATGTGAAATCGCGGTGAGATGATGAGAGATTAAGTTGTTAAAAGAATGATTTGTTCATGAAATTAGGAAGAGGAATAAAGACGTTTAGATGGAGAGATGAACGAATTTGGAAGAGAGGGACGAAGGAGACAATGGCGCCGCTGTGAGCCAAAGGGGGGTCAAACCCTAATTTGTTCTTTGTTTACCCTAATCAAAATGTTAAACAAGAGTTAAAGAATTGGGCTCTTTTTGTTTACAAAACCTAAAGCCCATACGCGCTTGCTGGTTGCACCCCCTCCATCTGGCCTTTCTTTTTGTTTCAGCAATGACAATTTTTCTTTGGGCTAAGCATCCTTTGAATCCCTTAGGCCCATTTGTCTTTTGGTTGTTAATTTGTTTCTTTTTTTGTTAATAAAATTACTAATAAAACTCAATACATTTTTTTAAATTAATTTAAGTCTTGAAATTAATTAATTTTTTTATCATTTTTTTTATAATTTGTCTTTATTAATTTTCTTACACTTAATAAAAACATCAAATTTTAATTTAATTTGTGTTCCTTTCTTTAAACTTATTCATAATTAATAAAATACAAAAGGAATAATAATAATAAAAATTTTAATCTTTTTTTTAGAATAGGTTTTATTTTTCTTTTTCAAGTAAATACATTCCATTTCATATCTTGTTGACTTTATTTCATAAATTGTCATAGCTTTGTATTAAATCACACAACAATTCGATTTGGTTGTATTGTTTGATATTTGGGCATTGCTATTTTCATTTGATTCATCCCCATTTGTAATAATTGTACCCCCATTCCCGGATACTGTTGTAATAGCGTAGAATTTCAATTCCCGCAATTTACTGTTTTCCATATACTGTATAGTAATTAGGCATGTATGGCAAGATTCAAAAATCAATCGCTAGATGACCTAATCAAAGAATAAATAACTTGAAACCAACACACTTTTTCACACGCGCACCTATAGGGTAACCCCACTCGTTGCCTCGGAAATACAATCATGTCCCTCGAATATGAGACACTCTAGCAATGACCCTTCGATAAACAAAGATCATAGTCCCTCGATGACCCTCGATGTTGCCTTCGATTAAAACGATCTTGTCCCTTACAAAAATTGCTAGAACGTCTCACAAGTTGCCTTCAATGATTGTAAAATTGACCCGCGCTTGTCCCTTCACATCCAAGGATGGGGTTTCTTACCAAATCAATGGTAAGATAGCACCATTAAAAGTAATAAAAAAGGACAACTTAAGACCTTTCAAGTAGATAGATTCGCTCTTAGTTACTCGCTTGCTCACGACAAAAACTTTCACACCTACACTTCCATTTCAAAACATTTTCAAAAGATAAAACTTTTTGTATACGTTCTTATAGATACGAGAACCATTGCAAAACCTCTTTTCAAAACACTTTTCAAAACACGATTCATAAACACATCTTTGAACCATTTTTCGAAACAAAACTTTGTATACGTTCTTATAGAGACGAGAACCATTACAAAGAAATTTTCTAAAATACTTTCAAAACCCACACCACAAGCACACAATCAAACAAAATCAAGTGATCTAAAGCGAGTAATTAAGAGCCCATGGAAAACCATGGATGAAAAGGGTGCTAACACCTTCCCTTTTCATAATCTACCCCTCGAACCCGAGAAAATTCTCGAAAGGTCTTTCCTGTGCTTTTTTACCTTTCCTTTTGGATAAAAGAAAAGTCGGTGGTGACTCTTGCTAACCGCACAAGTGCAAATGAAACGCAAAACATCTAGTCAGTTCTCCCACCGTATCACAGTCACCTTCAGTGAAAGTTGGTGATTGTTATCTTTTTGCTACATTCAGTGAATGTTGGTAGTTCATTGTTAGTGAACGGTGATGTCATGATATATTCTCTTTCTACCATTAGTGAAAGTTGGTAGGTCACCTTCAGTGAAAGTTGGTGCTTGATATCTTTTTGCTACCCTTAATGAACGTTGGTAGTTCATCGTCAATGAATAAAGATGCTATGATATTTCTTTTCCTTCTACCTTCAGTGAACGTTGGTATCTCACCGTCAGTGAACGTCGGTGTTGTTATTTCTTTCCTCTCTCTACCATCAGTGAAATTTGGTAGGTCGCCTTCAGTAGGAGTTGGTGTATCCTTTGACTTTTTATTACCCTTTATAAGTTAAGTCTTTTGATCCACCAGTGATTTATTTTCCTGGTCGGGTTTCTCTTTTGTTTCTATATTTTCTTTTCTACATTCTCAGTGGTGTTTTGTGTCTCTTTGATTTTGTTCATATGCATTCATGCTCATAAGCACTGCATGGCATCTTAGGGCCAAAAATAGGGTTTGTTTTATATTTAAGTATCTTCGATCGCGTCGACACAAAGATTTTCAACCTTCGTATCTCCGGATAGAAGAAACTTAAATAAGGGCAGCTGTGGTACCCCAATTTTTGCCCCTAAGATCCCCTCATCATACCATGTTGATTCCATCACAGCAGGATCACATTAGGGCTTCTGGATATCCTCCCTATATTTAGCTTTGCTCTTTGAGGAATCACCAAGCACCTTGACTTGTGTTCTTTTGTGATCATGAATATTTTTGTCTTGATTTCTTATTTTAATTAATAAAATTCAATGTTGGTTTGTCTTGCTTGTTACTTATGTAGGTAAAGGCAATGAGATTTAGCAAGTTGCTCCATGGGTTCATGAGTTTATTTCCATGCCCTAGTCAATAAAGATTGAGAAGTTCAAACCTCACCATTGGATTTTTTTTGTAAGAAATGGCATGGAAATGTTATTTTGGTTCACTACATTCCAAGATATAAAGATTGATCCAAAAGTACAAGGGGTTGATTGAAGAAGTTGTCATGCTTTGACAAGGCCTTGTTCCCATTGATCACAAGTGCATATTTCTCTAAATTCTCAAGATATGGAAGTGGTTTTGGTGGCTATTAATTTTCATTTTCATCCTCAACAACTTCTATTTACAAAGCATTTGTGTTGGTACAAGAAGTTTGTTCAAAATTGTCAAGGTTCCTCAAAGCATTTTCTTGATCTAGGAGCTAGGGTTTTGAACTTCAAAGAAGTATATCTTGCTCATATTTTGGTATTTTTTAGTGATTCCAAAGAAATCCTTTTATTCAAAGGGTTATCAACAAATCACTTCAAAAGTTTCAAGGAGTTTTCATGTGGAAGAAACTTGATGATGAAGAAAGATTACAAGTTCTCCAGATGAACCCCCAATCTCTCATGTGTGACTTCAAATGATCATAACTTGGCCAATTTTTTATCACCTTGAACCTATTATTTTTCCACAATGATCTTGAGGGGGTGAAATTTATGTCTTCTTCTATGTGCAAAGTGAGAAAATGGATGGAAGATGCCCTAAGGATACAAAAGATTATAGGTCATTTCATGATTTTTTTCCGAATTCAACAATTCATAACTCTCTCAATTTTTGGATATTTTGAATGGTTCAAGTTTCAAAATGTCACTCAAGAGGTCTATTTCATGCCATCTTTTTTGGTCAAGAGCAAATTTCAAGTGGAAGGCCATGTTTGGATGCAAAACATTATAGGTCACTTTTGAAGAAAACTTTGAAATATTTCTAAGTATAGAAAGTCAACCTTTTTTTCCAACTTTGACTCCATGTAACTTTCAGCTCAAGCATCCATTTGATTCCATTCTTTTTCCATTTCAAATTTTGTAACCTTGTCTTTCTAAAGCATTAAGAATCATGCCCTAAAACCCCTTGAGCTGAGAATGCCATTGATTTGAACTTGGTAACTTGGAATTGAAGTTTCTTCAAAAGTCAGAATTTGAAATCATTGGTTTAGCTTCTAAACACTTTAATTTTCTGCATTTTTTTCTTCTAAACATGTTTAGTGAACCTCCAGAAGTGATTAGCCTAGCAAAATGCACGTTTTGGATGAGTTTTAATCAAAGTAGAGGTCACACTTTTCTTGTTTGCAACTTCACATGATTTCCCTCCAAACTTCATCATTTCACACGCTTTAACATTCCATTTGATTCCCTATAAATAGAGGGTCATTCCCCATTCATTTCCTCAAGCTTGGATAGCCAGAATCACCCTGCCAAACTTGCTCCATAACTCAAAATTCTGCTACTTCGAAATCTGCTTTCAAGCCTTTTTCAATCCAATTTTTCCATCAATTCACCTTCCTTGATCTTCCCTGAAGCTAACCATATAATTACATTCAAGAATCGTGCCCTATATTGCTCCATAGAAGTCCAGTTTCAGAGCTCTGCAACTCAATTTCAATAGGTAGATTCCTTCATCAATTCTTCAAAACATTGATATCATTGTGATGCTCTCATTGCCCTGGTTCTAGTCGCAACACTTATTTTCATCTGGAAACTTGTTTTGCCACGAAATTTCAAATCCATTTGCAAAACTTTCCTTCCAAATTGCTTGAGCTACAGTTTATATAAATTTGTCGCGAAGGTGTGGTTGTCTTCGTCTTGAAGAGACGAAGCGAATGGCATAGGTCTGAGCTTCTGATTTTTATAGTTTGAGAGACCTGCCATTCACGTTGGCTGGAGGTTGAAGATGATCGACGTGTCATCTTCCAACCAATGATTGCACGCCACTTGTTTTTTTTTAAATCTGATTTAATTAATGATTCAATGCATTATCCACTAAAGTCCATAATATGCACAGCGCGCCAGGTCCACTTGATCTGTTTACTAACGCGTTTTGACATTGATCAGATGGCCCATATTTTTTTGGTTTTTTATTTTCTTTTCTGATTTTTATATTTAATTGTTTTAAATTTCAAAAAATCATAGAAAAATCATTTTCAGTCCAAAAAATCTAAAAAAATAATGAAAATTATTTTTGATTTTTCTATTTCTGTTTTTTATTTTTTTTCACAATTTTATTTTGTGTTTTGGTATTTTTTATAAATTTTCACTTTATTTGATTTTTTTTAAATGTTTAAAAATACTTTTATGCATTTTTAAATTCTGGAAAAAAATATGGAATGATCCAATGATATTGTGACAAATATTGGTGACCTCACTTATTTTTTATTTCTGACTTTGGTATTTTTTTATCATTTTTGGTTTATTTTACTCTTTTTTTTTATTTTAGAAATAGTTTCTGACTTTAAAAAATTACCAAAAATTTTACAAAAATATTTGAGTCCATTTCTGATTTTTTTTATGGTCTTACTTTTTATTTCTTGATTAATTTGAACATAGTTGGTATTTTTATCCCTTATTTCTATTTTAAATAATTTCTAAAACTTTTTTAATGTATATATTAAATGCAATATTATTTTGTGATTATTTTCGAGTTGATCTTGGGTTGAATTTTTATCATGAACTTTATTGACATCATTGGATCCATGGTGTTGAGTCTAACTCCACAAAAACTGATGAATGATTTTAATAATAATTTGATTTAAATTTAATTCAAATGTGGTTTGTATGTTCTCTCTCATCCTTCTTCATATTGTCCCTTTCTCATTGCAATAAGTGTTATTGGAGCATGATCTTTATATCATGTCTCAAAACAAATGGTGCATAGATTGCTATTGACTGGCCTCAAAATAGGTGTGACTTCTACATAACTCCATGTACGATTGCTTAACATAGCGCTAAATTTTGTACTGATTCGAATAAATGATTATTTGTGGCCCAAACCTATGTTTGCAAACCCAAGTATGTTAATTTGATCTCTTTGATCAAATAACCTTGAAATTCATTGTGTGGAGGCTTTGGTTCTACCAATCCTGTAATAGATCTACAACACTTTTGGTCAACGCGGATCACTTAAACATTGTTGATCATTAAATGGTACTTTTGAGGATTCCAAAAGGATGATATACTTGACAAAAAGCAAATGCAACTTGTTGTGTGGAGGCTTTGGTTCTACCAATCCTCTAATGAGTTCCAAATGCAAGTTTCAAGATGGTCATCCAACTAACCACTAATTATTAAATTATTTTTACTTTATGCCCCTTTTTATTTTTTATGCTTTATGTACCATTTACTTTAAGCATTATATTTCATGTCATTTTTATATTTTGCTCACTTGATCCTTTTATTTTCTCTTCTAAGATACCTAATAATCAATATGAACCATAAAAAACTTTAATGATATTTGGACTGTTTGGTTACTATCCTTGGCATTATGGAGTATTGGACTTCTTGGACTTAGGATTAGAGACCTTGGCCTATGTTGGAGACCTTGTGACCTTAATTAATATTTTGTCTGGAATTCTTGAGGTTTACCTCAAGGAATTGGGTTGTTTGTTTGTTTTGTGTGCAGGTTATTGTGATTAAATACTTTGTTTGTAGTCTGGAATTCACCCGTATACAGTCGTTACTCTGCCCAATTTTTTATGAAGACTTAATACACTTGAAGTTTGGTTCTCTCAAGAGGTCTAATACCTTTGCTTACTTGGTTTTAATCAAAAGAATGGGAATTCTATCTTGACTCATAATGTCAAGTATTGGCTTCTTGTTGGTTAGATGGTTCATATCCCTAGCTTTTACCTTATGCTTTAGGATAGCCTTTTCTTCTCCTCCCATCTTCTTAAATTTCAAAAGAGCTTCTCCCTCTTTTTGAAAATTCTTCTTATTTTTAAAATTGAACTACTTTCATAATAAACTTGGACTTAGGTCCATGCATTTTCAAAACATCTTTCACAAATAAACTTCAATCAACATTAATAAAACCTAGACATTTTTTTATGAGAAGACTAAAAATCAATCAATCTCGTTCAAACCATTTTTCCATCTTGGCTTTCATTTTAAACTTTTTCCCAAAATATTTGAATCTTGTCAATCCTTGTAGTGATGCAAACAACTATACTTCTATGATATGTAGTGAAGTGAGATATTTTCCACTTGAGTGTTGAGTGAGGCATTGTTGATTTTAAAATCCAAGCCATATCCTCCACTTTAAGATGATGCAAATTCTCCTTTCTCATGATTGTCGGTAGTAAGTATGTTTTTCCACACGGACAATGACGATGATGTCTTATCTCATAAAATTAACCAACACACTTGTGTTTTAAAATTTTAAAGGTGAACTACATGTACCATAATTCCTTATTGCACGAAAGGTGGTACGTAATCATTAAAAATATATATATTTCTTCTCTCATCTCCACCATCTATTTTACATATAACATTTTATAGCCAAAATATACAGATTTTTACAAAGAGGTTCCTGTGGAGTACCGTAGATGTTTAGGGTGCTAATACCTTTCCTTTGCATAACCAACCCCCTTACCTTGAATCTTTCCCCCTCTTTTGGGTTATTCACTCTTTTCCCATTCCTTTGGAAACAATAAAGCGCGGTGGCGATTTTTATTTTGATTTGTACAAGTCTAGTCAATCCTATGGCTTAGTCTTAAACATTTCTACCGCTACACGTGATGATATTGATGATTGTTTATATTGTGTACAACTGATTGGTAAGATAGCATATTCTATCGGTAGATGAAATTCAATCCTAACAAGTTCTCATATCTCTTAAATCCATTTGACATTCGCTTGTTTTAAATTTTGCAACCTTTCCTTCCAAACATCTTGCAAACATAAGCTTAAAATCATAGTGATTGTTGAATGGCATTGATATTACACTAATCCTTATTGAGACGATAAAACAAAATACTTACTTTTGCTTGCTACATTACCACAACAACAAAATGGTAATTCTCCTGACAGAATTGACAGGACTTAACTTTTGCTTCTTTGCTTTGTGCATTCTCTTCCATTGTTTGTGTCTTCTTCTTTTAGGCTTGATCCAATACTCTTCTGCATAATAACACACAAATCAAAGATTCTACTATAAAATACTAAAAACGATAAATCTTAGCAAAACTTAGGGAAAACAATAATCGAAAACGCAAAATATAGTTGAAAAGTGTCAAGTTTTCAAGCGGGAATTTACACACATTTTGAACTTATCAACTACTTAGTTTATTTAGCCGTTAAGAAAATAAGAGTTAACATCAATTTGATCAAGCTTTAAATCCAGGTAGCAAGTGAATGCTAAAAGGAGTCAGATAGCTACTAGACGAGCTACAAGAGCATAAGTCTCTTTGTGGTCTATTCTTTCAATTTGACTATACCTTTTTTCCACTAGTCTTGTTTTATTTATAATAATTACGCCATTTGCATCCATCTTATTCCTAAGTACCCATCTAGTGCCTATGACAGTTTTATCAATTGGACATGGAACATGGTCCCAAACATTGTTGCATTTAAATTGGATAAGTTCTTCTTGCATAACAAATAACCATCCCTCGTCAATTAAGGCATCAAATATCGTCTTAGGTTCAATTTTAGAAATGAAAGCAGAGTACTTACAGAAATTATTAACTTGAGATCTAGTACTTATACCTCTTTTGGTATCTCCTAGGAGTTGATCCAACAGATGATATTTTGCAATCCTCCAATCTTGAGGCAGTTGGTTCGAGTTCTCTTGTTTGTCTTCATCATGTGAGATTTACTCTTTATCTTCATTAATGTCCTCATCCTTTTGTGAGGGCGGAGGATACACTTTGGGACTTTTATTGTTTGATCAAATTCTATGTTATCACGCCTAAAATATTAGAACAAATACCTTTCCCCGCCTTTTTGGGCGAGGATTCATCAAATGCAACATGAATAGATTCTTCGACTGATGATGATCTATCACTAGTGCAGAAATGACTTTTTACATCGGATGAAACTGACTTTTTACATCGGTTCTGGGTCCGATGTAAAGTCAGGCGATATAGTAAATCAGAGACTTTTTACATCGGTTCTAGGTCCGATGTAAAAAGTCCATTTTTTACATCGGTTGTGATCTAAAACTGATGTAAAA
Organism: Vicia faba; assembly: GCA_948472305.1. Lineage (NCBI taxonomy): Eukaryota > Viridiplantae > Streptophyta > Magnoliopsida > Fabales > Fabaceae > Vicia > Vicia faba. The sequence continues at coordinate 85,260,987 of OX451738.1, read as the reverse complement.
AACAATTATAACATTATTTTAAAAAAATTGACGCAACATTTTACATTGGTTAAACATGCGGACCGATGTAAAAAGTCCCTTTTTTACATCGGTTGTGATCTAAGACTGATATAAAAAACAATTATAACATTATTTTAAAAAAATTGATGCAACATTTTACATCGATTAAATGTGAGGACCGATGTAAAAAGTCCCTTTTTTACATCGGTTGTGATCTAAGAATGATGTAAAAAACAATTATAACATTATTTAAAAAAAATTGACGCAACTTTTTACATCGGTTAAACGTGTGGACCGATGTAAAAAGTCCCTTTTTTACATCGGTTGTCATCTAAGCCCGATGTAATATATACAGTTTTGAAAGTTTTTACATCAGTTGGGAGTAATAACCGATGTAAAATGTAAGAAATCTTTTTAGAATAAATTATTTATTTTCTGGATGTTTTCCTGTAAAAAAAAATTGGTACCCATTTTTTCATATTTTTCCAATATCACACAGACTATATTTATGTCGCTATATAGATTTCATAACTTTCCAACATCACATAGACCATATCTAGGTCGATATTTTCATATTTTTCACAACAAACTTACAAAATGAACAATTGTATTGCAAACTTGTATTGTATCACAACAAACAAACTCACAACAAACTTACAAATACATATTCTTCACAAAACATACAAAAATATTCAACTATTTATAAGTCTTTTTCCAAACTTGAATTACCAATATAAAATCCACAAGTAGATGGGTTATAGCTTTGGTAGACAACACCAAAATCACATTGCCTGACAATAAATAATAACAATTAACATCAGCAAAAAAATTCAAGAAACTCAATACATGTGCAAAAACCACATGTAATATGTAAAAACTCAATAATAACAATTATGTGCAAAAACCACAACTTAGACAATTCTATAAAACTCACCAGATAAACTTAATTTTTATATAACTCAAAGAAACATTTTGCCCAACGGAGTCACAAATCATACAAATCATCTTGTGTTAATTTGTTGGGTCATCAAATACCTATAATACATAAATATAACAATATAGAGTTATTCTTTAAAAATTCATATTAAGTCAAAAAACAAAAAGTAAATAAAAAAGTAAAGTTATTTTTAGTACCTGCATCCAATTCTCGGTTATATTAGCAGAGACAATATCCAACATATTTTTCATCACATAGTATCCATAATCATTAGAGTTATGTTGTTGCCTTGTGTACAATTGAATGACATAATTAGTGAATATTTATCATAAATTTAACTATAGAATTACAATTTACATCACACTTACATTGGGATGAAGTCATGTAGCCTTTTTTCTATTTTCATTTGCCATTTGATGAATCCCAAAAGAACTAATACATAAAGATAAACATCACATAACTAAATTTACTCGCCAATAAAAAATCACATAACTATTAGTTGCCAATGAAAGTCACATGAAAGATAAACTTGCTTTGTAATAATTTTCTTTGTGTTCTGGTCAATTTCCCGATGAAGTGAACAAAATACGACAACTAAATTGTCTCTTGGACACATGACTATTAATTGCCAATGTCTCATGTATGTGTGTGTGGAAACAGAAAAGTCACATAAAATATATATGTTATCAAAATTAAATAATATAAAACACAATTTCATAAAAATTCTTACCCATGAATTAACGGTAATAAGTGGCACACTCTGTTTTCATCACGTAACTTTTCTAGTACGTAATTTTTAACACCCTCTTGAGATTTCGCTCCATTATCATTATAAATACATCTAGCAGGGTCCATAAATCCATATAATTCTGAAATGGAATTCTCAAGACATACACGATGAATATACCTGAATAATTTTAAAATAAACATTGGAATCAAAGTGATGAGAGATATAACATATTAATAGAGATTAACTTTAATAAAATAATAAAATGTACTTACGTGCACCAAATTTGCAGAATAGACATGTCAAGCCAATGACCTAAATCCACCAATAACTCTCTGATACACTTAGCTGGAATATAAAAATTAGAGACACTCGCACAATGACTTAATTGTATTTCCAAATGGTTATCATCCATTTTCAAAACCATGAGTAACAATCTCTGAACATCATCAACTTCCACGTCTTTTGTGCTTCCTTTTGTGCTTCCTTTTGCAGCTGAACAACTTCCTTTTCCGCTTCCATCGATAATTTCCACGAATAGCCAATGGTAGTAATTGTTGCATTAAGACATGACAGTCGTGAGATTTTAAGCCAACTAATTTAAGATCTTTAACTGATACAAGCCTCTTGACATTTGATGAGTAACCATGCGGCACTTTGATACTTTGTAAACACTCACAAAAACTTGTTTTCTCTTTTTTAGACAAAGTGTAGCAGGCAGAAGGCAAATATGTCTTGTTACCTATATATTATGGAGTTAACTCTTCTCGTATACCCATCAAACCCAAATCTAGACAAGCATTAATACCATATTTTGTCTTGCCTTGAATGTTGAGAAGTGTTCCGATTACACTACCGCATACATTTTTCTCCACGTGCATCACATCAATACAATGTCTTACATCAAGACTAGACCAATATGGAAGATCGAAGAAAATCAATCTCTTTTTCCATACATTTTTCACAGTAGATCGTTTTTGGTACTTTCCAAAGACAACATCAAGTCCCTGTTGTCGCTGATAAACTTCCTCTCCAGAGAAGGGCTTTGGAGCAACACCATGCTCTTGTTCCCCATTGAAATCTTTCTGCAATCTACGATATGGATGATAACGTTTTAGAAATTTTCGATGCCCGAGATAAACAGTCTTCTTTCCTTTTTCAAGCTGATGATAACATGTGTCTTTTTCACATATAGGACACGCCTTATGCCCTTTAACTTTATACCCATACAAATTACCATATGCCAGAAAATCGTTGATGGTGCAAAACAACATGGCATGCATATTGAACCGTTCGCCAGAATACGCATCAAAAACACCCACCCCTTCCTCCCACAACACTCTTAAATCATCAATCAATGTACTTAGATAAACATCTATGTCATTTCCTGGTTGTTTTGGGCCCGATATCATCATCGATAACATAATATATTTACGCTTCATGCACAGCCTAGGAGATAGGTTGTAAATCATCAGGAGAACAGGCCAAGAACTATGGTTAGTACTCAGATTACCAAACGGATTCATTCCATCAGTAGCAAGTCCAAGTCTAAGGTTTCTCGACTCTTTGCCAAAATTTGGAAACAAAGAATCTATTTTCTTCCATTGCAAAGAATCAGCTACATGACGAATTTGTCCATCATATTTTCTTTCTTCTGCATGCCATCTAAGATTCTTTGCGTCATCTGCATTGGCGAATAATCTCTTGAACCTTGAAATTATTGGTAGATACCATACCACTTTCGCAGGAGGACCCTTTTTGACCACCTCATCATCAATTGATTCACCATCTTTCTTTTTGTAGCGTGAAGCCTTGCACTTCGGACAATGATTATAGTTTACATACTCTTTTCTGTATAATATGCAATCATTAGGGAATGCATGTATCTTTTCATACTCCAAACCCATCGGACACAATATTTTCTTCACCTCGTAATAACGACTTGGCATTACATTACCTTCTGGAAGCATTTCGGTCAACAATTCAAGCAACTCGGTAAAACTTTTGTCAGTCCACCCATTCTTTGCCTTCAGATTAAATAATTTTAACACGGATGATAGACGTGTAAATTTTTTGCATCCCGGGTACAATGGTTTATCCTTGTCACTGCATATAGTATCATACGTATGTGCCCTCTTAAACGAATCTTGTCCAATATCACGCATCATGTCTTCTAGACGATCATCCATTTCTACACTAACATCATATCTTTGAGACACATTTGACTTTGCTACTACTTCACCGTGCCATATCCATTTTGTATAACTTTGACAAATCCCTACATAAATTAGATGATCCATGATTTCTTTCTTACTATATTTTGGTTCTTTATTTGCACAACGAACACATGGACAGAGAAAAAGTGTAGGAAGACTTTTTTCAGCATTACTTTCAGCAAACTGTAGAAATTCCATCACTCAGTGTTCGTACTCGTCACTTAATCGATTAGCTCTCATCCAACTACGATCCATAACTATGTTCACACGGAGGAAGGTCTGACGAAGGGTGTGCCCGCGGCTGCGCTACTTCACGGAGATTCTGAGATTGCAAGTTGTGCTGCTTCGCGGAGAAAGAAAAATAGAATCAAATTTCAATGGCAAGGTGATAACTCTATTAAGTTTGATAGGTTAAAGATAAACTGTGTGTTTCTGATAGGACCATTAACGCTTTTTTCGGAGGTTTCTAAGTAGACAATTTCTCTAATGAAAAAGAATGACTAATTATACACAACATGTACTATATTCTTAACTTTATACAAAATATATACTATTTATAACTAATTAGACTTAATTAACCTCTCTAATAATAATAAATTGTTTAGTAATTAAAAAACAGATATGAACAAATTAATGGATTCATAGTATAATCTTCTAATTATTTTTCTATGTACTTCTAATTTTTTATAATGAATCTCAGTAGCAAACAAAGAAACAAGAATATCTTAAAAACTTTTTTGTATATATAACTCTTAGAAATCTATAGATATACAATGAAGTTGAACAAAATAGAAAATTTCGTACCGGAATCGTAGTTGGACGGTGGAGGAGGTTTCGAAGACGGCAAAGACGGCGACAGTGTGACGGCTGGAGAAACGCCTTCGTCTTCGTGCAGTCGGCGGCGGATCTGCGAGGAGACGGCGGATCTGTGAGGAGACGGCGGAGGGAGGATATGGGCGGAGACGGTGTAGGCGGGTGCGTTCGTAGGCGAGACGGGCGGAGACGGACGAAGTAGCTGCGAGGATATGAGCGTTCGTAGGCGAGACGGACTGAGAAGTGGAACAATGACGAAATAATTCGCAATCTGGGTTTATTTCCAAATTATATATATTAGTTTTTACATCGGTGCAAGCATTGACCCGATGTAAGGGTTCGTAGGCGCTTATGTTTTTTACATCGGTGCAAGCATTGGCCCGATGTAGTAGTTACAATTTAAGGTTTTTTACATCGGTTTAACGAAAGGACCAATGTAAGGTTTTTCATGTTTTTTACATCGGTGGAATAAATGGCCCGATGTAAGGCTTAGCCTATTTTTTATATTACCAATCTGCCACCCTCTTTTTTACATCGGTCGAATGCAGGAACCGATGTAATATCTGGCGTGTTTTTTATTTACAATTCTACCACCTGATTTGTTATTTACAAAACTGCCACCGTGTTTTTTTCACGAAACCTTTTACATCGGTAGATTAAATGGCCCGATGTAATAGATAGCGAAAAATATTTTTTTCATATTGTTTATATCATTGCAAATAAATACCTGATGTAAAATGTTTTTAATTTATTTTTTACATCGTATATTTTTATACCTGATGTAAAAACATTTACTCAAATGTCATTTTTTTAATAGTGTATGATTATAAACTCCATAAACTTTACTCAAAGATGAGTATCCTAGGAATATTCCTTCATTAAACTTAGCATCAAAGGCTCATTAAATTTGACCGCAAAAATTTTCCTTTTGATGTCAAATTCTAACCTATAAATAGAGGTCTCATCCCTCATATTCTCATATCCAAAATCATGAGTTTTCATACCTCACTTCTCACACACTCTCTCTAAAAATATTTTCTTACTTTCTCTCACTTAAAAATTAGTTGTAGTATTTTTGAGAAATGTCTTTAGTTTGTCATTGATGGAGCTGATTATAGTAATAAATTTGTCATTGATGGGCCTTGTAGCCTAAATTAATTATAGTAATAAATTTGTCTTTTATTCTTGTGTGATTTATTATTATTTGCTCTTAATACTCTTTACTCTTTAACTTGTTAAATTGTAAATTGATATACGATTAACTGTTAGAAAGTAATTTCAACAAGTAACACTTAATAGAAAAATTATTGCTAACATATGCCTAGGGATAGTACCTTGAAACATAATTGTTCTTGGTAATTAAATTTAGTTTTATCTAAAATTCAGTAATAGTCATACAGAATTAATTTAAGACTTAAGTTTTATTCACTACGGAATTAGAGATAAATAATCTCATTCATGTCTAATATTTAGTATCAATAACAAGGTGAACTTATAGTACATATGGGAATTAAAATCAAACTCATCTCTGACATATTTCATCATATCAACTTCAATTCAATTCAATTTATTTTTATTTTTATTTTATATTTTAGAAATAAACCAATTTCAAACTCCTCGTATCCTTTTGTTCACAACTGAAACTTTACACAAATTCAATAATCATACAAAGTCTTTGAGTTTGACATTTCTCTATATTACTACTTGCACAATATAGTACACTTGCTTAACAACAATCATGGAAACTCATCCGGTCTCAGGGCATATGTTTCTTTCGACCATGCCTTTCTTTTATCCTCTGGGAAGATAAATTGGAATTTAAAGAAACAATATAAAATTTAAAATTGTTCACTAAATTTATTCTTAATCACGTAAAAAAGACTAACATGATACATTTTAAAGAATTAAGAGATTAATATAAATTTTTTTTCATTTAAGAGCTCAAAATAAACTTTGAGATTAACATTCAGAATAAAAAAAGAATATTAAACTTTTTTTGATCTTTTTTCTATTTCCTAAGTTATACTATGTGTCTTAGACTGTTATTATCTTTTTAAAACATATTTTTAGCTTATAAAATTTTTAAAAAAAAGTTATGCTAATTATGTCCCCTAAATCTTAGTTATACCTTTGGTCAAAATATTTCTGGTCTCGTATTTATATTTTACATATTTTTCAAATACAATTTTTATTGTTTTTAAACTCATTAATGTTGTCAATTGATAGAGTTTACTCACACACTTATCCAATAAGTTGTGTGGCCACTACTGATGTGTGCCAATCTCTTTGGTGGGCGATCTATAAGTACCCTTTGAACCTTGAAGCCTTCTTTGACTCCTGAAATCCAACTCATCTGAACTTTTTTTTTACTAGGGATTCTTTCCACGTTAATAACTTTTTCTGCGTGTGCATAAGAGTTGAGAAAGAAAAATCGATTATATCCACTAATGGCCAAAGTTATTCCTTCACTCGGATAAAAACCGAAAAGCATTGAAAGCTAAAGTTGACATAACTTATGTAGCAAAATTCTACAGTCCTTCACTCGGCAACAAGGACAATATTACAAAATTTCCAAATGGGATGATGTGTTTTCGAATTCCAATTTGCACACTAATCTTCCTTCCATTCAAAGATCCAAAACCTATTTTCAAACATTGAATTGATCACAACTAACAAGAAAAGGATGACAAAGAACCTTCAACTTTCAATTTTCGGACATATTTGATGACAGATGAAGATCTTTCACGGTTTCAGGAACTTCCTGCCCACATTGTTCAAGAATTGAGATGAGTGGTCCAGCATGTTCTGTATCACTTTTTGTTAAGAAACCATGCAAAATGCCGTTGACACTTTGACGGGCCATATTTGTCAAAATATGCTCATAGGTAACCATAGTGGGTACAAAATTTGGTAGCACTATTGCATCATACATCCCTATATCCGAAGTCGCGATATCCTCCAAATCAATCATTGTAACCAATCTTCTCTTTGGATCCACACTGCAACAAAACAGTACATTAGCTCCTATAGAAAGTTCAATATAAAGTGAAGCAATACCAGTGTAAGTGTTACAGTGCAACTTGTGATGCAATACTGGTATGAAAATGAGTTTGATACAGAATTGTAATTTAAATTTGTATAATTTTGAATGTTGTTCATTCCTTTTTTTTTTCTTTAGCTACGACGTTCATTGTAAGTTTTGTCTTTCATTAAATCTTTATATTAAATTGATAGCGATAATATGAACCCAATGACACGCCTACAAAAAGTTTCTTAAAACTGTATTAACCAATGATGGCTGCAATAACCCCTTATCAACACTTTACTTTTTTCAGTAGACTTCTCTTAAGCTCGGTTCGATGCATATCATAATAGAAGAAATTAAACCAAAATATGCACAAAGACATTTGGTGTTACCTATCATTAATTGTAGCTGCATCAGATTCAATTGACGTGGAACAACCCATGGATTTGAGAGTCTTGACCAATTTAAGGCACTTAACATCCTTCCTCAAAATATATAGAAGGTTTGAATTATGATTTTGGTTGCTCCAAAATTGACATAGGACATCAATGCTCTGCAAGAATAATAGTAATAACAAGTGCTTTTAAAACTTGACATCCAAATAAAAATGAATAGCTACATGCAAGCATTTTCTATAGCAGTATTGACCATAAACACTAAATGAAAATCTAGTAATAAGGATGTGTAAGCTACAAATTTTAAGGGTGGAAATGGAAAAAGAATAATAAGCACTTATACTTTTAATATTATAAACATTTAAACATAGGCGACTTATGTAAGATGAAATTGTGAGTTCTGAAAATAAAATCATTTGATAAAATTCAAACATAGTAGTAGAATAATGAGATCATGCATTGGTTGAAATTGCTTCATATCATACAAACAAACCAGAAGATTTTCACATGGAGCTAAACTGTTTGAAACTAGTTCTTCATTAATTTCATTAGACTAAGTTAATATTAAGCTTATTCAAACCCTAAGAAAAGGTCCTGCACTTGTCAAGTCCAACTAAAGAAAACAAATAAAGCTAAAGCAACAGAAAGGCCAAGATTCATGTTGAACTCACATATCTATAAACTACAATAATAATCAAAACTTATCTCACTAGGGGAGGTATTGTAGAAAGATCAAATGAACACTGAAGTTTCTCTAAATCTATTAAGAGGGGAGCAAGGTCATTTTAATGGTAAAGCTTTTCTTAAAAATATAATGGAAGTTCATATAATAATCTCTAGCTTTAAGTAATTTAATTCTTTTGATATCGTCAAGAAAAGCAACAAAAAAAGATGACTTAGTAAGGTACTCGTAACTCGTAAGTGTTAATTTCAATACAAAAAATATACTCCATTCTTTCCTTTTTAATTGTCACTTATGTAGAAAATTTTTGTGAGTGTTTATTGTACAGAGAAATATGTGAAATGATATATTAAATAACTAAGTGTTATAGGAAAAAACAAATAATTCATTAAAAAAAAACAAAATTTACCTTAACAATAAAATAACCATAAAACGGCAACTTAAAAGAACAGGGGGCGTATAAAATAGAATCCATCACTAGCATAGCAATAGATTTACCTTAACATGTGTATCCTCATCTGATGTACACACTTGAACAGACTGTACAATGCATGAACTTTGGCTGGCGATTGAATTATTAATAGACATTCTACAAATAGGTCTGGTCAGAAGATGCCTAACTACTGGGATAGATGTATGGTTGCTATCATTGAAAACCACAAGAGTAGGATTGCCAGAAATAAGCTTCTTGATGGATTTTATTGCATCAGCATGGCCAGCATTACAAATAGCATCAAGCCCGTCAATAACCTATTTAATACCAAAACATTAACTAATCAATAAAAGATGGTAAATAGAACGATAAAAGATGGTAAGGAGAACAGGTTATAAAAAAAAAAAAGTGTTCAGAACTTACTTATAAAGAAGGCTAATGCTAACTTGTGCCCAAAGGACACGAGTTAAGGAACTAAATGTATAATATTTTTTCTTAAAAGACATGCATTCAACTTTTAAAGTTCAAAATATTGTATTATTCAATGATAGATATCTACTTTTGGATTCCTTAACTTGTGCCCTTTTAGGGCACAAGTTAGCAAGACCATATAAAGAATACAGGTAATAATACTTCAGTCATAAAAAACTGTGCATACAGTTATTTTAATATTAAAAGATGCCTATAATTGTCACTCAACTCCTATGCAAAATAATTAAATTGTAATGATAGAAAATAAGCAGAAACATGAATATTAAATGAAGATAGAAAAACACAGCAAAAGTAAACATATTTTGAGTACAAATCAACCGAGCTTCTACCACTCAAATATAGCAATGTATTCAATCATAAAATACGCAGACTCCATGGGAATGTTGACCAAACAATGATTGAGACATTTACCCTATCAAGTTCATCTCCCTTCCACACAAATCCCCCCTTAGGAACATACAAAAATATGTACTGAACAAAATGGATATTAACTTGGAGCTGGGAGCAAGCAAATATGACTCGGATCTTGTTTGCATGGGATGGGTAATAAGGAGGAATACAGTTGGTTGTTGAGGAGGAAGGGGAGGTACGCAAAGAATCATAAGGACCTTTGATGTAAGGGAAATGGAGGATAGCAGTGAAACTGATTGTGGAACATTTGGACAACCAAATAATTCAGAATCAGTACAGGTCTGATTGAGGAAAAGGAGGAGCAGATGTGGCGTGACAAGGAGCTCGTAACTAGGATGAATATAGTTGGTTGTTGAGGAGGAAGAGATGCTCAAAGAGTCATAAGGACCTTTGATGTAAGGGAATTGGAGGATACCAGTGGAACAGATTGTAACATTGTTTTATATTTTCTTCTTCTAAATAGATATATACATACTCTCTGCATGGAACATTGGAAAGAAAACATACCAGCATGGAGACATCAGAAATATCAATTGCCTTCATTGAAACAAGCTCCAAGAGCCTCTCAGGAGTAGCAATGAGAAACTCGGGCTCACAACTTTTCAGACTGTTGAAGACAACAAATGTTCAATACGAAGTTGGTTACCATAAAGGGTAAAGCTGAGAAAACCTTAAACAAGTAGTTGTATGATGCACATTCTCAAAAATATTCATGCAAACAAGGATCTATAGTTATCAGGGAACTTGAATAAAGAATAACGACATGCATTACCGAAAATTGGTCAGTACAAAAAATTCCTATGCTCTAATAGCTCTCTATGCATATCATGTCATATTGATCAAACACATGTACATCAATATCAAAATGTTAAACCATGGAAAACAAAAGACAAGGTTTAAGCAATTACCCTTGAATCTGATGATCTAAGGAAGCACCCGGATGAAGACTAACTGTATGTATTCCTAGAGATTTCAAAGGCTTGCAAACCGTTCGGACCTGTGTTATCAATTATAAACTTTTAGGATTCAAGTTATTATCAACAAAGTCAAAAGGTTGTAAATGTTCACAGTAGCATGCAAGGTTAATAAGTTTCCAATCCCTTTAATGCTTGCTATTGCCTTTTATTGAATTGCAGGGTAAGTGTTTATATCATCATGAACTGTCTTGGGGGAGGAAGAAGAGGGTGTTGGGTGCATGTTTCCAAAGAGATTTTTATCAGAGATGAAATGTAAGCATGTAAAAGAATTTTATCTAACCTGGCCAGCTTTTTTTTCGGAAGGGACGAGGAACAAAAGAAAGGGGGACTCTAATGATACGCCTTGTTTCTCTTTTCTAACAAAAACATCAGCTGCCGCAGAAACCATCCATGCAATTTGCTCAGTACTAGCAAAGGTCCCACTGGTGTCCATCAAATCTTTACCAGTAGAAAAACACTTTGAAAATTCTAATCCCCACGGGTCAAGAAAGAAAGAGTTGCCTTCTCCCTCAGTGTAGGCATCATCATGTCGCAGTGCGTTTTCAATCGCACTCAGACACCAGAAAACAAATTTGGAAGGGAAGTCTGAAATTTCATTATCATGCTGCTGATTCGTCTTTACAATTTCCTTCTCTGTGAGACTTTTATTGTTGGCATCACTTCCCGTTTGTTGATTTGATTTCTGTGAAATACTTCCACCAACTGTGCCTTTCCTGCCGGGTGCATTCTTCCCTTTCACACGATCTGTCTTTTCTTTTCGGGGAGTTGTTTTCGTTTCAGGATCCCTTGTTTTGAATTCCGGTTTCCCGCGTCTATCATTGAATGGATCATCTAGAGTAGGTAAACTATAGCACATTCCCTAAAAAATCATGAAAATAAAGTTATTTCGGCAATTCTACTATAGAAAATATCACAATCTATGAAGCACGGACACCCCGAATTTGACCCCGACACTGACACGCTGACACCGATAATAATTTGTAAAGATGAATAAATTACACGTAATCACAAGTGTCGGTACAGGTGTCCGACCCCGACACGGACACGCCTTTGTGTCGGTGCTACATAGATTACAATCAATGAATACAGTTCAACAGACATTATGAGAATAACTAAGATTCAAACCACAATCAAACTTGACAGAAAATTTCTAGTAACATTAGTGATTAAGTTAATTAGGTCTAGTAACATTTGTCTCAAGAAAAGAATAACCAAAACAGTTTAATCAAAAAAACCAAACTATGAACAAAAATTGAATCTAGGAACAAAAATCATGAAATCAAATTGAAATGAATATAATGAAAAAGTATAAGAATACAATAAGGGTTGAACCTCGCAGTTGCGGCGTTTTCCGGCCTTGCGGCGCTTCTTGGCGGCTATAACAGCAGCAATCTTTGCAGAAACAGAAGTGGAATCACTTTTGCTGTTTAGTCTTTTTCTAAACTTTTTGTTCTTCTTTTTTAGGATAGAATCGTCACCCTTCGCCATTACTGCGAGTTTGTATAGAAAGAACGAGTGTTGAGGTTTTGTGTTTTTTCTACTGCGGCGCCTCCAGTGTCTTCGTTTTGAGAAATTAAGTTTACTCCCCCAATTAGTGTTCGCGGTGTAATTTGTCCGATTTTGAAATAAAAAATCAACTAAATTGTAAGAGAATGAAATATAATTTGATTTTTTTTTTAAATTATTAAATTATATATAGAAGAAAATATAATTTTGTGTCTAATTATTTATATATTATTATAAAAAAACTTATAATTGTCGAAATAAATTTATAATTTGATACATAAAATTGTGTATTATAATTTTATCTAAATTTAAAAAAATGATATAGACAAGATTGTATTCTTAAATAAATATTATAGAAAGAATACGATAAAATATATTTTATGAAAATAATATTTATAAATGAATAATATTTTATTTTTTTATAATTTATAAATTAAAATAAACATCTTACAAAGTATGATAAAATATACACATAATATATGTCGATTTCTCTAAAGAATTAAAGAAATATATATTGATTAGTAAGATTTTATAACATAATGCGGTTTTGTTTGGTTTGGTTCGGTTTACAAAATACAAACCGTAAACCGAACCGAACCGTGCAGTTCCGTTAGAAAATGATTCAAACACATCTGAATCAAATGCGGCTTTTTGCAGTTTTGGTTTGGTTCGGTTCAGTTTTGCGATTTTCTATTGGGTCGGTTTGGTTTTGAACACCCCTACCCCATATTATATATGGCACCCTTCTATTAGTATGAAAATACTAAATTGTTCGGACCCAAATTATTCATCATAAATTCCAATTTTATCTCTTTTACCTGACCAATCAGATTTTTTAAATTTTGGACGATACCGAAAATTTCAAAGGCAATATCAGAAATTTCGTGAACAAGTAAGAACTTATAACAGATTTGTGAACTTTCCGATATTTTGTACCGAAAATTTCAAAATATCAGGTATTTTCGTATCGAAAATTTCAAAATATATGATATTTTTGTATCAGAAATTTCAAAATATCCGATATTTTTATTTACCATTTATACCGAAAATTTTGAAATTTCTGGTACGTCACAAAATACCAGAAATTTTGAAATTTCCGGTACGTCACAGAATACTGAAAATTTTGAAATTTTCGGTACGTCACATCATAGCCTAACTCCTGTTTAAAGGACTAATCGTCTTAGGAAAAAGACAACTTCCTACACAAGCTCTATTTTTAAACTCATCACCCCTTTTTAAAAATAAGAATCTTTCACTTTTTTAAATTTAAAATTTTTTCATGGAAAACAATAGTTGATGGTCCAGTTCACCTTACTCATCAAAATTATGATTAGTAGTGAAAAAAATCATTTTTGACCAAAGAAGAAAAGAAAGATTGATATAGATCTTTAAAAATAAAAGCTTTATGAAAGTATTCTTTGAATGACTATGAACTCTTCACCGCTCATTATTATTTAACCGTCGAAGAAATGTGGGAGCTCTTGAAAGGAAATATGAAGTTTCTTCGAAAATATTTGACAAGAGAAAATGAACACATAAGGCGGAAAAGAAGATAGATATTAGCTCTAAATTTTTTCTAGATCGAGTTATATAGAATTATTTTTCTAACAAACATCTAAGAATTAAGATTTGGAAAATCAACCCAACTTTTAAATCTATAGATGAAAGCTTTCATTCATTTAAGAGAAGAAGGAAAACATTAAAAAATGAACGAGATAAAGATGAACATATCCAAACAGAAGAATCATCATCCTCAATCATACAAAACCAACATAATCCTTCAAAAGACAATACTCACATTAGAACGACAAAGAAGATGAAGAAGTTTCTTCAATATTAGAACAAAGAAGAGGAAAATCAAACCTTGAGGAGAACCATGAAAGAATAATCTTCAAACGAAGAAAAAGAGATATGCACAAAGGCATCCAACGAGGAAGATGGGATCTTGGGATCAGAGATCTTAGAAAAGGGAAGTTTTCAATACTTGATATATTATAGGCATCAAAGGAAAAAACCCAATTCATTTTTGAAAAATTTCTTTATAGCTTTGAGACTAAGTGATGATTCAAAAGTTGTACAAAGCATCATTATATTTTAGAAGTATACAAATTTATTTGAAGTCTTTGATTCTAAGGATGAACGATGATGACAAATGTCAATCATTACGATCAAAGTAAAATATTTGAGAGAAGTCTCAAGAGTAAATGGTAATAAAATATTAGTTGAATACAAAGATCTATAATGGCCATATTTATTCTTTTGTTTACAAACTCTCGCGTCCAACAATATGATGATAAGGACACATCATGAGGTGCTCATCCCACATTAGAAATATTTATCAAATATTATTTCTTGAGAAATGTAAAATCATTTTAAAGTTGAAATAATCGGCTAAATCTAATTAAACCCTTAAAAAATTATTTATCTTCTTCATGCCCTAAAAATTATTTTTAAAGCACTATTTTTTCAAAATTATTTATCTATAATCCATAAAATACTTTTGTTCAACATTTCTAAGCTTAGGGGTACAAAAGAATCATTTTGAGGAGGTAAAAGAAAAAACAAAATCCAAGAAGCCCAAAGCCAAAAAGAAGAAAAAGAAAAAGGGGCATTTAATCAATTGGCTCAATAGATTAATTCTTTTGAAAATTCAAAAATTGGAACATTAAATGACTTCCCAACAGATAGTGAAAGGAGTAAATGTTGTAATGGATAGTTGCAACGGAAAAATCTCAAAAAATATCACTGCTAATCGATTGGCTAATCGATTAATTGTTGACTATATAAAGAGGTATGTTCTCATTCTTCTTCATTACATCATTCTTTTACTACTCGTGTTCATAAAAACACCTTTTACTCTCAAATCATCATCATCATCCAAAATGGTTCCAAAAAGAATATGTTCTTCTCAACCTTCATCCTCATACTTCTCTTAAGATTTCTCAACCTAATCTCAAGAAAATAACGTTAATATGTACTACTCAGATAGATAACTCTTCACCTCCCACTACCTAGACGAGGATCTCTTTAAAGATTACTCCTTCATGGAACCATTTAACTTTGTTGGATTGAAAAAATTTGTTTTAGAAAAACCAAAGGAAAGGTATCCCGATCTAGTAAAAATTTTTATGCAAACCTCACCTATACAAATGGGATCATCAACTCTGAAGTCAAAAATAATCTCATAACCCTCTCCCTCAAGGACTTAGCTAGCATTTGTAACCTATCCTACATAGAACAAAATTATGATCAAAATCTCGAAGGTAATGAACTTGACTTTTACACTCTTGCCCACTTCTTCCTAATTGATCATACCTTATATGTTCTTTCTCCCTTAAATGTGGGAGTAATTCATCCAAATGTTAGGTAAATCCACTACACCACATGTCAGATCTTGTTTCCAAGAAAAGGCAACTATAACACTATCTCAAAAGCTAAAATACTTGTGGTTTGGTTTTTACAAAACCAAATCCCTGAAAATTTGGCATGTGTGGTTCTTAATCACATGCTAGATAACAAAATAAAGAACAATGCCTTGCCCTATATTGATCTCATTCTTGATTACACTGACTATCCCTTTGGAGAAGAATAACCTATCTCTGAGCACATAAAGATGGAACAAGTAATAATAAGCAAAATGGGGTTTATCATTCAAAAAGGAGAATGTGTTGCCCAACAACTGAGAAAATGGAACGAAGAAAAACTCCTTCATCTAGCTCCAATAATAACGTCCTTGGGGAGCAAAGAAAAATAAATGAAAAGATCAACTTGCTCATCGAGAAAATGGTCGGGAAAAACCTCATTTCTTCATTAGCCTCTAGCGAAGATGATGCTGAGATGAACTAAAGAGCTTTTTATGGTTTCATTCCCTTTTCTTGTTTATTTTAGCTTCTTGTCTTGCATCTTTCTTTCTTGTAATGCATTTCATTTTCGTTAAATAATACCAGTATGTCTGTAACACCCTAATTCCCAAGCGTAATTTATAAATAAAAATCAGAGTAATTTAAAGTAATTAAGCAATTAGGATGCTACATTCAACTTTAACCAACTCATACAATAGGATATGTAACGCATATGGTATTCAAAGAACATAAGA
Organism: Vicia faba; assembly: GCA_948472305.1. Classification (NCBI taxonomy): domain Eukaryota; kingdom Viridiplantae; phylum Streptophyta; class Magnoliopsida; order Fabales; family Fabaceae; genus Vicia; species Vicia faba. Next base: position 85,244,277 of record OX451738.1, on the reverse strand, counting down.
ATCATAATTATAAGTCTGAACTTTAATATTTTATTAGCAGTGGAAAAGCACCAATAAACTGAATAGTTTAACTTTTCAAACATAATTATAACAAAATTTTCTCGACATCGGGTACAATCCAGGGACCGCTTTACATGGGAATATGGTGTCAATAAGGACTGGTTCTAGTTTAACTCTCCAATCGCCAAATGAGGCCTCTTTGCATACAAAATGATCCCTTGGAAGAGCATATTGTAAATTCTCTTTGATTATAAGTACTCTTTTATTTAACAAATGTGAATTTTGTCGTTGCACCAGGTTATAGGCATTATTAAGCATATCATAGGTCCCTTGCATACTGAGATTAACTTGTAATAATTGAAGGGTCTAAAACACATCTTGTCTAAGAATCAACGATTGAGATAGAGATTTCTTTTGCGTTTGGCCTTGGAGTGGTTGTTAGAAAGATTGGAGAATCGAAAAGACTTGGAATATACCTTGTACGATCGTTAGAGGGACTAGGTTTTGTTGGGTGCAAGTGTGAGTGGTTAAGTACCACATCAGCTATGAATGAGTGGATATCAAATTTATAAGAGACAAGACCTATTTACCTAATGCCTTAATTTTTTGGGTGAGGGTGTGGCGTCTCTCTTTCTTGTGGTCCTAGAGCATTGGGTGCCCGTTTGTGCTCCTAACTTCCCCAAACTCCCTAACAAGTGGTATGAAAGTTATGTTTCTGCTTGGGTGGGAGCGCAAGTAGAATCTGGTGTTGGATCTTGCTATAGGGTGTGGAAACTCACACCTGTGGGGGAAATGTTAGGTACAAGTGCGAGTGGTTAAGTTCCACATTGACTATGAATATGTGGAATGTTGGATTTATAAGAGAGGGAGCCCATTATTTACCTAATTCCTTAAGGTTTTGGGTGCAGATGTGGCGTCTCCCTTTCTTGTGGTCCCAGAGCATTGGGTGTCTGTTGGTGCTCCCGACTTCCCCAAACTCCCTAATAAACGTTATGATGTAGAAGCAAAAGGAGAAGTAACTAGAATGAGATCGTCCTTGACTATATGAGGGAGCGATGTTTCTCCAGTAAGACCAGGAATTCTATCGGTTGCAGCGCCCTCGCATTTCTATTGTGTTGAGCAGTTGATCTACTAACTTTCAATGTAGTTGTCATTTCACAAGTTTGATCGATGATTCTTGTAAGAAGAACATAGGATATCGAAGCATGCCGAATTACAATGAAGAGACATTGTCTTATCATGAAATTTTAAGGTAATTAGATGTCATAAATTATGTCCCTGGGGTTGAGTGAGGTCGTACCTATTCCTCTCGCTCTCTTTTATAATACATTTTTGTTGGTTATTGATGTATGAACATTATGGACAGTCCAAAACATTTTTGGTTGTATGATTAGATGCAAATGATTATTTTGTTATTAAAATATGAATGTAGTTGAAATATTAGTAATTTATAATAATTTTATATTTCTTATAATTTTTAAAAAAGTGGCATAGTCATAATCATAGCTAGTGAGATTTAATTTTATTTAGCATGTGAGTCCTTATTCTTGTTGATGATAAGTTGTTGTGATTATAATCTTATTTTTATGAATGCGTCCATAAATTTTGGGGGAATTTTTTTTGTTTAGCTAATCATTTCTGATTCAAATAGTAAACTGACTAATTTAGTTTTGTGATTCAAACGGACGACTCACTGCCACTAGTCAAGTCTTGTATATAGTTAGTTAAGACCAGTTGTATTTCTGTTGGTGCATGGTCAATTTTTCGATTGGGTCTAAACCATTTTTCTAGTTGCTTAAGCTCTCATTAAAAACAAAACAAGAAAATAAATAAATGAAATGAACATAAACATTGATATTCCATTTCCTAACCCTAAATAGTACTAGTATACATTTCTATTAGTTATAAAATCAAGTAACCCACTAGCTTCCTCGATCTCATGGAAAAATTACATTTTAGCTATAAACAACATTGTTGGTTTCAACATTTTGTAAGATGTTTTCATGTATACTATACAATCTCTAACTATACATAGAACAAAGTTAATTAAGAACCAAATAAAACATAACTAGATTTGATTCAAGAGTCTTGTGAAAAAACTTTGAATATGAAGTCACGAAAACGCCTTGAGTATTGTCTTGGATCAACAGCTGATATTGAAGTTGGATCATATTGAATGGACTTATAAGCATGCTCAAGTTTCTTGCTAATGTCATAGTCTTGAAGTATGTCTATAATACCAAAAAACAAGACAACCTCGTAATATTCTCCAATAGGCTCTCCTACAAGTTGTAATTCACAATCACTTAATTTTCTTACTGTTCTTTCAACTCTTGCTGGCATGTTCACTCCTAGTTTTATACTCTCCCACTTAGAAGGATCTAGAAGAAGTTGATCCATGTCCGCTCGTGAAATTCTAGGCGTTCCTTCGCTCTCTGAATCACCTAAATTTGAACACCCTAAAGTGTTTGAACATCAACCAATAACAAAAAAGAAAATAAAAAACAATGAGCATGATTACGTGGTTAGGCAAGAAAAGTACCTTGTGGAGTATGAGATGTTGAAGGAATAAGATCTCCTTCTGGTGATATATCTTTGAAATGAATCCCAACAAGTAAACTATAGTCCATAATTCCTTCTTGCTCTAGAAGCTCACAATCCCTATCAATTTGCCTGCAAAATTCTTGAAACCAAGATTTTTGCAGGCGAAATATAAAACTTAAATCAAGATCTTTAAGGATAGTGGTTTCAGTAATCTCGGACTCTGGCTTAGTTGTAATGCGTCCAAGCGAAGAACCCTTTAAATCGTAACGTCTATGTATGGTATACTCAGAACAAAATAGGTTTCCCATTATGATAAATCGAACCTGAAATCCTTAAATTTTATGAACATTTATTTTCTTATAAAGTAAATATAAAATTTTAAAAAAAATAATGTGTTACCTTCTTTTGAGAAGGTCCGTTCAACTTGACACAATGCAAGCCATAAAATTTTGTGACTAGAGCATTATCAAATGCTCGAAAATGATTGTAATAAGCTGGAAGCATTCTCAAGAGAGCCTGCAAAAATAAATTCAGCCAAATTATGATGTTACTAAATATATGTTTATGTTGAGAGAAGATAGTTAGTATGAAACTCACTTTAGCCTCAGCTTTCTTCATTGTCTTAATCATATAACGATCATCATTGGTTAAGTAAAAGAAGCTTCCACTTTTTCCAGGTGAAGAGAGTTCTCTTAGGGCATCATTTCCACATATAGATAACATGTAATCAGCTGCATCCACCTTGAATAGCCTCCTCAGAGTTCTACATTTATCATATGTAAAATGCAACAATGAATATATATACTATAATAGCTATGAAGCATGAATAGACACCAGGCATGATACTAACATTGATATGTTAAACTCATCCATAAGTGTCAGTGTTGTATTGATACATGCACACTAACACTTTTTTTCAAGAGATGCATGTGTTACAGAGAGTATAATAATAATAGGGAGTACCTAAAAACTACCGGGCAATAATCCTTCCACTTGAACTCACTAGATGGATGTGGAGGTGTATATTTTGAACCTTCAGGAGGAAATCTAGTCCACACTTTCTCTTTGGAATCAAAAGCTGAAGGCTTGAGATCAAAAGATGCTGAGGGGGCAGGTCTTCCAACAGAATGCCTATATGTGCAACATTATGTTACATTGTGAAATAGAAGCAAGAAACAATATTTTAATTTATTTTTTGGCATTGGTATAGTACCTGATTCCCAATTGTAAATTGAGCATGAGCTCATAATTTTTGTGTCCTTTGCATATGGTCTCTCCTTGCCTTTTTGATTTCTTAGGTGCTTTCAAAGTTTGCTTTGGATTAGAACTTTGTAAGTGCAAATTTAACAAGTCATTATCATCTTTAATTGGAGTTCCACTACCATTATTACTATTACTATTACTATTATTATTATTTGTACCTTCTCCATCACTACCCCATAAATGCATTCTATCATTTGCCTTTTCAACCCCTACACTTACTCTAGCATCCACCGACATTCTTCTTGGCTTAGTAGTAGAACCATCCCCTCCACCACCACCACCACCTCCTCCCTTTGTAGACCTCCACACCGCAAGCCGCTTTTGTGACGGCAAAATCGATACCTTTTCCCCAGGACTTATATGATGTTCACTCAAATCATTATAAACTTGTTGTGGATCCCAATCAAGATGACCCTCTGATGACCCATCAAATGGATAATATGTCCCACTTTGATCTCTTGGATCTTTACTCCAATTACCTACATAAAAACTTCCATCACTCCATTTGAAAGTTCCACTCCCTTTAGGTAAACCATCTTCCCAATAACCATCATACCTATTCCCATTAATCCAAACAAATGAACCTTTACCCCAAATACTCCCATTTCTCCATTCACCAATGTAATACTTCTCATCTTTCCATGCATATTTACCTTGGCCATCTTGCAACCCTCTTCTCCATTCCCCCTCATACTTATCTCCATTTGAATAAACTTTCTCACCATGACCATGTTTCAAATTCATCACCCACTGTCCCTTATATGTGTCCCCATTTGCAGCACTATATGAACCTATCCCATCCATATAACCACTTTTGAACTCCCCTTCATAACAAGGCCCATTAGGCCAAGTGAACCTGCCCTTTCCCATTGTTTTTCCTTTGAACCATTCTCCAACATATATACACCCATCTGTCCATAAATATTTCCCTTTCCCATGAGGAAAATTATCTGCCCATTCTCCCTTATAATAATCTCCATTGGGCAGAACCCTTTCTGCCATGTATACTTCTGTTTCTTCCCTGTTATCTTCTTCATCTCCATGCGCTCCATGCGCCGTCCCAAATATGCTATTTGCACGCTTCTTTGCAACTGCTTGTGTCTTCTTCACCGTAGCTTCCCATGCCTTCATCATACTACTATCTTTACCCATCATTTTGTTCTTTTACATTCCCAACAAATACTTAAAAAAACTTCATAACAAGATTATTGTATCAGAATATATAATAACACAAAATTTTGTTGATGATTTTGGATATATGAAACCAACACATGCATGTTGGTGTTAGATATTTTATTCTCATAATCTTGGGGGTGGAAAGTTGATGATGTTATGATATGTACATGCACAATATTTTGTTATTAATTCATTAAGGAATTAATTTTGAGAATGAAGAAAAATGTGAAAAATTTTGTAACTAGATGTGTTTTATTCTTCATGCTTCAATGTTTGAATTGTTTTTTGGGTGAAAGAGGAAGATTTGGTGATCTTCTAGAACCACTAAAAAACCCGTAAGATATGGAGACAAGTGCTAAATCAACGGGTTTATTTACTATTCTTACTAAGGTTATAACAAATTTATCCGTTTAGTGTTTCTTCATTGCATTGCATGATAACCTTTTGTATTATTTTTTTCTTCAAATTTAATGTCAAATAATAATTTTCATCATAAATAATAATAAATTTGTATTTTTTTAAATGTTGTTAAGAGGTGTAAAGATATATTGTAATAATAATTAGGGTTAATATTATTTTACCCCTATCATATAAGAGATTTTTGGTTTACCTACCCCTATAATTTTTTTTGTTGTAAAACCAACATTGTCATATTAAGATTATGTTATTTTAGCTAGAAAGAAATGGCACATTCCGATTGCTTATGTGTCATGTTGTTTGCCATTTTTTGTTTTTTCATTTTTTTTAAATGACAACTGAGCAAACTCATGCCACATCAATAAATCAAACATAATTTAATGTGAAAAGAGTGAGAAATATCGTCTTCTACATCTCGTCTTCTTCTCCAAATCGTGGTTGCTCCCATCATCTTCTTCCTGTAGCTTGAAATTAGGTTTCAAAATGGGTGGTAGCATAAATTTTTCCATTGGTAATTCTAATGGAAGAGAAATACCCAGATGCAGTTGCAATCTATCAATGAAGATGTGGGTTTCAAATACACATAAAACCCTAAGAGGAAGTTTTAGAGATGCAAAATTTATGAAAAGGTATGCTCAATTGGTTTGACTTAATTGATACTCGGTATTGTAAATCTAATTCCTCCCTAATTTCTAAGTGTCTCAATTGTCTGATTTATTGCAAAGTGATGTAATATATGATTTGTTTATGTGGGACGATGGAGTTGATGACTTGTTATTGAATAGGAAAAACAAAGAAATTTCCACAGGTGCAGATATGGAGTGCAACTATTTTGGAAGTCATAATTGGCTATCTGAAAGAATTTAGTAAAGAATATGGGAAAGATTTAGGGAAGGAGTTTGCCAAATAATATGGGAAGGAGTCAAGCTCAAAGAAGGATGAAAAGATGAAGAAACTATTGCATATTGAAAGGAACAAAAGTTTTTGGCTGATGGTTACCCTTATTGTATCATGGGTATTGTTTGATATTGTTTAGAAAATGAATTAAATGTGTTGTAGTTTTAGGGTGTCTAAATTTCAATGTATTATTCCATTTAGAACCTATTGATTTCAATGTAATGTTAAAGTTTGGTATAATGAATGAAGAAGATTGAGATATGAATTATATTCATTGTAATGATAACAAACTTGTCATAACATTAAGCCTTAAAAAGGTTATTACATAAGAATTAAGAAGTCATTACAAAAGCATTTAGCATCAGACTATCTTAACAGAAAACATAAACCTAAACAAAGGAATTACAAAAGCACTAAAAGTGAAACTGTCTTAACACAACATATACATAATCAAAGGCAATACAAAACCACTAGAAGTTCAATTGTATTAACAAAAACCATAAATCTAATCAATTGTCTTAACAACTTCATTCAAGTCACTAAGTTAATCCTCTTGAAATGGCACCCCGGGATTTCATTTCCCTAACACATGTCCCTAGCATAAGGTCTGCAACCTCGGCATATTCCCGAGTTAATATGCCATATCCATCCTCTGGTATGATCATTGGTTCATCATTGGTTGCTCCGGGCCCCTTATGTGACTTGGTTTTCAATGTCTTCAACATGTCACTTGATCTTTTAGGACCTTCAAGTTTCACCTTATTTACTGGTTTTGGAGAAGATCTCCCATCAATAGTAGATTCACCATTTTTTCTCCATGGATTTAGTTGCAACATTTTGCATCTTCTTAGGTGTAGTTTTTGGTTTAGAAGTGCATCAGTTGCAACCTATGTTTCATCATCAGTTTCCTCAACTGGTTATGCATCAGTTGCCTCAAGTGGCACTATATCAGTTTCAACATGTGGTTCAATATTAGTTGCTTCTGTTGGTTCATCATGGGTTCCTTATGCATTACTTGGTCCATAATTTTTTCTAGGACCATTTCTCTAGGTGCTCCGGCAATAATCTTCTTCTTCTTTATTGTCAATTTCTTCTTGGGTGACTTAGTGGCACACCTATAATACTTATATGACTTCCCAATGACTTCAATTTTAGGTGAAGCAAGATTGGGATTCTCAATTTCAAAAAATTCAAAACCATCATCCATTGCAGTTGTTCTCTCATCATTCGTATCATCAAACATAACCTTCATTGCATCATCTTCACTTTCTTCATCACTTAAATAAGTTCCTACACTCATTTTAATGCATTTAGGCTCAACAACCTTGACTTTTATGTCCTTCACATTATGCTCAATATATAAATGGACTTACATGTTGTCACCTAAAGCAAAATTAGAAACATTAAAAGCATGTGATCAGTGTTAACTTCAAAATAAAATTGATCTACACCTTTGGGCTTGCTCCAAACCCTAAACTCATTTCTTTTGTATCCCTAGTCAATTACCATTTTTAACACGTCAGAGACACCCCACTTTTTGTTATCCTGATTATACACAGTTGTTTGAACCCCACCTCTATAAAACATTGTCTTCTCCCTAACAAAATACCATCCATGATGAAGAATAACAATGAACTTACTCATAATCTGTAACAGAAACACTTTCATCAGAGTGGAGTTTTAAGCCTAAACAACAAAAACAAGAAACTGGAAAAATGGGATGAAATGAGCATACCTTAGGTCTTTGTTGGTTTGTTGGTTGAAATTACGTTTCTAAATTTGTCACATGCAAGTATACATGTTGTGATTGTATCAAGTAATAAATATAAGAGTGTCGTACCCAGAGAGTAAAGTTACTTAGATTTGACTTTGTAAAATCCTATTCTTTCAAGTTAAGCATGAGTGAGAAATAATAATAAGATTGTTGGTGATGAGTTCAGTGTTACTTACACAAAACTATAAAGAGTGCAAATGGGAGCGAAGTGTATTAAGAGTGGTAGAATTAAGCATAGATCCATTAATATTACTTATGCATTTATGTGTTTATGCTGCGTGGAGTCATGACAGGCAAGGTCAGGATGATCTTGTGGTGTATTTCTACAACATTCAGAACATGCATGCAAGGGCAAGGGAACAAATCTTTAAGCCTCACTTATAACCACAACATGCATCTTTTAATAAGTTTGATTTCCTTAATGGTTGTAGCTTCTTGTATCTAAGTAAGCTCGGTCAAGCAAATATATATATCCTACTTTTGTAACCATTTTTACTCATGAAATACGCTTGTTGTTAGATCTCTGTCAACACCAAGTTGTTACTTATTTCTAAGTTGATCATGCAAAGAAACATGTTTCGTAACAAAAACACATGGTAAAGCAAGCACTAACCTCACATCATATAACATAAACACACTTTTAATATTAACTTCACTTATCTCAACTACAAAGGTTTTAGATCATGATGAGCCGAGTAAAAATAACAAACAAATCTCTTACAATAAACATCTTAAGACAATGAAAATAACAAAAGATATAAACATAAGAGAGGACTTGAAGGTCTCCTTGAGACGGATAATCTTCAGGAGGCAGCTTCAGTCATGCCCCTGCTCATTAGTTAGCACCAGGATGGACGAGGAAAGAAGACTCTCTCACACTTTACGATTCAAGCATACAAACTCTTTTTAAATATTTCTTCTAGTAACATCTCTCTCTCTCTCTCTCTCCTGCTAGCTTTTCTTTATATAGGTCAAGGATTAGGGTTGATGTCTTGCATTGGATCATGGGCTTTCCTTATGAATCACATCTAGCCCAAATGGATTAGTGCCAAAACACCAATAGCTCCTAGACGACACAAGGGATTCGTATGAAAAGGGACAGTAGTGGGAGACAAGGTCGCGTGTGGCAGAATCTGCAGCAGGCGGCGCTGGTTTGACATTAGAAGGGTACGGATGTACTCATTTTGTCTTCTATCTTTTCCACTATCATCTTTGAATTTGAATAGCTTTATTATTTTTTTCCGTACCACCAAGTTTTCCCTCCTTTAATTCTCCTTCCATACTTTCCTCAAGGCCATCAGCTTCCTTCATTGAAATTAACTTGCCTAATAATTCTTCTTGAAATTGCCATATTATGCAACTTACAGTAGCCCAGCTTTATCTTGCCTCTGCTCGACCCTGCTAACCTTTGTACACACAAAAACACAATTAAAAGTAAAAAGGGGAGCACCTATTATGCTCCACACTAAACATTAAATTAACTCTAAAATGAAATAAATTAAACTAAAAATCAATTAGAATACTAAAATAGCAAATACTAAAGACATGCATTAACTCATAAAATGTGTGTTAACACACCTGTAAACTTGAATCATTACCTGTCCTCAGGTGATGCAACAGGCAAAGATAAACGGAACAACTTCAACTAACTACCCCCTCTTTTATCAGATCCAATCTTTACAGAACTCAGAGTCATTCTCCTAGGGACTTTCTTAAAAACACATACTACTCAGTACTTAGGATTAATCTTGATTGTGTGTGTGTGTGCTCTTTAGATTACCAAAACTCTCTGTCACGACATAACTCTTCTGTTAAGTTAGTCAACCTAATATTAAATTTTTGCTTGTCTTTATTAGCTTTCAATCTAGTGGGGGATTTTAACTCTTTATTCTTAAACCTACACCTAGGACCACACTTTCATTTTTCTCAAAGTCTTTTGTAGTTGCCCATTTTTCACTTAAATTATCTCACTTAGTCATGAGTCAATTTGATCAATAATGGTGGGGGAAACTATCGTTCCTCCAGTTTCGGGCACAAGAACACGACTTTGTTTGCTCTTCTAGTTTCAGGCACAATAGATGTTCCTCTAGACGCTGTCACAGGAACTTTCATTGAGAAATTCTCTTTGGCAACTTCATACACACCTTTATGTAATTATTATATTTTTATCTTAATACAGTGCTTCCAGAGTGTTCTCGTTTTTTTAACAAGAGTATTTTACCGCCCAAACTAGACTTTACAGCTAAAAGAAAATAATCAGTCTTTCGTATAGGCCGCCTACTTCCCAAACTACCAAAGCCACGACAGGGGTTGTCAGTAAAAAAAGACTTAGTGCAAAAGATACTCCTCAAGTCTTTGTCTCCTGAAATTAAGGCCAAATAGAATTTTCCCTAAGCTTGTTCAGTTTGTCTGTTCTAAGGGGAGTGTTTCTCAACTTTTTTCATATTGTCCTCATTTATTATTATATTTTTTTAACATAAAAAAATAAAATTTAAACTACGATTAAAAGAAAGAAAATAGTTCATTAATAAAAGGGCTGCAAGCAGTCAGCAAAAAATCATTAGTCAAAGATCTAAAACAGCCACAAAATAGAAGAAACAAAGATTGCAATTAAAAGGAAAAACAATAGAAGAGTCAAGTAATGACTCGTGCCACCACTCTTCCAAACTTAAAGTAAGGACATTGTCCTCACTGTTCATTTGAAGGGGCGAGGCGCGCCTCTAAAACTAACACTTACCAACTAGGCATGAAGCTTGCTACTCTTCCTCGAGGGTTTCTTAAGAGCGAGATCTTACTTAGCTTTCTTCCTAGCTTCTATACGATTGGATTTGACATTATGAGTCTTGATAGGAGACTTCTTTGGAGGTGCTTTGGTTGTTACAGGAGTCTTGGTTGGGGTTGGTTTTGTGGAAATCTTTCTAGCTGAACATGGGGTGCTGGCCTTTGCAGGCCCCTTAACCTTCTTAGGGGTGACTATAGGAGTCACATCATCACCCGACTCTCTAGGAGTCTTCTTTGATTGTTCCAATTCTTTCAAACTATCAGAGAGATCCCCTTCTTCCTACTCCACTTCCAGCTTTCTTGTTAGAACCTTCCTTAGATTCACTCACAATAGCCTCAGTGTCCTATTCCTCCTCCTCATCTCCGCTCGAGTCTTCCTCAGTCATGTCAGTCGTTTCCTTCATTTGAACATTCTCCTCTTATTTGTTATCTTCCTCCTCCTTCTCAGCTTCGGTTTCTACTTTTTCTTCATCCCCCTTTTCACCTGGATCTAATTACTTCACAAATTCCTCATAACTCTTCTTTGCAGCCTTCTGGTATTTTTCCTTTTCGGGAACTTCTGCTCGCAACTCCTTATAATCCTTAGCTGCTTGCTTGATCATATTATTCAAAGTCTCATATCATCATCAGATTTGGATTCTTCCTCCATCACAGGTTCTTCAACCACAATCTTTTTCTTTGGAACCCACTTCTTGGCTGGTGTTTCTCCCTTGATCTTCTACTTATTTTTCTTTGGTGAGTCGTCCTTAGGCACGCATTGAGTTGACGTGCTTGGATCTCTCACCACATCTAGTTCAAACTTCATTGGCTTATTACCCTTTTTCTTCATTTTCTTTTCTTCATTCTCCTCAGTCACTGAGTCCTCTTCTTCTTCATCTTCTTCCTCCATCCCCGATATATGTTCAGGGAATGGAGGGGTTGAATATCATTGTCCATTATTCGGTAAACCTTGAACTCCCATTCATACATTGCTTTCTGAAATCTGTAATAATCTCTCTGAGCCTTCTGCATCTGCAGCAATACTTGCCAATATAAACTTTCAGTTTCAAAACTGAAGTCTCCTCCAAACGACTTATGTTCTGACTCCTCTCTCTTTCTTGCTTTTGGCTTCATCAACATTTGTATATTTTTTCTATTAAACCAAGCTTTGGTATTACAGACTTCATCAGTTACTCTGCCCTTGATCGGTCACCATTTTCATCATATTTTTGTTACTTCTCTGATGATAATCCACGTATTCTACATTGTTTTATGTCGTATTTTGCTTCTCTTTGAATGATTTCATGTTTCGTAAGTTTTCCTGTATTTTATATTTTCGTAAGTTTTATTTCAAGTTATATCTTTTTTTATGCTTCATTTGGTTGTTGCTACTGTTTTAGGCTCAAGTGAAAGATCCAAGGGATTTGGGACGAGAAAAGTCAAGAAACCGGGAGTTTCAAGAAGTTTTCAGCAAGTTTCAGCAAGTTTGACACGGCCACCCATGTCACCGGACACAGGCTGTGTCAGACAGAGGAATGGATCCAGGGCTAGAAACCAGACACTTTTGGATCATACGAGTGAATTGCAGAAGAAGGAATAAACCTCTCAAGGGTTTGGAGACAGAGATCTTCAAGAGCTATTGCGATTGAAGATCGAAGCAATCCTCTTATCATGTAACGTCTAATCTTTCTATTAAATTTTATTTGAATACTATGAGAGGATAAACCCTCCAATGCTAGGGGGTGTCTCTGATTTGTCATTGTAACGATACTGATCTCTTGTTTTATTCAACACAATAGTTCTTTTCCATCAATTTAATTGTTCAGAATAATCTACTATCTTTCCCTATCGGATCAATAGGGTTTCACTTTTCTTAACACATAGAGCTGGACAGTCGTGTTAAGGTTTTCTAGACAATTATATTATAGAAGATTTCACCTAAAACTAGGGTAATCCTATAATATCCAGAAATTATTGATAATCAAATGCTTGGCTTCATCACTTCTTTTAAATGGACGTTGAAATTAGGATAAAAGTAAAAGGTTTTTCACTAAGGACTTAGGGAAAGACAATCTTAAGAACCGGTAGTTGATGTTGATGAACTTGTTGAAAAGATCAAGAGTTAAAGTTATCATATGGAAAATCAAACAATTACCCTAGCATGTTTGATCATATTAGTAAAAGTCATAATTTACATTTTTTCATCTTTATAATTATTAAAGTTATATCATAACCCAAACCAAACGCAAGTTTTTGTTCAATTGAACCACACGTTAAATTCGATAATATACGCAGTCCTTGAGATCGATATCTGGGGAAGTTCCCTATCATTATTACTTATGCAAAAATAGTACACTTTCTAGTTTCCCTATATGTTAAAATATAGTTTGGTTCTACATCCTTGTAAGAATTTTGATGATAACAAACACATGATATATATAAAAGAACAAATATGCTCTCTAATAATGTATTTTAATATGCAGAGAACTTCTGATGTAAGAAGCATAGAAGATGAGAAAGTTAAGTTTTTGAATCTCTATTGTGACACATCATACTTAGAAGCAAATCTGTGTAACACGCTTAAATGAAGAAGTTCTAATGTTACAACTTCTAAATGCACCAACACTGCGAGCAAAATTCCGATTTTTTGATAAGTAAAGTTCTAGAAGAACAAAAGAAGTATCAACGGTAATATTCATCTTATGATATGATCCCAAGAAAGCATGTTCTGAAGCATTACAATTTATTCATTACAAAATCATAAGTAACGGCTGAATCAAGACAAGATCTATATTTTTGGAAAGTACATTTACTACACTTTATCAACCTTCCAAAAGCATCTTCTCATGTCTCTCATACACCGCCTATATAAAGAAGACTTGAAGAAGAAATCATACACAACATTACTATGCACCAAAAGAGAAATATTCTTATCCAGTTTTATCTTGTGCTTTTCAATTGTGTATACATCACTGTTGTGATATAGTTTTGTTAAGAAAACATATTTATACACACTCTTAATTTGGTTTATTTTGTAATACCTTGAGAAAACCGGGTTGTGGTTTAGACTCAAGAAGATTTTGACAATAGTCATTGTGTTTGTGTAATCAAGTTTTGATTAGTGGATTAAGACCTCGTTTGAGAGAGGTGAAATCATCTTGGCGGGTGGACTAGAGTAGTTTGAGTTCAAACGAACCAGGATAACTAACGTGTCTACTGCTTTATTTGGAAAACCATAATTCAAACCCATCTTATTGTGTTATCCATTCTTCAATTGGCATCAGAGTGCCTGGTTCTGGGTGCAAACACTTAACCGTGTCAGAAAAAGATCCAATCAAGAAAAACACTATGGTGGGACCAAGTCATATTATCAACAATGATAATCATGATGAGAAAGACAAAATCAGCGATAAACCTCAAATCTTTGATGGTGAGAACTTCGATTACTGGAAGACATAATTGAAAGTTTCTTTCTAGCTCATGACGCTGATCTCTGGGATACGGTGATTGATGGATACATACATCCAGTTGATGAAAGCGGTCAAAAGATCGACATAAAGAGAATGATTGTGATACAGTGGGAGAACTGACTTGAGGGTTTTGCGTTTTATCGTAAATTTTGCAGTTAGCAAGAGTCGCCACCGACTTTTCTTTTATCCAAAAGGAAAGGTGAAAAAGCACAGGAAAGACCTTTGAGATGTTTTCTTGAGTTCGGGGGGTAGATTATGAAAAGGGAAGGTATTAGCACACTTTTCATCCATGGTTTTCCATGGGCTCTTAGTTACTTGCTTAAATCACTTGCTTTTGTTTGTTTAAAATTGTGTTTGGTGTGGTTTTGAAAGTATTTTGTAAAAGAGGCCATTCTTTTAGGCAATCTTTGTAATGATTCTCGTTCGTAAGAATGTATACAAAGATGTTTGTCTTTTTGAAAATGTTTTCAATGTTTGTAAGATGTTTTGAAATGTGTGTGTTTGTTTTGAAAATAGCAAGGATAGTTGTTTGAAATTAAAGAAAGTAACTAGAAGTAATCTACCTACTCAAATGTCTTTCTTATGCATTTTCTATTCCTTTGACATTGTTGTCTTACCATTGGTTTGATAAGAAACCCTATCTTTAGATGTAAACGGGACGGGTGTGGGTCATCGTATAGCTATTGTGATCGGTGGATTTAGAACTGACTGTTTAACGCTGGTTCGCGAAATGTCGCGGAAGCAAGAGTCGCCACCGTCTTTTATTTTCTCCAACATGGACAGGACAAAAGCACAACAAAATTCCTTATGAGATGTCTCTCGGTTCGGGAGGTAGATTTATAGAAAGGGAAGGTGTTAGCACCCTTTCTATCCATGGTTATCCACGGGCTCTTAGGTACTTGCTCACTATGTTTTCAAAAATTGTTTGCTTTTCTTATGTGTGTGGGTTTGAAAAAGTTTCTTTGAAAGTTTCGGAATAACTCTTGTATCAGTCCTCAAGAGTGTTTGAAAAATTGTTTTGAAAGCTTTTTGAAAAGTGTCAGTGTGAAAAGAGTTTTGATTTGTTTTTTAATAGAGCAAGTATCTATGAGTCATCTACCTACCCTAAGGAATTAGGCTGTGTAAATGTCCTTAAGGTTGTGCCATCCCACCATTGAGGGGTAGGTAGCACCACCTTTGGAGGTGTTCGGGTCAATTCGTTTGTAGGGACAGTGTGGTCACCAGAGCAACAGTAGGACACCTTAGAAGCTACCCTTATGCCATTGATCCTTTTTGTTATTCCGAGGCAACCGTTTCGAGGCAACTATTCCGAGGAAACCGTTTCGAGGTAACTTGTTTTGAGGCAACTGGATCATGGACATAAGGACTTACTAAGACGTCCTATACTTGACGACCACGTTTCGAAGGCAACAGGTGAGGCGTACCCTAAGAGTGGTGTGTGAATTTGTGTGTTGTTTTCATGTTTATATTTATCTTTGATCAGGGCATTGTGAGCTACGCTTGTTTTTAATTAGCCATACATTCTTTCATGCAAATTAGAATTTAGAGTGCGGAAATTTAAATGCGGAAAGATAAATCCTACGCTATTACAAGGCGCGGGTCTATACATCGCCAAAATACAAAGACCCGTTTTTGATAAAAATGCGGAAAAAAAAGACCTAATTACTATTACATGGCTTGAGCAATTACATAATATTCATAAGAAAATAAAATAAATGCGCGAAAGAATAAAAATAGAACGTTCGAGGGCGTTGGACCCTTTTGAAATTAAATGGAATTAGAAAGCTAATTAATTATTTAATAAAAGAAAAGAAGTGTTTTTTAGGTTTTTGGTATTTATGGAATAAATAAAATTAAAATTAAAAGAAACCCTAATTCTAAGTTATTTTTAATTATTAATGAAAAATGTTAAAGTTTAACCTAATTTATGCTAATTAATTATTTACATATTTATTTACAAAAAATATTTAATAATTAATAATAATAACAATGAGAAAATTATTTATTAAAAAAGATAAAAAGGTTAGAAACCCTAATTCTACATATTTTATTTATTTAAGAAAAAGATTTAAATTTTAAAACCTAACTTAACTAAACGATTAATGTACATTTATTTACAAAAAAATATTTAATAAGTAAATTAATTAATATATTTTAGTTTCTGATTTTTATATTATGAAAATTAATTATTGGAATTTAAAGAAAACAATTAAAATAATTAAAAGAAAAGAAAAGGAAATTAAAAAAAAGAATACAAACAATGGGGGTGTCTGACCCAATTTGGAGGTTTATTGTGAGAAATCTGGCCCAAGAATGCAAAGCCTTTTTGACTTTCAGGAATCACGTGTGGAGTGGTTGACCCAGGTGTATGGTGGTCTTCACGTTCTGGCCATCAGATTGAAGCTCATGGACACTTGGCAGGCACAAGCATGAACGTGCATGGTGGACTTTGGATGAAGTGCTACGCTGGAACACCTTAAGACAAAAATTATTAAGCATTTGGGGGGACCTGGGAATCGAACCCAGGTCCCAGTACCTGCAGGACACATCAGCCACCAACTGCACCAACGCGTTTCTTTGTCAATATAATAGAGCATGAATAATATATATGAAAAAACAATATTATGCTGAAGCATTGAAAAAACGCGCCAACGTTCAAATCATCCAACCACGTTCAGACACCTCAGCGTCTTCTTCCTTTTTCTGCCTGTAACATAATCAAATAGCGGGGGTTTTAAACCCCCACTAACTGCAATTCAAAAAAATAGCGATTAGCATATGCCTCCATATAAAAAAGGCGCGAGGTCATTATTCAGTTCGTCTTGTTGCCATGAATCCATTGGCATAGGTTTTAAGGCCTAATTTTTCCATATGAAGAAGACCCCAATTCGAAGCTTCTGAAACCCTAGAAAACGTTAATGGCAGATTTTGATATAGGCAGTATTAGTTCAATTAATTGCTACCAATGGCTTCAGAATATCAATATTAGCAAGAATCAACACTTAGAATATATGAATAATGCATGAGAATTAAAAAACGATAATGGACATGTTCATGAAAGGTGCGATCCGGTTTTACCAATTCTTGGAGCATAGGGACCTGTTCTTGATTGCAACACGTTCCTAGCAATGTCAGGAATGTGTTTTAATTCTTTTTGTGCTTTGAAATCCCTTATAGGTATGAAATCAGTTTTCAACTTTTTGTGAAAATTTGACAACTTGGTATGCAGCCTGTGTGCAGTTTTTCGTGTGTGTTAGGATTAGGTTAGGTTATGCCTTTGTATGTGAAGCTTTCTAGGTCAAAAACCAAGCCCATAGTCCATTGAATCAATGTTTTGAATATTTGATTTTCCATATCTTTTTTTCCAATCTTTTTCCATGCCAATTATGCCAAATTTGGATGATTTTGTCCTTGTTGATTGATGCACGAAATATTTAACTCATAATGAGTGAATTTGCTGCACAAAAAGATTTGATAAATGTTATTTGATATTTTTTTCATATTTAAATATAATTAAATGAATTAATATGATTAAAAATTCAATTAATTAATTAAAAATAGGAAAATAAATCCCTTTGAGCTTAATGGGTCGTGCATAGCCTTTGGGTAATGATTCATGGAAGAATTTGTGGCCCATTAGCAATTTTGAAGCCTTTTGTGCAAAGTTGACTTTTCAAAATTCCCAAAAATTTCCCAACTTCTACAAGGCATATCTTGCTCAATTTTGAAGCTATGAACATGTTCTTGGACATTTTGGAAAGGTATTGAAGTCCTCTAACCAATGTTTTTGGTACCATGTCATTTTTATTTACCAATCTCAAGTTATGGTCTTTGACTTAAAGTGCCTTTTTGTTGACTTTTGAAAATGACCTATAATGTTGAAATTGATAACTTTTTGTGAGAGCATTTCTTGGACTTGAAGTGTGAAGATGAGTTGTAGGAAATGTCATTCTCTTCAAAATGAGCTTTGGATGGAATTTTTCTGATGAACCATGAAGAAGTTATGCCCTGGTCAATTTGCAGTTGACTTTTTCAACTGTCCAAAAATAGAAACTTTTGCATCTTGAGACTTTTTGAGCCATGCTTTGATAATCATGATAAAGAATTGATCAAATGATGTTTGTGGCTTCAAAATGAGATGTTAACCAAAATTTTTGACTTTTGACTGTCAAATGACCATTTTGCCCATGCAGTTGACTGTGAAGCAATTAGGGTTTTTGACTGTGCAATTTGATGTCGTGAGTCTTGAAACTTGACATATGAATGCTTGACAATGTATATAGGCATGTGGGACTTGATTGGACCCTTGGAAACTTCAATTTCTTTGCCAGAACCAAAACCCTAATTTTGACTGTGTTAGGAGGCAATTGGACTGTGCAACCTTTGAGGGATTTTGAAGCTTGATCTTGCCAAATCTTGAAGAATATGGGAGGGCAAATTTTGGGGTACAACAGTTGCCCCTGTTCAATCTTCTTAGACCTGAGGATGTAGATTGGCTGGCGTGCCTTTCGTAATCTGAAGGTGGAAGATGATTGAACACTAAAGTGCCCCGAAATCTGCACTCACATAGTAGAATGTTAGCAGTATGATGTAGGGAATGGGCTTACAGATGCCATGTTAAGAGATGATGGATAGGAGGATGGGCTTATACATGCCATCTAGAGACTGTTGGTAAGTGGAGAGATGGGCTTATAGATGCCATCGGGAGGTTGTCGATCGCGTAAGAGATTCCTTAGCGAGAACTTGCGTACCTGAGAAAGAAAAATAATTACCTGGCCTATTACAGGAGTTGATCTTCAAACTCTTTATGTAGATGTGCCCTGGCTGGATACAGGAATCAAATCTTCAAACTCTTCAGATGTGCCCTGGCAAGATACAGGAATCGAGTCCGGAGAATATAGTCGTCAACAGATACACCCTGGCAAGATACAGGAATCGGATCTTCGAACTCTTCAGACGTGCCCGAGCAAGATACATGAATCGAGTCTGGTAATGTTAGTCGTCAACAGATATACCCTGGCAAGATACAGGAATCGAATCTTCGAACTCTTCAGACATGCCCTGGCCGGATACAGGAATCGAGTCTAGAACTGTTAGTCGTCAACAGATACACCCTGGCAAGATACAGGAATCGGATCCTCAAACTCTTCAGACGTGCCCTGGCAAGATACAGGAATCGAGTCTGGTAATGTTAGTCGTCAACAGATACACCCTGGCAAGATACAAGAATCGGATCCTCAAACTCTTCAGACGTGCCCTGGCAAGATACAGGAATCGATTATGGTAATGTTAGTCGTCAACAGATACACCCTGGCGAGATACAGGAATCGGATCTTCGAACTCTTCAGACGTGCCCTGGCAAGATACAGGAATCGAGTCTGGTAATGTTAGTCGTCAACAGATACACCCTGGCAAGATACAGGAATCAGATCTTCAAACTCTTCAGACGTGCCCTGGTGAGATACAAGAATCGAGTCTGGTAATGTAGTCGTCAACAGATACACCCTGGCAAGATACAGGAATCGGATCTTCGAACTCTTCAGACGTGCCCTGGCAGGATACAGGAATCGAGTCTGGTAATGTAGTCGTCAACAGATACACCCTGGCAAGATACAGGAATCGGATCTTCGAACTCTTCAGACGTGCCCTGGCAAGATACAGGAATCGAGTCTGGTAATGTTAGTCGTCAACAGATACACCCTGGCGAGATACAGGAATCGGATCTTCGAACTCTTCAGACGTGCCCTGGCAAGATACAGGAATTGAGTCTGGTAATGTTAGTCGTCAACAGATACACCCTGGCAAGATACATGAATCAGATCCTCAAACTCTTCAGACGTGCCCTGGCAAGATACAGGAATCGAGTGTGGTAATGTTAGTCGTCAACAGATACACCCTGGCAAGATACAGGAATCGGATCTTCAAACTCTTCAGACGTGCCCTGGCAGGATACAGGAATTGAGTCTGGAATTAGTCGTCAACAGATACACCCTGGCAAGATACAGGAATCAGATCTTCAAACTCTTCAGACGTGCCCTGGCAGGATACAGGAATCGAGTCTGGAATTAGTCGTCAACAGATACACCCTGGCAAGATACAGGAATCGGATCTGGAATCACGACAATTGATAGTAATCATCTTTGTACTGACCTTTGTCTTGAAAAGACAAAACGTTAGTTGTATGCGATGTCATGATGTATGACCTGCGTGATGTTCTCAGAATAAATGAGATTGTATGTTCATGATGCGTATGTGCATGCTATAATGTATGAAGATGCGATGCTCATGAGCGTATTTTTGTCTAGGAAAATAGATCCTTGACGACTGCCGGGAGATTGAATCCTGGGCTGATGTGGAAGAGTAGAGCTTTTTGTTTCCACTGGGAATGATGGTTGCAAGAATACCGGTAGGAGAAGATGACTCCGTTGTGGAATAAACTTGGCGAATAGATTACTCTGCGAGGAGTGAACTCTGTGGGAAGAGAGGTACTTTGCTGAGGTTGATGATAACTCCGTTGGGGATACCATTGTTATGTTATGTTAGAAGATTGATGAACTCCGCTGGAGGATAGGAAGAACTTCGCCGAGGACGATCTTTCCGTGGTAATTAGCTGAGGATAACCCAGTTAGAAGCTCTGGTGGGGAATAACTTCTGAACATGGTCGGGGAGAGATACGTTGGTACTCTGCAGGGGACAAGCTTCCAGAATCTACTGGGGATAAGCTTCCAGAATCTACTGGGGAGATTGATTCAACTCTCCTGGGGAGACTTTTGGAACTGTACTGGGGAATGGACTCCACGGGGTGTCTGGTATTCCGCCGGGGAACAATCTTATATTAGGACTGCCGGGGACACTTACTGAGGAATATCTTTATACTCCGCTGGGGAATATTGAGATCTTTTGGGGGTACCCAACTTCCTTAAGGCTGACAGTAGACTAACTCTGCTTGGGGAGAGTATCGCTGACTTGCTAGGGATGTTGTGCCTTTTCGGGGCTGATGGGAGACCAACTCTGCTTGGAGAGATCCTTGCTGACTCTTGTCCTACTCTGCGGGGAGTGAAGGTAACCTGGTCGTTCTTCAGCTGAATCTACCTTGTACCTGGAGGACATAGCAGCTTGTACCGTTCGGACAATTCTTATTACCCCAGCTTCTGCGGGAGAAGAAGGCCTATGAGGTGCTTGATACCTGCCGATTGACAAATCTTCTTCTGGTAGGCAAGTGACGAGATGACAGGACATAGTCGTATGCTTTAATCCCTAACTTTTGCCTGGACCGCCCTTTCGGGTTTTCAGTCCACCGGGATACCCATTTTTGCCCAAGCCGCCTTTTCAGGTTTTCGGCTTGCCGGGTGTACAGATTTTTTCATATTCATCCCTTATTTTTGCCCGAACCCTTTTGGTTCGCCGGGAAGCCCTTATTTTTGCCTAGGTGTGTCAACCTAGCGGGTCTTTGATTTTGCGTAGTATTTTTTCGACTATGTCCATGCTCTCAGGATGTAGGGAGGTGCCCCTGTCAGTAGTGTAGTGTTGCCATACTACCAGAAGATCTTTGTTTGATCGTCCAACGCTCCAAGTGATCCATATGGAGATTTGCCCCAGGCTGGTTGGCCTTTTGAGAGATTCTCCGAATCTTGACTTAACTGCCCCAGATGATGGACAATGATCATGCCATGCCCCTTGATTGGAAGTGCTTTTGTTCACTAGATATTCTTCGTGCGAATTTCTCTACTGTTCGAACAAATAGTCATACGCAAACAGTATTATATCAAGAATGCAAAGCTTATGTCTGTCTTGAAGTTTTTTTTGAAAATGCATTTTTTTCATAAAAACAAGTGAATTGTAAACTGTGATGTCAACTCAGTATTTTACAGCAAGCCTTAAGGAGTCAGGATACCTTTGTAACAGTATGCTTTCGAACTAACCCATGCTTCAGCTAGGACTTTTAAGGGTTATAACGTGGCCAGGTTCACGGTTTAAGAAACAAAGGGTAAAGGCTCAAATTTTATTTGTACCCACCCGTTCTTCGTAATGTTCTTCAAACCTAAACTCAGCTGATCGTGCGTTTGACCTTGTTTGGGTCTTTGTCCTGATATTCCAATGATGGTTCGGATGTTGACAATTCATTTGAATAGGCAGTCCTTTCCTTTTGTTGAGGATTTGTTGGACCTCTTTCTTTTTGATTTCATTATCCCTGTTTTTTGCCTGAACTGTTTCTTTTGGAATTACAGTCAGCGGGATGCCCCAGTTTTGTAAGTCTCCTTCATAGGTTTTGACTTATTGGGCTTTAGTTTTTTTTTTGGTAATGACTTCCTGTCTTTATGATTATTCGGAACCATCATTGTCTTTTGTTTTGTAAGGACCTCTTTGGTGCCATTCGTTATGCACTTGGATCAACTGAGAGAACTACCCTGCCCCAGGTTATGATTAAGGGTTTTAATTTTCGAAAAGAAAAACTCCAACTTCTTTGGCTCAAAGGGGTTGACGAGGGATTATCTTCCTTATAACTCCAGTGTTTAGGAATTGAAACAATGCCTGTACCTCATCAACGGGGTCTGTTCAAAAGCATACTGTAAAGATCGTGGTATCGTTTTCGTCATCCTCCCTCAAGAGGCTCAGAATTATTAATTGAGAGTTGACATCAAAAAAAAATGGAAGCAGTTTGAATATAGCGAATGTGAATATATTGATTCAAAACAGACATATGCGATGCATTAATGCAATAACAACGTTTGACATGATAATCGTTTGAACAATCAAAAGAAAATTACAACTTGAAAATTCTAATGGACAAAAAGTCTTCTCATCTCAGAACTTATTACTTCAAATGGTGAATCCTGTAGGGATGGTAGAAGCACTCAGCCTAACCCACTTGAGTGAAATCCACTACTCCTTCATTAATCAGATCCTGAACCTTGTTCTTCAGAGCCCAGCAGTCGGCATTGTCATGTCCAGGACTATTGGAGTGGTATGCACATTTTTTGTTGGGATGATAGTTAGGAGCAGAGATGTTGGGATTCCGGGGAGGAGCCCTTAGTGTAATCAGATTCAAACTCAACAGGTGTTGTAAAGCTTGAAACAGCGACACGTTGAGCTGGGTGAATTGCCTCCTGGACCTGCTAGGCTTACTCTGATCAACCTGTTGCTCTGGGCGGGGTTGTGGTTGGACCTGTAAAGTAGTAGCAGCTTGGAGAGGTCTATTCATTGAACCAAACCTTTGACTTCTTGGAGGCTGATTAATGACTTGGTCCCTGACTTGGACTGGTTGCTTTATGTCTTGATGAAGCTGACTGATCATGGTCCTCAACTCTTCTTGCTCCCGAGCTAAGCCTTGGATGAGAGCCATTTGCCCCAGCATTTGGGTTCTCATTGCATCCACCTCAGCTTGTAGATGTTTCAGCCGTTCATCCTTGTCATCTTCGGGACTTTTCTTGGCCAAATTCCCCACGAGGAGTGCCCTCAGCTCTTCCTGCCCCTTGGATAGGCTTAGGAAGATCTCCCTGAACTGAGTCTCTTGAGCATGAAGACCCTGGTTATCTTGTTGGGAAGCCATTGCTGAAATAAACAGCGAAGAAGGTAAGTGACCTGTCAAAAGGGTACCTGTTATGCAATGATATGTATGATATGCATGCAATGTTTTCAAGGACCTCGCAGGATAAACAAGAAACTTTGTTAGAATCTGCATTTTGTAGCTTTATGAAAGGCACTGCGTATTGTTGAGAGGCCTTCTTCAAGAGTCAAGGCTCACCATATCGAGTGGGTCATAGCCCCTGACAACCTTGTCTAGAGGAAAATAAATCCCCTTTGCCCCTTGCTGGACCGTTGGTTCATCATGACCTACATCACAAGCCCTTGAGATCCTTGAAATGGGTTAGTCCTTATGTAGGATGCATGCAATGGTATGATGTTATGCTATGCATGGAGTAATGTAGGTAAACCCTGTTATGAGTCCAAATTAAGGACTGTAAACAAAACCTGCAAGAAACTCAAGTGTCAGATAACAAGTATGCAAGTAGTCAAGTTTAAAAGCACACAAGTCACACAAAGAGCCCTTAGAGTTTAGGCCAGCATGAAGTTTGGGGTACTACCCTCTTGAAGTTGGTGGGCTCAAAACCTGTCCTATCAGAAGTAACCGGGTTCTAAGGGTCTCAATATCATTGGATTGCTTTCTGTGTTCATCGTTTCGATTTAGCCACTGAACTGGCGATCGAAATATTCCAAGAAAACAACCTTCAACTGAGTGTAGTATCGAGTATCAACCAACTTCGGACTGCACCAAAGTCAGTTATCTCACTACTCTAAAGAGGCCAAGATGGTTCAATTAAGGTTCCTAAGGTCAGTTGATGCTTCACGACACCACGCGGAGGCCCCGTACTCTCCTTGACTTGACTCAAGGGTTACCGGTACTCACCAAAGTGCCACATCAACGTAGCAGACTGCTTCAACCGTGTCGGTATACCCCGCACAGTTCCCTCACAGTCTTGTTGCTACTTTCTAAGAAGGTATCCCCCAGATCCGGGTTAGGATCTATAGAACTCCCAAGACAGTGCCCACAATAATAAAGCAAACAAAACACAGCAATTGAAAACACAAGTATGAGTTATCCTAAGGTACACCTCACTTTAAGTATCCCCAGCAAAGTCGCCAGTTCTGTGATCGGTGGATTTAGAACTGACTGTTTAACGCTGGTTCACGAAATGTCGCAGAAGTAAGAGTCGCCATCGTCTTTTATTTTCTCCAACATGGACAGGACAAAAGCACAGCAAAATTCCTTATGAGATGTCTCTCGGTTCGGGAGGTAGATTTATAGAAAGGGAAGGTGTTAGCACCCTTTCTATCCGTGGTTATCCACTGGCTCTTAGGTACTCGCTCACTATGTTATCAAAAATTGTTTGCTTTTCTTGTGTGTGTGGGTTTGAAAAAGTTTCTTTGAAAGTTTTGGAATAACTCTTGTATCAGTCCTCAAGAGTGTTTGAAAAATTGTTTTGAAAGCTTTTTGAAAAGTGTCGGTGTGAAAAGAGTTTTGATTTGTTTTTGAATAGAGCAAGTATCTATGAGTCATCTACCTACCCTAAGGAATTAGGCTGTGTAAATGTCCTTAAGGTAGTGCCATCCCACCATTGAGGGGTAGGTAGCACCACCGTTGGAGGTGTTCGGGTCAATTCGTTTGTAGGGACAGTGTGGTCACCAGAGCAACAGTAAGACACCTTAGAAGCTACCCTTATGCCATTGATCCTTTTTGTTATTCCGAGGCAACCGTTTCGAGGCAACTATTCCGAGGCATCCGTTTCGAGGCAACTTGTTTTGAGGCAACTGGATCATGGACATAAGGACTTACTAAGACGTCCTATACTTGACGACCACGTTTCGAAGGCAACAGGTGAGGCGTACCCTAAGAGTGGTGTGTGAATTTGTGTGTTGTTTTCATGTTTATATTTATCTTTGATCAGGGCATTGTGAGCTACGCTTGTTTTTAATTAGCCATACATTCTTTCATGCAAATTAGAATTTAGAGTGCGGAAATTTAAATGCGGAAAGATAAATCCTACGCTATTACAAGGCGCGGGTCTATACATCGCCAAAATAAAAGACCCGTTTTTGATTAAAATGCGGGAAAAAAAAGACCTAATTACTATTACATGGCTTGAGCAATTACATAATATTCATAAGAAAATAAAATAAATGCGCGAAAGAATAAAAATAGAACGTTCGAGGGCGTTGGACCCTTTTGAAATTAAATGGAATTAGAAAGCTAATTAATTATTTAATAAAAGAAAAGAAGTGTTTTTTAGGTTTTTGGTATTTATGGAATAAAGAAAATTAAAATTAAAAGAAACCCTAATTCTAAGTTATTTTTAATTATTAATGAAAAATGTTAAAGTTTAACCTAATTTATGCTAATTAATTATTTACATATTTATTTACAAAAAATATTTAATAATTAATAATAATAACAATGAGAAAATTATTTATTAAAAAAGATAAAAAGGTTAGAAACCCTAATTCTACATATTTTATTTATTTAAGAAAAAGATTTAAATTTTAAAACCTAACTTAACTAAATGATTAATGTACATTTATTTACAAAAAAATATTTAATAAGTAAATTAATTAATATATTTTAGTTTCTGATTTTTATATTATGAAAATTATTTATTGGAATTTAAAGAAAACAATTAAAATAATTAAAAGAAAAGAAAAGGAAATTAAAAAAAATAATACAAACAATGGGGGTGTCTGACCCAATTTGGAGGTTTATTGTGAGAAATCTGGCCCAAGAATGCAAAGCCTTTTTGACTTTCAGGAATCACGTGTGGAGTGGTTGACCCAGGTGTATGGTGGTCTTCACGTTCTGGCCATCAGATTGAAGCTCATGGACACTTGGCATGCACAAGCATGAACGTGCATGGTGGACTTTGGATGAAGTGCTACGCTGGAACACCTTAAGACAAAAATTATTAAGCGTTTGGGGGGACCTGGGAATCGAACCCAGGTCCCAGTACCTGCAGGACACATCAGCCACCAACTGCACCAACGCGTTTCTTTGTCAATATAATAGAGCATGAATAATATATATGAAAAAACAATATTATGCTAAAGCATTGAAAAAACGCGCCAACGTTCAAATCATCCAACCACGTTCAGACACCTCAGCGTCTTCTTCCTTTTTCTGCCTGTAACATAATCAAATAGCGGGGGTTTTAAACCCCCACTAACTGCAATTCAGAAAAATAACGATTAGCATATGCCTCCATATAAAAAAGGCGCGAGGTCATTATTCAGTTCGTCTTGTTGCCATGAATCCATTAGCATAGGTTTTAAGGCCTAATTTTTCCATATGAAGAAGACCCCAATTCGAAGCTTCTGAAACCCTAGAAAACGTTAATGGCAGATTTTGATATAGGCAGTATTAGTTCAATTAATTGCTACCAATGGCTTCAGAATATCAATATTAGCAAGAATCAACACTTAGAATATATGAATAATGCATGAGAATTAAAAAACGATAATGGACATGTTCATGAAAGGTGCGATCCGGTTTTACCAATTCTTGGAGCCTAGGGACCTGTTCTTGATTGCAACACGTTCCTAGCAATGTCAGGAATGTGTTTTAATGCTTTTTGTGCTTTGAAATCCCTTCTAGGTATGAAATCAGTTTTCAACTTTTTGTGAAAATTTGACAACTTGGTATGCAGCCTGTGTGCAGTTTTTCGTGTGTGTTAGGATTAGGTTGGGTTATGCCTTTGTATGTGAAGCTTTCTAGGTCAAAAACCAAGCCCATAGTCCATTGAATCAATGTTTTGAATATTTGATTTTCCATATCTTTTTTTCCAATCTTTTTCCATGCCAATTATGCCAAATTTGGATGATTTTGTCCTTGTTGATTGATGCACGAAATATTTAGCTCATAATGAGTGAATTTGTTGCACAAAAAGATTTGATAAATGTTATTTGATATTTTTTTCATATTTAAATATAATTAAATGAATTAATATGATTAAAAATTCAATTAATTAATTAAAAATAGGAAAATAAATCCCTTTGAGCTTAATGGGTCGTGCATAGCCTTTGGGTAATGATTCATGGAAGAATTTGTGGCCCATTAGCAATTTTGAAGCCTTTTGTGCAAAGTTGACTTTTCAAAATTCCCAAAAATTTCCCAACTTCTACAAGGCATATCTTGCTCAATTTTGAAGCTATGAACATGTTATTGAACATTTTGGAAAGGTCTTGAAGTCCTCTAACCAATGTTTTTGGTCCCATGTCATTTTTATTTACCAATCTCAAGTTATGGTCTTTGACTTAAAGTGCCTTTTTGTTGATTTTGAAAATGACCTATAATGTTGAAATTGATAACTTTTTGTGAGAGCATTTATTGGACTTGAAGTGTGAAGATGAGTTGTAGGAAATGTCATTCTCTTCAAAATGAGCTTTGGATGGAATTTTTCTGATGAACCATGAAGAAGTTATGCCCTGGTCAATTTGCAGTTGACTTTTTCAACTATCCAAAAATAGAAACTTTTGAATCTTGAGACTTTTTGAGCCATGCTTTGAGAATCATGATCAATAATTGATCAAATGATGTTTGTGGCTTCAAAATGAGATGTTGACCAAAAATTTTGACTTTTGACTGTCAAATGACCATTTTGCCCCTGCAGTTGACTGTGAAGCAATTAGGGTTTTTGACTGTGCAATTTGATGCTGTGAGTCTTGAAACTTGACATATGAATGCTTGACAATGTATATAGGCATGTGGGACTTGATTGGACCCTTGGAAACTTCAATTTCTTTGCCAGAACCAAAACCCTAATTTTGACTGTGTTAGGAGGCAATTGGACTGTGCAACCTTTGAGGGATTTTGAAGCTTGATCTTGCCAAATCTTGAAGAATATGGGAGGGCAAATTTTGGGGTACAACAGCTATGATTAGCAATGTTGCAAAGTATCTTAGCATTTTTTGAGGGACCAAGATCATTTTTGTAAGGCAACTTTGAATAGCGTCATCGAGGGACTATGATCTTATACTTGTTTGTTTTGCCAAGATACTTCACATGCGTAATATGGCTATTTTGTATAAGGCAACCAAGTGGATAAACCCTAAGGATGCTTGTGCGCAAGTGTATCATTTTCATGCTTTGGCTTTATCTTGTATTTAGGGTTTTCTATTTTGCTTTGTTTTGATCTTATCATACAAACCCTAATTACTAATCATGGCATGTAAAATGGTAAATTGCGTAATGTAAATATTACTAAGCTATTACAACAATTTTATGGGAGGGGGGAATACAAATTTGAATGGGGATTTGCAAAAATGTAAACCTAAATAAATTATTACAACCAAATCGAATTTGTACGAATATTAGAATAAATAAAAATACAATATTTTAAAGATGCAATATAATGTACATGTAAGAAAAGATCTTGTATTATTTTTTTATGTAAAAGAAATTTTAATCTAAACCTAAAAATATAAAGAAAAGGAATTAATTTTAAAAGGGAGGCTTAACCCTAATTATTATTTTAAAAGAAAATAAAGTTCTTATATACACTATTTTTTAATGTATTTTTTGTATTAAAATAATAAATAATATTGTATAAAAATATAAAGTTTTTATCTATATGCAAAAATAAATATTTATAAGTATGGAATGCAAAATAAATTAAACTAAACATGTTTTAATTATATTTTACAAGTTTATTAAGAAAATATATGATATATACATTAAAAATAAAATATATTTTTGTATGCAAAAATAAAATAAAGTAAAATAAAAATGCAATGTTATGAAATTTATATTTTTAGGATTTTTTATGCATTAAAGAAAATATTTAATATATTAAAATGAAAATAAAACAAATAAAATAAAAATATAAAAAAAATTCGGCAAAGGGGGTGTCTTGAATAATTAGATGGTGAAAGTTAGCAAAAAATAGCTAAGCCCAACGTGGAGGCCCACCTGCAAAAAACCAAAACTGAAAAAATGGAGAAAAAAAATGTGATAAAACACAAAAGTAGCGCCCAGGTTCGAACCCAGGACATGAGTCTCACCAGCGCGCTACTTTGCCACTGGGGTGGCTATACCCATCCATTATTTTAAGTGAAATGAAAATAACATAACATGAAACAAGTCCTTGCCCTGTACTTCATCTTCTTCCCCAAGCTTGGCCAGATGTCCTGTAACTCTCTCATTCTTCCATGAAAATGAAAACTCATAACATGAAAGTTGTAATACTTGATCTCACGATTCTAACCATATAAGTTATGTGAACTAACAATCAAAGATCAGAAAGAATTTTAACAACCCTAAATTTAAACCTAATATTTTCAGAAACTTCAAGTTCTAAATTCTCTCAACTCAAGTAAAATAAATGCAAGATAAAGGTATGTACAATTTCGTTGTAATGAGGACTACATTATTTATTCACAAATCGTGGCCAATGGTTTCCTGTACAAGGAGATAGAGTTTGAGATTTTACCTCCTTCAGTTGAAATCGTGGATGGAACTGGAGTGAGTTTGATGGAGGCCTGATGCTTACTTGAGCTTCCTTGAACTTCCATAAATGTATTCTAACCCTTGCCTTGCTCTGAAAGTGCCTGAAACTCCTTGACCAAGTCAACATGCAAGCTTTGAAAACAAAAATGGCAGATGATGGAGAAGGGGTTACAGTACAGGGATGAAGGTCTGGATTAGTTGGATATTAAGTAGGTAAGGTGTTTTGATGATAAAAACTGGAAACGCACGAGCCAAATGAGAAATTGGTATGCTTATGCCAAAAACTACAAGTTTGACAGTTTTCTGGTGTTTTTGAGCTTAGGAGTGTTTCAGGACTCAAGTAATCGTGTCCTGTGTTGTGTTATGTTTGTATATTAGTATATAATTGGTTTCTAGTCAGCCCTCCAACAGATGTGCCAGTTCTAGCCTTTTGGCAACCTTTTTTGCTTTTGAAGTAAAGTGAAGGGACAAGGCTTACCATGCTTGTACTTGATTTCTTAGGGTTGGTATAAACTTGTACAAATTGCTTTAGGCCTGTAAAAATTATATGTACAATGGAGACAGGTCCAATGCTCAAGAATTGGAAAGTGGCAAAAGTTGAGCTTTTTCAAAATGGTAATGGTCACTTTATGCCATTTATGGAATTACAACTTGGATAATGGCTCTAGGGCATGGATCAAAGATTTGTCAACTGAGTAAGCATTAAATTAAGGAGTAAGGAACAAGTTTGGGACCTGTAAAGCATGGATTAGGCAGCATAAGTACTGATTGGAACTTTGTTCTTCATGAAATGGCTTGGACAAAAAGTGAGAAAATGCCAACTTCATCTCTTCGATTCTCCCTACTCAAAAATGATCTTGAGAAGTTCATTGACATTTTGGAAATCTTACAATGTGCTCTATAACTCATATTTGAAATTCATTTCAAGATACCTCTTGGAACTAGGTGAAAAATTGCCATGAAGTTGGGTCCAAAACCTGCCTAAATTAGGGCAAAAATTTCACTAAGTTATTTAGTTCATGAGCATGTATTCATAAATTTATATCTTGAGATCCAAGCATCTTTAAGGAAAAGTGTGTGAAGCAAAGTTGTAGATGTCATGGAGGTCTACAACTTTCATTTTGGGAACTTTCTTTGAATCATTATGCATCATGGTGAAAAAATGGCCTAAAGTTGAGAAAAAATAAGAAATTTTCTATACTTAGAAAATTTTCTAAGTTAAGAAAAATTTCAAATTCAAACCCTAATCTTCAAACTTGGATTTCTTGATGAAAAAGTTTCACATTTTGACATGTTTTGATGAATTGTGACCATTGGCACTTGATTTTGACCAAAAAGTCAAAGTTTGACTTTTCAGTGTACAATTGACTTTTGGTCAGTTGACTGTAAATTTCCTCTGTCAATCCAATGAAATTGAAATGTTCTGAACCATGCCATTAGGTCTAGATGATGAAATTAAATCCTTGAAATCATTCTTTAACTCAATTGGTCATTTGCTAGGTCAAAGATAAGAAATTGCCCTTCCTCAGTCAAAACCCTAATTTTGACCATTTTGCCCTTTTGGTGATTTGATCAAATTTCTTTGAGGAATTATGATCCAAACTTGACCAAATGATACATACAAGCTTAAAATGTTGATGTGGATCAAGAATTATGAAGTTTGACTGTAAATTGGCCATGGTTGACTTTTTTCCAAATACAATTGATTTTTAGGCCAACTGTTCAATTGACTGAGCAAAAGTGTGATCCAAGGCTTGAAACTTGACATGATTAATCTTGGGGTTCCATAATGATGTTTGAAAGTCACATGAAGCATTGATAGTCCAAAAATCCTTGTGCAATCTCAAACCCTAATTTTGGGTCATCAGTGCAAGAAGATATGCCTTGAGGTGACCAAACCCTAATCCAATCTTGAGTCAAAGAAACCTTGTGAGAAAAATCTTGATAAATGAGAGGGCAAATTTTTTGGTACAACAGCTGCCCCTGTTCAACCTTCTTGCGCCTGAAGAGTTAGATTGGCGAGATTTGCCATTCGTGACTCGAAGGTGGAAGATGATTGGACACTAGAGTGCCCATAAATTTGCACTCGACAATGTGTAGTTGAGGGAATGGGCTTAAAGATGCCATTTGGAGAAGTGATAGAACCTTGTTGAAGATGGGCTTGTAGATTCCATCCAAGAATGTTTGTTGAATTATAAATTGTAAGCTAAAAGAATGAGTATCAAAATGGCATCCGTGTCTGGAGCATATCCATACTGTATCTGAATGGGTATCAGAATAACATCCGTGTATGGAGCATATATGTGCTGTATCTGAAGTCTGAATTTGAATGAGTAACATAATGGCATCCGTGTCTGGAGTGTATCCGTACTGTATCTGAAGGTTGAATCTGAATGAGTATCAGAATGGCATCAGTGTCTGGAGCATATCTGTGCTGTATCTGAAATCTGAATATGAATGAGTATCAGAATAGCATCAGTGTCTGGAGCGTATCTGAACTGTATCTGAAGGTTGAATCTGAATGAGTAACAGAATGGCATCCCTGTCTGGAGCGTATCCGTATTGTATCATGATTGCATATTGTTAATGGTAGCGGTTAATCTTATCCTGAAAAGGGTAAAATGTTAGCTGAAACACAAAATTATGTTGTATGAAATGTATGGTGCAACATATGTGTTTTATCAATGTTTATGATGTATGAATGTAATGTATGCGCATGTAAGCTGATTTGTTGTATTACTGAGGAAAATAAATCCTTGAATGCTGCTGAGGATATGTTGAATTCTTCATGTCTTGAAGTTTGAAGTACTGACAAAAATCTGTTGTGAGAGTAATGCCACATATTGCTTTAAGAAATCCTGAGAAATTTGACGATCTCTACTGGGGATTAATAATCTGAAGTTTTAGTTCCGTTGGGGATTTAAATGACGTATTGTGGGGATTGCTTATGGAATTTCCTAGAGACGTTTTCCGGCTCTTTCAATCTATCAGTAATTGTCTTTCTCATTTTGTTTATTTGTAAACAATAATTATGTTCAAATGCATATGTTCATTAATGAATCATTGGACGTTTTTGCAAATAAAACACAAGTGTAAGGAAAAAAAGATAAATAGTTTTCTGTACTTTCAAAGAGATATATTCGTATTGACTTTGAATAGGTATTTTGTACAAAGGAGACAATAATTCTAGTAAGAGAATGATGCCATAAAAAGGCAAGAAAAACTTTATACAAAGAAAGATAACTATGTGTACTAATCCCATGGGGTTTCCATTCTGCTATAGCCTTCGTATCTCCGAATATCTTGTCTCTTTGTTGCTTCGTCCGAAGATGATTGAATTGATCAGAAACTTCGAGTTTGTCAGTGGAAGTCAAAAGGTTGTCCTCAAAGTGATCCGACGGGACATAGTCATACACTTTAATTCCCTAAGTTTTGCCTGGACTGCCTCTTCGGGTTTTCAGTCCACCGGGAAACCCTTTTTTGCCCAAGTCGCCCTTTCGGGTTTTCAACTTGTCGGGTGTACAGATTTTTTATTTATCCCTAATTTTTTCCCAAACCCTTTTGGTTCACCGGGATGCCCTTGTTTTGCCTAGGTGTGTCAACCTAGAGGGTCCTTTATGTGTAGTATTTTTTGACTATGTCCGCGTTCGCAGGGTGTGACAGATCGTCGCCGTCCGTGGTGGTTAAGATCATTGCCCCACCAAAGAATATGTTCTTGATTATAAATGGTCCTTCATAGGTAGGAGTCCATTTTCCCCTGGGATCACTTTGTGGCAAGATGATGCGCTTGATCACTAAATCTCCAACTTGATATACTTGGCGTCTGACTTTCTTGTTGAAAGCCCTGATCATCAGTTTTTGATACATCTGACCATGGCAAACAACAGTAAGTCTCTTTTCATTAATTAAGTTCAGTTGATCAAGTCGAGTCTGGATCCAATCGTCCTCATTCAAACCTGCATCCTTCATAATTCTCAAAGAGGAGATCTGAACCTCCATAGGCAAGACAACCTCCATGCCATAAACCAAAGAATAGGGTGTTGCCCCAGTTGATGTGTGAGCCGTGGTACGATACCCGTGGAGAGCAAATGGTAGCATCTCATGCCAGTCCTTGTAGGTGACTGTCATTTTCTGTATGATCTTTTTAATGTTTTTGTTTGCAGCTTCAACGACACCATTCATCTTTGGCTGATAGGGGGATGAATTGTGATGATGGATCTTGAACTGCTCGTACAAGGCGGTGATCATAGTATTGTTAAGGTTGGTACCATTATCAGTGATGATCCTTTCTGGGATACCGTACCGGCAAATGAGATTCTGCTTGATGAAGCGGGCAACAACATTTTTAGTAACGAATGCGAAAGAATCTACTTCGACCCATTTTGTAAAATAATCAATGGCCACTAGAATGAAGCGGTGTCCATTGAAGGCTGTAGGCTTGATCTCTCCAATCATATCGATTCCCCACATAGCAAAGGGCCATGGAGCCGTCAAGACATTCAGAGGAATCAGAGGTACGTGCACCTTATCGACATAAATTTGACACTTATGACAGGTCCGAGAGTGTTGATAGCAATCTGCTTCCATGGTAGACCAATAATAGCCTGCCCGTAGGATTTTATTCGCCATCGTATGCCCACTGGAGTGAGTGCCAAAAGTACCTTCATGTAATTCAACCATGATCTTTTCAGCTTCAATCTTATCCATACATCGGAGCAGAATGGAGTCATGGTTGCGTTTGTACAGGATGCCATTACTCATGAAGAACTTAGCAGAGAATCTCCTTAAGAGCTTTTTATCATTGATTGAAGCTCCTTCTGGATATTCTTGAGCCTCGAGATACCTCTTGACTTCATGAAACCAAGGCTGGTCCACTACTTCTTCAATATTAATCTCGTGACAGTGTGCTGGTTCATCCATTTATTCAATAGTGATCTGGGGAGCCTCGTTATCCCAATTAAGTTTAACCATGGATGACATTATGGCTAGAGCATCTGCTAGATGATTCTCTTCTTGCAGGAAATGCTCGAAGGTAATCTGCTCAAAATATGGTAGCAATGTCAAGACACATTCTTTGTAAGGGATAAGGTTTGGGTGCTTAGTGTCCCATTCTCCTTTGATCTAACTGACAACCAAAGCTGAATCTCCAAACACATCTAAAGATTTGATTCCCAAGTCTATGGCAGCCTTGAGACCAAAGATGCATGCTTCGTATTCTGCCATGTTGTTCATACAGTTGAAGAAAAGTCTGGAAGTAAAGGGAGTATGACACCCTTCCGGAGATATGAGTACAGCGCCGATACCGTTACCAAGTGCATTGGATGCCCCATCAAAGAACAAGGTCTATCGGGATCTTTGTTCAGGTCCGTCATATGGTCTGATTTCTTCACAGTTGTCTAATGTCATGATGTCTTCATCCGAGAATTCAAATTTCATGGGCTGATAATCTTCTACAGCTTGATGAGCAAGATGATCAGCTAGCACACTGCCCTTTATAGCTTTCTGGCTAGTGTACTGTATGTCATATTCTGTTAGGATCATCTGCCATCTAGCTATCCTCCCAGACATAGCAGGTTTTTCGAAGATGTACTTTATCGGATCCATCTTAGATATCAACAAAGTAGTATGAGTCAACATATACTGTCTTAGTCGACGAGCAGCCCATACCAGAGCGCAACAAGTTTTCTTGAGCAGTGAATATCTGGTTTCACAGTCGGTAAAATTTTTGCTCAGGTAATAAATAGCGTGCTCTTTTCGACCAGACTCGTCATGCTGCCCCAATACACACCCCATTGAGTTCTCTAAAACGGTCAGATACATGATCAGTGGTCTTCCCTCGACTAGTGGCATCAAAACATGAGGCTCTTGTAAGTACTCTTTGATCTTGTCAAAAGCAATCTGACATTCATCATTCCATCTGACTACTTGATCTTTCTTAAATAATCTGAAGATTGGTTCACAAGTAGCTGTTAAGTGAGAAATGAATCTGGCAATATAGTTCAGGCGTCCCAAGAATCCTCTGACTTCCTTCTCAGTACGAGGAGAAGGCATTTCTTGTATCGCTTTAACCTTGGCAGGATCAACCTCGATACCTTTGTTGCTGACAACAAAACCTAAGAGTTTACCGGACCGGACTCCGAATGTGCACTTGTTTGGATTCAACCTTAGTTTATACTCCTTCAACCTCTCAAACAAATTTTGCAAACGATCAAGGTGCTTCTCTTCAGTTTGTGATCGGGCTATCATGTCATCTACATAGACCTCTATCTCATGATGTATCATATCATGAAATAAAGCTACCATGGCACGTTGATAGGTTTCCCCAACATTCTTCAGTCCGAATGGCATCACTTTGTAGCAGAACGTGCCCCACTGTGTGACAAATGTAGTTTTCTCCATGTCCTCAGGTGCCATTTTGATTTGGTTATAACCTAAGAATCCGTCCATGAAGGAAAATACTTTGTGCTGGGCCGTATTATCAACCAGGATATCAATGTGAGGAAGTGGAAAATCATCTTTACGGCTGACCTTGTTTAAATCTCTATAATCCACGCACATTCGTACTTTGCCGTCCTTTTTAGGCACGAGAACAATGTTGGCAACCCATTGAGGATAAGAAGTGACAGCCAGAAATCCAACATTGAATTGTTTCATGACTTCCACTTTGATCTTCTCTGACATGTCAGGTCTCATGTGGTGGACTTTTTGTTTCACTGGTGGACAATCTTCTCTTGTCGGCAGACGATGTACCACGATGTCTGTATCAAGTCCTGGCATGTCTTCGTATGACCAAGCAAAGATCTCAACATAATCATGCAATAGCTGAATTAGACGCTCATTGACGCTCGACTCTAGATTGGCACCCACCTCGATTTCCTTTTTATCTTCCTCAGTACCTAAGTTGATTGTATCCAACGGTTCCTCATGAGGATGAATAGCTCTTTCCTCTTGTTGTAGTAGTCTGACCAATTCCCCTGGTACTTCACAATCTTCCTCACCTTGGTCTTCGGCTTGGTAGATTAGATCTTCAGAGTCACTAAAGGCCACAACAGTATCGTTACCAATGGGATCCGAAATGGAGGGGTACCTGCATTTGTGAGTGTGGGTGTGTGTAAGGGTATAGCCATCTTTAAACAATAAAATTTAAAAGAAAGGCAATGAGCACACAAGGTTTGTATGTGAAAAAAAACGTCCATGATTCATTGAATGTCATATGAAGATGAAATAAAAACCCTTACAAATGGACCATTGTGCCTCGGGTAAGACACAAGGTTTTTGATGTGTGAATTGTTTGTGAATATTACAAGTCCAATAGAAATGTAAAAGATAAATTACTGAGAGATGAAAGTTATTGGGACAAAGTCTCTGGCTTCCCAATTGTGAAGTCCTCCGTTGACAGTAGGAAATATCCAATCCTCCAAGTTGCCATCTTCTTCACCATCTTCCATTGTGTTGGCCTCTTGGTTGTTAATCTTCAGAGGTGGCCCTCCAGCACGGGCACGATGCACAGTCTTCTGAGCATTTGAAGTAAACCCTAAGCCAAACTTGTCAGATTTATACGGAATGTCTGGAAGCTGCCCCCAGATGGTGCATCCACCCTCCTCTACTACTGCCTTGGCGTCCTTTAGAGATGACATCCGAAGCGGAGGTCTTGTGATCTTGGGGATTTGGGATACCGTCTTGGTTACCGCTACCTCTTGAGAGACTTCTTCAAAATGTTGAAAAGGAGTTTCAATGAACTCGCCATCTAACTCCACATACCGGAAAGAATTTAGATGGCTAATCATGTACTCTTCCTCTCCGTGGACAGTGATAATCTTTCCATGGACCGGGTATTTCAGCATCTGGTGTAGTGTAGAGGTGACAACACCAGCATTATGGATCCAGGGCCGTCCTAGTAGACAGGAGTAAGAGGGGAGGATGTCCATTACATAGAAAGCTGAGTTGAAAGTCTGAGATCCCACTTTTATGGGTATGTCCACCTCCCCATGGACCATCCTTTTTGAGCCATCGAATGCTCTCCCGACTATGTTACTAGGTTTCAATGTCAGTCCTTCGCAATCCAATCTGTCGAGAGCCTTCTTTGGTAAAACATTCAAAGATGAGCCAGTGTCCACCAAGACATGGGCCAGAGTTGTTCCTCTACACTCCACAAAGACATGTAATGCCTCGTTGTGCTTTCTACCTTTTGGTGTTAAATCAGCATCAGATAAGCCTAGGTCGTTATCAGCTGTTAAACTGGCCACACAATCCTAGAATTGGTCAGCAGACGTCTCTTGTGGCACATGGGCTGTCTTCAGAAACTTTACCAGAGCTTTCGCATGTGCCTCAGAACATAGCAACAATGCCAGCATGGAGATCTTGGAGGGAGTTTACCCCAATTGTTCAACTACGTCATAGTCACTCTTCTTTATTATTCTCAAGATCTCCTCCATTTCCTTCTTGGAGGTTTCGGGGATAGCCAGTGATTGAGCCTTCGTCCGGACAGGCTCTTCTTGAATACCTTTTCCTCGAATTTCAGCAGTAGAAGTGTTGGTAGGGATAACTGCAGGGGTTGTGTCGTCTTTGTCAGTAGGAGCACTTGCAGATATGATTATTGGTATGGAGGTAACCTTTGGAACAACCACGTGTCCAAAAACTGCCTTTGGAGGGGCAATTTCTGGAGAGAAGATTCTACCGCTACGGGTAATATTACTGGTTCCGGCAATATTGCTAATGTCGGAATCTTCTTCTTTGGAGCTCACTTCTTCGGCGGCCAACCCATCTTGTTTGATACCATGGTAGTAGATGTCTCCACCGTAATTCCATGGTACTGTTTTGTCTGATTCATACGGGACCGGCCCGGGCATTGTGATTATGAGAGGAGTAGTTTTTGGAACCGATGTAATCCTAACGGGTCTTTTGGGGACCCTGGAAGGATCGACGGAGATGGTTATGATTGAAACGTCTTCAACAGGAACAAGTGAAATAGGAGCACTTTCGAACATAATCTCTTGGTTGTCTATCAAGTGTTAAATGCCTGTCTTCAACAAAGGGCAAACAGTTGGTGAGGATAAGCAAAGATGGCAGTCTTCATTACAACCTGGGAATACACCAGCTTTCAACAAATTCATCTTAACGATTGGGAGTGGAGTCAAGAGTTCATCCACTGTGGTAACAAACAAATCTTCTTCAATAGCATTGGCGTTGTGACAATGCCTAGGCATATGAGCGGAAATGACGTTTGGTTTCTTGGGTGCCTCAAACTCAATCTCTTTTGCATCTATAAGGTCTTGAATTTTGTTCTTCAAAGCCCAACAATTGTTAGTGTCATGACCCGGGCTTTCAGAATGATATGCACATCTGGAATTTGGGTGGTAATGAGGGGACACAGTGTTGGGATTCTTTGGAGCTTCTTTTAAAGTGGCTAGATTAGATTTCAGAAGATGTGGTAGAATCTGGGCTAGAGTCATATTAATTCTGGTGAATTGTCGGACTGGCCTTTCCACCCTCGGTTGATTACTCCTTGGTTGATCAGATGTAAGTTTTGGGATCATAATGGCCCCTACCATTGATCGACGTTCAGCTCTCCCTTGGTTCCTTTATGGATAAACAACAGATCCCTCCTTCTTCCCAGGGAAGGGTTTCTTCACAGCTGTAGAGGCAGAAGAATCTTTCTGAATCTTACCACTTTTTATGCCAGCTTCCACCCTCTCTCCAGTTAGTATTAACTCAGTAAACCCAGCAGATGAGCTCCCAATCAAATGGTTGAAGAAGGGGCCCGATAAAGTGCCTAGGAACATATCCACCAACTCCCTTTCAGATAGAGGGGGTTGCACTCTCCCAGCTAGATCTCTCCATTTCTGCGCGTAATCTTTGAAACCCTCATTTGAAGCCATAGCCATACTCTGAAGTTGAGTACGGGTAGGCGCTAAGTCTGCATTATACTGGTATTGTTTATAGAAAGCTGCAGCAAGATCTTCCCAGTTGTGGATGTCGGCCCTTTCTAATTGGTAAAACCAATAGAGTTGTGTTCCATATAAACTATCTTGGAAAAAATGGACCCACAAGTCTTTATCGGCAGAGTGCGGATGAATCTTTCTCACGTATGATTGGAGGTGAATTTTAGGACATGACACCCCATCATATTTTGCAAACAATGGCACTTTGAAATTTGGTGGGATCACAATTCCCGACACTAGCCCCAATTCTTCAAAGTCTAGACCTGGTACCCTTTGTATTTCCATAGCGCTCAAATGCTCTTCAAGGTGTCTGTACTTGTCATCAGCCGGAGGGTACTGTTCCTCAGAGTAATCTTCCTCTTCTTCCTCCTCTTCAGATTCTGACAGAACTGCTGTTTCTTTCCCTTTCCCTTCCTCTTCATCAGATGTTGCTGCAAAATTCAAGGTTCTCCTAGTTTTCCCTTGAAACCTTCTCCCCATGATTACAACACCAGTTGGTTTCTTTTCTTTCTTCTTTTTCTCTTTTGCCAACATAGTCTTTAGCTCCTCTTGTCCTTTGGCCAAGGTTGTGAGTAACTGTTGAAACTGCATGTTTTGAGCTTAAAGATCTTTGACGGTCTACTCAAGATCCATCTTACTGAAATAAACAGTAGAGAGATGAGAAAATTTGTTGCAAAAGACATGTTTATGTTATGATGAATTATATGTGCATATGTAATGTTTTCAAGGATTTTAAAAGATTCAAGTTCGTTTTAAACAAAAAGCAACACACGTTATATTAATAAGATAGAGTTTGAGTACATCAATGCCCCTTGGGCAAAATAATACAACACTCTAAGATAAAAAGTAGTGTGCATCCTCTTTGGTGCTATGTAGGCATTTAGAGTCCGCTCCTCATGAAGTAGCCAAGTGAGTTCCAAAACCTTCTTCTCGCTTGCGTAGAATTGGGCTTCGAAAGTATCTCTCTCCTTTGAGTTGTATCCAATCCCTTTGTAGGTCTTCAAGAGATGTGGGCATGTCAGGATGTAGGATGGTGTATGGAACTTCTCCTTCCTTAACAGGCTCAATAATCACCGGGAGAATGGAAGGATAAGGCATCATAAGACTTTGAGCGCGGATTCGTACCCACTTGAGGTAAGGCTCAAGAGGGATGGAATTATTGTGTCCCAAAGTCTTGCTATCCACCATGTTTAGCATCCTCCATGCTCGGATGAATCTCTGGCGAAGACCTTGATCGTCGTTGTCGTAGTCGAATACCAAGCCTTGAATCAGCATATCATGTGGGCCATCCCTTCGGGCATAACCAAACTGTCTTAGAGCCAAGCATGGGTTGTAGGTGATGCCTCCCCTAATGCCAAGTAGAGGGACATTAGGGAATTCCCCACAACGGTCAACAATGATAACATTCTCTTTGGTTCGAGAGCACCAATGAATATCTGAATGTTTAAGCATCATTAACCTTTGTGACCACCTTAATCCTTGCTCATTCTTTAAGACTGATTGGGGAAGATGAGAAATAAACCATCTTGCTAGGAGGGGAGTGCAACACATAAGGACACCTCTTTTCCTCATTGTACGAGTGTGAAAAGAGTGCAGGATATCCCCTAGTAATGTAGGCTCCGGATTGCGTGACATGAAGATTTTGACGGCACCCACATCTATGAGTTTGTCAGGATTGGGAAACAAGACCATACCATAGATAAGAAGAGCCATAATCTCCTCAAAAGCTTGCAAGTCTAAGGAATTCCAACAACTTTGAGCCTACTCAAACAAAAACTTTGCTAAGAAGCCTTTGACACCACTTCTAGTTTCCCAATGAGTTGTAACATCAGATGAGTGCAAGTGCAGAGCTTGAGCAATCTCTTCTGGCTTTGGATCTCTTTTCGTACCATTGAAAGGTAGTTGATTGAGAATAGGAATCCTCAAGAGTCGAGAGAATTCTTCTAAAGTAGGTACAAGCTGATAGTCAGGAAATGTGAAGAAATGATGCAAAGGATCATAGAACTGGAAGAGCACTTTCATCATATCCTCCTCTGTGTTGGAGGTGACCAAGTTGAGTAGACGACCATGCCTCTCGGTGAATGGAGAGTTCTCAGGGATCCTTGAAGCTAGCTCCTTGAGTTGTGGAGGAATTCTTACAAGATTGATTTGGATAGTTTTCCTACGGAGTGAATCCATATCCTACAAAATAAGAACAAACATGGATCTCAAAAATCCTTGAAATGGTTAGTGGATGCATATGATGCTCATGATGTCCATGATGTTATGTACAAGCAAAGCAATCAAGTTTCTAGTTTAAGCTTGCATGGGGTTTTATAGGTAAGTACCCTCTTGAAGTTTAGTTGGCTCAACCTGTCCTAATAATAGTAACTGGGTTCTAAGGAGCTCAATATAACTGGACTGTTTCCTTGGTCATTGTTTCAGCTCAAGCCTCTTTAATGGCGACCGAAATATCCTAAGAAACCAATCTTCAATGAGTGTAGTATCTAGTATCTACCAACTTTGGACTGTACCAAAGTCGGTCATCTCACTACATCCTAAAGGCGAAGTTGGTCAAGTAAAGGGTTCTAGAAGTTCATTAGTGCTTCATGACATCACTCAGCGGCCCCGTATTCTCTTTGATTGACTCAAAGGCTACCGGTACCCACAAATATGTCACACTAACATAGCTATTGCTTAGACCATATCGGTATACCCCGCACAGTTTCCACAATGTATAGCTATTTACCTATAATGTTTCCCAAATCCGGGTGGAGGATTCAAACCCAAACAAAGAACCATAACATAAAGCAAACAAGTCAAACAATGTAAGCAAATAAATGTGATCTAGCCCTAAGGTAACCCCACTTTTATAAATTCCCCAGCAGAGTCGCCAGTTCTGTGATACGGTGGGATAACTGACTTGAGGGTTATGCGTTTTATCGCAAATGTTGCGGTTAGCAAGAGTCGCCACCGACTTTTCTTTTATCCAAAAGGAAAGGTGAAAAAGCACAGGAAAGACCTTTGAGATGTTTTCTTAAGTTCAGGGGGTAGATTATGAAAAGGGAAGGTATTAACACCCTTTTCATCCATGG
Source organism: Vicia faba (assembly GCA_948472305.1). Taxonomy (NCBI): domain Eukaryota; kingdom Viridiplantae; phylum Streptophyta; class Magnoliopsida; order Fabales; family Fabaceae; genus Vicia; species Vicia faba. The sequence goes on along the minus strand of OX451738.1, from coordinate 85,200,970 downwards.
TTTTCCATGGGCTCTTAGTTACTTGCTTAGATCACTTGCTTTTGTTTGTTTGAAGTTGTGTTTGGTGTGGTTTTAAAAGTATTTTGTAAAAGAGGCCATTCGTTTAGGAAATCTTTGTAATGATTCTCGTTCGTAAGAATGTATACAAAGATGTTTGTCTTTTTGAAAATGTTTTCAATGTTTGTAAGATGTTTTGGAATGTGTGTGTTTGTTTTGAAAATAGCAAGGATAGTTGTTTGAAATTAGAGCAAGTAACTAGAAGTAATCTACCTACTCAAATGTCTTTCTTATGCATTTTCTATTCCTTTGACATTGTTGTCTTACCATTGGTTTGGTAAGCAACCCTATCTTTGGAAGTAAACGGGACGGACGTGGGTCATCGTATAGCCATGATTAGCAATGTTGCAAAGTATCTTAGCATTTTTTGAGGGACCAAATCATTTTTGTAAGGCAACTTTGAATAGCGTCATCGAGGGACTATGATCTTATACTTGTTTGTTTTTCCAAGATACTTCGCATGCGTAATATGGCTATTTTGTATAAGGAAACCAAGTGGAGAAACCCTAAGGATGCTTGTGTGCAAGTGTATCATTTTCATGCTTTGGTTTTATCTTGTATTTAGGATTTTCTATTTTGCTTTGTTTTGATCTTATTATACAAACCCTAATTACTAATCATGGCATGTAAAGCGGTAAATTGCATAATGTAAATATTACTAAGCTATTACAACAATTTTATGGGAGGGGGGAATACAAATTTGAATGGGGATTTGCAAAAATGTAAACCTAAATAAATTATTACAACCAAATCGAATTTGTACGAATATTAGAATAAATAAAAATACAATATTTTAAAGATGCAATATAACGTACATGTAAGAAAAGATCTTGTCTTGTTTTTTTATGTAAAAGAAATTTTAATCTAAACCTAAAAATATAAAGAAAAGGAATTAATTTTAAAAGGGAGGCTTAACCCTAATTATTATTTTAAAAGAAAATAAAGTTCTTATATACACTATTTTTTAATGTATTTTTTGTATTAAAATAATAAATAATATTGTATAAAAATATAAAGTTTTTATATATATGCAAAAATAAATATTTATAAGTATGGAATGCAAAATAAATTAAACTAAACATGTTTTAATTATATTTTACAAGTTTATTAAGAAAATATATGATATATACATTAAAAATAAAATATATTTTTATATGCAAAAATAAAAATGCAATGTTATGAAATTTATGTTTTTAGGATATTTTATGCATTAAAGAAAATATTTAATATATTAAAATGAAAATAAAAAAAATAAAATAAAAAAATAAAAAAAATTGGGCAAAGGGGGTGTCTTAAATAATCAAATGGTGAAAGTTAGCAAAAAATAGCTAAGCCCAACGTGGAGGCCCATCTGTAAAAAACCAAAACTGAAAAAATGGAAAAAAATGTGAAAAAACACAAAAGTAGCACCCAGGTTCGAACCCAGGACATGGGTCTCACAAGCGCGCTACTTTGCCACTGGGGTGGCTATACATTCATTGTTTTAAGTAAAACGAAAATAACATAACATGAAACAAGTCCTTGCCGTGTACTTCATCTTCTTCCCCAAGCTTGACCAGATGTCCTGTAACTCTCTCATTCTTCCATGAAAATGAAAACTCATAACATGAAAGTTGTAGTACTTGATCTCACGATTCTAACCATATAAGTTATGTGAACTAACAATCAAAGGTCATAAAGAATTTTAACAGCCCTAAATTTAAACCTAACATTTTTAGAAACTTCAAGTTCTAAATTCTCTCAACTCAAGTAAAATAAATGCAAGATAAAGGTATGTACATTTTTGTTGTAATGAGGACTACATTATTTATTCACAAATCGTGGCCAACGGTTGCCTGTACAAGGAGATAGAGTTTGAGATTTTACCTTCTTCAGTTGAAATCATGGATGGAACTGGAGTGAGTTTGATGGAGGCCTGATGCTTGCTTGATCTTTCTTGAACTTCCCTGAATGTATTCCAACCCTTGCCTTGCTCTGAAAGTGCCTGAAACTCCTTGACCAAGTCAACCTGCAAGCTTTGAAAACAAAAATGGCAGATGATGGAGAAGGGGTTACAGTACAGGGATGAAGGTCTGGATTAGTTGGATATCAAGTAGGTAAGTGTTTTGATGATAAAAATTGGAAACGCACGAGCCAAATGAGAGATTGGTATGCTTATGCCAAAAACTGCAAGTTTGACAGTTTTCTGGTGTTTTTGAGCTTGGGAGTGTTCCAGGCATCAAGTAATCGTGTCATGTGTTGTGTTATGTTTGTATATTAGTATAAAATTGGTTTCTAGTCAGCCCTCCAACAGATGTGCCAGTTCTAGCCTTTTGGCAACCTTTCTTGCTTTTGAAGTAAAGTGAAGGGACAAGGCTTACCATGCTTGTACTTGCTTTCTTAGGGTTGGTATAAACTTGTACAAATTGCTTTAGGCCTATAAAGCATATATGTACAATGGAGACATGTCCAATGCTCAATAATTGGAAAGTGGCAAAAGTTAAGCTTTTTCAAAATGGCAAAGGTCACTTTATGCCATTTATGGAATTACAACTTGGATAATGGCTCTAGGGCATGGATCAAAGCTTTGTCAACTGAGTAAGAATTAAATTAAGGAGTAAGGAACAAGTTTGGGACCTGTAAAGCATGGATTAGGCAACATAGGTACTGATTGGAACTTTGTTCTTCATGAAATGGCTTGGACAAAAAGTGAGAAAATGCCAACTTCATCTCTTCGATTCTCCCTACTCAAAAATGATCTTGAGGAGTTCTTGGACATTTTGGAAATCTTGAAATGTTCTATATAAATCATCTTTGAAATGAATTTCAAGATACCTCTTGGAACTAGGTGAAAAATTGCTATGAAGTTGGGTCCAAAACCTGCCTAAATTAGGGCAAAAATTTCACTAAGTTATTTAGTTCATGAGCATGTATTCATAAATTTATATCTTGAGATCCAAGCATATTTAGGGAAAAGTGTGTGAAGAAAAGTTATAGATTTCATGGAGGTCTACAACTTTCATGTTGGGAACTTTCTTTGAATCATTATGCATCATGGTGAAAAAATGGCCTAAAGTTGAGAAAAAATAAGAAATTTTCTATACTTAGAAAATTTTCTAAGTTAAGAAAAATTTCAAATTCAAACCATAATCTTAAAACTTGGATTTCTTGATGAAAAAGTTTCAAATTTTGACATGTTTTGATGAATTGTGACCCTTGGCACTTGATTTTGACCAAAAAGTCAAAGTTTGACTTTTCAGTATACAATTGACTTTTGATCAGTTGACTGTAAATTTCATCTGTCAACCCAATGAAATTGAAATGTTATGAACCATGACATTAGGTAAATATTATGAAATTGAATCCTTGAAATCATGCTTTAACTCAATTGGTCATTTGCTAGGTCAAAGATCAGAAATTGCCCTTCCTCAGTCAAAACCCTAATTTTGACCATTTTTCCCTTTTGGTGATTTGATCAAATTTCTTTGAGGAATTGTGATCCAAACTTGACAAAATGATACATATAAGCTTAAAATGTTGATGTGGATCAAGAATTATGAAGTTTGACTGTAAAATGGCTATGGTTGACTTTTTTCCAAATACAATTGATTTTTAGGCCAACTGTTCAATTGACTGAGCAAAAGTGTGATCCAAGGCTTGAAACTTGACATGAGTAATCTTGGGGTTCCATAATGATGTTTTAAAGTCACATGAAGCATTGATAGTCCGAAAATCCTTGTGCAATCTCAAACCCTAATTTTGGGTCATCAGTGCAAGAAGATATGCCTTGAGCTGACCAAACCCTAATCCAGTCTTGAGTCAAAGAAACCTTGTGAGAAAAATATTGATAAATGAGAGGGCAAATTTTGGGGTACAACAATGACAAATCAACAAAAGAAATAATTCACAAATCATTACAAAGCCAAAACAATCCTCTTGAGTGATATCTTGTACACCGAGTATGAGAAAATCACAAATAGAGAATCAACTAAAAACATGTTTGACTCTTTGAGAATGACTCATGAAGGTAAAACACAATTCAAAGAAACCAAATCTCTTGCTCTCATTCAGAAGTATGAGGCTTTGAAAATGTAAGAAGATGAAACAGTTGAAACAATGTTCTCAAGGTTTCAAATTCTGGTTGCTGGGCTAAAAGTTCTGGACAAAGAGTACTCAACAGCAGATCATGTAAAGAAAATCATCAAAAGCTTACCCAAGAAATGGAGACCCATGGTCACAACCTTAAAACTAGCCAAACATCTGATCAAAATATCTCTTGAAGAACTTATCGGCTCCTTGTGAAGTCATGAGATAGAACTAGAAGAAGACGAGCCCCATAAGCAAGGTAAGTCTCTCGCTCTTAACTCTAATAAAAATTATGAACCTAAAGTTTTTTAGGCAAAAGAAGAAAACTTGGTGGATCCTCGTCAGAATAAGATGAACTATCTCTTCCATCCAGAAGAGTCAATCGACTATGGAAGCATAGGCAGAGGAAGTTTAGAAATCCCAGAAGAACAGGGAATCACTCTGAATCATCATCTAGATACATAAAATCTAGCAACAAAGATATTGTATGCTACAAATGCAATGAACAAGGGCATTACAAAAGCGACTGCCCAAACCATCAAAAAGAAAAGCCTAAGAATAAGTTCTCTAAATAAAAGAAGAAAAGTCTTATGGCAACGTGGGATGACTCAAAATCTTCTAAAGCTAAAACAGAATCAGAAGATGAACGGGCCAATATAGCCTTAATGGATAATTTGTTAGATGACTCTAGTTCATCTGAATCAGAATCAGACTCAGAAGCAGAAGAGGTATTCTCTAAATTTTCTAGATTTCAATTAGAAGATAATATGTCAGAAATTCTTGAAAGATATCAGCAACTTCGAGCCAAAAACAAGAACCTAAAACAGGATCTATTATTTGACTACGAAGAAACTAAGAAACTAAAAACATAAAACTCCGAGCTAAAAGAAACCATTTCTAAACTTGAAAATGAAAACTACGTTATCAAAAATGAATTACAAAAAGCTCAGAAAGAAATTGTTTCAGAATTTTCAAATAGTTCTGATAAAATCATAAAAGAATATGATTATAGCTTTCAAAAATTTCTACCTAAAAACATTGATAGAAGTAAGATGGATTCAATGATCTATGGAGTTAGCAGAAACGATATAAAATGTGTAGTATATGTGAAACCAAGGGGAGAAGAAACATCTCAACCAAAGAAAGTTGATGATACAGTTATAAAACACACACCTCTCTATTCACTTTTTACATATGGACATACACATGATATAAAATATACTAACATTGCTTTCTCTGTAAAACCAAAATTCAAACAGAATTTTAGAAACTCTAACAAACAAGGACCCAAAAAGATATGGGTACCAAAGGATAAAATCATCTACGTTGCAGATGTCTTTAACAACAAGGTTGAAACACCAGTTTTAAAAACTGGACTCTGGATGCTCTCTACACAGGATGGGAAGAAAGCATATGTTCCAAATTCTGGAATTTAAATCTGGAGGATATGCAGGTTTCAGAGGCAATCAGAAAGGGTAAATTATTGGCTCTAGAACCATTGATAACGATCATCTGAATAAGTTTGATTCTAAGCAAGGGCCTCAAATCTTCAGAAAATAAATGTTCAAAAATTCATCCAAAAACAAAAGAAGACACAACAAATATTACAACAACTTCTGAAGAATCCATTCAGAAAAGACAATCCAGAAGCAGCTCAGTACATCCGGAAAACACAATTCTGGAAAAGGTAGAGGTAAATAAGAAAGTAGAACAGAAGCTTTACAGAGGTATGATTGGCTTCTTAATCCTTAATCCTCAGAACTTTTATCTTTATTTTTTTGTGAACATCTGAACAATAGTTCTTCAGAAGTGAGAAGGAAAGTTGTATCAGGATCTATCCAGAAGATCTGAACATTCTCCAAAAATGTTTCATTTCTAAGATAGAAGCAAGAAGTTCACAATATTAACATCTGTCTACTCTAAACACAAGGTCACCCTGTAAGGCTGAACACATGTTCAAAATCTGAAGGGACTGAAACGGTTGAGTTGATGCATTAAGGCTCGAGTCAAATCGGTAATTGTTCCATATCTTCATGTTATCCCGCTTTTCAGGAATCATTAAGTGCTCGTAATCATTTTTTTCCTTTTTCATTTAAGTTAAATCTCCTACTTTCTCTTCCGTTAGCTATTTATACTTCACAACCTCATCTTCTCTTGTGCTGAAAACTCTAGAGGAGTTGAAGAAAGAAAATGTTATGTTGAAAGAAAGGTTAGACAAGCAAGATGAAACTAGCAAGGAAATTAAGGGGATGCTTGGGAAACAAGAGGAATCAAACAATCAGATCAAGAGTTTATTAGAAGCCTTGTTCACACGACTTCCACCTCCTCAACCTTAATTCTGATAAATTATTTTGTTTCTGCTATTTGTTTCTTAAATCAATCTTCTGTTTATCTACCTTCTTCTGTCTATCTTAATCCACTTTGAATATAAAGTGCTTTTTATTATTTCTTTTACGTGGTTTTATTGTTTTTTGATTCTTTGTAAAAAAAGGGGGAGAACGTAAGATATTTTGAATATAACAGTACCAAGACTCAATCTCGAACATTTTGAATATCATAACTTCTATTTTATCTTATAAAGCAAACATGAATAATCTATTGAAAAGTAACCTCTGAAAGAAAATTCTATCGTGGACACATAAAAAACCTCCATCTCAAATCTTCAGGGAAGTAATTTGTTTTTTATGAGTATTCAACTGAGGGGGAGACTTTAAGTCCTTATGTTCTTATGTTATATATTAAAATATACAAGTTTTTGTCATCATAAAAAATGGGGAGATTGTTAGAACATAGTTTGGTTCTACATCCTTGTAAGAGTTTTGATGATAACAAACACATGATATATATAAAAGAACAAATATGCTCTCTAATTATGTATTTTAATGTGCAGGTAAATTCTGACGTAAGAAGCATAGAAGATGAGAAAGTTACATTTGTTAAGCTCTATTGTAACACATCATACTTAGAAGCAAATCTGTGTAACACGCTTAAATGAAGAAGTTCTAATGTTACAACTTCTGAATGCACCAACGTTGCAAGCAAAATTCTGATAAGTAAAGTTCTGGAAGAACAAAAGAAGTCTCAGCAATAATATTCATCTTCTAATATGATCCCAAGAAAGCATGTTCTGAAGCGTTACAACTTACTCATTACAAAATCATAAGTAACAGCTGAATCAAGACAATATCTCAATTTTTGGAAAGTACATTTACTACACTTTATCAACCTTCCAAAAGAATCTTCTCATGTCTCTCATACACCTCCTATATAAAGAAGACTTGAAGAAGAAATCGTACACAACATTACTGTGCACCAAAAGAGAAATATTCTTATCCAGTTTTATCTTATGCTTTTCAATTGTTTATACATCACTATTGTGATATAGTTTTGTTAATAAAACACATTTGTACACACTCTTAATTTGGTTTATTTTGTAATACCTTGAGAAAATCAGGTTGTGGTTTAGACTCAAGAAGACATCGATAGTAGTCATTGTGTTTGTGTAATCAAGTTTTGATTAGTGGATTAAGACCTTGTTTGAGAGAGGCGAAATCACCTTGGCGGGTGGGCTGGAGTAGTTTGAGTTTAAACGAACCAGGATAACCAACATGTCTACTGCTTTAATTTGAAAACCCCAATTCAAACCCCTCATTCTTGTGTTTTTCCATTCTTCAAAATACATTTTATTATTACTAATTTTTGTCTAATCTTTTATGCGAGGTAAGGCCTCGGCTGAATTTCCTTTTGGCACAGAGATCGAAAGGACTTTTCACTCAAAACGAAGACAAGCGAGATTAGCTAAACTGGCGTATGATGAAGAACTTATTTCAGTTTATTCAGATTCTGAATCAGAACACCGTTCAGAGCATAAAGAGAAAATTTCAGAATCAAAATCTGGCCAAAAATCAAAGTGAGAGACTAATTGGTGACTATGGTGGAACGAGTGCACTGGGTGGTCGACTAACTATTGTGAACTAACCGGTGAATGTACCAAATTTTCAGTTGCATCCTAGCACTATCACTCAACTTGAGAGGAGATCCTTCTCTGGAAGGGTTAATGAGGATGCCAACAAGCATTTATGAAGGTTTCTAACAATGAGCACCACTTTGAAGATAAATGGGCATACTGAGAAACATAAAGAGTTGCAGATGTTCTCGTTCACTGTAGCTGATGAGGCTGACGAGTGGTTTTAATCCATTCTGGCTGGTAGAATTACTTCTTGGGAAGATATGGAAAAAGCGTTCCTGAATGAGTACTTTCCAGCGTGATTATTCATGAGAAAAAGAAATGAGATCCTAAATTTCAAGAAGAAAGAGGGTGAGTCACTAGGGGATTCCAATAAAAGATTCAAAAGACTCCTAGTGGCTTGTCCTACTCACAATTTGGATCAGAATGAGCAGATGCGAATGTTTGTGAATGGCCTTAGGATCAAAACCAAGCAGCTAATTGACACAACAGTTGGTGGCTCATCTAATTTTTCAGCAGCCACTGGTATCAAGAAGATGATTGAAGCCATTGCTACAAATGAGCATCTGGAGTTATATGACAGGGTTGCAAGCCAGCCAGAGGGAGTAATTAATTTAAAGTTGGAAGCTAACAAGCAGATAAAAATGGAAGAAACAATTGCTATAAAAGTGGAGAAGAAGCTCAAGGCGATGAACATCAATACTCAACAAGTGGCTCAGGTTCAACAAGGTCAAAATTCTATTTGTGAAATTTGTGGTGGACCACACTTGACTATGCATTATCTTGCAACAGCTCAACAAATTAAAGATATCAAGTTCTTGAAGTAGAATAATCCTTATTCTAACACCTACAATCATGGGTGGAATAATCATCCAAAATTTGCATGGAGAGATCAAAAAGGGGATGTTCAGCAGTAGGGGCAATGCCAATATCAGAATTAATATCAGCAGCAGGGTCTCAAAATTCTAGTGAATAAGAAAGAAAGAGGTGCGGTTAGTATTCCTTGCAAAATTGGTGATATATCATTCAAGAAGGACTTATTGATTTGGGCGCTAGTGTAAGCCTGACGCCACTTTCAATTTATAAAAATCTTGAACTCGGTGAGGTAAAAGACACTCGTATGAAACTTTAGTTTGTCGATCATTCAATGAAAAGACCCTATGGTATTGAACTGATGTTCTTGTGAATATTGACAAGTTTGTGTTCCCTGTTGATTTTGTGGTTCTTGAAATGGCAGAAGATGAGGAAATCCCACTAATCTTGGGAAGACCTTTTATAGAGATGGGAAGATGCATGATAAATATTGAGGAAGGTACTATGACCCTCAAGGTCTATGATGAGAAGCTGAAAATTAATGTGAGAGACACCATGAAATTCAAAGATGAGGAAGACACAAGTAAAAACATTGAAGCGTTGGAAACAATCTTCATTCACTCAGATCAAAGCAAAGTTCCAGAATTACCTTTGGAGAGAGTTCTTAGCTTGTCAATTTCTGAAAGCAATGAGGAAATAGATAAGAAAGAATCTGAAGTGCTAGCCATGTTTGAAGCACAACCTCTGTGGAATAGATCAAAACCACAACGATGGGAAGATTTACGACCACCACAGTCTCCTAAAGAAAAACAAGAGGTGAAAAAGGGAACAAAGTTGAAATAGATGCCTAAAAATCTCAAGTATACCTTTCTTAACACTGAAGAGAAATGTCCAGCTATTATCAACTCTAGCTTAAAAGAAGTTTAGGAAGACCAACTCATCAAAGTGCTCAAGAAATACAAGGGTGCTATCAGATGGGCCATTGAAGATTTGAAAGGAATTAGTCCCACAGTTTGCATACACACGATATTGATGGAAAATAATTAGAAACCGGTTGTCCATCCTCAAAGAAGACTCAACCCTGCTATGAAAGAAGTTGTTCAAAAAGAGGTTGTGAAGCTATTGGATACAAGTCTTATTTACCCTATATCCATCAGTGCATGGGTGAGTCCTTTTCATGTGGTACCTAAGAAGGGAGGAACAACTGTCATAGAAAATGAGAAGAATGAGTTGATTCCTACCAGAACTGTTACAAGTTGGAGAGTGTGCATAGATTACCGAAGATTGAATACTGCTACAAGAAAAGACCAATTTCCTTTACCATTCATTAACCAAATGTTGGAAAGGTTAGTTGGTCATGATTACTACTATTTTCTTGATGGGTATTCGGGATACAATCAGATTGCGCTAACTCTAGAAGATCAAGAGAAGATTGCATTTATACGCCCTTATGGTATTTTCGTATACAGGAGAATGCCATTTGGGTTGTGTAATGCACCTGCTACTTTTCAGAGATGTATGACATCCATATTCACTGACATGCTTGAAAAGCACATGGACATGCGAGATTCTACCGTAGGTTCATAAGAGATTTCTCCAAAATTATGAAGCCTCTGACTAGTCTGCTTGTGAAGGATACACCGTTTCTTTTTGATAAAAAGTGTAGTGAGGCCTTTGAAACTTTGAAGAATAAGTTGGTGTCCGTCCCTATAGTAATTTCTTCTGGTTGGTCTATACCATTTGAGATCATGTGTGATGCAAGTGATATAGCAGTAGGGGCAGTGCTTGGACAAAGAAAAGAAAAGCTCTTGCATGTGATCTACTATGCAAACCATGTGTTGAATCCAACATAGATGAATTATGCAACCACTGAAAAGGAATTGTTAGCAGTGATGCATGCTTTTAACAAATTCAGGTCCTACCTATTGGGGTCAAAGGTAATTGTTTATACTGACCATGTTGCTTTGAAATATCCTTTTTCTAAACATGAATCAAAACCAAGGTTGTTGAGGTGTATCTTACTCCTACAAGAGTTTGATCAAGAGATTCAGGACAAAAAGGGATGTGAAAACACTGTTACTGATCACTTATCCCAGATGTCTCTGATAAAAGAAATAGAGGAGAAACACCTAATCAAGGATGAGTTTGAACAAATTCTAGCTGTGATTAGTGATATGTGGTTCACTGACTATGCAAATTATTTGGTAGGTGGAATAAACCTGATGATTTTGACTCTAACAAAAAGAATTTTTTTTCATGATTGCATGTTTTATTTGTGGGATGAACCATTCCTGTATAAAAAGGTAATAGACAGATTGGTTCGAAGGTGTGTCCCAGAGGAAGAACAAAGATATGTACTAAGAGCTTGTTATGACTCAGAATATGGAAGACATTTTTTTGGAGATAAAACAGCTGCAAAAGTCCTCCAATTTGGGTTATATTGGCCAACTCTATTAAAGATGCTCAGAGCATTGTAAAGGAATGTGAACGATGTCAGAGGACGAGTAACATTTCAAAAAGGAACTAGATGCCTCAAAATTCCATATTAGAGGTAGAATTGTTTGATGTGTTAGGAATAGACTTCTTGGGACTGTTGCCACCCTCTTTTGGAAAGAATTACATTTGGTTACAGTCGACTATGTGTCAAAGTGGGTGGAAGCTTTCACACTACACATAAATGATTCTAAAGTGGTGGTCAATTTCCTCAGAAACAACATTTTCTCTAGGTTTGGGGTACCAAGGGCTCTAATCAATGATAATGGTACTCACTTCTTACACAAGCCGGTGGATAATATGTTGAAGAAGTATGATGTGAAGCACAAGATTACAACCCCGTATCACCGTCAGACAAGTGGACAGGTTGAAGTGTCTAATAGGAAGATAAAGCAGATACTTGAAAAAATTGTCAGCGCTTCTCGGAAAGATTGGGCTATAAAGTTGGAGGATGCACCATGCGCGTACAAAACTGCGTTCAAAACCCCTATAGGTATGTCTCCCTATCAATTGGTTTACGGTAAAGCATGTTGTTGTACCCCAAAATTTTCCCTCCCATTTTTGAAGTCAATTGATTCAAGATACCTTCTCATGATCTTAAGGTTCTCAAGTACTCAAGACTACTCAAGAGTTGATCAAAATGAACCCTCCTCCTAAGCAGTGGCCTACAATTAGGGGTTTGGTTTTATCAAATAAAATTGAGCTTCTAATGCCTCAAGTGAGTTTCATGGTTCCTCATATGCTTCAAATAATCCTCATGAAAAGTTTTAAGCCTTGCATCACAAGTTTGCTCAGATGACTGAAAATTAACTGTATTGGACAAAAAGTCAAATGTGGTTAACACACACTCAAGATTTTTGGTCAACATAAAGATTTTGAAGTCACATTCATCATTTTATCAAGGGTTGATTATGATTCATCCAGAAAACTCAAGATGCATCAAAAGACAAAAGTTACTAAATTAGGGTTTTCTTTAGGAGAAGTCAATTGAACTTTGACCAAGCATAACTTTCACATACTTCATTAGGAAATTCCAACCCAAAGCCTATTATGATTTAAATTCAATTCTCTACAACTTTGTCTCTCTAAGCTCAAGGCAAAAAATGCTTCACTCGAGAGATATGGGCCAAAACATTACAGGTCATTTTAAAAAGTCAACAAAAAGACACTTCATTTCAAAGCAATTTACATCATGTTAAATACCTCAAATAGAACAATGACCAACATGAAAGTTGTAGGATACATCTTGAGGTTTCGAAAAAGTCCAAGATCACCTTCATATGATAAAATTTGAGCAAGGTATGAGTTGCACAAGTTGGGAAATTTTGGAGAAAATGCATGAACTGCAAATTGAGAGAACTTGAAATTTTGGACTAGTGGATCTATCTTTTAAGGTCTAAACATGCTCATGATCATATAGAGGACTCCTAAACTCATTCACGCCTTACCATAATTTTTATTTATATTTATTTTGATTTTTATTCAATTAAATACAAAATAAATAAAATAAAATAACAAATGATGGACCAAGGCATGTGGGCTTGGTTTTGGATAAGATTTGAGGCCCAATATTTTGTGAAAACCAAGCCAAAACCGTGTGAGGCATACATGGAAGGATATCTTCATTATTTTGGAAAGTTTTCAATTTGTTTTTGGAAACAAATAATGCCATGATTCCTCAAGATTCCTTCCATATTTGTTAACCTAATTTCATTCCCTATAAATACACAAGCATTCATCCATGCAAATGACACGAAAAAAGTTGCTCAAAACCACCCTCTCAAAGTCTCAAATTTTGTCCAAACTAGAGCAAACTTGAAGTCCATCGCACAACCATTCAAACTACTCCAGTCCACCCGCCAAGGTGATTTCGCCTTTCTCAATAAGGACTTAATTCACTATAATCAAACAGATTACAATCACACAACCAAACTGTTGTGACTAACAATTAAAAGCACAAGTAAACTTACAAGTGACTAACACCACTAAGACTCAAACTAGTCCTAGCCTTCTTGAGAAATCTGACCAAGCTTGGTCTCTCAAGGAACAATTACAAGAATTAAATCTTTAAAGATAGTGAAACAAGTTGCTTCTTAGAAAGCTATATCACAAACTGTGATTTTTTCACTAAGATTAGTTTTGCCTAAAATGTTTGTAAAATAATTTGTGAGCAGCAGAATATTTTCACGTAGTTGGGTAGTTGGCTTGCAAAAAATAATCTTCTATTTATAGCATGAAGAAAACGACCGTTTCTGCCTTCAAAAGTGTGGAGCAATTAATGTTTGCATGTTTGCTTGCAGTATTGCATTTTCCAATGAACTAGCATAGACACTTGAGTGCATGTAGCCGTCTTTGCATTAAATGAACAAACGACACTTGTCAGAGCATGTTTCCTGAAACTTGACAAGACTTGTTAGCATATTTATTCTTTCAGAACTAGCTTCACGTCTTGCTTCAGAGTATGCTTGCAAATAACTTCTTATCAGCGCTTGCTTGCAGAATACTTCTGAACATGTTTTACATGGAAACTTGCTAAGCTTTAGAAGATGCATTAAATAGTTTCTTATCAGAGTCATCATCAGAACTTGCGCTAAAACAAATAGTTCTTTCATCAAAGAACTTCTTCATTTATTTTCAGCTCAGCACGTCAAAATGATTTTCATCTAAGAAAATACCCAGTCAGAACATTATCTGAAACAAATAAATATGCTCATCAGAGTATCAATTATATAAAAATATATTTTATTGTTATTATCAAAACTCTGAGATATGATCAGAACCAATCTTGTTCTAACAATCTCCCCCTTTTTGATGATGACAAAAATATTCAGGTTTTGAAATAAAAAAGAATAAGAGATAAGAATCTCCCCCTGAAATAAATATTTCTATAAGAAAAACTTCATGAGAATTTTCATCAGAGCTTTGAGATTTTTTCTTTTAGGATTTCTTCAGCAAGTCCTTTGAAGATAATGTTCAGATGATTAAATTTCTAGAGTTTAGTGATACCTGCACAAATCTATAAACAGAGAAAGAAATCTTTGTATTTTGTTAGTAATGTTTGAGACTTAGTCCCATAACTGTTAATTAGAGATTAGATCAAAATACTCATTTTCTCCCCCTTTTTGTCATAATAAAAAAGTATATAAAATTAAAGAGCGTAAAAAGTTTTTTTTTAAATAAAAAAGATTCAGAGGTACAAAACAAAACAAAAACAAGAATCAGAATGACACTAATATTTTTTAGAAACAAGAGCCATAAGAAGATTCTTGATCTCAGATGAAGATTCCTCTTGCTTCATCATCCAGTTTCTGATTTCTTTGTTAGTCTCATCTTGCTTGTCCAAGCGCTCATGAATAGCTTCATTTTCCTTCTTGAGCTCATTTAGAGTATCCATGATTAGTGAAGAAGGAGCAGAGTATGGAGTAACTTCAGCAGATATAGCCTTTGGAGTAGATGCAGCTGAGTCAGAATGAACAAAAGTTGAAAGTAGAGTGCCCAGATCAACCATAAGAGTTGGCACAGGTTCAGGTGTAACTTTAGCAGAAGGTTGATTACACAGAATTATTGCCAAAGGATTTGAATCTTCAGAGGCATCTTCAGACTCATCTTCTGAAATATCCATATGATCAGCAGGAGCATTGGCAATCAGCAGAGAAGACTTCTTGTCCCAAAAATTAGTAGCTTCTGACTGGAAAGCATGCAGATGTTTGGAGAAGTTCTCAAGCACCTGAGAATGACATAAGTCTTGCAACTTCAGTGAATCAGCATCTAAGGTTCTTCTGAATGTTTCCCACAGAAGATTTGTTGCTGCTGGGTTCACATTTCTGGTGCAGTCTGCCTTCAGCAGGTCCAACCAAGCTTTTACTTCTGTTAAAAAATTATGAAAACACACATTTACATCTGGCTGAACATGTTTGGGAACAGCCTTTTTGTAGGTTTTGTTTTTCAGAAATTGTAGAGATTTAAAATCAACTACAGTTTTAGAAAATCAACTGGTTCAGGATTTTCTGATTGTTTAGGTGTTTCAGTTTGATCAGGTTGTTCAAAAGGTTCAGGTGTTTCTGATGGATTGAGAGTTTCAGAAGGTTCATGTGTTGCTGATGGTTCACAAGGTTCAGACGGTTCATGTGATGGATAAAGGTTATGTTCTGGAGATTGAGGAGGTGAAAGCATTGGTGAGTTAGGTGTTGGAAGTTGTGGAGATATGGGTGGTGTGACGTCAGGTGAAATGATGATGGTGTTATCAGCAGTGGGGGTAGGATTTTGTGGTTGTGTTCTGTTCATGGCAAAGATATTTTCAGAAGGTAGGGTGAATGGTGGCTTTTGTGTGGCTAGAGGTACGTTTATTTCTGGTATTCTCCAAGAGCCAGCATCATACCGTCCAGTAAGCCTGGGTGATAAAGGTCTGGGAGGTGGTCTAGAAAAGTTTTCAGCAGGAATAGTTTGAGAGATAGGTGTTTGAGATGGTTCTATTTGAGATGGTTGTGTTTGGGTTTCCGAAGAGTCATCAGAGTCAAAATCACTTAAGTCTGATAAAACTTGATCTTTTTGAGGGTTTTTAGCAAGAGGTTCAGAGGGAATGGTTAAGTCTATGACAACATCTATGTCACCTAAGGTTTGAGGTTCAGCAGATGTAGATATATGTACAGAATCATAAACAGAAATAGTCTCAGTAGGTGTACCTGATTTCTTATTCTTCTTCTTCTGAGGTCTAACAAATGGTCCTTCAACTGCTTTCCTCTTCATTGGTTGTTGGAAGACAACATCTGGAGCTGCTTCATGTCTACCTTGAAGCCAAGTAGGATCAATTGAAGTTCCACTTTCTTTGCAAATTTGAATGTAGTGCAGGATGATACGAGGGTAATCTCCTGAGTTGAACAATGGAAAGTCAACAATTGGAATCCTTCTTCTTGTAATGGTTGCTGAAACATAAGGAGTTGGTTCTATCAGCAGTTTGTCAATGATCTTTCTCTTCACCAGATTATTTCCTGTCAGAGCTTTCCCACATGTAGGCTCCAACTCCCCCAGCAAGTTTGCTTCGCCCAAGTGAGAAATCAGATCATTCTCAGTCAGAATGTCTGAAATCAATCTTCCCATTGGAATCCAGTTCCTCTTGGATTTAAGGTTCTTCACTCTTTCCGCTTCCCTAGATTCTTTGACATGAGTCCAAAGGTGATCAAATAGAAGATACGGTAAATCAATCTTAACATTTGTTCCTAGACTGAACAACAGGTATTGTTGGTCAGCATTTATATAGTCAGGAGAACTTGTTTACTTTCGATGATGAATGCAGATATGGATGATTCTAGCCCAGATCTTGTACTTATTCTTCAAATCTCTAACTTTTGAAGAAGCTTGTCCAGTTGTAAAAATTTCAGCATGAACTTTTGACATGTCCATTCTACCACTTGAAATTCCAGTCACTCAATTTCCTTCAAAACCCAGTAGTTTTCTGATGAGATTTTCAATTATAGAGATTTCCTTACCCATTACAAACGAGAGGATGACTTTTGGTGATGCAATAGCGTGTATCCAAAATTCCTTAACAAGGTGTGGAAAAACATGACCAACAAGACGGTCAAAGAAGTTTCCCCATCCTTGAAACTCCACAACAGGAAGAAGGTCAAACCCATTTGCTTTTAGGTTATTAAAATCCACCATCAATTCACTTATAACTTCTAGACTATCCACTGGAATGCGAATGGTTCTCTCAGGGATGATGTACTGTTCAGATTGGGTGTTTTCAGAATGAGTAGAGGAGGAAGCCATTTGAGCACTTAGGTTGAGAGAAGAAATGGGTTGCAGAGAAAAATACACAGAGACAATTGAATTTTGAAAGAGAAGGTAAAAAGTGAGAAAGGGTTTTACAAAGGTATTTATATGAAAACTTTTGAGAAAAAAAGGTTTTAAGAATGAAACTGTAAAAAGAGTTTAAGAAAAAATTAATTAAAAAGAATCTAATCATTACTAGCATTTAATGATATTGAAAATTGAGGGGAAAGCGTGATTTTTGAGTGAATCATAACAGTTACCTAGGAACAACGTCAATAGCTTAGCACGCGTGACCTTTCAGAAACACACCACGTGTTCATCTCCTGAAGGTTGCATGGGACAACTGTTTGATATAATGAACTGCTGAACTATACTTGTAATGAAACGTTAGAACATTTTAGAACTTTATATATAGCTTCTGATGTAACTTATTTTCTAACTTTTGAAGAGTTGTTAATCAGAACATTCATTTCAGAACATTCTGAAGGCAAACACAGAAGATAAATACAATTTTATTCAGGACATAATTCCATACAAATATTTTTCAAAATGAATTTAAATCTATCTTCTGAAAGGGGTTTGGTAAAAATATCAGCCCATTGATGGTCTGTTTTTACAAAGTTTAAATTTAAAATTCCTTTCTGAATGTAGTCCCTTATAAAATGATATTTAATTTCTATGTGTTTAGCTTTAGAATGTAAAATGGGATTTTTAGAAAGACAAATTGCAGAGATATTGTCACAGAAGATATGAATCTTACTTTCATAAAGATTACAATTGTTGTACCCCAAAATTTGCCCTCCCATATTTCTCAATACATTTCAAGTGAGGTCCTCAAATTGCTCAAGGAAGTCCAAGGGTTGACCAGACAAACTCTCTCCTAAGACAATCTACCTCAAATTAGGGTTTCAGTTTGCATCAAGATGTTTGAGGCCAAAGGATCCAAAATTCTCACCATTTTCCTAATATGTTCCCAAGATCATCCATGTCAAGTTTCAAGCCTTGCAGAGGAAGTTTGCCGAGTCAATTGCTCAAAGGCCTGAAAATCGACTATGCTAGAGCAAAAGTCAACTGTGGCCCACATACAGTCAAACCTCAAGATTTTTGGTCAAAATCCTCATTTTGAAGTATTATTCATCATTTGATCAAGGTTTGATCATGATTCCTCAAGGATTTCTCACAATTCATCAAAACCCAAGAGTTGCTAAATTAGGGTTTTGTAGGAAAAGTCAACTCAACTTTGACCAAGCATTACTTTCTCATACTTTATTAGAAATGACCCATCCAAAGCTCATTTTGAAGAGGATGAAATTCCCTACAATCCATATTCATCTCCCAAGTTCAAAATATTCACTCACAAGAAGATACAAATTGATACATTATAGGTCATTTTGAAAAGTCAACAAAAATACCTTTTTTGTCAAAGCTTCATACATGAACATGAAGACTCAATTGAGATGAGACCAAAAAGGTTGCTTAGAGGACATCTAAAGCTTTCTAAAAAGTCTAAGAACACATCTCTAGGGTCAAAATTGAAGGAGTTATGCATTGGTGAAGTTGACCCTTTTTGCAAAATTGCCAAAAGTCAAAAGTGGCCAAAATTGTAATTTTTGTCAAATGGGCCCAACTTTTTGTGCTTGCATTGAGTTTGTAACATGGTCCACGACCCATGATCCTTCCCACTTGCCTTTATTTTATTTTTGTAATTTATTTTGATTTTGATTTCAATTAAATCAAATTACATCAAAATAAAATCATGAAAATATCAAAACTAATCAAAGCTTGAAATTTTGTGCATGTTTAGGTCTCTTATACAGCTGGGAAGAGAATCAAATCGTGCAAGCTTCAAATGTACACAAAAAGATTGGATTTTTGCTTGATTTGGAAAGATTTACATGAGAATCAAATCATGATTCAATCATCTTAATTGAGAAAGATTTGAAGCAAGTTTGTGACCTAATTTATTCTAGAGTACATATAGAGCATTTGCAGATCAAAAACAAGAGGATTGGAGGCGTGAGAAACTGAAAGAAAACTTGCAAAAAATCAACAAAAGTGGTGAATCAAATTCAAATTTCCAGGCCATCTCAAGCCTTTCTAGCTATCTCAATCGCTTGCTGGACATCTCTGGGTCATATTGCAATCATTAACAAGCTTCATAACATCCTAAAACGCACTGTAAGCATCTCACGACATTGATACTTTCTTGAAATCGAATATCACGATTCTGGAATTTGTAGCATGATTTCTTTACATATTCTTATTCATTGAATCATTTGCAAGCTATTGGTTATGTTCAATTGTATTTTTATTAACTGTAGAGGAAGATGCCATAGTTAGGGTTCTTGGCTCATTTTTGGGGTTTTTTGTTACAGGTGCAATTGGCCATAGAAAGTGGTACCAAGATGCTCGTGAGGTTGTCACGAGATGATTGGTACCATTGTTATGCATTTATCATGCGTGCAGTGAATTTTGGAAGATCACAGGGCTGTACCTTCGCCCAGAAAACCGTAGGTAAAAGTCCTGGACTTTTGCCAACGGAGGGAGGAAGAAGAAGGGTGGCGTGGCACCCCCTGATTGGCCCATTCAAAAATTCGTGCCTTTATAATATGATTATTTTGTTTTCTCAATATAATCATTGCTTGCTATCCCATGTACAAATGAACGCGCTAGCACAGTTGGTCACCAAGTGTTTGGAAAAGCCAAAGGGCCTGAGTTTGATCCCCAGGTCCCCATATTTGCCAATGTTATTTTCTTTTACATTATCAGGTACACACGCGTGCAAAGGGACCACCATATGCCATCATCCTTCAACCAACAGATCTCCAATCAGCTAGATCCAAGGGCCATCCTTTGAAGGACCACAATGCACCCTAGTCAAGCAAGCATACATGATCATGAAAAGTCAAAACGGACTAAGGCTTGTTGGGCCCAAAAACTGCTATTGAAACCCCCTTGTTTGCTGGCTACCAGGCCCATTTCTCTCTTTTCTTTTATATTTTTCTTTTATTTATTTATTTTGCTTAAATCATTTTCTAACATAAAATTAATTCTTTTTTACAAAAAAACTCATAAAATCAATTTCATCAAATTAGAATTTAGGTTTTTTTATTTTATTTTTGTCAAATTTAATTTAATAATTAGTTTAATTTAATTTTAGGGTAATTTTAACCTTTTTGTAAATAATTTAAAACAAATTAGAAATTAGGGTTTTTTTGATTTAATTTCTATTTTATTTTCTTAAAATAACAAAAAAGCAAAAATAGGTCAAATTAATTATTTTTCTTAATTTAAATTAATTAGTAACTAGGTTTGTATTTATTTAATTAAAACCTTATTTTTCTCAAAATAATCAAAAAAATAACAAAAAATAATTTTTCTTTCAATTATATTTAGACGGGGTCAAAACCCTAATTTTTTCTCGTTCTCGATTCATCGCGCGCATTTATTATTTTACGATATTAACGTAACTGCTCATGAGATGTAATAGTTTAATTAGGTTTTTTTCTTTTATTTATCGTTTTACGGGTTTTGGCTATGTAATTAATCCCCCTCCCTGAAGCCTTGTAATAGCGTAGTTTTATTTCTCGCATTTTAATTTTCGCAAATATTAACTGTTAGATGTATGATAATAGGATTGCATGACAAGAATGTATGTTAATTTTAAAATGGTTAGCAAACCCTAAAATGTGCAAAGATAATAACTGAAATCAAATCACTCACACATGCGCACTCCTAGGGTATACTCTCACTTCGGTTGCCTTCGGTAAACGATCATTAAGTATATGGTGTCTTAGTGGTTGCCCTCTTGTCTAAACAAACATCAAATGTCCCGTTCGGAAATGTTGCCTCGGAAATGTTGCCTCGGAAAGGTTGCCTCAGAAATGTTGCCTAGAATATGATCTTAATACATTATGGTTATTACTAAGACGTCCTAGCATTGCTTTAGTGATTGCACGTCCCTTTCAAATTGACCCTTACAACTCCAACAATGGTGCTACCTACTCACTAATAGTGGGATAGCGTTGTCAAAAGGAAACAAGAACAGAAACATCCTTTTTTCGAGTAGGTAGATGCTAATAAGTACTTGTTCAAAATAAACTTTTTCACACTTACACTCCTTTCAAACAAAGTTTTCAAAAAAACACTTCGTAACACTCTTGAAGACAAAAGCAAGGGTTAAAACGAAGTAAGACAAAAGCTTTTCAAAACACACAAACACAGAAGCAATTTTAAAATGATGAGCAAGTACCTAAGAGCCCGTAGAAAACTACGGATAGAAAGGGTGCTAATACCTTCCCTTTCTATAATCTACCCCCCGTACTCAAAATCTCGAAAAAGGAATTTTCTGTGATTTTTTCCTTTCCAGTTGGAAAAAATAAAAGTTGGTGGCGACTCTTTCTTACCGCGACATTTTGCAAATACAAATGCAAAACACAAACCAGCATTCTCCTAAAACAAGCTGTTCTGCCACCGTATCACAACAATCTTCTAGCTGGCTTTTCATCCAGATCATCTGAGAACTACATCTAGCAGCAGATATATACTCAACTTCTGCTGTTGAAAGTGAAATTGTTGCTTGCTTCTTGCTGTACCATGAGATAAGGTTATCACCGAGAAAATGACAGCTTCCAGAGGTGCTCTTTCTTTCAATTCTATCTCCAGCTAAGTCAGCATCACAATAACATACTAGTCTGAATTCTTTTGATCTTCTGTAACACAGACCCAGATTAGTAGTACCTTTAAGATACCTCAGAATTCTCTTAACATGAGTTAAGTGAGATTCTCTAGGATCTTATTGGAATCTAGCACATAAACATATGCTGAATAATATATCTGGTCTAGATGCAGTCAGATAGAGAAGGGATCCAATCATACCTCTGTAGAGCTTCTGATCTACCTTTATACTTACCTCATCTTTTCCCAGAATGTATGTTGGATGCATTGGTGTCTTAGCATCTTTACTTTCTGACATCTGAAATTTCTTCAGAAGTTCTTTAACATACTTCGTCTGATACATGTAAGTACCTTCTGGAGTCTGGTTAATTTGTATTCCCAGAAAGAACTTCAATTCTCCCATCATGCTCATCTCAAATTCTACCTGCACGGTCTTAGCAAATTCTTTTCCAAGAGAGATATTAGAGCTTCCAAAAATAATATCATCAACATAAATTTGACAAATTAAAATGTCATTTTCAAATGTCTTTCTGAATAAAGTTGTGTCCATTTTCCCTCTGGTAAAATCTTTTTCTAAAAGAATATTACTTAAATGTTCATACCAAGCTCTGGGAGCTTGTTTTAAACCGTATAAAGATTTTTTTAGTTTAAAAACATGTTCTGGATACTTTGAGTCATTAAAGCCAGGAGGTTGATGGACATAAACTTTTTCTTCTATATAGCCATTTAAAAATGCACTTTTAACATCCATTTGATATCATGAAATGTTACTTTGAACAGCAAAAGAAATTAATAATCTAATAGACTCTAACCTGGAGACTGGGGAAAAGGTTTCATTATAATCAATTCCTTCTTGTTGACTATAACCTTGTGCAACCAGTCGTGCTTTGTTTCTGACCACCTCTCCTTGCTCATTTAGTTTGTTTTTGAAAACCCATTTAGTTCCTATAATGTTGAATCCTTTGGGTCTTGGAACTAGATCCCACATATCATTTATGGAAAATTGATTGAGTTCATCTTGCATTGCTAAGATCCAATCATTGTCTTCCAGAGCTTCATCAATAGAGGTTGGTTCAATCAGAGATAACAATCCAAATAATGATTCTTCATTGATTCTGAGAGAGGATCTTGTTTTGATGAGATCTTCTTTACTTCTAATAATCACGTCCTTTATGAGCTGAAGAGATTCTGGGAAACCTTTTCTGAGAGGGTTGTTCAGAGATTCTGAGATTATCCAGAGCATTGTCAAGAGGTGGATCTTCTGAGTCTTCCTTTGCTTCTGACTTTTCAGAGTTTGAGAGATAATCTTCTGTACCTATAGAAATATCAATTTGCTTTGGCTGTTGCTGGCCAAGCTTATCATCAAACCTAACTTTGATTGATTCTTCAACAATCATAGTTTCTGTGTTGTATACTCTATAGCCTTTTGAGCGTTCAGAATATCCAAGCAGAAAACACTTTTGTGCTTTAGAATCAAACTTGTTCAGATTGTCTTTAGTGTTCAGAATAAAAGAAGTACATCCAAAAGGATGGAAATATGAAATGTTGGGTTTTCAGTTTTTCCACAATTCATAGGGAGTCTTTTCAAGAATAGGTCTTATAGAGATTCTATTCTGAATGTAACATGTTGTGTTCACAGCTTCTGCCCAAAATTGCTTAGCCATATTTGTTTCATTGATCATGGTTCTGGCCATTTCTTGTAACGTTTTATTCTTTGGTTCTACAACTCCATTTTGTTGGGGAGTTCTAGGACAAGAGAAATTATGAACAATACCATTTTCTTTAAAATATTTTTCAAAATAATGGTTTTCAAATTCTCCTCCATGATCACTTCTGACTTTTATAATTCTAAAATATTTTTCATTTTTCACTTGGTTACAGAAGTCAACAAACACAAAATATGACTCATCCTTGTGTTTTAAAAACTTAACCCATGTCCATCTGCTATAGTCATCAACGATGACCAATCCATACTTCTTGCCTCTGATGGATGCAGTTTTAACTGGCCCAAACAAATCAATATGAAGTAGTTCTAATGGTCTAGAGGAAGAAACAACATTTTTGGATTTAAAATAAGGTTTTGAAAATTTTCCTTTTTGACATGCTTTGCACAGAGCTTATGAGTTGTACTTCAGATTGGGAAGTCCTCTGACTAAATTGAGTTTATTTAATTGAGAGATTTTTCTCAAGCTGATATGTCCCAATCTTCTGTGCCATACCCATTGCTCATCGCTAACAGACAAAAGGCATTTTACATTCTGAGTTTTAAGATTTGACAAATCAATTTTATATATGTTGTTCTTTCTCTTGCCAGAAAAGAGGATTGTTCCATCTTTTTGACTAACATCTCTACAGGAATTTTAATTAAAGATAATGTCATAATCGTTGTCAGTTAATTGACTTATGGACAACAGGTTATGCGCTAATCCTTCAACTAATAAAACATTAGAGATAGAAGGAAGGTTACCGTTTCCAATGGTTCCAGAACCAATAATCTTCCCTTTCTGATTACCTCCAAACTTGACGTCTCCTCCAGATTTAAATTCCAGGTTTTGGAACATAGACTTTCTTCCCGTCATGTGTCGTGAGCACCCAGAGTCCAGGTACCATGACTGGTGTCTCAATTGAGCTGTTAAGGACATCTTTAACAAATATTATTTTCTCCTTAGGTACCTATATCTTTTTGGGTCCTCTTGGGTTTGAGTATTTAAAGTTCTGTTTGAACTTTGGATTAGCATAAGAGTTTCCAGAATGTGATGTATATTTAATATCACGTGTGTGTCCAAATTTGAATTGTTTGTTCAGAGGTTTATATGTGAAAGTCATCTTAGCAACATGTTTTGGTATATATGTCTCCTTCCCTTTGGGAGTTTCATATCCAATTCCTCTTCTGTTGTTCCCACTAACTCCATAGATCATTGAAGCCATTTTGCTTCTATCTATGCTTTTAGCAAGAAAAGTTTGAAAGCTACAGTCATATTCTTTAAGAATATCTTTTGAACTTGACACAAAATCTGAACTAGAAATTTTTTGAACTTTTTGAATTTCCTCTTTAAGTTTAAAATTATTTTCTTTGAGTTCAGATTTTTCTGTTTCATGTTTCTCAAGATCAGATGCAAGACTCTTTTTGAGTTTCTTGTATTTGATTTTGAGTTGACTATAGTTTTCCAGAAGTTCTGATAAACTTTCAACAAGTTCAGCTCTAGTAAATTCAGATAATACCTCTTTTTATTCTGACTCATAGTCTGAGTCATCTGCTGTAGTAGCCATCAGAGCTAGGTTGGCGTTCTCATCTTCAGAATCAGATTCATCTTCAGAGGATTCTGAATCGTCCCAGGTGGCCATCATGCCTTTCTTTCTACCAAACTTTTTCTTTGGTCTTTCTCTTTGTAGTTTTGGACAATCACTCTTGTAGTGTACAGGTTCTTTACATTCATAACAGATTATCTCTCTTTTGTTTGACTTTTTGTGTCCAGAAGATTCTGGTTTATTTTCTGACTTCTTGAAGTTCCTGAACTTCTTCTGTCTATACTTCCACATCTGGTTGATCCTTTTGGAGAGCAAGGATAGTTTATCTTCTTCTGACGCAGATTCTTCAGAGTTTCCTTCTTCAGCCTGAAAAGCGTTAGTTTCATATTTTTAATTGATTTAAGGGCAACAGACTTACCTTTCTTCTGAGGCTCGTTCTCATCAAGTTCTATCTCTTGACTTCTTAGAGCGCTGATGAGTTCTTCAAGATACACATTGTTCAGATCTTTTGATACTTTGAAAGCAGTGACCATAGGTGCCCATCTTCCCGGTAAACTTCTGATGATCTTCTTAACATGGTCTGCCTTAGTGTATCCCTTTTTCAGAAATCTCAGGCCAGCGATCAGAGTTTGGAACCTTGAGAACATAGCTTCTATAGATTCACTTTCTTCTACTTTGAAGGCTTCATACTTCTGGATGAGAGCCATAGCTTTAGACTCCTTCACTTGAGCGTTTCCTTCATGAGTCATTTTGAGAGACTCAAACATGTCATGTGCTGTATCTCTATTTGTGATCTTCTCATATTCCATTTTAGAGATAGCGTTTAGAAAAATATTTCTAGCTCTGTGGTGATTTTTGAAATCAGCTTTTTGTTATCTATCCATATTTTTTCTATCAATCTTATTTTCTTCTGAGTCTATAGGATGTGTGTAACCATCCAAGACTATATCCCATAAATCACTATCATGACCTAGAAAGAAACTTTCTAGTCTATCTTTCCAATATTCAAAATCTTCTCCATCAAACACATGAGGTTTGTTGTAGTTATTGTTGTTTTGTTCAGTTGCCATTTGTGTTTTCTTTCTGGATCTTTTCTTGACACGGTTAAGTGTTAGCGCTCAGAGTCAAGCTCTGATACCAATTGAAGGTGAGAAAACACTTAGAAGGGGGTTGAATAAGTTTCTCCTTTTCTTTTTCTTAAAGGCTCAACAATAATGGAAAGACACAATTATTTTTATCCTGGTTCGTTTGAACTCAAACTACTCCAGTCCACCCACCAAGGTGATTTCGCCTTTCTCAACAAGGACTTAATTCACTATAATCAAACAGATTACAATCACACAACCAAACTGTTGTGACTAACAATTCAAAGCACAAGTAAACTTACAAGTGATTAACACCACTAAGACTCAAACTAGTCCTAGCCTTCTTGAGAAATCTGACCAAGCTTGGTCTCTCAAGGAACAATTACAAGGATTAAATCTTTACAGATAGTGAAACAAATTGCTTCTTAGAAAGCTATATCACAAACTGTGTTTTTTCACTAAGATTAGTTTTGCATAAAATGTTTGTAAAATAATTTGTGAGCAGTAGAATATTTTCACGTAGTTGGGTAGTTGGCTTGCAATGAATGATCTTCTATTTATAGCATGAAGAAAACGACCGTTGCTGCCTTCAAAAGTGTGGAGCAATTAATGTTTGCGTGTTTGCTTGCAGTATTGCATTTTCCAATGAACTAGCATAGACACTTGAGTGCATGTAGCCGTCTTTGCATTAAATGAACAAACGACACTTGTCAGAGCATGTTTCCTGAAACTTGACAAGACTTGTTAGCTTCTTTATTCTTTGAGAACTAGCTTCACGCCTTGCTTTAGAGTATGCTTGCAAATAACTTCTTATCAGCACTTGCTTGCAGAATACTTCTGAACATGTTTTACATGGAAACTTGCTAAGCTTTAGAAGATGCATTAAATAGTTTCTTATCAGAGTCAGCATCATAACTTGCGCTAAAACAAATAGTTCTTTCATCAAAGAACTTCTTCATTTATTTTCAGCTCAGCACGTCAAAATGATTTTCATCTAAAAAAATACTTCAGTCAGAACATTATCTGAAACAAATAAATATGCTCATCAGAGTATCAATTATAAAAATATATTTTATTGTTATCATCAAAACTCTGAGATATGATCAGAACCAATCTTGTTCTAACAGATAGGGCTACCTACCAACTAATGGTATGGATAGCATTATCTCTAAAGGAGAAGGAAAATAACAATAAAGACCTTTAGTGGGTAAGACTCAATAAATTGCTTGCTCACAAATAAATCATTTTTTACACATCACACTTTCAAACGAAATAGTTTCAAACACTTTGTACGCATTCTTGAGGATTGATACAAGAATCATTACAAAGTTAGCCTTACATTGGCTTTTTCAAAATATTTTTAAACAAATCACATACACAAAGCAAGTTTTCAAAGTGAGCTAAGCAATTAAGAGCCCATAGATAACTACGGATGAAAAGGGTGCTAACAACTTCCCTTTTCATAACTTATCCCCCAAACTCAAAATATATCAAAGGTATTTCCTGTTCTTTTCACCTTTCCTAAGTATTGGATAAAAGAAAAGTCGGTGGCGACTCTTGCTAACTGCAACATTTACGATAAAACACTAAAAAGTCAGTTCTCCCACCGTATTATTAAACTGGCGACTCTGTTGGGGAGTAATTAAAAGTGGGGTTACCTTAAGAGTTTATATCACTTTACTTGCTTAAATTGTGTGTTTTGTCTGCTTTAACTTTAAGGGCTTGCTTGGGTTTATTGTTTGAAAGATCCTACACCTGGAACTAAGGATGCCTTAGGTAAGTAGCAATAGATCATGAAAAATTTATGATGTTGACTGATATGGTTGAAAGTGATGGCTACAGTTAGTGTGACACTTTGGTTTGTACTAATGTTCCTTGAGTCAGTCAAGGATAACATTAGGCTTCCGCATGGTGTCATTATCACTAACTAACTTTTAGAACCTTAATTGACCCATCTAGGCCATTAGAAAGTGGTGAGATGGCCGACATTGGTGCAATCCAAGGTTGGTTGATACTCGGTGCTATGCTCATTGAGATTTGACTCTCAGGATGTTTTGGTGGCAAGCCAGTTGCCGTGCTAAAATAAAACCTGCGAGAGAGATCAGTGATATGAGATCCCTAGAACCCAGTTACTATTTTAGAACAGGTTGAGCCGACTTAACTTCAATAGAGAAGGGTACTTACCTATGGACCTCATGCAAGCTTTTAAACCTAAGGCTCTTGTGTGATTTGTTTGTGTTTTCTACTTGTTTAAACATGAACATAACATCATGACATCATGACATCATAACATTTTAACTAACCGTTTCAAGGACCTAGAGATTTATCTTTATCCTTTGTTATAGGTCATGGCTTCTGCTCGAAGAAATACTATTCAAATCAACTTAATAAGGGTACCTTCCAAGCTTAAGGAGTTAGTCTCAAAAGTTCCCAAAAACTCTCAATTCACCAGAAGGCATGGCTATCTACTCAGTTTGGTTACCTCTGGCTTCGAAGAAGACATGATGAGTGTTTTGTTCCAGTTCTTTGATCCTAAGCATCACTGTTTTACCTTCCCAGATTATCAGTTGGTTCCCACAATGGAAGAGTTCTCTAAGCTACTTGGAGTGCCTATTCTTGATCAGATACCCTTCACCGGTCTAGAGAAAGTTCCGAAACCTGAAGACATTGCAGCAACCTTGCATCTGAAGCGGCCAGACATTGTATCTAATTGGAAAACAAGAAGTGGAATTAAAGGTCTTCTTGCTAAATTTCTGATAAAGAAGGCTCAGTTGTTTCTAGATGCCATGAGTTTTCATGCTTTTGAAGATATTTTGGCTTTGCTGATCTATGGTTTGGTACTATTCCCTAATCCAGACCAACTCATAGATTTGAACACCATTATAATATTTCTTACTCATAATCATGTGCCTACTTTTCTTAGAGATATTCTACATTCTCTTCACACTCGTACTACGAGGAAGCGAGGGACTCTCATGTGTTGCATACCTTTACATTCCAGGTGGTTTACTTTGCACCTTCCCCGATCAGTGATTAAAAATGAACAAGGTTTGAGGTGGTCTTAAAAGTTGATGTCACTCACTCATTCAGATATCTATTGGTGTTCCAGATCTCAAGAGGACATCACTATTATTGAATGCTGTGGGGAATTCCCTAATGTGTCACTCCTTGGCATAAGGGGAGGTATCACTTACAACCCTTCTCTAGCTCTACGTAAGTTTGGTTATGCTCAAAGAAACTGTCCTCATGATATGTTTATCCAGGGTATTATGTTCGATTATGAGAATGATCCTCAAGGTTATTGTCAAAAGTTTATACGTGCTTAGGGCATGGTGAATAAGATTGATAGCAAGACTTTGGGACATAAAAACTCCATTCCTTTGGAGCCCTACCTTAGATGGGTGCGATCTCGTGCTCAAAATATTATAATGCCATATCCTGCTATCCTACCAGTAATTATGGAGCCTGTTGTTGAAGGAGACGTTCCTCATACCATTCTTCATCCTGATATGCCTACTGACTTTAGAGAGCTACATAAGTCCTAGATTCAACTCAAGGAAGAAAGGGATACCTTTGAGACTCAATTATATGCTAGTGAGAAGAAAGTATTGGAGCTGACAAAAAAACTCCATGAAGACCAGAGCCTTAATGTATGTGTCAACATAAAGAGGAAGCGTCCATGGGGAACTTAATACCTTAGGCCTTAGGAGTTTCATAATTTAACTTTTTTGTTTTCATTGTAAGCCTAAAGGGCAGTTATAATTTGAACTTACTACTATGTTTCTTTGTTTCTTTTTTTGATTAAAGAATTTAAATCCCACGAGGTCCTTGAAAACATTGGATATGCATATACACTTCATACCATATCATTACATAACAGGTATTCTCAAGACAGGTTTTCTCATCTTCTTGCTGTTTATTTCAGCAGAAATGGCTCTTGAACAGAAAATTAAGGATCTTCAAGCTCAGAATGCTCAGTTCCAACATATGTTCCTGAACTTAGCCAAGGGGCAGGAAAAATTGAAGGCACTCATCACCAAAGAGAAGAAGAAAAAGACAAAGAAACCAACCGGCATCCTTAACATGGGAAGAAGGTTCAGGGTTCCAGTCAAGCAATTTTAGGATCCCGATACTCCATTAGACGAAGACGACGAACAAGATAAAGATGATAAGAGTGGTGAAACTGAAAAAAGTAACCATGGTCCTGTTAAATACTTTGATGAAGAGGAAGAAGATAATTTGAATGAACAATATCCCCCTGATGAAAAATACAAGCAGCTAGAAGATCGTCTAAATGCTATGGAGAACCAGAAAGTGCATAAGTTGGATTTTAAGGATTTGAGTTTAGTCTCAGGAGTTGTCATTCCTCATAAGTTCAAAGTCCCCACTTTTGCAAAGTATGACAGTGTTTCTTGCCTAAAGCTTCATTTGGAGTCATATGTCCGGAAGATTCAACCACACACTATTGACAAGAAGTTGTGGGTGCATTTCTTTCAAAAGAGTCTGTCTAGAGCACAGTTGGAATGGTTCTATCAACTAGAAGGGACCAATATTCATACTTGGGAAGATTTGGATGCTGATTTCTATAAGCAATACCAGTATAATGCTGATCTTGCACCAACTTGTATGCAACTACAGAGTATGACCATGTGATCTAACAAAAGCTTTAAAGAGTATGCCCAGAAATGGAGAGATCTAGCAGACAGAGTTCAGTCTCCCTTGTCTGATAGGGAATTGGTTGACATGTTTATGGGAACTTTGACAGGTCATTTCTTCAATCATCTAATTGGAAGCTCTTCAGCCGGGTTCATCAATTTAATATTAACAGGGGAACATGTTGAAGGTGGAATCATAAGCAGAAAATTTTAGGTGGCTGCATCTTCAAGTACTGCAAAGAAGTCATTCAACGGGAAGAAATAAGCGAATGTTATGTAAGTCCAGAAAGGTCGTAGTAAATGTGACTACCATCAATTTATGGGGGCAATAATAATTTCCAATCCCGCACCAATGCAACATCAACAACAACGCAATCACCACAAGCCATATCCATCCAGGAGACAATTCACCAAAATCAATATGCCATTGTCTCAAGCATTGCAACACTTGTTAAAGGCAAAGCTGATTACATTGAGAGATCCTCCTCAGAATCCCAACACTACCTCTCCTCGGTACAATCCCAATGTAAGATGCGCCTATCATTCCAATAGTCTCGGACATAACACAAATGGCTGTTGGGCTCTGAAAAATAAAATCCAAGATATGATTGACTCTAAGGAGATTGAATTTGATCCTCCCAAAACTCCTAATGTGATCACTGCATCTATGCCTAATCATGACAAGGGCGTTAATGCCGTGGAAGATGCTGATAGCGACTATATCATAGATAGTTGGATCTTCCCTACTACCGATAGTGGGCTCAATAATTGGAAGACTGAAGACTCTATCCTGATCTCCTTTAGTCGGGAGTAAATGCTATTTTCTGTTTTCTTACTTTCATGTTTTTTTGGTTATGTAATTTAAACAATAACTTTAAGCTTTGTGCCTTACCCGGGGCATAACGGTCCATTTGTTAGGGTTGTTATCTTTCATCCACATATTTTCCATTAATAAATCATTGCATGTTTGCATTCAAATTTTGCGTTCTTTGTCTTTATTTTACTTTATTGCTTTCAAAATAGCTATGTGTTCTTACACACATCCACATAACAAATTGCAAATCCACATCCACTCTGGATCCCATTGATAACAATTATGCTATTGCCAATTATGACTTTCAAAATTCAATCTACCAAGCCGAGGATGAAGGTGAGGAAGATTGTGAAGTGCCTAGAGAACTTTCTAGACTATTAGAGCAAGAAGAAAGAGCTATACAATCGCATGAAGAGCCAGTCAAGGTTGTGAACTTGGGTACTGAAGAGGACATGAAAGAAATCAAGATAGGTGTCGACCTAGAAGACAATGTTAAAGAGAGGTTAATCCAGATGTTGCATGACTATGTTGAGATCTTTGCTTAGTCGTACGAAGAAATTCTAGGGCTTGATATTAATATTATGGTTCACCGTCTACCAATGAAGGAAGGTTTTCCTCCTATAAAGCAGAAGGTTCGCCGTATGCATCCTGAGATATCTGAAAAGATCAAGGCTGAGGTTATGAAACAATTCGATGCATGTTTCTTAGCTGTTACGTCTTATCCTCAGTGGGTTGCAAATGTGGTTCCAGTACCTAAGAAAGATGGTAAGGTGCATATGTGTATAGACTACAAGGATTTGAATAGGGCAAGCCCCAAAGATGACTTTCGGCTTCCACATATATGTTTTGGTTGACAATACAAAGTATTTTCCTTCATGGATGGTTTCTCCGGTTATAATCAAATCAAGATGGCACATGAAGACATGAAGAAGACTAATTTTATCACACAATGGGGCATTTTCTGTTACAAAGTTATGCCTTTCAGTTTCAAGAACGCCGGTGCAACATATCAGTGTGCTATGGTAACTTTGTTCTATGATATGATCCATCACAAGATAGAGGTTTACGTTGATGACATGATAGCCAGATCTCAGACTGAATAAGAACACCTTGACCACCTGCACAAGATGTTTGAGAGATTGAAGAAATACAAGCTGAGGTTTAATCCAAACAAGTGCACCTTTGGGGTAAGATCCGGTAAACTCCTAGGTTTCATAGTCAGTGGTAAAGGTATTAAAGTTGATCCCGACAAGGTTAAAGCCATTCAAGAAATGCCAGCTACCCATACTGAGAAGAAAGTCAGAGGTTTCCTGGGATGATTGAACTACATCGCCAGATTTATTTCCCATTTGACCGCTACTTGTGAGCCGGTCTTCAAGTTACTAAAGAAAGATCAAGTAGTAAAGTGGAACGATGATTGTCGCATAGCCTTCGACAAAATCAAGGAGTACCTTCAATCCTAATGCCACCGTTTGAAGGAAGACCTCTAATCATGTACCTGACAGTATTAGAGAATTCAATGGGGGTGTGTATTGGGGCAAGATGATGAGTTTGGTCAAAAAGAGAATGGAATATACTACCTTAGCAAAAAGTTTACCGACTATGAAACAAGATACTCACTGCTCGAGAAAACTTGTTGCGCTTTGGCGTGGGCTACTCGCCGACTAAGACAGTATATGTTGACTCATACTACTTTGTTAATCTCTAAGATGGATCCAATAAAATACATATTCGGAAAACCGCTCTCTCTGGAATAATAACAATATGGAAAATGGTCTTGACAAAATATGACATTCAGTACACTACTCATAAGGCAATCAAAGGAAGTGTACTGGCAGATCATTTGGCTCATCAAGCTGTAAATGACTATCAGTCTATGAATTTTGAGTTCCCAGGTGAGAATATTATGTTAGTTACTAATTATGAAGAACCTGAACCGTATGAAGAACCTGGGCCAGGATTCTAATGGACTATGGTCTTTGATAGAGCTTCTAACGTGCTTGGTAATGGGATTGGTGTTGTGATTGTCTCTCTCAAGGGTTGCCATACGCCCTTCACCGCCATATTATGTTTTGACTGTACCAACAACATGGTCGAATACAAAGCGTGCATCATGGGTATCAAGGATGCCATCGATATGAGAATTAAATTCCTGAATGTATATGGAGACTCAACCCTAGCATCTAAATCTCATTCCTTATCAAGAGCATGTGTTGACATTAATTCTGTACTTCAAAGAAATCACTTTTGAACATATTCCACGAGAAAAGAATCAGTTGGCAAACGCACTAGCTACCATGTCATCTATGATCAGAGTTAGATGGGATAAGGAAGCTCCTCGAATTACTATTGAGAGACTAGACAAACTGGCACATTGCTACGGAGTTGATACTGATGGAGTAGAGGAAAAACCTTGGTACCACGAAGAAGAAAAAAACCTCGAGACTCAAGAGTATCCTGAAGGGGGGCATCTATTAAAGATGATAAATTTCTATGGAGGTTCTCTACCAAGTTCTTTCTGAGTAAGAGTTTTGTACAAGCGTAACCACGATTCGACTCTGCTTCATTGTGTAGATAAGAAGGAAGCTAAGAAAGTTATGGAAGATATGAATGAAGGAGTCTTTGGTACTCACTCCAGTGGGTATACAATGGCTAAGAAAATTTTGAGAGCGGGTTATTATTGGTCTACCATGGAAACCAACTACCACCATCATTCTAGAAGTAGCCACAAATGCCAGATTTATGCTGACAAGGTACATGTGCCTCCGGTTCCTCTGAATGTCTTGACTTCTCCTTGGCCGTTTCCAATGTGGGGCATTGATATGATTGGATAAATTAAGCCTACCGCTTCCAATGGCCATTGTTTCATCCTTGTCGCTATTGATTATTTCACAAAGTGGGTTGAAGCAGCCTCGTTTGCCTCCGTTACCAAGAATGTTGTGGTCCAATTCATTTAGCATAACCTTATTTGTCGGTATGTCATAACTGAAAGGATCATCACGGGAAATGGTACCAATCTTAACAATACTATGATCACGGAACTCTGCATGCAGTTCAATATTAAGCACCACAATTCTTCTCTATACCGATCAAAGATGAATGACATAGTGGAAGCCGCCAACAAGAATATCAAGAAGATCTTGCAGAATATGACAGTGACATATAAAGACCGGCATGAGATGATACCATTTTCTCTTCACGTTTACCGCACTTCAGCACATACATCAACTGGGCAACCCCGTTTTCTCTAGTCTATGTTATGGAGGCTGTCTTACCTGTCGAAATCCAGATTCCGTCTCTAATGATTATGAAAGACGCAGGTTTAGATGAAGACAAGTGGATTTAGACTAGCATGAATTATAGCTCTGGAAGATTCCCGAAGAGCTCTGTTTTTGCGTTCCACAATCACATTTTGCTAAGGAGTAATGGGAGAGTAAAATTCATGACCGATTCCTTCAGAAGAACAAAAATCAGCAAATTTATTGTTCTTAAATTCCTTTCCATGATCACTTCTGATTTTGATGACATGACAATCCTTTTCTCTTTGAAGTTTTTAATAGATATCTTTAAAGACTTCAAAAGTTTCTGATATTTCTCTGATAAAATTTATCCATGTTTACCTAGAGAAGTCATCTACAACAACATAGGCATACTTCTTTCCACCAAGACTTTCAACCTGTATAGGTCCCATCAAGTCCATGTGAAGAAGTTCCAAAACTTTTGATATGGTGAGATGTTAGATCTTCTGATGTCACATCTTATTTTCTTTCCGATTTGGCATTCACTATATACTCTCCCTTCTTCTATCTAGAGCTTAGGAATCACTCTCACGAATTCTATATATACGATTCTTTTCATTCCCTTCAGATGCAAGTGTCCCAGTTTTTGATGCCACAATTTAACTTTATTTTCTTTGGCTAAATCACATGTTAAGGAGAAGTTCAAATCTTGGGGAACCCATAAATAACAGTTATCTTTAGATCTGATTCCTTTCATAATGACTTTAGTCTTATGATTGGAAATGAGACATTCTGTCTTGGTGAAGTTTACTTTGAACCCTTGATCACACAGTTGACTTATACTTATTAGGTTAGTTGTTAACCCTTTAACAAGTAACATATTATCAAGTTTTTGGACTCCTGAACATTCCAGCTTTCCAACTTCTTTGATTTCCCCTTTGGCTCCATCACCAAAAGTCACATAACTGGTGGAGTGAGATTTGATATCTACCAACAGATTCTTAACACTTGTCATGTATCTAGAACAACCATTGTCAAACAGATATGAGACTAGCAACGGTAGTCTTGGGAACCCACTGTTTCTTCTTTTTGCTATTTTGAGAGATCTGATCAGTCTTGGGAAGAGGAGCAGTTTTAGGGTACCCATACAACTTGAAACAGAAAGGTCTTATGTGACAAAACCTTCCACAGTGGTGACACCTCCAGGGCTGGAATTTCTCTCTGGTGTGATTAAATTTTTTCTTGCCATGATGTCTTTTCTTGTCAAGATGTTTGTCATGGTGTTGAGACCTTTGATTCAACATCTTTGGTTTAGACTTGGCATGAGTGGAATCTGATGAAGGTTCTTCTGAATAAGGTTCATTTTTCTCATTAAACCCTAGACCACTCTTATCTCCTGTCACTCTTCCCACTTGAAGAATTTAATCTAATGTGTCAGACCCATTATTTAGTATCTTGAGTGATTTAACCATTATGTCAAGATTTGAATTTAGAAAAGTCACTTCACTTTCCAGACTAGAGATAGTTTTTAGATGCTCTTTCCTTTATGCCTTCAGCTGAGTTATGAGAGCTTTCTGTTTCTCCCCTTCTTGGAAAACTTCTTCACTTCTGAGACATAGTTATTAGTATGAGGCAACTAACTCAACAAAGGTTAGTTCACCATCACTAGACTCTTCATCAGAAACATATTTTCCTGTGAATGCTTTAACATACTTGGCAGATTCCTCTTCAAGATCACTCTCAGAGTTCTCTTCAGACCAAGTAATAGATAAATTCTTCTTCTGTTTCTTAAGATATGTAGGATATTCAGCTCTAATGTGACCAAACCCTTCACATCCATGACACTATATTCCCTTCCCTTGAGTGGATTTTTCTCTAGCCCTTTTTATTCCAAACTCATCTGACTTATGGATGTCAGATGAGATGTTCTTAACATTTGATCTTGGGTTCCTATCCATCTCCTTTATCACTTTGTTAAATTGTCTTCCAAGAAGAACTAAAGCATTAGATATTCCTTCATCTGTATCCAGATCACAATCTTCCTCTTCATCTTCAGTATTGGTTACAAAAGCTATGTTTTTGTTCTTCTTTTCAGATCTTTCATTGATTCTTAATTCAAATGTCTGAAGGGATCCAGAAAAGTTCATTGATCAGTGCATTTTGATGCACATTCTTTCATGATTGTACTTATGCATTTCCATGGTTTTTTAGCTTATTTTTGTATTTTATAGTGTTTTTCTATTTTAGTTTATTTCTACTCTTATTTTATTTTCTCACTTTATTTTCAGCATTAGTAGTATGCACGAATAAATTCATAACTTGAGCTACGAGAGTCAGAATAAGGCGTGCTACCAGTTGTTAGAAAGCTAAGAGAAAGAGCTACGATTTTCATTCAGAAGTCGAGAGATGGATCAGAATGTAGTAGGGCCATAAAATTCGTTGAAGTTGCAGAATTTTATATTTAAGTTTTGGGTCATTTGTTTTGGGTCATTTGTTTTGGGTCATTTGTTTTGGGTCTGGGTTATGTTTTCGACTCAGTTGGGTTATGAACCGAATCCTTGTACTTGCTATACCTAACAGCCGCTACAGTAATTTAGTTTTTACCTTTTCATTATTCAGAAAAAAACTTTGACTTGTACGCTTGAATGAAGAACTAATCATCTAGAGTTGATACACTGTAATCGTGTTCCGATGCTTTGAGGTTTTTAATTTATCAATTCAATTTCGTTTCTCTTTCAATTCTATTTTATGAAATTGTATTTGCTTAATCTATTATTTCATGGAATGTCTTGATTAAATTCATATGATTGTATTCCTAATCTTTAATCGTTGTTTACGTTGCTTAGTCGTTAAATCGCGTTCTATATCGTGTTTGCTTAATTCACGATTATGTTAATCCATTTGTTTAATTCGGAATGGGAATTCAATCTATTTTATATCTATTGCGCTTGTCAATTGGTATTGAAATTGAATAGAGGTCGAAGCCGCTTAGGGAATTGATAAGGTAAAAACCAATGATTAGTAGGAACCTGAAAATAATAGATCGACTTATTTTTATAATCACTTATTTTAATCACTTATTTCGTGTTATGAATAAATCCTAAAACTAACCCCCCATTCTATTTCTATTAGTTAATAATAAAATCAAGAATCCTTGCGATACGACTCGAGTCATTGTCGCTATACTGCATTTTACAAAATACTCGTTTTTGATCCGTGTGCGACAGCGGATCAAATTGGCGCCGTTGCCGGAGATTCTTGTTTTTATTAACTGATATTATAGTCATATGTTTAGTGTTCTTGTTATTTTTTTCTTGTTTTTTTTGTTGTTTTGTTGTGTTTGTTGATTTTCAGGATTGCAATTCCGGTTGCAGTACAGTTTTTCAACCCGTCAGGTAAGTTTAGAAGTTACTGTTTCGATTTGTTCCAAATTTTTTACACAAAGTCAGCAAAAAATCGACGAACATTAGTCTTTTAGAATAGAATTCTAAAAGAATTTGATCCTCAAAATCAAAAATTTGTCTTTTATCTATTTTTAAATAATTTTTTACTGTTTTCATAGTGTCTAAAAAATCCAAAAAAAATCTCAAAATTCTTATTTTTCTTCATTAGATTAAATTTTGTATTTTTGTATTTTTTATTCATTGAGGTTCAAATTTGAATTAGGGTTTGTTTCGTCATTGTGGATTTCTTTCTCCTCAAGATACAAGGAAATTTCAGAGTAGAGTTTATTTCCCTATTGTTAATCAGGAGATTAGGGTTTCGTTTCAAAGAGCATTATGCTTCTAAGCTTCAAGCCTCACTTATCTTTTTACAATGATATCCTTTTAAGGTTTTGTTTTATGAAGAAGTACTTCATCAAAGTAAAGGTTGACGGTGCGAGTTACGAAAGGTTGACGCATGATACAAGAGATGTTGATTGTAGACTTATTTTATGATCAAGGCATGGTTGCTCACTCAACTGTTTGTGACTTGAAAATACAAATAGGTCTAAAATTTGGTTTTAGGTTTCATTGAGAAGTGAAGTTGGATTCATTCAGTTAAGAGATCTTT
This sequence comes from Vicia faba, assembly GCA_948472305.1. Taxonomy (NCBI): domain Eukaryota; kingdom Viridiplantae; phylum Streptophyta; class Magnoliopsida; order Fabales; family Fabaceae; genus Vicia; species Vicia faba. The sequence goes on along the minus strand of OX451738.1, from coordinate 85,162,031 downwards.
TGAGTAAGGTTTTATGTGTGCAAGAAAAAAGAATTCATTCACGTGGTTCTCTTGGAAAACAAGATGCAAGTGTTAAAGCTCAATGAAAAGTTACATAATTCAAAGATTCAAATTCATGCTATAATTCAAGTTTGCTCAAATTTCAAAATATCATTTCACACTACTCCGTTCATCATTTTCAATTTCATCCAGGAGTATTCATCAAGATCAAGTTAGTTCATTCATGGATTTCAAGATTCAAAATTATCATTCCATCCAAGCTTGTTATAAAAGAGTTCATCCATTGACTTAATTCAAGTATCATTCAATCCTATTCATGCTTTGTAATATTTATTCAAATAACTTCTTGCAAGATTGAAAATTGTCATTCAAAGTTTCCAACAAAGTTCATCATGAATCCAAATTCGTCTCATCCAAGTATCGCCATCATTTTCAAGTAAAACATTGCAAGTTATTATCTTTTCATTCATCAAAGGAAGAAATTTCAAGATCACTTAGAAGACTACAAGTTGAAATTTATCATGAATCAAAGCATAAACCTTCAAGGATTACTTCAAATCAAATTTACAAGCAAATTACAAAGGGAACATTCTAAAGACACTTTGTCTTTAATGATTGTTATGCCCTAGGATTGTGAATTACAATAAGCATCAAATCAGGCTAAAAAGCAGCCTTGCTGCTGCCCTTAAACATGCTTCCATCACTTGATGCTATCCTCCCTAAAGCTTCTGCCTAAAGAACCAAAACTTTCCTCATCCTATGCCAAACAACATCCCTATAACATGACCCTAAAACCTGCAAAATCCTGCTACAACAAGCCAAAACCTATAAAAAAAGGGCCCTGCTACCCTATTACTATGTTGCTGTCATAAAGATAAACTCAGTCCAAAATCAGTGCCAGAATCTGCATAAAAACAACCCCACATAAACTCCAAATGTCCTATTAAAACTTGTCAAACCTGCAACACAAAAAAATTGTCCTAATTGTCAAGATAACTGTCCAAAATGACCTGCAAATAATTTCAAAAAAACTGCTATGTATCAGTCCAACCTGCTGCAACATTGCATAAAAATGGTAAGACCAAAACCTGAATCAACAAAGTTATAAAACAGTTAAACAAAATCAATTTAAAACCCTAAGTCCCCCCCCCCCCCCCCCCCAAAAAAAATCCCACTCCCATTCCCTATAAAAACGCCAACAATAAACAGAAAAATGTGAATATCCACCATACACTACAACTCCCTGCATAAAATTCCTCCACTCTTCAACCAATTCTTCACCAACCTGCTTCAAGGCAGAACCTAAACACCACCATATATCATTCAAACCCTTATTCCCTTTTTCATCATCTTCAAATCCCTACACAATCATACCAAAAACAAGACAAGAAATCTAGTAGAAAACAGCCCCCTGCATAACCTGAATCACTGTTTCATTAACCATACACTCACCTCACAAACCTTCCCTTCAATAACTTTTCATAACTTGCATCCAAACTCCATAACCTCTAAGCTTCATTCAAAGCATTTGCAGATTGCAACAACAAGCTGTATCAACAAACTCACCCTGCATACAAAAATTTCATAGAAGACTTCCCTGTCAAAACCATAAAGTCACTTCCAAACTCACACCGATACCATTATCTTCATCACCGAAACCACCTACACTGAAAAACCAATCCGAATAATTCACAACAATAACAACAGTAGAATTTCAGAAGAAAAAAGAGGAACAAAAAGTAGTAGCAAGATGATATCATACTGGCGATTAAAGAATCCATCGAAGAAGCTTTGATTTGGTACATTTCTAAATCTCCATTCTTACTCTTTTTTACTTTCAGCTTGTTTGCATTTTGTTCTTTCCACTGTGTTGTTACTATCAATTTTGCTCCATGAGAGATTGAGGAAGAAACGAGAAATGGAGTTCCATTTTTGTTTCGGTCGAAAGCTTAAAAAATAAAGTAAGGAAGTTTGAGAGCTTGATTCATGTGAGGTGAACAATTCAGAGGGAGAACGAGAAGGTTCTGTGAGGTTTCGAGGTAGCAAAAATGACGAAGATGGATGAGGTTTAGATAAGGTGATTGGTGTTGAGTGGATGAAGAATGAATGATGGAGGAAGTGAAGGATGAATGATGCACGAGTGAAGAAAAAATCATTAAGAATGAGGGAGAGAGAGTTCCGTTTAAATGATTGAAATATTAATGGAGATAAATAAGGAACAACAATCGATATCCGTGGCGCCTCTTCACCTTCGGATTAGGGTTTCAAAAACCCTCTTTATTTCCTCTAAGGCGGATCCGGGTTTGGGCTTAATTTTTAGCCCAACCTATTTCATAAGATTAAATTTTTATAGTTTTTGATTAGGTAGAATAAACTATTGAACAACATGGTGCAGTGGTTAGAGCGTGAGCCTTGTATTCGTGAGGTCCTGTGTTCGAGACCCATTGGGCCCTTTTTACCATTATTTTGCACTTTTATCTCCATTTTATCCCAACGATTTTTGTTTTATTATTACCTCTTTTATTTTAATTAAATGGTAGATATAACAAAAATGAACTTGGTTTAGTGGCAAGGCAAAAGAGTTGCAGCCTAGGGGACACGAGTTCAACCCCTAACTTTACTTTTTTTCTTTAAATTCTAAGTTTCAAGTTTTTTTTTCTTATTTCATTTAAAATCCATACAAAAAATACAAAAAATATTAGGTTAAGTTTATAATTAATTCTTTCTTGCCCTCATTAAAAATACCCAAAAAAGAACTTAATCATTATTCAAACCCATTCCACACTTAACAAAAACACTCAACAAATTAAAGATCTCCTCAAAAGGGCATGTTATCTCCGTTCTACCGTGATACCGGTTGTGCCTATTGCTAGAATGCATGCGTTAACTCCACCCACTAAAAAACACCAACAAACCAACATTTTATAGAAGAACTACGGTGTTTTGATTCCTTCACGATGTTATATCCCAATTTCCCCCCCTAAGATTCCTCTACCATATCATATAAACTCAATCACAACAAGATCACACACGAGGGTTTGACTCTTCTCCTTATCTTTAGATTTGACCATGGGGAATCACCAAGCACCTTTATTTGTATCTTGTTGTCATATATGTTTTTATTAACTTTTAACTAATAAATACAATGTATGGTTGCCCTAATTATTGATATCATATGTGAAAGCACAACACATTCTAGCAAGTTGATCCATAAGTTCATGAGTTTATTTCCATGCCTTTTTCAACAAAGCTTCATTGAGATTCAAGCTTCATTATTGAATATATTTTGAAGTAATATCATGATAAAGTCTATTATGATTCATCATTCTTCAAGTTGTAAAAAATAGTTCAAAGGTACAAGGGTTGATTGAAGAAGTTTGACCTAATTGGACAAGCTCTTAATTCATTGATCACAAGTGCATATTTCCCTAAATTATCATATTTAGATGAGGTTATGGTTGCTATGGTTCCTCATTATCATCCTCAACAACTTCTATTTATATGACAAAAGTATTTGTGCAAGAAAGTTGATCAAAATTGTAAAAGGACTTCTAAGGTATCTTGTTGCTCTAGGAGCTAGGATTTTGAACTTCAAAGGGGTATATCTTGCTCATCTTTTGGTATTTTTGAGTGATTACAAATACATCCTTATATTAAAAGGGTTATTAACAAATCACTTCAAAAGTTTCAAGGAAATTTTGTGTAGAAGGTACCTAATGATGAATAAAGATTACAAGTCTTCTAGATGAATCATCAAATTCCGTTATGTGACTTCAAAATATCATAACTTGGTCAATTTTTATCTCCTTTATCCCATTATTTTTCCATAATTATCTTAAAGATATGGACTTCAACCCTTCTTTTAAGTGCAAAGTGTGAAAATGGATGGAAGATTCCCTAAGGATGCAAAAGATTATAGGCCATTCCATGAATTTTTGCCAACTTCAACAAGTCATAAATCTCTCAATTTTTGGAGTTTTTAAATGGTTTAAGTCTTAAAATTCCACTCAATAGATCTACTTCATGCCATATTTTTTTGTCAAGAGCAAATTTCAAGTGGAAGGCCATGTTTGGATGCAAGACATTATAAGTCATTTTTGATGAAAAAACTTAGAAATTTTCTAAGTATAGAAAGTCAACCTCTTTTTCTCAACTTTGACTCATTACAATTTTCAGCTCAAGCATCCATTTGATGCCATTCTTTTCACATTGTAAAGGTTGTAATCTCATCTTTCTAAAGCTTTAAGAGTCATGTCCTAAGACTCTTTGAGTTGAGAATGTCATTGATTTGAATTTGGTAACTTGAAACTGAAGTTTCTTCATAAGTCAGAATTTGAAATTCATGTTTTGGCTTCTAAACATCAAATTAGCACGCGTTTTTGGTCTAAACATGTTTAACCAACTTGCTAAAGTGGATTAGAGCATTAAAACACAAGGATTTGATGTGTTTTGATGCAAAACAGATCACACCTTACTCGTGTATCAAGTTCACACGATTTCCTTCCAAACTTGATCATTTCACACGCTTGAACATTAAATCAACTTCCCTATAAATAGAGGGTCATACCTCATTCATTTTCTCAAGCTTAGAGAGCCAGAATCACCCTGTCAAACTCCCTCTTGAACCAAAATTTCCGCAACTTCGAATTTGCTCTTACAACCTTTCTCAATCATTTTTCTTTGTCAATTCATCTTCCTTGAACCTCACTGAAGCTAACAGGAGAAGACATAAGCTCTAAAACTCCCTGAATCATGCTAGCCAAGTCAAATTTCAGAGCTCTGTAACTTAACTTCAATAGATAGATTCCTTTAAAAATTCTCTCAAACTTTGATACTATTATGAAGCTCTCATCATCCTGATTCTAGTCGTAACAATTGTTTTCAACTAGAAGTACGTTTTGACCATGAAATCTTAAATCCCTTTTAAAAACTTCTCTTCCAAAACGATTGAGCTACAACTTATATAAATTCTTCGCGAAGGTACCATTGGAATCGTCTTGAAGAGATGAAGCGAATGGTACCAGTCTCGTCTTCTAATTTTACAGTTTCTGAAACCTGCAGATTTCATTGGCTGGAGGTTGAAGATGGCCAACGTGTCATCTATCAACTAATGAAAGCATGCCACACTTATTTTTCAAAAATCTGATTTAATTAATGGTCTTGTGTTTATTCCACTAAAGACCATGATATGCACAACACGCCTGATCCATTGGATTAGCTTACTAACGTGTTTTGACTCTCATCCATTGGTCCATATTTTTTTGACTTTATTTTTTATTTCTGTTTTTTATATTTAAATTGTTTTAAACTTCAAATAGAAAATTCATTTTTGATTCAAAAATTAGGAAAAAATTCACAAAAATATTTTCAAATATTCTCTTTTTGAATTTTATTTTTTCATAATTTTATTTTTAGATTTGGTATTTTTTATAGTTTTTCTTTGTTTTGGTTTGTTTTTTAATTACTTAAAAAATACTTTTGAACATTTTTAAATTCTGAAAAAATTCATCAACATCATTTTCATTATTTCCGACCTTTTGAATTTTTTTTTAGAATTTTATTTTGACTTCTACTATTTTTGATCTTTTTTCCATTTATTTGAGCAATTTTAATTAGTTTAAAAATAGTCTGACTTTAAAAAATTACAAAATTTTTTATATAAACATTTGAGTATATTTCTGATTTTTCTATGGCCTCATTTGATTTTTCTTGGTTGATTTGAATATAATTTCCATTTTCCTCTCTTATTTTCATTTTAAAATCATTTTTAAAAACTTTTTTCTTTATTTTAAATACAATTTTATTTTTTGTATATATTCTGGCTGATCTTGGAGTATGAAATATTGATCATGAGCTTTATTAACATTATTGGATCCATGGTGTTGAGTCTAACTCGATAAAAATTAATGAATGATTTTAATAATAGTTTGATTAATTTTTTTGGTTTGAATGTGGTTTAATTCTTCTCCCATCCCTCTTCATCTTATCTCCTTCTTATTCTGTCATATGTTGTTAGAGGATGATGTACATATCATCTCTCCAATCATAGGACACATAAATTGCTATTGACTGATCTCAAAATAGGTGTGATTTTTATATAAGTTCACTTACGATTGCTTAACATAGCACTAAATTTTGTCCCGATTCGAGAAATGATCATTCGTGGCCCAAACCCATGTTTGTAAGCCCAAGTATGTTGATTTGAATCCTTTGATCCAATAACTTTGAGATTCATTGTTAGGAGGATTTGGCCTTATCAATCCTCTAATGAATCTTCATTAACTTTGGTCAAAGTGAATCACTTAAACATCATTGATCATTTATTATTGCCTTGAGAATTTTGAATGAATGATATACTTGACAAAAAGCAAATGAAACTTATTGTTGAGAGGCTTTGATTTTATCAATCTTCTAATGAGTTTTAAATGCAAGTTTCAATCTGGTCATTCAACTAACCTCTAATTTCTAACAATTGACTTTATTTTATGCTTTTATTTTATGCTTTTACTTTAAGCACATTTATTTTAGCATTTACATTTCATGCTATTTTCATCTTTGCTCATTTGAGCATTTTTCTTTTATGTCATTTTTATTTTGCTCATTTGAGCTTTTCATTTCTTTTTTAAAGATACTTAATAATCAACTTGAACCCTAAAAGACTTTAATGTTATTTGGACTACTTATTTACCGTCCTTGGCATTATGGAGATTGTGGATTTCTTGGACTTAGGAGTAGAGACCTTAACCTACCTAGAGACCTTATGACCTTAACTGTTATTTTGTATGGAGTTCTTGGGGTTTACCCCAAGATATTGGGTTGTTTGTTTGTTTTGTGTGCAGGTTATTATGATTACATGCTTTGTCTGTGATTTTAAATTCATCTGTATACAGCTGTTACTCTGCCCAATTTTTGTGAAGACTTAATGCAATTGAAGCTTGGTATCTTAAGAGGTTTGGTATCGTTACTTGCTTGGTTTAATACGGTGGGAGAACTGACTTAGGTGTTTTGTGTTTTATCGTAATTATTGCGGATAACAAGAGTCACCATCGACTTTTCTTTTATCCAATAAAGGAAAGGGTGAAAAGAAAAGGAAATACCTTTTGAGATATTTTCTTGAGTTCGGGGGGTAAGTTATGAAAAGGGAAGGTGTTAGCACCCTTTTCATCCGTACTTATCTAAGGGCTCTCAGTTGCTAGCTCACTTTGAAATTCTTTGTTTGAAATGTGTTTGTGATAGGTTTTAAAATTATTTTTGAAAAGTGCCTTCGTTTAGGCGAACTTTGTAATGATTCTCGTCTCTATAAGAATGTATACAAAGTGTTGACTTTTGAAAATATTTCATTTGAAAGTGTTGGTTTATTTGAAAGATGTTTTGAAGATGTTTGTGAGCAAGCAACTATGAGCATTCTACCTACTCAAAAAGTCTTTTCCTCCTCCTTTAGATATTATTATCTTACCATTGATTGATAAGGAGTCCTATCATTGAATGTGAAGGGACGAGAATGTGTCATCGCATAGTCGTAAAAGGAAACATTGTAGGATACCTTAGCAATTTGTCGTAAGGGTCTAAGATCGTTTACCGAAGGCAACATCGAAGGGTCATCGAGGGACTATGATCTTGTATTCGAGGGTCATTGCTAAAGTATCCCACGTTCGAGAGACATGACTATCTCTATCTGAGGCAACAAATGTGGGTTACCCTAGAGGTGCAAGTGTGCAAGTGTTTTGATTTTATGTATTTTTATCTTTTAATTAGGGTTTTCTACTTATTGTTTTTTCTTTCCATACAAACCCTAATTACTAGCGCCTATATTTGAAAGCGATAAATTGCGGAATATAAATATTCTACGCTATTACATCATTTTAGGGACGGGGGTACAAATTTACAAATGGGGGGACGAAAGAAAATAAATTCTAATTTACTATGACAACCATATTGAATGTGTACAAAGAATAAAATGATATGAAAAGAAACGAAAATGTATTTTTGTTATGAAGAAAATGTTTTTGACCTAATTAACTAAAAGAAAATATATTAATTAAACTAAGAAATTAAACTTAAGTTAATTAATAAAATTCATTTGATTAAAGAAACAAGTTTAGGATTTTTGTGAAAAGGTTTTAATTAAATTAAATTAGTATATATAAAAAAATTAATTAATTAAAATCCCTAAGTTCTAAATTAATTTTAAAGAAAATATAAACCTAAGTCTAAATATTAAATTAATATTAAGAAAAGAAATTTATTTTAAAAAAATGTTTTTTTTTTGGATTTTGGTCTAGAAAGAAATAACAACAGGAATATATTAAAGTTATAAATGATAAATAAAATATTTTGGAAAATCAAAACCAAACTCAGCATGTATTGATACATAATGGCATGCATTGGCTCATTTTCCTGTTTTACATCGCCACATATCAGCTTTGCATCGACACATGTCATTTTCTTGCTCCTGGAAGTCAAAAACAGTTCAGTATGAGTCAATACATAATGGTATGTGTCGACTCATTTCTTGTTTGTGTCGACACGTTCGTGTTTTGTTTCGACTCATAACATGTTTTGTACATAGCATGTGTCAACTCATAGTGTTTCGTATCGACTCATACTGTTGTTTTTTTTGTTCTAACATTGTTCTGCTGTATATATGGTTAGATATCAACACAGGGTTAGTGAAAATGAAGAACAAGTATATGGTTAGCTTCAAGGAAATGATATCTACATTTTATCTTCACAAATGAATCATTAATGATGCTTTATATGAAGAGTTCAAAGTCAAGAAAACTTACCTCAAAGCTGAAATTTGTGTTTTGAGTTTGAACTGCTGTGTTGGCTATTTTTGAGCTTGGGAAATGGTGATAGTGATGTTACAGAAGTTGTTCTTGTGTTTGAAAAACTCATATATGATGTATGTGGAGTGTTCGGATGGTTTGTTTGGACATAAATTGTAAGGTGTGAGAGGTTCAAAGATTTGGACTTCAAAGCTCAAGAATGGAGGTTTTATGGACAATTTTGGTTTTTGGAGAGTATGAGATTTTGAGGTCTTGTCTACACAAAAAAAACTTTTCCTTTGGCTTGCAAATGGCCTCTCTATTTATAGAGGAGGTTTGAGAGAATGAGAGAGTTTGTTTTATAAATTGTCAAAATTCTGGTTTGGTTGAGATGAAATAACCAAGTTATGTGAAAATTGGTGTTCCAATGCATGGTACAAGCATTGTCTGAAGTTGCTAGAGGCTTTTAGGCATGTTTCTTCTTGCTTTAACCTTGTGTATATACAAAGAAAACAATTGAGAGGCTCAAGGAGTTGACAATTGCATAAAGCTTGCTTTATGTGAATGGTAATGGTGCCTTTGTGCTATAAATGGAATGATGCAATGGACAATACTTGAATCACTTAGATAATGGTTCAATCAATTGTGTAAACATCTTATTATGGATATATTTGCAAGTCACAAGGCCTTCAAAGTAAGATTATGCAACACATCATGCAAATTGGATTATTTGTTCTTCAACAAAATGACTTGCAATTCAAAAATGGATGCCCAACTTCAGGCCCTTGAATCTCCTAGCTCAAGTATGATAAATTCATGCTCTTAGATGTTTTGGAAAACTTGAAACATCATCTATAACTTTCATGTTGTCCATTTTGACAAAATCATCTTGGAACTAAGTGAAAAAATTCCAAGAAGTTGGGATGAAATCCTGGCCAAAATCTGTTGGAAATTTCTCTAAGTGTTAGATGAAAATGTCATGACTTCATGGGCTTATATCTTCAAATCAAAGCGTTTTTTGGACATCAACCATCTAATACAAAGTTTTATAATTTATCAAGATCTACAACTTTCATGTTGAAAGTTTCCTTTGAATCATCATGCATCCTTGTGAAAAATTGGCATGAAGTAGTGAAATTATCATGTACAAAACACTTAGAAAAATTTTAGAAAAATTTCTAAGTCTTGAGAAGTTTGACTTTTCAAATTGACTTTATTGACTTCTTGATGATCAAGCTTGATATTCTTGAATTTCTTGATGAATTTTGATCTTTGAAACTTAATGTTGACCAAAAAGTCAAAGTTTGACTTTTGGTGTATTAGTTGACTTTTCATCAGTTGACTGAATTTCAGCTATCAATCAATTGATCTTGAGAAATGAATTGATATATGCACTTAAGTCAAAATGATGCGCTTGAATCCTTGAGACCATGTTTCAAACCAATAGATTGTGTATTAGGTCAAAAACCAGTGATCAGTCGTTCTCAGTCAAAACCCTAATTTGTGGTCTCAGTGTTTCGAAGGTGATTTTGTTTGATCAACTCCTTGAGATTCCTTGATCATTGGAGATCCTTTGTGAAATGTCTTGAGAAAAGAGGGAAAATTTTGGGGTACAACAGCTGCCCCTGTTCAATCTTCTTAAACCTGAAGAGGTAGATTGGCGAGTCCGCCATTCGTGACTTGAAGGTGAAAGATGATTGAACACTAGAGTGCCCAGAAATTTGCACTCGATGATGTGTTAGTTGATTATATCGGGAATGGGATTTAAAATGCCATTTAGAGAAATGATGAAGAGTTTGTCGGAGATGGGCTTATAGATGCCATCCAAAGTGAATGTTGGTAGAAACTGGAAGAAGTAACATAATAAATTCTTGACTGATTTATACTGGAACTATATATGTATTTTACCTGTCTTTAACTGGGAGAAATAAATCTAACCAGAAGAGGTCTTGTGATGGTGACTTCACTGGGGAAACAAATATAACTAGAAGAGGCCTTTAGATTGCCTATTAATAATTGGTAGAAGCAAATCCATCCAGAAGAGGACTGTTGATTTGTTGACTTTTCCTGCAAGGAAAAGGGTTAGTTGCATGCAGATGTATGCATGGCACAATGATTTTCTCAAAATAAATGATATTTTGTTGTATGCATTTGTCATGTATGTAATATGATATATGAATGTGAGATATTATTGAAGTGTATCTTTATCTTGACAAATGCTGGGGAGCTTTGGGAAGTTAAATTCTGGACTGCTGTTGGGGATGAAGAGTACGAAGAGTATGCACATCTTCAAACCTTGTTTAGAATGCTTCCGATGGGAATTCCTATTTTGTTGTTTGAGGAGAAATCTGCTGGGGAACATTGATTTTGGATCTTTGCTTGAGGAAACTCCGTGAGGAGTGTTGATTTCTGCTTGGGGAATAGAGTTCAGGAGTCGTCCATTACTCTACTGGGGAATTATATTTGACCGGGGAGAGTGAAAGTTAGTTGTTATCTGGTCGAGATCTAGGTTTCGTAGCAACTTTCGAGTTGCTCGGGGTAATAAAGTTAACTGTTATCTAGTCGTATTCCAGGCTTCGCAACAACTTACCGGGGAAGATGAAATTAACCGTTATCTGGTCGAATTCCAGGATTTACAAAAATTTGAAGTTAAACTGTTATCTGGTCAGATTCCAGGCTTCGCAACAACTTAGATGAAATTAACTGTTATCTGGTCGGTTTCCAGGCTTCGCAGAAAATTGAAGTTAAACTGTTATCAGGTTGGATTCCAGGCTTTGTAGTATTGAAAATGAACTGTTATCTGGTCGGATTCTAGGCTCCGCAGAAAATTGAAGTTAAACTGTTATCTGGTTGGATTCTAGGCTTCACAATAACTTGGATGAAAGGATTAAGTTAATTGCTATCTGGTCAAATTCCAGGTTTCACAACAACTTACTGAAGTTAATCTGTTATCTAGTCGGATTCTAGGCTTTGCAGTATTGAAAATAAACTGTTATCTGGTTGGATTCTAGGCTTCGCAGAAAATTGAAGTTAAACTGTTATCTGGTCAGATTCCAGGCTTCGCAGTAACTTCGATGAAAGGATGAAGTTAATTGCTATCTGTTCGGATTTCAGGCTTCGCAATAACTTACTAAAGTTAAACTGTTATCTGGTCGGATTCTAGGCTTTGCAATATTGAAAATAAATTGTAATCTGGTCGGATTTCAGGCTTCGCATAAAAATTTCGGAGATAGTAATGATTCCATTGGGGATTGCAATGACTCTACATGGGATTAAGGGGTTTTGTCCATTGGTTTGTAATAGTCTGAGAGGCCAAATCAAGCTGGGGAATTTGTAGTTTGTTAGGGAAATCAACCTTGTTAAAGAGAATATTTTGACGACCTATTAGGGAAGTGAATTCTTTAGGAAGAACTCTACAAGGTTTCCTCTTTTAAGACCAACTCAACTGGGAAGAGGGTTTTTTGAAAGTTTGGAACTTTGGCTGGGGATTGCATGAATCCGTCTATGTGGGGATAATCTTATTGAAGTATCTCTGTGGGGATATCCCAAATCATTAAGGAGATGCTTGTTACTGTTTTTATGTATACATTTGTTAAAAATTTAATCATGTTCATATGCATATGTTCATTCAATTTTAGTCATTGGACACTTTTGCACTCAAAACAGAAAAAACAAAAAGTTTGCACTTCAAAGTATATTTGTATTGATGTTTGCCTATAAACAGGCATTTTTGTACAAGGAGACAGAGATCCTGGTAAGAGGAAATCGTCGAAAGAATGAAAGGAATACAAAGTGAAAACAAAAATAATAGCCACGTGGAAGTGATCTTATTGGGTTCCAACTCTGCTAATGACCCTATGTCTTCGAACATCATCTCTTGCCATTGATACAAGTTGATTGAATTGATATTGGACCATTGAACTTGGACCTTGGTAATAAAGCTAGTTGCAGAGATCTCACGGGACATAGTCATACGCTTTGATCCTTAAATTTTTCCTGGACCGCCCTTTCGGGTTTTCAGTCCATCAAGATACCATTTTTCACCCAAGCCGCCCTTTCAGGTTTTCGATATGCTGAGTGTACAATCTTTTGTGTATATCCCTAATTTTTTCCCTAACCTGCTTTAGTTCGCCGGGATGCCCTTATCTTTGCCTAGGTATGTCAACCTAGTAGGTCATTCTTTATGCGTAGTATTTTTTGACTATGTCCGTGTTCACAGGATGCGAGAAATCTTCTCCGTCCATAGTTGTTAGCATCATGGCACCTCCAGAGAATACTTTCTTGACAACAAATGGTCCTTCATAAGTGGGAGTCCATTTTCCCCCGGGATCGCCTTATGGAAGAATGATGCACTTTATTACCAAGTCGCCAGTCTGATATACTCGAGGCTTGATCTTTTTGTTGAAAGCCTTAATCATACTGTTGTACCCCAAAATTTTCCCTCTCTTTTTTCAAGACATTTCACAAAGGGTCTCCAATTCTCAAGGATTCTCAAGAATTGATTAGACAAAATCACCTTCGAAACACTGAGACCACAAATTAGGGTTTTGACTGAGAATGACTGATCACTGACTTTTGACCTAATACACAATCTATTGGTTTAAAACATGGTCACAAGGATTCAAATGCAACACGTTGACCTAATTTCATGGCTCAAAACATCTCTCAAGATCATTAGATTGACAGATGAAATTTGGTTAACTGATGAAAAAGTCAACTATACACTGAAAAGTCAAACTTTGACTTTTTTTATCAACACTAAGTTTCAAAGATCAAATTTCATCAAGAAATTCAAGAATATAAAGCTTGATCATCAAGAAATCAAGAAAGTCAAAAGTCAATGTGAAAAATCAAACTTTTCAAGACTTAGAAATTTTTCGAAGTATTTTTTTACATGATAATCTCATAACTTCATGACATTCTTTCACCAAGATGTAAGATGATTCAAAGAAAACTTTCAACATGAAAGTTGTAGATCTTGACGAATTCTATAACTTTGTATAAGAGGTTTGATGTCTAAAAATGCTCAGATTTGAAGATATGAGCCCATGAAGTCATGACATTGTTATTCAACACTTAGAGAAATTTTCAACAGATTTTGGTCAGGATTTTACCCTAACTTCTTGGCATTTTTTCACATAGTTCCAAGATAATTTTGTCAAATTAGCCAACATGAAAGTTATAGAGTATGCTTCAAGCTTTCCAAAACATCCAAGAAAATGAATTTATCATGCTTGAGCTAAGAGATTCAAGGGCATGAAGTTGGGCATCCATCCTTGAATTGCAAGTCCTTTTGTTGAAGAACACATAAAGAAATCCTTATGCTATGCTGCATAATCTTGTGTTTCAGGCCTTCTAACTTGCCAATATCACCATAATTTAATGCTTACACCTACTTTTGAGCTATTACCCAAGTGTTTTAGCCATTGTCCAAAAGATCTTTCCATTTATGGCATAAAGGCACCATTGCTATTCTTGAAAAGCAAGCGTGTTGGCACAAAACTTATCTTGATCCCATACCTTGGTTGTTTCTGATTTTACACCACCATAAATCATGGAAAGAATCCCCTCTATACCAGTATCTTTGGTACTTCATCTTGGAACCATGGAATACTTGACATAGTTTGATATTGGCATCCCAACCAAACTATAACATGCTGTCTTGTAAACCTATTCAGCCCTTGTTCACAAACCCTTTGCATATAAATAGAGGGAGCATTTGCAAGGGAAAGAGGTTAGAGAAAATAGAGAGCTTCTTGTGTGTTGAAAAATCCTCAAACCCCCCTTTTACTCTAAAAACCCGAACTGTCCATAAACACCTCCATCTCTGAGCTTTGAAGTCCAAATCATTGAATCTCATACCTTGCAAGTTTCATCCAAACAAACCATCCAAACACTCCACATACATCATATAGAAGTTGTTCAAACACAAGAACAACTTCTGTAACATCATTATCTCCATTTTCTAAACTCAAAAACATTGTCTTGCAAGTTGACTTGGTTGGATAAATTCAAACAATTTCAGTACAAAGTAAAGATTGGAACAACTCCAGGGAGGTCTAAGGAAGCTCAATTAATCATCACATTGCACATGGAAACATCCATACACATTTAGAATTTTCACTTCAAGAGGTAAGTTTTCTCAAACTGTGATATCCTTATTCATACATCATTTTACTTTCATTTTCAAAAGAAAAAAAGAGGACAAATAAGAATAGAAGGGTTGCAAATACTAGAAATCACAAAAAATGCTTCATGAAGTCTGACACGGTCGCCAGTGTCAAGAAGAAATTAGGAAAAATGGAAAAACAGGGTCTAGACATGGGTGCCCATGTCACAGGACACGGCCCGTGTCCCTCTTACTGGGATTAAAACTTGGCAAGAATGGTAGGATAGGGTTCTGACACGGGTGCCCGTGTCACATGACACGGCCCGTGTCAGCTCAGCTGGGACAAGAAAAGACATGCATGCTTATTACAGGGTCCTGACACGGGTTCCTGTGTCACAGGACATGGCTCGTGTCACAGAACATGGCCCGTGTCAGCTTCAACACCAAAAATCTCGATTTTTAAGACTTTTTGCTATTATTTTTGTTCAATTTGGTTGTAATAGTAACTTAGGTTTAAATTATTTATCTCCCCTATTTGTAAATTGTAGCTCCCATCCCCAAATGATGTAATAGCATAGAACTTTACATTTCCGCAATTTATCTCTTTCAATATCAATGCTAGTAATTAGGGTTTGCATGGTAAGACTAAAATCAATCTCTAGACAACCCTAATCCAAGACAAAACAATGCATGAAAAATAAACACTTGCACACTTTCACCTCTAGGGTTAACTCTATTTGTTGCCTTGAGAAAATGGTCATATTATACATGTGAGGCACCTTAGCAAAAACAATCAAAAATACAAGATCATAGTCCCTCGATGACGCTTCGAATGTTGCCTTCAAAATGATCTTAGACCCTTAAGAAAAATGCTAAGGTATCTCACAACATTGCATTTTATGACTATACGATGACCCACACCCGTCCCTTCACATCCAATGGTAGGGCTTCTTATCAATCAATGGTAATATAGCAATATCTAAGGGAGGAGGAAAATAACTAAGATTTTTTGAGTAGGTAGAACGCTCGTAGTTGCTTGCTCACAAACATTCCAAAACAAAACATCTTTCAAAATACACAAACACTTATTCCATGAAATATTTTCAAAAGTCAACACTTTGTATACATTCTTATAGAGACGAGAATCGTTACAAAGTTCATCTAAACGAATGCACTTATTAAAAATACTCTCAAACAAACACAAACACATTTCACAAAGCATTTTCGAAGTGAGCTAGCAACTAAGAGCCCGTAGATAACTACCGATGAAAAGGGTTCTAACACCTTCCCTTTTCAAAACCTACCCCCCGAACTCAAGAAAATATCTGAAAGGTCTTTCCTGTTCTTTTCACCCTTTCCTTATTGGATAAAAGAAAAGTCGGTGGCAAAACACCCAAGTCAGTTCTCCCACCGTATCACAGAACTGGTGACTTTGCTGGGGATAATAACTTAAAAATGGGGTTACCTTAGAGACTAGATCACCTTTAAAATTATTTCATTGTTTGACTTGTTTGCTTTATATTTTGGGTCCTTGTTTGGGTTTTGTATTGATCCTCTACCCAGATCGGAGAACATTATTAGGTAAGTAGCAATAGATCGTAGAGGCTGTGTGGGGTATACTGACATGGTTAAAGAGATGGCTACGTTAGTGTGACACATTTGTAGGTACCAGTAGCCCTTGAGTCTAGTCAAGGGGAATACGGGGCCGCTGTGTGGTGTCATGAAACACTAACTGACCTTAGAACCTTTAATTGAACAACTTAGCTATTGGAAGTAGCGAGATAGTCGACTCTGATGCAGTCCGAAGTTGGTTGATACTCGATGCTACGCTCATTGAGATCAGACTTTTGGGGTATTTCGGTCGCCAATAAAGAGGCTTGTGCTGAAACAATGACCGATGAAGAAAGATTAGTGATATTGAGATTCCCTAGAACCTGATTACTTTCTAGGACAGGTTGAACCGACTAAACTTCAAGAGGGTACTTACCAATGAAACCTCATGCAAGCCTAAACCTAAGGACTTGTTTGCTTTGTGTGTACGTGTATACTTGTACATAACATCATGACATCATACCATGGCATTTTGCACTAACCATTTCAAGGACCTAGAGATTTATCTTTGTTTTATTTTGTAGGACATGACTTCCACTCGCAGGAATACTATCCAAATCAACCTCATAAGAGTACCTCCTCAACTCAAAGAGTTAGCGCCGAGGGTTCCTGAAAATTCTCCGTTCACCAAGAGACATGGTCGACTTCTTAATCTGGTTACCTCAAGCCTTAATGAAGACACGATGAAGGTGCTCTTTCAGTTCTTTGACCCTTTACACCATTGCTTTACCTTTCCTGATTACCAACTTGTGCCTACTATGGAAGAATTCTCTCAACTCTTGGGAATTCCTATTCTTGATCAACTACCCTTCAACGGTATTGAAAGAGACCCAAGACCTGAGGAGATTGCTTGAGCTCTATATTTGCAACGATTCGACATTGTGGCAAATTGGGAAACAAGAACTGGTGTCAAAGGGTTTCTAGCCAAGTTTTTGTTGGAGAAGGCTCAAGATTTTTGGGATGATATGGATTTACAAGCCTTTGAAGAAGTGTTAGCTCTTCTCATCTATGTGATGGTACTGTTTCCCAATCCTGACCAACTCATAGATGTGAACACAATAAAATTTTCCTATCTCGGAATTCAGTGCCTACGTTACTTGGGGATATCTTGCATTCTCTTCACTCTCTCACCATGAAGAGAAGAGGACTTCTTATGTGTTTCACTCCTCTGTTGTCTAGGTGGTTTATTTCGCACCTACCTCGATTTGTTGTGAAGAAAGAGCAAAGCATGAGATGGTCTAATAGATTGATGTCACTCACGCATTCTGATATTCATTGGTGTTATCGATCCTTGGAGGACATTACTATTATTGACCGTTATGGGGAATTCCCTAATGTCCTTCTACTTGGAATTAGGGGAGGTATCACCTACAACCCTTATTTGGCTTTGCGACAGTTTGGGTATGCTAGGAGGGATGGCCTTCATGATGCACTTGTCCAGGGAATTGCATTTGACTATGAGAGCGATGTCCAAGGTTATCGTCAGAGATTCATACGAGCTTAGTGCATGGTTAACAAAGTTGATAGCAAGACGTTGGGGCATAAGAATTCCATTCCTTTGGAGCCTTATCTCAAATGGGTGCGAGCTCGTGCCCAAAGCCTTATGATGCCTTATAAAGGTATCCTACCTATCATCATGGAGCCAGTTTCCAAGGGAGATGTTCCATATACTGTCCTTCATCCTGATATGCCTACTTCTCTTGAAGATTTGCAAAGAGCTTGGATTCAGCTAAAAGGGGAGCAAGACACCTTTGAATCCTAGTTTTATGCAAGCGAAAAGAAGACATTGGAGCTGACGAGGCAACTTCATGAAGAGAGGAGTTTGAATTCCTACATTGCACCGAAGAGGATGCGCTCATGGGAAGCTTGAGTCTTTTTTTTTGTGTTTTAGGAGTTTATTTTGCATTATCTTTGTTTCTTGCACTGTAAGCCCAAGAGGTATCTTGTAGCTGTTTGAACTTATTAATGCAATTAATATTCGTTCCTTCTTTATCTAAACAAATTTAAATCTTCTAAGTCCTTGAAATCATTTGCATACGCATTTCATGCATCATAACATAAGAAAGCTTTCAATAATAGGTTTCCTCATCTTTCTTCTGGTTATTTCAGTAAGATGGATATCGAGCAGACCGTGAAAGATTTGCAAGCACAGAATTCCCAGTTCCAAGACACCTTGCTAACCTTGGCCAAGGGACAACAAGAGCTGATGACACTACTGGCAACCAAAAAGAAGACAAAGAAGAAAGCCCTGATCAGCACGGGGAAAAGATTTAAAGGCCCAGTCCGTCAGGTGCAGATAATTGAAGAGTCATCTGAGGAAGACGAGAACCATGTAGAAGAAGAAAGGAGCACCCGTACTGGGGGTGCAAATGATCAAGTTTTCTAGGAAGAAGACTACTTTGATGAATAGTATCCACCGACTGAGGATAAATATAAGAAGTTAGAGGATAGACTGAAAGCTATTGAAATTCAAGTCATACCTGGTTTGGATTTTGGTGATTTGGGCTTAGTACCAGGGGTCGTCATTCCCCATAAGTTCAAAATACCAGTCTTTGCTAAGTATGACGGAGTTTCATGCCCAAAACTTCATCCGAGGTCCTACGTTCGCAAGATACAACCACATACTACTGAAAAGAAGCTCTGGGTCCATTTCTTCCAAGAGAGTATGGCTGGAACTCAGCTAGAATGGTTTTACCAATTGGAGGGTTCCCGCATTCACACATGGGAAGATCTGGCCACTGCTTTTTATCATCAATATAAGTACAATGCTGATATGGCACCAACTAGAGTTCAACTTCAAAGAATGACAATGGGTACTAATGAAGGGTTTAAAGAGTACGTGCAAAAACGGTGGGATCTTACTGGTAGGGTCCAACCATCGCTAACTGACAGAGAACTAGTTGATATGTTCATGGGTACATTAACTGGCCCATTTTTGAACTTGTTAATTGGGAGTTCTTCGTCTGGTTTCCCTGAGTTAATCTTAACTGGTGAAAGGGTCAAAAGTGGCATTAAGAGTGGAAAAATTCCTATGACATCTGCTTCTACATCCAACTCTGTAAAGAAACCCTTTACTAGAAAGAAAGAAGCCAATGATGTTTATGGGTCAAGGGCCCATACCAAGAAGGATCACCGTCCATCTGTTAATGCTGTTTTAATCTCCAACCCTCCATTTGCTCAAAGACAACAAGCCAACCATCAACGATCTGAAATTCCTCGAAGACAGTTCACGAGAATCAACATGTCACTATCCGAAGCCTTGCAACACATGTTGAAGGCCAACTTAGTGACATTGCGTGATCCACCATCAAATCCAAATATTTCATCACCAAAGTACAATCCTAATTTTAGGTGTTTAGTTATTGACATGCATTTTTGGTAAAACCAGGTGTGTGAATGTCATGACTAATGTCATAACATTCTGATTTATTAGGTACTGGTTTATTAGGTACCTTTGCAGAAAAATAGTGGCATACAGGTACTGCTGTTTATGAGTGTGTATCTGAGCATTTTGCAAAAAGATCACATTTATTGTCTTCTCAGTAAACAGGAATTCTGATGTCATAACAAATGTTAAGACATCCTGTACTGATCTAACAGTAGTGCAGTTTGGTTAATTCTGATATTTTTCTGGAAGTTGGCTCATTCCTTCCAGAACAGAATCTCCCGTTGTCTTTGGGTTAACCTAGCTCAACCCTAAATTGGTTGATAAAGTCTTGTGACCAAGTCTTATGGTTAAACCTAATTAACCCTAGCTTTTTGTGGAAACCCAAACTGAAGAAACAACTGCTATATATTCAACAGGTCTGCTGTTTGGAAAATAACTCTTTGGACTGAAGATCAATTAGAAACTATATAGTTTTAACTACTGTAATCCAAGCAATTATCATTGTGATAAGTGACTTGGAATAGGTTTTGTTTGTAAGGGTTTTTGTACCACTCAAAGCTTTGAAGCAAGAGTGTTTTGTGTCTCTTGACTAAAGCTTTGAAGCAAAGTCAAGTTAGGTTTATGCATCACTCAAAGCTGTGAAGCAAGAGTGTTTGTGTTACTTGATTAAAAAGCTGTGAAGCATAATCAAGTGTATGTTTTGAAGAGTGTCTTCATTAATTCATTAGTCAATTGTTTTAAGTATCACTGCTGTGATTGAGGGGGAGTGAGTAGGAACTCAGGTTTAAGTAGAACTTAGATTGAAATTGCATTGGGTAGGTCTTAAGTGAAGGAGATAAACTGGTTGGTTTATTCCTGAATTAATATCTCTTATAGTGGATTTCCTCCCTGGCTTGGTAGCCCCCAGAGTAGGTGTTGTTTCACACTGAACTGGGTAAACAATTAACTGTGTTCTTTACTGTTTTTGTATTTACTGTCTTATAGAAAGTCAGATACGATGTCACAACATTGACTGTGATATTGAGTATCTACAACCAGAATTTCAATTGGTATCAGAGCAGGCACCCTGCCTGTATTACTGGGTGAGATCTAGGGATATCACTTTCTGGCACTATGGACAAAGAAGGAGTTTTTGGAAATAGACCACCCATTCTGGATGGAACAAATTATGACTACTGGAAACCTCGTATGATTGCCTTCTTAAAATCTCTGGACAAAAAGGCCTGGAGAGCTGCTGACAAAGGATGGAACCATCCCACCATAACTGAGAAAGATGGGACAATCAGTCTGAAGCCTGAGGAAGAATGGAGTAAAGAAGAAGATGAGTTAGCCCTGGGAAATTCCAAAGCTTTAAATTCCTTGTTCAATGGAATTGATAGAAACATATTCGGACTAGTACATCAATATGAACTGGCCAAGGAAGTTTGGGACACTCTCAAAACTACCCATGAGGGCACTTCCAAAGTAAAAATGTCAAGGCTTCAGATGCTGACTACCAAGTTTGAGGATCAAAAAATGATGGAAGATGAAACCATTCATGAGTTTCACATGAACATCTTGGAGATTGCCAACACCTCAGGAGCATTGGGAGAAAAGATGTCAGAAGAAAAACTGGTGAGAAAGATTCTCAGATCCTTGCCTAAAAGATTTGCAATGAAGGTAACTGCTATAGAGGAAGCCCAGGATATCAGCAAGTTGAAAGTGGATGAACTCATTGGGTCTCTTCAGACTTTTGAGATGGGGATCACTGAAAATGTTGACAAGAAGAACAAGAGCATAGCACTTGTATCCAACACTGAAGATGAAAACAAGGAGGATGAAGAAGAAAATATTTCAGAAGCTATAGCCATGCTTGGAAGACAATTCAACAAACTCATCAAAAGAATAGATCCAAAGTCAAGGTCTAATGTTCATAACATTCCCTCTGACATTGATAGTTCCAGCAGAAGACCAAGGTCAGAAGAGAAGGGAAATCAAGGCAGAGGAATTCAATGCCATGGTTGTGAAGGATATGGGCATATTCGAGCTGAATGTCCTACCTTTATTAAGAAACAAAAGAAAGGAATGACTGTTACTTGGTCTGACTGTGATTCAGAAAGTAATTCTGAAGAAGAATCTGCCAAACTAGTTACTGCTCTAACTGGTGTTTGTACCTCTGAAAGTGACACTAGTGATGAGGAAGTGACATTTGAAGAACTGGCTGATACTTACAAGAAATTGTGTATCAGAAGTGCTGAAGTCTGTGTGCAGAATGAGAAACAAACAAAACTCATCATAAAGCTGGAGGCTGAAAAAAGGGCAGACCTTGAAACTATAAGTCATCTAGAAGGGGAAGTTCAATTGCTGAACTCACAACTGAACCAGATGACCAAATCTGTCAAGATGCTGACAAATGGAACAGACAAATTGGAAGAAATCCTTCAGGTTGGACAAAATGTGGGAAACAAATCTGGACTAGGATTTGTGGAAGCAAAGAAATCTGGTGCAGACAAGAAGATCAGGCCTGTTAAACAAATGTCAAAGCAGATGTCTCAACACAACTCTCAACATCAGGAACAGAGATATATGAAGAAAAGGTACCAAAGATGGAGATGTCATCATTGTTGGAGGTATGGTCACATTAAGCCTTTCTGCTTCAGATTGTATGGATACCCTAATCAGAGCCCAGGTGTTAAACCTAAGTCTAAAAGGGTACCACATACTCCTCAATGTAAGAAAAAGGCTACTGCCCTGATAGCCCACACTTCCCTGAGAGTCTCTGCAAAGGAAGGCTGGTACTTTGACAGTGGGTGCTCTAAGCACATGACTGGAATAAAGAACATTCTCAATCATGTTAAACCTCACACCACTAGTTATGTGACCTTTGGAGATGGTCCTAAAGGTGAAATCAAAGGAGTTGGTAATTTGGACTGCCCTGAAGTTCCAAATCTGAATGAAGTACTATTGGTAAAAGGCCTGACTGCTAATCTCATTAGTATCAGTCAATTGTGTGATCTAGGATTCAAGGTCAACTTCTCAAAATCTGAATGTCTTGTAATTAATGAAAAACTAGAAGTTGTAATGAAAGGAATCAGATCTAAAGATAATTGTTACTTGTGGCAGCCTGAGAACACTAATAACTCCACTATGTGTTCTGTTACCAAAGAAGAAAAAGAGGTGAAACTGTGGCACCAAAAACTTGGCCATCTTCATCTAAAAAGAATGAAAAGAACTATCTCTATGGAAGCAGTCAGAAGGATTCCAAGACTGCAAATTGATAAAAGGAGGGTTTGTGGTGAACATCAAATGGAAAGGCTTGGTAAAAAGAGATATGTCTATGATGTGGTGAATAACCTTGAAGTTTTTAAAGAACTGTGCAAAAGAACTCAAAAAGAAGGGTGTATTGTCAGAATCAGAAGTGATCATGACAAGGAATTTGGAAACAACAAGTTTAATAAGTTCTGTTTCTCAAAAGGAATGAGTCATGAATTCTCTTCTCCTATAACTCCTCAACAAAATGGAGTTGACAGAAGGAAAAATAGGATCATACAGGAATCTTCCAGAGCTATGATTCATGTCAAAAGAATGCCTTTTCAACTCTGTGCTGAAATAGTTGCAGCTGGTAGTAGCTGTTCTCAAATTATCTGGACAAAACAGATGCTCACTGAGTATAATGTCTCACAAGATGTTGTGACATTGTATTGTGACAATCTGAATACAATCAATATTTCCAAGAACCCTATTCAGCATAGTAGGACCAAGCACATTGACCTTAAAAATTACTTTATCAGAGACCTTGTAGAGAAGAAGACAATTAAACTGGAACATGGTGTCATTAAGCTACAGCTGGCTGACATTTTTACCAAGGCTCTTGATGGAAATCAACTTGAAAACTTGAGGGGCAAGATGGGTATTTGCCAACATGATAAATTATAGCAATTAATTTTGCTCAAAACAAGGGTTGAAGGAGTTATTTGTGTTAAGTCTATTTTAAGCGGGTTAATCATATATTTCCCAAATTCTTTCAAAATTACTAAGAAGTTGAATAGACACACATTTGCCTCCTTCCACTCTCGACTTTGCAACATCTCTTTTTCACTCATTCAAAGTTTTCTCCCTAGTTGCTACTGGTTTTCCAAGTCAATCAAAATGTCTCAAACTTCATCCTCATCCAAGACAACCGTTTCATCTTCATCATCTGATCAAGATTCTCGAGAAATCACCCCATGCATGGATTCTGAAGTCCTGGAGATTACTCCTCTCAGAGAAATAGCAACTAACCCTTCCAAGGTCAAAAAGCTGAGAACAAGGCATGCAGGAAGGTCTCAGGCGACGTCTTCCGATAATCCCTCTAAACCTTCATCTTCTGTACCTAATAGGGAAGGATCAGCTCATGTACATCAAGCAATAACTAGGCTTGTTACAAGAATCCTGAGTGAGAACCACTCTGTACCATGGATTTCTGTTCCATTAAATCAAGAATCAGCAAGCCCAAATGTTGAAGCAAATCCAGATGTCTCTGAGAATGTTGAGACACCAGATGACAACATTAAAAAACCATCTGAAAACCTAGATGACATTCAGAACCCTTCAGAGAAGAATGTTGAACCACCTGTTATTAACGTTGATGATGAATACTCAGACAATGACCTGATTGCAAATATCAACCCTAGCATAGCTAGGAGAATGATGAACATGAAGGGCAATCAAGATGCTGCAAAAGGTCTGAACAAAGAGAAACCTTCTGATAAGAAAACCAGGTCTGAAAGGAAGACTGGTACTGTGAAGACTGGAATGTCCAAAGGGAAGGTGAAAGCCCAAGTGCATACTGAGAGTCTCTCAAAACCTGCTAGACAACCAATTACAAAGAAGAGAAAAGAACCTGAGTCTTCTGATTCTGATGAGGAATCAGAGTTTGAAATTAATACTGAAGAGATTCCTATCAGAAGGAAACTCCCTTCCAGCAAAATGGCTAGAGTTCCTGAAGTCCCAACAGACAACATCTCTTTTCACCACCCTGACAATGCCAACAGATGGAAGTATGTTTGCTTAAAGAGAATAGCTTTAGAAAGAGAACTAAACAATGGTGCCATGGATTGCAAGGAAATCATGGACCTGATCAAAGCTGCTGGACTAATGAAGACTGTGGTAAAATTTACCAAGTGCTTTGAAAATCTGGTCAAGGAATTTATAGTGAACTTGTCTGATGAATGTGCTGATGGAAGGTCAGCTGAATTTGAATGTGTTTATGTTAGAGGAAGAAGGGTTAATTTCTCTCCATCAGAAATTAATAAATTTCTTGGAAGATCAAATGAGGATTGCCCTGAACTGGAAGTCACTGACAATGAAGTATGCCAAACCATCACAACAAGACAAGTTAAGTGCTGGCCCTTGAAAGGCAAGCTGAATGCCAGCAAACTAAGCATGAAATTTTCCATCCTGCACAAGATTGGTGCAGCCAACTGGGTCCCTACCAACCACAAATCAACTATCTCCACAGGTTTGGGGAGATTCATTTATGCTGTGGGAACCAAGACTGAATTTGACTATGGCAGGTATATTTTTGAACAAACTTTAAAACATGCTGGTAGCTTTGCTGTCAAAGGCCCTATTGCCTTTCCCTCCCTCCTTTGTGGAATTATCCTTGCACAGTACCCTGATATCCTGGTGGCAAGAGATACTGCTTGCAAAAGAGATCCTGCTCTTGGGTTACACTACAAGCTTTTTCAGGGATCTCATGTTCCTGATATTGTCATAACATCAGCTGAGACATCATCTGTCAAAACTCAATCCAAAACATCTGATGTTATAGCTGCATTGAAAGAGACCTGCAAAGAGCTGGAGACTAGGAAAAAGACTCTAGAAAACCTAATTGCCAAGTTAGAACAGGAGGAGGCTGAAGGAAACAGAAGGGAAGAGGGTGCTGCTGAAGATCAACTCAATACTGAAGAAAGTAGCTCCTCTGAAGGGGACAATGCTTAAAGGTTGGTAGAGTTGATGCTGGTTCCTAGTGGAGTTTGCAAGTGTGTTCAGATTTTAGTTGTTGTTTTTATTACTTTGTTTGGGATGACTGTATAACTTTTAAGAACATGTATCTTTGGCCCATTTGTGGCTAAAGAGAGGGAGATATTCTGTGGTTAATTACTTGATAAACACTATATTTTTCTGCAGTCACATTTATTCTGCTGCTATCTATTCTCTGATTGCTTAGGGGCTTTAGCCAAAAATCTGCCAAAGGGGGAGTTTGTAGGTGTTTAGTTATTGGCATGCATTTTTGGTAAAACCAGGTGTGTGAATATCATGAATAATGTCATAACATTCTGATTTATTAGGTACTGGTTTATTAGGTACCTTTGCAGAAAAATAGTGGCATACAGGTACTGCTGTTTATGAGTGTGTATCTGAGCATTTTGCAAAAAGATCACATTTATTGTCTTCTCAGTAAACAGGAATTCTGATGTCATAACAAATGTTAAGACATCCTGTACTGATCTAACAGTAGTGCAGTTTGGTTAATTCTGAGATTTTTCAGGAAGTTGGCTCATTCCTTCCAGAATAGAATCTCCCGTTGTCTTTGGGTTAACCTAGCTCAACCCTAAACTGGTTGATAAAGTCTTGTGACCAAGTCTTATGGTTAAACCTAATTAACCCTAGCTTTTTGTGGAAACCCTAATTGAAGAAACAGCTGCTATATATTCAACAGGTCTGCTGTTTGGAAAATAACTCTTTGGACTGAAGATCAATTAGAAACTGTATAGTTTTAACTGCTGTAATCCAAGCAATTATCATTGTGATAAGTGACTTGGAATAGGTTTTGTTTGTAAGGGTTTTTGTACCACTCAAAGCTTTGAAGCAAGAGTGTTTTGTGTCTCTTGACTAAAGCTTTGAAGCAAAGTCAAGTTAGGTTTATGTATCACTCAAAGCTGTGAAGCAAGAGTGTTTGTGTTACTTGATTAAAAAGCTGTGAAGCATAATCAAGTGTATGTTTTGAAGAGTGTCTTCATTAATTCATTAGTTAATTGTTTTAAGTATCACTGCTGTGATTGAGGGGGAGTGAGTAGGAACTCAGGTTTAAGTAGAACTTAGATTGAAATTGCATTGGGTAGGTCTTAAGTGAAGGAGATAAACTGGTTGGTTTATTCCTGAATTAATATCTCTTATAGTGGATTTCCTCCCTGGCTTGGTAGCCCCCAGAGTAGGTGTTGTTTCACACTGAACTGGGTAAACAATTGACTGTGTTCTTTACTGTTTTTATATTTACTGTCTTATAGAAAGTCAGATACGATGTCACAACATTGAATGTGACATTGAGTATCTACAGCCAGAATTTCAATTGGTATCAGAGCAGGCACCCTGCCTGTTTTACTGGGTGAGATCTAGGGATATGACTTTCTGGCACTATGGACAAAGAAGGAGTTTTTGGAAATAGACCACCCATTCTGGATGGAACAAATTATGACTACTGGAAACCTCGTATGATTGCCTTCTTAAAATCTCTGGACAAAAAGGCCCGGAGAGCTGCTAACAAAGGATGGAACCATCCCACCATAACTGAGAAAGATGGGACAATCAGTCTGAAGCCTGAGGAAGAATGGAGTAATGAAGAAGATGAGTTAGCCCTGGGAAATTCCAAAGCTTTAAATGCCTTGTTCAATGGAATTGATAGAAATATATTCAGACTAGTACATCAATATGAACTGGCCAAGGAAGTTTGGGACACTCTCAAAACTACCCATGAGGGCACTTCCAAAGTAAAAATGTCAAGGCTTCAGATGCTGACTACCAAGTTTGAGAATCTAAAAATGATGGAAGATGAAACCATTCATGAGTTTCACATGAACATCTTGGAGATTGCCAACACCTCAGGAGCATTGGGAGAAAAGATGTCAGAAGAAAAACTGGTGAGAAAGATTCTCAGATCCTTGCCTAAAAGATTTGCAATGAAGGTAACTGCTATAGAGGAAGCCCAGGATATCAGCAAGTTGAAAGTGGATGAACTCATTGGGTCTCTTCAGACTTTTGAGATGGGGATCACTGAAAATGTTGACAAGAAGAACAAGAGCATAGCACTTGTATCCAACACTGAAGATGAAAACAAGGAGGATGAAGAAGAAAATATTTCAGAAGCTATAGCCATGCTTGGAAGACAATTCAACAAACTCATCAAAAGAATAGATCCAAAGTCAAGGTCTAATGTTCATAACATTCCCTCTGACATTGACAGTTCCAGCAGAAGACCAAGGTCAGAAGAGAAGGGAAATCAAGGCAGAGGAATTCAATGCCATGGTTGTGAAGGATATGGGCATATTCGAGCTGAATGTCCTACCTTTATTAAGAAACAAAAGAAAGGAATGACTGTTACTTGGTCTGACTGTGATTCAGAAAGTAATTCTGAAGAAGAATCTGCCAAACTAGTTACTGCTCTAACTGGTGTTTGTACCTCTGAAAGTGACACTAGTGATGAGGAAGTGACATTTGAAGAACTGGCTGATACTTACAAGAAATTGTGTATCAGAAGTGCTGAAGTCTGTGTGCAGAATGAGAAACAAACAAAACTCATCATAAAGCTGGAGGCTGAAAAAAGGGCAGACCTTGAAACTATAAGTCATCTAGAAGGGGAAGTTCAATTGCTGAACTCACAACTGAACCAGATGACCAAATCTGTCAAGATGCTGACAAATGGAACAGACAAATTGGAAGAAATCCTTCAGGTTGGACAAAATGTGGGAAACAAATCTGGACTAGGATTTGTGGAAGCAAAGAAATCTGGTGCAGACAAGAAGATCAGGCCTGTTAAACAAATGTCAAAGCAGATGTCTCAACACAACTCTCAACATCAGGAACAGAGATATATGAAGAAAAGGTACCAAAGATGGAGATGTCATCATTGTTGGAGGTATGGTCACATTAAGCCTTTCTGCTTCAGATTGTATGGATACCCTAATCAGAGCCCAGGTGTTAAACCTAAGTCTAAAAGGGTACCACATACTCCTCAATGTAAGAAAAAGGCTACTGCCCTGATAGCCCACACTTCCCTGAGAGTCTCTGCAAAGGAAGGCTGGTACTTTGACAGTGGGTGCTCTAAGCACATGACTGGAATAAAGAACATTCTCAATCATGTTAAACCTCACACCACTAGTTATGTGACCTTTGGAGATGGTCCTAAAGGTGAAATCAAAGGAGTTGGTAATTTGGACTGCCCTGAAGTTCCAAATCTGAATGAAGTACTATTGGTAAAAGGCCTGACTGCTAATCTCATTAGTATCAGTCAATTGTGTGATCTAGGATTCAAGGTCAACTTCTCAAAATCTGAATGTCTTGTAATTAATGAAAAACTAGAAGTTGTAATGAAAGGAATCAGATCTAAAGATAATTGTTACTTGTGGCAGCCTGAGAACACTAATAACTCCACTATGTGTTCTGTTACCAAAGAAGAAAAAGAGGTGAAACTGTGGCACCAAAAACTTGGCCATCTTCATCTAAAAAGAATGAAAAGAACTATCTCTATGGAAGCAGTCAGAAGGATTCCAAGACTGCAAATTGATAAAAGGAGGGTTTGTGGTGAACATCAAATGGAAAGGCTTGGTAAAAAGAGATATGTCTATGATGTGGTGAATAACCTTGAAGTTTTTAAAGAACTGTGCAAAAGAACTCAAAAAGAAGGGTGTATTGTCAGAATCAGAAGTGATCATGACAAGGAATTTGGAAACAACAAGTTTAATAAGTTCTGTTTCTCAGAAGGAATGAGTCATGAATTCTCTTCTCCTATAACACCTCAACAAAATGGAGTTGACAGAAGGAAAAATAGGATCATACAGGAATCTTCCAGAGCTATGATTCATGTCAAAAGAATGCCTTTTCAACTCTGTGCTGAAATAGTTGCAGCTGGTAGTAGCTGTTCTCAAATTATCTGGACAAAACAGATGCTCACTGAGTATAATGTCTCACAAGATGTTGTGACATTGTATTGTGACAATCTGAATACAATCAATATTTCCAAGAACCCTATTCAGCATAGTAGGACCAAGCACATTGACCTTAAAAATTACTTTATCAGAGACCTTGTAGAGAAGAAGACAATTAAACTGGAACATGGTGTCATTAAGCTACAGCTGGCTGACATTTTTACCAAGGCTCTTGATGGAAATCAACTTGAAAACTTGAGGGGCAAGATGGGTATTTGCCAACATGATAAATTATAGCAATTAATTTTGCTCAAAACAAGGGTTGAAGGAGTTATTTGTGTTAAGTCTATTTTAAGCGGGTTAATCATATATTTCCCAAATTCTTTCAAAATTACTAAGAAGTTGAATAGACACACATTTGCCTCCTTCCACTCTCGACTTTGCAACATCTCTTTTTCACTCATTCAAAGTTTTCTCCCTAGTTGCTACTGGTTTTCCAAGTCAATCAAAATGTCTCAAACTTCATCCTCATCCAAGACAACCGTTTCATCTTCATCATCTGATCAAGATTCTCGAGCAATCACCCCATGCATGGATTCTGAAGTCCTGGAGATTACTCCTCTCAGAGAAATAGCAACTAACCCTTCCAAGGTCAAAAAGCTGAGAACAAGGCATGCAGGAAGGTCTCAGGCGACGTCTTCCGGTAATCCCTCTCAACCTTCATCTTCTGTACCTAATAGGGAAGGATCAGCTCATGTACATCAAGCAATAACTAGGCTTGTTACAAGAATCCTGAGTGAGAACCACTCTGTACCATGGATTTCTGTTCCATTAAATCAAGAATCAGCAAGCCCAAATGTTGAAGCAAATCCAGATGTCTCTGAGAATGTTGAGACACCAGATGACAACATTAAAAAACCATCTGAAAACCTGGATGACATTCAGAACCCTTCAGAGAAGAATGTTGAACCACCTGTTATTGACGTTGATGAGGAATACTCAGACAATGACCTGATTGCAAATATCAACCCTAACATAGCTAGGAGAATGATGAACATGAAGGGCAATCAAGATGCTGCAAAAGGTCTGAACAAAGAGAAACCTTCTGATAAGAAAACCAGGTCTGAAAGGAAGACTGGTACTGTGAAGACTGGAATGTCCAAAGGGAAGGTGAAAGCCCAAGTGCATACTGGGAGTCTCTTAAAACCTGCTAGACAACCAACTACAAAGAGGAGAAAAGAACCTGAGTCTTCTGATTCTGATGAGGAATCAGAGTTTGAAATTAATACTGAAGAGATTCCTATCAGAAGGAAACTCCCTTCCAGCAAAATGGCTAGAGTTCCTGAAGTCCCAACAGACAACATCTCTTTTCACCACCCTGACAATGCCAACAGATGGAAGTATGTTTGCTTAAAGAGAATAGCTTTAGAAAGAGAACTAAACAATGGTGCCATGGATTGCAAGGAAATCATGGACCTGATCAAAGCTGCTGGATTAATGAAGACTGTGGTAAAATTTACCAAGTGCTTTGAAAATCTGGTCAAGGAATTTATAGTGAACTTGTCTGATGAATGTGCTGATGGAAGGTCAGCTGACTTTGAATGTGTTTATGTTAGAGGAAGAAGGGTTAATTTCTCTCCATCAGAAATTAACAAATTTCTTGGAAGATCAAATGAGGATTGCCCTGAACTGGAAGTCACTGACAATGAAGTATGCCAAACCATCACAGCAAGACAAGTCAAGTGCTGGCCCTTGAAAGGCAAGCTGAATGCCAGCAAACTAAGCATGAAATTTTCCATCCTGCACAAGATTGGTGCAGCCAACTGGGTCCCTACCAACCACAAATCAACTATCTCCACAGGTTTGGGGAGATTCATTTATGCTGTGGGAACCAAGACTGAATTTGACTATGGCAGGTATATTTTTGAACAAACTTTAAAACATGCTGGTAGCTTTGCTGTCAAAGGCCCTATTGCCTTTCCCTCCCTCCTTTGTGGAATTATCCTTGCACAGTACCCTGATATCCTAGTGGCAAGAGATACTGCTTGCAAAAGAGCTCCTGCTCTTGGGTTACACTACAAGCTTTTTCAGGGATCTCATGTTCCTGATATTGTCATAACATCAGCTGAGACATCATCTGTCAAAACTCAGTCCAAAACATCTGATGTTATAGCTGTATTGAAAGAGACCTGCAAAGAGCTGGAGACTAGGAAAAAGACTCTAGAAAACCTAATTGCCAGGTTAGAACAGGAGGAGGCTGAAGGAAACAGAAGGGAATAGGGTGCTGCTGAAGATCAACTCAATACTGAAGAAAGTAGCTCCTCTGAAGAGGACAGTGCTTAAAGGTTGGTAGAGTTGATGCTGGTTCCTGGTGGAGTTTGCAAGTGTGTTCAGATTTTAGTTGTTGTTTTTATTACTTTGTTTGGGATGACTGTATAACTTTTAAGAACATGTATCTTTGGCCCATTTGTGGCTAAAGAGGGGGAGATATTCTGTGGTTAATTACTTGATAAACACTATATTTTTCTGCAGTCACATTTATTCTGCTGCTATCTATTCTCTGATTGCTTAGGGGCTTTAGCCAAAAATCCGCCAAAGGGGGAGTTTGTAGGTGTTTAGTTATTGGCATGCATTTTTGGTAAAACCAGGTGTGTGAATGTCATGACTAATGTCATAACATTCTGATTTATTAGGTACTGGTTTATTAGGTACCTTTGCAGAAAAATAGTGGCATACAGGTACTGCTGTTTATGAGTGTGTATCTGAGCATTTTGCAAAAAGATCACATTTATTGTCTTCTCAGTAAACAGGAATTCTGATGTCATAACAAATGTTAAGACATCCTGTACTGATCTAACAGTAGTGCAGTTTGGTTAATTCTGAGATTTTTCAGGAAGTTGGCTCATTCCTTCCAGAACAGAATCTCCCGTTGTCTTTGGGTTAACCTAGCTCAACCCTAAACTGGTTGATAAATTCTTGTGACCAAGTCTTATGGTTAAACCTAATTAACCCTAGCTTTTTGTGGAAACCCTAACTGAAGAAACAACTGCTATATATTCAACAGGTCTGCTGTTTGGAAAATAACTCTTTGGACTGAAGATCAATTAGAAACTGTATAGTTTTAACTGCTGTAATCCAAGCAATTATCATTGTGATAAGTGACTTGGAATAGGTTTTGTTTGTAAGGGTTTTTGTACCACTCAAAGCTTTGAAGCAAGAGTGTTTTGTGTCTCTTGACTAAAGCTTTGAAGCAAAGTCAAGTTAGGTTTATGTATCACTCAAAGCTGTGAAGCAAGAGTGTTTGTGTTACTTGATTAAAAAGCTGTGAAGCATAATCAAGTGTATGTTTTGAAGAGTGTCTTCATTAATTCATTAGTCAATTGTTTTAAGTATCACTGCTGTGATTGAGGGGGAGTGAGTAGGAACTCAGGTTTAAGTAGAACTTAGATTGAAATTGCATTGGGTAGGTCTTAAGTGAAGGAGATAAACTGGTTGGTTTATTCCTGAATTAATATCTCTTATAGTGGATTTCCTCCCTGGCTTGGTAGCCCCCAGAGTAGGTGTTGTTTCACACTGAACTGGGTAAACAATTGACTGTGTTCTTTACTGTTTTTGTATTTACTGTCTTATAGAAAGTCAGATACGATGTCACAACATTGACTGTGACATTGAGTATCTACATCCAGAATTTCACTAATGCCAAATGTGCCTATCATTCCAACATCCCTGGGCATGAAACCAATCATTGTTGGGCTTTGAAATGCAGAATTCAAGATCTTATCGATAACAAAACTATTGAGTTTGATCCACCTATAACTCCAAATGTGATAACTGCACCAATGCCGAACCATGGCAAAGGTGTCAATGCGATTGATGACACTAATTTTGTTTCCTCCATTGAGGATTTGACTACTCCATTGAATACTGTGAGGGGAGATTTGCTGAGAGCTGGGGTGTTCCATGGCTGTTTAAATGATTGTGCTTGCTGCGCTGAACAAATAAATGGATGCAAGTGGCTGGAAGAAGGTGTTCAATGCCTGGTAGATAGTCACAAGATACTATTTAAAAGAACTCCATCCATCAAAAGTTTGACCAATAAAGCTGAAGACGTTTCTATCATAACAATTTCTAACAAGCCTCTTAGGATCTCCTTAAAGGGTCCTATTAGGCTTTCAAATGAACCAACAATTGCTCCTTTAATAATCACTGCCCTGGGCCGATTCCTTACTCCTCCGACAAAGCAGTTCCACAGAACTATGATGCCGAAGTTTACTATCATGGAATAAAGCAAGATTCATGGATCAATGAAGACAAGACCAACGATGTTACAAATATTACGGGTTCTAGTAAGGTAACAAGAACAGGGAGGATTTTCTCCCCTGATATTTCACCTCTGACTACTACAAACTCATGTTCACATAACCAATAAAAATCCTAATTCCATCACTAGAGGCAAAGAAAAAGTAAGTAAGCCCGCTGAGATAGAGGCACATGCCAAAGATGTTGATGCTGAAGAGCCCTCCACTCGAGAGACGGAGAAAATCCTGAAAATTATAAAGAAGAGTGATATCAAAATAGTCGAACAGCTGGGGCAAACCCCCTCCAAAATATCTATGCTGTCATTACTACTATGTTCTGATGCTCATGCCCAAGCTTTAATCAAGTTTTTGAAGAAATCTCATGTGCCCCAAGAAACTACAGCTGACTAGTTCGAGAATTGTGTACCAATAATGGTTTCACTTAAAGATGCCCGTGCCGTGGTCGAAGATGAAAGCTGTACTATCTGGGGACAACTCCCCGAAATTCCATTTAAAGCAGACAAATTTGGGCTGGGTTTCACCATCAAATCTCAGAAAGAGGCCAGGCGCGCTCGCATGGGAAAGTCACCTCTTCGCATCAGAAATCGTGAAGTAAATGTTATGGAAGACTCTGACGATGAATGTGATTTTGAAGAATGGATCTACCCTACTGCCGAAGGAAAGCTCAACAATTGGCACGCAAAGGACTTCACTCCCATCTCCTTCATCGAGGAGTATTTACTGTTTACTATTTTCTGTCAATTCAAGAACTTTTTTCTGTAATTTTAATTCCAAACAATGACTTTTAAGCCATGTGCCTTTCCTGGGGAACCATGGTCCATTTTTAAGGGTTTTGTTCATGTTCATTTATCATATGATTATTTAATGGAAAACATTGGACCTTTGCTTCAAATTTTGTGCTCATTGTCTTTCTTTCTCTTTATTGCATTTTTTCAAATAGCCATGTATCTTACATGCACACAAACACTTGCAGGTCCTCATCCACTCCATATCTCATTGCCAACGACTATACTATTGCCAGTTATGACTTTGAACATCCAATTAACCAAGCCGAAGACGAAGGCGAGGAAGATTGTGAAATATCAGGGGAACTAGCCAGACTTCTAATGCAAGAGGAGAAAGCTATTCAACCTCACTAAGAACCAGTCGAAGTTATCAACCTTGATACTGAGACAAACAAGAAAGAGGTCAAGATCGACACTGACTTAGAAGACAATATCAAGAGAAGGTTGGTCCAGATGCTACGTGACTATGTTGAAGTGTTTGCTTGGTCGTATAAAGACATGCCAAGGTTTAATACTGACATTGTGGTTCATCGTCTCACGACAAAGGAAGATTGTCCTCCTGTCAAACAAAAGGTTCATCAGATGCGGCCTGGCATGTCTGAAAAGATAAAAGCGGAAGTGATGAAGCAATTCGATGCAGGATTCCTAGTTGTGACATCTTATCCTCAATGGGTTGCAAACATGGTCCCCGTGCCGAAGAAGGATGGAAAAGTTCATATGTGTGTAGACTATAGGGACTTGAATAGCGGGAGCCCCAAAGATGACTTCCCTTTACCACATATTAACGTCTTGGTTGAAAACACCACTCAACATAAAGTCTTCTCTTTCATGGATGGATTTTCTGGCTACAACCAAATTAAGATGGATCCCGAAGATATGGAGAAGACCACCTTTGTTACACAACGGGGCACTATTTGCTACAAGGTCATGATGTTTGGTTTGAAGAATGCAGGAAACGTATCAACGAGCTATGGTATCTCTATTTCATGACATGATCCATCATGAGATAGAGGTTTATATGGATGATATGATCGCAAGGTCGCAGACTGAGGAAGAGCACCTTGATCACTTACACAAGCTGTTTGAAAGGTTGAAGAAGTACAAGCTAAGGCTAAATTCTAACAAGTGCACCTTCGGGGTAAGGTCTGGGAAGCTTATGGGTTTTGTTGTCAGTGGCAGAGGTATTGAAGTGGATCCTGCGAAGGTCAAAGCCATTCAAGAAATGCCAGTTCCCCGTTCCGAGAAGGAAGTCAGAGGTTTCTTGGGTCAACTTAACTACCTTTCTCGATTCATATCCCACCTAACAACTACTTGTGAACCAATATTCAAACTCTTGAAGAAAGATCAAGTAATCAAATGGAACAACGACTGCCAAGCTGCCTTTGACAAGATCAAGGAATATTTACAAGAACCTCCTATCCTAATGCCTCCAATTGAAGGAATACCCTTGATCATGTATTTGATTGTGCTAGAGAATTCTATGGGGTGTGTGTTGGGCCAACATGACGAGCCTGTCCAAAAAAAGAATGCAATATACTACCTGAGCAAAAAGTTTACCGATTGTGAAACCAGATATTCACTGCTCGAGAAGACTTTCTGCGCTCTGGCATGGGCTGCTCGCCGGCTAAGACAGTATATGTTGACTCACACCACTTTATTGATTTCTAAGATGGACCCTATCAAGTATATCTTCGATAAGCCTGCTCTCTCCGAACGAATAGCTAGATGGCAAATGATTCTGACCGAATATGACATCCAATATACAACACAAAAAGCAATTAAAGGGAGTGTGTTGGTAGATCATCTGGCACATCAAGCTGTTGATGAATACCAATCCATGAACTTTGAATTCCCAGACGAGAATATTATGCTGATAATCGACTGCGAAAAGCCTGTACCATATGACGAACCTGAACAAGGATCCCAATGGACTATGGTTTTTGTTGGGGCTTCCAACGCCTTAGGTAATGGAATTGGTGCTGTAATTATTTCTCCTGAGGGTTGCCATACTCCTTTCACTGATATATTTTGCTTTCATTATACGAATAACATGACTGAGTACCAAGCGTGCATCTTGGGTCTAAAGGCTGCCATTGACTTAAGGATCAAGTTCTTGAACGTATTTGGAGATTATGCTCTAGTGATCAGTCAAGTCAAAGGAGAATGGGACACTAAGCACTCTAACCTTATTCCTTACAAGGAGCTTGTGTTAACCTTGATACCATACTTCGAGGAGATCACCTTTGAACATATCCCTAGAGAATAAAATCAGTTGGCTGACGCCTTGGCAACAATGTCTTCCATGTTCAAGGTCAAATGGGACAACAAAGCTCCTATGATTACAATTGAAAGATTTGACAAACCTGCACACTTCTATGAGCTTGACACTGACGAAGAGAAACCATGGTACCATGAAGTAAGGAGATATCTTGAAGCACAAGAGTATCCTGAAGGAGCTTCCGTCAATGATAATAAATTATTACGAAGATTCCCGGCCAAATTCTTCCTAAGCAATGGCATCCTGTATAAGCGAAATCATGATTCTACTCTACTCTGGTGTGTGGACAAGAAGGAGGCAACAAAAATTATGGAATACATGCATGATGGAATCTTTGGGACCCACTCTAGTGGGCATACTATGGCCAAGAAAATCCTGAGGGCTGGTTACTATTGGTCCACAATGGAAACAGATTGTCATCATCACTTAAGGACTTGTCACAAGTGTCAAATCTATGATGATAAGGTCCATGTACCCCTAATTCCTCTTAATGTCATGACCGCTCCATGGCTGTTTGCAATGTGGGGCATTGAAATGATTGGAGAGATAAAACCTACTACTTCCAATGGACACTGTTTCATCCTTGTTGCCATTGATTACTTTACCAAGTGGGCCAAAGCTGCCTCATATGCCTCAGTTACCAAGAACGTTATAGCCAGGTTTATCAAACATAACCTCATATGCCGTTATGATATCCCCGAAAGGATCATCACTGACAATGGAACCAATCTCAACAATGCTACAGTTACGAAACTTTGTACTCAATTCAAAATTAAGCATCACAATTCTTCTCCATACATGCCTAAGATGAATGGAATAATGGAAGCTTCCAATAAAAATATCAAGAAGATTGTGAAAAAGATGGTGGTAACATATAAAGACTGGCATGAGATATTACCATTTTCTCTCCACAGATACCATACTTCAGCTCGAACGTCAACTGGGGCAACTCCTTTCTCTTTGGTATATGGCATGGAAGTTGTCTTGCCTATAGAAGTTCAAATTCATTCCCTAAGGATTATGAAAGAGGCATATCTAGGTGAAGACGAGTGGGTGTAGACTAGGCTGGATCAGTTGAACTTGATCGACGAGAAAAGACTGGCTGCTATTTGTCATAGTCAGATGTATCAAAAGCGTATGATCAAGATGTTCAACAAAAAGATCAAGCCTTGAGTGTATCATACTGTTGACTTGGTAATAAAGCGCATCATTCTCCCACAAGGTGACCCCAGGGGCAAATGGACTCCCACTTATGAAGGGCCATTTATTGTAAAGAAAGTTTTCTCTGGTGGAGCCATGATACAGACTACTATGGATGGCGAAGACTTCCCACATCCTGTGAACACGGACATAGTTAAAAAATACTACGCAATCAATGGTAAGATAGAAATATTTAAAGGAGGAGGAAAATAACTAAGACTTTTTGAGTAGGTAGAACGCTCGTAGTTGCCTGCTCACAAACATTCCAAAACAAAACATCTTTCAAAACACACCAACACTTTTTCCATGAAATATTTTCAAAAGTCAACACTTTGTATACATTCTTATAGAGACGAGAATCATTACAAAGTTCTCTTAAACGAAGGCCCTTTTCAAAAATACTCTCAAACAAACACAAACACATTTCACAAAGAATTTTCAAAGTGAGATAGAAACTAAGAGCCCATAGATAACTATGGATGAAAAGGGTGCTAACACCTTCCCTTTTCATAACCTACCCCCCGAACTCAAGAAAATATCTCAAAGGTCTTTTCTGTTCTTTTCACCCTTTCCTTATTGGATAAAAGAAAAGTCGGTTGCGACTCTTGCTATCCGTAATAATTGCGATAAAATGAAAAACACCCAAGTCAGTTCTCCCACCGTATCACACATACGTTTTTGGTACATTTGACCATGACAAACAACAACCAGTCTTTTCTCATCGATCAAGTTCAACTGATCCAATCTTGTCTGAATCCATTCGTCTTCACCTAAGTCTGCTTCTTTCATAATCCTTAAGGAAGGAATTTGAACTTCCACATGCATGACAACTTCCATGCTATAGACTAAAGAGAAATGGGTTGCCCCAGTTGAAGTTCGAGTAGAAGTACGGTAGCCATGAAGAGAAAACGGTAGCATCTCATGCCAGTCTTTGTAGGTCACCATCATCCTTTGCATAATCTTCTTTATGTTTTTATTAGTAGCTTCCACTATGCCATTCCTTTTAGGTCTGTAAGGAGAAGAATTGTGATGCTTGACTTTGAACTATGTGCAAAGTTCAGTAATTATAACATTGTTCAGATTGGTTCCATCGTCAATGATGATCCTTTCGGGGATACCATAATGGCAGATGAGGTAATGCTTGATAAGCTGGGCTACAATGTTCTTTGTGACTGAGGCATATGAGGCAGCTTCGACCCACTTGGGGAAGTATTCAATAGCAACAAGGATGAAACGGTGTCCATTGGAAGTAGTGGGTATGGTTTCTCCAATCATGTCAATTCCCCCACATTGCAAACGACCATGGAGAAGTCATGACATTTATAGGTATCGGAGGTACGTGAACTTTGTCGGCATAGATCTGGAACTTATGGCAAGTGTTGTACCCCAAAATTTTCCCTCTCATGTTCTCCAAGAGTGTATCTTACATAGATGGTTACATACACTTGATAAGAAAATATTTTTTTTTGAAGATGAACAAAGGTGTCTTTGATTGGAATATGAACATGATGTGCTTCGATTGGCATCTGGAAAAAGAGCTTCGATCGGGCGTTTGGGACCCTTCGAGCGACATGTGTCTCACAAGCTTCGATTGAGCATTTAAAACCCTTCGATCAAGCTTTGGTCCATCATCTCTGATTAAGCGCTGGGCCCCCTTCGATCAAGTTCAGTTCACAAGGCACACAAGGCCAAGACTTCTTTAGATTTTCCTTTAACCCATTAGACAGAAAACTTCCTTCGACCCACAAGGCAAATATCTCCTTCGTTCCTGATTCGATTCACTAGGGAATGAACTCTTTTATGCTTTCTTTGGCCTCCCTCATGCTAGTGTCCACAAGGTATTGGCTGCCTTTGTGCCAGCTTCGACTGGGCAATGGTCCCCTTTGAAACAGTTTCAATTCAATGAATCAAAAGACGCACAATTTTCCATAATTCGACACGCATGATAGTCCCTTCGAAGGCGCATTCATGTGGTCCCTTCGAAGAAGCATTCATTGGTCCATTCGAAGGACACATGATTATTGAAAACAAGTTTGCTTTATGATGAGTCTTGGTTCAAGATGCTTGCTGGCCAAAATCCTGCATGCTGCCAAGCCCAAGCCCCCTGCACAAGCACATTCCTGCCAAAGGAAGCTTCGACTAAACAGAATGAAGTCTTTCAATTGGGCTAGCTGAGTAGTATAGCAGTAGAAATTTTTAATACTAAGCCATTAGATTGACTAGACTTACACAGATCAAAATAAAAATCGCCACCGCCCTTTATTGTTTCCAAAAGAATGGGAAAAGAGAGAATAACCCAAAAGATCGGGGAAATATTAAAGGTAAGGGGTTGGTTATGCAAAGGGAAGGTATTAGCACCCTAAACATCTACGGTACTCCGCAGGAACCTCTTTGAAAAATCTGTATATTTTGGCTATAAAATGTTGTATAAAGAATAGATGGTGGATGTGAGAAAAGAAGTATTTTTTTATGATTTTTGCACCCGCCGCAGTTGTGAATCTTTAGTGCCTACGTACAACCTTTCATGCAATAGGGGAATAGGGTACACGTAGTTCCTCTTTTAAAAATTTAAAACATAAGTGTGTTAATTGATTTTATGAGATAAGACATCATCGTCACTGTCCGTATGGAAAACATAATTACTACCCACAATCATGAGAAAGGAGAATTTGCATCATCTCAAAGTGGAGGATATGGCTTGGATTTTAAAATCAACAATTCCTCACTCAACACTCAAGTGAAAAATATCTCTCTTCACTATATATTGTAGAAGTATAATTTTTTGCATCACTACAAGGATTGACAAGAGTCTAATATTTTAGGAAAGGTTTTTAAAATAGAAAGCCAAAGTGGCAAAAATGGTTTGAAATTAGATTGATTGGCTTTTAGCATCTCACAAAAAATGTCAAGGTATTATTAAGTTGATTGAAGTTTATTTATGAAAATATTTTGAAAATGCATAGACCTAAGTTCAAGTTTATTATGAAAGTGGTTCAAATTTAGAAACAATAAGAGTTTTCTAAAGGAGGAGGAATATTTTTGAAATTAAAGAAGATGGGAGGAGAAGAAGATACTATCCTAAAGCATAAGGTAAAAGCTAGGGATAAGAACCATCTAACCAACAAGAAGCCAATACTTGAAATTACGAGTCAAGATAGAATTCCCATTCCTTGGATTGAAACCAAACAAGCAAATATACTAGACCTCTTGAGAGAACCAAACTTCAAGTGTATTAAGTCTTCATAAAATTTGGGCAGAGTAACGACTGTATACGGGTGAATTCTAGATTACAAACAGAATATAACCGCAATAATCTGCACACAAACAAACAAACAACCCAATGTATTGAGGTAAACCTCAAGAACTCCAAACAAAATATCAATTAAGGTCACAAGGTCTCCAACATAGGCCAAGGTTTCTAATCCTAAGTCCAAAAAGTCCAATACTCCATAAGGCCAAGGATAGTAACCAAATAGTCCAAGTATCATTAAAGCCTTTTATGGTTCATGTTGATTATTAGGTATCTTAAAAAAAAAAACTCAAATGAGCAAAATAAAAATGACAAGAAATTAAATGCTCAAGTGAGCAAAGATGAAAAAATAGCATGAAATGTAAATGCTAAAGTAAATGGTACATAAAGCACAAAAAATAAAAGCATAAAGTAAAATCAATTGTTAATAATTAGTGGTTAGTTGGATGACCATCTTGAAACTTGCATTTGGAACTCAGTAGAGGATTGGTAGAACCAAAGCCTCCACATAACAAGTTGCATTTGCTTTTTGTCAAGTATATCATCCATTTTGGAATCTTAAAAAAAGTAACAATTCAATGATCAATGATGTTTAAGTGATCCGCATTGACCAAAAGTGATGTAGATCCATTAGAGGATTGGTAGAACCAAAGCCTCCACACAATGAATCTCAAGGTTATTGGATCATAGAGATCAAATTAACATACTTGGGCTTGGAAACATAGGTTTGGGCCACGAATGATCATTTATTTGAATCGGGACAAAATTTAGCTCTATGTTAAGCAATCGTAAATGGACTTATATAGAAGTCACACCTATTTTGAGGCCGGTCAATAGCAATCAATGCACCATTTGTTTTGAGACATGATATAGAGATCATGCTCCGATAACACTTAGTGCAATAAGAATGGGATAAGATGAAGAGGGGTGAAAAAGAATATACAAACCACATTTAAATTAAAATTTAATCAAACTATTATTAAAATCATTCATCCATTTTTATGGAGTTAGACTCAATACCATGGATCCAATGATGTTAATAAAGTTCATGATCAAAAATTCAATCCAATATCAGCCAGAAAATAATCACAAATAATATTACATTTAATATATACATTAAAAAGGGTTTTAAAATGTTTTAAAATAGAAATAAGAGAGAAAAATATTAACTATGTTCAAATTGGTTCATAAAAAAGAAATAAGGCCATAGAAAAATCAAAAATAAACTCAAATGTTTGTATAAATTTTTTTGGTAATTTTTTAAAGTCAGAAACTATTTTTTAAAATTAAAAGAAATGAGTAAAATAAACCAAAAATGGTAAAAAATAACAAATTCATAAATAAAAAATAAATGAGGTCACCAATATTTGTCACAATATCATTGGATCATTCCATAATTTTTTCAGAATTTAAAAATGCATAAAATTATTTTTAAACTTTTAGAACAATTCAAATAAAGTGAAAATTTATAAGAAATATCAAAACACAAAATAAATTTGTGAAAAAATAAAAATCAGAAAGAGAAAAATCAAAAATATTTTTCATAATTTTTTCAGATTTTTCGGACTTAAAATGAATTTTCTAGGATTTTTTTGAAGTTTAAAAAAATTAAAATAAAAATCAGAAAATAAAATATCAAACCAAAAAAATTATGGGCCATCTGATCGTTGTCAAAATACGTTAGTAAACAGATCAAGTGGACCTGACGCGCTGTGCATGTTATGGACTTTAGTGAATAAAGCACTGAATCAAATGTAAAATCAGAAATTCAAAAAATACAAATGGCACGCCATCATTTGTTGGAAGATGAAACGTTGTTCATCTTCAACCTCCAGGAAGTCCTAAAACCAGGTCACTCAAACTGTAAAATTAGAGCATGAGACCTATGTCATTCGCTTCATCTCTTCAAGACGAAGACAACCACACCTTCGCGACAAATTTATATAAACTATAGCTCAAGCAATTTGGAAGGAAAGTTTTGAAAAGGGATTTGAAATTTCATAGT
This sequence comes from Vicia faba, assembly GCA_948472305.1. Taxonomy (NCBI): domain Eukaryota; kingdom Viridiplantae; phylum Streptophyta; class Magnoliopsida; order Fabales; family Fabaceae; genus Vicia; species Vicia faba. Next base: position 85,118,434 of record OX451738.1, on the reverse strand, counting down.
CAAAATGTGTTTCCAGATAAAAGCAAGTGTTGCAACTAGAACCAGGGCAATGAGAGCTTCACAATGATATCAAAGTTTGGAAGAATTGATGGAGAAATCTACCTATTGAAGTTGAGTTGCAGAGCTCTGAAACTAGACTTCTAGGGATCAATATAGGTCACGATTCTTGAAGGTAATTGTATGGTTACCTTCAGGGAAGATCAAGGAAGGTGAATTGATAGAAAAAATGGATTGAAAAAGGCTTGAACACTGATTTTGAAGTAGGTTAAAAATGAGTTGTGGAGCAAGTTTGGCAGGGTAATTCTGGCTGTTTAAGCTTGAGGAAACGAATGAGGGATGACCCTCTATTTATAGGGAATCAAATGGAATGTTCAAGCGTGTGAAGTGATGAAGTTTGGAGGGAAATCGTGTGAAGTTGTAAACAAGAAAAGTTTGACTTCTATTTTGATTAAAACTCATAAAAAACGTGCGTTTTGCTATGCTAATCACTTCTGGAAGTTCACTAAACATGTTTAGAAGCAAAAACACGCAGGAACAATGTGTTTAGAAGCTAAATCAAGGATTTTAAATTCTGACTTTTGAAGAAACTTCAGTTTCAAGTTTCCATATTTAAATCAATGGCGTTCTCAGCTCAAGGGGTCTTAGGGCATGGTTCTTGATACTTTAGAAAGATGAGGTTACAAGCTTTGCAATGGGAAAATAATGGAATCAAATGGATGTTTGAGCTTAAAGTTGCAATGAGTCAAAGTTGGGAAAAAAGGTTGACTTTCCATACTTAGAAATATTTCAAGTTTTTCTTCAAAAGTGACCTATAATGTTTTGCATCTAAACATGGCCTTTCTCTTAGAATTTGCTCTTGACCAAAAAATATGGCATGAAGTAGACCCCTTGAATGACATTTTGAAACTTGAACCATTCAAAATATCCAAAAATTGAGAGAGTTATGAATTGTTGAAGTAGGCAAAAAACCATGAAATGACCTATAATCTTTTGTATCCTTAGGGCATCTTTCCTCCATTTTATCACTTTGCATATAAAATAAGGAATGAAGTTCACATCCTCAAGATCATTGTGGGAAAAGAGTGGGCTCAAGGTAATAAAAATTGACCAAGTTATGATCATTTGAAGTCACACATGGGAAATTGGGGGTTCATCTGGAGGACTTATAATCTTTCTTCATCATCAAGTTTCTTCCACATGAAAACTCCTTAAAACTTTTGAAGCGATTTGTTAATAACCCTTTGAAGAGAAGAATGCTTTTGGAATCACTCAAAAATACCAAAAGATGAGGAAGATATACTTTTTTTAAGTTCAAAACCCTAGCTCCTAGATCAAGAAAATGCTTTGAGGAACTTTGACAATTTTGAACAACCTTCTTGTACCAACACTTTTGCTTTGTAGATAGAAGTTGTTGAGGATGATAATGAGAAATCATAACAAAAAAAACCACTTACATATCTTGATAATTGAGAGAAATATGCACATGTGACCAATGGGAACAAGGCCTTGTCCAACCATGACAACTTCTTTAATCAACCCCTTGTACTTTTGAATCAATCTTGATAACTTTGAAATGTGGTGAACCAAAATAAACCTTGCCACACCATTTCTTCCAAAATAACTTCAATGGTGAGGTTTGAACTTCTCAAGCTTTATTGACTAGGGCATGGAAATAAACTCACAAACCCATGGATCAACTTGCTAAGCCACATTTCCTTTACCTACATTATTAACAAGTAAGACAAACCAACATTGCATTTTATTTATTAAAAGGAAAGTAAAAAAAAATGCATAATCACAAAATAAAAACAAGTCAAGGTTCTTGGTGATTCCTCAAAGAGCAAAGCTAAAGATATGGAAGAGAATCAAAATCCCTAATGTGACCTTATTGTTATTGAATCAATATGGTATGATGAAGGGATCTTAGGGGAAAAAATTAGGGTACAACAAGTAGTGTCAGAGCAATCAAAGAGAGCGAACTTAGGAGCTGATCAAAGAAGCCAGGATGTTGAGGCCTTGTACAATTAGAATCAAGATCCAGATTCAATTGAAAAGTAAAGATCCGAGGGGCTTTCGAAGAAGCCCTGATAAGGGAAACTCTGAACAGGTTCAAATTAGAATTAAGAATCATAAAAAAAAACAATGCTCTGACGAAGATAATTCTTGGAAATTCGAATTGATGCAGAGGGTGAATTAATTGAAGAAACTCTGACAAGGGAAAACTCTAAACAATTGGAATTCAGAGTCATCAAAGACCTGAGCAATTTGAATTGATGAGGATGGACTCAATTGAAGGAGATGTAAGGAAGTAACTCAGAGTCAATCAAAGGGCAAGGCTTGGATCCATTCGAAGGAAGTAATTCAGAATCAATCGAAGGGCTAGACTTGAGGGCATTCGAAGGTGAAACATGTCCAGGTTCATTCAACATTTCAAAATGGCATGGATAATCCAAAAAAGGCAATCCTTTAATTTGTCTGATTTTCCTTCAAAGCCTGGTTAATGGCTGTCCCTTGCCATTTCCACTCCCACCAAACTCCTATAAGTACATGCCTAAGGCACATTGCAAAGGGCGGAGAAAAACCATACAAATATGAAAAACACTCTTGCAACACTCACACCACTACACATACTACACCATACGCCCGTAGAATACGGGACATTCGCTAGGAGACTAGGGAAAGAGGCCCAGGAACTACACATATATTGCCTTACATGCATACACAGCCTAAGAGAAGCATACCAAAAATTCTCAAAATTCAACAAGATCACACCACACTTGCCTTTCTCCTTTCGAATCCAAGAGCATCCAACAACTCCAGTCCACACACAAGTTCTAGTTTCAAGCAAGACTTAAATAAAAGACAAAAAGGGTTTGAACGAAGGATATACACTCATGCTGCTCTGCAGGTCCATATTGCTTCATAGTCTAATCGAAAGAAGCAGGAAAGGGTGCAATCGAAGGTTGCTCATACCAACTCCCAAGCTCAATTGAAAGAAGCAGGAAAGGGTGCAATCGAAGGTTTCTCACACCAACTCCCAAGCTCAATCTAAAGAAGCAGGAAAGGGTGAAATCGAAGGTTGCTCATACCAACTCCCAAGCTCAATATAAAGAAGCAGGAAAGGGTGCAATTGAAGGTTGCTCACGCCAACTCCCAAGCTCAATCGAAAGAAAGAAAAAGAAGGGTGAATTGAAGGAGTCTACTGCCTGGATCAAAGGACTCACTTCCCCTCTTTATTTTGTTCTTATTTTTACATTTTCTTGCCTTTCAATTTGGTTGTAATAGCGTAAGACACTTATTTTCTGCATTTTCTATTGCTTTCATATTAACTGCTAGATGTATGACTAATAGGATTGTATGGCAAAGATTAAAATTAAAACGCTAGCAAACCTAACTCAAGACTAAAATAACTGAACATAACACACCTTGCACATACACACCTCTAGGGTATTCCCACTTCGGTTATCTTCGGAAATTTGTCACAACTCTCTAAATGTGAGAGGTTTTGATGACTACCCTCTAGTTCAAAAATATCATAAGTCCCTCGATGACCCTCTCGTTGTTGCCTCGGTAAAAATATGATCTTAGAATCCTAGGGTAGCTACTAAAGCTTCTTCTACCCGGAGATACGAAGGTTAAAAAATTCTTCGTGTCGATGTGAACAAAGATACTTAAATATAAAACAAACCCTATTTTTGGCCCTAAGATGCTATGCAATGCTTATGGGTATGAATGCATATGAACAACTTCAAAGGGATGCAAAACAACATTAGGGATGTAGCAAAGGAAATAAGGATCAAAAGAGAAACCCAACCAGGAAAATAAATCATTGGTGAATCAAAAAGAACCGACTCACAGAGGATGGTAAAAGGTCAAATGATACACCAACTTTTATTGAAGGTGAAACTACCGACATTCACTGAAGGTAGAAATAGAAAATAATAACAACACCGACGTTTACTGACAGTGAGCTACCAACGTTCACTAAAGGTAGAGAGACAAATATCGACGTTCATTGACGATGAACTACCAACTTTCACTGAAGGTAGAGGGAAAAAGATATATCATAGCACCGACGTTCACTGGCGGTGAACTACCAACGTTCACTGAAGGTAGAAAAAAGATAACAATCACCAACAATCACTGATGGTGACCTACCAACTTTCACTGAAGGTAGAGATAAAATATATCATAGCACTGATGTTCACTGACGGTGAACTACCAACGTTCACTGAAGGTAGAAAAAAGATAACAATCACCAACATTCACTGATGGTGACCTACCAACTTTCACTGAAGGTAGAGAGAAAATATATCATAACACTGGCGTTCACTGACAGTGAACTACCAATGTTCACTGAAGGCAACAAAAAGATAACAATCACCAACTTTCACTGAAGGTGACCTACCAACTTTCACTGAAGGTAGAGAGAAAAGAATAACAAGTTTCTCCTAAATTCTGGCGTTTCACCTAGAACGAGTCTCAACTTCTTCTTTAACCAATGCACTCCGCCTGGAAAGGGTAATATATAAGTTGTCTCAAATAAAGAGACTACTACTTGTAAAGATTTCACAATGAACTGTCTCTGTCAAGTTGAAAAGACTTGCCATCCACTAGAGTAATTTGACAACAAACTACAAACTATCCACTCATAGAGAAGATAGAAAAAAAGTAATGTCGACTTTTATGGGGAAGTATAAGTTGCTCAAATAAAGAGACCTGCTACTTGCTGTTATAGGAAGGGTTGTAAAAATGACTTCTGGGGAAAGCTATATGACTTCCTGGGGAATGCAATATGACTTCCTGGGGAATGAATCATGACTTCCCGGGGAAATGCCAATATATTCATTTTGAGGATATAAAGTCTTCTCGTGCAAAATAAATGCACATTCTCAAACCAAGGCTCGAAGCTTGCAGAAATCCAAAGTAATAATATTGTCGGGAAACAAAGATTCAAACCAGAAATAAATTGGAGTAAAACAGTCAGCCAAAATATATTCTTTGAGAAATAAACTCAAGAGGGAAACCCAAATCATCCAGACAAAGAGCTGTACAGGAAGGCTAAAGCAAAAATCTCCCACGAGGGATAACTCAGTGGGGAAATTGAAAGAATATACACTTTCTTCTTAAGGCCAACATTCTATTGAAGAGAGGACAACACAACTCTGCAAAATAGGGTAATAGGTCAACAAGATATTAACAAATGTTAATGAGCAATGATTTTCTAAATTTAAATATGCATGATGTATGTATGAATGTATGAGTGTTATCATGTATATGCTGATAAAACAAACATATAACATTGGGGATAAACAAACAAAACCAACTCGGGCACAAACAACACTCAGCTAAACCACATCCAAGATGAACACTCCATAAGAAAATAAGCACCAACTGAGGAAACAAAATCCTATTCCGTGGCTTAACTTCAGTGGGAAGGAACATAATCCGGAAGTAATCAAATCAAAGCGACAAAGCAGTACAGATACAAGGATATAACTTCCTTCTCTAAGCTTCATCGGGGAATAACATTCTGACATTAATGGGAAAACAAATGCTTTCACGGTCCGCACTTCTATTGGGGATTACAATACTGATTTCAAATAAGGCGGATGGAAACCATATTGGCAAAATATCAACTGAGGATTTTGAGCTGACTTCAATGGAGAAATATCATACAGACTTCACTAGGGGAGATAATGCCTCATCATCGAGATATCAACGGGGGACCTCGTGCTGACTCCATTTGGGAGGTCAACACCACATCGAAGAGAGGAAACCAAGATACGTTCTTCATTGGGGAAACCAGAGATACGTTCTTCAATATTGAGAGTAAGTATTGCACCAACTTCTCTGGGGAAAAATTATGAAACCTCATGGGGATAATAACTTGGGGATTTAAGAAGTCAAACATTACAACAAGAAATCAATTTTATGGGGATTTTAAATCAAAACCAGCACTTGGCGGGTGAAAACCCAAAAACTGAAAAATGCCTCAACCCTTCTTAAATAAAACATTGCCCTTGCCTGAATATCGGGCAATCAAACAAAATGCAAGTACTGTCGAAATGAAGATGATTCGTAAATGAGCCAAATCTCAACATGCACGGGGAGAAAAGTCTTTTATTAAATAGTAAAGCCTTCACTGGGGAATCTTGAATTGGGTCTTCATATCATGCAAACTTTTAACAAAAGATGCCCTAGGATAGCCTCCCGGGGGAATCAAGAAGTCAACATTATAGAAAGAGGTCAAACACATGGGGATTTTAAATCAAACCCAGCACTTGGCGGGTGAAAACTCAAAAGTTGACAATTGCCTCAATGGTTCTTAGAAAATATACTTCCCTGGTCTAGTTGGCTGGGAAATAAATACCAACAATAATGCCAAAACTGCAGAAAGAGCGACATTTTGCCAATAGTTCCATCTCAGCACACCAAGGGAACAAGACCTTTCGTCACATGAGGGATGATTTCGCTGGGGAATATGGGATAGAGACTTCAGACCATGCAACCCAGAAAAAAAATGAACCAAGACTTGACCGGGGACACTAGGATCACAAACTTGATACCGCACCTTACGCCAATTAGTATCGTCTTCAATATACAAAAATCATGCGCATACCCACAAAAACGACCTGAGAAAACCATCTCGGGGGGGGGGGGGGGGACGAAACTTCTCAAATTTACTGATATTCGTTCATTCCTGGGATCACCACTTTTGTTTTCCTCTTGAATCACAAAATCTAAAGTAAAAGTAAGTTGTAAATTATTTTTGAAAAACAATTTTGTTATTTAATCTTTTTGCTTTGAAAATTATTATCAATAATAAATGGAGTCTTTGTAAGCTAAATAAAATAGGAATTACAAAGAATTGGGTAAAAGCTCAAATTTTATTGATAGAATGGTAGTCTGCGAATGGCGAGACTCCATGGATAATTACAAAGTTTAGAAAATGGTAATATATAATGGAAAATATACATTGAGATACAATGACCACTATTCCCTCTAGCAACTTTGAAATTCTGAGCAGCAACTTCTGTTGAAGTATGGTGATGATCCAAGAAGATTGTTGCTTCAATGATTAAGTCTTGTCTGATGCAGTTACTTTCCAAGAAAGTCCATAAATTTTACCTAAGATGCCCTTGCGGGTTTTCAACTTAGCGGGAAATTTTATTCTATTTATGTCTCTAATTTTTGCCTAGACCTCCCTTTTGGGTTTTCAGCCTACCGAGACGCTCTTTTTTGCCTAATCCGCCCTTTTGGGTTTTCAACTTAGCGAGTTGTTCTTTTATTTCTTTAGGCGAAGTATTTCTTAACTGCATCAGCATTCATGGGATGTGGGAACTCCTCGCCATTAATTGTTTCAAGAATTAATGCACCGCCAGAGAAGGCTTTCTTGACAACATATGTGCCTTCAAAACTGGGAGTCCACTTGCCCCTAGAATCAACGTTAAAAGACATGATCTTCCTGAGCAAGAGGTCACCTTCTCTGAATTCATGGGGTTTGACCTTCTTATCAAAAGCTTTATTCATTCTCTTCTGGTATAACTGCCCATGACACAAAGTCGTCATTCTCTTCTCTTCGATCAAATTCAATTGGTCAAACCTGTTCTGGACCCATTCAGCCTCTGATAACTTGGCTTCCATTATCACACGCAAAGAGGAAATCTCAACCTCGACTGGGAGTACCGCTTCCATTCCATACACAAGGGATAATGGGGTTGCTCTTGTTGAAGTGAGGATAGATGTCTGATATCCATGTAAAGCAAAAGGGAGCATTTCATGCCAATCTTTATAAGTAACAACCATCTTCTGGATGATCTTCTTGATATTCTTATTATCAGCTTCAACAACCCCATTCACCTTCGGCCTGTACGGAGATGAGTTGTGATGTACAATCTTGAATTCTTCACAAAGTTTTGTCATCATCTTGTTGTTCAGATTCGAGCCATTGTCCGTGATAATTCTGCTCGGCACACCATACCGACATATGAGATTATTGTTAATGAAGCGTACTGCCACTTGCTTAGTAAAATTAGCAGATGAAGCAGCATCCACTGGTTTGGTGAAGTAATCAATTGCTACCAAGACAAAACGGTGTCCATTCGAAGCTTTGGGTTCTATCATTCCAATCATGTCAATACCCCACATAGAGAAGGGCCACAGGGAAGAAATAACATTGAGAAGCGTCAGAGGCACATGAATCTTATCTGCATAAATTTGGCATTTATGACACTTCTTTGGAAATTTGTAACAGTCAGATTCCATTGTCAGCCAATAGTAACCTGCCCTTAGCATATTTTTAGCCATCGAATGTCCATTGGCATGAGTGCCAAATGAACCTTCATGAATCTCATGTATCAATATGTATGCTTTGTGTCTATCAACGCATCTGAGCAAGACCATGTCATAATTTCTCTTGTACAACATATTTTCACTTAGGAAGAAGCTGCCAGCCAATCTTCTCAATGTCTTTCTATCTTTATTCGTTGCACCAATCGGATATTCCCGAGTCTGAAGGAAATGCTTGATATCATAATTCTAAGGTTTCTCATCTGCTACCTATTTTGTTGTAAACACATGAGCAGGCCTATCTAGTCGCCGAACTATAATTCGAGGTATATAATTCCAAGTATTCACTTAATACATAGAAGCCAGAGTTTCCAAAGCATCTGCCATTTGATTTTCATCTCTAGGGATGTGATGGAATTCAACTTTATTAAAGAAGGGTAAAAATCTTCTAGCATAATCTTTGTAAGGGATCAAGTCGGGGTGACGAGTATCCCAATCTCCTTTAATATGATTTATTACCAAAGCTGAATCGCCATACACATCTAGAATTTTAATTCTGAGATCAATAGCTTCCTCGAGACCCATGATGTAAGCCTCATATTCTGCCATATTATTAGTACAATTAAATGTCAACCTTGCAGTAAAAGGAATGTGTGATCCATCTGGAGTGACAACCACAACACCAATTCCTTTACCATAAGCATTCACAGCTCCATCAAATATCATACTCCTACGAGATTCAGAATCAGGACCTTCCTCAGGCAATGGTTCATCACAATCTTTCACTTTCAGAAACATCACGTCCTCATCGGGGAAATCAAACATCACAGACTGATGATCATCAACTGGTTGGTGAGCAAGGTAATCTGCCAACACGCTGCTTTTAATAGCTTTTTGAGTGCGGTATTCGATGTCATATTTAGATAACAACATCTTCCAGCAGGCAATTCTCCTAGTAAGAGCAGACTTTTAAAAGATGTACTTGATTGGATCCATTTTGGAGATCAACCAAGTGGTGTGATTCAACATATACTGCCACAAACGTTTTACTGCCCAGGCCAGAGCACAATGTGTCTTTTCTAGCATTGAATACCGCGATTCACAATCAGTGAACTTTTTACTGAGATAATAAATGGAATACTCTTACTTCCCTGTTTCATCTTGTTGTCCCAGAATACAACCCATGGAATTATCTAACAATGTCAGATACATAATCAATTGTCTTCCTTCAACAAGAGGGAGCAAGATAGGAGGTTCAAGCACATATTCTTTAATACTTTCAAATGCCCTTTGGCACTCATCTGTCCATGCACAACCTTGATCCTTCTTTAACAACTTAAAGATCGGTTCACACGTTGCAGTCATGTGTGAAATGAATCTGGAAATATAATTCAAACGCCTGAGGAACCCTCTGACTTGCTTTTCAGTTCTCGGCGCTGGCATTTCTTGAATTTCTTTGACTTTATCAGGCTCAACTTCAACCCCTCTCTGGATAACAATGAAATCCAACAATTTCCCTGATCGAACACCGAAGGTACATTTATTTGGATTCAAGCGGAGGCGATACTTCCTCAAATGATGAAATAAATTCAATAAATATTCTACATGCCCTTCTTCAGTCTGGGATTTAGCAATCATATCATCAACATATACCTCAATTTCCTTGTGCATCAGATCATGGAATAAGGTTGTCATATCCCTCTGGTACGTTGCACCAGCGTTCTTCAACCTGAAGGGCATCACTCAGTAACATAATGTTCCCTAGAGTGTGATAAACGTTGTTTATTCCATGTCCTCAAGAGCCATCCTTATTTGATTATACCCGGAAAATCCGTCCATGAATGAGAAAACTTTGAATTTTGCTGTGCTATCCACTAACATATCAATGCGTGGCAATGGAAAATCATCTTTTGGACTAGCTTTATTTAGATCTCTATAATCTATGCACATGCAAACTTTTTTGTATTTCTTTGGTATTGGGACAATATTGGCAATCCACTGAGGGTACACTGATGTCACAAGAAAACTGGGATTAATCTGCTTTAGAACTTCTTCTTTGATCTTCACTGCCATATCTGGGTGAGTTCTTCACAACTTCTGTTTGATTGGCGTGCACTCTGGCTTCAGCGGCAAACGGTGCTCTATAATATCTGTATCTAGACCAGGCATATCTTGGTAAGACCAAGCAAAAATATCCACACACTCTTTCAACATCTCAATCAAATTGATCTTCACATCAGGATGCAACAATGCTCCGATCTTGACTTCCTTCAGATCTTCTTCTGAACCCAAATTAATTACTTCAAATGACTCTTTATATGGATGAATGGAATTCTCCTCGCGCTCAAGCAACCGTGAGACCTCTTCTGGAATCTCATCATAGTCTTCTTCTTTGGCCCCATACACACGATATTCAAAGTTGAGAGAGGGTGCAAGGTCATTGTGTTCAATGGGTTTTTTAATTAATCTGCACATATGATTTATGATTGCTTTTAGAAACTGACACATATAACAAGTGTTCATGCAGATTGAATTTCAGTTATTATTTATTTTGAAAGGTTTTTTTTTCTGATTACCATTTTCCAAGAAAAAAGCAAAAAAAATAAAAACACAATTTGGGAAACAAAGACAACTTTTATTATTGATTTTAAAAATCAAAGCAAACAGATAAGCCCATACAATATTAATACTTTCATCTTGGGCAGAGTGAAAGCTTTTTCAAAAAGATTAACAAAAAACAAATTACTTCGAAAGATGTATGCAAGAGGGAACATCAATGGTGATCCAATTCTGAACCCTAACTCCGTGTGTCACATAATTCGGCATTTCTGGCTCTGCTTCATCTTCCACAATGGCATTAATCCTGAAAACAGTTGGATGCAGATAACCCCCTCTACGAAAGATGTCTTGATACTTGCCTGCAACAGACTTTGGCTTCAAGCTCTTACCTTTATCATTCTTCACAGAGAACCCCAAGCCAACTCTATTCTTGTTTATAGGTGGATCAACAATCTGTCCCCATACTTCACTATGGCCATTATGCACAACCTACTGAGCATCCTTGAACGAAGCCATATAATTCTCATTTCCTCTTATATTATCAATGGATAAAGCTTGGAACTGGGTTCCAACAGCAACTTCATCCGCCTCCACAATGCTGAAAGAGGACAAATGAGATATCAATAATGCATGTTCTCCATTTATAATTACCATTTTTCCTTCACGTACAAACTTCAACCTATGGTGTAAAGTCGAAGTGACAGCCCCTGCCTCATGTATCAACATATGTCCCAGCAAGCATCTATAAGCGGGTACAATATTCATACCTGGAAAGTAATCTGAAACAAATGTGGGCCTATATGAATAGGCAGGTCCACTTCACCAATAACAAATTTCCTTGATCCATCAAACGCTTTCACAATAATCCCACTTGGGCGCATGGGTGTTCCTTGATATTTCAACTTCAAAAGCATGCTCCTTGGTATAATATTCAATGCAGATCCATTATCAATCAACACATTGGATAATGAATCATTCTTGCAGTTCATAGAGATGTGGCGGGCCAGATTGTGATTCCTTCCTTCATCGGGCAGTTCATCGTCATAGAAACTCAGGTTATTACATGAAGTAATGTTCCTTACTACACTACTGAATTGGTCTATAGGCATATTAATTTCCACAAAATCTTGGTCCAATACCCTCATCAAAGATTCTCTGTGAGAAGAGGAGTTCATCAATAAAGCCAAGATAGATATTTTTGAAGGAGTCTGCAGTAGCCGATTTACAATTCTGTAGTCGCTCATCTTGATTATCTTCAAAATATCATCCACTTCCTTTTCTAGCGTAGCCCCACTAGATTCACCCACTTCCTTCTTGGGTTCAACATATTCAACAATTTTCTTTCCAGTACTAACATCTCCATGAACAACTGGTGCAAATACGCGACCACTGCGGGCCACTCTGCTAGTCTCAACAATATTTTCAACATTAGGCATTGGCTGGATGGGAACTTCCACACCATCCTCTAAAATTGTAGCATTATATTTTTAGCGTACAACCTTATCTGACTTGTAGGGGACAGGATCCGGCAAACTAATCACCAATGGAGTAATAGCTGGCTTGCTATGATATTCAACTTCAAAAGGGGTAGTTGTACCAAAGCAAGGCACAATAACATTTACTCCCTCTTCAACACAATTAGTCACTAAAGAGTCATCTCTAGAAAACATATCTTTATATGAGGAGAAGAACTCATCCCCATAGGTATACTCATCATCCGACTCTTCTTCAGCCAAACAAACCTCAATCACATGAACTTCATGGTAATCATCCCTTTGGCACGTAACCTTGATAGTTCCATTATCCAACAACAACTGAACACCTTTCCTTACAATTGAACATCCTCGGGAGCCCCGACAGCAAATTCAGCAAGATCCATACTGATGTTCTATCTGACCAACTATATGGAAGATAGTAGCATGCAATTGTACAATATCCTCATTCAGATATTCCACATCAAAGATTCTAAACTCTCCGGGACATCCAAAAACCATGTTTACTTCCTCTTCATACTCTGCCCTAGGCCTGATTATGTGGATGAGGCCCTCATCCATCATCTCCTGTAAATCAACTTTTATCTTGTCATAACCCTGTATATCTGTACTGCAAATAGCACAACCAACATGGTCATGCGTATAGTAGCTAAATTCACAAAGGTCTACATGCATTTTTATCAAATCTCCTCTAACCAGATTAACATAAAAAATCTGGAAGTCGCCTGGACAACCGGCCACCATGTTCACAACATTCGCTCCTCCATGCTTGGGAAAAGGATTATCTTTCACATTAGGGCAAACATCCTTGAAAGATAAGATACCAGACTTCACCAATTTTTATACCTCAGTCTTCAAAGGATAGCAATTCTCAACATTGTTCCCTGGTGCTCCCTGATGAAAAGCACATGTTTAGTCTGCCTTGTAATACCAAGGCAATGGTGATGGTACAACGGGAGGTGGTCTGGTCTGAACCAACTTCTTCTGAATTAACGTTGGGAGTAATTCTGTATAGCTCAAAGGGATAGGGTCATAACTCTCCCTTCTTTGATTATACCCTTCATTACCCTGATGGGATGATCTCTGATAAGCAACGGTGGTTGGAGCTACACCAACAACTGGAGTAACTGAAGCGACTTGTTGATGACGCTGATAATTTATTCTAGGAGTGTTAACCCTCCTCTCTTGCATAACAACATTTGTATCTCCTTCCTTCTTTTTGCAAACCCATATGATGGTTTCTTGGTACTTCCGAAACTTTCACTTTTTGTTAGACGACCCTCTCTTACAGCCTCTTCTAAGCGGATACCCATGCCCGCTATTTCAGTAAAGTCACTTGGCGCACTCACTACCATCCTCTCATAGTAGAAAGCACCCAGAGTCTTCAAGAAAATCTTAGTCATCTCCTTCTCTTCCATGGGAGGAATCACTTGGGTGGCTACCTCATGCCATCTCTGTGCATATTCTTTGAATGATTCCCTGTCTTTTTGGACCATGGCCCTGAGTTAATCACGGTCAGGCGCCATGTCCATGTTGTATTTGTATTGTCTGATAAATGCTTCTCCCAAGTTGTTAAAAGTATGGATATTGATGCTGTCCAAACTCATATACCACTTCAGTGCAGCACCAGTCAAACTATCCTGAAAAAAGTGAATCAGCAGACGCTGATCATCAGTATAGGTAGACATTCTTATTACATACATCACAAGATAAGCACGAGGACAAGTGTTGCCCTTGTAACTCTCGAATACCGGGACTTTAAACTTCGTAGGTATCTTGACATTCGGGACCAAGCATAAATCATTCACATTCTTCCCGAACAATTCCTTTCCCCTGAGGGCCTTCATCTCCCTCTGTATCTTGTCAAACTGCTCTTGAAAATAATCCATTATATCATAGAGACCCAAGTCTTCACTTGGTGGAGGAAAAGGACGATACATATCATCATTAGCAAATGGAACCATATTTACTGAAGGACGTGCAACAGGAGCAGCATGCACCACATGAGGTGCAGGAGTAACAATAGTCTGAGCAACAGGAGTATCTTGAGGACTAAGATTGAAACCTTCAGGTGCAAAGTTCTCTGGCATTACCCATGGACAACCTTGAGGCATGAAATTATGAATAACAGCCGGAGTAGCAGACACATGAACAATCAGAGCTTCATTAGTAACCCTTGTTGGTTGAGGTTGAACACTCGGTGGCTGATTCTGAGCAGCCACCAGAGATTCCATCAGAGCAGTAAGATTGGCCATGCCGACCTTCAGAGATGAAACTTCCTCGCACAGCTCGCGATTCTCTTGTTCTAAGTTGTCCATCTTTCTTCTGAAATTAGCTCGAGTATTGTAGTGCTGAGACAACTTGCTGAACGAAGTAAAGAAGCTTGGTAAGACACCTGGATATGCAAATAAATGCAAGAAATATGTGCAATATGATGCATGATATGCAATTAACATGATTTATTTTGTTATTAATATTTCAAGGGACTTAAAGATTTATAGACACATCACAAACATCAAAGTAGTAACACATTTGAAATATTGAATTTTTATTTATTATAATAGCTTCAAAATAGGTTACAAGTTTCAATAATCCCAAGTACAAGATGAAAATAAAGTCTAAAACCCTAAGAAGTAAAGCTGATGGAGATCACTCTATACGCTGGCGCTTCCCTATAAGCCTGGAAATCTGAGCCTTCAACCTCTGGTTTTTTTCCACATACCTGGTGGCAACTTCCTTCCAATCACCTGAATCAGGAAGTGAGAAACTAGCATATGACTGAGGCTTAGGAGAAAATAAATCCCCTTACCTCTCCATGGTCTCTACAGCCCGACTCTTAAGAATCTCAATCAAGTCGTCTTTCTCCTTTAAGTCGGCTCTATAGAAATCTCTAAAGTTTGGCACTTATTCTTCCAAGCATCCTTTTCCTGCTGCATCCTGACCAAAGCAAGCTGTAGCTTTTCCACATCATCCAATAAGGGAGGAATGGTCTTCACAAACAAATCAAGCATATGTGTTTCCCGGGAATATGACATCTTCAACTGAATAACTCTCGTTTGTACCCACTAAAGATAAGGCTCCAAAGAAACAACCCCTAGGTCCGAAGTCTTTCCTACTCTTCTTATGAATGTGACTCCAGGCCTTCGCAATCTGCTCCCTAGCTTCCTTATGGTCTTCTCCCTCCTTCAGAAAGAAACTGCTCAAATGAATACTATTTGGTTTATCCCTCATCGGATAACCAAGGTGTCGTAGTGCAAGAACATGGTTGTAGTTAATTCTTCCCTTTGTACCAAGAAGAGGTACATTGGGGAAACTACCACAACTGTCGATAATCTCTACATCCTGGTAAGCTCGATGATACCAATCAATATCCGAGTGAGTAAGTGCCATGATCTTAGGAGCCCAACGAGGTTCCTTCCTGACATTCCAGAAAGCATCAGACTGAGGCATATGAGAAATGAACCACCGGTACAACAGAGGCGTGCAACAGATAATCATCCCCCCATGATAAGAATTCCAAAGATAAATAGAGTAATAAGCATCACCCAACAATGTAGGAACTAGGGTTCCAATCATGAAGATCCTGATAGCATTAACATCAATAAACTTATCCATATTAGGAAATAAAAACAACCCGTAAGCAAGTAGAGCAAAGATGGCCTCAAAAGCGTCTGTACTCTTCATCCTGGCAAAGTAATGAGCTTTCTCCAATAAGAACTAAGCTGGTAATCTTCTAATCCATCCTTTAGTATTCATATGGGCTTCAACCTCAGACTTCCCTAGATGGATCAAAGCAGCAATCTCGTATGGTTTTGGCTCACCCTCCAAACCAGTAAAAGGAACACGATTGGTAACAGGTAAATCCAACAGATAAGAATACTCCTCTAGTGTAGGCATCAACTGATAATCCGGGAAAGTAAAGCAATGATACATCGGATCATAGAATTGAATCAAGGTCGAGAGAATACCCTCCTTCATCCTAAGCTTCATGAGAGGAATGATGGGTCCATACTTCTTCTGAAAATCTGCAGAACACTCAATCTCGGGAATTAGACTGATCAACTCATCTATCTTGGGATCTTTGAAACTGTATTTTCTGGTCTTTCTTTTCCAGAATCCATGATCAAAAGTTACCTGAGATATTCATAAATGGTCAACTTTCAAGTCCCTTGAAATGAAATTTCTTCAAAAGATACTTATGAGTGCATGGATGCATGATGCAACAATCACACACAAGACCACAAACATAGGGTTCATAAGTTCAATATCACGAGCATGAGGTCGAAGGTACTACCCATAAGGTATGGTCTAAAAGTTATCACCTGCCGAACAAGGTTCTAGAGGTTCCCAGAGTCTACATCCTTCCTTAGGATATTACCAACTTCCTGATTAAATCAGTAATTAGTAATATTCTCAAGAAAAACTCGTCCAAGCATAGTACCGCGTGACAACTATTTCCGGATTACTCTATCATAGCTTCCGCACTACACCTAAAAGGCCAAGATGGGTTAGGTATTCTACGGTCCTCAGCTTCAGCAGGCTCCCAGGTCGAAAGCAGCATGTCTTCCCGATAACTCGGTAAATAAAACTACAGTCAAAGGGGCCTCCACTGAGTGGGGGATCTCATGCCTCCTTTTTTGGGATTACTCCCTCAAAGTTAACATGACTATACCGCCCGTCCTATCTTAAAGTTTGCCGAAGTCCGGGTATAGGACTTATAAGTAATCACCAAGCACCTTGAAAACCAGGAAAATCTAGATAAACAGATATACAACATATAATATATAACAAACAATAGCACATATACAGATATAGACAAAGATAGGTTTAACCCACTTAGGGATGGACCAGCAAGAGGTCAATATTTCCCCAGTGAAGTCGCCATTTTTTTCTGTAGCGGTAGAAATGTTTAAGACTAGGCCATTAGATTGACTAGACTTACACAGATCAAAATAAAAATCGCCACCTCACTTTATTGTTTCTAAAGGAATGGAAAAAGAGCGAATAACCCAAAAGATGGGGGAAAGATTCAAGGTAAGGGGGTTGGTTATGCAAAGGGAAGGTATTAGCACCCTAAACATCTACGATACTCCGCAGGAACCTCTTTGAAAAATCTGTATATTTTGGCTATAAAATGTTGTATAAAAAATAGATGGTGGAGGTGAGAAAAGAAGTATTTTTTATGATTTTTTCATCCGTCGCGGTTGCGAACCATTAGTGCCTACGTACCATCTTTCGTGCAGTAGGGGATCATGGTACACGTAGTTCCTCTTTTAAAAATTTAAAACACAAGTGTGTTGATTTATTTTATGAGATAAGACATCATCGTTATTGTCCGTGTGGAAAACATACTTACTACCCACAATCATGAGAAAGGAGAATTTGCATCATCTCAAAGTGGAGGATATGGATTGGATTTTAAAATCAACAATGCCTCACTCAACACCCAAGTGGAAAATGTATCTCTTCACTACATATTATAGAAGTATAATTGTTTGCATCACTACAAGGATTAACAAGAGTTTAATATTTTGGGAAAGGTTTTTAAAATAGAAAGCCAAAGTGGAAAAAATGGTTTGAAAATGAGATTGATTAGCTTTTAGTCTTATCACAAAAAATGTCAAGGTATTATTAAATTGATTGAAGTTTATTTATGAAAATGTTTCGAAAATGCATGGACCTAAGTCCAAGTTTATTATGAAAGTGGTTCAAATTTAGAAATAATAAGAGTTTTCGAAAGGAGGAGGAAGATTTTTGAAATTAAAGAAGATGGGAGGAGAAGAAGAGACTATCCTAAAGCATAAGGTAAAAGCTAGGGATAAGAACCATCTAACCAAAAAGAAGCCAATACTTGACAATATGAGTCAAGATAGAATTACCATTATTTGGATTGAAACCAAACAAGCAAAGCTACTAGACCTCTTGAGAGAACCAAACTTCAATTGTATTAAGTCTTCACAAAAATTGTGCAGAGTAACGGCTGTATACGGGTGAATTTAAGATTACAAACAAAGAATATAACCGCAATAACCTGCACACAAATAAACAAACAACCCAATGTCTTGAGGTAAACCTCAAGAACTCCAGACAAAATATCAATTAAGGTCACAAGGTCTCCAACATAGGCCAAGGTTTCTAATCCTAAGTCCAAAAAGTTCAATACTCCATAATTCCTAGGATAATAACCAAATAGTCCAAGTATCATTAAAGCCTTTTATGGTTCATGTTGATTATTAGGTATCTTAAAAAAAAAAAAATAAAAGCTTAAATGAACAAAATAAAAATGACAAGAAAGTAAATGCTCAAGTGAGCAAAGATGAAAAAATAGCATGAAATGTTAATGCTAAAGTAAATGGTACATAAAGCATAAAAAATAAAAGCATAAAGTAAAATCAATTGTTAATAATTAGTGGTTATTTGGATGACCATCTTGAAACTTGGATTTGGAACTCATTAGAGGATTGGTAGAACCGAAGCCTCCACACAACAAGTTGCATTTGCTTTTTGTCAAGTATATCATCCATTTTGGAATCCTTAAAAAATAGTAACAATTCAATGATCAACGATGTTTAAGTGATCCGCATTGACCAAAAGTGATGTAGATCCATTAGAGGATTGGTAGAACCAAAGCCTCCCCACAATGAATCTCAAGGTTATTGGATCAAAGAGATCAAATTAACATACTTGGGCTTGCAAACATAGGTTTGGGCCACGAATGATCATTTATTCGAATCGGGACAAAATTTAGCACTATGTTAAGCAATCGTAAGTGGACTTATATAGAAGCCGCACCTATTTTGAGGCCGGTCAATAGCAATCTATGCACCATTTGTTTTGAGACATGATATATACTCATGCTCCGATAACACTTAGTTAAATAAGAATGGGATAAGATGAAGAGGGATGGAAAAGAATATACAAACCACATTTGAATTAAAATTTAATCAAACTATTATTAAAATCATTAATCCATTTTTATGGAGTTAGACTCAACACCATGGATCCAATGATGTTAATAAAGTTCATGATAAAAAATTCAACCCAAGATCAGCCAGAAAATAATCACAAATAATATTACATTTAATATATACATTAAAAACGGTTTTAAAATGTTTTAAAATAGAAATAAGAGAGAAAAATATTAACTATGTTCAAATTGGTTCATAAAAAAGAAATAAGGCCATAGAAAAATCAGAAATAAACTCAAATATTTTTATAAATTTTTTTGGTAATTTTTTAAAGTCAGAAACTATTTTTTAAAATTAAAAGAAATGAGTAAAATAAACCAAAAATGGTAAAAAATAACAAAGTCAAAAATAAAAAATAAATGAGGTCACCAATATTTGTCACAATATCATCATTAGATCATTCCATAATTTTTTCAGAATTTAAAAATGCATAAAAGTATTTTTAAACATTTAAAACAATTCAAATAAAGTGAAAATTTATAAAAAAATATCAAAACACAAAATAAAATTGTGAAATATTAAAAATCAGAAAGAGAAAAATCTAAAATATTTTTCATAATTTTTATAGATTTATTGGACTTAAAATGAATTTGCTAGGATTTTTTGAAGTTTAAAGCAATTAAAATAAAAAATCAGAAAATAAAATATCAAACCAAAAAAATGTGGGCCATTTAATCATTGTCAAAACGCGTTAGTAAATAGATCAAGTGGACCTGACGCACTGTGCATGTTATGGACTTTAGTGAATAAAGCACTGAATTAAATGTAAAATCAGAAATTCAAAAAATACAAATGGCACGTCATCATTGGTTGGAAGATGACACGTTGGTCATCTTCAACCTCCATCCAGTCCCAAAACCAGGTCACTCAAACTGTAAAATTAGAGCACCAGACCTATGCCATTCGCTTCGTCTCTTCAAGACAAAGACAACCAAACCTTCGCGACAAATTTATATCAATTGTAGCTCAAGCAATTTGGAAGGAAAGTTTTGAAAAGGGATTTGAAATTTCATGGTCAAAACGTGTTTCCAGATAAAAGCATGTGTTGCGACTAGAACCAGGGCAATAAGAGCTTCACAATGATATCAAAGTTTGGAAGAATTGATGGAGAAATCTACCTATTGAAGTTGAGTTGCAGAGCTCTGAAACTAGACTTCTATGGATCAATATAGGTCATGATTCTTGAAGGTAATTGTATGGTTAGCTTCAGGTAAGATCAAGGAAGGTGAATTGACAGAAAAAATGGATTGAAAAAGGCTTGAACACTGATTTCGAAGTTGCAGAAAAATGAGTTATGGAGCAAGTTTGGCAGGGTGATTCTAGATGTTCAAGCTTTAGGAAATGAATGAGGGATGACCCTCTAATTATAGGGAATCAAATGGAATGTTCAAGCGTGTGAAATGATGAAGTTTGGAGGGAAATCGCGTGAAGTTGCAAACAAGAAAAGTGTGACTTCTATTTTGATCACTAAACATGTTTAGAAGAAAAAATGCGCAGGAACAATGTGTTTAGAAGCTAAATCAAGGATTTCAAATTCTGACTTTTGAAGAAACTTCAGTTTCAAGTTACCAAGTTCAAATCAATGGCATTCTCAGCTCAAGGGTCATAGGGCATGATTCTTGATGCTTTATAAAGATGAGGTTACAAGCTTTTCAATGGGAAAAGAATGGAATCAAATGGATTTTTGAGCTGAAAGTTGCAATAAGTGAAAGTTGGGAAAAAAAGGTTGACTTTCCATACTTAGAAATATTTCAAGTTTTTCATCAAAAGTAACCTATAATGTTTTGCATCCAAACGTGGACTTCCTATTGGAATTTTTTCTTGACCAAAAAATATTCCATGAAATAGGCCTCTTGAATGATATTTTGAAAGTTGAAGCATTCAAAATATCCAAAAATTGAGAGAGTTATGAATTGTTGAAGTTGGCAAAAAATCATGAAATGACCTATAATCTTTTGTATCCTTAGGGCATCTTCCACCCATTTTCTCACTCTGCATATAAAATAAGGAATGAATTTCACATCCTCAAGATAATTTTGGAAAACGAGTGGGCTCAAGGTGATAAAAATTAACCAAGTTATGATCATTTGAAGCCACACATGGGAAATTGGGGGTTCATCTGGAGGACTTATAATCTTTCTTCATCATCAAGTTTCTTCCACATGAAAAATCCTTGAAACTTTTGAAGTGATTTGTTAATAACCCTTTGAAGAAAAGAATGCTTTTAGAATCACTCAAAGATACCAAAAGATGAGCAATATATACTTCTTTGGAGTTCAAAACCCTAGCTCCTAGGTCAAGAAAATGCTTTGAGGAACTTTGACAATTTTGAACAACCTTCTTGTACCAAAACTTTTACTTTGTAGATAGAAGTTGTTGAGGATGATAATGAGAACTCATAACAACCTAAACCACTTCCATATATTGATAATTGAGTAAAATATGCACTTGTAACCAATGGGAACAAGGCCTTGTCCAACCATGACAACTTCTTCAATCAACCCCTTGTACTTTTGAATCAATCTTGATAACTTTGAAACATGGTGAACCAAAATAAACCTTTCCATGCTATTTCTTCCAAAATAACTTCAATGGTGAGGTTTGAACTTCTCAAGCTTTGTTGACTAGGGTATGGAAATAAACTCATGAACCCATGAATCAACATGCTAAGCCACATTGCCTTTACCTACATTATTAACAAGTAAGACAAACCAACATTGCATTTTATTAATTAAAAGGAAAGTAAAAAACAAAACATGCATAATCACAAAAGAAAAACAAGTCAAGGTGCTTGGTGATTCCTCAAAGAGTAAAGCTAAAGATAGGGAAGAGAATCAAAAGCCCTAATGTGACCTTGTTGTGATTGAATCAATATGGTATGATGAAGGGATATTATGGGCAAAAATTGGGGTACAACAACTTCCCTTATTTAAGTTTCTTCTATCCGGAGATACGAAGGTTAAAAAAATATTCTGGTCGACGTGATCGAAGATACTTAAATATAAAACAAACCCTATTTTTGGCCCTAAGATGCCATGCAATGCTTATGAGTATGAATGCATATGAACAACTTCAAAGGGACGCAAAACACCATTGGGGATGTAGCAAAGGAAATAAGGATCAATAGAGAAACCCAACCAGGAAAATAAATCACTGGTGAATCAAAAAGACCTGACTCATAGAGGATGGTAAAAGGTCAAAGGATACACCAACTTTTATTGAAGGAGAAACTACCGACATTCACTTAAGGTAGAAAGAGAAAATAATAACAACACCGACGTTTACTGATGGTGCACTACCAACGTTCACTGAAGGTAGAGAGACAAACATCGACGTTCACTAACGATGAACTACCAAATTTCACTGAAGGTAGAGGGAAAAGATATATCATAGCACCGACGTTCACTGACAGTGAACTTCCAACGTTCACTGAAGGTAGAAAAAAGATAACAATCACCAATGTTCACTGATGGTGACCTACCGACTTTCACTGAAGGTAGAGAGAAAATATATCATAGCACCGATGTTCACTGATGGTGAACTACCAACATTCACTGAAGGTAGCAAAAAGATAACAATCACCAACATTCACTAATGGTGACCTACCAACTTTCACTGAAGGTAGAGAGAAAATATATCATAGCACTGCCGTTCACTGAAAGTAAACTACCAACGTTCACCGAAGGCAACAAAAAGATAACAATCACCAACTTTCATTGAAGGTGACCTACCAACTTTCACTGAAGGTAGAGAGAAAAGAATAACAAGTTTCTCTGAAATTCTGGAGTTTCACCTAGAACGGGTCTCAACTTCTTCTTTAACCAAGGCACTCCTCCTGGAAAGGGTAATATATAAGCTGCCTCAAATAAAGAGACTACTACTTGCAAAGATTTCACAATGATCTGTCTCTGTCATGTTGAAAAGACTTTCCATCCATTGGAGTAATTTGATAACGAACAACAAACTATCCACTCATAGAGAAGATAGAAAAAAAAGTAATGTCGACTTTTACGGGGAAGTACAAGTTGCTCAAATAAAGAGACCTGCTACTTGCTGTTATAGGAAGGGTTGTAAAAGTGACTTATGGGGAAAGCAATATGACTTCCTGGGGAATGAATCATGACTTCCTGGGGAAATTCCAATATGTTCCTGTTGAGGATATAAAGTCTTCTCGTGTAAAATAAATGCACATTCTCAAACCAAGGCTCGAAGCTTGCAGAAATCCAAAGTAATAATATTGCTGGGAAACAAAGATTCAAACCAGAAATAAACTGGAGTAAAACAGTCAGCCAAAATACATTCCTTGAGAAATAAACTCAAGAGGGAAACCCAAATCATCCAGACAAAGAGCTGTACAGGAAGGCTAATGCAAAAATCTTCCACGAGGGATAACTCAGTGGGGAAATTGAAAGAATATACACTTTCTGCCTAAGGTTAACACTCTATTGGAGAGAGGACAACACAACTCTGCAAAACAGGGTAATAGGTCAACAAGATATTAGCAAATGTTAATGAGCAACGATTTGCTAAATTTAAATATGCACGATGTATGTATGAATGTATGAGTGTTATCATGTATATGCTGACAAAACAAACATATAACACTGGAGATAAACAAACAAAACCAACTCGGGCACAAACAACACTCAGCTAAATCACATCCAAGATGAACATTCCATAAGAAAATAAGCACCAACTGAGGAAACAAAATCCTATTCTGCGGATTAACTTCACTGGGAAGGAATATAATCCGAAATTAATCAAATCAAAGCGATAAAGCAGTACAGATATATGGATATAACATCCTTCTCCAGGCTTCACCGAGGAATAGCGCTCAGACTTTAATGGGAAAATAAATGCTTTCACGGTCCGCACTTCTACTGGGGATTACAATACTGATTTCAAATAAGGCAGATGTAAACCATATTGGCAAAATATCAACTGAGGATTTTGAGCTGACTTCAATGGAGAAATATCATACAGACTCCACTAGGGGAGATATTGCCTCATCATCGAGATATCCACGTGGGACCTCGTGCTGACTCCATTGGAGAGGTCAACACCACATCGAAGAGAGGAAACCAATATACGTTCTTCACTGGGGAAATCATAGATACGTTCTTCAATATTGAGAGTAAGTATTGCACCAACTTCTCTGGGGAAAAAGTATGAAACCTCACGGGGACAACAACTTGGGGATTTAAGAAGTCAAACATTACAACAAGAAATCAATCTTATAGGGATTTTAAATCAAACCCAACACTTGGAGGGTGAAAACCCAAAAACTGACAAATGCCTCAACCCTTCTTAAATAAAACATTGCCCTTGCCTGATTATCGGGCAATCAAACAAAATGCAAGTACTTCCGAAAGGAAGATGATTCGCAAATGAGCCAAATCTCAGCATGCACGGGGAGAAAAGTATTCTATCAAATAGTAAAGCCTTCACTGGGGAATCTTGGATTAGGTCTTCACATCATGCAAACTTTTAACAAAAGATGCCATAGGATAGCCTCCCTGGGGAATAAAGAAGTCAACATTATAGAAAGAGGTCAAATGCATGGGGATTTTAAATCAAACCCAACACTTGGCGGGTGAAAACCCAAAAGTTGACAACTTCCTCAATGCTTCTTAGAAAATATACTGCCCTGGTCTAGTTGCCTGGGAAATAAATACCAACAATAATGCCAAAACTGCAAAAAGAGTGACATTTCGCCAATAGTTTCATCTCAGCACATCAAGGGAATAAGACCTTTTGTCATATGAGGGAAGATTTTGCTGGGGAATTTGGGATAGAGACTTTAGACCATGCAACCCAGAATAAAAAAAATGAACCAAGACTTGACCGGGGACACTGGGATCACAAACCTGATACCGCACCTTACCCCAATTGGTATCATCTTCAATATACAAAAATCATGCACATACCAGCGAAAACAACCTGAGAAAACCTTCCCGAGGGGAACAAAACTTCTCAAATTTACTGGCGTTCGTTCATTCCTGGGATCACCGCTTTTGTTTTCCTCTTGAATCACAAAATCTAAAGTAAAAGTAAGTTGTAAATTCTTTTTGAAAAACAATTTTGTTATTTAATCTTTTTGCTTTGAAAATTATTATCAATAATAAATGGAGTCTTTGTAAGCTAAATAAAATAGGAATTACAAAGAATTGGGTAAAAGCTCAAATTTTATTGATAGAATGGTAGTCTGCGAATGGCGAGACTCCATGGATAATTACAAAGTTTAGAAAATGGTAATATATAATGGAAAATATACATTGAGATACAATGACCACTATTCCCTCTAGCAACTTTGAAATTCTGAGCAGCAACTTCTGTTGAAGTATGGTGATGATCCAAGAAGATTGTTGCTTCAATGATTAAGTCTTGTCTGATGCAGTTACTTTCCAAGAAAGTCCATAAATTTTGCCTAAGATACCCTTGCGGGTTTTCAACTTAGCGAGAAATTTTATTCTGTTTATGTCTCTAATTTTTGCCTAGACCGCCCTTTCGGGTTTTTGGCCTACCGAGACGCTCTTTTTTGCCTAAGTCGCCCTTTCGGTTTTTCAACTTAGTGAGTTGTTCTTTTATTTCATTAGGCGAAACATTTCTTGAATGCATCAACATTCATGGGACGTGGGAACTCCTCGCCATCCATTGTTTCAAGAATTAATGCACCGCTAGAGAAGGCTTTCTTGACAACATATGGGCCTTCAAAATTGGGAGTCCACTTGCCCCTAGAATCAACGTTAAAAGACATGATCTTCCGGAGCACGAGGTCGCCTTCTCTAAATTCATGAGGTTTAAACTTCTTATCAAAATCTTTCTTCATTCTCTTCTGGTATAACTTCCCATGACATAAATTCGTCATTCTCTTCTCTTCAATCAAATTCAATTGGTCAAACCTGGTATGGACCCATTCAGCCTATGACAACTTGGCTTCCATTATCACACACAAAGAGGGAATCTCAACCTCGATTGGGAGTACCCCTTCCATTCCATACACAAGGGAGAATAAGGTTGCTCCTGTTGAAGTGAGGACAGATGTCTGATATCCATATAAAGCAAAAGGGAGCATTTCATGCCAATCTTTATAAGTAACAACCATCTTATGGATGATCTTCTTGATATTCTTATTAGCAGCTTCAACAACCCCATTCCTCTTCGGCCTGTACGAAGATGAGTTGTGATGGACAATCTTGAATTCTTCACAAAGTTCTGTCATAATCTTGTTGTTCAGATTTGAGCCATTGTCGGTGATAATTCTACTCGGCACACCATACCGACATATGAGATTATTCTTAATGAAGTGCACTACCACCTGCTTAGTAACATTAGCATATAAAGCATCTTCCACCCATTTGGTGAAGTAATCAATTGCTACCAAGATAAAATGGTGTCCATTCGAAGCTTTGGGTTCTATCATTCTAATCATGTCAATACCCCACATAGAGAAGGGCCACGGGGAAGAAATAACATTGAGAAGCGTCAGAGGCACATGAATCTTGTCCGCATGAATTTGGCATTTATGGCACTTCTTTGCAAATTTGTAATAGTCAGATTCCATTGTCAGCCAATAGTAACCTACCTTTAGCATCTTTTTAGCCATCGAATGTCCATTGGCATGAGTGCCAAATGAACCTTCATGAATCTCATGTATCAATATGTATGCTTTGTGTCTATCCACACATCTGAGCAAGACCATGTCATAATTTCTCTTGTACAACACATTTTCACTGAGGAAGAAGCTTCCAACTAATCTTCTCAATGTCTTTCTATCTTCACTCGATGCACCAATCGGGTATTCCTGAGTCTGAAGGAAATGCTTGATATCATAATACCAAGGTTTCTCATCTGCTACCTCTTTTGTTGTAAACACATGAGAGGGCCTATCCAGTCGCCGAACTATAACTCGAGGTATATCATTCCAAGTATTCACTTGATACATAGAAGCCAGAGTTGCCAGAGCATTCGCCATTTGATTTTCATCTCTAGGGATGTGATGGAATTCAACTTTATTAAAGAAGGGTAATAATCTTCAAGCATAATATTTGTAAGGGATCAAGCCAGGGTGACGAGTATCCCACTCTCCTTTAATCTGATTTATTACCAAAGCTGAATCGCCATACACATTTAGAATTTTAATTCTGAGATCAATATCTTCCTCGAGACCCATGATGCAAGCCTCATATTCTGCCATATTATTAGTACAATCAAATGTCAACCTTGCAGTAAAAGGAATGTGTGATCCATGTGGAGTGACAATCACAACACCAATTCCTTTACCATAAGCATTCAAAACTCCATCAAATATCATACTCCAGCGAGATTCATGATCAGGACCTTCCTCATGCAATGGTTTATCACAATCTTTCACTTTCAGAAACATCACATCCTCATCGGGAAAATCAAACATCACAGACTGATGATCATCAACTGGTTGGTGAGCAAGGTAATATGCCAACACGCTACTTTTAATAGCTTTTTGAGTGCGATATATGATGTCATATTCAGATAACAACATCTGTCAGCGGGAAATTCTCACAGTAAGAGCAGGCTTTTCAAAAATGTACTTGATTGGATCCATTTTGGAGATCAACCAAGTGGTGTGATTCAACATATGCTGCAGAAAACATTTTGCTGCCCAGGCCAGAGCACACATGTTTTTTCCAGCATGGAATACCGCGATTCACAATATAGGTAACGATTCTTGAAGGTAATTGTATGGTTAGCTTCAGGGAAGACCAAGGAAGGTGAATTGATAGAAAAAATGGATTGAAAAAGGCTTTAACACAGATTTCGAAGTTGCAGAAAAATGAGTTATGGATCAAGTTTGGCAGGGTGATTCTGGACGTTCAAGCTTTAGGAAATGAATGAGGGATGACCCTCTATTTATAGGGAATCAAATGGAATGTTCAAGCGTGTGAAATGATGAAGTTTGGAGGGAAATCGTATGAAGTAGCAAACAAGAAAAGTGTGACTTCTATTTTGATCAAAACTCATCAAAAACACGCGTTTTGCTATTCTAATCACTTCTAGAAGTTCACTAAACACGTTTATAAGAAAAAACACGCAGGAACAATGTGTTTAGAAGCTAAATCAAGGATTTCAAATTCTACCTTTTGAAGAAACTTCAGTTTCAAGTTAGCAAGTTCAAATCAATGGCATTCTTAGCTCAAGGGGTCTTAGGGCATGATTCTTGATGCTTTAGAAAGATGAGGTTACAAGATTTTCAATGGGAAAATAATGGAATCAAATGGATGTTTGAGCTGAAAGTTGCAATGAGTCAAAGTTGGGAAAAAAGGTTGACTTTCCATACTTAGAAATATTTCAAGTTTTTCTTCAAAAGTGACCTATAATGTTTTGCATCCAAACATGGCCTTCCTCTTGGAATTTGCTCTTGACCAAAAAATATGGCATGAATTAAACCTCTTGAATGACATTTTGAAACTGGAACCATTCTAAATATCCAAAAATTGAGAGAGTTATGAATTATTGAAGTTGGCAAAAAATTATGAAATGACATATAATCGTTTGTATCCTTAGGGAATCTTCCATCCATTTTATCACTTTGAATATAAAATAAGGAATGAAGTTAACATTCTCAAGATCATTTTGGAAAAAGAGTGGGCTCAAGGTGATAAAAATTTACCAAGTTATGATCATTTGAAGTCACACATGGGAAATTGGGGGTTCATCTGGAGGACTTATAATCTTTCTTCATCATCAAGTTTCTTCCACATGAAAACTCCTTGAAACTTTTGAAGTTATTTAATAATAACCCTTTGAAGAGAAGAATGCTTTTGGAATCACTCAAAAATACAAAAATATGAGCAAGATATACTTCTTTGAAGTTCAAAACCCTAGCTCCTAGATCAAGAAAATGCTTTGAGGAACTTTGACAATTTTGAACAACCTTCTTGTACCAACACTTTTTATTTGTAGATAAAAGTTGTTGAGGATGATAATGATAACTCATAACAACCAAAACCACTTCCATATCTTGAGAATTGAGAGAAATATGCACTTGTGACCAATGGGTACAAGGCATTGTCCAACCATGATAACTTCTTCAATCAACCCCTTGTACTTTTGAATCAGTCTTGATAACTTTGAAATATGGTGAACCAAAATAAACCTTTCCATTCCATTTATTCCTAAATAATTTCAATGACGAGGTTTGAACTTCTCAAGCTTTGTTGACTAGGGCATGGAAATAAACCCATGAACCCATGGATCAACTTGCTAAGCCACATTGCCTTTACCTACATTATTAACAAGTAAGACAAACCAACATTGAATTTTATTAATTAAAAGGAAAGTAAAAACAAAACATGCATAATCACAAAAGAAAAACAAGTCAAGGTGCTTGGTGATTCCTCAAAGAGCAAAGATAAAGATAGGGAAGAGAATCAAAAGCCCTAATGTGACCTTGTTGTGATTGAATCAATATGGTATGATGAAGGGATCTTAGGGGCAAAAATTAGGGTACAACAAATAGTGTCAGAGTAATCGAAGAGAGCAAACTTAGGGGCTGATCGAAGAAGCCAGGATGTTGAGGCCTTATACAATTCTAATCAAGATCAAGAGTCAATCGAAAAGTAAAGATCTGAGGGGCTTTCGAAGAAGCCTTGATAAGGGAAACTTTGAACAGGTTCGAATTGGAATTCAGAATCTTCAAAAAGAATAATGCTCTGACAAAGAGAATTCTCGGCAATTCGAATTGATGCAGAGGGTGAATTAATTGAAGAAACTATGACAAGGGAAAACTCTGAACAATTGGAATTCAGAGTCATCAAAGATCTGTGCAATTCAAATTGATGAGGATGGACTGAACCGAAGGAGCTGTAAGGAAGTAACTCAAAGTCAATCGAAGGGCAAGGCTTGGAGCCGTTCGAAGGAAGTAATTCAGAATCAATCGAAGGGATAGACTTGAAGGAATTCGAAGGTGAAACATGTCCAGGTTCATTCAACATTTCAAAATGGCAAGGATAATCCAAAAAAGGTAATCCTTTAATTTGTATGATTTTGCCTTCAAAGCCTGGTTAATGGATGTCCCTTGCCATTTCCACTCCCATAAAACTCCTATAAGTACAAGCCTAAGGCACATTACAAAGGGAGGAGAAAAAACATACAAATATGAAAAACACTCTTTCCACACTCACACCATTACACATACTACACCATATGCTCAGAGAATACGGGACATTCGCCAGCATACTAAGGAAAGAGGCCCAGGAACTACACATATATTGCCCTACACACATACACAACCTAAGAGAAGCATACCAAAAATTCTTAAAATTCAACAAGATCACACCACACTTGCCTCTCTCCTTTCGAATCCAAGAGCATCCAACAACTCCAGTCCACACACAAGTTCCAGTTTTAAGCAAGACTCAAATGAAAGACAAAAAGGGTGTGAATAAAGGATATACACTCATGCTGCTCTGCAGGTCCATATTGCTTCATAGTGTAATCTAAATAATAAGGAAAGGGTGCAATCGAAGGTTTCTCATACCAACTCCCAAGCTCAATCGAAAGAAGCGGGAAAGGGTGTAATCGAAATTTTCTCACACCAACTCCCAAGCTCAATCGAAAGAAGCAGGAAAAGGTGCAATCGAAGGTTGCTCATACCAACTCCCAAGCTCAATCGAAAGAAGCGGGAAAGGGTGCAATCGAAGGTTTCTCACGCCAACTCCCAAGCTCAATCTAAAGAAATAAAAAGAAGGGTGAATCGAAGGAGTCTACTGCCTGGATCGAAGGACTCACTTCCCCTCTTTATTTTGTTCTTGTTTTTACATTTTCTTGCCTTTCAATTTGGTTGTAATAACGTATGACACTTATTTTCCACATTTTGTATTGCTTTCATATTAACTGCTAGATGTATGACTAATAGGATTGTATGACAAAGATTAAAATTAAAACGCTAGCAAACCTAACTCAAGACTAAAATAACTGAACATAACACACCTTGCACATACACACCTCTAGGGTATTCCCACTTCGGTTGTCTTCTGAAAATGGTCACAACTCTCGAAATATTAGAGGTTTTAGTGACTACCCTCTGGTTCAATAAGATCATAAGTCCCTTGATGACCCTCTCGATGTTGCTTCGGTAAAAATATGAATTTATAATCCTAGGGTAGCTCCTAAAGCTTCTTTGCCAGTTGCCTTTGTGACTATAAAAACGTCCCTTCGATTGTCCCTCAAACATCCAACGATATGGCTGCCTACTCACTAATAGCAGGATAAGACAATCTAAAGGATATGAGGAAAAGAAAAAATATTTTGAGTATAAGTAGATAGATGTGAGATGCTTGCTCAAAACAAACTTTTACACCTACACAAAAAAATTTCAAAAACGCTTTCAAAAAAACATTCGCTTTGTCAACACTCTTGAGGACTGATACAAGAGTTATCATAAAGTGAATCGCCGCACTAAGGCATTTTCAAATAATTTTCAAAAACACAAAGCACAAGGTATTTCAAAAAAATGAGCTAACCATCTAAGAGCCCATAGAAAATTACTGATGGAAAGGGTGCTAACACCTTCCCTTTCCATAATCTACCCCCTTACTAAGAAAACTCTCGAAAATGTCTTTTTCTGTTCTTTTCAGCCTTTCCTTAATTTGGATAAAATAAAAGTCGGTGGAGACTCTTGCTTACCATAACATTTGCAAACATAAACGCAAAACCAGTATAAACAGTCGGTTCTTCCACCGTATCACAGAACTAGAGACTCTGCTGGGTTTGATAAAAGTGGTGTTACCTTAGAGTTTAGATCATTATTTTAAATTGCTTTCCTTGTATGCTTTGCTTGCTTTATCTTTAAGGGTTTTTCTTGGGTTTACTTGTAAAGATCCTACACCCGGATCAGGGGCACCTTTTTTAGGTAAGTAGTAATAAATCACGGAAGTTGTACAGCGTAGACCGATATGGACGAAGTGATGGCTACATTAGTGTGATACTTTGGCTTGTACTAATGTTACTTAAGTCAGTCAAGGATAACATTAGGCTTTCATATAGTGTCATTAAGCGCTAACCGACCTTTAGAACCTTTAATTGACTCCTCCTAAGCCATTATAAAGTAGTGAGATGGCCGACTTTGGTTCCGACCGAATATTGGTTGATACTCGATACTACACTCATTGAGACTAGACTTTTGGGATATTCTGGCCGCAATACTTTAGTGCTTAGCTAGAACAATGCCTAAAAGAAAGGTCAGTGATATGAGACTCCTTAGAACCCGGTTACTATTAATAAGACAGGTTGAGCCAACTGAAACTTCAAGAGGGTACTCACCTTTAAAATCAATGCAAGCCTCAACCTAAGGTCACTTGTGTGACTTGTTTGCTTCCATTGCCTAACAACTTGAACTCATTGCAGGGCTATATTTGTACTCCTTGTAGGACTTGTTTGTAGTCATTATCCAATAACTCGGATTTCCTGCAAGACATACTTGTCTTCATCGCCCTACATTTTTTTGCTTGGTGCATAACATACACATCATAGCATCATACCATAGAATCTCCTTAACCATTTCAAGGATCTCAAGGGCTTGTGGTGCATGTTATGACATAACAGACATCTATCAAGGGGCAAGAGGATTTATTTTCCTCTAACCAAATACCTTCAAAAGACCAAAACATGACAACTTGAGTCAGGGGCTATGACCCACTTGACATGGTGAGCTTGATTCTCTCAGAAGGACGATCAACGATATAAAATTTAGTCAACCAAAGCCGCAGTTGGATTCTAATAATTTCCTGTGTTTACCCTGCGAGACCCTTGAAAACATTACATCCACGCATCATGCATTTCATTACATAACATGTCTTCCAACACAGGTTTCTCATTTTCTCGCTGTTTAGTTCGTTGCAAGGAAAATGGATCTTAAACAAAATGACAGAAATCTCCAAACTCGAGATGCCCAGTTCAAGGAAATGTTCTTGAACTTATCCAAGGGGAAAGAAGAGTTGAAAGCAATCCTCGCTGGGAACTTGGCAAAGAAAAGTCCTGAAGACAACAAGGATGACCAGTTGGAACAACTGCAAGATGAAATGGAAAGGATGAGAATCCAGATGAGTAATCAAAGGGCTCTTATCCAAAGTTTAGCTAGGGAACAAGAAGAGTTGAGGTTTCTCATCAGCAAGCTTCATCAAGACTGATGCAACCATATAAAGCACACAGTCGAGGCTGGGGATCAGGTCATTAATCAGCCTCTGATGAGACAAGAAGTTGGATTGGTGGAGAGTAGATCTTTCCAAATTTCTACTGCGTCACGAACCCTATTGCCACCTCGCCAACAACGACAGAGTAATCAGCATAAGCGAGATGCATTCACAAAGCAATATACCTAACTCAACATACCAATGTCACAAGTCTTGAAACAGTTGTTGAAGTTGAATTTGGTCACATTGAAGGATCCTCCTCGGAATCCTAATACTTTGGCTCCTACTTACCATCCCAATGAAAGGTGTGCATATCACTTCGACAACCCGAGGCATGATACTGATAACTGTTGGACATTGAAATATAAAATTCAAGACCTAATCGATGAAGGAGTGTTATAATTTGCACAAGATGGTCAATTGGAATTTTCCCGTCGTCCCTCCAAGGCACATAATCTGAAGTGACGAAGTTTAGGCAGAGGAATTTTTGTTCATTCGAATTTTCATTTGTAATTTATTTGTTTTGTTTAAACATTTACCTTTATGTAAGACTTTGGTTTATTCTCATTAATGCATTGCATATGTTTGTCTTGAATGAATCCATGCGTTTTCACTATACTTAAATTGTGCTTTTACTTCTTTTGTGATATTCAACTCTTGATTAAAAGCTATAAGCTTTTAGAGGGAGGATGACGAAAATGATACCACCATCTCATACAGTATGCTTTTGAACAGACCTTGCTGACGATGTACAGACGTTCTTTTAAATCCTAAACAGTGGAGTTATAAGGAAGATAATCCCTAGTTAACCCCTTTGAGCCTAAGAAGTAGGAGTTTTTATTTTCACATAAATTAAAACCCTTAATCATAACCCGGGGCAAGGTAGTTTTCTCAGTTAATTCAGACATGCATTCAGTCACAAGCTCTACCTTCATACACGACAATTAATGTAGAAAATGCTCTCCAAAATATGGTGATGGTTCCACAAAATCATCAAGACAGACAGTCATTATCTCTTAAAATAAAAACCCGTTAAGTAAAAAACCTATGAAGGAGACTTAAGAAAAACTGGGGCGTCCCGCTGACTGTAATCACAAAAGAAACAGTACAGGAAAAAGTAGGGATAGCAAAATAAAAAAAGAGGTTACTAAAAATCCTCAAAAAAAAGAAGATTACAAAAATGACTGCCTCTTCAAAATAAACTTTCAGTATCCGAACCATCACCAGAACATCAAGGATAAGATGGCAGACTCAATCGGGATTTAAACGCACAATTAACTGAGCATAGGACTGAAGAACATCACGAAGAGAGGGTTGGGTACAAATAAAATTTTATCCTTTATCCTTTATTTCTTAAAACTGTGAACCAGACCATGCTACAGCCCTTAAAAGTCCTAACTGAAGCATGTGTTAGTTCGGAATCACACTGTTACAAAAGGTATCCCGACTCCTGTAAGGTTTGCTATTAAATCCTGAGTTGATATCACACTCTTACAAAATTTGTTTGTTTTAATTAAAAAATGAAATTTCAAACTTCAAGACAGACATAAGCTTAGCATTCTTAAAATACCATTGTTTGCATATGACTATTTGTTCAACAACATAAAAATTCGCACGACGGATATTCAATGAACAAAAATCCTCTCAGTGGACAGAACCACCTCAGATGGAAGGACATTCCAATAACAGGCCTTTCATAATTAAGGGACATAGCATGGTGTCCCACTGATCTGGGGCAGTCAAGTCAAGGTTCAAGGAATCTCTAAAAAATTCCAAATAGCCAGGGGCAGATCTCCATCTAAATCACTTGGGGCATTGGACATGAATTCCAGCAGTGAATCATGTATGATCAAATAAACATCTTCTGGCAGTGTGGCAACACTTATTACTATGGACAATGATAATTCTTCGTACCCGGTGAACATGGACATAGTCGGAAAATACTACGCATGAATGAAGACCTGCTAGGTTGACTGGCCTAGGCTAAAATAAGGGCATCCCGACGAACCAAAAGAGTTCGGGAAAAAATTAGGGATATACATATGAAAAAAATTTGTACACCCGACAAGTCAAAAACCTGAAAAGGCAGCTTAGGCAAAAAAGGGTATCCCGATGGACTGAAAATTTGAAAGGACAGTCCAGGAAAAAGTTAGGGATTAAAGCATACAACTACATCCTGTTATATCGTCACTTGTCTATCAGTAGAATATTTATTACCTTGATCTTCATTCACCAAGGATTCTAGGAGTTGGAATAACATTCAAACCATCTACAAAATCCCAGCAGATACCTTCTCCAGTAGATACTTTCTCCAGCAGGTACAGAGGTAGGGATATCCTACTACAAGGTCACTGCAATATTCTCAGTATGCAGCCTAATGGTGTCAGGTTCTCATATCCCCGACAGAGCAGAATCTCTAAAGTACTGCTCCAACATCTAAAAATTTCCCAGTGAAGTCACCAAACTTCTTAGGATTCCCCAGTAGGATTTCACAAAATCCCCAAGCGGTTCACGGAGTTTTCTTTCCCCAACAGAGTTTATTTCTCTAACAATGGAAGATCCTTCTCCCAGCATGTCAACTTCAAACAAAATCTGAAGACCTACACTCTTCATCCCCAGCTACAATCAGGGATTTATTTTCCCTAATTCAACAAGAATGCAGTAGAACAACTAACACGTTCATACATTGCATTCATACATCATTTTAAAAGCATTATGGCATATGCAACCCAAATGCATATATCACAATCTCATTTATTTTGAGAGCATCATGCAATTCATACATCATGACATTGCATGAAACTGACTTTACCCTTTCAGGTTAAATTAGCAGACAAACAAACACTATCAATTTATAGAACAGGTCAAAGATTAATGCCCGAAACCGGACAGGGAAACTATCTACACGACCAAGTGGTATAAACTCCCGAAGCAAGACAGGTTTACCAACAAATACAGCAGGCCACAAATTAATGCCCGAAACCGGACGAGGAAACTATCTATGTGACCAACATTTCCAAGTTCTAGATTAATACCTGTAACAAGCCAGGAAAACTATCTGTGGATGACCAACTGTAGATTAATACTTATAACAAGCCAGGAAAACTATCTACACGAGGAGATTGAAGATTAATACCTGTAACAAGCCAGGAAAACTATATTTCTTTCTCAGGTCAAAGATTAATACCTGAAACCAGACAGGACAACTATCTTAACAACCGACATAAACAAGTTCCAGATTAATACCTATAACAAGCCAAAAAAACTATCCGTGGATGACCAAATGTAGATTAATACATGTAACAAGCCAGGAAAACTATCTACACGAGGAGATTAAAGATTAATACTTGTAACAAGCCAAAAAAACTATCTTTCTTTCTAAGGTCAGAGATTAATACCTGTAACTAGCCAGGACAACTATCTCGACGACCAATAGAAACAAGTTCCAGATTAATACCTGCAACAAGCCATGAAAACTATCTGTGGATGACCGATTGTAGATTAATATCTGTAACAAGCCAGGAAAACTATCTATATAAGGAGATTGGAGATTAATACCTGTAACAAACCAGGAAAACTATCTTTCTTTCTCGGGTCAGAGATTAATACCTGAAACCAGCCAGGAAAACTATCTCAACGACTGACAATTTTCAAGTTCCAGATTAATACCTGTAACAAGCTAGGATAACTATCTATGGACGACCGATTATGGATTAATACCTATAACAAGCCAGGAAAACTATCTACATGAGCAGACTAAAAATTAATACCTATAACAAGCCAGGAAAACTATCTTTCTTTTTAAGGTCAGAGATTAATACCTGTAACTAGTCAGGACAACTATCTCGACGACCGATAAAAACAAGTTCCAGATCAATACCTGCAACAAGCCAGGAAAACTATCTATGAACGATCGATTGTAGATTAATACCTGTAACAAGCCAGGAAAACTATCTACATAAGGAGATTGAAGATTAATACAAGTAACAAGCCAGGAAAACTATCTTTCTTTCTAAAGTCAGAGATTAATACCTGTAACTAGCCAGGATAACTATCTCGACAACCGATAAAAACAAGTTCTAGATTAATACTTGTAACAAGCCAGGATAACTATTTGTGGACGACCAATTGTAGATTAATACCTGTAACAAGCCAGGAAAACTATCTACATAAAGAGATTGAAGATTAATACCTATAACAAGCCAGGAAAACAATCTTTCTTTCTCGGGTCAGAGATTAATACCTGAAACCAGCAAGGACAACTATCTCAATGACGGACAAAAACAAGTTCCAGATTAATACCTGTAACAAGCCAGGAAAACCATCTACATGAGGAGATTGAAGATTAATACCTGTAACAAGCCAGGAAAGTTATCTTTCTTTCTCAGGTCGGAGATTAATACCTGTAACAAGCCAGGAAAACTATCTACATGAGGAGATTGAAGATTAATACATGTAACGAGCCAGGAAAACTATCTTTCTTTCTCAGGTCAGAGATTAATACCTGAAACCAGACAGGACAACTATCTCAACAATCGAAAAAAACAAGTTCCAGATTAATACCTGTAACAAGCTAGGAAAACTACCTGTGGATGACTGATTGTAGATTAATACATGTAACAAGCCAGGAAAATTATCTACATAACTAGATTGAAGATTAATACATGTAACAAGCCAGGAAAACTATATTTCTTTCTCAGGTCAGAGATTAATACCTAAAACAAGACAGGACAACTATCTCAACGACCGACAAAAACAAGTTCCAGATTAATACCTTTATCAAGCCAGGAAAACTATCTGTGGACGAATGATTGTAGATTAATACCTGTAACAAGCCAGTAAACTATCTACATGAGGAGATTGAAGATTAATACCTACAAAAAGCCAGGAAAACTATCTTTCTTTCTCAGATCAGAGATTAATACCTGAAACCAGACAAGACAACTATCTCAACCACTGACAAAAACAAGTTCCAGATTAATACCTGTAACAAGCTAGGAAAACTATCTGTGGACAACTGATTATAGATTAATACCTGTAAAAATCCAGGAAACTATCTACATGACCAGATTGAAGATTAATACTTGTAATAAGCCAGGAAAACTATTTCAAGGACCGAAAAAAAAACAAGTTCCAGATTAATACATGTAACAAGACATGACAACTATCTGTGAACAACTGATTTGTAGATTAACACCTGAAACCAGATAGGAAAACTATCTACACGACCAAATGGAGCAATCTTACATGGGTTTCTTCTCATATATCTCCGGATTCAGACTAACACGGACTCATCCTGAAACAGCCCTACACAGGCTCTTTTAATACCTTTCCAGATAACGGTTAATTCCATTATCCCTAGCAAGTTGCTGTGAAGCCTGGATTTCAACCAGAAAGCAATAAATTCTCATCTCTCCAGTACAGAGATAGCTCCTCAATAGAGTCTTGGACAACTGAAGCTCCTAGACTCTATTCCCCACAGAGTTTTCCTCAAGCAGGAGAACAATAGAGACCCACATTCCCTATCAGAGTCCTCCTTAGACATCAGGAGTAAGAATTCCCCACAAAGGGACCATTTATGTAATCAACATCTACTTTGGATGGAATCTTTATGCCCATCTCCGACAACTCTCAGTCATCTTCTCAAAATGGAATCTTTAAACCCATTGCCTACACAGTAAACCATCACATCATCGAGTGTAAATTTCTGGGTACTCTAGTATCCAATCATCTTCCACCTTCAGATCACGAAAGGCAAACAAGCCAATCTAAATCTTCAGGTTTAAGAAGATTGAACATGGGAAGCTATTGTATCCAAAAATTTTCCCTCTCATGTTCTCCAAGAGCGTCTCTTACATAGATGGTTAAAAACACTTGATGGAAGAAAATAATTTTTTTTTGAAGATGAACAAAGGTGTCTCCGATTGGCATCTGAACGTGATGTCCTTCGATTGGAATCTGGACAAAGAGCTTCAATTGGGCGTCTGGAACCCTTCGAGCCATATGTGTCTCACAAACTTCGATTAGGCATTTAAAACCCTTCGATCAAGCTTTGGTCTATCAACTTTGATTAAGCGTTGGGCCCCCTTCGATCAAGTTCAGTTTACAAGGCATACAAGGCCAAGACTTCTTCAGATTTGCCTTTAGCCCACTAGGCAGAAAACTTCCTTCGACCCACAAGGAAAATACCTCCTTCGTGCCTGATTCGATTCACTAGGGAATGACCTCTTTTATGCTTGCTCTGGCCTCCCCCATGCTAGCACCCACAAGGCATTAGCTGCCTTTGTGCCAGCTTCGACTGGGCAATGGTCCCCTTTGAAACAATTTTGATTCAATGAATTAAAATATGCACAATTTTCCACACTTTGACACGCATGATAGTCCCTTCGAAGGCACATTCATGTGGTCCCTTCGAAGAAGCATTCATTGGTCCATTCAAAGGACACATGATTATTGAAAACAAGTTTGCTTTGTGATGTGTCTTGGTCCAAGATGCTTGCTGGCCAAAATCCCACATGATGCCAAGCCCAAGCCCCCTCCACAAGCATATTCCTGCCAAAGGAAGCTTCGACTGGCCATAATGAAGTCTTTCGATTGGGCTGGTTGAGTAGTGTCAGAGCAATTGAAGAGAGCGAACTTAGGGGCTGATCAAAGAAGCCAGGATGTTGAGGCCTTGTACAATCCGAATCAAGATCTAGAGTCAATTGAAAAGTAAAGATTTGAGGGGCTTTTGAAGAAGCCCTAATAAGGGAAACTGAACAGGTTCGAATTGGAATTCAGAATCATCAAAAAGAACAATGCTCCGACAAAGAGAATTCTGGGAAATTCAAATTAATGCAGAGGGTGAATTAATTGAAGAAACTCTGACAAGGGAAAACTTTAAACAATTGGAATTCAGAGTCATCAAAGATCTGAGAAATTCAAATTGATGAGGATGGACTCAATAAGGAGCTATAAGGAAGTAACTCATAGTCAATTGATGGGCAAGGCTTGGAGTCGTTCGAATGACGTAATTCATAATCAATCAAAGGGCAAGACTTGAGGGCATTTGAAGGTGAAACATGTCCATGTTCATTCAACATTTCAAAATGGCAAGGATAATCTAAAAAAGACAATCCTTTAATTTGTCAGATTTTGCCTTCAAAGCCTGGTTAATGGCTGTCCCTTGCCATTTCCACTCCCCTCAAACTCCTATAAGTACAGGCCTAAGGCACATTGCAAAGGGCAGAGAAAAAACCATACAAACATCAAAAACACTCTTGCCACACTCACACCACTACACATACTACACCATACACCCAGAGAATACGGGACATTCACCATGAGACTTGGGAAAGAGGCCCGGGAACTACACATATATTTCCTTACACACATACACAACCTAAGAGAAGCATACCAAAAATTCTCAAAATTCAACAAGATCACACCACACTTGCCTCTCTCGTTTCGAATCCAAGAGCATCCAACAACTCCAGTCCACACACAAGTTCCAATTTCAAGTAAGACTCAAATGAAAGACAAAAAGGGTGTGAACAAAGGATATACACTATGCTGTTCTGAAGGTCCATATTACTTCATAGTCTAATCTAAAGAAGCAGGAAAGGGTGCAATCAAAGGTTGCTCATACCAACTCCCAAGCTCAATCAAAAGAAGCAGGAAAGGGTGCAATCGAAGGTTGCTCACACCAACTCCCAATCTTAATGGAAAGAAGCAGGAAAGGGTGCAATCGAAGGTTGCTCATACCAACTCCCAAGCTTAATCAAAAGAAGCATGAAAGGGTGCAATCAAAGGTTTCTCGCGCCAACTCCCAAGCTCAATCGAAAGAAAGCAAAAGAAGGATGAATCAAAGGAGTCTATTGCCTGGATCAAAGGACTCACTTCCCCTCTTTATTTTTTCTTCTAGTTTTTAAATTTTCTTTCCTTTCAATTTGGTTGTAATAGCATAGGACACTTATTTTCCGCATTTTATATTGCTTTCATATTAACTGCTAGATGTATGACTAATAGGATTGTATGGAAAAGATTAAAATCAAAATGCTAGAAAACCTAACTCAAGACTAAAAAAACTAAACATAACACACCTTACACATACACACCTCTAGGGTATTCCCACTTCGGTTGCCTTCAGAAAATGGTCACAACTCTCGAAACATGAGAGGTTTTAGTGACTACCCTCTGGTTCAAAAAGATCATAAGTCCCTCGATGACCCTCTCGATATTGCCTCGGTAAAAATATGATCTTAGAATCCTAGGGTAGCTACTAAAGCTTCTTTCCCAGTTTCCTTTATGACTATAAAAACGTCCCTTCGATTATCCTTCAAACATCCAACGATAGGGATACCTACTCACTAATAGTAGGATAGCATTGTCTAAAGGATTGGAGGAAAAGAACAAACCATTCGAGTATAAGTAGATAGTTGTTAGATGCTTGCTCAAAACAAACTTTTACACCTACACAAAAACATTTAAAAAACGCTTTCAAAAAACATTCTCTTTGTCAACACTCTTGAGGACTGATACAAGAGTTATCATAAATCAAATCTCCGCAGTAAGGTATTTTCAAATACTTTTCAAAAACACAAAGCACAATGTATTTCAAAAAAATGAGCTAGGCATATAAGAGCCAGTAGAAAACTACGGATGGAAAGGGTGCTAACACCTTTCCTTTCCATAATTTACCCCCCTTACTCAGAAAACTCTCGAAAATGTCTTTTTCTGTTCTTTTCACCCTTTCCTTAATTTGGATAAAAGAAAAGTCGGCGGTGACTCTTGCTTACTGCAACATTTGCAAATACAAACGCAAAACCAGTATAAACAGTCTGTTCTGCCACAGTATCACAGCAAGTCCTCGAGTGATGGTGATAATCAGTTTCCATTGTCGACCAATAGTTACCATCCCTTAGAATCTTCTTGGCCATAGTGTGTCCACTAGAGTGAGTCCCAAAGATACCATCATGCATGTCTTTCATGATCTTCTCTGCCTCCTTCTAGTCCACACACAGGAGTTGAGTAGAATCATGGTTGCGCTTGTACAAGATTTTATTGCTTAGGAAGAATTTGGATGAAAATCTCCATAAAAATTTCTTATCATTGATGGAAGCTCCTTCAGGATACTCTTGTGCTTCAAGATATCTCTTCACCTCATGGTGCCATGGCTTTTCTTCGTCAGTGTCAAGCACATAATAGTGTTCAGGTTCATCAAATCTTTCGATTGTAATTCTAGGAGCCTTGTTGTCCCAATTAACCTTGAACATAGATGACATTGTTGCTAGGGCATCTGCCAACTGATTTTATTCTCTTGGAAAATGTTCTAAAGTAACCTCCTCAAAGTATGGGATCGGGGTTATCACAAGCTCTTTGTAAGGAATCAGATTAGGGTGTTTAGTATCCCATTCTCCTTTAACTTGACTGATTACTAAGGCTAAATCTCCGTATACACTTAAGGACTTGATTTCTAAGTCAATAGTAGCTTTTAGACCCAAGATGCATGCCTCATACTCATCCATGTTGTTGGTATAGTCGAAGCAAAGTATAGAAGTGAAAGGTGTATGACAACCTTCTGGAGAAATAATCACAACACCAATTCCATTACCCAAAGCATTGGAAGCTCCATAAAAAACCATAGTCCATCGGGATCCTTGTTTAGGTCCGTCATACGGTCCATGCTTTTCACAATCAGTTATCAGCATGATATTCTTGTCCAGGAATTCAAAGTTCATGGATTGGTAGTCATCAACAGCTTGATGGGCCAAATGATCTACTAGCACACTTCCTTTGATGGCTTTTTGTGTAGTATGCTGGATATCATATTCAGTCAAGATCATTTTCCATCAAGCTATACGTCCGAAAATAGCTGGCTTTTCGAAGATGTACTTGATAGGGTCCATCTTAGAA
This sequence comes from Vicia faba, assembly GCA_948472305.1. Classification (NCBI taxonomy): domain Eukaryota; kingdom Viridiplantae; phylum Streptophyta; class Magnoliopsida; order Fabales; family Fabaceae; genus Vicia; species Vicia faba. Next base: position 85,075,057 of record OX451738.1, on the reverse strand, counting down.
ATCAATAAAGTGGTGTGAGTCAACATATAATATCTTAGTCGTTGAGCAGCCCATGCCAGAGTGCAACAAGTTTTCTCGAGCAATGGATATCTTGTTTCATAGTTAGTAAACTTTTTGCTCAGGTAGTATATTGCATGCTCTCTTCGACCAAACTCGTCATGTTGGCCCAACACACACCCCATTGAATTCTCTAATACAGTTAAATACATAATTAGAGGTCTACCTTCAATTGGAGGCATCATGATGGGAGGTTCTTGTAAATATTCCTTAATATTATCAAAGGCTGCTTGGTAGTCGTCGTTCCATCTGACTACTTGATCTTTCTTTAAGAGTTTGAATATTGGCTCATAAGTAGCAGTTAGGTGAGATATGAATCGAGCAATGTAGTTAAGTCAACCCAAGAACCCTCTGACTTCCTTCTCAGAGCGGGGAACTGGCATTTCTTGTATGGCCTTAACCTTCATAGGATCAACTTCAATGCCTTTGCTACTGACGACAAAACCTAAGAGTTTTCCAGATCTTACTCTAAAAGTGCACTTGTTAGGATTCAACCTCAGCTTGTATTTCTTTAACCTTTCAAATAGCTTGTGTAGATGATCAATGTGTTATTCCTTAATTTGCAATCTTGCAATCATGTCATCAACATAGACTTCTATCTCATGATGAATCATGTCATGAAATAGGGCTACCATAGCTTGTTAACATGTTGCCCCTGCATTCTTCAAACCGAAAGGCATGGCCTTGTAACAGAAGGTGCCCAATTGTGTAACAAAAGTGGTCTTTTCCATGTCCTCGGGAGCCATCTTGATTTGATTGTAGCCAGAGAAGCCATCCATGAAAGAGAAGATTTTGTGTTGAGCTGTATTGTTGACCAAGACGTCAATATGCGATAGTGGGAAATCATCTTTGGGGCTTGACTTATTCAAATATCTATAGTCTATGCACATACAGACCTTTCCATCCTTCTTTGGTAAGGGGACCACATTCTCCACCCATTGAGGATATGATGTAACAGCTAGGAAACCTACGTTAAATTGCTTCATTACCTCAGCTTTTATCTTTTCAGACACATCAGGCCACATATGACGAACTTTTTGCTTGATTGGAGGACAATCTTCCTTTGTTGGTAGATGATGAACTACAATGTCAGTATCAAGTCCCGACATATCTTCATATGACCAAGCAAACACCTCAACATAGTCGTACAACATCTGGACCAATCTGCTTTTGACACCATCTTCCAAGTTGGCGCTAATCTTGACTTCCCTCTTGTCTATTTTAGTACCTAGGTTGATTACTTCAACTAGCTCTTCATGAGGTTGAATGGCTTTCTCCTCTTGCATCAGAAGTCTGGCTAATTCCCCAGGTATTTCACAATCTTCTTCGCCTTTGTCTTCAACTTGGTAAATTAGATGTTCAAAGTCATAGATGGCAATTGCAGAGTTGTTGGCAATGAGATTCGGAGTGGATGAAGATCTGCAAGTGTGTGTGTGTGTGCATGTAATATACATGGCTATTTTAAAAATGAAAATAAGAAAAAGAAAGACAATGAGCGCAAAGTTTGAATGCAAAAAGGTCCAATGTTATTCATTAAATGATCATATGGCATATAGAAATGAACAAACCCTTAACAAATGGACCATGGTGCCCCGGGCGAGGCCCATGGTTTAAAGTCAATGTTTGGAATTAAAATTACAGACAAAATTTCTTGAATTGAAAAAACAGTAAATGGTAATTACTCCTCGCTGAAGGAGATGGGAATGAAATCCTTGGCATGCTAGTTGTTGAGCTCTTTTCCGGCAGTTGGGTAGATCCATTCATCAAAGTCACAGTCATCCTCAGAGTCTTCAATAGAATTCACTCCATGATTACCAATGTGAAGAGGTGGTTTTCCTATGCGACAACGTCTGACCTCCTCTTGAGTTTGGCAGTGAAACCTAATACAAACTTGTCTGCTTTGAAAGGAATGTCAGAGAGTTGTCCCCAATTTGTACTACTTCCATCTTCAATCACATAACGAGTGTCCTTAAGTGAAACTATCCTTGGCTCGACTTCATCTATTTTTGGAGTGTCCGAAGAGATTTTGGTGGCGACAATCATGGGAGGAACCACTTCAAAATCTCGGCATGGCGTTTCTATGAACTCACCATCCATTTCCACATACTTTAACAAATTTAAGTGACTAAACATGAATTCTTCTTCACCACAAACAGTAATAATCTTTCCTTTGACTGGATATTTCAATTTTTGGTGAAGGGTGGACACCACTGCTCCTGCCCCATATATCCAAGGGTGTCCAAGTAAACAAGATTAAGCGGGACAGATGTCCATCACGTAGAAAGTAGAATTGAAAACTTGTGAAACAACTTTCATGAGGAGATCCACTTTTCCAAGTACCATCCTCTTGGATCCATCAAAAGCCCTCACAACTATTTCACTTGGCTATAACACCAAATCGTCACAATCCAACCGATCTAAGGCACCTTTGGGTAAGACATTTAGAGAGTGTGATACGGTGGAAGAACTGACTGTTTTTGGAATGCTGGTTTGCATTTTGCGTTTGTTTTTCGCAAAATGTCGCGGTAAGTAAGAGTCGCCATCGACTTTTATTTTATCCAACAAGGAAAGGAAAAAAGCACAGAAAAATTCCTTTTTTGAGATATCTCTGAGTACGGGGGGTAGATTATAGAAAGGGAAGGTATTATCACCCTTTCTCTCCGTAGTTATCTGCGAGCTCTTAGGTACTTGCTCATTATTTTCAAAATTGTTTTCTTTGTGTTTTGTGGGTTTTGAAAAGTTTTTGTTTTAACTTCGATTTAACTCTTGCTTCTGTCTTCAAGAGTGTAATGAAGTGTTTTTGAAAACTTGTTTGTAAAAGAGTGTAAGTGTGAAAAAGTTTTGTTTGGATTGAGCAAGTACTTAAAAACTAATCTACCTACTCGAAAAAGGAATTGTTCTATGTTTGTTTCCTTTAGACAATTTTATCCCACTATTAGTGAGTAGGTAGCACCGTCGTTGGAATTTGAGGGTCAATTTGAAAGAGGGACATACGGTCACTAAATCAACGTTAGGACGTCTTAGCGGTAACCCTAATGTCTTAGATCATTTATCCGAGGCAGCGATATCCGAGGCAACCTTTCCGAGGCAACTTATGATCTTTTAGACAAGAGGGCGACCTCTAAAACATCTTATACTAAATGACCGTTTACAAAGGCAACCAAGTGGGAGTGTATCCTAGGAGTGTGCATGTGCGAGTGTATTGATTTCAGTTATTTATCTTTGCACATGTTTAAGGTGATCTAACTGTTTTAAGATTAAACATTCATTCTTGTCATGCAAACCCTATTATCAAACATCTAACAGTTGAATATTTGCATAAATTAAAGTGCAGAATTTAAACTAAACTATTACAAGGCTTCAGGTATTTACATAGCCAAAAACAAACCCTTTGAAATTAAAAGCGGTAAAAATAAATATATGTCCTAATTAAAAATTATTACAAACCGGGAGCAGATACAATAATTGGATAAAATAAAACGCGCGAGAAAATTGAATAGAATGCAAAACTAGGGTTTTAACCCTCCTAATTAAAAGAAAATGTTTTTGTTGTTTTTTAGTATTTTTTTAAGAAAAGATTAGGTTCTAAAAATTAAATGCTAAATTAATTAGTTATTAAATTAATTAATGAAAAATAATTACAAGACCTATTTTTCGGTTTTTGTTATTTTAGGAAAGAAATAAAAATAATTAAGTTAATGTTAAAAACCTATTGATTCTAATTGATTTTAAATAATTTAAAGATGTCTAATTAATCAAACCTAATTAAATTAATTAATTTGTTGCAAAAAATAATATTCTAAAATTTAATTGGCCATAAAATATTTTTGGTGATTTTTTTGATAAAAAGAAAATTGTTTTATTGGTTAGTAAAAAATAATAAGTAAATAAATTAAATAGAATAAATAAAATAGTAAAAAAGGAGGAGAGATGGGCCTGAATAGGGTGTGCGTAGCAATTTTTCTGGGCCCAAATATGAGATCCGTTTTGACTTTTGCAATCCAGCGCGTATGCATTTACTTGGTCTTTGGTGTGCCTTCAGTGGTGACCACCAGATCTGGCCATCTGGCCATCTGGCGCATGGGATGATGAGGGTGTACCATGGTTCTGAATATCGTGCATGCACATGATAACCTGAAATAAATCCAGAAAAAACCATAAATGTTGGAGGTAGGGGTCGAACCCCTGTCCTCATGCATTCCAACGCCTTAAGCATATGCCTGAGTACCACTGGGCTATTTTGTTTTCATTGTACATAAAATATATAATAAATATAATATATGAAAACAAGCGTTAATGGTATTTTTTCACGCAAATTCAAACAAACCAGTAAAGGAGTGACAACGCATCATCTCCTTCCTCTCTCCGTGGCTAAAACCTGAAATACCTATACCCACGGACAAATGTCCGTTGCTACAAACCAAGAATTCTCAAAACGTTCCACAGGCCATGTAAATGGAACCTAACACCATGGTTAGATTCGTCTCGTCCTCCCGATCACAACCATGCCCATTATGAAGGCTAATTGTTCCTGAAATAAAAAGCCCTAAACCAAAGCTTGAAAACCTAACAATGGTGAGTTACAACACAAGCCATATAAATGAAATTGAGTAATGCCAAAAGTTTGCAAATGCTTCATAGGTTAAGAATATACAATTATTTTACACTATGGATGCAAGAATAAGGTTATTCGAATTCAAGAAAATGGTGATACCGTTACGGACTTACAGTGCACGGAAGGACTTGAAAACGCTTGGTTTCGATTGCTTTATGTTGTGGAAACTCCCTGTAAGCGATTGAGATCGTCAAAGAACCTTGAAACTGCCTCTAAAGGGGATTTTGAACTCACACTTTTTTGGTATTTTTTCAGATTTTGTTCTTGCTCTCACGCTTGCCTCCAACCTTCTTTTTAATCTGCACGCAATCCTTATGTATTAGTGAAGGAATTAGGGTTGTTAAACTGATCAAAATCCTTCTCTTTCAATGCTTTTGATATTTGATTTGATTCTTCTTTAAAGCTTTCCAAAATTAGTCCAAATCCAATCTCTTTGTACACATATGCCTTGATACGAGTTTGATTGATCCTAGCTGTGTAATAAGACCTGAAATGATCATAAAATCCTTGTTATCAATGCTTTTGGATTTTATTTGATTTTATTTGATTTAAATCCAATTAATTCAAATAAAAATCAAAATAATTAATAAAAAGAAGACATGGACAAGTGGTAAGGGCTAGAGCACGTGGGCTATGTTGCCAACTTAAAACAAGTGAAAAAGAATAGGCCCATTTGGCAAAGTTTGGAGTTTTGGGCATAGTTGACTTTTAACAATTTTGCAAAAAAGGCCAACTTCAACAATACATAACTTCCTCAATTTTGAAACTTTGGAGGTGTTCTTGGACTTTTTAGAAAGCTTGAGATGTCTTATAAGCAACCCTTTTGGTCTCATATCATTTTGATATTCCATGCTCATGTATGAAGCTTTGACAAAAAATGTGTTTTTGTTGACTTTTCAAAATGACCTATAATGTCCAAATTCATAACATCTCGTGAGTGCATATTTTAAACTTGGGAGCTGAATATGGATTGTTGTAAATTTCATCCTCTTCAAAATGAGATTTGGATGGGTTATTTCTCATAAAGTATGAGAAAGTTATGATTGGTCAAAGTTGGGTTGACTTTTCCTACAAAACCCTAATTTAGCAACTTTTGAATCTTGATGAATTATGAGCAATCCTTGATGAATCATGATCAACCCTTGATCAAATGATGAAATATACTTCAAAATGAGGATGTTGACAAAAAATATTGAAGTTTGACTGTATGTGGGCCACAGTTGACTTTTGCCCTAGCATATTCGATTTTTGGACTTTTGAGCAATTGACTGAACAAACTTCCTCTGCAAGGCTTGAAACTTGACATGGATGATCTTGAGAATATATTAGGACATTGGTGAGCACTTGGGATCACTTGGACTTAAGTATCTTGATGCAACATTAAACCCTAGTTTGGGGTAAACTGTTGTGATACGGTGGGAGAGTCTGATCAAGCCGAGTCTGGATCCAGTCATCTTCACTCAAACCAGCATCCTTCATAACCCGAAGAGAGGGTACCTGAACTTCAATGGGAAAGACTGCATCCATAACATATACCAAGGAATAGGGGGTTGCCCCTATTGACGTCCGCACTGAGGTGCGGTACCCATGAAGAGCAAATGGTAACATCTCGTGCCAGTCTTTGTACGTCACCATCATCTTCTGCACAATCTTCTTGATGTTCTTATTAGCCGCTTCAACAACCCCATTCATCTTCGGCCGGTAGGGGGAAGAGTTGTGATGTTGTATCTTGAATTGCTTGCAGAGCTCGGTGATCATCTTATTGTTGATATTTGTACCATTACCCGTAATGATCCTCTCCGGTACACCATATCGACAGATCAGATTGTGCCGAATAAATCGTGCCACGATGTTCTTGGTTACAGTAGCAAAGAAAGTTGCTTCAACCCACTTCGTAAAGTAATCAATTTCTACCAGGATGAAATGATGCCCGTTGGATGCAGTAGGTCTGATCTCGCCGATCATGTCGATGCCCCACATTGCAAAAGGCCACGGAGTTGTCAAGACGTTCAGAGGAACTGGAGGTATGCGCACCTTATCAGCATAGACTTGGCACTTGTGACAGGTCCGAGAATGCTGATAACAGTTGGCTTCCATTGTAGACCAATAATATCCTGCCTGTAGGATTTTATTTGCCATGGTGTGTCCACTGGAATGAGTTCCAAAAGTACCTTCATGTAACTCTACCATAATCCTTTCTGCCTCGTTCTTATCCACACATCGCAGTAAGGTTGAATCATGGTTACGCTTGTAAAGGATGTCATTACTGATGAAGAACTTCGCTACGAACCTCCTCAAAAACTTCTTATCATTGACAGATGCACCCTCAGGGTATTCTTGAGCCTCAAGGTACCTCTTCACCTCATGAAACCAGGTTGTATCTACTATCTCTTCAATCTCAATGTCACAGCAATGTGCAAGTTCGTCCAACCTTTCAATGGTAGTCTGGGGAGCCTCGTTGTCCCAATTGACTTTGAACATATAAGACATCGTAGCTAGCGTGTCCGCTAACTGATTCTCCTCTCTAGGGAAGTGTTCAAAGGTTATCTCCTCGAAGTGGGGAAGAAACGTCAATACATACTCCTTGTAAGGAATAAGATTTGGGTGTTTCGTATCCCACTCGCCTTTGATCTCACTGATCACGAGAGAGGAATCTCCGAACACACTCAAGAACTTGATCCTTAGTTCAATTGCTGCTCGAAGACCCATGATGCATGCTTCATACTTCGCCATATTGTTGGTGCAGTTGAAACATAGTCGGGCGGTAAATGGAGTATGAGAGCCTTTAGGAGATATGATCACGGTGCCAATTCCATTACCCAAAGCGTTTGAAGCTCTATCAAAGTACATAGACCATAGGGATTCCTCCTCAGGTCCTTCATCAGGTCCAGGTGTCTCACAGTCAGTCACTATCATGATATTCTCATCCGGGAACTCGAAGTTCATAGACTGGTAATCATCCATTGCCTGATGTGCCAAATGATCTGCCAACACACTTCCCTTGATTTCCTTTTGGGTCATGTACCGGATGTCGTACTCAGTCAAGATCATCTGCCATCTTGCTATTCTTCCGGACAAGGCAGGCTTTTCAAAGATATACTTGATTGGATCCGTCTTTTATATCAATAGAGTAGTGTGAGTCAGCATATACTGTCTCAGCCGGCGAGCAGACCATGCCAAAGCACAGCAAGTTTTCTCAAGCAATGAGTATCGAGTCTCGTAGTCGGTAAACTTTTTGCTAAGGTAATAAATAGCATGCTCTTTTCGGCCAGACTCGTCAAGCTGCCCCAGCACACACCCCATTGAGTTATCGAGTACTGTCAAGTATAAGATCAGAGGCCTCCCTTCAACTGGAGGCATCAGAATAGGTGGCTCTTGGAGATATTCCTTGATCCTCTCGAAAGCGGCTTGACATTCATCGTTCCATCTTACCACTTGATCTTTCTTCAGTAGCTTGAAGATTGGCTCACAAGTAGCAGTCAGGTGTGAGATGAATCGGGCAATGCAATTCAAGCGTCCCAAAAAGCCTCTGACTTCTTTTTCGGTTTAGGAAGCTGGCATTTCCTGTATAGCCTTCACTTTTGCAGGATCCACTTGAATACCTTTATCACTTACGACGAAACCCAGCAACTTACCAGATCTCACCCCGAAGGTGCACTTGTTCGGGTTTAACCTCAGCTTGTATAACTTCAACCTGTCAAATAGTTTCTGAAGGTGGTCAAGATGTTCTTCCTCGGTCTGGGATCTTACAATCATGTCGTCAACGTATACCTCAATCTCATGATGGATCATGTCGTGGAACAAAGCGACCCTAGCACGCTGATACGTTGCCCCAACATTCTTCAATCTGAAAGGCATGACTTTGTAGCAAAAGGTACCCCACTGCGTAACAAAAGTTGTCTTCTTCATGTCTTCGGGAGCCATTTTAATCTGATTGTAACCAGAGAAACCATCCATAAAGGAGAAGACCTTATTTTGTGCGGTGTTGTCAACCAGAACGTCGATATGAGGCAGAGGGAAATCATCCTTGGGGCTCGCCCTGTTCAGATCCCTATAGTAAACACACATTCGAACCTTACCATCCTTCTTCGGCACAGGAACCACGTTGGCAACCCACTGCGGGTAAGAAGTAACTGCTAGAAAACCGGCATCAAACTGTTTCATAACTTCATCCTTGATTTTCTCAGACATCTCTGGGCGCATTCAGAGAACTTTCTGTTTCACTGGAGGACAGTCTTCCTTGGTAGGCAGGCGGTGAACCACAATATCGGTATCCAACCCAGGCATATCTTCATAAGACCAGGCAAAGATCTCAACATAGTCACGCATCATCTGAATCAACCGTCATTTAACACTAGGTTCCAGACTCACACCAATCTTGACCTCTTTCTTATCTACCTCTGTACCCAGATTCACCGGTTCCACTGGCTCTTCATACGGCTGTATGGCCCTCTCTTCCTGAAGTAACAGTCTAGCAAGTTCACCAGGAACCTCACAATCATCCTCATCTTCGTCTTCGGCTTGGTTGATCGGACTTTCGAAGTCATAACTGACAGTAGCAAAGTCGTTATCAGTGGGATCCAGAGTGGATGTAGACCTGCATATGTGAGTGTGTGTAAGACAATAGCTGTTTTGCAAGATAGAAAAAGAAAAACAAAGAGCACAAAATTTGAAATGCAAGAAAAACGTCAAATGCTTTTATTGATGATATATGCTAATGACACATAATAAGCCCTCAAACAAAGCCACGGAGCCTTGGGTAAGACACCGGGCCGTAAAGTTTAAAAGTTGTCTGTTACAAACTCAAAACAAAAGTATGATTACTGTGTAATAAAAGAAATTGGCACGAAGTCCTTTGCCGTCCAATTGCTCAAGCCGCCATTGGTAGTCGGGTAAATCCAGCTGTCAATGTCAAACTCTTCTTCATCATCCCCAATAGCATTCACTCCCGCGTCATGTTTGGGCATAAGTGCCATTATGAAATTAGGCTTTTCCGGCGCTTCAAACTCAATTTCCTTAGCATCAATTAGATCCTGCACTTTATTCTTCAAAGCCCAGCAACTGTTGGTATCATGCCCTGGGCTATCAGAGTGATAAGCACAACGGGCGTTCAGATTGTACAACGATGATGTGGTATTAGAATTCTTTGGAGCCTCCTTCGGAATCACCAAGTTAGTCTTTAACAACTGCAGCAGAATCTGAGATAGGGTTATACTGAGCCGAGTGAATTGTCTTTGCGGCCTCTCTGCTCTTGGATGATTGTTGCATTTATGGGGTAACAGCAGGCGTTGATATAACTATCGCATTAACTGCTTGGCGGTGCTCAGGTCTGTCATTGCTCCTCGAGCTGTAAACTGCACTAGACTCCTTCTTGAAAGGCTTATTCTCGGTACTTGACGAAGCACCTTTCTCTATCTTGCCAGTTTTGATACCGGCCTCGACTCTTTCCCCAATCATAATCAGCTCAGTAAACCCAGACGATGAGCTACCGATCAAATGGTTGAAATATGGACCAGACAAGGTCCCAAGAAACATGTACACTAGCTCCCTATCAGCCAGAGGGGGTTGCACTCTTCCAGCAAGGTCCCTCCATTTCTGAGCATAGTCCTTAAAACCTTCGCTCGCACCCATAGACATAACTTGAAGTTGAGTACGCGTGGGATCAAGGTCGGCATTATACTGGTACTGCTTGTAGAAAGCAGCAGCAAGGTCCTCCCAGTTACGGACGTTAGCTCCCTCCAGTTGGTAAAACCATTCAAGTTGAGTCCCTGGAAGACTATCTTGAAAGAAATGAATCCAGAGGTTCTTATCGGTAGTGTATGGTTGAATCTTTCTAACATACGAGCGGAGGTGTAGCTTTGGGCAGGAGACCCCGTCGTACTTAGCAAAGACAAGCGCTTTAAACTTGTGGGGAATCACCACCCCAGATGCCAAACCCAAATCTCGAAGTCCAGCCCAGGTACTTTCTGGACCTCCATTGCGCTCAACCGGTCTTCGAGTTTCTTATACCTATCCTCGGCCGGAGGATACTGGTCTTCATCAAAGTCAGTCTCGTTGTCAGAAACCACAGGGCTAGGAGCCCTCCTTTCTTCTTGGTTCTCTCCCCTTCCAGATGAGTGAGATAAATCAACATCCTGTCTTAATCTGTTCCCAAACCTGTGACCCATGTTCAGGAGGACCGTCTTCTTCTTCTTCTTCTTATCCTTCAAGATAAGAGTCTTCAGATCTTGCTGACCCTTAGCCAAGTTCATGAACATTTCCAAGAACTGAGCATTTTGAGCTTGCAGAGCCTTGATGGCTTGATCAGTTGATGTTTCAGAAGACATGATATGCTGAAATAAACAACGAAGAAGATGAGAAACCTGTAAGGGTACCTTTAATGAGGTGCATGGGAATGGAATGAGTATGATATGATTTCAAAGACTTTGGAGATTCAAATTCGTAAACCAAAATGAAACACACTTTTATTAGATAAAAAACATGAAATCAATGTTTAACAGATGCCTTTAAGGCTTTACTAAAAAGAAATACTGGAAAGTAAATCTACGCTAGAAACAATAAAAGACAATCAGCGCTCCCATGGTCGCTTTCCTTTGGTGCTAACATAGTTGTTGAGGACCTTCTCATTCTCCAGCTACCTTGTAAGCCTCAGGATTTCCACTCCTGCTCATGATACTTTTCTCTGTAAGTATCCCGTTCTTCCCTTAGCTAGATCCAAGACCTCTTTAATGCCCCAATGTCAGTAGGCATGTATGGATGGAGGATGGTAGGAGGAACCCCTTATTCATCAGTACTCTCAACAATTACAGGCAAGACAACTTCGTATGGCATCCCTAGATTTTAGGCACGAGCTCGAACCCACTGGAGATATGGTTCCATCGGAAGAGAAGTCTTCATGCCTAGCTCATGCGGATCAGACCTGTTGACCCTATCCCAGGCTCGTATAAATCTGCGGCGATGTCCCTCAATATCTCCCTGGAAGTCAAAGACAATGCTTGGAACCAGCAACTCATGAGGTCCATCCCTCCTAGCTCGACCAAACTGTCGTAAGGCCAAACAAGGATTACAGGTGATCCTTCCTCTGATTCCCAACAATGGAACATTGGGGTACTCCCTACAGTGATCAATAATAGCTACTTCTTCCATGTCTTTAGTACTCCAGATGATGTCCGTGTGAGAAAGAGACATAATCCTGTAGGCCCAACCCATGCCTTTCTCGTTCTTCAAAATAGATTTGGGGAGGTGAGAAATAAACCACCTCGCCAGCAATGGTGCACAACACATAAGGGTTCCCCGCTTCCGAGCAGTACGGGCATAGAGAGTATGCAGAATATCACCCAAGAGAGTGGGCACTGGATTACGGGACATGAAAATCTTCACCGCATTCACGTCGACAAAAGAATCTGAATTGGGGAACAGAACCAGACCATAAATGAGAAGAGCTAGGATGTCTTCAAACGCCTGAAAGTCTAAACTGTCCCAGAACTGATTAGCCTGATCAACCAAGAACTTAGCCAAGAAGCCTTTTATCCCACTCCGAGTTTCCCAATTAGACACCACATTAACCCTTGTAAGGTGGAGGGCTGAAGCAATATCCTCGGGCCTAGGAGCCGTCTCCAAACCTGTAAATGGGGTCTGCTCTAAAATAGAGATGCCGAGTAGATCAGAGAACTCCTCCAAAGTAGGGACTAAATGATAGTCCGGGAAGGTAAAGCAGTGGTATAATGGATCAAAGAACTGGAATAAGACGCTCATCATCTGTTCATCCAGCTTGGAAGTGACTAGACTGAGGAGGTGACCATGTCTTCTGTCAAAAGAGGAAGTGTCAGGAACCTTGGAAACCAAATCTCTAAGCTGAGTAGGAATCTATACAAAGCTGATCCGAATAGTGTTTCTACGCATAGATGCCATGATCCGCAAAACAGAACAAAGATGAATCCCATTGGTCTTTGAAATGGTTAGTCCAATGCAATATGCATGCAATGTCAAGATGCATGATGTCATGATAGAAACACATCACAGGTATTCACAGATAGCAAACATGGTAAGGGCAAACAAGTCACACAATAGCCCTTAGATTCCAGGCTGGCATGGAGTTTAGGTACTACCCTCTTTCAGTTTAGTTGGTTCAACCTATCCTAGAAATAGTAACCGGGTTCTAGAGGATCTCAATATCACTGACCACCCTCGATCGGTCATAATTCCAGTTTAGCAACCTTTTCTTGCGGCCGGAATCATCGCGAGAGTTTGGTCTCAATGAGTGTAGCATACTGCTACTTTTCTATGGCCAAGTTGGTCAATTATAGATTCTAAGGTCAGTTGGTGCTTAATGACCCCTTAGCAGACCCATATTCTCCTTGTTCCGCCACAAGGGATATCGGTAAAAACTAAAGTGTCACACCAACGTAGCTACTGCTTCAACCGTATCGGTCTACGCCGTACAGTTCCCTCACAGTCTATTTCTACTTACCTAAAAGGTATCCCCAGATCCGGATTAGGATCTATAGTAACTCCGATTCAAACCCACAACGATAAAGCATACAAATCAAACAATTGAAAACAATATGAACTATTCCTAAGGTACACCCCACGTAAATCTTCCCCAGTAGAGTCGCCAGTTCTGTGATACGGTGGAAGAACTGACTGTTTTTGGAATGCTGGTTTGCGTTTTGCATTTGTTTTTCGCAAAATGTCGCGGTAAGCAAGATTCGCCACCAACTTTTATTTTATCCAACAAGGAAAGGAAAAAAGCACAGAAAAATTCCTTTTTCGAGATATCTCTAAGTATGGGGGGTAGATTATAGTAAGGGAAGGTATTAGCACCCTTTCTATCCGTAGTTATCTACGGGCTCTTAGGTACTTGCTCATTGTTTTCAAAATTATTTTCTTTGTGTGTTGTGGGTTTTGAAAAGTTTTTGTTTTAACTTCGATTTAACTCTTGCTTATGTCTTCAAGAGTGTAATGAAGTGTTTTTGAAAACTTGTTTGTAAAAGAGTGTAAGTGTGAAAAAGTTGTTTGGATTGAGCAAGTACTTAAGAACTAATCTACCTACTCGAAAAATGAATCGTTCTATGTTTGTTTCCTTTAGACAATGCTATCCCACTATTAGTGAGTAGGTAGCACCGTCGTTGGAGTTTGAGGGTCAATTCGAAAGAGGGACATACGGTCACTAAAGCAACGTTAGGACGTCTTAGCGGTAACCCTAATGTCTTAGATCATTTATCCGAGGCAGCGATATTCGAGGTAACCTTTCCGAGGCAACTTATGATATTTTAGACAAGAGGACGACCTCTAAAACATCCTATACTCAATGACCGTTTACAAAGGCAACCAAGTGGGAGTGTACCCTAGGAGTGCGCATGTGCGAGTGTGTTGATTTCAGTTATTTATCTTTGCACATGTTTAGGGTTATCTAACTGTTTTATGATTAAACATTCATTCTTGTCATGCAAACCCTATTATCAAACATCTAACAGCTAAATATTTGCAGAAATTAAAGTGCGGAATTTAAACTAAACTATTACAAGGCTTCGAGTATTTACATAGCCAAAAACAAACCCTTTGAAATTAAAAGCGGTAAAAATAAATAAATGTCCTAATTAAAAATTATTACAAACCGGGAGCAGATACAATAATTGGATAAAATAAAAAGCGCGAGAAAATTGAATCGAATGCGAAACTAGGGTTTTGACCCTCCTAATTAAAAGAAAATGTTTTTGTTGTTTTTTAGTATTTTTTTAAGAAAAGACTAGGCTCTAAAAATTAAATTCTAAATTAATTAGTTATTAAATTAATTAATGAAAAATAATTACAAGACCTATTTTTGGGTTTTTGTTATTTTAGGTAATAAATAAAAATAATTAAGTTAATGTTAAAAACCTATTGATTCTAATTGACTTTAATTATTTGGAAAAATAATTTAAAGTTGTCTAATTAATCAAACCTAATTAAATTAATTAATTTGTTGCTAAAAATAATATTCTAAAATTTAATTGGCCATAAAATATTTTTGGTGATTTTTTTGATAAAAAGAAAATTCTTTTATTGGTTAGTAAAAAATAATAAGTAAATAAATGAAATAGAATAAATAAAATAATAAAAAAGGAGGAGAGATGGGCCTGAATAGGGTGTGCATAACAATTTTCCTGGGCCCAAATATGAGATCCGTTTTGACTTTTGCAATCTAGCGCGTATGCATTTACTTGGTCTTTGGTGTGCCTTCAGTGGTGACCACCAGATCTGGCCATCTGGCCATCTGGCGCATGGGATGATGAGGGTGTACCATGGTTCTGAATATCGCGCATGCACATGATAACCTGAAATAAATCCAGAAAAAACCACAAATGTTGGAGGCAGGGGTCGAACCCCTGTCCTCATGCATTCCAATGCCTTAAGCATATGCCTGAGTACCACTGGGCTATTTTGTTTTCATTGTACATAAAATATATAATAAATATAATTTATTCAAACAGGCCAGTAAGGGAGTGACAACGCATCATCTCCTTCCTCTCTCCGTGGCTAAAACCTGAAATACCTATACCCACGAACAAATGTTCGTTGCTACAAACCAAGCATTCTCAAAACCTTCCACAAGCCATGTAAATGGAATCTAACACCATGGTTATATTCGTCTCATCCTCCTGATCACAACCATGCCCATTATGAAAGCTAATTGTTCCTGAAATAAAAAGCCCTAAACCAAAGCTTGAAAACCTAACAATGGTGAGTTACAACACAGGCCATATAAATGAAATTGAGTAATGCCAAAAGTTTGCAAATGCTTCATAGGTTAAGAACATAAAATTATTTTACACTATGGATGCAAGAATAAGGTTATTCGAATTCAAGAAAATGGTGATACCGTTACGGACTTACAGTGCGTGGGAGGACTTGAAAACGCTTGGTTTCGATTGCTTTAGGTTGTGGAAACTCCCTAGAAGCGATTGAGATCGTCAAAGAACCTTGAAATTGCCTCTAAAGGGGATTTTGAACTCACACTTTTTTGGTATTTTTTCAGATTTTGTTCTTGCTCTCACGCTTGCCTCCAACCTTCTTTTTGATCTGCACGCAATCCTTATGTATTCGTGAAGGAATTAGGGTTGTTAAATTGATCAAAATCCTTCTCTTTCAATGCTTTTGATATTTGATTTGATTCTTCTTTAAAGCTTTCCAAAATTGGTCCAAATCTAATCTCTTTGTACACATATGCCTTGATACGAGTTTGATTGATCCTAGCTGTGTAATAAGACCTGAAATGATCACAAAATCCTTGTTATCAATGCTTTTGGATTTTATTTGATTTTATTTGATTTAAATCCAATTAATTCAAATAAAAATCAAAATAATTAATAAAAAGAAGACATGGACAAGTGGCAAGGTCTAGAGCACGTGGTCTATGTTGCCAACTCAAAACAAGTGAAAAAGAATGGGCCCATTTGGCAAAGTTTGGAGTTTTGGGCATAGTTGACTTTTAGCAATTTTGCAAAAAATGTCAACTTTAACAATGCATAACTTCCTCAATTTTGACTCTTTGGAGGTGTTCTTGGACTTTTTAGAAATCTTGAGATGTCCTATAAGCAACCATATTTGTATCATCTAATTTTGATATTCCATGCTCATGTATGAAGCTTTGACAAAAAAAGGTGTTTTTGTTGACATTTCAAAATGACCTATAATGTCCAAATTCATAACTTCTTGTGAGTGCATATTTTGAACTTGGGAGATGAATATGGATTGTAGGGAATTTAATCCTCTTCAAAATGAGCTTTGGATGGATCATTTCTCATAAAGTATGAGAAAGTTATTCTTGGTCAAAGTTGGGTTGACTTTTCCTTCAAAACCCTAATTTAGCAACTTTTGAATCTTGATGAATTATGAGCAATCCTTGATGAATCATGATCAAACCTTGATCAAATTATGAAATATACTTCAAAATTAGGATGTTGACAAAAAATCTTGAAGTTTGACTGTATGTGGGCCATAGTTGACTTTTGCCCTAGCATAGTCGATTTTTGGACTTTTGAGCAATTGACTGAACAAACTTCCTCTGCATGGCTTGAAACTTGACATGGATGATCTTGAGAACATATTAGGACATTGGTGAGCACTTGGGATCACTTGGACTCAAGTATCTTGATGCAACATGAAACCCTAGTTTGGGGTAAACTGTCTTAGGAGAGAGCTTGTCTAGCCAACCATTGAGCAACTTGAGGATCTTTCTTGCAATGTTTTAAGAAATGTGGGAGGGAAAATTTTGGGGTACAACAGAGAGGACCCTGTATCTACCAAGACATGGGCTAGAGTAGTTCCTTTTCATTCAATAGAGACATGCAAAGCCTTGTTATGATTCCTTTCGACTGGTGTCAAGTCAGCATCAGAGAACCCCAATCCATTTTCGGCAGTCAGACTCGCCATACAGTTTTCAAATTGATCGGTTGTGGTCTCTTGAGAAACATGCGCTTTCTTCAAAAATTTGATTAAAGCTTGGGCATGAGCATCGAAACAAAGCAACAAAGACAACATATAGATTTTGGAGGGGGTTTTCCCCAATTTCTCTACTATCTTGAAATCACTCTTTTTTATAATCTTCAAGATTTCCTCCATTTCTTGGTGGAAGGTTCCTCAGCAGCAATGTCTTTGGCAGGCGCCTCTATCCCAGCAAGCTCAATTACTTTTTCTTTACCCCTAATGTCAGTATTATGCTTACCAATGGTAGTGCGTACATATGTTGTTGTAGTAATCGGAGGTGAAATGTTAGGAGAGAAAATCCTCCCCATTCTTGTCACCTTGCTAGAACCAGCAATATTGGTAATGTCATCAGCTTTGTCTTCATTTATCCAAGAGTCTTGTTTAATTCCCTAATAGTAAACTTCAGCACCGTAATTCCAAGGGACTGCTTTGTCGTAGGAGTAAGGAATTGGCCCAGGAGCAGTAATTATCAAGGGAGCAATCGTTGGTTCGTTGGAAATCCTAATAGGACCCTTTGAAGAGATCCTAAGAGGCTTGTTGGAAATTGTTATGATGGAAATGTCTTCAGCTTTTTCGGTCAAACTTTTGATGGATGAAGTTCTTACAAACAAGATCTCATGACTATCTATCAGGCGTTGAACACGTTCTTTCAGCCATTTGCATCTATTAACTTGTTCGGCGCAGTAATTACAGCCTTTCAGACAGCCAGGTAAAATCCAGCTCTTAGAAGGTTCTCTTTAACAATGGTCAGTGGACTAGTCAAATCTTCAATGGAGGAAACAAAAGCAGTGTCTTCAATTGCATTGACACCTTTGCCATGATTTGGCATTAGTGCAGTTATAACATTCGGAGTGGTAGGTGGATCAAACTCAATAGTTTTGTTGTTGATAAGATCTTGAATATTGTTTTCTAGAGCCCAACATTGATCAGTATCATGCCCAGGGCTATTGAAGTGATAGGCGCATTTGGTATTAGGATTGTATTTCGGAGATGAAATATTGGGATTTGATGGTGGATCGCGCAATGTTACCAAGTTGGCCTTCAATAGGTGTTGTAAGGCTTAGAACAAGGACATGTTTATCCTCGTGAACTGTCTTCTTGGAACCTCAAACCTTTGATAGTTGGCTTGTTGTGGTTGTCTTTGAGCAGATGGAGGGTTGGAGATTAAAACAACATTAACAGATGAACGATGATCCTTCTTGGTATGGGCCCTTGACCCATATACAACATTGGCTTCTTTCTTTCCAGTAAAGGGCCTCTTTCCAGTGTTTTATGTAGAAGCAGATGCCATGGGAATTTTTCCACTCTTGATACCACTCTCGACCCTTTCACCAGTCAGAATTAACTCAGTGAAACTGGACGATGAGCTCTCAATTAATAAGTTGAAAAATGGGCCAGTTAATGTTCCCATGAACATATCCACCAGCTCCATATCCTTTAGTGGTGGTTGTACTCTATCAGCAAGGTCTCTCCATTTTTGTGCATATTCTTTAAAACCTTCATTGGAACCCATTATCATTCCTTGTAACTGAATCCTAGTTGGCGCCAAATCAGCGTTGTACTGATATTGTCGGTAGAAAGCGGTGGCCAGATCTTCCCAAGTATGAATGTTGGAACCCTCTAACTGGTAAAATCATTCTAATGAGTCCCAGACAGACTCTCTTGAAAGAAGTGTACCCACAACTTCTTATCAGTGGTATGCGGTTATATATTGCGAAAGTAGGATCTTAAGTGAAGTTTTGGGCACGAAACATCGTTGTACTTAGCAAAGATTGGAATTTTGAACTTGTGGGGAATAACTACCCCAGGAACCAAGCCTAAATCACAAATATCCAAGCCAGGTACGGTTTGAATTTCCACAACTTTCAACCTATCTTCTAGTTGTTTGTACTTATCCTCACCCGGTGGATATTGTTCGTCAAAATAATCCTCATCCTCAGAAGCTTGATTGTTTGCAATCCCAACACGGGTGCTTCTTGCATCTTCATTCTAATTCTCATCCTCCCCGGAGGAGTCTTCTTCCACTTGAACATGTCAGGCGGGGCCCTTAAATCTCTTCCCCATGTTGATTACACCTTTCTTCTTGGTCTTATTTTTGGCCACCAGAAGAGACATCAGTTCTTGCTGCCCTTTGGCCAAGGTGAGCAAGGTTTCTTGAAATTGTGAATTCTGTATCTGCAAGTCTTTCACGGTCTTCTCGATATCCATCTTACTGAAATAAACAGTATAAAGATGAGGAAACATGTGCCATAAAACCTGCTTATGTTATGATGCATGGAATGCGTATGCAAATGATTTCAAGGACTTTTAAGATTTAAATTTGTTTAGACAAAGAAGGAACAAACATTAATTGTATTAATAAGTTCAAACAATTTACAAAAATTCCTCTTGGGCTTACAATGGAAGAAGCAAAAATAATACAAAATAAACTCCTAAAACAAAAAGGACTCAAGCTTCCCATAAGCCCATCCTCTTCGGTGTAATGTAGGCATTCAAACTCCTCTCTTCATGAAGTTGTCTCGTGAGTTCCCAAACCTTCTTCTCACTTGTGTAGAATTGGGTTTCAAAGGTATCTCGCTCCCCTTTGAGTTGAATCCAAGATCTCTGTAACTCCTCAAGAAAAGTAGGCATGTCAGGATGATTAATGGTGTAGAGAACATCTCTTTTAGAAATAGGCTCCATAATGATAGGAAGGATAGCCTCATATGGAATCATGAGGTTTTGAGCATGATATTGCACCCACTTGAGATAAGGCTCTAATGGATAGATTTCTTATGCCCCAATGTCTTGCTATCAACTTTGTTCACCATACCCCAAGCTCATACAAATCTTTGACGGTAACTTTGGACATCGCTCTCATAGTCAAATGCAATTCCTTTGATAAGTGCATCATGAGGACCATCCCTCCTAGCATACCCAAACTATCATAGAGCCAAGAAAGGATTATAAGTGATACCTACCCTAATTCCAAGGAGAGGGACATTAGGGAATTCCCCGTAATGGTCAATAATGATAACATCCTCCAAATATCGAGAACACCAATGGATATCTGAATACGAGAGTGACATCAACCTACTAGACCATATCATGCCTTGCTCATTCTTCAAAATAGATTGAGGAAGGTGCGAAATAAACCACCTAGCCAAAAAAAGAGTGCAACACATAATAATTCCCCTTCTCTTCATGGTGCGATTGTGAAGAGAATGTAAGATATCTCCGAGTAAGGTAGGCACCGGGTTATGAGATAGAAAAACTTTGACCGTATTCACATCTATGAGTTGGTCCGGGTTAGGAAATAGTACCATCCCATAGATGAGAAGAGCCAACACCTATTTAAAGGATTGTAAGTCCAAAGCATCCCAAAATTGTTGAGCCTTCTCAAACAGAAACTTGGCTAGAAAACCCTTAACACAACTTCTTATTTCCCAATTTGCCACAGCATCAGATCGTTGCAAATGTAAAGCTCGAGCAATCACCTCAGGTCTCGGGTCTTTCAATACCAGTGAAGGCTATTTGATCAAGAATTGGAACTCCCAAGATTTGAGAGAACTCCTCCATGGTGGGAACTAATTGATAATCAGGAAATGTAAAGCAATGGTGTAAAGGGTCAAAGAATTGAAAGAGAACTTTCATCATGTCTTCATCATGGATTGAGGTAACCAGATTGAGAAGTCGACCATGTCTCGTGGTAAATCGAGAATGCTCAGGAACCCTCGATGCTAACTCTTTGAGTTAAGGAGGCACTCTTACGAGGTTGACTTGGATAGTATTCCTGCGAGTAGAAGCCATGTCCTACAAAATAACATAAAGATAAATCCCAGAAATCCTTGAAATGGTTAGTGCAGAATGCCATGGTATGATGTCATGATGTTATGTACAAGTAAACATATACACACAAAGAAAACAAGTCCTTAGGTTTAGGCTTACGCGAGGTTCATAGGTGTGATACGGTGGGAGAACTGACTTGGGTTTTGCGTTTGTTTTCGCAAATGTTTCGGTTGAGCAAGAGTCGCCACCGACTTTTTATTTTATCCTAAGGAAAGGTTAAAAAAGCACAGCAAAAACCTTTGAGATGTTTTCTTGGGTTCGGGGAGTAGATTATAGAAAGGGAAGGTATTAGCACCCTTTCTATCCATGGTTATCCATGGGCTCTTAGTTACTTGCTTAGATCACTTGCCTTGCATTTTCAATTGTTTGAAATGGTGCTTTGTGTGTGGGTTTGAAAATGTTTTGAAAAGAGGCCATTTGTTGTGGCAACCTTTGTAATGACCCATGTTTGGATGTATACAAAGGTGTATATCTTTTGAAAAGTTTTCAATGTTTTTGAAAGTTGTTTTTGAAAGTATGTTGTGATGTGTGTTTTGAAAAGTAGGCAAGTGTGTTTGCAAGTTGATTCAAGTAACTAAGAGTTTGTCTACTCCTAAATTTACTCAAAGGTTTTCTCTATGTTTTAACCCTTTTAACAATTTTGTTCCACCATTGTATTTGGTGGACAATCTTGTGTTAGGATGTTAACGGGACAGGCGCGGGTCATCGTTTAGACCATGAATGCAATGGTGTCAAGTGTCTTTGGCAACTTTTCCTTTAAGGGACTTGATCATTTTTAGGCAACTTTCGAAAGCGTCATCGAGGGACTATGATCATTTGAATTGTTTTTGTTTTGCCAAAGACACCTAACATGCAACATGGCCCATTATTGAAGGCAACAAGTGGAATAACCCTAGGGGTGCAAGTGTGATTGGCGTTGTCCATTTTCATGCTTTGTTATCTTTGAATTAGGTCAAACTATTTGTGGTTGATTTTTGCATACAAAACCCTAAGTCTATCATGGCATATTTAGAAAGCTTTTAAATGCGGAATTTAAAGGTCCTAAATTATTATAACACAATTATGGGATGGGGGGTACAAATGTTCAAATGGGGATATTTTAGCAAGAAATTTAAATCTAACTATTACATCCAAATTGAATATACAAAGATTAATTTAATTGTACAATAATTAAATAAAATACAATAAATATGCAAGATGCAAAAAATGATTTTTATATGTATGTACAAGTATTTTTCATGTGACAAATAAACAAAAATAAAAAGGATTAATTTTTTTGATATTTTTCATGTTTAGGGCAAAACCTTAATTTTGTAAATAAAAGGTATTTATTATTTATTATATACAATATTTATTAACCATATACAAAAAATAAAATCAAAAAGGAAGTATATTGTAAAAAAGTATTTTTGAGGTTAAATATTAATAAAAATAAAAAGTATTATTTTTATGTTTTTATCCTAAATATTCTAATAATTATATAAGTATTTATAATATTTACCAAATATATTAAATATGTACAAAATAAAATATTTATTATTTACAAAAAAAAAAGAGTATATTTTTAGAAAATGTTTTCAAAAGATAAAATAAAATAAAATTAGAAAACAAAATGTATTTGTATTTTTAGTATTTTAAATAAAAGGATATATATGTTTATTTATGTACAAGTTCAAAATAAAACAAATAAAATCCAAATAAAATGCAAAAAATGTGAGAAAAATATTTTTAATGTTTTTTCATGTTTGGATAAAAATATAGAATCAAAATCAAAAGGAAAAACTCAAAAATGACAAATATATCATGCAATGGGCCAGGGGGGTGTATGTGGAATAAAGTGGTGCAAAAAGAAAAATATCTCAGGCCCAGCCCAAAGGACTTTGTCTTCAACCTCTGGCCATTCAAACAGAACAAAACGCGCGTTTTGCCTTGTCCCTGCTATCTCTTGATCCTTTGACTTTTAACAAAAACTTAAAACATGAAACCTGTAGAGCTTGAAGCCACGATTCTAAACATACAAAGAAGTTAATCTAAGTCTCAGAAATGAGAGAGAATTTCTTCTCCCCCAATTCCTGACCTAGCTTTTTTCCAATGTTCAGGTCCAAAATACTCTTAGCACACACAATATAAATGAAAAGTAACTATATGGATGGCTTCAGGGCTATGATTAGAACATGCTTTCTTCACAAACTTAAGCCTAAATATGCCTGGATAGAGAGATAGAAGTTCAAAGTTTTACCTGTTCAGCTTGAGTCGTGTGCAGCAATGGAGGTACTTTTAATGCAATGTGAGGACTTGTACAGCTTGCTTGAAGTTCAGGGATGCTTCTCCAACCTCTAGCTTGCTTTGAAACTAGCTGAATCGAGCTATGGAAGTTCACCTGCAAAGTTGAAAACTGAAAATGGCAAATGATGTTAGGGATGTTACAGTTTGTGTTTAATGCTTGGGATAGCTTCAGTGGGTGATAGGGAATGTGTTTGCAAAGGTTTCAGCCAAAACACACGAGTGGAAGTGTTTGTGGAAGTCAAGTTGCAGAAGGGACTCTGTTTTTGCAGCAAGGAGGTGTTTCCGTGAATGAGGAGGGATTGAAGGTGGTTGGCTCGTGTTTCAGGTCAGGCTTGATGTTTGGAATGTGCTCAAGAAGTTTATTTAGGCTTGTTGTTACAGGAATGTGAGTTGGTGTTCAATATGCAAAGTTTCTTCTATCTTAAGCAAAAAATGACAAGTTAGGTTACAAGCTCCTCTAGGCCCCTCAAGTATGCTGCAAAGTTTGTTCTTGATTAGTGGGATATGTCCATGCCTTTGTGCCTCAGAGATTTTCTTTATACCTCTTAGATTGTAAACTTGACATAAAGCCATGCTTTACAAGAATGGATAACTTGCTTTTTCCATTTATGGCTTAATTCTCCATGTAATGACCAAATGAGCAAGATAATGCTAGAACACAATGGATTGGCATTTAATTATTGAGTGTAAATGAGATTAGAGGCCTGTAACTAGCTTGAACCATGCTGAGTTTGAAAATGCACAGTTATGAACATGTAATTGGTCAAGAACAAAAGTGACTTTTGCCCAACTTTGCCAATTCGATTCTCCCTAACCACAAGGGTGTTTGAGAAGTTCTTAGATAATTTGGAAAGCTTGGAATGTGTACTACAATCCATCTTCGTAATGCAAGTTGAAATTCCAAGTGGAAGCATGTGAAAAATGGCCATGAAGTTAGGCAAAAATCCTGCCTAGAATAGGTCAAAATATTTCTAAGTTAAGAATGTTTTGCACCCTTGTTCCAAAAATTATAACTTGAGCTACAAGCTTATTTTGAGGAAACTTTGTGAATCAAAGTTTTATATTTTGCAATGGACTATAACTTTCATGTTTTGAGTTTTGTTTGAATCCAAATGTATCTTGATGAAAAAATGGGCTAAAGTTAGGAAAAAATTAGGAAATTTCATAACTTTGAAAAATTCTAAGTTATGAAATTTCTTCATTTTAAACCCTAATTTGTGATTTTTGGTTTCTTGATGAACAAGTTTCATAATTTGACATGTCTTGATTAAAAATGAATCTTGACACTTGATTTTGACCAAAAAGTCAAAGTTTGACTTTTCAGTACACAGTCAAATTTTGCTCAGTTGACTGGAAAATTCATCTGTCAATCTTGTGCATTTGGGATCTTTTGAACTTGTTGAATGTGTCAAGACCATGTCATTGAGTCTTTGAGCTAATATGTGAGCTTGAATTGCCATTGGCTAGGTCAAACAATCAAAAATTGCCTTTGTGCAGTCAAAACCCTAAAAATGACCATTTTGCCCTTTTGGTGATCTGATCAAATTTCTTGTGGAATTGTGATCCAAACTTGACCAAATGGTTCACATGAGTTCATAATGTTGATGTGGGTCAAAAATCATGAGATTTGACTGTCAATTGACCACAGTTGACTTTTTCTCCAATACAGCTGATTTCTAGGTCAACTGTCCAATTGACTGGGCAAAGATTGGAATCAAGACTTGAAACTTGGTATGGATAAACTTGTGAGTCCAACATGAAGCATGAAAGTTATCTTGGGCATTTTAGGTAAAAACATCTTTGTGCAAACTCAAACCCTAATTTGGGTCAACAGTGCAAGGAGGAGTCTTGAGCAGAGCAAACCCTAACTTGATCTTGAGCTCCAAGGGTCTTGTGATGAGAAAATGTTGAGGAAATGGGAGGGAAAATTTTGGGGTACAACAGTTGCCCCTGTTCAATCTTCTTAGACCTGAAGAGTTAGATTGGCAAGTTTGCCTTTCGCGGCTCGAAGGTAAAAGGAGATTGGACACTAGAGTGCCCGGAAATTTGCACTCGTATAGTGGAGTATCAGCAATGTGATGGCGGGAATGGGCTTATAGATGCCATTTGGAGAGATGGTGGATAGGAGGATAGGCTTATAGATGCCATCTAGGGTGTGACAGAACCTTGTCGGGAATGGGCTTATAGATGCCATTTGGAAGTGTTGATCGCGTAAGAGATTCCTTAGCGAGATCTTGTGTACTTGAGAAAGAAAGATGGTTTCCTGGCTTGCTACAGGTGTTGATCTTCAAACTCTTCATGCAGATATGCCCTGGCTAGATACAGATATCGAATCTACAATTAGTTGCTCACAGATGTGCCCTGGCTAGATACAGGAATCAAATCCGGAACTTCAAAAGGTTGCTTACAGACGTGCCCTGGCTGGATACAGGTATCGAATCTCTAAACTCTTCATATAGACGTGCCCTGGCTGGATACAGGTGTCGAATCTACAATTAGTTTCTCACAGATGTGCCCTGGCTAGATACAGGAATCGAATCCGGAACTTGTCGTCTACAGATATGCCCTGGCTGGATACAAGAATCGAATCTGGCAATTGTTGTCTACAGATATGCCCTGGCTGGATACATGAATCGAATCTGGCAATTGCAAAAGGTTGGTAGAGATAGCTTTCCTGGATGGATACAGGTGTAAACCTCTGACCTGAGAATGAAAGATAGTTTCCTGGCCTGTTACAGGGGTTGATCTTCAAACTCTTCATGCAGATATGCCCTGGCTAGATACAGGTATCGAATCTACAATCAATCACTCACAGATATGCCCTGGCTAGATACAGGTATCGAATCTGGAATTGCGATAGTTGATAGTAATCATCTTTGGATTGACTTTTTTCCTGAAAAGGCAAGACATTAGTTGTATGCAATGTCATGATGTATGAGATGCATGATGTCATGATGCTCAAAATGAGATAGTGTTGTATGCACTTTATCATGTATGTAAGCAAGATGTATGAAATGTGAAATGTCTATGAATGTATTTTCGTCTAGGAAAATAAATCCTTGACGACTGCCGGGAGTTTGTGGAATCCTGGGCTGATGTTAAAGAGTGGAGTTCTTCGTTTCCGCTGGGGATGACGGTTGCAAGAATAAACTGGTAGGAGAAGATGACTCCGTTGGGGAATAAACTTGTTGGAGAGATTACTCTGCGGGGAATTACTCTGTGGGAAGAGATACTTCGCTGAGGTTTTGATGATAGCTCCGCTGGGGATTCCACTGATAAGCTATGTTGGGGAATTTGATGAACTCCGCTGGGGATAGGAAGAACTTCGCCGAGGACGATATTTCCGTGGCAATTAGCTGAGGATAACCCAGTTATACCCTGGTGGGGAAATAACCTTTGAATAAAGTCAGGGAGAGACGTACGTATTCTGCAGGGGATAAGCTTCCAGAATCTACTGGGGATAAGCTTCAGAGTCTACCGGGGAGGATGATTCAACTCTCCTGGGGAAACATTGGACTGTACTGGAGGAGTGGCTCCACTGGGGTGTCTGTATTCCGCCGGGGAACAATCTTATATTAAGACTGCCGGGGATGCTTGCTGAGGAATGTCTATACTCCGCTGGGGAATGTTGAGATCTGCTGGGGATACCCAACTTCCTTAAGGCTGACAGTAGACTAACTCTGCTTGGGGTGAGTATCGCTAACTTGCTAGGGGAATAATGTGCCTTTTCGGGGCTGACGGGAGACCAACTCTGCCTGGGGAGAGTATCGCTGACTTGCTGGAGATACTGTGCCTTTTCAGGGCTGATGGGAGACCAACTCTTCCTGGGGAGAGCATTGCTGAAATCTGGTCTTACTCTGTGAGGAGTTGAGGTAACTTGGTTACGTTTTTCAACCGAACTTACCTTGGTACCTTGGTGGACAAAACAACTAGATTGCTTAGACAATTCTTTATTGCCCCTGTTTCTGATGTCATCTGTAATTAGTTCTTTGTTTCGTATGCAAATATTTATGATTAGCAATTAATGTCAAATGCATATATCAAGAATAAACATTGGACGTTCTTTTCAAAACAAAACAGAAAAAAGAAAAAAAACAATGGGTAATTTGTCTGAAAAATTGAGCTTGTATTGATTTTGCAATTTGCCTATAAATAGGCGTTTTTGTACAAGGGGCTGACGTCCTAGTAAGAGAACACCGCCGAGCAAAATAGAGTTTATACAATTTTGTGAAAAGGAAAATAAAACAGCTATGTGAAAAATAATCCCACTGGGTTCCAACTCTGCTATCGCCTTTATGTCTTCAAGCGTCTCATCACTCTGCTGCTTAGTTGAAGATGAAACTGATTGATTGGATTTATCTGAGCCCGATAGTTGATGCCGAATTCTGGATGCAAAGTGATCCAATGAGACATAATATTATCCTTTATCCCTAACTTTTGCCTGGACCGCCCTTTCAGGTTTTCAGTCCACCGGGATACCCATTTTTGCCCAAGCCGCCTTTTCAGGTTTTCGACTTGCCGGGTGTACAGATTTTTTTTCATTTCATCCCTTATTTTTGCCCGAACCCTTTTGGTTCGCCGGGAAGCCCTTATTTTTGCCTAGGTGTGTCAACCTAGCGAGTCTTTTATTCATGCGTAGTATCTTTTTACTATGTCTGCATTGGCGGGGTGAGGAAGGTCGTCACCATCCATGGTGGTTAGAATCATTGCTCCTTCTGAGAAGATATCTTTAACCACAAATGGCCCTTCGTACGTAGGGGTCCATTTGCCCCTGGGATCACTTTGAGGTAGAATGATGCGCTTGATTACCAGGTCTCCGACTTGATACTCTTGTCGTCTGACCTTCTTGTTAAATGCCCTGATCATCCGTTTTTGGTACGTCTGACCATGACAAATAGCATTGAGTCTCTTTTCGTCAATTAGGTTTAATTGATCAAGCCGAGTCTGGATCCAGTCATCTTCGCTCAAACCTGCATCCTTCATTATCCGAAGAGAGGGTATCTGGACTTTAATAGGCAAGACTGCCTCCATGCCATAGACCAAGGAAAAGGGAGTTGCCCCCATTGACGTCTGTGCCGAGGTACGGTATCCATGAAGAGCAAACGGTAACATTTCGTGCCAATCTTTGTATGTCACTGTCATCTTCTGCACAATCTTCTTGATATTTTTATTCGTCGCTTCTACAGCTACGTTCATCTTCGGCCGGTAAGGAGAAGAGTTGTGGTGCTGTATCTTGAATTGCTCGCAGAGCTCAATGATCATCTTGTTGTTAAGATTGGTACCATTATCCGTAATGATCCTCTCAGGTACACCGTAGCGGCAGATTAGGTTATGCCGAATGAATCGTGCCACGACATTCTTGGTTACCGTAGCATAGGAAGCTGCTTCAACCCACTTTGTGAAGTAATCAATTGCTACCAGGATAAAGCGGTGCCCGTTGGATGCCGTAGGTCTGATTTCGCCGATCATATCAATGCCCCACATTGCAAACGGCCAAGGTGCTATCAAGACGTTCAGAGGAACCGTAGGAATGTGCACCTTATCAGCATAGATATGGCATTTGTGACACGTCCGAGAATGCTGGTAACAGTCGGCTTCCATTGTGGACCAAAAATATCCTGCCCGAAGGATTTTCTTTGCCATGGTATGTCCGCTGGAATGTGTTCCGAAGGTACCCTCATGCAGCTCTGCCATGACCCTTTCTGCTTCAGTCTTATCCACACAACGCAGTAAGGTTGAATCATGGTTTCGCTTGTAGAGAATGCCATTGCTGAGGAAGAACTTTGTCGCAAACCTTCTCAGGAACTTCTTGTCGTTAACAGATGCGCCTTCGGGGTATTCTTGAGCTTCCAAGTATCTCTTCACTTCATGATACCAAGGTTTTTCAGTTACCTCTTCGGTCTCGAGATCGCAGCAATGTGCAGGTTCATCCAACTTCCAAATGATGATCTGGGGAGCCTCGTTGTCCCATTTGACTTTGAACATGGAAGACATCGTAGCTAACGCGTCCGCTAACTGATTCTCCTCTCCTGGGAAGTGTTCAAAAGTTATCTCTTTGAAATGGGGAATCAACATCAATACATACTCCTTGTAGGGAATAATATTTGGGTGTTTCATATCCCACTCGCCTCTGACCTGATTGATTACAAGAGCGGAATCTACGAAGACACTCAGAAACTTGATCCTTAGGTCAATTGCAGCTTGAAGACCCATGATGTATGCTTCATACTCCGCCATGTTGTTGGTGCAGTTGAAACATAGCCGGGCGGTGAGTGGAGTATGAGTGCCTTTAGGGGATATGATCACAGCGCCGATACCGTTACCCAAAGCGTTCGAGGCTCCGTCAAAGTGCATAGACCATCGGGATCCTTCCTCAGGTCCTTCATCCGGTCCAGGTACTTCACAATCAGTCACTACCATGATATCCTCATATGGAAATTCAAAGTTCATCGACTGGTAGTCGTCCACTGCCTGGTGTGCCAAATGGTCTGCCAATACACTTCCCTTGATTGCTTTTTGAGTCATGTACTGGATGTGATATTCCGTCAAGATCATTTGCCATCTTGCTATTCTTCCAGACAGAGCAGGCTTTTCGAATATGTACTTGATTGGATCCATTTTTGAAATTAACAGAGTAGTGTGAGTCAACATATACTGCCTTAGCCGGCGAGCAGCCCATACCAAAGCGCAGCAAGTTTTCTCGAGCAGTGAGTACCGAGTCTCACAGTCGGTAAACTTTTTGCTAAGGTAATAAATGGCGTGTTCTTTTCGGCCAGACTCGTCATGCTGCCCCAGCACACACCCCATCGAGTTGTCCAGTACTGTCAAGTATAAGATTAGAGGTCTCCCTTCAACCGGTGGCATAAGAATGGGTGGTTCTTGGAGATACTCTTTGATCTTTTCGAAAGCGGCCTGACATTCATCGTTCCAACGTACTACTTGATCTTTCTTCAGCAGCTTGAAGATTGGCTCACAGGTAGCAGTTAGATGCGAGATGAATCGGGCAATGTAATTCAGACGTCCTAGAAAGCCTCTGACTTCTTTCTCTGTCTTGGGAGTTGGCATCTCTTGTATGGCTTTCACTTTGGCAGGGTCCACTTGAATGCCTTTGTCGCTTACGACGAAGCCTAGCAATTTTCCAGATCTTACCCCAAAGGTGCACTTGTTTGGGTTCAACCTCAGCTTGTACAACTTCAAACGGTCAAACAGCTTCTGTAGATGGTCAAGGTGTTCCTCCTCAGTTTGGGACCTTGCAATCATATCGTCGACGTACACTTCAATCTCATGGTGGATCATATCATGAAATAAAGCAACCATGGCACGTTGGTAGGTTTCCCCAGCATTTTTCAACCCAAAAGGCATGACCTTGTAGTAAAAGGTGCCCCACTGAGTAACAAAAGTCGTCTTCTCCATGTCTTCAGGAGCCATCTTGATCTGATTATAACTGGAGAAACCGTCCATGAAGGAGAATACTTTATGCTGAGCAGTGTTGTCAACCAGAACGTCGATATGAGGCAGAGGGAAATCATCCTTAGGGCTCGCCCTGTTCAAATCCCTGTAATCAACACACATTCAGACCTTACCATCCTTTTTCGGCACTGGAACCACGTTGTCAACCCACTGAGGGTAAGAAGTCACTGCTAGAAACCCGGCATCAAATTGTTTCATAACCTCGACTTTGATTTTCTCGGACATCTCTGGACGCATACGGCAGACCTTCTGTTTAACCGGAGGGAAGTCTTCCTTGGTAGGCAGGTGATGAACCACAATGTCGGTGTCCAACCCAGGCATGTCTTCGTAAGACCAGGCAAAGATTTCCACATAGTCATGCAGCATCTGAATCAACCGTTGTTTCACACTGAGCTCTAGATTGGCACCAATCTTGACTTCCTTTCTGTCTGTCTCAGTACCCAGATTTACCGTTTCCACTGGCTCTTCATGTGGCTGAATGGCCCTCTCTTCCTGGAGTAGCAGTCTTGCAATCTCACCAGGCACTTCGCAATCATCTTCACCTTCGTCTTCGGCTAAGTTGATCGGATTTTCGAAGTCATAACTGGCAGTAGCAGAGTCGTTACCAGTGAGATCCAGAGTGGATTGGAACATGTATAGGTGAGTGTGTGTAAATATAGTTGTTTTGCAATATATAAAGAAAGAAAAGGAGCGCAAGATTTTGAAATGCAACAAACATCCAATGTTTTTATTGATGATATATGAAAATGACACACAAAAGCCCTCACAAATGAAGCCACGGTGCCCCGGGTAAGACACCGAGCCATAAAAGTTTCAAAACATTGTTTGTTACAAATTCAAAACAAAAGAGTTCATTACTGAGTGACAAAAGTAATAGGTGTGAAGTCTTTGGCAGTCCAGTTGCTTGGTCCACCGTCGGTTGTTTGGTAGATCCAGCTGTCGAATTCAGTTTCCTCCACGTCGTCTTCAATAGCATTTACTCCCGGGTTGGTGATGAACACAGGAGGTCTTCCAATCTTTGCCTTACGAACATCCTTCTGAGCCTCTGCAGTGAAGCCCAAACCAAACTTGTCAGTCTTTGGAGTGAAATCAGGAAGTCGGCCCCAGTTTGCGCACTCACCCTTCTCAATCACAGCCCGGGCATCCTTTAAGGAAGCCATCTTCAAAGGAGGATCTTCAATCACAGTTTCAGCTGATGCCAGTGTCTGAGGCACCTCTTCAAAGTGTTGAAAGGGGGTTTCAATGAATTCCCCATCCATCTCTATGTACCGAAACGAGTTTAGGTGGCTGACCATATATTCTTCTTCCCCCTGAACTGTAACAATCTTTCCTCTGACTGGGTACTTAAGCTTCTGATGTAGTGTGGAGGTTACAGCTCCAGCCTTGTGGATCCATGGACGACCCAGCAAACAAGAATATGATGGTCGGATATCCATCACATAGAAAGTAGAATCAAAAACATGAGAACCAACCCTGATTGGAATGTCAACTTCCCCATGTACCATCCTTTTCGAACCGTCAAAGGCCCGGACAACAATGTTACTAGGCTTGAGCTCTAAACCATCACAATCCAACCTGTCTAGGGCCTTATTGGGTAATACGTTTAATGAAGAACCGGTGTCTACTAACACATGGGCAAGAGTAGTGCCCCTGCATTCAATGGAGACATGCAGGGCGTCATTATGGTTCTTTCCTTTGGCAGTCAGATCAGCGTCAGAGAAGCCCAACCCATTATCGGCAGTCAAGTTGGCCACACAATCGGTAAATTGATCAGCAGATGTTTCTTGTGGCACATGGGCTGTCTTCAGGAAGGAAATCAGGGCCTTGGCATGGGCCTCTGAACACAACAACAATGATAACATATAAATCTTTGATGGGGTGTGCCCAAACTGCTCAACTACATTGAAATCACTCTTCTTAATGATCTTGAGAATCTCTTCCATCTCTTGATGGGAAGCTTCAACATGGGTTGTTTTTGGTGCCTCCGTCAGGGAAGGCAAATCAGTAGCAATCCCTTTGCCCCGAGCGTCAGATGACTCGGCAGCAGGGGTAGAAACAGGAACTTGAAGGGAAGCAGGCACACTTGCAGGTGTGATGATAAGAGGCTTCTGAATAGTTGGTGGCGCAATATCTGGTGAGAACAGCCTACCACTGCGAGTAACCTTGGCAGGCCCGATGATGTTACTGACGCCGGTACTAGTATCAAACTCTTGTTTAAATCCAAGCACATAAACATCTTCCCCATAGTGCCACGGGACAGCTTTTTCGGATGTATAAGGGAGAGGCCCCGAAACAGTGATGATGATAGGAGCGATCTTCTGAGTAGACATGATTTTGACAGGCTTCTTTGAGGGAGCCTTAGGAGGGTTGTTGAAAATAGTAACAATAGAAACTTCTTCAGTAGGGACAGCAGGAACAACAATCTTCTTGAATAAGATTTCTTTGCTATCCATCAGGCTTTGGATACCTGATTTCAGCAACGGACAACCAACAGGTGAAACAGCACATAGAAGGCAACCTTTACCACATCCCGGAAATAAACCGGCTAGCAACAGGTTCCTCTTGACAGTCAGCAACGGAGTAACAATATCTTCCACAGAGGCTACATACCGGTCTTCTTCCACAGCATTCACTCCATGCTGGGGCATGGGAGCAGTCACAACATTGGGTCTTTCGGGCGCCTCAAACTATATTTCTTTAGCATCAATAAGGTCTTGAACCTTATTCCTCATAGCCCAACAATCGTCTGTAGTATGCCCCGGGCTATCAGAGTGATAAGCGCAACGGGCGTTGGGGTTGTACTTTGGAGAAGCTGTGTTCACTACCTTCAGAGCTTCTTTGACAGTTACCAGATTGGTTGACAGTAGTTGCGGCAAAATCTGAGACAGGGTCATGCTGAGTCGAGTGTACTGCCTTTTGGGTCTCTCACCCCTTGGTTGGTTATACTGCTGAGGAGCAGCAACAGGCTTTGGAATTACCAATGCATTGATAGCTTGGCGGTGTTCCGGCTTAATTTGTCTTCTGGGACCATAAACAGCACTGGCTTCCTTCTTGAAGGGCTTCTTTTCAGTACTCGAGGAGGCACCTTTCTGTATCTTCCCTGACTTGATACCAGCTTCTATCCTCTCACCCATCAAGATCAAATCTATAAACCCAGCAGAAGAATTACCAATCATATGATTGAATAACGGACCAGAAAGGGTCCCTAGGAACATGTCAACAAGTTCACGGTCAGTCAACGGTGGCTGCACCCTGCCAGCCAGGTCTCTCCACTTTTGCGCATACTCCTTGAATCCTTCGCCCGTCCCCAGTGACATACCCTGGAGTTGAGTAAGCGTGGGAGAGAGGTCAGAATTGTACTGATACTGCTTATAAAATGCAGTAGCCAAGTCCTCCCAGTTTCGGATACTGGCTCCATCCAGCTGATAGAACCATTCGAGTTGAGCCCCTGAAAGGCTATCCTGAAAGAAATGGATCCAAAGGTTCTTGTCTGCAGTGTAAGGTTGGATCTTCCTTACATATGATCTGAGATGCATCTTCGGGCAGGACAACCCGTCATATCTTGCAAAGAGTGGCACTTTGAACTTCGGGGGGATCACAATTCCAGCAACTAATCCCAAATCTTCGAAATCTAAGCCGGGAACTCTCTGCAGTTCCATAGCTGCCAACCTGTCTTCCAAGCTTTTGTACTTATCATCGGCGGGCGGGTATTGTTGCTCAGAGTATTCTTCGTCTTCTTCAGCCTCTCCTTCTTCAGCTTCGGATTCGGAAGGTACCGCGGCCGCATTCCCTTTACTGGTTCCCTCTTCAGAAGTAGGGGGAAATTCAAGCACTCTTCTGGCTTCACCCTCAAACCTTCTTCCTAGGGTAGCCACCCCGATTCTCTTCTTCTTCTTTTTCACTTGCTCTTTGTTCCCCAGCAGGGCCTTTAGATCCTCCTGACCCTTTGCCAAGGTCATCAGGAGATGTTGAAACTGTGAGTTTTGAGACTGCAAGTCCTTGACCGTCTGTTCGAGATCCATCTTACTGAAATAAACAGCAGAAAGATAAGGAAACCTGGTGTGGAGACCTGCTTATGCACATGATAAATGATATGTTTGTTTATGCAATGCATTCAAGGATTTAGAAAATTCAAAATTGTTGCAAACAAAAAGAACGCACGTCATATTAATAAGAAGAAATTTGTCAGTACATAAATGCCCCATGGGCCAAATATTACAAAAACTTCTCAAGGTAAAAAGACGTTGCACATCCTCTTTGGTGCGATGTAGGTGTTGAGGGTCTCTTCCTCGTGGAGTCGGCGGGTAAGCTCCAAAACCTTCTTCTCACTGGCGTAGAAGCTGGCTTCAAAAGTGTTCCGTTCCTCCTTGAGTTGGATCCAACTCTTCTGCATCTCCTCCCACGATGTAGGCATGTCTGGATATAGGATGGTGTAGGGAACCTCTCCTTCCTTAACAGGCTCTTTAATCACAGGGAGAACATAAGGGTAAGGCATCATTAGACTCTGGGCTCTGGTTCGTACCCACTTGAGATAAGGCTCAAGAGGGATGGAGTTCTTGTGCCCCAGTGTCTTGCTGTCTACCTTGTTAGGCATCCTCCAAGCTCTGATGAATCTTTGGTGAAGTCCTTGCACATCGTTGTCGAAGTCAAAAACTAGGTCAGGAATCAGCATGTCGTGAGGGCCATCCCTCCGTGCATATCCAAATTGTCTCAAAGCTAGACAAGGATTGTAGGTAATTCCTCCTCTAATGCCGAGTAATGGAACATTAGGGAACTCCCCACAACGATCGATGATGATGACATTTTCTCTGGACCAAGAACACCAATGTACATCAGAGTGAGTGAGGGTCATCAACCGTTGCGACCACCTTAAGCCTTGGTCATTCTTTAAGACAAATTGTGGAAGGTGCGAAATAAACCACCTTGTAAGGAGAGGAGTACAACACATGAGAACACCCCTCTTTCTCATTGTTCGTGTGTAAAATGAGTGAAGAATGTCCCCAAGCAATGTTGGTATTGGATTTCTGGATAAGAAGATCTTGACGGCGTTGACATCTACAAGCTGGTCAGGATTTGGGAACAGGACCAACCCATAAATGAGGAGTGCCACAATTTCTTCAAAGGCTTGTAGATCCAATGAATTCCAACACTCTTGTGCCTTCTCAAACAAGAATTTTGCCAGGAAGCCTTTGACACCGCTTCTAGTTTCCCAATGCCCTTTGATGTCAGATGGTTGCAAGTGTAGTGCTTGAGCAACATCTTCAGGCTTTGGTTCTTTTTCCGTACTGTTGTAGGGTAGTTGATTAAGAATAGGAATTCTCAGGAGTTGAGAAAATTCCTCCAAAGTGGGCACCAATTGGTAGTCGGGGAAAGTGAAACAGTGGTGAAGGGGGTCAAAGAACTGGAACAACACCTTTACCATGTCCTCTTCAATGTTGGTGCTGACTAGGATGAGCAGTCTACCGTGTCTTTCACTGAAGGGAGAGCTTTCCGGAATTCTGGATGTGAGCTCCTTGAGTTGAGGAGGGATTCTCACAAGGTTGACTTGGATAGTTTTCCTGCGAAGAATTTCCATGACCTACAAAACAAGAACAAAGATGAAGATCTAAACCCTTGAAGTGGTTAGTAAATGCATATGATGCTTTATGATGCTCATGATGTATGCACAAACATATGTACAAGCAAATCACACAAAACCCTAGTTTCAGGCTTGCATGGGGTTTCATAGGTAAGTACCCTCTTGAGTGTAGTTGGCTTAAAAACCTGTCCTATAAATAGTAACCGGGTTCTAAGGAGCTCAATATCATTGGATTGTTTTCCATGTTCATTGTTTTGGTTTAGCCACTTAACTAGCGACCAAAATATCCCAAGAAAACAACCCTCAATGAGTGTAGTATCGAGTATCTACCAACTTCGGACTGCACCAAAGCCGGTCAACTCACTACCCCTAATGAAAGGCCAAGATGGTCAAGTAAGGTTCTAGGTCATTAGTGCTTAGTGACATCACTCAGCGGCCCCGTACTCTCCTTGATTGAACTCAAGGGTTACCGATACTCACAAATATGTCGCACTAATATAGCTATTGCTTCAACTGTGTTGGTATACCCCGCACAGTTTCCACAACGTATTGCTATCTATGAATGTTTCCCGAAATCCGGGTGTAGGATTTCAAACCCAAACAATAGAGCTAAGATATAAAGCAATCAAAGCAAACAATTAGTCATGCAAGAGGGTGATCTAAGCCCTAAGGTTACTCCACTTTAAAAACTCCCCAGCAGAGTCGCCAGTTCTGTGATACGGTGGGAGAACTGACTTGGGTTTTGCGTTTGTTTTTGCAAATGTTTTGGTTGAGCAAGAGTCGTCATCGACTTTTTATTTTATCCTAAGGAAAGGTTAAAAAATCACAGCAAAAACCTTTGAGATGTTTTCTTGGGTTCGGGGAGTAGATTATAGAAAGGGAAGGTATTAGCACCATTTCTATCCATGGTTATCCATGGGATCTTAGTTACTTGCTTAGATCACTTGCCTTGCATTTTCAATTGTTTGAAATAGTGCTTTGTGTGTGGGTTTGAAAATGTTTTGAAAAGAGGCCATTTGTTTTGGCAACCTTTGTAATGACCCATGTTTGGATGTATACAAAGGTGTATATCTTTTGAAAAGTTTTCAATGTTTTTGAAAGTTGTTTTTGAAAGTATGTTGTGATGTGTGTTTTGAAAAGTAGGCAAGTGTGTTTGAAAGTTGATTCAAGTAACTAAGAGTTTGTCTACTCCTAAATTTACTCAAAGGTTTTCTCTATGTTTTAACCCTTTTAACAATTTTGTTCCACCATTGTATTTGGTGGACAATCTTGTGTTAGGATGTTAACGGGACAGGCGCGGGTCATCGTTTAGACCATGAATGCAATGGTGTCAAGTGTCTTTGGCAACTTTTCCTTTAAGGGACTTGATCATTTTTAGGCAACTTTCGAAAGCGTCATCGAGGGACTATGATCATTTGAATTGTTTTTGTTTTGCCAAAGACACCTAACATGCAACATGGCCCATTATTGAAGGCAACAAGTGGAATAACCCTAGGGGTGCAAGTGCGATTGGTGTTGTCCATTTTCATGCTTTGTTATCTTTGAATTAGGTCAAGCTATTTGTGGTTGATTTTTGCATACAAAACCCTAAGTCTATCATGGTATATTTAGAAAGCTTTTAAATGCGGAATTTAAAGGTCCTAAATTATTACAACACAATTATGGGATGGGGGGTACAAATGTTCAAATGGGGATATTTTAGCAAGAAATTTAAATCTAACTATTACATCCAAATTGAATATACAAAGATTAATTTAATTGTACAATAATTAAATAAAATACAATAAATATGCAAGATGCAAAAAATGATTTTTATATGTATGTAAAAGTATTTTTCATGTGACAAATAAACAAAAATAAAAAGGATTAATTTTTTTGATATTTTTCATGTTTAGGGCAAAACCCTAATTTTGTAAATAAAAGGTATTTATTATTTATTATATACAATATTTATTAACCATATACAAAAAATAAAATAAAAAAGGAAGTATATTGTAAAAAAGTATTTTTGAGGTTAAATATTAATAAAAATAAAAAAGTATTATTTTTATGTTTTTATCCTAAATATTCTAATAATTATATAAGTATTTATAATATTTACCAAATATATTAAATATGTACAAAATAAAATATTTATTATTTACAAAAATAAAAGAGTGTATTTTTAGAAAATGTTTTCAAAAGATAAAATAAAATAAAATTAGAAAACAAAATGTATTTGTATTTTTAGTATTTTAAATAAAAGGATATATATGTTTATTTATGTACAAGTTCAAAATAAAACAAATAAAATCTAAATAAAATGCAAAAAATGTGAGAAAAATATTTTTAATGTTTTTTCATGTTTGGATAAAAATATAGAATCAAAATCAAAAGGAAAAACTCAAAAATGACAAATATATCATGCAATGGGCCAGGGTGTATGTGGAATAAAGTGGTGCAAAAAGAAAAATATCTCAGGCCCAGCCCAAAGGACTTTGTCTTCAACCTCTGGCCATTCAAATAGAACAAAACGCGCGTTTTGCCTTGTCCCTGCTATCTCTTGATCCTTTGACTTTTAACAAAAACTTAAAACATGAAACCTGTAGAGCTTGAAGCCACGATTCTAAACATATAAAGAAGTTAATCTAACTCTCAGAAATGAGAGAGAATTTCTTCTCCCCCAATTCCTGAGCTAGCTTTTTTCCAATGTTCAGGTCCAAAATACTCTTAGCACACACAATATAAATGAAAAGTAACTATATGGATGGCTTCAGGGCTATGATTAGAACATGCTTTCTTCACAAACTTAAGCCTAACTATGCATGGATAGAGAGATAGAAGTTCAAAGTTTTACCTGTTCAGCTTGAGTCGTGTGCAGCAATGGAGGCACTTTCAATGCAATGTGAGGACTTGTACAGCTTGCTTGAAGTTCAGGGATGCTTCTCCAACCTCTAGCTTGCTTTGAAACTAGCTGAATCGAGCTATGGAAGTTCACCTGCAAAGTTGAAAACTGAAAATGGCAAATGATGTTAGGGATGTTACAGTTTGTGTTCAATGCTTGGGATAGCTTCAGTGGGTGATAGGGAATGTGTTTGCAAAGGTTTCAGCCAAAACGCACGAGTGGAAGTGTTTGTGGAAGTCAAGTTGCAGAAGGGACTCTGTTTTTGCAGCAAGGAGGTGTTTCTGTGAATGAGGAGGGATTGAAGGTGGTTGGCTCGTGTTTCAGGTCAGGCTTGATGTTTGGAATGTGCTCAAGAAGTTTGTTTAGGCTTGTTGTTACAGGAATGTGAGTTGGTGTTCAATATGCAAAGTTTCTTCTATCTTAAGCAAAAAATGACAAGTTAGGTTACAAGCTCCTCTAGGCCCCTCAAGTATGCTGCAAAGTTTGTTCTTGATTAGTGGGATATGTCCATGCCTTTGTGCCTCAGAGATTTTCTTTGTACCTCTTGGATTGTAAACTTGACATAAAGCCATGCTTTACAAGAATGGATAACTTGCTTTTTCCATTTATGGCTTAATTCTCCATGTAATGACCAAATGAGCAATATAATGCTAGAACACAATGGATTGGTATTTAATTATTGAGTGTAAATGAGATTAGAGGCCTATAACTAGCTTGAACCATGCTGAGTTTGAAAATGCAAAGTTATGAACATGTAATTGGTCAAGAACAAAAGTGACTTTTGCCCAACTTTGCCAATTCGATTCTCCCTAAGCACAAGGCTGTTTGAGAAGTTCTTGGACAATTTGGAAAGCTTGGAATGTGTAATACAATCCATCTTTGTAATGCAAGTTGAAATTCCAAGTGGAAGCATGTGAAAAATGGCCATGAAGTTAGGCAAAAATCCTGCCTAGAATAGGTCAAAATATTTATAAGTTAAGAATGTTTTGCACCTTTGTTCCAAAAATTATAACTTGAGCTACAAGCTTCTTTTGAGGAAACTTTGTGAATCAAAGTTGTAGATTTTGAAATGGACTATAACTTTCATGTTTTGAGTTTTGTTTTAATCCAAATTTATCTTGATGAAAAAATGGGACAAAGTTAGGAAAAAATTAGGAAATTTCATAACTTAGAAAAATTCTAAGTTATGAAATTTCTTCATTTTAAACCCTAATTTGTGATTTTTGGTTTCTTGATGAACAAGTTTCATAATTTGACATGTCTTGATGAAAAATGAATCTTGACACCTGATTTTGACCAAAAAGTCAAAGTTTGACTTTTCAGTACACAGTCAAATTTTGCTCAGTTGACTGGAAAATTCATCTGT
The DNA here is from genome assembly GCA_948472305.1 of Vicia faba. Lineage (NCBI taxonomy): Eukaryota > Viridiplantae > Streptophyta > Magnoliopsida > Fabales > Fabaceae > Vicia > Vicia faba. The sequence goes on along the minus strand of OX451738.1, from coordinate 85,034,505 downwards.
CAATCTTGTGCATTTGGGATCTTTTGAACTTGTTGAATGTGTCAAGATCATGTCATTGAGTCTTTGAGCCCATATGTGAGCTTTAATTGCCATTGGCTAGGTCAAACAATCAAAAATCACCTTTGTGCAGTCAAAACCTTTAAAATGACCATTTTGCCCTTTTGGTGATCTGATCAAATTTCTTGTGGAATTGTGATCCAAACTTGACCAAATGGTTCACATGAGTTCATAATGTTGATGTGGGTCAAAAATCATGAGATTTGACTGTCAATTGACCACAGTTGACTTTTTCCCCAATACAGCTGATTTCTAGGTCAACTGTCCAATTGACTGGGCAAAGATTGGAATCAAGACTTGAAACTTGGTATGGATAAACTTGTGAGTCCAACATGAAGCATGAAAGTTATCTTGGGAATTTTAGGTCAAAACATCTTTGTGCAAACTCAAACCCTAATTTGGGTCAACAGTGCAAGGAGGAGTCTTGAGCAGAGCAAACCCTAACTTGATCTTGAGCTCCAAGGGTCTTGTGATGAGAAAATGTTGAGGAAATGGGAGGGCAAATTTTAGGGTACAACAATAGGTAAGTACCCTCTTGAATTTTAGTTGGTTCAACCTATCCTATAAAGTGATCAGGTTCTAGGGAATCTCAATATCACTGATCTTTCTTCATCGGACATTGTTTCAGCGTAAGCCTCTTTATTGGCGACCAAAATATCCCGAAAGTCCGATCTCAATTAGCGTAGCATCGAGTATCAACCACCTTTGGACTGCACCAAAGCCAGCTATCTCATTACTTCCTAATGTCCAAGTTGTTCAATTAAAGGTTCTACGGTTAGTTAGTGCTTCATGACACCCCACAACGGTCCTGTATTCTCCTTGACTGGGCTCAAGGGCTACCGGTACCAACAAATGTGTCACACTAACGTAGCCATCGCTTCAACCATGTCGGTATACCCCGCACAATCTCTACGATCTATTGCTACTTACCTAATAAGGTTCTCCGATCCGGGTAGAGGATCAATACAAAACCCAAACAAGGACCCATAAATGTAAAGAAAACAAATCAAACAAGTAAAGAATTTTAAATATGATTTAGCTCTAAGGTAACCCCACTTTTAAGTATTTCCCCAGCAGAGTCGCCAGTTTTGTAATACGGTGGGAGAATTTGACTTGGGTGTTTTGCGTTTTATCGCAATTGTTGCGGATAGCAAGAGTCGCCACCGACTTTTCTTTTATCCAATAAAGGAAAGGGTGAAAAGAACAGGAAAGACCTTTTGAGATATTTTCTTGAGTTCGGGGGGTAGGTTATGAAAAGGGAAGGTGTTACACCCTTTTGATCCGTAGTTATCTACGAGTTCTTAGTTGCTAGATCACTTTGAAATGCTTTATTTGAAATGTGTTTGTGATATATTTTGAAAGTATTTTTGAAAAGTGCCTTCGTTTAGACGAACTTTGTAATGATTCTCGTCTATATAAGAATGTATACAGAGTGTTGACTTTTGAAAATATTTCATTAAAAGTGTTGGTGTGTTTGAAAGATGTTTTGAAGATGGTTGTGAGAAAGCAACTACGAGCGTCCTACCTACTCAAAAGTCTTAGTTCTTTTCCTCCTCCTTTATATATTTCTATCTTACCATTGATTGATAAGGAGCCCTATCGTTGAATGCGAAGGGACGGGCGTGGGTCATCATATAGTCGTAGAAGGAAGCATTGTAGGATACCTTGGCAGTTTGTCGTAACGGTTTAAGATCGTTTACTGAAGGCAATATCAAAGGGTTATCGAGGGACTACGATCTTGTATTCGAGGGTCATTGCTAAAGTATCCCACGTTCGAGGGGCATGGCTATCTTTATGCGAGGCAACAAATGTTGGTTACCCTAGAGGTGCAAGTGTGCAAGTGTTTTGATTTCATGCATTTTTATCTTTGAATAAGGTTTTTCTACTTATTGTTTTTTTCTTGCCATACAAACCCTAATTACTAGCATTTATATTTGAAAGCGATAAATTATGGAATATAAAGATTCTAAGCTATTACATCATTTTGGGGATGGGGGGTACAAATTTACAAATGGGGGGATGAAAGCAAATAAATCCTAATTTACTATCACAACCATGTTGAATTGAACGATAATGTACACGAAATGTAAATATAATTTACAAAGAATAAAATTATATGAAAAGAAACGAAAATGTTTTTTTGTTATGAATAAAAGGGTTTTGACCTAATTAACTAAAAGAAAATAGATTAATTAAACTAAGAAATTAAACTTAAGTTAATTAAGAAAATTAATTTGATTAAAGAAACAAGTTTAGGATTTTTGTGAAAAGGTTTTAATTAAATTAAATTCTTATATATAAAAAAATTAATTAATTAAAAGCCTTCAATTCTAAATGAATTTTAAGGAAAAGATAAACCTAAGTCTAAATATTAAATTAATTTTAAGAAAAGAAATTGATTTTAAAAATATGTTTTTTTTTGCTTTTGGTCTAGAAAGAAATAACAATAGGAATATATTAAAGTTATAAATGATAAATATAATATTTTGGAAAATCAAAACCAAACTCAACATGTATTGATACATAATGGCCTGCATTGGCTCATTTTTATGTTTTGCATCGACACATATCAGCTTTGCATCGACACATGTCATTTTCTTGCTCCTGGAAGTCAAAAACAGTTCAGTATGAGTCGATACATAATGGTATGTGTTGACTCATTTCTTGTTTGTGTTGATACATTCGTGTTTTGTGTCAACTCATAACATGTTTTGTACATAGCATGTGTCGACTCATAGTGTTTTGTATCGACTCATACTGCTGTTTTTTTTTGTTATAACATTGTTCTGTTGCATATATGGTTAGATATCAACACAGGGTTAGTGAAAATGAAGAACAAGTATATGGTTATCTTCAATGCAATGATATCTACATTTTATCTTCACAAATGAATCATTAATTATGCTTTATATGAAGAGTTCAAAGTCAAGAAAACTTACCTCGAAGCTGAAATTTGTGTTTTGAGTTTGAACTGATGTGTTGGCTGTTTTTGAGCTTTGGAAATGGTGATAGTGATGTTACAGAAGTTTTTCTTGTGTTTGAACAACTCCTATATGATGTATGTGGAGTGTTTGGATGGTTTGTTTGGACATAAATTGTAAGGTGTGAGAGGTTCAAGGATTTGGACCTCAAAGCTTAAGAATGGAGGTTTTATGGATAATTATGGTTTTTGGAGAGTATGAGATTTTGAGGGCTTGTCTACAAAACAAAAACATCTCCTTTGGCTTGTAAATGGCCTCTCTATTTATAGAGGAGGTTTGAGAGAATGAGAGAGTTTGTTTTATAAATTGTCAAAATTCTGGTTTAGTTGAGATGAAACAACGAAGTTATGTGAAAATTGGTGTTCTAATGCATTGTACAAGCATGGTATTAAGTTGATAGAGGCTTTTAGGCATGTTTCTTCTTGCTTTGACATTATGTATGTCCAGATAAAACAATTGATAGGCTCAAGGAGTTGAAAATTGCATAAAGCTTGATTTATGTGAAATGTAATGGTGCCTTTGTGCTATAAATGGAATGATGCAATGGACAATACTTGAATCACTTGGATAATGATTCAACCAATTGTGTAAACATATAATTATGGATAGATTTGAAATTCACAAGGCCTGCAAATTAAGATTATGCAGCACATCATACAAATTGGATTATTTGTTTTTCAACAAAATGACTCGCAATTCAAGAATGGATGCCCAACTTCAGGCCCTTGAATCTCCTAGCTCAAGTATGATAAATTCATGCTCTTGGATGTTTTGGAAAACTTGAAACATCCTTTATATATTTCATGTTGGCCATTTTGGAAAAATCATCTTAGAACTAAGTGAAAAAATGCCAAGAACTTGGGATGAAATCCTGGCCAAAATCTGTTGGAAATTTCTCTAAGTGTTAGATGAAAATGTCATGACTTCATGGGCTTATATCTTCAAATCTAAGAGTCTTTTGGACATCAAACCTAGAATTCAAATTTTTAGAATTCATCAAGATCTACAACTTTCATGTTGAAAGTTTCCTTCGAATCATCATGCATCCTGGTGAAAAATTGGCATGAAGTCGTGAAATTATCATGTACAAAACACTTAGAAAAATTTCTAATTCTTGAGAAGTTTGACTTTTCAAATTGACTTTGACTTTCTTGACTTCTTGATGATCAATCTTTATATTCTTGAATTTCTTGATAAACTTTGGTCTTTGAAACTTAATATTGACAAAAAAGTCAAAGTTTGACTTTTAGTGTATCAGTTAACTTTTCATCAGTTGACTGAATTTCAGCTATCAATCAATTGATCTTTAAAAACGAATTGATATATGCACTTAGGTCAAAATGATGTGCTTGAATCCTTGAGACCATGTTTCAAACCAATATATTGTATATTAGGTCAAAAGTCAATGATCAGTCGTTCTCAGTAAAAACCCTAATTTATGGTCTCAGTGTTTCGAAGGTGATTTTGTTTGATCAACTCCTTGAAAATCCTTGATCATTGGAGATCCTTTGTGAAATGTATTTAGAAAAGAGATGGAAAATTTTGAGGTACAACACTTGGTTTCAATCTAAAGGATGGGAATTTTATATTGATTCATTATGTCAAGTGTTGGCTTCTTGTTGGTTAGATGGTTCTTTTCCCATAGATTTTACTTTATGCCTTAGGATAGTCCCCTCATCTCCTCCCATATTCTTTAATTTCAAAAATATTCTCCTTCCTTTTGAAAACTCTTGTTGTTTTTAAACCTGAACCGCTTTCATAATAAACTTGGACTTATGTCCATGTATTTTCAAAATATTTTCTTAAACAAACTTTAGTCAACTTAATAATACCTTGAAATTTTTGTGAGAAGACTAAAAGTTAATCAATCTCATTCAAACCATTTTCCACTTTGGCTTTTAACATTGAAATTTTCTCAAAAGATTAGACTCTTCTCAATCCTTGTAGTGATGCGAACTACTATACTTCTAAGATATATAGTGAAGTGAGATATTTTCCACTTGGGTGTTCAACAAAGCTTTGTTGATTTTTAAAATCCAAGTCATATCCTCCACTTTGAGATGACGCAAATTCTCCTTTCTCATAATTGTGGGTAGTAAGTATGTTTTCCACTCGGATAAGACGATGATGTCTTGTCTCTTAAAATTGAACCAACACGCTTGTGTTTTAAATTTTTTAAAGGTGAACTACGTGCACCCTGATCCCCTATTGCACGGAAGGTGGTACGTAGGAACTAAAGGTTTGCAACCACGGCGGATGCAAAAATCATAAAAAATACTTATTTTTCTCATCTACGCAATCCATTTTTATACAACATTTATAGCCAAAATACATAAATTTTCAAAGAGGTTCTTGCGGAGTACCGTAGATGTTTAGGGTGCTAATACATTCCCTTTGCATAACCAACCCTCGAACTTAGATTCTCTCCCCCTCTTTTTGGGTTATTCGCTCTTTTCCCATTCCTTTGAAAACAATAAAGCGCGGTGGCGATTTTTATTTGATCTGTGCGAGTCAAGTCAATCCAATGGCTTAGTCTCAACATTTCTACCGCTATAGAAAAATGGTGACTTCACTAGGGAAAGATTGACCTCTTGCTGGTCCATACCTAAGTGGGTTGAGCCTATCTTTGTTTATATTTTTGAATATGTTATTATTTGTTGTATATTATATGTTGTATATTATGTGTTATATATATGTTTGTTTGGATTTTCCTGGTTCTCAGGGTGCTTGGTGATTTCTCATAAGTCCTATACCTGGACTTGGGCAAACTTAAGATAGGACGGGAGGTATAGTCATGTTAACTTTGAGGGAGTAATCCCAATAAAAGGAGGCATGAGATCACCTATTTAGTGGGGGGCCCTTTGGCTGTAGTTTCGTTTACCGAGTAATCGGAAAAACATGCTACTTTCGACTTGGGAGCCTGCTGAAACTGAGGACTGTAGAACCTTTAACCCATCTTTCCCTTTTAGGTCTAGTGCGGAAGCTATGACGGAGTAATCCGGAAATGGTTGTCACGTGATTCTATGCTCGAACGAGTTTTTCTTTAGAATATTACTAATTACCGAGTCAATCAGGATGTTGGTAATATCCGAAGGAAGGATGTAGACTCTGGGAACCTCTAGAACCTTGTTCGACAGGTGATAAATTTTTAGATCATAACTTATGGGTAGTACCTCAACCTCATGCTCGTGATGTTGAACCTATAAACCATATGTTTGCGATCTTGTGTGTGATTGTTGAATCATGCATTCATGCACCCATGAGCATCTTCTAAAGACGTTCTGTTTCAAGGGACTTAAAAGTTGACTCTTTGTGAATATCTCAGGTACTTTTGACCATGGATTCTGGAAAAAGAAAGACTCGGAAGTACAGTTTCAAAGATCCCAAGATAGATGAGGCGATGAGTCTGATACCCGAGATCGAGAGTTCTATAAATTTTCAGAGGAAGTATGGGTCCATCATTTCTCTTATGAAGCTCAGGATGAAGAAAGGTATTCTCTCGACTTTGGTCCAGTTCTATGATCCGATGTATCGATGCTTTACTTTCCCTGATTATCAGTTGATGCCTACATTAGAGGAGTATTCTTATCTGATGGGTTTACCTATTACCGATCGTGTTCCTTTTACTGGTTTGGAGAGGGAGAAAAAATCCCATGAGATTGCTGCTTTGATCCATTTGGGGAAGTCTAAGGTTGAAGCCCATATGACTATCAAAGGAGGGATTAGAGGATTGCCAGCTCAGTTCTTATTGGAGAAAGCTTGCTATTTTGCCAGAATGAATAGTATGGTTGCTTTTGAGGCCATCTTTGCTCTACTTGCTTATGGGTTGTTATTATTTCCCAATATCGACAAATTTATGGATATCAATGCCATCAGAATCTTCATGATTAGGAACCCAGTCCCTACATTGTTGGGTGATGCTTATTACTCTATTCATCTCCGGGATTCTTATCATAGAGGGATGATCATATGCTGAACGCCTTTATTGTATCAGTGGTCTATTTATCACTTACCTCGATCTGATGCTTTCTGGGATATCCGAAAGGAACCTCGTTGGGCTCCAAAGATTATGTCCCTCACTCATTCAGATATTGTTTGGTATCATCAGGCATACCATGATGTAGAGATTGTCAACAGTTGTGGTAGTTTCCCCAATGTACATCTTCTTAGTACAAAGGGAGGAATTAACTACAACCTTGTTCTTGCACGACGACAGCTTGGATATTCGATGAGGGATAAACCAAAAGTATTCATCTGAGTGGTTTCTTCCTTAAAGAGGGAGAAGTTCATAAGGAAGCTAAGGAGCAAATTGCAAAGGCTTGGCATCATGTTCACAAGAAGAGTAGGAAGGACTTGGGACCTAGAGGGGCTGTTTCTTTGGAACCTTATCTTCAGTGGGTACAAGCAAGAGCCATCCAGTTGAAAATGCCATATTCCCGAGAAGCACCCATGTATGATATGTTTGTGAAGACCACTCTTCTCCTATTGGATGATTTGAAAGAGCTCCAGCTTTCCTTAGTCAAGATACAACAAGAAAAGGAAGCTTGGAAGAATAAATGGCATACTTTAGAGGTGTCTTACCAAGAAGATCTGAAGGAGAAAGATGATCTGATCAAGATTCTTGAGAGTCGTGTTGTAGAGGCGATGGAAAGGAAAGAGGATTTATTTTCACCTAAGCCTTAGTCGGGCCTTAGTTGCTCACCTCCCGACTCTGATGATTGAAAAAAGGTCACCAACAGATATGCGGAAGAGAATCAGAGGTTGAAGGCTCAGATTGCAAGACTCACAGGAAAGCGTCAGCGTGAAGAGTGATCTCTGTCAGCTTTGCTTTTATAGGGTTTTTAGGCTTTATCTTCATCTTGTACTTGCGATTATTGAAACTTGTACTGAAAAGTTGGAATTTGTTTTAAAGTTATTATAATGAGATTTCCAGTATTTCAAATGTGTTAGTACTTTGATATTTGCAAAAACATTTATAAATCTTTGAGTTCCTTGAAATATTAATAATAAAATAAATCATGTGCATTGCATATCATGCATCATATTGTACATACTTCTTGCATTTTTTATGCATATCCAGGTGTCTTACTGAGCTTCTTTACTTCATATAGCAAGTTGTCTCATTAATACAATACTCGGGCCAATTTCAGAAGGAAGATGGATAATCTAGAACAAGAGAATCGTGATTTACGCGAAAAAGTTTCTGCTTTGAAGGCCGGTATAGCCAATCTGATTGCTCTGATGGAATCTTTGGTAGTTGCTCAGAATCAGCCACCACTTGCTCAGCCTTAACAGACAATAGTTATTACTGAAGCTCCAACTGTTCCTGGTTCTACTACTCCAATTGTTGTTGTTCAGAATCGTTTGCCTTAAGGTTATCCCTAGGGAGTGCCAGAGAACTTTATGCCAGAAGGTTTTAATCAGGATGCTCAATTTTCTCCACTTGCTCGGGCTACTTTTGCTTCTGCACCTCCTGTGGTGCATATTACCCCTGCTGCTAGAAATGAGATTCACTATGTTGCACCTCCCTCGGTGAATGATGTACCATTTTCTAATGATGAAATGTATCGCCATATTCCTACACCAAGTGATAGCTTGGGTTTCTATAATCGGATAGATGGTTTTCAGGACCAGTTTAATAAGATGTAGAAAGAGTTGAAGGCCCTCATAGGAAAAGAACTGTTTGGGCAGAATGTCAATGATATGTGTTTGGTTCTAAATGTGAAAATACCTGCAAAGTTCAAAGTACCAGAGTTCTAAAATTACAAGGGCAACACTTGCCCTCGTGCTCACTTAGTGATGTATGTGAGGAGATGTCTACTTATACTGATGATTAACGCTTGTTGATTCATTTCTTTCAAGATAGTTTGACTGGTGCAACGTTGAAATGGTACATGAGCCTGAATAGTGCCAATATTCATTCTTTCAATGACTTGGGTGAAGCATTTATTGGACAATACAAATACAATGTGGACATGGTGCCTGACTGTGATCAACTTAGGGCAATGGTTCAGAAGGACAAGGAGTCATTTAAGGAATATGCACAGAGATGGCGTGAAGTAGCCGCCCAGGTGATTCCTCCAATGGAAGAAAAAGAAATGACAAAGATTTTTCTGAAGACCCTAGGAGAATTCTATTATGAAAGAATGGTGGCGAGTGCACCCAGTGATTTTACCGAGATGGTGGGAATGGGCGTCCGTTTGGAAGAAGTTGTAAGAGAAGGTCATCTAACAAGAAGTGAACATTCTGGAAGTATGAAGAAACCATCATATGGATTTGCTAAAAAGAAAGAAGGAGAGACAAATGTTGTTATTCAAGAGAGAATGGTTAATCCTCCTAGGATAAATAATCAGCGCCATCAACAGGTTGCCTCGGTAACTCCAATTGTTAAAACAGCTTCGACTACAGTCGCTTATCAAAGACCATCCCCTCAAGGAAATCAAGGGAAAATTAGAGGAGAGAGACTTTTGACTCTATCCCCATGAGTTATGCAGAGTTACTCCCAACATTGGTCCAGACTAGACCACCCTTTGATATACCCTCACCTTTACCTTGGTATTATAAGGCAGATCAGACGTGCTCTTTCCATCAGGGTGAACCAGGGAATAATGTGAAAAACTGTTATCCCCTGAAATCGGAGGTACAGAAAATGGTGAGGTCTGGCCTTTTATCCTCTAAGGATGTCAGCCCTAATGTCAAAGATAATCCTCTTCCAAAGCTTGGAGGAGCGAATATTGTCAACATGGTTGTTGGTTGTCCAGAGGACTTCCGCATTTATTATATCAACTTTGTCAGAGGAGACTTGGTAAAGATGCATGCAGACCTTTGCGAGTTTAGTTACTATACTCATGACCATGCTGGTTATGGTATCTACAGTACTGATATACAATGTTGCGATAAGATGAAGGCTGATTTGCAGGAGATGATGGATGTGTGGCTCATCCATATAATCAGGCCTAGGGAGGAAGAAGTGAACATGATCTTTGGATATCCTGGAGAGTTCCGGATCTTCGATATGGACCATATGAATGATGATCTCGTGCAATTGCACACTACTTTCTACCACATGGCTGGTCAGGTAGAGCACCATTATGGATCTTGTCGGGTTTGCTGCAGGGATTCCTGAGGATGTTCCATTGTAAAAAGAGGTATTCAGTTGTTATTGGATAATGGAACTATCAAGGTTTCAAGCCAAATGGATGATTACCACGAGTTTAATAAGATTAATGTTTGCCTGGATGAGGTTGAATCGGATGATGAATATGCTTCTGTGGATGAATTCTTTTCCTCAGATGAGGATATGTTCTTCGGCGATGATTCTTTGGTACCCAAATTTTTTGAAGAAGGTGTGAACGTAATTGTACCTTGTTTTAATGATTCTTCCCCTATTGAGATTGAATAATGTAGCAAGCCATTCGTTGCCCCAATGGTGATTTGCTTGCCATGGCTTGTTCCTTACAAATCAGACAAAGCTGTATCATACATGTATAATGCTACTATTTTAGAGGATGGTGTGGAAGTTCCCATCTATCCTTTGTCTAATACGAAAATATTGCTGAGACTAGTAGAGTGACCCGCAGTTGTCGTGTATTTTCACCGATTGTTCGAGGAAATGATAATACTGGTAAGAAAGTTATGGAAAGTGTTGAGAATAAGAAAGTTGTAGGGGAGTCCAGTGGTGCTACCCTGGAGAAAGATGTGGATGATATTTTAAAGATTATCAAAATGAGAAACTACAGAATTGTAGATCAACTATTGTAGACTCCTTCAAAGATATCTATCCTAGCATTGTTGATGAATTCTGCTGCCCATAGAGAATCTTTAATGCGGGTGTTGGATCAAGCCTTCGTGGAGTGTGATATGTCATTAGATCAATTCAGTAGTGTGGTAGGTAATATTACATCCTGTAATAACCTAAGCTTTTGCGATGATGAATTGCCTGACAAAGGGAGGAATCACAATTTGGCTCTCCATATATCCATGAACTGTAAAAATGATTCATTGTCAAATGTGATGATTGATAATGGGTACGCCTTAAATGTTATACCGAGGAGAACGCTGATAAAGTTGAAGTATCAAGGGGCTCCCATGTGCCCAAGTGGTATTATTGTAAAAGCTTTCGATGGATCAAGGAAGTCAGCTATTGGGGAAGTGGATTTGCCTATCCGCATAGGCCCGCACCTTTTCCAAATTACTTTCCAAGTCATGGATATTATACCCGCATACAGCTGCTTACTGGGACGGCCATGGATACATGAGGTAGGGGCTGTCACTTCAACTCTGCACAAAAATTTAAAGTTTGTGCAAGAAGGAAAGGCGGTCATTATAAATGGAGAGTAAGCATTGCTGCTATCTCATCTATCATCTTTTAGTGTTGTAGAAGCAGATGAAGCTGCTGTTAGAACGCAGTTCCAAGCTTTATCTGTTGATAACGTAAGAGAGAATGAGAATTCTATACCTTCATTCAAAGATGCTCAACAGGTTGTGTGTAATGGCCCTAGTAAAGTGTGGGGACAGATTGTTGACTCACCGGTGAACAAGAACAGGGTTGGATTGGGATTTTCTGCGACGAATGGCATAGGTGAAAACTTGAAGCCAAAGTCTACTGTGAGCAGCTATCAGGATATTTTCCATAGTAGAGGATACCTTCACCCAACAGTTTCTGGAGTTAATGCTATTATGGAGGATGAAGAAGAACATGACATGCTGAATTATGTGACGCCTGGAGTCAGAATCTAGAACTAGGTCACTTTTGATGTTCCCTCTTGCATCCACGTCTCATAGTAATTTGTTTTGTTTATCTTTTCAAAAAGCTTTCACTCTGCCCAAGGTGAAAGTTAATATTGTATGGGCTTTTCTGTTTGCTTTGATCATTAAAATCATAAATAAATTTTGTCTTTGACTCTCAAGTTGTGTTTTTATTTTCTTCTTTTTCTTGGAAAATAGTAATTAGAAAAAATCTTTTCTTTTTGAATAAATAATAACTGTAAATATATCTGCATAATCACTTGATATATGTGTCAGTTTCTAAAAGCAATCATAAATCACATGTGCAAATTAATTAAAAAAATTGTTGAATACAATGACCCTGCACCCTCTCCCAACTTTGAATATCCTGTGTATGGGACCAAAGCAGAAGAATATGATGAGATTCCATTAGAGGTTTCACGGTTGCCCGAGCGCGAGGAAAATGCCATTCAGCCGTATAAAGAGTCATTGGAGACAATTAATTTGGGTTCAGAGGAAGAGCCAAAGGAAGTCAAAATTGGAGCATTGTTGCATCCTGATATGAATAGCAGGTTGAATGTATTATTGAAAGAGTATGTGGACATCTTTGCTTGGTCATACCAAGATATTCCTAGTCTAGATACTGAGTTGTGGAGCATCATTTGCCTTTAAAGCCAGAGTGTCCGTCAATCAAGCAGAAGTTGAGAAGAACTCACCATGATATGGCAGTGAAAATCAAAAAAGAAGTGTTAAAACAAATTAATGCCGGTTTTCTTGTGACATCAGTGTACCCTCAATGGATTGCCAATATTGTACCTGTACCAAAGAAAGACAGAAAAGTTCGCATGTGCGTAGATTAAAGGGATCTAAATAAAGCTAGTCCAAAAGATGATTTTCAATTGCCACATATTGATATCTTGGTTGATAGTACAACAAAATTCAAAGTATTCTCGTTCATGGACGGATTTTCGAGATATAATCAAATAAGAATGGCTCCTGAGGACATGGAAAAAACAACGTTTATCACACCCTGGGGAACATTCTGTTACAGAGTGATGCCCTTCGGGTTGAAGAACGCTGGTGCAACGTACCAGAGGGCTATGACAACCATATTCCATGATCTGATGCATAAGGAAATCGAGGTATATGTTGATGACATGATTTCCAAATCACAGACCAAAGAAGGGCATGTGGAAGATTTGTTGAAGTTGTTTCAGCATTTGAGGAAGTATCATCTCCGCTTGAATCCAAAAAAATGCACCTTCGGTGTCCGATCAGGGAAATTGCTAGGTTTCTTTGTCATCCAGAAAGGAATTGAAGTTGTCCCTGATAAAGTCAAATCAATTCAAGAAATGCCTGCGCATAGGACTTAAAAGCAAGTTAGAGACTTCCTTGGGCGGTTGAATTACTTTTCCAGATTCATTTCCCACATGACTGCAACGTGTGAACCGATCTTTAAGTTGTTAAAGAAAGACCAGGGTTGTGTGTGGAAGGGTGATTGCCAAAGGGAATTTGAAAGTATCAAATAATATCTGGTTGAACCTTCTATCTTGCTTCCTCTCATTGTAGAAAGACCATTGATCATGTATCTGACAATGTTGGATAATTCTATGGGTTATATTTTGGGACAACAGGATGAAATAGGAAAGAAAGAATATGCCATATATTATCTCAGTAATAAATTTACTTACTGTGAGTTGCTGTATTCTATGCTGGAAAAGACATGTTGTGCTCTGGCCAAGGAGGCAAAGCGGTTGCAACAATATATGTTGAATTATACTACTTGGTTGATTTCCAAAATGGATCCAATTAAGTAAACTTTGAAAAGCCTTCCCTTACTGGGAGAATTGCTCGTAGGCAGATGTTGCTGTCTTAATACAAAATTGAATACCGTACCCAGAAGGTTATAAAAACAGTGTGCTGGCGGATTATCTTGCTCACCAACCGGTTGATGATCATCAATCTATCAAGTTTTATTTCCCTGTTGAGGATGTGATGTTCTTGAAATAAAAAGATTGTGATGAACCTTTGCCTGGGGAAGGTCCTGATCCTGAATCTCGGTGGGGTATGGTATTTGATGGAGCTGTGAATGCTTATGGGAAAGGAATTGGCACTATAATTATCACTCCTCATGGATCACACATTCCTTTTACCGCAAGGCTGGCATTTGATTGTACCATTAATATGGCGTAGTATGAGGCTTGTATCATGGGTCTCAAGGAAGCCATTGATCTCAGAATCAAAGTTCTAGATGTGTATGGTGATTCAGTTTGGTAGTTAATCAGATTAAAGGAGAATAGGATACTCGTCACCCTGGATTGATCCCTTACAAAGATTATGCTAGAAGATTACTACCCTTCTTTAACAAAGTTGAAATTCATCATATTCCTAGAGACGAAAATAAAATGGTGGATGCCTTGGAAACTATGGCTTCTATGTATCAAGTGAATACTTGGAATGATGTGCCTCGTATCACAATGCGATGTTTGGATAGACCGGCTCATGTGTTCGTAGCAGAGGAAGTGTCAGATGACAAGCCTTGGTATTATGATATCAAGCATTTTCTCCAGACTCAAGAATACCCGGCTGGTGCGTGAAATAAAGCTAGAAAGACATTGAGAAGGTTTGCAGGTAGCTTTTTCCTCAATGAAAATGTGTTTTATAAAAGAAATTATGACATGGTCCTGCTCAGATGCGTGGATAGACATGAAGCAGACATGTTGATGCATGAAATCCATAAAGGTTCTTTTGGTACCCATGCCAATGGACATTTGATGGAAAAGAATATGCTTAGGCCAGGTTATTATTGGCTGACAATGGAATCTGACTGTTACAAATTTGCAAAGAAAGGCCACAAATGCTAGATTTATGCTGACAAAATCCATGTGCCTCCAAAACTTCTCAATGTTATTTCATCCCCATGGCCTTTCTCTATGTGGGGTATTGACATGATTGGAATGATTGAACTAAAGGCGTCAAATGGACATCACTTTATCTTAGTGGAAATTGACTACTTCACCAATTGGGTGGAAGCAACTTCATATGCTAATGTCACTAAACAGGTGTTAGTGCGTTTTATCAAGAATAATCTGATATGTCAGTATGGTGTGCCAAGCAGGATTATCACCGATAACGATTCACGTTTGAATAACAAGATGATGACTAAAATTTATGTAGACTTCAAGATTGTCCACCATAATTAATATCCATACATGCCAAAGATGAATGGGGCTGTTGAAGCTGCTAATAAGAACATCAAGAAGATCATCCAGAAAATGGTTGTTACTTACAAAGATTGGCATGAGATGCTCCCTTTTGCTCTGGAAGCAGTGCTCCCCGTTGAGGTTGAGATTCCCTCCTTACGCATGATAATGGAAACCAAGTTGTCAGAGGCTCAATGGGTCCAGAACAGGTTTGCCCAGTTGAATTTAATTGAAGAGAAAAGAATGACGGCCTTGTGTCATGGTCAGTTATACCAGAAAAGAATGAATAAATATTTTGACAAGAAGGTCAGGCCTCGTGAATTCAGAGAAGGAGACCTCGTGCTCAGGAAGATCATGTCTTTTAACGCTGATTCTAGGGGCAAGTGGACTCCCAATTTTGAAGGCCCATATGATGTCAAGAAAGCCTTCTCTGGAGGTGTGTTGATTCTTGAAACAATGAATGGAAAGGAGTTCCCACATCCTCTGAATGTTGATACAGTCAAGAAATACTTCGTCTAGAAAAATAAAAGAACAACTCGCTAGGCCAAAAACCCAAAAGGGCGTCTTAGGCAAAAAGGAGCGTCTCGGTAGGCTGAAAACCCGAAAGGGCGGTCTAGGCAAAAATTAGAGACATAAACAGAATAAATGTTCCCGGTAGGTTGAAAACCCACAAGGGCAATCTAGGCAAAAGGTATGGATTTCCTGGAAAGTAACTGCATCAGATAAGACTTGATCGTTGAAGCAACAATCTTCTTAGATCCTCACTGATATTCAACCGAAGTCTCTGCTCAAGAATTAAAATTTTTTAGGGAGAATAATGGCCATTGTATTTCAATATATCTTTTCCAATGTATATTACCATTTTCCAAACTTTGTAATCATCTATGGAGTCTCGCCATTTACAGGCTACCATTCTACTAATAAAGTTTGAGCTTTTATCCAATTCTTTACAATTCTTATTTTATTCAGCTTACAAAGACTTCATTTATTATTGATGGTAATTTTCAAAGCAAACAAATTAAATAACAAAAATTGCTTTTTTGAAAAAATTTTACAAATCCCTTCTTGCTTTAGATTTTGTGACTCAAGGAGAACAAAAATAGTGGCTCCAGGGATGGACGAACTCGAAAAAAAATTTTAGAGGTCTGAATTCCCCAGGAAGACTCTCCCAGGTCACTTTTGCTGGTGCGAGTATGATCTTCTTGTGTTTCTCTGATAATTAAAGTATGGTGCGGTATTGGGTTTGTGATCCCATTTCCCCAATCAAGTCTTGGTACATTCTGATTTCGGGTTTGCATGGTATGAAGTCTCTACCCCAGATTCCCCAGTAAGGTATTCACTTGCATGACGAAAGTATCTTCCCTCTTAGTGTACTGAGATGGAACCATTTGCAAAACATCACCCTTTGCAGTGCTAGCATTTTTTTGTTGTTGTTTGTTTTCCCGGCAACCAGATAAGGGAAATTTATTTTCTAAGAAATTATGAAACATTTGTCAACTTTTTGTACCCCAAATTTTTCCCTCTCATTTTTCTCAAAACATTCTTTCAAGGCTCTTCAAATAGTCAAGACACTCAAGGGTTGACTAGTCAAGATGCTCCTCCTAAGTTAAAGGTCTACAACTAGGGTTTAAAGTTTCTCAAGGAAATTTGGTTTGAAAAAGTATCAAGTGTCTTCCATGGTTCTTCATAGGTCCTTAACAAGGTTCATGTCAAGTTTCAAGCCCTACATCACAAATTTGCTCAGTCAATGGCTCAAATGTTTGAAAATCAACTATATTGGTCAAAAAGTCAACTATGATCAACATACAATCAAACTTCAAGATTTTTAGTCAACATCAATATTTTGAAGTGATATCCATCATTTGATCAAGGGTTGATCATGATTCCCCAAGGAAAACTCTCAAATCATCGAAAGTCAAGATTTGTCAAATTAGGGTTTCGTTAGGAGAAGTCAACTGAATTTTGACCAAGCATAACTTTCACATGCTTCATCAAATTTTCCCCAACCAAAGCTCATTTTGAAGAAAATTCAATTCTGTACAACTTTGGTTATATTATCAAGTCCAAAAAATGCTTCATTTGGAAGATATGAGCTCATACATTATAGGTCATTTTCAAAAGTAAACAAAAGACAATTTTTGTCAAGGCAGCTTACATCAAGATAATGTCTTCAAAAGAAAAAATGATCAACATAGTGATTGTAGAGGACATATTTGGATTCTAAAAAGTACAAGATCATCTTCAAAAGATAAAAATTGAGCAAGTTATGAGTTACATAAGTTGGGGAATTTTGAATAAATTCATGAAGTACAAATTGAGCAAAAATGTAATTTTGAACCAATGGCCCTAATTTTTGGACTTCAAACATGTCCATAGCATCTTAGAGGACCTATAAGTCCATTTATACATTTATTTGATTTTTATTCATATTTATCTTGATTTTATTTAATTTAAAATCAAATAAATAGGCTTGGTTTAGTTAGCTTTGAGGCCGAATATTTCGTGCAACCCAGCCACAAATTGTCTAGGTTCATGCAAATTCAAAAATGGCAAGAGATATCTTGTTTTTGGCAAGTTTTGAATGTGTTTTATCGTGTTTTGTTAAGGCCATAAAAGCTCGATTCCTTGCCATGTTAGTAAGTCACTCACTCTCTCTATATAAAGTTAAGCCAAAGTAGATCAAGGGACACAAAAATTATTGCATAATAAAGCTCTCTCAAATTCTCAAAAAAAATTCAAAAGTTGCAAAACTCATAATCCTGAGTTTCAACTTCTCCCATTCAAAACCAACGACTCCTTCATCCTTCTGAGATCTCCAGGAGGCGATTCATATCATTACCCAACCCCCACGCGTCTCAGATCAAACTTACAACCATCCTGAAGCATTGTAATAACGTAGATTCAATTTCCCGCACTTTATTTTCCATACTTATATACAATTAACTGCTAGATGTATGCTTAATAGGATTGCATGATAAGATCTGAAAACAAACGATAGAAAACATAAATGTTTAAAGATAAATAACTGAAACACAACACATTCTCACACGCACACCTCTAAGGTACCTCCACTTGTTGCCTTTGGAATAAAACAACCACGTCTCTCGAATGTAGTAGATTTTAGCAGTGACTATTTGGTTATAAGATCATAAGTCCCTCGATGACCCTTTCGATGTTTCCTCAGTAAATGATCTTAAAACCTTAGAGTAATTGCTAAATTATCTTATGAGTTGCCTTCGTGACTGTACGATGACCCTCGCCTGTCCCTCAAAACATCTAACGATAGGGCTACCTACTGACTAATAGTAGGATAGCATTGTTTAAAGGAAAATAGTAAAAGAACAAAGTCTGTTTGAGTAGGTAGATCGCTTATAGTTGCTTGCTCACAAAAAACAAACAAAATAATTTTTTACATGTACACAAACTCTTTTTCTAAATATTTTCAAAGACAAAAAAACTTTGTATACGTTCTCAATGAAACGAGAAAAATTACAAAGTTCGTCACACCAAGGCGTCTTTTCAAAAATATTTTCAAACACACTTACACAAAAAGAAAGCATTTTCAAAAGTGAGCTAGCAATAAGAGCCCGTAGATAACTACGAATGGAAAGGTTGCTAACACCTTCCCTTTCCATAATCTACCCCCCGAACTCAAAATCTTTAAAAAGGTCTTTCCTGTTCTTTTCACCCTTTCCTTTGTTGGATAAAAGAAAAGTCGGTGGCGACTCTTGTTAACTGCAACATTTGCGATTAAAATGCAAAAGCAGTAAAGTCAGTTCTCCCACCGTATTACGGAACTGGCGACTGTGCTAGGGATAACTAAAAGTGGGGTTACCTTAGAGCTAGATCATATTTAAAATGCTTAACTTTTTTGACTTGCTTGATTTACATTTTAGGTTTATGTTTGGGTTTTTCTTAAAGATCCTATACCCGGATCTAAGGCACTTTAGGTAAGTAGAAATAGATCACGGGGACCATGCGGCGTAATACCAATATGGTTAAAGTGATGGCTATGTTAGTGTGACACATTTGTTGGTACCGGTATCCCTTGAGTCGATTCGAGGAGAATACGGGACCGATGTGTGGTGTCATAAAGCACTAACTGACTGTAGAACCTTAGTTGAACAACTTTGCCATTTGAAAGTAGTGAGATAGCCGGATTTGGTGCAAGACTAAAGTTGATTGATACTCGATACTACACTCATTGATATCAGACTTTTGGGATATTTCGGTCGCTAATAAAGAAGCTTGTGTTGAAACAATGCCCGAGAGAAAGATTAGTGATATTGAGACTCCTAGAACCTGGTTACTTCTTTTAGGACAGGTTGAACAACCTAAACTTCAAGAGGGTACATACATATAAACTCCATATAAGCCTGAACCTAAGGCTACTTGTGTGACTTGTTTGCTTTCAATATCTAACAACTTGAACTCCTTGCAGGACTTGTTTGTATCCATTATCCAATAACTTGGATTTCTTTGCATGATTTACTTGTCTTCATCACCTTACACTTTCGCTTGGTGCATAACATACACATCATGACATCATGCCATATAATTTCCTTAACCATTTCAAGGATCTCAAAGGGCCTGTGATGCATGTTATGTGAACCAGACGTCTAGTAAGGGGCAAGGGGATTTATTTTCCTATAGCCAATGCCGTCAAAGCATGATGTCTTGAGTCAGAGGCTATGATCCACTCGACATGGTGAGCTTGATTCTGGTATAAGGACATTCAACGATACGAAGTTCTTCAATAAAATTTGCAATCAGAATTCAAACATTTTCTTGTGTTTACTCCGCAAGATCCTTGAAAACATTGCATGCATGTCATTACAAAACAAATATTCTCAAGATAGGTTTCTCATTTTCTCGTTGTTTATTTCAAAAAGGAAAATGGCTCTCGAACTGAACGACAGAGATCTCCAAGCTCAAGATTTTCAGTTCAAGGAAATGTTCCTGAATCTATCCAAGGGACAAGAAGAATTGAAAACACTCCTTGCTGGAAACATGACCAAGAAAAATCCTGACAACAACAAGGATGACTAGTTGGAACAACTGCAAGTTGAGATGGAAAGGATGAGAATCCAGATGAATAGTCAGATAGGTAATAAAATATTTAGCTCAGGGACAAGAAGAGTTGAGGATTCTAATCAACAAGCTTCATTAGGACAGATACGACCATCTTGGGCAAACTGCTAGAATTTGGGGCCTAGTCAATGATCAACCTCTCTTGGCAGACAGGGAAGTGGGTGACATGTTCATCCGGGAACATGTTGAAAATAAACTCAGGAGCAGTGAAATTTAGGGGACTGCATCTTCAAGTACTCAGAAGAGATCATACAACAGAAAGAAGGAGTCCAGTACCGTGTACAACCATAAGGATCGTAATAAGAGTGATCTCAACCAATCTATAGGGGCAGTGCAGACCTCTAATCCAGTATCAGTGCAACAACACTGACAAGGCAATCAGCATAAACAGGACACGCCCAAAAGGCAATTCACCAAAATCAACATGTCCTCGACTCAAGTATTGCAACATATGTTGAGGATGGATTTGGTTACGTTGAAGGATCCTTCTCAAAATCCCAACACCTCCTCTCCTTGGTTAAATCCTAATGTGAGATGCGCTGATCATTCCAATAGTCATGGGCATGACACTAATAGCTATTAAGCATTGAAAAATAATATTCAATACTTTATCGAAGAAGGAGTGTTGGAGTTCACACAAGATGTTCAGACTGAATTCTTTTGTCATCCCTCAAAGGCACACCATCTGAAGTGACAAGTTCAGACATAGAGACTTTTTGTTCATTAGAATTTTCAAATTGTAATTTCTTTTAATTACTCCGAACACTTATTTTATGTCAAACTTTGTTATTCCATTAATGCATTGCATATGTTTGTCTTGAATTAGTCCATTTGTTTTCACTATACTGAAACTACGCTTTTACTTCCTTTTTGTGATATTTAACTCTCAATTAAAAGATATAAGCCTTTAGAGGGAGGATGACAAAAAATATCATACAATATGCTTTTGAATAGACCTTACTGACGATGTACAAGCGTTGTTTCAAATCCTAAACAATGGAGTTATAAGGAAGATAATCCCTAGTCAACCCCTTTAAGCCTAAGAAGTGGTAGTTTTCCTTTTCACAAAAATTGAAACTTTAATCAGAACCTGGGGCAGGGTAGTTTCTCAGTTAACTCAATGGTGCACTCAATCGCAAGCTTTCCCTTCGCACACGACAATTAGTTTCGGAGGTATCCTTCCAAAACAAAATATGGTGATGGTTTCGCATAATTATTAAAACAGACAATCATTATATCTCAAAAGAAAAGCCCGCTAAGTCAAAACCTATGAAGGAGACTTAAGGAAAAAATTGGGGCATCCCGTTGACTGTAATCACAAAAGAAATAGTTTAGGGAAAAGGTAGGGATGATAAAATCAAAAAAGGGTCATTACAAATCCTTAACAAAAAGAAAAGGTTACAAAAATGACTGCCTTCTCAAATAAACTTTCAGTATCCGAACCATCACCGAAATATCAGGGCAAAGATTATAGACTCAATTTAGATCTAAACGCACAATTAATTGAGTATAAGACTGAAGAACATCATGAAGTATGGGTTGGGTACAAACAAAGTTTGATCCTTTATCCTTTGTTTCTTAAACCGTGAACCAAGCTATGTTACATCCCTTAAAAGTCCTAAATGAAGCATGGGTTAGTTCGGAAGCATATTGTTACAAAAGGTATCCTGACTCCTGTAAGGTTTACTATAAATCCTGAGTTGAATTCATATTCTTAAAAATTCTATTTGTTTACTAAAAATGAATTTTTAAAACTTCAAGACAGACATAAGTTTTTCATTTTTAAATGACATTGTTTGCATATGACTAATTTTTCGACAGTAGAGAAATTCGCACGACGAATATTCAATGAACGGAAATCCTCTCAATGAACAAAATCACCTCAGATGGAAAGACATTTCCAATAACAAGCCTTTCATAATCAAGGGGAATGGCATGGTATCCAACTGATATGGGGGTAATCGATTCAAGATTCAAGGAATCTCTCAAAAGTTCCGAATAGCCAGGGGCAGATCTCCATCTGAATCACTTGGGGAATTGGACATGAATTCCAGCAAAGGATCACATATGATCGAGTAAACATTTTTCTGACATTGCTACAACACTTACTGCTATGGGCAATGACAATTCTTCGCACCTGGTGAACACAGACATAGTCGAAAAATACTACGCATGAAAAAGACCTGCTAGGTTGACTGGCCTAGGAAAAAATAAGGGCATTTCGGCGAACCAAAAGAGTTCGGGCAAAAATTAGGGATATATAAATAAAACTATACACCCGACAAGTCAAAAACCTGAAAAGGCGGCTTGGGCGAAAAAGGGTATCTCGGTGGACTATAAATCTAAAAGGATAGTCTAGGAAAAAGTTAGGGATTAAAGCGTACGACTATGCCCCGTCATCTTGTCACCTATCTATCGGTAGAATATTTTTCACCCTGATCTACAGTCACTGAGGGCTCTAGCAGTTGAGGATGTTCAAGCCATCCATAAAATCCCTACAGAGCCACTTCCATGAGATTATCCCTACAGGGTAATCTTCACAATTCCATACATTCCCTGTAATTTTTATGGAAGATTGCTCTGGTTGATAAAGGAGTATGATCTTATCCCCATAAATATCACCAACCTATAAAGTTCCGATCAGTACAGTTCATGGAGTTTCTCTCCCCCAACTGAGCTTGTTCCTCCGAGGTTGTAAAACCCCTTAAGACTTCTGCTCTCCAACAAAGTTCATTTCATTAAACGGGTGTTTCCTCAACAAGAGTATTTCTCCATCAATAGGGTTTATTTCCCCAAACAGATTCTCTTCCAGATACAGTATAGATATAGATTCATTCTGACACTCATTCTAGATCCACTTCTAGATACAGTTCATATACAATCTGAATATAGATTCATTCTGACACTCATTCCAGATCATCGTCTAGATGCAATTCAGATATAGTCTAAATATAGATTTATTCTGACACTCATTCCAGATCCACTTCTAGATACAGTTCAGTTATAGTCTAAATATAGATTCATTCTGACACTCATTCCAGATCCATTTCTAGATACAATTCAGATACAATCTAAATATAGATTCATTTTGACACTCATTCTAGATACATTTCAGATACGTTCCAGATATGGATGTCATTCTGATACTCATTCAATATATCTTCCAGATACAGTTCAGATACGATCCAGATATGGATGACATTCTGATACTCATTCAGTGCATCTTCCAGATACGGTTCAGATACAGTCCAGATATGGATATTATTTTGATATCCATTCAATACATCCTCAGATACAATCAAGGCATATATTTATTCTCATACTCCCCAGATTGAGTGTGCTTCTACCATAAATCATCGGCAAAACTCCCTTCCCTAATGAAGTCATCACTATCACCAGAGAGTTGCTACTGAATCTAAAATCAGATCAGATGTTAGTCAACTTTATCCTTCTCAGACGAGTCAGAAATTTATCCATCGATGTTATTCCCAGTCAAGGTATACAAGAAATTATAACTCCCCAGTAGAGAAAAGAATAACCAAAGTTTTGAACTCTTCTTCCTCAAGCAGGAGTTAACACACTCCAGCAGAGTTCCCTCAGAAAGCAGAAATCAATGTTCCCCAGCAGAGTTTCATCAAACAAGGAAGCAAGAGTCCCCATCGAAAATAATCCCCAGAAGATCGAAGATACGCATACTCTTTATCCCCAGCAACAATCATGGATTTATTTTCCCCAGACAAAGATGTTGCTCAAATTTGCGAATGCACTTCAATAACATTTCACATTCACCATCGTTTACCAATACCATAGCATATGCATACGAAACACATATATCAAAGTCTCATTTATTTTGAGAACATCATTACGCAATGCATTTCATACACCATGACATTGCATACAACTAACCCTTTATCTTTTCAAGTAAAGTCTATAAACAGACGAATATCATCAACTACCTACATGACCAGACAAATTACTTCAGAAACTAAAATTTGAAAAGTATTTCCCTCAAAGACTTTCCTAAGAAAGTCATTCTGAAAAATATCTCTTCTATATGAAGTCATGCATAGACATCTTCTGGTGCATCATTTAGACGAAATCAAGCGCGAATTCTTCTAGTACCCTTTTGAAGTAGTAGTCGCCATATTTTCCTTCTAGTACCCTTTGAAGTAGTAGTCGCCATAGATTCCTTCTGGTACCCTTTGAAGTAGCATTTGCCATAGATTCCTTCTGGTACCCTTTGAAGTAGTAGTCGCCATAGATTCCTTCTAGTACCCTTTGAAGTAGTAGTCGCCATAGATTCCTTCCAGTACCCTTTGAAGTAGTAGTTGCCATAGATTCCTTCAAGTATCTTGTTGAAGTAGTAGTCGCTATAGATTCCTTCTGGTACCCTTGTGAAGTAGTAGTCTCCATAGATTCCTTCTGGTACCCTCTGAAGTACTATTCGCCGTGGATTTCTTCCAGTACCTTGCGAAGTAGTAGTCACCATAGATTCCTTATGGTACCCTTTGAAGTAGTAGTCTCCATAGATTCCTTATGATACCATTTGAAGTTGTAGTCGCCATAGATTCCTTATGGTACCCTTTGAAGTAGTAGTCGCCATAGATTCCTTCTGGTACCCTTTGAAGTAGTAGTCGCCATAGATTCCTTCTGGTACCCTTTGAAGTAGTAGTCGCCATAGATTCCTTCCAGTACCCTGTGAAGTAGTAGTCACCATAGATTCCTTCTGGTACCCTTTCAAGTAGTAGTCGCCATAGATTCCTTCTAGTACCCTTTGAAGTAGTAGTCGCCATAGATTCCTTCTAGTACCTTGTAAAGTAGTAGTCGCCATAGATTCCTTCTGGTACCTGTAATACGATGGGAGAAATGACTTGGGTGTTTTGCGTTTTATCGCAATTGTTGCTGATATCAAGAATTGCCATTGAATTTTCTATTATCCAATAAAGTAAAGGGTGAAAAGAATAAGAAAGACCTTTTGAGAATTTTCTTGAGTTCAGGGGGTAGGTTATGAAAAGGGAAGGTGTTAGCACCCTTTTCATCTGTATTTATCTATGGACTCTTAGTTACTAGCTCGCTTTTGAAATGCTTTGTTTGAAATTTATGTGTGATGGTTTTGAATGTATTTTTGAAAGTGTCTTTGTTTAGGCGAACTTTGTAATGATTCTCATCTCTATAAGAACGCATACAAAGTGTTGACTTTCGAAAATATTTCATGGAAAGTGTTGGTGTATTTGAAAGATTTTTTGGTTTGAAATGTTTGTGAGCAAGCAACTACGAACGTTCTACCTACTCAAAAAGTATCTGTTCATTTTATACTCCTTTAGATATTGCTATCTTACCATTGATTAGTAAGAAGCCCTATCATTGGATGTGAAGGGACGGGCGTGGGTCATTGTATAGTCATAGGAAGCAACATTGTAGGATACCTTAGCAATTTATCTTAAGGGTCTAAGATCGTTTATCGAAGGAAACATTTGAAGGGTCATCGAGGAACTACAATCTTGTATTTGAGGGTCATTGCTAAAGTATCCCAAGTGCGAGGGACATGATTGTTTATTTTAAGGCAACAAGTGAGGTTAACCCTAAAGGTGCAAGTGTGCAAAGTGTTTGTTTTCATGCTTTTTTGTCTTTGAATTAGGGTTTTCTACTTGTTGATTTTATCTTGCCATACAAACCCTAATTACTAGAATTTATATTCGAAAGTGATAAATTGCGAAATTTTAAAGTCCTACGCTATTACATCGTTTAGGGGATGGGGATACAAATTTACAAATAGGGAATGAAAGAAAATAAATCCTAATTTACTATTACAACCATATTGAATGAATAAATAATTTACAAGAATGTATAGATAAATAAAAAAAGGAAATCATAAAAAAAAAACTTTCATGTATTGACACATACACTTATGTATTGATACATAAATTTTTATACAATGACGCATGCACTTATGCATTGGCTCATATCTGTTTTGTATCAACACATACACTTATGCATCGATACATATCATTTTCTTGCTCCTGGAAATCAAAACCAACTTAATATGAGTCGACACATAATGATTTGCATCGACTCATATCTGTTTTGTATCGACTCATTTGTGTTTCGTATCGATTCATAACCTATTTTTTACCTAATATGTGTCGACTCATAGAGTTATGCATCGACTCATACTGCTGTTTTTTACTTCCAACATTTTTCTGCTGCATATATGAGTCAGTTCTCAACACATGGTTAATGAAAATGAAAAGTAAACATATGGTTAGCTTCAGGGAAATGATATCTACATTTTATCTTCACTAATGAACCACTAATGATGCTTGTATGAAGAGTTCAAAGTCAAGAAAACTTACCTTGAAACTGAGATTTGTGTTTTGATTTAGAGTTGGAGAAGTCAAGTTGCAGGTGGCTAGTTTTGAGTTTTGAAAATAGTGATGCTACAAAAGTTGTTCTTTAGTTTGAACAACTTTTATATGATATATGTGGAGTATTTGGATGATTTGTTTGGATAGAACTTGAAAGGTGTGAGAGGTTCAAAGATTTGGACTTCAAAACTCAAGAGTAGAGGTTTTGTGGACAATTATGTTTTTTTGTGAGTAAAGGGGTTTTTGAGGATTTTTCAACACACAAGAATCTCTATTTTTCTCACCTTTTTCTCTAGAAAATGCTCCCTCTATTTATAGGCAAGAGGTTTGGGAACAAGAGCTAATTAGGTTTTCAAGACAACATGTTATGGTTTGGTTGGGATGCAAATATCAAACTATGTCAATTCTCCATAGTCCCAAGATGGAGTACCAAATTTATTGGTATAGAGGGGCTAATTTCCCTGATTTATGGTGGAGTAAAATTAGAAGTAAATAAGGTATGGGCTCAAGAATTTTTTTTACCAACAAGCTTTCTTTTCAGGAATAACAGTGGTAACTTTATGCCATAAATGGAATGATCTTTTGGACAATGGCTCAAACACTTGTGTAATAGCTCAAGAGTTGGTGTAAGCATTAAATTATGGTGAGATTTGCAATTTAGAAGGAATGTAACACCAGATTATGCAGCATAGCATAAGGATTGGATTATGTGTTCTTCACCAAAAAGACTTGTAATTCAAGGATGGATGCCTAACTTCATGCCCTTGAATCTCCTAGCTCAAGTGTGATAAGTTCATGCTCTTGGATGTTTTGGAAAGCTTGAAACATCCTATATAACTTTCAAGTTGACCATTTTGACAAAATCATCTTGGAACTATGTGAAAAAATGCCAAGAAGTTGGGATAAAATCCTGACCAAAATCTGTTGAAAATTTCTCTAAGTGTTAGATGGAAATGTCATGACTTCAGGAATTTATAACTCACAATCCAAGCACTTCTAGGACTTTATCAGTGAAGAAAAGTTGTAGGTCTCGTCAAGATCTACAAATTTCATGTTAAAAGTTTTCTTTGAATCATCTTGCATCTTGGTGAAAGAATATCATGAAGTAGTGAAATTATCATGTACAAAAACACTTAGGAAAAATTTCTAAGTCTTGAAAAGTTTGACTTTTCTCATTGACTTTTGACTTTCTTGATTTCTTGATGATAAAGCTTCAAATTTTTAATATCTTGATGAATCATGATCTTTGAAACTCAAATTTGATCAGAAAGTCAAAGTTTGACCTTTTGGTGTACAATTGACTTTTTCATTAGTTGATCAAATTTCATCTAATAATCCAATAATATTGAAAAATATTTTGAGCCATGAAATTAAGTCAACATGTTTTATTTTAATCCTTGAGATTGTACTTTAATCCATTAGATAATGTATTAAGTCAAAAGTCAAGAATCAGTCATTCTCAGTCAAAACCCTAATTTTGACCTTTTGCCCTTTTGGTGATTTGAACAATTTTCCTGGGGAATTGTGATCCAAACTTGACCAATTGATACATATGAATTCAAAATTTTGATATTGATCCGAAATCTTGAAGTTTGGCAGTATGTC
This sequence comes from Vicia faba, assembly GCA_948472305.1. NCBI lineage: Eukaryota > Viridiplantae > Streptophyta > Magnoliopsida > Fabales > Fabaceae > Vicia > Vicia faba. Next base: position 85,006,476 of record OX451738.1, on the reverse strand, counting down.
GACCACAATTGACTTTTTACCCAACATAATTGTTAGGTCAATTGACTAAGCAATTTTGTGATCCAAGACTTGAAACTTGACATGAGCAATCTTGAAAGTCCATAATGATCCATGAAATTTATATGAGGCATTAAAAGTCCAATTGTCCTTGTGAAAACTCAAACCATAATTTGAGGCATCAGTGTTGAGGAGATGCCTTGATCTAGTAAATCTTTGTGTAAGCTTGAGCTATTGAAGATCTTATGAGAAATGTCTTGAGAAGTGAGAGGGAAAATTTTGGGGTACAACAGTTTCCCCTGTTCAATCTTCTTAAATCTGAAGAGTTAGATTGGCGGATCCTCCATTCGTGACTTGAAGGTGAAAGATGATTGAACACTAGAGTGCCCAGAAATTTGCACTTGATGATGTGTTAGCTGATTATGTAGGGAATGGGCTTAAATATGACATTTGGAGAAATGTTGAAGAGTTTGTCGGAGATGAGCTTATAGATGCCATCCAGAGTGACTGTTGGTAAATACCGGAAGAAGTATCAGAATAAATCCTTGGTCGATTTATACTGAAATCGTAGATGTCTTTTGCCTGTCTTTAACTGGAGAAATAAATCTAACAAGAAGAGGTCTTGCGATGGTGACTTCACTGGGGAAAAAAATCTAAACAGAAGAGGCCTTTTGGTTTCCTATTATTAACTGGTAGAAGTAAATCTATCCATAAGAGGAATTTTGATTTTTGACTGATTTTTCCTGCAAGGAAGAGGGTTAGTTGTATGCAGATGTATGCATGGCATAATGATATTCTTAAAATAAATGAGATTATGTTGTATGCATTTGTCATGTATGTAATATGATGTATGAATATGAAATATTGTTGAAGCATATATTTTTCTGGAAAATAAATCCTTGACAAATGCTGGGGAGTTTTGGGAAGTTAAATCCTGGATTGTTGTTGGGGATGAAGAGTATGTGCATATTTAAACCTTGTTTAGAGTGTTTTCATTGGGGATTCCTGCTTTGTTGTTTGAGGAGAACTCCGCTGGGGAACATTGCCTTTGCTTGAGGAAACTCTGCGGGGAGTGTTGATTTCTGCTTGGGGAATAAAGTTCAGGAGTTTTAGTTGTCCATTTCTCTACTGGGGAGAATAAGAGTTAGTTGTTATCTGGTCGGATTCCAGGCTTCACAGCAACTTGCTGGGGAAAATAAAGTTTAACTGTCATCTGGTCGGATTCCAGGCTTCGCATAAAATTGAAGTTAAACTGTTATCTGCTCGGTTTCCAGGCTTCGCAGCAACTTAGATGAAATTAATTGTTATCTGGTCGGATTCCAGGCTTCGTATAAAATTGAAGTTAAACTGTTATCTGGCCAGTTTCCTGGTGTAATACCCAAAAATTTTCCTACCCTTTTACTTTTATCTGGCTTAAACTTTTGCATTCATCTGCATATATTCTATTAGGTCACTAACATGACATACATTTACATTCAATAGTACACCTGAGGTTCAAAAGATCAGTGATCGTGCAAGCAGGGTTTGACAGAGGTTGAGGTTTATGTATCCAACAAAGGTTTGCTTGGAAATAGGAGATGTCTTGGTAAAGTCAATTTTTTGACCCGATCTTTGAAATCTCTACTCATATTAAAAGCAATGGCTATTGGTATCGGTGCATGTGATCGGTGGAAATAGAACTGATTGTTTTGAAATGCTGGTTTGCGAAATGTCGTGGTAAGCAAGAGTCGCCACCGTCTTTTATGTTCTCCAACAAGGAAAGGACAAAAGCACAGCAAAATTCCTTTTCGAGATGTCTCTCGGTTCGGGAGGTAGATTATAGAAAGGGAAGGTGTTAGCACCCTTTCTATCCGTGGTTATCCACGGGCTCTTAGGTACTTGCTCACTATGTTTTCAAAAGATTTTTGCTTTTCTTGTGTTTGTGGGTTTTGAAAAAGTTTCGTTTTGAAAACTTCTAGGTAACTCTTGTATCAGTCCTCAAGAGTGTATGAAGTATTTGTTTGAAAACTTTTGTTTGAAAGTGTGAGTGTGAAAATTTTGTTTTGTTTTTGAAAGAGCAAGTACCCAGGAGAAATCTACCTACTCTAAGGAATTAAGTTGTGTAAATGTCCTTTAGACAGTACTATCCCACTATTGAGAAGTAGGTAGCACCGTCGTTGGAGTTATTCGGGTCAATTCGATTATAGGGACATGTGTGGTCACCAAAGCAATAGTAGGACGCCTTAGTGGTAACCCTAATGTCCTAGATCCTTTTTATCCGAGGCAACCGTTTCGAGGCAACTGGATCTTTAGACAGGAGGGTGACCTCTAAAACACCCTATACTCAATGACCACGTCGAGGCAACCAAGTGAGGCGTACCCAAGGAGTGGCATGTGCACGTGTGTCAAGTTCAGTTTAAGATTATCTTTGCACATGTATTATGGTGAGCTACGAGTTGGTTTTATTTTTCAGGCAAGTCTTGTCATGCATAGTTAACAGTTAATGATTATGCGGAAAATAAATTGCGGAAAGTGAATCTACGCTATTACAAGGCGCGGGTATATACATCGCCAAAAACATAACCCTTGAAAATAAATGCGAGAAAATAAAGAAAGCGATAAAAGTCCTAATTATCTATTACATTCTTGGAGCAGTTACATAAACATAATCAAAATAAATATGCGCGAAAGGAAATTGAATCCGGAAAAGTCTTTAGGGTTTTGACCCTTTTTGAGAAAAGAAAGAAGTTTGGTCCTTTTTGCATTTAATTAAATATTAACCCTAAAACTAATTAATCAATTAATTAAAAGAAAAAGTTTTTTTTTAGTTTTTATGTTTTAATGAAAATAAAATAAAAATAAAATAAAGTTGTCAAAACCCTAATTCTAGATTGATTTTATTTATTGCAAAAATTGTCAAAGTTAACCTAATTAACTAAATTAATTATGTTTAGAATTTATTTACAAAAATAATTAAATTAAGGTGAAATTAATAAATAATAATAATAATAAGAAAATATTATTTTCTGAATTAATTATAAAAATAATTATTTGTTAGTTAATAATAATAATGATAATAATTATAATTAAAAGAAAATAAAAGAAAAGGAAAATAAAAAGAAATAATAAACCAGGGGGGTGCCAGGCCTTTTTTGGAGGTGAGTTTAGAAATTCCTGGCCCATTAAGCTGCAAGCCTGTTTTGACCTTTGAGATTGTCTATGGTACATGTTGACTGGGAGCATGGTAATCACTCACTCTTGGCCTTTGGATGCATGCTTGTAGCCACTTGGCACCTGGATGTTTGGGATGCATGGTGGGACGCTTTGGATAGCCTGCATAGGAACACATAAAGAAAAGAACAAACAAATATTTTGGGGGACCTGGGATTCGAACCCAGGTCCCAATGATCAATACACAAACGCCTTGGCCATCTGAGCTGCACGCTTCATTCGTTATTAAGACAACACACAATTATTATATTAGTAAACCAAAACATATGCCTGAAAAAAAATATAAACGCGCGATTTTTGAAAAGGGCGAATAGGAGGGAGACGCGTCAGCGTCTTCTTCATTTATTACTGGTTTTTTACCTGCGGATTTTTATCCGCAGGAAGCTCCGTAGGTTCTTCCTAAAATTGTCCCTAGACTTCAAAAACTCATTCCAAGACCATGGTTGGTCTCGTCTCCATCTCCTGATCACTCCTGTACCAACCATTGTGGCCAATTTTCCCTGCACTGAAAACGCATAAAAAGCAAGCACATAAACCAGCGCTGTTCAGTGGATCTTAGGACGTGATATTGGTGGCGTTAGCTTCAGTGGATAGCAAGGAAGGGAACCACGTTCTTATTTTTGTCTGAAAACGCCTCTAATAGTTTTCTTGATCTCCCACTTTTCTAACACTTTTTCAGTTTTGCCTTGGCCGTTTTTAGTGATGCTTAGGTCGTGAATTAGGTTTAGGCTCCTTGTATATGTATAAGGCAATCAGTCTAGGTCAAAATTTGGGCTTGTATCTTTGTGTATTGAAGTTTGGAGATTTGATTGACCACCATTGAAAACCTTTCCAAATTTGAAGCAAATCTAAGATTTTATCCACAAAAAAGCCCTAGCACGAATTGGTTAGTTAGCACATGATATATGAAAGCTGTTCAAATCATAAAGATACTATTCCATTGATTTTTAGATTTTATTTGAATTATTATAGATTTAAAATGAATTAAATCAATAAAAATTAAATAAAATAAAAAAAATAAATGTTTGATCTTGAAATTAATCATGGGACACGTGTGTGGCATGACAAGGCTGAATCAAATGGAAGAAAGTGGGCCCTTTTGTCAAAAATTGAAGTTTTAAGGATAGTTGACTTTTGCAAATTCATGAAAATTTCCCAACTTCTCCAATGCATATCTTGCTCAATTTTGATCATATGAACATGTTCTTGGACATTTTGGAAAGGTCTTGAAGTCCTCTAACCAATTCCTTTGGTCCCATGTCATTTGGATTTACCAATCTCAATTTATGGTCTTTGACTTAAAGTGCATTTTTGTTGACTTTTGAAATTGACCTATAATGTAGAAATTGATAACTTTTTATGAGAGCATTTCTTGGACTTGGAATGTGAAGATGGATTGTAGGAAATATCATCCCATTCAAAATGAGCATTCGATGGGATTTTTTTGATGAACCATGAAAAAGTTATGCCTTGGTCAAGATACAGTTGACTTTTCTGCTGTCCCAAAATAGTAACCTTTGCATCCTTGATGATTTTTGAGCTATGCTTGTAGAATCATGATCAAGACTTGATAAAATGATTATTGGGAGCTCAAAATAAGATGTTGACCAAATTTTTTGACTTTTGACTGCAAAATGACCATTTTACCCCTGCAGTTGATTGTGAAGCAAATGGAGCTTTTGACTGTGCAATTTGACATTGTGAGTCTTGAGACTTGACATGTAGATGCTTGACAATATATATAGGCCTATGAGACTTGATTGAGGCATTGAAAACCTCAAATTCATTGAAGGAACCAAAACCCTAATTTTGACTGGCTTAGGAGGTGGTTTGGACTGTGCAATCCTTGAGTAGTCTTGAACCATTTGAAGATGATTCTTGACAAAACTTGAAGAATATGGGAGGGAAAATTTTGGGGTACAACAGTGCACATCATGGAAAAGAGGATTTGAAAGATATTCATTTCACAGTTGACCAAGTCTTATGAAACTCTTTCTCTACTTTAACCATAAAAATTGGCTATTATCCATTGATCTAATTCAAGTAAATACATTGGGTCAAAATGCAAGAGTGGGGATGTTTTCATTTGGCTAGAAAGCTGACTTTTAAAGATGGATTTTTATGTACCAAGTCACGTAGACAATATATTTGAATTTGTACTTAGCATTTGAAGATGCTAAAGTATGAAGAACATTTGAATTAAAAAATAGAATGAAATTTCATAAGAAACCATCACAAGGAAAATGGAATGTCAAAATACAACAAAGAAGAAAAGAAGCACTTTGAATGTTCGGGAGAATACTTCATTTGAATTTAAGGAGTTCTAAGATCATTCAACACTTGATTCGAGAGAGAATTCCTATTACTAAATGAAATCCAAAATGATATCCCCTTTTCAATTATATTACATGATCAATAAAATTACATAAAATTTGGTTTGGGCCTAACTTTCATCCTAAGCTATATCATGACTTCATCTTGTTAACAATTTATGTTATACCCAAGAGTTTATCCACCTATCTTCATGCTTTTCCAAGAGTTCTACAACTTCACATATTCATCAACATTAAGCCAGGACTCAAATCTATCTTGCACAATAAAAAAAAAAGAATTCAGTTAACCATGGCCCTATAATTCTAGCCCTGTTTCGAATGATCAACCAAATACATCCTGACACTCACACACAAAGACAAATCATGCCCTATTCGGAAGAGATTTTCTATACCTCGCCCGCTATAAGCTTTTCCGCAAAACTCGTCATGACAAACCATAGGCAAACCGTGATCCTGCTACAGAAAATGAAAATAGAAAGAGAATTAAGTCAGAAAAAAATAGTTAAACAAAAACAGAATTACTATCTTCTAACAGTTTCAACCATCTAGTTAACTGTCTATAACCGAACTAATTCACTAACCACATTAACGGGGCTTCCAACTAACTTCCCTATATAACTCGTATTAGTTCCTAACTCCATCTAAATCCTTCTAACTGCCCTGCTAACAAAAAGATAAATAAACAAACAAAAACCAACTTCCTAATTATAACCAAGGCTAACCGAAACTCTAACTAACATAACCACCTATAACATAAAAAACTTCCAACAGATTCATAACTCCTACCAACCTATAACAACCAAAATAGGATGGACTCTAAAAAGGATCTCCAACTGGCCTCTAACAAAAAGCCTATAACCAATTTCCCAAAGGGATTTACTAACAGCAAAATAAACAGAACTGATAACCCCTAACTGCAACAAAACTTCTGACAGAAGAGGAATTCCAACAGAAGATAACAAAAAATTAAAAAAGGAACTTACCTCTATATGTACCACATCGGGACCTTCAACAAACCCTCATAGCCGACTCCATCCTCGCCATTCAATCATGTAACAGAAAGTGAAATCCAAGGGATGGGATTTACTTCTCTGTAACAAACTCCAACAAACTATATAAGCTTTTTTCTCTTTAATCTTCAGGGACAGACGATTGTTTAACAAATCACCAGAAAAATATTCACACTCTTCTCTCTGAGTTTTCTGCACTCTATCTGTATCCTCAAGGTTTATAAGCAACTCCAATACCTCGGAAATCCTCATCTCCACAACATTTCTTCATCTTCATTCTATCTGCAAACAATAACTACTCGCGAATCATCTCTGTCATCATCTCTCTGCATTCAACATCAATAAACAATAGTTCTTCAGCAAGAACATAGCAACAATGCAGAATTAGGGCAGAAGAAACGCGATCCGCGAAGAAGAGTATTGGAACATAATACATGCATATCTGAGCGTCTCATGTGAATTTCCGGTTTTTACATCACCAACATAGATCAAAAGAGTCACCAGAGTTTTCTTATGGTAGGTAAGTTGCAATACTTCCATTTCCCTTCACTTTTTATGAAGTATCCGGTCGATGGAGTCGTTGTTCTCAGAACCTTAACTTTACGCTTAATATTCTTCGAGTTTGAGATTTTTTTGAGAATGTAAAATCAAGCTTCTCAAATTAACTTTTATTTTTATGAATACAAACCATGAGGGACAAAGAAGGAAAAGATTATTGATCAATCTAAAATCATCTATGGATAAAGCCTTCAGTTCAAGCACTTAGCAAATTTCAAGGTATAATGATAATACTTACTTTGAACTTAAGACATATATGCTCAATGGTGAAAAGAAATATTTTATATTGTCCAAACCTTTACTCAAGTTTTTCTAAGCTAAAAATCATTTTTTCACTTGAGTCCAATTGATTTTCATAGTTGTGCAATCGCTTGCATGCTTTAAAATTTTCAAAACATTTTCTATTGTTTCTCAGTGCAATCAATTTGCATTGTTTGTGCAATCGATTGCACTCAATCAATTTTTGCTACTGACTTCACATGCAATCGATTTACACTCTTGTGAAATCGATTGCACACTCAAAATATTTGAAATTATAGCTGTTGAAACCCCGTGCAATCGATTTACACAAAGGGTGCAATCGATTGCATGCTGCACGATTTTGAAAAACAACAGCTTTGCACATGCATGTTCATAACACCTTTTCATGAAAACCTTTCACTCAATCTTGGAAATTGTTCATGATTCATTTACAGAATTTTATGTTGTTTCAAAAAGGTACTATGAACATATAAATACTCATTTTTAAAATCATTTTCAACACCTCTTCCAAATACATTTTATGAATTTTCAAAATACAAACTCAAGCTTTTCTTCACTTTCATACATAAGTTTTCTGCACACTTTCACATATTGTTAACCAGAAAACTTTGAGCATTATATATCTTGAGTCATTATATACTATTATCATTGGAAGAGAAGATCAATTCATTGATTAAATCACTCAAAGTGATCATTATTACTCAAACTCACTCAAATCAAATATTGATAGATACTTACTTATTTTTCAGGATTGTTGGAAATAAGTTTAAGTGGTTTTATAAATCTTGTCTTTCCAGGATTGTTGGATACAAGTGAAAGTTACTTTGAGAAGTTTGTTCTCATTGTTGACATAGTGAAAATCCAAGAGGATTGTTCTTGGTCCAAGAGGATTGTTCTTGGTTTTTGGTAGTTCTTGTTTAAGTTTGCCACAATAAGGAAATCTCTTTCATGTTGAAAGGGGACTGGAGTACTCTCGGACTGTGAGGGGAACCAGGATACATATTTGTGTTCTTTAATTTTACGCATTTACCGCTTTCATCACTAATCATAAACCAGAAAAGAAAGAAACACATTTGTAAACGCATTCACTAAACCAGAAAAAAATATCCATCATCACTAAAACGGTAAAACTTTTAAAGTACCTAATTCACCCCCCCCCCCCTCTTAGGCATACTCTTATACTTACAATTGGCATCAGAGCAGGTTATAGGTAACCTGTTCCTCAAAGATCCAGAATGGCTTCCGCAAATCAAAATCCCGTTTTCAGAGATGGTGGTAGTAAAAACAAGCCTCCTCTATTTTGTGGTGAATATTTTGTCTTCTGGAAAATACGCATGAAGGCACATCTAGAAGCACAAGGAGAAGAAATATGGGATGCCCTCGAGAATGGTCCATTTATCCCTATAACGGTAATCAATGATGCTGGCTCATCAAAGCCTAAAACTGCATGGGACGAAGATGATAAGAAGAAGGTCCTCTATGATAAAAAGGCAATAAACCTTCTTCAAGGTGCACTTAGCATGGATGAATTCTTCCGTGTCTCGGCATGCAAAACAACAAAATAAATATGGGATACCTTGGTACAAACTCATGAAGGAACTGTTGAAGTTAAAAGATCAAGACTAAATACCCTGAGTCAAGAATACAAATTATTTCGAATTCAGCCCGGAGAAACCATTCTTGACCTACAAAAGAGATTTGTGCACTTGAAAAATCATCTAAGTGCTCTTGGTAAGACTTTGACGAATGATGAACTAAATCTAAAAGTACTTAGGTACTTAACTAGGGAATGACAACCAAAGGTAACGACAATTTCAGAAAAGAAAAGTCCCTCCTCCATGACATTCACAACATTGTTTGGGAAACTTCAAGAATATGAAACGGAACTCAGAAGACTTGAAAAACATGAAAATCAAGAGAAGAAATCCAAGAATATTGCTTTCAATATAGATTCCAAGGAAGTTGAAAAGGAAGACAATCCAGAAGAAGATGAAAATTTCATGCTTCTTGTTAAAAGGCTTGTTAAGTTCTTTGGTAGAAATGACAAATCCTTTTCTCATTCAAAAGGAAAGAAGCAGTTCAAGAAAAAGGAAGCTTCCACATCAACACAAGAAGTCACATGTTATGAATGTGGTAAGCAAGGTCATATCAAGCCGGATTGTCCGAAACTCTCCAAGAAAGGTGGCTACAAAAACAAAAAGGGATTCAAGAACAAAAAGGCCTATGTTGCATGGGAGGATAATGAAATAAGTTCCTCATCCGATTCCGATAGTGATGAAAGTGAAAATCTAGCATTGATGGCCTCACACCATTCCGATGATGAAGACAATGAGGTTAGTAATGAATTTTCTCTTTTTGATAGTGATGCACAAGGTGCTATAGATGAACTATTGAATGAATGCAAAATTCTGTATAAAACTATTTCATCATAACAGAAACAAATTTCATCCTTAGAAGAAAAATGTGAATCTATGGAAAAAGATTTCAAAGAAGAAAAAAAAATTAAGTGATGAACAAAAACAGAATTTTGTATGCAAAAATTGTGAATCACTCTCTTTCCAAATTGTCCAATTAAAAAGAGTCATTGAAATATATGAAAAAGGCCAAATTGGATTGGAAGGTGTTCTTAGCCAACAAAGATACTCCAATGATAAAAGTGGACTTGGATATTCCAAGTTTTCAAAACCAAGTTCTAATAAAACTATCTTTGTTAAGGCTAGTGATCAATCATCCAAAGAGAAAGTGAACAAACCTAAAATAGTTCATAGCTATCCTAAAAATAAAACATTTCCTAAGAAGAAATCTTATCCTTCTAGATATAGAAGTAACTTTGAACCTACTTGTTTTTATTATGGTATTAAAGGCCATACACCTAATGCTTGCTATGTTAGAACCTTTAGTGTGGAAAGTGGGCATTATGTGTGGGTAAAGAAAGGCACTAATTACGAAGGACCCAAAGCAACTTAGGTACCTAACAAAGCCTAATTTGTTTTATAGGTATGCTTGAGACCACATGCAATCTTTGGTATCTTAATAGTGGTTGTTCAAAGCATATGACGGGAGACATAAACCAATTTTCAAATCTAGTTCTAAAGGCCAAGGGTTTTGTCACTTATGGAGACAATAATAAGGGAAGAATTATTTGCAAAGGCAAAGTTGGTGCTCCACCTTTCACATTCATTTAAGATGTTCTTTATGTTGAAGAACTAAAGCATAATCTTCTTAGTATTAGCCAACTTTGTGACAAAGGCTTCAAGATCAAATTCACCGAGGATGAATGCTTGATACAAGATGAAGTCACACATGAGGTTATTCTTAACGGTAAAAGAATCAATAATATATTCATGATTTCCCTTGATGATCCATCTTTGAAGGTAAAAAGTCTCATGGCGAACAACGATGATTCATGGCTGTGGCACAAAATAATTGCTCATATTCACATGGAACACTTGAATAAACTAATCAAGCATGATATTGTTATTGGGTTGCCTAAGAGAAATTTCGTCAAAGATAGACTCTGTGATGCTTGTCAAAAAGGGAAACAAACAAAATCAACTTTCAAATCTAAAAATGTGATGTCTACTGCAAGGCCACTACAACTGTTACATATGGACTTATTTGGTCCATCAAGAACAAGAAGTTTCAGAGGTAATGTATATGCCTTGGTTATTATTGACGATTTCTCTAGATATACTTGGACATTCTTTTTAGTTCAGAAAAGTGATGCATTCAAGGCGTCCAAGAAATTCGCTAAACAAATTCAAAATGAGAAGTCTCTAACAATTGCCTCCATAAGAAGTGATCATGGCGGAGAGTTTCAAAATGCTCTATTTGAAGAATATTGTGGAGAACATGGAATATCTCACAACTTCTCGGAACCAAGGACTCCTAAAAAAATGGAGTGGTAGAAAGAAAGAATACGTCTCTTGTGGAACTTGCTGTTGTACCCCAATTTTTGCCCCTAAGATCCCTTCATCATACCATATTGTTTCAAACACCACAAAATTCACATTAGGGCTTTTGGTTCTTCTACTTATCTTTAGCTTTGCTCTATGAGGAGTTACCAAGCACCTTAACTCTTTTTCTCTTATGATCATGGATATTTTACTTTGATTTTCTCACTAAATTAACAAAATTCAATAGTGGTTTGTCTCACTTGTTGATAATGTAGGTCAAGGCAATGAGGTTTTAGCATTTTGCTTCATGGATTCATGAGTTTATTTCCATGCCCTAATCAAAAGCTTGAGAGATTAAAACCTCACTATTGAAGTTGGTATGAAATTGGTTGGTAGCCATAGGTCCTCATCATAATCCTCAACAAATTCTATTCACAAAGGAAGAGTATTGGCACAAAAAGTTTGTTCAAACTTGGCAAAGTTCTACCAAGCTTTCTTTGGATCTAGAGGCTAGGGTTCTGGACTTCAAAGGGGCATATCTTGCTCATCTTTTGGTATTTTTGATTGATTCCAAAAACATTCTTCTCTTCAAAGAGTTACCAACAAATCACTTCAAAAATTCCAAGGAGAGTTCATGTGGAAGGAACTTAATAAAGGAGGAAAGTTACAAGTCACCCAGATGAATTCCCATTTTCCTATATATGATTTCAAATGGTCATAACTTGGTCAGTTTTTATCACTTTGAGCCCATTCTTTTTTCATGATGACCCTAAGGATGTTTAATTCATTCATTCTTTTATGTGCAAAGTAAGAAAATGGATGGAAGTTGCCTTAAGAATGCAAAATATTATAGGTCATTTCATGATTTTTGGCCAACTTCAACAAGTCATAACTTGCTCAATTATTTGAGATTTTGATTGGTTCAAATTGCAAAATGTCATTCAAGAGGTCTACTTCCTTCCATATTTTTTGATCAAGAGCAAATTCTAAGTGCAAGTCCATGTTTGGAAGCAAGAGATTATAGGTCATTTTTAAAGAAGAATTTGAAATATTTCTAAGTATGGAAAGTCAACTCTTTTTCCTCAACTTTGACTCCATGTAACTTTCAGATCAAGCATCCATTTGATTCCATTCTTTTTCCATTACAAAGCTTGTAACATCATCTTTCTAAAGCATCAAGAATCTTGCCCTAAGACCCCTTGAGGTGGAAATGCCATTGGATTGAACTTGGTAACTTGGAACTGAAGTTTCACCATAAGTCAGAATTTGAAATCCATGTTTTGGCCTTTAAACATCAAATTAGCACACGTTTGTGATCTAAACATGTTTAACCAAGTTGCCAAAGTGGATTAGAGCCTTAAAACGCAAGGATTTGATGAGTTTTGATACAAATCACATCACACTTTGCTCATGTATCAGGTTCACACGATTTCCCTCCAATTTGCATCATTCCACATGCTTCAGCATTCCATTTGATTTCCTATAAATAGAGGGTCATCCCCCATTCAAATTCCCAAGCTTAGATAGCCAGAATCACCCTGTTAAACTTACTTCACAACTCAGAATTCAGCTACTTCGAATCCTATTCTCAAGCCTTTTTCAATCCATTTTCTCCATCAATTCACCTTCCTTGATCTTCCCTGAACCTAACCATACATTTACATTCAAGAATCGTGCCCTACATTGCTCCATAGAAGTCTAGTTTCAGAGCTCTGCAACTCAACTTCAATAGATAGATTCCTTCATCAATTCTTCAAAACTTTGGTACCATTGTGTTGCTCTCATTGCCCTGGTTCTAGTCGCAACAATTACTTTCATCTGGAAACACGTTTTGACCATGAATTTTCAAATCCCTTTTCAAAACTTTCTTTCCAAATTGCTTGAGTTACAATTTATATAAAAATGGCGCAAGGGTATGGTTGTCTTCGTCTTGAAGAGACGAAACAAATGGAATAGGTCTGAGCTTCTGATTTTACAGTTGGAGAGACCTGCAATTCGTGAGGGCTGGAGGTTGAAGATGAACAACGTGTCATCTTCTAACCAATGAAAGCGTGACATTTGTGATTTTCAAATTCTGATTTATTTAACGATTATGTACATTATTCAGTAAAGACCATGATATGCACATCGCGCCAGATCCCTTGGATTTGATTACTAACGCGTTTTGACTCTCATCTAATGGTCCACATCTTTTTCTTTTATTTTCTTTTTCTGATTTTTATATTTTAATTGTTTTAAATTTCAAAAAATATAGAAAATTCATTTTTAGTCCAAAAAATCTGAAAAAATTATGAAAAATATTTTTGTTTATTTTATTTCTGATTTTTATTTTTTCACAATTTATTTTTGTGTTTTGATATTTTTTATGAAATTTACACTTATTTGATTTGTTTAAAATGTTTAAAAATACTTTTACACATTTTTTAATTCTGAAAAAATTATGGAATGATCCAATGACATTGTGACAAATATTGGTGACCTCATTTTTCTTTTTTCTGATTTGTTATTTTTTTATATTTTTGTTTATTTTACCCATTTATTTTAATTTTTAAAAATAGTTTCTGACTTTTAAAAATTACAAAAATTTTTATAAAAATATTTGGATCCATTTCTCATTTTTCTATGGCCTTATTTTTTTCATTTCTTGATTAATTTGAACATAATTGATATTTTCCTCATTATTTTCCTTTTTTTTAAAAGCATTTTTAAACCTTTCAATGTATATATTAAATATGATATTATTTTGTGATTATTTTCTGGCTGACTTAAGTTCATTTTTTGATCATGACTTTATTAACATCATTGGATCTTGGGTGTTGAGTTCAACTCCACCAAAATGGATGAATGATTTTAATAATAGTTTGATTAAATATTAATTTAAAAGTGGTTTATTCTTTTTTACCCTAATCCCTCTTCATCTCATCCCATTCTTCTTGCACTAAATGTTGTTGGAGCATGATCTCTATATCATGTCTCAAAATAAATGATGCATAGATTGCTATTGACCGACCATAAAATAGGTGCAACTTCTATATAAGTCCACTTACGATTGCTTAACATAGTGCTAAATTTTGTCCCGATTAGAATAAATGATCATTCGTGGCCCAAACTTATGATTGTAAGCCCAAGTATGTTAATTTGATCTCTTTGATCCAATAACCTTGAGATTCATTCTGTGGAGGCTTTGGTTCTACCAATCCTCTAATGGATCTACAACACCTTTGGTCAACGCGGATCACTTAAACATCGTTGCTCATTAAATGGTACTTATGACAATTCCAAATGGATGATATACTTGACAAAAAGAAAATGCAACTTGTTGTGTGGAGGCTTTGGTTCTACTAATCCTCTAATGAGTTCCAAATGCAAGTTTCAAGATGGTCATCCAACTAACCACTAATTATTAACTTGCTTTATTTTATGCTTTTTATTCTTTTATGCTTTATGCACTATTTACTTTTAGCATTTACATTTCATGCCATTTTCATCTTTGCTCATTTGAGCATTTATTTTCTTGTCATTTTTACTTTGCTCACTTGAGTTTTTCTTTTTCCTTTTCCTATGATACTTAATAACCAACTTAAACCCTAAAAAACTCTTAATGGTACTTGGACTATTTGGTTACTATCCTTGGCATGATGGAGCAGTGGACTTTTTCTTGGACTTAGGATTAGAAACCTTGGCCTATCTTGGAGACCTTGTGATCTTATCTGATTATTTTGTCTGGAGCTCTTGAGGTTTACCTCAAGACACTGGGTTGCTTGTTTGTTTTTGTGTGCAGGTTTTTGTGATTGCATCCTTTGTAATCTGTAATTCACCCGTATACATTCGTTACTCTGCCAAATTTTTGAGAAGACTTATACACTTGAAGAGGTCTGGTATCTTTGCTTGCTTGGTTTCAATCCAAAGAATGGGAATTCTATATTGACTCAAAATGTCAAGTTGTGGCTTCTGGTTGGTTAGATGGTCCTTATCCTTATCTTTTACCTTATGCTTTAGGATAGCCTCTTCTTCTCCTCCCATCTTCTTTAATTTCAAAAATCTTCTCCCTCCTTTTGAAAACCCTTCCTGTTTTTTTTTCATTTGAACCACTTTCAAAATAAACTTGGGCTTATGTCCATGCATTTTAAAAAATATTTTCATAAATAAACTCCAATTGATTTAATAATACCTTGACATTTTTGTTAGAAGACTAAAAGTCAAATAACCTCATTTTAAACTATTTTGCCACTTTGGTTTTTATCTTTAAACTTTTCTCAAAAGGTTAGACTCTTGTAAATCCTTGTAGTGATGAAAACAACTATACTTCTACAATATGTAGTGAAGTGAGATATTTTCCACTTGGGTGTTGAGTGAGGCATTGTTGATTTTAAAATCCAAGCCTTTATCCTCCACTTTGAGATGATGTAAATTCTCCTTTCTCATGATTGTGGGTAGTAAGTATGTTTTCCATACGGACAATGACGATGATGTCTTATCTCTTAAAATTAACCAACATACTTGTTTCAAACTTTTAAAAGAGGAACTACGTGTACCCTGATCCCGTATTGTATGAAAGGTGGTACGTAGGCACTAAAGGTTCGCAACCGCGACGGGTGCAAAAATCATAAAATAATATATTTCTTTTCTCAGCTCCACCATCCATTTTATATATAACACATTTTATAGCCAAAATACACAGATTGTACAAAGAGGTTCCTGTGGAGTACCATAGATGTTTAGGGTGCTAATACCTTCCCTTTGCATAACCAACCCCCTTACCTTGAATCTTTCCTCTTTTTTTGGGTTATTCACTCTTTTCCCATTCCTTTGGAAACAATAAAGCACGGCAGAGATTTTTATTTTTGATTTGTATAAAGTCTAGTCAATCCAATGGCTTAGTCTTGAACATTTCTACCGCTACCAAAAAATGGCGACTTCACTGGGGAAAGATTGACCTCTTGCTGGTCCATTCCTAAGTGGGTTAAACCTATATTTGTTTATATGTGTATATGTTCTATTGTTGTTTATGTGTTATATGTTGTATATATGTTTGTTTAGATTTTCCTGGTTTTCAGGGTGCTTGGTGATTACTCATAAGTCCTATACCCGGACTTGGGCAAACTTTAAGATAGGACGAGCGGTATAGTCATATTAACTTTGAGGGAGTAATCCCAAAAAAGGAGGCATGAGATCCCCCACTCAGTGGAGGCCCCTTTGACTGTAGTGTCGTTTACCGAGTAATCGGGAAGACGTACTGCTTTCAATCTGGGAGCCTGCTGAAACTGAGGACCGTAGAATACCAAACCCATCTTGGCCTTTTAGGTGTAGTGCAGAAGCTATGACGGAGTAATCCGGAAATAATTGTCACGCGATACTACGCTCGGACGAATCTTTCTTGAGAATATTACTAATTACTGAGTTAATCGGGAAGTCGGTAATATCCGAAGGAAGGATGTAGACTCTGGGAACCTCTAGAACCTTGTTTGGAAGGTGATAACTTTTTAGACCACCACCTTATGGGTAGTACCTTCGACCTCATGCTCGTGACGTTGAACCTATGAACCCTATATGTGTGATCTTGTGTGTGGTTGTTGCATCATGCATCCATGCACTCATAAGCATCTTTTGAAGATAATGTTTCAAGGGATTTAAAGGTTGACTATTTGTGAATATCTCAGGTACTGTTAACCATGGATTCTGGAAAGAGAAAGACCGGGAAATTCAGTTTCAAGGATCCCAAGATAGATGAGTTGGTCAGTCTGATTCCAGAGATCGGGTGTTCTGAAGACTTTTGAAAGAAGTATGGATCCATTATTCCTCTCATGAAGCTGAAGATGAAGGAGGGTATTCTCTCGACCTTGGTCCAGTTCTATGATCCGGTGTATCACTGCTTTACTTTTCCCGATTATCAGTTGATGACTACATTGGAGGAGTATTCTTATCTATTGGATTTGCCTATTACCGATCGTGTTCCTTTTACTGGTTTGGAGGGCGAGCCAAAACCACATGAGATTGCTGCTTTGATTCATCTGGGGAAGTCTGAGGTGGAAGCCCATATGACTACCAAAGGAGGGATTAGAGGATTACCAACTCAGTTCTTATTGGAGAAAGCTCGTTACTTTTCCAGAATGAAGAGTACGGTTGCCTTTGAGGCCATCTTTGCTTTACTTGCTTATGGATTATTCTTATTTCCTAATGTGGACAAGTTTGTCGACATTAACATTATCAGGATTTTCATGATTGGAAACCCAGTTCCTATATTGTTGGGCGAGG
The DNA here is from genome assembly GCA_948472305.1 of Vicia faba. Taxonomy (NCBI): domain Eukaryota; kingdom Viridiplantae; phylum Streptophyta; class Magnoliopsida; order Fabales; family Fabaceae; genus Vicia; species Vicia faba. Next base: position 84,988,956 of record OX451738.1, on the reverse strand, counting down.
CTTATTACTCTGTTCATATTCAGAGTTCTTATCATGGAGGAATGATTATCTGCTGCACGCCTTTGTTGTACCGATGGTTCATCTATCATATGCCTCAGTCTGATGCTTTTTGGGATGTCAAGAAGGAACCTCGTTGGGCTCCTAAGATCATGGTGCTTACTCATTCAGATATTGATTGGTATCATCGAGCTTATCAGGATATAGAGATTATTGACAGTTGTGGTAGTTTCCCCAATGTACCTCTTCTTGGTACAAAGGGAGGAATTAACTATAACCCTGTTCTTGCACGGCGACAGCTTGGTTATCCAATGAGGGGTAAACCGAATAGTATTCATTTGAGTAGTTTCTTTCTGAAGGAGGGAGAAGACCACAGGGAAGCTAGGGAGCAGATTGCAAAAGCCTGGCGTCACATTCATAAGAAGAGTAGGAAGGATTTGGGACCTAAGGGTGCTGTTTATTTGGAGCCATATCTTCAGTGGGTTCGATTGAGAGCTATTAAGTTAAAGATGCCGTATACTCGGGAGACGCACATGCCTGACCTGTTTGTGAAGGCCACTCCTCCTTTATTAGATGATCTAGAAGAGTTGCAGCTTGCTTTGGTTAGGATGCAACAGGAAAGAGATGCTTGGAAGAACAAGTTTCAGACTTTAGAGAGTTCCTACAAAGAAGACTTGAAGGAGAAAGATGATTTGATCGAGATCCTTGAGAGTCGAGCGGTGGAGTCTATGGAGAGGCAAGGGGATTTATTTTCCCCTAAGCCTCAAATAGGTACTGGTCGTTCACTTCCTGATTCAGATGATTGGAAGGAGGTTGCCATCAGACATGTGGAAGAAAACCAGAGGTTGAGAGCTCAGATTGCCAGGCTCACAGGGAAGCGCCAGCGTACAGATTGATCTCTACCAGCTCCTTCTCTCAGGATTTTTAGTTTGTATTTTCATCTTGTACTTGGGATCATTGAAACTTATAACCCATTTTGAAGTTATTATAATAAAAGTTTTTCAGTATTTCAAATGCGTTATTATTTTGATGTTTGCAATATGTCTATAAACGTTAAATCCCTTGAAATATTAAATGATAAAGTAAAAATAATCATATGCATTGCATATCATGCATCATATTGCACATAGTTCTTGCATTTATTATGCATATCCAGGTGCCTTACCCAGCTTTTTTCTTCGTTCAGCAAGCTGACTCATCACTACAACACTCGGGCTAATTTCAAAAAGAAGATGGACAACTTGGAACAGGAGAATCGCGAGCTACGCAAAGAAGTTTCTGCTTTGAAGGCCGGCTTGGCCAATTTGACTACTCTGATGGAAGCTCTGGTGGTTGCTCAGAATCAGCCACCGAGTGTTCAACCTCAACCAACAAGGGCAAATTCTGAAATTCCTGTTGTTCCTGTATCCGCTACTCTGACCGTTGTTCAAAACCGTATGCCTCAGGGTTATCCGTGGGGAATGCCAGAGAATTTTACACCTGAAGGTTTCAATTTGGGCCCCCAAGATGCTCCAGTGGTTCCAAATATTGTTACTCCAGCACCTCATGTGGTGCATACTATTCCTGTTGTACCTCCTTCGGTAAATCTGGTTCCGATTGTTAATGAAGATGTGTGTCGTCCTTTCCCTCCGCCGAGTGAAGATTTGGGTCTCTATGACGAATGGATGATTTCCAAGAACAGTTTGATAGAATGCAAAGAGAGATGAAGGCTCTTGGGGGAAAAGAGTTATTTGGGAAGAATGTGAATGAGTTGTGTTTGGTCCCGAATGTCAAAGTGCCTGCTAAGTTCAAGATCCCGGAGTTTGAGAAGTACAAGGGCAACACTTGCCCTCATGCTCATTTGGTGATGTATGTAAGGAGAATGTCTAAGCACACCGATGATCAGCGTCTGCTGATTCACTTTTTCCAGGATAGTCTAATCGGCACAACGTTGAAATGGTACATGAGTTTAGACAGCGCCAACATCCATACCTTTAATGATTTGGGAGAAGCATTCATAAAACAATACAAGTACAATATGGATATGGCGCCTGATTGTGACCAGCTTAGAGCCATGGTTCAGAAAGATAGAGAATTGTTCAAAGAGTATGCACAGAGATGGCGCGAAGTGGCTGCACAAGTGATTCCTCCTATGGAGGAGAAGGAAATGACTAAAAACTTTCTGAAGACGCTGAGTGCTTTCTACTACGAAAGAATGGTAGCAAGTTCCCCGAGTGATTTTACAGAGATGGTAGGAATGGGTGTCTGCCTAGAAGAGGCAATAAGAGAAGGCCGTTTGACAAAGGGTGAAGGATCCGGAGGTGTGAAAAAGCCAGCTTATGGGGTTTACAAAGAAGAAGGAGGGGGATACCAATGTTGTCATACAAGAGAGGAGAGTGAATGCTCCTAGAAGGAATTACCAGGGTCACCAGCAAGTTGCTTCAGTTACTCCTGTTATGAATGTCGCTCCGACTACCATTGCTTATCAGAGACAGTCCCAGCAGGGGAACCAGGGGAATAATCATAGAAGGGAGAACTATGACCCTATTCCCATGAGTTATGCAGTGCTACTACCAGCATTGATCCAGAAGAAGTTGGTCCAGACACGACCACCTCCAACAATACCATCTCCATTGCCTTGGTATTACAAAGCAGACCAGACGTGTACCTTTCATCAGGGAGCACCAGGGCATAGTGTTGAAAATTGTTATCCTTTGAGGATGGAAGTGCAAAGGTTGGTGAAGTCTGGAATTTCATCTTTCAAAGACATGGGACCTAATGTGAAAGACAATCCTCTGCCCAAGCACGGGGGAGTGAGTGCTGTGAATATGGTAGCCGGTTGTCCAGGTGACTTCCGGATTTTTGACATTAATCTGGTTATAGGGGATTTGGTAAATATGCACGCAGACCTCTGTGAATTCAGTTATTATATGCATGACCATGCCGGTTGTGCTGTTCGCAGTACAAATATACAGGGTTGCGAGAAGATAAAGACTGATTTGCAAGAGATGATGGATGAAGGTTTAATCCATATAATCAGGCCTAGGGCAGAGTATGAAGAGGAAGTGAATATGGTTTCTGGATGTCCTGGTGAATTCAGAATTTTTGATGTGGAGTATTTGAATGAAGATCTTGTACAATTGCATGCTACCTTTTGCCGTACTGCTGGTCAGGTGAAACACCAATATGGATCTTGCATAGTTTGTTGTCAAAACCCCCGAGGATGTTCTATTATGAGAAAGGGTGTTCAATTGCTGTTAGACAATGGAATTATCAAGATCACAGGTCAGAGAGATGATTATCACGAGATTGATATGGTTGAAGTTTGTTTGATGGGAGAAGAGTCAGAGGAATAATATGCCTCAGCGGATGAGTATTTCTCTTCAGACGAAGATTAGTTTGCCGGAAATGACCTTTTGATGGCTGATTGTGTCGAGGAAGGGGTAAATGTCATTGTACCTTGTTTTGGTGCACTCACTCACCTCGAGGTGAAGTACGATAGCAAACCAGCTGTTACCCCACTGGTAATTAGTCTGTCAGGTCTTGTTCCCTATAAATCAAATAAGGCTGTGCCTTACAAATACAACGCTACAATCTTAGAAGATGGGGTGGAAGTTCCCATCCAGCCAATGCCAGATGTTAGAAATATAGCTGATAGTAGCAGGGTGACTCGTAGTGGTCGTGCGTTTGCTCCAGTTATTGGAAAAGATGTTGTTGCTGGGAAGAAAATTACTGAGAATGATGAACCGAAGAAGACTGCAGGAGAGACTAGTGGAGCTACATTGGAGAAAGAAGTGGATGATATTTTGAAGATGATTAAAATGAGCGATTACAAAATTGTGGACCAGCTATTGCAGACTCCTTCAAAGATATCCATCCTAGATTTATTGATGAATTCCTACGCTCATAGAGAATCACTAATGAGAGTACTAGACCAAGCTTTTATGGAGAATGGCATGCCATTGGAACAGTTTAGCAGCGTGATTGGAAACGTTATGTCATGTAACAACTTGAGTTTCTGCGATGATGAGTTTCCAGATGAAGGGAGGAACCATAACTTAGCCCTCCACATTTCTATGAATTGCAAGAATGATTCACTATCCAATATGCTAATTGATAACAGATCCACGTTGAATGTTATACCGAGAAGTACTCTCATGAAGTTAAAGTATCAGGGAACACCTATGCGCCCAAGTGGCATCATTGTGAAGGCTTTTGATGGTTCAAGGAAATCTGTCATCGGTGAAGTGGACTTGCACATCCATATAGGACCACACTTGTTCTTGATAACTTTCCAGGTAATGGATATTATTCCCGCGTATAGTTGTTTGTTAGGACGACCATGGATACACGAAGCAGGGGCTGTCACTTCAACTCTGCATCAGAAGCTAAAATTTGTGCATGAAGGGAAGGTAGTGATCATAAATGGGGAGCAGGCATTGTTGATATCCCATTTATCCTCTTTCAGTATTGTAGAAGCGGACGAGGCTGCTGTTGGAACCTAGTTCCAAGCCCTATCCATTGACAACATAAGGAAGAATGAGAATTTTGTGGTTTCCCTGAAGGATGTGCAACAGGTGGTGCACAATGGTCATAATGCAGTTTGGGGACGACTTGTGGATCCACCCGTGAACAAAAACAGAGTTGGTTTAGGTTTCTCTTCGAGGAATGGCAAAAGCGAAGGTTTGAAGTCAAAATTTTCAGTGAACAGTTATCAAGATGTTTTCCGCAGTGGAGGCTATCTCCATCCGATTGGTTCTGGAATTAATGCTGTTGAAGAGGATGAAGTAGAGCAGGAAGTACCGAATTATGTGACGCATGGAGTCCGAGTTCAGAACTGGGTCACCATTGATATTCCTTCTTGCATACATGTTTCAAAGTAATTTGTTTTGTTAATCTGTCTCTTTCTTTTGAAAATCTTTCACTCTACCCAAGGTGAAAGTATTAATGTTGTAGGGCTTATCTGTTTGCTATAATTGTTAAGATCATTAATAAAAGTTGTCTTTGCTTCCAAAATTATGCCTTTTATTTGTTGTTTTTTCTTGGGAAATGGTAAAAAAATCCTTTTCAAAATAAATAACAACTGAAAATTAATATGCATGATCACTTGTTATATGTGTCAATTTCTAAAAGCTATCATAAATCATATGTGCAGATTAATTAAAAAACATGTTGAATACAATGACCCTGCACCCTCTCCCAACTTTGAATGTCCTGTGTTTGGAACTGAAGAAGAAGATTATGATGAGATTCCAGAAGAGGTCTCACGGTTGCTTGAGTACGAGGAAAATACCATTCAACCATATAAAGAGCCTTTGGAAGTGGTTAATTTGGGTTCAGAAGAAGATCCGAAGGAAGTTAATATTGGAGCATCGTTGCATCCTGATGTAAAGAGCGGGTTGATTGAACTATTGAAAGAGTATGTGGATATTTTCGCTTGGTCTTATCAAGATATGTCTGGTCTAGATACAGACATTGTCGAGCATCATTTGACGTTGAAGCCAGAGTGTCCGCCAGTTAAACAAAAGTTGAGAATAACCCACCCGGACATGGCAGTAAAGATCAAAGAGGAGGTCCTAAAGCAGATTAATGCTGGTTTTCTTGTGACGTCAGTGTATCCTCAATGGATTTCCAATATTGTCTCAGTACCGAAAAAATACAGAAAAGTCCGCATGTGCGTAGATTACAGAGATCTAAATAAAGCTAGTCCAAAAGATGATTTTCCATTACCTCACATTGATATGTTAGTGGACAGCACATCAAAATTCAAAGTATTCTCGTTCATGGACGGATTTTACGGGTATAATCAAATAAGAATGGCTCCAGAGGACATGGAAAAAACAACGTTTATCACACCCTGGGGAACATTCGGTTACAGAGTGATGCCCTTCGGGTTGAAGAACGCTAGTGCAACGTACTAGAGGGCTATGGCAACCCTATTCCATGATTTGATGCACAAAGAAATCGAAGTATATGTTGATGATATGATTGCCAAGTCCCATACTAAAGAAGGGCATATAGAAGATTTGTTGAAGTTATTTCAGCATTTGAGGAAATATCGTCTCCGCTTGAATCCAAATAAATGCACCTTCAGAGTTAGATCGGGGAAATTATTAGGTTTTATTGTTAGCCACAGAGTGATTGAAGTTGACCATGACAAAGTCAAAGAAATTCAAGAAATGCCAGCACCAAGAACTGAAAAGCAAGTCAGGGGTTTCCTTGGGCGTTTGAATTATATCTCCAGATTTATTTCCCATATGACTGCAACGTGTGAACCGATCTTAAAACACAAGGATTTGATGACTTTTGATACAAATTAGATCACACTTTGCTCATGTATCAGGTTTACACGATTTCCCTCCAATTTGCATCATTCCACACGCTTGAGCATTCCATTTGATTTCCTATAAATAAAGGGTCATCCCCCATTCAAATTCCCAAGCTTAGATAGCCAAAATCACCCTGCCAAACTTACTTCACAACTCAGAATTCAGCTACTTCGAATCCTATTCTCAAGCCTTATTCAATCCATTTTCTCCATCAATTCACCTTCCTTGATCTTCTCTGAACCTAACCATACATTTACATTCAAAAATCGTGCCCTACATTGCTCCATAGAAGTCCAGTTTCAGAGCTCTGCAACTCAAATTCAATAGGTAGATTCCTTCATGAATTCTTCAAAACTTTGGTATCATTGTGTTGCTCTCATTTCCCTGGTTCTAGTCGCAATAGTTACTTTCATCTGGAAACACGTTTTGACCATGAATTTTCAAATCCCTTTTCAAAACTTTCTTTCCAAATTGCTTGAGTTACAGTTTATATAAAAATGGCGCAAGGGTATGGTTGTCTTCGTCTTGAAGAGACGAAACGAATGGCATAGGTCTGAGCTTCTGATTTTACAGTTGGAGAGACCTGCAATTCGTGAGGGCTGGAGGTTGAAGATGACCAATGTGTCATCTTCTAACCAATGAAAGCGTAACATTTGTGATTTTCAAATTCTGATTTATTTAATGATTCTGTACATTATTCAATAAAGACCATGATATGCACAGCGCGCCAGATCCCTTGGATTTGATTACTAACACATTTTGACTCTCATCCAATGGTCCACATCTTTTTCTTTTATTTTCTTTTTCTGATTTTTATATTTTAATTGTTTTAAATTTCAAAAAATTATAGAAAATTCATTTTTAGTCCAAAAAATCTGAAATAATTATGAAAAATATTTTTGATTATTTTCTTTTTTATTTTTATATTTACACAATTTATTTTTGTGTTTTGATATTTTTTAAGAAATTTACACTTATTTGATTTGTTTAAAACGTTTAAAAATACTTTTACACATTTTTTAATTCTGAAAAAATTATGGAATGATCCAATGACATTGTGACAAATATTGGTGACCTCATTTTTTTTTTGACTTTGTTATTTTTTTTACTATTTTTGTTTATTTTACCCATTTATTTTAATTTTTAAAAATAGTTTCTGACTTTTAAAAATTACCAAAATTTTTATAAAAATATTTGGATCCATTTATGATTTTTCTATGGCCTTATTTTTTCATTTCTTGATTAATTTGTACATAATTGATATTTTCCTCATTATTTTCCTTTTTTTAAAACATTTTTAAACCTTTCAATGTATATATTAAATATGATATTATTTTATGATTATTTTCTGGCTGACTTGAGTTCATTTTTTGATCATGACTTTATTAACATCATTGGATCTTGGGTGTTGAGTTCAACTCCACCAAAATGGATGAATGATTTTAATAATAGTTTGATTAAATATTAATTTAAAAGTGGTTTATTCTTTTTTTACCCTAATCCCTCTTCATCTCATCCCCTTCTTCTTGCACTAAATGTTGTTGAAGCATGATCTCTATATCATGTCTCAAAACAAATGGTGCATAGATTGCTATTGACCGGCCATAAAATAGGTGTGACTTCTATATAAGTCCACTTACGATTGCTTAACATAGCGCTAAATTTTGTCCCGATTCGAATAAATGATCATTCGTGGCCCAAACTTATGATTGCAAGCCCAATTATGTTAATTTGATCTCTTTGATCCAATAATCTTGAGATTTATTGTGTGGAGGCTTTGGTTCTACCAATCCTCTAATGGATCTACAACGCCTTTGGTCAACGCGGATCACTTAAACATCGTTGGTCATTAAATGGTACTTATGAGAATTCTAAATGGATGATATACTTGACAAAAAGCAAATGCAACTTGTTGTGTGGAGGCTTTGGTTCTACCAATCCTCTAATGAGTTCTAAATGCAAGTTTCAAGATGGTCATCCAACTAACCACTAATTATTAACTTTCTTTATTTTATGCTATTTATTCTTTTATGCTTTATGCACTATTTACTTTTAGCATTTACATTTCATGCCATTTTCATCTTTGCTACTTTGAGCATTTATTTTCTTGTCATTTTTAATTTTCTCACTTGAGCTTTTCTTTTTCCTTTTCCTATGATACTTAATAACCAACTTAAACCCTAAAAAACTCTTAATGGTACTTGGACTAGTTGGTTACTATCCTTAGCATGATGGAGCAGTGGACTTTTTCTTGGACTTAGGATTAGAAACCTTGGCCTATCTTGGAGACCTTGTGATCTTATCTGATTATTTTGTCTGGAGCTCTTGAGGTTTACCTCAAGACATTGGGTTGCTTGTTTGTTTTTGTGTGCAGGTTTTTGTGATTGCATCCTTTGTAATCTGGAATTCACCCGTATACAGCCGTTACTCTGCCCAATTTTTGAGAAGACTTAATACACTTGAAGAGGTCTGGTATCTTTGCTTGCTTGGTTTCAATCCAAAGAATGGGAATTCTATCTTGACTCATAATGTCAAGTTGTGGCTTCTTGTTGGTTAGATAGTCCTTATCCTTAACTTTTACCTTATGCTTTAGGATAGCCTCTTCTTCTCCTCCCATCTTCTTTAATTTCAAAAATCTTATCCCTCCTTTTGAAAAACCTTCCTGTTTTTTTTTTCTTCATTTGAACCACTTTCATAATAAACTTGGGCTTATGTCCATGCATTTTCAAAAATATTTTCATAAATAAACTCCAATCAATTTAATAATACCTTTACATTTTTGTAAGAAGACTAAAAGCCAAATAACCTCATTTCAAACTATTTTGCCACTTTGGTTTTTATCTTTAAACTTTTCTCAAAAGGTTAGACTCTTGTCAATCCTTGTAGTGATGCAAACAACTATACTTCTACAATATGTAGTGAAGTGAGATATTTTCCACTTGGGTGTTGAGTGAGGCATTGTTGATTTTAAAATCCAAGCCTTTATCCTTCACTTTGAGATGATGCAAATTCTCCTTTCTCATGATTGTGGGTAGTAAGTGTGTTTTCCACACGGACAATGACGATGATCTCTTATCTCTTAAAATTAACCAACATACTTGTTTCAAACTTTTAAAAGAGGAACTACATGTACCCTGATCCCCTATTGCACGAAAGGTGGTACGTAGGCACTAAAGGTTCGCATCCACGGCGGGTGCAAAAATCATAAAATAATATATTTCTTTTCTCACCTCCACCTTCCATTTTATATATAACACATTTTATAGCCAAAATACACAGATTTTACAAAGAGGTTCCTGCGGAGTACCGTAGATGTTTTGGGTGCTAATACCTTCCCTTTGCATAACCAACCCCCTTACCTTGAATCTTTCCCCTTTTTTTGGGTTATTCGCTCTTTTCCCATTCCTTTGGAAACAATAAAGCACGGTGGGGATTTTTATTTTTGATTTGTATAAAGTCTAGTCAATCCAATGGCTTAGTCTTGAACATTTCTACCGCTACACTTGCTAGAACGATGCTTAGCGATTCAAATCTTCCAAAATATTTTTGGGCGGATGCGGTGAGCACGACATGTTTTGTTAGCAATATAGTTAACATAAGACCGACCTTAAAGAAAACTCCATATGAACTCTTCAAAGGGAGGAAACCAAACATTGCTTTCTTTCACATTTTCGGATGCAAATGCTTTTTCTTAAACAACGACAAAGATAACCTTGGTAAGTTTGATGAAAAATCCGATGAAGGTATTTTTCTTTTCTACTCTCTTTCTAGTAAGGCATATAGAATCTACAAAAAAATAACTTTAACAATTGAAGAATCAATGCATGTATCTTTTGATGAATCTAACCCCTCCAAGGAGGATAATATTGTTTGTGATAATGATGGTGAAATACTAGAAGATCCTCAAGAAAATACTTCCAAAGATCAAACAATTCAACACAAAGAATCACCCCAACAAGAATCAAATCACAATGATCCACCAGAAGAATGGAGAACTCATAGAGATCATCCTATCGATAAAGTAATTGGTGATATAAGTCAAGGTGTGACAACAAGATTAAATATCAAAGATGCTTTCCTAAATATGGCGTTTGTCTCTCAAATTGAACCTTCCAAAGTTGATGAAGCCTTAGGCGACGACCAACGGATTATCGCGATGTAAGAAGAATCAAATCAATTTGAAAGGAATAAAGTTTGGGAACTTGTCCCTAGGCCAAGCAACAAACACATTATTGGAACAAGATGGGTGTTTAAAAACAAACTTGACAAAAATGGAATAATTGTTCGGAACAAAGCAAGGTTGGTAGCACAAGGCTACAATCAAGAAGAAGGAATAGATTTTGAAGAAACTTTCGCTCCGGTTGCAAGGTTAGAAGCTATTCGTCTCTTACTTGCCTATGCTTGCTCATTAAATTTTTAGCTTTTCCAAATGGATGTCAAAAGCGCATTCTTGAATGGATACATCACTGAAGAAGTCTTTGTTAAGAAACCTCCGGGGTTCGAAGATTTCAAGAATCTATATCATGTAGTTAAATTGAGAAAAGCTCTCTATGGATTTAAACAAGCACCAAGGGCATGGTATGATCGTTTAAGCAACTTCTTATGCGAAAAAGGTTTTGAAAAGGGAAAAGTTGACAAGACTCTGTTTATCAAGAAAATCAAAGATGACACTTTTCTAGCTCAAGTCTATGTTGATGATATCATTTTCAGATCTTCAAACCAAGAAATGTGTGAAGAATTTTCAGCAATGATGCAAGGAGAATTTGAGATGTCCATGATGGGTAAAATGAATTATTTTCTTGGACTTCAAATCAAACAATTAAAAGATGGCATCTTCATCAACCAATCAAAATATTGCAAGGAACTCTTGAAAAGATTTGACATGGATAGCTGTAAGGCAATGTCTACACTAATGGTTTCCGGTACATATGTTGATCAAGATGAATGAGGTGTTTCCATCGACATTACAAAGTATCGAGGTATGATTGGCTCCTTATTATATTTGACGGCAAGCCGTCCTTACATAATGTTTAGTGTTTGTCTATGTGCTCGCTTTCAAGCAAATCCAAAGGAATCTCATCTCACAGTGGTGAAAAGGATCATGAAGTATCTCAAAGGAACAACAAATGTCGGATTATGGTATCCCAAAGGTAGTGTTTGCAACTTAGTTGGTTATTCTGATGCGAATTATGTAGGTTGTAAAACTGATAGAAAAAGCACAAGTGGTACTTGTCACATCCTTGGAAATGCATTAGTATCATGGGCCTGCAAGAAACAAGCATGTGTTGCTCTTAGCACGGCCGAAGCAGAATATATTGCAGCGGGTAGTAGTTGCGCTCAAATTTTGTGGCTCAAACAACAACTTTGTGACTATGGACTCGATCTAGGATGCATTCCTCTACGGTGTGACAATACAAGTGCAATAAACATTACAAAGAATCCGATCATACATTCAAGAACCAAACACATGATATACAACATCATTTTCTTCGTGATCATGTACTTCAAGGAGATGTCGAGGTAACATTTGTAGATACTCATAATCAACTTGCCGATATCTTCACTAAACCTTTGGCAAGAGAACGGTTTTACAAGATTCGACGAGAGCTTGGCATTCTTGACGAACACGACATATAAGGTGCTTTCTATCCTTGTTATGTTTATATATATATATATATATATATATATATATATATATATATATATATATATATATATATATATATATATATATATATATATATATATATATATATATATGTTTTTAACCATGCTATATGTGAATATATATGTTAAGTGGTGTTTAAATTTAAGAAAAATATGTTTTTGGTCATTTTTGTTTAATGCAAATCGATTGCATAATAGTGTAAATCGATTGCTCACTGAGTGTTTTTAGTTTTTGACCTTTCTGTTTTAGTGCAAATCGATTGCACCATAAGTGCAAATCGATTGCACTCTGTGCATTTTAGTTTTATTTTGCTTCTGTTTCATGTGCAAATCGATTGCACCTGTATGCAAATCGATTGCACCCACGGTAACATACTTTTATGACAGAAATATTTGTTGGTCAGAATTCCTATCTCTCTCATATTCCAAATCCAATTAAACTTCATTACATGTAATACAACCCACTCATTTCTATCTACTCAAATCATATCCAAACTTCAGCTCATCAAACACCCTTCTCTCTCAAAAACCTAAAACCCTAAAAATACCTTACCCATGGCTTCAAGACAAAAAAGAAAGGTGTCAGCTTCAGATAAAGGGAAGAAAAAGGTTAATTCATCCTCTAATCCAATACTTTCATCTCTCACCGAAGAACAAGAAGCAAGATTCACAAAGGACTTTCAAAGAAAGATAATGTCCAATCCTAAATATGGTATGCTATCATCCTTTCCCCAGGAATGCTTTTCTTTTCAAAATGATTTAACTGCTTATGGACTAGAACCATTAATTTCATCATTTGGTCCATATTATCCGGATCTGGTAAGAGTGTTTTTTAGATATTTAACTCCCTACAAAGGCAAGATGGTGACATATGTGTTGGGTACTCGAATCTCGCTAACCCCTGAGATTGTTGGTGAGATTCTTCATATTCCCTACACTGGAAGCTCCTTGTACGACCCTGAAAACGAGGCATGGGATGACTATAGGAAAAAGGATTTTTATTACAGCATTGGGAGATTAAGTGTAGCTGAATTCCGCGCCAAAAGGATTCGTGGTCTAGGCGGAGTGATTCCATCTAGAGACTCATTGAGTGCAAGTAACTTTTATATAGACGATCGACTATTTCATTACTTTATGGTCTATATTATGTTTCCACGGGCTGGAAACCACATCACTGTGACTGACCTGGAAATGCATTTGATTTATGCAAGAAAGAAATGAATAAGTGTTAATTGGGCAAGTCTAATAATGGTTCATATGCTGAGAGTCGATGCAAAATCGAAATTTCTACCATATGCTTATTTTGTTACATTAATTATGGAAGAATTTGGAGTTGATTTTGCTGGGTTTGAGAAAGTCAATATGGATCCAAATCTGCATAAGATCTCCATAAATAATGTTGACTCAAGAATGGGTGTTCATTATAATCCGGAAACAAAAACTATCACTTACATTGGTGAAGACGTGGTTGGTTATGAAGGGAACGATCAAGAAGTCGAAGGTGGTGAAGCTGTACCTCCTCCACCTACTGCTCCCTCTGGTCCAAGCAATCAAGATCTTATGGATTTCATGTCTCAACAATTTGCTTCCATGAACACCAACATCAACAACCAATGGAATGCTATCAATGATTCTACAACAACCCAGATTAATGACTTCCGCACAGATGTGAATCAACAATTTTCTTACCTTTACTCTCATATTCACATTCCACCATATGACCCAAATAATCCAGCTACACCTCCACAACACTACACAGAACCTCCTCTGCAACAATAATTTCCGAATCAAGGATCTTGGTCCTACAACAACCAGGACATGCATCAACCATAAAGTTCTGTCCAACTTTATTATGTCTACTATTTTCTATTATGTCCTTATTCTGTTATTCTATGTTTTGTTTGTTGTTAAATTTCTTTGTAATCGCTAGACTTTTTGTGGTGCATGTTTAATTAATATTTTTCTCAAAATATTACTTTATTACTGTTTTTTTGCATCTTTCCCTTCTTTTTGATAATGTCAAAGGGGGAGAAGGATGTGGTACTTTATGCTTGTATATTTCCTTGTCTTAATATTTTAAAGTACTCTTCAACCAAGATGAACAAATTCAAAGGATTCCAACCTTCTCGTACAAATGGGGAGTTATGCATCTTAGGGGGAGAAGCTCTTTCAGAAAATTACAACGCATCAAGCAAGATCGTTTGTCATCATCAAAAAGGGGGAGAATGTAAAATCAAGCTTCTCAAATGAACTTTTGTTTTGATGAAGACAAACCATGAGGGACAAAGAAGGAAAAGATTATTGATCAAGCTAAAAGCATATATGGATAAAGCCTTCAGTTTAAGCACTTAGCAAATTTCAAGGTATAATGATAATACTTACTTTGAACTTAAGACATAGATGCTTAATGGTGAAAAGAAATATTTTATATTGTCCAAACTTTTACTCAAGTTTTTCTAAGCTAAAAATTATTATTTTTCACTTGAATGCAATCAATTTGCATAGTTGTGCAATCGATTGCATGCTTAAATTTTTTCAAAACATTTGCTACTGTTTCTCAGTGCAATCGATTTGCATTATTTGTGCAATCTATTGCACTCAATCAATTTTTGCTACTGACTTCACATGAAATCGATTTACACTCTTGTGAAATTGATTGCACACTCAAAATATTTGAAATTCTAGCTGTTGAAACCCCGTGCAATCGATTTACACAAAAGGTGTAATCGATTGCATGCTGCACGATTTTGAAAAAAACAGCTTTGCACATGCCTGTTCATAAAACCTTTCACTCAATCTTGGCAATTGTTCATGATTCATTTACATAACTTTATGTTGTTTAAAAAAGGTACTATGAACATATAAATACTCATTTTCAAAATCATTTTCAACACCTCTTCCAAATATATTTTCTGAATTTTCAAAATACAAACTCAAGCTTTTCTTCACTTTCATACATAAGTTTTCTGCACACTTTCACATATTGTTAACCAGAAAACTTTGAGCATTATATATCTTGAGTCATTGTATACTATTATCATTGGAAGAGAAGATCAATTCATTGATTAAATCACTCAAAGTGATCATTACTACTCAAACTCACTCAAATCAAATATTGATAGATACTTACTTATTTTTCAGGATTGTTGGAAATAAGTTTAAGTGGTTTTATAAATCTTGTCTTTTCAGGATTGTTGGATACAAGTGAAAGTCACTTTGAGAGGTTTGTTATCATTGTTGACATAGTGAAAATCCAAGAGGATTATTCTTGGTCCAAGAGGATTATTCTTGGTTTTTGGTAGTTCTTGTTTAAGTTTGCCACAATAAGGAAATCCCTTTCATGTTGAAAGGGGATTAGAGTACTCTCGGACTGTGAGGGGAACCAGGATACATCTTTGTGTTCTTTACTTTTTCTTATTTACGGCTTTCATCACAAGTCATAAACCAGAAAAGAAAAAAATACATTTGTAAACTCATGCACTAAACTAGAAAAAAAATATCCATCATCACTAAAACGGTAAAACTTTTAAAGTACCTAATTCACCCCCCCTCTTAGGCACACTCTTATACTTACAGTTTATATATGGATCGGTGAAATGAGAGTGAAGAAAATCACGATTAGAGTGAGTCAAACAATGAGACGAAGGTGAGGTACAGGGACAAAGATGAAGCGATGAAGGTGAATTGATGAGCGGAGGGTGCGTGGCGGCGTGTTGGTCGGAGGAGAAGTGAGAGAAGGCGGAAAAATTGAGGAAGGAGGATGAACCCACCACCGTGCGCAAAGTGGGAAATAAGAAATTCCTCTGTTTCGATTGGATTCCAAGAGTCACACTATGAACCCTATTTCTCCTCAACCAAACACACCATTTTAAGACTAGTTTTCTTCCTTTAGTTTATCATTCGATAAATAAAAAAGAAATAATAAAGTTGAATGACGTTGGGTTTGGTAATGGATCGAGTTGCCTGCACTTGCTTAGGCCCGTTTCTGTTTTAAGACATAAGGGATTCACAAAAATCTGGAATTGTTGTGTACTGGGCCAAATCACTTTCCCTTGAGCCTAGTGTATTTTTATTTGAGGACTTGATGCGTACAAAAAAGAGAAAGTGGCTAGTGGTAATGATTAAATGGGCCGAAACAGGCCTCCCCTTAGACCCACGAATGCTCCTTTTTGCAGCCTGATTGATATTAAAATAAAATGGCCTTAGGGCCTTTATTGTGCTTGGATCAACGCCTGGATTGCTAGGCCAAAACCCCTGGATTTTAATTTTCACCCCCTGACTCTTTCTATTTGTTTTAGGATTTTCTTTTAATTTTTCTATATTTTGTCATGATAAAAAGAATAATAAAAACAATAAAAAAATTGTAGAGTATAACAGAAATTTTAAGGAATTAATTCTTTAATTTTTCTAGAATTTTCTTTATATAAAAAAACTAATAATGAAAATACTTCTTTTCCTTTTAGTTTCTAAAAAACTAATAAAAAATACTTCTTTTTATTTTAGTTTTTATTCATATCTCATACCGTCGTGCCTTGTTATTTTTGATGTATTTGTTCACTGTGCAAGGTACATTTTAGTGTTTTTGATCATGTAACATATAGTTATATGATCGAAGCATACGGATTATGCTCGCTTCTGATGGGACACGCCTTATTTCTCATCGTCCTGAGAAATTCATATTGTATTATATGTTGTCTTGATACATACTATACTTCGTGATACTTTGCACAGGAATTTCTGATTATGTGTTGCATTCACAACACGCATTTGCCTTTATCTTAGTTAGATCTCATTTGACTTTGTTTATTTCTTGGTGAAGCTTTCTCGATGCGTATTCCTTGCTTCTTAAGTGCTTTCGTCTGCTCTAGACGACTTGCTCGCTTTGGTAGTCGCCGCTACTACCTTCGTACTTCTTCGCACTTTACTACATTTATTTACCGCTTTTCTAGATATCATGAGAAGTAGGTCTTTACCGATTTCTGATGCCATGAGAAGTAGGGTAGAGATGTATGACGGAGGTCTCCGTTGCTGATTATGTCAAGAACCCCTATGATTTATTTAAAAAATCGTTTAGGGCAATTTCACATTGTGTGCATTCTGTTTGCTACTTGTGTGTGGTTTGTTTAAAACCCTACCTTTGAGTAGGTATTCTGCAGGTGTGTTTATATTTGTGCCCATGTTATTCCCCCATCCCTTATTGAAGTCCTCAAAAGTAGGCGAGCAGGGAGGGTTAGCAATCAACCCCCGCAATTTCGTTTGTGTCATCCTTAGCTCGTGACGTACCATGAAGCTTTGGAGTTGTGCATACTCTTGTTATCGAGTTGTCAAGTTGGGAAGGGTTCCAAAATCAAACCCCCACATTTTATCAGGAGTTCACATTGGCTGATGCTGACACTCCGTGATTGTTCATGTCATCTTCTATCATCTACCTTGATCTCCTATATCTTGGTTAGGTGTTCAGTCGCTTTGGACATCACTTTTTTATTTTTTCATCTCACTCATGCTTGTTTGTCTCGGGTGATACACTCCCCTTGGATAAAGCATTTATCTTCTTTTCCTTACTCTTTTATGTGTGTGCTTCTTCAAGCTTGCTTGCTTTATCCTTATACATACCACGTTCCCTTAGGATGTGCTTGCTCCGTTCAGATGCGAGTTAGACCTTAGATTGTAAGTCATGCATGCTAACATTAGGTAGAGATTTCCCTTTCATCCTTGATGTAGGACTACCATTGTATGATAACATTAGGTTAGAAATAGGCTAGTCTCCTTTAGACTCTTTTCTTCCCCTTTTGCATCCTTGCATTTAAAACTAAAACTTCTTTTCTTAGCAAATCAAAAACATGCTGATCATACTTAAACCCTTTTTCAAGGTAACAAAATACAAACAAATAAAATGGGGCATCTAGCCTCGAGGGAGTAAATTGAAACCATTTTCAAGCAATGACATGATTAATTTACTTTTGTGCCAATGCCTGAGTGTCCAAAGGTCGAGCTGCGGCAGAAGGCGGAATTAACATTGTTCATAAAAAACACAAAACAAACAAAACATGTGAGCCGAACTCTGGTAGCTCTGATTCCTCAAAAAGGATACGTAGGCATTGGGGTAGGGCCCAAGCGAGTACAACTTTATTTTCGCTACATTCGTTTTTCCTTTCTTTTGCATGCATTTTTCCTTTAACAGTAGTAAACAGTAAGCATAGATTAAACACACCCATAAGATAGACAACAAGAGTGGATACCGTAGAGTATTACGGGCATGTGGGGTGCTAATACCTTCCCCTCATATAATAGACTCCCTTACCCGATCTCTCAGTCGCAAGGCCGTGACTTCTCCCTTCTCAGGTTTTCTCGATGTTTACCTTTCCCTTCATGTGGGATAAAATATGTTCGATGGTTACTTCATTGTTTGATGATTTTAGCCGGTTGTTTCAGCTGGCGACTTCACTGGGGACAGGTCGACCAAATGCTGGTCCATCCAGGAGTCTCTCCTAGCTCTTGCTTTTTTTCTTTAGGTGTTTATTTTTATTCTTTATGTTTATCCATTCATATATGTTTACCTGAGCATACATATGCATTGCATTTTACTATTTTCTATATGCTACTGCTGTATTGGATCTGTTTCTTATTGGGTGGGTGTTACTATGATGTAAAAGGCCCAACACCCAGGCCAAGTGACAACCATAGGAACCCTAGGAATAAAGTGGAACATGAACATCTATTTGACTTAGGTTTCACTATTTCCGCCATGTTGTGCACGCTCAGATGAGGTACAAATGAGGGGCTATCGTTTTCACGTAGGTGATACGACGATAGTTTTTCAGAAGTACCCTTGATTCTGAGTTACCCGACCTTACCTTGACCTAGTTTTCACGCGTGAGTGGAAAGGGAATTATTATCACATGTATAGTTGGTGAGTATGTTCAGATGGTGACTATGCTCAGAAAATGACTGTTGGTTCTAATGGTTATACTCTGGATTTCTGTTGGTAACTATGATATTCTCAGATTTATTTCAGATTTATTTTCTGAGATCTGAATCTGTTCATGAGGTTCTTTGGTCTATGTTCTAAACCTGTGACCCTGATACTAATAGACTATGCAGAGACAGTGCAACATAAATCGGTATCATGGAAGTAGTAACCCCTATGTCAGAAAAATGAAATTATATACTAACCTTGCATGTGCATGTCCATTCTGGGGTACCTCACGAAGTTATAGTTTCTGTCAGTAATGTCTAGCAACAATGATGTTCTCTAGAAGACCAGAAGAGACAATTGTACTTATCAGTTCCACTCAAGTTTTCCGCTCAAGTTCTTGGCCTTCTTTGAAGAGTTTAAAAAACCGTTTAGCCCGTCTTGATGCAGAGGTTTTTAGTGAGATACATGGTAGCACTTTGACTCTACTTCAGTTTTACGACTATGAGTTACGCTGTTTCACCCTCCAGGATCATTAGACCACTCCAACTTCGAAAGAGTACTCTCATTTATTCAAGATTACTGAGCATATATTTGTGTTGTTTTGAATGAGCATGATTTTGAAGCTATTGCTAAGGAACTTTATTTGGGCCTTAGTAATATGAGATAGAAATGGAGAAAGAATGGTAGCCTACCTTCAGACTGATTATTATATTATTGTCTCAATTACCGTCAGGCTTGTTGGACGAAATCGCTCATCTTATACTTTCGCAACTTTCCTGTATTGAATTCTGTGGGAATTTCTCCTATTTCTGGACATTTTCTTTATATGGTCGTTCTTATTATCATGTTGCTCGATTATTACTGACGTTAATTGAGCCGTGGAAAACCGGAATGGACAATCATTTCATACATCATACATATCATGCATTTCATGAATTGCAGGTTTTCTGGCAGGAATTCTTATCTGATGGTTTTGCCTCTTATTGTCAGAATCTACAAGATGACTTCTTTACATCCTTATCACACTCGAGCCAACAAGTTGAGGATTATGGAGCAGATTGAGCAGAACCAGGCCGCTCTCTGCAAGGACATGGACACCATGGGCGATCTGATGAATCAACTCATGGAAACTCTTCATGCCATCATCCAAGGGTAGGAAGAGCTCAGACTGAGTGTTACTAAACTGGTTGACAGTGCCTCTACGTCCGAGAATGGTGGACCCAAGAACGACAATGGGGGAATTCCTGAAGATAACCCACGGTTGATTATGGATGACCACAATGATGTCATCGATCTTGATGACTCTCCAAAGGATTCTACAGCTGATTTTTCTAAAACTGCTAAGATGTACAAGGCTTTGGTAGAACGTTTGAAGGCTATGGAGACTTCCATGAAACCAGGATTCAGTGTTGTTGCTATGTGTTTGGTTCCATGGGTTGTGATTCCACCAAATTTCAAGGTACCAGAATTCGACAAGTATAAGGGGGTTACATGTCGAGAGACTCATCTTCGATCTTATTGTAGAAAGACGGCCTCTTATGCTAGAAATGATCTGTTTCTTATGCATTTCTTTCAAGACAAGTCTGGATGAAGCTCCATTAGAGTGGTACATGCAGTTGGAGCAAACTCATGTTAGTACTTGGGGTGAGCTTGTCGATGCTTTCCTTAAACATTATCATTACAATACCGCCATGGCACCTAGCCGTGCACAGTTGCAGAGTGTGTCTCAGAATATAAATGAGTCTTTCAAAGAGTATGCCCAGAGGTGGCGCAGTTTGGCCGCGAGGGTTCAGCCTCCTCTCCTGGATCAGGAACTGGTAGATTTGTTTATGAGTACCCTCTGAGCTCCGTATTTGCAACATATGCTTGGCAGTACTTCTGATTCATTTTCGGATATGGTTATTATCGGGGAGCAGGTTGAACTGTGTATCAAAGTAGGGACTATTATAGGAGCATCTAGCACGAATGGTAACAACAACTCAGGTAGTAGAAAGAAACTGTATTCTAGCGGTTTTGTCAAGAAAAAGGAATGAGAGGTGAGAAATGCCTTTGTTGATAAGGGGAAAGTTGTTATACAGGTTCCATATTACCAAACTCCTGTTGCTACTTCGTAACAACAGTACGCACCGCCGCGAAACTATCAACAAAATCAAAGGCCCCAAGGATAAAGGGGTCAGCAAAGGCCACAAAGGTATCCCAAGAGGAAGTTAGATCCAATCTCGATGTCGTATGCCTAATTTCTTCCACAACTGCTAGCTGGTCAGTTGGTACAAATCCGAGTGTTAGCTCCCCCACCGGCAGAACTTCCAATGGGTTATGACATTAATGCGCGTTGTGAGTTTCATTCAGGCGCTCTATGCTATTCAATTGAAACCTACAGAGCTTTTAAGTGTAAAGTGCAAGATCTGTTGGATGCCAAGGAGTTAAGCTTTGCTCCTATAGGCCCTAATGTTCAAAACAATTCTATGCCTCCCCATCATGGGGCTGCTTCCAATGCAATCGGGTTCGATGATGGCCATGACTTAGTGACTCAGATTGATGAGGTTCAGATGTCAATGGAAGTTTTAAGAGAGCATCTTTTGCAGCAAGAAGTTATACAAGAGCTTCATGAATTTTGTTTGAAATGCTCACCCAACCCAGACGAGTGTGATGATTTGAAAAATTACATTCAGAGATTGATGGACAAATGGGTTGTTAGAGTTGAGAAAGTCATCCTCGAAGGTGATCTTGCTATTCTAGAGATTCTGTAATATCTGGACAATGTTCAGAGGAACAATTCAAGAGTTCCATTGGTCATACAAGTTCCATTGCTCCCTGTGCCAGATCAGAATCTGTCGCTCCCCTGCCAACCCAAGCATCCAAACTTCCAAATCCAGTCCCCGTTCCGATAGCTGACAATAGGGCAGTGCCATGGGAATATAACGCTATTTACATCCGCGGAAAGAAGGTTGTTTGTCCTGCGATTGAGAGTAAGGTCATAACCAACATTGCTGGAACTAGTAGAATAACCCGAAGCGGAAGAGTCTTTGCTCCTACTCCGCCTCCTACCGAAGAAGTTATCAAAGAGATTCATGTGAAAGAGAAGGGGAAACAAGTAGTCAATGATTCTCCCGGGATTCATTTTGAACAACAAGTGGAGCAGTTAATCAGGGTGACCAAGAAGAGTGATTTCAAGGTGGTTGACCAACTGAATCAGACACCTGCAAAGATATTGATCTTATCCCTCCTTCTGTACTCTGAAGCACATCAAACATCCTTGATGAGAATTCTGCATGGTTCTCATGTGAATCTGGAAATTTCTGTGGCCCAATTTGAAGGGGTTGTTACAAATATTTCTACAGGGAATTGTATGGCTTTCCATAATGATGAGCTTCCTCCTGAGGGCTGAGCTCATAATAAAGCGCTTCATATTTCCATCATATGTTTAGACACTGTGATGTCTCGAGTCCTGGTAGACATTGGATCTTCTTTGAATGTGATCCCTAGACATACTCTATTCAAGCTGAACATGGATGAGGTTATGATGAAACCTAGCATACTGACAGTCAAAGCTTTTGATGGGTCAAGAAGATCTGTAGAAAGGGAAGTTGATCTACCCATTAAGATTGGTCCCCACTTGTTCTACCTGTCATTCTATATCATGGATATTCATCCATCTTATACTTTCCTACTGGGGCGCCAGTGGATACATATGGCAGGAGCTGTAACCTCGACTCTGCACCAACGTTTGAAATTCATCATCCAAGACAAGGTCATCGTCATTGGCGGAGAGGAAGATGTCGTGATCAACAATGTTACTTCCTTCCGTTATGTTGAAGTGGACGGGGAAGTACATGAAACCCCTTTTCAGGCTTTGGAAATCATTTCTGTTGACAAAGTCCCCGCCATGCTGGAAACTACAAAGAATTCCGGAGTTCCAATGGTTTCCTTGAAGGATTCCAAAGCCATTGTGGAGTCTAGAATTACCAATGAAGACTGGGGAAAAGTGATCGAGGTGCGCGAAAAGCAGGATAAGTCTGGACTTGGGTTCGGGTCCTATTTTTCAGATCATGTTGGTATGGGCCACACTGTGCTCAAAGGGAAACAGGTTCCCCCGCTTTCAGAAGTGATTGTAAGTGTTGGTCCCAATGTTCAAGGACAAATCCATGCAGTGGAAGGTGATGATGAAGACGATGCATATGTGGCTCAATACATCTACCAGATTGCACCTGATCAAGAGCTCGACAATTGGACTGCTATTGATATTCTCGAAGTGGTTTTCTTTGACATGTAATGTTCTTATTTTAAATAAGTCGCATGTGTTTCCCGAAGCATGTTGACAACTTGTGAAAAGGGCCCCCTCATGTTTCTATGTTTGTTTAAAATTGAATAAAATCGCATTTTTGCATACAATTTTTACTTTGTCTTTTCTTATTTTTGTAAAATAAAAAAATAACAATGCTTTTCCTTCTAACTCTTTAACCATTTCCCAATTCGCATCCATATTCTAAATTGAGGCATGATTCATCAATCATGCAGGTCTGCCTTGAATCCCATTAAAAATGATGATGTTACAATTCCTTGCACCAATATCCTTGGAAATCCGAATGACCAAGCCGAAGAAGATAGTGGGGAAGATTGTGAAATTCCAGAGGAATTGGAAAGACTGTTGAGACAAGAAGAGAAAATGATCATGCCTCATCAAGAAGCCATTTAAATCATTAACCTCGGTACCGATACAGTGAAAAGAGAGGTCAAGATAGGGGCTGCTTTGCAAGATGATGTAAAGAAGGGGTTGATTGAAATTCTCAAAGAGTACCCTGACATCTTTACCTGGTCGTATGAAGATATGCCTGGTGTGGATACAGATATAGTCATGCACCATTTACCACTCAAGCTAGAATGTCCTCCGGTGAAGCAAAAGTCGTGGAGAACTCGTCCAGTTATGTCTCTTAAGATCAAAGAAGAGGTTGAAAAGTAGTTGAATGCAGGCTTCTTGTTGGTATATGAATACTCGGATTGAATTGCGAACATCATACTTGTCCCTATGAAATATGGGAAGGTGCGCAATGTGTGGACTATCGAGATTTGAATAAAGCAAGCCCAAAGGATGACTTCCCATTACCTTACATAGATGTGTTGGTAGATAATACAACTCAGTATTCGGTTTTCTCTTTCATGGATGGTTTTTTTGGGTACAATTAGATAAAGATGGCTCTGGAAGACTTGACGAAGATGACGTTCACTACTCCATGGGGTACTTAATATTATAAAGTCATGCCTTTTGGTCTCAAGAATACTGGTGCAACATATCAACGTGCCATGGTAACCCTCTTTCATGATATGATTCATAAAGAGATTGAAGTATATGTTGATGATATGATTGAAAAATCACAAACTGGGGAAGAACATTTGGTCCATCTAAGAAAGTTATTTGCGCGTCTGCAAAAGTTTAGGCTAAGGCTTAATCCGAACAAGTGCACCTTCAGGGTGCAATCTGGCAAACTACTTGGTTTTATTGCAAGTCAGCGAGGAATTGAAGTAGATCCCGACAAAGTAAAATCAATACAAAATATGCCAGCACCAAAAAATGAAAATGAAGTAAGAGGGTTCCTTAGGAGATTGAATTACATACCCAGGTTCATCTCTCATCTCACAGCCACTTGTGAACCCATCTTTAAATTGATGCGCAAGAATCGAGATGCCCAATGGGATGGTAATTGCCAGAAAGCCTTTGAAAAGATCAAACAATATCTCTAAGAGCCACTGATCCTTATTCCTCCAGTGCTCGGGAGGCCACCCATCATGTACTTGACGGTGCTAGAAGGATCTATGGGTTGTGTGCTTGGGCAGCATGATGAAACAGGACGTAAAGAGCATGCCATTTATTATCTGAGTAAAACAGTTTACCGATTGCAAATCCAGGTATTCTTTGCTTGAAAAAATTTGTTGTGCGCTTGCTTGGGCAGCTCGACGACTGAGGCAGTATATGCTAACATACACGGCTTTTCTAATATCGAAGATGGACCCAATAAAGTATATCTTTGAAAAACCAGCATTCACGGGCAGGCTTGCTCGATGGCAGATGCTTTTATCTGAGTATGACATTCACTATGTTACACAAAATGCTATGAAGAGTAGCATTCTTGCGGATCATCTCGCTCATCAGCCACTGGAAGAGTACCAATCAATGAAATTTTATTTTCCCGATAAAGATATTATGAAGCTTAATGATTATGATAGGGTCGATCCGGAAGAGAGATGGACTCTTACGTTTGATGGTGCCTCGAATGCTGCAGGTTGTGGCATTGGGGCAATACTTACTTCTCCATGTAATACTCATACACCGTTTACAACCCGGTTATGCTTCAATTGTAAGAACAATGTGGCGGAATATGAAGTCTATGTGATGGGTCTAGAGGAAGCTATCGACCTTAAAATCAAAATCTTTGAAGTCTTTGGAGACTCTACTTTGATCATACATCAAGTACGAGGTGATTGGGAAACAAAGCACCCCGGTTTGATTCCATACATAGACTACATCTTGCAGCTAATACTCGCTTTTGATGAAATCACCTTTGAACATATTCCTAGGGACGAAAACCAGTTGGCCAATGCATTAGCTACTTTAGCATCAATGTTCTCGGTGAACTTTCTGAATCAGGTTCCTAATATACGCATCCTCCATTACAAAGATCCAGCACATGTCTTTCCTGGTCATTGTCTCTCGACCGAGGATGTGTCTGATGAGAAGCCGTGGTATTACGACATCAAACGGTACCTTGAGAAGCAAGAGTATCCCGAAAATGCTATAATTTGTGATAAGAGTATGCTTAGAAGGTTAGCATCCAAGTTCCTCTTATCAGGAGATGTCCTGTATAAGAGAAATTTTGACTCGGTTCTGCTCAGATGCGTGGATAGACACGAAGCAGAGTCGATCATAAAGGAAATTCATGAGGGTTCTTTCGGGACTCATTCAAGCGGGCATTCTATGGAAAAGGAAATCCTCCGTGTAAGGTACTTCTAGACGATGATGGAGAGTGATTTTTGTGTATATGCAAAGTTGTGCCACAGATGTCAAGTGTATGCAGACATAATTCATGCTCCTCCAACTCCTTTGAATATTATGACTTCCCCATGACCGTTTGCAATGTGGAGCATTGACATGATTGGAATGATCGAGCCCAGTGCTTCAAATGGTCATAGGTTCATTCTAGTGGCTATTGATTACTTCACCAAATGGGTGGAAACAGCCTCTTACAAGAATGTAACCAAAATGACCGTTACCAACTTCATCAGGAAGGAAATCATATGCCGTTACGGAACTCCTCAAAAAATCATCATTGAAAATGATTCTAATCTTAACAACAACATGATGAAGGGGTTATGTGAAGAGTTCAAAATCGAACATCATAATTTATCACCATATCGGCCAAAGATGAACGGTGCAGTCGAAGCTACTAACAAGAACATAAAGAAGATCATCCAGAAGATGGTCAGAACATACAAAGATTGGCATGGAATGTTTCCTTTTTCTCTCCATGGCTACAGAACGTTTGTGCGTACTTCGACTGGGGCAACTCCAATTTCTCTTGTCTCTGGTATGGACACAGTGCTTCCTGTCGAAATAGAGATCCCTTTGTTGAGGGTTCTAATGGAAACCAAGCTTGACGAGGTGGAGTGGGTTCAGACAAGATTCAACCAACTCAATCTGATTGACGGAAAGCGCCTAACAGCCATTTGTCATGGCCAATTGTACCAACAGAGGATGAATAGAGCATTTGACAAAAAGATCCGTCCTCAGAAGTTTTATCCTGGTGATTTGGTCTTGAGAAAGGTTATCGTGAAAAGCCATTCCGATCCAAGGGGAAAATGGACTCCAAATTACGAGGGACCATATATCGTGAAGAGAGCCTTTTCAGGAGGTGCTCTAATCCTGAAAAACATGGATGGGGAAGACGTTCCACTCCCAGTCAATTCAGACTCAGTAAAAAAATATAACGCATGAAGAGACCCACTAAGTCGAAAACCCGAAAGGGCTACCTAGGAAAAAATGGGCATCCCGGTGGACATAAAAGTACAGGAAAATATTAGGCATAAAGTGAAAAAAGATGATAACCCGCTAAGTCTAAAACCTGAAAGGGAAACTTAAGCAAAAAAAGGGTATCTCGTTGGATCGAAAACCCGAAAGGGTGGTCTAAGCAAAAATTAGGGATTGTAAGTGAGAGGCTGTAGCCTAAACACTCTTCATGAATAACACATGCACATCTTTAGCACCTTGGTAGTGAATCGATTGGTCCAACTGCTACTCTTCAGAGGCAAGGAATTGAGACTACTGAGGTTATGGGAACTGTAGCAATACCGGTTTTAATGGAAATTCGAGCATCTCTCATTGCCATTTATACTTGTTATATTTTCCGTTTCTTTTTCGCAACTACCTCATATAGGAGTTGCATCCTTGTACAAATGCTTATTCATGAGCCAATCAATAAAGTTTGCTTTCATCAAAAAGTTATCTTTTATTATCATAAAAATGTTTTTCGTATGCAGAATGTGTTTTATTCACTATTAAACACTGCATTAGAAACATGGTGAATAAAAATTCCCAACCTAAGATAAAGCTTGACTTTACGTTGATGTATAACCATGAGGGAGTTTCATATGCATTTCAAGTGTTGTTTTTCTTTGCAGGTAGCAACTCATAACGGTCACCTTGACCTGGCTAACACGTAAAGTCGCCTTCATCTGCTGCACACAATTTCAAACCCGATTCCCTAAGTGAATTAAGAAAGTTTGAATTTTCCGTTTGACTTGGCACGCGCAAGTGCATCCCCAGTAGAGCTGAACTGGGGCATCCGCACAGCTAAATCGAGGCATCCCCGGTAGAGTAAACTAGGGCATTTGCAGAGCTAAAACCGGGGCATTCGTAGGTGTCCATGCCCATATTTTATCCCCAAGTGACTTAAGAGGTAACTCCCAAGTGTGGTGTAAAATTGGGGCATGTATTTGAAGAGATCCACATGGTGTTCAGTGTCTATTCCTCGACATATTCAATTCTACCATCCTCTCAATGGTTCAGGATGTATGAAAGTATGGCCAGAGTATCTCTTCCCCAATAATGCAATTCAGAATTCAGTGGCGTACCTGAAAACTTGCTTCGTTAGAAATTCAATCTCCAACAGAGTCATCAATAATCTTTGGTATCATGAGCTCCCCAATAAAAATTCTTATCAGTATCCCCAGTGATCCTCGGTATTCCAGGTTTCTAGCGCTGATATGTATTGGCATCCTCAATGATGATCAACAACTCCCAACGAGCCTTCGTTTATCCCCATGAAGTCTATTCCTTTGCATTGCATATAGTTATCTTTACATACAATTGCATCTTCGAAAGCGCGTAGCCGATCCATCAGAATGGATCTTTGCGGAAAAAGGAATTTAAATATGCATATGAAGCATAAGCCAGATTGGGTTCCTTACATGAGAGACCTGAATCATTCAAGGAAAACAATACATCCCCATAAGAGGATATCACCCCAAACCTTCAGCTAATGACCATCATCTTCACAATACTCAGCTAATGATGCCAGTACCTTATACCCCAGAATTCCCAGCAAAATCAATACACCTTGTCATTCTAAACTCGGTCCTCATCTGGTAGTCAGCTCCCATCTGAAAATCAAGCCTAAACCTAGTTCTCATCTGGTAGCCAGTTCCCGTCTGACAAATAATTCAGCCTTATAAACATTCATCGTGTAAACTTCCTAACACTCGTCCTTGTTTAACCTTTCTTGATACTCGTCTGTATCTTCTTTCTATACTCGTCAGTATCGATTCAAACACTTGTCCGTGTTTAACCTCTCTTGATACTCGTCCATATCTTCTTTCGATACTAATTTCTATCGATTTAAACACTCGTCGGTGTTTAACCTCTCTTGATACTCATTCGTATCTTCTTTCCATACTCGTCCATATCGATTTAAACACTTGTCCGTGTTTATCTTTCCTTGATACTCGTCCCTATATTCTTTCGATACTCGTCCGTATCGATTCAAACATTTGTCTCTGTTATACTTTCCTTGTATTGGCATCATACTACGTTACAATCCCGATCTCTTCCTTGTATTGGCACCATGCTATGTTACAATCCCGGTCTCTTCCTTGTATTGGCATCACGTTACGTTACAAGTCCGGTCTCTTTCCTTGTATTGGCATCATGATACGTTACAAGTCCAATCTCTTCCTTGTATTGGCATCATGCTACATTACAAGTCAGATCTCTTCCTTGTATTGGCATCATGCTACGTTATAAGTCTGATCTCTTCCTTGTATTAGCATCACGCTACATTACAAGTCTGATCTTTTCCTTGTATTGGCATCACGCTACATTACAAGTCCGATCTCTTTCTTGTATTGGCATCACGCTACGTTAAAAGTTAGATCTCTTCCTTGTATTGGCATCACACTATGTTACAAGTCTGATCTCTTCCTTGTATTGGCATCATGCTACGTTACAAGTTTGATCTCTTCCTTGTATTGTCATCACGCTACGTTACAAGTCTCATATATTCCTTATATTGGTATCATGCTACGTTACAAGTCTTATCTCTTCCTTGTATTGGCATCATGCTATGTTACAAGTCAGATCTCTCCCTTGTATTGGCATCATGCCATGTTACAAGTTTTCTCTATCCTTGCATTGGTATCATGCTACCTTCCGACATTCGTCGTGTCAACTTTTAAACACTCGTCGTGTCATCTTCTAAATACCCGTCGTGTCAATTTCTAAACACACGTTGTGTCACCTTCTAACGCTCGTCATGTCAGTTTTCAAGTACTCTTCGTATCGGCTTATAAACACCGTTTCGGCACCGTTGCCATGTTAGGAGCAATCACCTTCCAGGCTCATCCATAAATTCTTCTCACCAAAAACAAGAAATTCTTTCCCCAACAGATATCACAAAAGATAAACAAACACTCACAGTTTCTCCCAGAATAAATTTTTGGCATTGATATTTAATCATCTTCTACCTTGAACTTCCGAAAGGCATGCGCCAATTGTACTCTCAGGTTTAAGACGATTAAATAAGGGCAGCTGTAATACCCCAAATTTGTCCTACCCTTTTACTTTTATCTGGCTTAAGCTTTTGCATTCATCTGAAGATATTCTATTAGGTCACTAACATGACATACATTTACATTCAATAATACACATGAGGTTCAAAAGATCAGTGATCATGCAAGCATGGTTTCACACAGGTTGAGGTGTATGTATCCAATAAAGGTTTGCTTAGAAAGAGGAGATGTCTTGGTAAAGTAAATTTTTTGACCCGATCTTTGAAATCTCTACTCATACTAAAAACAATGGCTATTGGTATCGGTGCGCATCATGGAAAAGAGGATTTGAAAGATATTCATTTCATAGTTGACCAAGTCTTATGAAACTCTTTCTCTACTTTAACCATAAAAATTGGCTGTTATCCATTGATCTAATTCAAGTAAATACATTGGCTCAAAATGCAAGAGTGGGGATGTTTTCATTTGGCTAGAAAGCTGACTTTTGAAGATGGATTTTTATGTACCAAGTCACGTGGAAAATATATTTGAATTTGTACTTGGCATTTGAAGATGTTTAAGTATGAAGAATATTTGAATTAAAAAATAGAAAGAAATTTAATAAGAAGCCATCACAAGGAAAATGGAATGTCAAAATACAAGAAAGAAGCAAAGAAGCACTTTGAATGTTCGGGAGAATACTTCATTTGAATTTAAGGAGTTCTAAGATCATTCGACACTTGATTTGAGAGAGCATTCCTATTACTAAATGAAATACCAAATTATATCCCCTTTTCAATTATATTACATGATCAAGAAAATTACACAAAATTTGGTTTGGACCTAAGTTTCATCCTAAGCTCTATCATGACTTCATCTTTTTAACACTCTATGCCCAAGAGTTTCTCCACCTATCTTCATGCTTCTTCCAAGAGTTCACCAACTTCACATATTCATCAACATTAAGCTAGGACTCAAAATCAGTCTTGCACAGTCAAAACAAAGAATTCAGTTAACCATTGCCCTGTAATTCCAGCCTTGTTTCAAATGATCAACCAAATACATCCTGTCACTCACACACAAAGACAAATAGTGCCATGTTCAGAAGAGCTTTGCTATACCTCACCCGCTATAAACTTTTCCGCAAAATTCATCATGAAAAACCATGGGCAAACCATGACCCTGCTATAGAAAATGAAAATAGAAAGAGAATTAAGTTAGAAAAGAAACAGTTAAACAAAAATAGAATTATTATATTCTAACAGTTTCAACCATCTAGTTAACTGTCTATAACCGAACTAATTCCCTAACCGCATTAACGAGGATTCTAACTAACTTCCCTAGATAACTCCTAACAGTTCCTCTAAATCCTTCTAACTACCCTTCTAATAGAAAGCAAAATAACCAAACATAAACTAGCTTCCTAATTGTAACCAAGCCTAACCGAAACTCTAACTAACATAACCACCTATAACAGAAAAAACTTCCAACGGATTCACAACTCCTACCAACCTATAACAACCAAAACAGGATGGACTCTAAAAAGGATCTCCAACTGGCCTCTAACAAAAAGCATATAACCAATTTCCCAAATGGATTTACTAACAGCAAAATAAACAGAACTGATAACCCTTAACTGCAACAAAACTTCTGATAGAAGAGGAATTCCAACAGAAGATAACAGAAAATTAAAAGGAACTTACCTCTCTATGTACCACATCGGGACCTTCAACAAACCCTCATAGCTGACTCCATCCTCACCATTCAATCATGTAACAGAAAGTCAAATCCAAGGGGTGGGATTTACTTCTCTGTAACAAACTCTATCAAACTATATAAGCTTTTTTATCTTCAATCTTCAGGGATAGACGATCATTTTACAAGTCACCAGAAAAATCTTCACGCTATTCTTTCTGAGTTTTTTGCACTCTCTCTGCATCCTCAAGGTTTAAAAGCAACTTCACTACTTTGGAAATCCTCATCTCCGCAACCTTTCTTCATCTTCATTCTCTCTGCAAACAATAACTACTCGTGCACCATCTCCGTCATCATCTCTCTGCATTCAACATCAACAAACAATAGTTCTTCAGCAAGAGCGTACCAACAATGCAGAATTAAGGCAGAAGAAATGCGATTCACGAAGAAGAAGATTGGGACAGAATATGTGCATATTTGAGCGTCTCATGTGAATTTCCAGTTTTGCATCACCAACATAGATCGAAAGAGTCACCGGAGTTTGCTTCCGGTAGGTAAGTTACAATACTTACATTTCCCTTCACTTTTTATGAAGTATCCGGTCGATGGAGTCGTTGTGCTCAGAACCTTAACTTTACGCTTAATATTCTTCGAGTTTGAGATTTTTTTGAGGTTTATATCTGGATCGATGAAATGAGAGTGAAGCGAATCATGATTGTAGTGAGTCAAATGATGAGACAAAGGTGAGGTATTGGGACAAAGATGAAGCGATGAAGGTGAATTGATGAGCGGAGGGCGCGCAGCGGCGTGTTGGTCGGAAGAGAAGTGAGAGAAGGCAGAAAAATTGAGGAAGGAGGATGAAGCCGCCGCCGTGCGCAAAGTGGGAAAGAATAAATTCCTCTGTTTCGATTGGATTCCAAGAGTCATAATATGAACCCAATTTCTCCTCCACCAAACGCACCATTTTGAGACTAGTTTTCGTCCCTTAGTTTATCATTCAATAAATAAAAAATAAATAATAAAGTTGAATAATGTTGGGTTTGGTAATGGATCGGGTTGCCTGCACTTGCTTAGGCCCGTTTATGTTTTAAGACATAAGGGATTCATAAAATCTGGAATTGTTGTGTACTGGGCCAAATCACTTTCCCTTGAGCCCATCGTATTTTTATTTGAGGACCTGATGCGTACAAAAAAGAGAAAGTGGCTGGTGGTAATGATTAAATGGGCCAAAACAGGTCTCCTCTTAGACCCAAGAGCGCTCTTTTTTGCAGTCTGATTGATATTAAAAAAAAAGGCCTTAGGGCGTATATTGTGCTTGGATCAACGCCTGGATTGCTAGCCCAAAACCCTTGGATTTTAATTTTTACCCCCTGACTCTTTCTATTTGTTTTAAGATTTTCTTTTAATTTTTCTATATTTTGTCATGATAAAAAGAATAATAAAAACAATAAAAAAAATGGTACAGTATAATAGAAATTTTTAGGAATTAATTCTTTTATTTTTCTAGAATTTTATTTATATAAAAAAACTAATAATAAAAATACTTCTTTTCCTTTTAGTTTCTAAAAAACTAATAAAAAATACTTCTTTTTCTTTTAGTTTTTATTCATATTTCATACCATCGTGCCTCGTTATTTTTGACGTGTTTGTTCACTGTGAAAGGTACATTTTAGTGTTTTCGATCATGTAACATAACAGGTAGTTATATGATCGAAGCATACGACTTATGCTCGCTTCTGATGTGACACGTCTTATTTCTCATCATCCTGAGAAATTCATAGTGTATTATATGTTGTCTTGATACTACTATACTTTGTGATACTTTGCACATGAACTTCTGATTACGCGTTGCATTTGCAACACGCATTTGACTTTATCTTAGTTAGATCTAATTTTTGACTTTGTTTGTTTCTTGGTGAATCTTGCTCGATGCGTATTCCTTGCTTCTTAAGTGCTTTCGTCTTCTCTTGACGACTTGCTTGCTTTGGTAGTCGCCGCTACTACCTTCGTACTTCTTCGCACTTTACTACATTTCTTTACCGCTTTCTAGATATCAGGAGAAGTAGGTCTTTACCGATTTATGATGCCATGAGAAGTAGGGTAGAGATGCATGACGGGGGTCTCCGTTGCTGATTATGTCAAGAACCCCTCTGATTTATTTAAATACTCGTTTAGGGAAATTCCGCATTGTGTGCATTCTGTTTGCTACATGTGTGTGGTTTGTTTAAAACCCTACCTTTGAGTAGGTATTCTCCAGGTGTGTTTATATTTGTGCCCATGTTATTCCCTCATCCCTTATTTAAGTCCTCAAAAGGAGGAGAGTAGGGAGGGTTAGCAATCAACCCCCGCAATTTCGTTTGTGTCATCCTTAGCTCGTCATGTACCACGAAGCTTCAGAGTTGTGCCTACTCTTGTTATCGAGTCGTCAAGTGGGGAAGGATTCCACAATCGAACCCCCATATTTTGTCAGGAGTTCGCACTGGCCGATGCTGATACTTTACGATTGTTCATATCGTCTTCTGTCGTCTACCTTGATCTTATATATCTTGGTTAGGTGTTCAGTCGCTTTAGACATCACCTTTTTATTTTTTCATCTCACTCCCGCTTGTTTGTCTCGGGTGATACGCTCCCCTTGGCTAAAGCATTTCTCTTCTTTTACTTACTATTTTATGTGTGTGCTTCTTCAAGCTTGCTTGCTTTATCCTTGTACATACCATGTTCCCTTAGGATGTGCTTGCTCCGTTCGGATGCGAGTTAGACCTTAGGTTGTAAGCCATTCATTCTAAGATTAGGTAGAGATTTCCCTTTCATCCTTGACATAGGACTACCATTGTATGATAACATTAGGTTAGAAATAGGCTAGTCTTCGTTAGACTCTTTTCTTCCCCTTTTGCATCCTTGAATTTAAAACTAAAACTTCTTTTCTTAGCAAATCAAAAGCATGCTAATCATACTTAAACCCTTTTTAAAGGTAACAAAATACAAACAAATCAAATTTGGCATCTTGCAACACTCAATGTATGCCCTTGTGCTCCAGAATGAAACTCACATGTAGCATTAACATTGAAATTTGGCGGCAGTCTATCAGCGTTAATCTGCATTGTACGTTTCTCGACCAACTTTAAATCTAGTAACTGGGGTAGTAATTCTGTATAGGAAATGGGAATTGTGTCGAACTTTCTAGGAGGCTGTTTTAGCTTATGTTGGTAGCCTTGGCGAGGTGTATATGCTGGACGTTGAGGGGGAGCTATTGGAATCGTTACAGCAGCAGCCCGATGGTTGTAATCTCAATATCTGCCCTTCCCTTTCTGAGTATAGATCGCACCAGATTCTCCTTCCTTTTTCTTTGGGTGGCCCCCGAAAGACTTCTTAGTATTGCCAGCACTATTCCCAACTGGGACATCTTGGATTTTCCCCAATTTAATTTCGATCTCAATCCGCTCCCCGTGTGTTACCATCTCAGCAAAAGTACCTTATATGCTACAGGTTGTGTAATACTGGCCTTACAACATACTACTAAACATCTCTACCATTTCTCATTCTAACATGGGAGGTTGCACTTTTGCAGCCATCTCTTGCCACCTCTGGGCGTACTCTTTGAAAGACTTATCTCGTTTCTGGGATGAGTTCTGCAGTTGGGTTCTTGTGGGCACCATGTCAGTATTATACTGATAGTGCAAAACAAATGCTTCAATCAATTCTCTCCATGTGTAGATACGACTACTTTCCAGCTGCATGTACCATTCGAGTGGACCACCTGTCAAACTATCTTGGAAGTAGTGCATCAATAGCTTCTCGTCGTTGGAATATGCGGACATCTTCGGATAGAAAGACTTAACATGGGTTTTTGGACAGGAAGTGCCTTTGTACTTTACGAAATTAGGCACCTTGAATTTTGGGGGAATCTTTACTCCGGGCACCAAGCCTAAGTCAAACATGTCAAATCCTACTGTACCTTGACTTTCAAACTGGCGCATCCGTTATTCAAGCATATGCAACTTCTTGCTATCTTCAGTTGGTTCTTCCACATTAGTCATCCAGTCTTCCCAATTATCTTCTTCCACCGGCCTAACAAGTATGCGAACATGCCTTGGTAGTATAGTAGGTTGTTCAGTATTCTGATGAGCAGGAGTGAGTGGGGGAGGGTTTCCCATAGCTTGATTCCCAAGGATGCCTTGGTTACCTGTAAGGTTGCTGAAATTCGCATGTTGACCATTTTAGGTATTCAAACCGATATTCACATTTCTAGTTCCTCCCGGATTCTCCACTGCATTCTGAGCTCCTGGAATACTGTTAGGATTATTGATGACGACCCCTGGTGGACAAGCATTGGGAATTTCACCCCTATTATTCAATGCTTCAGCAGGCCTCACAATCATAGCCCTCATTTCCTCCTGTTGACAAACCATGTTCTGAATAATCTCCATCAACTGATCGACTCGAGTATCCATCCTGTTTCCCATAGCCATAACATCTGCTTGAATTTGTTCCATTTGTCTTTTGGCGGTGCTTCGAGTATTATAACTATGGGAATTCGTAGTGGCTATCTTCTGCAAAGGGGAGGCCCAAATCAAAAAATAAGAAGACCTGCCATAATTATTTCTCATATTATGATATGCATGAATGCATGATTGTGTATGCAATGTTATATCATTTCCAGGACATCCCATGTTTTATTACCCCTAGGAATTTTAAACAACATGATAAGAGAGACAAACGGTGGGAAGAAATTGATTAACAATTGATCTCATTAAAAACATCATTCATATGGTCCAATGGTAACTTCTTACAAGCATGATTCAGAAACTGTAATGAAATCTAAATGACCCCATACAACAAGACTGGTGGTGATCAAAAGACAAAAAGAAAATAAAAGGGGATAATAAGATAATGAATGGTGTGGATCTCTAATCTCTTTGTAGTACAATGGCCCTCCTTGCCGGAAATACTCCTCACTCCATTCCTTAGTTTCTTCAAATAATTTTTTTTGCCTTTTCACGATCCCATCCACGAGCGAAACTATCGATCACCACATCTTTCCAATATAGTTGTCCCTATAAGTACACACATTGCACTAGGAAGCGATCACATTCTTTGCATTCTGGTAAAGGTATATGCATATGTTCTTCTTCTATTTTCTTGATCTTGTCTCAGAGTCTTGCATTCTCTTTCAGCACTTCGGTCATTTGATCTTCTTTTGCTTCCAACTCCATCCTAGCAATTTTGAATTGGTTTCCTAATTCCTTGACTTTGGCTTTGTTCCTATTGTTGGCCATCTGAAATTTCAAAGTTTCTTGATGATTCCTTTCTGCATCGGCAAGGGCTATCTGATATTCTTCCGTAGACACAAAAGATTCTTCAGTTATGGGTCTTTTCTTGGAACTACTTTCCCCTTCATACTCTTTTAACTGACGGGCCAAGTCCATTTTCTTTTCTGTTAAGAAATATATTTCCATTTTTTTGTCTTCCAAATTCTGGTGAAGGTCCCTATTCTCCAATTGTACTTGATAGAAGCGTTCTTTAGGCACATCGTGTTGTAACTTAGTGGGTTGAAGATACAAAGAGATTTCCCTTTCAAAAGGCAACATAAGAGTTTTGACTCTTTCCTTCAACCAATCCACGTAAGGATCGAAAGCTAATACCTCTTTTAGCTCGAAGAATTCTTTTCCCTTCCTTCCAACATGTGCCCAAGCAATCTCCACCTTCTTCAGTAATTCTGGATCTTCTCCTTTTTTGAAATAGATAGGTTTGACCTCCTTAGTCGTGGGTGGACTCCTCATGGCATAACCTAATTGGCGAAGAGAGAGTACTGGATTGTAGTTGATCACCCCTTTTGTCCCCATGAGCGGAACATTAGAGAAACCTGCGCAGTGAGAGATGACCTCGGAGATATCCACCTTAAGTTTGTACCATTGGATATCGAAAGAGGTGAGTGTTATCACCTTGGATGCCCATGAACGAGGATCTTCTTTGAATGTTCCTTTGGTGGGTAACTGTGCCATGAACCATTTGTAAAGCATAGGTGTACAACATACCACTACTCCTTTCTTTCCATGCCTGGAGTGGATGGCGTGGTAAGCATCTGCTAATAGCGTAGGTATAGGATTCTTATTCATTAATACGCAAAGAGAAGCCAAGTCTATGATTTCTTTAATCTCAGGGAATAAGATAACTCCATAAATGATAGCAGCTGTGATACGGTGGCCAGAACCGGGACTAGTTTTAGGAAAATGCTGGTTTGCGTTTTGCGTTTGTGTTTGCAAAATGTCTCGGTAAGCAAGAGTCACCACCGACTTTTATTTTATCCAACAAGGAAAGGAAAAAAGCACAGAAAAATTCCTCTTTTGAGATTTTCTGAGTACGGGGGGTAGATTATAGAAAGGGAAGGTATTAACACCCTTTCTATCTGTAGTTATCTACGGGCTCTTAGGTACTTGCTCATCATTTTCAAAATTTCTTATGTGTTTGTGTGTTTTGAAAAGTTTTTTGTTTTACTTCGATTTAAGCCTTGCTTCTGTCTTCAAGAGTGTTACGAAGTGTTTTTGAAAACTTTGTTTGAAAAGAGTGTAAGTGTGGAAAAGTTTGTTTTGTTTGAGAAAGTACTTAAGAGCTAATCTACCTACTCGAAAAAAGAATTGTTCTATATTCGTTTCCTTTAGATAGCTCTATCCCTCTATTAATGAGTAGGTAGCTCCATCGTCGGAGTTTTGAGGGTCAATTCGAAAGGGACGTACGATCACTAAAGCAATGTTAGGACGTCTTAGTAATAACCCTAATGTCTTAAGATCAATATTCGAGGCAACAATTCCGAGGCAACCTTTCCGAGGCAACTTTGATCTTTGAGACAAAAGAGCGACCACTAAAATATCCTATACTTAATGGCCGTTTACCGAAGGCAGCCGTAGTGGGAGTATACCCTAGGAGTGCGCATGTGCGAGTGATTCAATTTCAAGTTTATTATCTTTGCATATTTTAGGGTTTGCTAACCATATTAAAGTTAATCATACATTCTTGTCATGCATCCCTATTATTCATGCATCTAACAGTTAATAGTTTGCGGAAATTAAGGTGCGGAAAATAAGCTACGCTATTACAAGGCTTCGGGTATTTACATAGCCAAAAACAAACCCGTCAAACGATAAATGAAATAGAGAAAAATCCTAATTAATCTATTACAACTTGTGAGCAATTACATTAATATGGTAAAAAAATAATAAAGCGCGCGCGATGAATTAAGAACGATAAAAGTTAGGGTTTTGACCCCGTCTAAGCTAATTAAAGAAAAAGTATTTTTGTTGTTTTTAATTATTTTCAAAAAAAAAGAATAAGGTTTTTAAATTAAATACAAAATTAATTAGTAATTAAATTAATTAAAGAAAATAACTAAAATTAACCTATTTTGTTTGTTTTGGTTATTTTAAGAAAAATAAAATAGAATTAAGTTAGAAACAAAAACCTTAATTGTTCTAATTAATTTTAATTTATTTACAAAAAAAATAAAGTTACCTAAAATTAAATAACTTAATTAAATTAATTAATTTTTGAT
Source organism: Vicia faba (assembly GCA_948472305.1). NCBI lineage: Eukaryota > Viridiplantae > Streptophyta > Magnoliopsida > Fabales > Fabaceae > Vicia > Vicia faba. The sequence continues at coordinate 84,949,793 of OX451738.1, read as the reverse complement.
AAAAAAATAAACCTAAATCTAATTGGATATTATTTTTTGTGATTTTTTGAATAAAAGAAAATTAATTTGTGCTAGTAAAAATAAAATAAATAAGTTAATAGAGAAAAATATAAAAAGAAAAGATAAAGAGATTGGGCCTGCTTTGTAAGTAATTTTGGGGGTGTGGATAGCACTTTTCTGGGCCCAAAACAGCTGATCCACGTTGACTCTTTGAATCCCATGCCATGCGTTGACTAGGCGTATCATGGTCCCTCAAATGATGGCCATCAGATCTGACCTATGGACATCTGGCTGGTTGGATGATGAGGATGTATGGTGGTCTTCATGCCTTGTGGGACACCTGATCAATGAAATAAAAATAATATGAAATAATTGGGGGGACCTGGGATTCGAACCCAGACCCCAAAGCTTTTTCCAAACGCCTGGCTACCAACTGCGCTGCACGCGTTAGTTGTTCATATAATCAACATAAAGCATAATATGAGAAAACAACAAGACTCTAAATCCAAACCCGCGAATTTTCAAACGCGCGAATGATTTCTTGCCACGACATCTTCTTCTCCAAGGATCAGTTGTCTTAGACAACAGACTTTTACCAACGGATGCTCATCGTAGCTAAAAACCCGTGCATCTCAAAAATCATGTATAAGAATAATAAATCAATGGTGATGGTACCAATCCATTCGTCTCAGTCTCACGAACTTCATGGTACCCTAATCATGGCCCAATTTTGCCTAGGTTAAGAAACCCAAAAACGAGCTTGTAAACCCTAACTATGGCATATGGCAATTCCTGCGTTGTAAATGCAATTAAACAGTACCAATAGCTTGTAAACAAGATGGTGAACAAGAATATGTAATTACAATGTGATGAATGTGCAAGAATAAAAAGATCCAGTTTTGGAAATATGGGCAAACCGTGGGAATCGTGGGGACGAATTCTAGGCACTAGCACGCTTGTTTTCGATTGGTACTACTTGCTTGCACTCCCAGGAAGTGAATGAGATGGTCAGGAAGCCTTGTAATTGCCTGGAAGTGTGAAATCGAGTCTGCACTTTTTTTGTGATTTTTCCAAGTTTGGTTCTTGTTCTCACGCCTCTCTAGCCTTATGTTTTAGGTCTGCAAATGTTCACTATATACCAAGGATTGGATTAGGGTTGCAAACATGATCTCAATATTCCTCCATTATAGCTTTTGATTTGGATTTGATTCACTTGAAAATCTTTCTAAAAATAGGTCAAAACCAATCTATTTGTGCACACAAAGGCTTTGCACGATTTCAATCTTTTTCTAGCTGGATATAGAACCTGAAATATGCATAATATCTTGAGGTTTCAATGATTTGGATTTTCTATGATTTGTTTTGATTTAAATTGATTTAATTCAAATAAAAATCAAAATAAATAATAAAAATAAGATAAAGACAAGTGGGAAGAGCTAGGACTCGTGGTCCATGCTACCAATTCAAAACAAGTGCAAAAGATTAGGCCCATTTAGCAAAAATTGCAATTTGAAGCATAATTGACTTTTGACAATTTTGCAAAAAGGGTCAACTTCACCAATGCATAACTTCCTCAATTTTGAATATTTGAAGGTGTTATTGAACTTTTTAGAAATCTTGATATGTCCTCTAAGCAACCCTTTTGGTCTCATCTCATTTTGGTATTCCATGTTCATGTATGAAGCTTTGACAAAAAAAGGTGTTTTTGTTGACTTTTCAAAATGACCCATAATGTCCAAATTCATAACTTCTTGTGAATGCATATTTTGAACTTGGGATATGAAGATGGATTGTAGGTAATTGCATCCTCTTCAAAATGAGCTTTGGATGGGTCATTTCTCATAAAGTATGAGAAAGTTATGCTTGGTAAAAGTTGAGTTAACGTTTCTTGCAAAACCCTAATTTAGCAACTTTTGGGTTTTGATGAATTGTGAGCAACCCTTGATGAATCATGATCAACCCTTGATCAAATGATGAATAATACTTCAAAATGAGGATGTTGGCCAAAAATCTTGAAGTTTGACTGTATGTGGGCCACAATTGACTTTTGCCCTAGCACAATCGATTTTCAGGCCTTTGAGCAATTGACTGAGCAAACTTCCTCTGCAAGGCTTGAAACTTGACATGGATGATCTTGAGAACATATTAGGACAATGGTGAGCAATTGGGATCCCTTGGACTCAAGTATCTTGATGCAACATGAAACCCTAATTTGAGGTAGACTGCCTTAGGAGAGAGTTTGTCTAGTGAACCCTTGGACTTCCTTGAGCAACTTGAGGATTTTTCTTGAAATTTTTTGAGAAATATGAGAGGGCAAATTTTGGGGTACAACAGCAGCCAACAAAGCATAATAAGCATCCCAATTTCCCTCATTTTCCATTTCCTTATCCTTACTTACCAAGAAATCTACAGGAAGACCACTAGTGACTTTGTTACGTCTCCATTTCCTTTTTACATCGTTAAGGCTCAAATAAAGAACCTTGGCAATGGCCTCAAAGTCAGGGTCAACAGGGACTTGAACAAATGGAACATGACTGGTGAGCTTAATGTGGAGAAGATGAGCATACTCCTCAAGAGTAGGTGCTAACTGGTAATATTGAAATGTGAAACAACGCAACTCTGAATCATAAAATTGTAACAAAGTCTGTACAGCCTTGTCGTTAACCCGAGCATCCAACAAAGATAGGAGATTCCCATATCTTTCACCAAAAACTCCCATTTGTTGACAATTCATGAGGTCTCTGAGCTCTTCAAGAGATGGCCAAATACTAGGACGAAATTGATAGCTGAAGTTATCCCTCTTTGTCTTTAGGATGATATCAATGTTGTTTTCCATTCTTTAGAGGAAAAGGAAGCCCTGGAGAGATCCTGGAAATGACAATGCGTATGCGAATTAATTATTGACATATATATTTTTTTGAAAAGTAAATATGCTATGATGTGTGTGCAAATGATCACGGGGTTACTACTTCTATGATATTGGTTCCTGTTGTACTGCCTCTTCATATTCTGTTAATACCGAGATTACAGGTTTGAAACGTAACCGAAAGAAATCCATGAAGATCATAGTTGGAACCTCAGAAAATAAATCCGAGAACCTCACAATTGTCGGAAGAAATCCAGGACATAATCAAAAGTAATCGTCTGAGTATAGTCACCAACTGAAATCCAGAATATAACCATTAGAACCAATAGCCACCGTCTGATTATAGTCACTATCTGAACACGAGTAACCATTTGAACATAGTCACCATCTGTACCTGTAATAATGATTCCCTCCCCACTCACGTGTGAAGACTAGGTCAGGGTGAGATAATGGTAACTCGAAAATCACGGGTTCGCCTGAAAGTAAAATCATCGCAACACAGGCGTGCATGATGAAAGTACCTCCAATTGAACCTCATCCGATCATGGTATATGACATGACTGCACTAATTGGACCACGTCCTATAGCCGTCATTCCCCCACTCTATTCCTAGGTGTCCTAGTGCACTCTGGCCTGGGTACTGGGCCTTTTACATCAATAGTAACATCCCTACCCACTCAAGAAGTAGATCTGGTACAACAAAAGTATATGGAAGATAGTAAAGTGTAATGCATACATATGCTTAAATATATACCAAATGAATAAACTGAAAGCGTAAAAAAAATAAACACCCAAAGAAAGAGAAATCAAGAGCAAGGAGCGACATCCGGGATGGACCAGCATTTGGTCGACCTATCCCCAGTGAAGTCTCCCGCTGAAACAACCGGCTGAAAATCATCAAACAATGAAGTCGCCATCGAACGTCTTTTATCCCACATGTAGAGAAAGGTAAACATTGAGAAAACTTGAGAAGGGAGAAATCACGGTCTTGCGACTGAGAGATAAGGGTAAGGGAGTCTGTTACGCGAGGGGAAGGTATTAGCACCCCACACGCCCGTAGTACTCTACGGTATCCACTCTTGTTGTCTATCTTATGGGTGTGTCCAATCTATGCTTACTGTTTACTATACTACTGGAGGTAGAATGCATGCAAAAGAAAGGGAAAAGAATGTAGGGAAAATAAAAGTTGTGCTCACTCGGGCCCTACCCTAATGCCTACGTATCCCTTTTAAGGAATCAGAGCAGCCGTAGTTCGGCTCATATGTTTTTTGTTGGTTTGTATTTTTTAATGAACAACATTAATTTCGCCTTCTGCCGCAACTCGACCTTTGGAGACTTACGCGTCAGCACAGAAGGGAATTAACATGCTCTTTGAAAAAGTTTGGAGAAAAGGTGCTTGGACGCACAAAAAGGTTTGAATTGGTTTGTGTTTGTTTTAATGAACAATATTAATTTTGCCTTCTGCCGCGACTCGACCTTTGGAGACTTACGCGTCAGCACATAAGTGAATTAACATGCTCTTTTGAAAAGGTTTTGAAAGAAAGGCCCGAAGGCAAGAAGAGTTTGTATTGGTTGGTGTTTTTTGCTCGTAGATAACAGCTAGTTGATCTCAAGGGAGAGATTTTAGCCATTTCTCTACTTATTCGTTAAATGAGTCTTTGAGACATAAACCGTGCCAAGGCTTAGAATGGAAAAACAATAAGATCGAGAAGAGACCCGCTTATCATTTCTCACGCTTAACAAAGGCACAATTCTCGTCAGTAAATTTTTAAGTATTTTGAAGATTGTAAGAAAGGACTTTTTTTTTTAAATGCATATGCAAAAGAAGGAAAGAGAATTCAGGGGGAGACTAGCCTATTTCTAAACCTGATGTTATCGTACTTCATACGATCCCTAGGGAGTGATAAATGTGTGTTGAACGTAGAAAGAAAATATACCAAACGAGTACTAGCCCGTAGAGCAAAGCAAAAAGCAAAGAAACCCGATGATCTCGCGAGCTGCTAGCATCAACAAAGAAAAGAGTTAGAAATCCAATGCTCGGAATAAGTGTTGAAGCATCATCAATGTGAAAATAAATCACAATCAAAATTTCAAGCGTATCTGCATATCGCATAATAAACCTGCATAAGATTTAAATCTCAACGAGCAAAGGTGAATCATGAATTTCGAATAATCGGATAACCACGAATTAATTCCTAAAAATCAAAATAAGAAAAAACTAACAAATTTTACTAATTTTTATTATTTTTATCATGTGAATAAAATTAAAACAAGTCTAAACTATTAACAAAATTATTCAAAAGAAATTGCAAATAGCAAAAAACAAGTCCAAGGGGTGCAGGCTGAATTCAGCGGTGTATTGTAGCAGAATGTTGGGCATGCCATCAGAAGTGGCGCAGAGGCCCAGTCCAGAGATATCCAAAGCAGTTTTTTTGTTATACCACAAAAAAAAATTCAATTAGTACTATGCTTTATTCAGATTTATCAACTAATAATGAAATAAAATAATAAAAAAACTAGAAGAGAAATATTGAAACGACAGCGTTGCCATTTTGTTGTTAGGGTTAGGAGAGTGGATTTTCAAATTCACAAGGTCTTCTTCTTTCCTCTCTCACGCGGCGCGGTGTCACTCTTCATCTCTCTTGAACGATTCTCTTCACTCTCTCCTCAACAGCGATCAAACCCCTCTCATCCTCTCCATTTGTCTGCTCTGCCGTGAGAGCCACACACAACCGCGACATTCATCACCTTCACTCGACCATCCTTCATCTTCATCGTTTTTCCGCCGTCTAGGAGCATGGATTAACACCATCACGAGCTTCGTTCTCTCTTCCTCTATCCGAGTCTAGTACTCATCTCATCGAATGTCTTCTCAATATCTTCTAATCTAGGCGTAAAGACGAACCCTAAGAAATTATGAAGTTAGATTAACGCTATCGGCGAGGTCTATGATCATGAAACCTTAGGGTCCAACTTCGGATAACCTTGTTCTACATCACGATATCAAGAGTCAAGGAAAAATATGAGAGGAGGTAGGAATTCGAAGACTTACTTCTCGGAAAATATCTGAAGGCTCTTCAAGGCTGATGATAATTGTTCTTTACTGCTCAGGTTTGTACTTAGATCTTTTGATTCTTCTTCTATATGCCTTGTTTTATGTGTTTCTGAATCTTCTTCATCTTTGAGATCTTCTGTGTTTCTCTGTTTGTTATATTCGAAGCGGATTGTGATGTTGTTGAAGCTGTTAGTGCAGAGAGAGAAGATGATTGGAGGTTTGTTGAACCTTGAAGATGATGAAGAAAAATGAGAATTGAAAGTTGAAGCTACATGAAGATGCGCTGAAGATTGAAGAAGTTGCAGTGAGGTTGCTGATAGGGAAGAAAAGTGAGGTTGAAGGTGAAGAAAGAAAAAAGTCAGAAAAATGAATCGTCCCCCCAGATTTTTGGAGGGAGTTGAGATTATATAATTGAAGGGGAATCTGAAATCAATTATAGGAAGAATGAACCTGAGCCCTTGGATGATGAGAGTTTGTTATGGAGATTAATAGTGAGATTAAGGTTAGTTGCAAGTTGTTTAGAGAGTTAGAATCTGTTAGCTGTTATGGACAGTTTGTATGAGCTGGAAGTGGTTAGTTTGAACAGTTAAGAATTTCTGTTTTATCATATGAAGTTTGTTACATGTAAGTAATTAGAGCCTTTGGATTCAAAAGTTAGTTACAAAGTGACGGTGGGATTTAATCCTGATTTTTTCTTGCAAATGAAACTAACTTTATGATGAGATGCAATTACTTCTAATTTTTCTGATTTCCTATTTTGAATTACTAATATTTTTACAACTTACTATTTTCTCTTGAGTTTTATATTTTCTCCTAATTTTCTGATGCAAAACTTCCCCCGTATTCTTCTTTTTCGATATTTTTGCACTTCTGCATGTTTTTAGATTATACTTGGACATGGCTACAACATGGTTTAATTCATGTATGAACTGGTGTGAACGATTTATGGTGTTAATGTGTAAATTGATTATGTTCATATGCGTATGCAGGGCATCTTTGGATGTCAGATTATATAGCAGGTTTTTGTAGATTTTGGATGTTAGGGTAATTGAAGATTAAAGATGTAAGAAAGTTAGTAGTTGAACGAAAAAGCAGTAGGAATTGAAAATTGACAGCAAAGTTGGAGTTTTGTCCTGATGAACCTGCTTCTGATTCTCTTTATATTCTGGTTTTTTTCCCGTGAATGTTGTGCAGGATTAGCTTGCTTGACTGATTTACAGTTTTCATGCGCTGGGTTGATCGGTAGCTTGAAAGAGGTTTCCACAAATTTCAGCAAGAACTCTAGTAAGCTCATAGCTATACGAGTAATAAAAGCACAATCTTGAGGCTATAACATCTACAGTTCTTCTATTCAAGTTCTTGAGCCGATCAATGCTAGACGAGGAACAAGCTTTGGCCTCTTGGTATCGTTTCTGATCAATAATAAAAAGAAGCATAAGGAAGTAACAGTAGATTTCTTAGCTCAGGCAACAAGAGTTTGGTTGTGGTTTGAATAGCTGCAGATGTTGTAGAATCCACTTCCATCTCATGATCATCATCCTTGGGATTAGGAAGGTAAGAAGATAACCTAGAGTGAGAGTCAGAAGCTGTAGGAAGAAGGTGATCGATGAAGGATGAGAGAACCGGAGCTGTGAGTTTGGACCTCAAAGCAATTTTAAGGCGCACAACACGAGAAATTATGTGAACTTCCTTAGAGTTCGAACCGGTTTCAATGATGGACGCTATTTACTTCAAATAATGCAATGTAGATGGAATAGGTTTGGATTGTATTGGGATTGATTTTTAATGGTATTTGAATGATACTGAAAGTGACAACTTGAACCAAAATAATCACTTGAATGGAATTATAATGAATGACTATGCCTTGCCATTTGTATCCTATCTTTTGCATTCCAAGAAACCCTTATGATTAAGGTCTCCAAACTCGCTTGAATCAAATTCTCAAAAATAAACCAATACTTAGATTTCTTTAGTACCATTTGATTATCCTCTAAGCACTTCACTTCATGACTCAGTGAACGAATTCCAACCAACTTGCATATTCAATGAACTAGTCCTGAACTCAAAATATGGCATAACATTCAATCGAATCAATAATATTCTTGCATGAACTCAGTCAAAAAAATAACCTCTCCATATTGAAATTGCCCAAAATCAAAGCCTTTATTCATGTTCGTCTAACTCAATTAACACTCTCCTGCATTATATCTTATATTGTGCTCCAACTTTTGTAATTCAAGTCACAAACATGTCTACTTGAAAATGTAAGGCTAAAATCCTTAAGAAATTCCCTTGAAGGTGATACTTCTTGTTGCACAATATAAGGTTCTATGAGAAAGTCCCTTGATAAAACAAACCCTAATCTCATGATCTTCGACGAAAAACCCGATTGGACCATAATTATCGAAAACCTGGCTTTAATTGCATATAGGATAATAAACCATGATAGCTTCGTGTCTTGATGAAGAAAGAAATTCTCAATGACCCGGGTCACAACCCTAATCCCACTACTCGCTGCCTGAATAAGAAATCAGTATTTATCAGACACGAACGCCTTAATCATTACAAAACCCTAATAACGCACAACCACTGAACTTTGAACCTTAAGCGCTTTATTGAATGCAAATGTATGTTAATGACCTAATGGAATATATATAGATGAATGAAAGAGACTAAGCCAGCATAAAAGTGCAATTAGGAGGGAAAATTTTGGGGGGCAACAAAGTTCATGATTAATTTACTTTTGTGCCAACGCGTGAGTCTCTAAATGTCGAGCTGCAGCAGAAGGCGAAATTAACATTATTCATAAAAAACACAAAACAAACAAAACATGTGAGCCGAACTATGGTAGCTCTGATTCCTCAAAAAGGATATGTAGGCATTGGGGTAGGGCCCAAGCGAGTACAACTTTATTTTCCCTACATTCTTTTCTCCTTTCTTTTGATGCATTCTCCCTTTAGAAGTAGTAAACAGTAAGCATAGATTAAACACACCCATAAGATAGACAATAAGAGTGGATAGTACTACAGGCGTGTGGGGTGCTAATACCTTCCCCTCGTGTAACAGACTCCCTTACCCGATCTCTCGGTCGCAAGGACGTGACTTCTTCCTTCTCAGGTTTTCTCGATATTTACCTTTCCCTGCATATGGGATTAAAGAAGTTCGATGGTGACTTCATTATTTGATGATTTTCTGTCAGTTGTTTCACCAGGCTTCGCAGAAACATAGATGAAATTAATTGTTATCTGGTCGAATTCCAGGCTTCGCAGAAAATTGAAGTTAAGTTATTATCTGGTCGGGGTTCCAGGCTTCACAACAACTTAGATGAAATTAATTGTTATCTGGTCGGATTCCAAGCTTCGCAGAATATTGAAGTTAAACTGTTATCTAGTCGGGTTCCAGTCTTCGCAGCAACTTAGATGAGGTTAACTATTTTCTGGTTGGATTCCAGAGTTTGCAGCAGCATCTGCAATTAATTTTTATCTGGTTGGATTCCAGGCTTCGAAGAAATTTAGATGAAGTTAACTGTTATCTGGTTAGATTCTAGGCTTCACAGTAACTTAGATGAAGTTAAACTGTTATCTGGTTGGATTCCAGGCTTCGCAGTAAATTTCTTGAAAGGATGAAGTTAAACTGTTATTTGGTCGAATTCCAGGCTTCGAAGCAACTTGCTCGAGAGGATGAAAGTTTAACTGTTATCTGGTCGGATTCTAGGCTTCGCAGTAACTTGCTTGAAAGGATGAAGTTAGAATGTTATGTGGTTGGATTCCAGGCTTCGCAGTAACTTGCTGGGATAGTAATGACTCTACCGGGGACTAAGGGGTTTTGTCCATTGATTTGTAATAGTCTGAGAGGCCAACCCAAGCTGGGGAATTTGTAGTTTGTTGTGGAAATAAACCTGGACAAAGAGAATATTTTGACAACCTACTAGGGGAAATGAATTCTTTAGGAGGAATTCCTCAAGGCTTCTTTTTTTTAAGACCAACTCAGCTGGGAGAGGTTTTCTAAGAGGTTGGAACTCTGGATGTACGAATTTAACTCAACGGGGAAAATTTTGTTGTAATAACTCTGTGGGGATATCTCAAATCCTTAAGGAAATGCTTATTACTGTTTTTATGTATACACTTGTTAACCATTTAATCATGTTCATATGCATATGTTCATTCAATTTTATTCATTGCACACTTTTGCACTCAAAACAGAAAAAACAAAAAGTTTGCACTTTAAAGTATATCTATATTGATGTTTTCCTATAAATAAGCGTCTTTGTACAAGGAGACAGAGATCCTACTAAGAGGAAATCATCGAAAGAATGAAAGGAACACAAAGTGAAAACAAAAATAATAGCCATGTGGAAATGATCTCATTGAGTTCTAATTCCGCTATTAGCCATATGTCTTCGAACATCATCCCTTGCCGTTGAAAGAAGTTGATTGAATTGATCTTGGACCTTTGAACTTTTGACCTTGGTAATAAAGCTGGATGCAGAGATCCAACGGGACATAGTTGTATGCTTTAATCCCTAACTTTTTCCTGGACCGCCCTTTCGGGTTTTCAGTCCACCAGGATACCCATTTTTTCCCAAGCCGCTCTTTCGGGTTTTCAACTTGTCGGGTGTACAATCTTTTGCATATATCCCTAACTTTTGCCCGAACCTCTTTGGTTCGCCGGGATGCCCTTATTTTTTCCTAGGTATGTCAACCTAGCGCGTCATTCTTTATGCATAGTATTTTTTGACTATGTTCGCGTTCAAAGGATGCGAGAAATCTTCGCAGTCCATAGTAGTTAACATCATGGCACCACCAGAGAATACTTTCTTGACAATAAACGGCCCTTCGTAAGTGGGAGTCCATTTGCCCCTGGGATCACCTTATGGTAAAATGATGCACTTTATTACCAAATCTCTGGTTTGATACACTCGAGGTTTGATCTTTTTGTTGAAAGCCTTGATCATACGTTTTTGATACATTTGACCATGAAAACTAGCAGCCAGTCTCTTCTCTTCAATTAAGTTCAACTGATCCAACCTAGTCTGGATCCATTCACCTTCGCCTAAGTTTGCTTCTTTCATAATCCTTAAGGAAGGAATCTGAACTTCCATAGGTAGGACAGCTTCCATGCCATAGGCTAAAGAGAAAGGAGTTACCCCATTTGACATCCAAGCCAAAGTATGATAACCATGAACAGCGAATGGTAACATCTCATGCCATTATTTATAGGTGACTACCATCTTTTGCATAATCTTCTTTATGTTTTTATTGGCAACTTCCACTGCGCCATTCATCTTAGGTCTGTATGGAGAATAGTTGTGATGCTTGATTTTGAATTGCATATAAATTTTAGTGATCATAGCATTATTGAGATTGGTTCTGTTATCAGTGGTGATCCTTTTAGGGATGTCGTACGGGAAGATGAGGTTTTTCTTGATAAAATGGGCTACCACATTCTTAGTGACTGAGGCGAATGAGGCAGCTTCAAGCCATTTGGTGAAGTAGTCAATGGCAACAAGGATGAAACGATGTACATTGGAGGCAGTGGGCTTGATCTCTCCCATCATGTCAATGCCCCACATTGCAAATGGCCATGGAGCAGTCATGACATTCAAAGGAATTGGAGGCACATGAACCTTGTCGGCATAGATTTGACACTTATGGCAAGTCCTCGAGTGATGGTGACAATCAGTTTCCATGGTCGACCAATAGAAACCAGCCCTTAGAATCTTCTTGGCCATAGGGTTCCCGCTAGAATGAGTCCTAAAGAGGACATCATGCATGCCCTCCATGGTCTTCTCTGCCTCCTTCTTGTCCATACACCGGAGTAGAGTTTAAGCATGGTTGCATTTGTACAGGATTCCATTGCTTAGGAAAAATTTGGATGAAAACCTTTGCAGAAATTTCTTGTTGTTGATTGAGGCTCCTTCAGGATATTATTGTGTTTTAAGATATCTCCTCACTTCATGATACCAAGGCTTCTCCTCATCCGTGTCAATCTTATAACAGTGCACAGGTTCGTCAAATCTTTCGATTATAATTATGGGAGCTTCTTTGTCCCAATTGACTTTGAACAAAGATGACATAGTTGCTAAAGCATCTTCCAATTGATTTTCTTCTCTCAGAAAGCGTTCAAAGGTGATCTCCTCAAAGCATGGGATCAAAGTCAACACAAGTTCTTTGTAGGGGATCCTATTTAGATGTTTGGTATCCCATTCTCCTTTTACTTGACTGATTACTAAAGCTGAATCTGCGTATACGCTTAATAATTTGATTTTTAGGTTAATGGCAGCCTTAAGACCCAAGATGCATGCTTCATACTCAGCCATGTTATTTGTACATTCTAAGAATAGTCTGGCAGTGAAAGGCGTATGGACACCTTCGGGGGAAATAATCACGACACTGGTTCTGTTACCAAAAGTGTTGGAAGCTCCATCAAAAACCATAGTCCATCGGGATCCTTGTTCAGGTCCTTCATACGGTCCAGACTTTTCACAATCAGTTATCAGCATGATATTATCGTATGGGAATTCAAAGTTCATAGATTGGTAATCATCAATATCTTGATGGGCCAAATGATCTGCTAGCACACTTCCTTTGATTTCTTTTTGTATGGTGTATTGGATGTCATATTCGGTCAAGATCATTTTTCATTAAGCTATTCGTCCGGAGAGAGGTGGTTTCTCGAAGATGTACTTGATAGGGTCCATCTTAGAAATCAACAAAGTGGTGTGAGTCAACATATATTGTCTTAGCCGGCGAGCAACCCATACCAGAGCGAAGCAATTTTTCTCGAGCAGTGAATATCTATTTTCACAATCGGTAAAATTTTGCTCAGGTAGTATATTGCATGCTCTTTTCGGCCAAACTCGTCATGTTGGCCCATCACACACCCCGTTGAATTCTCTAATACAGTCAAGTACATAATCATAGGTATTCCTTCAATTGGAGGTATCAGGATTAGAGGTTCTTGCACCTACTCCTTAATCTTGTCAAAAGCTACTTGGCAGTCGTCATCCCATCTGATTACTTGATCTTTCTTCAGCACCTTGAAGAGTGGCTCACAAGTAGCAGTTAAGTGAGATATGAATCTAGCAATATAGTTAAGTCAACCTAAGAAACCTCTGACCTCCTTCTCAGTACAGGGAGCCGGCATTTCTTGGATGGCTTTGACCTTCACAAGATCGACTTCGATGCCTTTGCCATTGACGACAAAACCCAGGAGTTTCCCAGACCTCACCCCAAAGGTACACTTGTTGGGATTCAGCCTTAGCTTGTACTTTTTCAACCTTTCAAATAGCTTGTGTAAATGATCCAGGTGTTCCTCCTCATTTTTCGACCTTGCAATCATATCATCCACATAGACTTTTATCTCATGGTGGATCGTGTCATGAAATAGAGCTACCATAGCTCGTTGATAAGTTGCCACTGCATTCTTTAAACCGAACGACATGACCTTGTAGAAGAAAGTGCCCCACCGTGTAACAAAAGTGGTCTTCTCCATGTCTTCGGGAGCCATTTTGATTTGATTGTAGCCAGAGAAACCATCCATAAAGGAGAAAACTTTATGTTGAGCCATGTTATCGACCAAGACGTCAATATACAGTAGTGGGAAATCATCTTTGGGGCTTTCCCTATTCAAATCTCTATAATCGACACACATACGAACCTTCCCATCTTTCTTTGGCACCAGAACCACGTTTGCAACCCATTGAGGATAAGATTTCACAGCCAAGAAACTTTCATTGAATTGCTTCATTACCTCATCTTTTATCTTTTCAGACATGTCAAGCCGCATGCGAAGAACATTTTACTTGACTGGAGGGAAATCTTCCCTTGTTGGTAGACGATGAATCACAATGTCAGTATCCAACCATGGAACATCATCATATGACCAAGAAAACACTTCAAAATAGTCATGTAACATCTGGACCAATCTGCCTTTGATACCGTCTTCCAAGTTGGCACCAAGCTTGACCTCTTTCTTGTATTTCTCAATACCTAAGTTGATCACTTCCACTAGGTCTTCATGAGGTTGAATGGCTTTATCCTCTTGTATCAGAAGTCTGGCTAATTCCCCTGGTATTTCACAATCTTCTTCTCCTTCTTCTTCGGCTTGGTTGATTGGATGTTCAAAGTTAAAGCTGGGAATAGCAAAGTCGTTGATAATGAGATCCAGAGTGGATGAGGATCTGTAAATGTGTGTGTGAGATACATGGCTATTTTGAAAAAATGTAATAAAGAAAAAGAAAGACAATGAGCACAAAAATTGAATACAAAGAGTCCAATGTTTTTCATTAAATGATCATATGTCATATGGAAATGAACAAACCCTTAAGAAATGGACCATAGTGCCTCGGGCAGGGCACATGGATTAAAGTCATTGCTTGAAATTAAATTACAGACAAAGTTCTTGAACTGATAAAAATAGTAAATAGTAATTACTCCTTGTTGAAGGAGATGGGAATGATATCCTTGGCACGCCAATTATTGAGTCCTTCACCAATGGCCGGGTAGATCCAGTCATCAAAATCATAGTCGTTGTCAGAGTCTTCAAGAGCATTCACTTCATGATTACTGATGCGAAGAGATGGTTTTTCTATGCGAGCATGTCTGACGTCCTTTTGAGCTTTGGTAGTGAAACCAAAACCACTTTTGTCTGATTTGAAAGGGATGTTAGGGAATTGTCCCAAAATGGTACAACCTCCGTCTTCAATCACAACACGAGCATCTTTGAGGGAAGCCATCCTAGGCACATCTTTAACATCTTTTGGAACATCAGGAGTAACCTTGGCAGTAGCAACCATGGGAGAGACCACTTCGAAGGCTTGGCAAGGAGTTTCTATGAAGTCACCGTCCATCTCAATATACTTGAACGAATTCAAATGGCTAGCCATAAAATCTTCTTCACCATAGACGGTAACAATTTTTCCTTTGACTGGATATTTCAATTTTTGGTGAAGGGTGGATGTCACTGCTCCTGCCCCATGTATCCAGGGGCATCCAAGTAAACAAGAGTAGGCGGGACGTATATCTATCACGTAGAAAGTAGAACTGAAAACTTGTGAACCAAATTTAATGGGGATATCAACTTCTCCAAGTACCATCCTCTTGGATCCATCAAAAGCCCTTACAACTATGTCACTTGGCTTCAACACCAAATCATCGTAATCTAACCGATCTAAGGCACCTTTAGATAAGACATTTAGAGAGGACCCTGTATCCACCAAGACATGGGCCAGAGTAGTTCCTTTGCATTCAATAGAGACATGTAAAGCCTTGTTATAATTTCTTCCAACTGGTGTCAGGTCAGCATTAGAGAACTCCAATCCATTGTCGGCAGTCAAACTCGCCACAAAATTTTCAAATTGGTTGGCTATGGTTTCTTGAGGAACATGTGCCTTACTTAAGAATTTGATCAATGTTTGAGCGTGAGCATTAGAGAAAAGTAAAAAAGATAACATAGAGATCTTGGATGGGGTTTCCCTAGCTGCTATACAATCTTAAAATCACTCTTTTTTATGATCTTCAAAATCTTCTCCATTTCTTGGGTGGATGGTTCCTCGATAGAAATGTATTTGGCAGGCGCCTCCGTCCTGGAAGACTCAATTGTCCTTTCTTTTCCCCTAGCGCCAGTACTAGGTTTATCAATGGTAATGCGAATAGGTGTAATAGTTGGAGGTGAAATGTTAGGAGAGAAGATTCTCCCCGTCCTTGTCACCTTGCTAGAACCAGCAATATTGGTAACATCATCAACTTTGTCTTCATTAATCCAAGAGTCTTGCTTAATCCCATGATAGTATACTTCAGCACCATAATTCTAAGGTACTGCCTTATCGGAATATAAGGAATTGGCCATGGTGTGGTAATTATCAAGGGGGAAATCAATGGTTCGTTGGAAATCCTAATAGGACCTTTTGAGGAGATCCTAATAGGTTTGTTAGATATGGTGATGATTGACATGTATTTAACTTCTTCAGTCAAAATTTTTATGGCAGGAGTTATTTCAAAAATAATATCGTGGCTATCTATTAGGTGTTGGACACCATTTTTCAGCCATTTGCATCGATTAACTTGTTTGGCACAGCAACAACAGTCTTTTAAACAACCAAGGAAAACCCCAACTCTCAACAAATTTTCTTTAACAATGGTAAGTGGAGTAGTAAAATCTTTAACGGAGGAAATAAAAGAAGTTTCTTCAATTGCATTGACACCTTTGCCATGATTTAGAATTGGTGCAGTTATAACATTCAGATTTGTAGGTGGATCAAACTCAATATTATTATTGTCGATAAGGTCTTGAATCTTGTTTTTTAGAGCCTAACATTGATCAGTATCATGTCTGGGGCTATTGGAGTGATAGGAACATTTGGCGTTGGGGTTGTGTTTTGGAGAAGCAATGTTAGGGTTGGAAGGAGGATCTCACAAGGTCACCAAGTCAGCTTTCAAAAGGTGTTGTAGAGCTTGAGATAGTTGCATATTGATTTTGGTAAATTGTCTTCTTTGAACATCCGGTCTTTGTTGATTATTTTGTTGACGAAGTCATTGAGTTGGAATTGGATTAGAAATTAATACAACCCCTAAGAATGGTGACAGTCATTCCAATCACGACTTCTTGACCCATATATAGCATTAGTCTCTTTTTTTCTCTCCAATAAATGGCTTTTTCATAGTGTTTGATGTAGAGGCGGAAGCCATGGGAATTTTTCCACTTTTGATATTGCTCTCGACCCTTTCACCAGTTAAGATTAACTCAGTGAAACCAGACGATGAGCTCCCAAAGTTGAAAAATGGTCTAGTTAATGTTCTCATGAAAATATCCACCAACTCCCTATCAGTCAATAATGGTTGTAATCTACCAGCAAGGTCTCTCCATTTTTGCGTGTACTCTTTAAAACCTTCATTGGAACCCATTCTCATTCCTTGTAACTGAACTCTAGTCGACGCCGAATCATGGTTGTACTGACATTGATGGTAGAAAGCGGTGGCCAGATCTTCCCAAGTATGAATGTTTGAACCCTCCAACTGATAAAACCATTCTAACTGAGTCCCAGACAGACTCTCTTGAAAGAAATGCACCCACAACTTCTTGTCAGTGGTATGCGGTTGTATCTTGCATACATAGGATCTTAAGTGAATTTTTGGGCACGAAACACCGTCGTACTTAGCAAAGATTGGAATTTTGAATTTGTGGGGAATAACTACCCCAGGAACCAAGCCTAAATCACAAAAATCCAAGCCAGGTACAACTTGAATTTCCACCGCTTTCAACATATCTTCCAGTTGCTTGTACTTATCCTCAACCAGTGGATACTGTTCGTCAAAATAATCCTCATCCTCATAAGCTTGATTGTTTTCACCCCCAACACGAGTACTCCTTTCATCTTTGTTTTGGTTCTCATCCTCTTCGGACGACTCTTTAACAACTTGTGCTTGACGGACAAGGCCTTTAAACCTTTTCCCCATGTTGATCAGGGCCTTCTTCTTGGTCTTCCTTTTGGCCACCATAAGTGACATCAGCTCTTGTTGTCCTTTGGCCAAGGTGAGCAAAGTTTCTTGAAATTGAGAATCTGCGTCTGCAAATATTTCACAGTTTGTTCGAGATCTATCTTACTGAAATAAACAATAGAGAGATGAGGAAACCTGTGTCGTAGAACCTGCTTATGTTATGATGCATGAAGTGCATATGCAAATGTTTTCAAGGACTTTTAAGATTTAAATTTATTTAGACAAAGAAGGAACAAACGTTAATTGTATTAATAAGTTTAAACGGTTTACAAAAATGCCTCTTGGGCTTACAATGGAAGAAGAAAAAATAATACAAAATAAACTCCTAAAACAAAAATGACTCAAGCTTCCCATGAGCACATCCTTTTTGGTGCTATGTAGGCGTTCAAACTTTGCTCAAAAACCTTCTTCTCGCTTGAGTAGAATTGGGCTTCAAAGGTGTCTCGCTCCCCTTTTAGTTGAATCCACGATCTTTGCAACTCCTAGAGATTAGTAGGCATGTCAAGATGAATAATAGTGTAGGGAACATCTCATTCGGCAATAGGCTCCATGATGATAGGTAGGATGGCCTCATATGGCATCATGAGGTTTTGAGCGCAAGCTCGCACCCACTTGAGATAAGGCTCCAAAGGAATGGAGTTCTTATGTCCTAACGTCTTGCTATCAAATTTGTTCACCATGCCCCAATCTCTTACAAATCTTTGATGATAACTTTGGACATCTCTCTCATAGTCAAATACAATTCCATGGACAAGCGCGTCATGCAGACCATCCCGCCTAGGGTACCCAAACTATCACAAAGCCAAACAAGGGTTATAAGTGATACCTCCCCTAATGCTAAGGAGAGGGACATTAGGGAATTCCCCGCAACAATCAATGATGGTCACATCCTCTAATGATCGAGAACACCAATGGATATCTGAATGCGAGAGTTACATTGACCTTCGAGACCAGCTCATACCTTGTTCTCTTTTCAAAACTGATCGAGGAAGGTGCAAAATAAACCACCTAGCCAACAAAAGAGTGTAACACATAATAATTCCCATTCTCTTCATGGTGCGAGTGTGAAGAGAATGCAAGATATCTCCAATTAAGGTAGGCATTGGGTTACGAGATAGAAAAACCTTAACTACATTCACATCTATGAGTTGGTCCGGGTTAGGAAATAGTAACATCCCATAGATGAGAAGATCCAAAACTTCTTCAAAGGATTATAAGTCCAAAGCATCCCAAAAATGTTTAGCCTTCTGTGATCGGTTGATCTGGAACTGACTTTTTAACGCTGGTTCGCAAAATGTTGCGGAAACAAGAGTCGCCACCGTCTTTTATTTTCTCCAAATGGAAAGGACAAAAGCACAGAAAAATTCCTTATAGAGATTGCTCTCGGTTCGGGAGGTAGATTATAGAAAGGGAAGGTGTTAGCACCCTTTCTGTCCATGGTTATCCATGGGCTCTTAGATACTTGCTCACTTGTGTTTTCAAAAATGGTTTGTTTGCTTTTCAACTGTGGGTTTTAAAAAGTTTCTTTGAAAATTCCAGTTCGACTCTTGTATCGGTCCTCAAGAGTGTTTGAAAAATTGCTTTCGAAAGCTTTTTGAAAAGGTGTCGGTGTGAAAAGTATTTTTGAATTTGTTTTGAAATTAGAGCAAGTATCTAGGAGAACCTACCTACCCTAAGGAATTCGTCTGTGTAGATGTCCTTTAAAGTAGTGCCATCCCACCATTGAGAGGTAGGTAGCACCACCGTCGGAGGTGTTCGGGTCAATTCGAGGTTCGGGACATGGTGATCACCAGAGCAATGGGAAGACACCTTAGAAGCTACCCTCATGCCAGGTTCCCGGATCATGAGGACTTACTAAGACATCCTCTACTCGACGATCACCTTTCGAGGCAAGGCAACAGTGAGGCGTACCCTAGGGGTGGTGTGTGCGATTCGTGTGTCATTTTCATTTGCATTTATCTTGTCATGTTATTGGTGTTCTACGCTTGTTTTTACTTTGTCCATACATTCTTTCATGCTTTTGATTAACAGTTAAAAAGTTGCGAGGAAATAAAATCTAAAGCTATTACAAATGGCGCGGGTCCACATCGCCAAAATTAACCAGGACCCGATTTGACGGAAAATAAAGAAATTAAAAGTGCGAGAAGTAATTTACATGGCTTCGGGAGAGGTACATAATATTATACGAAGGAAATAAATATACGAATTGAAATTTAAATCGAAACGAGGGCGTTGGACCCTTTTGCAAAATTAAATTACATGGAATTAATTAATTAAAAGAAAGAAATTGTTTTTGTTTTTTTGGTATTTTTATGTATTTTAGGACTTAATAGAAAAAATTAATTGCAATTAAACACTAACCCTAATTCTATTTTATTTTAACTTGTTAAGAAAATATTGAAGTTTTTTAACCTAAAATTAAACCCTAACTTTTACATACAAATTTGATTATAAAAATAAATAAAATAAATATTTAATTATTTGAATTATTATAAAAGAAAAATAAAAAGGATGAAAAATTGTTACTTAAACCCTAGTTCTACATTTTTTAGATTTATCGTTAAAAGAATTAAAGTTAACACCTAATTTAAACTAATTTTATTTATATGCAAATTTATTTAAGAAAATATTAGAGATAAATATATTTGATTTTTTTAGTTTTTTCTGATTTTTTTTTTATGGTGTTTTTGTATTTTGTAAAATAATTAATTAAATGAACAAAACAATTATTAAAAGAAATAGAATTATATTAAAATAAAAAATAAAGAAAAGTGAAAAATATGCAAACCTAGGGGGGTTGTAGTCCCCAAAGTGGAGGTATGAATTGAGAAATCTGGCCCATTTATTTTGGCCTGTTTGGACTTTTTCTGGACACGTGCAGAGGCATTGACTCAAGCCTATGGTGTTCCTTCAATCAGTGCCCTTGGATCCCTGAAGCTGAACGCGTGGCATGCTGGATTTGGAAGGTGCATGGTGGTCTCCAGCACAAGCGCTACACGTGAATGTCAATGGAAAAATAATATTGAGAAAGCATGAAGACCTGGGGCTCGAACCCAGGTCAGGGATGTTACCAATAGCCTTGCTCACCACTAAGCCATTCCACGCGTTTTGATACATAATTAACCTATGAATATTATAAAAGAAACAAACGTTAGTGGCCACAAACGCGCGCGAATTTTAAATGATCCAACCGATTCATGCCACGATATCATCTTCTTCTTCGTGTTTTATTTTTCCTGAAATATAAATAACATAAGCAACGGTTTCCATGTGTTTTCTTAGGCCAGTTTTGGGAAAATAGCGAATAGGTCTAGGAGGTCCATAAATTAGGCGCGATGGTGGGTTTATGATCGTTTGAGCATGCTGAAGTCAATGTTCTAATTTATATGCTCCAATTTTTCCTCGTTTGAAAATCCCTAATTTTGAATCCTGTAAACCCTAACAATTGGCAATGGTGAAATCGTACACAATGCATAAAAATACAATCAAAGTATATGGTTAGCTTGCAAATGCTTCACTGATCACGAATATATAAACAAAACATCATGAATGAGCATAGAATGTAAAACACGATAATGAAAATAAAATGAGAAAGGCTAGCTTCTGTACAATGATTCAGGAGGTTATGGACTTGGAAATCTATGCAGGCACGTTGCTGAAGGCCTAAGGAAGATGATGAGATGAAAATCTCAGCTTGAATCGCCCTCCAATGTGATTTTCAGAATTGAGTTTTAGACAAAATTTTCCAAGTTTTTGAATGGCTTTTGGGCGCAGCTCAGTGTGTCTTTGCATTAGGGTTTCATTCTAGCTTATGTAGTGAACAGATTAGGTTAACAAAATTGATCAAAATCTCTTTCATTCATGAATTTGAAGATTTGATTTTCCATCATTATTTTCCAAATATTTTCCATGTGCTTTTTGTTCAAATCATCTCCAATCTCTCCAAATCTTTCTATATTGGGATATGCACGAATTTTTGAGAATAAAACATGTACAAAAAGATTTGTTAGGTTAAGTTAAATATTTTTCACATATTTAATTGATTTAAGTGAATTATTATAAATAAAAATTCAAATAAATAAATAAAAAATGAGAAAATACTTCCATTTGGGCCAAGTGGTCGTGCACATGTCATGGATGATGAATTATGGAAGAAAAATGGGCCCATTAGCAATTTTAGGTCATTTGAATCAATGTTGACTTTTCAAAATATCCAAAAATTTCCCAACTTCCACAAGGCATAACTTGCTCAATTTTTAAGCTTTTCTCATGTTCTTGGACATTTTGGAAAGGTCTTTGAGTCCTCTAACCAATGCCTTTGGTCCCATGTCATTTTGATTTACCAATCTCAAGTTATGGCCTTTGACTTAAAGTCCCTTTTTGTTGACTTTTGAAAATGACCTATAATGTTGAAATTGATAACTTTTTGTGAGAGCATTTCTTGGACTTTAAGTATGAAGATGAGTTGTAGGAAATGTCTTTCTCTTCAAAATGAGCTTTGGATGTAATTTTTCTGATAATCCATGTGAAAGTTATGCCCTGGTCAATTTCAGTTGACTTTTTCAGCTGTCCAAATAAGGAAACTTTTGCATCTTGATGATTTCTGAGCCAAATTTTGAGAATCGTGATCAAGCATTGATCAAATGATGTTTGTGGCTTCAAAATGATATGTTGACCAAAAATTTGAACTTTTGACTGTCAAATGACCATTTTGCCCCTACAGTTGACTGTAGTGCAATTTAGGGTTTTGACTGTGCAATTTTGAGCTGAATGTCTTGAAACTTGATATGAGGATGCTTGACCACATTTATAGGCATATGAGACTTGATTGGACCTTTAGAAACTTCATTTTCTTGATCAGACTCAAAACCCTAATTTTGACTGTATAGGAGGTCTTTGACTGTGCAACCTTTAGGGAGATTTTGAAGCTTTGACTTGGCAATTCCCTGAAGAATATGGGAGGGCAAATTTTGGGGTACAACAGTTGCCCCTGTTCAATCTTCTTAGACCTGAGGATGCATATTGGCTGACGTGCCTTTCGTAATCCGAAGGTAGAAGATGATTGGACACTAGAGTGCCCAGAAATTTGCGCTCACCTAGTAACAGTGATGATGGGAATGGGCTTATAGATGCCATTTAGAGATTGCTGGATAGGATGATGGGCTTATAGATGCCATCTGGATGTTGATCGTGTAAGAGATTCCTTAGCGAGAACCTGCATACCTGCAAAAGAAAAATGAGTACCTGGCACGTTGCAGGAGTTGATTTCAGATGCTTGGCATAGATGTGTCCTGACTGGTTACAGGAGCTGGGCCTGGAGCTTCAAATGGTAATGAATGAACCAGGGATGGTTGCTACCTTAGCATGAATGGTAAGAGAACCTTGGGTGACTTTAACTTCAACAACGCTCGTTGAGAAAATCTTGGTGAGAATTACCATCTTCGCAGGATCGGGAAGAGAACCAAAGGCAATTATAATCGGAAAAGGAATTATCACCTCACTCACTGTCGGAGAGGGAACCATTTGAAAAGGAATTATCACCTCACTCACCGTCGGAGAGGGAATCATCTGAAAAGGAATTATCACCTCACTCACCGTCGGAGAGGGAACCATAAGGAAAGGAATTACCACCTCACTCACCGTCGGAGAGGGAACCATAAGGAAAGGAATTACCACCTCACTCACCGTCGGAGAGGGAACCATCAGGAAAGGAATTACCACCTCACTCACCGTCGGAGAGGGAACCATAAGGAAAGGAATTATCACCTCACTCACCGTCGGAGAGGGAACCATAAGGAAAGGAATTACCACCTCACTCACCGTCGGAGAGGGAACCATAAGGAAAGGAATTACCACCTCACTCACCGTCGGAGAGGGAACCATCTGAAAAGGAATTATCACCTCACTCACCGTCGGAGAGGGAATTATCTGAAAAAGAATTATCACCTCACTCACCGTCGGAGAGGGAACCATCTGAAACGGAATTATCACCTCACTCACCGTCGGAGAGGGAACCAATAGGAAATTATAATCTTAAAGAAACCTAAAATGGAAATCTAATGCACCGTCGGAGAGAGAACCATTATAGTCTGATAACTTCTACTGAGTCTTCATCAGAAAAATCTGTTGGGAGTCGATTTAGCTGGACTAGAGAAGGCCTGGGACTGGATAAGAAATCTTTGGAGTCGATTAACTAAACCGGTCTAGGTCTTGAAATATGATTGAGAATTTAACTGAATCTTTCCTGAAAGGTAAAAGTCAGTCATATGCAATGCATGATATGGATCAAGCAATGATGTTCTCAACATAAATGAGATTTGCATGATATAATGCGTTTATGCATGCTATAATGATGTATGTGATGTTTTATGAATGTATGTTTTCGTCTAGGAAAGTAAATCCTTGACGAGTGCCGGGAAGTCGTATCCTGGGCTGATGTTGAAAAATTAGATCTTTGCTTCCGTTGGGGATGATAACTGCAAGAATACCGGTAGGAGAAGATGACTCCGTTGC
This sequence comes from Vicia faba, assembly GCA_948472305.1. NCBI lineage: Eukaryota > Viridiplantae > Streptophyta > Magnoliopsida > Fabales > Fabaceae > Vicia > Vicia faba. The sequence goes on along the minus strand of OX451738.1, from coordinate 84,925,861 downwards.
GGAATAAACTTGGCAAATGGAAGATTCTGCGGGGAGAAAAGATACTCTAGCGACCATGCTGGGAAGTGATACTCTGTGGGGATAGAGATGCTTTTGCTGAATTGTTGAGAATGACTTGCTGAGGATATCTTTGTTGTATTGGAAGTATGAATAGACTTTGCTGGGGATAAGAAAATTTCGTCGGGGACGCTCTTTCCGTGGCTTTTGGCTGAGGATAACCCAGTTATATCCTGTTAAGGAAATAACTCTTAAAATAAAGCCGGTCGACGCGTTCGTGCTCTGCGAGGGATAAGCTTCCAGAATCTACTGGGGATAAGCTTACTGCTTGGGGGAGATGAATTCCATTTCTCCTGGGGAAACTGGATTGGACTCTTCTGGGAAGTTTTGATATACGGGGGAAATGGTTCCTTTGAATGTTGATATGCTGCCGGGGAACAATCTTTGGACCAAGACTGCCGGGGATGCTTGTTAAGAATATATGTATACCGCTGGGGAATGTTGGGATCTGCTGGAGGATACCCAACTTCCTTAAGATTTGATAACTCTGCTTGGAGAAGAATGCATTGTTTTGCTGAATCACTCTCTGGGGAATTAATATGTACTGGTTATATTCTTTAGCTGAACCTACCTTGGTACCTTGGAGGACAGAACCATTAGATTGTTTAGACAACTCCTTATTGCCCCTGTTTCTAGTGTCACCTGTAATTAATTCCTTTGTTTCGTATGCAAATATTTATGAGTTAGCAAATTATTGTCAATGCATATATCACAATTTGAACCTTGGACGTTCTTCGCAAAACAAAACAGAAAAAGAGAAACAATTGACACGTTTAACTGAAAGATATATTTGTATTGATTTTTGAATGGCCTGAAAATAGGCATTTTGTGTACAAGAGGCTGACGTCCTAGTAAGAGAACGCCGCCGAACAAAAGAGTTTATACAAATTTTGTACAAGAGAAAATAAAAACAGCTGTGTGAAATATGAATGATCCATTGAGTTTCAACTCTGCTATTGCCTTTATAACTCCGAGCGTCTCATCACTTGATGACCTTGGTTGAAGGTGAAGCTAACTGATCGATGCCGTCTGAACTTGATGTAGATACCGGATTCTGGATGCAAAGTAATCAATGAGACATAGTATTACGCTTTATCCCTAATTTTTGCCTGGACCGCCCTTTCGGGTTTTCAGTCCACCGGGATACCCATTTTTGCCCAAGCCGCCTTTTCAGGTTTTCGACTTGCCGTGTGTACATATTTTTTCATTTTCATCCCTTCATTTTGCCCGAACCCTTTTGGTTCGACGGGAAGCCCTAATTTTTGCCTAGGCATGTCAGCCTAGCGGGTCTTTTTTCATGCGTAGTATCTTTTTACTATGTCTGCATTGGCGGGGTGAGGAAGGTTGTCACCATCCATGTTGGTCAGTATCATGGCTCCTCCTGAGAACACATGCTTAACCACAAATGGCCCTTCGTACGTAGGGGTCCATTTTCCCCTTGGGTCACTCTGAGGAAGGATGATTCTCTTGATTACCAGATCCCCAACTTGATATTCCTGTGGTCTGACCTTTTTGTTAAATGCCCTGATCATCCGTTTCTGATACGTCTGACCGTGACAGATAGCAGCGAGTCTCTTTTCATCAATGAGATTGAGCTGATCAAGTCGTGTCTGGATCCAATCATCCTCGTTCAGGTTTGTATCCTTCATTATCCGGAGAGAGGGTATTTGCACTTCGATCGGCAAGACTGCCTCCATGCCATAAACCAGAGAGAAAGGAGTTACCCCGGTTGACGTCCTAGCTGAGGTACGGTACCCATGTAGAGCGAACGGTAACATCTCGTGCTAATCCTTATAAGTCACTGTCATCTTCTACACGATCTTCTTGATGTTCTTATTTGTTGCTTCTACAGCCCCATTCATCTTCGGTCTGTAAGGGGAAGAATTGTGGTGCTGTATCTTGAACTGCTCGCAGAGCTCAGCGATCATCTTATTGTTCAGATTGGTACCGTTGTCTGTAATAATCCTTTCAGGGACACCGTACCGACAGATTAGGTTATGTCGGATGAACCGTGCCACAACAGTCTTGGTTACCGTAGCATAGGATGCTGCTTCAACCCACTTTGTGAAATAATCAATCGCCACTAGGATGAAGCGATGCCCATTAGATGCCGTAGGTTTGATCTCTCCGATCATGTCTATACCCCACATTGCGAACGGCCAAGGCGCAGTCAGAACATTCAGGGGAACCGGAGGAACGTGCACCTTGTCTGCATAGATCTGGCACTTGTGGCATGTCCTGGAATGTTGGTAGCAGTCAGCTTCCATTGTGGACCAGTAGTATCCTGCCCGTAGGATTTTCTTAGCCATAATGTGTCCACTGGAATGTGTACCGAAGGTCCCTTCAAGTAGCTCTTCCATGATCCTTTCTGCTTCAGTTTTATCCACACAACGCAGTAAGGTTGAATCATGGTTTCGCTTGTACAAGATGCCGTTGCTAAGGAAGAACTTGGCTGCGAACCTTCTCAGGAATTTCTTATCATTGATAGAGGCACCTTCTGGGTATTCCTGAGCTTCCAGATATCTCTTTACTTCATGGTACCAAGGCTTCTCAGTTACCAATTCAGTCTCGAGGTCACAACAGTATGCCGGTTCGTCCAGTTTCCAGATGATGATCCGGGGAGCCTCATTATCCCATTTGACCTTGAACATTGAAGACATTGTAGCTAACGTGTCCGCCAGCTGATTCTCTTCTCTTGGAAAGTGTTCAAAGGTTATCTCTGTGAAGTGGGGGATCAAGGTCAACACACATTCTCTGTAAGGAATCAGGTTGGGATGTTTCGTATCCCACTCTCCTTTGATCTGATTGATCACAAGAGCGGAATCTCCGAAGACACTCAGAAACTTGATCCTTAGGTCGATCGCAGCTTGAAGACCCATGATGCACGCCTCATACTCCGCCATGTTATTGGTGCAGTTGAAACATAGCCGGGCAGTGAGTGGAGTATGAGTACCTTGTGGAGATATGATGATGGCGCCGATACCGTTACCCAAAGCATTGGAGGCTCCGTCAAAGTGCATAGACCATCGGGATCCTGGTTCAGGTCCTTCATCCGGTCCAGGTACTTCACAATCAGTCATTATCATGATGCTTTCATCCGGAAACTCGAAGTTCATTGATTGATAATCATCTACGGCCTGATGTGCCAAGTGGTCTGCCAATACACTTCCCTTGATGGCTTTCTGGGTCGTGTACTGAATGTCATATTCCGTCAAGATCATTTGCTATCTTGCAATTCTCCCAGACAGAGCAGGCTTTTCGAATATGTACTTTATAGGATCCATTTTGGAGATCAATAAGGTAGTGTGAGTCAGCATATACTGTCTCAGCCGGCGAGCAGCCCATACCAAAGCGCAGCAAGTTTTCTCGAGCAGTGAGTATCGGGTCTCACAGTCGGTAAAATTTTTGCTAAGGTAATAAATGGCATGCTCTTTTCGGCCAGACTCTTCATGCTGCCCCAGCACACACCCCATTGAGTTGTCCAGCACTGTCAGATATAGTATCAGAGGTCTCCCTTCAACCGGTGGCATAAGGATGGGTGGTTCTTGGAGATACTCTTTGATTCTGTCAAAAGCAGCCTGACATTCGTCGTTCCAACGTACTACCTGATCTTTCTTCAACAGCTTGAAGATTGGCTCACAGGTAGCGGTTAGATGTGAGATGAAGCGAGCAATGTAATTCAGGCGTCCTAAAAAGCCTCTGACTTCCTTCTCTGTCTTAGGGACTGGCATCTCTTGAATAGCTTTGACCTTAGCAGGGTCCACTTGTATTCCCTTGTCACTGACCACGAAGCCTAGCAATTTTCCCGATCTTACCCCGAAGGTGCACTTGTTCGGGTTCAATCTCAGCTTGTATTTTTTCAACCGGTCAAACAACTTTTGCAGATGATCTAAGTGCTCTTCCTCAGTCTGGGACCTTGCGATCATGTCGTCAACATACACTTCTATCTCATGATGGATCATGTCATGAAATAAAGCAACCATGGCACGTTGGTAGGTTTCCCCAGCGTTCTTTAATCCAAATGGCATGACCTTGTAGCAGAAGGTGCCCCACTGAGTAACAAATGTAGTCTTCTCCATGTCTTCAGGTGCCATCTTGATTTGATTGTAACCTGAAAAGCCATCCATGAAAGAGAATACCTTGTGTTGTGCTGTATTATCAACAAGGACATCAATGTGAGGTAAAGGGAAGTCATCCTTGGGGCTGGCCCTGTTCAGATCCCTGTAGTCGACACACATTCCGACCTTACCATCCTTCTTAGGTACCGGCACCACATTAGCAACCCACTGAGGGTAAGAAGTCACTGCAAGGAACCCAGCATCAAACTGCTTCATGACCTCGGCTTTAATCTTCTCAGACATCTCTGGACGCATCCGACGGACCTTTTGCTTAACTGGAGGGCAGTCTTCCTTAGTTGGCAAGTGATGGACCACAATGTCGGTATCCAACCCGGGCATGTCTTCGTAGGACCAGGCAAAGATCTCCATATAATCATGCAGCATCTTGGTTAACCGTTGCTTCACGCTGAGCTCTAGGTTGGCACCAATCTTTACCTCTCTCCTGTCTGCTTCAGTACCCAAGTTTATTGTTTCCACTGGCTCTTCATGGGGTTGAATTTCCCTCTCTTCCTGAAGCAACAGTCTTGCAAGCTCGCCAGGCACTTCGCAATCATCTTCACCTTCGCCTTCGGCTAAGTTGATCGGATTTTCGAAATCATAACTGGCAGTAGCAGAGTCGTTATCAGTGAGATCCAGAGTGGATTGAAACCTGTATGAGTGAGTGTGTGTGTAAATACAGCTGTTTTGAAAGATATGTAAAGGAAAGAAAGACAGAAAAGGAGCACAAGATTTATAATACGAGAAAACGTCCAAGATTTTCATTCATGATATATGAAATGACAATTTGTATGCCCTCACAAATGAAACCACGGTGCCTCGGGTAAGACACCGGGCCGTAGAGTTTATTTATTGTTTATTACAAAATAGCAAAACAAAGGAATTTATTACTGCGTCACAAAGGTAACAGGGGTATGGTCCTTAGCAATCCAGTTGTTCAATCCGCCTTTGGCCGTTGGATAGATCCAGCTATTGAATTCAGCTTCGTCCACTTCATTGTCTTCCCCAACAGCATTCACTCCTGAACTTGTAATGAATACCGGAGGTCTTCCGATCTTTGCTTTCCTCATAGCTTTCTGACCTTCTGTGGTAAAATCCAGCCCAAATTTATCAGTCTTCTGTGTGAAGTCTGGGAGCCTGCCCCAGTTGGCACTTTCACCCTTCTGAACCACAGCCCGGGCATCCCTTAGGGAAGCCATCTTCAAAGGAACAATTTCTTCTGCTGTTTCTGACGCTGCTGTAATTGGAAGCACCTCCTCGAAATGCTGAAAGGGGGTTTCAATAAACTCCCCATCCATCTCAATGTATCTGAAGGAGTTCAAGTGGCTCACCATATATTCTTCCTCTCCCTGCACGGTGACGATCTTCCCTCTGACGGGGTACTTCAGTTTCTGGTGCAAGGTAGAGGTCACTGCCCCAGCCTTATGTATCCAAGGTTGACCCAATAGACAAGAGTAAGATGGACGGATATCCATCACATAAAATGTGGAGTCAAACACCTGAGAGCCCACACGAATCGGAATGTCAACCTCTCCATGAACCATCCTCTTCGAACCATCAAAGGCCCTGACGATGATATCGCTGGGTTTCAATTCCAGGCCTTCACAGTCTAAACGGTCCAAAGCCTTCTTGGGCAGCACATTCAAAGAAGAACCAGTATCCACCAACACATGTGCCAAGGTAGTGCCCCTGCATTCGATAGAGACATGCAGAGCATCATTATGGTCTCTTCCCTTCGCGGTCAAGTCAGCATCTGAGAAACCCAAGCCATTGTCTGCTGTCAGATTTGCTACGCAATCAGTGAACTGGACTGCAGATGTCTCATGTGGCACGTGGGCCGTCTTGAGGAATGAGATTAAGGCCTTGGCATGGGCCTCGGAGCACAGCAATAAAGAGAGCATGGAGATCTTGGAGGGCGTGTGCCCAAGCTGTTCCACAACATTAAAGTCGCTCTTCTTTATAATTTTCAAAATCTCCTCCATCTCTTGTGGGGAGGCCTCAGCAGCTATAGGTACGGGTGCCTCCATCTGGGCAGGCTCAACTTCAATTCCCTTGCCCCGAGCATTGGATGACTCGGCAGTAGGAGAAACAACTTGATCGGCAGTAGGAACAACAACTTGATCAGCAACAGGAACAGGTATACTTGTAGGAGTTATGAGAAGCGGTCGTCGAGCAGCAGGAGGTGCAATGTCAGGCGAGAAGAGCCTGCCACTGCGGGTAACCTTGGCTGGGCCAGTGATGTCACAGATGCTGGCGCCAGCGTTGAACTCTTGTTTAATCCCTTTTACATACACATCTGCCCCATAATGCCAGGGGACAGCTTTATCAGATACATAGGGCAGGGGCCTCGGAACAGTGATAATCACAGGTGCAACGGTCGTGATTTGGACGGGCTTCTTCGGGAGAGCCGGGATTGGCTTATTGAAGATAGTCACCACAGAAACTTCTTCCACCGGAACCAACCGAACAGCAGACTTCTTAAACAGAATCTCCTTGCTATCCATTAGGCTTTGGATGCCTAACTTCAGCAAGGGACAACCAGATAGGGACACAGCACAGAACAAGCAACCCTCACTGCAACCTGGAAATAAACCGGCCTGCAGTAGGTTCTTCTTGACAATCTTCAGAGGAGTGGCTAGATCATCCACAAAAACAGCATAAACGTCTTCGTCAACAGCATTTACCCCATGTTGAGGCATAGGAGCAGTAACTACATTCGGCCTCTCAGGCGCTTCGAACTGTATCTCCTTCGCGTCAATAAGGTCTTGCACCTTATTCTTTAACGTCCAACAGTCATCGGTAGAGTGCCCCGGGCTATCTGAATGGTAAGCACAACGAGCATTCGGGTTGTACTTAGGAGATGCAGTATTGGGGAACTTTGGAGCCTCTTTGACAGTCACTAGGTTGGTTGAGAGCAACTGTGGCAGGATCTGCGATAGGGTCATGCTTAACCGGGTAAACTCCCTCCGGGGTCTTTCAGCCCTTTGAGGATTAGTTGGCCGAGGGGCGGCAGCAGGCTTAGCAATCATTACCGCACTGACAGATTGGCGGCGCTCAGGTCTCTCTGATCTCTTGGAACCATACACGGCACTAGACTCCTTCTTGAAGGGTTTCTTCTCAGAACTAGATGATGCACCCTTCGCAATCTTACCAGACTTTAACCCAGCTTCAATTCTTTCCCCAGTCAGAATCAAATCAGTGAACCCAGCAGAAGAATTCCCGATGAGATGGTTGAAAAATGGCCCAGATAGGGTCCCCAAGAACATGTCCACCAGCTCCCGATCAGTCAATGGTGGCTGCACCCTGCCAGCCAGGTCTCTCCACTTCTGAGCGTACTCCTTAAAACCTTCGCTTGCACCTAACGACATACCCTGGAGTTGGGTACGTGTGGGGGCAAGGTCGGCATTATATTGATACTACTTATAGAAAGCAGTAGCCAACTCCTCCCAGTTACGAACCTTGGTCCCATCCAGCTGATAGAACCATTCGAGATGAGTCCCTGAAAGACTCTCCTGGAAGAAGTGGATCCACAAATTCTTATCCGCAGAGTACGGCTGAATTTTCCGAACATAGGACCTTAGATGCAGCTTGGGACAAGACGCCCCGTCATACTTAGAGAAGGATGGTGCTTTGAACTTGTGAGGGATAATCACACCAGTCGACAAACCCAGATCTCCAAAATCCAGCCCAGGTACCTGTTGAATCTCCATAGCATTCAACCTATCCTCCAGTTGTTTGTATCTGTCTTCTGCCGGAGGGTACTGCTCTTCATCAAAATCAGTCTCGTTGTCGGAGACTACCGGACTAGGAACCCTTGCTTCTGCCTGAGGAGAACTCTTGCCAACAGAAGAACCAGCCTCTTCCTGCTGCAGAGTATTGCCAAACCTTCGGCCCGAGTTGAACAGAACAGTTCTTCTCTTCTTCTTCTTCTCCTTCTTCAGGAGCATAGCCTTCAGTTCTTCTTGTCCCTGAGCCAAACCCTTGATTAATTCCTGGAATTGTGCATTCTGCACCTGAAGAGCCTTGATTGATATCTCAGTTGATGCAGAGTCAGGATTCATGATGCTGAAATAAACAGCGAATAACTGTAAGCAACCTGAAAAGGGAAAAAACCTGATATGCACATGATGAATGATATGTGTTTATGCAATGCATTCAAGGGTTCGAAAATTCAACTTTGTTGTAGACAAAAAGGAACACACGTTATCATTAAGGAAATAATTGTTTAGTACATCAAAGCCTCATGGGAAAATAATACAAAAATCAAATCAATCCCAAAATATACTACGCATCCTCTTTGGAGCTATGTAAGTGTTGAGATTCCTCTCCTCATGCAACAGGCGGGTGAGCTCCAAGACCTTCTTTTCACTGGCATGTAGACTAGTCTCAAGAGCACTCCTTTCCTCCTTAAGCTGGATCCAGCTCTTCTGCATCTCTTCCCAGGATGTGGGCATATCAGGGTGCTGAATAGTGTAGGACACTTCTCCTTCCAAGACTGGCTCTTTGATCACAGGGAGCATATGGGGGTAAGGCATCACTAACTTCTGGGAGCAGGCTCGTACCCACTTGAGATAAGGTTCCCACGGAATGGAGTTCCTGTGCCCCAGTGTCTTACTGTCTATCCTACTTGGCATCCTCCAGGCTCTGATAAATCTCTGGCGAAGTCCTTGAGTATCGTTGTCGAAGTCAAAAACTATGTCAGGAACTAACATGTCATGAGGACACCCTCCGAGCATAACCAAACTGTCTCCAAGCCAGGCATGGGCTGTAAGTAATACCTCCTCTGATTCCAAGTAAAGGAACATTAGGGTACTCCCCGCAACGCTCAATGATAGTGACATCTTCTCTGGACCTAGGGCACCAATGTATATCTGCATGCGTAAGAGTCATCAACCGTTGTGACCATCTCAAACCCCGCTCATTCTTCAAGACTGATTGTGGAAGGTGCGAAATAAACCACCTTCCCAGGAGAGGAGTGTAACACATAAGGACACCTCTTTTTCTCATGGTTCGAGTGTAACATGAGTGAAGGATGTCCCCCAGCAGTGTAGGTATAGGATTCCTGGACATAAAGATCTGGACAGCACTGATATCTATAAGCTGATCTGGATTAGGGAACAACACCAAACCATAGACGAGGAGGGCCACAACTTCTTCAAAAGCTTGCAAGTCAAGGGAGTTCCAACATTCAAGGGCCTTTTCAAACAGAAACCTGGCTAAGAACCCTTTGATACCACTTCTAACTTCCCAATGTCCCTTGAGGTCAGATGACTGTAGGTGCAAGGCTTTAGCAATCTCTTCAAGCTTAGGTTCCTTTTCTGTACCGTTGAAGGGTAGCTGATCAAGGATATGGATCTTCAGGAGCCGGGAGAACTCCTCCAATGTAGGTACCAACTGATAGTCCAAGAAGGTGAAACAGTGATGCAGAGGGTCAAAGAACTGGAACAGGACCTTTATCATATCTTCCTCAATGTTGGTGTTGACCAAGCTGATGAGACTTCCATGTCTTTCACTGAATGAAGAGTTCTCGGGAATCCTGGATATAAGTTCCTTAAGCTGAGGAGGGATCCTTACAAGACTGATTTGAATTGTCTTTCTACGAACAGTTTCCATGTCCTACAAAACAAGAACAAAGATGAAAATTCGAACCCCTGAAATGGTTAGTCAATGCATATGATGCTGGATGATGTCATGATGCTATGATTAAACACACCACAGATATTTACAAAGACAAACATGTAAGGCACACAAGGCACACAAGACAGGCCCTTAGGGTTTAAGGCCAGCATGGGGTCTGGGTAGTACCCTCTTGAAGTTGGTGGGTTCAACCTGTCCTAATCAAAGTAACCGGGTTCTAAGGGTCCCAATATCACGGGATTGCTTTCATTGTTCATCGTTTCGATTTAGCCACTGAATTGGCGACCGAAATATTCCAGGAAAGCAACCCTCAATTGAGTGTAGTATCGAGTATCAACCAACCTCGGACTGCACCAAAGTCAGTTATCTCACTACCCTAAAGAGGCCAAGATAGTTCAATTAAGGTTCCTAAGGTCTGTTGATGCTTCATGACACCACGCGGAGGCCCTGTACTCTCCTTGACTGAACTCAAGGGTTACCGGTACACACCAAAGTGCCACATCAACGTAGCAGACTGTTTCAACCATGTCGGTATACCCCGCACAGTTCCCTCACAGCCTTGTTGCTACTTTCTAAGAAGGTATCCCCCAGATCCGGGTTAGGATCTATAGAACTCCCAAGCAACCCACAATTTAAAGCACACAAGGAAAATAATTGAAAACACAGTTATGAACTAGCCCTAAGGTACACCTCACTTTAAGTTTAAGGATCCCCAGCAGAGTCGCCAGTTCTGTGATCGGTGGATCTGGAACTGACTTTTTAACGCTGGTTCGCAAAATGTTGCGGAAGCAAGAGTCGCCACCGTCTTTTATTTTCTCCAAATGGAAAGGACAAAAGCACAGAAAAATTCCTTATAGAGATTGCTCTCAGTTCGGGAGGTAGATTATAGAAAGGGAAGGTGTTAGCACCCTTTCTATCCATGGTTATCCATGGGCTCTTAGATACTTGCTCACTTGTGTTTTCAAAAATGGTTTGTTTGCTTTTCAACTGTGGGTTTTAAAAAGTTTCTTTGAAAATTCCAGTTCGACTCTTGTATCGGTCCTCAAGAGTGTTTGAAAAATTGCTTTCGAAAGCTTTTTGAAAAGGTGTCGGTGTGAAAAGTATTTTTGAATTTGTTTTGAAATTAGAGCAAGTATCTAGGAGAACCTACCTACCCTAAGGAATTCGTCTGTGTAGATGTCCTTTAAAGTAGTGCCATCCCACCATTGAGAGGTAGGTAGCACCACCGTTGGAGGTGTTCGGGTCAATTCGAGGTTCGGGACATGGTGATCACCAGAGCAATGGGAAGACACCTTAGAAGCTACCCTCATGCCAGGTTCCCGGATCATGAGGACTTACTAAGACATCCTCTACTCGACGATCACCTTTCGAGGCAAGGCAACAGTGAGGCGTACCCTAGGGGTGGTGTGTGCGATTCGTGTGTCATTTTCATTTGCATTTATCTTGTCATGTTATTCGTGTTCTACGCTTGTTTTTACTTTGTCCATACATTCTTTCATGCTTTTGATTAACAGTTAAAAAGTTGCGAGGAAATAAAATCTAAAGCTATTACAAATGGCGCGGGTCCACATCGCCAAAATTAACCAGGACCCGATTTGACGGAAAATAAAGAAATTAAAAGTGCGAGAAGTAATTTACATGGCTTCGGGAGAGGTACATAATATTATACGAAGGAAATAAATATACGAATTGAAATTTAAATCGAAACGAGGGCGTTGGACCCTTTTGCAAAATTAAATTACATGGAATTAATTAATTAAAAGAAAGAAATTGTTTTTGTTTTTTTGGTATTTTTATGTATTTTAGGACTTAATAGAAAAAATTAATTGCAATTAAACACTAACCCTAATTCTATTTTATTTTAACTTGTTAAGAAAATATTGAAGTTTTTTAACCTAAAATTAAACCCTAACTTTTACATACAAATTTGATTATAAAAATAAATAAAATAAATATTTAATTATTTGAATTATTATAAAAGAAAAATAAAAAGGATGAAAAATTGTTACTTAAACCCTAGTTCTACATTTTTTAGATTTATCGTTAAAAGAATTAAAGTTAACACCTAATTTAAACTAATTTTATTTATATGCAAATTTATTTAAGAAAATATTAGAGATAAATATATTTGATTTTTTTAGTTTTTTCTGATTTTTTTTTATGGTGTTTTTGTATTTTGTAAAATAATTAATTAAATTGAACAAAACAATTATTAAAAGAAATAGAATTATATTAAAATAAAAAATAAAGAAAAGTGAAAAATATGCAAACCTAGGGGGGTTGTAGTCCCCAAAGTGGAGGTATGAATTGAGAAATCTGGCCCATTTATTTTGGCCTGTTTGGACTTTTTCTGGACACGTGCAGAGGCGTTGACTCAAGCCTATGGTGTTCCTTCAATCAGTGCCCTTGGATCCCTGAAGCTGAACGCGTGGCATGCTGGATTTGGAAGGTGCATGGTGGTCTCCAGCACAAGCGCTACACGTGAATGTCAATGGAAAAATAATATTGAGAAAGCATGAAGACCTGGGGCTCGAACCCAGGTCAGGGATGTTACCAATAGCCTTGCTCACCACTAAGCCATTCCACGCGTTTTGATACATAATTAACCTATGAATATTATAAAAGAAACAAACGTTAGTGGCCACAAACGCGCGCGAATTTTAAATGATCCAACCGATTCATGCCACGATATCATCTTCTTCTTCGTGTTTTATTTTTCCTGAAATATAAATAACATAAGCAACGGTTTCCATGTGTTTTCTTAGGCCAGTTTTGGGAAAATAGCGAATAGGTCTAGGAGGTCCATAAATTAGGCGCGATGGTGGGTTTATGATCGTTTGAGCATGCTGAAGTCAATGTTCTAATTCATATGCTCCAATTTTTCCTCGTTTGAAAATCCCTAATTTTGAATCCTGTAAACCCTAACAATTGGCAATGGTGAAATCGTACACAATGCATAAAAATACAATCAAAGTATATGGTTAGCTTGCAAATGCTTCACTGATCACGAATATATAAACAAAACATCATGAATGAGCATAGAATGTAAAACACGATAATGAAAATAAAATGAGAAAGGCTAGCTTCTGTACAACGATTCAGGAGGTTATGGACTTGGAAATCTATGCAGGCACGTTGCTGAAGGCCTAAGGAAGATGATGAGATGAAAATCTCAGCTTGAATCGCCCTCCAATGTGATTTTCAGAATTGAGTTTTAGACAAAATTTTCCAAGTTTTTGAATGGCTTTTGGGCGCAGCTCAGTGTGTCTTTGCATTAGGGTTTCATTCTAGCTTATGTAGTGAACAGATTAGGTTAACAAAATTGATCAAAATCTCTTTCATTCATGAATTTGAAGATTTGATTTTCCATCATTATTTTCCAAATATTTTCCATGTGCTTTTTGTTCAAATCATCTCCAATCTCTCCAAATCTTTCTATATTGGGATATGCACGAATGTTTGAGAATAAAACATGTACAAAAAGATTTGTTAGGTTAAGTTAAATATTTTTCACATATTTAATTGATTTAAGTGAATTATTATAAATAAAAATTCAAATAAATAAATAAAAAACGAGAAAATACTTCCCTTTGGGCCAAGTGGTCGTGCACATGTCATGGATGATGAATTATGGAAGAAAAATGGGCCCATTAGCAATTTTAGGTCATTTGAATCAATGTTGACTTTTCAAAATATCCAAAAATTTCCCAACTTCCACAAGGCATAACTTGCTCAATTTTTAAGATTTTCTCATGTTCTTGGACATTTTGGAAAGGTCTTTGAGTCCTCTAACCAATGCCTTTGGTCCCATGTCATTTTGATTTACCAATCTCAAGTTATGGCCTTTGACTTAAAGTCCCTTTTTGTTGACTTTTGAAAATGACCTATAATGTTGAAATTGATAACTTTTTGTGAGAGAATTTCTTGGACTTGAAGTATGAATATGAGTTGTAGGAAATGTCTTTCTCTTCAAAATGAGCTTTGGATGTAATTTTTCTGATAATCCATGTGAAAGTTATGCCCTGGTCAATTTCAGTTGACTTTTTCATCTGTCCAAATAAGGAAACTTTTACATCTTGATGATTTCTGAGCCAAATTTTGAGAATCATGATCAAGCATTGATCAAATGATGTTTGTGGCTTCAAAATGATATGTTGACCAAAAATTTGAACTTTTGACTGTCAAATGACCATTTTGCCCCTACAGTTGACTGTAGTGCAATTTAGGGTTTTGATTGTGCAATTTTGAGCTGAATGTCTTGAAACTTGATATGAGGATGCTTGACCACATTTATAGGCATATGAGACTTGATTGGACCTTTAGAAACTTCATTTTCTTGATCAGACTCAAAACCCTAATTTTGACTGTATAGGAGGTCTTTGACTGTGCAACCCTTAGGGAGATTTTGAAGCTTTGACTTGGCAATTCCCTGAAGAATATGGGAGGGAAAATTTTGGGGTACAACACCTTCTCAAACAAAAACTTGGCTAAAAACCCCTTAACACCACATCTTGTTTCCCAATTTGCCACAATGTTGGACCGTTGCAAATGTAAAGCTAAACAATCTCCTCAGGTCTTGGGTCTTTCTCAATACCGTTGAAGGGTAATTGATCAAGAATAGGCATTCCCAAGAGTTGAGAAAACTCCTCCATGGTAGGCACCAATTGGTAATCGGGAAATGTAAAGTAATGGTGTTTAGGGTCAAAGAATTGAAAGAGTACCCGCATCATTTTTTCTTCAAAATTTGAGGTAACCAAGTTGATGAGACGACCATACTTCTTGGAGAAGGAGAATCTTGGGGAACACTTGACGCTAACTCTTTGTGTTGAGGAGGCACTTTCACAAAGCCGATTTGGATAGTCTTTCTATAGTGGAATCCATGTCCTACAAAACAACACAAAGATAAATCACAAAGTCCTTGAAATGGTTAGTGCAAATGCCATGGTATGATGTCATGATGTTATGTACAAATAAACATATACAAATAAAGCAACATATCCTCAAGTTTAGGCTTGCATGAGGTTCATAGGTAGGTACCCTCTTGAAGTTTAGTTGGTTCAATCTGTCTTACCAAGTAATCGGGTTCTAGGGAATCTCAATATCATTGATCTTTCTTCATTATGCATTGTCTCAGCATAATCAATCTTTTCTTACGGCTAAAATATCCCAAAAGTCCGATCTCAATGAGCGTAGTATCGAGTATCAAACAATTTTAAACTTTCTACCGAAACCGGATATCTCACTACTTCCTAATGGACAAGTTGTTCAATTAAAGGTTCTAAGGTCAGTTAGTGCTTCATGACACCATACAGCGGCCCTGTATTCTCTTTGATTCAACATAAAGGATACCCGTACCCGTTGCACCCCAAAATTTACCCTCTTAATTTAGGCTTATGTTTCATCATAAACATCATATTGCATTGCATTCATACATGGTGTAGGGATCAAGGTATTTTGTTTATCAAGCCTCCCTCAAGCTTTGGAAGATTGATTATATTGACAAGTTGCTCAAGGATGGCCATATCATCTAAACCTATGGATCTTTCAAGCCCAAAGGTATCACATATCTCAAGATATCTTATCCACCTCATTGGGTCATCAGAAGATCGAGTATTGTGTTGTTTATAAGGAGAATCACTCTTTTTTTATTCATCAGTCAAAATTAAAGTTGGAGTTTTAATCAAGGATTCTTTGGAATTTTGAGTGGAAACTCTTTCCATAGCTTCTATGTGTTTGGAATGTCATATGTTTGAAGTTTTGGTTCACCAATTTTGAAGAGAAGTGGTTCAATTTAATCAAAGGGGAAAAATAGTCATTTTACTCAAGGTCAACAAAGTCAAAGTTGACCAAATGAACTTTTGGTCAACGTGAGACATTTATCATGTATTTTCATGAGGGATGATCATTGATGATTGGTTTTGATGAGAATTGCAAGTTTGAGAGGTTACTTGGATTTGAAGTTATCTTGGTGATTTAAAATTTCACTAAGTGTCCTTGATTTTTGGCCTGACTTTGCAAAGGCATAACTTTCTCATTTTTCAGTTGATTTTGGTGGTTATTTTTGCCAATTGAAGAGGCTAAATATATCTACAAGGGCCTATCGAGGACAAAAAACACACTTCATACTCAAAATCAAAAGTTATGAGCCTTTGAAGTTTAGGGCAAGTCGGGCATTGGTTAAGGCACCTTGGGCATCTGGCCAGGCAAGGTAAGGCATTTGGCCTAGGCAATTCATCAAACAGTTGGTAACATGCCTATATCTTTTGGTTCAAGGAATAATTCAAAAATGTGCCTCGTGAATTTTGAAGAGGACTATGAAAGCTTCTCATTGAACTTAGAATCAATCAATTTGATTTAAATTCGAAAGAGTTGTGGTTTGAGGAAGTTGGGTGTTGAAACTGGATTCGAGTGGCTCTCTCTGATTGCCTTTAGCTTGTACCATTTGAGTTGGCTTTGTGGGTTGGCGAAGCCTTCTTGTGCCCCCTTTTATTTTCCCCAGTGTGGACCATTCAAAGTGTGACTTTGTGGGCTGGTCGAAGCCTCATTTTCTCTCTCTTCGATTTGAACTAATCAAAGTGTCATCCTTGTGAGCTGGTCGAAGCTTCATTCTTCTTGCTTCAGTTTGGACCATTCGAAGTGGCTTTGAGGGCTGGTCGAAGCCTCTTTCTTCATACTTTATTCTTCTTCAGTTTAGACATTCGAAGCATTATCTTGAAGGCTGGTCGAAGCCTCATTCTCCTCCTTTCGTTTGGGCATTCAAGATGCCATTTTGAGGGCTGGTCGAAGCCTCATTCTCCCACTTTCGTTTGGGCACTCAAGATGCCATTTTGAGGGCTGGTCGAAGCCTCATTCTCCTCCTTTTGTTTGGGCATTCAAGATGCCATTTGGAGGGTGGGTCAAAGTCTCATTCTCCTCCTTTCATTTAGGCATTCAAGATGCCATTTTGTGGGTTGGTCAAAGCCTCATTTTCCTCCTTTCGTTTGGGAATTCAAGATGTCATTTTGAGGACTGGTCAAAGCCTCTTTCTTCTTACTTTGTTTCTCTTCGTTTGGGAATTCAAGATGCCATCTTGAGGGCTGGTCGAAGCCTCTTTCTTCTTACTTTGTTTCTCTTCATTTGGGCATTCAAAATTTCATCCTGAAGGCTGGTTGAAGCCTTATTTTTCTCTCAAATTGGACCATTCGAAGTGCCCTTATGGGTTGGATGAAATCTCATTCATGCTCTCTTTGATTCCTCTCAATTTGGACCAATTGAAGTGTTATCTTGGGCAGGCCAGCGCGCGTGCAGTTTTGGGCAAGTTGGCTTGAGTTGCCCAGGAATCCTAAGCCTCATATCTGGCTCATCCCTCCATCATTTCTTTTGAACATCAACTTGTTTCAAAGCTTAGGATATGTTCTTTAGTTGGCTCAAGGAAAATTTGAGAATGCATGAACCAATTTTCTATGGCCTCAAGTAGGAATCAATTGACCTTTGGTGCACGCGTAGGTTGCAGATTTAGTGCACCCTTCAATTCTATTTATTTTCAGAATTGATATTGCACATGCTTGGCACGAATCACACACTTCCTTGCTTCCCCACACTTTCTACATTTTTTTTCTCCAAAATTGGTAACTTTCACCTCAAACAAAATCACACCATGTGCAATCCTTGCCAACTCACCCCCTAACGCTTCACTCATCTCATTTCATTAACCTTTGAGCTCATTAAAATGCAGCATAAAAGGCCAAACAAACAAACTAAACGCAAGTACATGATCTCACATTTCCATTTTCCTGTTTTGGCCAAATTTCCCTCCTATGGATTTCTATGACCTATGACCTTATTGCCCTCACTCTAAACTCTCTATATAAACATTGCATTGCCCTTAAAAAAAATATGAGAGGAACGAAAGGCTGGAGGAAGTTCAGATCTGAAGTTACTTTTTTCTCTCAGAAATCCATTTCTTTGATTCTCCAAGTTTACTTGTGTGCTTTGAGTGATTCTTCTTGCATTCTCTTCTCCAAGTTCTAAGGATTGTAGATCGAGGCTTGGTTTTTGGTTGGAGTGAAGGAGTCAGCAGATTGCTTTTTCCTTGAGCTTGCTTGAAGTTCTCTTGGTTTCTTTTTGCTTGCTCATTTTCTACAGATAATTATCTGGTTGGTATTGCACTATTTTCCCTTTTATTGTTTCCACTCCTTATTTCTTTCTATTGTATGATGGGATCTCCGTTGTTGATATATGTCAAGAGTCCCTCTGGTTTATTTAAAGACTTGTTTAAGGAAATTCTGCATATGTACCTTCATACTCATGTTTAAACACTTGTTTGTTTACTTGTTTGGTTTTTACCATGCTCCCTTAGGATTGCTCTTGTAGGGTTAGTCCTCGAGCTAGACCTTAGGATAGGAATCCATGTATGCTAATATAGGGTAGAAACTTCCCTCTTTCATCCTCAACCTCAGTATCAATCATTGTATGATAACATTAGGGGTAGTTTTATGATAGTCCCCCTTAGTTGTTTTCTTTTTCTTTGCATATTGCATCTTAAAACTAAAACTTCTTCTTGGCAAATCGTAAAATATCTCTAATAAACTTAAATCCTTCTTCAAGGTAAAAAATACAAAGCAATCTTATTTGTTTGTGCGCCTCTTGGATTTTATTTAAACTGATGTTTTTCCATCCTTGCCATGACTTTTTTGTTATCTTTTAGTCGCTGTTTCACCATCGCACATTCTTTTAGCCGATGTTTGGCCATCGCACATTCTTTTACCTGATGTTTCTCCATCGCACATGTTTGTTATCCTACTTTGATTCTCAATATCGTTGTTAGGTGTGATGTTTTGTCATTTGGTTTATTGATGTTTCGCCATCTTTTCCATGTTATCTTCCTATATGTTAGTCGATGTTTCGCCATCGCACTTGTTTGTAACCGATGTTTCGCCATCGCACATGTTTGTTATCCTACTTTAATTCTTAATATCATTGTTAGGTGTGTTGTTTTTTCATATGGTTTATTGATGTTTCGCCATCTTTGATATGTTATCTTCCTATCTCTTAGCTGATGTTTCGCCATCGCACATGTTTGTAGCTGATGTTTCGTCATCGCACATGTTTGTTATCCTATTTTGATTTTCAATATCATTGTTAGGTGTAATGTTTTATCGTCTTGTCTGATATTTTGCTATCATGCTGGCATTTTACCACCTTATCCGAGTTTGTGTTGCCATGTGATATCTTGTAATATCTTTTTGTTATTTTATACTCATTGTTGACATTTTTGTTGTTCTATCTGATGTTTTTCCATCTTGTCTGTTACTTTTATTTCCTTAATTAAAAAACACAAACCAACCAAAATATATGAGCCGAACTATGGCTTCTTTGATTCCTTAAAAGGGATACGTAGGCATTGGGGTAGGGCCCGAACGAGCACAACCTTTAGTTTCCCTACATTTTTTTTCTCCTTTCTTTTGCATGCATTCCCTGTACAACCTAGACATAGATTTTACACACCCAATAGATTAGACAATAAGAGTGGATACTGTAGAGTACTACGGGAATGCAGGGTGCTAATACCTTCCCCTTGCGTAACAGACTCCCTTACCCGATCTCTCGGTGGTAAGACCTTGATTTCTCCCTATTTAGCTTTTCTCAATGTTTACCTTTCCCTCTCGGCGGGATAAAAGACGTTCGGCAGTGACTTCATTGATTGTATTATCAGATGACGGTTCAGCCGATTTTTTTATTTGGAGACTTCACTGGGGAATGTTGACCTATTGTTGGTCCATCTCGGAGTCGATCCTATCTCTTGTTTGTTTGTTTCTTTAGGTGTTTATTTCCTGTTATTTACAACTTTATACATTGCTTGCACATGTTTGTGCATACATTTTATCGCTATCCATATATTTGGTTAATTGTTGTGCTGACTCTGCTTTCATGTTGGGTGGGTGTTACAAGAGGTAAAAGGCCCAATACCCAGGCCAAGTGACAACCATAGGAAACTTAGTAATATAGTGGAACATGAACTGCTAGTCGACTTTGGTTTACTAGTGCGGTCATGTCGTCCATGCTCAAATGAGATTACAAATGGGGTGCTATTGTTTCACATAGATGTTTCGATGATAGTGGCTTCAGGCGTACCCATGATTCTGAGTTACCCTTGCCTTACCTTGACCTAGTTTCACCCGTGAGTGGGGAGGGATGATTGATTCTTATAGGTAAAAATGGCGACTTTAGTTTTGACGGTGACTTTGGTTATGTTGCTGACTTGAGTTCTGTTGGTGACCATGTTCTGATAGTTACTGTGTGTTTTTGATGGTGACTTGATACTGTAGGTGACTGTGTGTTCCATCGGTTTTTATTCGAACTTCTCACCTTGTGATGGATGTTTATTTCGGCAGTTCTACAGTTATCTTTTATGACAGGGAGATTTTGGTCTCATGCAGTTGCTGATCCACTTGGTACTTGATTTTTTTTGTGTTTCGAGATGGTGCCATACCTTTGATCCGGTGATATTCATCATTCATTTTAGAGACAATACAACCATTTCCCATGTTTATGGAACCTTGATCTCGTGTTCTTGCATACATAATCTGTTAACATCATTTTGACACACATGTTCTTTCCATTTCCAAGGAACCATACTTGTGAGCTCTGTGTTTCACTTCTCTACCTTTTACTAGTTTAAAATCAAAATTAAAAGCATGAGGGTTCCTTGGAAATGATGTAACATGGCATTGAATCCACTCATGCACATTATGCATATTCATGCATTCATAACAGGTACTCAAAGTTGAGAATTCTTATTCAGATTTGGTGCTCTCTTCAGAGTTATAAACTTGAATTCTTGTTGTCACATGTTCAGATATCAGTTATGGAATGACTTTGTAAGTTATTGGCCGGGATGAATATTCATATGTGGTTGTTTGTGGTATACCTACAAGCCTTGGCCCGTCATCGGGAACTCTTCGAGAAGGAAGATAATCAGTTGAAGACCTAGTTAAGACAGGTCAGGGAAGTCTTGATGATAGTGTCAGCAATCCTACACCGACTGTTGCAACATGAGTTACTCTCTTCTCTTCATTTGGGGATTTCTTTCAAACCATGGAGTACCTTTTGGATTTCATCCACTATCTTGAGTTCTTGGAACATCTTATTAGCAGATGGTTCCCAATTACCAGTTGAATTCAAGAGGTTTGATTTACCAGCAAGAACTGAAGAAGCTTAGAGAACAATTTTGATCCCATCCTAGTGCTTTATTCTCATTTTTTCCACACTCGTTTGAGCTTCAGTGGGTTAAGCTCCGCACTTCAGTACCGTCTACAAATCTCTTTCCAAATCCTGTTGTTAACGCCATATGTGGTTACCACATCGGGGTACCCGACTATTCAATCAGGGGCACTCTTCATAACTTTTAGCTCCCTGATCTTCTTGTCAACAGTCAGTGTATGTTGATACCATCTCAATGCCTTACATCATGGAACTTCCTCGTCTGTTGGGAATTCAGTTGATTAAGCTTCGTACTTTGGAGACTATTCAGTTGATTATTCTCTCTCCCAATGCAAATGCTAAGTGTGTCTCCCATTCCAGGGCATTTGGCCGTGATGTTGAAAATTTCAAGAGGATTAACCAAAGTACAGATCTTGCTTGGCATCTCTCTCAAAGTCCAATTTCTAAAGTGACGAGTAGTTTCGAACTTTTCGCTTGGTATAACGTTCACTCTCTCTTTTGATAGAATCTTTAGTGAACATTACTCTTGGGCACTCGACTATTAAAGTTGAAGATGGTTTGTCATCCAAAGATAAAGTTTAATCTTGGATCAATTCAGGGATTGCTATGCCCGTATCAGAGGGGAATCTCTTAACTAAGTGAGCCTCGAGGCTGCTGAAGATCGTTCGAAGAAATCAGTCCATACGGAGTCAAGTCTCCTCAACATGGAAATTTCAATTTTCATTTTCATCTGCAATCTTAATTGTTTTGTTGAGTACTTTCTTATAAACCTGCTCATCTTTTTGAATGATTAATCATAACACATAGAATATGTTTGTCTTGAACTAATCCATTTGTTATCACTCTTATTTGTTTTACTATGTTATTGAAATTGAACTCTTGTTAATAAAGCAATGACTCTGGAGGGAGGATGACGAAAATTTACCTGAAAACTCAAATGGTATGATTTTGAGTAAAAACCTTGGTGACGATGTACAAGCCTTGTTCCAATCCCTAAACACTGGAGATATAAGGGAGATAGACCCTCGTTAACCCCTATGAGCCTTTGAAGTAGGAGTTTCTTTTCTGTTTGGAAAAAAACCCTTATTTTTTAACCCGGGGCAAGGTAAATGTTCAGAAATTTGATCGAGCATTCAAATTTCAGAAGGAGTGTCCCATTTAGGGATCACCACATTTTATCCCTCGCATTATGAGGTCGGGAAAATATCAAAACAACAATAGTTATTTCCCCAACGAAGAAAAAAAAAATAATCTCGAGGTCGAGATCAAATCGATACAACAATGGTTATCCCTTGCCGACCAAGGAATGAGGCAGTCACTTTCCTCCAAAAAGTTCAAAGACTTAGGGTCACACGACTTGTTCAAAATGGAAAATATGAATAAAAATAAACAAAAATCCCCGCTAAGTCGAAACTTGAAAACATGTCGCTTAGGAAAAAGTTAGGGCATCCCGCTGGACTCCTAAATTTAAATTCAAAAGAATTTGTCCAGACAAAAGTTAGGGAAAGTGAAAATAAATTTGAAAAGCCTGAAAGGTAGAAAAGGATTATCCAATAAAAATCCTCATCAAAAGAAAACGTGTGATCGAACACCCAAAAACCAAAGGTTAAATGATTGTCGTCTCCAAGATATCGTTGTTGTTCCTCAACCATCATAAACTGTTTTGAGAGATGAATGCTCGTGTCAAATTAACTGAATGTAGGACTGGAGAAATCATGGAGAATGGGTGCACCCCAAAAATTTTGAGCCTTAAATCCTTTTTTCTAAAAAAACTTGAACCAGGCCACGTTAGAACCCTTAAAAGTCCTACTTGAAGCATGGGTTAATTCGAAAGAAAAATTGTTACGAGAATACAGTAACCTGACTCCTAGGAGACTTGTTAAAAACTTTTGAGTTGGTATCACTCCCTCTTTTATTTTCTTTGTACAAAAAAAAATTTCGATGTTTCGGCATCTTTTCAATAAAAATTTTCTAACTTCAAGACAAGTATATGATTTGCATTAGATTTATCATTCATAGGATAAAAAATTATTTGCATATGAAAAGGTTCTTAAAAATCAAGCGAGCTTGCATAATGAGCATCATATGAAGAGTTTGATTATCCTGAGGGACGGATTGCTTCAGGAATCTGTTGAAAAGAACGATTTTGATCCGGGGCATGCTTTCTAGCTACTCATTTGAACTGAAGAAGACTAGTTTGAGAGATTGATCAAGAACTATTTGTTTAATGATTGTGAGGAAGTTTTGTCTGCCCCTAAATCTCTTTTAAGAAGTATCATTTCCAGTTAGTCCCAAAGGACAACTTTCTTCAAGCATCTGCTTGAACGCGAAGCAGTTTGAGTTGAAAAGTATGATTGTGTACTGGCTTGTTTTGAAGACGTAAGTCAATTATCCTGCGAATGTGTTATCTTCCAAACTTTGTGAACTTCTCATTCCGCTGGGAACATGAGCTAAGGAGATGGTTTGACAAGATTCTTCTAATATGGGGAAATCAAGTCAAGATCCATTGACTCTCAAAGCCTCGTCAATCTGGGGCAATTATGTCAAGATTCGACAAATATCTTAAAGTGCCAAGTGATCAGGGTCCCTTACCCAAGATTTATTGAAGCCACTTCTAATTTTGATTAGTAGGAAGCCGTGTTTCAAAGTTTTTAACACTGGGGCAATTTATCTAGATGGTACAAATCTCAGGAGGTCCTTTCAGGGAAAGTTCTTTAATAACCATACAGACTAGGGCATGGCATTATGCAAGGGGATTTCTCCCATTTCATAGTTGATCAATTTAAGTCTGGTCACAGGCTAAACAATTTATGAAGGTGAAGGGCATGACAAGAAGTTAGAATGGTTATCCTCAGCTCATTAGAATTTTAAGTCTTGGTATTGTTGTTCCTTCATCAAAAGTTGAGATCTTTATTTTTGACTGAAGTCAGGATTACCATCCTCATCACAAATCTCTAGAAGTCCTCTCGAGGCGAGTCTTTTCAAAGATTAGTCAACCTGAAGCAATTACTTCAAAAATCAATGACTCTCTCCATGGACCTGTTGTGATAGAGAATTATTAAGAGCTCAAATAATCTAGGGCCGATTATCTCAAGTCAAAAGGACCCTCTCCAGCGAGGTTGTCACACAATGCCTGGGGAACGTTCATTGATTTGTTTCGCATGAGTTTTCATGTGCTTTTCTTATCTGTGTAATTCTACATTAGAAGAGCAACATCTTTCAAGATAATTAAAGTGTCCCTAACTTGGGTCGTTTCCTCCGGGAAACATTGAAGTTTCTACTTCTCCCAAGTAAGTCTTCCCAAATGAGAACTTTTAAGATTTACCAATTGGAATTCTGGATTAAAAGAGTCTCGTTCTCCGGTTGCATAAAGCTTTGTCTCCCAGTATCACCTAGAAAAAAGTCTTTCAATTGAAGTTGTGATCTTTTGATATGGATTTTCCCTTCCCAAGTAAATCTAACATGTTTGTGTTCGTAAGAGAATATCTATTCCTCGGAGCAGAGCATCATTACACTGACTGGAGATTTGGTTTAATATCTTCTTATTCCCCGATGAAGTCGCTTCATGAAGAACAAATCTATTTGAGATTAATCGTGGGTTTCTACGAAGATCTGGAGTTTCTATTGCTCCCCAGTGAATCTCCCAAAGCAAGGAATTTTAAAGATTGACTAATTAGAATTTCGGATCAAGAGAGTCTTAATCTTCGAGCACTTGATGTTTTGTCTCCCCAGCGTGACCTAGTAAAAGTGGAGTGTTCTCATCCCCAGCTGAAGTTGAGAGTTCCTTCAGAAATTTCTCCTATTCCCTGGTGAAGTCACTTCATAAAGATTTCTTGTTCAAGAATTCACTAATTTCCATAGCAAAAGCATAGTTTGAAGTTCATTATGCTGATAATTTTTTATCATCCCCAGTAAAGACTATTTAAGTCTATTCTGTTTCTTAGAGAATTCATGGGAGCATCATCTCACTTCCTCAGAGGAGGCTATTTATGAGGATCTCTTGTCCAAGATTTCTCATTCCTCAATGGAGCTGCCATATTGGAGATATCGCTCTCAGGAATTTTCTTTCTCCCAGCTAATTTGTGTTTAATTTTATTTCATCTCTTCAGTAAAGACCATTGGCTGAGATCTCTTATGCAAAATTTCCCCTCTCCTCAGCAGAGTTGCCTTCATAAATCTCTTATTCAGAAATCCTCATCTCCCTTGTGAAGTTTCCTTATCAAGAAATCTCCTATTCCGAAATTCTCATTTCTCCAATGGAGTCGTTTCATTGAAAGTACTTATTCACAGATTCTCTCTTTTCCCAGCAGATCTTAATCCTCGATGTTGATAAGTGTTACTTCCCCAAAAGAGTATGCTATTGTGGTTGCTAGCCCTAGGATAGATCATCATAGCAAGATTTCGTTCTGATTGAAGCACATCCTTATTCCCCAGTGGAGCCGAAGATTCTAGTATCTCCAGCAGTAGCATATTTTGTTGAGTTTCTCACGCGAAGAATATCTCATTCCTGACAAGAGTTATTTTTGTAAGGTCGGTCACCCCAACATAGATCTTCATATCCTTGGAAGTATAAGGGCTCTTTATCCCTAGTGATAGAATATTGCTTAAATATTTCCTCAATGGAGTTATGAACCTCAAGCTTATGGTTCAAAGATACCCCCTCTTCCCCGAGTAAAGATTGTTACTCCCCAGCGGTAGCATCCCTGGGTTAGTCTGGTTAGAATTCTTTTGTCTAAGAACTTCTACGATTCCCCAGTCGAAGTCGCTTTCATTAAAGACTTACATCAGAAGGTCCTAGCTCCCAGCAATGTTCCCTTTATCCGTGGAAGGTGATATTGGATCTTTTCCCCAGAAGGTCAAGAGGTGGAACATAGGTCAAGATTTCTTCTGCACTGCAATTTATTTTTGTAATTTTCTCCCCAGGAAGTGATCCCCAGTGAGAATTTGACAAGTTATCAAACAAAAGTCAGTTTTGATATGATCTTCTCTAGCAGAATTTGCAATTTATTTTTACAAGTCTTATCAGGGTTCGGCCTGTGGTTATTGGTTTTTTCGTTTCACCAATCTGGGCAGTCAAGATGTTTCCCCTCTCAGAGTTTTGCTACTCTAGGGCAGCATGCAAATGATGGTACGAACCCCACGAAGTCCTCTCGAGGAATTGTCATCCGCTCTGTAAGTTGCAGAGTGACGACACCTGTGCAAGAGTCTTACCTCTAATTTTTGAACGCTGGAAAATGGAATTCCCCGTAGAGTTAGTTCTCCTTGACATTGCCATATGAGAGATTCTCGAGGCGGATAAGGTTTTTGGATACCTTCATTCCCCAACCAAGTCTGGATGAGCATTATCTTGTTCCTTAACAGAGACTATTCCAAGTGGAGTTTATCTTCCGATTTGAATTACCATTGAAGTTCGCATTCAGAAGTTCTCTTTTTTCCATCTGATTTGTGACTTGGGGCATTTCTTTATCAAAAGAATCTGTTATCATCCTCAGTAGAGTTGATGTTGCTTGAAATTTCCGCTTCCCCAGTAAAGTTGATATTGTTTGACTATCTTCATAGTCTATTTTGTGGTTGCATATCGGAGGTTCCAGAATCCCTAACAAAATACTCCCCAACAGAGTTTTGTATCCTCAGTGGAGTTTTGTTTCCTCAATAGAGTTTTGTTGCCTAGAAAAACTTTTCAAGATAAAGGATTCATTCTGAGACTTCAAATTTGAAGATGTCTCATGTCCCCAGCGGAGTTGCTTAGATGAGAATTCACAGTCTAAAAAAGTTTCAATTCCCTAGCGGAGTTTCCAATCAGAGATTCCTCGTCCTGATCTCTCATTTCCCAGCTAATTTGTTGCTTGGGGAATCCTTATTTAAGGATCTTTCCTTATCCTCAACGTAGTCATTGTTGGTCGAGTAATTGAGATTTTGTTAATCTTTGGCAAATGACAGAGGACTTTTCGACGGAAGTTTCCCCAACGAGGGTTTTGATACCTGTTGTACCCAAAAATTTTCCCTCTCATTCTTCAAGGCCTTTCTCACAAGGATTCTCAAGGTTCAAGCTTGCACAAGTACTTTTGAATTTTCCAGTACCAAAATTAAAAGGAAACTGTCAAAAAGGGAGAAAACAGATAAAAATATGATTTTGACAAAATTTGGAGAAATACAAGTGTTCTTCGTTTCAGCTCCTTCGATTGGCCTTTTGGCCTCTTTTGATACAGGCTTTGGTTGCATCCTTCGACTGGGCGTTGGCCTCTGGCACGCTGGATTTGATTTACAAGGCAGGAGTTTCCTACATGCCACCTTCGATTTCATCTCTGGCCTTACGGGGTTCACAATGCCACGACTGCCTATTGCATGTTTCGTTTGGATGTATGATGCTTGAATTCCTATACAAACTTTCCCTCCATGCTTTCCTTGAATCATAAAGTAATGACTAGTTACATACAAACTTTCATTTGAGCCACAACTTGCGCGCAAAAGGCACCCCCCTTGCTAGCATGCACAAGGTACAAAGCCTCCTATAACTTCCTTCAATTCCAAGGCAAAAAGCTCCCTTTTGGTGTCCTTCGATTTGCACTTTTTTGCCTCATGTATGCCTCTTTCGAATCTGGACATTTTTCCTCCTGCATGCCTCTTTCGTTTGGGCATGTGGCTCCCTCCGTGCAAGTCTTTGTTTGAGCATTGACCTTTTGTGTGCTTGCTTGGAGTCACAAAGTTTAGACCTCCTCCATGCAGGCTTCGACAAGACATTGACTATGTTTGTACTAGCTTCGACTGGACAACATTTCTCTTTAGTATACTGCATTTCCATCCTTGACAAACTTCAGCACATGGTTGATGGCCCCTTCAAAAGACATATAGTGGTGGACTTGAGGGGCATACATATGAGTCCCTGTCGAAGGGTACACCTTACTAGTCCATTCGAAGGACACATTTGGCCCTTTTCAAAGAAGCATACATGATCCATTCAAGGGACATGTCTCGGAATCCCATTCGAAGGACATGCTTGAGGGCCCATTCGAAGGATTTACAAAGCCCACCTTAAGGCATGTTTTGGTTACCCATCCAAGGGGCACACATTTGGCCCCTTCAAACGATGCACAAAGTTGATTCGTTCGAAGGACACTTGTTGGAGGAAAGTCAAACAATATGTTTGGAAGAAGAATCTGGTCGAAGGAGGGTCAAAATGAAAGGATGAAATATTCAAAGATGCTTGTTTCCAAGTTCAGGCATGGTACACTGGCCAAAACAGCTGCACAACAGTCTTGAAACACTGCCCCATTCTTGCACCGAAATAGCATACAAGCACTGTCCCTCGAAGGCTACAAAGAGCAGTTTACTCAAATTATTCAAATTATTTTGTTTTCCCTCCAAAAGCTTCAGCCAACTTTGCCTATAAATAAGAGGCTCCAACACATGTTTAGGAGGACTTTTTGGCCAGGGGAACGAATCTTCAAAAAATTCTCAAACACCATAAAGCTCTCAAACACTTAAACACTCATCAAACACATACCCAGAATCCAAACACTTATCCCCTTAGAATCTGAAACATCCCTATACCTTGTTACCCTTCGAATCAAGTAGGAAGAACCTCACACTCGTTCTTCTCTTTCGAATCCAGTATCAAAGACATAACCCCTGGTCCCTCCCTTCGAATCCAGAAGCATTCAAGGAAACCACTTAAAGGCCCAACACACGTTCCAGCCTCATGCAAGGTAAGTCATTCTTAACCTTGAACCCTTCATTTCTAGCATAACATGTAAATAAGCTTCCTTTTCGTTTCAAACATGTACGTAGTGTTTGTTACCTTTTCGTTTCCAACCTTTTAGTTTGTTTTTATTGCCTCTCCTTTTGGTTTTGCTCTTTGGTTTATTACAAATGCTTTAAGAACTAACCTGGCCCTGAGGTAATGATAGCATGGCCTAAGGCCATGTTGCTATTTAATATCTCAAACGAAATAAACAGGAGACAAGAGTATGAAGCGAAGCCTCAGGCTTCCTCACTGACTCCAGGCCTAATCGAAGGAGGCAGAAAGGCAGATTACATCTTATACTGGTTCCACTGGTCCCAATCGAAAGGCACAACATGTTGTCCCACTGGTCCCAATCGAAAGGCACAACATGCTGACCGTGAGGCCTCAGTCGAAAGTCATGCCTTCACCCTTTTCAGGCCAAATCGAAGAGAGCCAGAAAGTGCAGAATCGAAGGGTTTTCTGCCTCAATCGAAAGACCCTCATTTTTCTTGCTTTTATTTTATTTTTTCCTTTATATTTTCATGCAATTCAATATGGTTGTAATAGTGTAGGATTTTATCTTTCTGAGCTTTATTACTTTTATATGCTTGCTAGTAAATAGGATATGTATGGCCAGATAAAATCAACAAGTAGACAATCACTAATAAAAAAAACAAAGCATGAAAATAACACACATGCACACTTGTACCCCTAGGGTTACACCACTTGTTGCCTTCAAAAATGGGCCATGGTTGCATGTCAAGTCCTTTGGCAAAACAAAAACAATCCAAATGATCATAGTCCCTCGATGACGCTATCGGAGTTGCCTAAACAAAATGATCAAGTCCCTTAAGGAAAATTGCCAAAGACACTTGACACTATTGCTATCATGGTCTATACGATGACCCGCACCCGTCCCGTTTAACATCCTAACACAAGGTTGTTCACCAAATACAATGGTGAAACAACACTGTTAAAAGGGTTAAAAACATGAGAAAGATCTTTGAGTAAAATATGGTAGATAACTCTTAGTTACTTGATCAAAAACTTGCAAAAATATCCTTGCTATTTTCAAAACACACAACACAACACAATTTCAAAATCCAACTTTCAAACATTGAAAACTTTTCAAAAGATAAAAACACCTTTGTATACATTCAAACAAGAATCATTACAAAGTTTGCCACAATGATGGCCTCTTTTCAAAACATCTTTCAAAATCACACACAAAGCACCATTTCAAACAATTGAAGAGCACCATTTCAAACAATTGAAAAACAAAGCAAGTGATCTAAGCAAGTAACTAAGAGCCCATGGATAACCATGGATAGAAAGGGTGCTAATACCTTCCCTTTCTATAATCTACTCCCCGAACCCAAGAAAACATCTCAAAGGTCTTTCCTGTGCTTTTTGACCTTTCCTTAGGATAAAATAAAAAGTTGGTGGCGACTCTTGCTAAACCGAAACATTTGCAAACACAAACGCAAAATTCAAGTCAGTTCTCCCACCATATCACAGAACTGGCGACTCTGCTGGGGAAAACTTTAAAAGTGGAGTAACCTTAGGGCTTAGATTACCCTTTTTGTATGATTATTGTTTGCTTTGATTGCTTTACATTTTGTTTCTCTTGTTTGGGCTTGAAATCCTCAACCAGGATTTGGGAACCATTCATAGATAGCAATATGTTATGGAAACTGTGCGGGGTATACCGACACGGTTGAAGCAATAACTATATTAGTGCGACATATTTGTGAGTACCGGTAGCCTTTGAGTCAATCAAAGAGAATACGGGGCCACTGAGTGATGTCATTAAGCACTAATGAACTAGAACCTTACTTGACCATCTTGGCCTTTTATTAGGGGTAGTGAGATGACCGACTTTGGTACAGTCCGAAGTTGGTAGATACTCGATACTACACTCATTGAGGGTTGTTTTCTTGGAATATTTTGGTCGCTAGTTAAGTGGCTAAACCAAAACAATGAACATAGAAAACAATCCAATGATATTGAGCTCCTTAGAACCCGGTTACTATTTATAGGACAGGTTTTGATCCAACTAAACTCAAGAGGGTACTTACCTATGAAACCTCATGCAAGCCTGAAACTAGGGTTTTGTGTGACTTGCTTGTACATGTGTTTGTGCATACATCATGAACATCATAAAGCATCATATGCATCCACTAACCATTTCAAGGGTTTGGATCTTCATCTTTGTTCTTGTTTTGTAGGTCATGGAATCTCTTCGCAGGAAAACAATTCAAGTCAACCTTGTGAGAATCCCTCCTCAACTCAAGGAGATTACATCCAGAATTCCAGAGATTTCTCTCTTCAGTGAAAGACATGGTAGACTCCTTAACTTAGTCAACGCCAACATTGAAGAAGACATGGTTAAAGTTCTCTTCCAGTTCTTTGACCCCCTACACCATTGTTTCACATTCCCTGATTATCAATTGGTGCCTACTTTGGAGGAATTTTCTTAACTTCTAAGAATTCCTATTCTTAATAAACTACCCTACAACGGTACAGAAAAAGAACCAAAACCTGAAGATGTTGCTCAAGCATTACACTTGCAACCATCTGACATCAAGGGGAATTGGGAAACCAGAAGTGGTGTCAAGGGCTTCTTGGCAAAGTTTCTATTTGAGAAGGCACAAGACTGCTGGAATTCTCTTGATCTACAATCCTTTGAATAGATTGTGGCGCTCCTCATTTATGGGTTGGTCTTGTTCCCAAACCCTGACCAACTTATAGATGTGAATGCTGTCAAGATTTTCATGTCCAAGAATCCCATACCTACATTGCTTGGGGACATCCTACACTCATTTTACACACGAACAATGAGGAAAAGAGATGTTCTCATGTGCTGTACTCCTCTCCTAGCAAGGTAGTTTATTTCTCACCTTCCACAATCAGTTTTAAAGAATGAGCAGGGTTTAAGGTGGTCACAACGGTTGATGACCATCACACATTCTGATGTACATTGGTGTTCTCGGTCCAGAGAAAATGTCATCATCATTGATCGTTGTGGTGAATTCCCTAATGTCCCACTACTTGGCATTAGGGGAGGCCTCACCTACAACCCCTGTCTAGCCTTGAGACAATTTGGATATGCTCATAGGGATGGCCCTCATGACATGCTGATTCATGACCTAGTTTTTGACTTCGACAACGATGCACAAGGACTTCGACAAAGGTTCATCAGAGCTTGGAGGATGCCTAACAAGGTGGATAGTAAGACACTGGGGCACAAGAATTCCATCCCCCTTGAGCCTTACCTCAAGTGGGTACGAACCCGCTCCCAGAATCTTATGATGCCATATCCTCACATTCTCCCCTTGATTAAAGAGCCTGTTATGGAAGGAGAGGTTCCATTCACCATCCTACATCCTGACATGCCAACATCATGGGAAGAAATGCAAAAGAGTTGGATCCAACTCAAAGAAGAACGGGATACTTTTGAAGCCAGCTTCTATGCCAGTGAGAAGAAGGTTTTAGAGCTCACCCGCCGACTTCATGAGGAGGAAACTCTCAACACCTACATCGCACCAAAGAGGATGCGCAACGTCTTTTTACATTAAGAATTTTGTAATATTTCTCCCATGGGGCACTTATGTACTAACAAGTTCTTCTTAATATGACGTGTGTTCTTTTTGTTTGCAACAAATTTGAATTTTTGAACCCTTGAATGCATTACATGAATAACATATCATTCATCATATGCATAAGCAGGTCTTCAAGCCAGGTTTCCTTATCTTTCTGCTGTTTATTTCAGCAAGATGGATTTGGAGCAAATAGTGAAGGACTTACAGGCACAAAATTCACAATTTCAACAACTCCTCATGACCTTGGCAAAGGGTCAAGAGGATCTCAAAGTTTTGCTAGAGAAGAATAAAGAGAAGAAAAAGAAAAAGAGACCGGGGGTAGCTACTTTCGGAAGAAGATTTGAGGGCGATGCTAGAAGGACTCTTGAATTTCCTTTAACATCTGACGAAGGGATTGGCAAGGGGAAAGGAGTTACTGTA
Organism: Vicia faba; assembly: GCA_948472305.1. Taxonomy (NCBI): domain Eukaryota; kingdom Viridiplantae; phylum Streptophyta; class Magnoliopsida; order Fabales; family Fabaceae; genus Vicia; species Vicia faba. Next base: position 84,893,105 of record OX451738.1, on the reverse strand, counting down.
CCTTCCGAATCTGAGGTGGAAGAGGAGGAAGAGGAGGAAGAGGAAGCAGACGAAGACTATTCAGAACAACAGTATCCACCAGCGGATGACAAGTATAAGAACCTTGGAGACAAATTGGCAGCTATGGAGTTGCAGAGGGTGCCCATATTGGATTTTGAGGAACTGGGGTTGGTAGCCGGGATTGTTATCCCTCCTAAGTTCAAGGTGCCGAAATTCGCCAAGTACGATGGTCTGTCTTTACCTAAAATGCACTTGAGGTCATATGTTAGAAAGATCCAGCCACATTCATCCGACAAAGATCTGTGGGTGCACTTTTTCTAGGACAGCTTGTCTAGCACTTAGCTAGATTAGTTTTATCAGCTCGAAAGGTCAGAGGTCCATAATTGGGAAGACTTGGCGGCCACTTTCTATCGTCAGCATCAGTACAAAGCTGATTTGGCGCCTACCCGTACTCAGTTACAAAGTATGGGGATGGCTTCAAATGAAGGGTTTAAGGAGTACGCCCAGAAGTGGCGTGACCTGGCTGGAAGGGTGCAGCCACCGCTATCAGATAGGGAATTAATTGACATGTTTTTGGGGACCCTGTCTGGCCCTTTCTTCAACCATCTAATCGGAAGCTCCTCTACGGGATTTACTGAGTTGATTTTGACTGGCGAGAGGGTGGAAGCCGGTATCAAAAGTGGAAAAATTCAAAAGGATGCTTCCGCATCCACAGCTGCTAGAAAACCTTTCCCAGCCAAGAAAGAAGCATCTGCTGTATACACTCAGAAAAATCGGGAAAGAGAGGAACGTCGGCCGACAGTGGGGGCCGTATTAATATAGAATTCCGCATCAGACCAACTTAAAAACAGTTAATCAAGGAATGATCAGCCCAGAACTTATCAGCAAAGGCCACCACGACAGTTTATCCCAGTAAACATGACCCCTGCTCAAATCCTTCCACATCTCCTAAAGTTGAATCTTGCTAATTTAGAAGAGGCGCCAAAGAATGTAAATACCACCTCTCCATCTTACAACTCAAAAGCAAAGTGTGCTTACCATTTTGACAGTATTGGGCACGATACCAATAATTGCTGGGCACTCAAGAACAAAATTTAGGACTTAATTGACGCCAAAGAGGTTGAATTTGACGCTCCTGAGAAGCCCAATGTTATATCCGCACCAATGCCCAAGCACGGCCACAATGTGCATGCTGTTTTGGAAAATCTCCATGTTACTGATGTTGCCGATATGTTGACTCCATTGTTAGTGATAAAAGAAAATTTGTTGAGAGCCGGGATCTTTCCTGGTTGTGATAAAGATTGCTATTTTTGTTTGAATATTCAAGGTGATTGTCCAATGTTGAAGTCAGGTGTCCAACGCCTGATGGATACTCAAGAAATACTTTTCCAGAAAACCCCTGTTAACACTTTCAATCCGATTACTCCTGATACTTGTGATACCTCAACCAACGATATTGCTATCATAACCATTTCCGACAATTCTCCCAAGGCTTGCAAAAGGCCTGTCAGGATTACACCCAACTCTGAATATGTACCTCTAAAGATCACGATGCCGGAACCCGTCCCGTACCAATCAAGCAAAATGATACCGTGGAACTATGGGGGAGAAATCTTCTACCACGGCATCAAACAAATCGAAACAGTCCAAGAAATCTCTGAAGAAGACCCTGATATAGGGAACATCGTGAGTACAAGCAAGATCACCAGCAATGGCCGGATCTTTTCTCCGGAGATTGCTCCTCCCCGAGCAGTCTTCAGACCCTTAAAAGCTTTTGCACCTGGTGGACCCTCTGTGCAAGGCCCAATGATTGAAGATTTAAACACTCCTGAAGAAAGACCATCTACTGAAACTACCGACAAAGGTAAGGGGATACTGGAAATGCCTGTCAGGACAAAGGCTCATGCTGTGGTTATCCCCGAAACCACTCAGAAGGAGATGGATGAAATCCTTAAAATAATCAGAAAAAGTGACTACGACGTTGTGGAACAATTAGGGCAAACCCCTTCTAAAATTTCAATGTTAGAACTCTTGCTCTGTTCAGAGGCCCATGCTAAGGCCCTGATTAAATTGTTGAAGACGGCACATGTCCCCCAAGAGACCTCGGCTGACCAATTTCAAAATTGTGTGGCCAGTCTTACTGCTGACAACGGCCTGGGCTTTTCTGATGCTGACTTAACTCCCAAAGGAAGGAAACACAATGATGCGTTACATGTTTCAGTTGAATTCCGAGGAACCACCCTCGCCCATGTCTTGGTCGATACTGGTTCTTCCCTGAATGTGCTGCCAAAGAAGGCCTTAGATCGTCTAGGTTGCAAAGGTTTGACCCTCAAACCTAGTAACATAGTCGTCAGAGATTTCGATGGCTCCAAAAGAATGGTTCATGGAGAGGTTGATATTCCCATCAAGGTAGGCACCGAAGTGTTCAACTCCACCTTCTACGTGATGGACATCCGTCCGTCATACTCATGCTTGCTGGGAAGACCGTGGATCCATTATATCGGGGCAATTACATCCTCTTTGCACCAGATGCTGAAGTATCATGTTAAGGGTAAAATCATAATTGTGCATGGCGAGGAAGAGTACATGATTAGTCATCTCAATTCCTTTCGATATGTGGACTTAGATGGCGAGTTCATCGAAACACCTTTTCAACATTTCGAGGAAGTTTCTCCCGAGATAGCAGTTGCGAAGACAACGGTTGAGGTACCTATCATTCCCAAGCATGTGGCTAAGATGGCGTCTCTCGAGGATGCAGAGGGTGTGATTAAGGAGGGGAAGAGCACAATATGGGGGAAATTGCCTGATTTTCCCCATAAGACAGACAAATTTGGTTTAGGGTTTACAGCTGCAGGACAGAAGGCTATGTGTCGTTCCAAGATTGGAGGACCACCCGTCAAAATTTCTCACCACGGAATTAATGTTGTTGAAGATGAAGATGAAGAGAACAGCTTTGAAGACTAGATTTTTCTGACTGTTGGAGGGGGTTTGAGCAATTGGGAAGCAAAGGATTTCGTTCCTATCACCTTTATCAATCAGTAATTTTTACCTTTGAACAATTTCCCATTTTTATGGTCTATAATAACTAAAACAATTCGCACACTATTTTCACCTCATGCCTTGCCCGGGGCATGTAGGTCCATATGTAAGGGTTTGATTTCCTTCATAATCATATGCCATGTTTTAATGAATCATTGGACGTTTTTCATCTATAAACTGTTGTGTTCATTTTTCTTTCCTTTTGAATTTTGTTTGTTTAAGGATGGCTATCCCTTACACACACCCACACTCACAAATGCAGGTACCCATCCATTCCGGATTCCATGGGCAATTGCTCTGTTTCAACCTTCAATAACTCTGAGGATTTGGTCAATCACGCCGAGTACGAAGTTGACGAAGATTGTGAGGTACCGGGAGAGTTAGCCAGACTTCTACAATAAGAAGAGAGGGCCATTCTGCCTCATGGAGAGTTGTTAGAAACCATCAACTTAGGGACAGAGGAGGACAGGAAAGAAGTAAAAGTGGGTGCCAACTTGGAACCGAGCGTCAAGGAACCCTTAGTGCAGTTGTTAAATGAATACGTTGAAATCTTTGCTTGGTCTTATGAAGACATGCTAGGGTTAGACATAGATATCATGGTTCACCGTCTCCCTACAAGATAAGATTGTCCACCGATCAAGCAAAAGGTTCGCCAAATGAGGCCTGACATGTCTGAGAAGATTAAGGCTGAAGTAATGAAGCAATTCAACGCCGACTTTCTGGCTGTTACAACCTATCCACAATGGGTTGCTAACATAGTGCCCGTGCCTAAGAAGGACGGCAAAGTCAGAATGTGTGTAGACTATCGGGATTTGAACAGGGCCAGCCCCACAGACGATTTTCCACTACCACATATCGACATCTTGGTTGGCAACACAGCTCAGCACAAGGTTTTTTCCTTCATGGACGGATTCTCGGGCTACAACCAGATTAAAATGGCCACCGAGGACATGGAGAAAACTATCTTTGTCACGTAATGGGGTACCTTCTGCTACAAAGTGATGTCGTTCGGACTGAAGAACGCAGGGGCAACTTATCAACGCGCCATGGTAGCTTTGTTTCATGATATGATACATCATGAGATCGAAGTTTACGTAGACAACATGATAGCTCGATCACAAACAGAAGAGGAACACCTTAATCATTTGCAAAAGCTGTTTGCCAGGTTGAAAGAGTATAAACTCAGACTGAATCCAAGCAAGTGCACTTTTGGAGTTAGGTCTGGTAAACTTCTGGGATTTATTATCAACAACAAGGGCATTGAGGTCGATCCAGCTAAAGTAAAGGCTATACAAGAAATGCCTGTCCCCCGTACTGAAAAGGAGGTTAGAGGATTCTTGGGACGCTTGAACTACATCGCTAGGTTCATCTCTCACCTGACGTCTACCTGTGAGCCGATTTTCAAACTGTTGAAGAAGGATCAGGTAGTTGAATGGAACAACGATTGCCAAGTTGCTTTTGACAAAATCAAGGAATACTTACTAGAACCTACTATACTGATGCCACCCATCGAAGGAAGGCCGCTAATCATGTATCTGACTGTTTTGGATAACTCAATGGGGTGCGTGCTGGGCCAACATGACGAGTCTGGTCGAAAAGAGCATGCCATTTATTACCTTAGCAAAAAGTTTACCGACTGTAAGACTCGCTACTCACTACTCGAGAAAACTTGTTGCGCTTTGGTATGGGCTGCTCGCCGGCTAAGGCAGTATATGTTGACTCATACCACTTTGCTAATTTCCAAGATGGATCCGATCAAGTATATCTTCGAGAAGCCGGCGTTATCTGGAAGAATTGCTAGATGGCAAATGATCCTGACTGAGTACGATATCCAGTATACTACCCAAAAAGCTATAAAGGGGAGTGTACTAGCAGACCATCTAGATCATCAAGCCGTCGAAGATTATCAGTCTATGAGATTCGACTTCCCTGACGAAGACATCATGACATTGGACGACATTGAAGGAAACAAACCGTATGACGGACCTAAACAAGGATCCCGATGGACCCTATACTTTGATGGTGCTTCAAATGCACTTGGCAACGGTATCGGTGCGGTACTCATTTCCCCAGAAGGTTGCCATACAACCTTCACTGCCCGACTTTGCTTCAGCTATACCAACAACATGGCTGAATATGAAGCTTGCATCTTTGGTCTCAAGGCTGCTATAGACTTGGGAATCAAATCTTTGGTCGTATTTGGGGATTCGGATTTGGTTATCAGTCAAGTCAAAGGAGAGTGGGACACCAAGCATCCTAATCTTATCCCATACAAAGAACATGTCTTGACGTTGTTGCCTCATTTCAAGCAGATTACCTTCGAGTATTTTCCGCAAGAAGAAAATCAGTTAGCCGATGCTCTGGCTACAATGTCTTCCATGTTTAAACTCAACTGGGATAACGAGGCTCCCCAAATTACCATCGAGCGAATGGACGAACCTGCGCACTGTCATGAGATTAATACCGAAGAAGTAGTGGAGCAACCTTGGTTTCATGAAATCAAAAGGTATCTCCATACCAGAGAGTATCCCGAAGGAGCTTCCGTCAATGACAAAAAGTTCTTAAGGAGATTTGCTGGCAAGTTCTTCCTGAGCAATGGCATCCTTTATAAATGCAGTCATGATTGTGTTCTACTTCTTTGTGTGGACAAGGTTGAAGCAGAGTTGATCATGACTGATATACACAGTGGCACATTCGGCACCCACTTGAGCGGACATACAATGGCTAAGAAGATTCTAAGGGCAGGCTACTACAAGTCTACCATGGAAGCTGATTGTCATCAACATTCCCGTACTTGCCACAAATGCCAAGTCTACACCGACAAAGTACATATTCCTCCTGTTCCTCTCAACGTTCTGACAGCTCCTTGGCCATTCGCAATGTGGGGCATTGACATGATTGGAGAGATCAAGCCCACGGCATCCAATGAGCATCGCTTCATCTTGGTTGCTATTGATTATTTTACCAAGTGGGTCGAAGCAGCTTCCTTTTCCTCTGTTACAAAGAATGTGGTTGCCCGCTTCATCAAGCAGAATCTCATATGCCGGTATGGTGTCCCCGACAGGATCATCACAAACAACGGTACAAATCTGAATAATACTATGATCACCGCTCTATGCGAACAGTTCAAGATTTATCATCACAATTCATCCCCCTATCGGTCGAAGATGAACGGTGCTGTTGAAGTTGCGAACAAAAATATCAAGAAGATCATTCAAAAAATGAAAGTTACCTACAAAGACTGGCATGAGATGTTACTGTTTGCTCTGCATGGATATCGTACCACGGCACGTACTTCAATAGGGGCAACCCCATTCTCTTTGGTATATGGCATGGAAGCTGTCCTACCTATGGAAGTTCAAATTCCTTCTTTAAGGATTATGAAGGACGCTGGTTTGAGTGAAGACGATTGGATTCAGACCCGACTTGATCAACTCAATTTGATCGACGAGAAGCGACTTACTGCTGTTTGTCATGGTCAGACGTATCAAAAATGGATGATCAAGGCTTTCAACAAGAAAGTCAGGCGTCAGATATATCAAGTCGGGGATCTTGTAATCAAGCGGATCATCTTACCGCAAAGTGATCCCAGGGGCAAGTGGACTCCTACTTACGAAGGACCATTTGCAATCAAGAGCATCTTTTCTGGTGGGGCAATGATTCTGACCACCATGGACGGCGATGACTTGCCACACCCTGCAAACGTAGACATAGTCAAAAGATACTACGCATGAAATAACCCGACAAGTCGAAAACCCGAAAGGGCGATTTGGGCAAAAATGGGCATCCCGGTGAATCGAAAACCCGAAAGGGCGGTTCAGGAAAAAGTTAGGGAATTAAAGCGTATGACTATGTCTCGTCAGATCACTTTAAGAACAATCTCTTCACCGACAAGCTCCAAACTTCTGATCAATCCAATCATCTACGGACGAAGCAACAAATGGACGGATACTCAGAGTTGTGAAGGCTATAGCAGAATGGGAACCCCATGGAATGATTACACATAACCATCTTTATTTTTGTATAAATTTTTTCTCAATTCTTATGACAACATTCTCTTACTAGGATGTCTGTCTCCCTTGTACAAAGATACTTACAAAAATCAATACAAATATACTTCAAAGTGCAGAAACTTCCTTGCCTTTAATTTTCTTTTTTTATTTGAAAACATCCAATGTTTTGTTAAATAGGCATTTACATTTGAATATAATCACTGCTCACAAATAAAACAAAATTGGGAAAGGATGATTACTGATAGGTTGAAGGTTTAGAAAGATATCTTTATTCCATTCAAGAAGAGATCCCCTGCACTGCTCAGATCCATAATAAAGCTGAAACCTCGGAGTACGTGTCCCCAGCGGAGTTAAGCTTCAAAGAAGCCCTAGTAAGGCCAGTACATTCATAACTGGATCCCCCCAGCCGAGTTAAGTTTCAATGTTCCCATCAGAGTTCATACCCTCTATTCTCGACGGAGCCAGAATAATCTAAACCTCCTTCCCCGGCAAAGTCAAAATTCCAACTACTTCCCCAACAACTAGGATGATTTCCCAGCAGTTTGGCATACAATCCAAAACTACTGAGTTCATCGGCTGAGTATACTTTCTCCCCACAGGGTCATTTCCCAACAGATTGAAGATTCTCAGTCTCATTTCTCCAGCAGAAGTCCCCCAGGTTTTATTCCCCAGTGGAGGTCGTCAGAGTTCTCATTCCCCGCAGAAGTTGGTGAGGTTTTTTGTTAAAATCCCCGCAAGTCACCAAAGTTTTGGGAATCCCCGGCAGTGGTCCTAAGATTCCTCAACAATCGAAGATCTTCAATCCCCAAGCAGTCAGTAGACATTTGTCATCTTCATTAATCAAAAAATTTTGGAATCCCCAGCTTCGGTCAAGGGTTTACTTCACCCAACAGCAGTCAAAGATTTCATTATCTCTAGCTATCAAGGATTTATTTTCCTTAGCAAGACAGCTACTCAGATCACATGCATAACCATTACATTCATATATCATAAACATTGATGAAACACAATTCATTGCATCATACATATCACGTAATATAACTTTGTGTTTTAACTAATATTTTACCCTTTTCAGGATAAGATTAAAAAGCTATCACTAACGATTATTCAGATATAGTACGGATACACCCCAGACACGGAGGTCATTCTATTACTCATTCAGAATTTTAAGTCAAAATACAGTACGGATATACCCCAGGCACATCGGTCATTCTACTACTCATCCAGACTTCAGTAATCAGATACAAACTAGATACACTCTAGACAAGGCAGCCATTCTATCTCTCATTCAGATTCAACTATCAACTACAAGTTCAGATACACTTCAAACACGGATGCCATTCTGGCCCTTACACCAGCAGTTTGATTCTCCCCAGTGCAGTCGCCACAGAAGTCATTCTGTCACTTATTCAAATCTCAGTTACAGTTTCAGATACACTCCAGACACAAAAGTCATTATGCTACTCATACAGATCTCAACTTCAGATACGGTCCAGATATGCTCCAGACACGGTTGTCATTCTGTCACTCATTCAGAACTTATCCTCAGCACACAGTTGCTCCATACACAGATTTTTCTCTGTTACCCATTCAGAATACAGATACACTCCAGACACGGCAGTCATTCTGATATTCATTCAAAGAATCAAATACAATTACAACCCAGTTACGCTCCAGACACGGACGCCATTCTTTGGCTCATATAGACTCAGTCTCCAGATACAGTTCAAATGCATTCTAGACACGGATACCATTTTGATGCTCATTCATCTTACCTACAACATTGCAATTCAACAAACATTCTTGGATGGCATCTTTAAGCCCATCTCCAGCAAGATTCCACCATCTCCAAATGGCATCTTTAAGCCCATTTCCTCAACTATATTTTGACGAGTGCAAATTTACGGGCACTCTAGTGTCCAATCCTCTTTTACCTTCGAGTCGCGAAAGGCAAACTTGCCAATCCAACTCTTCAAGTTCAAGAAGATTGAACAGGGGCAGCTGTTGTACCCCAAAATTTGCCCTCTCATTCTTCAAGGCCTTTCTCACAAGGATTCTCAAGGTTCAAGCTTGCACAAGTAATTTGGAATTTTCCAGTACCAAAATTAAAAGTAAACTGTCAAAAAGGGAGAAAACAGATAAAAATATGATTTTGACAAAATTTGGAGAAATACAAGTGTTCTTCGTTTCAGCTCCTTCGATTGGCCTTTTGGCCTCTTTTGATACATGCTTTGGTTGCATCCTTCGACTGGGCGTTGGCCTCTGGCACGCTGGCTTTGATTTACAAGGCAGGAGTTTCTTACATGCCACCTTCGATTGCATCTCTGGCCTTACTGTGTTCACAATGCCATGACTGCCTATTGCATGTTTCGTTTGGATGTCTGATGCTTGCATGCCTATACAAACTTTCCCTCCATTCTTTTCTTGACTCATAAAGTAATGACTAGTTACATACAAACTTTCATTTGATCCACAACTTGCATGCAAAAAGCATCCCCCTTGCTAGCATGCATAAGGTACAAAGCCTCCTATAACTTCCTTTAATTCCAAGGCAAAAAGCTCCCTTTTGGTGTCCTTCGATTTGCACTTTTTTGCCTCATGTATGCCTCTTTTGAATCTGGACATTTTGCCTCCTGCATGCCTCTTTCGTTTGGGCATGTGGCTCCCTTCGTGCAAGTCTTTGTTTGAGCATTGACCTTTTGTGTGCTTGCTTGGAGTCACAAAGTTTAGACCTCCTCCATGCAGGCTTCGACAAGACATTGACTATGTTTGTACTAGCTTCGACTGGACAACATTTCTCTTTAGTATGCTGCATTTCCATCCTTGACAAACTTCAGCACATGGTTGATGGCCCCTTCAAAAGACATATAGTGGTGGACTTGAGGGGCATACATATGAGTCCCTGTCGAAGGGTACACCTTACTAGTCCATTCGAAGGACACATTTGGCCCTTTTCAAAGAAGCATACATTACCCATCCAAGGGGCACACATTTGGCCCCTTCAAACGATGCACAAAGGTGATTTGTTCGAAGGACACTTGTTGGAGGAAAGTCAAACAATATGTTTGGAAGAAGAATCTGGTCGAAGGAGGGTCAAAATGAAAGGATGAAATATTCAAAGATGCTTGCTGCCAAGTTTAGGCATGGTACATTGGCCAAAACTGCTGCACAGTAGTCTTGAAACACTGCCCCATTCTTGCACTGAAATAGCATACAAGCACTGTCCCTCGAAGGCTACAAAGAGCAGTTTACTCAAATTGTTCAAATTATTTTGTTTTCCCTCCAAAAGCTTCAGCCAACTTTGCCTATAAATAAGAGGCTCCAACACATGTTTAGGAGGACTTTTTGGCCAGGGGAACGAATCTTCAAAAATCCTCAAACACCATAAAGCTCTCAAACACTTAAACACTCATCAAACACATACCCAGAATCCAAACACTTATCCCCTTAGAATCTGAAACATCCCTATACCTTGTTACCCTTCGAATCAAGTAGGAAGAACCTCACACTCGTTCTTCTCTTTCGAATCCAGTATCAAAGACATAACCCCTGGTCCCTCCCTTCGAATCCAGAAGCATTCAAGGAAACCACTTAAAGGCCCAACACACGTTCCAGCCTCATGCAAGGTAAGTCATTCTTAACCTTGAACCCTTCATTTCTAGCATAACATGTAAATAAGCTTCCTTTTCGTTTCAAACATGTACGTAGTGTTTGTTACCTTTTCGTTTCCACCCTTTTAGTTTGTTTTTATTGCCTCTCCTTTTGGTTTTGCTCTTTGGTTTATTACAAATGCTTTAAGAACTAACCTAGCCCTGAGGTAATGATAGCATGGCCTTAGGCTATGTTGCTATTTAATATCTCAAACGAAATAAACAGGAGACATGAGTATGAAACGAAGCCTCAGGCTTCCTCACTGACTCCAGGCCCAATCGAAGGAGGCAGAAAGGCAGATTACATCTTATACTGGTTCCACTGGTCCCAATCGAAAGGCACAACATGCTATCCCACTGGTCCCAATCGAAAGGCACAACATGCTGACCGTGAGGCCTCAGTCGAAAGTCATGCCTTCACCCTTTTCAGGCCAAATCGAAGAGAGCCAGAAAGTGCAGAATCGAAGGGTTTTCTGCCTCAATCGAAAGACCCTCATTTTTCTTGCTTTTATTTTATTTTTTCCTTTATATTTTCATGCAATTCAATATGGTTGTAATAATGTAGGATTTTATCTTTCTGCGCTTTATTACTTTTATATGCTTGCTAGTAAATAGGATATGTATGGCCAGATAAAATCAACAAGTAGACAATCACTAATAAAAAAAACAAAGCATGAAAATAACACACATGCACACTTGCACCCCTAGGGTTACACCACTTGTTGCCTTCAAAAATGGGCCATGGTTGCATGTCAAGTCCTTTGGAAAAACAAAAACAATCCAAATGATCATAGTCCCTCGATGACGCTATCGGAGTTTCCTAAACAAAATGATCAAGTCCCTTAAGGAAAATTGCCAAAGACACTTGACACTATTGCTATCATGGTCTATACGATGACCCGCGCCCGTCCCGTTTAACATCCTAACACAAGGTTGTTCACCAAATACAATGGTGAAACAACACTGTTAAAAGGGTTAAAAACATGAGAAAGATCTTTGAGTAAAATAGGGTAGATAACTCTTAGTTACTTGATCAAAAACTTGCAAACATATCCTTGCTATTTTCAAAACACACTACACAACACAATTTCAAAATCCAACTTTCAAACATTGAAAACTTTTCAAAAGATAAAAACACCTTTGTATACATTCAAACAAGAATCATTACAAAGGTTTCCACAACGATGGCCTCTTTTCAAAACATCTTTCAAAATCACACACAAAGCACCATTTCAAACAATTGAAGAGCACCATTTCAAACAATTGAAAAACAAAGCAAGTGATCTAAGCAAGTAACTAAGAACCCATGGATAACCATGGATAGAAAGGGTGCTAATACCTTCCCTTTCTATAATCTACTCCCCGAACCCAAGAAAACATCTCAAAGGTCTTTCTTGTGCTTTTTGACCTTTCCTTAGGATAAAATAAAAAGTCGGTGGCGACTCTTTCTAAACCGAAACATTTGCGAACACAAACACAAAATTCAAGTCAGTTCTCCCATTGTATCACAATACCCACATCTGTTTTGTTATCTTGGTATCATCCTTAACACAACTGCATGCCGTCTTTTCCAGAGATTACAGTCTTACCGTGATCTTCTCTAACACCAGCCGATTTCTATTTTGCATTCTCCTTCAGAAGCTACAGTCTCGCCCTGATCTTCTCCCACAATGCCCAATCTTCATTTGGCATTCCTTCTTGAAGTTGATCAATTTCGACCCGGTATTCTCCAGCAGAGTTCGCAATTTATTTTTGCAACTCCTATCGGTGTTCGCGGCCTGTTTCTACTAGTTGGTCAATTATTACTCCCCATGGAGTTCCAGCTCTTCAAGGGTTCCTCCTCAGCGGTTCCTTATATCTTCTTTTCTACAACAGATTTTGCAATTTATTTTTGCAAGTCTTGTCAGATTCTGACTTCTTGGTTGTTGGATTCTAGTTTGGCCATTCCCCAGTGAAACGCTTAAACATGCATCATTATATTGCATCTACCAAAATGCGTAGCATTTCCATTATATGGAGCATTATGCTACATTAAAAAAAAATTCAAACATGCATCAGAACATAAGCCATTATTGTTTCTATTTTCCCCAGTGAGTTTTTTTTTAATTCTTCATAATATATCCCCAGCGAGGTCTTCACCCTCATTTTCTCAGTTTCACCCCATACAAATATCCTCTTGATGTTAATCATTTGATTGATTAAGTGTCCACTCTTGATTGTAGTTCAGTTTTTCCCTGGCACAGTCTTCTCGGGTCTTCACTATCTTCGTAGGTTCATTTCAATGTCTATTGATGTACCTTTTGAATATCAGTTTCGCCCTGGTATTCACTTTCAACAGGTTTATAGTTTTACGCCTTAATCACCTCGCTTTGGGTCGAGCTCTGAGTTTCGTCTCCTCACCTGCGCATGAAATCCAGTTTCGTCTTGGTACTCATCTAGTTTAGTTTCTCCTAACTAGTTATTGAGTCGAGTTTTTCCTCATTTTTGTTTTCATACCTTGGACCCTTTGACAGTGTTCGTTTATCGAGTGCAGTGTTCGTGCTACGTCCTTGGTTGAAATCAGTCTCTTTTTATCCTTGGATTCTTCTATCAGTTTTTGTCACTGTTTATCCATTAACCTGAGACCAGCAGGTGCTCTGAGAAACATGCGCTCTCACCACTCTTGCTATGGTTTGAGTTTCTCCTTGTTACCCGTGCGTGAAATCCAATTTCGTCCTGGTACTCAGCTAGATTAGTTTCACCTAACTAGTTTTTTGGGTCGAGTTTCGTCTCGTTTTGTTCCTCACTCATGGGATTCTTTCAGTTCCTTCAAACTGTATATCTTAGTTTGAGATTTGCAGGTGCTCCTAGAATCACGCACTCTAGCCACTTTTCCCCGCGTACTTTTTTCTTTTCCAGAATCTAGTTTCTCCTATTCTCTGTGGTTTTAGTCTTATCTCACCTCTTTTTGAAGCCCAGTTTTGCCCTGGCACATTTATTATGAAGTTTAGTTTCGTCTACTCTTCTATGATTTATTTCTGCTTCAATTTTATTAAAACACTGCGTTACAACTACATTTTGGCGCATGTCTTGGGAGGCCCAATGTTCATTAAACCCTCTGTTTGCTAAATCCAATTTTGTTTGGTATCTTCTAAATCTCGCGTCTACTGGTTTTCTTCGTCTTTGGGGAGATTTTGCCTTTTTCTTTAAGAGTGTAAATTTTCGGGTTCTTTCGAATTCAATCATCTTCAACTCTGAACGTTCGAAAGTCCGATCTCAATGAGCGTAGTATCGAGTATCAACCAATTTTATACTTTCCACTGAAACCGAATATATCACTACTTCCTAATGGCCAAGTTGTTCAATTAAAGGTTCTAATGTCAGTTAGTGCTTCATGACACCACACAGCGGCCCCGTATTCTCTTTGATTCAACACAAAGGATACTGGTACCTGTTGCACCCCAAAATTTACCCTCTTGATTTAGGCTTATGTTTCATCATAAACATCATTGCATTGCATTCATTCATGGTGTAGGGATCAAGGTATTTTGTTTATCAAGCCTCCCTCAAGATTTGGAAGATTGATTGTATTGAAAAGTTACTCAAGGAGGGCCATATTATCTAAACGACTGGATCTTTCAAGCCCAAAGGTATCACATATCTCAAGATATCTTATCCACCTCATTGGGTCATCAGAAGACTGATTATTATGTTGTTTATAAGGAGAATCACTTCCTTTTTGATTCATCAGTTAAAACTAGGGTTGGAGTTTTAATCAGGGATTCTTTGGAATTTTGAGTGGAAACTCTTTCCATAGCCTCTATGTGTTTGGAATGTCATATGTTTGAAGTTTTGGTTCACCAATTTTGAAGAGAAGTGGTTCAAATGAATCAAAGGGGAAAATAGTCATTTTACTCAAGGTCAACAAAGTCAAAGTTGACCAAATGAACTTTTGGTCAACGTGAGACATTCGACATGTATTTTCATGGGGGATGATCATTGATGATTGGTTTTGATGAGAATTGCAAGTTTGAGAGGTTACTTGGATTTGAAGTTATCTTGGTGATTGAAAATTTCACTAAGTGTCCTTGATTTTTGGCCTGACTTTGCAAGGGCATAACTTTCTCATTTTTCAGGGGATTTTGGTGGTTCTTTTTGCCAGTTGAAGAGGGGGAAAAGATATACAAGGACCACAGAGGACAAAAAACACACTTCATACTCAAAATCAAAAGTTACGAGCCTTTGAAGTTTAGGGCAAGTTGGGAATTTATTGAGGCACCTTGGGCGTCTGGCTAGGCAAGGTAAGGCATTTGGCCTAGGCAATTCATCAAAAATTTGGTAACATGCCTATATCTTTTGGTTCAAGGCATAATTCAAAAATGTTCCTCATGCATTTTGAAGAGAATTATGAAAGCTTCTCATTGAACTTGGAATCTATCAATTTGATTTAAATTCGAAAGAGTTGTGGTTTGAGGAAGTTGGGTGCTGAAACTGGATTCGAGTGGCTCTCTCTGATTGTCTTTAGCTTAGACCATTTGAGTTGGCTTTGTGGACTGGTCGAAGAATTCTTGTGCTCCCTTTGATTTTCCTCATTGTGGACCATTCGAAGTGTGACTTTGTGGGCTGGTCGAAGCCTCATTTTCTCTCTCTTTGATTAGAACTAATTGAAGTGTCATCCTTGTGAGCTGGTCGAAGCTTCATTCTTCTTGCTCCAGTTTGGACCATTCGAAGTGGCTTTAAGGGCTGGTCAAAGCCTCTTGCTTCCTCCTTTATTCTTCTTCAGTTTAGATATTCGAGGCATTATCTTGAGGGCTGGTCGAAGCCTCATTCTCCTCCTTTCGTTTGGGCATTCAAGATGCCATTTTGAGGGCTGGTTGAAGCCTCATTCTCCTCTTTTCGTTTGGGCATTCAAGATGCCATTCTGAGGGCTGGTCGAAGCCTTATTCTCCTCCTTTGGTTTGGGCATTCGAGATGCCATTTTGAGGGCTAGTCGAAGCCTCATTTTCCTCCTTTCATTTGGGCATTCAAGATTTCATTTTGAGGGCTGGTCGAAGCCTCTTTCTTCTTACTTTGTTTCTCTTCGTTTGGGCATTCAAGATGCCATCTTGAGGGCTGGTTGAAGCCTCTTTCTTCTTACTTTGTTTCTCTTTGTTTGGGCATTCAAAATGTCATCCTGAGGGCTGGTCGAAGCCTTATTTTTCTCTCAAGTTGAACAATTCGAAGTGACCTTATGGGTTGGATGAAATCTCATTCCTGCTCTCTTCGATTCCTCTCAATTTGGACCAATTGAAGTGTTATCTTGGTCAGGCCAGCACGCGTGCAGTTTTGGGCAAGTTGGCTTGAGTTGCCCAGGAATCCTAAGCCTCATATCTGGCTCATCCCACCATCATATCTTTTGAACCTCATCTTGTTTCGAAGCTTAGGATGTGTTCTTTAGTTTCTCAAGGAAAATTTGAGAATGCATGAACCAATTTTCTATGGCTTCAATAAGGTATCAACTGACCTTTGGTGCATGCGTGGGTTGCAGATTTGGTACACCCTTTGATTCGCTTTATTTTTAGAATTGATATTGCACATGCTTGGCACGCATCACACACTTCGTTTTTACTTCTTTTGGCCAAACAATCACACTTTCCTTGCCTCCCCATGCTTTCTACATTTTTTTTGCGAAAATTGGTAACTTTTGCCTCAAGAAAAATCACAGCATGTGCAATCCTTGCCACCTCACCCCTCACGCTTCACTCTCCTTATTTCATTAACCTTTGAGCTCATCAAAACATGGCATAAAAGGCCAAACAAACAAACTAAACACAAGCACATGATCTCACATTTCCATTTTCCTGTTTTGGCCAAATTGCCCTCCAACGGATTTCTATGAGCTATGACCTTATTGCCCTCACTCTAAATTCTCTATATAAACACTGCATTGCTCATTCAAAGAAAAAAAAAATAGGAGAGGAACAAAAGGCTGGAGGAAGTTCAGATCTGAAGTTACTTTTTTCTCTCAGAAATCCATTTCTTCAATTCTCCAAGTTTGCTTGTGCATTTTGAGTGATTCTTCTTTCATTCTCTTCTCCAAGTGCTAAGGATTGTAGATCGAGGCTTGGTTTGCAGTTAGAGTGAAGGAGTCAGTAGATTGATTTTGCCTTGAGCTTGCTTGAAGTTCTCTGGGTTTCTTTTTGCTTGCTCATTTTCTACAGATAATTATCTGTTTGGTATTGTACTATTTTCCCTTTTACTGTTTCCACTCCTTATTGATTTCTATTGCATGATGGGATCTCCGTTGATGATATATGTCAGGAGTCCCTCTGGTTTATTTAAAGACATGTTTAAGGCAGTTATGCATATGTACCTTGATACTCATGTTTAAACACTTGTTTGTTTACTTGTTTGGTTTTTACCATGCTCCCTTAGGATTGCTCATGTAGGGTTAGTCCTCGAGCTAGACCTTAGGATAGGAATCCATGTATGCTAACATAGGTTATAAACTTCCATCTTTCATCCTCAACCTTAGTGTCAATCATTGTATGATAACATTAGGGATAGTGTTAGGATAATCCCCCTTAGTTGTTTTCTTTTTCTTTGCATATTGCATCTTAAAACTAAAACTTCTTCTTGGCAAATCGTAAAATATATCTAATAAACTTAAATCCTTCTTCAAGGTAAAAAATACAAACCATTCTTATTTGTTTGTACGCCTCTTGGCTTTGTTTTAAACTTATGTTTTGCCATCCTTGCCATGAATTTTTTGTTATCTTTTAGCCGATGTTTCACCATCGCACATTCTTTTATCCGATGTTTTTCCATCACACATTCTTTTAGCCAATGTTTCTCCACCGCACTTGTTTGTTATCCTACTTTAATTCTCAATATCATTGTTAGGTGTTTTTTTGGCATCTGGTTTATTGATGTTTCACCATCTTTGCCATGTTATCTTCCTATCTCTTAGCCGATGTTTCTCCATCGCACTTGTTTGTAGTCGATGTTTCACCATTGCACATGTTTGTTATCCTACTTTGATTATCAATATCATTGTTAGGTGTGTTGTTTTGTCATCTGGTTTATTGATGTTTCGCCATCTTTGCCATGTTATCTTCCTATCTCTTAGCTGATGTTTTGCCATTGCACATGTTTGTAGTTGATGTTTCACCATCGCACATGTTTGTTATCCTACTTTGATTTTCAATATCATTGTTAGGTGTAATGTTTTATCATCTTGTCTGATATTTTACTATCATGATGGAGTTTTACCACCTTATCTGATTTTGTGTTGCCATGCGATGTCTTGTCATCTCTTTTTTCTATTTTATCATCATTGTTTACATTTTTGTTGTTCTATCTGATGTTTTGCCATCTTGTCTGTTGCTTTTATTTCCTTAACTAAAAAACACAAACCAACCAAAATATATGAGCCAAACTATGGCTGCCCTGATTCCTTAAAAGGGATACGTAGGCATTGGGATAGGGCCCAAACGAGCACAACTTTTATTTTCCCTACATTTGTTTTCTCCTTTCTTTTGCATGCATTCCATGTACAGCCTAGACATAGATTTTACATACCCAATAGATTAGACAACAAGAGTGGATACTGTAGAGTACTACGAGTGTGTGGGGTGCAAATACCTTCCCCTCGCGTAACGGACTCCCTTACCCGATCTCTCGGCCGCAAGACTGTGATTTCTTCCTATTCAGGTTTTTTCGATGTTTACATTTCCCTCTCGGCGGGATAAAAGATGTTCAGTGGAGACTTCATTGATTGTATTATCAGATGACAGTTCGGCCGATTGTTTCAGTACCTACAAATGTGTCACACTAATATAGCTATTGCTTGAACCATATCGGTCTATGCCGTATAGACTCCATAATCTTTTCTACTTACCTAGTAATGTTTCCAGACCCGGGTAAAGGATCAATACAAAACCCAAACAAGGACCCAAGAATGTAAAGCAAACAAGTAAAACAATGAATGCATTTAAAGGTGATATAGTCTCTAAGGTAGCCCCACTTTTAATACTCCCCAACAGAGTCACCAGTTCTGTAATACAGTGGGAGAACTGACTTGGGTGTTTTGCATTTTATCGCAATTGTTGCGGATAGCAAGAGTCGCCACGGACTTTTCTTTTATCCAATAAAGAAAAGGGTGAAAAGAACAGGAAAGATCTTTTGATAATTTTCTTGAATTCGGGGGCTAGGTTATGAAAAAGGAAGGTGTTAGCACCCTTTTCATCCGTAGTTATCTACGGGCTCTTAGTTGCTAGCTCACTTTTGGAATGCTTTGTTTGAAATGTGTTTGTGATGGTTTTGAAAGTATTTTTGAAATTTCCTTTGTTTAAGAAAACTTTGTAATGATTCTCGTTACTATAAGAATGCATATAAAGTGTTGACTTTCGAAAATATTTCATGGAAAGTGTTGGAGTATTTGAAAGACGGTTTGGTTTGAAATGTTTGTGAGAAAGCAACTAAGAACGTTCTACCTACTCAAAAAGTATTTGTTCATTTCCTCCTCCTTTAGATATTTCTATCTTACCATTGATTGGTAAGAAGCTCTATCATTGGATGTGAAGGGACGAGCGTGGGTCATCGTATAGTCATAGAAAGAAACATTGTAGGATACCTTAGAAATTTATCTTAAGGGTCTAAGATCGTTTACCAAAGTAACATTTGAAGGGTCATCGAGGGACTACGATCTTGTATTTGGGGGTCATTGCTAAAGTATCCCACGTTCGAGGGACATGACTGTTTATTTTAAGGCAACAAGTGAGGTTAACCCTAGAGGTGCAAGTGTGCAAAGTATTTGTTTTCATGATTTTTCGTATTTGAATTAGGGTTTTCTACTTGTTGATTTTATCTTTCCATACAAACCCTAATTACTAGCATTTATATTTGAAAGCGATAAATTGTGGAATTTTAAAGTCTTACGCTATTACATCGTTTAGGGGGTGGGATACAAATTTAAAAATGAGGAATGAAAGCAAATAAATCCTAATTTACTATTACAACCATATTGAATGAATAAATAATGTACAAGAATGTAAAGATAAATAAAAAAAGAAAATTGTTAAAAAAAATTTTTTATGTATTGATACGAATTTTTTTTGCATTGACGGATGCACTTATGCATTGGCTCGTATCTGTTTTGTATCGACACATACACTTATGCATCGATACATATAATTTTCTTGCTCTTGGAAATAAAAACCAACTCAGTATGAGTCGACACATAATGGTTTTCATTGACTCATTTATGTTTTGTATCGACTCATTCGTGTTTCATATCGACTCATAACCTGTTTTATACCTAATATGTGTCGACTCATAGAGTTATGCATCGACTCATACTGCTATTTTTTACTTCCAACATTTTTCTGTTGTATATATGAGTCAGTTCTCAACACATGGTTAATGAAAATGAAAAGTAAACATATGGTTAGCTTCAGAGAAATGATATCTACATTTTATCTTCACAAATGAACCGCTAATGTTGCTTGTATGAAGAGTTCAAAGTCAAGGAAACTTACCTTGAAACTGAAATTTGTGTTTTGATTTAGAGTTGGAGAAGTCAAGTTGCAGGTGGTTGTTTTTGAGTTTGGAAAATAGTGATGTTACAAAAGTTCTTCTTGAGTTTGAACAACTTCTATATGATATATGTGGAGTGTTTGGATGGTTTGTTTGGACAGAACTTGCAAGGTGTGAGAGGTTCAAAGATTTGGACTTCAAAACTCAAGAGTAGAGGTTTTGTGGACAATTATGTTTTTTTGTGAGTAAAGGGGGTTTTGAGGATTTTTCAACACACAAGAATATCTCTATTTTTGACCTTTTTCTCTTGCAAATGATCCCTATGTTTATAGGCAAGAGGTTTAGGAACAAGAGTTGATTAGGTTTGCAAGACAGCATGTTATGGTTTGGTTGGGATGCAAATATCAAACTATGTCAATTCTCCATAGTCCCAAGATGAAGTACCAAAGTTTCTGGTATAGAGGGGCTACTTTCCCTGATTTATGGTGGAATAAAATAAGAAGTAAACAAGGTATGGGCTCAAGACATATTTTGTACCAACAAGCCTGCTTTTCAAGAATAGCAATGGTAACTTTATGCCATAAATGGAAAGATATTTTGGACAATGGCTATAACACTTGGGTAATAGCTCAAGAGTAGGTGTAAGCATTAAATTATGGTGATATTTTCAAGTTAGAAGGCATGCAACACTAGATTATGAAGCATAGCATAAGGATTGGATTATGTGTTCTTCACCAAGAAGACTTATAATTCAAGGATGGATGCCCAACTTCATGCCCTTGAATATCCTAGCTCAAGTATGAAAAATTCATGCTCTTGGATGTTTTGCAAAGCTTGAAACATCCTCTATAACTTTCATGTTGGCTATTTTAACAAAATCATCTTAGAACTATGTGAAAAAATGCCAAGAAGTTGGGATAAAATCCTGACCAAAATCTATTAAAAATTTCTCTAAGTGTTAGATGAAAATGTCATGACCTTAGGAATTTATAACTCACAATCCAAACACGTATGGGACTGGATCAGTAAAGAAAAGTTATAGATCTCATCAAGATCTACAACTTTCATGTTGAAAGTTTTCTTTGAATCATCTTGTATCTCGGTGAAAGAATGTCATGAAGTAGTGAAATTATCATGTACAAAAACACTTGGGAAAATTTTCTAAGTCTTGAAAAGTTTGACTTTTCTCATTGACTTTTGACTTTCTTGATTTCTTAATGGTCAAGCTTCATATTTTTGAATGTCTTGATGAATTGTGATCTTTGAAACTCAAATTTGATCAGAAAGTCAAAGTTTGACTTTTTGGTGTACAATTGACTTTTTCATCAGTTGATCAAATTTCATCTAATAATCCAATGATCTTGAGAAATGTTTTGAGCCATGAAATTAGGTCAACATGTTATATTTGAATCCTTGAGATTGTAATTTAAGCCATTAGATAATGTATTAAGTCAAAAGTCAAGAATCAGTCATTCTCAATCAAAACCCTAATTTTGACCATTTTGCCCTTTTGGTGATTTGAACAATTTTCCTGGGGAATTGTGACTCAAACTTGATCAATTGATACATATGACTTCAAAATGTTGATATTGATCCGAAATCTTGAAGTTTGACTGTATGTCGACGACAATTGACTTTTTACCCAATATAGTTGATTTTAGGTCAATTGACTGAGCAATTTTGTGATCCAAGACTTGAAACTTGACATGAGCAATCTTGAAAGTCCACAATGATCCATGAAAGTTATACGAGGCATTAAAAGTCCAATTGTCCTTGTGAAAACTCAAACCCTAATTTGAGGCATCAGTGTTGAGGAGATGTCTTGACCTATTCAATCTTTGTGCAAGGTTGAGCTATTGAAGATCTTATGGGGAATATCTTGAGAAATGAGAGGGAAAATTTTGGGGTACAACAGTACCCTTTAAAGTAGTAGTCGCCATAGATTCCTTCTGGTACCCTTTTAAGTAGTATTCGTCATAGATTCCTTCCAGTACCTTGTGAAGTAGTAGTCGATATATAGATTCCTTCTGATACCCTTTGAAGTAGTAGACTCCATAGATTTCTTCCAGTACCTTGTGAAGTAGTAGTCTCCATAGATTCCCTATGGTACCCTTTGAAGTAGTAGTCACCATAGATTCTTTCTGGTACCCTTTGAAGTAGTAGTCGCCATAGATTCCTTCCAATACCTTGTGAAGTAGTAGTCGCCATAGATTCCTCCTAATACCTTGTGAAGTAGTAGTCGCCATAGATTCCCTCAGATACCTATTGAAGTATTAGTCGAGCGTAGACTCCTTCCATTACCTATTGAAGTAGTATTCGGGTGTAGACCCATTCTGGATACATCTCCTAAAGACCAAGTCAAGAATAGACTTATTCTTATATTTCTATCAACAGTTACTTTGGATGGCATCAATAAGCCCATCTCCGACGACTTTCCATCACCTTTGGATGGCATCTATAAGCCCATCTCCGACAATTCTCCATCATTTCTCCAAATGGCACCTATAAGCCCATTCCCGGTACAATCAACTAACAATGTTACCTCTTGCACAAGCGAGTGCAAATTTTTGGGCACTTAAGTGTTCAATCATCTTATATACCTTCAAGTCACGAATGACAGACATACCAATATAACTCTTCAAGTTTAAGAAGATTGAACAGGGGAAGTTGTTGTACCCTAAAATTTACCCTCTCATTTTTCTCAAAACATTCTTTCAAGGCTCTTCAAATAGTCAAGACACTCAAGGGTTGACTAGTCAAGATGCTCCTCCTAAGTCAAAGGTCTACAACTAGGGTTTAAAGTTTGTCAATGAAATTTGGTTTGCAAAAGTATCAAATGGCTTATGTGGTTCTTCATAGGTCCTTAATAAGGTTCATGTCAAGTTTCAAGCCCTATATCACAAATTCGCTCATTCAATGGCTCAAATATTTGAAAATCAAATGTATTGGTCAAAAAGTCAACTATGATCAACATACAGTCAAACTTCAAGATTTTTGGTCAACATCAACATTTTGAATTGATATTCATCATTTGATCAAGGGTTGATCATGATTCCCCAAGGAAAACTCTCAAATCATCAAAAGTCAAGATTTGTCAAATTAGGGCTTCCTTAGGAGAAGTCAACTAAACTTTGACCAGGCATAACTTTCACATGCTTCATCAACTTTTCCCCAACCAAAGCTCATTTTGAAGAAATTTAAATTCTATACAACTTTAATTTATTCTCAAGTCCAAAAAATTCTTCATTTGGAAGATATGAGATCATACATTATAGGTCATTTTCAAAAGTCAACAAAAGACACTTTTTGTCAAGGCAATTTACATCAAGATAATGTCTTCAAAAGCAAAAATGATCAACATAGTGATTATGAAGGACATCTTGGGATTTACAAAAAGTCAAATATCATCTTCAAAAGATAAACTTGAGCAAGTTATGAGTTGCACAAGTTGGGGAATTTTAAAGAAATTCATGAAGTACAAATTGAGCAAAAATGCAATGTTGAACCAATGGGCCTAATTTTTGGACTTCAAACATATACATAGCATCTTAGAGGACCTCTAAGTTCATTTATACATTTATTTGATTTTATTCATATTTATCTTGATTTTATTTAATTTAAAATCAAATAAATTGAATAAAATCATAAGAAATCATGGGCTAATGCATATGGGCCTGGTTTAGTTAGCTTTGAGGCCCAATATTTAGTGCAACCCAGCCACAACCTGTCTAGGTTCATGAAAATTCCAAAATGGAAAGAGATATCTCATTTTTGGCAAGTTTGGAATGTGTTTTATCTTGTTTTGTTAAGGCCATCAAAGCTTGATTCCTTACCATGTAAGTAAGCCACTCACTCTCTCTATATAAAGGCAAGCCAAAGCAGATCAAGGGACACAAAAATTATTGCATAACAAAGCTCTCTCAAATTCTCAATAAAAATAATTCAAAAGTTGCAAAACTCAAAAACCTGAGTTTCAGCTTCTCCCATTCAAAACTAGTGACTCCTTCATCCTTCTGAGATCTCTAGGAGGTAATTCATATTATTACCCAACCCTCACGCATCTCAGATCATCCTTACAACCATCCTGAAGCATTGCAATAACATAGATTCAATTTCTCGTACTTTATTTTCCGTACTTATATACAATTAACTTCTAGATGTATGCTTAATAGGATTGCATGATAAGAGCTGAAAACAAATGGTAGAAAACCTAAATGTTTAAAGATAAATAACTGAAACAAAACACATTCGCACACGTGCACCTCTAAGGTACCTCCACTTATTGCATTTCGAATAAAATAGTCACGTCTCTCAAACATAGAATATTTTAGCAGCGACCCTTAGGTTATAATATCATAAGTCCGTCGATGACCCTTTCGATGTTGCCTCGTTAAATGATCTTAAAACCTTAGAGTAATTGCTAAAGTATCTTATGAGTTACCTTCGTAAATGTACGATGACCCTCGCTTGTCCCTCAAAACATCCAACGATAGGGCTACCTACTGACTAATAGTAGGATAGAACTGTCTAAAGGAAAAGAACAAAGACTGTTCGAGTAGGTATACCGTTTATAGTTGCTTGCTCACAAAAAACAAACAAAATAATTTTTCACACGTACAAACTATTTTTCTAATATTTTCAAAGACAAAAAAGGCTTTGTATACGTTCTCAACGAAACGAGAAACCTTATAAAGTTCGCCGCACCAAGGCATATTTTCAAAAATATTTTCAAACACACTTACACAAAAAGAAAGCAATTTCAAAAGTGAGTTAGCAACTAAGAACCCGTAGATAACTACAGATGGAAAGGGTGATAACACCTTCCCTTTCCATAATCTACCCCCCGAACTCAAAATATTTAAAAAGTTCTTTCCTATTTTTTTCACCCTTTCCTTTGTTGGATAAAAGAAAAGTCGGTGGCGACTCTTGCTAACGGCAACATTTGTGATTAAAATGCAAAACCAATAAAGTCAGTTCTCCCACCGAATTACATAACTCTTTGGGTTTCTCCCTCTAAGTACTGGATTTGATTTAAAATCCCAATAAGTTTGATTTCTTGCCATAACATTTGATTTCTTAAATCCCTGGGTAAGGCTATCCCCGTGAAGTTTCATAATTTCTCCCCAGAGAAGTTGGTGCAATCATTACCCTCAGTATTGAAGAATGTATCTTGGTGCCCCCTCGATGATGTGTTGTTATCCTCCCCGATGAAGACAGTACAATATCCCCAGTAGATGTCTTGACAATATGGTTTTGTGTTCCCTAGTAAAGTCAGTATGGCAATCCCCAATAGAAGTACAAACCGTGAAACATTTTCTTTCTCTCCTTTGAAGTCTGTGTGATATTCCCCGGTGAAGCCTGGAGGAAGTTGTTATATCCCAATATTTGTATTGGTTTACTGTTATGATTTTGTTCTTTCCCAATAGAGTTAAGCTGTGAAATAGGAATTTGTTTCCTCATTTAGTTCTTACTTTCTCATGAAATTTTCATCTTGGATGTGATTTAGCCGAGTATTTGGTTGTACCCAAGTTGGTTTTGTCTGGTTGTCCCCAGTGTTATACGTTTATTTTGTCAGCATATACATGATGACATTCATGCATAGTTAATTTTTATCAAATCATTGATCATGTGCATCCATTAATATTTTGTTGGCATATTACCCTGTTTTACAGAGTTGTGTTATCCTCTCTCTAATAGAGTGTCAGCCTTAAGAAGAAAGTGTATATCCTTTCAATTTCCCCACTGAGTTGTCCCTCGTGGAAGAATTTTGCTTTAGCCTTCCTTTCAGCTCATTGTCTGGAAAGAACATGGCTCCCTCTTGAGTTTATTTCTCATGAGATGTTATTCTGGTTGTCTGTTTCACTCCGGTTTATTTCTGGTTTGGATGGGTGGTCCCCAGCAGTGTTATTATTTTGATTTCTGCAAGTTTCGAGCCCTGGTTCAAGAATGTGCATTTTATTTTGTACGTGAAGATTCTATCTCCTCAGCAGGAATACATTTGAATTTCCCCAGGAGGTTATATTTCTCTCCCCAGGAAATCATTATTTACAATTCCTCCTCATAACAGCAAGTGGCATGTCTGTTTATTTGAGTAACCTGTACTTTCCCAATAAGTCTGACAGTTCCCAGAGAAGATTCAAATTTGTTACTCCAATGAATGGTATCCTTGTCATTATGGAAGGTAGTTTGTTGTCGACATTTACTAATACAATGAATGGTAGACTTGTCATTATGGAAGGTAGTTTGTTGTCGAGATTTGTCACTCCAATGAATGGTAGCCTTGTCATTATGGAAGGTAGTTTTTTGTTGAGATTTGTTACTCCAATGAATGGTAGCCTTGTTATTATGGAAGGAAGTTTGTTGTTGATATTTGTTACTCCAATGAATGGTAGCGTTGTCATTATGGAAGGTAGTTTGTTGTTGATATTTGTTACTCCAAGAATGGTAGCCTTGTCATTATGGAAGTTAGTTCGTTGTTGAGATTTGTTACTCCAATGAATGGTAGCCTTATCATTATGAAAGGTAGTTTGTTGCTAAGATTCGTTACTCCAATGAATGGTAGCCTTGTCACTATGGAAGGTAGTTCGCTTTTGAGATATTTTTCCAATGAATGGTAGACTTGTCATTATGGAAGGTAGTTCGTCGTTGAGATTTTGTTGCTCTGAAGAAGTTCATTTGTTCCCGGTCATGAGTAATGGTGTTGATTATCATTACCACCCTAATATTGGTATTTGCTGGTATATGTTACCACTTCTTTCCCCGGTGGGTCGACGATACCTTTTTTCTATCTCCTCAATAAGCGGATAGTTCGTAGTCATCTGTCGATCACTTTTATCCTTTACTTTCTCTCCTCAATCTCTGATTTGATGATGCTTTATCTCCTCTTTGGGCTTTACCCCAATAGAGTCGGGTCTCTGGTTCACCAGTGATTTATTTTCGTGGTCGGGTTTTCCTTTTGATCCTATTTTATTTGCTACATCCCCAGTGGGGTCTTGCATCCTTTTTAGATTTGTTCATTTGCATTCATAATCATAAGCATTGTATGGCATATTAGGACCAAAAATAGGGTTTGTTTTATATTTAAGTATCTTCAATCACGTCGACACGAAGATTTTTAACCTTCACATCTCCGGATAGAAGACACTTAAATAAGGGAAGCTGTTGTACCCCAATTTTCCCCCCTAAGATTAATCTATCATATCATATCAACTCAATCAAAACAAGATCACACACTAGGGTTTAGCTCTTCTCCTTATCTTTAACTTTTCCCATGGGGAATCACCAAGCACCTTGATTTGTATCTTTTTGTCATCTATGTTTTGATTAACTTTTAACTAATAAATGCAATTTATGGTTTCCCTAATTATTGATATCATAGGTGAAAGCATAACACATTCTAGCAAGTTGATCCAAAGGTTCATGAGTTTATTTCCATACCTTCTTCAACAAAGCTTCATTGAGATTCAAGCTTTATTATTGAAGATACTTTGAAGTAATATCATGACAAAGTCTATTATGATTCATCTTTCCTCAAGTTGTCAAAAATAGTTCAAAGGTGCAAGGGTTGATTGAAGAAGTTTGACCTAATTGGAGAAGTTCTTGATTCATTGACCACAAGTGCATATTTCCCTCAATTCTCAATATTTGGAAGTGCTTTTGGTTTCTATTGTTCCTCATTATCATCCTCAACAACTTCTATTTATATGACAAAAGTATTTGTGCAAGAAAATTGATCAAAATTGTAAAAGGATTTCTAAGGTATCTTGTTGCTCTAGGAGCTAGGGTTTTGAACTTCAAAGGGGTATATCTTGCTCATATTTTGGTATTTTTGAGTGATTCCAAATACATACTTCTCTTAAAAGGGTTATAACCAAATCACTTCAAAAGTTTCAAGGAAATTTTATGTGGAAGGTACCTAATCATGGAGAAAGATGACAAGTCTTTAAGATGAATCATCAAATTCCCTTATGTAACTTCAAAATATCATAACTTGGTAAATTTTAATCTCCTTGAGCCCATTCTTTTTCCATAATTATATTAAAGATATGGACTTCAACCCTTCTTTTAAGTGAAAAGTGTGAAAATGGATGGAAGATTCCCTAAGGATGCAAAATATTATAGGTTATTTCATGAATTTTTGCCAACTTCAACAAGTCATAACTCTCTTAATTTTTGGAGTTTTTAAATGGTTCAAGTCTCAAAATTCCATTCAAGATATCTACTTCATGCCATCTTTTTTTTTCAAGAGAAAATTTCAAGTGGAAGGACATGTTTGGATGCAAGTATAAGTCATTTTTGATGAAAAAACTTAGAAATTTTCTAAGTATAGAAAGTCAACCTCGTTTTCTCAACTTTGAATCATTACAATTTTCAGCTCAAGCATCCATTCGATGCCATTCTTTGCACATTGTAAATCTTGTAATCTCATATTTCTAAATCTCCAAGAATCATGTCCTAAGAATCCTTGAGCTGAGAATGACATTGATTTGAATTTGGTAACTTGAAACTGAAATTTCTTCATAAGTCAAAATTTGAAATTCATGTTTTGGCTTCTAAACATCAAATTAGCATGCGTTTTTAGTATAAACATGATTAACCAACTTGCCAAAGTGGATTAGTGCCTTAAAACGCAAGGATTGGATGAGTTTTAATGCAAGACAGATCACACCTTACTTGTGTATCAAGTTCACATGATTTCCCTCCAAACTTTATCATTTCACACGCTTGAACATTCAATTAGCTTCCCTATAAATAGAGGGTCATACCTCATTCATTTTCTCAAGCTTAGATAGCCAGAATCACTCTGCCAAACTCCCTCTTGAACCAAATTTTCTGCAACTTCGAATTTGCTCTTACAGCCTTTCTCAATCATTTTCTTTGTCAATTCATCTTCCTTGAACCTCACTGAAGCTAACAGAAGAAAAATTAAGCTTTAAAACTCCATGGATCGTGCTAGCCAAGTCAAATTTCAGAGCTCTGCAACTTAACTTTAATAGGTAGATTATTTCACGAATTCTCTCAAACTTTGATACTATTATGAAGCTATCATCATCTTGATTCTAGTCGCAACAATTGTTTTCAACTGGAAGTACGTTTGGACCATGAAATTTCAAATCCCTTTTTAAAACTTCTCTTCCAAAATGGCTGAGCTACAACTTATATAAATTCTTCACGAAGGTACCATTGGAATCGTCTTGAAGAGACGAAGTGAATGGTACCGGTCTCATCTTCTAATTTTACAGTTTATGAAACCTGTAGATTTCATTGGCTGGAGGTTGAAGATGACCAATGTGTGATCTATCAACCAATGAAAGCATGCCACACTTATTTTTCAAAAATCCGATTTAACTAATGATCATGTGTTTATTCCACTATAGACCATGATATAAATAATGCGTCTGATCTATTGAATTAGCTTACTAACGCGTTTTGACTCTCATCCATAGATCCACATTTTTTTGACTTTATTTTTTATTTCTTATTTTTATATTTAAATTTTTTTAAACTTCAAAAAGTCATAGAAAATTCATTTCTGATTCAAAAATTATGAAAAAAATTCAAAAAAATATTTTCAAATATTCTCTTTCTGAATTTTATTTTTTCATAATTTTATTTTTAGATTTGATATTTTTTATAATTTTTCTTTGTTTCGATTTGTTTTTTAATTACTTAAAAAATACTATTGAATATTTTTAAATTCTGAAAAAATTCGTCAACATCATTTCCATTATTTTTGACCTTCTGAATTTTTTTTAGAATTTTATTTTGACTTCTACTATTTTTGATATTTTTTCCATTTAATTGAGCAATTTTAATTAGTTTAAAAATAGTTTCTGACTTTAAAAAATTACCAAAAATTTTCTGATTTTTCTATGGCCTCATTTGATTTTTCTTGGTTGATTTGAATATAATTGCCATTTTCCCCTCTTATTTTCATTTTAAAATCATTTTTAAAAACCTTTTTCTTGATTTTAAATACAATTTTATTTTTTGCATATATTCTGGCTGATCTTGGAATGTGAAATTTTTATCACGAACTTTATTAATATCATTGGATCCATGGTGTTGAGTCCAACTCCATAAAAATGGATGAATGATCTTAATAATATTTTGATTAATTTTTTTGGTTAGAATGTGGTTTAATTCTTCTCACATTCCTCTTCATCTTATCCCCTTCTTATTGTGTCATATGTTGTTAGAGGATGATGTACATATCATCTCTCCAAGCATAGGACACATAAATTTCTATTGACCAACCTCAAAATAGGTGTGACTTCTATATAAGTCCACTTACGATTGCTTAACATAGCGCTAAATTTTGTCCCGATTCGAGAAATGATCATTCGTGGCCCAAACCCATGTTTGTAAGCCCAAGTATGTTGATTTAAATCCTTTGATCCAATGACTTTGAGATTCATTGTTAGGAGGCTTTGGTCTTATCAATCCTCTAATGAATCTTCATGAAATTTGGTCAAAGTGGACTACTTAAACATCATTGATCATTTATTGTTATCTTGAGAATTTTGATTGGATGATATACTTGACAAAAAGCAAATGAAACTTGTTGTTGAGAGGCTCTGATTTTATCAATCTTCTAATGAGTTTCAAATGCAAGTTTCAAGATGGTTATTCAACTAACCTCTAATTTCTAACAATTGACTTTATTTTGTGCTTTTATTTTATGCTTTTACTTTAAGCACATTTATTTTAACATTTACATTTCATGCTATTTTCATATTTGCTCATTTGAACATTTTTCTCTTATGTCATTTTTATTTTTCTCATTGGAGCTTTTCATTTATTTTTTGAAGATAATTAATAATCAACTTGAACCCTAAAAAACTTTAATGTTACTTGGACTAATTGGTTACTATCTGTAATACGGTGGGAGAACTGACTTGGTTTGTTTTACGTTTTATCGCAATTGTTGCGGATAGCAAGAGTCGTCACTGACTTTTCTTTTATCCATTAAGGAAAGGTGAAAAGAACAGGAAAGACCTTTGATATATTTTGAGTTTGGGGTGTATATTATGAAAAGGGAAGTTGTTAGCACCCTTTTCATCTATAATTATCTACGGGCTCTTAATCGCTTGCTTACTTTATATGTTTTGTGTGTGTGCTTTTGAAAAAGTTTTGAAATGCAAAATAGCAAGGCAGTTTTCTTTATGATAACTCTTGTATCAGTTCTCAAGAGTGTTGATAAAGCGTTTTGAAAATGTTTTTGAAAGTATGAGGTGTGAAAAAATGTTTTAAGTTATGAGCAAGCAATTAATAGTAACTACCCACTCAAGGTCTTTCTTGTATTTTTCCTCCTCCTTTAGATAGTGCTATCCATACCATTAGTTAGCAGGAAGTACTATATTTAGATGTTCGAGGGACAGGCATATGGTCGTTGTTATGGTCATTGAAGGCAACATGTAGAGATACCTTTAGCAATTTGAAGGGACTGTCATCATATATATATTAGTAGGTAACATCGAGGTACAAGATCATATACCGTAGGCAACTTCGAGGGACATCGAGGGACTATGATCTTTATGATGATTTGTAATTGAGGGTTTTTGCTAATGGTATCCCTATGTTCGAGGGACATGACCATTATTTTTCTGAGGCAACGAGAGAGGTTACCCTAGAGGTGAAGTGTGCAAAGTGTGCTTGATTCAATTTATTTATCTTGCAATTAGGGTTAGCTAATTATTTCTTTTATTTCTTGCCATACAATCTTATTAATCTAAGCATTAACAGTAATAATAAAATAGTAAAGAAATATCATACGCTATTACATTGCTTTAGGAAGGTGTACAAAACCACAAAATTGGAGAAAAAATAGCAAGCGAATAAAATCCTAATTTAAGCTACTACATTCCTTTAGCAATTACAATAATCGGAAAAGAAAAAATGAAATATGCGACAGTAATAACATACGCGAAATTATAAAAGGAAAAGAAAAGAGAAAATTTGTTTTGATTGTTTGATAAGAAAAAGTTTGATGATTAACCTAAAACCTAGTTGATTTTAATTAATAGAAAAATTTAGGTAATTAATTTAAATAAAACCCTAAAATCTAAGTTGATTTTATTAAAAACCTAAAATTAAATTAAAACCTAAAATTAATTTTTTGAGTTTATTATGAAAGATCAAAGATTTGGGAAAAATATTAGGTTTTATGAAAAAGGTTTTAGACAGAAAGAAGGAAAATAGATAAAAGGATAAATAGAATGGAAAAAAACCAAAACTAGTAGGAGTGGGTGTTAAACCCACACTCTTCTAGCCTTTGTCATGCATTGGTTGGTGTTATGATCTGGCCTCAGTGTGTTTTGTAATAAACCTGCATGGGACCATTACTATGGTCCAAACCTGCAGTGTTGAATCTCATGAACACATTAAACAAATTAGTATACCATAAAATACAAAGAAAACAAATATATGAACTTTTGTAATGTTAAAACTGATATGATATGTATGACTAATTTTACACCCTTTTGATAATGGAGATCAAACCAAACTTACCCTACTAAGTTCTTGGAAGTGAATGAGATGGCTTGTTTGTAGTGAGATGGGGGTTTGTAATAAGGATCTCCAGATTTCTAGGGTTCTTGTAAGAACTTGATATTTTGACAAGGTTGTGGCAAGGATTTTTTTTGTGTCCTTGTTTGTATGAAAAGAATGAGATATTATAATGGAAATTAGGGCAAAGATATGGGCTTTGTATGTGCATTTGGGCCTCCAATAACCACAAGCAATAGTGCAGATTTTTATTCACTTGAGTCTGAAACGTTCCAGGAAAAATTACAGGGACCTAAGTGCGAATTTTGAAGTTGAAATGTGAAAGTAGAATGTAGCCGACTTTGTGAACAAACTCCTGTCTGAAAATGGGCTCAATCAGATAAACGGTAAATTAGTTATGAATTTTTGAAGTTTCGCCTTAAAAAACTTAATTTCCAGCTTCAGAATTTTCAATGAGTTGCACGCGATTCGGGTAAAAAACGAAAGCCTCCGGGGTACCATTTTCTTTTGAAAATAAAAACAAAAATTTAACTAACTCAATATGTGAGACATTTCCACCTAAACCATCTAGATACGATAAAAATCGACCGAGTTATGATTTTTTGAATACGGAGCAGATAAACATATGTCACAAATTTCCTGTGCGAAAACACTTGATAAATCCATATTTTCGGAGACTTTCTGAATGAAATTGGCTTCCGGTTGTGAGAGATGAAAACATAGATGAAGTCAAGACAGAATTTTAGCCATTGGAACGGGTTCAAAACAAGCCACAAACTTCAAGTTATGAATTTTTTAGTGCGTAAAAACTGCACTTTCAACACACTTTTTCACCAGATTTCTTCGAGAAAACTCGCACATTCGGAGACCTTCTTTAAAGAATTGGCTCTCAAGTAAAACCTAAATTTGAGAATATATCACCAAGGATATCTTGGCGAATGGACACCTAAATATGACGCGCCGAGTTGGACTTGTGAATCTTTGAACCCTAAATCATTGTGAAACGGTGAACCGATCTTCAGCACGGAAAATACTCTGAGAACACCCATTGACGAAATAAACGTCACCTGTAATCTAACGAGGATTGTTAGAGATACCTTGGTCCCATAACCATATAACCAATGATATGCATGCATGTAACGATTAAATATAAGCCAAAAGGGTCGAAATGAAGAGGGTAGATTTTGGGGTACAACAACTGCCCATGTTCAATCTTCTTAAATCTGAAGAGTTAGATTGACATGTTCGCCATTCGTGACTTGAAGGTAGAAGATGATTTAACACTTACGTGCATAGGAATTTGCACTCGCTTGTGCTCAAAGTAAACACTTGTTGGTTGATTATAACGGGAATGGGCTTAAACATGCCATTTGGAGAAGTGATCGAGAGTCAACAGAGATGGGCTTATAGATGCCATCTGGAGTGTCTATTGGTAGGAATAGAAGAATAAGTCTTTGCTTGACTGTCTCTGAGAAGTATGCTAGGATGATTCTGTGTACGACTGTATCTAGAAGACACGCTGGGGAGCGTCAGAATGAATCTTCACCTTGATTGAATCTAAAAGAGGATCAGAACAAGTCTTTGCCCGACTGTATCCAAGGGGTATCAAAATGAACCTTTGTCTGGTTTCATCTAAGAGATATGCTTGTTAGTATTCAGTCATTAAGGAGTATGCTTGTCAGAATTCAATCTCCAATGGAGTATGCTTGTCGGAATTCAGTCACCGATGGAAAGATGCTTTGTCGTGTAGATAGTCGGCTTGTCTGGTTTCAGGAATTGATCCACAATCTATTTTTGTTGGTAAACCCGTCTTGGGGATGCATACCAGCTAGTCACATAGATAGTTTCCCCGTCTGATTTCAGGCTTTAATCTGTGGCCTGGTCTTGCTTGCTGGTAAATTCGTGTTTGGGAGTTAGTACATGCTAGTCACATGGATAGTTTCCTAGTATGGTTTTGGGAGTTAATATGTGGCCTGCTGTGTTTTTTTGTAAACATGTCTTGCTCCGGGAGTTCATACTACTTGTTCGTGTAGATAGTTTCCCCATCTAGTTTCGGGTATTAATATTTGACCTGTTGTGCATAAGTTGACAATATTCATCTGTCTGTGAATTCAACCTGAAAATGTAAAGTCAATTACATGTGATGTCATGATGTATGAATTGCATGATGCCCTCAAAATAAATGAGAATGTTATATGCGTTTCAATTATGCATGTGCTATGATGTATTGTAAATGTTGTATGACTGTAATATGTGAGCGTATCAATTGCTCTTTGTGGTGTCGTTAAACTGGGGAAAATAAATCCCTAACTGCTGCTGAAGATGAAGAATGTAATTCCTCACTTTTCGTTGAAGTTAATTTTTCTTGGGATTCCTGCTTTCTGTTTCGAGGATATTTCGCTTGAGACTTTTGACTTCTGCTTGAGGATGGAAGCCTTCAAAGAGAGTTGATAACTTGTCATGGTATCTGAAATGGATGGATTACATGCACTCTAACTGAGGATGAAGGGACAAATATTCCTTTGATGCGAGTGGCTACTCTTCTAGAGATGGTTATCCTGATTAATCTTGTTGGAGAAAAGAGTTTTGTTGGAAGAGTTTACCAATTTGGAGAAATAAACTTCACTGGGGGACGGACTTCGGTAGCTAGAGAAATAAACTCTACTGGGGAATGAAGCTTCATAAACTGCTTGGGGATTTTATGAAACTCTATTGGGGAACCCAAGAAACCCATAGACCATGCTGGGGAATTCTCCAAGATGCTAGGGAAATGATTGAATCTCTTTATCTGTTAGGAACTGTTGGAGCAACTGAAATCATTAGGCTATATGCTGAAGATACGATGGCGAACTGTGGGAAGATGCCCCTGATTTTGGACTTACTGGGGGACATATCTTTGTCGAGGCTAAAATTGTGAAGATAGTCCTATAGAGGTGGTTGCTCTATGGGGATTTATGGATGACTTTCAACACCATCCCAACTCTTAGAGCCCTTAGTAATTGTCTTTCTTGTTTTTATGCATACATTTGTGAACAGTCATCACATTCATATGCATATGTTCATTTAAAATAAGCGCTTTTGTACAAAGAGACAGGCATCCTAGTAAGAGGAAGTTGTCGTAAAAATGAAAAATATACAAAGTGGTACACATAGAAAAACAGCTATGTGAAATAATCCCATTGGGTTTCAATTCTATTATTGCCTTTATATCTTTGAGCGTCTCATCACTTTGCCGTTTGGAAGAAGTTGGTTGGATTGATCTGTACCATTTGAACTTGATAACAAAGTCTGGCTTTGATCCAACGAGACATAGTCATACACTTTTAATCCCTAACCTTTTCCTAGACTACCCTTTCGGGTTTTCAGTCCACCGGGATACCTTTTTTTCCCAAGCCGCCTTCTCAGGTTTTTGACTTGCCGGGTGTACAAATTTTTTTTCATGTATGTATCCCTAATTTTTGCCAGAACCCTTTTGGTTCTCCGGGATGCCCTTATTTTTACCTAGGCCAGTCAACCTAGCAGGTCTTTTTTCATGCGTAGTATCTTTTAACTATGTTTGCGTTTACAGGGTGTGGAAGGTTGTCAACATCCATGGTGGTCAATATCATGGCTCCACCGGAAAATATGTTTTTTGATCACAAATAGTTCTTCGTATGTAGGAGTCCATTTTCCCCTAGGATCCCCTTGTGGCAGGATGATGCGCTTGATTACCAGGTCACCAACCTGATATACCTGACGTATGACCTTCTTATTAAAAGCTTTGATCATACGTTTCTGGTACATCTGACCATGATAAACAGCCGCGAGCCTATTCTCGTCAATCAGGTTCAATTGGTCAATTCCAGTCTGAATCTATTCGTCTCCATTTAAACCTGCATCCTTCATAATTCTCATGGAAGGAATCTGGGCTTCGACAGGTAAAACAACTTCTATACCGTAGACAAGAGAAAATTGGGTTGCCCCTATTGATGTGCGCACTGAGGTACGGTAACCATGAAGAGAAAATGGTAGTATCTCGTGCCAGTCTTTATATGTTACCATCATCTTCTGTATAATCTTCTTTATATTCTTATTGGCGGCCTCCACAGAGCCATTCATTTTTGGACGGTAAGGAGAAGAGTTATGATGATGGATCTTAAATTACGTACAGAGCTCGGTGATCATAGTATTATTGAGTTTGGTACCATTATCTGTGATAATTCTTTCTGGGATACCATACTGACATATAAGGTTATGTTTGATGAATCAAGCCACAACATTCTTGGTAACAGAAGCGAATGAGGCTGCCTCGACCCACTTCATGAAGTAATCAATGGCAACAAGGATGAAGGGATGTCCATTGGAAGCGGTAGGTCTAATCTCTCCAATCATGTCAATGCCCCACATTACGAACGTACAAGGAGCAGTGAATACATTTAAGGGAACTGGAGGTACGTGTACTTTGTCAACATAAATTTGGCATTTGTGACAAGTCCGGGAGTGGTGATGGCAATCTGTTTCCATAGTGGACCAATAGTAACCTGCCCTTAGAATCTTCTTAGCCACCGTGTTCCCACTAGAATGAGTACCAAAGATGCCTTCGTGCATATCCGACATGATCTTCTAAGCTTCTTTCTTGCCCACACAATAAATCAAAGTTGAATCATGGTTGCGCTTGTAGAGAATTCTTCTACTAAGGAAGAACTTGGCAGAGAATCTTCTTAGAAACTTCTTGTCATTGATGGATGCTCCCTCAGGGTATTCTTGGGCTTCAAGGTACCTTTTCACCTCGTGGAACCAAGGCTTTTCCTCTACTCACTTAGTGTCAACCTCATAACAGTATGTTGGTTCGTTTAATCTTTCAATAGTGATCCGAGGGGCTTCGTTATCCCATACGACCTTGAACATGGATGACATGGTAGCTAGCACGTTCGCTAACTAATTTTCTTCTTGTGTAACATGTTTAAAGGTAATCTCTTCAAAGTAAGGGATTAATGTCAACACATGCTCTCGCTAAGGAATGAGATTAGGATGCTTTGTGTCCCAATCTCCCTTAATCTGGATAATTACCAAGGAGGAGTCTACGTATACTTGAAAGAACTTGATTCTCATGTCTACAACAACCTTGATACCCATAATGCATGCTTCATATTTGGCCACATTGTTGGTACAATCGAAACATATCTTGGCGGTGAAGAGTGTATGGCAACCTTTGGGAGAGATAATCAAAACACCAATTCCATTTCCGAGCACGTTGGAAGCTCCGTCAAAAATCATAGTCCATCGGGATCCTTTTTCAGGTCCTTCATTCGGTCCAGGTTCTTCACAGTCAGTTACTAGCATGATGCTCTCGTCTGGGAATTCAAAATTCATAGACTGGTAGTAGTCTACAGCCTGATGAGCCAAATGATCTGCCAGTACACTTCCTTTGATTGCCTTTTGAGTGGTGTACTGAATTTCGTATTCTGTCAGGATCATTTGCCATCTGGCTATTCTTCCGGAGAGGGCAGGTTTCTTGAATATGTATTATATAGGACCCATATTGGAGATCAACAAGGTAGTATGAGTCAACATAGACTGTCTTAGTCGGCGAGCAGCCCATTCCAAAGCGTGGCAAGTTTTCTCGAGCAGTGAGTATTTTGTTTTACAGTCGGTAAACTTTTTGCTAAGGTAGTATATTGCGTGCTCTTTTCTACCAGACTCGTCATGTTTCCCCAACACACACCCTATTGAATTCTCTAACACAGTTAGGTACATGATTAGAGGTCTTCCTTCAACTGGTGGCATCAAAATTGGAGGTTCTTGAAGATATTCCTTAATTTTGTCAAAGGCTATATGAAAATCATCGTTCCATTTAATTACTTCATCTTTCTTCAGTAGCTTGAAGATTGGTTCACAAGTAGCGGTTAGATGGGAAATGAATCTGGCAATGTAGTTTAGACGTCCCAAGAAACCTCTAACTTCCTTCTCAGTGCAGGGAGTTAGCGTCTCTTGAATAGCTTTAACTTTTGCAGGATTTACCTCAATACCTTTGCCACTAACGAAGAAACCTAGGAGCTTACCAGATCTTATTCCAAAGGTGAAATTGTTTGGGTTCAGTCTTAACTTGTACTTCTTCAGCATTTCAAATAGTTTTTACAAGTGATCAAGGTGCTCTTCTTCAGTATGGGACATGGCTATCATGTCGTCAACATAGACCTCTATCTCATGATGGATCATATCATGGAACAACGCTACCATAGCACGCTGATAGGTTCCCCTTCGTTCTTCAACCCAAATGGAATAGCCTTGTAACAGAAGGTGTCCCACTGTGTAATGAAGGTAGTCTTCTCCATGTCCTTAGGTTCCATTTTGATTTGATTATAATCGGAGAAGCCATCCATGAAGGAGAATATCTTATGCTGAGCGGTGTTGTCAACCAGAACGTCAATATGAGGAAGTGGAAAGTCATATTTGGGGCTCGCCCTATTCAAATCCCTATAGTCCACACACATGCGTACCTTACCGTCCTTCTTATGTACTGGAACCACGTTTGCAACCCATTATGGGTAGGAAGTAACAGCTCAAAACACGACATTAAATTGTTTCATGACTCCAGCCTTGATGTTTTCTGACATTTCAGGATGCATACGATGAACCTTTTGCTTCACTGGAGGGAAGTCTTCTTTTGTTGGCAGACGACGAACCATAATATCAGTATTAAGCCCCGACATGTCTTCGTATGACCAAGAAAAGATCTCAACAAAGTCATGTAAGATCTGGATTAACCATTCTTTGACACTTTTCTTTAAGTTGGCACCTATCTTGACTTCCTTTTTACTCTCCTCAGTACCTAAGTTTACTTCCTTGACCAGCTCTTCATGAGGTTTTATTACTCTTTCCTCTTGCTGTAATAGTCTTGCAAGCTCTTCGGGTACTTCATAATATTCCTCACCTTCGTCCTCGACTTGGTAGATCGGATTTTCAAAGTCATAACGGGAAATAGCAGAACTGTTATCAATGGGATCCAGTGTAGATGTGGATCTGCAATTTGATATGTGGGTGTGTGTAAGAGCAGATAGCTATTTTGAAAAATAAAGCAAAAAGAAAGACAAAGAGTGCAAAATTTGAATGCAAAACATCCAATTATTTATTAAAATGAAGTATGATAACCCTCACAAATAGACCATTGTTCCTTGGGTAAGACACAAGGCTTAGAGTTTAATTTGCTCAAAAATTACATATCCCAAAAACATAAAAGAACAATTACTCCTGAATAAAAGAGACTGGCACAAAGTCTCTAGCTGTCCAATTATTGAGTCCACCATTGGTAGTAGGGAAGATCCAACTATCCAGGTCACAACCACTGTCAGCATCCTCCACAACAATGACTCCATAGTTGCTGATACGTAATGGTGGTCTTCCGACGCGAGCACAACGAACATCCCTTTAAGCTCCTGAAGTGAAACCCAAACCAAACTTGTCAAACTTATAGGGAATGTCAGGGAGTTGGCCCCATATAGTACACCCACCTTCTTCAACCACAACCTTGGCGTCCTCTTATTAGTTATCCCCTTCATTTGATGGGGTTGTGAATTCTAGAGCTCGCTTGGCTGGTCCTTTAAATCTTCTCCCCATGTTCAGGGTGCCAATCTGTTTCTTTACCTTCTTCTTCTTCTATTTAGTGATGAGAGCTTTTAGATCTTCCTGTCCTTTAGCCAGAGTCAGGAACATCTATTGGAGTTAAGCATTATGTGCTTGAAGATCCTTAACGGTTTGTTCAAGAGCCATTTCTTTTGCTGAAATAAACAACGAAAAGATAATAAACATGTCTTGAAGTACTTGCTTATGTAGTGATATGCATGACATGTTTATGCAATGTTTTCAAGGACCTCGTGTGATTTAAACTCTTTTAACAAAACAGAAACAAAGATTTTTTATTAGTAAGTTCAAGTGAAACAAAGGTTTACAAGGAAATAATTTAAAATTTTCTAAAACTTCTAGGTTTCCCATGGAAATTTCCTCTTTGTGTTGACATAGCCATTAAAGTTCTGCTCATCATGAAGCTGCCTCATCAGTTCTAACACTATCTTCTCACTTGCGTAGAATTGAGTCTCAAAGGTGTCTCATTCTTCCTTGAGTTGAATCCAAGACCTTTGCATCTCTTCAAAATTTGTTGGCATATCAGGATGAAGAATAACACAAGACTCGTCCCCTTGAATAATAGGCTCTAAGATCACCGGTAGGATGGCGGGATATGGCATCATAAGATTTTGAGAACGATTTCTCACCCATTTGAGGTAGGGTTCCAAAGGGATGGAATTTTTATGCCCCAAAGTCTTACTATCAATCTTCTTTACCATGACCCAAGCGCGTATAAACCTCTGGTGGTAACCTTGCAGATTGTTGTCATAGCCGAACACAATACCCTTGATTAGAATATCATGAGGACCGTCCCTTCATGTGTAACCAAACTTACGTAAAGCTAAGAAGTTTTGAAAGTGATTCCTCCTCTAATGCCAAGGAGTTGCACATTAGGAAATTCTCCATAGCGATCAATAATAGAGACGTCTTCTTGAGAGTGAGAACACCAATAGATATCAGAGTGCGAGACAGACATCAACCTTTGAGACCATCTTAAGCTTAGCTCATTCTTCATTAATGATTGAGGAAGGTGCTAAATAAACCACCTATAGAGAAAAGGTATGAAACACATAAGAGTTCCTCGTTTCTTCATAGTACAGGTGTAGAGAGAATGCAGAATATCCCCGAGAAATGTAGACACTGGATTGTGAGTATGGAAAATCTTGATGGCGCTCATATCTATAAGTTGGTCTGGATTAGGGAACAATACCAAACCATAGATAAAGAGGGCCAAGATATCCTCAAAATCATGGAAACTCATGGCGTCTAGGAACAGCTGAGCTCTCTCTATCAGAAATTTTGCAAGAATACCTTTAACCCCACTTCTCCTTTCCCAATTAGATTCAATGTCAGATGGTTTTAGGTGTAAACCTGTGGCAACATCTTCGGGCTTTGGATCTTGTTCTAAACAGGTGAAGGGTATCTTATCCAATATAGGAACTCCAAGTAGCTTAGAGAATTCTTCCAACGTGGGAACCAACTGATAATCGGGGAAAGTGAAGCAATTATGTTTAGGATCGAAGAACTGGAATAAGACGCTCATCATACCTTTTTCAAAACCGACAGTAACAATATTGAGCAAATGACCATGTCTTCTATTGAACTGAGAACTTTCAGGAACCCTCGAGACCAACTCTATAAGCTTGGCAGGTATCCTTACGAAGTTGATCCGGATGGTATTTTTGCGAGCGGAAGCCATAACCTACAAAGCATAGAAGAGGTAAATCCCTAGGTCCTTGAAATGGTTAGTGCGCATGCTATGTTATGATGTTTATGATGCCATGTTTATGCTTAAACAAAATAGCAAACACAAACAAGTCACACAAAGATCTTAGGTTTAAAGGCTTGTATGAGTGTTGTACCCCAAAATTTTCCCTATCATTCATCAAATATTTTCTCACAAAGATCTCTCTTGGTCCAAGCCTGCACTAGGGTTGATCAGCTCAAGACACCTCCTTAAGCACTGATGACCAAAATTAGGGTTTGATATTGCACAAGGATATTTGAACTTTAAATGCTTCATATGACTTTCATGGATCATTGTGGACCCCCAAGATTGCTCATGTCAAGTTTCAAGCCTTGTATCACACTTTTGCTCAATCAATTGAACAGTTAACCTAAATATCAGCTGTATTGGGGAAAAGTCAACTATGACTAATTTACAGTCAAACTTTATAATTTTTTATCCACATCAACATTATAAACTCATATGTATCATTTGATCAAGTTTGGACCACAATTCCTCAAGAAATTTGATCAAATCATCAAAAGGGCAAAATGGTCAAAATTAGGGTTTTGATTGAGAAATGGCAATTTCTGATTTTTGACCTAGAAAATGATCAATTGGTTTGAGCCATGATCTCAAGAGTTAAATTGAATCATTTTGACCTAATGGCATGACACAAAACATTTCTCAAGATCAATTGGATTGATAGTGAATTTTCAGTCAACTGTATACTGAAAAGTCAAACTTTGACTTTTTGGTCAAAATTCAATGTCAAAGATCACAATTCATCAAAACATGTCAAAATATGAAACTTATTCATCAAGAAATCAAAAATTCAAGATTTCATTTTGAAAAGTCAAAGTTTTATAACTTAGAAAATTTTTCTAAGTGTTTAAAACTTCATGTTTTTTCATAACTTTAAGCCAATTTTTCACCATGATGCAAGAGGATTCAGAATAAACTTTGAACATGAAAGTTGTAGATCTCCATAATATCTCCAACGTTTCTTTTCACAACTTCAACTAAAAATTCTTGGATCTCAAGTTATATATTCATAAAGTCATGGTCTTGAAATTGAACACTTAGTGAAATTTTGCCCTAGTTTTGGTCAGGATTTTGACCTAACTTCATGCCACTTATTCATATAGTTCCAATGGGAATTTTCAAAAGTGATTCAAATAGGGGTTGTAGATAACATTACAAGCTTTCCAAAATGTCAAATAACTCCTTGAGATCATTCTTGAGCATGGAGAATCGAAAAGAGGAAGTTATAGTTTTCAAACTTGAAATACAAGTCATTTTGTGATGAACAAGAATTCAATTTCAAACCTATGCTGCACAATCTTGCTTTGCAGGCCTCTAAACCTCTAAATTTATCCATAATCAGAAGATTACACAACTATTTGAGCTATGATCCAAGTGTTTGAGTCTTTGTCCAAATGATTATTCCATTAATGGAACAAAGTTCACACTTCCATTTTGGAAAAGTGACTCTAATCACAAAGTCAATGCATAGAGATCCTAACTTGTTCCTTCTGATCACAAGCAATGTCAAAGGCAAAAGAAACATGTCTAGAGCCTCCCATAAACCCAGGCCATACTTGTACTACACATTTAAACTTGTTTTCCCACTTTTCTTCAAAATCAAGTAACATAGCCATAACTCTATAGCTCACAGTTCTGTCAACTTAAAACCCTCTAACCTTTTACATATAATTATACAAGTATATTGCAACATACGACACGATTGAAAAATCTCCCAAACTCCATGAAAAACTCAGATTACACAAAACCTCCATTTTTTTGTCATTTCTGACTTTGAACTTCAATCTTCAAAACCACTTGTGCGTTTCTTGGCTTGACAATTCCAAAAGCTTCCTAGCATCATACAGAAACCATTCAAATACCTGTTTGCAAACTGTAAAACTATTTATACCATCCTCCATAACCAAAAACAAAGGTCTGCATCTTGACTTCTCCAGACCATTCCAGCCATCCTCAGCTCAAGCCAGCCATTGCATTAGCTTCCTAGAGGTCCGAGGAAGCTAACCTGATCATCACCACTACATGAAACAAGCTCAAATCCATTTCACAATTTCCAGTTTTGAGGTATTTTTCTTGAATTTCTATCTTCATATTTAGGCATTGTTAAGCTTTGATTTGTGAATATAAAATGTAGATAACATTGCCACGAAGCTGTACATATCCATAATTTGCATTTATATGGCACGAGCTTAGAGAATGTTAGAGTTGAAGTATTCTGAAAATTTTAGGTTTTAAATTAGGGCTAGAAAATTCCCATTCATCTTTGACTGTTAGCTTAAGTTATTTATATGGTTGGATTCGTGGGAAGAAATGCCACAACTTTCATGTTTGAACTTTTCATTTTTGTTGAAAGATGAAGAAGATACAGGTCCTTTGGCTGGAGGTTGAAGATGAAGTATAATCAAGGCACACTTTGTATTATATATTTGTTGTTTCAGTTATATTAACGGATGTACAACCACACCAGTGGTAAGGCAGCACGCTGGTAACCTCAAGGTCACGGGTTCAAGACCCAGCGCTGCCTTTTGCTTTTCATATTTTCACATTTTTTCACATTTTGTTGTTTGTTTGCAGCGCCTGGGCCTGAGGATGGGCCTAGTATTTTTTTCTTCACAACACCATTTGCATTACTGATCCACCCCCTCTGACTTTTCTTTATTTCTTTATTTTTATTTTATTTTTCTTTATTATTAATATTATTATTATTATTATTAATATTATTATTATTATTACTTTTATTTTTTTCATAAA
Organism: Vicia faba; assembly: GCA_948472305.1. NCBI lineage: Eukaryota > Viridiplantae > Streptophyta > Magnoliopsida > Fabales > Fabaceae > Vicia > Vicia faba. The sequence continues at coordinate 84,848,277 of OX451738.1, read as the reverse complement.
TCATAAAAAATCTAAAAAAATATTTTTATTTATTAATCATACTTATTTATTTTCTCTATAAAACAAAAGATAAAAAACATTTTTCTTAAAATAAATAAATTTCTTTTTTCTCTTAAATAATTATATTTTTTTTAAACTTAGGATAAATTAGTATATTATTTTATTTTCTTAGTTTAAATTAATCTAGAACTTAGATTTATTTTAATTAATTAATCTTCATTTTTTTATCAATTAAAAACCTTTTCATAAAAAACCCTAAAAATCCTTTTCAAATTAATTCCTTTTTTGATTAGTTTAAGTTAATTTTATTTAATTTTAATTAATCATTTTTTTAATTAGGTCAAGACAAAAAAGCCCTTTCATAAAAACAACAAAAATCATCTCTTTTCTCCATTTATATTCTTGCATTTTATTTTCAATTTTATACAATATTCAATATGGTTGTAATAGATAATTAGGTTTAATTTTCTTGCAATCCTCATTTGTAAATTTGTACACCCCCCTAATGATGTAATAGTGTAGTAATTTTACTTTTCGCAATTTATCGCTTTATATAAATGCTAGTAATTAGGGTTTGTATGGAAAGACTAAAACCAATCAATTAGTAAACCCTAATCAAAGAAAACAAAGCATGAAAATTAATACACTTGCACACAAGCACCCCTAGGGTAAAATCCACTTGGTTTCCTTACAAAAAATGGCCATGTTATGCATGTGAGGTATCTTAGCAAAAACAAACAAATACAAGATTATAGTCCCTCGATGACGCTATCCATGTTTCCTTTCAAATGATCTTAGTCCCTAAAGAAAAATGCTAAGATACCTTGAAACATTGCTAATCATGGTTGTACGATGACCCACGCCCATCCCGTTTACATCCAAAGATAGGGTTACTTACCAAATCAATGGTAAGATAACCATGTCAAAGGAAAAGGGAAATGAACATGAAAGACTTTTGAGTAGGTAGAATGTTCCTAGTTACTTTCTCACTTTCAAAACAAAACATCCTTGCTATTTTCAAAACAAACACCAACACTTTCCAAAACATCTTTCAAACTTGAAAACATTTTCAAAAGATCAACACTTTGTATACATTCTTATGAACAAGAATCATTACAAAGTTTGCCTAAACGATGGCGCCTTTTTAAAATACTTTCAAAAACCACACAAAGTACATTTTCAAACAAAAAGAAAGTGATCTAGCAAGTAACTAAGAGCCCATGGCAAACTATGGGTGAAAAGGGTGTTAATACCTTCCTTTTCTATAATCTACCCCCCGAACTCAAGACACAATCTCAAAGGTCCTTCCTGTGCTTTTTCACCTTTCCTTTTGGATAAAAGAAAATTCGGTGGCGACTCTTGCTAACCGTAACATTTGCAATAAAACATAAAACAACCAAGTCAGTTCTCCCACCGCATCATAGAACTGGCGACTCTGCTCGGGAGAATTCTAAATCATTGTGAATCTTTGAACCCTAAATCATTGTGAAACGGTGAACTGATCTTCAGCATGGAAAATACTATGATAACACCCATTGACGAAATAAACGTCACCTGTAATCTAACGAGGATTGTTAGAGATACCTTGATCCCATAACAATATAACCAATGATATGCATGCATGTAATGATTAAATATAATTCAAAAGGGTCGAAATGAAAAGGGTAGATTTTGGGGTACAACAGCTGCCCATGTTCAATCTTCTTAAATCTGAAGAGTTAGATTGACATGTTCTCCATTCGTGACTTGAAGGTAGAAGATGATTTAACACTTAAGTGCATAGAAATTTGCACTCGCTTATACTCAAAGTAAACACTTGTTGGTTGATTATAACGGGAATAGGCTTAAATATGTCATTTGGAGAAGTGATGGAGACTCAACAGAGATGGGCTTATAGATGCCATATGGAGTGTCTATTGGTAGGAATAGCAGAATAAGTCTTTGCTTGACTGTCTCTGAGAAGTATGCTAGGATGATTCTGTGTACGACTGTATCTAGAAGACACGCTGGGGAGCGTCAGAATGAATCTTCACCTTGATTGTATCTAAAAGAGGATCAGAACAAGTCTTTGCCCGACTGTATCCAAGGGGTATCAAAATGAACCTTTGTCTGGTTTCATCTAAGGGATATGCTTGTTAGTATTCAGTCACTAAGGAGTATGCTTGTCGAAATTCAATCTCCAATGGAGTATCCTTGTCGGAATTCAGTCACCGATGGAAAGATGCTTTATCGTGTAGATAGTCGGCTTGTCTGGTTTTAGGAATTGATCCACAATCTATTTTTGTTGGTAAACCCATCTTGGGGATGCATACCAGCTAGTCACATAGATAGTTTCCCCGTCTGATTTCAGGCGTTAATCTGTGGCCTGGTCTTGCTTGCTGGTAAATTCGTGTTTGGGAGTTAGTACATGCTAGTCACATAGATAGTTTCCTAGTATGGTTTTGGGAGTTACTATGTGGCATGCTGTGTTTGTTTGTAAACCTGTCTTGCTCTGGGAGTTCATACCACTTGTTCGTGTAGATAGTTTCCCCGTCTAGTTTTGGATATTAATATTTGACCTGTTGTGCATAAGTTGACAGTATTCATCTGTTTGTGAATTCAACCTGAAAATGTAAAGTCAACTTCATGCGATGTCATGATGTATGAATTGCATGATGCCCTCAAAATAAATGAGAATGTTATATGCGTTTCAATTATGCATGTGCTATGATGTATTGTAAATGTTGTATGACTGTAATATGTGAGCGTATCAATTGCTCTTTGTGGTGTCGTTGAACTGGGGAAAATAAATCCCTAACTGCTGCTGGAGATGAAGAATGTAATTCCTCACTTTTCGTTGAAGTTAATTTTGCTTGGGATTCCTGCTTTCTGTCCGAGGATATTCCGCTTGAGACTTTTGACTTCTGCTTGAGGATGGCAGCCTTCAAGGAGAGTTGATTACTTGTCATGGTATTTGAAATGGATGGATTACATGCACTCTAACTAGGGATTAAGGGACAAATATTCCTTTGATGCGAGTGGCTACTCTTCTGGAGATGGTTATCCTGATTAATCTTGATGGAGAAAAGAGTTTTGTTGGAAGAGTTTACCAATTTGGAGAAATAACTTCACTGGGGGATGGACTTCGGTAGCTAGAGAAATAAACTCTACTGGGGAACGAAGCTTCATAAACTTCTTGGGGATTTTATGAAACTCTATTGGGGAACCCAAGAAACCCATAGACCATGCTGGGGAATTCTCCAAGATGCTAGGGAAATGATTGAACCTCTTTATCTGTTAGGAACTGTTGGAGCAGCTGAAATCATTAGGCTATATGCTGAAGATACGACGGCGAACTGTGGGAAGATGCCACTGATTTTGAACTTACTGGGGGACATATCTTCGTCGAGGCTAAAATTGTGAAGATAGTCCTATAGAGGTGGTTGATCTATGGGGATTTATGGATGACTTTCAACACCATCCCAACTCTTAGAGCCCTTAGTAATTGTCTTTCTTGTTTTTATGCATACATTTGTGAACAGTCATCACGTTCAAATGCATATGTTCATTTAAAATAACCACTGGACGTTTTTGCAAACAAAACAGAAAAATAAAAACAAATATTTTTGAACTTTAAAAGAGAAGTTTTGTGTTAATTTGAGAAAGTTTTGCCTATAAAAAAGCGCTTTTGTACAAAGAGACAGGCATCCTAGTAAGAGGAAGTTGTTGTAAAAATGAAAAATATACAAAGTGGTACACATAGAAAAACAGCTATGTGAAATAATCCCATTGGGTTTCAATTCTGTTATTGCCTTTATATCTTTGAGCGTCTCATCACTTTGCCGTTTGGAAGAAGTTGGTTGGATTGATCTGTACCATTCGAACTTGATAACAAAGTCTGGCTTTGATCCAACGGGACATAGTCATACACTTTTAATCCCTAACCATTTCCTAGACTACCCTTTCGGGTTTTCAGTCCACCGGGATACCTTTTTTTTCCCAAGCCGCCTTCTCAGGTGTTGTACCCCAAAATTTGCCCTCCCATATTCTTCAAGATTTGCAAAGAGCATGCTTCAAAATCTCCCCAAGGGTTGCACAGTCCAATTGCCTCCTAACAGTCAAGAACTAGGGTTTTGGTTCTGGCAAAGAAATTGAAGTTTCCAAGGGTCCAAACAAGTCCCACATGCCTATAAACATGGTCAAGCATCCATATGCTAAGTTTCAAGACTCACAGCACAAAATTGCACAGTCAAAAACCCTAATTGCCCAACAGTCAACTGCAGGGGCAAAATGGTCATTTGACAGTCAAAAATCCAAATTTTTGGTCAACATCTTATTTTGAAGCCACAAACATCATTTGATCAATTCTTGATCATGATTTCACAAGCATGGCTCAAAAAGTCTCAAGATGCAAAAGTTTCTATTTTTGGACAGTTGAAAAAGTCAACTGCAAATTGACCAAGACATAACTTCTACATGGTTTATCAGAAAAATTCCATCCAAATCTCATTTTGAAGAGAATTACATTTCCTACAACTCCTCTTCACACTTCAAGTCCATGAAATGCTCTCACAAAAAGTTATCAATCTCAACATTATAGGTCATTTTCAAAATTCAACAAAAAGGCACTTTAAGTCAAAGACCATAACTTGAGATTGGTAAATCAAAATGACATGGGACCAAAGGCATTGGTTAAAGGACTTCAAGACCTTTACAAAATGTCAAAGAACATGATCAAAGCTTAAAAATTGAGCAAGATATGCCTTGTGGAAGTTGGGAAATTTTTGGGAATTTTGAAAAGTCAACTTTGCTTCAAATGCCACAAAATTGCTAATAGGCCACAATTTCTTCCAAGAATCATCACCCAAAAGCTATGCACGACCCATTGACCCAAAGGGGAGTTATTTTCCTATTTTTAATTAATTAATTGAATATTTAATCTATTTAATTCATTTAATTATAAGAAAAATACTAAATCAATGTTTTTAAATCCTTTTATGCAGCAAATATCTTCCACATGTGATGGAGATTTCGTAGACCTTCTTAAGGAGACAAAATCATCTAAATTTGGAAAGATTTCAATGGAAAAAGGATTGAAAAAAGATATGGAAATATCAAATATTTGAATCTTCAATGCAAATGTTTTGGGCTGGGATTTCTACCCTAATTCATTCATACATATGTGCACAATGAAAACCTAATACAGGACACACGAAAAGCGGCTCAAGGAGGCCAAACAAAATTGCAAATTTTCATTGAAAAGCTTAAAACTGATTTCATAGTTAGGGGAAAATTCAAGGTCTAAAAACAATCCTAATGCATTGGTAGGCCTTCCAGGAACCTGTCAGCACCAAGAGTCATTCCAAACGCGCTGAGAATCAGAAGTTACAGATCATACGGTTTGCCCAAAATTCTTGAAATCAATATGACAATTCATGCATTTTTAATCATGTTTCTTGAGTGGTTTATGCTAATGTTGTCTTTCTGAAGCTAATGACATAAATCAATTGAACTATTAATGCCTGTAGCGTGATTCACCATTGACGAATTTTAGGGTTTCGGAGTTCCAAAATTAGGGCTTTATACAAGGTGTAAAATTGGATCACCAAACCAGTGCAGGCAAACTCGTTGTGTCAAGACGAAGCAAGCTCATACCTCGCGCTCAATTTATGGTTCAGCATACTCTAATCGCTATTTTTCGCAGGATGCATTTAGTGGGGGTTTAAAACCCCCGCTATCTCTTTTCTATTTGCAGGCACAACAAGGAAGAAGCCTGCGTGTCATATCATGGTTGGATCATTCAAATTTTCAGCGCGTTTTTTTTGTGTTAATATCATTAGCGTGGTTTATTTTTATAATATTTGTTTTTCATGATACATACAAACGCGTTGAATGGTGTGGTGGTTGGGAATCTGATTGGCAAGCCTTGGGACCTAGGTTCGATTCCCAGGTCCCCCATATTCTTCAATATTTTTGTTTATAATGCATTCAGGTACAATTCCTGGCCTAGGGTCCATCATGCATCCAATATCCTGGCGCGCCACATGTTCCAGGAGATGAATCTAAAGGCCATGGTATGAAGTCCAGGGTACACACCGGTCAACACCTCCACACACAAGTCAGGAAAGTCAACGTGGGCTTGCATCTCATGGGCCATATTGCTTGCAAATAAACCTCCAAAAGGGTCAACAAACCCCCTTGTTTGTATTTCTTTCCTTTATTCTTTTCCCTTTTATTTTTGTTTCAATTATTTTCTTTTAATTCCTTAAATTAATTTTAATAATATAAAAATACCAAAAAATCAGAAAATCATAAAAATAAAAATATATTTTATTTAATGCTATTTTGTAAATAATTTTTTTTAACCAATTTAACTTTAATTTTAGGTTTAATTTTAAATGTTTCTTTAATAAACTAAAAAATGTAGAAATTAGGTTTTTAATACTTTTATTCTTTTTTTTAATAATTAAATTTTTCTTCTCATTATTATTAACAATTAATTATTTTGTAAATAAATTATAATTAAATTAGGTTAAACTTCAACTTTTTTTAATAAATTAATAAACAATTTAGAACTAGGTTTTTATTTAACTTTTAATTCCAATTAATTCTTTTAAATTCCATAAATACAAAAACTCTAAAAAAAATAAGTGCTTTCTTTTATTTAATTTAATTAATTTTATAATTTCGATTTAATTTCTTTAAAGGGTCCAACGCCCTCGCATCTTCGATTACAATTTCTATTTCGCGCGTCTAATTCTATTTTCTTGTGGATATAATGTATTTTCCCCAAAGCCTTGTAATAGATAATTAGGACCTTTACTTTTCGTATTTTTATTCAAATCGGGTCTTGGTTTAATTTGGCGATGTAGACCCGCGCCTTTGTAATAGCGTAGGACCTTTATTTTTCCGCATTTGAATTCCCGCACCTTTAAATTGCTAACTATCACATGAAAGAATGTATGCCAAAAATAAAATCAAAGCGTAGCTCACTCAATATGTGACAAGACAAATATAACTGAAAATGACACACAAATCACACACCACTCCTAGGGTACGCCACATTGTTGCCTTGCCCCTCGAAAAGTGGTCGTCGAGTATAGGACGTTTTAGTAAGTCCTCATGTCCATGAACATGGCATGGGGGTAGCTTCTAAGGTGTCCTACTATTGCTCTGGTGACCACACTGTTGCCTTGCCCCTCGAAACGTGGTCGTCGACTATAGGGCATCTTGGTGAGTCCTTATGTTCCATTGATCTAGTTGCCTCAAAACAAGTTTCCTCGGAATAGTTGCCTCAGAATAAAAGATCAATGGCATAAGGGTAGCTCCTAAGGTATCTTACCGTTGCTCGGTGACTACACTGTCCCTACAAACGAATTGACCCGAACACCTCCAACGGTGGTGCTACCTACCTCTCAATGGTGGGATGGCACTACCTCAAGGACATTTACACAGACTAATTCCTTGGGGTAGGTAGATGACTCATAGATACTTGCTCTAATTCAAAACAAATCAAAACTTCTTTTCATACCGACACTTTTCAAAAAGCTTTCAAAACAACTTTTCAAACACTCTTGAGGACTGATACAAGAGTCGATCTGAAACTTTCAAAGAAACTTTTTCAAACCCACTCACAATTGAAAAGTAAACAACTTTTGAAAACACAATGAGCAAGTATCTAAGAGCCCATGTATAACCATGGATAGAAAGGGTGCTAACACCTTCCCTTTCTATAAATCTACCTCCCGAACCGAGAAACTATCTCATAAGGAATTTTGATGTGCTTTTGTCCTGTCCATGTTGGAGAAAATAAAAGACGGTGGCGACTCTTGCTTCCGCGACATTTCGCGATCCAGCGTTAAATAGTCAGTTCCAGATCCACCGATCACAGAACTGGCGACTCTGCTGGGGAACTTTATAAAGTGAGGTGTACCTTAGGACTAAGATCACTGTGTTTTCAATTGCTTTGACTTGTTTGCTTTATCATTGTGGGATTGTCTTGGGAGTTACAAAGATCCTAACCCGGATCTGGGGATACCCTGTTTAGGTAGCATAAGCTGTGAGGGACCTGTCCGGCGTAGACCGACATGGGTGAAGCAGTGGCTACGTTGGTGTGGCACCTTGGTCTGTACCGATATCCCTTGTGTTGCAACGAGGAGAATATGGGTCTTCTGAGGAGTCATTAAGCACCAACCGACCTTAGAACCTTAAATGACCCAACTTGGCCAATAGAACAATAGCAGTATGTGTGATCGGTGGATCTGGAACTGACTGTTTAATGCTGGTTCGCGAAATGTCGCGGAAGCAAGAGTCGCCACTGTCTTTTATTTTCTCCAAATGGAAAGGACAAAAGCACAGAAAAATTCCTTAAAGAGATTGCTCTCGGTTCGGGAGGTAGGTTATAGAAAGGGAAGGTGTTAGCACCCTTTCTATCCATGGTTATCCATGGGCTCTTAGATACTTGCTCATTGTGTTTTCAAAATGGTTTGCTTGCTTTTCAACTGTGGGTTTTAAAAAAGTTTCTTTGAAAATTCCAGTTCGACTCTTGTATCGGTCCTCAAGAGTGTTTGAAAAATTGCTTTCGAAAGCTTTTTGAAAAGGTGTCGGTGTGAAAAGTATTTTTGAATTTTGTTTTGAAATTAGAGCAAGTATCTAGAGTCGTCTACCTACTCTACGGAATTCGTCTGTGTAAATGTCCTTTAAAGTAGTGCCATCCCACCATTGAGAGATAGGTAGCACCACCGTTGGAGGTGTTCGGGTCAATTCGAGGTTCGGGAGATGGTGATCACCAGAGCAATGGGAAGACACCTTAGAAGCTACCCTCATGCCAGGTTCCCGGATCATGAGGACTTACTAAGACATCCTCTACTCGACGATCACCTTTCGAGGCAAGGTAACAGTGAGGCGTACCCTGGGGGTGGTGTGTGATTTGTGTGTCGTTTTCAGACATTTTGTCTTGTCATGTTATGGGTGATCTACGCTTTTGTTTTTATTTTAGTCATTCATTCTTGCATGCCATTATTAACAATTAAAAAGTTGCGAGAAATATAAAGTTCCTAAACTATTACAAAGGCGCGGGTCCACATCGCCAAATTAAAATCCAAGACCCGATTTGACAGAAAGTAAATAAAGTGCGAGAAATAAAATGTCCGAGTTTACAAGGCTTTGGGAGAATTACATTAATATTATAAGAAATAAAATAAAATGCGCGAATTGGAATTAAAATTGGAAGCGAGGGTGTTGGACCCTTTTCAATGGAATTAAATTAAATTATTAAATTAATAAAATTAACATGAAAAGAAATTGTTTTTTTTGAGATTTTTTGTATTTATGAATCTTTAATAAGGGAATTAAATGAAATTGAGAAATTAACCCTAATTCTAATTTTTTTATTTATTAAGAAAAACATGTTAACATTAAACCTAAAATTAATCTAATTATTTACATGCAATTTGATTTATAAAAATAATATTTAATAATTAATTATTGCGAAAAGAAAAGAAAAAAAGATAAAAATTGATACAAACCCTAATTCTACAAGTTTTTGATTTATTAAGAAAAAGATACTAAAATTAAACCTAATTTAAAAAAGCCAAATTAATTAAGGATATTTACTTACAAAAATATTAAAATAAAATATATTTTTAATTTTGTCTTTTCTGATTTTTTTTTGTTATTATATTTTATGAAAATGTTAATTTAAGAATTAAGGGGAAATAACTAAATTAAACAAATAATAATAAAAGATAACAAAAGAAAATAGATGCAAACCCTAGGGGGGTGTTGATCCCAAGTGGAGGTTTTGTTCCAGCAATCCAGGCCCAATAGCCTTTGGCCTGGTTGACCTTCCAGGGTAGCATGGATGCGCGTTGACTGCAGCACATCATAGGCTGTGAATCTCGACCATTGGATTGTGATCAGGGGATGCGTGGCATAGCTGGATCAGGGGTGTATGATGGCCTTCAGGGAAGAGCGCTGCATAGGAACGTGTTTAGAAGAAAAATATAGAATTAAGAAGGGGGACCTGGGGTTCGAACCCAGGTCCCAGGGATTACCAATGCATATGCCTGCCAACTGCTCCACTTGCGCCTTTTGATTATTCTATGGAAGACAAATAATATAATGGAAAATAAGAGTTAGTGGGATTCTAGCGCGAAAATTCAAACCAACCACTCACAGTTTGCCACAGAGTCATCGTCTTCCTCGTTCCTGAAATAAAAAAAGGTTAACGGGGGTTTTGAACCCCCCCAAAATACACCATATTTCAAAATAGCGATTAGGCCATGTGATTATATAAATTAAGCGCGAAGGGTGCTTTAGAATCGTCCAAGCATGCTGGTTTCAACCATGGTATTGTGATGTTCTAATTTTACCGCATCCAGAAACGCCTAATTTGAAAGCTTGGTAACCCTAGCATCCTTTAATGGTGATTCATCATATAACGCATGAAAACTCAATCAAAGCACACAGTTAGCTTTAGAATTAATCAAGGAACACAAATCAAACATTAAAAATGAATAAAGACGCATGAATCATGATGCAAGAATGTGAAAAAAATTCTGTACAGGACACGATTATTCTCACGTTTCTTGGTGTTAGGATGGATGGTTTTGATTTGAAAACCTTCCTTGAAACCTCAGGAAGGTAATGGAACAAGTATTTTGGCTTGAATCGCCCTAGAACCTAGTTTTCAGTTTTGGAAAATTTGTCAAAAAACTCAAACTTGATAAATGATTTCTGGCCCAGCTTGGTGGTCCTTTGGAATAGGGTTTGCATCAGTACTTATGTGTGAATGATTAGGGTTGAGAAATTGATCAAAAAAATCCATGAATTGATGAAGAGATATTTGATTTTCAAGCCATGAGTTTTCAATCTTTTTCATGCTATTTTAGTTCAAATCATGTCCAATTATCAAGATTCTTTCCAAATCTGATTATACACAAAATCTTAAGCCTATTCCATGCACAAAAAGATTTAAAAAGTTAGGTTTAGTATTTTTCATATATTTTAATTAATTAAATGAATATTTAGCAATTAAAAATTCAAATAAATAAAATAAAAATGATGAAAAACTTCCCTTTGGGCCAAATGGTCGTGCACATGCCTTAGATGATGGATTTTTGGAAGAAAAAGAGGCCCATTAGCATTTTTAAGACATTTGAAGCAATGTTGACTTTTCAAAATATCCAAAAATTTCCCAACTTCCACAAGGCATAACTTGCTCAATGTTTAAGCTTTGCTCATGTTCTTGGACATTTTGGAAATGTCTTTGAGTCCTCTAACCAATGCATTTGGTCCCATGTCATTTTGATTTACCAATCTCATGTTATGGCAATTGACTTAAAGTCCCTTTTTGTTGACTTTTGAAAATGACCTGTAATGTTGAAATTGATAACTTTTTGTGAGAGAATTTCTTAGACTTGAAGTGTGAAGAGGAGTTGTAGGAAATGTCTTTCTCTTCAAAATGAGCTTTGGATGGAATTTTTCTGATAATCCATGTGAAAGTTATGCCCTGGTCAAGTTACAGTTGACTTTTTCAACTGTCCAAATATGGAAACTTTTGCATCTTGAGACTTTTTGAGCCAAGCTTTGAGAATCATGATCAAGCATTGATCAAATGATGTTTGTGGCTTCAAAATGGGATGTTGACCAAAAATTTGAACTTTTGACTGTCAAATGACCATTTTGCCCCTACAGTTGACTATAGTGCAATTAGGGTTTTTGACTGTGCAATTTTGTGCTGTAAGTCTTGAAACTTGGTATGAGGATGCTTGACCATATTTATAGGCATGTGGGACTTGATTGGACCCTTGGAAACTTCATTTTCTTTTCCAGAACCAAAACCCTAGTTTTGACTGTTAGGAGGCCCTTGAACTGTGCAACCTTTGGGGAGATTTTTGAAGCTTGGACTTGGCAAATTTTGAAGAATATGGGAGGGCAAATTTTGGGGTACAAAAGTTGCCCATGTTCAATCTTCTTAAACCTGAGGATGCAGATTGGCTGACGTGCCTTTTGTAATCTGAAGGTGGAAGATGATTGAACACTAGAGTGCCCAGAAATTTGCGCTCACATAGTAGCAGTGTGATGGCGGAATGGGCTTATAGATGCCATTTGGAGATTGATGGATAGGATGATGCGCTTATAGATGCCATCTGGATATTGATCGCGTAAGAGATTCCTTAGCGAGAACTTGTACCTGCAAAAGAAAAATGAGTATCTGACCTGTTACGGGAGCTGGTCTTCAAATTCTTTGTGTAGATGTGTCCTGACTGGTTACAGGAGCTGGATCTGGAGCTTCAAAAGGTGATGAATGAACCAGGGGTAGTTACTACCTCAACAGGAATGGTGAGAGAACCTTGGGCGATTACTACCTCAACAGGAACGCTGAGAGAACCTTGGACGACTTCAACCTCAACAGCAATCATTGAGAGAATCTTGGGCGACTTCAACCTCAACAGTAATCATTGAGAGAATCTTGGGCGACTTCAACCTCAACAGTAATCATTGAGAGAATCTTGGGCGACTTCAACCTCAACAGTAATCATTGAGAGAGTCTTGGGCGACTTCAACCCCAACAGTAACGCTAAGCGAATCTGGGGATGATTACTACCTCCGCAGTATCGGGGAGAGAACCATAGGCGACTACAACCTCAACAGCAATCATTGAGAGAATCTTGGACGACTTCAACCTCAACAGTAATCATTGAGAGAACCTGGGGATGATTACTACCTCCGCAGTATCGGGGAGAGAACCATAGGCGACTACAACCTCAATAGCAATCATTGAGAGAATCTTGGGACAAGTATCACAAGGTAGCCATATCCGGGTCACATCTGAACCATCTCTAGAAAGGTGATCTCTGAATAAACAATAGAACAACTTCCGTGTTCGGAGCATCTCTAAGTTATCTGAGGGGGGGTCTGGAATAAGTGTCAGAACGTCGCCATGCCTGGGTCACATCCGAACCATATTTGGAAGGAAATCTGGAAGAAGTATCAGAACGTCGCCATATCTGGTTCACATCTGAACTATATCTAGAAGGAAATCTGGAAGAAGTATCAGAACGTCGCCATATCTGGTTCACATCTGAACTATATCTAGAAGGAAATCTGGAAGAAGTATCAGAACGTTGCCATATTTGGTTCACATCTGAACTATATCTAGAAGGAAATCTGGAAGAAGTATCAGAACGTTGCCATATCTGGTTCACATATGAACTATATCTAGAAGGAAATCTGGAAGAAGTATCAGAACGTTGCCATATCTGGTTCACATCTGAACTATATCTAGAAGGAAATCTGGAAGAAGTATCAGAACGTCGCCATGCCTGGGTCACATCTGAACCATATCTAGAAAGAAATCTGGAAGAAGCATCAGAACGTCGCCATATCTGGTTCACATCTGAACTATATCTAGAAGGAAATCTGGAAGAAGTATCAGAACGTCGCCATATCTGGTTCACATCTGAACTATATCTAGAAAGAGTTGCGATAGTTGATAGTAATCATCTTTGTATTGACCTTTCCTGAAAAGGTAAAGCATCCGTTGTATGCAAGATCATGATGCATGAACTACATGATTTCAGGATGTCCTCAAAATTGTTGAGATTCGTGTAGTATGATGCATATGCATGCTATAATGTATGAAGATGTGATGTTTATGAATGCATTTTCGTTTTGGGAAAATAAATCCTTGACGAATGCCAGGAGCTTATCCTGGGCTGATGTTGGAGAACAATGCTTTGTTGTTTCTGCTGGGGATGATAGTTGCAAGAATACCGGCAGGAGAAGATGACTCCATTGGGGAACAAACTTGGCGAATAGATTACTCTGCGGGGAATACTCTGTGGGGAGAGGAATACTTCGCTGAGGTTGATGATAACTCCGCTGGGGATACCATTGTTATGTTGGAAGTGCTAATAGACTCCGCTGGGGGTAAGAAGACTTTGCCGAGGACGATCTTCTCATGGCTATTGGCTGAGGATAACCCAGTTATATCTTGGTAGGGAAATAACTCTTTGAATAAAGGTCGGGGGACGCGTTCATACTCTGCGGGGATAAGCTTCCAGAATCTACTGGGGATAAGCTTACTGCTTGGGGAGATGGGTTCCAACTTTCTTGGGGAAACTGGATTGGACTCTCCTGGGGAAGTATTGAACTGTATTGGTTATGTTCTTCAACGGCACCTACCTTGATACCTTGGAGGACAGAACAATCAGATTGCTTAGACAACTCTTTATTGCCCCTGTTTCTGATGTGGGAGAGGAAGATACCTGTGGAGGTGCTTGGTAGTTGTTGATGGACAAACCTTCTTCTGGTAGGCAAGTGACGAGATGACAGGGCATAGCCGTACGCTTTGATCCCTAATTTTTGCTTGGACCGCCCTTTCGGGTTTTCAGTCCACCGGGATACCTATTTTTGCCCAAGCCGCCTTTTCAGGTTTTTGACTTGCCGGGTGTACAGATTTATTTTCATTTTCATCCCTTCATTTTGCCCGAACCCTTTTGGTTCGCCGGGAAGCCCTTATTTTTGCCTAGGTATGTCAACCTAGCGGGTCTTTGATTATGCGCAGTATTTTTTCGACTATGTCCATGCTCTCAGGATGTAGGGAGTTGCCCCTATTAGAAGTGTTTTGTCAGGCCACCAGAAAGTGTTTGATCAGGCAAAATTCGTTGTTGGAATGCCCCAAGTGACTCAGGCGGAGATTTGCCCCATGCTATTTGGCCTTTTGAGAGATTCTCCGAATCTTGATTGGATTGCCCCAGATGACGGACCATGATCATGTCATGCCCCTTGATCGGAAGTGCTCTTTCCACTTGAGGTGACTCTTTTGTTGAGAAGACCTTTGTTCATCAGATATTCATCGTGCGAATTCCTTTGCTGTTCAAACAAATGATCATATGCAAACAATATTATTTTAAGAATGCAAAAGCCTATGTCTGTCTTGAAGTTTTGAGAATGCATTTTTTATAACACAAATGAAACCTTTTTGTAAACTGTGATGTCAACTCGTTATTTTACGCAAGCCTTAAGGAGTCAGGATACCTTTCGTAACAGTATGCTTTCGAACTAACCCATGCTTCAGCTAGGACTTTTGAGGGTTATAACGTGGCCTGGTTCACGGTTTAAGAAACAAAGGATAAAGGCTCAAATTTTATTTGTACCCACCCGCTCTTCGTGATGTTCTCCAAACCTAAACTCAGTTGATCATACGTTAGACCTTGTTTGAGTCTTTGCTCTGATTTTCCGGTGATGATTCGGATGTTGATAACTTATTTTGAATAGGCAGTCATTCCTTTTTTGTTAAGGGTTTGTAAGACCTCTTTCTTGTCTGATTTTTGTTATCCCTTTCTTTTTTTTTTCCTGAACTGTTTCCTTTTTTGGAATTACAGTCAGCGGGATGCCCCAGTTTTGTAAGCCTCCTTCATAAGTTTTGACTTAATGGGTTTTTGATTTGAGAAGTAATGACTGCCTGTCTTTATGATTATTCGGGACCATTACTATCTTTTTTGTAAGGATCTCTTTGGTGCCATTCGTTATGCACTTGGATCAACTGAGAGAACTACCCTGCCCCAGGTTATGATTAAGGGTTTTAAATTTCGAAAAGAAAAACTCCTACTTCTTTGGCTCAGAGGGGTTGACGAGGGATTATCATCCTTATAACTCCAGTGTTTAGGGATTGAAACAATGCCTGTACGTCATCAGCGGGGTCTGTTCAAAAGCATACTGTAGATTGTGGTATCGTTTTCGTCATCCTCCCTCAAGAGGCTTAGAATTATTGAGAGTTGATCATCAGAAAAAATATGAAAATAATTTGCATATAGTGAATACGAATATATTGCTTCAAAACAGACATATGCGATGCATTAATGAAATAACAACGTTCTAACATGAGTAAATGTTTGAACAAAAGGAAATTACAACTTGAACATTCGAATGAACAAAAGTCTTTTCATCTCAGGGCTTGTCACTTCAAATGGTGAGCCTTGGAGGGATGGTAGAAAAATTCTGCCTGACCATCTTGTGTGAACTCTAATGCCCCTTCATCAATCAGGTCCTGGATCTTGTTCTTCAGAGCCCAACACTCATTTGTATCATGTCCTGGACAGGCAGAGTGGTAGGCACACCTTTTATTGGGATCATAAGTAGGATGTGCTGTGTTGGGATTCTGGGGATGAGCCCTTAATGTGATCAAATTCAATCTCAACAGGCGTTGTAAAGCTTGAAACTGCGACATGTTGAGCGGGGTGAATTGCCTCCTGGACTTGTCTGGCTGAAGCCGGTGAGGTTGATGCTGAATTTGTGGTACTGGAGCCATTTGAGGAGCTCTCCCCTTATCTCCTTGTCTCAAAGATGGTGGAATGATGACGGGCCCTTTACCCTTAGACGTTTGCCCCAGTTGGTTACCCTGAAGCAGTTGGTTGATGAGAACCCCGAGCTCATCTTGTCTTTGAGCTAAACTTTGAATGGCAGTCACCTGCCCCATCATCTGGGCTTTCATTGCATCCATCTCAGCTTGCAGGTGTTTCAGCCGTTCGTCCTTAGCGCTGTTCCTAACCAAAGTCTCCATGAGAAGTGTCCTCAACTCCTCCTGCCCCTTGGATAAATTCAGGAGGATTTCCCCGAGCCGAGTCTCTTGAGCAAGAAGGTCCTGGTTATCTTGTTGGCAAGCCATTGCTGAAATAAACAGCGGCAAAGGTAAGTGACCTGTCAAGAGGGTACCTGTAATGCGATGATATGCATGATATGTATGCAATGTTTTCAAGGATCTCGCGGGGTAAACAAGAAAATTGTTAGAATTTAAACCCGGTAGCTTGATTGAAGGAACTTCCTGTTGTAGAGAGTCTTTCTTCCAAGGGTCAAAGGCTCACCATATCCAGTGGGTCATAGCCCCTGACTCGAGTCGTTGACCTGGCTAGAGGAACCTTCTTCAGGAGTCAAAGCTCACCATATCAAGTGGGTCATAGCCCCTGACAACTTTGGCTAGAGGAAAATAAATCCTCTTTGCCCCTTGCTAGATGTTTGATTCATCATGACCTGCATCACAAGCCCTTGAGATCCTTGAAATGGGTCAGGATGTATGCAATGGTCTGATGTCATGCTATGCATGGGGTAATGTAGGTAAACCCTGTTACGAGTCCCAATTAAGGATTGCAAACCAAAACCTGCAAGAAACTCAAGTAAAACCTGTCATGAGTCCCAATTAAGGACCAAATAAAACCTGCAAAACACTCAGTAAACCCTGTTATGAGTCCCAGTTAAGGACTATAAACAAAACCTGCAAGAAACTCAAGTGTCAGATAACAAGCATGCAAGTAGTCAAGTTGGAAGGCACACAAGTCACACAAGAGAAACCCTTAGAGTTCAGGCCAGCATGGGGTCTGGGTATTACCCTCTTGGAGTTGGTGGGCTCAACCTGTCCTATTAGAAGTAACCGGGTTCTAAGGGTCCCAATATCACGGGATTGCTTTCATTGTTCATCGTTCCGATTTAGCCACTGAACAGGCGACCGAAATATTCAAGGAAAGCAACCCTCAATTGAGTGTAGTATCGAGTATCAACCAACCTCAGACTGCACCAAAGTCAGTTATCTCACTACCCTAAAGAGGCCAAGATAGTTCAATTAAGGTTCCTAAGGTCTGTTGATGCTTCACGACACCACGCGGAGGCCCCGTACTCTCCTTGACTGAACTCAAGGGTTACCGGTACACACCAAAGTGCCACATCAACGTAGCAGACTGTTTCAACCATGTCGGTATACCCCGCACAGTTCCCTCACAGCCTTGTTGCTACTTTCTAAGAAGGTATCCCCCAGATCCGGGTTAGGATCTATAGAACTCCCAAGACAGTCCCACAATAATAAAGCAAACAAGTCAAAGCAATTGAAAACACAGTGATCTTAGTCCTAAGGTACACCTCACTTTAAGTTTAAGTCCCAGCAGAGTCGCCAGTTCTGTGATCGGTGGATCTGGAACTGACTGTTTAACGCTGGTTCGCGAAATGTCGTGGAAGCAAGAGTCGCCACCGTCTTTTATTTTCTCCAAATGGAAAGGACAAAAGCACAGAAAAATTCCTTAAAGAGATTGCTCTCGGTTCGGGAGGTAGGTTATAGAAAGGGAAGGTGTTAGCACCCTTTCTATCCATGGTTATCCATGGGCTCTTAGATACTTGCTCATTGTGTTTTCAAAATGGTTTGCTTGCTTTTCAACTGTGGGTTTTAAAAAAGTTTCTTTGGAAATTCCAGTTCGACTCTTGTATCGGTCCTCAAGAGTGTTTGAAAAATTGCTTTCGAAAGCTTTTTGAAAAGGTGTCGGTGTGAAAAGTATTTTTGAATTTTGTTTTGAAATTAGAGCAAGTATCTAGAGTCGTCTACCTACTCTACGGAATTCGTCTGTGTAAATGTCCTTTAAAGTAGTGCCATCCCACCATTGAGAGATAGGTAGCACCACCGTTGGAGGTGTTCGGGTCAATTCGAGGTTCGGGACATGGTGATCACCAGAGCAATGGGAAGACACCTTAGAAGCTACCCTCATGCCAGGTTCCCGGATCATGAGGACTTACTAAGACATCCTCTACTCGACGATCACCTTTCGAGGCAAGGTAACAGTGAGGCGTAACCCACGCCCGTCCCGTTTACATCCAAAGATAGGGTTACTTACCAAATCAATGGTAAGATAACCATGTCAAAGGAAAAGGGAAATGAACATGAAAGACTTTTGAGTAGGTAGAATGTTCCTAGTTACTTTCTCACTTTCAAAACAAAACATCCTTGCTATTTTCAAAACAAACACCAACACTTTCCAAAACATCTTTCAAACTTGAAAACATTTTCAAAAGATCAACACTTTGTATACATTCTTATGAACAAGAATTATTACAAAGTTTGCCTAAACGATGGCGCCTTTTCAAAATACTTTCAAAAACCACACAAAGTACATTTTCAAACAAAAAGAAAGTGATCTAGAAAGTAACTAAGAGCCCATGGCAAACTATGGGTGAAAAGGGTGTTAATACCTTCCTTTTTTATAATCTACCCCCCGAACTCAAGAAACAATCTCAAAGGTCCTTCCTGTGCTTTTTCACCTTTCCTTTTGGATAAAAGAAAATTCGGTGGTGACTCTTGCTAACCGCAACATTTTCAATAAAACGCAAAACAACCAAGTCAGTTCTCCCACCGCATCACAGAACTGGCGACTCTGCTCGGGAAAATTCTAAAAGTGGGGTTACCTTAGGATTAGATCACATGTACTTACTTTCATTGTTTGACTTGTATGCTTTACATTATGGTTCTTTGTTTAGGTTTGAATCCTCTACCCGGATTTAGGTTACCTTATAGGTAAGTAGCAATATGTTGTTGGAACTGTGCAGGGTATACCGACACGGTCTAGGCGATAGCTACATTAGTGCGTCATATTTCTGGGTACCGGTAGCCCTTGAGTAGTCAAGGGGAATAAGGGGCCGCTGAGTGATGTCATGAAGCACTAATGAACTTTTAGAACCTTTACTTGACTAACTTGGCCATTAGAACGTAGTGAGATGACCGGATTTGGTGCAGTCCGAAGTTGGTAGATACTCGATACTACACTCATTGAGGTTTGGTTTTTTGGGATATTTCGGTCGCCATTAAAGAGGCTTGCGCTGAAATAATTCCCAAAGAAACAAATCAGTGATATTGAGCTCCTTAGAACCCGATTACTATTACTAGGACATGTTTGAGCCAACTAAACTTCAAGAGGGTACTTACCTATGAGACTCCATGCAGGCCTAAACCTAAGGACTTGTTTGCTTTATTTGTGTATATATATACTTTTACATAACATCATAAACATTATAATATCATACTCATACTCACTAACCATTTCAAGGATTTTTGGGATTTATCTTTATTCTGTTTTGTAGGACATGGATTCTATTCGCAGGAAAACCATTCAAGTAAATCTCGTAAGGATCCCTCCTCAACTCAAAGAGTTAGCATCAAGGATTCCTGAAAATTCTCCATTTACCGAAAGACATGGTCACCTACTAAACTTGGTTACCTCCAACACTGATGAAGACATGATGAAGGTGCTCTTTCAATTCTTTGATCCCTTATACCACTGCTTCACATTTCCCGATTATCAACTTGTGCCGACTTTGGAAGAATTCTACCAACTCTTGAGGATTCCCATTCTCAATCAACTACCGTTCAACGGTACAGAAAGAGATCCAAATCTAGAAGAGATTACTCAAGCTCTACACTTGCAACCATTTGATATCACAACTGATTGGGAAATAAGGAGTGGTGTCAAAGGTTTCCTAGCAAAGTTCTTGTTTGAGAAAGCCCAAAACTGTTGGAACTCTTTGGATTTCCAAGCCTTTGAGGAAATTGTGCCTCTCCTCATCTATGGGATGGTTTTGTTTCCAAATCCTGACCAACTCATAGATGTGAACACCGTCAAAATCTTCATGTCTCGTAACCTGGTTCCTACTTTGCTAGGGGACATCCTACATTCCTTTCACACTCGCACTATGAGGAAAAGAGGTATCCTTATGTGTTGTACTCATCTCTTGGCAATATGGTTTATCTCGCATCTTCCCCAATCTGTATTGAAGAACGAGCAAGGCTCAAGGTGGTCACATAGGTTGATGACACTCAGAGATTCAGATATTCATTGGTGTTCCCGCTCTTTGGAGAATGTTACTATTGTCGACCGTTGTAGAGAATTCCCTAATGTAATTTTACTTGGCATTAGAGGAGGTATCACCTACAACCCTTGCTTAGCCTTAAGACAGTTTGGTTACGCTCGAAGGGATGGTCCACACGAGATGCTTATTCAAGGTTCGGTATTTGACTACAAGAGCGACGATCAAGGTCACCTCCAGAGATTTATCCGAGCTTGGAGGATGTTGAACAAGGTGGATAGCAAGACACTAGGACACAAGAATTCCATTCCCCTCGAGCCTTACCTTAAATGGGTACAATCTCGTGCTCAGAAACTTGTGATGCCTTATCCCTCCATCTTACCAGTCATCGTGGAGCCTGTGGTCGAAGGAGATATTCCCTACACTATCCTCTATCCCAACATGCCTACCTCTCTTGAAGACTTACAAAAGGGTTGGATCCAGCTGAAGGAAAAATGAGATACTTTCGAGGCTCAATCTTATGCTAGTGAAAATAGGGTCTTGGAGCTTATGAAGCAGCTACAAGAAGAGCAAAGTGTGAACGCTTATCTCGCGCCAAAGAGGATGTGTTCAGTCTTTTTATCTTAGAAAGTTATTTTGTAAGCCCAAGAGGCATGATGTAATCTTTCTTATTTTGTATAATGAAAATTAACGTTTGTTCATTCTTTTGTCTATACAAATTTAAATTTCATTAATCCTCGAAATCATTTGCATGTACATATCCCATGCATCATAACATGACAGGTTTTTCGCATAACAGGTTTCCTTATCTTTCTGCTGTTTATTTCAGCAAGATGGATCTAGAGAAAACCATGACGAATCTCCAAGCCCAGAATTCTCAGTTTTAGGAAGCTCTACTAGCCCTAGCCAAGGGGCAGCAAGATATGATGGCTTTGTTGGCCGTTAAAAAGAAGCCAAAGAAGAAAGCTCTACTCAACATGGGTAGAAGATTCAAGGAGATAATCCGTCAAATCCCAGTAGGAGGAGACTCATCTGAAGAGGACGAGAACCAGGTCGGTGAGGTTAAGAGTACTCAAGCTGAATGTGCTAATGATCAAGAATCTAATGATGTTTATTTCAACGAGCAGTATCCACGCCCTGATGTCAAATACAAGCAGTTAGAAGACAGATTGAAAGCTGTTGAAATCCAAACCGTCCCCGATTTATATTTTGATGATTTGGGTTTGATCTCAGGGGTAGTCATTCCCCACAAATTCAAAATACCAATCTTTGCAAAATACGATGGCGTTTCTTGTCCAAAACTCCATTTGAAATCTTATGTGCGCAAGATACAGCCGCACACTACTGATAAGAAGCTCTGGGTTCACTTTTTCCAAGAGAGCTTGGTTGGAAGACAACATGAATGGTTTTATCAGTTAGATGGTTCTCGTATCAATAATTGGGAGGATTTAGCTATTGCCTTCTACCATCAGTATCAGTACAACACCGACTTAGCGCCAACGAGGGTTCAGTTGCAAGATATGACCATGGGGAAGAATGAAGGATTTAAGGAATATGCACAAAAGTGGAGAGACCTTGCTAGTAGGGTCCAACCTCCCTTGACTGATATGGAGCACATCGACATGTTCATGGGTACTTTATCTGGTCCTTTCTTTAATCTGTTGGTTGGATGCTCTTCTTCTAGTTTCACCGAATTAATCTTAACCGGTGAAAGAGTTGAAAGTGGCATCAAAAGTGGGAAGATCTCTGTGGCATCTACCTCCACTCCCAATCCTATCAAGAAACCTTTTTCTGTAAAGAAGGAAGTCAATGTTGTGCATGGGGCAAGGGACCATACCAAGAAGAATGATCACCCGTCTGTCAATGCTGTCCGAATCTCCAATCTAACTCCTACTCCAAGACCATCTGCAAATCATCAATGTTTTCAAAACTACAAGAAGACAATTTACGAGGTTAGGCATGTCACTGTCTCAAGCCCTTCAACATTTTCTCAAGGCTAATTTAGTGACATTGCGTAATCCTCCTGCCAACGCCGAATGTTGGGCCTTGAAGAACAAAATCCAGGATTTGATTGATAAAAAAACTATTGAATTTGATCCTCCTCCAACGCCGGATGTAATTACCACTCCGATGTCGAAACATGACAAGAGTGTTAATGCTGTTGAAGATACAATTTTTGTTGCCTCTGTTGAAGAATTGACTACTCCGCTGAAACTAATCAAGAACAATCTGTTGAAAGCTGGGATCTTCCCGGGCTGTGAAAAAGACTGTGTGTGATGTACAAGACAACTCAATGGATGTGAAGGGCTGAAGAAAGGCATACAATGCTTGATGGATAGCCATGAAATCCTATTTGAGAAGACTCCACTTGCCAAGAGTTTGATTAACAAATGTGAAGACCTCTCCATTATTACCATCTCAAACAAGCCTCTTAGGATCACCTCCAAAGGTCCTATTAGGATTTCAAATGAACCCACTATTGCTCCCTTAATAATTACCAATCCTGGACCCATTCCTTACTCTTCAAATAAAGCGGAACCATGGAATTATGGTGCTGAGGTATTCTATCATGAGATTAAACAAGATTCCTGGATTGGAGAAGAAAAAGATGACAATGTCAGCAACATAGCTGGTTTAAGCAAAGTAACTAGAACTGGGAGAATATTTTCACCCAATATCTCACCACCAGTTGTTACAAGGACGCCCATCCGCATTATTGCTGCCAAGCCAAGCACTGATACAAGAGGGAAGGAGAAGGTTGTTGAGCCTGATGTGATTGAAGTACCCTCCAAGGACGTAGCTAATGAAGAACCCTCCGCTCGCGTAATGGACGAGATCTTGAAGATCATAAAAAGAAGCGACTTCAATATTGTCGAACAGTTTGGGCAAACCCCTTCTAAGATTTCAATGTTGTCATTACTGCTTTGCTCCGATGCCCATGCTCGAACATTAATCAAGTTCCTGAAAAAGGCTCATGTCCCCCATGAGACAACAATAAACCAATTTGAGAATTGCGTGGCTAGCCTGACAGCTGATAATGGCTTTGGATTTTCAGACGCTTACTTAACACCTCTCGGGAAGAATCACAATAAAGCTTTACATGTTTCTGTCGAGTGTAAAGGGACTACCTTAGCACATGTGCTAGTCGAAACTGGTTCTTCTCTGAATGTATTACCCAAGGGGGCGTTAGACCATCTTGACTGTGAGGATTTAGTCTTGAAGCCAAGTGATATCATTGTAATGGAATTTGATGGATCAAAGAGGATTGTTCATGGGGAGGTAGAACTTCCAATCAAAGTGGGCTCCCAAATATTCAACTCCACCTTCTATATTATGGATATTCGTCCTGCCTATTCTTGTCTGTTAGGTCACCCGTGGACCATAAAGTTGGGGCAGTAACCTCAACTCTCCATCAGAAACTCAAATATCCAGTTAAAGGAAGAATAGTAATCGTCTGTGGAGAAGAAGAGTTTATGGTGAGCCACCTTAACTCTTTTAAGTACGTAGAGATGGATGGAGAATTCATTGAGACCCCGTGTCAATCCTTTGAGGTTGTACCACCAATGATTGTTGCTACCAAATGTTCTTCTGATGAGTCTAAAGCTGTTAAGGCCACGCCAATGATGGTTTCAGTCAAGGATGCCCGTGCGGCAATTAAAGAAGGAAACTGTGATACTTGGGGGAAAATCCTCGATATCCCATTTAAAGCGGACAAGTTTGGTTTGGGCTTCACCGTCAAAGTTCAGAAGGAGGTGAGGCGTGCTCGTGCTGGAAAACCACCTCTCCGCATTGGATGCAATGAAGTCAACGCCATGGGTGATTCTGATGAAGAAGCTGCATTTGAAGAGTGGGTGTATCCAACTACAGCGGAGCTGAAGAATTGGCATACAAAGGACTTTGTGCCCAGCTCCTTCATTGAGGAGTAATCTACTTGTTATTGCTTTTCTTTCAATTCAAGAACTTGTTGTCTGTAATATTTTAACAATGACTTTTCAGCCATGTGTCTGGCCTGTGGCATTTTGGTCCATTTGTCAAGGGTTTTATTTATGTTCATCTAATCATATGATCATTCAGTACATTGGACTCTTTTGCATTCAAATATTTGTGTTCATTGTCTTTCCTTTCTTACAAATACATTTTTCAGAAAAAATAGCCATGTATCTTACATGCAAACACACACACTCTTGCAGGTCCACATCCACTCTGGATCCTTTTTCCAATGACTCTACTGTTTCCAATTATGACTTTGAATGTCCTATCAACCAAGACAAATACGAAGGAGAGGAATATTGTGACATACCGAGAGAACTAGCCAGACTTCTATTACAAGAGGAAAAAGCTATTCAACCGCACAAAGAGTCAGTTAAAGTCATCAATCTGGGTACTGAGGTAGATAAGAAGGAAAGCAAGATTGGTGCTAATTTGGAAAGCAGTGTCAAGAGAAGGCTGGTTCAAATTTTGCATGAATATGTGGAAGTATTTTCTTAGTCTTATGAAGATATTCCTGGGTTGGATACCGACATCGTAGTTCATCGTCTGCCGACAAGAGAAGACTGCCCTCCTGTTAAACAAAAGGTTTGTCGCATGAGGCCTGCTATGTCTGAAAAGATTAAAGCTGAGGTGATGAAACAATTTGATGCAGGGTTCCTAGCTGTAACATCCTATCCTCAATGGGTTCCCAATGTGGTACTGGTGCCAAAAAAGGACGGAAAAGTTCGCATGTGCATAGACTATAGGGATCTGAATAGGGAAAGCCCCAAGGATGACTTCCCTCTACCACACATTGACGTCTTAGTTGATAATACTGCTCAGCATAAAGTCTTCTCATTCATGGATGGCTTCTCAGGCTATAATCAAATAAGGATGGCTCCCGAAGACATGGAGAAGACTACTTTCGTTACGCAATGGGGCACCTTCTGCTACAAGGTCATGCCGTTCGGATTGAAGAATGCAGGGGCAACATATCAAAGGGCTATGGTACCTTTATTTCATGACATGATTCATCATGAGATAGAGGTATATGTGGATGATATGATTGCCAGATCACAAACTGAAGAAGAACATCTCGATCACCTGTACAAATTATTCGAGAGGCTGAAGAAGTACAAGCTAAGGTTAAACCCTAACAAGTGCATGTTTGGAGTACGATCCAGAAAGCTTCTAGGTTTTGTTGTCAGCAATAAAGGCATTGAAGTTGATCCTGACAAGGTAAAGGCCATCCAAGAAATGCTAGTCCCTCATTCTAAAAAGGAAGTTATAGGATTCTTGGGTCGTCTCAATTACATCGCCCACTTCATATCACACTTAACTGCTACTTGTGATCCACTCTTCAAACTCTTGAAGAAAGATCAGGTAGTCAGATGGAATGATGAATGCCAGATTGCCTTTGACAAAACAAAAGAATACCTACAAGAATCTCCTATTCTCATGCCTCCAGTCAAAGGAAGACCCTTGATCATGTGCTTGACAATATTAGAGAACTCTATGGGGTGTGTTTTAAGCCAACATGACAAGTCTGGCCGAAAAGAGCATGCTATTTATTACCTGAGCAAAAATTTTATCGACTGCGAAATCAGAGATTCACTACTCGAGAAAACTTGTTGCGCTCTGGCATGGGATGCTCGCTGGCTAAGGCAGTATATGTTGACTGATACCACTCTGTTGGTTTCTAAGATGGACCCAATCAAGTACATCTTCGAGAAACCTTCCCTTTCCGGACGGATAGCCAGATGGAAAATGATCTTGACTGAGTACGACATTTAATACACGACTCAAAAGGCCATCAAAGGAAGTGTACTAGCAGATCATTTGGCCCACAAGCTGTGGATAATTATAAGTCAATGAACTTCGATTTCCCTGATGAGAACATCATGCTGGTAACCGACTGCACGAAACCTGGACCGTATGACGGACCTGAACAAGGATCCCGATGGACTATGGTCTTCGACGGGGCTTACAACGCCTTAGGTAACAGAATTGGTGTTGTGATCATCTCTCTTGAAGGTTGCCACATTCCTTTCACTTCCAGGCTATGCTTCAATTGCACAAATAATATGGTCGAGTATGAAGCATTCATTTTAGGTCTGAAAGCTGCTATTGACTTAAGGATCAGGCATTTGAATGTGTTTGGGGATTCCTCTCTAGTGATCAGCCAAGTAAAAGGAGATTGGGACACTAAACACCTTAATCTTATCCCTTACAAGGAACTTGTGCTATCCTTAATTCCTTACTTCAAAGAGATCACTTTTGAGCACTTCCCTAAGGAAGACCCTTGATCATGTGCTTGACAATATTAGAGAACTCTATGGAGTGTGTTTTAAGCCAACATGACAAGTCTGGCCGAAAAGAGCATGCTATTTATTACCTGAGCAAAAAGTTTATCGACTGCGAAATCAGAGATTCACTACTCGAGAAAACTTGTTGCGCTCTGGCATGGGATGCTTGCTGGCTAAGGCAGTATATGTTGACTGATACCACTCTGTTGGTTTCTAAGATGGACCCAATCAAGTACATCTTCGAGAAACCTTCCCTTTCCAGACGGATAGCCAGATGGAAAATGATATTGACTGAGTACGACATTTAATACACGACTCAAAAGGCCATCAAAGGAAGTGTACTAGCAGATCATTTGGCCCACAAGCTGTGGATAATTATCAGTCAATGAACTTTGATTTCCCTGATGAGAACATCATGCTGGTAACCGACTGCACGAAACCTGGACCGTATGACGGACCTGAACAAGGATCCCAATGGACTGTGGTCTTCGACGGGGCTTACATCGCCTTAGGTAACGGAATTGGTGTTGTGATCATCTCTCTTGAAGGTTGCCACATTCCTTTCACTTCCAGGCTATGCTTCAATTGCACAAATAATATGGTCGAGTATGAAGCATTCATTTTAGGTCTGAAAGCTGCTATTGACTTAAGGATCAGGCATTTGAATGTGTTTGGGGATTCCTCTCTAGTGATCAGCCAAGTAAAAGGAGATTGGGACACTAAACACCTTAATCTTATCCCTTACAAGGAACTTGTGCTATCCTTAATTCCTTACTTCAAAGAGATCACTTTTGAGCACTTCCCTAAGGAAGACCCTTGATCATGTGCTTGACAATATTAGAGAACTATATGGGGTGTGTTTTAAGCCAACATGACAAGTCTGGCCGAAAAGAGCATGCTATTTATTACTTGAGCAAAAAGTTTATCGACTGCGAAATCAGAGATTCACTACTCGAGAAAACTTGTTGCGCTCTGGCATGGGATGCTCGCTGGCTAAGGCAGTATATGTTGACTGATACCACTCTGTTGGTTTCTAAGATGGACCCAATCAAGTACATCTTCGAGAAACCTTCCCTTTCCGGACGGATAGCCAGATGGAAAATGATCTTGACTGAGTACGACATTTAATACACGACTCAAAAGGCCATCAAAGGAAGTGTACTAGCAGATCATTTGGCCCACAAGCTGTGGATAATTATCAGTCAATGAACTTCGATTTCCCTGATGAGAACATCATGCTGGTAACCGACTGCACGAAACCTGGACCGTATGACGGACCTGAACAAGGATCCCGATGGACTATGGTCTTCGACGAGGCTTACAACGCCTTAGGTAACGGAATTGGTGTTGTGATCATCTCTCTTGAAGGTTGCCACATTCCTTTCACTTCCAGGCTATGCTTCAATTGCACAAATAATATGGTCGAGTATGAAGCATTCATTTTATGTCTGAAAGCTGCTATTGACTTAAGGATCAGGCATTTGAATGTGTTTGGGGATTCCTCTCTAGTGATCAGCCAAGTAAAAGGAGATTGGGACACTAAACACCTTAATCTTATCCCTTACAAGGAACTTGTGCTATCCTTAATTCCTTAATTTAAAGAGATCACTTTTGAGCACTTCCCTAAGGAAGACCCTTGATCATATGCTTGACAACATTAGAGAACTCTATGGAGTGTGTTTTAAGCCAACATGACAAGTCTGGCCGAAAAGAGCATGCTATTTATTACCTGAGCAAAAAGTTTATCGACTGCGAAATCAGAGATTCGCTACTCGAGAAAACTTGTTGCGCTCTGGCATGGGATGCTCGCTGGCTAAGGCAGTATATGTTGACTGATACCACTCTGTTGGTTTCTAAGATGGACCCAATCAAGTACATCTTCGAGAAACCTTCCCTTTCCGGACGGATAGCCAGATGGAAAATGATCTTGACTGAGTACGACATTTAATACACGACTCAAAAGGCCATCAAAGGAAGTGTACTAGCAGATCATTTGGCCCACAAGCTGTGGATAATTATCAGTCAATGAACTTCGAATTCCCTGATGAGAACATCATGCTGGTAACCGACTGCACGAAACCTGGACCGTATGACGGACCTGAACAAGGATCCCGATGGACTATGGTCTTCGACGGGGCTTACAACGCCTTAGGTAACGGAATTGGTGTTGTGATCATCTCTCTTGAAGGTTGCCACATTCCTTTCACTTCCAGGCTATGCTTCAATTGCACAAATAATATGGTCGAGTATGAAGCATTCATTTTAGGTCTGAAAGCTGCTATTGACTTAAGGATCAGGCATTTGAATGTGTTTGGGGATTCCTCTCTAGTGATCAGCCAAGTAAAAGGAGATTGGGACACTAAACACCTTAATCTTATCCCTTACAAGGAACTTGTGCTATCCTTAATTCCTTACTTCAAAGAGATCACTTTTGAGCACTTCCCTAAGGAAGACCCTTGATCATGTGCTTGACAATATTAGAGAACTCTATGGAGTGTGTTTTAAGCCAACATGACAAGTCTGGCAGAAAAGAGCATGCTATTTATTACCTGAGCAAAAAGTTTATCGACTGCGAAATCAGAGATTCACTACTCGAGAAAACTTGTTGCGCTCTGGCATGGGATGCTCGCTGGCTAAGGCAGTATATGTTGACTGATACCACTCTGTTGGTTTCTAAGATGGACCCAATCAAGTACATCTTCGAGAAACCTTCCCTTTCCGGACGGATAGCCAGATGGAAAATGATCTTGACTGAGTACGACATTTAATACACGACTCAAAAGGCCATCAAAGGAAGTGTACTAGCAGATCATTTGGCCCACAAGCTATGGATAATTATCAGTCAATGAACTTCGATTTCCCTGATGAGAACATCATGCTGGTAACCGACTGCACGAAACCTGGACCGTATGACGGACCTGAACAAGGATCCCGATGGACTATGGTCTTCGACGGGGCTTACAACACCTTAGGTAACGGAATTGGTGTTGTGATCATCTCTCTTGAAGGTTGCCACATTCCTTTCACTTCCAGGCTATGCTTCAATTGCACAAATAATATGGTCGAGTATGAAGCATTCATTTTAGGTCTGAAAGCTGCTATTGACTTAAGGATCAGGCATTTGAATGTGTTTGGGGATTCCTCTCTAGTGATCAGCCAAGTAAAAGGAGATTGGGACACTAAACACCTTAATCTTATCCCTTACAAGGAACTTGTGCTATCCTTAATTCCTTACTTCAAAGAGATCACTTTTGAGCACTTCCCTAAGGAAGACCCTTGATCATGTGCTTGACAATATTAGAGAACTCTATGGAGTGTGTTTTAAGCCAACATGACAAGTCTGGCCGAAAAGAGCATGCTATTTATTACTTGAGCAAAAAGTTTATTGACTGCGAAATCAGAGATTCACTACTCGAGAAAACTTGTTGCGCTCTGGCATGGGATGCTCGCTGGCTAAGGCAGTATATGTTAACTGATACCACTCTGTTGGTTTCTAAGATGGACCCAATCAAGTACATCTTCGAGAAACCTTCCCTTTCCGGACGGATAGCCAGATGGAAAATGATCTTGACTGAGTACGACATTTAATACACGACTCAAAAGGCCATCAAAGGAAGTGTACTAGCAGATCATTTGGCCCACAAGCTGTGGATAATTATCAGTCAATGAACTTCGATTTCCCTGATGAGAACATCATGCTGGTAACCGACTGCACGAAACCTGGACCGTATGACGGACCTGAACAAGGATCCCGATGGACTATGGTCTTCGATGGGGCTTACAACGCCTTAGGTAACGGAATTGGTGTTGTGATCATCTCTCTTGAAGGTTACCACATTCCT
This sequence comes from Vicia faba, assembly GCA_948472305.1. NCBI lineage: Eukaryota > Viridiplantae > Streptophyta > Magnoliopsida > Fabales > Fabaceae > Vicia > Vicia faba. Next base: position 84,817,559 of record OX451738.1, on the reverse strand, counting down.
TTCACTTCCAGGCTATGCTTCAATTGCACAAATAATATGGTCGAGTATGAAGCATTCATTTTAGGTCTGAAAGCTGCTATTGACTTAAGGATCAGGCATTTGAATGTGTTTGGGGATTCCTCTCTAGTGATCAGCCAAGTAAAAGGAGATTGGGACACTAAACACCTTAATCTTATCCCTTACAAGGAACTAGTGCTATCCTTAATTCCTTACTTCAAAGAGATCACTTTTTAGCACTTCCCTAAGGAAGACCCTTGATCATGTGCTTGACAATATTAGAGAACTCTATGGAGTGTGTTTTAAGCCAACATGACAAGTCTGGCCGAAAAGAGCATGCTATTTATTACCTGAGCAAAAAGTTTATCGACTGCGAAATCAGAGATTCACTACTCGAGAAAACTTGTTGCGCTCTGGCATGGGATGCTCGCTGGCTAAGGCAGTATATGTTGACTGATACCACTCTGTTGGTTTCTAAGATGGACCCAATCAAGTACATCTTCGAGAAACCTTCCCTTTCCGGACGGATAGCCAGATGGAAAATGATCTTGACTGAGTACGACATTTAATACACGACTCAAAAGGCCATCAAAGGAAGTGTACTAGCAGATCATTTGGCCCACAAGCTGTGGATAATTATCAGTCAATGAACTTCGATTTCCCTGATGAGAACATCATGCTGGTAACCGACTGCACGAAACCTGGACCGTATGACGGACCTGAACAAGGATCCCAATGGACTATGGTCTTCGACGGGGCTTACAACGCCTTAGGTAACGGAATTGGTGTTGTGATCATCTCTCTTGAAGGTTGCCACATTCCTTTCACTTCCAGGCTATGCTTCAATTGCACAAATAATATGGTCGAGTATGAAGCATTCATTTTAGGTCTGAAAGCTGCTATTGACTTAAGGATCAGGCATTTGAATGTGTTTGGGGATTCCTCTCTAGTGATCAGCCAAGTAAAAGGAGATTGGGACACTAAACACCTTAATCTTATCCCTTACAAGGAACTTGTGCTATCCTTAATTCCTTACTTCAAAGAGATCACTTTTGAGCACTTCCCTAAGGAAGACCCTTGATCATGTGCTTGACAATATTAGAGAACTCTATGGGGTGTGTTTTAAGCCAACATGACAAGTCTGGCCGAAAAGAGCATGCTATTTATTACCTGAGCAAAAAGTTTATCGACTGCGAAATCAGAGATTCACTACTCGAGAAAACTTGTTGCGCTCTGGCATGGGATGCTCGCTGGCTAAGGCAGTATATGTTGACTGATACCACTCTGTTGGTTTCTAAGATGGACCCAATCAAGTACATCTTCGAGAAACCTTCCCTTTCCGGACGGATAGCCAGATGGAAAATGATCTTGACTGAGTACGACATTTAATACACGACTCAAAAGGCCATCAAAGGAAGTGTACTAGCAGATCATTTGGCCCACAAGCTGTGGATAATTATCAGTCAATGAACTTCGATTTCCCTGATGAGAACATCATGCTGGTAACCGACTGCACGAAACCTGGACCGTATGACGGACCTGAACAAGGATCCCGATGGACTATGGTCTTCGACGGGGCTTACAACGCCTTAGGTAACGGAATTGGTGTTGTGATCATCTCTCTTGAAGGTTGCCACATTCCTTTCACTTCCAGGCTATGCTTCAATTGCACAAATAATATGGTCGAGTATGAAGCATTCATTTTAGGTCTGAAAGCTGCTATTGACTTAAGGATCAGGCATTTGAATGTGTTTGGGGATTCCTCTCTAGTGATCAGCCAAGTAAAAGGAGATTGGGACACTAAACACCTTAATCTTATCCCTTACAAGGAACTTGTGCTATCCTTAATTCCTTACTTCAAAGAGATCACTTTTGAGCACTTCCCTAAGGAAGACCCTTGATCATGTGCTTGACAATATTAGAGAACTCTATGGAGTGTGTTTTAAGCCAACATGACAAGTCTGGCCGAAAAGAGCATGCTATTTATTACCTGAGCAAAAAGTTTATCGACTGCGAAATCAGAGATTCACTACTCGAGAAAACTTGTTGCGCTCTGGCATGGGATGCTCGCTGGCTAAGGCAGTATATGTTGACTGATACCACTCTGTTGGTTTCTAAGATGGACCCAATCAAGTACATCTTCGAGAAACCTTCCCTTTCCGGACGGATAGCCAGATGGAAAATGATCTTGACTGAGTACGACATTTAATACACGACTCAAAAGGCCATCAAAGGAAGTGTACTAGCAGATCATTTGGCCCACAAGCTGTGGATAATTATCAGTCAATGAACTTCGATTTCCCTGATGAGAACATCATGCTGGTAACCGACTGCACGAAACCTGGACCGTATGACGGACCTGAACAAGGATCCCAATGGACTATGGTCTTCGACGGGGCTTACAACGCCTTAGGTAACGGAATTGGTGTTGTGATCATCTCTCTTGAAGGTTGCCACATTCCTTTCACTTCCAGGCTATGCTTCAATTGCACAAATAATATGGTCGAGTATGAAGCATTCATTTTAGGTCTGAAAGCTGCTATTGACTTAAGGATCAGGCATTTGAATGTGTTTGGGGATTCCTCTCTAGTGATCAGCCAAGTAAAAGGAGATTGGGACACTAAACACCTTAATCTTATCCCTTACAAGGAACTTGTGCTATCCTTAATTCCTTACTTCAAAGAGATCACTTTTGAGCACTTCCCTAAGGAAGACCCTTGATCATGTGCTTGACAATATTAGAGAACTCTACGGGGTGTGTTTTAAGCCAACATGACAAGTCTGGCCGAAAAGAGCATGCTATTTATTACCTGAGCAAAAAGTTTATCGACTGCGAAATCAGAGATTCACTACTCAAGAAAACTTGTTGCGCTCTGGCATGGGATGCTCGCTGGCTAAGGCAGTATATGTTGACTGATACCACTCTGTTGGTTTCTAAGATGGACCCAATCAAGTACATCTTCGAGAAACCTTCCCTTTCCGGACGGATAGCCAGATGGAAAATGATCTTGACTGAGTACGACATTTAATACACGACTCAAAAGGCCATCAAAGGAAGTGTACTAGCAGATCATTTGGCCCATAAGCTGTGGATAATTATCAGTCAATGAACTTCGATTTCCCTGATGAGAACATCATGCTGGTAACCGACTGCACGAAACCTGGACCGTATGACGGACCTGAACAAGGATCCCGATGGACTATGGTCTTCGACGGGGCTTACAACGCCTTAGGTAACGGAATTGGTGTTGTGATCATCTCTCTTGAAGGTTGCCACATTCCTTTCACTTCCAGGCTATGCTTCAATTGCACAAATAATATGGTCGAGTATGAAGCATTCATTTTAGGTCTGAAAGCTGCTATTGACTTAAGGATCAGGCATTTGAATGTGTTTGGGGATTCCTCTCTAGTGATCAGCCAAGTAAAAGGAGATTGGGACACTAAACACCTTAATCTTATCCCTTACAAGGAACTTGTGCTATCCTTAATTCCTTACTTCGAAGAGATCACTTTTGAGCACTTCCCTAAGGAAGAAAACCAGTTGGCTAACGTTTTGGTAACCATGTCTTCAATGTTGAAGGTCGGATGGGACAACGAAGCCCCTATGATAACAATTGAAAGATTCGATGAACCTGCACATTACTATATGCTTGACACTGATGCGGAAAATCTATGGTACCATGACGTGATGAGATACCTTGAAGCACAAGAGTATCCAGAGGGGGCATCTATCAATGACAGAAAGTTCTTGTAAAGATTTGAAGCCAAATTCTTCCTAAGTAACGGGATATTGTACTTCAACTTTACTCCAATGTGTGGACAAGAAGGAGGCAGAGGAAATCATGGAAGACATGCACGATGGTCTCTTCGGTACTCACTCAAGTGGACATACGGTGGCTAAGAAAATCTTAAGAGTCGGTTACTATTGGTCAACAATGGAGACTGATTGCCTTCAACATTCAAGAACTTGTCATAAATGCCTAATCTATGCTGACAAGGTCCATGTTCCTCCTATCCCTCTGAATGTAATCACCACTCCATGGACATTTGCAATGTGGGGCATTGACATGATTGGGGAGATCAAGCCCACCGCTTCCAACGGACATCGCTTCATTCTTGTTGCTATCGACTATTTTACCAAATGGTTCGAAGCCGCCTCATTTGCCTCAGTCACCAAGAATATGGTAGCCAAATTCATCAGACACAACCTCATATGCCGTTATGGTATCCCCGAAAGGATCATCACCGACAATGGGACTAACCTCAACAATGCTATGATCACTGAGCTTTGTACTCAGTTTAAGATCAAGCATCACAATTCTTCTCCGTATAGACCGAAAATGAACGGCGCAGTCAAAGCGGCCAACAAAAATATCAAGAAGATTGTGTAGCAAATGGTAGTAACCTATAAAGATTGGCATGAGATGTTGTCGTTTGCTCTGCATGGCTACCGTACTTCATCTAGAACATTAACTGGGGAAACTCTCTTTTCTCTAGTCTATGGCATGGAAGTTGTTTTTCCAGTGGAAGTTCAGATTCCCTCGCTGAGAATTATGAATGAGGCAGGCCTAGGCAAAGACGAATGGATTCAAACGAGATTGGATCAGCTAAATTTGATTGACGAAAAACGGTTAGCTGCTATTTTCCATGGTCAAGCGTACCAAAAATGGATGATCAAGGCTTTTAACAAAAAAATCAAGCCTCGAGTATATCAAGTTGGTGACTTGGTGATAAAACACATCATTTTACCACAAGGCGACCCCAGAGGCAATTGGACTCCCACCTATGAAGGGCCATTTGTTGTCAAGAGAGTTTTCTCTGGCGGTGCCATGATGATGACTACCATGGATGGTGAAGATTTCCCACATCCTATAAATGCGGACATAGCTAAAAAATACTATGCATAAGAGACCTGTTAGGTTGACACACCTAATCAAAATAAGGGCATCCCGGCTAACCAAAAAGTTTGGGAAAAAATTAGGGATATATGCAAAAGATTATACACCCGACAAGTTGAAAACCCAAAAGGGCGACTTGGGCAAAAAAGGGTATCCTGGTGGGCTGAAAACCCGAAAGGGAGTCCCAGGAAAAATTTAAGGATTAAAAGCGTATGACTATGTCCCGTGGAATCAACACAATCAATTTTATCACCAAGGTTCAAGTTCAAACGGTCCGAGATCAATCCAATCAACTTCTATCAACGGCAAGGGACATTCGAAGACATTGGGGGCAATAGTAGAGTTGGAAGGGAATGATATCATTTCATATGGCTATTTGTTTTCATTCTCAATTTTGTTTTCCTTTCGACGATCTCCGTCTCTCTGTACAAAAACGGCTATTCATGGGAAAAATATCAATACAAATATACTTTGAAGTGCAAATTTTTTGTCTTTGTTTTGAATGAAAATCTGTCCAATGACTAAAATTGAATGAACATATGCATATGAACATAATTAAAACTATTTGGCACATGTGTCCTGCTAAGAAGCAGCAAGAATATCTTTAATGTATATGAAATATCCCCACAAAGTTATCTCATTATCATTATCCCCACAAGGACGACTGCAATAAACCTTTCCCCAACAGGTTTTATTTCGCCAACAATAATCGAGGAACCACAAAACTCCCCAGTCGAGTTCAAATTTTCTCAACATACAACAATCAAGACACCACGAAGTTCCCCAGCTGAGCCTGTCTTCCCCAACTGAGTATATCTTCCCCAGCCAAGGCTATTATCCCCAAACAGAGTCTATCCTCCCCAGTTGAGTGTATCCTCCCTAAACTGAGTATGTCCTACCCGACTGAGTCTACACTCTCCAGTTTGAATTTTCCTTTCAGATTATTGTGAGTCATAGGGCCACAACCCCTGATCCCCAGTAAATTCGTCAATAAAGCCTTTACTATTTCCAAAAAGATACTATGAAGCCTGGATCCGACCAGATATTAGCACAATTTTCAAGTTATTACTGAAGCCTGGACCCGACCAGATAATAGTTTGACTTCTTCAATTACTGAAACCTGGACAAGACCAAATAATAGTTGATCTCAATTTCAAGATACTATGAAACCTGGACCAGACCAGATAATAGTCTAACTCTTCAAAGATATATAATAATCTGGACTCAACCTGACCAAGGTTTAACTTCTTTTTCCCAGTAAAGTTTGCCTCTGCCCCCAATAAATTACCGTGAAACCTAGATCTGACCAGATATCAGTTTTCAATTTCATCCTTTCAAGCAAGTTGTTGCGAAGCCTGGATCCGACCAGATAGAAATTACCCTCGGAGTTTTATTGTGAAACCTGGAAGTTGACTAGATAACAACCAAATCCCCAAACAGTTTATTGAAACCTGGACCCGATCAGATAGCAATTGACCTCATCAACCTCAGAAATCTGCAAAGCATGGACCCGACCAGATAACAGTTTTTCAAACATTTTATTGTGAAACTTGGAGCCCGACCAGATAACAATTAACTATGATTCCCAGAGAGGCACTATGAAGCCTGGACTCGACCAGATAATAGTACAAATTTCCAAAAACCATGAAACCTGGACCCGACCAGATAGTAGTTACCACTTCAAGCTACTGTAAAGCCTGGATCCGACCAAATAACAATTAACTTCCGTATCCACAGCAAGTTGTTGTGAAACCTGGATCCGACCAGATAACTATTCAATTTCAAGAAAATTTTCTATAAAGCCTGGAATCCGAATAGATAGCAGTTAATTTGTCTCTTCCCCCAGTAAGCTGCTGTGAAGCCTGGATCTGACCAGATAGCAGTTGACTACTTCATCCTCAGCAAATTATGAAGCCTTCATCCGATCAGATAACAACTGGCATTCAAGAGATATTCTCTGGTGAAAGCATCCTTTCAACAAAGTTTGAAGATATGCATATTCTTCATCCCCAACGGCAATAAGGGATTCAACCCACCATAATTTCCTCAACAGCAGTCAGGGATTTATTTTCCCGGACAAAAACATACATCTCACATTCATGCATCATGTCATGTACATACCATATGCATTTAACATAATACCACATCCAGTGAACATCATGCAGACATCTGCATTTTACTAACTCTTTTTCTCACAGGTAGAACATCAAGTTTTAGTATAAATCAACAAGAGATTTGTGCTGGTACTTCTTCCAGTCTTTACTAACATTCCTCCAAATGGAATCTATTAGCCCATTCATCATCCATCTTCGAGTGCAAATTTCTGGGCACTCTAGTGTTCAATCATCTTTCACCTTCAAGTCACGAATGGCGGATCCGTCAATCTAACTCTTCATGTTTAAGAAGATTGAACAGGGGCAGCTGTTGTACCCCAAAATTTTACCTCTCATTCATCAAATATTTTCTCACAAAGATCTCTCTTGGTCCAAGACTGCACTAGGGTTGATCAGCTCAAGACACCTCCTTAAGCACCGATGACCAAAATTAGGGTTTGAGATTGCACAAGGATAATTGGACTTTCAATGCTTCATATGACTTTCATGGATCATTATGAACCCCCAAGATTGCTCATGTCAAGTTTCAAGCCTTGGATCACACTTTTGCTCAGTCAATTTAACAGTTGACCTAAAAATCAGCTATATTGGGGAAAAAGTCAACTATGGCTAATTTACAGTCGAACATCATAATTTTTGATCCACATCAACATTATAAACTCATATGTATCATTTTATCAAGTTTGGACGATAATTCCTCAAGAAACTTGATCAAATCATCAAAAGGGAAAAATGGTTAAAATTAGGGTTTTGACTAAGAAAGGGCAATTTCTGATTTTTGACCTAGAAAATGATCAATTGGTTTGAAGCATGATCTCAAGAGTTAAATTTCATCATTTTAACCTAATGGCATGACCCAAAACATTTCTCAAGATCAATTGGATTGATAGTGAATTTTCAGTCAACTGATCAAAAGTCAATTGTATATTGAAAATTCAAACTTTGACTTTTTAGTCAAAATTCAATGTCAAAGATCACAATTCATCAAAACATGTCAAAATATGAAACTTATTCATCAATAAATCAAAAAGTCAAGATTTCATTTTGAAAAGTCAAAGTTTTATAACTTCGAAATTTTTCTAAGTGTTTAAAACTTCATGTTTTTTTCATAACTTTAAGCCAATTTTTCACCATGATGCAAGAGGATTCAGAAGAAACTTTCAACATGAAAGTTTTATATCTCCATGATATCTACAAGATTTCTTCACACAACTTCTTCTAAAAGTGCTTGGATCTCAAGTTATTGATTAATAAAGTCATGATCTTGAAATTGAACACTTAGTGAAAATTTGCCCTAGTTTTGGTCAAGATTTGGACCAAACTTCATGGAACTTTTTCATATAGTTCCAAGGGGAATTTTCAAAAGTGATTCAAAGAGGGGTTGTATAGCACATTACAAGATTTCCAAAATGTCCAAGAACTCCTTGAGATAATTCTTGAGCAGGGAGAATCGAATAGAGGCAGTTAGGGTTTTCAAACATGAAATACAAGTCATTTTGTGATGAACAAGAATTCAATTTCAAACCTATGCTGCACAATATTGCTTTGCAGGCCTCTAAACCTCTAAATCTATCCATAATCAGAAGATTACATAACTATTTGAGCTATGATCCAAGTGTTTGAGTCTTTGTCCAAGTGATTATTCCATTAATGGGACAAAGTTCACACTTCCATTTTGGAAAAGTGACTTTAATCACAAAGTCAATGCACAAAGCTCCTAACTTGTTCCTTCTGATCACAAGAAATGTCAAAGGCAAAAGCAACATCTCTAGAGCCTCCCATAAACCCAAGCCATGCTTGTACTACACATTGAAACTTGTTTTCTCACTTTTCTTCAAAATCAAGTAACATAGCCATAACTCTATAGCTCATAGTTCTGTCAACTTAAAACCCTTTAACCTTTTCCATATCATTATACAAGTGCATTGCAACATAAGACACGATTGAAAAAGCTCCCAAACTCCCTGAAAAACTCATATTGCACAAAACCCCCATTTTTGTGTCATTTCTGAGTTTGGAATTCATTCTTCAAAACCACTCGTGCGTTTCTTGGCTTAACACTTCCAAAAGCTTCCTAGCATCATACACAAACCATTCCAATACCTGTTTTCAAACTGTAACACCATTTATACCATCCTCCATAACCAAAATTAGAGGTCTTCATCTTGACTTCTCCAGACCATTCCAGCCATCCTCAGCTTAATCCAACCATTGCATTAGCTTCCTAGAGGTCCAACGAAGCTAACCTGATCATCACCATTCCAGTTTTGAGGTATTCTTCTTGAACTTCTAACTTCATATTTAGGCATTGTTAAGCTTTAATTTATGAAGATAAAATGTAGATAACATTTCCACGAAGCTGTACATATCCATAGTTTGCATTTATATGGCCTGAGCTTAGAGAATTTTAGAGTTGAAGTTTTCTGAAATTTATAGGTTTTAAATTAGGGCCAAAATAATTCTCATTCATCTTTGACTGTTAGCTTAAGTTATTTATATGGTCGGATTCGTGGGAAGAAATGCCACAACTTTCATGTTTGAACTTTTCATTTTTGGTGAGAGATGAAGAAGATACATGTCCTTTGGCCGGAGGTTGAAGATGAAGTGTAATCATGGCACATTTTGTATTATATATTAATTGTTTTAGTTATATTAACGGATGTACGGCCACCCCCGTGGTAAGGCAACGTACTGGTAACCTCAAGGTCACAGATTCAAGACCCAGCGCTGCCTTTTGCTTTTCATATTTTCACATTTTGTTGTTTGTTTGCAGCGCCTGGGCTTTAGGATGGGCCTAGTCTTTTTTTCTTCACAACACCGTTTGCATTACTGATCCACCCCCTCTGACTTTTCTTTATTTCTTTATTTTTATTTTATTTTTCTTTATTATTAATATTATTATTATTATTATTATTAATATTATTATTATTATTATTACTTTTATTTTTTTCATAAATCATAAAAAATTCAAAAACATATTTTTATTTATTAATCATACTTATTTATTTTCTCTATAAAACAAAAAGATAAAAAAACATTTTTCTTAAAAGAAATAAATTTCTTTTTTTTTTCATAAATAATTATCTTTTTTTTTAGACTTAGGATAAATTAGTATATTATTTTATTTTCTTAGTTTAAATTAATCTAGAACTTAGATTTATTTTAATTAATTAATCTTCATTTTTTTATCAATTTAAAACCTTTTCATAAAAAACACTAAAAATCCTTTTCAAATTAATTCCTTTTTTGATTAGTTAAAGTTAATTTTATTTAATTTTAATTAATCATTTTTTTTAATTAGGACAAGACAAAAAACCCCTTTCATAAAAACAACAAAAATCATCTCTTTTCTCCATTTATATTCTTGCATTTTATTTCCAATCTTGTATAATATTCAATATGGTTGTAATAAATAATTAGGTTTAATTTTATTGCAATCCTCATTTGTAAATTTGTACACCCCCCCCCCCTAATGATGTAATAGTGTAGTAATTTTACTTTTTGCAATTTATCGCTTTATATAAATACTAGTAATTAGGGTTTGTATGGAAAGACTAAAACCAATCAATTAGCAAACCCTAATCAGAGATAAACAAAGCATGAAAATAAATACACTTGCACACAAGCACCCCTAGGGTAAAATCCACATGGTTGCCTTACAAAAACTGGCCATGTTATCCATGTGAGGTATCTTAGCAAAAACAAACAAATACAAGATCATAATCCCTCGATGACACTATCTATGTTGCCTTTCAAATGATCTTAGTCCCTAAAGAAAAATTCTAAGATACCTTGTAACATTGCTAATCATGGTTGTACGATGACCCACGCCTGTCCCATTTACATCCAAAGATAGGGTTACTTACCAAATCAATGGTAAGAAAACCATGTCAAAGTAAAAGGGAAATAAACATGAAAGACTTTTGAGTAGGTAGAATGTTCCTAGTTACTTGCTCACTTTCAAAACAAAACATCCTTGCTATTTTTAAAACAAACACCAACACTTTCAAAAACATATTTCAAACTTGAAAACATTTTCAAAAGATCAACACTTTGTATACATTCTTACTAACAAGAATCATTACAAATTTTTCCTAAACGATGACGCCTTTTCAAAATACTTTCAAAAACCACACAAAGTACATTTTCAAACAAAAAACAAATGATCTAGCAAGTAACTAAGAGCCCATGGAGAACCATGGATGAAAAGGGTGCTAATACCTTCCTTTTTCATAATCTACCCCCCGAACTCAAGAAACAATCTCAAAGGTATTTCCTGTGCTTTTTCACCTTTCCTTTTGGATAAAAGAAAAGTCGGTGGTGACTCTTTCTAACCAAAACATTTTCAATAAAATGCAAAACAACCAAGTCAGTTCTCCCACCGCATCACAATGAGGTATATAGGTAAGTACCCTTTTGAAGTTTAGTTAGCTCAACTTGTCCTAGCAATAGTAACCGGGTTCTAGGGATCTCATATCATTGATCTTTCTATTAGGCATTGTTTCAACTCAAGCATATGAATTGCGACCGAAATATCCTGAAAGTCCAATCTCAATGAGTGTAGCATCGAGTATCAACCAACTTCAGTCTGCACCAAATTCGGCCATCTCACTACTTTCTAATGGCCAAGATGAGTCAATTTAAGGTTCTAAAGGCCAGTTAGTGCTTAATGAAATTATATGGAAGCCTAATGTTATCCTTGACTGACTCATAGAATATTAGTACAAGCCAGAGTATCACACTAACGTAGCTATCATATCATCCATATCAGTCTATGTCGTACAGCCTCCATGATTTATTGCTACTTACCTAATGGTGTTCCTCGATCCGAGTGTAGAATCTTTGCAAGAAAATAACCAAACAAAACCCTCAAATGTAAAGCAATCAAAGCAAATAGTTTAAAGCAAGTAAATGTGACCTAAGATCTTAAGGTAACCCCTCTTTTTAAGTATTATACCCCAGCAGAGACGCCAGTTCTGTAATACAGTGGGAGAATTAACTTGGTTTGTTTTGTGTTTTATCGTAATTGTTGCGGATAGCAAGAGTCGCCAAAGACTTTTCTTTTATCCAATAAGGAAAGGTGTAAATAACAGGATAGACCTTTGATAAATTTTTTAGTTTGAGGGTAGATTATGAAAAGGGAAGGTGTTAGCACCCTTTTCATCTGTAGTTATCTAAGTTCTTTTAATCCCTTGATCACTTTATTTGTTTTGTGTGTGTGCTTTTGAAAAAGTTTTGAAATGCAAAATAGTAAGGCAATTTGATTTATGATAACTCTTGTATCAGTCCTCAAGAGTGTTGATAAAGCGTTTAGAAAATGTTTTTGAAAGTGTGAGGTGTGAAAAATTATTTTAAGTTGTGAGAAAGCAATTAACAGTAACTACCCACTCAAGGTCTTTCTTGTATTTTTCCTCCTCCTTTAGATAGTGCTATCCATACCATTAGTTAGCAGGAAGCCCTATCTTTGGATGGTCATTGAAGGCAAATTTTTATCTCCTTGAGCCCATTCTTCTTCCACAATGATCTTAAAGATATGGACTTCAACCCTTATTTTAAGTGCAAAGTGTGAAAATGGATGCAAGATGCCCTAAGGATGCAAAAGATTATAGGTCATTTCATGAATTTTTTCCAACTTCAACAAGTCATAAATCTCTCAATTATTGTAGTTTTTAAATGGTTCAAGTCTCAAAATGCCATTCAAGAGATCTACTTCATGCCATATTTTTTTGTCAAGAGCAAATTTCAAGTGGAATGCCATGTTTGGATGCAAGACATTATAAGTCATTTTTGATGAAAAAACTTAGAAATTTTCTAAGTATAGAAAGTCAACCTTTTTTTCTCAACTTTGGCTCATTACAATTTTCAACTCAAGCATCCATTTTATGCCATTCTTTTCACATTGTAAAGCTTGTAATCTCATCTTTCTAAAGCTTAAAGAATCATGTCTTAAGACTCCTTGAGATGAGAATGCCATTGATTTGAATTTGGTAACTTGAAACTGATGTTTCTTCATAAGTCAGAATATAAAATTCATGTTTTAGCTTCTTAACATCAAATTAGCAAACGTTTTGGTCTAAAAATGTTTAACCAACTTGCCAAAGTGGATTAGAGCCTTAAAACGCAAGGATTGGGTGAGTTTTGATGCAAAACAGATCACACCTTACTCGTTTATCAGGTTCACACGATTTCCCTCCAAACTTCATCATTTCACATGCTTGAACATTTAATCAGCTTCCCTATAAATAGAGGGTCATACCTCATTCATTTCCTCAAGCTTAGAGAGCCAGAATATCCCTGCCGAACTTCCTCTTGAACCAAATTTTCTGCAACTTCGAATTTGCTCTTACAGCCTTTCTCAATCTTTTTTCTTTGTCAATTCATCTTCCTTGAACCTCACTGAAGCTAACAGGAGAAAAATTAAGCTTTAAAACTCCTTGAATCGTGCTAGCCAAGTCAAATTTCATAGCTCTGCAACTTAACTTCAATAGGTAGATTCTTTCACCAATTCTCTCAAACTTTGATACTATTATGAAGCTATCATCATCTTGATTCTAGTCACAACAATTGTTTTCAACTGGAAGTACGTTTGGACCATGAAATTTTAAATCCCTTTTTAAAACTTCTCTTCCAAAACGACTGAGCTACAACTTATATAAATTCTTCGCGAAGGTACCATTGGAATCTTCTTGAAGAGAATAAGCGAAAGGTACCGGTATCATCTTCTAATTTTACAGTTTATGAAACCTGCAGATTTAGTTGGATGGAGGTTAAAGATGACCAACGTGTCATCTATTAACCAATGAAAGCATGCCACACTTATTTTTCAAAAATATGATTTAACTAATGATCTTGTGTTTATTCCATTAAAGACCATGATATGCACAACACGTTTGATCCATGGGTAGCTTACTAACATGTTTTGACTCCCATCCATTGGTCCACATTTTTTTGGCTTTATTTTTTATTTTTTATTTTTATATTTAAATTGTTTTAAACTTCAAAAAATCATAGAAAATTCATTTCTGATTCAATAATTATGAAAAAATTCACAAAAAAATATTTTCAAATATTCTCTTTCTGAATTTTATTTTTTCATAATTTTATTTTTAGATATGATATTTTTTATAATTTTTATTTGTTTTGGTTTGTTTTTTAATTACTTAAAAAATACTTTTGAACATTTTTAAATTCTAAAAAAATTCATCAACATCATTTCCATTATTTCTGACCTTCTGATTTTTTTTTAGAATTTTATTTTTACTTCTACTTATTTTGATCTATTTTCAATTTATTTAAGCAATTTTAATTAGTTTAAAAATAGTTTCTGATTTTAAAAAATTTGAAAAAAATTTATATAAACATTTGAGTATATTTCTCATTTTTCTATGGCCTCATTTGGTTTTTCTTGGTTGATTTGAATATAATGGCCATTTCCCCTTCTTATTTTCATTTTAAAATCATTTTTAAAAACCTTTTTCTTTATTTTAAATAAAATTTTATTTTTTGTATATATTATGACTGATCTTGGACTATGAAATTTTGATCATGAGCTTTATTAACATCATTGGATACATGGTGTTGAGTACAACTCCATAAAAATGGATGAATGATTTTAATAATAGTTTGATTAATTTTTTTGGTTCGAATGTGGTTTAATTCTTCTCCCATCCCTCTTCATCTTACCCCCTTCTTATTGTGTCATATGTTGATAGAGGATGATGTACATATCATCTCTCCAAGCATAGGACACATACAATAAGCACATTTATTTCAGCATTTACATTTCATGCTACTTTCATCTTTGCTTATTTGAGCATTTTTCTTTTATATCATTTTTATTTTGCTCATTTGAGCTTTTCGTTTCTTTTTTGAAGATACTTAATAATCACTTGAACCCTAAAAAACTTTAATGTTACTTGGATTACTTGGTTACTATATGTAATACAGTGAGATAACTGGCTTGGTTTGTTTTGCGTTTTATCGCAATTGTTGTGGATAGCAAGAGTCGCCACCGACTTTTCTTTTATCCAATAAGGAAAGGTTAAAAGAACAGGAAAGACCTTTGATAGATTTTAAGTTCGGAAGGTAGATTATGAAAAGGCAAGGTGTTAGCACCTTTTTCATCTGTAGTTATCTACGGACTCTTAATCGCTTGCTCACTTTATTTGTTTTGTGTATGCTTTTGAAAATTTTTGAAATGCCAAATAGCAAGGCAGTTTGCTTTATAATAACTCTTATATCAGTCATCAAGAGTATTGATAAAGAATTTTGAATTTTTTTTTGAAAGTGTGAGGTGTGAAAAAGTGTTTTAAGTTGTGAGCAAGCAATTAACAGTAACTACCCACTCAAGGTCTTTCTTGTATTTTTCCTCCTTCTTTGGATAATGCTATCCATACCATTAGTTAGCAGGAAGCCCTATCTTTGGATGTTCGAGGAACAGGCATATGGTCGTTGTTATGGTCATTGAAGGCAACATGTAGGGATACCTTTAGCAATTTGAAGGGTCTGTCATCATATATATTCATAGGCAACATCGAGAGACAAGATCATATACTGTAGGCAACTTCGAGGGACATCGAGGGACTATGATCTTTATGATGATTTGTAATTGAGGATTTTTGCTAATGGTATCCCTACGTTCGAGGGACATGAACATTGTTTTTCCGAGGAAACGAGAGAGGTTACCATAGAGGTGAAGTGTGCAAAGTGTGCTTGATTCAATTCATTTATCTTGTAGTTAGGGTTAGCTAATTATTTCTTTTATGTCTTTCCATACAATCCTATTAATCTAAGCATTAACAATTATAATAGAATAGTAAAGAAATACCCTACGATATTACATCGCTTCAGGAAGGGGGTACAAAACCACAAAATTGGGGGAAAAATAGCAAGCGAATAAAGTCCTAATTTAAGCTATTACATTCCTTTAGCAATTACAATAATAAGAAAAAATAATAAAATATGCGACATTAATAACATACGCGAAATTATAAAAGGAAAAGAAAAATGAAAATTTGTTTTGATTGTTTGATAAAAAAAGTTTGATGATTAACCTAAAACCTAGTTAATTTTAATTAATAGAAAAAGTTAGGTAATTAATTTAAATAAAACCCTAAAAATCTAAGTCGATTTTATTAAAAACCTAAAATTAAATTAAAACCTGAAATTAATTTAAAACCTAAGATTAATTTTTTGAGTTTATTATGAAAGATCAAAGGTTTGTAAAAAATGTTAGGTTTTATGAAAAAGGTTTTAAACAGAAAGAAGGAAAATAGGTAAAAGGATAAATAGAATGGAAGAAAACCAAAACCAGTAGGGGTGGGTGTTGAACCCACGCCCTTCTAGCCTTTTCCATGCATTGGTTGGTGTTATGATCTGGCATCATCGCGTTTTGTAATAAACCTGCATGGGACCATTACAATGGTCCAAACATGCAGTGTTGAATGTCATGAATACATTAAACAAATTAGTATACCATAAAATACAAAGAAAACAAATATATGAAATTTTGTAATCTTAAAACTGACATGGCATGTATGAATGCTTCTACATCCGTTTGATCATGGAGATCGAACCAGCCTTACCCTACTGAGTTCCTGGAAGTGAATGAGATGGCTTGTTTGTAGTGAGATGGGGGTTTGTAATAAGGATCTCAAGATTTCTAGGGTTTTTGAAAGAACTTGATATTTTGACAAGGTTGTGGCAAGGGTTTTTTCATGTCTTTGTTTGTATAAAAATAAGGAGATTATATAATGGAAATTAGGGGAAAGATATGTGATTTGGATTTGCAATTGGGCCTCCAATAACCACAAGAAATAGTGAAGATTTTATTCACTTGAGTCTGACACGTTCCAGGAAAAATCGCAGGTACCTTAGTGCGATTCTTGAAGTTAAATTGTGAAAACAGAAAGTATCTGAGGTCAAGAACAAACTCCTGTCCAAAAATGGGCTCAATCTGATAAATGGTGAATTAGTTATGAATTTTTGAAGTTTCGCCTCAGACAACTTAATTTCCAGCTTCAGAATTTTCAATGAGTTGCACGTGATTCAAGTCAAAAACGGAAGCCTTAAGGGTACCTTTTTCTTTTGAAAATAAAAACCAAAATTTAACTAACTCAATTTGTGAGACAATACCACCAGAACCAACTTGATACGATAAAAATCTACCGAGTTATGATTTTCTAAATAGGGAGCATATAAACATATGTCACAAATTTCCTATGCGAAAACACTTGATAAATCCATATTTTCGGAGACTTTCTGAATGAAATTGTCTTCCGGTAGTAAGGGATGAAAACATAGATGACATCAAAACAGAATTTTGGCCATCGGAACGAGTTCAAAACGAGCCACGGGCTTCAAGTTATGAAGTTTTTAGTGCATAAAATCTGCACTTTCAACACACTTTTTCACCATATTTCTTTGAGAAAACACGCACATTCAGAGACCTTCTTTAAATAATTTGCTCTTGAGCACAACATGAATTTGAGAATACGTCATTAGGGATATCTTTGCGAAAGAACACCTGAATATGACGCGTCGGGTTGGACTTGTGAATCTTTAAACCCTAGATCATTGTGAAATGTCAAACTAATCTTCATCACGGAAAATACTCTGAGAACATCCATTGACGAAATAAACGTCACATGTAACCCGACGAGGCTTGCTAGAGATACCTTGATCACATCACCATAGAACCAATGATATGTATGCATGTAATGATGAAATATAAGCCAAAAGGGTCGAAATGAAGAGGGTAAATTTTGGGGTACAACACTATCCTTAGCATTATGGAGATTGTGGACTTCTCGGACTTAGGAGTATAAACCTTAACATACCTTGAGACCTTGTGACCTCAACTGTTATTTTGTCTAGAGTTCTCGGGGTTTACCCCAAGACATTGGGTTGTTTGTTTGTTTTGTGTGCAGGTTATTGTGATTACATGCTTTATTTATGATCTGGAATTCATCTGTATACAGTCGTTACTATGCCCAATTTTTGTGAAGACTTAATGCAATTGAAGCTTGGTTTCTTAAGAGGTTTAGTATCTTCGCTTGTTTGGTTTCAATCCAAAGGATAGGAATTCTACATTTACTCATTATGTCAAGTGTTGGCTTCTTGTTGGTTAGACGGGGTTTTCCCCTAGCTTTTACTTTATGCCTTAGGATAGTCCCCTCATCTCCTCCCATCTTCTTTAATTTCAAAAATCTTCTCCTTCCTTTTGAAAACTTTTCTTGTTTTTAAACCTGAACCGCTTTCATAATATACTTGGAATTACGTCCATGTATTTTCAAAATATTTTGTTAATCAAACTTTAATGAACTTAATAATACCTTGACATTTTTGTGAGAAGACTAAAAGTCAATCAATCTCATTCAAAACATTTTGCCACTTTGACTTTTTACTTTAAAATTTTCTCAAAAGATTAGACTCTTGCCAATCCTTGTAGTGATGTGAACTACTATACTTCTACGATATATAGTGAAGTGAGATATTTTCCACTTGGGTGTTGAGCAAAGCTTTGTTGATTTTGAAATTCCAAGCCATATCCTCCACTTTGAGATGACGCAAATTCTCCTTTCTCATAATTGTGGGTAGTAAGTATGTTTTCCACTAGGATAAGACGATGATGTCTCGTCTCTTAAAATTAAACCAACACGCTTGTGTTTTAAAACTTTTAAAGCTGAACTACGTATACTCTGATCCCCTATTACACAAAAGGTGGTATGTAGGCACTAAAGGTTCGCAACCGCGGCAGGTGCAAAAATCATAAAAAATACTTCTTTTTAAATCGCCACAATCCATTTTTTATACAAAATTTATAGCCAAAATACACAAATTTTCAAAGAGGTTCTTGCGGAGTACCGTAGATGTTTAGGGTTCTAATACCTTCCCTTTGCATAACCAACCCCTGAACTTAGATTCTCTCCCCATCTTTTTTGATTATTTGCTCTTATCCCATTCCTTTGGAAACAATAAAGTGCAATGGCCATTTTTATTTGATCTGTGCGAGTCAAGTAAATCCAATGGCTTTGTCTCAATCTAATGGCTAGAAATATTGAGACAAAGCCATTAGATTGACTTAAATCACACAGATCAAATAAAAATTGCCACCGCGCTTTATTGTTTCCAAAGGAATGGGAAAAGAGCGAATAACCCAAAAAGAGGGGGTAGATAATCTAGATACAGGGGTTGGTTATGCAAAGGGAAGGTATTAGAACCCTAAACATCTGCGGTACTGCGTAGGAACCTCTTTGAAAATTTGTGTATTTTGGATATAACTGTTGTATATAAAAATAGATAGGGAGGTGAGAAGAGAAATATATTTTTTTATAATTTTTACACCTGTCGCAGTTGCGAACCTTTAGTGCATACGTACCACCTTTCATGCAATAGGGGATCAGGGTACTCGTAGTTCACCTTTAAAAATTTTAAAACCCAAATGTGTTGGTTAATTTTAAGAAGAGACGTCATCGTCATATCTGAGTGGAAAACATACTTACTACCCACGATTATGAGAAAGGAGAATTTGTGTCATCTCAAAGTGGAGGATATAGCTTGAATTTTAAAATCAACAAAGCCTCACTCAACACCCAAGTGGAAAATATCTCACTTCACTATATATCATAGATGGATAGTAGCTCGCATCACTTCAAGGATTGACAAGAGTCTAATCTTTTGAGAAAAGTTTAAGTAAAAAGCCAAAATGGAAAAATGGCTTAAATGAGATTGATTAACTTTTAATCTTCTCACAAAAATGTCAAAGTATGATTAAGTTGTTTAAAGTTTGATTAAGAAAATGTGTTTTTGAAAATGCATGGACCTGAGTCCAAGTTTATTATTAAGGCGGTTCAAGTTTAGAAAACAAGAACAATTTTAAAAAGGAGGGAGAAGATTTTTGAAATTAAATAAGATGGGAGGAGATGAAGGGACTATCCTAAGGAATAAGGTAAAAGCTAGGGAAAAAACCTTCTAACCAACAAAAAAGCAACACTTGACACAATGAGTCAATGTAGAATTCTCATCCTTTGAATTGAAACCAAACAAGAAAAGATATTAAACCTCTTAAGAATACCAAACTTCAAATGTATTAAGTCTTCACAAAAATTAGACAGAGTAACGACTATATATAGATGAATACCCAATCACAGACAAAGCATATAATTAGAATAACCTGCACATAAAGAAAATCAACCTAATGTCTTAGGGTAAACCCTAAGAACTCCAGACAAAATGACAACATAAGTCACAAGGTCTCAAGGGTAGTCAAGGTTTCTAATCCTAGGTTCAAGAGGTCCATAACTCCATAATGTCGAGGATAGTAACCAAATAGTCCATTATGATCTTAAAGTTTTTTATTGTTCAAGTTGATTATTAAGTATCTTCAAAAAGAAAATTAAAGCCTCAAGTGAGCAAAACTAAAAAAGACATAAAGATAAATGCTCAATTGAGCAAAGATGAAAATAGCATGAAATGTAAATGCTAAAGTAAATGGTGCATAAAAACAAAGACATAAGATAAAGGCCATAAGTAAAAATATACATAATAAAAGTCAATTGTTAATGAGTTAGGAATTAGAGATTAGTTAAATGACCATCTTAAAACTTGCATTTGAAAACTCATTAGAAGATTGATAGAATTAAAGCTTTTCAACAACAAGTTTCATTTGTTTTTTGTCAAGTATATCATTCATTTCAAATTCTCAGGGCAATAACAAATGATCAACGATGTTTAAATGATTCACGTAGACCAAAATTTATGATAGTTCTGTCGTACCCCAAATTTATCCTACCTCGATGACTATGATTAAAATAGAAGAGATATTTAATTGAATATGGTACAGCAATATCTGATGGCCCATCTTTATCCAAGACTAGGGGTGTATTTTAATCCAGGAGATTGGGGCTTTCTAAATCAGAAAGACTCATAAGTCCATTCCCGAGGCATGTTGTCCAATGGCCCATGCAATTCGAAATCAATTATTCGAGTAACTATTAAGTTCTTAATTATTGAACCGTTGTTATTAAGAAGAGAAAGGGGAAATTAAACAGTCGCTAAGTTAGCTCATTTGGCATTTGTGAGCAAAATTATTATTTTGATTTTTAGTAAGAGTTTTAAATCATTTTTATTATGTAATAAAGGATTTTGAAAAGGGTGTTATTAGAAAGACTCTTTGGTCTTATTATAAATACATATTATGAAGAAAAATATAATTGCTGACAAGTTTCGTTTTTTATATTAAAGAAAATTGTTTATTGTTTTTAAGTAAATAAATAAACAATATATATTTTTAAGAAAACTAAAACATTTTACTGGTAAATTTGGGTTCTAAAATTTGTTTGTTTTAAAATACATTTAGGCCCAATTAAATTTAAAAAGAAGTTTTTGATGCAAAATAAAATGTGCTGGGCTAATAGAAAGCACAGGCCCATAAAAACATATACCGCATGTGTTGGCCCAATTCCAAATAACGTGTATTGTACAGATCTAACCTAAATTAATGCACATCTTGTGGCACTAACAAGCACTGTATAAATCAAATAATTCCTCATTGATTCAAATCCCAGATTTTTTTTACAGTACAAACCCTAAAACAATTAAATATTAAATATTACAAAACAAATCTTAAGCTTAAATCGAATCTCCATTACAAACAGTCTGAATCTCTAATACACAGAATCAAATCTCAAAAAAAAATTACAACAAATCAGAATCAATTGCAACAACACTAAATCCCTAATTTATGATAATCCAATTCTAACAGAAATTGGCTAAAACCCTAATTTCTAAAAACCTATAAATACAAGACTCGAAAAATAGAAAGTGGGGGATTTGAATTACAGAAAAATCAACAACAAAGAAAAAAGTTTGAATACAGTGAGAGCCTGATACAGAGACCGCGATGCTTGGGAACGGAAGCACAAAGACCTCACTCGTTGTTGAAGAAGAAGAATATAGGAGGACGATTAGGGTTTCAACATCTGAAACCCTAATCGTTGTTGCATCGCCGCCGTCATCAATCTTCCTTCACCACCATTTGCAGAACCTGTAAATCGAAGAAGACAGAGAGAGATTAACGAATCGTAAGAGGCTCGAAAGTTTAGAAGCTGAGATAGAGAAAGGGGTAACTAAAAATATCTTAGCTGTCAGTGTTAATTGTTCTTGTATTTGGTGGGTTTGTTAGGTGTTTGTAATAAAGGGGTTTCATCAAGACAGCGCTGCCATGAGGGGTGTATACGGGTATGGTTTGAGGGTCGCGAGATAGAGAAGGATGAAGGGTGCTGTAAGAAAAAGCGGAAATGAATAATAAAAATGAAACAAAACCTTTATACTCCATTTGATTAAATGCACACGCGTCCATAATAATAATCATGCACCCTTATCATCATCCATTTGATAATGATCAAACGGCCGCTAGGCCAAGTTCCACGATAAGCATCGTACTCCCTCCCACATGTAATCAAACGGGACACCCTTCTTACTGTGTTTGGGCCTAAGCCCAACGCTTTCCACACCTCCTTTTCACTTAAGTCTTAAGCACTAAACATAATTGCACCCCCTATTCAGAATTATATTTGGGCTTAGCCCAGAATCCTAAAAGCACCCCCTTATTTTACTTGCTTATTAGAAAATGCACCCCATGGTAATTATTAGTTTTTTAACATTTTTTTATAATTATTATATTTTAATTATATTTTCTTATTATTATATTATTATCATTTTATAATTATTATTATTATTATTATTTTTTTATATATTATTATTTATTATATGGAAATATTATCATGTAAATAAATTATTTTATTCAAGAATTCATATATTATTTTACTATATTATTTGCATTAAAATATATTTTAATCATGCATTAATCAAGATTTCTTTGCAATTAATACGATTAAAAAATACTCAATAAACAACAAACTATTTTTCGCAATCAACTAATCTAATCAACTGTTTTTTGCAAAAGGGTTTTAAACAAATTTTGACTTACCACACATTTAGTCAAAATCTCCACAATCATTATTCCCGACCAAAATGCGAGGTGATTCAAAATAGGTTTGCAACCCCTAAAAAACACAAACCCATACGAACTACAAATTGGGACTCTGATTCCTCATAAGAGGATACGTAGGCATACAATCAAAAATCGTGGCGAGTTCCCCTCTAAAAAATTAAAACTCTTTTCCCCTAATAATATTTAAAACCCTGTTTACCACAACTTAAACCTAAAACCTAATATCCTTGTGAACAATGTAGATCAAAGGTGCCTAACACCTTCCTTTCGTTTAAAGAAGTCCCAAACCTAGAGTCTTTGTCTGCGAATTAGGGTTTTCTGTTAGATTCCCTTCCCTAGGATAAAAACTAATAGTGGCGGCTCTGATTAAAAAACCAGTTGCTACAAGTTCATTAGAGGATTGATAAGACCAAAGTATCCTGTAGTGGTAGAAATGTTGAGACTAAGCCATTGGATTAACTTGACTCGCACAGATCAAAATAAAAATCGCCACAGCGCTTTAGTGTTTCCAAAGGAATGGGAAAAGAGTGAATAGCCAAAAAAAGAGGGGGAGAGAATCTAAGTTCGGGGGTTGGTTATGCAAAGGGAAGGTATTAGCACCCTAAACATCTATGGTACTTCGCAGGAACCTCTTTGAAAATTTGAGGATTTTGGCTATAGAATGTTGTATAAAAAATAGGTGGTGGAGATGAGAAAATAAGTATTTTTTATGATTTTTGCACCCATCATGGTTGCGAACCTTTAGTGCCTATATACCACCTTCCGTGCAATAGGGGATCAGTGTAACGCCTCGATATTTAATTATTTATTTAATTAAATATTTTTGAATATTTTATATTAATTCAAATTTTTATCGTCGAAGTCGGAATTATTTTATTTAGTGGCATGATAAATAATCAGATTTAATTTAGTGGAATTAAGTGGAGGTATTATTTTTATTATTAAGCATAAATATGATATTGGGCTTAGTTTGTGGTGTTGTGAAGTAATAATGGGGTATGTCACTTAGGCCTATTTATATTTATTAAGTAATATAATAATATTATTGTATTAGGAATATAAATAGAGGAGAAAGAGAGGATAGTGTATCCGGAAAAGTAAAAGAAGAGAAAGAGGAATAGGGTTTTGAGAGGAGAAGAAGAACAAGAGAAGTTGCTACTAGTGCCAAATCCCAAGAAATTCCATTGAAGTTTCTTAGAGCTGCACTCAATCCAAGGTGAGGGTGGGGTTCTTGCTAAATAAATGAGAGTATGATGAATTTTGATTTGGGTTTAGGGTATTAGTCTCACTATAATGTTGTGCTGAGAAATTGGTTGTGTTGCTAATGAAATTAATGATTGATTTAAGTTATGTTGTGATTTGTTGTATTTGAACTGTGTTGGGTTAATGCTAAGCTAAGATAAATGGGTAAATTGAAACAAGGAATGAACAAGAACAGGGCACGTGTGTAAAGGGAGGCAAAACTGGTTTTATAAGATTAGGGCCTCCTAACACAGGTCGTGTCAGTTGACACGGGCACCCGTGTCAGCCCCTGCACTCCATGCCATTCCCCATTCCTTCTTCTAACACGGCCGTGTCAGGCAACACGGCCACCCGTGTCAGCTGCAGTAGCCAATTTTTCTGAACTTAGAATTATGCAATTTTTCCTACCTGATTTGTCCTGTTTGATTCTTCTGCAAACCAAAGCATAAAATATGGTGATGAGGAATAAAACATCAATTATTTGAACGAAGCAATAATTAAGTAACTACTAAATTCCTATGTAGAACCATTGATCAGTGCTGAATTAGGCGGTATAATTAGTTGTCCGGAATTTAATGAAATTTGACCAGGTAACTAAGTTTAATTAGTAGGTAATTATGGATATGTATTTTTGTTGAAATTATGTCTATTATGCCGAATTGCCGGTAAAACAGGTTAAGTCGTTCTGTCCGGGTTATGGACATTGTTGATAATAGGTCTTATGACCAATGTTGTGTTATTTTGTGTTGATCGATGAAAAGTTGTTGATTTCGTTGACATGTTGTGTTGTAGGCCTTTGGAAAATGTTGAACAATGTGATTTGTTATTATATCGACTGTTGTAATGTTGTGGTTGTTGCGTTGTCGAGTTGTGGTTGTTTATATCGTCGCATAACATAGCATAATATTAAAGTTGGCCTGGATTGGCATGTTTTAAGTTGGAGCGAATTCTCACCTATGTTGGCCTGGATTGGCATGTTCTTAGTTGAAGGCTTTGCCTTATGCCTCGAAATTACTGGCAAATATTTATGTTGGGAGTTCTGCTCCAATGGTACCACATGCATTTGCACAGTTGAGTCGCATTTGGAGTCGTTGATTTGTTGCTTATTTGAAGTGTTGTTTATGCCTAGTGATGTTATAAGTTAAATTGATGTGTTGGTAAATTATGTTGCTTTATGTTGTTGTTGTATAAAGTGGTGAATCATATATTCTTTACCTATCTATGTTATGAATAAACGTTGTGACGTTAATGATGTGATTATGAATTATTTCCGTGGGTAGCCTTATGGTGTGAATCCTAGTGAATATATAAAGAATATGTTGTTGCCATGAATTGTTATTGATTACATTGATGACTTTGTAGGCCTATGGCTAGTGAAGTGGTGATATAGGCGTATGCCTCGTGAAGTGTTTAATGATGTTATTGTATGTGTTATACATTCATACATTTGCATTTATGAAGGTCTGTAGTGGCGAATATTGTGAAGGCTTGTATTGGTGGATTATTTGAAGGTCTGTATTGGAAAAATGATTTATGAAGAAGGCTTATTCCTTGTGCCTCGGGATTACTGGCAAATATTTATGTTGGGAGTTTTACTCTGATGGTACCACAAGCATTCGCATAGTTTCGAGTTGCATATTCGAGTCGTATATGTTGAATTGTGGTGCTGATGATTTGTAAAGTGTTGAGTTACTGTTGTATGAAGTGGTGATTATTTTTATTCTTTACCTAATATATTTTTTATCGTAACCCTATTTATATAGTTTGGTATCTCACCCCTTCTGTTTGAATGTTTCCCTTTGTTGGTAACGTGCAGGTAACCAAGATGAGTAGCCGATAACATTGTTTGTTCGAGTTCGGTGTCTTTTGCTCTGATACGTAGCACTCAGGGGGAAATGAATGCTTGTCTTATTTTGTTGTTTATTTATTGAAACTTATGTTGTTATCTGAAGGAGTTTTTGTATTGATGTTGTTTCATGATTCAAAAAATGTTATATCTTATTTTCATAAGTTGTGTTCATTCCGCTCCTTTAAGTGTTATGTATCTATTCTAAAAAGCATGACAGGTTTATGTGTTTTTGTTCAATATGTGACATCCTGATTATATTGGAAATTTTTATACTCTGATTTTCCGATAATTGCTTGGGGTAGAATTGGGGTGTTACATTAGTGGTATCAGAGCAGGTCGGTTCGTCTGGCCAAGTTGTCTAATGTTACTTATTCCTTTGTATGCGACAAGTGTGTGAAACACTGTCGGTGCTTGCTTGCTTTTCTAATCTCTTTTAGGCAGGAGTTGGTTTGAAGATAAGAGGGGGGAAACTTTGTTTCTCTGATATGTTTCAGTTGTAAGATGTTAGTTCGATATGCTGTTGATGGCGAAAGTGCAAGTATTGCTGAAGTTTTGTTGTTTCCCGAATCTAAAGGTGTCATGGATTAAAGACTTTGTTTGTTAATTAATTTGGAACATCTTGAGGGAGGATGATCAGAAATTGTTGATGTTTACATCTCGAGGGATGAGGAGCAATGTAACGTTTGTTGATATACAAGTAGAGTGTAAATCCCTGATATTCCTGGAGGTGATTGTTAAGTAACAAGGATAATTTTAGAAGATGGAATTTAGAAAGTTGCAACATTTCAGCGCTACTGGTGGAATGTGAAGTTGTCAGTTTGAATAGCCCTTGTGTAAGATGTCGATGGTTGAACGATGATGGAGTGACAAATTGTTGTAGACCTTATCGTGGGATCCTTGTGAGTGATTGTAAAAGTTGTTGAAGTTGTTGGAATATTTTGAATCACGAGTCAGAGTCAGAATGCAAGGAGATGAGTACGATTTCAAGAATGGTAAGTGTTGGTAATGGTACAAATAAATTTTGTTCTGATGTTATCGTAAGGTGTGTATTAGTATGTCGTGGCATGACGTCGGTGTTCGCATTTTCGGATAACTTTGGAAATTCATATCTTGTGTTCCGAGTATCGGATTAGTGTTCTGTTTGAACCTATGAAGAGATAGAAATATATTCTATCATTTGAGAGTGTTTTCAAATATGGTTGATGCATTCCTATATGGAGAGACTCTGAAGTCGGTTATGGAACTAGAGGCTTTTTGAGCATGACTGGTTATTATCGCGGTTGTTCGAGACGAGGTTAAGAATAATATGTTGTTGGCGAATAAGTTGAGAAATGAGACGTTCGACATTAAAAAGGATAATCGTTCATCATTTCAAGTATGGGATGTTGCATGTGAAGAAAGTTTTGTAGAACTAAAGAAAATATTGAGGACTGCTCCGCTATTGGTTTTTCCTAATCCGAGTGAGTCATTTGTAGTGTATTATGAACGCGTCTAAGATGGGACATAGTGGTGTTTATGTTGAATATGTGGAGACCTTGTCTTTTTGGTTCTAGATTTAAAGTATTTATAGACCATAAGAGTTTAAAGTATTTATTTGATCAGAGGGAATTGAATAGGAGACAACGAAGATGGTTGGAGTTATTGGAAGATTATGATTTCGGTTTGAATTATCATCCAAGGTAAAGCTAATGTGGTGGCTGATGCGTTAAGTCAAAGGACTTTACATATGTCGGCAATGATGATTAAAGAATTGGAATTAATTGAGCAGTTCAGAGATGTGAGCTTAGTTTGCGAAGTGACACTAAAAAGTGTTATGTTGGGGATGTTGAAGATTAACAATGACTTTCTAGACAGTATCAAAGAAGCTCAGAAACTAGATGTGAAATTGGTAGATTTGATGGTTGGACTCGATCAATCTGAGAATGATGATTTCGAGTTAGATGTGTAGGGTTTGTTGATATTCGGTAATCGAATTCGTATTCTTGATGGTGTGGAGATGAAGAAAATGATTCTTTAGTTAGAGAATGCTTAACCTTCGAGTAAAGCTAAGTGAGTGTAATATGGACCGTGTAATATGTTGAGCATCGGTGTCTCATCAATAAAATCTAATGAGAAGGAAATTGTGGAAGTATCTGTAAACCTCATTGGAAATTATTGGATTATGTTGCATTGGGTGACTTGAGTACAAGTTCTAAAGGAACACTATTATAGTTCGGTAACGATGGTTTTTACTCCATTATGATTATCGGCTATCTATTGACCAATTGAGGAACTGATCACCCTTAATCTCTTGTTGATAGTAGACAAGATTGTGTTGTATGATATAGACTTGTCTTGTTATCTTAATGGTGAGTGAAGTGGTTAATGTTATATCAAGAGGTAGTCACTCACCAGTTTGTATGAAGTAATAGAGGAATTGCTAGGAAAGAGTTGTGACGTATTGAACAATTCGGAGTAGCAGGTTTATATGCGAGCTAACATCGTAAAGTGAAAGATTGAGAATCTCAAGTGAGCAATGTTTTTATGGTGGATATTGAGTAGTCTGAAATTGGAATAAGAATTGTAAACTGTATAGTTGGTAGAAACTTTAATGAAGATGGTGACTTATGATGCTTTATCAGAGTTGCACATCTGAAGCGTATGTGGCGTAGTTGCTATGTGTTGTACCCCAAAATTTTCCCTCCCATATTCTTCAAAGTTTTGACAAGCATCATCTCAATTTGCTCAAGTCTACTCAAGGGTTGCACAATCAAACCATCTTCTAAGCCAGTCAAAATTAGGGTTTTGGTTCTTGCAAGGAAGTTGAGGTTTTCAAGGGCTCAATCAAGTTCCATATGCTCATATACATTGTCAAGCATCTACATGCCAAGTTTCAAGGCTCACAAGGTCAAGTTGCACAGTCAAAAACCCTAATTGCCTCACAATCAACTGCAGGGGCAAAATGGTCATTTGGAAGTCAAAAGTCAAAATTTTTGGTCAACATCTTATTTTGAAGCCACAATCATCATTTGATCAAGTCTTGATCATAATTCCTCAAGAATGGCTCAAAAATCATCAAGATGCAAAAGTTTCCATTTTTGGACAGTTGAAAAGTCAACTGTAACTTGACCAAGGCATAACTTTTTCATGGTTCATCAGAAAAATCCCATCCAATGCTCATTTTGAAGGGGAGGACATTTCCTATAACTGATCTTCACATTCCAAGTCCAAGAAATGCTCTCACAAAAAGTTATCAATTTCAACATTATAGGTCATTTTTAAAAGTCAACAAAAAGGCATTTTAAGTCAAAGACCATAACTTGATATTGGTAAATCAAAATGACATGGGACCAAAGGCATTGGTTAGAGGACTTCAAGACCTTTCCAAAATGTCCAAGAACATGTTCATATGATCAAAATTGAGCAAGATATGCATTGGAGAAGTTGGGAAATTTTTGTGAAATGGCAAAAGTCAACTATCCTTGAAACTTCAATTTTTGACAAAAGGGCCCACTTGTTTCCACTTGATTCAGCCTTGTCATGCCACCCACGTGTCCCATGATTAATTTCAAGATTAAACATTAATTTTTCTATTTTTTTTTATTTTTATTGATTTAATCCATTTTAAATCCATAAAATTCGAATAAAATCAAAAAAATTAATTAAAGGGATCTTTGTGGTTTGAATGACCTTTATATGCCATTTACTAGCTGCCAAATTCGTGCAAGCTATTTTTTGTACACAAAAGTTTGAATTTGTGCCAAGATGTCCAGATACATGTAAGCATGGAAAGGGAAAGTTTTGCAAATTTTGGAAGCTTTTTAATTTGTTGGATTTTGGTTTGAAAGCATGGCTTTATGGCTTGGATTCTTGCCTTATTTCTTTGTCCCCTCCATCTCCTCTATAAATACAAGCCATGAGAAAGCATTACAGACAAATACACACAGCCTAGAGAACGCCCCAAAATTGCAAAAATTTCCTTGAAGTTGTCAAGCTCGAAAGACCTGATCTAGCCAGATTCAACTACTTCCAAGCACTCCATCAACATCCCAGGTCCCCCCAAATGCTTATTTCTATTTTTCCATAATATGTTCCTGTGCAGGTTTCACAAAGGCTTTCCACCATGTGCATCAAACGATCACGCGCCAAGTGGCCTCAAAGATCAATCCAGGGGCTATGAGATGCTGGATACCATGCTCCAAGTCAAAGCACGTGCAGGCAATTCCTAAAGTCAACAAAGGCTTAAGCTTATTGGGCCATATTGCTTCCTCAAACCTCCATACCTGGGCCAACACCCCCATGGTTCTTTCATATTTTCTTTTGTTTTTCTTTTCCTTTTTTATTTCAGTTTAACTAATTATTATTATTAACTATTATTATTATTATTTTATTCATAGATAATTATTTTCATAAACAAAAAAATCAAAAAAACTAATATTTTTATTATTCTTATTTATTAATTTCACTTTAATTCATTGTTTTGTAATTAAATTATAATTAATTAATTAGTTTAATTAGGCAATTTTAATCTTTTTTTTAATAACTAAAATAAATTTAGAATTAGATTTTATTAACTTTTAATTTTAATTCCTTTTTATTTCATTTCATTAAAAACATAAAAACACAAAAATATCATTTTCTTAATTAATTAATTAATTAGTTATTAGTTTTAATTTCATTAATTACAAAAAAGGACAAAAAATTCAATTCTTTTCTTAAAAGGGTCAACACCCTTAGGACGTTCCCGATTCTTTCTTTCGCGCGTATTTATTTTCTTATTTTATATTTATGTATCTGTACATAGTATGTAATAGTTAATTAGGGATTTTTACCGCTTTATTTAAATTCTCGCACTTATTTACCAAAACAGGTTTTTGTCTTTTGGCGATGTATAGACCCGCGCCTTGTAATAGTTAGATTTACATTTCCGCAATTTATTTTCCGCACTCCTAACTGTTAAAAAAATGCATGAAAGAATGTATGTAAATAAAATTAATTCGTAGCTCACAAATAACATGTACAAGATAAGCATAACATAAAAACAACACACAAGCACATGCCACTCCTAGGGTACGCTTCACTGGTTGCCTCGAAACGTGGTCATCAAGTATAGGACGTCTTAGAGGTCGCCCTTCTGTCTAAGATCCAGTTGCCTCGAAATGGTTTCCTCGGATAAAAGGATCTAGGACATTAGGGTTACTTCTAAGATGTCCTACCATTGCTTTGGTGACCACATTGTCCCGATAATCGAATTGACCCGAACAACTCCAACGACGGTGCTACCTACCTCTCAATGGTGGGATAGCACTATCTAAAGGACTCTTACACAGCCTAATTCCTTAGAGTAGGTAGGTTTCTCTTAAGTACTTGCTCTTTCAAAACAAACAAAAAAATACTTTTCGCACCCCACACTTTCAAAAAGTTTTCAAACAAAACACTTCATACACTCTTGAGGACTGATACAAGAGTTACTTAGAAGTTTTTCAAACGAACTTTTTTCAAAACCCACACACACTTGAAAAGCAAACAAATTTTTAAAACATAAGAGCAAGTACCTAAGAGCCCGTGGATAACCACAGATAGAAAGGGTGCTAACACCTTCCCTTTCTATAAATCTACCTCCCGAACCGAGAAACATTCTCAAAGAAGGAATTTTGATGTGCTTTTGTCCTTTCCATGTTGGAGAACATAAAAGACGGTGGCGACTCTTGCTTACCGCGACATTTCACGAACCAGCTAAAAACAGTCAGTTCTATTTCCACCGATCACACTATGAGTATACGACTCTACATGCTTGATTTGGTAGATTATTGATGTAGGGATGATGTTCCAAGGTGTTGTGATATCTCGAAGATATTTGTTGATACTATAAGGAATTTATTGTGGTTGTTAGTTGATGGTGAGTTGTGTGTATATTTGTTGAGTTATATTATTAAGTTGATGTTATAATAATTTTGTCCCGGTTGTTGTAATGTTGTTATTAGTTATTGTAAATGATGTATAGTACTTCATAATATGATAAAGTTGACTATGTTGGATATTTTGATGTGACTATAAGGGTGATACAACAATATGAATGAAGTTGTTGATATTGTGTTGATAATTGACATACATATGTATATATGGGAATGGAATTTAGTATGTGTTTTTGGTGTTGAAAATGTTGTTAAGATGATAATGTGATGTTGTATATCCAAGTATAAGTGTGTTACCAATTAAAATGTTGTTGTGTCAAAATATTGTTAAAGTGGTTGATAAGTTATTAACGATTATGTCGCCAAGATGTTGAATGATTAGCACATGTGGATTTGAAGTGTATCATGTTGAGCGTTCTTATGTCGAGAAAGTAGTGGTGGAAGTGTTGCCAAACGCGAATTGAAGATCAGAGAGTTGGATGCAAAATTGGCATTAAGAGTGACCGTATCAAGTATATTTTTGAGGACGAAAATATTATAAGTGGGGAAGAGTTATAACGCCCCGATATTTAATTATTTATAATATTTTTGAATATTTTATATTAATTCGAATTTTTATCGTCGAAGTCGGAATTATTTTATTTAGTGGCATGATAAATAATCGGATTTAATTTGGTGGAATTAAGTTGAGGTATTATTTTTATTATTAAGCTTAAATATGATATTGGGCTTAGTTTGTGGTGTTGTGAAGTAATAAGGGGGTATGTCACTTATGCCCATTTAGATTTATTAAGTAATATAATAATATTATTGTATTAGGAATAGAAATAGAGGAGAAAGAGAGGATAATGTATCAGGAAAAGAAAAAGAAGAGAAAGAGGAATAGGGTTTTGAGAGGAGAAGAAGAACAAGAGAAGTTGCTACTAGTTCCAAATCCCTAGAAATTCCATTGAAGTTTCTTAGAGCTGCACTCAACCAAGGTAAGGGTGGGGTTCTTGCTAAATAAATGGGAGTATGATGAATTTTGATTTGGGTTTAGGGTATTAGTCTCACTATAATGTTGTGCTGAGATATTGGTTGTGTTGTTATTGAAATTAACGGTTGATTTAAGTTGTATTTGAACTGTGTTGGGTTAATTCTAAGCTAAGATAAATTGGTAAATTGAAACAAGGAATGAACAAGAACAAGGCACATGTGTAAAGGAAGGTAAAACTAGTTTTTTAAGCTTCAGCCCTCCTGACACAGGTCGTGTCCCTGCACTCCACGTCATTCCCCTTTCTTTATTCTGACACGGTCGTGTCAGGAAACACGGCCACCCGTGCAGCTGCTTTAGCAAATTTTTCTGTACTTAGACTTATGCAATTTTTCCAACCCGATTTGTCCTGTTTGATTCTTATGCAAACCAAATCATAAAATATGGCGATGAGGAATAAAACATCAATTAGTTGAATGAAGCAATGATTAAGTAACTAATGAATTCCTATGTAGAACCATTGATCAGTAGCCGAATTAGGAGGTATAATTAGTTATCTGTAATTTAACGAAATTTGATCGGGTAACTAAGTTTAATTAGTAGGTAATTGTGGATATGTATTTTTGTTGAAATTATGTCGATTATGCCGAATTTCTGGTACAACAGGTTAAGTCGTTATGTCTGGTTTATGGACATTGTTGATTATAGGTCTTATGACCAATGATGTGTTATTTTGTGCCGATCGATGAAAAGTTGTGGATTTCATTGACATGTTATGTTGTAGGCCTTTGGCCAATGTTAAACAATGTGATTTCTTGTTATGTCGATCGTTGTTATGTTGTTGTTGTGGTGTCGAGTTGTGGTTGTTTATATCGTCGCATAGCATAGCATAACATTAAAGTTGGTCTGGATTGGCATGTTTTAAGTTGGAGCGAATGCTCACCTATGTTGGCCTTGATTGACATGTTCTAAGTTGAATGCTTTTCCTTATGCCTCGGAATTACTGGCAAATATTTATGTTGGGAGTGTTGCTCCAATGGTACCACATGCATTTGCACAGTTGATTCGCATTTGGAGTCGTTGATTTGTTGCTTATTTGAAGTGTTGTTTATGCCCGATGATGTTATAAGATGAACTGATGTGTTGGTAAATTGTATTGCTTTATTTTTTTGTTGTATAAAGTGGTGAATTGTATATTCTTTACCTATCTATGTTGTGAATAAATGTTGTGACGCTAATGATGTGATTATGAAATATTTCCGTGGGTAGCCTTATGGTGTGAATCCTAGTGAATATATAATGAATATGTTGTTTCCATGAATTGTTGTTGATTACGTCGATGACGTTGTAGACTTATGGCCAGTGAAGTAGTGATATAGTTGTATTCCTCGTGAAGTGTTTAATTATGTTATTGTATGTGTTGTACATTCATACATTTGCATTTGTGAAGGCTTGTATTGGAGAATATTGTGAAGGCCTGTATTGGAGGGTTATGTGAAGGCCTGTATTGGCAAAATGATTTGTGAAGAAGGCTTATGCCTTGTGCTTCAGAATTACTGGAAACTGTTTATGTTGGGAGTTTTATTCTGATGGTACCACAAGCATTCACATAGTTTCGAGTTGCATATTCGAGTCGTATATATTGAATTATGGTGTGATGACTTGTGAAGTGTTGATTTATTGTTGTATGAAGTGGTGATTCTTTTTATTCTTTACCTAATATATTGTTTATCATAACCCTATTTATATAGTTTGATATCTCACCCCTTCTATTTGAATGTTTCCCTTTGTTGGTAACTACATGTAACCAAGATGAGAAACCGATAGCATTGTTAGTTCGAGTTCGGTGTCTTTTGCTCTGATACGTAGCACTCGGGGGGAAATGAATGCTTGTCTTATTTTTTGTTTATTTATTGAAACTTATGTTGTTATCTGTAGGAGTTTTTGTATTGATGTTGTTTCATGATTCAAAAGATGTTATATCTTATTTAGAGGATTATTATGAATCTGCTGCATGATTAATCAAAGTTTGGTTTATGTTATGAAGATTATATTCATGAGTTGTGTTCATTCCTCTTCTTTAAGTTTTATGTATCTATTCTAAAAAGCATGACATGTTTATATGTTTTTGTTAAATATGTGACATCCTGATTATATTGGAAATTTTTATACTCTGATTTTCCAGTAATTGCTTGGGGTAGAATTGGGGTGTTACAATAAGGTTACACGTAGTTCACCTTTAAAAATTTGAAAACAACAAATGTGTTGGTTAATTTTAAGAGATAAGACATCATCGTCGTATCCGAGTGGGAAACATACTTACTACCCACAATTAAGAGAAAGGATAATTTCCATCATCTCGAAGTGGAGAATATGGCTTGAATTTTAAAATTAACAAAGCCTCGCTCAAAACCAAAGTGGAAAATATCTCACTTCACTACATATCATAGAAGTATAGTAGCTCCCATCACTACAAGGATTGATAAGAGACTAATCTTTTGAGAAAATTTTAAGGTAAAAGCCAAAATGGCAAAAATGGTTTGAATGAGATTGATTTACTTTTAGTATTCTCACAAAAAATATCAAAGTATGATTAGTTTGATTAAAGTTTGATTAAGAAAGTGTTTTTGAAAATGCATGGACCTAAGTCCAAGTTTATTATGAAATTAGTTCAAGTTTAGAAACAAGAAGAGTTTTAAAAATGAGGGAGAAGATTTTTGATATTAAAGAAGATGGGGGGAGATAAAGGGACTATCATAAATCATAACGTAAAAGCTAGAAAAAAGAACCATCTAACCAACAAGAAGCCAACACTTAACACAATGAGTCAATGTAGAATTCTCATCCTTTGGATTGAAACCAAACAAACAAAAGTAATAAACCTCTTAAGAAAACCAAGCTTCATTTGCATTAAGTCTTCACAAAAATTTGGTAGAGTAACAGCTGTATACAGATGAATTCCAGATCACAGACAAAGCATGTAATTACAATAACCTACACACAAAACAATCAAACAACCCAATGTCTTGGGGCGAACCCCAAGAACTCTAGACGAAAATAACAGTTGAGGTCACAAGGTCTCAAAGATAGGTCAAGGTTTCTAATTTTAAATCCAAGAAGTCCATAATATCCATATATGCCAAGGATAGTGACCAAGTAGTCCAAGTAACATTAAAGTTTTTTATGGTTCAAGTTGATTATTAAGTATCTTCAAAAAGAAGTGAAAAGCTCAATTGAGTAAAAATGAAAATGGCATAAAAGGTAAATGCCCAAATGAGCAAAGATGAAAATAGCATGAAATGTAAAATGCTAAAGTAAATGGTACATAAAGTAAAAACATGAAATAAAGGCACAACATAAAGTCATTGTTAGAAATTAGAGGTTAGTTGAATGACCATCTTGAAACTTGCATTTGAAACTCATTAGAGGATTGATAAGACCAAAACCTCTCAACAACAAGTTTCATTTGCTTTTTGTCAAGTATATCATCTATTTAAAATTCACAAGGCAACATTAAATAATCAATGGTGTTTAAGTGATTCACTTTGACCAAAGTTTATGAAGATTCATTAGAGGATTGATAAGACCAAAGCCTCCTAACAACAAATCTCAAAGTTATTGGATCAAAGGATTCAAATTGACATACTTGGGCTTACAAACATGGGTTTGGGCCATGGATGATCATTTCTCGAATCGAGACAAAATTTAGCACTATGTTAAGCAATCATAAGTGGACTTATATATAAGTCGCACCTATTTTGAGGTCGGTCAATAGTATTCTATGTACCATATGTTTTGAGAAATGATATGTAAATTATTCCCCAATAAAATTTAGCATAATAAAGAAGGGGATAAGATGAAGGAGGGATGGAGTAAGAATTAAACCACATTTGAACCAAAAATTTAATCAAACTATTATTAAAATCATTCGTCCATTTTTTGTGGAGTAAACTCAACACCATGGATTCAGCGATGTTAATAAAGATTATGATCAAAATTTCATAGTCCAAGATCAGCCAAAATATATGTACAATAAAATTGTATTTAATAATAAAGAAAAAATATTTTTAAAATGGTTTTAAAATAAAAATAAAAGGAGAAAATAGCAACTATATTCAATACATCCAATAAAAATCAAATAAGACCATAGAAAAATTAGAAATGAGTTCAAATGTTTATATAAAACTTTTGGTGATTTTTTTAAAGTCAGAAAATATTTTTAAACTAATTAAAATTGCTCTAATAAGTGGAAAAAGATAAAAAAAATAGTATAAGTCAAAATAAAATTCTAAAAAAATTTCAAAAGGTGAGAAATAATGGAAATGATGTTGATGAATTTTTTTAGAATTTAAAAATGCCCAAAAGTATTTTTTTAAATAATTAAAAACAAACCAAAACAAAGAAAAATTATAAAAAATACCAAATCTAAAAATAAAATTATGAAAAATTAAAATTCAGAAAGAGAATATTTGAAACATTTTTGTGAATTTTTTCATATTTTTTGAATCAGAAATGAATTTTCTATGAATTTTTGAAGTTTAAAACAATTAAAATATAAAAATCAATAATAAAAAATAAAGTCAAAAAAATGTGGATCATTGGATGAGAGTCAAAACGCGTTAGTAAGCTAATCCAATGGATCAGACGTGTTGTGCATATCATGGTCTTTAGTGAATAAAGAATGGAATCATTAATTAAATCAGATTTTTGAAAAAAGTGTGGCATGTTTTCATTGGTTGATAGATGACATATTGGTCATCTTCAACCTCCAGCCAACGAGATCTGCAGGTCAACAAAACTGTAAAATTAGAACATGAGACCGATACCATTCACTTCGTCTCTTCAAGACGATTCCAATGGTACCCTCGCGAAAATTTTATATAATTTGTAACAC
This sequence comes from Vicia faba, assembly GCA_948472305.1. Classification (NCBI taxonomy): domain Eukaryota; kingdom Viridiplantae; phylum Streptophyta; class Magnoliopsida; order Fabales; family Fabaceae; genus Vicia; species Vicia faba. The sequence continues at coordinate 84,779,683 of OX451738.1, read as the reverse complement.
AGTCGTTTTGGAAGAGAAGTTTTAAAAAGGGATTTGAAATTTCATGGTCAAAACGTACTTCCAGTTAAAAATAAGTGTTGCGACTAGAATCAGGATAATGAGAGCTTCATAATAGTATCAAAGTTTAAGAGAATTGGTGGAGGAATATACCAATTGAAGTTAAGTTGCAGAGCTCTGAAACTTGACTTGGCTAGAATGATTTAGGGAGGATTAGAGCTTAATTCTTCTTCTGTTAGCTTCAGTGAGGTTCAAGGAAGGTGAATTGAAAAATAAAATGGATTGAGAAAGGCTGTAAGATCAAATTCGAAATTGCATAAAATTTAGTTCAAAAATGAGTTTGGCAGTGTGATTCTGGCTCTCTAAGCTTGAGAAAGTGAATGATGTATGGTCCTCTATTTATAGGGAAGCTGACTGAATGCTCAAGTGTGTGGAATGATGGGATTTGGACGGAAATCGTGTGAAGTTGCAAACTAGAAAAGTGTGACTTCTATTTTGATCAAAACTCATCCAAACTTTGCGTTTCAATTTGCTAATCACTTTTAGAAGTTCATTAAACATGATTAGAAGCAAAAGCACGCAGAAAACTTGTGTTTAGAAGCTAAATCAAGGATTTCTAATTCTGACTTGAGTTGAAACTTCAGTTTCAAGGTACCACTTTTGAACCAATGGCATTCTCAGCTCAGGGAGTCTTAAGACATGATTCTTGAAGCTTTAGAAAGATGAGATCACCAGCTTTATAATGTGCAAAGAATGAAATCAAATGTATGCCTGAGCCAAAAGTTGCAATGAGTCAAAGTTGAGAAAAAGAGGTTGACTTTCTATACTTAAAAAATTTCTAAGTTTTTCTTCAAACATGACCTATAATGTCCTGTATCCAAACATGGTCTTCCATTTGAAATTTGCTCTTGACCAAAAAAGATAGTATGAAGTAGATCTCTTGAATGACATTTTGAGACTTGAACCATTCAAAATCTCAAAAAGTTGAGAAAGTTATGACTTGTTGAAGTTGGAAAAGATTCATAAGATGACCTATAATCTTTTGCATCCTTAGGGCATCTTCTATCCATTTTCACACTTTGCAATTAAAACAAGGAATGAAGTTTACATTCTTAAAACCAATATGGAAAAAGAATGTGCTCAAGAAGATAGAAATTGACCAAGTTATGGTCCTTTGATGTCACATAAGGGAAATTGATGGTTTATCTAGAGGACTTGTAATCTTTCTTCATCATTAAGTACCTTTAATACAAAATTTCATTGAAACTTTTGAAATGTTTCGTCGATAACCCCTTGAAGAGAAGCATGCGTTTGGAATCACTAAAAAATACCAAAAGATGAGCAAGATATACCCCTTTGAAGTTCAAAACCCTAGCTCCTAGAGCAATAAAATGCCTTGAGAACCCTTTTAAATTTTGACCAACCTTCTTGCACAAGTATTTTTGTCATGTAAATAGAAGTTATTGAGGGTGATAATGAGGAACCGTATCAACCATAACCACTTCCAAATATTGGGAATTGAGGAAAATATGTACTTGTGATCAAGAAATCAAGAGTTTATCCAACTAGGTCAAACTTCTTCAATCAAACCTTGTATCTTTTGACTATCTTTGACAACTTGAGGCATGACGACTCATAATATACTTTGTCGTGATATTACTTCAAAACATCTTCAATGACGAGGCTTGAATATCAATGAAGCTTTTGTTGAAGAAGGCATGTAATTAGACTCATGAACCTGTAGATCAACTTGATGGAAAGTGTTATGCTCTCACCCATAACATCATCAATTAGGGTAAACATTCATTGTATTTATTATCTAGAAGTTAATCAAAACCAAACATAGATATTCATAAAAATATAAGTCAGTGTGCTTGGTGATTCCCCATGAGCAAAGTCAAAGATAAGGAGAGGAACCAAACCCTAGTGTGTGATCTTGTTGCATTGTGATGGTATGAAATAATAGAGGAATCTTAGGGGTAAAAATTTGGGTACAACACCTCCTAACAATGAACCTCAAGGTTATTAGATCAAAGGTTTCAAATTAAACATACTTGCTTGCAAACATGGGTTCGGGCCACGAATGATCACTTCTCGAATCAAGACAAAATTTAGCGTTATGTTACGCAATCATAAGTGGACTTATGTAGAAGTCGCACCTATTTTGAGGCCATTCAATATCAATCTATGTACCATATGTTTGAAGGAATGATATATAGATCATTCTCCAACAACATGTAGTACAAGTGAGAAGGGGATAAGATGAAGAGGGAGGGGATAAAAATTGAATTCCACATTTGAACAAAAAAATTAATCAAGAAATCAGTAAAATTATTCATCTATTTTGGTGGAGTTAAACTCAACACCCAAGATCCAATGATATTAATGAAGCTCATGATTAAAATCCCATAGTTTAAGATCAAACTAAATATATATAAAAATAACATTGCATTTAATAAACAAAATAAAAATGAGAAAAATTATTTTTAAATTGTTTTAAAAAAATAAATAAAAGGCAAAATAGCAAACTATATTCAAAACATCAAAGAAAAATTAAAAGAGACCATAGAAAAGTCATAAGTGATCTTAAATATTTTTACAAAATTTTTTAGCAATTTTTTAAAATAGAAAAGTATTTTTTATAATTATTTAAAATCACTTAAGCAAGTAAAAATGATAAGAAATAAAAAAATCAGAATAAAATTCTAAATTTTTTTTCAAAAATTCAGAAATAAAGAAAATGATTTTTATGAAATTTTTTAGAATTTAAAAATACCAAAAAGTATTTTTAAACAATTAGAAACAAGTCAAAACAAAGGAAAAATCATATAAAAAATATCAAATCTGAAAATAAAATCATGAAAAAATAAAAATCAGAAAGAGAATATTCAAAATATTTTTGTAAATGTTTTCATAATTTTTGGTTCAAAAATGAATTTTTTATGATTTTTTGAAGATTGATGTAAAAAACATAAAATAAAATAAATTTAAAAAATATGTGAACCATTGGATGAGAGTCAAAACACACCATGAAAAAAGATCTAAAGGACCAGGCACGTTGTGCATATCACGGTCAGCTTTGAAAATTACACCGAATCACTTTTTAATAATTAAACACAACTAAAAATCTGGCGCGTTGGATGAAGTCTGACTAATGAAAGTAATCAGATCCAAGGGCTCTCAAAACGCGCATATGATAAAGCAAACACACTAGATAGGATTCAAAAAAATTACATACCACACCATCATTGGTTGAAGCACGACACGTAGGTTGTCTTGAACCTCCAGATGCCCTAGATTGGAGTTCCACAAACTGTAAAATTAGCTAACCAAATCGGTACCATTAGATTTGTTTCTTCAAGATGATTCAATGGTACCCTCGCGCCAAATTTATATAAAAAAGGCAAGGCTTTGAAAAAAAACACAAATAATAACGAGCACGAAGTTCTGGAATATCTCACTCAAATCTTAATGAAATCACAAGTTGTAAGAAGCATGAGATTCAGAAGGATGAGGAGAGTAGATTAGTCTTTTATTTGGATTTATTTGACTAAGAAATATACCTGAATGAAATAGCAGAAAGTTGCTCTGAAATTGGACTTCTGTAGCTCAAAATAGGTCACGATTCTTGAAGGTAAGAGTATGGTTAGCTTCAGAGAAGTTCAATGGAGCTAACTGAATGGATCTTTTGGTGAATTGAAGGGTGGAAATGTGAAAATGAATTCAAGCCTTAAGAGTTCAAATGAGATCTTGGAAGGGGTCAATTGGCTATCAAACACTTGTGGAAATATGTGGAATGCGCATCTTATTTATAGGAGAGGATGAGGCAATCCTTAAGTGTGCAAATGGGAAAGTAATTGAGTGAATTCGTGTGAATCTAAAACATGAGCAACGTGTGACTTTCTAAGCATCAAAATCTAGCCAAAACTTGTGTTTCATGATGCTAAATGCTTTTGGAAAGTTGCTAAACATGATTAGAAGCAAAAACGCCTTAAAATTTTGTGTTTAGAAGGCAAAATATGGATTATAAAATTATGACTTGGGAAGGAAAATTCAATTTCAAGTAGCTGACTTTGAACTCATGGTCTGCACGATTTAGGGAACCTTAGGATCTGATTCTTGATGCATTGGAAAGATGAGGTAACATTCTTTATAATGTGCCAAGAAAGGGATCATTTGGATTCTTGAGCTAAAAGTTGTGCTTGGTCAAAATCAGAAGAAAAAAAAGGTGATGACTTTTATACTTAGAAAAAATTCTAAGTTTTTCTTCAAAAATGACCCAAAATGTTTTGACTCCAAACAAGGTCTTATCCCAAAATTTTTGTTTTGATTAATGATGCTAGCTTGAATTGGACTCCTTAAAAAGTATTGTGAAACTTGTACCACTCAAAAATTCCAAATATTGGACAAGTTATGATCCTTTGAATTTGATGAAAATTCATAAGGTGACCTATAATCTTTTGAGCTTTTAAGGCATCTTCTAACCATTTTCAAGTTTTGCACATAAAAGAAGAGTTAAATTTCACACTCTTAAGATAATTATGGAAATGAAATGGGCTTAAGGAGATAAAAATTGATCAAGTTATGACTTTTTGAAGTCACATATGGGAATTTGATGGCCTATCTAGAGGACTTGTAATCTTTCTCAATCATTAGTGATCTTTCACACAAAATTTGCTTGAAACTTTTGAAGTGATTTGCTGATAACCCTTTAAGGAGAAGTGTGTATTTTTGTAATCACTCAAAAATCTCAAAATATGGACAAGATATAGCCCTTAGAAGTTCAAAACCCTAACTCCTAGAGCATCAAAATGGCTTGGGAACCCCTTTTAATTTTGACAATATTTCCTGTACAAATAATTTTGCTATGTGAAGAGATGTTGTTATGGATGATAATAAGAACCTATAGTAGAAATAAACACCGCCAAATGTTGGGAATTGAGTTAGTTATGCACTTGTAATCAAAGAATCAAGAACTTGTCCAACTAGGTCAAACTTCTTTAATCAAATCTTGCATCTTTTGACTTCCTTTGGCAATTGAAGTATGATGAATCATAGTAGACCTTGTCATGACATTTATTTAAAGAATTCTCAATGATGAAGCTTAAATTTCAATGAATATTTGTTTAAGAAATCATGGAAATAAACTCATGAACTTATGAATTAACCTGATGAAGTGTGTTGTGCCCTCACCTATAGTATCATCATTTAGAGCAAACATTCATTGTATTTGTTAGTTAAAAGTTAATCAACATAAGACAAATATGACCACAATATGAAAATAAAAGTGCTTGGTGATCCCTTATGAGAAAACCTAAAGATAGGGAGCAGAACCAAACCCTAGTGTGATCTTGATATGATTGGGTTGATATGAGATGATAGAGTAATCTTAGGGGCAAAACAGGGGTATAAAAGCTACCCTTATTTAAGTGTCTTTTATCCGGAGATACAAAGGTTAAAATCTTTGTGTCGTTGCGATTGAAGATACTTAAATATAAAACAAGCCCTATTTTTGGACCTAAGATGCCATGTAATGCTTATGATTATGCACGCAAACAAACAAATCCAAAGGTGACACAGGACACCATTGGGGAAGCAGAAAATAAAATAAAGGATTAAAAGAAAGTCCGAATAGGAAATTAAATCACTGTTGAACAAAAGACTCAACTCTATTGGGGTAAAGCCTAAGGAGGAGATAAAGCATTATCAATTAAAATATTAAGGAAAAATTAATGGATGACAAAGATCGACAGATAACTGCGAACTACCCATTCACAGAGAAGATAGAAAAAAAGTAACGTCGACTCATAGGGAGAAGAAATGGTAAGATAATACCATTAAAATCAATATTAGGGTAGGTAACAAGTGATTAGAATTAATACTTATGACTGGAAACAAATGAACTTCTTTAGAGCAAAGTGGATCTCAATGACGAACTATCTCCCATAATGGCAAGACTACCATTCATCAGAGTAACAAATCTCAACAACGAACTACCTCCCATAATGACGAGACTACCATTCATCAGAGTACAAATCTCAACAACAAAATATCTCCCATAATGACGAGACTACCATTCATCGGAGTAACAAATCTCAACAACGAACTATCTCCCATAATGACGAGACTACCATTCACCAGAGTAACAAATCTCAACAACGAACTATCTCCCATAATGACGAGACTACCATCCATCAGAGTAACAAATCTCAACAACGAAGTATCTCCCATAATGACGAGACTAACATTCATCGGAGTAACAAATCTCAACAACGAACTATCTCCTATAATGACGAGACTACCATTAATCAGAGTACAAATCTCAATAACAAACTATCTCCCATAATGACGAGACTACCATTCATCGAAGTAACAAAATGAATCTTCTCCGAGAACTAACAGACTTACTGGGAAAGTACAGGTTGCTCAAATAAAGAGACCACCACTTGCTGTTATGAGAAGGAAATGCAATAATGCTGCTGGGAAATGAATCTTGGCTTCTCTAGGGAAATACCAATATACTCCTGTTGAGGATATAAAATCTTATCGTGCAAAATAAATGCTCATTCTCAAACCAGGGCTCAAATCATGCAGAAAACATAATAATAACGTCGCCATGGACCACAAATTCAAACCAGAAATAAACCGGAGTGAAACAATCAACCAAGACAGCACCTAATGAGAAATAATCTCAAAAGGGGATTACATTCCATCCAGATAATGAACTGAAAAGGAAGGCTAAAACAAAATTCTTTCACAAGGGAATAACTTAGTGGGGAATTGAAAGGATATACACTTTATGCTTAAAGTTGACACTTTATTTGAGAGAGATTAACATAAATCTGCAAAAATAAGGTAATATGTCAACAAAAATATTAATGAATGCAAATGAGCAATGAATTTTAATTCAGCTATGCATGATGTATGTATGGATGTATGAATGTTATCATGTATATGCTGATAAAACAGACATATAACACTGGGAATAACCATACGAAACCAACTTGGGTAAAGTCAACACTTGGATAAATTATATCCCGGATGAAAATTTCCTAAGAAAGTAAGCACCAACTAAGGAAACAAATTCCTATTTCACGACTTAAATCAATTGGGAAGAACATAGTTCGAAAATAATCAAATCATAACAATAAATCAGTACAGATACAAGGATATAACATCCTCCTCTAGGCTTCACCGGGGAATATCACATAAACTTCAATAAGGAAAACAATGTCTCATCGTTTAGACTTCCATTGGAGATTATAACACTGACTTCACTAGAGAAGATGAAAACCACATCGTCGAGACTTCAACTGGGGATCTCATGCTGACTTCGTCGGGGAGTTCAATCATCATAATCATCGAGGGGCCCAAAATACATTCTTCAATATCAAGAGTAATGGTTACACAAACTTCTCTGAGGAGAAATTATGAAACCACATGGGGGTAACAACTTTAAGAGAGAAGCATTATCTCGACTTTACATAGGGATCTAAGAAGTTTAAACAAATACCAAGAAGTCAAAATTATGGGGATTTTAAATAAAACTCAGCATTTGGCGAGAGAAAACCCAAAAAGTCGACAGTCGTTCCAACACTTCTTAGAAAAGATATTGCCTTTGTTTAGTTGCTTGGGAAACATTAACAATAATTTCATTACTGCAAAGAGCGATGCTTTGCAAATGATTCTACCTCAACACACAAAGGGAGAAGGGACTTCTGTCATATGAGCGAAGACCTCACTGGGGAATCTGGGATAAAGGTTTCAGACCATTCAAAACCGAAACCAAAATAATCAACCTGGAGAAAAATCTGACCCAAGATTTGACTAGGGAGAGTTGGATTACAAACCCAACACCGCACCATACATCAATTGTTACGAACTCCAACTATTTGAGAAACACAAGAAGATCACGCGCATATCAGCAAGAGTGACCTAGGAGAAGTTTCCTGGGGAATATATTGTTTTCAAAATTTCAGAGTTCATCCATCCTTGGAATCACTATGTTTTGTTTTACTTGATTCACAAAATTTGAAGTAAAAAATAATTTGTAAATTCTTTTTGAAAACATTTTATTATTAAATCTCTTTGTTTTGAAAATTACTATCAATAATAAATGGAAGCTTTGAAAACAGAATAAGATAAGAACTACAAGGAATTGGATAAAAGCTCAAACTTTATTAATATAATGGTAGTATGCCAATGGCAAGACTCTATGGATGATTACAAAGTTTGGAAAATGGTAATATATTGGAAAAGATACATTGAAATACAATGACCACTAATCTCCCTAAAAACTTTGAATTTCTGAACAACGACCTTAGTTGAAGTGTGGTGAGAATCCGAGAACATTGTTGCTTCAATGATCAAGTCTTGTCTAACACAGTTACTTGCCAAGAAATCCCTAAATTTTGCCTAGGTTTCCCTTGCGAGTTTTCAACCTAGCGGGAAAATTTATTCTGTTTGTGTCTCTTATTTTTTCCTAGACCGCCTTTTCGGGGTTTCAGCCTACCGAGACTCTCCTTTTTGCCTAAGCCACCCTTTCGAGTTTTCGACTTAGCGAGTTGTTCTTTTATTTCTTTAGGAGAAGTATTTCTTGACTGTGTTAGCATTCATAGGACGTTGGAACTCCTCGCCATCCATAGTTTCAAGAATCAGTGCACCATCAGAGAAGGCTTTCTTGACAACATATGGGCCTTCAAAATTGGGAGTCCACTTGCCCCTTGAATCAGTGTTAAAAGACATGATCTTTCTGAGCACGAGGTCGCCTTCTCTGAATTCACGAGGCTTGACCTTCTTATCAAAAGCTTTCTTTATTCTCTTTTGGTATAACTGACCATGACACGAGGTCGTCATTCTCTTTTCTTCAATCAAATTCAATTGGTCAATCCTGTTCTAGACCCATTCGGCCTCTGACAATTTGGTTTCCATTATCACACGTAAAGAGTGAGTCTTAACCTCAATGGGGAGAAATGCTTCCATACCATACACAAGAGAGAATGGAGTTGCCCATGTTGAAGTGAGAACGGATGTACGATACCCATGAAAAGAAAAAGGGAACATCTCATGCCAATCTTTATAGGTAACTACCATTTTTTGGATGTTCTTCTTAATGTTTTTATTAGCAACTTCAACATCCCCACTCATATTTGGCCTGTAAGGAGATGAATTATGATGGACAATCTTAAATTCTTCACAAAGTTTTGTCATCATCTTGTTATTTAGATTCGATCCATTGTCAGTGATAATCCTGCTTGGCATACTGCACCGACATATAAGATTATTCTTGATAAAGCGTACCACCACCGGTTTAGTGACATTAGCGTAGGAGGCCGCTTCTACCCATTTGGTGAAGTAGTTTATTTCCACCAAGATAAAATGATGTCTATTCGACGCCTTGGGTTCAATCATTCCAATCATGTCAATACCCCACATAGAAAAAGTCCACGGGGAAGAAATAACATTGAGAAGCATCAGAGGCATATGAAATTTGTCAGCATATATCAGGCACTTATAGCACTTCTTTGCGGATTTGTAACAGTCAGATTCCATTTCCAGCCAATAGTAACCTGCCCTAAGCATCTTCTTTGCCATAGAATGTCCATTGGCATGGGTACCAAAGGAAGCTTCATGGACCTCATGCATCAACATGTCTGCTTCGTGTCTATCCACGCATATGAGCAAGACCATGTCATAATTTCTTTTTTACAACAAATCTTCATTAAGGAAAAAGCTACATGCCAACCTTCTCAATGTCTTTATATCTTTGTTCGAAGCACCAACAAGGTATTCCTGAGTCTGGAGAAAATGCTTGATATCATAATACCAAGGTTTTTTGTCTGAAATTCCCTCTGCTGCAAACACATGAGCTGGCCTATCCAGGCGTCAAACTATGATACAAGGCACATCATTCCAAGTATTTACTTGATACATAGAAGCCAAAGTGGCTAAAACATCTGCCATCTGATTTTCATCTCAGGGAATATGATGGAATTTAACTTTATTAAAGAAGGGTAATAATCTTCTCGCATAGTCTTTGTAGGGAATCAAGTCATTATGACGAGTATCCCATTCTCCTTTGATATGATTTATTACCAAAGCTGAATTGTTGTATACATCTAGAGTTTTGATTTTGAGATCTATGGCCTCTTCGAGACCCATGATACAAGTTTCATATTCTGCCATATTATTAGTTCAAGCAAATGCCAATATTGCAGTAAAAGGGATATGCGACCCATGAGGAGTGATAGTCACGACACCAATTCCTTTCCCATAAACATTTACAGCTCCATCAAACACTATACCCCACCGGGATTCAGGATCAGGACCTTCTCTAGGAAAAGGTTCATCACAATCTTTAACTTTCAATTACATCACATCCTCATAAGGGAAATCATATTTAACAGAATCATCAACTGGTTGGTGAGCAAGATAATCTGCCAACACACTGCTTTTTATAGCCTTCTGAGTATGGTATTCAATATCATATTCAGACAACAGCATCTGCCAACGGGAAATTCTTTCGGTAAGAGCAGGATTTTCAAAAATATACTTAATCGGATCCATTTTAGAAATCATACAAGTAGTATGATTCAACATATATTGTCACAACCACTTTGTCGCCCAAGCCAAAGCATAACATGTTTTTTCCAGCATAGAATATCATGATTCACAGTCAGTAAACTTCTGGCTGAGATAGTAAATGGCATATTCTTTTCTCCGTGTTTCATCTTGTTGTCCCAAAATACAGCCCATAGAATTATCTGACACAGTAAGATACATAATCAGTGGTCTTCCTTCAACAGGATATAGAAAGATAGGAGGTTCAAGCATATACTCTTTAATACTTTCAAATTCCCTTTGGAAATCATCTGTCCACAAACAACCTTGATCTTTCTTAAACAACTTGAATATTGGTTCACATGTTGCAGTCATATGGGAAATAAACTTAGAAATGTAATTCAACTGTCCGAGGAAGCCTCTAACTTGCTTTTCAGTTCTTGGTGCAGACATTTCTTGAATTTCCTTAACTTTTTCAGGATCAACTTCGATTCCTTTTTGGCTGACAATGAAACCTAACAATTTTCCTGATTGAACACCAAAGGTGCATTTATTTGGATTCAAGCGAAGATAATATTTCCTCAAATGTTGAAACAATTTCAACAAATCTTTTATATGCCCTTCTTCAGTCTGAGATTTGGCGATCATATCATCAAAATACACCTCAATTTCCTTATGCATCAGATCATGGAATAGGATTGTCATGGCCCTCTGGTACGTCGCACCAGCGTTCTTCAACCGGAAGGGCATCACTCTGTAATAGAATGTTCCCCAGGGTGTGATAAACGTTGTTTTTTCCATGTTCTCAGGAGCCATTTTGATTTGATTGTATCCGAAAAATTCTTCAATGAACGAAAATACTTTGAATTTTGTTGTACTGTCAACCAACATATCGATATGTGGTAATGGAAAGACATCTTTCAGACTAGATTTATTTAAATCTCTATAATCAACGCGCATCTGAACTTTTTCGTCTTTCTTTGGTACTGGGAAAATATTGGAAATCCATTGAGGATACATTGATGTCACAAGAAAACCAACATTAATCTGCTTTAAAACTTCTTCTTTAATTTTCACTGCCATATCAGGGTGAGTTCTTCGCAACTTCTACTTGATTGGTGGGCATTCTGGCTTTAGCGGAAAATGATGTTCCACAATATCATTATCCAACCTAGGAATGTCTTGATAATACCAAGCAAATATATACACATACTCTTTCAACAATTCAATCAACATGCGCTTCACATCAGGGTGAAGTAATGCTCCAATCTTGACTTTTTTGGATCCTCCTCTGAACTCAAATTGATCGTCTCCAACGGCTCTTTATACGACTGAATGGTACTTTCCTAGCGCTTAAGAAAACGTGAAACCTCTTCTAGGATTTCATCATATTCTTCTTCTTCGGCCACATACGCTGGATATTCAAAGTTGGGAGAGGATGCAAGGTCATTGTACTCAACGAGTTTTTTAATTAATCTGCACATATGATTTATGATTGATTTTAGAAACGGACACATATAGCAGGTGATTATGCAGATTTATTTACAATTATTATTTACTTTGAAAGGATTTTTCTAATTATCTTTTTCCAAGAAAAATCCTAAAATAAAGACACGGTTTGGGAATCAAAAACAACCTTTATTAATGATTTTAAAGATCAAAACAACAAATATGCCCATACAACATCAATATTTTCACCTTGTGCAGAGTGAAAGACTTTTTAAAAGACTAACAAAAAACAAATTACTTTGAAATGTGAATGCAAGAAGGAACATCAATAGTGATCCAATTTTGGACTCTGACTCTATGCGCCACGTAGTTCGGCATCTCTTGCTCTGATTCATCTTCCAGAATAACATTGATCCTTGGAGTAGTTGGATGAAGATAACCTCAACTATGAAAGATGTCTTTGTATTTACCTAAAGTAGACTTCGGCTTCACAACTTCACCTTTATTATTCTTCACGGAGAAACCCAAACCATCTATATTCTTGTTCACAGGAGGATCGATAACCTGCCCCACACCTTGTTAGGGAACAAGGCTATAGAATTCTCATTCTTCCTTACATTATCAATGGATAAAGCTTGGAACTGAGTTCCAAAAACAACTTCATCAGCTTCCATAACACTAAAAGAGGATAAATGAAATATCAACAGAGCTTGCTCTCTATTCACAATGACCACCTTTCCTTCACGAACAAATTTCAGCTTCTGGTGCAAAGTTGAAGTAACAGCTCCTGCTTCATGGATCCACGGTCGTCCCAATAAACAGTTATAGGCGGGAACAATATCCATAACCTGGAAAGTAATCTAGAATAAGTGTGGACCTATGTGAATTGGAAAATCTACTTCTCCGATGACAAACTTCCTTGAACCATAAAAAGCGTTCACTATTATGCCACTTGGGCGCATGGGAGTTCCCTGGTACTTAAGCTTCATGAGTGTACTCCTTGGTATGACATTTAAAGCAGACCCATTGTCAATCATCACATTAGACACATAATCATTCTTAAAATTCCTGGAGATATAGAGAGTCGGGTTATGGTTCTTTCCTTCATCGGGAAATTCGTCATCACAGAAACTCATGTTATTACAAGATGTAATATTCCCCATAACACTGCTGAACTGGTCTAGAGACATATCACTTTCCATAAAAGCTTGATCCAACACTCTCATAAGAGATTCCCAATGGGAAGAAGAGTTCATTAGCAAGGCTATAATGGATATTTTAGATGGAATTTACAACAATTGATCTACAATCTTGTATTCACTCATCTTGATAATTTTCAACAAGTCGTCCACATCCTTTTCCAAAGCAGTACCACTAGATTCCCCCACTACTTTCTTAGGTTCAGTACTTTCAACAACCCTTTTATAAGAATAAACATTCCCTCGAATAACATGGGTGAAAACACATCCACTTCGAGTTACTCAACTGGCTTCAGTAATATTCTTGACATCAGACAAAGGTTGGATATGAGTTTCCACACCATCTTCCAGGATAGTCACATTGTATTTATATGTCACAGCTTTGTATGATTCATATGGGACAAGACCAGGCAGGCAAATAACCACTGGAGAAATAGCTGGCTTGCTATGGTACTCAATTTCCATAGGGGCGGGAACACTAAAACACGGCACAATAACATTCACCCCTTCTTCAGAATATTTAGACATCACAGAATCTTGTTTGAGTACGTATTTTCATCAGAAGAAAAGAACTCTTCTACAGAAACATATTTATCATCTAACATGGTCTCGACCGATAAATCTTCAATAACATTATCTCCATTGTAATAATATCTATTACTTGAAACCTTGATAGTACCATTATCTGACAGCAATTAAACACCCCTTCTTACGATAGAACAACCACGAGAATCCCTACAGCAGATCTGACAAGACCCATAATGGTGTTCTTCTTGGCCATCTATGGGACAGAATGTAGCATGCAGCTGTACCAAATCATCATTCATATAATTCACATTAAAAATCCAGAATTCATCGGGACATCCATAGACCATATTCACATCTTCTTCGTGCTCAGCCCTTGGCTTGATTATATGAATGAGACCTTTGTACATTATTTCTTGAAGATTAGATTTTATTTTATCACATCCCTGGATATATGTACTGCAAATACTACAACCAACATAGTCGTGCATATAATAGCTGAATTCATAGAGATCAGCATGCATCTTCACCAAATCCCCTCTAACCAGGTTGATATCAAAAATTCGGAAGTCCCAGGACAACCAGCAACCATATTTACAACATTTGCACCTCCATGTTTAGGCAAAGGATTATATTTTACGTTAGAATTATGTTTCACGCAACTCACGATTCTCTTGTTCAAGATTCTCCATTTTCTTCCTGGAATTAGCTCGAGTATTATACATGTGAGACAACTTGCTGAACGAAGTAGAGAAACTTGGTAAGACACCTGGGTATGAATATAAATGCAAGAAATATGTGCAAAATGATGCAAGATATGCAATGCATATGGTTTATTTATCATTATTAATATTTCAAGGGACTCAAATAATTATAGACGATTTGCAAATGTTAAAGTACTTGCACATTTTGAAATATTGAAAATTTCATTATAATAACTTCAGAATGGATTACAACTTTTAATACAAGTTTCAATAATCCTAAGTACAAGAGAAGATAAAATCTAAAATCCTAAGAAGGAAAAGCTGATGAAGATCTCTCCACGCACTGATGCTTTCCCGTGAGTCTTGCAATCTGAGCCTTCAATTGCTTGTTCTCTTCTACATATTTGTCGGCGACTTCTTCCAATCACTCGAGTCAGGAAGTGAGCAACTAGGTCCGGACTAAGCTCCAGAGGAAAATAAATCCTCTTTCCTCTCCATTATCTCCACAACACGACTCTCAAGAATCTCAATCAAGGCATCCTTCTCTTTTAATTCTGCTTGGTAGGTTATCTCTAAAGTCTAACACTTGTTCTTCCATGCTTCCTTCTCCTGCTGCATCCTAACTAGGGCAAGATGAAGTTCTTCCATATCATATAAAATGGGAGGAGTAGTCTTCACAAACATATCAGGTATAGGTTCTTCACGGGAATATGGCATCTTTTTAACTGAATTTCCCTTGCTTGTACCCACCGGAGATGAGGCTCCAAAGAAACAGCTCCCCTTGGTCCCAAGTCTTTTCTACTCTTCCTGTGAATATGGCGCCAAGCCTTTTCAATTTCCTCCTTAGCTTCCTTATTATCCTCTCCTTCTTTGAGAAATAAACCACTTATATGAATACTATTTGGCTTGTCTCTCATCAGATATCCGAGTTGACGACGTGGGAGAATGGGATTGTAGTTAATTCCTCCCTTTGTACTAAGGAGAGGTACATTTGGGAAACTACCACAACTATCGACAATCTCCACATCATAATAAGCCTGATGATACCAAACAATGTCGGAATGAGTGAGAGCCATAATCTTTGGAGCCCAACGTGGTTCCTTCTTGATATCCCAGAAAGCATCAGACCGAGGTAAGTGAGAAATAAACCACTGATATAACAAAGGCGTGCAATAAATGATCATCCTTCCATGATAAAAATCCCGAAGATGAATGGAATAATAAGTATCTCCTAATAATGTAGGAACTGGATTCCTAATCAAAAAGATCCTGATGGCATTGACATCCACAAATTTGTCGATATTAGGAAATAATGATAACCCATAGGCAAGTAGAGAAAATATAGCCTCAAAAGCAACTGTACTCTTTATCCTAGCAAAGTAGCAAGCTTTCTATAATAAAAATTGAGTGGGTAATCCTCTGATTCCTCCTTTGGTAGTCATTTTGGCCTCAATCTCAAACTTCCCCAAATGAATCATGGCAGCAATCTCATGAGACTTGGGCTCTCCCTCTAAACTGGTGAAAGGAACACGATCCATAATAGGTAAACCTAGTAGGTAAGATTACTCCTCCAATGTAGGAATCAAATGATGATCAGGGAAAGTAAAACACTGATACAACGAATCATAGAACTGAACCAAAGTAGAAAGAATACCCTACTTCATTATGAGCTTCATAAGAGACACAATGGATCCATATTTCTTCTGAAAATATGTAGAGCTCTCGATCTCAGGAATCAAACTCATCAATTCATCTATCTTAGGATTCTTGAAATTGTACTTCCGAGTATTTCTTTTTCCAGAATCCATGGTCAAACAGTACTTGAGATATTCGCAAAAAGTCAACTTTAAGTCCCTTGAAACAAAATGTTTTAAAGGATGCTCATGGGTGCATGAATGCATGATGCAACAATCACACACAAGATCACAAACACAGGGGTTCATAGGTTCTACGTCACGAGCATGAAGTCAAAGGTACTACCCACAAGGTACGGACTAATAGTTTATCACCTGTCAAACAAGGTTCTAAAAGGTTCTCATAGTTTACATCCTTCCTTTGGATATTACCAACGTCTCGATTAACTCTATATTCTCAGAAAAACTCGTCTAAGTGTAGCATCGCGTGACAACCACTTCCAGATTACTCTGTCATAGTTATCGCACTACACCTAAAAGGCCAAGATGGGTTAAGGGTTCTACGGTCCTCAGTTTCAGCAGGCTCTCAGGCTAAAAGCAACACGTCTTCCCGATTACTCGGTAAACGATACTACAGACAAATGGGCCTCCACTGAGTGGGTGATCTCATGCCTCCTTTTTTGGGATTACTCCCTCAATTTTAACATGACTATACTGCCCGTCCTATCTTAATTTTTACCAAGTCCGGATAGAGGACTTATGAGAAATCACCAAGCACCCTAAAAACCAGGAAAAAAATCCAGACAAACATATAAAACACATAATATACAAAAAATAATAGCACATACACAAATAAACAAATATAGGCTCAACCCACTTAGATATGGACTAGCATTTGGTCAATATTTCCCCAATGAAGTCTCCATTTTTCTGTAGCGGTAGAAATGTTTAGACAAAGTCATTGGATTAACTTAACTCTCACAGACCAAATAAAAATCACCACCACGCTTTATCATTTCCAAAGGAATGGGAAAAGAGAGAATAAACCAAAAAGAGGGGGGGGGAGAATCTAGGTACGAGGGTTGGTTATGCAAAGGGAATGTATTAGCACCCTAAACATCTATGGTACTCCGCATGAACCTCTTTAAAAATTTGTGTATTTTGGCTATAATTGTTGTATATAAAAATAGATGGGGAGGTGAGAAGAGAAATATATTTTTTTATAATTTTTGCACCCACCGCGATTATGAACCTTTAGTGCCTATGTACCACCTTCCGTGCAATAGGGGATCAAGGTACTAGTAGTTCACCTTTAAAAATTTTAAAACACAAATGTGTTGGTTAATTTTAAGACGAGACGTCATCGTCGTATCTGAGTGGAAAACATACTTACTACCCACTATTATGAGAAAGGAGAATTTTCCTCATCTCAAAATGGACGATATAGCTTGGATTTTAAAATCAACAAACCTCACTCAACACCCCAAGTGGAAAATATCTCGCTTCACTACATATCGTAGAAGTATAGTAGCTCGCATCACTTCAAGGATTGACAAGAGTCTAATATTTTGAGAAAAGTTTAAGTAAAAAGCCAAAATGGAAAAATGGTTTGATCGAGATTGATTTACTTTTAGTGTTCTCACGAAAATGTCAAAGTATGATTAAATTGTTTAAAGTTTGATTAAGAAAATGTTTTTTTTGAAAATGCATGGACCTGAGTCCAATTTTATTATGAAAATGGTTCAAGTTTAGAAAACAAGAATAGTTTTGAAAAGGAGGGAGAAGATTTTTAAAATTAAAGAAAATGGGAGGAGATGAAGGAACTATCCTAAGGCATAAGGTAAAAGTTAGGTAAAAGAACCGTCTAACTAACAAGAAGCCAAAACTGGACACAATGAGTCAATGTAGAGTTCCCATACTTTAGATTGTAACCAAACAAGAAAATATATTAAACCTATTAAGAATACCAAAATTCAAATGCATTAAGTCTTCATAAAATTGGGCAGAGTAATGGTTGTATACAGATGAATTCCAAATCACAGATAAAGCATATAATCAGAATAACCTGCACACAAAGAAAATCAACCCAATGTCTTAGGGGTAAACCCCAAGAACTCCAGACAAAATAACAACAGGAGTCACAAGGTCTCAAGGGTAGTCAAGGTTTCTAATCCTAGGTCCAAGAGGTCCATAACTCCATAATGACAAGGATAGTAACCAATAATCCATTATGATCTTAAAGCTTTTTATTGTTCAAGTTGATTATTAAGTATCATCAAAAAGAAAATTAAAGGCTCAAGTGAGCAAAACTAAAAAAGACATAAAGATAAATGCTAAAGTGAGCAAAGATGAAAATAGCATGAAATGTAAATGCTAAAGTAAATGGTGCCTAAAACTAAAGACATGAGATAAAAGCCATAAGTAAAAAAGATACATAATAAAAGTCAATTGTTAATGAGTTAGGAATTAGAGGTTAGTTGAATGACCATCTTGAAAGTTGCATTTGAAAACTCATTAGAATATTGATAAAATCAAGGCTTCTTAACAATAAGTTTCATTTGCTTTTTGTCAAGTATATCATTCATTTCAAATTCTCAGGGCAATAACAAATGATCAACGATGTTTAACTGATTCACTTAGACCAAAATTTATGATAGTTCATTAGAGAATTGATAAGACCAAAGCCTCCTAACAATGAACCTCAAGGTTATTGGATCAAAGGTTTCAAATTAAACATACTTGGGCTTGCAAATATTGGTTTGGGCCAAGAATGATCACTTTTCAAATTGGGACAAAATTTAGCGCTATGTTAAGCAATCGTAAGTAGACTTATATAGAAGTCGCACCTATTTTGAGGTCGGACAATAGCAATTTATGTACCATATGTTTTAAGGAAAGATATATAGATCATTCTCCAACAACATGTAGTACAAGTGAGAATGGGATAAGATGAAGAAGGAGGGGATAAGAATTGAATTCCACATTTGAACTAAAAAAATTAATCAAGCTATCATTAAAATCATTCATCTATTTTGGTGGAGTTAAACTCAATACCAAAGATCCAATGATGTTAATGAAGCTCACGATTAAAATCACATAGTTCAAGATCAAACAGAATATATATAAAAATAACATTGCATTTAATAAACAAAATAAAAATGGGAAAAATTATTTTTAAATTATTTAAAATAAATAAATAAAAGGAAAAATAGAAAACTATATTCAAAACATCAAAGAAAAATTAAAAGAGACCATAAAAAAGTCAGAAGTGATCTCAAATATTTTTACAAATTTTTTTAGCAATTTTTTAAAACAGAAAAGTATTTTTAGAATTACTTAAAATCACTTAAGCAAGTAAAAATGATAAGAAATATAAAAAAATCAGAATAAAATTCTTTAAAAAATTTCAGAATGTAAGAAATAAAGAAAATGATTTTTATGAATTTTTTTAGAATTTAAAAATACCAAAAAGTATTTTTAAACAATTAGAAACAAGTCAAAACAAAGGAAAAATCGTAAAAAATATCAAATATGAAAATTAAATCATGAAAAAATGAAAATCAGAAAGAGAATATATCAAAATATTTTTGTGAATATTTT
Source organism: Vicia faba (assembly GCA_948472305.1). Classification (NCBI taxonomy): domain Eukaryota; kingdom Viridiplantae; phylum Streptophyta; class Magnoliopsida; order Fabales; family Fabaceae; genus Vicia; species Vicia faba. The sequence continues at coordinate 84,760,015 of OX451738.1, read as the reverse complement.
CATAATTTTTGGGTAAGAAATGAATTTTCTATGATTTTTTGAAGTTTGATGTAAAAAATAGAAAATAAAATAAAATATATAAAAAATGTGGACCATTGGATGAGAGTCAAAATGCGCCAGTAAATAGATCCAAAGGATTAGGCATGCTGTGCATATCATGGTCAGCTTTGAAAATTACACCGAATCACTTTTTAATAATTAAAAACAACTAAAAATCTGGCACGTTGGATGAAGTCTGACTAATGAAAGTAATCAGATCTAAGGACTCTCAAAATGTGCGTATGATAAATCAAACACACTAGATAGGATATAAAAAAATTATATGTCACACCATCATTGGTTGAAGCTGAAGTGGTGAAAAACACAAGAAGGGGGGGGGGGGGGGGGGGGGGGGGGGTTGAATTGTAAAACTGAAATCTAATGCAATGAACAAGATATTTTTATCCTGGTTCGTTTGATCTCAAACTACTTCAGTCCACCCGTCAAGGTGATTTCGCCTCTCTCCAACGAGGTCTTAATCCACTATATTCAACTGAATATTACAGACTGCTTTAACAACTGCTAAAGCCTTCTTGATGCAAACCACAACCCAGTTTGTCAAGGAAACACTTTCTTACAAAGAGATAAAACTAAGTGTGTGAATGTTTTCTACAAAACTGTATCACAACTGTGATGTATACACAACTTAAAGCTTAGAAACTAGATTGCTAAACAATGATAGAATATCAGAATATGTAATGTTTAGCAAAACTGAGAGAAGAAAGATTTTGATCAGCTTTTATGCGTGTAGAGATTTAGAGAGCATTAGCCATTTCAATCTTCAAAGTCTTGTTTATATAGCACTGAGATATTGAATGTTGGATGCAATATTCTTGATTCAATGCTAATAACAAACTTTCCTTATCGAGCAGATCTTGTCTGGAATGAGGCCGTTGGTATTAATTTGCTTTCAATGCACAGTACCGTTGCTTACTTAATGCAAGTTCTGGCTTGGCTCATTCTGACTCTGCTTAGCTACTGATGAACTGTTGTGTTTCTTTATCAGAGTGTTGAGCGCAGTCTTGTTCATCAGGCTTCAGCATGTACGTGAGTTGATCATCTGATTCTGACATTCTGATATGGCAACTTCTGATGCTGATGTCTGAAACCAAATTCTGATGTTGAATAGGTGTGTTCTTGTTTATATCAATCAGAGTATCTGCAAATTAGAGCATAATGATTTAGGCAGCAGATAGTTCATACATGAATCATATACATAATATATCTTTTCACTTTGTTATCATCAAAACTTAAATATAGGGTAGTAGATTCAAACTTTGTTCTAACAATCTCCCCCTTTTTGATGATGACAAAAACTGGATATTTTTAAATGAAAATAACGTGAAAAGGTATCAGAAAGATGCATCAGAGTAAGAGGTAAAAAGAGATAAGGAGTAAAGAGATATCAGAGTTGAGAGATACTCCCCCTGAGTTTATTACTTCCCTTTGATTACAAGTGTTCTTCAGGATCAGATCTTTTTGCCTTTCTTTGAACATCAGAGAATCAGAGTCTTTGACTATCAGAAGCTTTAGATCAGCATGTCAAAGCAGAGCTTCAGAGCTTTTCTTGTCAGAGCTTTGCTTTGGATCAGAGTATCAGAGCGGATCAGAGCTTCATAGTGATCAGAGCTTCTAGTCTTCAGAGTGTCCAGGAGCTTCCTTGTACCTGTAGACTTTAAGCAAAACAGAAAAAACATTTTCAAGTAATAGAGTTAGAATGTTTGAGAATTTCTGTCTAGTTAGCCGTTATTGTTTAAAATATCATTCTTGTTCTCCCCCTTTTTGTCAGCAATCAAAAAGTGTAAGTGATGTGCTAAAACAATTAAGATCAGAAAAACTTGTCATATTGAAAGGTTCAGAATCAAAACATGAAAATAGTACAAAACATATTCAAACAGTACATCAGAAAATCAAAGAAAACATGAAAAAGACATGAATGAAAAAAGACTAAGGTTGAGGAGGCAAGCGTGTGAACAGGTTCTCCAGCATGGCTTTGATCTGATCAGCAGTCTCATTCTGGTTATGCACCATATTGACAACAGTGTTAATCTTGTTATCCTGCACATCCATTCTTTCTTTCTTTCAACAGGAGGCAATAGTGCTTAGCTCTTGAGCTTCTATCAGATGCTCTATCAGCCTATTCTCTGTCAAAATATTTGATATCAACCTTCCAAAGGGTATCCAATCCCTCTTGGTTCTTTCTTCTTACCTGGTTTCCTTCACACTTGTTCTGAGGTGGTTGAACAGAAAATGAGCCAAATTGATTTTTACCTTCTGATCAATAAAGTAGATCAGAAATTGTTGATCCACATTTATGTAATCAGGTGAGCTGGTTGGCTTCCTATGGTTGAAGCATCCCAGAATTATCTTAGCCCAAACTCTGTAATGATCCTTCAGATCTTTGATCTTGCTGCTGGGCACCCCATGGGTGAAAATTCTTGCAGCTATCACACCCACATCAGCACATCTTTCAGCCATGTCCACACAACGGACGCCACCGCCACTATAACCGATTAACCTTGCAATGTGATCCTCAGTGATCACAATCTTCTTCCCCATAACGAAGGAGGTGACTAGATGTGTTGAAGCCTTGGCGTGAATCCAGAATTCCTTGACTAGCATAGGGAATGTTGGTCCAACCAACCTGTCAAAATACCTTTCCCACTTCTGTGCCCTAACTTCTTCAGTTAGGTCAAAACCGTTCTCCTTCAAGCTTCCAAAATCAATGATCAATTCAGAAAGCACTTCAAGATTCTTCACAGGAGTGAGGAGTGTTCTGAATGACACTTGATATTGCTCAGATGATGCTTTCTTCTGAGGACCTGCAGAAGGACTGCTGGAGGTTGCCATGTTCACACTAAAAAGGTTTTGAGAGGAAACTGAGGAAAAAGGGTTTTGCAAGAGATGAACACAGAAATATGCAGAGAATGCTTGAGTATTAGTGAGAAAACGTAAAGAATGAGAATGAGAGATTAATGTATTTAAATAGAGTTTCAAAATATTTTGAAAAGATAAACGTTTTTAAGAAAGAGAAAAATCATGATTGCATTTTAAAAGCATGATTACTTTTCATTAAACGCTTGCTGATTTTGGGGGATTTGAGAAAGATACTTAAAAACGGTTACCAGACATGTGTCTCAATGCACCCAATCAGCGCTTTGCCTTCTCAGAAGCGTGCACGCGTTCTGCTTCAGAGATTTGCTGATGATTGGATGACACTTGTTTGATGTAGTGATCAGCACGTCTGTCTTTGAGCTTAGACTCTCAGATCTTTAGACTTGCATCTGATACAATCTGCATGTTCTATCTTTCTGAAAGAAGATTGATCAGAAGTTCACAGTAAAACAATTACATTCTGAAGGTAAATATATGGAATTAAAACATTTTCACTCTGGACAGATTTTCATGCTGAGATGTTTCAGAATGAAATTAAACCTATCTTCTGAAAGGGGTTTAGTGAAGATATCAACCCATTGATGGTCTGTATCTATAAATTTTAAGTTCAAAATACCTTTCTGAATATAGTCCCTAATGAAGTGATGTTTTATTTCTATATGCTTAGCTCTAAAATGTAAAATGGGATTCTTACTTAGGCAAATAGCAGAAGTATTATCACAGAGTATAGGAATGTTACTCTCAAAAATCTGGAAGTATTCAAGCTGACTTTTCATCCAGAGCATTTGTGTGCTACATCCTGCTGCTGCTATGTACTCAGCTTCTGCTGTTGATAGCGCAATTGTTTATTGCCTTTTACTGGACCAAGAGATCAGATTTTCTCCCAGAAACTGGCAGCTTCCAGAAGTACTTTTTCGTTCTACTCTGTCTCCAGCAAAATCAGCATCGCAGTAGCCTACTAAGCTGTAATCACTAGATTTTCTATAAAACAAACCCAGATTAGTAGTACCTTTCAGATACTTGAAAATTCGCTTAACAGCTGTTAAGTGAGATTCTCTAGGATCTGATTGGAATCTAGCACAGATACAAACACTGAATAATATGTCAGGTCTTGAAGCAGTCAGATAGAGGAGAGAACCAATCATACCTCTGTAGACTTTCTGTTCTACATTTTTGCTTACCTCTTCTCTTTCCAGAATGCACGTGGGATGCATTGGAGTCTTTGATGGCTTACATTCTGAGAGGTCAAATTTCTTCAGAAGATCTCTGATGTATTTGCTCTGATGAATGTAAGTTCCCTCTAGAGTTTGATTGATCTGAATTCCTAGAAAGAATTTCAGTTCCCCCATGAGGCTCATCTCAAATTCTGCCTGCATACACTTAGCAAATTTTCTTCCAAAAGAAGGATTAGTAGAACCAAAAATAATATCATCAACATAAATTTGACAGACTAAGATGTCATTCTTAATTGATTTACAGAATAGAGTAGTGTCCACTTTCCCTCTGGTGAATTCATTTTCTAACAGAAAGTTACTTAGCCTTTCATACCAAGCTCTGGGAGCTTGTTTCAGACCATATAGTGACTTCTTTAGTTTGAAAACATGTTCTGGATGTTTTGTATTTTCAAAACCAGGGGGTTGGTGTACATAAACTTCTTCTTCTATATAACCATTTAAGAATGCACTTTTGACATCCATCTGATACAGAGTGATGCCTCTATTAACAACAAATGAAATTAAAAGTCTGATAGATTCTAACCTGGCGACTGGGGCAAAGGTTTCTATATAGTCTATCCCCTCTTTCTGACTATAACCTTGTGCAACCAGTCGTGCCTTGTTTCTGATGACTTCACCTTGTTCATTTAGCTTGTTTCTGAACACCCATCTTGTTCCAATGACGTTGAATCCTTTTGGTCTGGGAACGAGATCCCATACGTCGTTTCTGGTGAATTGATTCAGCTCTTCTTGCATTGCCAGAATCCAGTCATTATCCAGAAGTGCTTCATCAATAGAAGAAGGTTCAATCAGAGACACAAGTCCCATGAGAGTTTCTTCAGAGTTTCTGAAGCTTGCTCTTGTTCTGATTGGATCTTCCTTTCTTCCTAAGATAGTCTCTTCTGGGTGATCCAAGCTGCTTCTGGGTAATCTCTTCTGAGGTTGATCAGCAGTTGTTGTAGGATTGCTAGCAGTGCTCCTTTCAGACGTTGAAGGAATGTCTGTGTTGAGAGCTTCTGATGACTTGTCTTCAGAACCTGTAAATTCAATTTCTATACCTGCAAAAACTTCATTCTGCTTTGACTTTTCAGAGTCAAGCTTATCATCAAAACGAACACTGATTGATTCTTCCACAATCTGTGTTTCTGTATTGTATACTCTGTACCCTCTTGAGCGTTCAGAGTATCCTAACATAATACACTTCTGTGCTTTAGAGTCAAACTTGTTCAAATAATTCTTTGTATTTAATATAAAGCAAGTACATCCAAATGGATGAAAATATGAAATGTTGGGCTTTCTGTTCTTCCACAATTCATATGGAGTCTTTTCCAGAATAGGTCTTATTGAGATTTTATTCTGAATGTAGCACGCTGTGTTTATTGCTTCTGCCCAGAAGGTCTTAGCAACGTTTGTCTCATTGATCATGGTTCTGGCCAATACTTGCAATGTTCTGTTCTTTCGTTCTACAACTCCATTTTGTTGGGGAGTTCTAGGACAAGAGAAATCATGCAGAATGCCTCTGTCATTAAAGAATGACTCAAAATCTTTGTTTTCAAATTCTCCACCATGATCACTTCTGACTTTAACGATTCTAAGATCCTTTTCATTCTGAACTTAGTTACAGAAGGTAACAAACACAGAGTGTGACTCGTCCTTGTGTCTTAAGAACTTTACCCATGTCCATCTGCTATAGTCATCTACGATTACTAACCCATACTTCTTGCCACTGACTGAAGCAGTTTTAACTGGTCCAAATAAGTCAATGTGCAGAAGTTCTAATGGCTTAGAGGTAGAAACAACATTTTTGGATTTAAAAGAAGGTTTTGCAAACTTGCCTTTCTGAAATGCTTCACACAGAGCATCTGAATTGAACTTCAAATTAGGAAGTCCTCTGACCAGATTGAGTTTGTTGATCTGAGATATTCTTCTCATACTAACATGCCCCAATCTTCTGTGCCAGATCCACTGCTCGTTGTTAACAGACAGAAGGCATTTTACATTCTGACTTTTTAGTTCAGAAAGTTTGATTTTGTAAATGTTGTTTTTCCTCTTACCATTAAACAGGATAGTCCCATCTTTCTGACTAACAGCTTTACATGATTTTTTGATTAAAGATTATATCATAACCGTTATCACTTAATTGACTTATGGATAACAGATTATGCATCAATCCATCTACTAGCAGAACATTATTAATAGAGGGAAGATTTCCATTACCTACAGTTCCAGAGCCAATTATCTTTCCCCTCTGATTGCCTCCAAAGCCAACGTGGCCTCCTGGCTTAAGTTTCAGGCTTTGAAACATATGCCTTCTTCCCGTCATGTGTCGTGAGCAGCCAGAGTCCAGGTACCATGACTGGTGTTTCTGACTTGCTGCTAAAGATATCTGTCACATGTATTATTTTATCCTTAGGTACCCAGATTTTCTTGGGTCCTGATTTGTTAGTTTTACCAAAACTCTGGTTGAATTTTGGTTTCACAGAGTGCTTACTGCTAGTATATTTAATATCATGTGTGTGACCATATACAAAATGTGAATTCAGAGGAGTGTATTTAATGGTTAAGTCCATGACATTCTTTGGTGTAGGAACCTTACCTTGGTATCCTATTCCTTTCCTGTCGTTTCTGCTAACTCCATAGATCATTGAAGCCATTTTGCTTCTATCTATGCTTTTAGCTAGGAACTTCTGGAAACTGTGATCATACTCCTTGATGATCTTATCAGCGTTGCTGGGAGTTTCAGAAATTGGTTCCTTCTGAGAGTTTTGTAAAGTGTTTTCTAATTTTGAAATCTTATTTCTCAGCTCAGAATTTTCCAATTTGAGACTCTCAGTCTTATTAGAGTCAGATTCAAGATTCCTTTTCAGGTCTCTGAATTTAGCTCTAATTTGCTGATAACGTTCCAGAATCTCATTAAGGCTTTCAGCAAGTTCAGCCTTTGTAAAGTTAACAGCAAAGTTAGGAAATACCTCTTCAGTATCTGATTCTGAGTCTGATTCAGAAGCTTCACTATCTTCTGAGATGTTAGCCATGAGAGCTATGTTTGCCCTCTCATCATTTGATTCTGAGTCAGCTTCAGACGAGTCAGAGTCATCCCATGTAGCCATGAGACTTTTCTTCTTCTCTCTTCCAAACTTCTTTTTGGGATTTTCCCTCTGAAGCTTTGGGCAGTCACTCTTATAGTGTCCTTGCTCATTGCACTCATAGCAGATGATGTCCTTGGTGTTTGGCTTTTTGCTACTGGAGGAGCCTTCAGATCTTCTGTATCCAGAAGAAGAATCTGTCCTTCTGTATCTGGAAGAAGACTCGTTCTGATCAGATCTTCTGGGATTCCTGAACTTTCTTTGTCTTTGCTTCCACAGTTGATTTACTCTTCTGGAAAGGAGAGAGAGTTCGTCTTCTTCTGATGAGGATCCATCAGATGTTTCTTCAACTGCCTGCAAAACTTTAGACTCAAATTTTTTGTTAGATTTTAATGCTAAAGGCTTACCTTGCTTCTGAGGCTCGTCAGCTTCTAGCTCTATCTCATGACTTCTGAGGGAGCTGATAAGTTCCTCCAGAGTGATTTTGTTGAGATCTTTAGCTAGCTTCAGAGCTGTAACCATAGGTCTCCACTGCTTGGGTAAACTTCTGATGATTTTCTTGACATGGTCAGCAGTAGAGTATCCTTTGTCCAGAACTTTGAGACCAGCTACCAGAATCTGGAATCTAGAGAACATGGTTTCAATGGATTCAGATTCTTCCATTTTGAACGCCTCATACTTCTGAATGAGCGCCAGAGCTTTTGTTTCTTTGACCTGAACGTTGCCCTCATGCGTCATTCTGAGTGAGTCAAAAATATTCTTTGATGTGTCTCTGTTGGAGATCTTTTCATACTCAGTATAGGAGATGGCGCTGAGGAGGATGGTTCTGGCCTTGTGGTGATTCTTGAAGTCACGCTTTTGTTGATCAAACATTGATTTTCTATCAATCTTCTGACCGCTTGCATTCACAGGGTGCGTGTATCCATCCGTCACCATATCCCACAGATCAGCATCATGTGCCAGAAAGAAGCTTTCAATTCTGTCTTTCCAGTAATCAAAGTTTTCTCCATCAAAGACTGGAGGTTTGCCGCTGAATCTGTCTCTGTTTTTCTGATGCCAATTGAAGTGGTGAAAAACACAAGAAGGGGGGGGGGGGGGGTTAAATTGTAAAACTGAAATCTAATGCAATGAACAAGATATTTTTATCCTGGTTCGTTTGATCTCAAACTACTCCAGTCCACCCGTCAAGGTGATTTCGCCTCTCTCCAACGAGGTCTTAATCCACTATATTCAACTGAATATTACAGACTGCTTTAACAACTGCTAAAGCCTTCTTGATTCAAACCACAACCCGGTTTGTCAAGGAAACACTTTCTTACAAAGAGATAAAACTAAGTGTGTGAATGTTTTCTACAAAACTGTATCACAACTGTGATGTATACACAACTTAAAGCTTAGAAACTAGATTGCTAAACAATGATAGAATATCAGAATATGTAATGTTTAGAAAAACTGAGAGAAGGAAGATTTTGATCAGCTTTTATGCGTGTAGAGATTTAGAGAGCATTAACCATTTCAATCTTCAAAGTCTTGTTTATATAGCACTGAGATGTTGAACGTTGGATGAAATATTCTTGATTCAATGCTAATAACAAACTTTCCTTATCGAGCAGATCTTGTCTGGAATGAGGCCGTTGGTATTAATTTGCTTTCAATGCACAGTACCGTTGCTTACTTAATGCAAGTTCTGGCTTGGCTCATTCTGACTCTGCTTAGCTGCTGATGAACTGTTGTGTTTCTTTATCAGAGTGTTGAGCGCAGTCTTGTTCATCAGGCTTCAGCATGTACGTGAGTTGATCATCTGATTCTGACATTCTGATATGGCAACTTCTGATGCTGATGTCTGAAACCAAATTCTGATGCTGAATAGGTGTGTTCTTGTTTATATCAATCAGAGTATCTGCAAATTAGAGCATAATGATTTAGGCAGCAGATAGTTCATACATGAATCATATACATAATATATCTTTTCACTTTGTTATCATCAAAACTTAAATATAGGGTAGTAGATTCAAACTTTGTTCTAACAGAAGCACGACACATAGGTCGTCTTCAACCTCCAAACGCCCTAGACTGGAGTTCCATAAACTGTAAAATTAGCCAACTAAACCGGTACCATTAGATTCGTCTCTTCAAGACGTTTCTAATGGTACCCTCCCACCAAATTTATATAAACTTTGAAATGCTTGATTTGAAAAAAGAAGAAATAATAGCGAGCACGAAGTTCTGGAATATCTCACTCAAATCTTAATGAAATCACAAATTGTAAGAAGCATGAGAATCAGACGGATGAGCAGAGAAGATTAGTCTTTTATTTGGATTAATTTGACTAAGAAATCTACCTGAACGAAGTAGCAGAAAGTTGCTCTGAAACTAGACTTCTGTAGCTCAAAATAGGTCACGATTCTTGAAGGTAAGAGTATGGTTAGCTTTAAAGAAGTTTAATAGAGCTAACTGAATGAAGCTTGTGGTGATTTGGAGGGTGGAAATTACAAAATGAATCCAAGCCTTAAGAGTTCAAATGAGATGATGGCAGGGGTCAATTGGCTATCAAAAGCTTGTGGAAATAGGTGGAATGTGCACCTTATTTAGAGGAGAGGATGAGGAAATGCTTAAGTTTGCAAATGGGAGAGTAATTGAGTGAATTCGTGTGAATCTGAAACATGAGCAATGTGTGACTGGTTTAGCATCCAAACTCAGCCAAAACCTGTGTTTCATGATGCTAAATTCTTTTAGAAAGTTTCTAAACATTATTAGAAGCAAAAACGCGTGAAACCTTTGTGTTTAGAAGGTAAAATATGGATTTCAAATTCTGACTTGGAAGGAAAATTCAATTTCAAGTAGCTGACTTTGAACTCATGGTGTGCATGATTTAGGAAACCTTGGGACCTGATTCTTGATGCATTGGAAAAATGAGGTAACATTATTTATAATGTTCCAAGAAAGGGATCATTTGGATGCTTGAGCTAAAACGTGTGCTTGGTCAAAATTAGAAGAAAAAAAAGGTGATGACTTTTATACTTAGAAAAAATTCTCAGTTTTTCTTCAAAAATGACCCAAAATGTTTTGACTCCAAACAAGGTCTTATCCCAAAAAAAAATTTGATCAATGATGCTAGCTTGAGTTGGACTCCTTAAAGAGTATTGTGAAACTTGTATCACTCAAAAATTCCAAATATTGGAAAACTTATGATCCTTTGAATTTGATGAAAATCCAAAAGGTGACCTATAAGCTTTTGAGCTTTTAAGGCATCTTCTAACCATTTTCAAGTTTTACACATAAAAGAAGAGTGAAATTTCACAATCTTAAGATCATTATGGAAAAAGAATGGGCTAAAGTTGATAAAAATTGATCAAGTTATGACTTTTTGAAGTCACATACGGGAATTTGATGGCCTATCTAGAGGACTTGTAATCTTTCTCAATCATTAGTGATCTTTCACACAAAATTTGCTTGAAAATTTTGAAGTGATTTGTTGATAACCCTTTAAGGAGAAGCATGTCTTTAGAATCACTCAAAAATCTCAAAATATGGACAAGATATAGCCCTTAGAAGTTCAAAATCCTAACTCCTAGAGCATCAAAATGGCTTGGGAACCCCTTTCAATTTGTACAATCTTTCTTGTACAAATACTTTTTCTATGTGAAGAGATGTTGTTGTGGATGATAATAAGAGCCTATAGTATCAATAACCACTTCCGAATGTTGGGAATTGAGTTAGTTATGCACTTGTGATCAAAGAATCAAGAACTTGCCCAATTAGGTCAAACTTCTTTAATCAAATTTTGCATATTTTGACTTCCTTTGGCAATTGAAGCATGATGAATCATAGTAGACATTGTCATGACATTCATTTAAAGCACTCTCAATGATGAAGCTTAAATTTCAATGAAGCTTTGTTGAATAAAGCATGGAAATAAATTCATGAACCTATGAATTAACCTGGTGAAGTGTGTTATGCCATCACCTATAGTATCATCATTTAGAGTAAACATTCATTGTATTTGTTAGTTAAAAGTTAATCAACACAAGACAAATATGACCATAATATACAAATCAAAGTGCTTGGTGATCCCTCATGAGAAAACCTAAAGATAGGGAGAAGAACCAAACCCTAGGGTCATCTTGATATGATTGGGTTAATATGAGATGATAGAGGAATCTTAGGGGAAAATTTGGGATATAACAGTAACACTCCACCTTTTCATAAAAAAAAATGATGCTACGACATCTTTTCAATAAAATTTTTTTAACTTCAAGACAAGCATATGATTTCCATTAGAATTATCATTCTTAGACAAACATTCTTTTCATGTAAATAGGTGCTTGAACATCAAGTAAGCTTGCATGATGAGCATCAAATGAAAACTTCATTATCCCAAAGGACAAATTGCTGACGAAACCTATCAAAAAGAAAATCATTTTAAAGAATGATCTTATTCTGGGGCATTTTCACAAAGCTGCCAATCAGAGGCTATCACGTCGATGAATCTTTTCGAGCAATGTCAAAATAGAGGCTATTACATCGATAAATCTCTTTAAGTTATACCCAATCAAAAGCTATTACATCGGTAAATCTCTTCAAGCTTTTGCCAACAAATCTGAGGCGATCATGTCGATAAATCTCTTTAAACTTCAATTTGGGGCAATCAGGCCGAGTAATCCATTCATAATTTGTTCAAACCGGGGAAGTTACATCGAGATTCAGAAGATCTCTCCAAGAATCCATGATCAGAGGAAGTCTATTTCGTGGCCTAAGATATTGGGGCATGACACCTTGTGTCATATTATGACACAAATCTTCCAACCTTCTACTAAAAAAAATCCTTTTACAGATCATTACAGACACGGGCATTCCTCGTCCTTACTTGTGAAGCTGCTCAAGAAAATTCATGTCATCCGTACAAATGCAATCAGGCTAAAAGCATCATGATGATCACTTTGACTTAGTTACCTTCCTCAAAATCATCGTCACCCCCTGCAGATGTTTAAGCACGCAACATCCCGACAATGGAGAAAACATGGGACATTTGAAGAGATCCATGTCTCTACCCAGCCATCCACAAGAAGTCCAGGATGTAGGGAAAACCATATCAACCTATTTCTTCCCAGAAAGACTATAATTCAATCCCCAACACAGCTATAACTCAATTCTCGAGTTTTCAAGCACCCATTTGCATTGGTATCTCAAAGACGATGGGCAACAGACCATGATAAGCCTAATATATGGCACTCTGCATATAATAATCATCAATGCATATTAGATTGCATCCTTAAATGCGTAGCATATCCATCAAAATAGATCATTATGCCATACACTTCAAAATGCATACGAAGCATAAGCCAAATTTGGTACCTTGCGTGAAAGCCCAAATCAATCCTCAAAACAGTAATACATCCCCACAGAGAATACCATCCTCATAATTCCCAATTTACATTCGTCATTAAACTGCAAACCAAAATAAGCCATGGTGCCAGTACATTGTACTCCCAACTCTAAATACACTTTGTCAATCTTTTCTTAGGTCATAGATCGTCCATAGATCTTACCCTCATGTTATCTTTTCTTGGGTCGTAGGTCGTCCATAGATCTTACCCTCATGTAATCTTGTCTTGGGTCGTAGGTCGTCCATAGATCATACCCCTATGTTATCTTTTATTGGGTCTTAGGTCGTCCATAGATGTTACCCTCATGTTATCTTTTCTTGGGTCGTAGGTCGCCTATAGATCTTACCCTCATGTTATCTTTTCTTGGGTCGTAGGTCATCCATAGATCTTACCCTCATGTTATATTTTCTTGGGTCGTAGGTCGTCCATAGATCTTATCCTCATGTTATCTTTTCTTGGGTCATAGGTCGTCCATAGATCTTACCCTCACGATATCTTTTCTTGGGTCACGAATCATCCTGAGATCCTACCCTCTCTTGTCGTCTTGCGTGGGTTGCAGGTTGTCATGATACCTACCCTTTTGATGTCCTTTTGGGTCGTGAATCCTGCATGATAGATTCTCCATTCTCATTGATTTTACCCGTTTGTCTTTACCTTTCTTTTTGGGTCACAAATCCTACACGATAGATTCTCCGCTATCATCAATTTTACCCATAGTCTTTACCTTTCTTTTTTGGGTCGTGAATCCTACACGATAGATTCTCCACTTTCGTCAATTTTAACTGTAGTCTTTACCTTTATTTTTTGGGCCGTGAATCCTACATGATAGATTCTCCAATGTCATCGATTTTACCCATTGTCTTTACCTTTCTATTTAGGTCACGAATCCAACATGATAGATTCCCTGCTATCATCGAGTTTCACCCATTGTCTTTAAGTTATCGTTTTGTCTTTGATCCTACTTTCAGGCACCACGACATCATCAGCAATATATTTTCAATCACTATAACACCCACTTCCCCGAGAACCTTGTATTGGCATCGTTACCCCATTATAAGCTATCACTGCTCAACCACATTCATCCATCATAATCGGTTCACCAGAAAATGAATTTTCTATCCCCAACAGACATCACAAATAATAACACTTACACCATCTCTCCAGGACAAATTTCAGGTCTTGATATTTAATCTTCTTATACCTTAAATTATCAAAAGGTTGGCGCCAATCTCATTTTCAGGTTTAAGACGATTAAATAGGGGCAACTGTCATACCCCAAATTTGTCCTACCCTTTTCACTTTTATCTGACTTAGGATTTGCATTTTAGTTGCATCATTTTCATTAGGTCGTTCACACATCATTCCTTCATTTCAATAAGGCATTGGTTCAAAGAATTAGTTATTGTGCCAACTAGGGTTTAATTTTGGCTTGAGGCTTCTACATTCTACAAGTTGCTTTCCCTGGTTCCTCCTTGAGCAGTTGAATCTGGAATTAGGGTCATCCTGAATTTTCTTCTCATCAATCTACAACGCGTTCAAATGGTTTTCTTTCCAAGGGCTTGGATAGGTATGTGATGAGTCTTATAAGTTCCATTATCTTTGAAGTTTCTCAGTATCAATCAAAAGAGACAATTGAAAGGATGTCACATATTTGAATGAGAGGACTACAAATTAGGGTTGTGACGTATACTCTAATTGATTGTGACTTAAGGAGCAAGGCATTATGGATTTGAGGTTAAAATTTGAATTAGGGTTTGTTTCGTCATTGTGGATTTCTTTCTTCTCAAGATACAAGGAAATTTTGGAGTAGGGTTTATTTCGCTATTGTTAATCAGGAGATTAGGGTTTCGTTTCAAAGAGCATTATCATTCTATGCTTCAAGCCTCACTTATCTTTTTACAAGGATATCCTTTTAAGGTTTTGTTTTATGAAGAGGGACTTCATCAAAGTAAAGGTTGTTGGTGCGAGTTATGAAAGTTTGACGCATGATACAAGAGATGTTGATTGTAGACTTATTTTATGATCAAGGCATGGTTGCTCGCTCAACTATTTGTGACTTGCAAATACAAATAGGTCTAAAATATGGTTTTAAGTTTCATTGAGAAGTGGAGTTGGATTCATTTAGTCAAGAGATCTTTTGAGTAAGGTTTTATGTGTGCAAGAAAGAAGAATCCATTCATGTGGTTCTCTTGGAAAACAAGATGCAAGTGTTAAAGCTCAACGAAAATTTACATAATTCAAAGATTCAAATTCAAGATATAATTCAAGTTTGCTCAAATTTAAAAATATCATTTCGCACTACTCCGCTCATCATTTTCAATTTCATCCAGTAGTATTATTCAAGATCAAGTTAGTTCATTCAAGGATTTCAAGATTCAAAATTATCATTCCATCCAAGCTTGTTATAAAAGAGTTCACCCGTTGACTTAATTCAAGTATCATTCAATCCTATTCATGCTTTGCAATATTTATTCAAAGAATTTCTTGCAAGATTGAAGATTGTCATTCAAAGTTTCCAACAAAGTTCATCATGAATCCAAATTCATCTCATCCAAGTATCACCATCATTTTCAAGTAAAACATTGCAAGTTATTATCTTTTCATTCATCAAAGGAAGAAATTGCAAGATCACTTACAAGACTACAAGTTGAAATTTATCATGAATCAAAACATAAACCTTCAAGGATTACTTCAAATCAAATTTACAAGCAAATTACAAAGGGAACATTCTAAAGACACTTTGTCTTCAATAATTGTTATGCCCTAGGAATGTGAATTACAACAAACATCAAATTAGGCCAAAAAGCAGCCCTGTTGTTGCCCTTAAACATGTTGCCATAACTTGTTGCTATCCTCCCTAAAGTTGCTGCCCAAAGCACCAAAGCTTTGCTCATCCTATGCCAAACTACAACCCTATAACATGAGCCTAAAACCTGCAAAATCCTGCTACAACAAGCCATAACTTGTAAAAAAACAAGGCCTTGCTGCCCTATTACTATGTTGTTGTCAAAAAGCCAAAAACAATCCAAAATCTGTGCCAAAATCTGCACAAAAACAGCCCCACATAAACTCCAAATGCCTTATCCAAACTTGTCAAACCTATAACACAAAAAACAGTCCAAATTGTCAAGACAACACTGTCCAAAATGACCTGCAAATAATTCCAAAAAACATGTTATGTATCAGTCCAACCTGCTACAACATTGCACAAAAATGGTAAGACCAAAACATAAATCAACAAAGCTATAAAATAGTTAACCCAAATCAATTCAAAACTCCAAGTTCCCCCCCCCCCCCCCCCCAAATCCCACTCTCATTCCCTATAAAAACGCCAACAATAAACAAAAAATGTGAATATCCACCATACACTACAACTCCCTGCACATACTTCCTCCACTCTTCAACCAATTCTTCACCAACCTGGTTCAAACCAGAACCTAAACACCACCATATACCATTCAAACCCTTATTCCCTTTTCATCATCTTCAGATCCCTACATAATCATACCAAAAACAAGACAAGAAATCTAGTAGAAAACAGCTCCCTGCATAACCCGAATCACTATTTCATTAACCACACACTCACCTCACAAACCTTCCCTTAAATAAATTTTCATAACTTGCATCCAAACTCCATAACCTTGAAGCTTCATTCAAAGCATCTGCAGATTGCAACAACAAGCTGTATCAACAAATCACCCTGCATACAAAAATTTCACAATAGACTTCCCTGTCAAAACCATAAAGTCACCTCCAAACTCACACTGATACCATCATCTTCATCACTGAAACCACCTACAACACCTACACGGAAAAATCAATCTGAATAGTTCACAACAATAGCAACAATGGAATTTCAGAAGAAAAACGAGGAAGAGAAAGTAGTAGCAAGACGATATCGTACTGACGATTAATGTAACACCCCCTTTCTACCCAACGAATTATATAAAAACGGAGTTATAAAATCTCCAACAAACAAATGGAATGCTACAGTTTCAACTTAGAAACAACGGAATTTAATCTCCCATAGTTTAGATACATAACACATAAAATTCGGATGAACCGATAAAAACATCTTTAGTCTTTAAAAAAATAAAACAACTTTCGTAGCTACACAGCGGATTCACAAGTTCAACTGAAAACATCATAACATCTTTTCCAACTCAAAACGGATTTCAGAAAATAAGTCTTTAATGAAAACAACTTAAAACATTCAGCAACATAATGAAAACCAACAATAAAGAAAACATGTGTTCATCCCCCCGAGTGCTACGTATCAGAGCGACGACACTGACTTGTTCAACTGAAGGTAACATTTATGCTTATTGATTATCTGCATGTTACCAACAGAGGGCAACATTCAAATAGAAGGGGTAAGATATCAAACAATATAATCGGATGTATGAGAAATAACATATTAGAATCATATTATGTAGGATCACCGCTTCACAACTCTAAACAACATCAAACACAGCAAAACATCAACAAAATATAACAAATAATTCATCATCACAACAAGTTAAATATGCGACATGGAATGCGACTCGTTACGATGCAAATGCATGTGGTACCAACAAAGCAAAACTCCCAACTTAATATTTTGCTAATTAATAGAGCCAACAATAAGGAATAAGCCTTCAACTTAATATCTTGTCAGTCCAGCCCAACTTACCGAGCATGATCTCCCCACTTGTTATGCTATGTATGTGACAACATTATGAAACACAACAATAACTACAACATCAACCATACAGCAACAACTCAACAACAACAACAACAATTCAATAACAACTCAACCACAATTCAACATTGGCCACAAGCCTACAACTTATCTGCTAAGAATTAGAGGCATTTCAACAACATCAGTATATCCTACAACTTTGCATCGTCAACAATATTGACATTACAACAACATAGTGAAATTCGCAAATACAATCGAAACCCATTTCAATAACACTACATAATTATTCAGCTATACATCTAGATTCGGTTGTTAGACGTTGTGTGACGGTTCCTCTAATATTAACCTGCTGCAACTATTATATAAGCTAGTACTGCTATCAATAATTTCTACCACTTATAGTGCTACTAATTAATCCTCTATTGTTGTTTTATTTCTAATAGGTTTCTGTTACTATTTCATAATTAACTCCTACTGTCAACTTATTCCGGCTACATGTACTATGTTATTATACTGTTAATAGTTTTCCGATAAGGTTCCTGCAATTGCATCCCACTACTATGAATTATCTCCTACTACCATGAATTATCTCTTCTACTATTTTACTGTTAATAGGCTACAACTTGGTTTTAGCCAATTAATACAGGAAGCACAACAAAATTCATCACTACCTGCAACTTAAACAATTAATAACAACCATATCACAACAACTTATAATATCAATACTATTATCGACCAAGTCCTATTAAATCACTTCTATGAAAATATTGTACTGATGGAACCTACTAATCAATGTCTACTAATCATCTACTACTCTTAATTTCCAAAAATTACTGCTACGAATGATTACCTTTGCTACTATTTTAATTTATAGAGGTTTTTCTGTTATTATCATCTTACTACTGTTGTTAAGGTCATCCTGCTAAATACTTACTAACTATATAATCCAATCCAATCCTATATTTCATTACTCTTCTATATGAGCCAGTTCTATAATTTGTGTACTTAATCTCTGCTAATAACCAATTAATAGAATAAGGTAACAGACACACAAGAAATAGTCCAAACAAAAGAAAATAGAAAACAGATGTTTAGGGTGTGCCCCTCGTCACCAAACTGTGCCCCTCGGCACAAAACTAAAAGATGATGTCTCTCATCATGGAGTTTTGCTGCTCGGCACACTCCTCTGCATACATGGTGTCGGTCGACATGCTCGTGCGCCCCTCGGCACAGAGTGTTTCTCACGCAGTTTCTTCATAGGCATACTGATTCAAACTCAGAATTCTCCAAATCTTCCTTCGATTAACAGTATTTTCAAAACAACATGATACATCACGGTATTACATCGATATAGCAACATAAAAACTATATCAACAATATTATAACTTCCAATAACAGACAATTAATTATGCAAAAAATTCAGGAACATCCATAACATGATAACAGACAATTTCAACAACAATAACAACATACGCACAACGATAATTTTACACGGCCCGATTTCCACATTCTATTCATCATAATTCCGATTATAGAGTCAGAACCCCACCCTCACCTCAGATTGAAGGTCGCTCTACAATTTTCTGATCGAACCTAGCTTTGCCTCTTCTCCTTGTTCCTCTTCTCTGCAACTTCCTACTTTATTGCTCCAAGACTTTCTTAATCTTTCAAATTAACCTCATTTCTTATTATTATAACTAAACCTAATAATAATATTATTATTCCTAATGGGCTCAACTTACACACCCCACCTATTACTACTTTTAACCATCAAAATAGGTCCAACTAATATTCTACTAATATTCTATACTTTTTAATATTATTTATTAATATTATTAATTAACTTAATTTAACTGACTAATAACAACACTGCAACTTATACCAACATAACACAACATTTCAATAAATAATTCGAAATTAATCAAAAATATCTAATTAAATAATGAATTAAACCAATCGGGCGTTACAACTCTCCCCCACTTAAAATATTTTCTTCCTAAAAAATTTACCTTGTTCAACCAACTCGGGATAGGATTCCAGCATCTTGCTCTCCAACTCTTATGTCATGCTTTCTCCGACAGCTCCTAACCAGACTACTTTCACCAAAGTAATCTCCTTTCCTCTTAGAGTCTTTATTTCACAATCTGCGATTCCTACAGGCATCATCTCCATAGTAAGATTATCTCGTACTTGCACATCATCCATATGAATCACATGAGATGGATCTGGAATATACTTCCGGAGTTGTGACACATGAAACACATCATGCAAATTTGAAAGATTAGGCTGTAAAGCCACTCTATAAGCAACATTCCCAACTCATTCTGAAATCTGATATGGACCAATAAAATGAGGAGTGGGCTTCTTAGATTTCAATGTACGCCCAACACCAGTCACTGGTGTAACTCTCAGAAACACGTGGTCACCTGCTTGAAATTCTAAATCTTTCCTTCGCTTGTCATGATAACTCTTTTGTCTACTTTGGGAAGCTTTCATCTTTTCTCGAATTAACTTCACCTTTTTGGTAGTTTCTCTAACAACTTCAGGTCCAAGTACTACGCTTTCCCCAAATTCATATCAACATAAAGGAGTTACATCTTCGACCATACAACGCTTCAAAAGGTGTAATTCCAATACTAGAATGGTAAATGTTATTATAAGTGAACTCTATTAATGTAAGATAAGTATCCTACGAACCTCCTTGCTCAAGAACACATGCTCTCAACAGATCTTCTAACGATTGAATAGTTCTTTCAGTTTGACCATCCGTCAGAGGATGATACGTTGAACTCAACCTCAACTTAGAACCCAACACCTCTTGCAAACTCTTCCAAATATCTGAAGTAAACCTCGGATCTCTATCCAAAACAATACACAAAGGAATACCATGTAGTTTCACAATTATACTAGTATAAATCTCCGCTAACTTTGATACTGGAAAGCTGATGTTAATAGGAATAAAATGAGCAAACTTCGTAAGCCTATCAACAATGGCCCAAATTGTACCATGTCCTCTTGAAGTATTAGGTAACCCCATCACAAAGTCCATCGAAATGATACCCCATTTCCATTATGGAACTTCTAATGATTGCATCAACCCCGCAGGCTTTTGATGTTAAACTTTCGACTTCTGACAAGTTAAACATGCATACACAAACCGATCCACATCACTCTTCATTCTAAGCCACCAAAACAAATTCTTCAAATCCTGGTACATTTTTGTAGCTCCCGTATGAATGCTCAACTTGTTTCTATGACGTTCCTCGAGAATCACTTTCTTCATCTCTGCATCATCAGGAATACAATTTTAATTATAGAATCTCAACACAAATTGCACATCTAACTTGAAATCATTATTCTCAGAAGGATCGATCCCAACCATCAAATCTACCAATTTCACATCTAACTTCTACGCTTCTCTGATATTATCTAGAAAATCATTATTAATTTTCAACATTCCCAACATAACACTCTACGGTGTCACCTCGCAAACTAAACTCATATCTCTGAATTGTTCAATTAATGTCAACTCTTTAACCATCATTGCTGACATATGTAAAGTCTTTTGACTTAACGCATCGACCACCATATTCTCTCTTCCTGGATGATAATTCAAACTGAAATCATAATCCTTTAATAATTCCAACCATCTCTATTGTCTCATGTTCGATTCCTCCTGATTAAATAAATAATTTAAACTCTTATGGTCGCTAAATACTTCAATCTAGAACCATAAAGATAATTCCTCCAAATCTTCAATACAAAAACAACTGCAACAAGCTCTAAATCATGTGTAGGATAGTTCTTTTCATGAGTCCTCAACTGCCTTGACGCATAAGCAACTACCTTTTCATTATGCATAAGAACACCTCCTAAACCCATATTGGAAGCATCACAATATACCATAAAAGGTTCTCCTGGATTAGGTAATTTCAAAATCGGAGCCGACGTTAACCTTTTCTTCAATTCTGTAAAACTTTCTTCACACTGAACATCCCACACAAGTCAACTTAGTTAACGGAAGTTCCAACTTAGAAAAAACTTCGATAAACCTTCTATTAATAACCAGCTAATCCCAAAAAGCTTCTAATATCGGTAGTCAACTTTTGAGTTTCCCGTTGCAACACAACATCTGCTTTAGATTGATCTACAATAGTGTCGCTACCTGAGATAACATGACCAAGAAAAATAATCTCCTTTAACCAAAATTCACACTTAGACAACTTTGCATACAACTTCTTCTCTTTCAAAACTTGAAATACTATTCTTAAGTGTTCTGCATTCTCTTCTTTCAATTTATAGTAAATCAAGATGTCATCAATGAACACCACTACAAACCGATCCAAATAAGTAAGAAAGATACGGTTCATGTACTCCACGAATACTCTTGGTGCATTAGTAACACCAGAAGGCATCACAGAATACTCATAATGTCCATAACACGTTCTGAAAGCCATCTTCTGGATATCTTCGTCCTTCACTTTAATCTGATGATAACCCGACCTCAAATCAATCTTACTAAACACTCGAGCACCCACCAATTGATCCATCAAGTCGTCTATTCTTGGAAGCGGATACTTATTCTTAATCTTCACTTTATTCAATTGTCTATAATCAACACAAAGTCTCATACTTCCATATTTCTTATTTACTAGCATCACTGGAACTCCCCACAGCGATACACTTGGTCTTACAGATTTATTTTCAAGTAACTCTTCCAACTGCTTCTTTAATTCTGACGATTCAGATGAAGTCATCTTGTATGGTGCCATAGAAATAGGTCTGGTACCAGGTACAAGATCAATAACAAATTCGAATTCTCTCTCTGGTGGTACATCAAGAATTTCATCCGGGAAAACTTCAGGAAATTCACGCACCACTTGCAATTCCTTAATTATAGCTTGATTCTCGATAGATAGTGATGCCATAAACGAGAACATTTGAGCCTCTTCTTGCATCAACTGCCTCAACTGTCTAGCAGACAACAAACCAGCTTCCTCCTCTTCAGGAGTAGATAACCACACCGACTTGTTATAACAGTTTATATGAACATAGTTATGCTCTAACCAGTTCATACCTATGATCACATCTAACCTACTTAAAGGCAGACGAACTAAATCAACGGCAAAGTCTCTTTCAAAGATCGACAACGACCACTTTAAACACACAAAATAAGTAGTCACTGATCCCTTGGATGGAGTATCCATGACCATCTCTCCATTCATAGAAGACAACATAAGACCCAATTTTTCAACATAATAAGCAACAATAAAGAAATGAGTAGCACCAGTATCAATAATAGTAATTAAAGGAGTACTATTAATGAAACATGTACCTCTTATGAGTCTGTCCTTATTAGTTATCTGAGTCCCAGCCAACGCGAACACTTTACCACTGGTTTGCACCTTCTTTGGTTTCTGGCATAGACTACCAATGTGTTCTTCTTTACCATAATTGAAGCAAATCATCTCTTTATGCTTGCACTCAAATATTGCATGTCTAGTATTACCATAATGGAAACACCTATTCACCTCAGCATACACACATTGCTCTTATGACCAGGTTTTCCATATTTGAAACAAACCACACAAGCAAAAGCACCTCCCCCACAAGTTCTCTGACCCTGAGCAACTTTCTGTTTACCTTTACCAGCTAGGGCATCCTAAGGCTTACCACGGTTCTGTTGGTGCTAACCCTCTTCTGATTGATAATCTTATAGTGAGCATTATTATCTTCTTCATAGATCCTGCAACTATCAATCAAATCGTCAAAGACAGGAATCTTCTGGTATCCAACTGCCTTTTTGATCTCTGGGTGGAACCCGTTCTCAAACTTGATGAACTTTGAAAACTCAGCATTTTCCTCGATGTAGTGCGGGTAAAACTTAGCCAACTCAACAAACTTTATAACATATTCAGTAATCGACATGCTTCCTTGCTTCAGCTCAAGAAACTCAATTTCCTTCTTACCACGAGCCTCTTCAGGGAAATACTTCCTCAGGAATTCCCTACGGAACACAACCCAAGTGATATTTTCACATGCAACCTCCAATTTCTAACAAGTCTCTAGCCACCAGTCATCAACCTAGATTGCTAGCATATGAGTACCATATTGAACCTTCTGCACCGGAGTGCAGTCCATCACACAAAAGATTCTATGTTAACCAATCAAACGCTCCATCAAGGTCGTACTTACCCTTGAAGGTAGGCGAACTCTCCCTCTGGAAGGTCTCCAAGCTACAAGATCCAGCATTCCCGTCAGTGTTCAGTTGATTCTCCATAGCAGCATTATTGCTTCCAAACAACAGCAAGTGTGTAATATGGTGGGAGAACTAACTTGGGTGTTTTACGTTTTATCACCATTGTTGGGGATAGCAATAGTCTCCACCGAATTTTCTTTTATCCAATAAAGGAAAGGGTGAAAAGAAAAAGAAAGACCTTTTGAGATATTTTCTTAAGTTCGGGAGGTAGGTTATGAAAAGGGAAGTTGTTAGCACCATTTTCATCCGTAGTGATCAACGGGCTCTTAGTTGCTAGCTCGCTTTGAAAATACTTTATTTAAAATGTGTTTGTGATTGTTTTTTGAAAGTATTTTTTTGAAAAGTGCCTTCGTTTAGGAGAACTTTGTAATGATTCTCGTCTTTATAAGAATGCATACAAAGTGTTGACTTTTGAAAATATTTCATTAGAAAGTGTTGGTGTGTTTGAAATATGTTTTGGAAATGGTTGTAAGCAAGCAACTATAAGCATTCTACACACTCAAAAAGTCTTAGTTCTTTTCCTCCTCCTTTAGATATTTCTATCTTACCATTGATTGGTGAGAAGCCTTATCATTGGATGTAAGGGGACGAATGTGGGTCATTGTATAGTCATAGAAAGCAATGTTATAAGACATCTTAGAAATTTTTGTAAGGGTCTAAGATCATTTATGAAGGCAACTTTGAAGGGTCATCGAGGGATTATGATCTTATATTTGATTGTTTTTTGCTAAAGTACCCCACATCCGAGACATGACTATTTTTATCAAGGCAACAAGTGAGGTTAACCCTAGAGGTGCAAGTGTGCGAAGTGTTTATTTTCATGCATTTGTATTGAATTAGGGTTATCTACTTGTTGATTTTATCTTTCCATATAGACCCTACTTACTAGCATTTATATTGAAAGCGGTAAATTGCGGAAATGTAAAGTCCTACGCTATTACATCATTTAGGGGATGGGTATACAAATTATAAATGGGGATGATAGAAATTAAAACCTAATTACTATTACAACCAAATTGAATAAAAAGTCTCAAAATCAATATTTTTGGTGTTTAGGCCGACAAGGGTTGTGTCCTGTGACACGGGCACCCGTTTCAAGACCCTGTAATAATCATGCATGTCTTTTTTGTCCCAGCTGAGATGACATGAGTCGTGTCCCGTGACACGGGCACCCGTGTCAGAACCCTGTCCTTCCACTATTCTAGGTTTTAATTCCAGTAAGGGGGACACGGGCCGTGTCTTGTGACACATGAACCCGTGTCAGAACCCTGCCTTGCCATTTTGTAAAGTTTTAATCCAAGTTTGATTGACACGGGCCGTGTCCTGTGACACGGGCACCCGTTTCAGAACCCTTCCTTGCCATTTTGCCTTGTTTTCTTCCTGACACGGCCAGTGTCAGGTGACACGGTCGGCCTTGTCAGACTTCCAAAAGCATTTTTCTATGATATTTAGTGTTTGCAACTCTTCTATTCTGATTTGTCCTATTTTATTCTTTTGAAAGCGAAAGTAAAATGATGTATGAGCAAGGATATCACAGTTTGAGAAAACTTACCTCTTGAAGTGAAAACTCAAAATGTGTATGGATGTTTCCAAGTGCAATGTGATGATTGATTGAGCTTCCTTAGACCTCCCTGAAGTTGTTCCAATCTTTACTTTATGCTGAAAGTGTTTGAATCCCTCCAACCAAGTCAACTTGTAAGACAAAGTTTTTGAGGTTGGAAGGTGGTGATAATGATGTTACAGAAGTTGTTCTTGTTTTTAAACAACTTCTATATAATGTATGTGAAGTATTTGAATGGTTTGTTTGGGGAAATCTTGCAAGGTATGACATTCAAAGATTTGGACTTCGAAGCTCAAAGATGCAGGTTTTATGAACAGATCTGGTTTTTTGTGACTGAAGGGATTTTGAGTGCTAGTTTCTCTTTCTCTTTTTTATGGTATCTTTATCTTGCAAATTCTCCCTCTATTTATAGGCAAGAGGTTTGGGAACAAGAGCTGATTAGGTTTGCAAGACAGTATGTTATGGTTTGGTTAGGATGCAAATATCAAACTATGTCAATTCTCCATAGTCCCAATATGAAGTACTAAAGTTGCTTGTATAAAGGGGATACTTTCCATGATTTATGGTGGAGTATAATCAGAAGTAAGCAAGGTATGGGCTCAAGACAAACTTTGTACCAAAAGGCTTTCTTTTCAAGAATAGCAATGGTGCCTTTATGCCATAAATGGAAAGATCTTTTGGACAATGGTTCAAACACTTGGGTAATAGCTCAAGAGTAGGTGTAAGCATTAAAATATGGTGATATTTTCAAGTTAGAAGTCCTTCAACACAAGATTATGCAGCATAGCATAAGGATTTTGTTATGTGTTCTTCAACACAAAGACTTGTAATTCAAGAATGGATGCCCAACTTCATGCCTTTGAATATCCTAGATCAAGTATGATAGATTAAGGCACTTGGATGTTTTGGAAATCTTGAAAGATCCTATACAACTTCCATGTTTGCCATTTTTACAAAATCATCTTGGAACTATGTGAAAAAATGCCAAGAAGTTGGGATAAAATCCTGACCAAAATCTGTTGAAAATTTCTCTAAGTGTTAGATGAAAATGTCATGACTTCATGGGCTTATATCTTCAAATCTAAGAATTTTTTGGACATCAACCCTCTAATAAAAAGTTGTATGATTTATCAAGATCTACAACTTTCATGTTGAAATTTTCCTTTGAATCATTTTGCATCTTGGTGGAAAATTGGTATGAAGTTATGAAATAAACATGTATAAAACACTTAGAAAAATTTCTAAGTCTTGAAAAGTTTGACTTTTCAAATTGGATTTTGACTTTCTTGACTTCTTAATGATCAAGCTTGATATTCTTGAATGTCTTGATGAATTTTGATCTTTGAAACTTAATGTTGACCAAAAAGTCAAAGTTTGGCTTTTGATGTATTAGTTAACTTTTCATCAGTTGACCAAATTTCAACTATCAATCCATTGATCTGGAGAAATGATTTAAGCCATGGAATTGGGTCAACATTTTGTATTTGAATCCTTGAGATTGTAATTTAAGACATTAGATCATGTATTATTTCAAACAATCCTTGATCAGTCAAGTGCAATCAAAACCCTAATTTTGACCATTTTTCCCTTTTGGTGATTTGAACAATTTTTCTGGGGAATTGTGATCCAAACTTGATCAATTGATACATATGACTTCAAAATGTTGGCATTGATCCGAAATATTGAAGTTTGACTGTATGTTAACCATAATTGACTTTTTACCCAATACAGTTGATTTTAGGTCAATTGACTGAGCAATTTTGTGATCCAAGACTTGAAACGTGACATGAGCAATCTTTGTTAGAATATAATTTGGTTCTACATCCCAGTAAGATTTTTGAATATAAAAAACACATTATATAAACAACAAATATGCTCGCTAATAAAAAGTATCTTTAAATGCAGGAAGTTCTGATGTGAAAAAGATGTTCTGATGCAACTGGAAGTTCTGCCAGAACATCATCAGAAGTTCTGATTATACGAGCACATAAGTTGAGAGGACCACAAAAGATTCAGTCGCATCAAATTTGTGTGACACGCTTATATGAAGAAGTTCGGTTACAACTTCTGAATGCACCAGCGCTGCGAAATAGAATCTCTTATACTCTGATGTGCAAAGTTCTGATCAAGCTGTAAAGGACTCAAAACAGTAATATTCATCCTATGATGGGAGAAGTTCTAAAGAGTTACAATTCGATCAATGCAAGATCATAAGTAACAACTACAAATAGACAAGGATCCCCTAGTTTGGAAAGATCATTAACTCGTGTTATGGACATACCAAAAGTATCTTACTGCATGGCCTATATAAAGCAAACAAATAGAAGATTTCAAGAAGATGAAACATTGCGCACAAAAAGAAGAACTCACGTGAATAATCAGTAACGCAACTATCATTATTCATATTAATATTAAACTGTGTAATATATCACAAGTTTGTGATACTGTTTATTAGAAACATCATTGTACACTTTATTCAATTAACTGTTTAGTGAATTTCCTTGAGAAAATTGGGTTTTGGTTTTGGATTCAATAAGACTTTGACAGTTGTCAAAGTAGATTTGTAATCAAGTTTGATTAGTGAATTAAGACCTCGTTGGAGAGAGGCGAAATCACCTTGCAGGGTGGACTAGAGTAGTTTGAGTTCAAATGAACCATTATAAAAATAAACGTGTTCTGTACTCCATTATTTTCTTTTTGATTCCAATTCAACCCCCCTTATTGTGTTTTTCACTTCTTCAATTGGCATCAGAGCTCCTGGATCTGCGTGCAAACACTTAACCGTGTCAGATAAAGATCCAAAGGGGAAAACACTATGATGGGAACAAGTCAGAACATCAGCAGTAACCCTCCTATATTTGACAGTGAAAATTTTGACTACTGGAAAGATATGATCAGAAGTTTCTTCCTAGCCTATGACGCTGACCTCTGGGATGTGGTAATTGATGGATACATACATCCTATTGATGAAAGTCGTGAGAAGATTGACATCAAAAGGATGACAGATCATCAAAAGCAAGACTTCAGAAATCAACACAAGGCCAGAATTATTCTCTTGAGTGCCATCTCATATTCAGAGTATGAGAAGATCACAAACAGAGAAACAACTAAGAACATGTTTGATTCTATAAGAATGACGCATGAAGGCAACATGCAAGTAAAAGAAACCAAATCCCGTGCGCTCATTCAGAAGTATGAAGCCTTCAAAATGGAAGAAGACGAAACCATTGAAACAATGTTCTCTAGATTCCAAACTCTGGTGGCAGGGCTAAAGGTGTTGGACAAAGGGTACTCAACTGCTGATCATGTAAAGAAGATCATCAGAAGTTTACCAAAACAATGGAGACCAATGGTCATGGATCTCAAACTTGTAAAAGATCTGAACATAATATCTCTAAAAGAACTTGTCAGCTCCCTCAGAAGCCATGAGATAGAGTTAGAAGATGATGAGCCTAAGAAAAAATGTAAGTCTCTCGCTCTGAAATCTAACAAATATGAAACCAAAATTTTGCAAGCAAAAGCAAAAGCAGAAAACTCTAAAGAATCCTCGTCAGAAGAAGACAAATTGTTCTTTCTATCCAGAAGAATCAATAAGCTGTGGAAGCACAAGCAGAAGAATTTCAGAAACTCCAGAAGAACAGGAAATGACTCTGAACAATTCTTTGGATACATAAAATCAAGTAACATAACCATTACCTACTATGAATGTAATATACAAGGTCACTTCATAAGTGATTGTCCAAGGCTTTATAAGGAGAAACATAAAAGGAAGTTCGTTAAGGAGAAGAAGAAAAGTATTATGGAAACATGGGATGACTCTGAATCTTCTGAAGACGAAACAGAATCAGAAGATGAACAAGCCAATATAGCTCAAACAGACAACTTATTAGATGTCTCCAAATCTTCGGAATCAGAATCAGGGTCAGAATAAGAATCAGACACTGAAGAGGTATTTCCTGACTTTACTGTAAACATTACTAAAGCTGAATTAGGAGAAAGTCTGAGTGAGATTCTTGAAAGATATCAACATCTTCGAGTCAAATTCAAGAACCTGGAAAAGGATCTAGTTTCTGACTCTGAAGAAACTGAGAATCTGAGATTAGAAAATTCTGAGCTAAAATAAAAAATTTCAAAACTTGAAAATGATTTACAAAACACTCAGAAGGAAACATTCTCAGAGGTTCCCAGTAAATCTGATAAGATCATTCAGGAATATGATCTTAGCTTTCAGAAGTTCCTTGTTAAAAACATAGATAGAAGCAAGATGGCTTCAATGATCTATGTAGTTAGCAGAAATGGAAGAATAGTATAGGATACAAAGTTAAAGTATCCCAACCTAAGAAAGTTAAGGCTCTGGGTATCAAACACACTCCTCTTTATTCTCACTTCACTACTGAGCAAACACATGATATAAAACATACTGGGAAGGCGTTTTGTACTAAACTAAAATTCAAACAGAATTTTAGAAACTCTAACAGTCATGGACCCAGAAAGATATGGGTGCCAAAAGACAAAATCATCTATGTTGCAGATATTTTTAATAGCAAGGTTCAAACACCAGTGTTAACACACAGACTCTAGATGCTCTCTACACATGGTGGAAAGGAAGCATATGCTCCAAAACCTGGAATTTAAAAGATTCGTAGGATTCAGAGGCAATCAGAAACAGAAGGTTATTAGCTCTGAAACTTTTGGAAACTGGAATGAAAATACAGTATCAGAAGCTCTCTATAGAATCTCAGATGTATCTAGAAGAGGATGTCACAGCTTCTCAAGCAACTTCTGTCAGAGCAAGCCAAACAGATTCTTTACCACTTTTGATTCTTGACAAAAAGGGGGAGAATGAAGCATATTTTGACTCATAATCAGAAGATCCTCAGGGAAGTATTTCATTTTCTCGTTATTGAGTATTCTACTCAGGGGGAGCCTTTTAATTTTTGTTCTTTATATTCCATCCAAATATAATAGTTTTTGTCATCATCAAAAAGGGGGAGATTGTTAGAACATAATTTGGTTCTACATCCCAGTAAGAGTTTTGATGATAACAAACACATGATATAAAGAACAAATATTCTCGCTAATAAAAATACATGCAGAAAGTTCAGATGTGAAAAAGATGTTCTGATGCAACTGGAAGTTCTTCCAGAACATCATCAGAAGTTCTGATTATACGAGCACAGAAGTTGAGAGGACCATAAAATATTCAGACGCATCAAATCTGTGTGACACGCTTATATGAAGAAGTTTTGTTACATCTTCTGAAAGCACCAGGGCTATGAAAAAGAATCTCTGATACTCTGATGTGCAAAGTTCTGATCAAGCTGTAAAGGACTCTCAATGGTAATATTTATCCTATGATGTGAGAAGTTCTGAAGCGTTACAATTCCATCAATGCAAGATCATAAGTAACAACTACAAACAAACAAGGATCTCCTGGTTTGGAAAGCTCATTAACTCGTGTTATGGACATACCAAAAGTATCTTCTTACTGCAGGGCCTATATAAAGCAAACAAACAGAAGATTTCAAGATGATGAAACACTGTACATAAAAAGAAGAACTCAAGTGAACAATCAGTAACACAACTATCATTCTTCATCTTCAATGTTCAATATTAAATTGTGTAATACATCACAAGTTTGTGATACTGTTTATTAGAAACATCATTGTACACTTTATTCAATTAACTATTTAGTGAATTTCCTTTAGAAAATCGGGTTGTGGTTTTGGACTCAAGAAGACTTTGACAGTTGTCAAAGTATATTTGTAATCAAGTTTGATTAGTGAATTAAGACCTCGTTGGAGAGAGGCGAAATCACCTTGGCGGGTGGACTAGAGTAGTTTGAGTTCAAACGAACCAGGATAAAAATAAACGTGTTTTGTACTCTATTGTTTTTTTTATTCGAATTCAACCCCCCTTCTTGTGTTTTTAACTTCTTCAATCTTGAGGGTTCATAATGATCCACGAAAGCTTTTAGAAGTCCAATTGTGCTTGTGCAAACTCAAACCCTAGTTTGAGGTATCAGTGTTCAGGAGATGGCCTGACCTAGTCAACCCTTGTACAAGCTTGAGCTTTTGAAGATCATGAAATTTTTTTGAGAAATGAGAGGGAAAATTTTGGAGTACAACAGTTGCCCGTGTTCAATCTTCTTAAACCTGAAGAGATATATTGTCGGATCCGCTTCGTGACTTGAAGGTGGAAGATGATTGAACACTAGAGTGCCCAGAAATTTACACTCGCTGATGTGTTAGTTTGATTGTGTTGGGAATAGGCTTAGAGATGTCATTCATAGAAGTGATAAAGAATTCGTCGGAGATGGGCTTACAGATGCCATCCAGAGTGACTATTGGTAGAAATTAGAATAAGTGTATCAGAATAAATCTTTGATCAATTTATACAAAAAACAATTGATGTCTTTTTCTTTTCTTTAACTAGGAGAAATAAATCTAACCAAAAGAGGTCTTATGATGGTGACTTCACTGGGGAAACAAATCTAACCATAAGAGGCCTATTGATTGCCTATTATTAACTTGTAGAAGTAAATCCATCCAGAAGAGGACTTTTGTTTTGTTGACTGATTTTTCCTGCAAGGAAGAGGGTTAGTTGCATGCAGATGTATCCATGGCGTAATGATGTTCTCAAAATATATGAGATTATGTTGTATGCATTTGTCATGTATGTAGTTTGATGTATGAATATGAAATATTGTTGAAGCGTATCTTTTTATGGAAAATAAATCCTTTACAAACATTGGGGAGTTTTGAGAAGTTAAATCCTAGATTGCTGTTGGGGAAAATGAGTATGTGCATCTTCAAACCTTGTTTAAAGTGTTTCCGTTGGGGATTCCTTCTTTTTTTTAAGGAGAATTCCGCTGGGGAACATTGACTTTGTTTGAGGAAACTCTATGGGGAGTGTTGATTTCTGCTTGTGGAATAAAGTTCATGAGTTTTAGTTGTCCATTGTTGGATGGATGAAGTTAATTGTTATCTAGTCAGATTCCAGGCTTCGCAACAACTGAAATTAACTGTTATCTGGTCGGAATCCAGGCTTTGTAGCAATTTAGATAAAGTTAACTGTTATCTGGTCAGATTCCAGGCTTCACAGTAACTTAGATGAAGTTAAACTGTTATCTGGTCGGATTCCAGGTTTCGCAGAAAATTGAAGTTAAACTGTTATTTGGTCGGATTCTAGGCTTCGCAGTAACTTAGGTGAAGTTAAACTGTTATCTGGCCAAATTCTAGGCTTCGCAAAAAATTGAAGTTAAACTATTATCTGGTCGGATTCCAAGCTTCACAATAACTTAGGTGAAGTTAAACTGTTATCTAGTCAGATTCTAGGCTTTGCAGTAACTTGCTTGAAAGGATGAAGCTCAACTATTATCTGGTCGAATTCCAGGCTTCGCAACAACTTGCTTGAAAGGATGAAGTTAAACTGTTATCTGGTCGAATTCTAGGCTTCGTAGCAACTTACTGGGATAGTAACGACTTCATTGGGGATTGCAATGACTCTACTGGGGATTAGGGGTTTTTGTCCACTGATTTGTAATAGTCTGAGAGGCAAACTCGAGTTTGGGGAATTTGTAGTTTGTTGGGGAAATAAACTCTGTTGAAGAGAATATTTTGATGACCTATCGGGGAAGTGAATTCTTTAGGAAGAACTCCATCAGCCTTCTTCTTTTAAGACCAACTCATCTAGGGGAGGATTTTCGAGAGATTGGAACTCTGGTTGGGGATAATTTTATTGAAGTGACTATGTGGGGATAATCCCAAATCCTTAAGGATATGCTTGTTACTATTTTTATGTATACATTTGTTAACAGTTTAATCATGTTCATATGCATATGTTCATTCAATTTTAGTCATTGGACGCTTTTGCACTCAACAGAAAAGACAAAAAATTTGCACTTCAAAGTATATTTGTATTGATGTTTTGGCCATAAATAGGAGTTTTTATACAAGGACACAGAGATCCTAGTAAGAGGAAATCGTCGAAAGAATTAAAGGAGTACAAAGTGAAAACAAAAATAATAGCCACGTGGAAGTGATCTCATTGTGTTCCAACTTTGCTATTTCCCCTATGTCTTCAAACATCATCCCTCGCTGTTGAAAGAAGTCGATTGAATTGATCTTGGATCATTGAACTTGGACCTTGGTAATAAAGTTGGCTGTAATGATTCCATGGGATATAGTCATACACTTTAATCCTTAACTTTTTCTCGAATCGCCCTTTCGGGTTTTCAGCCCACCGGGATACCCTTTTATGCCCAAGCTGCCCTTTCGGGTTTTCGACTTGACGGGTGTACAATCTTTTGTTTATATCGCTAATTTTTCCCAAACCTCTTTGGTTTGTCGGGATGCCTTTGTTTTTGCCTAGGTATGTCAACCTAGCGGGTCATTTTATGCGTAGTATTTTTTAACTATGTTTGCGTTCACAAGATGTGGGAAGTCCTCGCCGTCCATAGTAGTCAGCATCATGGCTCCTCTAGAGAACACTTTCTTAACAACAAATGGCCCTTCGTAAGTGGGAGTCAATTTTCCCCTGAAATCGCCATGTGGAAGAAAGATTCATTTTATTACCAAGTCGCCAGTCTGATACACTCGAGGTTTGAACTTTTTGTTGAAAGCCTTGATCACACGCTTTTGATACATTTGACCATGACAAACACCAGCCAATCTCTTCTCATCAATCAAGTTCAACCGTGTTAGAACATAGTTTGATTCTACAACCCTTAATTAGAGTTTTGATGATAACAATACAAAGAACAAATATGCACCCTAAAAATTATGTTATTTTGTATACAGAAGTTATGACCAAAGCAGCATCAGAAGTTAAGCTATAGAAGCTACACGCTGAGGAAATCAGAATTTGCACTGAAGAATGATGATCAAAACCTACGCTTAAGTGAAGCAAACTCTGATTCTGAACATAAGGAATACAATCTAAGACATCAATGTTCTGAAGCATCAGCAGCAAGCAAGGATGTAAGATTCTGAAGCGTTACTTTACAATCAAGACAACATCAATTACAACGGCTTCTTTTAGACAGGATCTTCTCAAAACGGCCTCTTCCAGATACAAAAAGTCTGAGTCTTCCTATAGACATAGAAGATCTGAAGGTTCTTCAGGACACAGAAAGTAAAATAACAAGGACATCATCTACTATGAGTGCAATGAGAAAGGGCACTATAAAAGTGACTGTCCAAAGCTTCAGAAGGAGAAGCCCAAAAATAAGTTCTTCAAGGAGAAGAAGAAAAGCCTCATGGCAACATGAGACGATTCAGACACTTCTGATGCTGACTCAGAGTCAGATGATGAAAGAGAAAACATAGCTCTCATGGAAAACATATTAGAAGACAGTGAAGCTTCTGGTTCAGACTCAAAATCAGACACTGAAGAGGTATTCCCTAACTTTGATATTAATTTCACTAAAGTTGAACTTGCAGAAAGTCAATGAAATTATGGAAAGGTATCAGCAAATCAGAGTCAAATTCAAGAACCTGAAAAAGGAACTTGTCGCTGACTCTGAAAAGACTGAGAATCTCAGATTAGAAAATTCTGAGTTAAAAGGAAAAGTTTCAAAATTAGAAAACAATTTGCAAAACTCTCAAAAGGAAATAATCTCATAGACTCCCAGTAATGCTGATGAGATCATCAAAGAATATGATCACAACATTCAGAAGTTTCTGGCTAAAAGCATAGATAGAAGCAAGATGGCTTCAATGATCTATGGAGTTAGCAGAAATGGCAGAAAAAGGGATAGGATATCAAGGTAAGGTACCTACACCTAAGAAAGCCATTGACTTAGTCATAAAACGCACACCACTTAAATCACACTTCATATATGGGCACACGCATGACCTAAACTACACTAGTCATAATTACTCTGTCAAACCAAAGTTCAACCAGAATTTTGGTAAAACTAACAAACCAGGACCCAAGAAGATATGGGTACCTAAGGATAAAATTATATATGTAGCAGATATCTTTAGCAGCAAGGCTAAAACACCAGTCATGGTACCTGGACTCTGGATACTCTCGACACATGACGGGAAGAAAGCATATGTTCCAAATCCTGGAACTTAAACCTGGAGGCTACGTGGGCTTTGGAGGCAACAAAAGAGGAAAGATCATTGGCTCTGGAACAGTAGGTAATGGAAATATTCCCTCTATAAATAATGGGCTATTAGTTTATGGATTAATGCATAACCTGTTATCCATAAGCCAATTAAGTGATAACGATTATGATATAATCTTTAATCAAAATTCATACAAAGCTGTTAGTCAGAAAGATGTAACTATCCTTGTTAATGGAAAGAGTAAAAACAACATTTATAAGATCAAACTTTCTGAACTAAAGAGTCAATGTAAAATACCTTCTTTCTGTTAACAACGAGCAATGGGTCTGACACAGAAGATTGGGGCATGTTAGTATGAGAAGAGTATCTCAGATTAACAAACTCAATTTGGTCATAGGACTTCCTAATTTGAAGTTCAGCTCAGATGCTCTGTGTGAAGCATGTCAGAAAGGCAAATTCTCAAAACCTGCTTTTAAATCTAAAAATGTTGTTTCCCCCTCTAAGCCATTAGAACTTCTATACATAGACTTATTTGGACCAATTAAAATTGCGTCTGTCAGTGGCAAGAAGTATGGGTTAGTGATCGTAGATGACTATAGCAGATGGGCATGGGTAAAGTTCTTAAGACACAAGGACGAGCCACACTCTATGTTCATTGCATTCTATAACCTAGTTCAGAATGAAAAGGATCTTAGAATTGTCAAAGTCAGAAGTGATCATGGTGGAGAATTTAAAAATAAATATTTTGAATCGTTTTTTTAATGAAAAAGGCATCTTGCATGACTTCTCTTGTCCTAGAACTCCCCAACAAAATGGAGTTGTAGAACGAAAGAACAGAACATTGCAAGAAATGGCCAGAACCATGATCAATGAAACTAACATTGCTAAGATCTTCTGGGCAGAAGCAATCAACACAGCGTGTTACATTCAAAATAAAATCTCTATAAGACCTATTCTGGAAAAGGCTCCATATGAACTGTGGAAGAACAGAAAACCAAACATTTCTTATTTCCATCCTTTTGGATGCACTTGTTTCATTCTGAATACTAAAAATTATCTGAACAAGTTTGACTCTAAAGCACAAAAGTGTATTATATTAGGATACTCTAAATGCTCAAGAGGGTATAGAGTATACATTACAGAAACACAGATTGTTGAAGAGTCAATCAGTGTTAGATTTGATGATAAGATTGACTCTCAAAAGTCAAAGCAAAATGAATTCTTTGTAGATATAGAAGTTGAATTCACAGGTACTGAAGACAAAGCATCAAATGTTCTCAATAGAGACGCTCCAACAACTTCAGAAAGAAATGCTACAAGAAATCCAACACCATCTATTGATCAACTCCAGAAAAGGTTTTCCAGAAGCAGCATAGCTCACCCAGAAGATAAAATCCTTGGAAAAAGGGATGATCCAATCAGAACAAGATTAACATTCACAAACTCTGAAGAATCCCTCATGGGACTAGTATCTCTGATTGAACCAACAACAATTGATGAAGCTCTTTTGGACAATGACTGGATTCTGGAAATGCAGGAGGAATTAAATCAGGTCACTAGAAATGACGTATGGGATCTGGTTCCCAAACCAAAAGGATTCAATGTCATTGGAACAAAGTGGGTGTTCAGAAACAAACTGAACGAGCAAGGAGAAGTCATCAGAAATAAAGCACGACTAGTGGCACAAGGTTATAGTCAGCAAGAGGGGATAGACTATACATAAACCTTTTCTCCAGTCGCCAGGTTAGAATCTATCAGACTCTTAATCTCATTTGCTATAAACAATGGCATCACTCTGTATCAGATGGATGTCAAAAGTGCATTCCTAAATGGCTATATAGATGAAGAGGTATATGTGCACCAACCCCCTGGGTTTGAGAATTCCAAACACCCAGAATATGTTTTCAAACTAAAGAAGTCACTCTATGGTTTGAAACAAGCTCCCAGAGCTTGGTATGAAAGACTAAGTAACTTCCTATTAGGAAAGGAATTCACCAGAGGGAAAGTGGACACAACCTTGTTCTGTAAGTCATTTAGTAATGACATT
Source organism: Vicia faba (assembly GCA_948472305.1). Lineage (NCBI taxonomy): Eukaryota > Viridiplantae > Streptophyta > Magnoliopsida > Fabales > Fabaceae > Vicia > Vicia faba. The sequence goes on along the minus strand of OX451738.1, from coordinate 84,722,773 downwards.
TTAGTGTGTTAGATCTATGTAGATGACATTATCTTTGGATCCACTAAACCATCTCTGGGAAGAGAGTTTGCTAAGTGCATGCAGGCAGAGTTTGAGATGAGCTTAATGGGGGAACTCAAATTCTTTCTGGGCATTCAGATAAACCAAACTCTAGAAAGAACTTACATTCATCAAAGAAAATATGTCAGAGAACTTCTGAAGAAATTTGATCTCTCAGAATGTAAGCCCTCAAAGACTCCAATACACCCCACATGCATTATGGAAAAGGAAGAGGTAAGTAAAAAGGTAGAACATAAAGTCTACAGAGGTATGATTGGTTCTCTCCTTTATCTGATGGCTTCAAGGCCTAACATTTTATTCAGTATTTGCTTATGTGCTAGATTCCAATCATATCCTAGAGAATCTCACTTAACAGCAGTTAAGCTAATTTTCAAGTATCTGAAAGGTACTACTAATCTGGGTTTGTTTTATAGAAAATCCATTAAATACAGCTTAGTAGGATACTGTGACGTTGATTTTGCTGGAGACAGAGTAGAGCGTAAAAGCACTTCTAGAAGCTTCCAGTTTCTAGGAGAAAATATGATCTCGTGGACCAGCAAGAGACAGTCCACAATAACATTGTCAACAACAGAAGTTGAATACATAGTAGCTGCTGGATGTAGCACTCAAATGCTCTGGATGAAAAGTCAACTTGAAGACTTCGACATATTTGAGAGTAACATTCCTATCTTCGTTGATAACACTTCAACTATCTGTCTCAGCAAGAATCCTATTTTGCATTCTAGAGCTAAGCATATAGAAATAAAACATCACTTTATTAGGGACTATATTCAGAAAGGAATTCTTACTTTAAAATTCATTGACACAGACCATCAATGGGCTGATATATTTACAAAACCTCTTTCTGAAGTTAGATTCAATTTCACTCTAAAACACCTCAGCATGAAGTTATGCCCAGAATAAAATGTTTTATTTGCATATCTTAACCCTCGGAACTCTATTGCTTTCTATGAACATCTGATCAACATGTCTTCAGAAGTTAGAAGTACAGTTGCCTCAGAGTCTACCCAAGAAGATCTGAACGTTTCATTTCAAGGATAGAGGCGTGCAGTTCACATCATAAAACATCTGTCATCCTCTCACAAGCCACCTTCTGAGGTTGAACACGCGTTCAAATTTTGAAGGGTCCAAGGCTCTGATTGGATGCATTGAGACACTTGTCAGTGGTAAACCGTTCAAATATCTTTCTGAATCCCCTAATCTCAGGTTTCATTAATGCATATAATCATTACATTATTTTCTTACTTACTGCTTACATTTTCCAAAAACCTATTTAAACTCAAATTCACTATTTCATTCATTCACTTTTAATATCTTCACTATTCACTCTTATTTCAAGTTTCGTTTTCAAAAACTCTTTTCATCTTCTCCAACAAACCCATGTGAACAATGGCTTCTTCATCAAACCTCAAAAATCTCAGTGCTCCTGAATCTACATCAACGGAACAATATGAAGAACCCATCAGGACGCTTCTCACTCCTATTGATAACCTGGAAGTTCTATCAGAACTGATCGTTGATTTTGAGAGTCTATAAGAAAATGGGTTCAATCTCTATGAAGATGTGACTGCTCAAGGTTGGAACAGGTATTTTGACCTTCTAGTGGGTCCAACATTTCCCATTCTCGTCAAATAATTCTGGATTCACGCTACATCTTCCAACCACCAGGTTACTTCTTATGTTATGGGAAAGAAAATTGTGATTACAGAAGAACTTATTGGGAAGCTCATTGGATACAATGGTGGTGGAGTCAGATGCATAGATATGGCAGATAGATGTTCTTACCTAAAATCAATTGCCAGGGAAATTTTCACTTCTGGATAACCATCAAGCAAAATCAGAGATTTGAAGGATCATCATAGAATCTGGGCCAGAATCATTCTGGGATGTATCAATCATAGGAAGCCCACAAGCTCTCCTGATTACATCAACATTGATCAACAGTTTCTGATCTATTTCATTTCAAAGAAGACAAAGGTTAATCTTCCACACTTTCTCTTCAACCATCTCAGAACAAGTGTGAAAGAGACCAGAGAAGAAGAAAGAACTAAGAGGGATTGGATTCCCTTAGGAAGACCGATATTAGATATTCTAACAGAAAACAGGCTGATAGAATATCAGATAGAGGCTCAAGAAATAAGCACTTTGGAAGCAACTGCTGGGAAGCCTCTAAACGCAAAGAATCTGAAGAAAGTGAAGATCATTGAGAACATTCAGAAGGAACCAACTATTGCTTCTCATGAGACCATTACTTCAAGGAGGATACCTCTGAAGGATTTTCCTCTATTCTCTAAGATAGATAGCAACCCAGAAGTCATAGTCAGATACCTTGAAGCTTGCAAGGCTGATGGGACTGCTCCAGAAATAAACATTCAAGATCTGCACAGGTCAGCTCCAGAGGTTGTGCTAAAGAAATCCAAGAAGAGGAAAGCAGCAAGAGAAGGATCCTTTCAGAAGGCACCTAAAGCTGCGAAAAAGAAAGGTAATCCATCTCCTATTTCTGTTATAGAATCAATTGTTGTTACAACATCTGAAATCAATCCCCCTCAACCTATAGAAAATCCTTCACCCCAAACTTTTGAAGATTTTGACATAGAGTTTGATCCATCTGTAACTCTAGGAAATTTTTTGAATGAACCTCACTCCCCCAATCAAAATCCAAACCCAGAACCTCATCAACTAGAACTTGCAAAAGTTCTATCTGACATTGAACTATTTGATTCAGACTTTCAATCTCCACTCCCAGAAAATCCAAACTCTCAACAACTCCAAGAAAATCCAAACTCCCAACAACAACCAGATAATCCATAACCACTTTCTCCAGAACATCTGAATCCCAACTCACCACAACTATAAAATAGACACTCTCTCCACCTTCTGAAAACTCATCCTCTGTAATTCATGAACAAGAAACTCAACACACCTCCACGAACTAATCTGAAGACTCTCCTTCAGATTCTGATACCATAATCCAAATTCCTAGAATAACAGAACCTCTTGCGGTTCGCATGCCTCTCACCATTCATGATATTCCAGAAATTCCTTCATCCCTTGAATCCACACCACCAAACTCCCCTAACAGACCAATTCTAATTCCTGACTCTCCCACTCCTTCACCCATCAACCATCCAGCTGACAATCTCAGAATTGTCATTGATCCACTAGTGCTGGACAGACTAGCTTCCTCCTCTCGCAAAATTTCCATTCCCAAACCTAAACCAAAATCAGATGTTGGTAAGAGTCTGTTGATTTTTGAAATAGAAATGCATGAATGGATCAATTCTTTGAAGCAAGCAATACTAGATATTTATAATCTTGCTGCTTCTGACTTTCTCTGGGAAAGTTTCAGAAAATGGCTCAATGCTGAAACTCTGAAGCTGAAGGAACTGGGTTATGAAAGGGCTCAAGAGAACTGTAGTGATCAGCTGAAAGCTTTTCAAGATCAAGTTCTGAGTCAAAGGTGCAAGAAAGAAATTCTTTTGTTGGATAATGCTCCCTGGAAATAGCACCATCCTTTAGAAGTTGTTGAACCAGATTTAGATAGTCTCTCCCTGACTACTACTCCAGAAGACATGGTTGTAGCAGAAGAAGTGGTTCATTCAGAAGAAGCTGCAGAATGTTCTGAACAACATGCAACCCCTGAAGAGACACCAACTTCCTCTCTAGTCATGCAAAATCTGAAAGATTTGAAGAAAGAGAATGCTTTAATCAATGCAAGACTGGACAAGCAAGAGGATACGAACAAAGATATCAAAGAAATTCTGGATAAACAAGAAGATACTACAAAGGAAATCAAAGATATTTTGGGCAAGCAGGAAGAGTCAAGCACTCAGATCAAGAGCTTGTTGGAAGCGTTGTTCACACGCCTTCCCCATCCTTCTTAGATTTTTCTTTTAAAAATTATTTATCTATAATTTTTATCTTTACCTCCTTGTTTCTGAAACTTATCATTGCATTGTGTTTTTAATATAACTCATCTTTTTGGCTCTAATTATATTTCCTTTTTGATACTTGACAAAAAGGGGGAGAAAGTAATATATTTTCAATAACAGTATACCGAGACAAAAGTCTCAAACATTCTGAATTATTTAACCTCTACTTTCTGAAAAGTTTGAACAGGAACAAATTCTGATAGGAGATGCATCAAAAGAGAAGGAACTCCAGGGAAGTAATCAACTCAGGGGGAGTCTCTCTTAAACTTTTGTTCTCTATTTTTCATTGAAAATTCTAGTTTTTGTCATCATCAAAAAGGGGGAGATTGTTAGAACATAGTTTGATTCTACAACCCTTAATTAGAGTTTTGATGATAACAAATACAAAGAACAAATATGCACCCTAAAAATTATGTTATTTTATATATAGAAGTTCTAACCAAAGCAGCATCAGAAGTTAAGATATAGAAGCTACACGCTGAGGTAATCAGAATTTGCACTAAAGAATGATGATCAGAACCTGCGCTTAAGTGAAGTAAACTCTGATTCTGAATAGAAGGAATACAATCTAAGACATCAATGTTCTGAAGCATCAGCAGCAAGCAAGGATGTAAGATTCTGAAGTGTTACTTTACAATCAAGACAACATCAATTACAACGGCTTCTTTCAGACAAGATCTTCTTAAAACGGAAACTGCGTTAATGACCATAATCATGCTTAAAGTTGGACATAATTCCATTGCCTATAAATACTAGCTAATAGATCAAATCGTTTACGATTTTTGCCAACACTACTGCAACATACAATTCAAAAATCTGCAAGCTTTCTCTAGTATATTTCCACGCTTTAAAATTGTGTAAATGATCACAGTTGTGATAACTGTTTTTGCAACGAAAAACATCTATAAGGAATTCTTGAATCTTTGATTAAGAACAGTTTTTCCTTGAGATTAACCGAATTATGGTTTTACTCAAGAAGACTTTGACAGTTGTCAAAGTAGTGATTGTAATCTGTTTGAGATTAGTGGATTAAGACCTCGTTGGAGAGAGGCGAAATCACCTTGACGGGTGGATTGGAGTAGTTTGAGAACAAACGAGCCATGATAAAAATACAGTGTCTTTGCGCATTTGATTTCAAGTTTTCAATTCAACCCCCCTTCTTGTGTTTTTCACTTCTTCAAACTGATCCAATCTATTTTGAACCCATTCATCTTCTCCTAAGTCTGCTTCTTTCATAATCCTTAAGGAAGGAATCTAAACTTTCATAGGCAAGACAACTTCCATGCCATAGACTAAAGAGAAAGGAGTTGCCACAGTTGAAGTTCGAGCAGAAGTACGATAGCCATGAAGAGCAAACCGTAGCATGTCATGCCAGTCTTTGTAGGTCACTACCATTTTTTGTATGATCTTCTTTATGGTTTTATTGGCAGCTTCCACTGCGCCATTCATCTTAGGTCTGTACGGAGAATAATTGTGATGCTTGATTTTGAACTGAGTGCAGAGCTCCATAATCATAGCATTATTGAGATTGGTTCCATTGTCAGTGATGATCCTTTCAGGGATATCGTATCGGCATATGAGGTTTTGCTTGATAAATCGGGCTACGACGGTCTTTGTGACTGAGGCATATGAGGTAGCTTCGACCATTTGGTGAAGTAGTCAATATCAACAAGGATGAAATGGTGTCCATTGGAAGCAGTAGGCCTAATCTCTCCAATCATGTCAATGCCCCACATTGCGAATGGCCACGGAGCAGTCGTGATATTTAGAGGTATCGGAAGCACGTGAACTTTGTCGGTATAGATTTAGCACTTATGGCAAGTCCTCGAGTGATGGTAACAATCAGTTTCCATTGTCGACCAAAAGTAACCATCCCTTAGAATCTTCTTAGCCATAGTGTTCCCGCTAGAGTGAGTCCCAAAGATACCATCATGCATGTCTTCCATGATCCTTTCTGCCTCCTTCTTGTCCATACACTGGAGTAGAGTAGAATCATGGTTGTGCTTGTACAGGATTCCATTGCTTAGGAAGAATTTGGCTGAAAATCTTTGCAAAAATTTCTTATCATTGATGGAAGATCCTTTAGGATACTCTTGTGTTCAAGATATTTCTTCACCTCATGGTACCATGGCTTCTCTTCGCCTGTTTCCAGCTCATAACAGTGCGCAGGTTCATCAAATCTTTCAATTGTAATCTTAGGAGCTTCATTGTCCCATTTGACCTTTAACATGGAAGACATTGTTGCTAGGGCATCTGCCAACTAATTTTCTTCTCTTGGGAAGTGTTCAAAAGTAACCTCCTTAAAGTATGGGATCAAAGTTAGCACAAGCTCTTTGTAAGGAATAAAATTAGGATGTTGGTATCCCATTCTCCTTTAACTTGACTGATCACTAGAGAAGAATATCCGTATACATCCAAGAACTTGATCCTTAGGTCAATGGCAGTCTTTAGACCCAAAATGCACGCCTCGTATTTGGCTATGTTGTTCGTATATTCGAAGCACAATCTGGAAGTGAAAGGTGTATGGAAAACTTCAGGAGAAATAATCACAACACCAATTCCATTACCCAAAGCGTTGGAAGCCCCATCAAAAACCATAGTCCATCGGGATCCTTGTTCAGGTCCATCATACGGTCCAGGTTTTTCATATTCAGTTACTAACATGATATTTTCGTCCGGGAATTCAAAGTTCATGGATTGGTAGTCATCAACAACTTGATGGGCCAAATGATCTTCCAGCACACTTCCCTTGATTGCTTTTTGTGTGGTATATTGAATGTCATATTCAGTCAGAATCATTTTCCATCTAGATATTCGTCCGGAGAGAGCTGGCTTCTCTAAGATATAATTAATAGGGTCTATATTAGAAATTAACAAAGTGGTGTGAGTCAACATATACTGTCTTAGCCGGCGAGTAGCCCATGCTAGAGCACATCAAGTTTTCTTGAGCAATGAATATCTAGTTCCACAGTCGATAAACTTTTTGCTCAGGTAGTATACTGCATGCTCTTTTCGGCCAGACTCGTCATGTTGGCCCAGCACACACCCCATTGAATTCTCTAATACAGTCAAGTACATAATCAAAGGTCTTCCTTCAACTGGAGGCATCAGGATTGGAGGTTCTTGCAAGTACTCCTTAATCTTATCAAAAGCTACTTGGCAGTCGTCATCCCATCTGATTACTTGATCTTTCTTCAGCAGCTTGAAGAGTGGCTCACAAGTAGCAGTTAAGTGAGATATGAATTTGGAAATATAGTTTATTTGACCTAAGAAACCTCTGACCTCCTTCTTAGTATGGGGAGCTGGAATTTCTTGGATGGCTCTGAACTTTGCATGATCGACTTTGATGCCTTTGCCACTGATGACAAAACCCAGGAGTTTCCCAGACCTCACCCCAAAGGTACACTTGTTGGGATTCAACCTTAGCTTGTACTTTTTCAACCTTTCGAATAGCTTGTGTAAATGATCCAAGTGTTCCTCCCCAGGTTGCGACCTTGTAATCATATCATCCACATAGACTTCTATCTCATGGTGGATCATGTCATTAAATAGATCTACCATAGCTCGTTGATAAGTTGCCCCTGCATTCCTTAAACTGAACGACATGACCTTGTAGCAGAAAGTGCCCAAATGTGTAATAAAAGTGGTATTCTCCATGTCTTCGGGAGCCATTTTGATTTGATTGTAGCCAGAGAAACCATCCATAAAGGAGAAAACTTTATGTTAAGTCGTTTTATCGACCAAGACGTTAATATATGATAGTGGTAAATCATCTTTGAGGCTTTCCCTATTCAAATCTCTATAATCGACACACATATGAACCTTCCCATCTTTCTTCGGAACCAGAACCATGTTCGCAACCCATTGAGGATATGATGTCACAGCCAAAAAACCTGCATTGATTTGCTTCATTACCTCAGCTTTTATCTTTTCATACATGTCAGGCCGCATACGACGAACCTTTTGCCTGACTGGAGGGAAATCTTCCTTTATTGGTAGACGATGAACCATAATGTCAGTATCTAACCCTGTCATATCTTCATACGACCAAGGAAACACTTCAACATAGTCATGTAACATCTGGACCAATCTTCCTCTGATACCGTCTTCCAACTTGGCACCGATCTTGACCTCTTTCTTGTCTGTCTCAATACCTAGGTTGATCACTTCCACTGGCTCTTCATGAGGTTGAATGGCTTTCTCCTCTTATATCAGAAGTCTGGCTAATTCCCATGGTATTTCACAATCTTCTTCGCCTTCGTCTTCGGCTTGGTTGATTGGATGTTCAAAGTTATAGCTGACAATAGAAAAGTCGTTGGCAGTGAGATCTGGAGTGGATGAGGATCTGCAAATGTGTGTGTGTGTGCGTGTAAGATACATGGCTATTTTGAAAATGTAATAAAGAAAAATAAAGACAATGAGTGCAAAACTTGAATACAAAGAGTCCAATGTTTTTCATTAAATGATCATATGGCATATGGAAATGAACAAACCCTTAACAAATGGACCATAGTGCCTCGGGAAGGGCACATGGCTTAAAGTCATTGTTTGAAATTAAATTACAGACAAAGTTCTTGAACTGATAAAAATAGTAAATAGTAATTACTCCTTGTTGAAGGAGATGGGAATGAAATCCTTGGCACTCCAGTTGTTGAGTTCTTCACAAACGGTCGGGTAGATACAGTCATCAAAATCATAGTCGTTGTCGGAGTCTTCAAGAGCATTCAATTCATGATTACTGATGCGAAGAGGTGGTTTTCCTATGCGAGCACGTCTGACCTCCTTTTGAGCTTTGGTAGTGAAACCTAAACCACTTTTGTCTGATTTGAAAGGGATGTCAAGGAGTTGTCCATAAATGGTATAACCTCGGTCTTCAATCATAGTACGAGTATAGTTGAGGGAAGCCATCCTAGGCATATCTTTGACAGCTTTTGGAACATCAGGAGTAGCCTTGGCAGCAATAACCATGAGAGAGACCACTTTGAAGGCTTGGCAAGGAGTTTCTTTGAACTCGCCATCCATCTCAACATACTTGAACGAATTTAGATTTCTAACCATAAACTCTTCTTCACCATAGACGGTAACGATTTTTCCCTTGACTAGATATTTCAATTTTGGTTAAGGGTGGATGTCACTGCTCCTGCCCCATGTATCCAGGGGCATCCAAGTAAACAAGAGTAGGCGGGATATATATCCATCACGTAGAAAGTAGAACTGAAAACTTGTGAACCAACTTTAATGTGGAGATCAACTTCTCCAAATACCATCCTCTTGGATCCATCAAAATCCCTTACAACTATGTCACTTGGCTTCAACACCAAACCATCGCAATCCAACCGATCTAAGGCACACTTGGGTAAGACATTTAGAGAGGACCCTATATCCACCAAAACACGGGCCATAGTAGTTACTTTGCATTCAATAGAGACATGCAAAGACTTGCTATGATTTCTTCCAACTGGTGTCAGGTCAGCATTAGAGAACCCCAACCATTATCGGCTATCAAACTCGCCACACAATTTTCAAATTGGTTGGTAGTGGTTTCTTGAGGAACATGTGCCTTCTTTTAGAATTTGATCAATGCTTGAGCATGAGAATCAGAGAAAAGTAACGAAGATAACATAGAGATCTTGGAAGGGGTTTTCCCCAGTTGTTATACTATCTTAAAATCACTCTTTTTTATGATCTTCAAAAACTACTCCATTTCTTGGGTGGAGGGTTCCTCGGTAGAAATGTCTTTGGCAGGCACCTCTGTCTTGGCAGGCTCAATGTCCTTTATTTTACCCTAGCATCAGTACTAGGTCTATCAACGGTAATGCGAACAAGCATAGTAGTTGGAGGTGAATGTTAGGAAAGAAGATTCTCCCCGTCCTTGTCACCTTGCTAGAACCAGCAATATTGGTAATGTCATCAGCTTTGTCTTCATTAATCTAAGAGTCTTGCTTAATCCCATGATAGTATACTTCAGCACCATAATTCCAAGGTATTGCCTAATCAAAAGAATAAGGAATTGGCCCTGGTGCGGTAATTATCAAGGGGGAAATTGCTTGTTCGTTGAAAATCCTAATAGGACCTTTTGAGGAGATCCTAATAGGTTTGTTGGATATGGTGATTATTGATATGTCTTTAACTTCTTCAGTCAAACTTTTTATGGCCGGAGTTCTTTCAAACAAAATCATGTGGCTATCTATTAGGTGTTGGACACCCTTTTTCATCCATTTGAATCCATTAACTTGTTTGGCACAGCAACAACATCCTTTTAAACAACTAGGGAAAACCCCATCTCTCAACAAATTTTCTTTAACAATGGTTAGTGGGGTAGTCAAATCTTCAACGGAGGAAACAAAAGCAGTGTCTTCAATTGCATTGATACCTTTGCCATGATTTGGCATTGGTGTAGTTATAACATTCGGAGTTATAGGTGGATCAAACTCAATAGTCTTGTTGTCGATAAGGTCTTGAATCTTGTTTTTTAGAGCCCAACATTGATTAGTATCATGCCCGGGGCTATTGGAGTGATAGGCGCATTTGGCGTTGGGGTTGTATTTTGGAGAAGCAGTGTTAGGGTTAGAAGGAGGATCTCGCAAGGTCACCAAGTTAGCTTTCAAAAGGTGTTGCAGAGCTTTAGATAGTTGCATATTGATTTTGGAAAATTGTCTTCTTTGAACATCCGATATTTATTGATTATTTTGTTGACAAGGTCGTTGAGTTGGAATTGGATTGGAAATTAATACTGCCCCTACAGAACAGTGACAGTCATTCCTAGCACAGATTCTTGACCCATATACAACAATAGTCTCCTTTTTGCCAATAAATGGCTTTTTCACTGCATTTGATGTAGAGGAGGAAGCCATGGGAATTTTTCCACTTTTGATACCGCTCTCGACCCTTTCACCAGTTAAGATTAACTCGGTGAAACCAGACAATGAACTCCCAATTAACAAGTTGAAGAATGGTCCAGTTAATGTTCCCAAAAACATATCCACTAGCTCCCTATCAGTCAATGGTAGTTGTACTCTACCAGCAAGGTCTCTCTGTTTCTGCGCGTACTCTTTAAAACCTTCATTGGAACCCATTTTCATTCCTTGTAACTGAACTCTAGTCGGCGCCAAATCAACGTTGTACTGATATTGACGGTAGAAAGCGGATCTTCCTAGGTGTGAATGTTTGAACCCTCTAATTGATAAATCCATTCTAACTGAGTCCCAGACAGGCTCTCTTGAAATAAATGCACCCATAACTTCTTGTCAGTGGTATGAGGTTGTATCTTGCGAAAATAGGATCTTAAGTGAAGTTTTAGGCACGAATCCCCGTCGTACATAGAAAAGATTAGAATTTTGAACTTGTGGGGAATAACTACCCCAGGAACCAAGCCTAAATCACCAAAATCCAAGCCAGGTACGACTTGAATTTCCACAGCTTTCAACCTATCTTCCAGTTGCTTGTACTTATCCTCAGCCGGTGGGTACTGTTCGTCAAAATAATCCTCATCCTCAGAATCTTGATTGTTTGCACCCCCAGCCCGGGTACTCCTTGCATCTTTTTTTTGGTTCTCATCCTCCTTGGATGACTCTTCAACCACTTGTACTTGAGGGACAGGGCCTTTAAACCTTTTCCCCATGTTGATCAAGGCCTTCTTCTTGGTCTTCTTTTTGGCCACCAGAAGTGACATCAGCTCTTGTTGTCCTTTGGCCGAGGTGAGCAAAGTTTCTTGAAATTGAGAATTCTGCGTCTGCAAGTCATTCACAGCCTGTTCGAGATCCATCTTACTGAAATAAATAGTAGAGAGATGATGATACTTTTGTCGTACAACTTGCTTATGTTATGATGCATGAAATGTGTATGCAAATGTTTTCAAGGACTTTTAAGATTTAAATTTGTTAAGACAAAGAAGGAACAAACATTAATTGTATTAATAAGTTCAAACGGTTTACAAAAATTCCTCTTGGGCTTACAATGGAAGAAGCAAATGTAATACAAAATAAACTCCTAAAACAAAAAGGACTCAGGCTTCTCACGAGCGCATCCTTTTTGGTGCTATATAGGCGTTCAAACTTCGCTCTTCATGAAGCTGTCTCATGAGATCAAAAACCTTCTTCTCGCTTGAGTAGAATTGGGCTTCAAAGGTGTCTCACTCACCTTTTATTTGAATCCACAATATTTGTAACTCCTCGAGAGTAGTAGGCATGTCAGGATGAAGAATAGTGTATGGAACATCTCCTTCGGCAATAGGCTCCATGATGATATGCAGGATGGCCTCATATGCATCATGAGGTTTTGAGCACGAGTTCGCACTCACTTGAGATAAGGCTCCAAAGGAATGGAGTTATTATGTCCTAACGTCTTGCTATCAACTTTGTTCACCATGCCCCAAGCTCGTACAGATCTTTGAAGATAACTTTGGACATCGCTCTCATAGTCAAATATAATTCCTTGGACAAGCGCGTCATGCGGACCATACCTCCTAGCGTACCCAAACTGTCACAAATCCAAACAAGGATTATAAGTGATACCTCCCCTAATGCCAAGGAGACGGACATTAGGGAATTCCCTATAACGTATAACGGTCAATAATGGTAACATCCTCCAAAGATCGAGAACACCAATGAATATCTGAATGCGAGAGTGACATCAACCTATTAGACCATCTCATGCCTTCCTCATTCTTTAAAACAGATCGAGGAAGGTGTGAAATAAACCACCTACCCACCAAAGGATTGCAACACATAAGAATTTCCCTTCTCTTCATGGTGCGAGCGTAAAGAGAATGCAAGATATCTCTGAGTAAGGTAGGCACCAGGTTACGAGATAGAAAAACCTTGACCGCATTCACATCTATGAGTTGGTCCGGGTTAGGAAATAGTACCATCCCATAGATTAAAAGGGCCAGAACCTCTTCAAAGGCTTGTAAATCCAAATCATCCTAAAATAGTTGAGCCTTCTCAAACAAAAACTTGGCTGGAAACCCCTTAACACCACTTCTTATTTCCAAATTTACCAATACGTCGGACTGTTGCAAATGTAAAGCTCGAGCAATCTCCTCAGGTTTTGGGTCTCTTTCTATACAGGTAAAGGGTAATTGATCAAGAATGGGCACTCCCAAGAGTTGAGAAAATTCTTCCATAGTGGGCACTAATTGGTCATTAGGAAATGTAAAGCAATGGTGTAAAGGGTCAAAGAACTGAAAGAGCACTTTCATCATGTCTTCATCAAGGCTTGAGGTAACAAGATTGCGAAGTTGACCATGTCTCTTGGAGAATGGAGAATTCTCAAGAACCCTTGATGCTAACCCTTTGAGTTGAGGAGGCACTCTTACGAGATTGACTTGGATAGTATTCCTGCGAGTGGAAGCCATGTCCTACAAAGCAAAACAAAGATAAACCTCTAGGTCCTTGAAATGGTTAGTGAAAATGCTATGGTATGATGTCATGATGTTATATACAAATAATAATATACAAGCACACAAACAAATCCTTAGGCTTAGGCTTGCATGGGGTTTATAGGTAAGTACCCTCTTGAATTTTAGTTGGTTCAACATGTCCTAGAAAGTAATCGGATTCTAGGGAATCTCAATATCACTGATCTTTCTTCATCAGACATTATTTCAGCGCAAGCCTCTTTATTGGCGACCGAGATATCCCGAAATTCCGATCTCAATGAGCGTAGCATCGAGTATCAACAAACTTCGGACTGTACCAAAACCGACTATCTCACTACTTCCTAATGGTTAAGTTGTTCAATTAAAGGTTCTACGGTCAGTTAGTGCTTCATGACACCACACAGTGGCCTCGTATTCTCCTTGAACGAACTCAAGGGATACCTGTACCAACAAATGTGTCACACTAACATAGCCATCGCTTCAACCATGTCGATATACCCCGCACAATCCCCACGATCTATTGCTTCTTACCTAATAATGTTCCACAATCTGGGTAGAGGATCAATACAAAACCCAAACAAGGACCCAATATGTAAAGCAAACAAGTCAAACAATGAAAGCATTTTAAAGGTGATCTATTCTCTAAGGTAACTCCACTTTTAAGTATGTCCCTAGCAAAGTCCCCAGTTCTATAATATGGTGGGAGAACTGACTTGGGTGTTTTGCGTTTTATCACAATTATTACGGATAGCAAGAGTTGCCACCGACTTTTCTTTTATCCAATAATGGAAAGGGAGAAAAGAATAGGAAATACCTTTTGAGATATTTTCTTGCGTTCGGGGGGTAGGTTATGAAAAGGGAAGGTGTTAGCACCATTTTCATCTGTAGTTATCTACGGGCTCTTAGTTGCTAGCTCACTTTGAAAATACTTTGTTTGAAATGTGTGTGATTGTTTTTTGAAAGTATTTTTTTTGAAAAGCTCCTTGCTTTAGGAAAACATCTTAATGATTCTCATCTCTATAAGAATACATACAAAGTGTTGACTTTTGAAAATATTTCATTAGAAAGTGTTGGTGTGTTTGAAAGATGTTTTGAAAATGTTTGTGAGCAAGCAACTATGAGTGTTCTACGTACTCAAAAAGTCTTAGTTCTTTTCCTCCTCCTTCAGATATTGCTATCTTACCATTGATTGGTGAGAAGCCTTATCATTAGATGTAAGGGGACGGACGTGGGTCATCGTATAGTCATAGAAAGCAATGTTGTAAGATACCTTAGCAATTTTTGTAAGGGTCTAAGATCACTTATGAAGGCAACTTTGAAGGGTCATCGAGGGATTATGATCTTGTATTTGATTGTTTTTTGCTAAAGTATCCCACATGCGAGACATGACTATTTTTATCAAGGCAACAAGTGAGGTTAACCCTAGAGGTGCAAGTGTGCGACGTGTTTGTTTTCATGAATTTGTCTTGAATTAGGGTTATCTACTTGTTGATTTCATCTTTCCATATAAACCCTAATTAATAGAATTTATATTGAAAGTGGTAAATTACGGAAATGTAAAGTCCTATGCTATTACATCATTTAGGGGATGGGGATACAAATTATAAATGGGGATGAAAGAAATTAAAACATAATTACTATTACAACCAAATTGAATAAAAAATCTCAAAATCAAGATTTTTGGTGTTTAGGCTGACACGGGCACCCGTCTCAGGACCCTGTAATAATCATGCATGTTTTTTTTGTCCTAGCTGAGCTGACACGGGCCGTGTCCTGTGACACGGGCACCCATGTCAGAACCCTGTCCTGCCACTTTTCCAGGTTTTAATTCCAATAAGAGGGACACGAGCACCAGTGTCAGAACCCTGCCTTTCCATTTTGTCAAGTTTTAATCCCAGTAAGATTGACACGGGCCGTGTCCTGTGACATGGACACCCATGTCAGAACCTTTCCTTGCCATTTTATCTTCTTTTCTTCCTGACACGGTCCGTGTCAGGTGACACGGCCGGACGTGTCATACTTCCAAAAGCATTTTTCTGTGATTTTTAGTGTTTGTAACTCTTATATTCTGATTTGTCCTGTTTTATTCTTTTGAAAGCGAAAGTAAAATGATGTATGAGCAAGGATATACAAGTTTGAGAAACTTACCTCTTGAAGTGAAAACTCGAAATGTGTATGGATGTTTCCAAGTGCAATGTGATGATTGATTGAGCTTCCTTAGACCTCCCTGAAGTTGTTCCAATCTTTACTTTGTGCTGAAAGTGTTTGAATCCCTCCAACCAAGTCAACTTGTAAGACAATGTTTTTGAGTTTGGAAGGTGGTGATAATGATGTTACAGAAGTTGTTCTTGTGTTTGAACAACTTCTATATGATGTATGTGAAGTATTTGGATGGTGTTGTACCCCAAAATTTTCCCTCCCATATTCTCCAAGATTTGTCAAGATCAAGCTTCAAAATCTCTCAAGGGTTGCACAGTCCAATTGCCTCCTAACACAGTCAAAATTAGGATTTTGGTTATGGCAAAGAAATTGAGGTTTTCAAGGGTCCAATCAAGTCCCACATGCCTACATACCTTGTCAAGCATCCACATGCCAAGTTTCAAGACTCACAGCATCAAATTGCACAGTCAAAAACCCTAATTGCTTCACAGTCAACTGCAGGGGCAAAATGGTCATTTGACAGTCAAAAGTCAAAATTTTTGGTCAACATCTTATTATTTTTTTTGAAGCCACAAACATCATTTGATCAGTTCTTGATCATGATTCCCAAAGCATGGCTCAAAAAGTCTCAAGATGCAAAAGTTTCTATTTTTGGACAGTTGAAAAAGTCAACTGCAAATTGACCAGGGCATAACTTCTTCATGGTTTATCATAAAAATCCCATCCAAAGCTCATTTTTAAGAGAATGAAATTTCCTACAACTCATCTTCGCACTTCAAGTCCAATAAATGCTCTCACAAAAAGTTATCAATTTCAACATTATAGGTCATTTTCAAAAGTCAACAAAAAGGCACTTTAAGTCAAGGACCATAACTTGAAATTGTTAAATCAAAATGACATGGGACCAAAGTAATTGGTTAGAGGACTTAAATACCTTTCCAAAATGTCCAAGAACATGATCAAAGCTTCAAAATTGAGCAAGATATGCCTTGTAGAAGTTGGGAAATTTTTGGGAATTTTGAAAAGTCAACTTTGCACAAAAGGCTTCAAAAATGCTAATGGGCCTCAATTTCTTTCTTGAATCATTACCCAAAGGATATGCACGACCCATTAAGCTAAAAGGGAGTTATTTTCTTATTTTTGATTAATTAATTGAATTTTTAATCTTATTAATTCATTTAATTAAAATTAATTATGAGAAAAATACTAAATCATGTTTTTTAAATCTTTTTATGCAGCAAATATGTCCATTATGAGCTCAATATCTCGTGTACCAATCAACAATGACAAAATCATCCAAATTTGGCATGATTGGCATGAAAAAGATTTGAAAAAAGATGTAACAAAATCAAATATTTGAATCATTAAATCAATGGATTATGGGCTGTTTTTTTAACCTAATTCTATTCAGTTACATATACAAGACTAAACCTAATGCTCATGGACACAGAAGCTGCGCTGAAAACCAAGAACAACATTGCAAATTTTTTCCAAAAAACCTTGAAACTATTTTCATATCTAGAGCACGATTCAAAGCTCCAAACGCATTCGAACACATTGCCAAGGGATCCAGGAAGCTTTTGCAATCGAAACCAAGTCTCCAGACCTCCAGAAGTGGTAGAATGACATCACACTTTTCCAAAATATTTTCATTATCGTGTTTTAATTTCCAGGCATTGTTCATACATTTTAATTGTTGATTTACACTAATATGGATGTTCTGAAGCTAATGACATAACTCAATTGAATTATCAAGCCCTGTATCACGATTCACCATTAAGGCTTTCTAGGGTTGCAGAAGCTTTGAATTAGGGCTTTACACGTATGGAAAAATTGGGCCACCAAACTGGTACCATTGAAATCGTGACCTCCAAACGAGACTAATCCACACCTTGCGCCCTTTTTATGTTTGCCTATATCCTATTCGCTATTTTTTCAGTTTGAGTTTAGTGGGGGTTTAAAACCCCCGCTATTTGCTTTCATTTACAGGAAAAAGAGGAAGACGAAGCTTATGTGTCTGAGCGTGGTTGGAGGGTTTGAATGTTAGCGCGTTTTTGTTTTGGTTCAACATAATACTTTCTTTTCATATATATTATTTCTATTCCATTATACTAACAAAGAAACGCGTTAGTTCAACTGGTTGGTGAGTTGTCATGCAGGTACTGGGACCTGGGTTCGATTCCCAGGTCCCCCATATTCTCAATAATTTTTGTTATAACGTGTTCAGGTGCAATTTCTCTCCAGTGGTCCACCATATGCGCATATGTTTGTGCCTGCCAAGTGTCCATGAGCTTCAATCTAATGGCCAAAATGTGGAGACTACCATACACGTTCAGTCAACCACAAACATGTGATCCTGGAAAGTCAAAAGGGCTTGGAATCTGTTGGGCCAAACTGCTTCCAATACACCTCCAAAAGGGCCAGACACCCCCATGGTTTGCATCATATTTTCTAATTTCGTTTTCTTTTCTTCTTTTTATTTTAATTGTTTTTTTGTTCTATTTAATTCACAAAAAATAATTTTCATAATAAAACCAGAAAAATCAAAACTAAAAATATATTTATTTAATATTTAATTCATTAATGTTTTTGTAAATAAATCTTTAAACCATTAATTTAGTAAAATTAGGTTTCCAATTTTAATCTTTTCTTAAATAACTAAAATATATAGAAATTAGGGTTTTTAGCATTTTTATCCTTTTTCTTAATAAATAATTTTTTCTTATTATCATTATTATTAATTATTAATTTATTTTGTAAATAAACATGTAATTAATTAATTAGGGTAAATTAGGTTAAACTTGAATATCTTTCATAAATAATTAAAAACACCTTAGAACTAGGGTTTTATTTAACTTCTAATTTTAATTAATTTTCTTTATTTTCATCAAATACAAAAAAACATAAAAAAACAATTTCTTTTCTTAATTAAATAATTAATTAGCTTTTTAATTTCATTTAATTTCTCAAAAGGGTCCAACGCCCTCGAATGTTCTATCTTTATTCTTTTCGCGCGTTTATCTTATTTTCCTTTGTGAATATTATGTAATTGCTCAAGCCTTGTAATAGTAATTAGGAATTTATTTATTTTCCGCATTTTATTCAAAATGGGTCTTTGTTAATTTGGCGATGTATAGACCCGCGCCTTGTAATAGCGTAGGACTTTATTTTCCGCACTTTAATTTCCGCACTTTTAAACTGCTAAACTTTGCATGAAAGAATGTATGGTCAAAATTAAAAACAAGCGTAGCTCACCAAATGCATGATCAAAAGACAAATATTAACTGAAATAACACACAGATTCACACACCACTCTTAGGGTACGCCTCACTGTTGCCTTGCCCTCGAAACGTGGTCGTCGAGTATAGGACGTTTTAGTAAGTCCTTATGTCCATGATCTATGGCATAGGGGTAGCTTCTAAGGTATCCTACTGTTGCTTTGGTGACCACACTGTCCCTTAACGAATTGACCCGAACACCTCCAACGGTGGTGCTACCTACCTCTCAATGGTGGGATGGCACTACCTTAAGGACATTTACACAGCCTAATTCCTTAGGGTAGGTAGATGACTCACAGATACTTGCTCTATTTAAAAAAAAACAAATCAAAAACTCTTTTCACACCGACACTTTCAAAAAAGGCTTTCAAAACAATTTTTCAAACACTCTTGAGGATTGATACAAGAGTCGATCTAAAACTTTCAAAGAAACTTTTTTTCAAACCCACTCACGATTGAAAAGCAAACAAACATTTTGAAAACACAAATAAGCAAGTATCTAAGAGCCCATGGATAACCATGGATAGAAAGGGTGCTAACACCTTCCCTTTCTATAAATCTACCTCCCGAACCGAGAAATTATCTCATAAGGAACTTTGCTGTGCTTTTATCCTGTCCATGTTGGAGAAAATAAAAGACGGTGGCGACTCTTGCTTCCGCGATATTTCACAAACCAGCGTTAAACAGTCAGTTCCAGATCCACCGATCACAGAACTGGCGACTCTGCTGGGGAAATTATTAAAGTGAGGTGTACCTTAGGACTAAGATCACTTGTGTTTTCAATTGCTTTGACTTGTTTGCTTTAAATTGTGGGCCTGTCTTGGGAGTTCTATAGATCCTAACCCGGATCTGGGGAATACCTTCTTAGAAAGTAGCAACAAGGCTGTGAGGGAACTGTGCGGAGTATACCGACATGGTTGAAGCAGTCTGCTACGTTGATGTGGCACTTTGGTGTGTACCGGTAACCCTTGAGTTCAGTCAAGGAGAGTACGGGGCCTCCGCGTGGTGTCGTGAAGCATCAACTGGCCTTAGGAACCTTAATTGAACCATCTTGGCCTCTTTAGGGTAGTGAGATAACTGACTTTGGTGCAGTCCGAGGTTGGTTGATACTCGATACTACACTCAATTGAGGGTTGTTTTCCTGGAATATTTCGGTCGTCAGTTCAGTGGCTAAATCGAAACGATGAACAATGAAAACAATCCAATGATATTGGGACCCTTAGAACCCGGTTACTTCTGATAGGACAGGTTGATCCCACCAACTTCAAGAGGGTAATACCCAGACCCCATGCTGGCCTAAACCCTAAGGGCTTGTCTTGTGTGACTTGTATGCCTTACCATGTTTGCCCTTGTGAATATTTGTGGTGTGTTTAATCATAGCATCATGACATCATACAGCATCATGTGCATTGACTAACCATTTCGGGGGTTCGAATCTTCATCTTTGTTCTTGTTTTGTAGGACATGGAAACTGTTCGCAGAAAGACTATTCAGATCATCCTTCTAAGGGTCCCTCCTCAGCTTAAGGAACTTATATCCAGGATTCCCGAGGGCTCTTCTTTCAGTGAGAGGCATGGAAGACTCATCAGTTTGGTCAACACCAACATTGAGGAAGATATGATAAAGGTCATGTTCCAGTTCTTTGACCCTCTGCACCACTATTTTACTTTCCTGGATTATCAACTGGTGCCTACATTGGAAGAGTTCTCCCGGCTTCTGAAGATTCCTATCCTTGATCAACTACCCTACAACGGCACGGAAAAGGAACCCAAACTTGAAGAGATTGCTAAAGCACTACGCCTACAACCATCTGACCTCAAGGGACATTGGGAAGTCAGAAGTGGTATCAAAGGGTTCTTAGCTAGGTTTCTGTTTGAGAAGGCCCAAGAATGTTGGAACTCCCTTGACCTACAATCTTTTGAAGAAGTTGTGTCCCTCCTTGTCTATGGATTGGTTTTGTTCCCGAATCCCGATCAGCTTATAGATATCAGTGTTGTCCAGATCTTCATGTCCAGGAATCCTATACCTACATTGCTTGGGGACATCCTTCACTCATGTTACACTCGAACCATGAGAAAAAGAGGTGTTCTTATGTGCTGCACTCCTCTCCTGGGAAGGTGGTTTATTTCGCACCTTCCACAATCAGTCTTGAAGAATGAGCGGGGTTTGAGATGGTCACAACGATTGATGACTCTTACACATGCAGATATACATTGGTGCTCTCGGTCCAGAGAGGATGTCACTATCATTGATCGTTGCGGGGAGTACCCTAATGTTACTTTACTTGGAATCAGAGGAGGTATTACTTACAACCCGTGCCTGGCTTTGAGACAGTTTGGTTACGCTCGGAGGGACGGCCCTCATGACATGTTAATTCCTGACATAGTTTTTGACTTCGACAATGATGCACAAGGACTTCGCCAGAGATTTATCAGAGCTTGGAGGATGCCCAGCAAGATAGACAGCAAGACACTGGGGCACATGAACTCCATCCCGTTGGAACCTTATCTCAAGTGGGTACGAGCCCGCTCCCAGAAGTTAGTGATGCCATATCCTCATGTCCTCCCTGTGATCAAAGAGCCAGTTTTGGAAGGAGAGGTGTCCTACACCATTCAACATCCTGATATGCCTACATCCTGGGAAGAAATGCAGAAGAGTTGGATCCAGCTTAAGGAAGAACAGAATTCTCTTGAGTCCAGTCTACATGCTAGTAAGAAGAAGGTCTTGGAGCTCACCCGCCTACTGCACGAGGAGAGGAATCTCAACACCTACATTGCTCCGAAGAGGATGCATAGTGTCTTTTGGGATTGATTTTCTTTGTAATGTTTGCCCATGAGGCTTTGATGTACCAAACAATTATTTTCTTAATGATAACGTGTGTTCCTTTTTGTCTACAACAAATTTGAACTTTCGAACCCTTGAATGAATTGCATAAACACATATCATTCATCATGTGCATAGCAGGTACTTTTCTTTTCAGGTTGCTTAATGTTCTTCGCTGTTTATTTCAGCATCATGAACCCTGAATCATCTACCGAGCAGTCTATCAAGGCCCTTCAGGTTCAGAATGCACAATTCCAAGAGCTGATTATGAGTTTGGCCCAAGGTCAAGAGGAGTTGAAGGCTCTGCTGGTTAAGAAGAAGAAGAAGAAGAGAACTGTTCTATTCAACACGGGCCGGAGATTTGGTAACACACTGCAGAATGAGGTTGATCAAGCTGGTTCTTCTGTAGGCAAAGGCAGTCCCCAGGGTGGAAGGGCTCCAAGTCCGGTAGTCTCTGACAACGAGACTGATTTTAATGAGGAGCAGTATCCTCCAGCTGAAGACAAATATAAGCAGTTGGAAGACCGTCTGAATGCCATGGAAATTCAACAAGTGCCTGGTTTGGATTTTGGAGACTTGGGTTTATCTTCTGGTGTGATCATCCCGCACAAGTTCAAAGCACCATCTTTCGCAAAGTATGACGGGGCGTCCTGCCCTAAGCTACATCTCAGATCTTATGTGCCGAAGATTCAGTCGTATACTGTGGACAAGAACTTGTGGATCCATTTCTTCTAGGAGAGTCTTTCAGGGAGTCATCTCGAATGGTTCTATCAGCTGGATGGAACCAAGGTTCGTAACTGGGAGAAGTTAGCTACTGCTTTCTACAAGCAGTATCAATATAATGCCGACCTCGCTCCTACACGTACCCAACTCCAGGGTATGTCCTAGGATTGAGAGAAGGTTTTAAAGAGTATGCGCAGAAGTGGAGGGATTTGGCTGGCAGGGTGCAGCAACCATTGACAGACCGTGAGCTAGTGGATATGTTCTTGGGGACCCTATCCGAGCCGTTCTTTAATCACCTTATTGGCAATTCATCTGTAGGGTTCACAGACCTTATTCTGACTGGGGAAAGGATAGAGGCTGGTATGAAATCAGGTAAAATTCAGAAAGGTGCGTCCTCAATTTCTGAGAAGAAGCCTTTCAAAAAGGAGGCCAGTGCTGTGTATGGGCCTAGGAGGCAAGATAAACCAGAGCGCCGCCAAGCTGTCAACGCGGTGGTGATTGCTAAGCCTGATGCCGCTCCTCGGCAACCCAACCAACCAAGGGGTGAGAGACCCAGAAGAGAATTCACTCGGCTGAGTATGACTTTGTCACAGATCTTGCCGCAACTGCTATCGACCAACTTGGTGACCGTCAGAGAGGCTCCGAAGGTTGTGAACACTGCATCTCCGAAATATAATCCAAATGCCCGCTGTGCTTATCACTCCGATAGCCCGGGCATTCTACTGATGATTGTTGGGCCCTAAGAAATAAGGTTCAAGACCTTATTGATGCTAAGGAAGTATAGATTGAGGCACCTGAGAAGCCCAATATGGTGACAGCTCCCCTACCTGACCATGGAGTGAATGCTATCAGGGATGGTGACGAAGTGGAAGAATCAGAGTTTGACAGTTGGATCTACCCGACGGCCGATAGTGGACCTAGCAATTGGACTGCAAAAGACTTCATACCTGTTACTTTTGTTACGAAGTAATGAATTCCTTTGTTTCTTTAATTTGTAATGAACAATAAACTGAAACTTTATGGCCCGGTGTCTTACCCGGGGCACCATGGCTTCATTTGTGAGGGCTTATTAGCTGTCATTTCCATATATCATGAATAAAGACATTGGACGTTTTTCGTATTTCAAATCTTGTGTTCCCTTTCTTCCTTTCTTTCTTTATATATTGCAAAACAGCTATATTTACACACACTCACCCATACAGGTTTCAGTCCACTCTGGATCTCACTGGTAACGACTCTGCTACTGCCAGTTATGACTTCGAAAATCCGATCAACTTAGCCGAAGACGAAGGTGAAGATGATTGCGAAGTGCCTGGCGAGCTTGCAAGACTGTTACTCCAGGAAGAGAGGGAAATTCAGCCACATGAAGAGCCAGTGGAAACGATAAATCTGGGTACTGAGACAGACCGAAAGGAAGTTAAGATTGGTGCCAATCTGGAGCTCAGCGTGAAACAACGGTTGATTCAGATGTTGCATGATTATGTGGAGATCTTTGCCTGGTGCTACGAAGACATGCCTGGGTTGGATACCGACATTGTGGTCCATCATCTGCCTACCAAGGAAGACTGCCCTCCGGTTAAACAAAAGGTCCGCTGTATGCGTCCAGAGATGTCCGAGAAGATCAAAGCTGAGGTTATGAAGCAATTCGATGCCGGTTTTCTTGCAGTGACTTCTTACCCTCAGTGGGTTGCCAACGTGGTGCCGGTGCCGAAGAAAGATGGTAAGGTCATAATGTGTGTCGACTACAGGGATTTGAACAGGGCCAGCCCCAAGGATGACTTCCCCCTACCTCACATCTACGTTCTGGTTGACAATACAGCTCAGCACAAAGTGTTCTCTTTCATGGATGGTTTTTCAGGTTATAATCAGATCAAGATGGCTCCTGAAGACATAGAGAAGACTACCTTTGTTACTCAGTGGGGCACCTTCTGCTACAAGGTCATGCCATTCGGGTTGAAAAATGTTGGGGCAACCTACCAACGTGCCATGGTCGCTTTATTTCATGACATGATCCATCATGAGATAGAAGTGTATGTCGACGATATGATTGCAAGGTCCCAGACTGAGGAGGAACACCTTGACCATCTGCAGAAACTGTTTGACCGTCTGAAGTTGTACAAGCTAAGGTTGAACCCGAACAAGTGCACGTTTGGGGTAAGATCTGGAAAGTTGCTAGGCTTCGTCGTAAGTGACAAGGGTATTCAAGTGGACCCTGCCAAGGTTAAAGCCATACAAGAGATGCCAGTTCCTAAGACAGAGAAAGAGGTCAGAGGCTTTCTAGGACGTATGAATTACATTGCTCGATTCATCTCGCACCTAACTGCTACCTGTGAACCAATCTTCAAGCTGCTGAAGAAAGATCAGGTAGTATGTTGGAATGATGAATGTCAGGCCGCTTTTGACAAAATCAAAGAGTATCTCCAAGAACCACCCATTCTTATGCCGCCGGTTGAAGGGAGACCTCTAATACTATACCTGACAGTACTTGACAGCTCAATGGGGTATGTGCTGGGGCAGCATGACGAGTCTGGCCGAAAAGAGCACGCCATTTATTACCTTAGCAAAAAGTTTACCGACTGTGAGACCCGATACTCACTGCTCGAGAAAACTTGATGCGCTTTGGTACGGGTTGCTCGTCGGCTGAGACAGTATATGCTGACTCACACTACCTTGTTGATTTCAAAGATGGATCCGATAAAGTACATATTCGAAAATCCTTCTCTGTCTGGGAGAATAGCAAGATGGCAGATGATCTTGACGGAATACGACATCCAGTACACGACTCAGAAAGCCATCAAAGGAAGTGTATTGGCAGACCACTTGGCACACCAGGCAGTGGATGACTACCAGTCAATGAACTTCGAGTTTCCAGACGAAAGCATCATGATAGTGACTGATTGTGAAGTACCTGGACCGGATGAAGGACCTGAAGAAGGATCCCGATGGTCTATGAACTTTGACGGAGCCTCCAACGCTTTGGGTAACGGTATCGGCGCTGTGATCATATCCCCTCAAGGCACTCATACTCCACTCACTGCCCGACTATGTTTCAACTGCACCAACAACATGGTGGAGTATGAGGCATGTATCATGGGTCTCCAAGCTGCGATTGACTTAAGGATCAAGTTTCTGAGTGTCTTCGGAGATTCCGCTCTCGTGATCAATCAGATCAAAGGCGAGTGGGATACGAAACATCTGAATCTTATTCCTTACAAAGAGTGTGTGTTGACATTGATCCCCCATTTCACAGAGATAACTTTTGAACACTTCCCGAGAGAGGAGAATCAGTTGGCGGACGCGTTAGCTACGATTTCTTCCATGTTCAAAGTCAAATGGGATAATGAGGCTCCCCGAATCATCATCTGGAAACTGGATGAACCAGCATATTGTTGTGAGCTTGAAGCTGAGATGGTAACTGAGAAACCCTGGTACTATGAGGTGAAGAGGTATCTGGAATCTCAAGAATACCCCGAGGGTGCGTCTATCAATGACAAAAAGTTTCTGATAAGGTTCGCAGCAAAGTTCGTCCTCAGCAACGACATTCTATACAAGCGAAACCATGATTCAACCTTACTGCGCTGTGTGGATAAGGCTGAAGCAGAAAGGATCATGGCAGAGCTGCATGAAGGTACCTTTGGAACACATTCCAGTGGACACACCATGGAAAAGAAAATCCTTCGGGCAGGATATTTCTGGTCCACAATGGAAGCCGACTGTTACCAATATTCTCGGACTTGTCATAAGTGCCAGATTTATGCAAATAAGGTGCACGTTCCTCCAGTTCCTCTGAATGTCTTGACTGCACCTTGGACTTTCGCAATGTGGGGGATAGATATGCTCGGCGAGATTAAACCTACGGCATCCAACGGGCATTGCTTCATCCTGGTGGCGATCGATTAGTTTACAAAGTGGGTTGAAGCAGCTTCCTATGCTACCGTAACCAAGAACGTGGTGGCACGGTTTGTTCGGCACAACCTGATCTGTCGATACGGCGTCCCGGAAAGGATCATTACGGACAATGGTACCAATCTTAACAACAAGATGATCACTGAGCTCTGCGAGCAATTCAAGATACAGCACCACAATTCTTCTCCTTACCGGCCGAAGATGAATGGGGCCGTAGAAGCAGCCAATAAGAATATCAAGAAGATTGTGCATAAGATGACGGTGACTTATAAAGATTGGCATTAGATGTTACCATTTGCTCTTCATGGGTACCGTACCTCAGCAAGAACTTCAACCGGGGCAACGCCCTTCTCCTTGGTCTACGGCATGGAGGCAGTCTTACCGATCGAAGTGCAGATACCCTCCCTCCGGATTATGAAGGATGCAGATCTGAGCGAAGATGACTGGATCCAGACTCGACTTGATCAGTTAAATCTAATTGACGAAAAGAGACTCACCGCTATTTGTCATGGTCAAACGTACCAAAAACGGATGATCAGGGCATTTAACAAGAAAGTCAGGCCACAAGAGTATCAAGTTAGGGATCTGGTAATCAAACGCATCATCCTTCCTCAGAGTGATCCCAGGGGCAAATGGACCCCTACGTACGAAGGGCCATTTGTGGTTAAACATGTGTTCTCAGGAGGAGCCATGATCCTAACCACCATGGATGGTGACGACCTTCCTCACCCCGCCAATGCAGACATAGTAAAAAGATACTATGCATGATAAAAGACCCGCTAGGTTGACATACCTAGGAAAAAATTAGGGCTTCCCGGCGAACCAAAAGGGTTCGGGCAATATGAGGGATGAAATAAAAAAAAATCTGTACACTCGGCAAGTTGAAAACCTGAAAAGGCGGCTTGGGCAAAAATGGGTATCCCGGTGGACTGAAAACCCGAAAGGGCGGTCCAGGCAAAAGTTAGGGATTAAAGCGTAATACTATGTCTCATTGGATCACTTTGCATCCAGAATCCGGTATCAACATCAAGTTCAGACGACATCGATCAATCAGCTTCATCGTCAACTGAGCAGCAAAGTGATGAGACGCTCGAAGATATAAAGGCGATAGCAGAGTTGAAACCCAATGGGATTATTCTTTTCACATAGCTGTTTTGTTTTCCCGTTTTCACAAATTGTATAAACTCTTTTATTCGGCGGCGTTCTCCTACTAGGACGCCAGCCTCTTGTATATAAACGCCTATTTACAGGCAAATTCAAAAATCAATACAAATTCACTTTTCAGACCAATTGCCAATTGTTTTTCCTTTTTCTGTTTTGTTTTGCGAAGAACGTCCAAGGTTCAATTTGTGATATATGCATTTGACGCTAATTGCTAACTCATAAATACTTGCATACGAAACAAAGGATTAATTACAGGTAACATTAGAAACAGGGGCAATAATGAGTCGTCTAAGCGATCTAATTGCTCTGTCCACCAAGGTACCAAGGTAAGTTCAGCCGAAGAACATAACCAAGATCTCTTAACTCCCCAGAGAGTGAGCCAGCAAGTCAACATACTCTCCCCAAGCAAAGTTATACTGTCAGCCTTAAGGAAATTGAGTATCCCTAGCAGATCTCAACATTCCTCAACAGAGTATTCAAGCATTCTTAACAAGAATCCCCGGCAGTCTTGATCTAAGATTGTTCCCCGGCGGTATATAGACATTCAGTGGAGCCACTTCCCCAGTACAGTTCAAAAATTTCCCCAGGAGAGTCCAGTCTAAAAGTTTCCCGGGGAAAATGGAATCCAATCTCCCCAGCAGGTCTTGAAGCTTATCCCCAGTAGATTCTGGAAGCTTACCCCCGCAAAGCACGAACGCGTCCCCCGGACTCTTTATTCAAAGGTTATTCCCCCACCAGGATATAAATGGGTTATCCTCAGCCAATTGCCACGAAAAGGTCGTCCCCGACGAAGTCTTCCTATCCCCCGGTGGAGTTCATCAATTCCTTCAACATAACTCAACAATGGTATCCCCCGCGGAGTTATCATCAACACCTCAGCAAAGTGCCTCTTTCCCCACAGAGTTCATTCCCCGCAGAGTAATCTATTCGCCAAGTTCATTCCCCAATAGAGTCATCATCTCCTACCGGTATTCTTACAACTATCATCCCCAGCGGAAACAACGAAACTCTTCTCCTCAAACATCAGCCCAGGATTTAACTTCCCGGCACCCGTCAAGGATTTATTTTCCTAGACAATTCATAAACACATCTTAATACATTATAGCATGCATATACGCATCATGAACATACAATCTCATTCATTCTAAGAACATCCCGCATGTCATACATCATGACATCGCATACCACTGACGTTTTGTCTTTTCAGGACAAAGGTTAATACAAAGATAATTACCATCAACGGTCGCAACTAAAGATCTGATTCCTGTATCTCGCCAGGGTGTATCTGTTGACAACTAATAGTACCAGACTCGATTCCTGTATCTTGCCAGGGCACGTCTGAAGAGTTTGAGGATCCGATTCCTGTATCTTGCCAGGGTGTATCCGTTGACGACTAACAGTACCAGACTCGATTCCTGTATCTTGCCAGGGCACGTCTGAAGGGTTCGAAGATCCGATTCCTGTATCTCGCCAGGGTGTATCTGTTGACGACCAACAGTACCAGACTCGACTCCTGTATCCTGCCAGGGCACGTCTGAAGAGTTCGAAGATCCGATTCCTGTACCTTGCCAGGGTGTATCTGTTGACGACTATATTCCAAAATCGATTCCTGTATCCTGCCAGGGCACGTCTGAAGAGTTCGAAGATGCGATTCCTGTATCTTGCCAGGGTGTATCTGTTGACGACTAACATTACCAGACTCGATTCCTGTATCTTTCCAGGACACGTCTGAAGAGTTTGAAGATCTGATTCCTGTATCTCGCCAGGGTGTATCTGTTGACGACTAACATTACCAGACTCGATTCCTGTATCTTGCCAGGGCACGTCTGAAGGGTTCGAAGATCCGATTCCTGTATCTCGCCAGGGTGTATCTGTTGACGACCAACATTACCAGACTCGATTCTTGTATCTTGCCAGGGCACGTCTGAAGAGTTTTAGGATCCGATTCCTATATCTTGCCAGGGTGTATCTGTTGACGACTAACATTACCAGACTCGATTCCTGTATCTCGCCAGGGCACGTCTGAAGAGTTCGAAGATCCGATTCCTGTATCTTGCCATGGCACATCTATATAAAGAATTTGAAGATCAACTCCTGTAACAGGCTAGGTAATTATCTTTCTTTCTCAGGTACGCAAGTTCTCGCTAAGAACTCTCTTACGCAATCGACACCTAGATGGCATCTATAAGCCCATCCACATACCAACAGTCTCCAAATGGCATCTATAAGCCCATTCCCGACCAGGGTCTGTCACACTCCCGATGGAATCTATAAGCCCATCCTCCTATCCATCAGTCTCCAAATGGCATCTATAAGCCCATTCCCACCATCACACTGCTAACATGTGAGCGCAAATTTCTGGGCACTCTAGTGTTCAATCATCTTCCACCTTCGGATTACGAAAGGCACGACAGCCAATCTACATCCTCAGGTTTAAGAAGATTGAACAGGGGCAACTGTTGTACCCCAAAATTTTCCCTCCCATATTCTCCAAGATTTGTCAAGATCAAGCTTCAAAATCTCTCAAGGGTTGCACAGTCCAATTGCCTCCTAACACAGTCAAAATTAGGGTTTTGGTTCTGGCAAAGAAATTTAGGTTTTCAAGGGTCCAATCAAGTCCCACATGCCTACATACCTTGTCAAGCATCCACATGCCAAGTTTCAAGACTCACAGCATCAAATTGCACAGTCAAAAACCCTAATTGCTTCACAGTCAACTGCAGGGGCAAAATGGTCATTTGACAGTCAAAAGTCAAAAATTTTGGTCAACATCTTATTATTTGTTTTTTTTGAAGCCACAAACATCATTTGATCAGTTCTTGATCATGATTCCCAAAGCATGGCTCAAAAAGTCTCAAGATGCAAAAGTTTCTATTTTTGGACAGCTGAAAAAGTCAACTGCAAATTGACCAGGGCATAACTTCTTCATGGTTTATCAGAAAAATCCCATCCAAAGCTCATTTTGAAGAGAATGAAATTTCCTACAACTCATCTTCGCACTTCAAGTCCAAGAAATGCTCTCACAAAAAGTTATCAATTTCAACATTATAGGTCTTTTTCAAAAGTCAACAAAAAGGCACTTTAAGTCAAAGACCATAACTTGAAATTGGTAAATCAAAATGACATGGGACCAAAGGCATTGGTTAGAGGACTTCAAGACCTTTCCAAAATGTCTAAGAACATGATCAAAGCTTCACAATTGAGCAAGATATGCCTTGTAGAAGTTGGGAAATTTTTGGGAATTTTGAAAAGTCAACTTTGCACAAAAGGCTTCAAAAATGCTAATGGGCCTCAATTTCTTTCATGAATCATTACCCAAAGGCTATGCACTACCCATTAAGCTAAACGGGAGTTATTTTCTTATTTTTAATTAAATTAATTGAATTTTTAATCTTATTAATTCATTTAATTAAAATTAATTATGAGAAAAATACTAAATCATGTTTTTTAAATCTTTTTATGCAGCAAATATGTCCATTATGAGCTCAATATCTCGTGTACCAATCAACAAGGACAAAATCATCCAAATTTGGCATGATTGGCATGAAAAAGATTTGAAAAAAGATGTAACAAAATCAAATATTTGAATCATTAAATCAATGGATTATGGGCTGTTTTTTTAACCTAATTCTATTCAGTTACATATACAAGACTAAACCTAATGCTCATGGTCACAGAAGCTGCGCTGAAAACCAAGAACAACATTGCAAATTTTTGCCAAAAACCTTGAAACTATTTTCATATCTAGAGCACGATTCAAAGCTCCAAACGCATTCCAACACATTGCCAAGGGATCCAGGAAGCTTTTGCAATCGAAACCAAGTCTCCAGACCTCCAGAAGTGGTAGAATGACATCACACTTTTCCTAAATATTTTCATTATCGTGTTTTAATTTCCAGGCATTGTTCATACATTTTAATTGTTGATTTACACTAATATGGATGTTCTGAAGCTAATGACATAACTCAATTGAATTATCAAGCCCTGTATCATGATTCACCATTAACGCTTTCTAGGGTTGCAGAAGCTTTGAATTAGGGCTTTACACGTATGGAAAAATTGGGCCACCAAACTGGTACCATTGAAATCGTGACCTCCAAACGAGACTAATCCACACCTTGCGCTCTTTTTATGTTTGCCTATATCCTATTCGCTATTTTTTCAGTTTGAGTTTAGTGGGGGTTTAAAACCCCCGCTATTTGCTTTCATTTACAGGAAAAAGAGGAAGACGAAGCTTATGTGTCTGAGCGTGGTTGGAGGGTTTGAATGTTAGCGCGTTTTTGTTTTGGTTCAGCATAATACTTTCTTTTCATATATATTATTTCTATTCCATTATACTAACAAAGAAACGCGTTAGTTCAACTGGTTGGTGAGTTGTCATACAGGTACTGGGACCTGGGTTCGATTCCCAGGTCCCCCATATTCTCAATAATTTTTGTTATGACGTGTTCAGGTGCAATTTCTCTCCAGTGGTCCACCATATGCGCATATGTTTGTGCCTGCCAAGTTTCCATGAGCTTCAATCTAATGGCCAAAATATGGAGACTACCATACACGTTCAGTCAACCACAAGCATGTGATCCTGGAAAGTCAAAAGGGCTTGGAATCTGTTGGGCCAAACTACTTCCAATACACCTCCAAAAGGGCCAGACACCCCCATGGTTTGCATCATATTTTCTAATTTCCTTTTCTTTTCTTCTTTTTATTTTAATTGTTTTTTTGTTCTATTTAATTCACAAAAAATAATTTTCATAATAAAACCAGAAAAATCAAAACTAAAAATATGTTTATTTAATATTTAATTCATTAATATTTTTGTAAATAAATCTTTAAACCATTAATTTAGTAAAATTAGGTTTCCAATTTTAATCTTTTCTTAAATAACTAAAATATATAGAAATTAGGGTTTTTAGCATTTTTATCCTTTTTCTTAATAAATAATTTTTTCTTATTATCATTATTATTAATTATTAATTTATTTTGTAAATAAACATGTAATTAATTAATTAGGGTAAATTAGGTTAAACTTGAATATCTTTCATAAATAATTAAAAACACCTTAGAACTAGGGTTTTATTTAACTTCTAATTTTAATTAATTTTCTTTATTTTCATCAAATACAAAAAAAAGATAAAAAAACAATTTCTTTTCTTAATTAAATAATTAATTAGCTTTTTAATTTCATTTAATTTCTCAAAAGGGTCCAACGCCCTCGAATGTTCTATCTTTATTCTTTCCGCGCGTTTATCTTATTTTCCTTTGTGAATATTATGTAATTGTTCAAGCCTTGTAATAGTAATTAGGAATTTATTTATTTTCCGCATTTTATTCAAAACGGGTCTTTGTTAATTTGGCGATGTATAGACCCGCGCCTTGTAATAGCGTAGGACTTTATTTTCCGCACTTTAATTTCCGCACTTTTAAACTGCTAAACTTTGCATGAAAGAATGTATGGTCAAAATTAAAAACAAGCGTAGCTCACCAAATGCATGATCAAAAGACAAATATTAACTGAAATAACACACAGATTCACACACCACTCTTAGGGTACGCCTCACTGTTGCCTTGCCCTTGAAACGTGGTCGTCGAGTATAGGACGTTTTAGTAAGTCCTTATGTCCATGATCTATGGAGGGGTAGCTTCTAAGGTGTCCAACTGTTGCTTTGGTGACCACACTGTCCCTTAACGAATTGACCCGAACACCTCCAACGGTGGTGCTACCTACCTCTCAATGGTGGGATGGCACTACCTTAAGGACATTTACACAGCCTAATTCCTTAGGGTAGGTAGATGACTCGCAGATACTTGCTCTATTTCAATAAAAACAAATCAAAAACTCTTTTCACACCGACACTTTCAAAAAAGGCTTTCAAAACAATTTTTCAAACACTCTTGAGGACTGATACAAGAGTCGATCTGAAACTTTCAAAGAAACTTTTTTTCAAACCCACTCACGATTGAAAAGCAAAAAAACATTTTGAAAACACAAATGAGCAAGTATCTAAGAGCCCATGGATAACCATGGATATAAAGGGTGCTAACACCTTCCCTTTCTATAAATCTACCTCCCGAACCGAGAAATTATCTCATAAGGAATTTTGCTGTGCTTTTGTCCTGTCCATGTTGGAGAAAATAAAAGACGGTGGTGACTCTTGCTTCCGCGACATTTCGCGAACCAGTGTTAAACAGTCAGTTCCAGATCCACCGATCACAGATGGTTTTTTTGGGGAAAACTTGTAAGGTATGAGATTCAAAGATTTGGACTTCAAAGCTCAAAGATGGAGGTTTTATGAACAGTTCTGGTTTTTTGTGAGTGAAGGGATTTTGAGTGCTAGTTTCTCTTTCTCTTTTTTCTGACATCTTTATCTTGCAAATTCTCCCTCTATTTATAGGAAAGAGGTTTGGGAACAAGAGCTGATTAGGTTTGCAAGACAGCATGTTATGGTTTGGTTGGGATGCAAATATCAAACTATGTCAATTCTCCATATTTCCAATATGAAGTACTAAAGTTGCTGGTATAGAGGGGCTACTTTCCATGATTTATGGTGGAGTATAATCAGAAGTAAGCAAGGTATGGGCTCAAGACAAACATTGTACCAAAAGGCTTGCTTTTCAAGAATAGCAATGGTGCCTTTATGCCATAAATGGGTAGATCTTTTGGACAATGGTTCAAACACTTGGGTAATAACTCAAGAGTAGGTTTAAGCATTAAACTATGGTGAGATTTTCAAGTTAGAAGGATTTCAACACAAGATTATGCAGCATAGCATAAGGATTTTGTTATGTGTTCTTCAACACAAAGACTTGCAATTCAAGAATGGATGCCCAACTTCATGCCTTTGAATCTCATAGCTCAAGTATGATAAATTCATGCTCTTAGATGTTTTGGAAAGCTTGAAACATCCTATACAACTTTCATGCTGGCCATTTTGACAAAATCATCTTGGAACTATGTGAAAAAATGCCAAGAAGTTGGGATAAAATCCTGACTAAAATCTGTTGAAAATTTCTCTAAGTGTTAGATGAAAATGTCATGACTTCATGGGCTTATATCTTCAAATATAAGCATTTTTATGACATAAACCCTCTAATACAAAGTTATAGGATTTATCAATATCTACAAATTTCATGTTGAAATTTTCCTTTGAATCATTTTGCATCTTGGTGAAAAATTGGTATGAAGTTATGAAATCAACATGTATAAAACACTTAGAAAAATTTCTAAGTCTTGAAAAGTTTTGACTTTTCAAATTAAATTTTGACTTTCTTGACTTCTTGATGATCAAGCTTTATATTATTAAATGTCTTGATGAATTTTGATATTTGAAACTTAATGTTGACCAAAAAGTCAAAGTTTGACTTTTGATGTATCAATTGACTTTTCATCAGTTGACCAAATTTCAACTATCAATCCACTGATCTGGAGAAATGATTTAAGCCATAGAATTTGGTCAACATATCGTATTTGATCCTTGAGATTGTACTTTAAGACATTAGATCATGTATTAGGTCAAACAATCCTTGATCAGTCAAGTGCAATCAAAACCCTAATTTTAACCATTTTCCCCTTTTGGTGATTTGAACAATTTTTCTGGGGAATTATGATCCAAACTTGATTAATTGATACATATGACTTTAAAATGTTGATATTGATCTGAAATCTTGAAGTTTTACTGTATGTTGACCATAATTGACTTTTTACCCAATACAGTTGCTTTTAGGTCAATTGACTGAGCAATTTTGTGATCCAAGACTTGATACTTGACATGAGCAATCTTGAGGGTCCATAATGATCCATGAAAGCATTTAGAATTCCAATTGTCCTTATGAAAAATCAAACCCTAATTTTGAGGTATCAGTGTTGAGGAGATGGCTTGACCTAGTCAACCCTTGTACAAGTTTGAGCTTTTGAATATCTTGTGAAAAATGTTTTTGAGAAATGAGAGGGTAAATTTTGGGGTACAACAAAGTGCAACGTCATTCCATCCAGCCATCTCAACTTATCACTAAAACATAAACAATGGTTAGAACTCAAGTTAATAAAGCTCAATTGTTAGACAAAACTACAACTCGACAACTTGGTCGGACATACCGACCTGCTCTGATACCACTAATGTAACACCCCATTTCTACCCAACAAATTATATAAAACCAGAGTTACAAAATCTCCAGCAAACAAATGTAATTCTAAACTTTCCACTTGGAAACGACGACATTTAATCACCTATAGTTCAGATACATAACACATAAAATTTGGATGAACCAGTAACAACATGTTTAGTCTTTAAAAGTAAAACAACTTTCATTGCTACGCAGCGGATTCACAAATTCAACTGCAAACATCATAACATCTTGTCCAACTCAAAATGGCTTTAAGACAACAACTCTTTAGTGAAAACAACTTAAAAAGTTCAGAAACATAATGAAAACCAACAATAAAGAAAACATGTGTTCATCCCCCCGAGTGCTACGTATCAGAGCGATGACACCGACTCGAACAACTGAAGGTAATAGTTATCCTTCTTGATTACCTGCACATTACCAATAGAGGGAAACATTCAAACAGAAGGGGTGAGATATCAAAGAATATAATCAGATGTATGAGAAATAATGTATTAGAATCAGATTATGCATAATCACTGCTTCACAGCTCTAAACAACATCAAACACAACAAAACATCAACAAAACATAATAAATAATTCACCATCATAACAAGTTAAACATGCGACATGGAATACGACTCATTACGATGCAAATGCATGTTATAACGCAGTGGGAGAACTGACTTGGGTGTTTTGTGTTTTATCACAATTGTTGCGGTTAGCAGGAGTCGCCACCGACTTTTCTTTTATCCAATAAGAAAAGGCTAAAAAGAACAGGAAAGACCTTTAGAGAATTTTCTTGAGCTCGGGGGGTAGATTATGAAAAGGGAAAGTATTAGCACCCTTTTCATCCGTAGTTATCTATAGGCTCTTAGTTGCTTGCTAGATCACTTGCTTTTGTTTGAAAACGTGCTTGTGGTGTGGGTTTTGAAATTATTTTGGAAATGTGACTTTGTAATGGTTCTCCTTTCTATAAGAATGCGTACAAAGTTTTGTTTGGAAAATAAGTTCAAAGAGGTGTTTATGGAATGTGTTTTTGAAAGTGGATATAGTTTAATCGAAAATTAAAACATAGTCTAGAAATGTTTATATTTTTTGTTTTACAATGTATGTACAAATGAAGATAGAATGAAAAAAGTTTCAAGTTAAGAAAGGGGGAAGGTGAATAGAAAGGATGATATATATGAGTTAGGAAGGTGAATCAAAAGGATGCTATATGTAAGTTATGGAGGTGACTCAAAAGGCTCACAATGTAACAAAGGGGTTTGATATTTTTTGAGAGTTTTGAGAGTTTTTGAGTTGGAGGATCTGAGAGTTTTGAGATTTTTTAGAGTTTGAGAGTTTGAGAGTTTGAGTGTTTGGGATAATTTAGAGATTCGTTCCTCTGGCCAAAAAATCCTCCCTTAGCTTTGCAAAAGTTCTTATATTTATAGAGAAAAAGAATGGACATGTTTTCAATAGCCAGCCTTGTAAAACAATAAAATATGAAGCGTGAAGGGTACAAGTGGGGGGCCTGTTGGGGTGAAGAAGATGTGACCTATGCTTTTGATTTTGACTTTGCTTGTGCTCAGACATAATAAATTTTGGGGGCTCAAGGAGCTGACTTGGTGATTAAAATAACCTTTATGAAAATAGATAACATAGATTTTCGTCATTTCCTCCAAAAATAGTAATATATAATGGATAAAGCTTCGATTCTGTGTGTAAAACTCTGATCATGTGAAGATTTGGAAGTAACATAGTCTGTCAAGTAGCTGGTCATGAGATTTTCCTCAGATTTGCTTCAAACGAAAACTTCTTTGGATGGCTTAACTTGGATTCGAAGCAAGCTGATTCGAAGGGGATCCACATTCCAATCGAAGCTTTGCATGCAGGTACTTTTGTCCAATCGAAGGTTTGTTTTCCAGGGGTCACATGCTGCCAAATGAAAGGTGCATGTAAGAGGCCAAAATATCCAAACGAAAGGTTTGACCAAAACCTTGTGCTAAAGGATTCATGTGCCCAAATGAAAGGTACATGCTGGAGGCCAAAATATCCAAACAAAAGGTTTAACAAAAACCTTGTGCTGAAGGATTCATGTGCCCAAACGAAAGGTGCATGCTGAAGGCCAAAATGCCTAAACGAAAGGTTTGACCAAAACCTTGTGCTGAAGGATTCGTGTGCTCAAACGAAAGGTACATGTTGGAGGCCAAAATACCCAGATTCGAAAGAGGCACAAAGGAGGCAAAAAGTGAAAATTGAAAGATGCTAAAAAGGGAGCCTTTTCCCTTGGAATCGAAGGAGGATACAAAAGGATTTTTGCTTTGTGCCTGCTGGTTTTGTGGGCGCCTCTTGCATGCAAGAAGGAATTTGTGACTCAATTGAAAGCATGTATGCAGCAAAACTTGTCCAAATCGAAGCAGGCTTGCAGGCAGATATTTTGTCCAATCGAAGAGTTTGCCTTGCAGGGTCACATGAGGCCAGCAAAATTGGGATTCAAAGCATGCATGCAGCTACTTGTCCAATCGAAAGGCCTGCAACAAGAAGTCTCATTCCTAGACGAAAGAGGCACTCTAGCATCCATTTTGAGCAATCCAAAGAGGCCAAAAGTCAATCAAAGGGTGCCAAATCGAAGGAGACTTATTTTTTCTCAAAATTTGTCAAAATGTTATTTTTATCTGTTTTCTCCCTTTTTGATAGTTTCCTTTTAATTTTGGTACTGGAAAATCCCAATGCACTTGTGCAAACTTAAATCCTGAGAATCTTTGTGAGAAAAATCTTGAGAATCGAGAGGGCAAATTTTGGGGTACAACAGCTGCCCATGTTCAATATTCTTACATCTAAAGAGTTAGATTGGCGAATCTGGCATTTTTGACTTGAAGGTGGAAGATGATTGAACACTAGAGTGCCCAGAAATTTTCACTTGATGATGTGGTTACTGATTATGTAGAGAATGGGCTTAAAATTCCATTTGGAGAAATGATGGATAATTATTGGAGATGGGCTTATAGATGCCATCCAGAGGTGATTGTTGACAGAAATTAGACTAGGTCTAAACTTGACTTCAATTGGAAAAGAATCAGAATAAATCTTGGAGGATTTATCTGAAATAGAGAAAATTTCTACCAGAAAGAATCAGGATAAACCGTTGAGAGATTTAAACTGAACCAGAAGAGGTCTTGAATTTCTTTGACTTGAAAGAATCATGATAAATCTTGGAGAGATTTATCTGAACCAGAGAAAATGACTACTGAAAAGAATCAGGATAAACCATTGAGAGATTTAAACTGAACCAGCAGAATTATTGAATTTTCTTTGATTGGAAAGAATCAGAATAAATCTTGGAGCGATTTATCTGAACCAGAGAAAATGTCTACGGGAAAGAATCAGGATAAACTGTTGAGAGATTTAAACTGAACCAGTAGAGGTCTTGAATTTTCTTTGATTGGAAAGAATCATGATAAATCTTAGAGCGATTTATCTGAACCAGAGAAAATGTCTACCAGAAAGAATTAGGATAAACCGTTGAGAGATTTAAACTGAACCAGCAGAGGTCTTGAATTTTCTTTGACTGGAAAGAATCATGATAAATCTTGGAGCGATTTATCTGAACCAGAGAAAATGTCTACCAGAAAGAATCAGGATAAACCGTTGAGAGATTTAAACTGAACCAGTAGAGGTCTTGAATTTTCTTTTACTGGAAAGAATCAGAATAAATCTTGGAGCGATTTATCTGAACCAGAGAAAATGTCTATGGGAAAGAATCAGGATAAATCATTGAGAGATTTAAACTGAACCAGTAGAGGTCTGGAAAGAATCAGAATAAACCTTGGAACAATTTCTCTAAACCAAAGAGAATGTCTACGGGAAAGAATTAGGATAAACCGTTGAGATATTTAAACTGAACCAGCAGTGGTCTGGAGAAGAATCAGAATAAATCTTGGAGCGACTTATCTGAACCAGAGAAAGATGCCTGCAGGAAAGAATCAGGATAAATCATTGAGAGATTTAACGGAACCGACAGAAGTCTGAAGGAAGTATTTTTCATATAGATAGTCACACAACCTTGATTCGGGAATCCACAATTGATTTGTTCATAGATATTTGCCTTGTCTTGTTGACAATAACTTTCTGTGGTTTGATCTTTCCAGAAAAAGGTGAAGAGTTAGTTGTATGTAATGCTATGATGTATGAAATTCATATTGCAATGAGATTGCGATATATGCATTTGTTCCATTGATGCTCATGATGTATGGATGCGATGTATGCGTATGTAAGCTGTTCTGCTGCAGTGTTGTCGGATTGGGGAAAATAAATCTCTGACAACCGATGGGAATGAGGAGTGTAAGTCTATTTTGTTGAAGTTGAATTGTTGATGGATGGGTTTCCATAATCAGATAAATAAACTCTGTTGGGGAAGAGAAATGTCATGTATTGCGTGTGGGCTTTATGAAATCCTGCTAAGAAATCCTGAGAAGCTGAATGACTTTTACTGGTGTATCTTTGAGGTGGCAACTAAAAGTTTCGCTCCTTCGGGGACATGAAGGCAAAAGGCATCAATATGCTACATGCTAGGGATATGACGAAGATCCTGTAGTGAGACGTTCCTTCTTCTTCCCCTGCTGGAGAAAATACCTGTGGGGGTTTTGTTGAATGGCTCATAGATGTTGTCCTGTTTCTTAAAGCCATTAGTAATTGTCTTTCGTTTAGTTTTATTTTTTTATGTGTTCATTTATAAAAAGTAATTAGATTTAAATTCATATGTTTAAAAATAAATACTGGACGTTTTGGTAAACAAAACAGGAACAATAAAAGAGAAATAGATAGTTTTGCACTTTCAAAGGAATATCTTTGTATTAACTTGAATGAATGTTTGTACAAAGAAACGAACATCCTAGTAAGAGAATGTCTATGTAAAAAAAGAAAATTGATACAAAGAAAATAAAATCTATGTGAAATATTCCCATGGGGTTCCCGTTCTTCTATAGCCTTCATGTCTCTGAGCGTCTCGTCCATTTGCTGCTTTGTACGAAGTTGATTGAATTGATTAGTATCGTTTGATTTTGACGATTGATGCTGAAGATTGGATGTAAGGTAATCTAACGAGACATAGTCATACGCTTTGAATCCCTAACTTTTGCTAGGACCACCCTTTCGGGTTTTCAGTCCACCGGGATACCCTTTTTTTCCCGAGCCGCGCTTTCACATTTTCAGCTTGCTGGGTGTACAATTTTTTTTGTATTTTACCCCTAATTTTTGCCCGAACCCTTTTGGTCGCCGGGATGCCCTGATTTTTACCTAGGCCAGTCGACCTAGCGGTTCTATGTTTATACATAGTATCTTTTAACTATGTCCGCATTTACAGGGTGTGGAAGATCGTCGCCGTCCATAGTGGTTAAGATCATTGCCCCACCGGAAAATATGCTCTTGATCACAATTGGTCCTTCGTATGTAGGAGTCCATTTTCCCATGGGATCACCTTGTGGCAGTAGGATACGCTTGATTACCAGGTCACCATCTTGATATGCCTGACGCCTGACCTTCTTGTTGAAAGCTTTAATCATATATTTCTGGTACATCTGACCATGGCAGACAGTTGTAAGCCTCTTCTCATCAATCATGTTCAACTGGTCAAATCAGGTTTAAATCCATTCATCTTCACTCAACCCCGCATCCTTTATGATTCTCAATGAAGGTATTTGGACTTCAATTGGTAGAACAACTTTCATGCTGTATACCAAGAAGAAGGGAGTTGCCCCTTTTGATGTGCGCACTGTGGTACGATAACCGTGGAGAGAAAATGGTAACATCTTATGGCAGTCCTTATAGGTCACTGTAATTTTTTGTATGATCTTCTTGATGTTTTTATTAGCGGCTTCTACAGCGCCATTCATCTTCGGCTGGTAAGGAGAAGAGTTATGATGTTGGATCTTGAATTCCGCGCATAGTGAAGTGATCATAGTATTGTTGATATTTGTACCATTGTCTGTAATGATTCTCTCCAGAATACCATATCGACAGATAAGATTCTATTTGATGAACCAGGCCATAACATTCTTGGTGATAGAAGTGAATGAAGCTTCCTCAACCTACTTTGTGAAGTAATCGATAGGACCAAGATGAAGCGATGTCCATTAGAAACTGTAGGTTTGATTTCTCCAATCATGTTGATGCCCCACATCGTGAATGGCCAAGGAGCAGTTAGGACGTTTAGAGTAACTAGAGGCACATGTACTTTGTCAGCATAGATCTGACACTTGTGACAGGTTCATGAATGCTGATGACAATCTAATTCTAAGGTGGACCAATAGTATCCTGCTCGTAGGATCTTTTTTTCCATCGTGTGCCCACTAGAATTGGTGCCAAAAGTGTCTTCGTGTAAATCAACCATAATCTTGTCTGCCTCACTCTTGTCTATGCACTGAAGCAAAGTAGAGTCGTGGTTGCGCTTGTAGAGAATGCCATTACTAAGGAAAAACTTAGCAGAGAATCTTCTCAGGAATTTCTTGTCATTGATTGAAGCTCCCTACGGATACTCATGGGCCTCGAGATATCTCTTAATTTCATGGAACCAAGACTTTTCCACTACTTCAACAGTATCGATCTCGTGACAGTAAGTTGGTTCGTCCCTTCTCTCGTTGGTGATCTAATTAGCCTCATTATCCCATCTGACTTTGAACATGGATGACATAGTTGCTAGCGCGTCCGCTAGTTGATTTTCCTCTCATGGAAAATGATCAAAGGTAATTTCTTCAAAATGTGGGATCAATATCAACACATGTTCTTTGTAACGGATGAGATTAGGGTGCTTCGTGTCCAATTCTCCTTTGATCTGACTGATGATTAAGGCTGAATCTCCAAATACACTTAAGGACTTAATTCCCAAATCTATGGCAGCTTTGAGAGCCATAATACACGCTTCATATTC
The DNA here is from genome assembly GCA_948472305.1 of Vicia faba. NCBI lineage: Eukaryota > Viridiplantae > Streptophyta > Magnoliopsida > Fabales > Fabaceae > Vicia > Vicia faba. Next base: position 84,680,338 of record OX451738.1, on the reverse strand, counting down.
TTCTATATTATTTGTACAGTTGAAACACAACCTAGCAGTGAAGGGAGTATGGCATCCTTCAGGGGATATGATCACAGCACATATGCTGTTGCTGAGTGTGTTGGAAGCTCCGTCAAAAACCAAGGTCCATCGGGATCCTTGTTCAGGTCTGTCATATGGTTTGAGTTCTTCACAATTGTTTACCAACATGATGTCTTCATCTGGGAACTCTAATTTCATGGACTGATAGTCATCCACAACATGATGAGAAAGGTGATCGGCTAACACACTTCCCTTTATGGATTTCTGGGTAGTGTATTGAATGTCGTATTCAGTCAGGACCACCTGCCATCTTGCTATTCTTCCAGAGATGGAGGGCTTCTCAAATATGTATTTAATTGGATCCATCTTGGATATCAATAAGGTAGTATGGGTCAACATATATTATCTTAGCCGGCAAGCAGCCCATGCTAGAGTGCAGCAAGTTTTCTCGAGCAGCGAATATCTGGTTTCACAGTCGGTAAACTTTTTACTCAGGTAGTATATTGCATGCTATTTTCGGCCAGACTCGTCATGCTGCCCCAGCACACACCCCATTAAATTTTCCAATACAGTTAGATACATGATCAAAGGTCTTCCCTCGATTGGAGGCATCAAAATGGGAGGCTCTTGAGGTATTCTTTGATTCGATCGAAGGCAGTCTGGCAGTCGTCATTCCATTCCACCACTTGATCTTTCTTCAATAATTTGAAGATTGGTTCACAAGTAGCGGTCAGGTGAGAAATGAATCTGGCGATATAGTTTAGTCGTCCTAAGAACCCCCTAACTTCCTTCTCAGTGTGAGGAGCGGGCATTTCTTGTATTGCCTAAGAGTTTAGTCGATACCTTTGCTGCTGACAATGAAGCCTAAGAGTTTACCGGACCTTACCCCAAAAATGCACTTATTCAGATTCAACCTTAATTTGTATTTCTTCAGTCTTTCAAACAGTTTCTGTAGATGGTCAAGGTGCTCCTCTTCAGTTTGAGATCTGGCTATCATGTCATCCACATAGACCTCTATTTCGTGATGAATCAAGTTGTTAAATAAAGCTACCATGGCACGCTGATAGGTTGCCCCAGCGTTCTTCAACCCGAATGGAATAACCTTGTAACAGAATGTACCCCACTGTCTGACGAAGGTTGTTTTTTCCATGTCCTCAGGTGCCATTTTGATCTGGTTGTATCTGGAGAAATCTTCCATGAAAGAAAATACTTTATGATGTGCGGTGTTGTCAACCAGAATATCGATGTGGGGAAGCGGGAAGTCATCCTTGGGGCTTTCCCTATTCAAGTCTCTGTAGTCCACACACATACATACCTTACCATCCTTTTTAGGCACTGTAACAACATTGGCGACCCATTGTGGATAGGAGGTGACAGCTAAGAATCCGATGTTGAACTGCTTCATGACTTCAGTCTTGATTTTCTCTGAAATTTTTGGCCTCATGCAACGGACTTTCTGTTTTACCAGAGGGAAGTCTTCTTTTGTCGGCAGACGATAGACCACGATGTCAGTGTCGAGCCCTGGCATGTCTTTATATGACCAAGCAAAGACCTCAACATAGTCATGTAGTAACTGAGTTAAGCGCTTCTTGACACTAGGCTCCAGGTTGGCACCTACCTTGACTTCTTTCTTGTCCTCTTCAGTACCTAATTTAACAGTCTCCACTGGCTCTTCGTGGGGCTGTATGGTCCTTTCTTCCTGTTGCAATAACCTGGCTAGTTCCCCTGGTACCTCACAATCTTCCTCACCTTCGTCTTTGACTTGGTAGATTGGATTTTTAAAGTCATGATAGGCCATATCAGAATCGTTACCCATGGGATCCTGAGTGGATGTGGATCTGCATTTTGATATGTGAGTAAGAGCATAGCTATCTTTGAAAAAGGTTAAAAAAAAAGAAAAACAATGAGTGTAAAATTTTGCATGCAAAAACGTCCATGATTTATTGATGACATATGAAGATGAAGTAACAACCCTCACAAATGGACCATTGTGCCTCGGGTAAGACACAAGGTTTTAAAGGATAAATTGTTTAATTATTACAAATCTGACAAAAATTGAAAGACAATTACTCTTGAAGAAAAGTAATAGGGACAGATTTTTTGGCTTCCCAGTTGTTGAGTCCTCCGCTGACGGTTGGGAAGACCCACTCGTCCAGTTCACATATACCATCATTGTCTTCCACTGTGTTGACTCCCTGATTGCTGATATGTAAAGGTGGCCCCCCGGTGCGAGTTCTTCGAACAACCCTTTGTGCCTCCGAGGTGAAGCACAAACAAAATTTGTTGGATTTATAAGGAATATCCGAAAGTTGACCCCGGATAGTGCATCCACCTTATTCTATCACCGCTCTAGCATCTTTCAGAGAGGCCATTTTCAATTGCGGTCTGGTAACTTTTATAGTCTTGGTAGTAGTCTTGGTTGCCACAACTGTTTGTGGGACCTCCTTGAAATGCTGACACAAAGTTTTGATGAACTCACCATCCATTTCCACGTACCTGAAAGAGCTTAGGTAACTGACCATATATTCCTCCTCCCCGTGAACAATGATGATCTTTCCCTTGATAGGGTATTTCAACACCTGATGTAACATAGAGGTGACGGCACCAGCGCCATGGATCCAAGGTCGGCCCAACAAACTAGAATAGGAAGGGCGGGTATCCATCACATAGAAAGTTGAATCAAAGGTATGAGAACCAATTTTGATGGGGATGTCCACCTCCCCATGCACCATTCTCTTCGAACCATCGACAACCCTTACCACTATGTTGCTGGGTTTTAAGGTCAAACCTTCATAGTCTAGTCTACCCACAGCCTTCTTAGGCAGCACATTTAATGATGAACCAATATCTACCAGGACATGGGCCAAAGTAGTGCCCCTGCATTCAACAAAGACATGCAGTGCATCATTGTGTTTCCTTCCTTTAGGTGTCAGATCAGCGTCAAAAAATCCCAAACTGTTATCAGCTGTCAAACTAGCCACACAATCTTCGAATTGGTTAGCAGAGGTTTCCTGTGGCACATGGGCAGTTTTAAGAAATTTCACCAAAGCCTTTGCATGAACTTCGGATCAGAACAGTAAAGCTAGCATAGAAATCTTTGAAGGGGTCTACCCTAGCTGTTCAACTACATTTTAGTCGCTTTTCTTTATAATTTTCAAAATTTATTCCATCTTCTTCTTAGAAACCTCTGCGATAGATATTGACTGCGCCTTTGTCGGGACAGGCTCAACCAAAATGTCTTTTCCCCGAGTCTCAGTCGACTCGGTGATAGGGGTGTCGACAAGGGTAATCTAGTATCAGCAGGAACATAAGCAGGAATGATCACAAGACCAGTAACAGATTTCGGAGGAGAAATATCATGGGAGAACACTCTTCCACTTCTGGTTATTTTTCTAGTTCCCACAATGTTGCCAATGTCAGGGTCAGCCTTCTCAAAAACCGAGTCTTCATCAGCCAGCCAATCTTGTTGATGCCGTGGTAGTAGACGTCACCCCCATAGTTCCAGGAAACAGTTTTGTCTGAGGAGTATGGGATTGATCCTGTCATAGTAATTATCAGTGGAGTCACCTTCGGAATAGATGTAATCCTGACGGATATTTTGGTGGAGACCCTGGGAGGATTGGCGGAAATGGTTATTATTGAAACATCCTTGTAAGAAATGGTTGGAACGAGAGTATTTTAAAACACAATCTCTTTGTCATCCATTAAGCGCTAGACAACTTCCTTCAATAAATAACAACTAGTCGGTAGAGATGAACAGAGGTGGCAACCTTCGCCACAACCCAGAAATAAATCGGCCTTCAACAGGTTCCTCTTGACGGTCAGGAGAGGAGTAACAAGTTCATCAACAGCAGTAACAAACACATCATCTTCAACAGCGTTAACAGCACGGCCGTGCTTGGGAAAAGGAGCAGTGATAACATTTGGGATCTCAGGGGCATCAAATTCAATTTCCTCTGCCTCGAGAAGGTCTTGCACCTTGTTTTTAAAAGCCCATCAGTCATTTGTATCATGATCTGGACTATCTGAATGGTAAGCACAACGAGCATTTGGGTTGTAATGGGGAGAGGCAGTATTAGGATTCTTCGGAGCTTCCCGCAAGATTACCAGATTAGATTTCAACAAATGTGGCAAGACTTGAGACAACATCATATTTATCCGGGTAAATTTTCTTACCGACCTTTCCGTTCTAGACTGATTGTTCCTTTATTTAGTAGGTGCAGGCTTAGAGATCATGGCAGTCCCTATCGCTGGACGGTGTTCAGTTCTGTATTGCTTCCTATGGTCATATGCAACACTGACCTCCTTCTTTCCGGTAAAGGGTTTCTTCATCATGCTCGAGGATTCATCTCTTTGAATTTTTCCACTTTTTATACCCGCTTCTACCCATTCACTAGTCATGATTAATTCGGTAAATCCAACTGATGAGCTTCTGATCAGGTGTTTGAAGAATGGACCAGATAGCGTGCCTAAGAACATATTCACCAATTCCCTGTCAGATAGAGGGGGTTGGACTCTTCCCGCAGATCCCGCAATTTTTGAGCATAGGTTTTGAAACCTTCACATGTACCCATGGACATGCCTTACAATTGTGTCTGAGTTGGAGCTAAGTCAGCATTATACATGTATTGTTTGTAAAAGGCGGCAGCCAAGTCTTCCTAATTGCAAATATTGGTCCCTTCCAACTGATAGAACCAATCCAACTGCGTCCCTGATAAGCTTTCTTGGAAGAAATGTTCCCATAGGTTCCTATCGGCAGTATGGGACTGAATTTTCCTGACGTATGACCTTAAATGTAGCTTTGCACAAGAGACACCATCATATTTAGCGAGTAGGTACTTTGAATTTTTGTGGGATGACAACCCCTGAGACAAGTCCTAGCTCTTCAAAATCAAACTCGGGTACCCTCTGGATCTCCAAAGCATTGAGGCGATCTTCCAACTGTTTGTATTTGTCGTCAGCTGGAGGATACTGCTCTTCAGAGTAATCAATCTCTTCTTCCTCTTCAGATTCTGGATGGTCAGTCACTTCCTTGTTTTTCCCTTCTTGATTGTCCCCTTCACCCGATGATGTTGCAAAGTCTAGGGTCCATCTGGCTGGTCCTTGGAACCTTCTTCCCAGATTCAAAACACCGGCAGATTTCTTTGCTTTCTTCTTCTTTTCTTTGATCAGCAGAGTTTTCAACTCCTCTTGTCCTTTTTCCAGAGTCAAGAACATTTGTTGAAACTGATTGTTCTGCACTTGAAGATCTTTTACTGTTTGTTTAATATCCATATAATTGAAATACACAGTAGAAAGATAAGGAGACCTGTTGTAAGAAACCTGTTTGTGTTATGATGAATGAAGATTCATATGCAAATGATTTCAAGGGAATTAGAGATTTAAATATTCTTTAGATAAAAAGGAACACACGTTATATTAATAGATCCAAGTTTGAGTACATCGTGCCTCTTTGGGCTTACAATGAAAGAAGTAAAATACAAAAACTCTTAAGACAAAAAAGTTGAATGCATCCTCTTTGGTGCGATGTAAGCGTTCAGATTCCGCTCCTCATCAAGCTGCTTGGTGAGTTCCAGAACTTTCTTCTCACTGGCGTAGAATTGGGCCTCGAAAGTGTCTCGTTCTTCCTTGATATGGATCTATAAATTTTGCAAATCTTCGAGAGAGGTAGGCATGTTGGGATGAAGGACAGTGTACGGGACATCTTCTTTAACAACAGGCTCTATGATAACAGGGAGGATAGAATGGTAAGGAATTATGAGACTCTGAGCACGAGCTTGCGCCCACCTAAGGTAAGGTTCAAGGGGAATGGACTTTTTGTGTCCCAATGTACTACTATCCACCTTGTATACCATCCCCCAAGCTTGTATAAACCTCTTATAGTAGCCTTGATCGTCGCTTTCCTAGTCGAACACCAAACCTTGGATGAGCATCTCATGAGGACCATCTCGTCGGGCATACCCAAACTGTCATAAAGCTAAGCAAGGGTTATAAGTGATACCTCCCCTAGTGCCAAGCAGAGGGACGTTAGTGAATTCCCCACAACGGTCAATGATAGAAGTATCTTCCAAGGATCTTGAACACTAATGAATATCATAGTAAGTGAGGGACATCATCCTTTGAGACCATGTCAATCTTTGCTCGTTCTTCAATATTGATCGAGGTAGGTGTGAAGTGAACCACTTGGCAAGTAGGGGAATACAACACAAGAGAGTACCTCTTTTCTTCATGGTGCGTGTATGAATGCAATGTAAGATGTCTCCTAACAAGGTAGGTATAGAATTACGAGAGAGAAAGACTTTGATGGCATTTATATCTATCAATTGGTTCGAGTTGGGGAATAGAACCAGACCATAGATGAGAAGAGCCAGGACGTCTTCAAAGGCTTGAAAATCCATATCTTCCCAGAATGAACGAGCCTTCTCTAATAGAAACTTGGCTAGGAACCCTTTGACTCCGCTTCTTGTCTCCCAATTTTCTATGATGTCGGCTCTCTTCAAATGCAAAGCTTTGGCCATGACCTCAGGTTTTGGAATCCCTTCTAGACTGATAAACGGTATCTGATCAACAAAGGACACTCTTAATAGTAGAGAGAACTCTTCTAGTGTAGGTACCAACTGATAGTAAGGAAAGGTGAAGCAATAATGTACGGGATCAAAGAATTAGAAGAGCACACACATCATCTCCTCTTTGAAATTGGAGGTAGAAAATCTGAGGAGTCGACCATATTTCTTGGTAAAAGGAGAATCTTTGGGTACCCTTGATGCTAACTCTTGGAGCTGAGGGTGTGCTTTCACGAAGCTGATTCGGATGGTGTTCCTTCGGACGGAGTTCATGGCCTACAAAACAAAAAACAAAGATAAATTCCTAAACCCTTGAAATGGTTAGTGAGAATGTGTATGATGTTATGATGTTTATGATGTTATGTACAAGTAAATATATACACACAAGGCAAACAAGTCCTTAGGCTTAGTCTTGCATGGAGTTTGTAGGTAAGTACCCTCTTGAAGTTTAGTTGGCTCAAACATGTCCTAGTAATAGTAATCGGGTTCTAAAGGGTCTCAATATCACCGACCTTTCTTTCAGGTATTGTCTCAGCACAATCAATATTTTCTTGCGGCCGAGATATCCCAAAAGTCTAGTCTCAATGAGTGTAGTATCGAGTATCAACCAATTTTCAGCTTTCCAACGAAACCGGTTATCTCACTACGTCCTAATGGCCAAGTTTGTTTAATTAAGGTTCTAAAGTCAGTTAGTGCTTCATGACGCCACTCAGCGGCCCCTTATTCTCCTCGATTCAACACAAGGGATACCGATACCCACAAATGTGTCACACTAACGTAGCCATTGTTTCAAGCATATCGATCTACACCGTACAGTTTCCACAATCTATTGCTACTTACCTAAAAAGGTGTCCCAGATCCGGGTGGAGGATCAAAGCAATCCCAAAAAGGGAACCAAAAAATGTAAAGCAAGCAAGTCAAACAAGGAAAGCAAGTAAATATGATCTAGCCCTAAGGTAACCCCACTTTTAAGTAATCCCCAACAGAGTCTCCGGTTCTGTAACACGGTGGGAGAACTGACTTGGGTGTTTTGCGTTTTATCGCAATTATTTCTATTAGCAAGAGTCGCCACCGAATTTTCTTTTATCCAATAATGAAAGGCTGAAAAGAACAGGAAAGACCTTTAGAGAATTTTCTTGAGCTCGGGGGGTAGATTATGAAAAGGAAAGGTATTAGCACCCTTTTCATCCATAGTTATCTACGGGCTCTTAGTTGCTTGCTAGATCACTTGCTTTTGTTTGAAAATGTGCTTGTGGTGTGGGTTTTGAAATTATTTTGGAAATGTGACTTTGTAATGGTTCTCGTTTCTATAAGAACGCGTACAAAGTTTTGTTTGGAAAATAAGTTCAAAGAGGTGTTTATGGAATGTGTTTTTGAAAGTGATTTTGAAAAGGTGTCTTTGTAATGGCTCTCGTTTTTATAAGAACGCATACAAAGTGTTTTGTATTTTGAAAATGTTTCAAATGAGAGCGTTTGTGTATAAAATGTTTTTGTTGTGAGCAAGTGAGCAACTAGGAGCAAATCTACCTACTCGAAAGGTCTTAGATGTTCTTTTACTCCTCCTTTAGACGTTTCTATCTTACTATTGATTTGGTAAGAAGCCCCATCATTGGATGTGAAGGGACGGGTGTGGGACGTTTGTATAGTCATAAAAGGCAACCTATGGGACGTTTTAGCAATGTTGTATAAGGACTAGATCGTTTACCAAAGGCAACATCGAGGGTCATCGTGGGACTACGATCTTTTATCGAGGGTCTTCGCTAAAACACCCATGTTTGAGGGACATGACTATTTTTCCGATAGGCAACAAGTGGGATTACCCTAAGGGTGCATGTGTGTAAAGTGTATTTGATTTCATGCATTTAGTCTTTGATTTTTTGGTTGTCTATTTTACTAACAAGCATACAAATAAAATATAGAAAGATAAAATCCTACACTATTACAACCATATCAAATTGCATGAAAATATAGAAGCAAAAATAAGATAAAAGAAAGAAAAATGAGTTCTTTCGATCCAGGCTGGAGCATTCTTCGATTTGCATTTCTTTACCTCCTTCGATTGGGGCATGGAGTCAGCAAAGTCAGGTCTTTCGATTGGGCAGGCACCAGCAGGGTCTTGTCTTTCGATTTGCTTTTCTATCTCCATTGATTGAGAGTCGGAATCAAGGTGGTCACGCCTTTCTCTTAGGCCTAGAAAAATCTAGGTTTTGGCCTTCGTTTGAGGCCTAGAAACAGCAAGGCTCTGGCCTTCGTTTGAGGTCTGGAAACAGCAAGGCTCTGGCCTTCGTTTGAGGTTTAGAAACAGAAAGGCTATGGACTTCGTTTGAGGCCCAGAAGCAGCAACAACTCATACTTTATCACAGGTTCCTTGCTGACCCTTTGTAAGCATATTGGGTCCTCAGAGTATGATTCGAAAGGCTTGTGCAACTAGCCAATCGAAGGGTACAACAAACCTGTCTTAAAGTCTAAAAATGCAGTATCCAAATATAACTACAATCCAGGGGTTAGCATAAAAACTAATTGGTCTCAAAGTCCAAAGCATAACTAAACTAAGGTTGAGTTTTCAACATACAGGAAGTCAGAATCAAAAATTAAAACATAGTCTAGAAATGTTTACATTTTTTTACAATGTATGTACAAATGAAGCTAGAACGAAAAAAGTTTCAAGTTAAGAGAAGACTTACCTCTTGAAGTTCCAGTCGAATGAGTTGTGTATGGCTTGATGACGGATTAGGCTTGGCTGGGATCTCCCTGGAACTATTTTAGTTATTGCTTTGCTTGGAAAAAGGTCACTGAATCGAAGGTTGGTATATGGAGGTTATGAGTGAATTGAATGATTCACTGACTTCCTTGAGTGGTTTTTGAGGGCTTTGGGAGTGTTCCAAAGTTGGTGTATGGAAGCTGGGGGGAAGGTGAATCGAAAGGATGATATATATATGAGTTAGGAAGGTGAATCAAAAGGCTGTTATATGTGGGTTAGGGAGGTGAATCGAAAGGCTCACTAATGTAACAAAGGGGTTTGATATTTTTTGAGAGTTTTGAGAGTTTTTGAGTTGGAGGATCTGAGAGTTTTGAGATTTTTTAGAGTTTGAGAGTTTGAGAGTTTGAGTGTTTGGGATAATTTTGAGATTCGTTCCTCTGGCCAAAAAATCCTCCCATAGCTTTACAAAAGTTACTCTATTTATAGAGAAAAAGAATGGACATCTTTTCAATAGCCAGCCTTGTAAAACAATAAAATATGAAGCGTGAAGGGTACAAGTGGGGGGCCTGTTGGGGTGAAGAATGTGTGACCTATGCTTTTGATTTTGACTTTGCTTGTGCTCAGATAAAATAAATTTTGGGGGCTCAAGGAGCTGACCTGGTGATTAAAATAACCTTTATGAAAATAGATAACATAGCTTTTCGTCATTTCCTCCAAAAATAGTAATATCTAATGGATAAAGCTTCAATTCTGTGTGTAAAACTCTGATCATGTGAAGATTTGGAAGTAACATAGCCTGTCAAGTAGCTGGTCATGATATTTTCCTTAGATTTTCTTCAAACAAAAACTGCTTCGAATGGCTCAGCTTGAATTCGAAGCAAGTCGGTTCGAAGGGGATCCACATTCCAATCAAAGCTTTACATGCAGGTACTTTTGTCCAATCGAAGGTTTGTTTTACAGGGGTCACATGGGGCCAAATGAAAGGTGCATGTAAGAGGCCAAAATGTCCAAACTAAAGGTTTGAGCAAAACCTTGTGCTGAAGGATTCATGTGCCCAAACGAAAGGTACATGCTGGAGGCTAAAATGTCCAAACGAAAGGTTTGACCAAAACCTTGTGCTGAAGGATTCATGTGCCCAAGCGAAAGGTGCATGCTGGAGGCCAAAATTCCCAAACAAAAGGTTTGACCAAAACCTTGTGCTGAAGGATTCTTGTGCCCAAATGAATGGTACATGCTGGAGGCCAAAATGTCCAAACGAAAGGTTTGACCAAAACCTTGTGCTGAAGGATTCATGTGCCCAAATGAAAGGTACATGTTGGAGGCTAAAATGCCCAGATTTGAAAGAGGCACAAAGGAGGAAAAAAGTGCATTGAAGGATGCTAAAAAGGGAGCCTTTTGCCTTGGAATCGAAGGAGGTTACAAAAGGCTTTTTGCCTTGTGCATGCTGGTCTTGTGGGCGCCTCTTGCATGCAAGAAGGAATTTGTGACTTAATCGAAAGCCTATATGCAGCAAAACTTATCCAAATTGAAGCAGGCTTGCAGACAACTATTTTGTCCAATCGAAGAGTTTGCCTTGTAGGGGGCACATGAGGCCAGCAAACTTGGGATTCAAAGCATGCAGGCAGCTACTTGTCCAATCGAAAGGCCTGCAACAAGAAGTCTCATTCCAAGACGAAAGAGGCACGCTAGCAGCCATTTTGAGCAATCGAAAGAGGCCAAAAGTCAATCGAAGGAGACTTATTTTTTCTCCAAATTTGTCAAAATTTTATTTTTATATGTTTTCTCCCTTTTTGACAGTTTCCTTTTAATTTTGGTACTGGAAAATCCCAATGCACTTGTGCAAACTTAAATCCTGAGAATCTTTGTGAGAAAAGTCTTGAGAATTGAGAGGGAAAATTTTGGAGTACAATACATGTGGTACCAACGGAGCAAAACTCCCAACTTAATATTTTTCCAATTAAGAGAGGTAGGAACAAAGCATAAGCCTTCAACTTAATATCTTGTCAATCCAGGACAACTTACCGAGCATGAGCTCCCGACTTGTTATGCTATGTATGTAACAACATTATGAAACACAACAACAACTAAAACACCAACCATTCAACAACAACTCAACAACAACAACAACAATTCAACAACAACTCAACCACAATTCAACACTGGCCACAAGCCTACAACTTATCTGCCAAGAATTAAAGGCATTTCAACAACATCATTATATCAAGCAACTTCGCATCGTCAAAAATATTGACATTACAACAACATAGTGAAATTTACAAATACAATAGAAACCAATTACAATAACACTACATAATTATTCAACTATACATCTAGATTCGGTTGTTAGACGTTCTGTGACGGTTCCTATAATATTAATATGCTACAACTATTATATAAGCTAGTACTTCTATCAACAATTTATACCACTTCTAGTGCTACTAATTAATCTTCTACCTATTTTTTATTGTTAATAGCTTTCTGTTACTATTTCACAATTAACTCATACTGTCAACTTATTCCTGCTACATGTACTATGCTATTATATTGTTAATAGTTTTCCAATAAGGTTCCTAAAATTACATCCCACTACTATGAATTATCTCATACTACCATGAATTATCCCTGCTATTGTTTTACTGTTAATAGCCTACAACTTGGTTCTAGCCAATCAATACAGGCAACACAACAAAATTCATCACTAACTGCAACTTTAACAATTAATAACAACCACATCACATCAACGTATATATGTATATATATATATATCAATACTATTATCGACCAAGTCCTATTAATTCACTTCTACTAAAATATTCTACTGATGGACCCTACTAATCAATGTCTACTAAACACTTACTACTCTTATTTTCCATAAATTACTGCTACGAATGATTACCTTTTCTACTATTTTAATTTATAGAGGATTTTCAATTATTACTATCCTACTAATGCTTTTAAGGTCATCCTGCTAAATACTTACTAACTATATAATCCAATCCAATCATCTATTTCATTACTCTACTATATGAGTTAGTTCTATAATTTGTGTACTTAATCTCTGCTAATAACCAATTAATAGAATGAGGTAACAGACATACAGGAAACAATCCAAACAAAAGAAAACAGAAAATAGATATTTAGGGTGTTCCCCCTAGTCATCCAACTGTGCCCTCGGCATAAAACTAAAAGGTCATGTTGCTCATCATGGAGTTTTGCTGCTCGGCACACTCCTCTGAATACATGGTGTCGGTCGACATGCTCGTGTTCCCCTTGGCACAGAGTGTTTCTCACGCAGTTTCTTCATAGGCTTACTGATTCAAACACAGAATTCTCCAAACCTTCCTTCGATTAACAATATTTTCACAACAACGTTATACAACATAGTATTACATCGGCATAGCAACATAATAACTATATCAGCAATATTATGTTTTCAAACAACGGGCAGTTAATTCTACGAACAATTCAGGAACATCCACAACATGATAACAAACAATTTTAGCAACAACAATAACATACGTGTAGCGGTAGAAATGTTTAAGACTAAGCCATTGGATTGACTTGACTTATACAGATTACAGTAAAAATTGCCACTGCATTTTATTGTTTCCAAAGGAATGAGAAAAGAGCGAGTGACCCAAAAAGAGGGGGAAAGATTCAAGATAAGGGGGTTGGTTATGCAAAGGGAAGGCATTAGCACCCTAAACATCTACGGTACTCCGCAGGAACCACTTTGTAAATCTATATATTTTGGCTATAAAATGTTGTATTTAAAATATATGGTGGAGGTGAGAAAAGATGTATTTTTTTATGATTTTTGCACCCGCCGCCATTGCAAACCTTTAGTGCCTACGTACCACCTTTCATGAAATAGGGGACAGGGTACACGTAGTTCATCTTTAAAAAAATTAAAACACAAGTGTGTTGGTTAATTTTATGAGATAAGACATCATCGTCATTGTCCGTCTGGAAAACATACTTACTATCCACAATTATGAGAAAGGAGAATTTGCATCATCTCAAAGTGGAGGAAATGGCTTGGATTTTAAAATCAATAATGCCTCACTCAACACCCAAGTGGAAAATATCTCTCTTCAGTATATATTGTAGAAGTATAGTTGTTTGCATCACTATAAGGATTGACAAGAGTCTAATATTTTGAGAAAAAGTTTTAAAATAAAAGCCAAAGTGGAAAAATAGTTTGAAATGAGATTGATTGACTTTTAGTCTTCTCACAAAAAATGTCAAGGTATTATTAAGTTGATTGAAGATTATTTATGAAAATGTTTTGAAAATGCATGGACATAAGTCTAAGTTTATTATGAAAATGGTTCAAGTTTCAAAACGAGAAGAGTTTTCAAAAAGAGGAAGAATATTTTTGAAATTAAAGAAGATGGGAGGAGAAGAAGGGACTATCTTAAAGCATAAGGAAAAAGATAAGGAGAAGAATCATCTAATAAACAAGAAGCCAATACTTGACATTATGAGTCAAGATAGAATTCCCATTCTTTGGATTGAAACCAAGCAAGCAAAGATAATAGACCTCTTGAGAGAACCAAACTTCAAGTGTATTAAGTCTTCACAAAAAATTGGGCAGAGTAACGGCTGTATACAGGTGAATTCAAGATTACAAACAAAGTATGTAATCACAATAACCTGCACACAAAACAAACAAACAACCCAATGTCTTGTGGTAAACCTCAAGAACTCCAGACAAAATATCAATTAAGGTCACAAGGTCTCCAACATAGGCCAAGGTTTCTAATCCTAAGTCCAAGAAGTCCAATACTCCATAATTCCAAGGATAGTAACCAAATAGTCCAAGTATCATTAAAGTTTTTTATGGTTCATGTTGATTATTAGGTGTCTTAAAAAAGAAAAGCAAAGCTCAAGTGAGCAAAATAAAAAAATGACAAGAATATAAAGGGGGCTCAAGTGATCAAAGATGGAAAATAGTATGGAATGTAAATGCTAAAGTAAATGGTACATAAAGCATAAAAAATAAAAGCATAAAGTAAAGTCAATTGTTAGAAATTAGTGGTTAGTTGGATGACCATCTTGAAACTTGCATTTGGAACTCATTAGAGGATTGGTAGAACCAAAGCCTCCACACAACAAGTGTCATTTGCTTTTTTGTCAAGTATATCATCCATTTTGGAATCCTCAAAAGTAAAATTTAATGATCAACGATGTTTAAGTGATTCACGTTGACCAAAAGTGATGTAGATCGATTAGAGGATTCGTAGAACCAAAGCATCCACACAGTGAATCTCAAGGTTATAGGATCAAAGAGATCAAATTAACAAACTTGGGCTTGCAAACATAGGTTTGGGCCACAAATGATCATTTATTCGAATCGCAACAAAATTTAGCACTATGTTAAGCAATCGTAAGTGGACTTATATAGAAGTCGCAGCTATTTTGAGGCCGCTCAATAGCAATCTATGCACCATTTGTTTTGAGACATGATATAGAGATCATGCTCCAATAACACTTAGTGCAATAATAAAAGGGTGAGATAAAGAGGGGTGAGAAAGAATATATAAACCACATTTGAGTTAAAATTTAATCAAACTATTATTAAAATCATTCATCCATTTTTATGGAGTTAGACTCAACACCATGGATCCAATGATGTTAAAAAAGTTCATGATCAAAAATTCAACCAAAGATCAGCCAGAAAATAATCACAAAATAATATTACATTTAATATATATGTTGAAAAGGGTTTAAAAATGAATAAAAATGAAAATAAAGGAAAAAAATATCAACTATATTCAAATTGATTCATAAAAAAGAAATAAGGTCATAGAAAAATCAGAAATAGACTCAAATATTTTTATAAAATTTTTGGTAATTTTTTAAATTCAGAAACTATTTTTAAACTAATTAAAATTACTCAAATAAATAGAAAATAGATCAAAAAATAGTAAACATCAATATAAAATTCCATAAAATTTTCAAAAAAAGTCTGAAATATGTAAAATGATATTTATGAAATTTTTTAGAATTAAAAAATATAAGAAATTATTTTTAAAGTAATTAAAAGAAAGAAAATAATACAAAAAATATATAAAATATCAAATGTTAAAATAAAAATGTGAAAAAATAGTCATAAGATCAGAAATAATTCAAAGTATTTTAGTGAATTTTTTCATAATTTTTGAAAATTAAATCAATTAAATATAAAATCAGAAAATAAAACCAAAAAGATGTGGACCATCAAATCATAGTCAAAACGCGTTAGTAAGCTGATCCAATGGACCAGACGTGCTGTGCTTGATATGGATCTTAGTGTGATACGCATATGATCAGAAAAAAGGAAACCAATGAAATAAAAATGTTTGGCACGCTATCATTGGCTGAGACGAGATATGTCATAATCTTCAACCTTCAGACACCCTGCAATGGAGATTTTGTGAGATCCTTCAAATGGAAAAATTAGGATCCCAGACTAGTATCATTGGATTCGTCTCTTCAAGACGATCCTAACATCACCATCGTGCTAAATTTATATAGGTGTGCAAATAAATACGAATCAAAAACCCAGAAATAGCGAGCACCTGCAATTTGAGATTTCTCTCTCAATTCTTAATGGATTTAAAAATTGTAAGAAGCACAAGAATCGGGAGAAGGAAAGCTTCACAATGATATCAAAGTTTGGAAGAATTGATGGAGAAATCTACCTATTGAAGTTCAGTTGCAGAGCTCTGTATATGGACTTGTTTAGATCAATTTAGAAGGTTTCAAAACTTAAGTATTCTTCTGTTAGCTTCAGGGAAGATCAAGGAAGGTGAATTGATATAAAAAATGAATCGAAAAAGGCTTGAATAATGATTTCGAAGTTGCAGAAAAGTGAGTTATGGAGCGAGTTTTGCAGGGTGATTTTGTCTGTTCAGGCTTGAGAAAACGAATGAGATATATCATGTATTTATAGGAGAAGCAAATGGGATCAAAATGAATGGTGAATGATGCAATTTGGATGGAATTCGTGTGGGTCTGCATCATGAAGAAAATGTGACTTCTCGTTTGTCAAAACTCATCCAAAACACGCATTTTGATGCACTAATCCACTTGGGAATGTTGGCTAATCATGTTTAGTCCCAAAACACATGCTAATTTGAGGGTTAGAAGGTGTAACATGAAATTCAAATTTTGACTTGCGATGAAACTTCAATTCCAAGTTACCACTTTTGAAACAATGGCATTCTCAGCTCAAGGGGTCTTAAGGAATGGTTCTTGATGCTTTAGAAAGATGAGATTACAAGCTTTGAAATGGGAAAAGAATGGAATCAAATGGATGTTTGATATGAAAGTTGCAATGAGTCAAAGTTG
This sequence comes from Vicia faba, assembly GCA_948472305.1. Taxonomy (NCBI): domain Eukaryota; kingdom Viridiplantae; phylum Streptophyta; class Magnoliopsida; order Fabales; family Fabaceae; genus Vicia; species Vicia faba. Next base: position 84,663,718 of record OX451738.1, on the reverse strand, counting down.
GGAAAAAGAGGTTGACTTTCCATACTTAGAAATATTTCAAGTTTTTCTTCAAAAGTGACCTATAATGTTTTACATCCAAACATGGCCTTCCTCTTGGAATTTTCTCTTGACCAAAAAAGATGGCATGAAATAGACCTCTTGAATGACATTTTGAAACTAGAACCATTCAAAATATCCAAAAATTGAGAGAGTTATGAATTGTTGAAGTTGGCAAAGAATAATGAAATGACCTATAATCTTTTGTATCCTTAAGGCATCCTCCATCCATTTTATCACTTTGAACATAAAAGAAGGAATAAAGTTCACATCCTAAATATCATTTTGGAAAAAGAGTGAGCTCAAGGTGATAAAAATTTACCAAGTTATGATCATTTGAAGTCACACATGGGAAATTGGGGGTTCATCTGGAGGACTTGTAATCTTTCTTCATCATCAAGTTTCTTCCACATGAAAACTCCTTGAAACTTTTGAAGTGATTTGTTAATAACCCTTTTAAGAGAAGGATGTTTTTGGAATCACTCAAAAATGCCAAAAGATGAGGATGATATACTTCTTTGAAGTTCAAAACCCTAGCTCCTAGATCAAGAAAATGCTTTGAGGAACTTTGACAATTTTAAACAACCTTCTTGTACCAACACTTTTTCATTGTAGATAGAAGTTGTTGAGGATGATAATGATAACTCATAGTAACCAAAACCACTTCCATATATTGATAATTTAGAGAAATATGCACTTGTGACCAATGGGAACAAGGCCTTGTCCAACCATGACAACTTCTTCAATCAACCCCTTGTACTTTTAAATCAATCTTGATAACTTTGAAATGTGGTGAACCAAAATAAACCTTGCCATGCCATTTATTCCAAAACAACTTCAATGGTGAGGTTTGAATTTCTCAAGCTTTATTGACTAGGGCATGGAAATAAACTCATGAACCCATGGATCAAATTTCTAAGCCACATTGCCTTTACCTACATTATTAACAAGTAAGACAAACCAACATTGCATTTTATTAATTAAAAGGAAAGTCAAAACAAAACATGCATGATCACAAAAGAAAAACAAGTCAAGGTGCTTGGTGATTCCTCAAAGAGCAAAGCTAAAGATAGGGAGGAGAACCAAAATCCCTAATGTGATCTTGTTGTGATTGAATCAATATGGTATGATGAAGGGATCTCAGGGGAAAAAATTGGGGTACAACAGCATCCATTATTTAATTTTCTTCTATCTGGAGATACGAAGGTTAAAAATATTCGTGTCGACGTCATCGAAGATACTTAAATATAAAACAAACCCTATTTTTGGCCATAAGATGCCATGCAATGCTTATGAGTATGAATGCATATGAACAACTTCAAAGGGACGCAAAACACCTTTGGGGATGTAGCAAAGGAAATAAGGATCAAAAGAGAAACCCGGCCAGGAAAATAAATCACTAGTGAATCAAAAAGACCCGACTCTATTGGTGTAACACCCAAAGAAGAGATAAGGTAGCATCAACTCAGCTAAAGAGGAGATAGTACAGGATAAAAATGATTGACAACCAACTGTGAACTACCAAACTCAATAGTCGGAGGTATAAGATCAAAAGGATACACTAAATTTTACTGAAGGCGAAACTACCAACATTCACTGAAGGTAGAAAGAGAAAAGAATAAAAACACCGACGTTCACTGACGGTGAGCTACCAACGTTCATTGTAGGTAGAGAGACAAACATCGACATTCACTGACGATGAACTACCAACTTTCACTGAAGGTAGCAAAAAGATAACAATCACCAAAGTTCACTGATGGTGAACTACCAACTTTCACTGAAGCTAGAGAGAAAAGAAATATCATAGCATCGATGTTCACTAACAGTGAACTACCAACGTTCACTGAAGGTAGCAAAAAGATAACAATCGCCAACGTTCACTGATGGTGAACTACCAACTTTCACTGAAGGTAGAGAGAAAAGAAATATCATAGCACCGACGTTCACTAACGGTGAACTACCAACTTCACTGAAGGTAGCAAAAAGATAACAATCACCAACATTCACTGATGGTGAACTACCAAATTTCATTGAAGGTGGAGAGAAAAGAATTATCATAGCACCGGCGTTCACTGACGGTGAACTACCAATATTCACTGAAGGTAGCAAAAAGATATAATGTCAATAACAAGCTCCCAAAATCATGGTGTTTCACCTAGAACAGGTTTCAACTTCTTCTTTAACCAAGGCATTCCTCCTGGAAAGGGTAATATATAAGTTGTCTCAAATAAAGAGACTACCACTTGCAAATATTCCTTAATGAATTGTCTCTGTCATATTGAAAAGACTTGCCATCTACTGGAGTAATTTTACAACGAACTGCAAACTATCCACTCATAGAGAAGATAGCAAAAAGGTAACGCCGACTTTTACGGGGAAGTACAAGTTGCTAAAATAAAGAGACCTACTACTTGCTATTACAGGAAGGATTGTAAAAATGACTTTCTGGGGAAAGCAATAGGGCTTCCTGGGGTAAGAAATATGACTTCCTGGGGAATGAATCATGACTTCCTGGGGAAAGTAATAGGGCTTCCTGGGGAAATGCCAACATATTCCTACTGAGGAGATAAAAGTTTTCTCGTGCCAAAATAAATGTACATTCTCAAACCAATGCTCGAAGCTTGCAGAAATCCAAAGTAATAATATTGCTGGGAAACAAATATTCAAACCAGAAATAAACTGGAGTGAAACAGTCAACCAAAATACATCCTTTGAGAAATAAACTCCGGAGGAAAACCTAATCTATCCAGACAAAGAGCTGTACAGGAAGGCTAAACAAAGATCTTCCACGAGGGATAACTCAGTGGGTAAATTGAAAGAATATACACTTTCTTCTTAAGACCGACACTCTGTTGGAGAGAGGACAACACAACTCAGGAAAACAGGGTAATATGTCAAAAAAATATTAACGAATGTGAATGAGCAATGATTTGCTAAATTTAACTATGCATGATGTGTGTATGAATGTATAAGTGTTATCATGTATATGCTGACAAAACAGACATATAACACAGGGAGTAATCAGGCAAAACCAACTCAGGAACAATCAAAACTCGGCTAAATCACATCCAAGATGAATATTCCATAAGAAAATAAGCACCAAATGAGGAAACAGAATCCTATTTCGCGGCTTAACTTCACTGGGAAGGAACATAATCCGAAAGTAAAGAAATCATAGCGACAAAATAGTACAGATAAAGGGATATAACATCCTTATCCAGGCTTCACCGGGGAATAACACTCAGACTTCAATGGGGAAAACAAATGTTCTACGGTGTGTACTCCTACTGGGGATTGCAATACTGATTTCAAATAAGGCAGATGGAAACCATATCGGCAAAACATCAACTGAGGATTTCGAGCTGACTTCATTGGGGACATATCATATAGACTTCACTAGGGTTGATAATGCCTCATCATCGAGAGATCAACTGGGGACCTCGTGCTGACTTTATTAGGGAGGCCAACACCACATCGAAGAGGGGAAACCAAGATACATTCTTCAATATTGAGAGTAAGTATTGCACCAACTTCTCTGGGGAAAAAGTATGAAACCTCATGGGAATAACAACTTGGGTAGTTAAGAAGTCAAACATTATAGCAAGAAATTAATCTCATGGGGATTTTAAATCAAACCCAACACTTGGCGGGTGAAAACCCAAAAAAATTATAAATGCCTCAACACTTCTTAAATAAAACATTGCCCTTGTCTGATTATCGGGCAATCAAACAAAATGCAAGTACTGCTGAAAGGAGATGCTTCGCAAATGAGTCCAACTCAGCATGCACGGGGAGAAAAGACTTATATCAAATAGCAAAACCTTCATTAGGGAATTTTGGATTGAGTCTTCATATCATGCAAACTTATTCCAACAAGAGATGCCCTGGGATAGCCTTCCTAGGGAATCAAGAAGTCAACATTATAGAAAGAGGTCAAACTCATGGGGATTTTAAATCAAACCCAGCACTTGGCGGGTGAAAACCCAAAGGGTTGACAACTGTCTCAACACTTCTTAGAAAATATACTTCCCTGGTCTAATTTCCTGGGAAACAAATACCAACAATAATTCCAATACTGCAGAAAGAGCGACATTTTGCAAATAGTTCCATCTCAGCACACCAAGGGAAAAAGACCTTTCGTCATATGAGGGAAGACTTTGCTGGGGAATCTGGGATAGAGGCCTTAGACCATGCAAACTCAAAAATAAAAAAATATGAACCAAGACTTGACTGGGGATACTGGGATCACAAACACAATATTACACATTACGCCAATTGGTATCGTCTTAAATATACAAAAATCACGCGCATACCAGCAAAAATAACCTGAGAAAACCTTCCTGAGGGGAAACAAAACTTCCCAAAATTATTGGAGTTCGTCCATTCCTGGGATCACCACTTTTGTTTTCCTCTTGAATCACAAAATCTAAATTAAAAGTACATTGTAAATTCTATTTGAAAAACAATTTTGTTATTTAATCTTTTTTCTTTGAAAATTATTATAAATAATAAATGGAGTCTTTGTAAGCTGAATAAAATAAGAATTACAAAGAATTGGGTAAAAGCTCAAATTTTATTGATAAACTGGTAGTCTGCGAATGGCGAGACTCCACATATGATTACAAAGTTCGGAAAATGGTAATATATAATGAAAAAGATACAATGACCACTATTCCCTCTAACAACTTTGAAATTCTTAGCAGCAACCTCTGTTGAAGTATGGTGAGGATCCAAGAAGATTGTTGCTTCACTGATCAAGTCTTGTCTGGTGCATTTACTTGCCAAGAAAGTCCCTAACTTTTTCCTAAGCAGCCCTTGCAGGTTTTCAACTTAGCGGGAAATTTTATTCTGTTTATGTCTCTAATTTTTGCCCAGACCGCCCTTTCGGGTTTTCGGCCTACCGAGACGTTCCTTTTTGCCTAAACCACCCTTTCGGGTTTTCAACTTAGCAAGCTATTCTTTTATTTCTTTAGGAGAAGTATTTCTTGATTGCATCAGCATTCATGGGACGTGGGAACTCCTCCCCATCCATAGTTTCAAGAATTAATACACCGCCAGAGAAGGCTTTCTTGACAACATATGGGCCTTCAAAATTGGGAGTCCACTTGCCCCTAGAATAAGCGTTAAAAGACATGATCTTCCTGAGCACGAGGTCACCTTCTCTGAATTCACAAGGTTTGACCTTCTTATCAAAATCTTTCTTCATTCTCTTCTGATATAACTTCCCATGACACAAAGTCGTCATTCTCTTCTCTTCGATCAAATTAAATTGGTCGAACCTGTTCTGGACCCATTCAGCCTCTGACAACTTAGTTTCCATTATCACATGCAAGGAGGGAATCTCAACCTCGATTGGGAGCATCGCTTCCATTCCATACACAAGGGAGAATGGGGTTGCTCCTGTTGAAGTGCGGACAGATGTCCGATATCCATGTAAAGAAAAAGGGAGCATTTCATGCCAATATTTATAAGTAACAAACATCTTTTGGATGATCTTCTTGATATTCTTATTAGCGGCTTCAACAGCCCCATTCATCTTCGGCCTGTACAGAGATGAATTGTGATGGACAATCTTGAATTCTTCACAAAGTTCTGTCATCATCTTGTTATTCAGATTCGAGCCATTGTCGGTGATGATTCTGCTTGGCACACCATACCGACATATAAGATTATTCTTAATGAAGCGCACTACCACCTGCTTAGTAACATTAGCATATGAAGCAGCTTCCACCCATTTGGTGAAGTAATCAATTGCTACCAAGATAAAACAGTGTCCATTCGAAGCTTTGGGTTCTATTATTCCAATCATGTCAATACCCCACATAGAGAAAGGAAACGAGGAAGAAATAACATTTAGAAGTGTCAGCGGCACGTGAATTTTGTCTGCATAAATCTGGCATTTATGGAACTTCTTTGCAAATTTGTAACAATCAGATTCCATTGTTAGCCAATAGTAACCTGCCCTTAGCATTTTTTTAGCAATCGAATGTCCATTGGCATGAGTGCCAAATGAACCTTCATGAATCTCATGCATCAACATGTTTGCTTCGTGTCTATCCATGCATCTGAGCAAGACCATGCCATAATTTCTCTTGTACAACACATTTTCACTGAGGAAGAAACTGCCCGTCAATCTTCTCAATGTCTTTCTATATTTATCCGATACACCAACCGGGTATTCTTGAGTCTGGAGAAAATGCTTGATATCATAATACCAAGGTTTCTCATCTTCTACCTCTTCTGTTGTAAACACATGAGCGGGCCTATCCAGTCGCCGAACTATAATTCGAGGTACATCATTCTAAGTATTCACTTGATACATAGAAGCCAGAGTTTCCAGAGCATCCGCCATTTGATTTTAGTCTCTGGGGATGTGATGGAATTCAACTTTATTAAAGAATGGTAACAATCTTCTAGCATAATATTTGTAAGGGATCAAGCCGGGGAGACGAGTATCCCACTCTCCTTTAATCTTATTTATTACCAAAGCTGAGTCACCATACAAATCTAAAATTTTAATTCTGAGATCAATAACTTCCTCGAGACCCATGATGCAAGCCTCATATTCTGCCATATTATTATTACAATCAAATCTCAACCTTACAGTGAAGAGAATGTGTGATCCATGTGGAGTGACAATCACAGCACCGATTCCTTTACCATAAGCATTCAAAACTCCATTAAATATCATGCTCCAGCAAGATTCAGGATCAACACCTTCCTCAAGCAATGGTTCATCACAATGTTTCACTTTCAGAAACATCACATCCTTATCGGGGAAATCATACATCACAGACTGATAATCATCAATTGGTTGGTGAGCAAGATAATCTGCCAACACGCTACTTTTAATAGCTTTTTGAGTGCGGTATTTGATGTCATATTCAGATAACAACATCTGCGAGCGGGAAATTCCCCCAGTAAGAGCAGGCTTTTCAAAAACGTACTTGATTGGATCCATTTTGGAGATCAACCAAGTAATGTGATTCAACATATACTGCCACAAACATTTTGCCACCCAGGCCAGAGCACAACATGTCTTTTCCAGCATGGAATACCGCGACTCACAATCAGTAAACTTTTTACTGAGATAATAAATGGCATACTCTTTCTTCCTTGTTTCATCTTGTTGTCTCAGAATACAGCCCGTGGAATTATCTAACACTGTCAGATACATAATCAATGGTCTTCCTTCAATAAGAGGGAGCAAGATAGGAGGTTCAAGCATTCTTTAATACTTTCAAATTCCCTTTGGCAGTCATCTGTCCACACACAACCTTGATCTTTCTTTAACAACTTAAAGATCGATTCACACGTTGCAGCCATGTGGGAAATGAATTTGGAAGTATAATTCAAACGCCCGAGGAACCCTCTGACTTGCTTTTCAGTTCTCGGCGCTGGCATTTCTTGAATTGCTTTGACCTTATCAGGGTCAACTTTAATCCCTCTCTGGCTAACAATGAAACCCAATAATTTCCCTGACCTAAAATCGAAGGTACATTTATTTGGATTCAAGCGGAGACAATACTTCCTCAAACGTTGAAACAACTTCAACAAATCTTCTACATGCCCTTCTTCAGTCTGGGATTTAGCAATCATATCATCAACATATACTTCAATTTCCTTGTGCATCAGATCATGGAATAGGGTTGTCATAGCCCTCTAGTACGTTGCACCAATGTTCTTCAACCCGAAGGGCATCACTCTGTAACAGAATGTTCCCCAGGGTGTGATGAACGTTGTTTTTTCCATGTCCTCAGGAGCCATCATTATTTGATTATACTCGGAAATTTTGTTCATGAACGAGAAAACTTTGAATTTTGATGTGCTATCCACTAACATATCAATGTGTGGCAATGGAAAATCATCTTTTGGACTAGATTTATTTAGATCTCTGTAATCTACGCACATGCGAACTTTTCCGTGTTTTTCGGTACCGGGACATTATTGGCAATCCACTGAGGGTACATTGATGTCACAAGAAAACTGGCATTAATCTTCTTTAGAACTTCTTTTTTGATTTTCACTTCCATATCTGGGTGAGTTCTTCGCAACTTCTATTTGATTGGCGGGCACTCTGGCTTTAATGGAAAATGGTGCTCCACAATATATGTATCTAGACCAGGAATATCTTGGTAAGACCAAGCAAAAATATCCACGTACTCTTTCAACATGTCAATCAACATGCTCTTCACATCAGGATGCAATGTTGCTCCAATCTTGACTTCCTTCGGATCTTCTTCTGAACCCAAATTGATTACTTCCAATGGCTCTTTATATGGCTGAATGGCATTCTCCTCACGCTCAAGCAACCGTGAAACCTCTTCCAGAATCTCATCATAGTCTTCTTCTTCGGCTCATTACCCAGGACATTCAAAGTTGGGAGAGGGTGCAGGGCCATTGTATTCAACGAGTTTTTTAATTAATCTACACATATGATTTATGATTGCTTTTAGAAATTGACACATATAAAAAGTGATCATGCAGATTGAGTTTCAGTTATTATTTATTTTGAAAGGTTTTTTCTGATTACCATTTTCCAAGAAAAAAGAAAAAAAAGAAAAACACAATTTGGGAAACAAAGACAACTTTTATTATTGATTTTAAAAATCAAAGCAAACAAATAAGCTCATACAATACTTCCACCTTGGGCATAGTGAAAGATTTTCAAAAAGATTAATAAAAACAAATTACTTAGAAACATGTATGTAAGAGGGAACATTAATGGTGATCCAGTTCTGAACTCTAACTCTGCGTGTCACATAATTTGGCATTTCTGGCTCTGCTTCTTCTTCCATAATGGCATTAATCCTGGAAACAGTTGGAGGAAGATAACCCCCCGCTACAAAAGATGTCTTGATACTTTCCTACAGCAGTCTTCATCTTCATGCTCTTACCTTTATCATTCTTCACAGAGAACCCCAAGCCATCTCTATTCTTGTTTACAGGTGGATCAACAATCTTTCCCCATACTTCACTATGGCCATTACGCACAACCTGTTGATCATCCTTAAACGAAGCCATAAAATTATCATTTCCTCTTATATTATCAATGGATAAAGCTTGGAAATGGGTTCCAACATCAACTTCATCCGCCTCCACAATGATGAAAGAGGACAAATGAGATATCAATAATTCTTGTTCTCCATTAATAATTACCACTTTTCCTTCACGCACAAACTTCAACTTCTGGTGTAAAGTCGAAGTGACAGCCCCTGCCTCATGTATCCATGGCCATCCCGACAAGCAGCTATAAGCGGGTACAATATCCATGACCTAGAAATTAATTTGAAACAAATGTGGGCCTATATGAATAGGCAAGTCCACTTCACCAATAACAAATTTCCTTGATCCATCAAACACTTTCACAATAATGCCACTTGGGCGCATGGGCGTTCATTGATATTTCAACTTCATAAGTATGCTCTGTGGTATAACGTTCAATGCAGATCCATTATCAATTAGCACATTGGATAATGAATCATTCTTGCAGTTCATAGAGACGTAGAGGGCCAGATTGTGATTCCTTCCTTCATCGGGCAGTTCATCATCGCAGAAACTCGGGTTATTACATGATGTAATGTTCCCTGCCACACTGCTGAATTGGTCTACAGGCATATCACTTTCCACGAAAGCTTGGTCTAATACCCTCATCAAAGATTCTCTGTGAGTAGAAGAGTTCATCAATAAAGCCAAGATAGATATTTTTGAAAGAGTATGCAATAGCTTATCTACAATTATGTTGTTGCTCATCTTGATTATCTTCAAAATATCATCCACTTCCTTTTCTAGCATAGCTCCACTAGATTCACCCACTGCCTTCTTGGGTTCAACATTTTAAACAATTTTCTTTCTAGTACTAACTTCTCCACGTACAACTGGTGCAAATACACGACTGCTACGGGTCACTCTGCTAGTCTCAACAATATTTCCAACATTAGCCATTGGCTGGATGGGAACTTCTACACCATCCTCTAAGATTGTAGCATTATATTTGTAGGGTACAACCTTGTTTGACTTGTAGGGGACAGGACCCGGTAAGCTAATCACCAATGGAGTAATAGCTGGCTTGTCATGATATTCAACTTCAAAAGGGGTGGGTGCCCCAAAACAAGGAACAATAACATTTACTCCCTCTTCCACACATTCAGTCATTACAGAGTCATCTCTGGAAAACATATCTTCATCTGAGGAGAAGAACTCATCCGCAGAGGCATACTCATCATCTGACTCTTCTTCAGCCAAACAAACCTCAATCTTATTAACCTCATGGTAATCATCCCTTTGGCCTGTAACCCTGATAGTTCCATTATCCAATAACAACGGAATACCTTTCCTTACAATTGAACATCCTCGGGAGTCCCGCAGCAAATTCGGCAAGATCCATATTGATGTTCCATCTGACCAGCCATGTGGCAGAAAGTAGCATGCAATTGTACAAGATCCTCATTCATATATTCTACATCAAAGATTATGAACACTCTAGGACATCCAGAAACCATGTTTGCTTCCTCTTCATACTCTGCCCTAGGCCTGATTATGTGGATGAGGCCCTCATCCATCATCTCCTACAAATCAACCTTTATCTTGTCACAACCCTGTATATCCATACTACAAATAGCACAACCAACATGGTCATGCGTATAATAGCTAAATTCATAGAGGTCTACATGCATTTTTACCAAATATCCTCTAACCAATTTAATATAAAAAATCTGGAAGTCGCGTGGACAACCGACCACCATGTTCATAGAATTTGTTCTTCCATGCTTTGGCAAAGGATTATCTTTCACATTAGGGCCAACATCTTTGAAGGACAAGATACCTGACTTCACCAATTTCTGTACATCGATTTTCAAAGGATAGAAGTTCTCAACATTGTGCCCTGGTGCTCCCTGATTAAAATCACATGTTTGGTCTGTCTTGTAATACCAAGGCAATGCTGATGGTATAGCGGGAGCTGGTCTGGTATGAACCAACTTATTTTGAATTAACACCGGGAGTAATTCTGTATAGCTCATAGGGATAGGGTCATAACTCTCCCTTCTCTGATTATACCCTTGATTCCCCTGATGGGATGGTCTCTGATAAGAAATGGTGGTTGGAGCTACACCAACAACTGGAGTTACTGAGGCGAATTGTTGATGATGCTGATAATTTCTTCTAGGAGGATTAACCTTCCTCTCTTGCATAACATCATTTGTATCTCCTTCCTTCTTTTTGGCAAACCCATAGGATGGCTTCTTCGTATTTCCTAAACTTTCACTTTTTGTTAAACGACCCTCTCTTACAGCCTCTTCTAAACGGATACCCATGCCCACCATTTCAGTAAATTCACTTGGCGTACTCGCTACGATCCTCTCATAGTAGAAAGCACACAGAGTCTTCAAGAAAATATTAGTCATCTCCTTTTCTTCCATGGGAGGAATCACTTGGGCGGCTACCTCACACCATCTTTGTGTATATTCTTTGAATGATTCCCTGTCCTTATGGACCATAGCCCTGAGTTGATCACGATCAGGCGCCCTGTCCACGTTGTATTTGTATTGTCTGATAAATGCTTCTCCCAAGTCGTTGAAAGTATGGATATCGACATTGTCCAAACTCATATACCACTTCAATGCAGCACCAGTCAAACTATCCTGAAAAAATTGAATCAACATACGTTGATCATCAGTGTGGGTATACAATATTCTTATATACATCACAAGATAAGCATGACGACAAGTGTTTCCCTTGTACTTCTCGAATTCTGGGACTTTAAACTTCGTCGGTATCTTGATATTCGGTACCAAGCATAAATCATTCACCTCCTGACCGAACAATTCCTTTCCCCTAAGGGCCTTCATCTCCCTTTGCATCTTGTCAAACTGATCTTGAAAATCATCCATTCTATCATAGAAATCCAAGCCTTCACTTGGTGGAGGGAAAGGACGATACATATCATCATTAGCAAATGGGACCATATTCACCGACGGAGGTGCAACAGGAGCAACATGCACAATAGAAGGTGCAGGAGTAATAGTAGTCTGAACAACTAGAGTATCTTGAGGACCAAGATTGAAACCTTTAGGCACAAAGTTCTCTGGAATTCCCCATGGACAACTTTAAGGCATGCGATTCTGAACAACAGCTGGAGTGGCAGACACAGGAACAGTCAGAGCTTCAACAGTAACCTTTGTCTGTTTAGGTTGAACATTCGGTGGCTGATTCTGAGTAGCCACCAGAGATTCCATCAGAGTAGTGAGATTGGTCGTGCCGGTCTTCAGAGCAGAAACTTCCTCGCGCAGCTCGCGATTCTCTTGTTCTAAGTTGTCCATTATCCTTCTGAAATTAGCTCGAGTATTGTAGTGGTGAGACATCTTGCTGAACAAAGTAAAGAAGCTTGGTAAGACACCTATATATGCATAACAAATGAAAGAAATGTGTGCAATATGATGCATGATATGCAATGCACATGATTTATTTTATTATTAATATTTCAAGGGACTCAAAGATTTATAGACACATTGCAAATATCAAAGTAATAGCATATTTGAAATACTAAAAAATTTTATTATAAAAAATTCAAAATGGATTAAAAGTTTCAATAATCCCAATTACAATATGAAAATAAAGTCTAAAACCCTATGAAGTAAAGATGATGAAGATCACTCTATACGCTGGTGCTTCCCTGTAAGCCTGGCAATCTGAGCATTCAACCTCTGGTTTTCTTCCGCATATATGGTGGCAACCTCCTTCCAATCACCTGAATCAGGAAGTGAGCAACTAGCATCTGACTGAGGCTTAGAGGAAAATAAATCCCCTTGCCTCTCCATGGTCTCTACAGCCCGTCTCTCAAGAATCTCAATCAAGTCGTCTTTCTCCTTCAAGTCTGCTCTATAGGAAATCTCTAAAGTTTGGCACTTATTCTTCCAAGTGTCCTTTTCCTGCTGCATCCTAACCAAAGCAAGTTGTAGCTCTTCCATATCATCTAATAAGGGAGGAGTGGTCTTCACAAACAAGTCAGGCATAGGTGCTTCCCGGGAATACATCATCTTCAATTAAATAGCTCTAGTTTGGAACCACTAGAGATAAGGCTCAAAAGAAACAACCCCCTTAAGTCCCAAGTCATTCCTACTCTTCCTATGAATGTGACACCAGGCCTTCGCAATCTACTCCCTAGCTTCCTTATGGTATTCTCCCTCCTTCAGGAAGAAACTACTCAAATGAAAACTATTTGGTTTATCCCTCATTGGATAACCATGTTGTCGTTGTGCAAGAACAGGGTTATAGTTAATTCCTCCCTTTGTTCCAAGAAGAGGTACATTGGGGAAACTACCATAACTGTCGACAATCTTTACATCATGGTAATCCCGATGATACCAATAAATATCTGAGTGAGTAAGTTCCATGATCTTAGGAGCCCAATGTGGTTCCTTCCTGACATCCCAGAAAGCATCAAACTGAGGCATATGAGAAATAAACCACCGGTATAACAGAGGCGTGCAAAATATAATCATCCCCCCATGATAAGAATTCCGAAGATGAATAGAGTAGTAAGCATCACCCAACAATGTAGGAACTGGGTTTCCAATCATGAAGATCCTAATAGCATTAACGTCAACAAACTTATCCACATTAGGAAATAAAAATAACCCGTAAGAAACTAGAGCAAAGATGGCCTCAAAAGCGATTGTACTCTTCAACCTGGCAATGTAACGAGCTTTCTCCAATAAGAACTGAGCTTGTAATCTTCTAATCCCTCTTTTAGTAGTCATATGGGCTTCAACCTCAGACTTTCCCAGATGGATCAAAGCAGCAATCTCGTGTGGTTTTGGCTCACCCTCCAAACCAGTAAAAGGAACACGATCGATAATAGGTAAATCCAACAGATAAGAATACTCCTCTTGTGTAGGCATCAACTGATAATCAGGGAAAGTAAAGCAATGATACATCGGATCATAGAACTGAACCAAGGTCGAGAGAATACCCTCATTCATCCTAAGCTTCATGATAGGAATAATGGATCCATACTTCTTCCAAAAATCTGCAGAACACTCAATCTCGGGAATTAGACTGATCAACTTATCTATCTTGGGATCTTTGAAACTGTATTTTTTGGTCTTTATTTTTCCAGAATCCATGGTCAAAAGGTACTTGAGATATTCACAAATGGTCAACTTTCAAGTCCCTTGAAATATTTTTTTTTCAAAAGATGCTTATGAGTGCATGGATGCATGATGCAACAATCACACACAAGATTACAAACATAGGGTTCATATGTTCAACGTCAAGAGCATGAGGTCGAAGGTACTACCCATAAGGTTCGGTCTAAAATTTTTCACCTGCTGAACAAGGTTCTAGAGGTTCCCATAGTCTACATCCTTCCTTCGGATATTACCAACTTCCCGATTAACTCGGTAATTAGTAATATTCACAAGAAAATCTCGTCCGAGCGTAGTATTGCATGACAATTATTTCCGAATTACTCGGTCATAACTTCCGCACTACACCTAAAAGGCCAAGATGGGTTAGGTATTCTATGGTCCTCAACTTCAGGAGGCTCCCAGGTAGAAAGAAGTAGGTCTTCCCGATTACTCGGTAAACGACACTACAGTCAAAGGGGCCTCCACTGAGTGGGGGATCTCATGCCTCCTTTTTTGTGATTACTCCTTCAAAGTTAGCATGACTATACCGCCCGTCCTATCTTGAAGTTTTCCCAAGTCCAGGTATAGGACTTATAAGTAATCACCAAGCACCCTGAAAACCAGGAAAATCCAGACAAACACATATACAACATATAACACATAAACAACAATATCACATATACAGATATAAACAAAGATAGGTTTAACCCACTTAGGGATGGACCAGCAAGAGGTGAATCTTTCCTCAGTGAAGTCGCCATTTTTCTATAGCGGTAGAAATGTTTATGACTAAGCCATTGGATTGACTTGACTTATACATATCAAAGTAAAAATTGACACCGCGCTTTATTGTTCCCAAAGGAATGGGAAAAGAGCAACCCAAAAAGAGGGGGAAATATTCAAGGTAAGGGGGTTGGTTATGCAAAGGGAAGGTATTAGCACCCTAAACATCTAGGGTACTCCACGGGAACCTCTTTGTAAATCTGTATATTTTGGCTATAAAATGTTGTATTTAAAATAGATGGTGGAGGTGAGAAAAGAAGTATTTTTTTATGGTTTTTGCACCCGCCACGGTTGCGAACCTTTAGTTCCTACGTACCACCTTTCATGCAATAGAGGATCAGGGTACACGTAGTTCACCTTTAAAAAAATTAAAACACAAGTGTGTTGGTTAATTTTATGAGATAAGACATCATCGTCATTGTCCGTGCGGAAAACATACTTACTACCCATAATTATTAGAAAGGAGAATTTGCATCATCTCAAAGTGGAGGGAATGGCTTGGATTTTAAAATCAATAATGCCTCACTCAACATCCAAGTGGAAAATATCTCTCTTCACTACATATTGTAGAAGTATAGTTATTTGCATCACTACAAGGATTGACAAGAGTCTAATCTTTTGAGAAAAAGTTTTAAAATAAAAGCCAAAGTGGAAAAATGGTTTGAAATGAGATTGATTGACTTTTAGTCTTCTCACAAAAAATGTCAAGGTATTATTAAGTTGATTGAAGTTTATTTATGAAAAGGTTTTGAAAATGCATGGACATAATTCCAGGTTTATTATGAAAATGGTTCAAGTTTCAAAACAAGAAGTTTTCAAAAGGAGGAAGAAGATTTTTGAAATTAAAGAAGATGGGAGGAGAAGAAGGAACTATCCTAAAGCATAAGGTAAAATATAAGGAGAAGAACCATATAACCAACAAGAAGCCAATACTTGACATTATGAGTCAAGATAGAATTCCCATTCTTTGGATTGAAACCAAGCAAGCAAAGATACTAGACTTCTTGAGAGAACCAAACTTCAAGTGTATTAAGTCTTCACAAAAAATTAGGCAGAGTAACAGCTGTATACGGGTGAGTTCCAGATTACAAACAAAGTATGTAATTACAATAACCTGCACACAAAACAATCAAACAACCCAATGTCTTGAGGTAAACCTCAATAACTCCGGAAAAAATATCAATTAAGGTCACAAGGTCTCCAACATAGGCCAAGGTTTCTAATCCTAAGTCCAAGAAGTCCAATACTCCATAATGCCAAGGATAGTAACCAAATAGTCCAAGTATCATTAAAGTTTTTTATGGTTCATGTTGATTATTAGGTGTCTTAAAAAAGAAAAGAAAAGATCAAGTGAGCAAAATAAAAAAAATGACAAGAATATAAATGGGCTCAAGTGAGCAAAGATGGAAAATAGCATGAAATGTAAATGCTAAAGTAAATGGTACATAAAGCATAAAAAATAAAAGCATAAAGTAAAGTCAATTGTTAGAAATTAGTGGTTAGTTGGATGACCATCTTGAAACTTGCATTTGGAACTCACTAGAGGATTGGTAGAACCAAAGCCTCCACACAATAAGTTGCATTTGCTTTTTTGTCAAGTATATCATCCATTTTGGAATCCTCAAAAGTAAAATTTAATGATCAATGATGTTTAAGTCATTCGTGTTGACCAAAAGTGATGTAGATCCATTAGAGGATTGGTAGAACCAAAGCCTCCACACAATGAATCTCAAGGTTATTGGATCAAAGAGATCAAATTAACATACTTGGGATTGCAAACATAGGTTTGGACCACGAATGATCATTTATTCGAATCAGGACAAAATTTAGCGCTATGTTAAGCAATCGTAAGTGGACTTATATAGAAGTCACACCTATTTTGAGGCCGGACAATAGCAATCTATGCACCATTTGTTTTGTGACAAGATATAGAGATCATGCTCCTATAACACTTAGTGCAATAAGAAAGAGATGAGATGAAGAAAGGTGGGAAAGAATATAGAAACCACATTTGAATTAAAATTTAATCAAACTATTATTAAAATCATTCATCCATTTTTATGGAGTTAGACTCAACACTATGGATCCAATGATGTTAACAAAGTTCATGCTCAAAAATTCAACCCAACATCAGGCAGAAAATAATCACAAGATAATATTACATTTAATATATATGTTGAAAAGGGTTTAAAAATGAATAAAAATTAAAATAAAGGAAAAAAATATCAACTATATTCAAATTGATTCATAAAAAAGAAATAAGGTCATAGAAAAATCAGAAATAGACTCAAATATTTTTATAAAATTTTTGGTAATTTTTTAATGTCAGAAACTATTTTTAAACTAATTAAAATTGCTCAAACAAATAGAAAATAGATCAAAAAATAGTAAACATCAATATAAAATTCCATAAAATTTTCAAAAAAAGTCATAAATATGTAAAATGATATTTGTGAAATTTTTTAGAATTAAAAAATATCAGAAAGTATTTTTAAAGTAATTAAAAGAAAGAAAATAATGAAAAAATATAAAAAATATCAAATTTCAAAATAAAAATGTGAAAAAATAGTCATAAGATCACAAATAATTCAAAGTATTTTTGTGAATTTTTTCATAATTTTTGGATAAAAAATAAAAGAGTTATGAATTTTGGAAAATTAAATCAATTAAAATATAAAATCAGAAAATAAAATAAAACCAAAAAGATGTGGACCATCAGACCATAGTCAAAATGCGTTAGTAAGCTGATCCCAGACTAGTATCATTGGATTCCAGACTAGTATCATTGGATTTTGACTAGCTGGGGATTTTGTGAGATCCTTCAAATGGAAAAATTAGGATCCCAGACTAGTATCATTGGATTCGTCTCTTCAAGACGATCCTAACATCACCATCGCACCAAATTTATATAAGGTATGCAAAGAGATATGAATCAAAAACCCAGAAAATAGAGAGCACCTTAAATTTGAGATTTCTCTCTCAATTCTCAATGGATTTAAAAATTGTAAGAAGCACAAGAATCAGGAGAAGAAGAGCTTCACAATGATATCAAAGTTTGGAAGACTTGATGGATAAATCTACCTATTAAAGATCAGTTGTAGAGCTCTGTAAATGGACTTGGTTAGATCAATTCAGAAGGTTTCAAGGCTTAATTCTTCTTCTGTTAGCTTCAGTGAAGATCAAGGAAGGTGAATTGATAGAAAAAATGGATTGAAAAAGGCTTGAACAATGATTTCGAAGTTGCAGAAAAGTGAGTTATGGAGCGAGTTTGGAAGGGTGATTTTGGTTGTTCAAGCTTGAGAAAACAAATGGGATAGCTCATGTATTTATAGGAGAAGCAAATGTGACCAAAAGGAAGGGTGAATGATGCAATTTGGAGGGAATTCGTGTGGGTCTGCATCATGGAGAAAATGTGACTTCTCTTTTGTCAAAACTCATCCAAAACGCACATTTTATTGCACTAATACACTTGGGAAAGTTGGCTAATCATGTTTTAGACCCAAAACACAAGCTAATTTGAGGGTTAGAAGTTGTAACATGAAATTTAAACTCTGACTTGCGATGAAACTTCAATTCCAAGTTACCACTTTTTAAACAATGGCATTCTCAGCTCAAGGGGTCTTAAGGCATGGTTCTTGATGCTTTTGAAAGATGAGATTACAAGCTTTGCAATGGGAAAAGAATAGAATCAAATGGATGTTTTAGCTGAAAGTTGCAATGAGTCAAAGTTGGGAAAGAGAGGTTGACTTTCCATACTTAAAAATATTTCAAGTTTTTCTTCAAAAGTGACCTATAATTGTTTGCATCCAAACATGGCCTTCCTCTTGGAATTTGCTCTTGACCAAAAAATATGGCATGAAATAGACCTCTTGAATGACATTTTGAAACTTGAACCATTCAAAATCTCCAAAAATTTAGAGAATTATGAATTGTTGAAGTTGGAAAAAAATCATGAAATGACCTATAATCTTTTGTATCCTTAAAGAATCCTCCATCCCTTTTTATCACTTTGCACATAAAATAAGTAATAACGTTCACATCATCAAGATCATTTTGGAAAAAGATTGGGCTCAAGGTGATAAAAATTGACCAAGTTATGATCATTTAAAGTCACACATGGGAAATTAGGGGTTCATCTGGAGGACTTGTAATCTTTCTTCATCATCAAGTTTCTTCCACTTGGAAACTCCTTGAAACTTTTGAAGTGATTTGTTAATAACCATTTGAAGAGAAGGATTTTTTTGGAATCACTAAAAAATTCCAAAAGATGAGAAAGATATACTTCTTTGAAGTTCAAAACCCTAGCTCCTAGATCAAGAAAATGCTTTGAGGAACTTTAACAATTTTAAACAACCTTCTTGTACCAACACTTTTGATTTGTAGATATAAGTTGTTGAGGATGATAATGAGAACTCATAGCAACCAAAACCACTTCCATATCTTGAGAATTGAGAGAAATATGCACTTGTGACCAATGAGAACAAGGCCTTGTCTAACCATGACAACTTCTTCAATCAACCCCTTGTACTTTTATATCAATCTTGATAACTTTGAAATGTGGTAAACCAAAATAAACCTTACCATGCCATTTCTTTCAAAACAACTTCAATGGTGAAGTTTGAATTTCTCAAGATTTATTGACTAGGGAATGGAAATAAACTCATGAACCCATGGATCAACTTGCTAAGTCACATTGCCTTTACCTACATTATTAACAAGTAAGACAAATCAACATTGCATTTTATTAATTAAAAGAAAAGTCAAAAGAAAACATGCATGATTACAAAAGAAAAACAATTCAAGGTGCTTGGTGATTCCTCAAAGAGAAAAGCTAAAAATAGGGAGGAGAACCAAAAACCCTAATGTGATCTTGTTGTGATTGAATCAATATGGTATGATGAAGGGATCTTAGGGAAAAAAATTAGGGTACAACAATATGCATATTGACAATTTCACACGACCTGATTCCCACATGCTATTCATCATAATTTCCATTATAGAGTCAGAACCCCACCCTCACCTTGGATTGAAGGTCGCTCTACAATTTTCCGAACGAACCTAGATTTGCCTCTTCTCCATGTTCCTCTTCTCTGCAAATCCCTACGTTACTGCTCCAAGACTTTCTTAATCTTTCTAACTAACCTAATTTCTTATTATTATAACTAATCCTAATAATAATATTTTTATTCCTAATGGGATCAACTTACACACCCCACCTATTACTAATTCTAACCATAAAAATACGTCCAACTAATATTCTACTAATATTCTATACTTTCTAATATTATTTATTAATATTATTAATCAACTTAATTTAATTGACTAATAACAACACCGCAACTTATACCGACATAACACAACATTTCATCAAATAATTAGAAATTAATCGAAAATATATAATTAAATAATTAGTTAAACCAATCAGGCGTTACAATTAATGAATCCATCAGAGAAGCTATGATTTGGCACGTCCCCAAATCTCCATTCTTACTCTTTTTTTACTTTCAGCTTGTTTGCATTTTGTTCTTTCCACTGTGTTGTTGCTATCAATTTTTCTCCTTGTGAGATTGAGGGAGAAACGAGAAAAGGAGTTTCGTTTTTGTTTCGGTCGGAAGCTTAAAAAACAAAGTAAGGCAGTTTGAGAGCTTGATTCATGTGAAGTGAATAATTCATAGGGAGAACGAGAGGGTTCTGTGAGGTTTGGAAGTTGAAAAAAACGATGAAGATGGATGAGGTTCAGAGAAGGTGGTTGGTGTTGAGTGGATGAAGAATGAATCATGGAGGAAGTGAATGATGAATGATACAAGAGTGAAGGAAAAATCGTTAATACTGAGGGAGAGAGAGTTTCATTTAAATGATTGAAATATTAATGGACATAAATAAGGAATATTAACCCATATTCGCGGTGCCTCTTCACCTTCAGATTAGGGTTTCAAAAACGCTTTTTATTCCCTCTAAGGCGAATCCGGGTTTGGGCTTAATTTTGAGCCCAACCCATTTCATAATTTTTAATTTTTATAGTTTTTGATTAGGTAGAATAAACGATTGAACAACATGGTGCAGTGGTTGGAGCGTGAGCCTTGTATGCGTGAGGTTCTGGGTTCAAGACCCATTGAGCCCTTCTTACCATTACTTTGCACTTTTATCTTCATTTTAGCCCAACGGTTTCTGTTTTATTATTCCCCTTTTTATTTTAATTAAATGGTAGATATAACAGAAAAGTGAACTTGGTTTAGTGGAAAGGAAAAAGAGTTGCAGCCTAGGGGACATGAGTTCAACCCCTAACTTTACTTTTTCTTTTTAAATTCTAAGTTTCAAGTTTTTTTCTTATTTCATTCAAAATCCATACAAAAAATACAAAAAATATTAGGTTAAGTTTATAATTAATTCTTTCTTGCCCTTATTAAAAATACCCCAAAACACACTTAATCATTATTTAAACCCATTCCACACTTAACAAAAACACTCAACAAATCAAAGATCTCCTCAAAAGGGCATGTTATCTCCGTTCTACCGTGATACCGGTCGTGCCTATTGCTAGAATATGTGCGTTAACATCGCCCACTAAAAAACACCAACAAACAAACATTTTCTAGAAGAACTATGGTATTATGATTCCTTCACGGAATATGTAGGCAAAAGGTTGCGAGACCGTCACGAACACACTAATAAAAAACCATTTCATCCCCCTTAGCAAGTATAGTTATAGATAGACACACCCTTAGAAGAAAACAATCGAAATGGGTCCCGTTGAGTACAACAGATGTGAAGGGTGCTAATACCTTCCCCTTGCATAATCGACTTCTGTACCCTCTGTTTTGGTTGCAAGACCGTCTTATCCATCTTCTTGGGGTTTTCTCGATATTTCCCCTTCCTTCGGGATAAATAAAGTTCGATGGCGGCTTTGTGTTTTTTGTCGGTCGCTTCAAGTGGTACATTAGGGAGCTCCCCATAGCGGTCAATAATAGTGATATCTGCATGAGATTGAGAACACCAGTGGATATCCGAATGAGTGAGTGACATCAACTTTTGAGACCACCTCAAACCATGTTCATTCTTCACCGCTAATCGGGAGAGGTGCGAAATAAACCACTTGGACAATAGAGGTATGAAACACATAAGAGTTCCTTTCTTCTTCTTAGTACGGGTTTGGAGGGAATGAAGGACATCTCCAAGCAAAGTAGGAACCTAATTATGGGTGAGAAATATTTTTATGGCGTTTACATCTATGATTTTGTCTGAGTTAGGGAAAAGCACCAAACCATAGATAAGCAAAGCAAAAATGTCCTCAAAATCACAAAAACTCATGGCATGTAGAAACCACTGAGCCTTCTCTATCAGAAATTTAGGAGGAAAACCCTTGACTCCATTCCTTATCTCCCAATTAGCTACAATGTCTAATCGTTTCAGATGAAAAGTTGTTGCAATGTCTTCAGGTTTTGGAACTTTCTCTAGACCGGTGAAAGACATCTGATCAAGAATAGGCACTCTAAGTAACTTAGATAACTCTTCCATTGTGGGCACCAATTTATAATCTTGGAATGTAAAATAATGATGCTTAGGATCAAAGAACTAGAGCAGAACACTCATTATGTCTTCTTGGAAACTGGGAGTAACCAAACTGAGTAGATGACCATGTCTCTTGGTGAGTTGATAATTTTCAGGAACCTTTGAGACTAATTCCTCAAGCTTGGAAGGTACCCTTACGAAGTTGGTTCAGATAGTATTCCTACAACTGGGAGCCATGACTCTGCAACACAGAACAAAGATAAATCCCCTAGATCCTTGAAATGGTTAGTGAAAATGATGTTATGATGTTATGATGTCATGTTTAAACAGATAACAAATATAAATAAAGCATACAAGAACCTTAGGTTAAGGCTTGCATGGGGTTTGTAGGTAAGTACCCTCTTAAAGTTTAATTGGCTCAGCCAGTCTTAAAGAAGTAACCGGGTTCTAGGGATCTCAATATCACTGATTTTTCCCATAGGTTTTGTTTAGCACGGGAACTGACTTACCACCAAACAAAACCCGAGAGTCAAATCTCAGTGAGCATAGCATCGAGTATCAACTAACTTCGGACTGCACCAAAGCCAGATATCTCACTACCTTCTAATGGCTAAGATGGGTCAATTAAGGTTCTAAAGGTCAATTAGTGCTTATGACACCACGCGGCAGCCTAGTATTCTCCCCGACTGACTCGAGGGACACCAGTACAAACCAATGTGTCGCACTAACATAGCCATCACTTCAACCATATTGGTATATGTCGTATAGTTTCCATGATCTATTGTTACTTACCAAAAACGCCCCCAGATCCGGGTGTAGGATCTTTACAAGAAAAGTAAACCCGAGCAACCCTCAAATGTAAAGCATATAAAGCAAACAAGAAAAGCATTTAAAAGTGATCTATCACTAAAGGCAACCCCTCTTTTTTTAGTTCGTCCCCAGCAGAGTCGCAAGTTCTAAAATACAGTGGGAGAACTGACTTGTTTTCGTTTTATCGCAAATGTTGTGGATTGCTAGAGTCTCCACCGACTTTTATTTTATCCAATAAATAAAGGGTGAAAATAATAGGAAATACCTTGAGATTAGTGAGTTCAGGGGGTAGGTTATGAAAAGGGAAGGTGTTAGCACCCTTTTCATCTGTAGTTATCTACGGGCTCTTATTCGCTAACTCACTTTGTTTTGAAAAATTGCTTTGTGTCATGTGTTTGAAAGATATTTTGAAATTGCCAACAGTAAGGAAACTTTGTAATGATCCTTGTATTCGTCCTCGAGAATGCTTACAAAGTGTTTTTTTTTTAAATATTTTTGAAGAGTGTTTGTGAAAAGATGTTTTTATTTTGAAAAGGTCCGTGAGCAAGCGATTACGAGCGATCTACCTAATCAAAGTCTTTCTTGTAATTTTCCTCCTCCTTTAGATAGTTCTATCCTACCATTAGTTAGTAGGAAGCCCTATCGTTGGATGTGAAGGGACAAGCACGGGTCATTGTTCAGTCATAGAAGGCAACTTGTAAGGACGCTTTTGCAATTTCGTGAGGGACTAGATCGTTTACTGAAGGCAACATTTGAAAGGGTCATCGAGGGACTATGATATTTTTAATCTAGGGATTGTGCTAAAGCGTCCCCATGTTTAGGGGACATGACTGTTTTCTGAGGCAACAAGGGAGGTTACCCTAGAGGTGTAAGTGTGCGAGGTGATTTGTATTCAATTATTTAAGTCTTGCAGGTATGGTTAGCTATCGTTTATTTTTAGTATTTCCATACAATCCTAATTACTAACAGTAAAAATAGGAAAGCGATAAATGCAGAAAATAAATGTTCCTACGCTATTACATGGCTTCGGAAATAGGGGTACAAGTAATAAATGCGGGGGAAAATAAAACCCTAATTACTTTTCTGATGATGCTCTTTTGAAAACCTGTCCAAACCAATTGAAAAACAAAAACTAATGACCCTGGTTAGGTAATTAGACCCCTACGAATTCAATGGTCACGTTTGTTTGGCCTGAAAACAATCGTAGCTAGAGTTTCGAAAGAACACGATCCCAGTGCCCTAACAATGGTGAATTTATGTTCCTGCGCCAAAACTTGCAGCATGTGATGCTAAACGATTCTAAACATGATATGAACATATATATATATATATATATATATATATATATATATATATATATATATATATATATATATATATATATATATATATATATATATATATATATATATATATATATATATATATATATATATATATATATATATATATATATATATATATATATATATATATATATATATATATATATATATATATATATATATATATATATATATATACATAAGACTCATTTAAATGACATGGTTTAATAGTTTGAGATCAAAGAACATAAACCAAACAGCAGTGGCAAGCTGAATGATTCTAGCGTGTTATGGACCTGAGTAAGGGTTGGGATGGAGTCCAAAAGCCTCCAGGAAGCTAACGGGAGGCTCAAAACTAGTTGAAATACATTGGAGAATAGGGTTTTCTTCTGCCCTAGTTTCTCTAAAATTTTAAGGATTTTAGAGTTTGTGTTTGGAGATGATATGCGTGTTCTTCAGTGCATGAAGCTGCTGAGCATATGTAGAATGTATTAGGTTAAGAATTTTGTGGTATTGGACCTCATAATTTAATGGACATCTTATTTAATTTATTTTGATTTTTAAATAGAATAAAATCATAATAAAATAAATAAAAGTCAAAAAATATATGGATAGGCTTAGAGGTTCCCTAGTGTGTCATGAAACATATTTGGACCTGAAAATTTAGGCCCAATAACCCAAAGCTACAAATTTGCTTAATTTGGGATCCATGCATTTCCTCAAATTTTCTCAACTTGCACTAGTCATAACTCTCTCAACTTTCATCCTTTGAAGGAGATCTTGGACTTTTTGGAAAGCTCGAGATATCTTCTACAATCTCTCTTTTAATCCTTTTGCATTTGAAGACTTCATCTTGATGTAAGTTGCCTTAACAAAAGTTACTTTTTGTTGACTTTTGAAATGACCTATAATGTTTTGGCCCATATCTCTCAAATGAAGCATTTTTTGGACTTGATCTTAGAGAGAAAAAGTTGTTTGGTTGAGGAAAATATGATTAAGCATGTGAAAGTTATGTCTGGTCAAAGTTCAGTTGGCTTCTCCTAAGGAAACCCCTAATTTAGTAACTTTTGACTTTTGATGATTTGAGAGTTTTCTTGGTGAATCATGATTAACCCTTGATCAAATGATGAATATCACTTCAAAACCTTGATGTTGACCAAAAATCTTGAGGTTTGACTGTATGTTGACCATAGTTGACTTTTTACCCAATACAACAGATTTTCAATCATCTGAGCCATTGAATGAGAAAACTTGTGATGTAAAGCATGAAACTTGGTATGAGAATTCTTGAAGACATATTAGAGACAATGAAATCCACTTAAGGATTTAGAAACCCAAACTTCCTTAGGAAAGGTGAAACCCTTGTTGTAAGTCCATTACTTAGGAGGAGAATTTGTCTGATCAATTCTTGAGCAACCTTGAGCATATGAGAACCCTAGGAGAACATGTTAAAGAAAAGGGAGGGAAAATTTTGGGGTACAACAGCTGCCCCTGTTCAATCTTCTTAAACCTGAAGAGTTAGATTGGCATGTCCTCCATTCGTGATCTAAAGGTGGAAGAGGATTGAACACTTAAGTGCTAAGAAATTTGCACTCGCATGTGCATGAAGTAACGTTGTTGGTTGATAATATTGCTTGAATGGGATTAAATATTCCATTCGGAGAGATGATGGAATGTTGTCGGAGATGGGGTTATAGATGCCATCCAAAGTAACTGTTGATAGAAGTATCAGAATGAGTCTAGGCTTGACTATATCTGAAGAATGCTTTCCAGATTGAACCCCTGGGGAAGGTGCTTAAGTAGCTGCTTATCAAATTAAGTCTCTGAGGGAAATGCAAGCCAAATTTTATTCTCTAAGGTAAATGCTTGTCATGTAGATAGATGCCCCGTCTTGTTTCAAGAATTGATCCATAATCTGTTTCTGTTGGTAAACTCGTCCTGTTCCGGGAATTCATACCACCTGGTCATGTTGATAGTTTCCTCGTCCTGTTTTGGGAATTAATATTTACCTGATCATACAGATAGTTGCCCCGTCCTGTTTCGAGAATTAATCTCTGACTTGCTTTCTGTTGGCGAACCCGTCCTATTTCGGGAATTCATACCGCCTAGTTGTACATATAGTTACTCTGTCTTGTTTTGGGAATTTTGGAGCTGGTCATCTAGATAGTTTCCCTGTCTTGTTTCGCGAATTTAATCTTTGACCTGCTTTGAGAATTCTTGATGATATTTGTTTGTTTGTGAACTAACCTGAAAGAAACAAAGTTAGTTTCGTGCAATGTCATGATGTATGTAATGCAGTACGTAACTGTGATCGGTGGATCTGGAACTGACTGTTTAACGCTGGTTCGCGAAATTTTGCGGAAGCAAGAGTCGCCACCGTCTTTTATTTTCTCCAAATGGAAAGGACAAAAGCACAGAAAAATTCCTTATAGAGATTGCTCTCGGTTCGGGAGGTAGATTATAGAAAGGGAAGGTGTTACCACCCTTTCTATCCATGGTTATCCATGGGCTCTTAGATACTTGCTCATTGTGTTTTCAAAAGGTTTGTTTGCTTTTCAATTGTGGGTTTTAAAAAAAGTTTCTTTGAAAATTTCAGTTCGACTCTTGTATCGGTCCTCAAGAGTGTTTGAAAAAATTGCTTTCGAAAGCTTTTTGAAAAGGTGTTGGTGTGAAAAGTATTTTTGATTTGTTTTTGAAATTAGAGCAAGTATCTAGAGTCGTCTACCTACCCTAAGGAATTCGTCTGTGTAAATGTCCTTAAAGTAGTGTCATCCCACCATTGAGAGGTAGGTAGCACCACCGTTGGAGGTGTTCGGGTCAATTCGAGGTTCGAGACATGGTGATCACCAGAGCAATAGGAAGACACCTTAGAAGCTAAGCTCATGCCAGGTTTCCGGATCATGAGGACTTACTAAGACATCCTCTACTCGACGATCACCTTTCGAGGGGCAAGGCAACAGTGAGGCGTACCCTAGGGGTGGTGTGTGATTTATGTGTCGTTTTCAGTTATTTTTGTCTTGTTCATGTCATGGGTGATCTACGCTTTTGTTTTTATTTTAACATTCATTCTTGCATGCAATTTATTAGCAGTTAAAAAGTTGCGAGTAATAGAAAGTTCCTAAACTATTACAAAGGCGCGGGTCCACATCGCCAAATTAAATCCAGGACCCGATTTGACATAAAATAAAGATGCGAGAAATATAAATGTTTAATTTACACGGCTTTGGGAGAATTACATAAATATTTAAAAGAATGGAATAAGAATAAAATGCGCGAAGAGAATTAAAATCGAAAGCGAGGGCGTTGGACCCTTTTTAATGAAATTAAATTATGATTTAGCAAATTAATTAAATTAAACTAAAAAGAAAAGATTTTTTTGGAGTTTTTTATATTTAGGGATTTTTAATAAGAAAAATTAAATTGGAATTAAAACCTAGTTCTAGCTATTTTTAATTTATTAAAAAAAACATGTTAAAGTTAAACCTAGAATTAACCTAATTAATTAATGGCAAGTTTTATTTACAAAAATAATATTTAATAATTAATTATGGTGAGAGAAAAAAGAAAAAAGAATGAAAAAAAATACTTAAAACCCTAATTCTACACTTTTTAATTTATTAAGAAAAATATTTGAATTAAACCTAAATTTAAAGAGCTAAATTAATTAATGAGATTTTATTTACAAGATATTAAAATAAAATATATTTGTTTTTTTATCTTTTTCTGGTTTTTTATATTATTTTTATATTTTATGAAAATAAATTAATTGAAAGAATTATATTAAAACTAATTAAAATAAATAAAATAGAAAAATATGAAAAAGAATGAAAAGCAAACCAATGGGGGGTCTGTCCCCAAACTGGAGGTTTTTTGGCTAGCAATCAGGCCCAACGTTTAAGGCCTTTGTTTGACTTTTCATGAAGCGTGTGTGTGCATTGACTGATATTGTGGGCGTATGATGGTCATCAAGGAGCAAGCTACACGGGAACATGGTTATAAGAAAAATATGGAAATAAGAAGGGGGACCTGGGATCGAACCCAGGTCCCAGAGGTTACCACACTGATGCCTTGCCACTGAGCCGTTCACGCGTTTTGGTTATATTATAGGAAACAAATAACATAATGCAAATCATGAGTTAGTGGACAATTTTAGCGCGAATTTCAAATGTTCCAATCATTGGCCTACACATCACCATCTTCTCCAATGGTGCGTTTTTCCTGAAACAAAGACAAACAAGATTGCGGGGGTTTTAAACCCCCACTATATACTGTGTCAAAAAATAGCGAATAGAAATCCCTGGATCATAAATTAATCGTGAGCTATGCCTTGAATTCGTCTGAAGGTCCTGATTTTAATGGCCTAAGTCTCGTGTTCTGATTTTACCCTATGCCAGAATCCCCAATTCAAGGTTTCTGAAAACCTAGAAAGCTTCAATGGTGGATCCTCCAATTTTGCACGAAAACTCAATTAAAAAATACAGTTAGCTTTAGAATCAATCAATTAGTGTAAATCCACAAAAAAATTGCAATGAGAATGCTTGAAAACTGAAACACGAATATGCAAAAAAGACGACACAGTCTGACTTCTAGTTACCAATTCTTGATGTTAGAGTTGATGATTTTGATTCAGACACGTTCCTTGAAGCCTCAGGAACACAATAGGATGGTTTTCTTTCCTTGAAAAGCCTTGGAATCACGTTTTCAGTTTTGGAATTTTTGACAAAAAACACCAACTTTGTTCTTGTTTTCTGGCGCAGCTCCTAGGTCTCTAGCACTAGGGTTTGCTTCTGGCTTATGTATGGAATGATTAGGGTAAAGATTTGGATCCAAAAAACCTTTGCATTAATGGAAAGATATTTTATTTTCATGGCATAATTTTTCCAATCTTTTTCACTTGTTTTTGATGCCAATCATGTCCAATCAACTTGATTCTTTCCATATAAGATAATGCACGAAATCTTGAAGATATTTCATGCATAAAAAGATTTAAAAAGCTTGCTTTGGTATTTTTTCCATATTTTAATTAATTAAATGAATTATTAGCAATTAAAAATTCAAATAAATAAATAAAAATGATGAATAAATTCTCTTTGGGCCAAATGGTCGTGCACATGCTTTGGATGATGAATCTTGGAAGAAAATGTGGCCCATTAGCAATTTTAAGGCATTTGAAGCAAAGTTGACTTTTCAAAATACCCAAAAATTTCCCAACTTCCACAAGGCATATCTTGCTCAATGTTTAAGCTTTGATCATGTTCTTGGACATTTTGAAAAGGTCTTGAAGTCCTCTAACCAATGCCTTTGGTTCCATGTCATGTTGATTTACCAATCTCAAGTTATGGCCTTTGACTTAAAGTCCCTTTTTGTTGACTTTTGAAAATGACCTATAATGTTGAAATTGATAACTTTTTGTGAGAGCATTTCTTTGACTTGAAGTGTGAAGAGGAGTTGTAGGAAATGTCTTTCTCTTAAAAATGAGCTTTGGATGGAATTTTTATGATAAACCATGTGGAAGTTATGCCTTGGTCAAGTTACAGTTGACTTTTTCAACTGTCCAAATATGGAAACTTTTGCATCTTGAGACTTTTTGAGCCAAGCTTTGAAAATCATGATCAAGAATTGATCAAATGATGTTTGTGGCTTCAAAATGAGATGTTGACCAAAAATTTGAACTTTTGACTGTCAAATGACCATTTTGCCCCTACAGTTGACTGTTGAGCAATTAGGGTTTTTGACTGTGCAATTTTGTGCTGTAAGTCTTGAAACTTGGTATGAGGATGCTTGACCATGTTTGTAGGCATGTGGGACTTGATTGGACCCTTGAAAACTTCAATTTCTTTGCCAGAACCAAAACCCTAGTTTTTGACTGTTAGGATGCCCTTGAACTGTGCAAACCTTGGGGAGATTTTGAAGCATGCTCTTTGCAAATCTTGAAGAATATGGGAGGGCAAATTTTGGGGTACAACAGTTGCCCCTGTTCAATCTTCTTAAACCTGAGGATGCAGATTGGCTGACGTGCCTTTCGTAATCCGAAGGTGGAAGATGATTGAACACTAGAGTGCCCAGAAATTTGCGCTCACGTAGTAGTGTGATGTGGGGAATGGGCTTACAGATGCCATTTGGAGATTGATGGATAGGATGATGGGCTTATAGATGCCATGCTGAGAGGTGATGAATGAGTGGATGGGCTTATAGATGCCATCTGGGTGTCGATCGCATAAGAGATTCCTTAGCGAGAACTTGCGTACCTGAAAGAGAAAGATGATTATCTGACCTGTTACAGGAGCTGGTCTTCAAACTCTTTGTATAGATGCGCCCTGACTGGTTACAGGAATTGAGTCTGGAGCTTCAAACGGCGATGAATGAACCAGGGATGGTTACTACCTCAACGGGACGGTGAGAGAACCTGGGGTGATTACTACCTCAACAGGGACGCTGAGAGAATCTTGGGGTGATTACTACCTCAACAGGAACGCTGAGAGAATCTGGGGACGATTACTACCTCAACAGTAACGATGAGAGAATCATAGGCGACTTCAACCTCAACAGTAACGCTGAGAGAATCTTGGGCGACTTCAACCTCAACAGTAACGCTGAGAGAATCTTGGGTGTCTTCTACTGAGTCTTCATCAGGAAAATCTTTTAGGGATCGATTTAACTGGACTAGAGAAGGCCTTTGTCTGGATAAGAAACAGGAAAATCTTAGGGTCGATTTAACTGAACCGGACAAGGTCTTGAAATCTTCAACTGGATAAGAAACAGGGAGATCTTAGGGTCGATCTGACTGAACCAGAGAAGGCCTTTGACTGGATAAGAATCAGGGAAATCTTAGGGACGATTAAACTGAACCGGACAAGGTCTTGAAATCTTCAACTGGATAAGAAACAGGGAGATCTTAGGGTCGATCTGACTGAACCAGAGAAGGCCTTTGACTGGATAAGAAATAGAAAAATCTTAGGGTCGATTTAACTGAACCGGACAAGGTCTTGAAATCTTCAACTGGATAAGAAACAGGGAGATCTTAGGGTCGATCTGACTGAACCAGAGAAGGCCTTTGACTGGATAAGAAACAGGAAAATCTTAGGGTCGATTTAACTGAACCAGGCTAGGTCTTGAAATCTTCAACTGGATAAGAAACAGGGAGATCTTAGGGGCGATCTGACTGAACCAGAGAAGGCCTTTGACTGGATAAGAAACAGAAAAATCTTAGGGTCGATTTAACTGAACCGGACAAGGTCTTGAAATCTTCAACTGGATAAGAAACGGGGAGATCTTAGGGTCGATCTGACTGAACCAGAGAAGGCCTTTGACTGGATAAGAAACAGGAAAATCTTTGGGTCGATTTAACTGAACCAGGCAAGGTCTTGAAATGTAGCTGAGAACTTAACTGGATCTTTCCTGA
The DNA here is from genome assembly GCA_948472305.1 of Vicia faba. Classification (NCBI taxonomy): domain Eukaryota; kingdom Viridiplantae; phylum Streptophyta; class Magnoliopsida; order Fabales; family Fabaceae; genus Vicia; species Vicia faba. Next base: position 84,631,724 of record OX451738.1, on the reverse strand, counting down.
AAGGTAAAGGTAAGTCATATGCAATGCATGATATGGATCAAGCAATGATGTTCTCAATATGAATGAGATATGTAAGATATGATGCGTATATGCATGTATCATGTATGGAAATGCGATGTTTATGAGTATATCTTCGTCTAGGAAAATAAATCCTTGACGGGTGCCGGGAAGTCACTCCTGGGCTGATGTTGGAGAACAATGCTTTGTTGTTTCCGCTGGGGATGATAGTTGCAAGAATACCGGTAGGAGAAGATAACTTCGTTGGGGAATAAACTTGGCGAATAGATTACTCTGCGGGGAGAAAAGTACTCTAACGATCTTGCTGGGGAGCAATACTCTGTGGGGAGAGAGGTACTTTGCTGGAATGTTGATGGTAGATTGCTGGGGATACCATTGTTATATTGGAAGTGTTAATAGACTTCGCTGGGGATAAGAAGACTTCGCCGAGGACGATCTTTCCGTGGCTTTTGGCTGAGGATAACCCAGTTATATCCTGGTAGGGAAATAACTCTTTGAATAAAGCCGGGAGACGCGTTCGTGCTATACGGGGATAAGCTTCCAGAATCTACTGGGGATAAGCTTACTGCTTGGGGAGATGGATTCCAACCTTCCTGGGGAAACTGGATTGGACTCTCCTGGGGAAACTTTTGAGATGTACTGGGAGTAACTCCACTGAATGTTTGGTTGACCGCCGGGGAACAATCCTAGATCAAGACTGCCAGGGATGTTTGTCAAGAATGTCTGTATGATGTGCTGGGGAATGTTTGAGATCTGCTGGAGGATACACAACTTCCTTAAGGCTGACAGTATAACTCTGCTTGGGGAGAGTGCATGGACTTGCTGGCTCACTCTCTGAGGAGTTAAGATGTCTTGGTTGTTCTTCAGCCGAACCCATCTTAGTACCTTGATGGGCAGAGCGATTAGATCGTTCGGACAACTCATCATTGCCCCTGTTTCTGAGGTGGGAGAGGAAGACCTGTGAGGTGCTGATAGTTGTTGATGGACCAACCTTCTTCTGGTAGGCAGGTGACAAAATGACAGGACATAGTCGTACGCTCTGATCCCTAATTTTTACCTGGACCGCCCTTTCAGGTTTTCAGTCCACCGGGATACCCATTTTTGCCCAAGCCGCCTTTTCAAGTTTTCGACTTGCCGGGTGTACAGATTTTGTCATCTCATCCCTTATTTTTGCCCGACCCCTTTTGGTTCGCCGGGAAGCCCTAATTTTTGCCTAGGTATGTCAACCTAGCGGGTCTTTGATTATGCGTAGTATTTTTCAGCTATGTCCACGCTCTCAGAATGTAGGGAGTTGCCCCTGTTAGAAGTGTATTGTCATACCCCTAGAAGATGTTTGATCAGGCAAGATTCGTTGCTGGAATGCCCCAAGTGACTCAGGCGGAGATTTGCCCCAGGCTATTTGGCCTTTGAGAGATTCTACGAATCTTGATTGGACTGCCCCAGATGATGGACAATGATCAGGCCATGCCCCTTGATTGGAAGTGCTTCTTCCATTTGAGGTGACTCTTTTGTGGAGAAAACTTTTGTTCATAAGATGTTCGTCGTGCGAATTTCCCTGCTGTTCAAACAAATAGTCATATGCAAACAAAGTTACGTTAAAAATGCAAAGCTTATGTCTGTCTTGAAGATTTTGAAAATGCTTTTTTTAGCAAGTTTTGTAAACTGTGATGTCAACTCTTTATTTTATTGCGAGCCTTAAGGAGTCAGGATACCTTTCGTAACATATGCTTTCGAACTAACCCATGCTTCAGCTAGGACTTTTAAGGGTTATAACGTGGCCTGGTTCACGGTTCAAGAAACAAAGGATAAAGGCTCAAATTTATTTGTACCCACCCGTTCTTCGTGATGTTCTTCAATCCTAAACTCAGCTAATCGTGCATTAGACCTTGATTGAATCTTTGTCCTGACGTTCCAATGATGGTTCAGATATTGATGATTTATTCTGAATAGGCAGTCATTCCTTTTTGTTATTGTTGAGGGTTTGTATGACCTCTTTCTTTTTTATTTTGCTATCCCTAAATTTTGCCTGAACTGTTTCTTTCGTGATTACAGTCAGCGGGATGCCCCAGTTTTGTAAGTCTCCTTCATAGGTTTTGACTTATTGGGTTTTTATTTCGAAAGATAATGACTGCCTTTCTTTGTTTTGTTCGGAACCATTACTGTCTTTCTTTGTTTTGTAAGGACCTCTTTTGGTGCCATTCGTTGTGCACCTGGATCGAATGAGAAGACTACCCTGCCCCAGGTTATGATTAAGGGTTTTAATTTTCGAAAAGAAAAAACTCCTACTTCTTTGGCTCAAAGGGGTTGACGAGGGATTATCTTCCTTATAACTCCAGTGTTTAGGGATTGAAACAATGCCTGTACCTCATCAGCGGGGTCTGTTCAAAAGCATACTGTAAAGATCGTGGTATCGCTTTCGTCATCCTCCCTCAAGAGGCTTAGAATTATTAGTCGAGCGTTGATCATCAGAAAAAATATGAAAATAATTTGCATATAGTGAATACGAATATATTGCTTCAAAACAGACATATGTGATGCATTAATGAAATAACAACGTTTAACATGAATAAATGTTTAAACAATCAAAGAACAACACAACTTGAACATTCGAATGAAAAAAAGTTTTGTAGTCTCAAGGCTTGTCACTTCAAATGGTGAGCCTTGGAGGGATGGTAGAAAAACTCAGCCTGACCATCTTGTGTGAACTCCAATGCTCCTTCATCAATCAGGTCCTGGATCTTGTTCTTCAGAGCCCAACACTCATTTGTATCATGTCCTGGACTGGCAGAGTGGTAGGCACACCTTTTATTGGGATCATAGATAGGAGATGCTGTGTTGGGGTTCCGGGGATGAGCCCTTAATGTGATCAGGTTCAATCTCAACAGGCGTTGTAGAGCTTGAAACAGCGACATATTGAGCTGGGTGAATTGCCTCCTGGGCTTGTCTGGCTGAAGCTGGTGAGGTTGATGCTGAATTTGTGACACTGGAGCCATTTGAGGAGCTCTCCCCTTATCTCCTTGTCTCAAAGATGGTTGAATGATGACTGGCCCTTCAACCTTAGATGTTTGCCCCAGTTGGTTACCCCGAAGCAGTTGGTTGACGAGAACCCCGAGCTCATCTTGTCTTTGAGCTAAGTCTTGGATGATAGTCACCTGCCCCAGCATCTGGGCTCTCATTGCATCCATTTCAGCTTGCAGATGTTTCATCCGTTCGTCCTCAGCGCTGTTCCTGACAAAAGTCCCCATGAGAAGTGTCCTTAGCTCCTCCTGCCCCTTGGATGGATTCAGGAGGATTTCCCCGAACCGAGTTTCTTGAGCAAGAAGGTCCTAGTTATCTTGTTGAGAAGCCATTGCTAAAATAAACAGCGAGAAAGGTAAGTGACATGTACAGAGGGTACCTGTAATGCAATGATATGCATGATATGTATGCAATGTTTTCAAGGACCTCGCAGGGTAAACAAGAAAATTGTTAGCATTGGAAACTGGTGACTTGATTGAAGGCGCTTCATATTGTTGAGATTCCTTCCTCAAGAGTCAAGGCTCACCATATCTAGTGGGTCATAGCCCCTGACAACCTTGGCTAGAGGAAAATAAATTCCCTTTGCCCCTTGCTAGACATTTTGTTCATCATGACCTGCATCACAAGCCCTTGAGATCCTTGAAATGGGTTAGGATGTATGCAATGGTATGATGTTATGGTATGCATGGAGTGACGTAAGTAAACCCTGTTATGAGTCCACATTAGGGACTATAAACAAGACCTGTAAGAAACTTAGTAAACCCTGTTATGAGTCCCAATTAAGGACTATAAACAAAACCTGCAAATAGTTCATGTGTCAGATAACGAGCATGCAAGTAGTCAAGTACGAAGGCACACAAGTCATACAAGACAAACCCTTAAAGTTTAGGCCAGCATGAGGTCTAGGTATTACCCTCTTTCAGTTTGTTGGTTCATACCTGTCCTATCAAAAGTAACCGGGTTCTTAGAGGATCCCAATATCATTGACTACCCTCAATCAGTCATAACTCCAGCATCGCAATCTTTTCTTGTGGCCAGAACCATCACGAGAGTTTAGCCTCAATGGGCGTAGCATACTACTACTGTTCTAATGGCCAAGTTGTGTCATTTAAGGTTCTAAGGTTGTTGGTGCTTAATGACTCCTTGGAAGACCCATATTCTCCTCGTTGCAACACAAGGGATATCGGTACAGACCAAGGTGCCACACCAACGTAGCCACTGCTTCACCCGTGTCGGTCTACGCCGGACAGGTCCCTCACAGCTTATGCTACCTAAATAGGGTATCCCCAGATCCGGGTTAGGATCTATGTAACTCCCATGCAACCCACAATTTTAAAGCAAACAAGTCAATACAATTGAAAACACAATTATGAACTGTCCTAAGGTACACCTCACTTTAAGTTTAGGTCCCCAGCAGAGTCGCCAGTTCTGTGATCGGTGGATCTGGAACTGACTGTTTAACGCTGGTTCGCGAAATGTCACGGAAGCAAGAGTCGCCACCGTCTTTTATTTTCTCCAAATGGAAAGGACAAAAGCACAGAAAAATTACTTATAGAGATTGCTCTCGGTTCGGGAGGTAGATTATAGAAAGGGAAGGTGTTAGCACCCTTTCTATCCATGGGCTCTTAGATACTTGCTCATTGTGTTTTCAAAAGGTTTGTTTGCTTTTCAATTGTGGGTTTTAAAAAAAGTTTCTTTGAAAATTTCAGTTCGACTCTTGTTTCGGTCCTCAAGAGTGTTTGAAAAAACTGCTTTCGAAAGCTTTTTGAAAAGGTGTCGGTGTGAAAAGTATTTTTGATTTGTTTTTGAAATTAGAGCAAGTATCTAGAGTCGTATACCTACCCTAAGGAATTCGTCTATGTAAATGTCCTTAAAGTAGTGCCATCCCACCATTGAGAGGTAGGTAGCACCACCGTTGGAGGTGTTCGGGTCAATTCGAGGTTCGGGACATGGTGATCACCAGAGCAATAGGAATACACCTTAGAAGCTACCCTCATGCCAGGTTCCCGGATCATGAGGACTTACTAAGACACCCTCTACTCGACGATCACCTTTCGAGGGGCAAGGCAACAGTGAGGCGTACCCTAGGGGTGGTGTGTGATTTGTGTGTCGTTTTCAGTTATTTTTGTCTTGTTCATGTCATGGGTGATCTACGCTTTTGTTTTTATTTTAACATTCATTCTTGCATGCAATTTATTAGCAGTTAAAAAGTTGCGAGAAATAGAAAGTTCCTAAACTATTACAAAGGCGCGGGTCCACATCGCCAAATTAAATCCAAGACCCGATTTGACATAAAATAAAGATGCGAGAAATATAAATGTTTAATTTACACGGCTTTGGGAGAATTACATAAATATTTAAAAGAATGGAATAAGAATAAAATGCGCGAAGAGAATTAAAATCGAAAGCGAGGGCGTTGGACCCTTTTTAATGAAATTAAATTATGATTTAGCAAATTAATTAAATTAAAGTAAAAAGAAAAGATTTTTTTTGGAGTTTTTTATATTTATGGATTTTTAATAAGAAAAATTAAATTGGAATTAAAACCTAGTTCTAGCTATTTTTAATTTATTAAAAAAAACATGTTAAAGTTAAACCTAGAATTAACCTAATTAATTAATGGCAAGTTTTATTTACAAAAATAATATTTAATAATTAATTATGGTGAGAGAAAAAAGAAAAAAGAATGAAAAAAATACTTAAAACCCTAATTCTACACTTTTTAATTTATTAAGAAAAATATTTGAATTAAACCTAAATTTAAAGAGCTAAATTAATTAATGAGATTTTATTTACAAGATATTAAAATAAAATATATTTGTTTTTTTTTGTCTTTTTCTGGTTTTTTATATTATTTTTATATTTTATGAAAATAAATTAATTGAAAGAATTATATTAAAACTAATTAAAATAAATAAAATAGAAAAATATGAAAAAGAATGAAAAGCAAACCAATGGGGGGTCTGTCCCCAAACTGGAGGTTTTTTGGCTAGCAATCAGGCCCAACGTTTAAGGCCTTTGTTTGACTTTTCATTAAGCGTGTGTGTGCATTGACTGATATTGTGGGCGTATGATGGTCATCAAGGAGCAAGCTGCACAGGAACATGGTTATAAGAAAAATATGGAAATAAGAAGGGGGACCTGGGATCGAACCCAGGTCCCAGAGGTTACCACACTGATGCCTTGCCACTGAGCCGTTCACGCGTTTTGGTTATATTATAGGAAACAAATAACATAATGCAAATCATGAGTTAGTGGACAATTTTAGCGCGAATTCCAAATGTTCCAATCATTGGCCTACACATCACCATCTTCTCCAATGGTGCGTTTTTCCTGAAACAAAAACAAACAAGATTGCGGGGGTTTTAAACCCCCACTATATATTGTGTCAAAAAATAGCAAATAGAAATCCCTGGATCATAAATTAATCGCGAGCTATGCCTTGAATTCGTCTGAAGGTCCTGATTTTAATGGCCTAAGTCTCGTGTTCTGATTTTACCCTATGCCAGAATCCCCAATTCAAGGTTTCTGAAAACCTAGAAAGCTTCAATGGTGGATCCTCCAATTTTGCACGAAAACTCAATTAAAGTATACAGTTATCTTTAGAATCAATCAATTAGTGTAAATCCACAAAAAAATTGCAATGAGAATGCTTGAAAACTGAAACACGAATATGCAAAAAAGACGACACAGTCTGACTTCTAGTTACCAATTCTTGATGTTAGAGTTGATGATTTTGATTCAGACACGTTCCTTGAAGCCTCAGGAACACAATAAGATGGTTTTATTGCCTTGAAAAGCCTTGGAATCACGTTTTCAGTTTTGGAATTTTTGACAAAAAACACCAACTTTGTTCTTGTTTTCTGGCGCAGCTCCTAGGTCTCTAGCACTAGGGTTTGCTTCTGGCTTATGTATGGAATGATTAGGGTAAAGATTTGGATCCAAAAAACCTTTGCATTGATGGAAAGATATTTGATTTTCATGGCATAATTTTTCCAATCTTTTTCACATGTTTTTGATGCCAATCATGTCCAATCAACTTGATTCTTTCCATATAAGATAATGCACGAAATCTTGAAGATATTTCATGCATAAAAAGATTTAAAAAGCTTGCTTTGGTATTTTTTCCATATTTTAATTAATTAAATGAATTATTAACAATTAAAAATTCAAATAAATAAATAAAAATTATGAATAAATTCCCTTTGGGCCAAATGGTCGTGCACATGCTTTGGATGATGAATCTTGGAAGAAAATGTGGCCCATTAGCAATTTTAAGGCATTTGAAGCAAAGTTGACTTTTCAAAATACCCAAATATTTCCCAACTTCCACAAGGCATATCTTGCTCAATTTTTAAGCTTTGATCATGTTCTTGGACATTTTGAAAAGGTCTTGAAGTCCTCTAACCAATGCCTTTGATCCCATGTCATTTGGATTTACCAATCGCAAGTTATGGCCTTTGACTTAAAGTCCCTTTTTGTTGACTTTTGAAAATGACCTATAATGTTGAAATTGATAACTTTTTGTGAGAGCATTTCTTGGACTTGAAGTGTGAAGAGGAGTTGTAGGAAATGTCTTTCTCTTCAAAATGAGCTTTGGATGGAATTTTTCTGATAAACCATGTGGAAGTTATGCCTTGGTCAAGTTACAGTTGACTTTTTCAACTTTCCAAATATGGAAACTTTTGCATCTTGAGACTTTTTGAGCCAAGCTTTGAAAATCATGATCAAGAATTGATCAAATGATGTTTGTGGCTTCAAAATGAGATGTTGACCAAAAATTTGAACTTTTGACTGTCAAATGACCATTTTGCCCCTACAGTTGACTGTTGAGCAATTAGGGTTTTTGACTGTGCAATTTTGTGCTGTAAGTCTTGAAACTTGGTATGAGGATGCTTGACCATGTTTGTAGGCATGTGGGACTTGATTGGACCCTTGAAAACTTCAATTTCTTTTCCAGAACCAAAACCCTAGTTTTTGACTGTTAGGATGCCCTTGAACTGTGCAAACCTTGGGGTGATTTTGAAGCATGCTCTTTGCAAATCTTGAAGAATATGGGAGGGCAAATTTTGGGGTACAACAGTAACGATGTTCTCAAAGTAAATCAGAGTATGCTATATGGGTTTCGTATGCATAGGTTATGTGTAATACGGTGGAAAAACCGACTATTATACTGGTTTTGCGTTTGTATTCACAAATGTTGCAGTAAGCAAGAGTCACCACCAACTTTTCTTTTATCCAACAAAGGAAAGGGTGAAAAGAACATAAAAAGGCCTTTCGAGAGTTTTCTAAGTAAGGGGTAGATTATGAAAAGGCAAGGTGTTATCACCCTTTCAATCCATAGTTATCTACAGGCTCTTAGATGCTTAGCTCATTTTGAAATACCTTGTGCTTTGTGTGTTTTGAAAAGTATTTTTGAAATGCCAATAGTAAGGAAACTTGCTTTATGATAACTCTTGTATCAGTCCTCAAGAGTGTTGATAAAGCGTTTTGAAAATGTTTTTGAACGAAATTTTATACAAGTGTAAAAGTTTGTTTGAGCAAGCATCTAACAACTATCTACTTTACTCAAAAGGTTGTTCTTTTCCTCTTTTCCTTTAGACAGTGTTATCCTACTATTATTGAGTAGGTATCCCTAGTCGTTGGATGTTTGAGGGACATTCGAAGGGGCGCTTATACAGTCACAAAGGCAACATGGCAAGAAAGTTTAGTAACTACCCTAGGGTTTTAAGATCACTTTACCGAGGCAACGTCGAGAGGGTCATCGAGGGACCTATGATCTTTAAACCGAAGGGTAGCCACTAAAATCTCTCACGTTTCGAGAGTTGTGACTGTTTTCTGAAGGCAACCAAAGTGGGATACCCTAGAGGTGTATATGTGATAGTTTGTTGTATTCAGTTATTTTTTTCTTTGCATTAGGTTTGCTAGCGTTTTATTTATTATTCTTGCCATACAATCCTAATTATGCATACATCTAACAGTTAATAGTTTACATTAATAAAAAGTGCAAAAAGATAAATCTTAAACTATTACAAGGCTTTGGGGAGGGAGATTAATTACATGTCCAAAATGGGAAAAATAAAGCAATAAAGTAAAAGTCCTAGTTATAAAACTATTAAATCCCATAAGCAGATACATTAATATGAAAAGGCAATAATAATACAAAAGTATTTTAACGCGTGCGAATTGAAAATAACGTCTAAATCCTAAGAAGGAAAAATCTTTTTGTTTGTTTTTGATCATGGAAAGAAATTTAATTTAAAATCCTAAGTCTATTTAGTTTTAAATTAAAAAAAGGGTTAAAATAATTAATCAATTAATTTAAAAAATTAATATTGAAAAAATGCTAGCCTAATATTTTTGTGATTTTTATATTTGTTTATTGATTAAAAAAAGAATTAAGAGAAATAAATAAAATGAATAAACCAAGAAAATAAAGATGGGCCTAGCAGCGTAAGTAAACGAGGGGTATGACTTTGAAAAAAAACATAGGCCCAAGTCAAAGGGAGCCTAGAGGTTACGCTGGATCAAGTAAGGGGACCCTCGGAGAGTGCATGATGAGTTGGATGTCTGGGTGTATTGGATATGGATGCGTTGGGATCTCATGGTGAGGATCAGTGGATGTATGATGTGCACGTTAGACCTGCAAGCATGGGATATGGAATACAATTGTTAGAAAAAAACAAAATGCATGACCTCGGTGTCAAACTCAGGTCCTTCCCCTTAATTCGAACTCCCCTTAATTTGAACCCCCTGAGTCTGAATCTAGGTTGTTTTGGCCTGAAACGACTTGTACCATGAGTTTCTAAAGCAATCAGTTTTGAAGGCCTTAACAATGGTATCCTGTCATTTGGGCACTATAACTTACATGTATTATGTTAAATCATTTACAAACAACAATAATAACATGAATATGCAATCAAAATGAGTTTGAGATTGGAAATGTTTTACCAAACGAAGGTTCCTCGATCTATGGTTCTGAGCGTTGGATGGCTTGTGCAAGGATTGGTATGCGCTCCTGGATGTCTCAGGAATACGTATCTGGTATTTGTTTGGACTGAGGGAGCTTACGAATCAGCCATTAACTATGGCTTTGAAGGAAAAATCATCAAATTTGAAAAGTTGCCATTCTGAGAATTTTCTTTCCATTCTTGAAACATAATGAACCTTGACATGTAATGGTTGTGTTTCGACTTGCATCTCCATTTCACATCAATTGATTCTTTCGAAAAGCTCCCAAGCTTTGTTCTTTTTGATGGCTTTAAGTTCCAATTCGAATTGCTCAAGGCTTCATCATCATGGCTTCTTCGATTAAGTCACCATCTGCATCGATTGCTTGATCTGGAAACATCAGCCTAATCGAACAGTTCTTGTTCTTTTTTATCTCCTTTCCCCCAATTCGACCAATCAAAGTATCACTCTTCATCTTGACTTATCGAAGCTTTGTTCTGTTCTTTTCGATCTCCTTTCCTTCAATTCGACCAATTTAAGTATCACCTCTTCCTTTTGACTTGTCGAAGCTTCATTCTATTCATCTCCTTCAAACACAATTGCACAAGTGGTTCTTCAATTCGAATAGTCAAAGTATCAACTTGTTCATTTTGACCTGTCGAAGCTTCGTTTTGTTCATCTTCTTGTCGAACTTAACTTCGACTCCAATCCCACCCTTTGCTTTCGTCTACAAGACCATCTTTACTGATCACTAGTTTATCTTTGATTGGTGAATACAACTTATATGCACAAATCGAATGATAACCTATGAGCACCAAGACTTTACTTTGATCATCCAACTTTTTCCTTTCCTGTTCAGGTACATGCTTGAAACACATTGATCCAAAAACTCTAAGAGGACTTATATTTGGCGGATTCGACCCTAACGGTCCTTCTATGAAATCACGCCCTATTTGAAGGTTCCCTCTCCTTCGAACCATTAGACTTCCACGTGCTTCTTTGGATAAGATCAAAGCTTTGGAATTCAAGATCTTCTTCTTTTCGAAGCACCAATTCAATTAACATAACAGTCAAAATGTCTTTCCTTGTAAGGCTTCGAATAACTTATACTTCAATAGTTCGAAAACAAACCCTTCGAAGATCTTTACTAGCTCTTCATTAATCGAAGACTTCATAAAAGCCTCATCACACTTTCTTTTGAACTATCCTTTTTTTGATCACAGTGTCCATTATTCAAAACATGTGTAATCGAAATTCCCAGCTAACACTGCTTCGTTGGGCATCTAATTAGAATGCATACTGCTGTCGAAGCTGCCTCAGCCTAAAATCTCTTAGACATATTCTTACCTTTCGACATACACTTCATCATGTTTCGTACACTTCTTTTCTTTCTTTTAGCTATTCCATTATACTGAGGCGTATAGGGTGCCATGGAAATCATTTGAAGCTTTTGCAAACCAAAATTCTTTGTGAGAAATGAAACCCTAGTTGGAAATCCATTACTTTGGAGGAGAATTTTTCTGGTCAATTCTTGGTCAGCCTTGAGCAATCGAGGACCTTAATGAGAATGCCTTGAATAAAATAGGAGGGAAAATTTGGGGGTTCAATAGCTGCCCCTATTCAATCTTCTTAAGCCTGAAGATTTAGATTGGTTTGTCTGCCTTTCGCGATCTGAAGATGGAAGATGATTGAACACTAGAGTGCCCGGAAATTTGCACTCGCATGAAGTAACACTGTTGGTTGATGATATCATGAATGGGTTTACAGATGCCATTTAGAGAAGATGACTGAGAGTTATCGGAGATGGGCTTATAGATGCCATCCAAAATGATTACTGGTAAGCATAAAGCTTGATTGTGACGTATAATAAAGGAATCTTTGGCGACTACTACTTCGACATGTAATGAAGGAATCTTTGACGACTACTACTTCGACAGGTAATGAAGGAATCTGTCGACTACTACTTCAATAGGCAATAAAGCAATCTGATGACTACTACTTCAACATGCAATGGAGGAATCTGACGACTACTACTTCAACAGGAAATGAAGGAATCTGACGACTACTATTTCAACAGGAAATGAAGGAATCTGACGACTACTACTTCGATAGGTAATGAAGGAATATTTGATGACTAATACTTCGACAGGTAATGAAGGAATATGACAACGACAACTTCAACAAGCAATAAAGGAATCTGGCGACTACTACTTCAACAGGCAATGAAGGAATCTGACGACTACTACTTCAATAGGCAATGGAGGAATCTGACGACTACTACTTCAACAGGCAATGAAGGAATCTGACGACTACTACTTTGATAGGTAATGAAGGAATCTTTGACGACTACTACTTCGACAGGTAATGAAGGAATCTGACGACTACTACTTCAACATGTAATGAAGGAATCTAATGACTACTACTTCAACAGGAAATGAAGGAATCTGACGACTACTACTTCAATGGGTAATGAAGGAATCTTGGACGACTACTACTTGAACTGGCAATGAAGGAATTTGACGACTACTAATTCAACAGGTAATGAAGGAATCTTGGAAGACTACTAATCCAACATGCAGTCAAGGAATGTGACGACTACTACTTCAACAGGTAATGAAGGAATCTTATACGACTACTACTTCAATAGGAAATGAAGGAATCTTAAGAATACTACTCAACATGGCACCGGAAGGAATCCGTGCTTGATTTCGTCTGAATGATGAACTAGAAGATGTCTACGCCTGACTTCATCTAGAAGAGATTTTTTTAGAATGACTTTCTGGGGAAAGTCTTTGAGGGAAGTACTTGTTAGAACTTAGTTTCTGAAGAAATTTTTCTGGTCATGTAGATAGTTGATGATGTTTGTCTTCTTATAGACTTTACCTGAAAAGATAAAGGGTTAGATGTGTGAAATGTCATGATATATGGAGTGCATTGTGTAATGACGTTCTCAAAATGAATGAGATTGTGCTATATGCGTTTTCTATGCATATGCTATGATATTGGTAAATGATGGTGAAAGTGAAATGTTATTGAAGTGCATTTTCAAATTTGAGCAGCATCTTAGTCTGGGGAAAATAAATCCCTGATTGTTGCTGGGGATGAAGAGTATGTATATCTTTAATCTTTTGGGGATTGTTTCTGCTGGGGAACCCTGCTTTCTTGTTTGAGTAAATTCCACTGGGGAACATTGACTTCTTGCTTTTTGTTTGAGGAGACTCTGCTGGAGAGTGTTAATTCCTGCTTGGGGAGAAGAATTTAAGAACGCTGGTTGTTTATTGCTCTACTGGGGAGTTTATACCCTGTCTGGGGATAAAAGAGATGAGTATTCCTTCCAACTCGCCTGGGGAGGATAAAGTTGACTGACATCTAGTCCGGTTTCAGGTTCGGTAGCAACTCCTTGGGGATAGAGACGACTTTACTAGGGAGATGAATTTAGTCGGTGATTTGTAGTAGAAGCACACTCCAGATGGGGTGAGGAATTCCCATGTGTTTTACCCCAAAAATTTCCCTCTCATTTCTCAAAGGATCACCCTGGATCCTCAGGTTTGCTCCCATCCAATTTCAAGCCTTGATTTACAAATTTCCCAAGAAAGTCATTCACGAGAGTAAAATGGTCATTTGCACATTGAAAGGTCAAACTTTGACTTTTGATCAAAATCAAGTTTCAAGAATCATATTTCATAAAGACATGTTGAAATATGAAGTTTGTTTCATCATGAATTTCAAAAGTCAAAACTACTTTGGAAAAGTCAAAATTCTAAATACTTAGATTTTTTCTAAGTGATTAAGAAATATGACAAGCTTAGAACTTCTGGCCAGATTTTTACCATGATGCAAGTTGATTCTGGAAGAACTTATGATACAATAGATATAGATTTCAATGAGATCTAAAACATTGCAGAATAGAACTTCTCCTATAAATGCTAATGTAGACATCCTAATTATGATGTTGTACACATTCTGAGGTTTCATATATTTGCCTGCCTAAGTAGAGAGAATATCAGTTCAGAACTTCTTGAAGAAATTTAAACTCAGAATTAGGATTAGAAAATTCATGCTTGCTTCTGATTTATAGTTCTGATATCTTTTGTTTCTAAAACATTATGAAACCTGCCATAACTATTATATGCACATCTTCTGTTTTGTTGAGAAATGACCAAGTTGCAGATGCTTTGACTAGCATGGAGAGGGAGACGAAGTTCTTCCAGTGGCATCAGAATTTATGAAATCTTCTTTGTTCTCAGTGGACCCAGAACTTCTGACCTTCCCTGTTTCTACTAACGTTTATTTGAATTTTTACAGCACGCCAGAGTCAGAACTTCTGACCTCTTTTATTTCAGCAAAGCGCTAATTCTGTTTTCCTTTCTCCTTATTACTTTTGCCATCATTTTTTTTATTAATCAAAAACACATAAAAAAATATTTCATATTCACATATCTTATTTTATTTCTTTTAACATAAAAGATCAAAATATTTTCTTAAACCAAACTTATTTCTTTTTTTAAAAACAAAACAAGTCCATATTACATTTCTTGTACATTCTTATCCATTCAATATGGTTGTAATAGTAACTTAGGATTTAATTTGCAATCCCCATTTGTGAATTTGTACACCCCACCCCCCTAATGTTTGTAATAACATAGGACTTTACTTTTCTGCATTTTTATTGCTTTCATGAATTATTAGTAATTAGGGTGTGCATGATGAGATAAAAACAACAAATAGACAGCCCATATTCAAGACAAAGACAAAGCATGAAAACAACACAGTTTCACACAAGCACCCCTAGGGTTATTCCACTTGGTTTCCTTATACAAAATAGCCATATTACGCATGTGAGGTATCTTAGTAAAAAACAAGCAAATACAAGATCATAGCCCCTCGATGAAGCTCTCTAAGTTGCCTTACAAATGATATTAGTCCCTCTAAAATAATGCTAAGATACCTTGCAACATTGCTAATCATGGTTATACGATGACCCGCGCCCATCTTGTTTATATCCAAAGATAGGGTTGCTTACCAAATCAATGGTAAGACAACAATTTCAAAGGAAAATAAAATGAACAAGAAAGACATTTGAGTAGGTAGATTACTCCTAATTACTTGCTCCATTTCAAAATAAAAATCCTTGCTATTTTCAAAAATAATCACCTACACTCTCAAACATCTTTCAAACTTGAAAACATTTTCAAAAGATAAACATCTTTGTATACATTCTTACGAATGAGAATCATTACAAAGATTTCCTAAACGATGGCCTCTTTACAAAAATACTTTCAAAAATCACACAAAGCACATTTTTAAACAAAAGTAAGTGATTTATAAAGTAACTAAGAGCCCATGGAAAACCATGGATGAAAAGGGTGCTAATACCTTCCCTTTTCATAATCTACCCCCCGAACTCAAGAAATAATCTCAAAGGTCTTTCCCGGGGTTTTTTACCTTTCCTTTTGGATAAAAGAAAAGTCGGTGGCGACTCTTGCTAACCACAACATTTTCAATCAAATGCAAAACCCTCAAGTCAGTTCTCCCATTGTACCACAGAACTGGCGACTCTGCTGGGGAAAAGATGTCAAAAGTGGGGTTACCTTAGGGTTAGATCATGTTTACTTGATTTTCTTTACTTGACTTGTTTGCTTTAGGGTTTTCTGCTTGGGTATTGTTAAAAATCCTACACCCGGATCTGGGACACTTATTAGGTAAACAGCAAAAGATCGTGGAGACTGTACGGCATAGACCGATATGGTTTAAGCGAAGGCTGTGTTGGTGTGACATTTTGGTTGGTACCGGTATCCTTCGCGTGGAAACGAAGAGAATACGGGGCCGCCGCGTGGTGTCTTGAAGCACTAACAGACCTTAGAACCTTAGTTGAACAAACTTGGCCATTATAAAGTAGTGAGATAGCCGGCCTCGGTATAAAGCTGAGGATTGGTTGATACTCGATACTACACTTGTTGAGATCAGACTTTCGGGATATTTCGGCCGCATGAAAAGATTGTCTGAGCTAAAACAATGCCCGATAGAGGATGACCAGTGATATCGAGAATCCTTAGAACCCGATTACTTTTCTAAGACAGGTTTGAAACAAACTAAACTTCAAGAGGGTACTTACCTTTAACCTCATGCAAGCCTTTGAACCTAAGGTCTATTGTGTGCTTGGCTTGTGTGTGATTTATTCTGTTTGAACACAACATCATGCATCATAACATCACATCCATTCTTATTACACTGACCATTTCAAGGACCGAAGGATTTTATCTTTGTTCTATTTTGTAGGTCATGGCTTCCGCTCGTAGAAACACTATCTGAATCAGCTTTGTAATAACACCTCCCCAACTCAAAGAACTAGTATCGAGGGTTCCTGAAACTTCTTCGTTCACCAAGAGACATGGTCGACTTCTCAACCTAGTTACTTCAAGCTTTGATGAAAAGATTATGGGTGTACTCTTTCAGTTCTTTGATCCCGAGCACCACTGCTTCACCTTTCCATACTATCAGTTGGTGCCTACCATGGAAGAGTTCTCTCAGTTATTGAGTATATCCATTCTTGACCAGGTGCCTTTCACAGGTTTAGAAGAAATTTCGAAGCCAGAAGTCATTGCCTCAGCTTTGCATCTAAAACGGGCCGACGTGA
This sequence comes from Vicia faba, assembly GCA_948472305.1. Taxonomy (NCBI): domain Eukaryota; kingdom Viridiplantae; phylum Streptophyta; class Magnoliopsida; order Fabales; family Fabaceae; genus Vicia; species Vicia faba. The sequence goes on along the minus strand of OX451738.1, from coordinate 84,615,100 downwards.
TATCCAATTGGGAAACAAAAAGGGGAGTCAAGGGTTTTCTAGCCAAGTTCCTAATAGACAGGGCCCAGCTGTTTTGGGATGATTTGGATTTCCAGGCCTTTAAGGAGGTCTTGGCCCTTCTAATCTATGGGTTAGTGCTTTTCCCTAATCCGGGCTTACTCATAGATGTGAATTTTATCAAGATTTTCCTCTCTCGCAACCCTGTGCCTACCTTGCTCGGAGATATCATGCATGCTCTCCATACTCGTACCATTAAGAGAAGAGGGGTCCTTATGTGCTGCATGCCATTACTATTGAGGTGGTTTATTTCTCACCTCCCTAAGTCAGTGCTGAAGAATGAAGAAGGTTTGGGTTGGTCACAAAGGATAATGTCACTTTCTCATGTGGATATTCTCTGGTATTCCCGATTTATGGGAGATGTTTCTATTATTGACTATTGCGGGGAGTTCTCTAATGTCCCACTACTTGGAATTAGGGGAGGCATAACTTACAATCGTTATTTGGCTCTGCGACAATTTGGTTATGCTCGAAAGGATGGTCCTCATGAGTTACTTATCCAGGGAATTATATTTAACTATGAGGGGGATGTTCAAGGGTATCGCCAGAGGTTCACACGAGCTTGGGGCATGATAAACAGATCTGACGCCAAGACTTTGGGGCCGAAGAATTCCATTCCCATGGAACCTTATCTCCAATGGGTACGAGCTCGCGCTCAGAAACTTATAATGCCCTACATAGACGTCTTACCAGTGATTGTTGAACCCGTTACTGAAGGGGATATTCCCTACACTGTTCTTCATCCTGATATGCCCACTGATCTTGAAAAACTACAGAGGTCTTGGATCCTGTTGAAAAAGGAGCGAGATACTTATAGGGTCCAGTTCTATGCCCAGGAGAAGAAGGTCTTAGAGCTCACAAAGAAGCTTCGTGAGGAAAGAAGCCTTAATGTCTATCTCGGCACGAAGAGGAAGCATCCATGGGAAACTTGATTTTTTTTAAGTTTTTAGAATTTTTTTTATTGTAACGCCTAAGAGGAAATTATACCTTGAATTCTACTAATAAAATCTTTGTTTCATTTTGGTTTGCAATATTTAAAATTCCCAAAGTCCTTGAAATCATTGCATACACATCCCATCCATAGCATTTCATAAATAGGTACCATTACATGTTTCTCATCATCTTCACTGTTTATTTCAGCAAAGATGTCTTCTGAACAAAGCATCAAAGATCTTCAGGCACAAAATGCCCAATTTCAACAGATGTTCATAAGTCCGGCGAAAGGGTAGGAGGACCTGAAGGCCCTCATCCTGAAAGAGAAAAAGAAGAAGAAGAAGAAGAAGTTCGCGGGTATCCTTAATATGGGTAGAAGATTTGGGGGGCCGCTGAAGCAACCAGTCGATCCGACCTCCTCATCCAAAGAAGGGGAAAACCAAGAAAGAGAAGCAAAGGAGGAGAATCCTAGTCCTGAGGTTTCTGAAAATGATATAGACTACAATGATGAGCAATATCCTCCCATTGAGGATAAATGAAAGCAGTTAGAGGATCGGTTGAGCGCCATGGAAGTCCAGAGAATACCTGGGTTGGACTTCAAAGAACTAGGATTGGTGTCAGGAGTGTTCATCCCGCAGAAATTTAAGGCTCTAATTTTCGCAAAGTATGATGGGTTGTCTTGCCCAAAGCTTCATCTCCGTTCCTATGTAATCAAGATCCAGCCCCACACCGCTTATAGAAACTTGTGGGTTCACTTCTTTCAAGACAGCCTGTCAGGGACTCAGCTTAAATTGTTCTACCAATTGGAGGAAACCAATGTCTGAAACTGGGAGGATCTAGCTACTGCCTCTTATCACCAGTATCAATACAACGCCGACTTGGCACCAACGAGGGTTCAATTGCAGGATATGACTATGGGAAAGAGTGAAGGATTTAAGGAATATGCGCAAATGTGGAGAGACCTTTCTAGTAGGGTCCAACCTCCCTTGACTGATAGGGAACACATAGACATGTTCATGGGCACCTTATCAGGTCCTTTCTTTAATCTGTTGGTAGGTTTCTCTTCTTCTGGTTTCACCGAATTAATCCTAACCGGTGAAAGAATTGAGAGTGGCATCAAAAGTGGGAAGATCTCTGTGGCATCTACCTCCACTCCCAATCCTATCAAAAAACCTTTTTCTACAAAGAAAGAAATTAATGTTGTGTATGGGGCAAGGGCCCATATCAAGAAGAATGATCGTCCGTCTGTCAGTGTTGTCCGAATCTCCAATCCAACTCCTACTCTAAGACCATCTGCAAATCGTCAACGTTTTGAAACTCCCAGAAGACAGTTTACAAGGTTAGGCATGTCACTATCTCAAGCCCTTCAACATTTTCTCAAGGCTAATTTAGTGACATTACGCGATCCTCCCGCCAACCCTGACACCTCGTCACCAAAATATAATCCGAACGCCAAGTGTGCTTACCATTCAAACAGCCCCGGGCACGAGACTGACCAGTGCTGGGCCTTGAAGAACAAAATCCAGGATTTGATTAACAACAAAACTATTGAATTTGATCCTCCTCCAACACCGAATGTAATTATCGCTCCAATGCCGAAGCATGACAAAGGTGTTAATATTGTAGAAGATACAATTTTTATTGCCTCTGTTAAAGAATTAACTACCCCGCTGATAATCAAGAACAATCTATTAAAAGTTGAGATTTTCCACGACTGTGAAAAAGACTGTGTGTGATGTACGAGACAATACAATGGTTATGAAAGGCTGAAGAAAGGCATACAACGCCTGATGGATAGCCACGAAATTCTATTTGAAAAGACTCCACTTACCAAAAGATTGATTAACAAATTTGAAGACCTCTCCATCATTACCATCTCAAACAAACCTATTAGGATCACCTCCAAAGGCCCTATTAGGATTTCAAATGAACCCACTGTTGCTCCCTTAATCATTACCAATCCTAAACCGATTCCTTACTCTTCGAATAAAGCGGTACCATGGAATTACAAAGCTGAAGTTTTCTATCATAGGTTTAAACAAGATGGCTGGATCAAAGAAGAAAAAGATGACAATGTTGGTAACATAGCTGGCTCAAGAAAAGTAACTAGAACTGGGAGAATATTTTCACCTAATATCTCACCTCCAGTAGTTATAAAGACGCCCATTCGCATTACTGCGGCCAAGCTAGCTACCGATGCAAGAGGAAAAAAGAAGTTTGTTGAGCCTGTTATAATTGAGGTACCTTCCAAAGATGTAGCTGATGAAGAACCCTCCTTCCGTGAAATGGACGAAATTTTGAAGATCATCAAGAGAAGCGACTTCAAAATTGTAGAACAATCAGGGAAAACCCCCTCTAAGATTTCAATGTTGTCATTGCTGCTTTGCTCTGATGCCCATGCTGAGACATTAATCAAGTTCCTGAAAAGGGCTCATGTCCCCCATGAGACAACAACAGACCAATTTGAGAATTGTGTGGCTAGCCTGACAGCTGATAATGGCTTGGGGTTTTCATATGTTGACTTAACACCTCTCGGGAAGAATCACAACAAAGCTTTACATGTTTCTATCGAGTGCAAAGGGACTACCTTAGCACATGTGCTAGTCGAAACTGGTTCTTCTCTGAGTGTATTACCCAAGGGGGCGTTAGACCATCTTGATTGTGAAGATTTAATCTTGAAGCCAAGTGATATCATCATAAGGGCAATTGACGGATCAAAGAGGACTGTCCATGGGGAGGTAGATCTTCCAATCAAAGTGGGTTCCCAAATCTTCAACTCCACCTTCTATATTATGGATATTTGTCCTGCCTATTCTTGTCTGTTAGGTCGCCCGTGGATCCACAAAGCTGGGGCAGTAACCTCAACCCTCCACCAGAAACTCAAATATCCTATCAAGGGCAGAATAGTCACCGTCTATGGAGAAAAAGAGTTTATTGTAAGCCACCTTAATTCTTTCAAGTACGTAGAGATGGACGGAGAATTCATTGAAACCCCATGTCAAGCCTTTGAGGTTGTACCACCAATGATTGTTGCTGCTAATTGTTTTTCTGATAAGTCTAAAGCTGTTAAGACCACGCCAAAGATGGTTTCAGTCGAGGATGCCCGTGCGGCAATAGAAGAAGGAAAATGTGATACTAGGGGGAAACTCCTCGATATCCCATTTAAAGCAGACAAGTTTGGTTTGGGATTCACCATCAAAGCTCAGAAGGAAATGAGGTGTGCTCGTGCTAGAAAGCCACCTCTCTGCATTGGAAGTCATGGAGTCAATGTCGTGGGTGATTCTGAAGAAGAGATTGCGTTTAAGGAATGGGTGTATCCAACTACTACGGAGCTGTAGAGTTGGCATACAAAGGACTTTGTACCAATCTCCTTCATTGAGGAGTAATCTACTTGTTTCTTCTTTTCTTTCAATTCAAGAACTTATTGTTTATAATATTCAAACAATGACTTTTAAGCCATGTGCCTGGCCCGGGGCATTTTGGTCCATTTGTCAAGGGTTTTATTTATGTTCATCTAATCATATGATCACTCAGTACATTGGACTCTTTTGCATTCAAATATTTGTGTCCATATCTTTCCTTTCTTTCAAATACATTTTTCAAAAAAAATATAGCCACGTATCTTACATGCACAAATACACACACTCTTGCAGGTCCACATTCACTCTGGATCCTATTACCAATAACTATACTATTGCCGACTATGACTTTGAATGTCCTATCAACCAAGTCGAAGACGAAGGCGAGGAAGATTGTGACATACCAAGAGAACTAGCCATACTTCTATTACAAGAGGAAAAAGATATTCAACCGCACGGGAGTCAGTTGAAGTTGTCAACCTGGGTACTGAGGCAGATAAGAATGAAATCAAGATCGGCGCTAACCTGGAAAGTAGTGTCAAGAGAAGGTTGGTTCAGATGTTGCATGTTTATGTGGAAGTATTTGCTTGGTCTTATGAAGATATGCCTGGGTTGGATATCGACATCGTAGTTCATCATCTGCCAACTAAAGAAGAATGCCCTCCTGTTAAACAAAAGGTTCGTCGCATGAGGCCTGATATGTATGAAAAGATCAAAGCCGAGGTGATGAAACAATTTAATGTGGGGTTCCTAGATGTGACATCCTATCCTCAATGGGTTGCCAATGTGGTTCCAGTGCCAAATAAAGACGGGAAAGTTCGCATGTGCGTAGACTATAGGGATCTATATAGGGCAAGCCCCAAGGATGATTTCCCTCTACCACACATTAACGTCTTAGTTGATAATACCGCTCAGCATAAAGTCTTCACATTCATGGATGGCTTCTCAGGCTACAATCAAATAAGGATGGCTCCCGAAGATATGGAAAAGACTACTTTTGTTACGCAATGGGTCACCTTCTGCTACAAGGTCATGCCGTTCGGATTAAAGAGTGCAGGGGTAACATATCAAATGGCTATGGTAGCTTTATTTCATGACATGATTCATCATGAGATAGATGTATGTAGATGATATGATTGCCAGATCACAAACCGAAGAAGAAAATATCGATCACCTGCATAAGTTATTTGAGAGGCTGAAAAAGTACAAGCTGAGGTTAAACCCTAATAAGTGCACATTTGGAGTACGATCTGGAAAGCTTCTAGGTTTTGTCGTCAGCAATAAAGGCATTGAAGTTGATCCTACCAAGATAAAGGCCATCCAAGAAATTCCAGTCCCTCATTCTGAAAAAGAAGTTAAAGGATTCTTGGGTCGTCTCAATTACATTTCCCATTTCATATCTCACTTGACTGATACTTGTGAGCCACTCTTCAAACTCTTGAAGAAAGATCAGGTAGTCAGATGGAACGATGATTTCCAGATTGCCTTTGACAAAATCAAAGAATACCTACAAGAAACTCCTATTCTCATGCCTCCAGTTGAAGGAAGACCCTTGATCATGTACTTGACGGTATTAGAGAATTCTGTGGGGTGTGTTTTGGGCCAACATGACGAGTCTAGCCGAAAAGAGCATGGTATTTATTACCTGAGCAAAAAGGTTACCGATTGTGAAACTAGATATTCACTACTCGAGAAAACTTGCTATGCTCTAGCATGGGCTCCTCGCCGGCTAAGACAGTATATGTTGACACATACCACTCTGTTGATTTCTAAGATGGACCCAATTAAGTACATCTTCGAGAAACCTGCCCTTTCCGGACGGATAGCCAGATGGAAAATGATCTTGACTGAGTCCGACATTTAATACACGACTCAAAAAGCCATCAAAGGAAGGTACTAGAAGATCATTTGGCCCATCAAGCCATAGATGATTATAAGTCAATGAACTTTGACTTCCATGATGACGACATCATGCTGGTAACTGATTGCGCGAAATTTGGACCATATGACGGACCTGAACCAGGATCTCGATGGACTATGGTATTCGATGGGGCTTTTAACTCCTTAGGTAACATAATTGGTGATGTGATCATCTCTCCTGAAGGTTGCCACACTCCTTTCACTGCCAGACTATGTTTCGATTCCACAAACAATATGGCCGAGTATGAAGCATGCATCTTAGGTTTGAAAGATGCTATTGATTTAAGGATCAAGCATTTGAATATGTTCGGAGATTTCTCCCTAGTGATCAGACAAGTAAAAGGAGATTGGGACACTAAACACACTAATCTCACCCCTTACAAGGAACTTGTGCTGTCCCTAATTCCTCACTTCGAAGAGATCGCTTTTGATCACTTCCCTAGGGAAGAAAACCAGTTGGCTAACGCTTTGGCAACCATGTCTTTGATGTTCAAGGTCAGATGGGGCAATGAAGCCCCTATGATAAAAATTGAAAGATTCGATGAACCTGCACATTTCTATGAGCTCGACACCAATGCGGAAAAGCCATGGTACCATGAGGTGATGAGATACCTTGAAGCACAAGAATATCCAGAGGGTGCACCTATCAATGACAGAAAATTCTTACGAATATTTGCAGCCAAATTCTTCCTAAGTAACGGGATATTGTAAAAGTGCAACCATGATTCAACTCTACTCCGATGTGTGGACAAGAAGGAGGCAGAGGAAATTATGGAAGACATGCACGATGGTCTCTTCGGTACTCACTCAAGCGGACATACGATGGATAATAAAATCTTAAGAGTCGGTTACTATTGGTCAATGATGGAGACCGATTGCCATCAACATTCAAGGACTTGTCACAAATGCCAAATATATGCTGACAAGGTCCATGTGCCTCATATCCCTCTGAATTTCATGACCACTCCGTGGCCATTTGGAATGTGGGGCATTGACATGATCGGAGAGATCAAGCCTACAGCTTCTAACGAACATCTCTTCGTTCTTGTTGCTATCGACTATTTTACCAAATGGGTCGAAGCCGCGTTGTTTGCCTCAGTCACCAAGAATGTGGTAACCAGATTCATCAGACACAATCTCATCTGCCGTTATGGTATCCCCGAAAGGATTATCACCGATAATGGGACTAACCTCAACAATGCTATGATCACTGAGCTTTGCACTTAGTTTAAGATCAAGCATCACAATTCTTCTCTATATAGATTGAAAATGAATGGCGCAGTCGAAGCGGCTAACAAAAATATCAAGAAAATTATGCAGAAAATGGTAGTAACCTAAGGATTGGCATGAGATGTTATTGTTTTCTCTACATGGCTACCGCACTTCAGCTAGAACATCAACGGGGGAAACTCCCTTTTCCTTAATCCATGGCATGGAAGTTGTTCTGCCAGTGGAAGTTCAGATTTCCTCGCTGAGGATTATGATTGAGGCAGGCTTAGGCGAAGACGAGTGGATTCAAACGAGATTGGATCAACTGAACTTGATCGATGAAAAACGATTACCTGCTATTTTCCATGTTCGGACGTATCAAAAACGAATGATCAAGACTTTCAACAAAAAGGTCAAGCCTCGAGTATATCAAGTTGGAGACTTGGTGATAAAACACATCATTTTACCATAAGGCGACCTCAGAGGCAAATGGACTCCCACCTATGAAGATCCATTTGTTGTCAAGAGAGTTTTCTCTGGAGGTGCGATGATGCTGACTACCATGGATGGTGAAGATTTCCCACATCCTATAAATGCGGACATAGTTAAAAAATATTACGCATAAGAGACCCGCTAGGTTGACACACCTAAGAAAAATAAGGGTATCCCGACAAACCAAAAGGTTTGGGAAAAAATTAGGGATATATGCAAAAGATTGTACACCCGGCAAGTTGAAAACCCGAAAGGGAGACTTGGGCAAAAAATGGTATCCTGGTGGGTTGAAAACCCGAAAGGGCGGTCCAGACAAAAGTTAAGGATTAAAAGCGTGTGACTATGTCCCGTGGAATCAACTCAGTCAATTATATCACCAAGGTCCAAGTTCAAGCGGTCCAAGATCAATCCAATCAACTTCTATTAACGGCAAGGGACATTTGAAGACATTTGGGCAATAATAGAATTGGAAGGCGATAAGATCGTTTCACATGGCTATTTGTTTTCATTCTTAATTTTGTTTTCCTTTCGACGATTTCCTCTTACTAGGATCTCCGTCTCTCTGTACAAAAACGCCTATTCATGGGCAAAATACCAATACAAATATACTTTGAAGTGCAAAATTTTTGTCTTTGTTTTGAATGCAAATTTGTCCAATGACTAAAATTGAATGAACATATGCATATGAATATAATTAAAACTGTTTGGTACATGTGTCCTGCTAAGCAGCAACAAGCATCTCTTTAATAAATATGAAATATCCCCACAGAATTATCATTATCATTATCTCCACAAGGACGGCTATGATAAACCTTTCCCCAACGGAGTTGCCCACAAAGTCTCTTTGCATAAGACAATCCCCGACCAGAGTCTCAACCTCTTGGCCGCTTTCTCTCCAGCTAAGTCAATTTTTACAAATTGAAGCCTCGCGGGTCTCTTCCTAAAGGAAAGTCACCTCCTCAACAAGGTTTATTTTCCCAACAAGGTTATTTCCCCAGCCGAGTTCAAATTTCCTCAACATATAACAATCAAGACACCACGAATTTCCCAACTGAGCTTGTCTTCCCCAACTGAGTGTATTTTCCCCGCTGAGTATATCTTCCCCAGCCAAGGCTATTATCCCTAAACGGAGTCCATCATCCACAGTTGAGAGTATCCTCCCCAAGCTGAGTCTGTCCTACTTGATTGAGTCTACACTCTCTATTTTGAATTATCTTTCGAATTATTGCAGAATCATAGAGTCACAACCCCTGACCCCCAGTAAAGTCGTCAGTAAAGCCTTTACTATTTCCAAAAAATATACTATGAAGCCTGGATCCGACTGGATATTAGTACAATTTTCAAGTTATTACTAAAACTTGGACCCGACCAAATAATAGTTGGACTTCTTCAATCACTGAAACCTGGATCCGACCAGATGAAAATTTGAGTATCTGAAACCTGGACCCGACCAGATAACAATTAATCTTAATTTCAAGATTCTATGAAACTTAGACCTGACTAGATAGTAGTATAACTCATCAAAGATATAGAAGAACCCATACTCAACTCGACCAAGGTTTAGCTTCTTTTCCCCAGAAGAGTTTGCCTCCGTATCCCCAAAAATTGCTGAGAAACCTGGACCCGACCAGATATCAGTTTTCAATTCCATCTTTTCAAGCAAGTTATTTTGAAGCCTGGATCCGACCAGATAGCAATCACCCTCAAAGATTCGTTGTGAAACCTGGAAACTGATCAGATAACAACTATATCCCCAATTAGTTTATTGTGAAACCTGGACCCGACCAAACAGCAATTGACCTCATCAACCTCAGAAATCTGCAAAGCATGGACCCGACCGAATAACAGTTTTTTTCAAACAGTTTATTGTGAAACCTGGAGCCCGACCAGATAAAAATTAAATATGATCCCCAGAGAGACACTATGAAGCCTGGACCCGACAAGATAATAGCACAACTTTCCAAAAACCATGAAACCTAGACCCGACCAGATAGTAGTTATCACTTAAAGTTTATTGCGAAGCCTGAATCTGACCAGATAACAGTTAACTTCTGTATCCCCATCAAATTATGGTGAAGCCTGGATCCGACCAGATGACTATTCAATTTCAAGAAATTTTCTACAAAGCATGGAATCCGACCAGATAACGGTTATTTCGTCTCTTCCTCTAATAAGTTCTCGTGAAGCCTAGATCCGACCAGATAGTAGTCGACTACTTCATCCTCAGCAACTATAAAGCCTGGATCCGACCAGATAACAGCTGACATTCGAGCGACATTCCCCAACAAAAGCATCCTTTCAACAAAATTAAAGATATGCATATTTTTCATCTCCAATGGCAATCATGGATTCAATCTCCCAGAATTTCCTCAACAGTAGTCAGGGATTTATTTCCTCGGACAAAAACATACATCTCACATTCATACATCATAGCATGTACATACCATATACATTTAACATAATACCACATCTGGTGAACATCATGCAAGCATCTGCATTTTACTAATTCCTTTTCTCACAGGTAAAACATCAAGTTTAGTATAAATTAACAATAAATATGTGTTGATACTTCTTCCAGTAACTATCCATCATCTCTCCAAATGGCATCTTTAAGCCCATTCCCTACATAATCAACTAACACAACTTCGAGTGCAAATTTTTGGGCACTCTAGTGTTCAATCATCTTCCACCTTCAAGTCACGAATGGCAAATCCGCCAATCTAACTCTTCAGGTTTAAGAAGATTAAACAGGGGCAGCTGTTGTACCCCAAACTTTTCCCTCTCATTTCTCAAAGAATCACCCTGGATCCTCAGGTTTGCTCCCATCCAATTTCAAGCCTTGATTTACAAATTTCCCAAGAAAGTCATTCACGAGGGTAAAATGGTCATTTGCACATTGAAAAGTCAAACTTTGACTTTTGATCAAAATCAAGTTTCAAGAATCATATTTCATCAAGACATGTTGAAATATGAAGTTCGTTTCATCAAGAATTTCAAAAGTCAAAACTACTTTGGAAAAGTCAAAATTCTAAATACTTAGAATTTTTCTAAGTGTTTAAGAAATATGACAACCTCAGAACTTTTGGCCAGATATTCACCATGATGCAAGCTGATTATGGAAGAACTTCTGATACAATAGTTACAGATTTCAATGAGATCTAAAACATTGTAGAACAGAACTTCTGCTAGAAATACTGGGATTTCAAGTTATAACTCCTCAAAGACACGTCCATGAAACTAAAGCACTCAGCAAATACTGGACACTTTTAAGACAGAGTTTGGTCAGAGCTTCTGGGCTAGTTTTCACAAATGTTCAGTCAGAGTTTGCAAGGGTAATTCAAAGAAGGTTACAAAGCATGCTGCAAGCTTCCTGGAAAGTCTGAGAGCTCCTTCAGAACATATTGGAGCAAGGAGATACAAATATCAGAAGTTGGATGTCTATTCTAAGTCACGCTAAAGCTGAACTTCTGATCCAGAACTAAGCAATGATGTAGAATATCACGTTGCATGATTTCTGGTTTGATTAATCTCATCATCATTTAATTCTCACAACCACTTCTAGGTCTTTGTTCAAAGGAATTCTCCACGTCTGGCATAGAAGTACCTTTACTGTCTTGGAAAAGCAAACTCTTGTACAAAAGTGTGTTGGGACCATGCGTTGATTTTGCTTTTGAAGTTACCTTTCCTTAATTCCTGCTTACAATTCCAGCTTAGGCGCTGCTAAGGATACTAACCACCATACTTGCTTCAACAGCAAGGCAGCACCCTAGCATGTGATGGTTGTACTCTCCAAGCTACAAGATCTTTGCCTATAAATTGAAAGCCATTGGCAACTGTAATAGAGTTGGAAATTTGAGAAAGAAAAGCCCTGAATCCCTGCTAAAATTCCTAGAGTCCAAAAACTGCAAACACAAAATACAAAACCTGTTAGCTTTTGATTCTTGCATTCAAATTCCATTTTTTCTCAAGTGTTTCTCGACCAAAACCACCCATACAGTTTTTTTTATACATTCAAAAGTCATCCTAACTTCTGTAGTCAAACTGTAACACACTAACCATCAATATCCACCTCAAAGAAGTCATAACTTCGCTCCTTGGTTGTTCCAGAATTTTCTAATCACTCACAACCCAAGTTGAAAGTTTCCAGCCTGCTGAACACCAAAGGAAGCTGTTTAAAACATCACAAGCGGTAAGAGCCAGACTCCAGCTCACAAAAAGTTTTCTAGCTGCAAGGTAAGCTTCTGCTGATTCTCATCAAATTACTTAGGCATTATCAGGAAACTTTGTTTAAAAGTACAATGTAGACATCCTGATTCTGATGCTGTACACAATCTGAGGTTTCACATATTTGCCTGCCTAAGTAGAGAGAATTTCAGTTCAGAACTTCTTGAAGAAATTAGAACTCAGAATTAGGATTAGCAAATTCATGCTTGCTTCTGATTTATAGTTCTGATATCTTTTGTTTCTAAAACATTATGAAACCTCCCATAACTGTTATATGCGCATCTTCTGTTTTATTGAGAAATGACCAAGTTGCAGATGCTCTGACTAGCATGGAGAGGGAGACGAAGTTCTGCCAGTGGAATCAGAATTTCTGAAATCTTCTTTGTTCTCAGTGGACCCAAAACTTCTGACCTTCCCTATTCCTACTAATGTTTATTTGAATTTGTGCAGCACGCCAGAGTCAGAACTTATGACCTCTTTTATTTCAGCAAAGCGTTGATTCTGTTTTCCTTTCTTCTTATTATTTTTGCCATCATTTTTTTTATTAATCAAAAACACATAAAAAGAATTTCATATTCACATATCTTATTTTATTTATTTTAACATAAAATATCAAAATATTTTCTTAAACCAAACTTATTTCTTTTTTTAAAAACAAAACAAGTCCATTTTACATTTCTTGTACATTCTTATCCATTCAATGTGGTTGTAATAGTAACTTATGATTTAATTTTCAATCTCCATTTGTGAATTTGTACACCCCATCCCCCTAATGTTTGTAATAGCGTAGGACTTTACTTTTCCGCATTTTTATTGCTTTCATGAATTGTTAGTAATTAGGGTGTGCATGATGAGATAAAACAACAGATAGACAACCCATATTCAAGACAAAGACAAAGAATGAAAACAACATAGTTGCACACAAGCACCCCTAGGGTGATCCCACTTGGTTGCCTTATACAAAATGGTCATATTATGCATGTGAGGTATCTTAGTAAAAAAACAAGCAAATACAAGATCATAGTCCCTCGATGACGCTCTCTAAGTTGCCTTACAAATGATCTTAGTCCCTCAAAAAGAATGCTAAGATACCTTGCAACATTGCTAATCATGGTTATACGATGACCCGCGCCCGTCCCGTTTATATCCAAATATAGGGTTGCTTACCAAATCAATGGTAAGAAAAAAATGTCAAAGGAAAAGAAAATGAACAAGAAAGACATTTGAGTAGGTAGATTGCTCCTAATTACTTGCTCCATTTCAAAACAAACATCCTTGCTATTTTCAAAAATAATCACCTACACTTTCAAACATCTTACAAACTTGAAAACATTTTTAAAAGTTAAACATCTTTATATACATTCTTACGAACAAGAATCATTACAAAGATTTCCTAAACGATGACCTCTTTACAAAAATTCTTTCAAAAACCACACAAAGCACATTTTCAAACAAAAGCAAGTTATCTAGCAAGTAACTAAGAGCCCATGGAAAAACATGGATGAAAAGGGTTATAATACATTCCCTTTTCATAATCTACCTCCCGAACTAAAGAAATAATCTCAAAGGTCTTTCCTGTGCTTTTTCACCTTTCCTTTTGGATAAACGAAAAGTCGATGACGACTCTTGCTAACCGCAAGATTTGCAATCAAACGCAAAACCCTCAAGTCAGTTCTCCCACCGTACCACACTATGGACTGTAATGTTTGGGATCCTCGTGGGGATAATCTCGTGGCAGTGTCTCTGCGGGGATTTGTGGAGACTTGAACATATCTCAACTTCTAAAGCCTTTGGTGAACCTTGATCAGGGTGATAAGTCTTCTACTGATATAAAAGTGACGAGATGATGGGACATAGTCGTACGCTTTAATCCCTAACTTTTTCCTGGATTGTCCTTTCAGATTTTCAGTCCACCGGAATACCCTTTTTTCCCAAGCGGCCTTTTCAGGTTTTCGACTTGCCGGGTGTACAATTTTATTTATATATCCCTAATTTTTGCCCGAACTCCTTTGGTTTGTCGGGATGCCCTTACTTTTTCCTAGGCAAGTCAACCAAGCGGGTCTTTTTTTCCTGCATAGTATTTTCTATGTCCGTGTACACCGAGTATGGAGAGTTGTCACTGTCTATGATGGCAAGTGTTGTAGAATTTCCAGAAAAATGTTTGCTCGATCCTACATGATCCTTTGCTGGAATTCATGTCCAATGCCCCAAGTGATTCAGATGGAGATCTGCCTCTGGCTATTCAGCACTTTTGAGGGATTCCTTGAATCTTGACTCGACTTCCCCCAGATTAGTTGGATACCATGTCATGCCCCTTGATTATGAAAGGCCTGTTACTGGAAATGTCTTTCCAGCTAAGGTGATTTTGTCCATTGAGAAGATTTCCGTTCATTGAATTTCTCTCGTGCGAATTTCTCTATTGTCGAACGATTATTCATGTGCAAACAATGACATTCAAGGAATGCAAAGCTTATGTCTGTCTTGAAGTTTTAAAATTCATTTGTAGTAAACAAACAAAATTTTCTAAGAATATGAATTCAACTCAGGATTTATAGTAAACCTTATAGGAGTCAGGATACCTTTTGTGAAAGTATGCTTTCGAACTAACCCATGCTTCAGCTAGGACTTTTAAGGGTTGTAGTGCGGCCTGGTTCACGGTTTAAGAAACAAAGGATAAAGGCTCGAAATTTATTTGTACCCAACCCGCTCCTCGTGATGTTCTTCCGACCTATGTTCAGTTAATTGTGTGTTTAGGTCCCGGTGATGGTTTAGATACTGAAAGTTTATTCGAGAAGGCAGACATTTTTGTAACCTTTTCTTTTTGTTTAGGATTTGTAGCAACCTCTTTTTTTATATTTTATTATCCCCACCTTTTGTATGAAATGTTTCTTTTGTGATTACAGTCAGCGGGATGCCCCCGTTTTTTTCTTAAGTCTCCTTCATAGGTTTTGACTTAGTGGGCTTTTCTTTTGAGAGATAATGATTTCCTGTTTTAATGATTATGTGGAACCATCGCCATTTTTTATTTTGGAAAGATACCTCTGACACTACTCGTCATGTACGAAGGGAAAGCTTGCGATTGAATGCACCATTAAATTAACTGAGAAACTAACCTGCCCCAGGTTATAATTAAGGGATTCAATTTGCGTGAAAAAGAAAACTCCTACTTCTTAGGCTCAAAAGGGATGACTAGGGATTATCCTCCTTATAACTCCACTATTTTAGAATTTGAAAGAACGCTTGTACATCGTCAGCCAGGTCTATTCAAAAGCATACTGTATAGATTGTGGTATCTTTTTCATCATCCTCCCTCCAAAGGTTTAAGCTTTTAATCGAGAGTTGAATATCACAAAAAGGAAGTAAAAGTATAGTTTTAGTATAGTGAAAACGATTGGATTAATTCAAGACAAACATATGTAATGCATTAATAGAATAACAAAGTTTGACATAAAAAGTGTTTGAACAATCAAAAGAAATTACAATTTGAGAATTCAAAATAAACGTTCTCAATCTTGGCCATGATTCGACATGGGAGCAGTGATCACATTAGGAGCCTTAGGAGGGTCAAATTCAATCTCCTTGTTGTCAATCAAATCTTGAATCTTGTTTTCCAAAGACCAACAGTTATCGGTGTCGTTCCCAAGACTACTAGAATGGTAGGCACATTTCGCATTTAGATTGTACTTAGGAGAGGAAGTATCGGGGTTTTGAGGAGGATCCCTTAGTGTAATCAGTTCCAATTTTAGCAAATGTTGTAACGCTTGAGACAATGGCATATTAATATTAGTGTACTTCCTTTCTTGAAACTTTATCCTACGCCTATTTCCCTGTTGTGTTGAACAGGTGTAGGATTAGAAATTAACACCACTCCCACCATTGGACGGCCTTCAGTCTTACCCTGGTTTCTCGGGCCATAAGCAACACTGACTTCTTTCTTCCCAGCGAAGGGTTTCTTCATTGTACTTGAAAATGCATCCCTTTGAATATTACCACTCTTGATATCGGCTTCTACTCTTTCACCAGTCAATATCAGCTCAGTGAACCCAGCTGAAGAGCTTCCGATCAAATGGTTGAAAAATGGACCAGACATAGTGCCCAAGAACATATCTATTAGCCCTCTATCAGATAGAGGAGGCTGGACTCTTCCTGTAAGATCTCTCCATTTCTGGGCATAGTCTTTGAAGCCCTCGGTAGAACCCATAGACATGCTTTGAAGTTGTGTACGGGTTGGAGCAAGGTCAACATTGTATTGGTACTGCCTGTAAAAAGTAGCAGCCAGATCCTCCCAGTTGCGGATGTTGGTTCCCTCCAACTGATAGAACCACTCCAATTGAGTCCCTGATAGACTTTCCTGGAATAAATGCACCCACAAATTCCTATAAGCAGTGTGAGGTTGAATCTTCCTGACATAGGATCTTAGATGCAGCTTAGGATATGAAACCCTGTCATATTTAGCAAACGTGGGAACCTTGAACTTTGATGGGATGACCACTCCAGAAACCAACCCTAATTCTTTAAAATTCAGACCAGGTACCCTCTGAATTTCCATGGCGTTGAGACGATCCTCCAGCAGCTTGTATTTGTCATCAGCAGGAGGATATTGTTCCTTAGAGTAGTCAACTTCATCCTCCTCAGACCCCGGACTATTGTCTTCTTCCTTGGTCTTCTTGTTATCTTCATCTTGAGTGTCTCCCTCCTTAGATGGAGTAGCGAAATCTAGAGCTCGCTTAGCAGGTCCTTTAAATCTTCTCCCCAGGTTCAAGACACCAGTCTGCTTCTTAGTCTTCTTCTTCTTATCTTTTAAGATGAGAGCCTTCAAATCCTCTTACCCTTTAGCTAGAGCCAAGAACATCTGTTGGAACTGAGCATTTCATACCTGAAGATCCTTGATGTTTTATTCGAGTGCCATTTCTTCTTGCTGAAATAAACAACGAAGGGATAAGTAACCTGCCTTGAAACCTTTAATGATATGTATGCCATGTTTATGCGATGTTTTCAAGGATCTTGTGGGGTAAACACAAGAAAATGTTAGAATCCAACAGCAGCTTTGATTGAAGAACTTTCGTATCATTGACCGTCCTTCTACGAGAATCAAGCTCACCGTGTCGAGTGGGTCATAGCCTCTGACGCAAGTTATTGCGCTTTGGTCTTTTGACAGCATTGGCTAGAGGAAAATATATCCCTTTGCCCCTTGCTGGACATCTAGTTAATCATAGCCTGCATCACAGACCCTTGCGATCCTTTGAAATGATTAAGGAAATGTTATGGCATGATGTTATGATATGTATGCTATGCACCAAGAAAAATTGTACGATGATGAAGATAAGTGAGTCTTGCAAGAAGTCTAGGTTATTGGATAATGACTACAAACAAGTTCTGCAAGGAACTCACATCGTTAGATAATAAACAAAACCCTGCAAGGAGTTCAAGTTGTTAGATAATGAAAGCAAACAAGTCACACAAGTAGCTTTAGGTTCAAAGGCTTGCATGAGGTTTAAAGGTAAGTACCCTCTTGAAGTTTCAGTTGGCTCAACCTGTCCTAGTAATAGTAATCGGGTTCTAGGGAATCTCAATATCACTGATATTTCTCCATCGGGAATTATTTCAGTGCAAGCCTCTTTA
Source organism: Vicia faba (assembly GCA_948472305.1). Classification (NCBI taxonomy): domain Eukaryota; kingdom Viridiplantae; phylum Streptophyta; class Magnoliopsida; order Fabales; family Fabaceae; genus Vicia; species Vicia faba. The sequence continues at coordinate 84,597,284 of OX451738.1, read as the reverse complement.
TTGGCGACCGAAATATCCCGAAATTCTGATCTCAATGAGCGTAGTATCGAGTATCAACCAACTTCGGACTGCACCAAATCCGGCTATCTCACTACTTCCTAATGGCCAAGTTGTTCAATTAAAGGTTCTAAGGTCAATCAGTGCTTCATGACACCACACAGCAGCCCCGTATTCTCCTTGACTAAAATCAAGGGCTACCGGTACCAACAAATGTGTCACACTAATGTAGCTATCACTTTAACCATGTCGGTATACCCCGCACAGTCCCCACGATCTATTGCTACTTACCTAAAATGTTCACCAGATTCGGGTGTAGGATCTTTCAGTAACAACCCAAACAAGCTCTCAAAAATAAAGCATACAAAACACACAATGTAAAGCAATTTAAAATTAACTAAACTCTAAGGTAACCCCACTTCTTATAAGTATCCCCAACAGAGTCGCCAGTTCTATAATACGGTGGCAGAACCGACTGATATACTGGTTTTGCGTTTGTATTCAAAAATGTTGCGGTAAGCAAGAGCCCCCACCGACTTTTCTTTTATCCAACAAAGGAAAGGGTGAAAAGAACATAAAAATACCTTTCGAGAGTTTTCTGAGTAAGGGGGTAGATTATGAAAAGGGAAGGTGTTAGCACCCTTTCATCCGTAGTTATCTACGGGCTCTTAGATGTTTATCTCATTTTGAAATACCTTGTGCTTTGTGTGTTTTGAAAAGTATTTTTGAAATGCCAATAGTAAGGCAACTTGCTTTATGATAACTCTTGTATCAGTCCTCAAGAGTGTTGATAAAGCATTTTGAAAATGTTTTTGAAATAAATTTTGTACAAGTGTAAAAGTTTGCTTGAGCAAGCATCTAACAGCTATCTACTTTACTCGAAAGGTTGTTCTTTTCCTCTTTTCCTTTAGACAGTGCTATCCTACTATCAATGAGTAGGTAGCCCTAGTCGTTGGATGTTTGAGGGACATTCGAAGGGACATTTATACAGTCACAAAGGCAACTGGGCAAGAAACTTTAGTAACTACCCTAGGGTTTTAAGATCACTTTACCGAGGCAACGTCGAGAGGGTCATCGAGGGACATATGATCTTTAAACTGGAGGGTAGCCACTTAAATCTCTCATGTTTCAAGAGTTGTGACAGTTTTTCCGAAGGCAACCAAAGTGGGATACCCTAGAGGTGTATATGTGAGAGTGTGTTGTATTCAGTTATTTTTGTCTTTGCACTAGCTTTGCTAGCGTTTTGTTTATTATTCTTGCCATACAATCCTAATTATGCATACATCTAACAGTTAATAGTTTAATAAAAAGTGCAGAAGATAAATCCTATACTATTACAAGGCTTCGGGAAGGGGGATTAATTACATGTCTAAAATGGGAAAAATAAAGCAATAAAGTAAAAGTCCTAGTTATAAAACAATTACATCCCATAAGCAAATACATTAATATAAAAAGGAAATAATAATACAAAAGTATTTAAACATGTGCGAATTGAAAATAACGTCTAAATCCTAAGAAGGAAAATTATTTTTGTTTGTTTTTGATCATGGAAATAAATTTAATTTAAAATCCTCAGTCTATTTAGTTTTAAATTTAAAAAAAAAGGTTAAAATAATTAATCAATTAATTTACGAAATTAATTTATTTGAAAAAATGCTAACCTAATATTTTTGTGATTTTTATATTTGTTTATTAATTAAAAAAAGAAGATTTAAGAGATATAAATAAAATTTATGAAACATGAAAATAAAGATAGGCCTAGTAGTGAAAGTAAAGGGGGGGGGTATGACTTTGAAAAAAAACATATGCCCAAGTCAAAGGGAGCCCAGAGGTTGTGTTGGATCCAGTAAGGGGACCCTTGGGGAGTGCATGATGAGTTGCACGTCTGGGTGTATTGGATCTGGATGCGTTGGGATCTCATGGTGAGGATCAGAGGATGTATGGTGTGCATGTTAGACCTGCAAGCATGGGATTTAGAATAAAATTATTATAAAAAACAAAATGCATGACCTGGGTGTCGAACCCATGTCATTCCCCTTAATTCGAACTCCCCCCTAATTCAAACCCCCTGAGTCCGAATATGGGTTGTTTTGGCCTGAAACGGCCTGTATCATGAGTTTCGAAAGCAATTAGTTTCAAAGGCCCTAACAATGGTATCTTGTCATTTGGGCACTGCAACTTACATGTATTACGTTAAATCATTAACAAACAACAATAATAACATGAATATGCAATCAAAATTAGTTTGAATGAGTTTGAGATTGGAAATGTTTTACCAAACGAAGGTGCCTCAATCTGTGGTTCTGAGAATGGGATGTCTTGTGCAAGGGTTGGTATGCATTCCTTGATGTCTCAGGAATACAGATCTGGTATTTGTTTGGAATGAAGGGCATGCGAAGCTGGTTTTGAATTTTGACAACTTATGAGATTTTTGAGAGTTTTGAGATGGTTTCCTGAGGCTGTGTGTGTGTGTCGCTCTCTGAGGCAATTTCGTGTGCCATTTTTCTTATGATTTAGTCTTGTACTTATAGGGGTGTGGTGATGAACACATATGGCATGAATCACCCATTAACTATGGCTTTGAAGGCAAAATCATCAAATTTGAAAAGTTGTCATTCTGAGAATTTTCTTGCCATTCTTGAAACATAATGAACCTAGACATGTTATGGTTGGTGTTTTGACTTTCATCTCTATTTCACATCAATTGATTCTTTCGACAAGCTCCCAAGCTTTGTTCTTTTCGATGGATTTGAGTTCCAATTTGAATTTCTCAAGGCTTCATTATCATGGCTTCTTTGATTAAGTCACCATCTGCATCGATTTCTTGATCTGGAAACATCAGCCTAATCAAACAGTTCATGTTCATTTCGATCTCCTTTCCCTTAATTCGACCAATCGAAGTATCACCTCTTCATCTTGACTTGTCGAAGCTTCGTTCTGTTCTTTTTGATCTCCTTTCCTTCAATTCGACCAATCGATGTATAAACTCTTCCTTTTGACTTGTCGAAGCTTCATTCTATTCATCTCCTTCGAACACAGTTGCACATGTAGTTCTTCGACTCGACCAGTCGAAGTATTAACTTATTCATTTTGACTTGTCGAAGCTTTGTTCTGTTCATCTTCATGTCGAACTTAACTTCGACTCCAATCCCACCCTTTGCTTTCGTCTACAAGACCATCTTTATTGGTCACTAGTTTATCTTTGATTGGTGAATACAAATTATATGCACCAATCGAATGGTAACCTATGAGCACCAAGACTTCACTTAGATCATCCAACTTCTTCCTTGCTTGTTCAGGTACATGCCTGAAACACATTGATCCAAAAACTCTAAGAGGACTTATATTTGGCTCATTCGACCCTAACGGTCCTTCTATGAAATCACACCATATTTGAAGGTTTCTTGTCCTTCGAACCATTAGACTTCCCCGTGCTTCTTTGGATAAGATCAAAGATTTTGAGTTCAAGATCTTCTTGTTTTCGAAGCGCCAATTCAATCAACATAATAGTCGAAATGTTTTTCCTTGTAATGCTTTGAATAACTTATACTTCAATAATTTAAAAATGAACCCTTCGAAGCTCTTTACTAGATCTTCATCAATCGAATACTTCATAAAATCCTCCTCACACTTTCTTTCGAACTATCCTTTTTTCGATCATAGTGTCCATTATTCAAAACATGTGTAATCGAAATTCCCAGCTAACATTGCTTTGTTGGGCATCTAATTAGAATGCATACTACTGTCGAAGCTGCTTCAGCCCAAAATCTCTTAGACATATTCTTAGCTTTCGACATACACCTCGTCATGTTCCATACACTTCTTTTCTTTCTTTCAGCTATGCCATTATGTTGAGGCGTATAGGGTGCCATGGAAATCATTTGAAGCTTTTGCAAACCAAAATTCTTTGTGAGAAATGAAACCCTAGTTGGAAATCCATTGCTTAGGAGGAGAATTTGTCTGGTCAATTCTTGGTCAGCCTTGAGCAATTAAGGACCTTAATGAGCATGCCTTGAATAAAATGGGAGGGAAAATTTTGGGGTGCAACACTATGATACTTGAAAATGATGTATGGATGCAAGATGTCATTGAAGTGTATCGGTAGCTTTGTATAACATCTTTGTTGGGGAAAATAAATCCCTGACTGTCGCTGGGGATGAAGCATGTGAATCTTCAATATTATTTAGAATGTCTCTGTTAGGGATTCCTTCTTTCTTATTTGAGGATACTCCAATGAGAATGTTGTATTTTTTCTTGGGGATAGAAGAGTTCAGGAACATTGGTCGTGCATCGCTCTATTGGGAAATTTAGTTCTTATATACCCTGATTGGGGATAAAAGAGATGAATAACCTTCACCAGTGTCGTATGACCGAGTTTCCGATATAGACGTCAATTCATCTAGGGGAGGACAAAGTTAAATGATGTCTGGCTCGGTTTCAGATTCCGTAGAAATTTTCTAGGGATAGCAACTTGGATTACACTTTGCTGGAGAAGAGAATCTTATAGGGGATTTTTAGTAATCAGAGAGATGAACTCTGCTTGGGAAGTTAAATTTCGTTGGGGAAATAAACCCTGCTGGAGAAATATATTCTGCTGAGGAAATGAGCCCTGCTGGAGAAGGGAACTTTGTAGGGGATTGTAAAGTGTTGAAGAAATAACTCAGCTAGGGAATTAAGTTCTTGTGAACTGTGTTGAGGAAATTTCCACTATATGCTGGATAAATGATCAGATTCCCTTATCTGCTAGGGGATTTGCTAGGGAGTATTATCATGTTAATGCTGGAAGATGCCTCAATTCCTGTCTGAAGCATATTAGACTTGCGGGGGGAATGTATCTCCGTCGGGGATAAGCTTGTGAAGGTAACTCTATGGGGATAGTCCCATGGAGGTTGCTATGTGGGATTTGTGGACGACTTGAACGTTATCCCAATTCCTAGAGTCTTGAGTAAATACATATTCCTGTTTTTATGCATGTATTTTTTAACAGTAATCATATTCATATGCAGATGTTCATTCAATTTAGTCATTAGACGTTTTTGTAAACAAAACAGAAAAAACATAATTTGAATTTTGAAATTGTATTTGTATTGATAAGTTTCCTATAAATAGGCATTTTTGTACATAGAATCAGAAATCCTAGTAAGAGGAAATCGTCATGAAATGAAAAGAGTAAAAACAAAACATATAGCTATGTGTAAACCACCCCCATCGAGTTTCAACTTTGCTATTGCCTTTATGTCTTCAATCATCTCATCCCTCGTTGTCGGAAGAAGTTGACTGAATTGATTTGTACCATTTGAACTTAACGTCGGTAACAAAGCTTGTTGTAAGTAGATGATCCAACGATACATAATCATACGCTTTAATCCCTAACTTTTGCCTGGACCTCCCTTTTGGGTTTTCAGCCCACTGGGATACCCTTTTTGGCCCAAGTAGCCTTTTCAAGTTTACGACTTGCCGGGTGTACAATCTTTATATACACCCATAATTTTTTCGCAAACCCTTTTGGTTCGCCAGGATGCCCTTATTTTTCCCTAGGCCAATCAACCTAGCGGGTATCTTTCATGCGTAGTATCTTTTGATTATGTCCGCGTTCACAGGGTGCGGAAGGTCTTCACAGTCCATGGTGGAAAGTATCATAGCACCGCCAGAAAATATTTTCTTGATTACAAATGGCCCTTCGTAGGTGGGGGTCCATTTAACCTTGGGATCACCTTGCGGTAGAATGATGCATTTTATTACCAAGTCGCAATCCTGATATATCTTATGCTTGACCTTTTTGTTGAAAGCTTTCATCATACGCTTCTGGTACATCTGACAAGGGCAAACAGCCGCAAGCCTTTTCTCGCAATCAAACTTATCTGGTCTAGCCTAGTCTGAACCCATGCATATTCTTCTAAATTTGTATCTTTCATGATCCTTAGAGAAGGAATCTGGACTTCGACAGGTAGGACAACTTCCATACCATAGACTAGAGAGAATTTAATTTCCCCAGTTGATGTACGGACTGAGGTACAATAGTCATGAAGAGCAAATTGTAACATCTCATGCCAATCTTTATATTTCACTGTCATTTTATGAAAAATCTTCTTAATGTTCTTGTTGGCGCCTTCCACTGTTCCATTCATCTTCGGTAGATACAAAGAGGAATTATGATGTTTAATCTTGAACTGTGTACAGAGTTCCGTGATCACAGTGTTGTTGAGATTGGTACCATTATCAGTGATGATCCTCTCGGGTATGCCATACAGACAGATGAGGTTATGCTTAATGAACTGGGCCACGGCATTTTTGGTAACAGAGGCAAACGAGGCTGCTTCAACCCACTTGGTGAAATAGTCAATGGAGACGAGGATGAAACGGTGCCCGTTATAGGTAGTAGGCTTAATTTCTCCAATCATATCAATGCCCCACATTGCAAATGGCCAAGGAGCAGTCAAGACATTCAGAGGAACCGGAGGTACGTGTACTTTGTCAGCATAGATTTGGCATTTATGACAAGTTCTGGAGTGATGATGGCAATCAGTTTCCATAGTTGACCAATAGTAACCCACTCTCATAATCTTCTTAGCCATCGTATGTCCGCTGGAGTGAGTACCAAAGACACCTTTGTGCATGTCCTCCATAATTTTCTCAGGTCCCTTCTTGTCTACACAACGAAGCATAATTGAATAATGGTTGCGCTTGTACCAAATTTAGTTGCTTAGGAAGAAATTAGTAGATAACCTTCGTAGGAATTTATTGTCATTGATAGATGCCCCCTCAGGATATTCTTGAGCCTCGAGATATCTTTTCACTTCATGAAACCAAGGCTTCTCTTCTACTCTGTCAGTGTCAACTTTGTAGCAATGTGTCAGTTCGTCTAGTTTTTCGATAGTAATTTAAGGAGCCTCATTATCCCATGTTACTTTGAACATAGACTATATGGTAGCCAATGCCTCTGCCAACTGATTTTCCTCGCGTGGAATATGTTCAAAAGTAATTTTCTCAAAATACGAAATTAATGTCAACACATGCTCTCGATAAGGAATGAGGTTTGGATGCTTTGTATCCCATTCCCCCTTAATCTGACTGATTACCAGGGCCGAGTCCCCATATACGTTCAAAAACTTGATTCTCATTTCAATAGCGTCTTTGATACCCATTGTTGTACCCCAAAATTTTCCCTCTCATTGTTACTCAATACATGTCCATTGAGATCTTCAATTTTCCCAAGGTTGCCCAAGAGTTGACCAGACAAACTCTCCCCTCAGGCAGTGTACCCCAAATTAGGGTTTCTATTTTCATCAATATGGGTGGACCACAAAGGTCACCTATGCTATCCATGGTCTTAGTATGCTCTCAAGACCCCACATGTCAAGTTTCATGCCTTGCACAAGAAGTTGGCCCAGCCAACTGCTCAAATGCTTGGTAATCGACTATACTAGGTCAAAAGTCAATTGTGGCCCACATACAGTCAAACCTTAAGATTTTTGGTCAACATCAACATTATGAAGTGATATCCATCATTTGATCAAGGGTAGATCATGATTCCTCAAGGAATTCTCCAAATTCATCAAAACCCAAAAGTTGCTAAATTAGGGTTTCTCAGTACAAGTCAACCCAACTTTGACCAGGCATAACTTCTTCATACTTTATTAGAAATTTTCCATCCAAATCTCATTTTTAAGAGGATACAATTCCCAACAACTCATCCTCAGCTCACAAGTTCAAAATATGCACTCACAAAAAGATATGAATTTTGACATTATAGGTCCTTTTGAAAAGTCTACAAAAACACCTTTTGGGTTAAAGCTTCATACATGAACATGGAAGACTCAATGTAGATGAGACCAAAATGGTTGCTTAGGGTACATCCTAAGCTTTCTAAAAAGTCCAAGAACACCCTCCTAAGGTCAAAATTGAGAGAGTTGTGCATTGTCAAAGTTGGCAATTTTTGGAAAATTGTCAAAAGTCAACATTGATCAAACTTGCATTTTTTTCAAAGGGGTCCGTGTTTTCTTGCTTAAAACATGTTTATAATAGGACCCACGACCCCTTAGATTTTACACCTACTATTTTATTATTTTTATCATTTATTTTGATTTTTTATTCATTTAAATCAAAATAAATCAAATTAAATGGTAAAATAATGAAAACAAATCAAATCTTGAGATTTTTGTGCACATTTGGAGTCCATGTATAGCTAGCATGATGATCAATTCGTGCAAAGATCATTAGGGTTGAAAAATATTGGATTGAGTCAAGTTTTGGAAAGATATCATACATGAAGCAAATCAAATCCAATTTTCATAATTCTCAAAGATATGATACAATTTTGTTGACCTAATTCAGTCTACTATAAGTCCATAATAAATCCAGATCAAAAACGCAAGGGTTAAAGGCGTGAAAGAGCAGGAACAAAATTCAATTTTTGGGCAAAAAGTGGGGATCAGATTTCCTTCTACAGGGTGATTCAAAGCAGTTCAAGGCCATCAATACACTCCTTGGCGTCTCAGGAAGCTATTCCACCCATCCTCAAGCTTCAAAACGCCCGGAATCGTGCCCACCACTCACTACGGTTTGCACTAAGAACTCAAAATTGTTTACCATGTTTTACGTATCATAAACATATTCTAATCATATATTCTTGTTCATCATCTTGTTTGCAAGCAATTGGTACCATTTAATTGCATTTATAGCGCAGGAATTACAATATGCCATAGCTAGGGTTTCGAGCTTCATTTTGGGGTTTCTTAACCTAGGCAAAATTAGGTTTGATAATGGGTACCATGATGAGCAGGGCTTCACGCCCAGTTGATTCATGGTCACCAAATTAATTTATCTTGCCTGTACATGATTTTTGAGATGAACAGGGTTATAGCCATGAACAAACGTCCGTAGGTAAAAGTGTTTTACCTAAAACAACGGTCCAAGGAAGAAGATGATGCGTGTCAAGGCGTGATTAGTCCATTTAAAGTTCGCGTGTTTTTCTGGCAGGATACTTGATTTGGCTTTTGATTTTATTTGTTTATTATGTTTACAACTAACAAATCCAGCACAAATGGTTAGGAGGCATGCCTTTGATGCACACGTCTTGGGTTCGATCTCAGGCGTGTGCATTTTGTTATTTTCCTAATAATTTCAGGCCAATCCAATGTAATGCTCCCTCACACGCCTATCATGTACCATCAACGTCCATCCATTGGATGCCCAACTGGCCAGATCTCACGCTTCTCCCTTGAAGGCCCATGGTACACATGCAAGACAATACTACACCAGATGCAAAGGTTGACTGGGCTTAGAGGCTTAATGGGCCAAGGAATTCAGATTCATGCCCCCCAGAATTGCTAACAGCAGACCCACTTGGTTATTTTTACTATTTTTTCTTTAATTTCTTTTTTTTTTTCAATTATTTTGTTTTTTTATTAATACAAAAATTATTTTATTAAATTAACCAATCAAAAATCACAAAAAGATTTATTTTATTAATAAATATTTTTAAAATTAATTAGTTTAATTAATTTAGGGTAACTTTAATTTCTTTCATAATTTAAAACAAGTAGAATTAGGGTTTGAGATTTTGCACAATTTAATTAATTTTCTTTAAAAAAATACACCAAAAATCATTTTTCTCGTAAATATTTATTTCTTTAATTAATTAGGTTAATTATAAAATTAGATTAATTTATTTCCTTTCTAATTAAAAAAAATTAGAAATTAGGTTTAATTAATTTGTGATTTAATTGTTTTCTCAAATAAAAATCCACAAAAATTTCTTTCTCTCAATTAGGGTTTTAAGTTATTAATTATCGTCCTCGTATTTAATTTGCCGTGCGCTTGTTAATTATTTTTTCCATTATTTTGTAACTGTTCAGGGTTTGTAATAGTTTAATTAGGGTTTTATTTCTTGCTTTAAATCCCCGATTTTTGGTTATGTAATTAATCCCCCTCCCCGAAGCCTTGTAATAGCTAGGTTTTACTTCCTCGCACTTTTAATTTCCGCAATCTTTAACTGTCTAAATGCATGGCTAATAGGTTTTTCCCTCTCATTTTATCAAGATTTCTCCTCACAAGACTCTTTGAACTCAAGACCAAGCTAGGGTTTGCTCTGCTTAAGACATCTCCTCGCACTGTTGACCTAAATTAGGGTTTGAGTTTGCACAAGGAATTTTGGACTTCTAATGCTCAATGTGACTTTCATGCTTCATGTTGGACTTATAAGATTGGTCATACCAAGTTTCAAGCCTTGAATCAAATTTTTGCCCAGTCAATTGGACAGTTGACCTAAAAATCAGTTGTATTGGGGAAAAAGTCAACTGTGGCCAATTTACAGTCAAATCTCATAATTTTTTATCCACATCAACATTATAGACTCATATGAACCATTTGATCAAGTTTGGACCACAACTCCTCAAGAAATTTGATCAGATAATCAAAAGGGTAAAATGGTCATTTTTAGGGTTTTGACTGTATAAGGGCAATTTCTGATTTTTCACCTAGCCAATGGCAAATTGGGTTCAAGTATGGATTCAAGGACTCAATGGCATCCTCTTGACCTATTCACAAGGTTCAAAAGATCTCAAATGCATTGGATTGATAGATGAGTTTTCCAGTCAACTGATTAAAAATTAACTGTACACTGAAAAGTCAAACTTTGACTTTTTGGTCAAAATCAAGTGCGAAGGGTCATTTTTCATCAAGATGAGTCAAAACATGAAACTTGTTCATCAAGAAACTTAATTTTGCAAATTAGGGTTTAAGGTTGAAAATTTTCATAACTTAGAATTTTTCTAAGTTATGAAATTTTCTTATTTTTTTTCCCAACATTGCCCAACATTTTCACCATGATGCAATTGGATTCAAATAAAACTTACAACATGAAAGTTGTATTCTTTCACAAATTCTACAACTTTGATTCACAAAGTTTTCCAAAAATAAGCTTGGATCTCAAGTTATGATTTTTGGAACAAGGGTCCATGAAACTTTTAACTTAGTGAAATTTTGCCCTAGTTTAGGCAGGATTTTGACCTATCTTCATGGAAATGTTTCACCTAGTTCCACTTGGAATCTCAAAATGCATTTCAAATATGGATTGTATAGCATGTTACAAGCTTTCCAAAATGTCCAAGAACTCTCCAAAATCATTTATGGTTAGGGAGAATCGAAGGTTTGAATTTGGCAAAACCTCACTTTTGATCCATGGCAATTTCATGTTGACACAAGTTGCAAAATCTGTCCAACTTTATTTGTACTTGAATACAGGTATCTAAACCCTTCCACACTCAAAAATTGAATGAAAACTCATTGGTTTAAGGCATTATTTTGATTATTGGAAGTTTACACAAGGGTTTAATCTATTTTTGGCAAAAAGCTAACTATGCCATTTAGATAAAGGCAACTTTATGTCAACTTGCTTCCCTTGAGCCTTGAACCCCTCTCTTTTCAGCAAACAAGTTCCATAAACTTAGGCAAAGGTACAACCATCTGGTGCATGCTTGAAGATAGCCTGTACATGCCTGTCTTATATCACTTCACACTTTTACTTCAAAACCAAGTAAACTTGCAAAAGATCCATATCTTTGAAATCTTATAAGAACAAAGTTTGTAAGCATTTGAAACAACTTTTGCATATTTTCTTGAGTCAGAAGCACGAGCTATCCAACCCTCAAGCCTTCTAAAACACAAAACACCATCTTCTTGCAAAACAGGGTAGTTTCTGCACTTTGAGTTCCAAAACAAAAACCACTCGTGCGTTTTGTCCCAAACCAGTTCCAATACCTTCGATATAACCCACCTAAGTTATCCGAACCATTGGCCATTGACTGTAACTCCATTTGCCAGCTTCACCATTTCTGATTTCAGCTTGTGCAGGTTGACTTCTATAGGCTTATTCATGCAAGCTCAAAGCAAACAAAGCATTGGGGAAGGTCAGAGGAAGTTTAGGCAAGCTCACAAACATTGCAGGCCTCACTGAAAACCCCTGCATTTCCATACTCGAGTTCAACTGAAACAAGTATTTTTCAACTTTCTATCTCTCTATTTAGGAATCATTAGGCTTAGGTTTGTGAATAAAAAATGTTGTACTCATTGCCCTTAAGTTGTACATATGCATAGATTTCATTTAAGTTAACTGTGTTGAGAGAATTTGATTGATGAACATTCTGAAAAAGTTAGGTTAGAAATTAGGGCCAGAGAAATTATCTCTGGTCTTTGAGAGTTAGATTAAGTTTTTTATATGGTTGGAATCGTGTGATTATGCTCTACAACTTTCATGTTACAAGTTTTTGTTTTTAAGCACTGAAACAGGAGATACGAAGTTGAACTTAGAACGCGCGTATTTTTGTTGAACGAAGGTTGAAGATGAAGTAGCTAGGCTGGGCCTGGCTATTCCTTGTTTTTGGCGCCCCCAACTTGCTGATTGCACCCCCTTGGCCCATTGTTTTATATTTTTATATTTTTCTATTTCTTTTTCATTTCTGATTTTATTTTATTTTTTCTAAACATAAAAAATATCAAAAACATTTTAATAAATTTTCATATTTTATTTTGTATTTTTTATTATTTTTTCTAACATAAAAATAATTATTAAATAACATACTTTTATTTTCTTAAATAAAAACTTCAAAATAATACATAAAAATATTATATTTTTATTTTTATTATTTACATACTTAAATAATATTTTTTTCTAATATATTTTTATTTTTTGGCATTTGTATATATTTTATTATTTTATTGTACATAAATAATATAATTAATATATATATACTTTCTTAAATCAAATTAATGTTTCCACCCTTAATAAAAATAATATATTATTTTCTTACTTTTTTTACACATTAAATATAATATTTTTACACACATAAAAATAATACAAAAAACATTTTTGCATATTTATAATATATTGCATATTTATTTATTTTTCCATTTAAATATTTGCCTATTTATTTATTTGCACAAGAAATTCAATTTGGTTGTAATAACTTAGGATTTTAATTTCTTACAAAATAATCCCCTATGCAAAATTGTATCCCCCTCCCCATATCAATGTTGTAATAGCTTAGATTACTTTTACGCATTTATAGCTTTCAAATATGCCATGATAGAGATTAGAGTTTGTATGCAATATCAAAAATCAAAACAAATAGTTAGACCTAATGCAAGACATAAATGCATGAAAATGATAACACAATGCACACATGCACCCCTAGGGTTTTCATCCACTTGTTGCCTCTAAATTGGCCATGGTATGCATGTTGAGTATCTTGGCAAAACAAAAACAAAACAAAAGATCATAGTCCCTCGATGACGCTATCTTGGTTGCCTATACAAAATGATCTAGTCCCTTAAAAATTTGCTAAGATACTTGGCACAATTGCTATCATGGTCAATACGATGACCCGCGCCTGTCCCGTTTAACATCCAAACACAAGGTTGTTTACCAAATGAAATGGTAAAACAACACTGTCAAAAGGGTTAAAAATGTATAGGAAAGATCTTTGAGTAGATAGGGTAGACTCTCCTAGTTACTTGATCAAAACTTGCAAACATCCTTGCTATTTTCAAAAACACATCACCACACAACTTCAAAACATTTCCCAAAACAAACTTTCAAATATTGAAACATATTTTCAAAAGACAAACACCTTTGTATATATTCAAACAAGAATCATTACAAAGGTTTCCACAACGATGGCCTCTTTTCAAAACATTTTCAAAACCACACACAAGGCACCATTTCAAACAATTGAAAAGCAAAAGCAAGTGATCTAAACAAGTAACTAAGAACTCATGGAAAACCATGGATGAAAAGGGTGGTTGCACCTTCCCTTTTCATAATCTACCCCCCAAACCCAATAAAACATCTCAAAGGTCTTTCCTGTGCTTTTTGACCTTTCCTTTGGATAAAATAAAAAGTCTGTGGCGACTCTTGCTAAACCGCACAAGTGCGAACAGAAACGTAAAACCTCAAGTCAGTTCTCCCACCGTATCATAGAACTAGCGACTCTGCCGGGGAGTTATCTAAAAGTGGGGTTACCTTAGGGTTTATATCACCTTTACATGCTTACCTTGTTTGCTTTGATTGCTTTACACTTGGTTCTATTGTTTGGGTTTGAAATCATCTACCCGGATTTGGGGAAACATTCATAGGTAAATAGTAATACATTGTGGAAACTGTGCGGGGTATACCGACATGGTTGAAGCAATAGCTATATTAGTGAGACATATTTGTGGGTACCGGTAGCCTTTGAGTTAATCAAAGAGAATACGGGGCCGCTGGGTGATGTCATGAAGCACTAATGGACTTTTAGAACCTTTACTTGACCATCTTGGCCTTATTAGAGGTAGTGAGATGACCGGCTTTGGTGCAGTCCGAAGTTGGAAGATACTCGATACTACACTCATTGAGGGTTGTTTTATTGGAATATTTCGGTCGCCAGTAAAGTGGATAAACTGAAACAATGAACACAGAAAATAATCCAGTGATATTGATCTCCTTAGAACCCGGTTACTATTTATAGGACAGGTTGAGCCAACTAACTTCAAGAGGGTACTTACTTATGAAACCCCATGCAAGCCTGAAACTAAGAACTTGCTTGATTTATTTGTACATATACTTGTGCATACATCATAAACATCATGAAGCATCATATGCATCCACTAACCATTTCAAGGGTTTGGATCTTCATCTTTGTTCCTGTTTTGTAGGTTATGGAATCACTCCGCAGAAAAACAATCCAGGTCAACCTTGTGAGAATCCCTCCTCAACTCAAGGAGCTTGCTTCCAAAATTCCAGAGAATTCTCCCTTCACTGAAAGACATGGTAGACTTCTGAACTTGGTCAACTCCAACATTGAAGAAGACATGGTGAAAGTTCTCTTCCAGTTCTTTGACCCCTACACCACTGCTTCACATTTCCTGATTACCAACTAGTGCCTACTTTGGAGGAATTTTCTCAACTCCTGAGGATTCCTATTCTCCATCAACTACCCTACAACGGTACGGAAAGAGAACCAAAGCCTGAAGATGTTGCTCAAGCCTTACACTTGTAACCATCTGATATCAAAGGTCATTGGGAAACCAGAAGTGGTGTCAAGGGTTTCTTGGCAAAGTTTCTGTTTGAGAAGGCACAAGACTGCTGGAATTCTCTAGATCTGCAAGCTTTTGAAGAGATTGTAGCATTTCTCATCTATGGGTTGGTCTTGTTCCCGAACCCTGATCAGCTTATAGATGTGAATGCTGTCAAAATTTTCATATCTCGGAATCCTGTGCCTACACTGCTTGGGGATATCCTCCACTCATTTCACACACGAACAATGAGGAAAAAAGGTGTTCTCATGTGTTGTACTCCTCTTCTAGCAAGGTGGTTTATTTCTCACCTTCCCCAATCAGTCTTGAAGAATGAGCAAGGTTTGAGGTGGTCACAACGGTTGATGACTCTTACACATTATGATGTTCATTGGTGTTCTTGGTCCAGAGAAAATGTCATCATCATTGATCGTTGTGGGGAATTCCCTAATGTCCCACTACTTGGCATTAGGGGAGGCATTACCTACAACCCCTGCTTGGCTCTAAGACAATTTGGGTATGCCCGAAGGGATGGCCCTCATGACATGCTGATTCCAGACTTGGTTTTTGACTTCGACAATGACGCTACCTACAACCCCTGCTTGGCTCTGAGACAATTTGGGTATGCCCGAAGGGATGACCCTCATGACATGCTGATTCTAGACTTGTTTTTTGACTTCGACAATGACGCTCAAGGACTTCGACAAAGGTTTATCTGAGCTTGGAGGATGCCCAACAAAGTGGACAGTAAGACACTGGGACACAAGAATTCCATCCCTCTTGAGCCTTACCTCAAGTGAGTACGAACCCGCGCCCAGAGTCTTATGATTCATTACCCCTACATTCTGCCTATGATCAAAGAGCATGTTATGGAAGGAGAGGTTCCATAAACCTTCCTACATCCTGACATGCCAACATCATTGGAAGATTTGCAAAAGAGTTGGATACAGCTCAAAGAAGAACGAAACAGTTTTGAAGCCAGCTTCTACGCCAGTGAGAAGAAGGTTTTGGAACTTACTCGTCGACTCCACGAAGAGCAGACTCTCAACACCTACATCACACCAAAGAGGATGCGCAACGTCTTTTTACCTTATAATTTTGTATTATTTTGCCCATGGGGCACTTATGTACTAACAAATTCTATCTTATTAATATGACGTGCGTTCTTTTTTGTTTGTAACAAATTTGAATTTTTGAATCCTTGAATGCATTACATGAATACATATCATTCATCATATGCATAAGCAGGTCTTCACACCAGCTTTCCTTATCTCTCTGCTGTTTATTTTAGCAAGATGGATATATAGCAGACGGTCAAAGATCTACAAGCGCAGAGTTAACAATTCCAACAACTACTCATGACCTTGCCAAAGGGTCAGGAGGATCTTAAAGCATTGTTAGAGAAGGAAAAGGAAAAATAGAAAAAGAAAAAGAAAAGAGTTGGTGTGGCTACTCTGGGTAGAAGATTTGAGAACCAAGCTAGAAGGGTCCTGGATTTCCCCTTAACATCTGATGAAGGGATAGGTAAAGGAAAGGGAGTTGCGGTACCATCTGAGTTTGAGGCTGAAGAAGAAGAAGAAGAAGAGGATGAAGACTATTCTGAGCAGCAGCACCCTCCTGCAGACGACAAGTACAAGAATCTGGAAGAGCGTCTAGCGGCTATGGAGGTACAAAGAGTGCCTGGGTTGGACTTCAAAGAGCTAGGGTTGGTTGCTGGGATTGTGATTCCCCCTAAATTCAAGGTGCCTACATTTGCTAAATACGATGGTTTGTCTTGTCCGAAGATGCACCTACGGTCTTACGTCAGAAAGATCCAACCTCATTCTTCTGATAAGGATCTGTGGGTCCACTTTTTTCAAGATAGTCTTTCGGGGACGCAATTAGATTGGTTCTACCAGCTTGAGAAATCTGATGTACACAATTGGGAGGATTTGGCTGCTGCCTTCTACAGACAATATCAATATAATGTAGACTTAGCACCTACTCGTACTCAATTACAGAGTATGGGTATGGTCTCTAATGAAGGCTTTAAGGAGTATGCCCAGAAATGGAGGGATTTGGCTAGAAGGGTGCAACCACCATTGTCTGAAAGAGAGCTTGCTGATATGTTTTTGGGGACACTGTCAGGTCCATTCTTTAATCACCTAATAGGGAGTTCATCTGCGGGGTTCACCGAGTTAATTCTGACTGGTGAAAGAGTCTAAGCTGGCATCAAGAGCGGTAAAATTCAAAAAGATACATATGCTTCAGTTGCCGTTAAAAAACCTTTTCCAGCAAAGAAAGAGGTGTAAGTTGTTTACTCCCAAAGAGGTCGAGGAAGAGTGAAGCGCCGGCCAGCGGTGGGGGCTGTAATGATTCAAAAGACTGCAGCTGATCAGCCTAGAAACGATCAACCCAGAACCAACCAACAAAGAGTGGGAAGGCCTGCTAGGCGATTCACCAAATTAAACATGAAGCCTGCCAAAGTTCTCCCCCATCTCTTGAAGTTAAACCTTACAACTTTGAGAGAACCACCACAAAATCCGAATAGAACTTCTCCTTTTTACCATGCCAACACTAAATGTGCATATCATTCAGACGGCATAGGGCACGACACCAACAATTGTTGGGCCCTCAAAAACAAGATCCAGGATTTAATAGATGCCAAGGAGGTGGAATTCGACGCGCCCGAAAAGCCGAATGCGATCTCTGCCCCAATGCCAAAGCATGGTCACAATGCCCATGCTATCAAAGAGGATCTGTATGTTGCTGCTGTTGATGACTTAATGACCCCTTTACCAATAATCAAGATGAATCTGTTGAAAGCTGGGATTTTCCCGGGCTATGAAAAAGATTGTTACCGTTGTTCGTCCTTACAATCCGACTGTCCGCTATTGAAGTTAGGCATCCAACGCCTAATGGATAATCAAGAAATCCTCTTTGAGAAAACTCCTGTTATTTCGATTCCTATCGAAGATGTTGCTATAATTACCATTTCCGCCAGTCTTTCCAAGGTCTCCAAAAGACCTGTTAAGATTACACCCGATCCAAAGTTTATACCTCTGAAGATAACTATGATGGGGCCTATCCCATACAAGTCCAACAAGACAATACCGTGGAATTATGGAGGAGAGATCTTCTACCATGGTGTTAAGAAGATTGAATAAGTGGAAGAAAATTCCGACGAAGAAACTCCTGACATAGGAAATATCGCTGGGATGAGTAAGATCACCCGCAGCGGAAGAATTTTCTCTCCGGATATTGCTCCTCCAAGGGAAATCTTCGGACCCTCAAATTCTCCTAAGGTTACTCCTGTGCCGGTCAACATATCCATGCGAACTCCAGTGATTGAAGAAATTGTTACTCCCGTAGTTGTACCCTCTACTGTTGTTGCTGATAAAGGTAAGGGGATCCAAGAAGCGCCCGTCAGGATGAGGGCTCAACCTTTGGTGATCCCCGAGACCACTCAAAAGGAAATGGAGGAGATTTTAAAAATAATTAAGAAAAGCGACTATGATATCATAGAACAACTGGGGGAAACCCCTTCAAAAATATCTATGCTGGCCCTATTGCTCTGTTCCGAGGCTCATGCCAAAGCCTTGATCAAATTCCTGAAGACGGCCCACGTGCCTCAAGAAACCTCCGCGGAACAGTTCTAGGAGTGTGTAGCTAGCCTAACCGCCGACAATGGTCTTGGCTTCTCCGATGCCGATCTAACATCTAAGGGGAGAAAGCATAATGACGCGCTGCATGTCTCGGTGGAATACAGAGGGACTACTCTTGCTCACGTTCTGGTTGATATCGGGTCGTCTTTAAATGTCCTGCCAAAGAAAGCATTGGACAGATTGGACTGTGAAGGTTTGACCCTAAAGCCCATAAATATCATTGTTAGAGCCTTTGACGGTTCTAAGAGGATGGTCCACAGGGAAGTGGACATCCCAATTAAAGTGGGAACGAAAATTTTCAACTCTACAGTTTATGTGATAGACATCCGTCCTTCATATTCTTGCTTGTTTGGAAGACCCTGGATCCACAACGCTGGGGCAGTTACTTCTTCTCTACACCAAATGCTCAAATACCCAGTCCAGGGGAAAATCATAATGGTTCATGGCGAGGAGGAGTATATGATAAGCCATCTTAATTATTTCCGCTATGTGGAGTTAGATGCTGAATTCATAGAAACCCCTTTACAGCACTTTGAAGAGGTTTCTCCTGAAGTTGCGGCAGCCAAGACAATGACTTTTGTACCCATCATTACCAAGCCTGTGTCCCGGATGTCATCCCTTAAAGATGTGAAGGCTGTGATCGAGGAAGGAGGAAGTACAGTATGGGGTCAGCTACCAGATTTTCCTTTCAAGACAGATAAGTTTGGCTTGGGTTTCACCACTTCTGCTTAAAAGGTTGTGCGCCGCTCCCGGGCTGGAGGGCCACCATTAAAGATCACTCATCATGGAGTTCATGCTCTGGAGGATGGTGAAGATGAGAGCAACTTTGAAGATTGGATCTTTCCAACTATTGAAGGAGGACTGAACAACTGGGAGGCGAAAGACTTCGTTCCCATTACTTTCATCAATAATTAATTTATCTTTCGAACATTTTTTGTTGGTTTGTAATAATTTTTAAACAATTCGTACACTTTTTGTCTTGTGCCTTACCCGAGGTACATAGGTCCATTTGTAAGGGTTTGATTTTTCATCTTCATATGCCATTTTAATGAATCATGGACGTTTTCATATATAAACTTTTGTGTTCATTGTCTTTCTTTTTACATTTTATTTGTTTAAAGGTGGCTATCCCTTACACACACCCACACTCACAAAATGCAGGTACCCATCCACTCCGGATTCCATGGGTAACAATTATGCTATGGCCTTCAGTGACTCTGAAGATCTGGTCAATCATGCCGAATACAATGGTGATGAAGACTGTGAAGTGCCTGGAGAGTTAGCTAGATTGTTGCAACAGGAAGAAAGGGCTATTCTACCTCACGAGGAGTTGTTAGAGACTATCAACTTGGGAACGAAGAAAGACAGAAAAGAGGTTAAAGTGGGTGCCAACCTAGAGCCAAATGTCAAGGAGCACTTAGTTCAGCTATTGAATGAATATGTTGAGATCTTCTCCTGGTCCTACGAAGACATGCCGGGACTCGATACAGATATTGTGGTTCACCGTCTCCTTACAAGATAAGATTGTCCACCAATCAAACAGAAAGTCTGCCGGATGAGGCCCGGCATGTCCGAAAAGATCAAAGCTGAAGTGATGAAGCAGTTCAATGCTGGCTTCCTTGCTGTTAATTCCTATCCACAATGGGTTGCTAACATTTTACATGTTCCTATGAAGGACGGAAAAGTGAGAATGTGCGTGGATTAGAGAGACTTAAACAGGGCTAGCCCTAAAGATGACTTTCCACTACCGCACATTGACATCTTGGTTGACAACACAGCTCAACACAAGGTATTTTCTTTCATGGATGGGTTTTCAGGGTATAACCAGATCAAAATGGCCCCCGAAGACATGGAGAAGACTACCTTTGTTACGCAGTGGGGTACCTTCTGCTATAAAGTGATGCCATTCGGACTGAAGAATGCCGGGGCAACCTATCAGCGAGCCATGGTAGCTTTGTTTCATGACATGATACATCATGAGATTGAAGTCTACGTAGATGACATGATATCCCGTTCACAGACAGAAGAAGAACACCTCGACCATCTGCAAAAGCTGTTTGTCAGGTTGAAGGAGTACAAGCTCAGACTAAACCCTAACAAGTGCACTTTCGGAGTCAGGCCCGGTAAACTCTTGGGATTCATCGTCAGCAACAAAGGCATTGAGGTTGATCCTGCCAAAGTCAAAGACATACAAGCAATTCCTGCTCCCCACACTGAAAAGGAGGTCATAGGTTTCTTGGGACGCCTAAACTACATTGCAAGGTTCATTTCTCACCTAACATCTACCTGTGAACCAATTTTCAAGCTGTTGAAGAAAGATCAGGTGGTTGAATGGAATGATGACTATCAAGTTGCTTTCGATAAAATCAAGGAGTATTTTCTAGAACCTCCTATCTTGATGCCACCCATCGAAGGAAGGCCTCTAATCATGTATTTGACTGTTTTGGATAATTCAATGGGGTGCGTACTGGGCCAACATGACGAGTCTGGTCGAAAAGAGCATGCCATTTATTACCTTAGTAAAAAGTTTATTGACTGTGAGACTCTCTACTCACTGCTCGAGAAAACTTGTTGCGCTTTGGTATGGGCTGCTCACTGGCTAGGGAAGTATATGTTGACACATACCACTTTACTGATCTCTAAGATGGATCCGATCAAGTACATCTTCGAGAAGCCTGCTCTATCCAGAAGAATTGATAGATGGCAGATGATCCTCACCGAATATGATATACAATACATGACCCAAAAAGCTATAAAGGGGAGTGTGCTAGCCGATCATCTGGCCCATCAAGCTGTCGAAGATTACCAATCCATGAGGTTCGATTTCCCCGACGAGGATATCATGACTTTGA
This sequence comes from Vicia faba, assembly GCA_948472305.1. Taxonomy (NCBI): domain Eukaryota; kingdom Viridiplantae; phylum Streptophyta; class Magnoliopsida; order Fabales; family Fabaceae; genus Vicia; species Vicia faba. The sequence continues at coordinate 84,575,740 of OX451738.1, read as the reverse complement.
GCAACATTAAAGAAAACAGACCGTATGACGGACCTGAACAAGGATCCCGATGGACCCTGTACTTTGATGGTGCTTCAAATGCACTTGGCAACAGTATCGGCGCGGTACTTATCTCTCCAGAAGGTTTCCATACACCTTTCATCGCTAGACTCTGCTTCAGTTGCACCAACAACATGGCCGAGTATGAAGCTTGCATCTTTGGTCTCAAGGCTGCTATTGACTTGGGAATCAAATATTTGGTTGTATTTGGGGACTCAGCTTTAGTTACCAGTCAAATCAAAGGAGAGTGGGATACTGAACACCCTAACCTCATCCCTTACAAAGAACATGTCCTGACATTGTTACCACACTTCGAGCAGATCACCTTCGAGCACTTCCCGCGAGAAGAGAATCAGCTAGCATATGCGCTAGCTACAATGTCATCTATGTTTAAACTTAACTGGGATAATGAGGCTCCTCAAATCACCATTGAACGAATGGACGAACCTGCACATTGTCACGAGATTAATACCGAAGAAGTAGTGGACCGACCTTGGTTTCATGACGTCAGAAGGTATCTCGAAGCACAAGAATACCCTGAAGGAGCTTCGGTCAATGACAAAAAGTTCTTAAGGAGATTCTCTGCCAAGTTCTTCCTGGGCAATGGTATCCTATACAAGCGCAACCATGATTGCGTTCTGCTTCATTGTGTGGACAAGGTTGAAGCTGGGCAGATCATGGCTGAACTACATAATGGTACATTTGGCACCCACTTGAGCAGACACATGATGGCTAAGAAGATTCTACGGGAAGGCTACTACTGGTCTACCATGGAAGCTGATTGTCATCAACATTCTCGTACCTGTCACAAATGGCAAATCTATGCGGACAAGGTACATATTCCTCCAGTTCCTCTCAATGTCCTAATAGCTCCTTGGCCATTCACAATGTGGGGTATCGACATGATTGGAGAGATCAAGCCTACAGCATCCAATGGACACCGCTTCATCCTGGTGGCTATTGATTACTTTACCAAGTGGGTCGAAGCAGCTTCCTTCGCCTCCGTTACAAAGAATGTGGTTGCCCGCTTCATCAAGCAGAACCTCATATGCCGGTATGGTATCCCCGACTGTATCATCACGGACAACGGTAAAAACCTGAACAACACTATGATCATCGCTCTGTGCGAGCAGTTCAAGATTCAACAACACAATTCATCTCCATATCGTCCAAAGATGAATGGTGTTGTCGAAGCTGCAAAAAAAATATCAAGAAGATCATTCAAAAGATGACAGTCACCTACAAGGACTGGCATGAGATGTTACCGTTTGCTCTGCACGGATAACGTACCACGGCGCATACATCAACTGGGGCAACACCCTTTTCTTTGGTATACGGCATGGAAGCTGTTTTACCTATGGAAGTTCAGATTCCTTCCCTGAGAATCATGAAGGATGTTGGTTTGAGTGAAGACGATTGGATTCAGACTCGGCTTGATCAACTTAACTTGATTGACGAGAAGCGACTTACTGCTGTTTGTCATGGTCAGACGTATCAAAAACGGATGATTAAGGCTTTCAACTAGAAAGTCAGACGTCAGGTGTATCAAGTCGGAGATCTTGTAATCAAGCAGATCATCTTGCCGCAAAGTGATCCCAGGGGCAAATGGACTCCTACCTATGAAGGACCATTTGTAATCAAAAACATATTTTCTGGTGGGGCTATGATTCTAACCACCATGGATGGCGACGACCTGCCGCACCCTGCAAACGCAGACATAGTCAAAAGATACTACGCATAAACGACCAGACAAGTTGAAAACCTGAAAGGGCGACTTGGGCAAAAAGGGCTTTCCCGGTGGATCAAAAACCCAAAAGGGCGATCCAGGCAAAAGTTAGGGAATTAAAGCGTATGATTATGTCTCGTCGGATCACTTTAAGGACAATCTCTTCATGGACAAGCTCCAAGCTTCCGATCAATCCAATCATCTGCGGACGAAACAACGAATGGACAAGATACTTAGAGTTACGAAGGCTATAGAAGAATGGGAACCCCATGGAGTTGTTACACATAGCCATCTTTCTTTGTATAAATTTTTCTCAATTTTATGACAACATTCTCTTACTAGGATGTCTGTCTCCTTTGTACAAAATACTTACACAAATTTAATACAAAGATACTTCAAAGTGCAGAAAATTGTTTGCCTTTTTTTTTACACTTGTGTTTTATTTGAAAACGTCCAATGATTTATTAAATGAGCATATGCATTTGAATATAATCACTGCTTACAAATAAAAACGAAATGAGAAAGAATAATTACTGATAGGTTGAAAGTATAGGAAAATGTCTTTAGGCTATTCTAGGAGAAATCCCCTGCAGTACATCATCCAGATCCTCGGTGGAACTAAAGCCTTGAAATACATATCCCCAGTGGAGTTAAGTTTCAAATATCCCCATCAGAGTTGATTTTTCAAACTCCCAATCCCCAGCGGAGCAAAACTTTGAAATACAAACCCTCAGTGAAGATGAAACTTTCTTCCTCAACGGAGTCAAACCTTCAACCTTTAAACATCATTGGAGACCATCCAGTTTCCTCCAATTTCCCCGGAGAGTCTCTTTAAAAACTAGATAATTCCCCAGAGAGTTATTTTAAAACCTTCTTCCTCAACGGAGTCAGGTTTCCATACACGATCAAATCAGCACGTCATTAAGATCCCCAGCAGAGAGGAAACTTTGAGCTACCAATCCCCAACGGAAACCATTTAGTTTTCCCCTAATACACCCAGCAGAACGGAGATTCTCATTCTTGAAGTCCTTAGTAGATTGGCATACAACCCAAACTCCTGATCTCCCCAACAGTATAGCTTCTCCCCACAGAGGTTGTCAAAGATCTTGAATCTCTAACAGTGGTCATGGATTTATTTTCCTCGGCAGCAGTCAAAGTTTTTTTTGTCTCCAGCGGTCAAGGAACTATTTTCCTCAGCAAGACAGTGAATCAGAATACATTACATTCACATATCATAAACATTGATAAAACATATCTTATTGCATCATACATTTCATGCAACATAACTTTGTGTTTCTGTTAACCTTTTACCCTTTTCAGGATAAAATTAACAGCTGCTTAAAACAAATATTCAATGCTCAGAAAACGGCTTAGAGGTGCTCCAGACGCGGATGTTTTCCTATTTGCTTATTCAAATCAATGTGCAGATTCTTGTTCCAGTTATAAATCCTGGATTCGACCAGATAATATCTTGATTATACTGAAGCCCGGAGATCAACCGGAAAATAGTTGAATCCCCTGCGAGTTTTTGTGAAACCTTGATGTTGACCAGATAGCAATACAAGACTGTGAAGCCTGGATGTTGACCAGATAACAGTAAGGTATACTGTGAAGCTTGGATGTTGACCAAATAACAGTTTACTCGGCCAATTACTTTGAAGCCCGGATCCAACCAGATATTAGTAGGCCCCAAAATCAAAGGGAAACCCGGAGGCAACCGAATAACCATTTGATTTCCTTCTGAAGACCGGATGTTGACCAGATAGGAAGTAAGGTATCATGAAGCCTGGATGTTGACCAGATAGCAATACAAGACTGTGAAGCCTGGATGTTGACCAGATAACAGTAAGGTATACTGTGAAGCTTGTATGTTGACCAAATAACAGTTTACTCGGCCAATTACTTTGAAGCCCGGATTCAACTAGATATTATGCGATCAATTTTCTTGGATGACATCCTTAAGCCCATTTCCGATAAGATTCTGCCACACCTTCCAAATGGCATCTTTAAGCCCATTTCCATAACTATACTGTGACGAGTGCAAATTTACGGGCACTTTTGTGTCCAATCCTCTTTTACCTTCGAGTCACGAAAGGCAAACTCGCCAATCTAACTCTTCAGGTTCAAGAAGATTGAACAGGGGTAGCTGTTGTACCCCAAAATTTTCCCTCTCATTTTATCAAGATTTCTCCTCACAATACTCTTTGAACTCAAGACCAAGCTAGGGTTTGCTCTGCTCAAGACATCTCCTTGCACTGTTGACCTAAATTAGGGTTTGAGTTTGCACAAGGAATTTTGGACTTCTAATGCTCAATGTGACTTTCATGCTTCATGTTGGACTTATAAGATTTCTCATACCAAGTTTCAAGCCTTGAATCAAATTTTTGCCCAGTCAATTGGACAGTTGACCTAAAAATCAACTATATTGGGGAAAAAGTCAATTGTGGCCAATTTACAGTCAAACCTCATAATTTTTTATCCACATCAACATTATAGACTCATATGAACCATTTAATCAAGTTTGGACCATAACTTCTCAAGAAATTTGATCAGATCATCAAAAGGGTAAAATGGTCATTTTTAGGGTTTTGACTGTATAAGGGCAATTTCTGATTTTTCACCTAGCCAATGGAAAATTGGGTTCAAGTATGGATTCAAGGACTCAATGGCATTATCTTGACCTATTCACAAGGTTCAAAAGATCTCAAATGCATTGGATTGACAGATGAATTTTCCAGTCAACTGATCAAAAATTGACTGTACACTGAAAAGTCAAACTATGACTTTTTGGTCAAAATCAAGTGCCAAGGGTCATTTTTCATCAAGATGAGTCAAAACATAAAACTTTTTCATCAATAAACCTAATTTTGCAAATCAGGGTTTAAGGTTGAAAATTTTCATAACTTAGAATTTTTCTAAGTTATGAAATTTTCTTATTTTTTTCCCCAACTTTGCCCAACATTTTCACCATGATGCAATTGGATTCAAATAAAACTTCCAACATGAAAGTTGTATTCCTTTATAAAATCTACAACTTTTATTTACAAAGTTTTCCAAAAAGAAGCTTGGATCTCAAGTTATGATTTTTGGAACAAGGGTCCATGAAACTTTTAACTTAGTGAAATTTTGCCCTAGTTTAGGCAGGATTTTGACCTATCTTCATGGAAATTTTTCACCTAGTTCCACTTGGAATCTCAAAATGCATTTCAAAGATGGATTGTAGAGAATTTTACAAGCTTTCCAAAATGTCCAAGAACTCTCCAAAATCATTTATGGTTAGGGATAATAGAATGTTTGAATTTGGCAAAAACTCACTTTTGATCCATGGCATTTTCATGTTGACACAAGTTGCAAAATCTGTCCAACTTTGTTTGTACTTGAATACAGGTCTCTAAACCCTTCCACACTCAAAAATTGAATGCAAACTCATCGGTTTAAGGCATTATTCTGATTATTGGAAGTTTACACAAGGGTTTAATCTATTTTTGGCAAAAAGCTAACTATGCCATTTTGATAAAGGCAACTTTATGAAAACTTGCTTCCCTTGAGCCTTGAACCCATCTCTTTGCAGCAAACAAGTTCCATAAACTTAGGCAAAGGTACAACCATCTAGTGCATGCTTAAAGATAGCATGTACAGACCTGTCTTATATCACTTCACACTTTTACTTCAAAACCAAGTAAACTTGCAAAAGATCCATATCTTTGAAATCTGATAAGAACAAAGTTTGTAAGCATTTGGAAACAACTTTTGCATATTGCCTTGAGTCAGAAGCATGAGCTATCCAACCCTCAAGCCTTATAAAACACAAAAACACCATCTTCTTGCAAAACAGGGCAGTTTCTGCACATTGAGTTCTAAAACAAAAACCACTCGTGCGTTTTGTCCCAAACCAGTTCCAATACCTTCCATATAACCCACCTAAGCTACCCCAACCATTGGCCATTGACTGTAACTCCATTTGCCAGCTTCACCATTTCTGATTTCAACTTGTGCAGGTTGACTTATACAGGCTTATTCAAGCAAGCTCAAAGCAAACAAAGCATTGGGGAAGGTCAGAGGAAGTTCTGGCAAGCTCACAAACATCTCAGGCTTCACTTAAAACCCCTGCATTGCCATACTAGAGTTCAACTGAAACATATATTTTTCAACTTTCTATCTCTCTATTTAGGAATCATTAGGCTTAGGTTTTTGAATAAAAAATGTAGTACTCATTGCCCTTAAGTTGTACATATGCATAGATTTCATTTAAGTTAACTGTGTTGAGAGAATTTGATTGATGAACATTCTGAAAAAGTTAGGTTAGAAATTAGGGCCAGAGAAATTCTCTCTGGTCTTTGAGAGTTAGATTAAGTTTTTTATATGGTTGGAATCGTGTGATTATGCTCTACAACTTTCATGTTACAAGTTTTTGTTTTTAAGCACTGAAACAGGAGATACGAAGTTGAACTCAGAACGCGCGTATTTTTGTTGAACGAAGGTTGAAGATGAAGTAGCTGGGCTGGGCCTGGCTATTCCTTGCTTTTGGCGCCCCCCAGCTTGTAGATTGCACCCACTTGACCCATTGTTTTATATATTTATATTTTTCTATTTCTTTTTCATTTCTGATTTTATTTTATTTTTTCTAAACATAAAAAAATATCAAAAACATTTTCATAAATTTTCACATTTTATTTTGTATTTTTTATTATTTTTTCTAACATAAAAATAATTATTAAATAACATACTTTTATTCTCTTTAATTTTTTTTTGAAAATAATACATAAAAATATTATATTTTTATTTTTATTATTTACATACTTAAATAATATTTTTTCTAATATATTTTTATTTTTTGACATTTGTATATATTTTATTATTTTATTGTACATAAATAATATAATTAATATATATATACTTTCTTAAAACAAATTAGGGTTTCCACCTTTAATAAAAATAATATTTTATTTTCTTACTTTTTTTACACATATAAAAATAATACAAAAAACATTTTTGCATATTTATAATATATTGCATATTTATTTATTTGTCCATTTAAATATTTGCCTATTTATTTATTTGCACAAGAAATTCAATTTGGTTGTAATAACTTAGGGTTTTAATTTCTTGCAAAATAATCCCCTATCCAAAATTGTATCCCCCTCCCCATATCAATGTTGTAATAGCTTAGATTACTTTTACGCATTTATAGCTTTCAAATATGCCATGATAGATATTAGGGTTTGTATGCAATATCCAAAATCAAAACAAATAGTTAGACCTAATGCAAGACATAAATGCATGAAAATGATAACACAATGCACACATGCACCCCTAGGGTTTTCATCCACTTGTTGCCTCTAAATTGGCCATGGTATGCATGTTGAGTATCTTGGAAAAACAAAAACAAAACAAAAGATCATAGTCCCTCGATGACGCTATCTTGGTTGCCTATACAAAATGATCTAGTCCCTCAAAAATTTGCTAAGATACTTGGCACAATTGCTATCATGGTCAATACGATGACCCGCGCCTGTCCCGTTTAACATCCAAACACAAGGTTGTTTACCAAATGCAATGGTAAAACAACACTGTCAAAAGGGTTAAAAATGTATAGGAAAGATCTTTGAGTAGATAGGGTAGATGCTCCTAGTTACTTGATCAAAACTTGCAAACATCCTTGCTATTTTCAAAAACACATCACCACATTTCAAAACATTTCCCAAAACAAACTTTCAAACATTGAAACATCTTTTCAAAAGACAAACACCTTTGTATATATTCAAACAAGAATCATTACAAAGGTTGCCACAATGATGGCCTCTTTTCAAAACATTTTCAAAACCACACACAAAGCACCATTTCAAACAATTGAAAAGCAAAAGTAAGTGATCTAAACAAGTAACTAAGAGCTCATGGAAAACCATGGATGAAAAGGGTTCTTTCACCTTCCCTTTTCATAATCTACCCCCTGAACCCAAGAAAACATCTCAAAGGTCTTTCCTGTGCTTTTTGACCTTTCCTTTGGATAAAATAAAAAGTCGGTGGTGACTCTTGCTAAACCGCACAAGTGCAAACACAAATGCAAAACCTCAAGTTAGTTCTCCCACCGTATCACAGATGGTGACGACCTTCCTCACCCTGTCAATGCAGACATAGTGAAAAGATACTACGCATAATCAAAGACCCTCTAGGTCGACTGGCCTAGGCAAAAATAAGGGCTTCCCGGTGAACCAAAAGGGTTTGGGCAAAAGTAAGGGATTAAAATGAAAAAAATTTGTACACCCGACAAGTCGAAAACCTGAAAAGGCGGCTTGGGCAAAAAAGGGTATCCCGGTGGATTAAAAACCCAAAAGGGAATTCCAGGCAAAAGTTAGGGATTGAAGCGTATCACTATGTCTCATTGGATCATCTTACGACCAGACTTCGGTATCGACTATCAAGGTTATACGGTGCCAACCAATCTGATCAACCTTCGGCCAAGTAGCAAAGTGATGAGACACTTGAAGATATAAAGGCAATAGCAGAGTTGGAACCCAATGTGGTTGTTTCACATAGCTGTTTTTATTTCTTTTACAAAAATTGTATAATTTCTGTCTTTCGGCGGTGTTCTCTTACTAGGATGTCAGCCTCTTTGTACAAAACGCCTATTACAGGCCAATTTCAAAATCAATACAAGTCATTTTTACAAAACTTCAGTTTGTTTCTTTCTCTTTTTCTGTTTTGTTTTGCAAGAACGTCCAATGATTTATTTTTGATATATGCATTTGAATGTGATTGCTACTCATAAATATTTGCATAAGAAACAAAGACAATTACTCGTAATGCCAGAAACAGGGAAAACAAGAAGTACCAAACCCGACGGTTCCTCTGCCCGTAAGTATCGGGATAAATTCAGACTTGGGAACATAATTATTGGTATACACACTCCCCATAGAGTAAAGGTACCCAAAGGCATTGATGTCAGCTTTCCCAAAACAGGACATAACTATCCACAACCGAGGTTCATAATCACAGGCGAGTCAATAAATCTCATTCTCCAAGCAGAGTTTATTTCTCCAAGAGAGCTCGTCACTTCCAGCAACGGAATTTCATCCCCAGCTGAGTTTATTCATCCAGGTCGGCAGGTCTACCAACAGAGTATCTCTTCCCCCAAAATCTGGTCCTCGCAGAGTTACTTCTCCAACACCTCTTCCCGACAGAATATTTGCGAATCTCCAGCAACAGTCAGGGATTTATTCTCCCGGGCGCAAGCATACCCCGACAACATTTCATGAACATACATCATGACATACGCATACATATCATATACAACATAATCTCATTTATTTTGAGAACATCATCTCGCCCTGCATTTCATGCATCACATATAACTAACCTTAATATCTTTTGCAGGAAAAGACGATTAGCTTCAACGAATCCAGCAGTTATATAGATCACATCTACAGACAACTAATGGAAACTCAGTTCCCGAAATCAAACGGGTCAACTAATCTACATTATCATAACAAGGTAACCTTACCCCGGTTTCTCCTAAAGTTTTACACAAACTTATAACCTTATCCCGGTTCCTCCTGAAGTTTTACACGAACTCATTCCCAAGTAACCTTACCCAGGTTCCTCCTGAAGTTTTACACAAACTTATAATCCTACCCTGGTTTCTCCTGAAGTTTTACACAAACTTATAACCGTACCCTGGTTCTTTCTGAAGTTTTACACAAACTTATAACCTTACCCCGGTTCTTTCTGAAGTTTTACACAAACTTATAACCTTACCCTGGTTCATCCTAAAGTTTTACGCAAACTTATAACCTTACCCAGGTTCCTTTTAAAGTTTTAGACAAACTTACCTCAAAGTAACCTTACCCAGGTTCCCGCTGCAGTTTTACCTAAACTTCTCACAAAACAACCTTACCCAGGCTATCATATCAAAGTAACCTCACCTAGGTTCCTTTTGAAGTTCTACACGAACTTATCACAAAGTAACCCTACTACCCAGGTTCATTCTCACAGCCCTACTATCCAGGCTTTCATATCTAAGTAACCCTACTATCCAGGTTCCTTCTCACAGCCCTACTATCCATGCTTTTCATATCAAAGTAACCCTACTATCCAGGTTCCTTCCCTCTTATCTCCAGACAGCAGTCCACAACACCGTAAGACCTGGACCTTGTCAAACCCGATTGGTTTCGCATCTCCCTAATAAGTCGTGGTGCAGCCTGTACACTAACTAGATATGCAGTTCACCTCCAGAGTTAATTCCCCAGTAGAGTAACGGAAAACTGAAGCTCCTAAAATTCTATTTCTTCCAAAACAGATACCAACATTCCTCAGCAGACTTCTCCTCAACGACAGGAACAGGGACTCTCGTGAAAGGAATATCTCAGGAAATCCACATTCTCTAGATGGCATCTTTAAGCCCATCTCTGACAATTCTCTGTCGCATCCAGGATGGACTCTTTAAGCCCATCTCCGTCAATATTCTATCATCAACCTCCAAATGGCATCTGTAAGCCCATTCCCGATGTCACAAGTCAAGTACCGCTTCATGCTAGGACAAATTTCTGGGCACTTTAGTGTTCAATCATCTTCCAACTTCAGATCACGAAAGGCAGATGAGCCAATCTACATCCTCAGGTTTAAGAAGATTGAACAGGGGCAGCTTTTGTACCCCAAAATTTGCCCTCTCATTGTTACTCAATACATGTCCATTGAGATCTTCAATTTGCCAAGGTTTCCCAAGAGTTGACCAGACAAACTCTCCTCTCAGGCAGTGTACCCCAAATTAGGGTTTCTATTTTCATTAAGATGGGTGGACCACAAAGGTCTCCTATGCTCTCCATGGTCTTAATATGATCTCAAGACCCCACATGTCAAGTTTCATGCCTTGCACAAGAAGTTGGCCCAACCAACTCCTCAGATGCTTGAGAATCGACTATACTAGGTCAAATGTCAATTGTGGCCCACATACAGCCAAACCTCAATATTTTTGGTTAACATCAACATTTTGAATTTATATCCATCATTTTATTAAGGTTTGATCATAACTCCTCAAGGAATGCTCCAAATTCATCAAAACCCAAAAGTTGCTAAATTAGGGTTTCTCAATAAAAGTCAACCCAAATTTGACCAAGCATAACTTCTTCATACTTTATCAGAAAGTTTCCATCAAAAGCTCATTTTGAAGAGGATACAATTACCTACAACTCATCTTCATCTCACAAGTTCAAAATATGAACTCACAAAAAGATATGAATTTTGACATTATAGGTCCTTTTGAAAAGTCAACAAAAACACCTTTTGGGTCAAAGCTTCATACATGAACATGGAAGACTCAATGGAGATGAGACAAAAAGGGTTGCTTAGGGGACATCCTAAGATTTCTAAAAAGTCCAAGAACACCATCCTAGGGTCAAAATTGAGAGAGTTGTGCATTGTCAAAGTTGGCAATTTTTGGAATATTTTCAAAAGTCAACATTGATCAAACTTGCATTTTTTTCAAAGGGGCCCATGTTTTCTTGCTTGAAACATGTTTATAATAGGACCCACAACCCCTGAGCTTTTCCACCTATTATTTTATTATTTTTATCATTTATTTTGATTTTTTATTCATTTAAATCAAAATAAATCAAATTAAATGGTAAAATAATGAAAACAAATCAAATCTTGAGATTTTTGTGCACATTTGGAGTCCATGTATAGCTAGCATGATGATCAATTCGTGCAAAGATAATTAGGGTTGAAAAAGATTGGATTGAGGCAAGTTTTGGAAAGATATCATACATGAAGTAAATCAAATCCAATTTTCATAATTCTCAAAGATATGATACAATTTTGTTGACCTAATTCAGTCTACTATAAGTGCATAATAATTCCAGATAAAAAACACAAGGGTTGAAGGCGTGAAAGAGCAAGAACAAAATTCAATTTTTAGGCAAAAAGTGGGGATCAGATTTCCTTCTACGGGGTGATTCAAAGCAGTTTAAGGCCAGCAATACACTCCTTGGTGTCTCAGGAAGCTATTCCACCCATCCTCAAGCTTCAAAACGCCCGGAATCGTGCCCACCACCCACTACGGTTTGCACTAAGAACTCAAAATTGTTTACCATGTTTTACGTATCATAACCTATTCTAATCATATATTCTTGTTCATCATCTTGTTTGCAAGTTATTGGTACCATTTAATTACATTTATAGTGCAGGAAATGCAATATGCCATAGCTAGGGTTTCGAGCTTCGTTTTGGGGTTTCTTAACCTAGGCAAAATTAGGTTTGATAGTGGGTACCATGATGATCATGGCTTCACGCCCAGTTTATTCATGGTCACCAAATTAATTTATCTTGCCTGTACATGATTTTTGAGATGAATAGGGTTATAGCCATGAAGAAATGTCCGTAGGTAAAAGTGTTTTACCTAAAAAAACGGTCCAAGGAAGAAGATGATGTGTGTCAAGGTGTGATTAGTCCATTCAAATTTCGCGCGTTTTTCTGGCAGGATACTTGATTTGGCTTTTGATTTTATTTGTTTATTATGTTTACAACTAACAAATCCAGCGCAGATGGTTGGGAGGCATGCCTTTGATGCATACGTCCTGGGTTCGATCCCAGGCGTGTGCATTTTGTTATTTTCCTAATAATTTCAGGCCAATCCAATGCAATGCTCCCTCACACGCCTATCATGTACCATCAACGTCCATCCATTGTATGCCCAGCTGGCTAGCTCTCACGCTTCTCCCTTGAAGGCCCATGGTACACATGCAAGGCAATGCTACATCAGATCCAAAGGTTGATTGGGCTTAGAGGCTTAATGGGCCAATGAATTCAGATTCATACCCCCTCATAATTGCTAACAGTAGGCCCACTTGGTTATTTTTACTATTTTTTCTTTAATTTCTTCTTTTTCAATTATTTTGTTTTTTTATTAATACAAAAATTATTTTATTAAATTAACCAATCAAAAATCACAAAAAGATTTATTTTCTTAATAAATATTTTTTAAATTAATTAGTTTAATTAATGTAGGGTAACTTTAATTTCTTTCATAATTTAAAACAAGTAGAATTAGGGTTTAAGATTTTGCACAATTTAATTAATTTTCTTTAAAAAAATACACCAAAAATCCCTTTTCTCGTAAATATTTATTTCTCTAATTAATTAGGTTAATTAGAAAATTAGATTAACTTATTTCCTTTGATAATTAAAAATAATTAGAAATTAGGTTTAATTAATTTGTGATTTAATTGTTTTCTCAAATAAAAATCCACAAAAATTTCTTTCTCTAAATTAGGGTTTTAACTTATTAATTACTGTCCTCGTATTTAATTTGTCGCGCGCTTGTTAATTATTTTTTCCATTATTTTGTAACTGTTCAGGGTTTGTAATAGTTTAATTAGGGTTTTATTTCTTGCTTTAAATCCCCTATTTTTGGTTATGTAATTAATCCCCCTCCCCGATGCCTTGTAATAGCTAGGTTTTACTTCCTCGCACTTTTAATGTCCGTAATCTTTAACTGTCTAGATGCATGGCTAATAGGATTGTATGGCAAGAATGTCTGGAAAATTAAAATGGTAGATCACCTAATGTGCAAAGATTAAATAACTGAAACAAATCACTCGCACATGTTCACTCCTAGGGTTTACCTCACTTAGGTTGCCTTCGGTAAACAATCATTAAGCGTAGTAAATTTTAGTGGTTGTCCTCCAGTCTAAAGAGATTAAATTGTCCCATTCAAATGTTGCCTCGGAAATGTTGCCTCAGAAACGTTGCCTCGAAAAGATCTTAAGACTCTACGGTTACCACTATGGTTTTTTAACTATTTCTTTAGTGATTGTATTTGTCCCTTTCGAACGTCCCTTACAAACTCCAAAGATGGTGCTACCTACTCCTTAATAGTGGGATAGCGTTGTCTAAAGGAAATAGAATGAACAATCTTTTTTCGAGTAGGTAGAATCTTAAGTACTTGCTCAAAACAAATATTTTCACACTAACACCTTTTCAAAACAGTTTTCAAAAAAAAAAATAACTTCGTCACACCCTTGAGGACTGATACAAGGGTTATCACGAAGTAAAATATTTTCAAAGCAAGCACGCACACAAGAAATTTTTAAAAGATGAGCAAGTACCTAAGATCCCGTAGATAACTATGGATAGAAATGGTGCTAACACCTTCCCTTTCTATAATCTACCCCCGTACTCAGAATATCTCGAAAAAAGGTTTTTTCTGTTCTTTTTCCTTTTCCAAGATTGGATGAAATAAAAGTCGATGGCGACTCTTGCTTACCACGACATTTTGCAAACAAAAAACGCAAAACGCAAACCAGTATTAAACAGTCAGTTTTGTCACCGTATCACAACCATGATGCACACTTCATATTCGGCCATGTTGTTGGTGCAGTCAAAGCAAAGTCTAGAGGTGAAGGGCATATGGCAACCCTTAGGGGAGATGATCACAACACCAATTCCATTACCAAGCGTGTTGGAAGCTCCATCTAAAACCATAGTCCAATGAGATCCTGGCCCAGCTCCTTCATACGGTTCAGGGTCTTCACAATTTGTCCCAGAGTCTTATTATTAATCTTATTCACCATGACCCAAGCATATATAAACTTTTGACGGTAACCTTGAGGATCGTTCTTGTAATCGAATACAATACCATGGATAAACATATCATGAGGATCATATCTTCGAGCATAACCAAATTGACATAGAGCTGGAGAAGGGTTATAAGTAATACCTCCCCTTATACCAAGGAGTGGCACATTAGGGAATTCCCCGCCACGGTTAATAATAGTGATGTCCTCCTGAGATCGGGAACACCAATAGATATCTGAATGAGGGAGTGACATCATCTTTCAAGACAACTTCAAACCTTGTTCATTCTTCATCACTGATTGTGGAAGTTACGAAATAAATAACTTAGATAGTAAAGGTATGAAACACGTGAGAGTCCCTCACTCTCTCATAGTACGAGTGTGAAGAGAGTGCAAAATATCTCCAAGCAAAATAGGCACAAAATTATGAGTAAGAAATATTTTGATGGCGTTCACATTTATGAGTTATCCTGGATTAGGGAATAGTACCAAACTATATATCAACAGAGCCAAGATCTCCTCAAAAGCATGAAAACTCATAGCATCTAGAAACAAATGAGTCTTCTCTATCAGGAATTTAGAAAGAAGACCTTTAACTCCACTTCTTGTTTCCAAATTAGACACAATGTTTAACCACTTCAGATGTAAGGCTGCTACAATGACTTCAGGTTTTGGAACTTTCTCTAAACCGGTGAAGGGTGTCTGATCAAGAATAGGTACTCCAAGTAGCTTAGAAAACTCTTCCATTATGGGTACCAACTGATAATATGGGAAGGTAAAACAGTGATGTTTAGGATAAAAGAACTAGAACAGAACACTCATCATGAGTAGATAACCATGCCTCTTGGTGAATTGAGAGTTTTCGGGAACCTTTGAGACTAACTCCTTAAGCTTGGAAGGTACCCTTAACAAGTTGATTCAGATAGTATTTCTACGAGTGGAGGCCATAACCTGCAACAAGGAACAAAGATAAATCCCTAGGTCCTTGAAATGGGTAGTGAAAATGTCATGTTATGATAATATGATGTTATGATGTTACGTTCATGTAAAATAAGTAGCAAACACAAATAAGTCATACAAGAGCCTTAGGTTTAAAGGCTTGCATAAAGTCCATAGATAAATATCCTTCCCCAATGAAGTTAAGTTAGCTCAACATATCCTAAAATAGTAACCGGGTTCTAAGAATCTCAAATCACAAAGCTTTCTCGCATGCTTTATTTTAGCACGGCAATCGGCTTTCCACCAAAACATCCCGATAGTCGAATCTCAATGAGCGTAGCCTCGAGTATCAACCAACTTTGGACTTCACCGAAGTCGGCTATCTCACTACTTTCTAATGGCCAAGATGGGTCAATTAAGGTTTTAAAAGTAAGTTAGTGTTAACGACACCACGCGGAAGCCTAATGTTATCCTTGACTGACTCAAGGAACATCAGTACAAACCAAAGTGTCACACTAAATGTAGCTACCATTTTAACCATATCAGTATACTCCATGCAATCTTTATGATCTATTGCTACTTACCTAAGGAATCACTAGATCCGGGTGTAGGATATTTTACACAAGCAATAATACCCAAGCATGAACCCTTAAAGTAAATTAGACAAAGCAAAAATTAAAGCAAGTAAAGGTGGTATAAACTCTAAGGTAACCCCTATTTTAGATTAATCCCCAATGAATTCGTCAGTTCTGTAAAACGGTGGGAGAACTGAATTTTTAATTTTACCACAAATGTTGCAGTTAGCAAGAGTCTCCATCGACTTTTCTTTTATCCAATATTTAGGAAAGATGAAAAGAACATGAAATACCTTTGATAGATTTTGAGTTCGGGGGGTAAGTTATGAAAAGGGAAGGTGTTAGTATCCTTTTCATCTGTAGTTATCTACAGGCTCTTAATTGTTTATCTCACTTTAGAAACTTGCTTTGTGCGTGTGTGATTTGTTTGAAAATATTTTGAAATTCCAATGGAAGGATAACTTTGTAATAATCCTTTTGTCGGTCCTCAAGAATGTATACAAAGTGTTTTTGAAAATATTTGTTTAAAAGTGTAGTATGGAAAATGTTTTGTTTGTTAGAAAGCATTCAAGAGTCATACCCACTAAGTATGGTCTTTCTTATTCTTTTCCTTCTCCTTTAGAGATAGTATAATCCATACTATTAGTTGGTAGGTAATCCTATATATTGGATGTGAAGGGAAAGACGTAGGGTTATCGTATGGTCATAGAGGGCAACATCTAAGGATACTTTAGCAATTGTATCGAGGCACTATCATCATTTTGCTCATAGGGTCATTAAGGGGACTAGATCATTTTGTAGGAAACTCTTAGGTTCATCGAGGGACTATGATCTTTATTCGAAGGTACCATGATAATATTTGTTAAATCAAGGGTCTTTTACTAAAGTATCCCTACTTTCGAGGGACATGATCAATCGTATCATAAGGCAATGAAGAGATGTTATCCTAGAGGTGAGTGTGCAAAGTGTATTAGTTTCAGTTGTTTAATCTTGAATTAAGGTTTTCTATGTTGCTTTTAGTCTTTCCATACAAAGCCTATTTAACTAACAGTTAAACATGTACAGAAAATTAAAGTGTGAAATGTAAAATTCCTACGCTATTACATGGCTTTGGGGGTAGTTACATAATTAGAAAAAAAATGCGGGAATGTAAATCTACGCTATTACAATTGAGAGTGCAACCTATACACTTGTTATATGAATTTAAACAGCAAAACAGAAATAAGATAAATGTTTAAATGTTTTTTGTGTTTTTGAAAATGATAGTAATTAAAACATAATTCTAATTAATTATAATATTAAGAAAAGGCTAATTAACATAATTAATTAATAAATAAAAATATGTCAACATTTAATTACTAACTAAAAAAACTAATTCTAATTTGTTATGGTTTTAATAAAGGTTTAAGGTTTGTGAATGGTTAATTAGAAAATAGATTAATAAAATAGAGTGAAAAGTAGGGTTAGTAAAAATAAGAAAAAATAATTGCATGGGGTGGCAATTGAACCCACGCCCTCAGCCTCACAGGTATGTCCTCCTACCACTGTGCCATAGTGTTGTTTGTGACATGGAATGAGAACCAATCACCATATGATGAACATGTGTGTTATCCTAAAAAAGTAAAAAAACAATTGCAAAACGTAGGGATCAAACCCACGCCTCTCATGTCACAGGTATCCGTCTCCAACCATCTGAGCTATGCTGGTTTTGTGTTATTCAAACACAAATCAAACATTATATAATAAAAAGGTTGGATCAGAGAAGCGCTGGAACCCTAGCTCTGGTCATCTTCTTCGGTGATCTTCAACACCAAACCTTCAAATCACAAAAAATCGAGACATAAGATGAACCCTATCCCCCTAATTTTACCCTTGTGAATCCCATGGTAGCATTGGCTTGACCTGAAAATGCTTGCAGAGTGAGTTTCAAAGAAAATATTTCAAATTTCACTAACAATGACAGATCTCCATTCATGTGTTAAATCTGACGAGGAATACGTCAAAACAGTTCCACACATCAATATGAATATGAATGTATGCATCAAATCATTCAACAATGTGTATATTAAAAGTTTTAAATTCAAGAAGTTTACCAAATCGGTGCAGTTGAGGGAGAGAGTTCTGGCGTGCTTCAAGCTTCAGTAATGATTGGGATGAAGTCTCGGGAACCTCATGAGTGTGATAGAATGCTTGGACTGGATTAATAGAGGCTGGAGATAAGGATTTCAAGCCCTAGTTTCTTGAAAATATTAGAATTTTAGGGTTTGTTCTTGAGACAGCCTTCGTGTCTTCCTTGGTCTGAACATGTTATGTATTTATAGGAGAGAAGGTTAGGTGAAACAAAGTGAGATGAATCTTTATATTTCATGATGAAGAGATTTGATTTGAATTTTGCATGAAAAGTTTCTCTTTTAGGCTCAATCTTGTACCAATCATCCTCACACGGTTTTGCTAGCTGATTATGAGCTTTTGGGGCTTCAAATCTGATTCAAAACAAAAGCCTTGTGCCTTAATCCATTAGTTTTATATTTTATTTGACTTATTTTGAATTTAATTGAATAAAATCAAAATCAAAATAAATAAAAATCACAAAAAATATATGAATGGATTTAGAGGTCTAATATGAGGTCCTGAACACGTTTAAACCTAAAACTTAGGCCTATTAGGCTGAAAATTCAAGTTTGCTCAATTTGAACTTCATGCATTTTCTCAAAATTTCTCAACTTGTACCAATCATAAGTCTCTCAATTTTTGTCATATGAAGATGATATTGGAATTATTGGAAATCTCAAGATGTCTCCTACAACTTTTATATTCATCATTTTTTTCATTTGAAGCCTTTATCTTTATGTGAATTTCTTTGAACATTTTTTTTTACTTTTAAAGTGACCTTTAATGTTTTGGCTCATATCTCTCAAATGAATCATTTTTGGCCTTCAGCTTAGAGATTCAAAGTTGTAGAGAATTGAATTTCTTTCAAAAATATCTTTGGTTGAGGAATTTCTGATGAAGTGTGTAAAATTTATGCTTGGTCAAAGTTCAGTTGACTTCTCCTTAAGAAAACCCTAATTTAGTAACTTTTGACTTTTGATGAATCTTGAGTTTTCTTGATGAATCATGACCAATACTTGATCAAATTATGAATGTGACTTCAAAATGTTAATGTTGACCAAAATTCTTGAAGTTTGACTATAGGTTGGTCAAACTTGACTTTTTGTCTAATACAGTTGACTTTCAATCATCTTGCTAATATACTGAGCAAACTTGTGATGTAAGGCTTGAAGCTTGGTATGAGGATTCTTTGAAGAGTTTAGGAAACCATGAGTTCAATTTGAAGCATTAGAAGTCCAATTTACTTTGAGAAAAGAAAAACCCTAGTTGTAGCTTGGTTGCTTAGGAGGAGAGTTTGTTTGGTCAACCCTTGAGTGTTTGATACCTTCATGAGCATGAGGAGGTATCTTGAATCAATTTATATCAAAGATGGGAGGGAAATTTTTGGGTACAACACATCTCATTAAGACTAAAATCTCTTTTTCTTTCAACTCTCTAAACATTTAATAATAAATGATGAGAATCACACTTTTTACTAAGTATGGGAAATGATAAGCGGGTTTCTTCTCGATCTTATCGTTCTTTCGTTCTTAGTCTTTGGTATGGTTCAAATCTCAAATCCTTTTTCAAGGTAAAAAATATCAACCAATGCAAACCATTTTGTCTTCAGACTTTTTCTTTTAAAAACTTTTCAAAAAGGAAATGCTTCACTAGCATTATTCATGAAAAACATATAACTCACCAAAACTTTTGAGGTGAACTACGAGTGCCTTGATCCCTATTGTACGATCAGTGGTATGTAGGCACAAAGGTTCGCAATTGCGGTAGGCACAACTAATAAAAACTTTATTTTTGTACATACCTTGCATGCATTCCCTTAGCATTTAACTGTAGACTTAGATTTTTACACACCCTTAGATTAGAACAAACTTAAGTGGATCCTATAGAGTACCATAAATGTGAGGTGCGCTAATACCTTCCCCTTACGTAATTGACTTTCTTACCCTTTCTATTTGTCGTGAGACCATGCTCCTTTCCTTCCCTCGGGTTTAATTAGTGTTTACTTTCCCTCTCTTTGGATAAATAACATTAATGGCGACTCTTCTATCTTTCATATCCGTTTGCGCTTCGAATAAAATACCAGACGCGTCACTTGCCTTTTTGACTTTTTTTGTGATCTTTAGATCTCTACCTCTTGTGCATGATCCTTGGGGAATTTTTTTGACATGTCTAAGTGTTATCTTTGATGTCATATTTTTTCCCTTTTTTTTTGGTTTTTCACTTACTTAAGACACAAGTTGTATCTTGTCACTTATCTACACTTCATCTTTTTTCTATTATGCCTACTTGTTTGTTTTAGGTGATGTTTGTCAACATGTAACCTTAATGATGATTTGTGATTTCTTGAACCATGTTTATACTTAGGTATCTACCTCTTGTCTCATCCTTTCTTGCATGTTTTATCATGATGTGGAGTTATGCCTTCTAGTTGCACACTTGCACTTCTACTTGCCTAGTTAGGTAATAGTTCAATCTTCTTGACCTTTGTTGCCATGCTTATGGTATTCTAAGGTGTATAACATGCTAGGACCAGGACTAACACCCTATCTTGATGTGATTTTTTCCATGCCTTTTGTCTTCTTGTAATTTATTTCATGCTCTCTTGTTCACTTCTTCAAGTTTGCTTACAAGATGTTAATCTCTTTTATGTTTCATCACCATGTTTTGTATGTTCATTGATGTGTTATCATCTTACTTGTGTGATGTTTTGTCATCCATGTTTGTTGTTTTTTCATCCCCCTCTTTATGCAATGTTTTATCATCTTTATGTGATGTTTTATCATATACTTTCTTATGTGTTTTATCACATTGTTTTGTGTACTTGATGTTTTAACATCTTCCTTCTTGATGTTCTATCATCTTTATGTGATGTTTTATCATCTCATATCTTATGTGTTTTATCATATTTTTTTGTGCGATTGATATTTTATCATCTTCCTCCTTGATATTTTATCATCTTTATGTGATGTTTTATCATCTCTTCTCTTATGTGTTTTATCATATTGTTTTGTGCGCTTGATGTTTTATCATATTCCTTCTTGATGTTTTATCATCTTTATGTGATGTTTTATGATCTTCCCTTTTATTTGATGTTTTGTCATCCCCCGTCTATCTTGATGCTTTATCATCCCTTCTATACTTGTTACTTGATGTTTTATCATCTTTCCTCTCTTATGTGCTTAGGAACCTATCCTAATTGCATGAGTGTTTATGTGATACTTTCTTTATCTCTTATCTAAGTGTGATTTATTGTCTCTTCTTCTCTTTTATGAGATTACCATGTTCCCAATATGATCTTTAGTTCACTCTTCTATAAGTTTGAACTAAGTAGACCTTAGGTTTGTTATCCATGCATGACAACATTAGTTAGATCTTCCTCTTATCCCAACTTTAGGTTCACAAGCATGACAACTTATAGGATTGTGATCCCCTTCTGTTAGTATTTTTTCTCTTTTGCATCAATGTTAAAACTAAAACCTCTTTTTTCTTTTCGAACTTTCTCAAAACACTAAACAAGTAATTGATGAGAATCATACCTCTAAGAGTCTTTAGTAACGAGAAGAATGATAGGGTATAGACCCTTACTTGTTCTTCTTTAGTTCATAATTCTTTGGTGTGATTCAAATCTCAAACTTTGTTTTCACAAAGTAGAGGGATGATAAGTGTCCTAGTAGTGGGATCCATTTATCATCTTACCTACAAAAAACACCAGCTAATGCAAACCATTTTGTCTTTGGACTTTTTTTATTCAAAACCTTTTCGAAAGGGACATGCTTCGCTAGCATTGTTAATAAAACACATACAACACACCAAAACTTTTAAGGTGAACTACGAGTTCCTTGATCCTCATTGCACGGTCAGTGGTACGTAGGCACAAAGATTCACAACCGTGGCAGGCACAACAAATAAAAACCTTTTTTTTTGTATATCCTTTGCATTCATGCATTCCCCTTTTAGCATTAAGCTTTAGACATAGATTAGATACACACTTATATTAGAACAAACTCAAGTGGATCCTGTGAAGTACCACAGACGTGAGGGGTGCTAATACCTTACCCTTGCGTAATTTACTTCCTTAACCTTTCTCTTGGTCGCGAGACCATGTTCTTTCCTTCCTTTAGGTTTACTCAGTGTTTCCTTTCCCTCTCTTGGGATAAATAACATTAATGACGACAATTCTGTCTTTCCCCTCCGTTCGCGCTTCAATGAAAATCCCAGATGTGACATTAGGGAATAAACACATTAATAACCTGGCCGACCATGCTCTGATACCACTAATGTAACACCCTATAAATCTGGCACAAATAATATGGAATAATCAGAGTAAATTATTATGCATATCAAGAGGGTGTCACATTTACTTCACGATAATAACACAAATACACATATCATTTTCATAACACACATTTAAAATCATTTTCCATACACTAACACATATGCATATTGCATCAGAATAATTCTCATTTCAAAATGATACTAATGATTGAAATCCCATACTGATAATCATATAATAAAACATTAGGCACTAAAGGCCACCATCACATAATCTCGAATATAACATAATATATAGATAGTATAACAAACATCTCTCAAAACAAAAATGAATATATCGATATAACATGAATCCAAACGTTTCCCGTGTTACATGACCATAGCATGACTCACTACCTAAATAAGGATAATCAAAGAACTATCTCCTCTAATTAATCCTTGCTAGAAGCACAACCGTTACCCTCGATACCTGGGCGATGTTGTACAAAACATTATTTCAACAGAAGGGTGAGAATTCACGTCATTGTAGAAATATATAATAATAAGTAATTTATAACATACAACATAAATAAAATTCATTACGCTTTACATAATCATATATTCAACATTTCTCAATAATTCATGATTCAAAAAAGATAATCAATCATAATTACCACATATGTAACATTCACACAAATATCACATATTACACACCAAATCAACATTTCACATCAACACATGTGACTCCAATGTGACTCAATGCAATATGCATGTGGTAATAATTATCATCTTTATCGGTCCCTACCGGGTCCATCTCTCAGACAGA